>CM059573.1:20825829-23694084 GCA_030386875.1 Morinoia aosen | reverse complement strand
GTACCACTGAAAATCCTTCCGAAAGTGCTGAAGTTAGGCGGCACAAGGTGTCACTTCCTAACATTGAATTGCCCTCATTTGATGGTAGCCCAGAGCTATATCATCGTTTCATTACTTCATTCCAGAGGCTTATTTCGAAGTATAATATATCATCATTTGAGAAATTTTCCTACTTGCGAAAACAATTGTCTGGTTCGGCCAAGAAACTGCTCGATTCTATTGCTGTCGATGACCTAAACTATGAAACGGCGGTTCAATTGCTGAATGAAGCCTATATATATAGTGACGAGCTTGAGCAGAGGTATTCAGTCATTCGTAAGTTATGTTCTTTGAGATTGAGAGAATCTGAATCTGATGCTTATCGCTGGATTAGCGAAGCTCGTGTTCTGTGCGAACAAGTGAAGGCTCTCAAAATTACTGGAGACATTTTCACTCAATTTTTCTTGTGGAATGGCTCGGCCGAGACTTTCCGTAAACAACTCATTGCCATAACTAATAAGAATAAACCTAGTCTCGATGATATTGTGAGCAATGTGTTCAAGGCCAACTTGAGATTCATTGATGCTCAAAAAACTAAACAATTCGAAACCGAAACTTGCCTGTCGACGGCCATAGAAGTTCGCCCACTGCGTGTTGATTCTCAACCTCAAAAGAAATTCGGTTGTACTTTGTGCACTCATTGGCAGGCCGAGAACGCCACTGACCATAAACTAAGCTCTTGTTCACTTTTTCCTGATTCTAGCAGTAAAGTTGCTAAGCTGAAAGAAGTAGGGGGATGTATCCGGTGTGGCAGTGTTGCTCATGGTATCAAAGCCTGTACTTTCAAATTTTCAAAGCTTTGCTTCAAATGCAAGCGAATGCACTTGACGTACTTGTGTGTTAGCGGTCAGAGGAGCCGTAATGACAACCGTAACGAGGGCGGGTCTCAGGCGGAACAAAATTCTGGTGGTAGTAATGCAAAAGTCAAGGTAGCTGATAAAAGAAAACTTGAGTTTTCTCAAAAGACAATCTCTAACCACATGGCTATTTTCTCAAATGGGGTCACAAGGTATAATGATGTAATATTGCCGACTGGCACGGTGTATGTTGATCAACACGGAACCAAAACTCCCTGGAGACTGTTCAAAGATTTGGGGTCACCAGCCACTTTTATCGAGGGCGGGCCAGACAGCATTCCTAATTGTAAAGTTGTTAAATCTTTGAACGTAAATGTTAAAGGAATAAATTCTGAAAAAATGCAGAACTCCGTTCTCGTTGAGTTTCAGGTCGAAGTACCTGGTCAGGGTACGAAATTGATCACGGCCATTTGTATCGACAAAATTGATACTAACGTAACTTTGCCGGGGTTGAGCAATCTCGTGGCATCTTTCACTCAGAAGGGATACAGTTTAGCGGACTCTCAACTAAGCTCTGATCACATAGGAGATATTAAAATCATTCTTGGAAGCGATCAGAGTCACTTGTTTCCGCTCAAACACTTGGAAGCGATCAGAGTCACTTGTTTCCGCTCAAACAGGCCAATTTTGGGACGGAGGAGACTTGCTCTTGCGTCTATCACACACCATCGGGTCTTATGCTTGCTGGTAGTGTGGCCAATTATGTAAAAAACCTTCCTTTCTTACCACCAGTCGTAGAGAATTTATGACTATCGGCCGGGTGCACAGCGAGATTGGAGCCTGATGATACAAGTCATGAGTATATTTCGGACCCTTCGAGGTCATTGGAGAGTTGTCTGGACTACGCTTATGATGATTGTGGTGAGTCAAATTTGTCGTCTCAAAGTACTGAACTTCTTAATTATGTATTGACTAATATTTCAAGAGAAATGCCTTCGGGCAGACTGATTGTTCCTGCACTGTGGAGGCGAGATTTAGAGAATTTGCTGTCGTCTAATAATGGTCTTGCGTTGTCTATCTTGAAATCTCAATCAAAACGTTTGAGTGCGGCTAAATTGTTAGAATACGATAATGTAGTTAAAGACCAGTTGAAAGAGGGAATAATTTCTCGGATACCTAATGTTGAAAGACATGGCAGAGAGAACAGTGATGCCGCATTTCTTGCCCATAATGCTGTGTTCCGTGAGGAGAGGGACACTACTAAGTGTAGGATTGTGTTCCTGTCAAATTTGAAAGGAAATGGGGGCAATATTTCGCATAATCAATTTTCTTTCATGGGCGGGAATTTGAATCATAAAATGTTGATCACTACTTTATTGCACCGGTTTGATTCTTACTTGGTGTTATATGACCTCAAGAAAGCCTTTCTCCAGCTTCTCCTCAGACCTGAGGATACAAACAAACTGCTATTCTTGTGGTTTAAGGATGTCGCCAAAAAAGATTTCCGAATAGTAGGCTACCGATTCTGTCGAGTTCCATTTGGAATGAGATTTTCTCCTTTCTTGCTTATGGTAGCGTTGTATTTCATCTTAATCCATAATACCGATTCAGAATCTCCAGAGAAAAGAAAAATAAAGAGAGCCATGTACAATCTTGCGTACATGGACAACTTGGCTTTCTCATCTAATGATGGCAGTAAGCTGGAGGAAGCCCTGAAATTAGCGGTTAGGACCTTCGCTGGCTATGGCTTTGGTCTGCAACAGTTCGCCACAAATTCGGAGCAATTAAAGAACTCTCTCCTTGCTGATGGTTCCGATTGTGCTGAGACAGAAACCAAATCGTTCGGTCTTGTGTGGGATACAGTGAAAGATCTTGTAAAGACCAAGAAACCTAAACTGTCTCCTAATGCAGACACGAAAAGAAAAGTACTAAGTTCTTTACAGTCAAACTATGACCCAATGGGGTTAAATATCCCCATAATGAATAGAGCAAAGCTCTTCATGCATAAGTTACAGTGCGAGCCTTCCCTAAATTGGGATACTCCCCTCTGCCCACAGAGTAAGAAAGAGTGGCGTAACATTGCACGACAGGTGAACATGGCTAGCGAAGGTGATGTCCCTCGTAGTCTTGGCCCTAGAGACGCCGAATATGAGCTACTGGTGTGTTCGGACGCTAGCAAAAATTTTATTGGCTGCGTGACTTATTTGCGCTTATTGGGTTCCAACGAGTCCTTGTTTGTTTCAGCTAGGAATTCGGTGATTTCTAAAAGCCTGAGATCCAAGTCGATTCCAGCGTTGGAGCTCGCGGCACTTCTCATGGGTGTAGAGAGTGCGATGGAGTTGTACGAACAACTGACCACTGCTGTAATACCCGTTAAAATCACCAAAATACTGGCTTATTCAGATTCTATGATAGTGATGGGGTGGCTGCAAATGAAAACGCAAGACTATGGAAAAATTGAACGAAAAACGTGTTTGTTAATAACAAGCTGCAAAAAATCGCTGAACTCTGCGATTAGTGTCCCGTAATTTTCAATCACATAGCGGGGGGAATCAATCCTAGTGACGCGGTGACTAGGTGCGTTTCCAGCAAACAACTCAAAAACGTAGAGTATCTGAAAATTTCAGAGCCTTTTAAGTGTTCTCCCGAGTTCAGAATTGCAGTACCGCGGTCTGTGGGAGACGTAGTGAGATGTCATGCGAGAATTGTAAGTGTCCCTCCTGTTGAGTCTAGCATTTTTCCATTGAAGAAACCTTCCTCATTTCGTAAAGCTGTAAATGTGATGAAATATGTATTTCAATATGTGAGAAAATTGAGAGACCGAGTTCGTGCTCGGCTTGAGCAACCGAATGATGGAGTTAGTGAGAATTTTGTACAAACTAGTTCAAACTATTTGCTTATATGTGCCCAAAAAGATAGTTTTCCTGAAGTTTGTGAATCTTTGCAGAACGGAGATTTTTCTCATCCTCTTGCAGAACAACTGAATCTATTCATGAGCGGGGACGGGTTAGTGAGGATCCAGGGTAAGCTCCGCAAGTTGCGGGGACAGTATAATGAACGCTGTCCCATCTTGCTCTCAAAGACGTGTCCTGTTGCACAGTCCATCATTTGGGATGCTCATGTTTCTCTCAAACACGCAGGAATCTATCGAGTGCTTGCTTACCTGAGGAAAACTTTCTGGATTACTAACGCATTAGTCGCAGTTAAAAAAGTTGTCAAAAAGTGCTTGATCTGTGGCAAAGTGAACAGGCGCACCGTAAAATTGAACCAGAATGCCTATCGTGATTTTCGAGTTAATCAAGAGAGTGTTCCGTTCAGGAATGTCGCAATCGATCATTGTGGTCCACTTACTGTTCGTGTGCCAGGCGGTAACCAAAAAGTGTATATACTTGTTTTTACGTGCTTTTGGTCGCGAGCAGTTAATTTAATTTTGTGTAAACGTATTGATAAAGATTGTTTTCTCCGAGCCTTACAGCTCCACATTTTTGGGTACGGGCTGCCTTCGCTAGTAATTAGCGATAATGGCACCCCAATTGTCTCGGGTGTAGAACAAACTGTCTCCTATCTAAATGATGACATTTCATTGAATTTCATGAAAGAACACGGAATCGAAAAGGTCGCTTTCCACCCTTATCCGGCGGGCGCATCAAAGTTAGGAGGCATTGTAGAGACCTTGGTCAAACAAGTGAAGCGGCTTATGACTGCTTCGGTTGGTGCTAGAATTTTGGACGTTGATGAATTTGACTTTTTAGTAAGTGAAGCTAAGATGAAAATAAATAAGCGTCCTATTGCCTTCAAATCAGCATTAGATAAATTATATTTTGACTCTGAAGTGCCTAGTCCGTTAACTCCTGAATTGATTTTGAAAGGGTACGATGTTCCTTCCATGAATATCATCCCCCAGTTGCAATCAGAGGGTTCTATAGACTTAGACTTCGAGCATGAGTCAGATGAGCTTTACAGGAGATTTGGAAAGCTGCGTTCTGTTCGTGAAAATTTGTACAAGTTGTACAGGTCTGAGTTCGTGGCTAACCTTTTCCATCAGTCTATCGATAGGAAAGAACGTTATAAAGCGGCTAACCATTTCCGACTCGAGGTAGGCGATTTAGTCAGTATCAAAAGTCCTCTAACCAAACCTTTTAATTATCCACTCGCTGTTGTGATGGAGACAGAGGAAAATGACTTGAGTGAAGTCGTCGTAGCTAAAGTGCGTAAGTCGAATGGTGAAATTATTCGTAGGCATATTGAAGATATAATATTTCTTCATCGAGACGACTGGCCCACTGACGTTAAAAATCGTCCTGATATTCAAGTCGCAGACGTGTCGGAGCCTCGGCGTCTTTCTAGTAGTCGGGCCGAAGCCTTGAAATGTAAGGAACGGAACAAGTTCCTTGCCACTATGAATTTTGTCTAGTCAGGCGGGAATATGCGTGTCGCATAACGAACCCCTTAATGGCCGGATCATTTGACACTACGTATCCATCGCAATTTGATGGTTTGTAAATATAGATTTCGTGGCTATGCCCTTGTACGGCTGAGCCATCTGTTTAGTCTATTAAATGAAGGTATACTTCATACTAGAATTGTAAATATTAACTGATGTACGTGTATTCCTTTGAACTAAAGGAAAATATCAGAAATTTTTCCATACCAAGTTTCTCAATTTTCATGTACAAAATTGTTCACGGCGCCCCCCCACTGTTCTAAATTTTCTGTAAATTGTCCCTCATTGTTCATTTATCGCCTTCCAAAGTTGAAAAAGCGTCACCCTTGGGTCTGGCAAAAAGTAGCGTCCAGGTCTATCTAGCTCGCCGACTCAAAAGACAAATCATGCCATCAGAGATGACCTCCTTACTCAAAATTTTACCTCAAAGGCGACTGCACCTTCTGAAATTAACCCGCATACTAATCATCATCCTCCTCTATGAATTGCTGCCGCAGAACAGATCTGACCTTTAGAGTAGCAGGATCAGCCAGTCTCTTGGCGGATGTTCTCCACCCATTTTCGAAACTCGGAGAAGTCATCTCCTACTGCGACGGGAGTGGCCTATAGGGCTTCTTCTTTTGGCTTCTCTCTTCGAACTTACCTTCACCTATCCGGAGAAGATTTGGGGACCTGCGGGAGATCTTCTGGGCAAAAATCGCCCAGGAATGTCCCAAGGCCAGTTTCTGAGTTGCACCCAGACGCTATCTACGTAAACATGATCCTGTAGATCTCCAACGTGGGATGGACTTGGAGCTGGGGACGCGGAGGATAGCGAGAGCAATTTCGGCGTTACTCCTGACGACCTGTATAGGTGGGTGCATAGGTAGCCTGGACCTACTTTATGTACCTCAGTCATTAAGAGGAATTTTCGCTCTAGCCGTATGGGAGACGACTCCATTCATTCAATACTCTACCTTAATTAATTTCTAATTGCCTTGAACGGTTCGCCCTTTAACGGTTTGCCCTTTTAACTTTAATTGGCCTCAATAGTTGAGACCAAAGGTTGACGCTTTCTCTAGGGTAACTTTAATTATTTGTTTAGGGTAACCTAATTTTGACTAGCGGATCAGTGCTGAGCTGATGGTAATCAGCCGTTACTTATCTATTGAAATCCGTGATACGTCGCAACTAATGCTTGTGTTTTTGTCTTTTCTTTTCGCAGGAAGGGAGTGGAAGTCCGGAGACGTGGGGGTCGAGAGCGGGAATTTCGTTCTGGCCATAAATTTATTTACTCGGAACTTAAAAATTAAAAGTAAAAAACCCTTTGCCTTTTCACTCCTTACCAAGGTACTAGCCTTATTAAATCTTGCGAACCCTTTAACGTCCCAGGGAAGCATGCGGTCATCTATCGAAGTTATTTTTATTACATTGTAATTTTTGTTAAATTTAGTCCCTAATGTGTTCTTTGATGTTTAGAGCGGAATGGCAGTTCCTTCCTCACTTTTATGTCGGTGACAACCTGATGCTAGTGCCAGTCGAATGACTGTGGTTGTGATGAAAATGATATGAGTACAAAAATGCGGACGATAAAGAGTTGAGACAATCGAATGTCTGCCGTTTGGTTTCTTATATCATTATTCGTTTCCGTGCAATAACAGGTTACGTGCAGTTTTAAAAGCAATTTGAATTACTTCTGTGGGCTTCATATTTTGAATTTTTAATGGGATTTATTCTTTTCCGTAAACTGTGTGAAATTTCTTTCTTTGAGTTGAAGTTGGGCATGTTTTTCACATTTCTACTGAAATTTTGAACATCCTTTTATTTTTTGTTCATTTCTGTCTTGTGTAGGAAATGCCCATTCGGTCTTACGTTGAAATGTATATATATCTTGTACCATCATTTTCTCTGCTAAAAGCAACTCCTATGTTCGGGTCCAATTCTCCTATTTATAGAACATAACCCGCAATTTTATATTACGTATGGGAGTCCTCATTTACCTTGTTATACACGCTATTTTTCTGTCGTGGGATTACATCATTTTTCCCCGCATTATAACACCATTTCCGATTACGGGGTAACATATTATCAGTATCGTAATAGCACCATCATCACTCGTCTAGTAGCACCATTATTATTCACCTAGCAACACCATTATGAGTAGCGCAAAAAAAAACATTATCTGACGCATATTAACATCATTATCCTCAGCATAATACCACCACCATCAGTCGCGTAATCAGCAGCGTAACAAACCATTTTGAAGTCATTTAACCAACCCCTTCGCTACACAATACAGACCATTACTACGGTGAGAAACTAACCCTGCGATACGGAGACGCATATAACCTGACGTCCCACGGCTGCATAGGCTGCGAGTACTTCCCTGAGGACTACCCCCTAGCCGTACCGTACTGCCCTGTCAAGTTCAGGGGCTTCGCTTCCGTCAAAATAAGGGCAACCCTCGTCAACTTCGCCGGCGATGACCAGTGCGACGGCTCACGCTCGACGTCGTCTCCTTTGACCACTTGGGGGTAGGAATAAGACGTGTGGGTCGTACGAGTCGGTGGGTATGTTTATGTTGATGAGTTAGACCGTGTGTAATACGTCAGTTACGTGATTCATTATATGTGGAGTTTTTGAGTGGGGCTGAGCGTAATATATCAGATATGCGAGTCAATATGTGTGTGGTGCATTAGATTGACAATGCGCAATACTTCAGAAAATGTGAGTTAAATTATATAGATTTAGAAATGAAGTGAATGACTCATTCATTTCGTTTTAAGTTCTGTGATTTGTTAGTTAGATGAGAATTAATTTTGTAAGCAAGTCAAGTCGGTCACAAGCTCTGAGAAAAGCCGATCCATTTGAAATAAGAATATTCACATTTTTTACAAAATAAATTCAGTTTATTTGTATCCGCACGATTGTGTTTTAAAGTTTAAATGCAGTTAGAATACATTCATGGAGATGTTGACCACAGATATTAAATGATTTGTATGGATATGGACTAAGGTAGAAACGGTTTCTTGAATTTCTAAACTGTGCAGAGCCACATGATAATTGTAACTAAATAATCTGAACACCTCATGAATTTAAAGCTACGTTTCCTCTTAGTCCGTTCTAGGGCAGGCACAATAGATAGATTGCATGCGCTGGCAAACTGAAAACAAAGCTATTTTCTGATAATTTTCCGAGCTTTGAACTTAGTTGAGTACGAGTATGTTAGTCAATATCTCTGCTGGCCACATGATATCGGCGTGCTCTGCTAAATACTTTGACCTCAACGTGCACCACCGGTGACTAGGGAGGGAATTTTCATAATGCTACTGACCGACCAGTGATAACAAACCCAATTATCACAAATACTCAAATAAAGTTAAGTAGTCATTTCGGTCACTAAATCCTTCGTTTGATTTTTAATTCTTCTTAGTATCAAGGCTCAGGAAGAATGTCATTTTTTTCAATTTCGCTGACAGCTAACTAATCCTTTCAAAGTTGTTGTAGTTCCAGGGAAACTATAGTCATCAATTTCTTCATCTCCGATTCTGTAAGAAACTCTATCAAACAAATGCATTAATCCATTGTTGATTTTTGTTATTTTTTCGTTTGTAAAATTCTAATCACTTCCATCTTCATTATTCAAAGCTCCTTCTATATAAATAAAACTTTTACTAGGTTATACAATCTGATCTTGATTCTGGATAATGATCTTGGTATCGTTATGTTCACGATTCAGATCAGTACCTATTTGTGGTTCATAGTTATGCGTTTCAATTGTTTTACCAACTTTAATGTTTTCAGTCCATCACAAAGTATCCATTTTTTAAAGACAATTATTTCAAATTATTTTTAATTTATAGATCTTTGGTAGAATCGAACCGTTACTTCTTCACCTCTAGTATTTAAAGTATGTCCATTCAGATCAGTAAGCCAAATTCTCAAATCATACATTAAATGTTGATATTTTGGTTGATAAATTGGTTTGTTAAAATTTTCTACAATTTTATATCCTGGTGGGATATAAAATTGCCTATATCCTGGCGGGACGTTTTAGAAAAAGGAAAATAAAATATTATGCAAAGATCCGTTGAGGTATGAGCCGTTAATTGAGCTACAATGAACGAGTATTGCGTTAACAGACATTATGACCACCATATTTGTACTTTTCTCCAACACCTTCTATGATAATTTCTCCTAATCCTAACAACGTATTTAAAGATTTTTCTCTATTAAAAAATACTTTTAACGTAGGTCAATGGAGAACTATGACACATTTCAAAGTACTAGTATTTGCTTTGATTTCAACGAAACCTGCTAGTGTATTTTGAATGAATTTGTTTATACTTACTATTACAACCGCCTCATTCATCTATCCGCCTTCGAACACAGCGAGCAGTGTTGTGACCGAATAGCAGAAGAAAATTTTTCGATTTTACGCACAGCATCAAATAATTTAGATTTACGCATTTTTGAATCTCTTTTTACCTAAAAGAAAAGCCAGAGCTCAATAGCGCAAATAGTTCTTACCCATTGCAAATTTACTTGTAGATTTTATAAGCCCATGTATTTTGTATAGAAAGACTGATTTTGTTCTTTATTTTATCTTTGCAGACTGTTAACTGAAGATGGAGCTGGTCTCTGAAACGTTTTATAGAACTGACTTAGTGCTAAATTTATAGTTCGTGTGAAATTTCAATTAAAAATGATTTCAATACGTGTTGCATTCTCCGTTTTTAAATTCCTAAGATATGGAAAGAAATAGAGACTTGTATGACACATCAAACTATTCAAAAGAACACTTCCTATATTCAACAAAAAATATAAAAGTTATTGGGAAATTGAAAGACGAAACCTGTGGAATTCCAATCGAAGAGTTGTTGGTTTTAGAGCAAAACTATATTGTTCAAATTAATCCATAATGAAGAAAGAAAAAGGTGCAAATAAGAATATAACTGAGAACAATATCACAATTGATGTGTATAAAAGAGCGTTGAATGAGGAGACAAAATACAAAACGATGTTCCATATCCAAAGTGTCAACCACTAATTAAATACTTTAGAAAGGAATAAGATTGCATTGAATGGTAATGATGACAAGAGACATATATTACCAGATAGTATCAACACACTAGTATTAAATCACGATGAAATACGTTCGTTAAATTAGGTATAAAAAATTATTGTGACACAATAATAGTGACATCTATGGCCAAGATTTATTATCTGTTGAAAATGAACAGTATTTGAGTGATTTAAAATTATTACCTAATGAAGAAAAACTGGGAAAGGTATTGTAAATACAATGCTTCGAAAACTTCCATTACTTGAAATGTATTTGAAATTACCACCTAATATTCGATCTGTACAAGTCCCGAACGGTTCATTCAACAATAAACACACCTACTCATTTTGCGGTCCAGGAACTAAGGTGCAGAAGTGAATTCAAGAAGGTTATTGAGGATTGAACTCACTCGATCAGGCTTGTAAGAATCATGACATTTTATTCACAACATCCAAAAACCAAAGACATAAATTATGCTGATGATGCTCTAGCAAAAAGCCGCTGAAACTGCAACTGATCAATATAAATTAGAATGCGTTCGACAAGATGCTAAATTAGTTTACGCAATAATGGCTGGTAAAAGCTGGTCAGGTCTAGGAATTTCAAAGAACGTCAAAACACGCTCACTTATATTATTTTCCTAAGACCTGTTATACTGGAATGAATCAAGTTGTTAAAAAATCCTGCTTGTCTTCAACTCATGTACAAAATTTGTTAGAAACTCAAAAAATTCACACTATACAAAAATCATCGAAACAAAATTTTAAAACGAGAAGGGTGAAGGTATCAAGAACTGATGATCAATGGCAAAGTATACGTTCAGTCGAAATTAAATGTGACACAGTGACACAGAAAAACAATTATTTCAAACCGCATATGAGTCGTTTCTGTTTAAGAGACGGCTTATCTTCGTGGGAGCCATCTGTTCAGGGTCAACTCAGTGATATGGTGCTCACTTCCTTGAACTGGCGGAAAATACAAAACAATTCATTACCAGAAACTACCGCCAGTTAATATCTCCCCAATGACCTCGTATAATGCATGTCACGTATGTACAATTTGCCCGCTAAGCAGGGCCATCATCCGCTAAACAATTATCTTTAAAGGAAACCAATAAACATAAATCGACAGCTCTTGCTAATATCGTTTTCAATTTGTTCCTGATGTACTAACCAGTTGAAAAAATTACCTTCGTGTATGCTGAGGTAGATAACGGGAGGGAAATAATATAGCAAGTTTAATTGACGTTGATGTTTGAAACACGAGGTCAGGAAAGCTCATCCTTTGAATTTCAATTTGACATTGCTTTCTGTAAATTCTAAGGAAATAACTAATGCAACAATTCAGAATACGACCTGCTCATGAAAAAATTATAGATGCTTTATAGTGTGATCAATGATTATAATTACTCATGCAGGTTCTTTCACCCCTATCAATCAAAATGGAGACTAAATGCAACAAAATAAATAAGTAACATGTAGAGTGAATGATTAACATTTCCACAGTTTAATTCATATGTTTCTCATTTGCATCGATAACAGGTTGTAGACGTCGGGGAATGATTTGCGCGAATCATAGATGACTCACCAAGAGAACAACTAACTTCTGTGATGTGGCCCACACCGTGTTAAGGATATACCAGATAGTGTAATCGAGATTATGATGGTATCGTGATGAAGGATTCACTTTTCCTTTGAAATGACGCGGGAAATGAAAAATACCATCCGTTCCTGTATTTCTTTCGTTTCAGTGAAGGATGCCGAGTCCTGCTGAAATAACCATTTTCAGTTTTTGCAATGTTCTTTAGCACAGGGTGATAATAATTTCCGTACAATAAAAATTTTGTAATTTCCTTAGTTGATTTTGAACCCCTGATCAACTAGAATCAAATGACTTCTCACCGTTTCAGTTACGGCTGTCCACACCATCACTGAAGCTGCGACTTGCCTTTGAGTGATGACTGGCATAAATATGAGAAACCTTAACTAAAATTAACCATTTACAGGGTACTTTTTTATTGTATGTCCATTGTCCAATATCTTCCTGTCATTGAAAATAATGTTAGGGAGCGTGCTTTAACGGATGCGAGAAAGCAGAGTTTCAGCTCTTGTCACCAGTTTGTTTACTGAGTTCGCGGACGGAAACTTTTACGTAAGATGACCGTATGAGGTGGTCTTCAAATCATCGTGATGTATCGATAACATGGTCCCTTTGGATGCATCGAGGTCGTCATCTGATGACCTTGACAGGGTTTATTCGTTATTTCTCCGGTCTCTTCGACTCGTTTTAGTTTCCACCAAATAAGTACGCGGTTTCATCATAATGATATTCGAATTTCCGATAAAGGATTGTTTGTCTCACCTCCAGTATCAAATTTTTATCAAAATTGGGTTTTATCAAAGTATCGAAGGTTTTGTCAAAATTTTTAAACCTAGTGGAAAATATTTTCAGGCTGATCAGAAACTCGCTTATGAACCAAAATGTTCAAAAATGTATTGTTTATGCAATAACTTGAACAATAGAAATTTTACAATAATTGCACAGCAATTTTAAACAGTTTGAGCTGGAAACGATTTGAATTAATTCGAGCTCAAATTTGCTTTGAAATCGGGTAATGTATGAGTTCTCTTGCTCAACATAAAGCAGTGTGCGCAATCCTTTACCAACGTGACTCAGCGCGTCCATAATTCGTCACACCAAGCATGAGAATGTGGCCCATGTTGACTGAATCTAAGCACAGTTGCAAGGTGATTTTCAAGGGCGCGATAGCTCGAGTGTGCCTCGTATCGTCTTCAGATAACCAGCGGAGGCGGCGAGGACGCGGGCATTCCCGAGCGCCGTCAGCTCCAGTACGGGTGCAGCTCTCGTTGCGTGTAGTGAAACTCGCTGGCAATTGTTATTTGCTGACTTGTGCGCCGCAGATACGTTTCTACGCTAAGGTGTTGTGTACCATTGCGATCAGAAATGCAACAAACTACAAGCCATAGTTTATTTATATAGGTGATTATTTCTTTGAACTCTTCTCTTTTCTGTGGCCCCTGAGTACACGGCATAAACGTCATAAATATAACTCTCTTTGAAGATACCGTTTTAGACGTGATTGGACTGAACTCCCTCGGTTTCTGTTTCAATCTAAACGGTAATTGCGGTTACGTTAAAATTTGGTTATTTCTTCAGTAGTGAATTAATTTACGTACCTGTATACGCACAAAACGCTGATAGTTTTGTCTGAGAGTCAAATTGCATGCTAGTGTAGAAGTCATCGATCCCGTTGTTTTAGTAGTAACATCAGAGGAAACTCAACTCCTTGCTGTCAGTTACAAGGGGCAAATTTATTTCCCTACTATTGCAATTTAACTCGCGTGTTGTAATTTGGGTACGATGTTACAAAAGTTGCGCACATTTAAAAATATTTTTCAAGACTCAGGTAAACAGGGATGTAAAAAGGAAACATTACGATGACTCAACTTTTTGGAAAATTTTCCCGTATTGAAAAAGTAACCTGATAAAGTTTATCGCTAATATATCTGAAGAAGGATTGCGCAATGAAACCAAAATCGTCTTCACATAAATTTATTAACAACCATGAAACCAAATAGAAGTTCATTTTTCAATGCGCTTTCCTTTTGCTTTGGTTATCCTCTAAAACCTTCCTCTGAAACTTTCAACAGAGACCTGCAGTTTCTTTGCGGTATTTTGTCACATGCACTCTTTAGAAACGACTTTAAATGGTTGACAGTGCCGTTGGGTGATGTAAAGACTTCCGTCTCCAATACTGACCAAACACTGAAGTCCAGGAAGTTCAAATTAGACGAAGATGGAGGTCTCATTGGCGTTTACTCATTATCAGAATACTACAAAAGGTTTTCACGACAAATTTTGTCTGAAACGTGAAGGCGAGACATTAGCAATTAATTGAGTGTATATTTGTTTGTTAAACACAAATATTAGTAGCTTCTATTTCAAAGTGAAAGAGAGTCTAGGAATTTTTTTCCTCCCTGTTCAGCCTTGCTAGCACGTACGGCCTATATACAGGCTGTTAGACTACCATGCAAAAGATTAATTGAATATTCTAAGATCTCGAAAATAATTTTGTTTCTTGGTAAAATATATTATTCAATAAAATAATTACTGTCCGATCATTGGCAGAAGCCTCTTTAAATCTTCAAATATTCTCGCGAAGCCTGCAGCCAAAATATTTTTCATTTCTCAATCCAAAACTGAAAGTGTGACTCAACAAAAATGAAGATATGAACATACACACAAACAAGGATTTAAAACTACACTCACAACGGCAATTATTGTATGTTATAAATAAAAAGTCTTACCTGTTCAATGCGTAGAGGATTTTCATGAACTAGTGACTTTGACTTTTTCAGTAATTGCTAACCAAACTGAAACAGGTAAATTAATTAGGACAACTTGAAAAAACGAATTCGTTATCAATAAACGAATACTGTGCCTCTTCCATAGTGTGTCGAGGTGCCGGAATGTTACACAGTTCTCAAATTTCAGTGGTAGAGCACTGTTTACTTTTTAGTGCTATTTTTAGCTCTAAGTTTAATTAGTGCATGGTAAAATTCATCTTTCTATGAGTTATTTCTATATCTCCGACATCAATGAGAAATTATAAAATAACTACAATTGCACCTGTAAGCTTGATGCCGGTGAGGCATTTTTAGTTGCTGCGTGGTTCTCACCTCCAAATCAAGGATAAAATATTCCTTCCATTCAGTTCAAGCTTGGTTCCATCACATCTTATAATCAACTTTAAAATTGATCAGACTCATTTCCTTGTCTAAAAAAACATTAACATTAAAGCAGGTTATAACAATATCTAATCTAGCTAGGATCCGCCTTCACCTTTCCAGTCTGCGGGGTCAGAATATGGCAATAAAGAACTAGTTTATTGAATATTAAATTAAGAAGTAGTGATATGAGAGGTATAGTGTCACAGAGCACATTTCTATTCAGTAAGGAATTTTGCTGTAGAGGAGAGAAAGAGAACATCGGCAACTGTCGCCGCACGTAATCTCCGGAAGGCGTTCCGATGAAGTACAGTAGGATAAGCTAACAAAAGTACAAATATATATATCATTTTGCCCAACTCACCCTACATAGTCTAAGTTTTAGAGTTCTTCCCACTCCACAGGCATTCCCAATATCGAACAATTGAAAAAGATTTACTGTCGATTTCCTTCATCATGAAAAATACGTGTGCGCCGTCATGGGTTTAAACAACCGATTTTTGCTTACTTAAATTTCTGGATTTTTTAGCACATTGACTTTTCTGAATCTTTGAACTATACAAGCGTGGGTAGGGAAATAGATTTTCATACACAATGCAGCGCAAACAGAACATTGCCATTCAACATCAATAGGGAATCCCAAAGGGTAAAAATACAGACGAATAAATGGTTAAACGAGTTTAAAAATACAACTAAATCAAAGGCAATGTTAATTATTTTAGACAAATCTAACTGCAAAGACGTACCTTAAAGGTACAGACGATATGGTAACATCATAAAGATGCATCGGTCGCGAAGGTGATTCAGTCTCAAGCTACATGTGTTGAGCGTCAATGAGCAGCGACTCAAGAGTGGTGGTGGTCATACTACGTGTGTAAGTGAGAGATATCAAACAAACAACGAACAGCAAAAACAGGCAGGCACAGACAACTGGAGTGTATAAAAAACAAGACACCAATCTAAATATCGACCACTCACTTAAATTCTTTCACAGACTCGTTGAATCAAAACGTATTTTGAAGCTTGAGGGGAATTCAAGTTTGTTTAAAGGGGATGTTGAAGCGGAGGACAATTCGTTATGTGAGCAGTATGTTAAGCTAAAGATTTTCAGTCACAAGCGAGGAAGTAATTTTCTACAATGGAAAACTACAAAAGGAAGTGGTTGTTCATCACAGAGTTTTAGTGACTCGCCCTCCTTTACTTTGCTTCTCTCTTTTAAGTAATTTCATTTGAAACGATTCTTGACACTTATTAATTTTTTCAATTGTATCTGAAGGTTCATAGGGTGCTGCCCTCCACAGTACCTGCAAATGTTGACCTGATGCAGGAAATAATTTTAACGAAACTTTATAACGATTAGCTAACAAGACCCAATACCTTTTAGGCCTTTGATTGAAGTCAACGCTCAGAAGAGAGATGCAACAGAAATGACCATAACCTCTATGTAGTGCAGCCTCAACAATTAACTATTGAGGATCACGGCAGACATCGCTCAAGGTAGCTGCAGTGAATTCGGGGAAAAAAATGCGATAATATAGGTAATTTCATATTCAACTCTCTCTAATATAAAAATATATTATGAAAGACACTGTCCTATTTTAAAGTGCTGACTAAACGTATAAGTCTCTTTTTTTATCGATATTTGTCCAGCAAATGCCTCGACATTCTATTAGCTTTTCATATTTAGCCTAAATTTGAAATGCATAAACTAAAATATTACGATAGAAGAATTAAACCAAAATACTGCTCAGCAATTGCAAGAGGTTACAGAAGTTGCAAAACCTCGAACTTCCCGCTATTCCGAGTTGCGACGTCGCAGCAAATCTCAATGAAAACAACTCGGACCGCTAAACGCGAGACACGGCGAGAGAAGCCTCCTCAGTGCATACAAATGGAGGATGGAGGTCGCCGGTGAAGTTGGAAGAGACTGCGTTTAATTATTTCGGGTGCGGTACTGTACTCACATTTTCGAATTACGGCCCCTATCGCACTGAAAGACAAATATTTTCAGTTCTTTGGACATGGTGCGATGGCCAACTCTGCTTGCGTACATTAACGATAATTTTGCGTACGTGACCGAACAATTCGTATGCTAGATTAATGCCTTAGAGTATATCGGTGCAAAATAGTTGAGAGAGGTTACAGCATTTGTTGTTCACAATAATGGAAAGTCCGCGTAACATTGTGATTGTAGAAACATAAATCCCATTCTGTTCGATCCGAAATTCCAGCAATTTATTTATCTTAACTTATGTTCAAATGATCCATTATGTGAATGATGTTATTAGTTCAATATGACTCATATCTCTTAATTTGGCCTAATATATTTTCATAAAACTCGTATTTCCTTAGTCATGGGTTGAATGAAAATACTTGGAATACAGGATAATGTATGAAACGGCCTATAGTTAATGCCGATAATGCCGATAATGTATGAAGCGGCCTTTAATTGCCTGAGTACATTCAGTCGCTCACTAGAGGCCGATCAAGTTATCTAAGAACGAGCGTGAAATTATTTTAAATGAAAGTTACTACTCTTGCGAATAAATATTATTTTTATTAACATTTAAACATTTATTCTATATTTATTAATCCTCTGTCAATTCTGCATATCCTAAAAATAAATCATTTGAGACGCAATCGTAAACGAAAGAAATTAAAAAGGAGAGCAACCTCTCGTTGCCATGTACCGCGGTCGTCAATTAAGAAAGCAAAATGTAAAAACATCAATTCCTGGAAGCACGAAGAACGTTTGATGGTTTGTCTCCATATACTGTCTACTCATATAAGGGAGATGGATAGTACACTTGGATCACCTTTGTCTGCCTAATCCAGAGTCGTTATACGGGGTAAAAGAAAGACTTAATACGAGTACAAGTTCCCGCTGAACATTGATGGGTCCCACAGAGAAGTAATGAAAATTTCATGAAATGAAAATGAAATTTAAGCCCTCACGTTTGAACATTCAACATGCCGATACGTTACAAATTCCAGTTTAGATTTAGTTGAAGATACTAACAAATGATATGTACACCATTTCAGATTAGTGCAACAATCATAATTAGTGAATTCGTAAACAAAATGTTGAAATTAAGGCGTGCAATATACCCGGGAATACAGACTTTCCGCCAGAGCAGCCAAATGTTCTACAGCAGGTAAGAAATTTTCAACGTCTTTGAACTTTGTGCGTTGTCTATTTGAAGAAAAATCAATGGATAACCGGTAATATCGGTATTATTTTTCAGAGAGAACGTGGATGCTGTTCGACGTAAATTTTCTGTTAGCTTGTCTTTCTTACGATAAGAATAGCGTATGTATAAGTACTTTTAGTGTAATACCAAGGTGATTACGTATGGCATGAAATTCATTCAAGTATTAACGAAATAGGGGAAAACGCGAAGAATAATTGTGATGCCAATGGGTTGAGACCAAAGTGATCTACTCTCACTACAAGCAGAAATTTAGCAACGAATTCCTCACTTTCAGTATTTTATCCCTATCAGGAAATTGCGTGCTTCACTTAGTAATGTATTACATAGCGATGTTACGTCCCCATTTAAAAATACGCTCTGAACTGAAATGTATGACCAAACAGTTCTGCAGTAATGTTTTCCGAAAGAAAGCCTGCGCTCGTCAAGCCCACACTCATCAAGAGGTGGTAACGCTGCGCTCGTTATAACAGAGCATGAAAACAACACGTTCAGCACTGATGGCAAAGGGATAATTCTAACTTTAGAGTAATTTTCTTTGAACCTGCACCATAATCTCCAAGCCTCGAACTGCAGTAATATTTTTTTTTGTTTACGAGAAAGTAAAAGCATTTTGGACAAAACTGCAGTGTTCGTAGACAGCTTCATTATTTTAAAACCAGCACTTGTTTTTCCACACCTTAAGCTATTCGATTGATGTGCTTGAAAAAACGTGATCAACAAAAAAAATGAATGAAGTTTTTAATTGAAGCTATTTAATTCTGGAGATCCTCAGGAGTGAAAGTATTCCTCAACGACAGAACTGGCACACAGTTCAAAACCTGTAGCCCTGTCGTGAGAACAACGTAATAGTAAGGGCAAAATATCAGGTTAAATCTTAACAATTTGTAAAGATTTTTCCAATACGCAGTTATACAATTGAATTAGTCCAAGCAACATGAAATTCTCAAGTATTTGCCTATCAATTTTTGCGATTTATCTTGGGAGGGAGCTCGTTGATTCTATTGCGGTTAAATTCATCGCGGTTTGAACTGAAGAATGAATTATTGTTAAAATGTTTGCTCAAAAATGTTTTTGCCTGTTCTTCTCTGCCAAAATTTTTCCGGTCCGACGCATTTTGTGTTGAATGAAAATGATGAAAATCCCCCAGTAGAAAGTTACCCCCGATGAATGATACCATTTTGGTAAGATTTGAATTTAAAATTGGCCAAAACTTCACTTTAAATTCGAAATTCTGGGCAACTAAACCTATTTTTGCATTTTGAATATTAAAAATTAAGATTACATCATTTTAATTTTAGATTTTTCCTGTGTTTAGAAATTTGTGAAATTACAAACCTGAACAGCCTCATTTAATCTAACTCATTTAGATTACTATTGATGTGTTGCGCATTAGTTTAAAGTTGATCGAATTTTTCATAACAAATTAAAAATAAAATATTTTATTTACAACTCTTCGTTGAATGTTACGTGGCGGAAAAATTTGTTATCTTTATGTGTTGTGCAAACATTTTCCAAATTTAAAATATTTTACTAATTTTTCTAATTCTCGTGCCATTATGGAAGACTGAACACGCAATCTTTGTTTATGAACTCGTTTGGTAGCGCATCATTTCTTTTGAATGGTAAATTTTTACACGTTTCTACTCGCTCGTATATCCAAAGACGCAATATAAATTTTGTGTTTTTTAGCATATTATTCTATCAGTTGTAATTGATTTTACCCAAAATGCTTATCATAGTTTTCATCTACTTCAGCATCAGAGCAACTGCATACGTTGCGTACATGCTACTTAACTCCTGCCTACTTGCGCCAGAGGGAATTTCACCTCTCCGGACCACATCGTTCGCAGCCCGGTCCAACTGGAGCGGCCTAGTTCAGGAAACTTCGTACAGTTCTGCTTTGAAGGAGTCAAGGGAAAACACGACAAAGTAGCACTGGTGAATAATTTTGTTCTTGTTGTAAAGATTTTACTCATAAATGCAATCCAAGACTCAAAACATGAGTTAAGGTGAGCATAGATAATATAATGTAATAAAAGGCGTCATATTTTAAGACTAGTCAACAAATTTTAGATTTGTCTCTGCTACTTGAGTAAACCGTGACGCAACTTACTAATTATCGTGGGATGATTTCAAATCCGTGCTCAGATTTGTCCTAGTAGGTTCTTGAGTTATGCATGATAATTATCTCTGACTCTACATTGTATCTACTATCGGTGTAGAAATCAGTGAGACGTGTCTGGGCAAAGGTAAAGAATCGGGGCATTTCATTTAGCATTATGCACATCCTTCATATTCAAATGTGTTAATTCAAAATTCATATTCATATTATGCACTACATATTCAAAAATGTATGAGAAACTCACTCTTGCGCTTGTGAGTGGATCTAAAGTCCTCCCGGTGAAAGAATCAGCAAAAATCACCCATCATGTTTTTGTTAGGCGTCTTTAATACTTGCTTTCCGTCCTTACGATATTCTGGTGAAACCTTTCACCCTGTTCGTCACTGATATCACTCACGTTGGATTAGAAAAATTTTGATGGGAATACAAGAAATGAATCTGTGACATGATGTCCGCCATTTCTTCATAGTAGTCAGGGCTAGGATTATCAAAGAAGTTCTGTACTACACGGACAAATATTACCCACGCAGCCCACTCGAGTGGAGTCATTATACTGCTGAATTCCCTTTCAGGAATCAATTCGCTGATCTCCGGTCCTGAAAAATGCTTGCTTTAAGTCAAGCATCCGTTTTCTTTACATTAAATTTGTCTTTTAGATATGGGAATCCATAGAATTCAAGGACCATTGTTTTAACCACATTTTTGATAAGCCAAGTTTTACACAAAATGGTGAAAAATAGAATATCTGCAGCTCATTGTATCAACAAACTTTACGTTCTTGTTTGGAGCTTTTTTTTACAAAACTTTTTTCCCGTGGTTACGTCCATTTCATAGACATAAAACACATATTCTTTGGATATCTAAGCTTCATAGTCTAAGATGTAAACCAATCACTTTGCGATCACCATAGATATTCCACTCATGATGTGATAAATGAACTCCATCCAGAATATATTACATTAAATCATATGCTTTTCATCCCAACAAAATGAGCAACAGGAATAGAAAGGTATTTGTTGCAATGTGTAGAACACACCTTTAAGGCTAGTTATGCTTGCAGCGATGAATAGTTTTCATTCATTTAGGAAATGCTAGTTTCCTAGCTGTTTCATACAGCCATATACATCAGTACAAAAACAAGAACCATCTTCATTTTAGGAAGGGGGCAAGGTCTCATGTAGCTTGAAGGGAAGCTAATATTTTTACGCTGTTCTCTAAAAAATTCCATTGCTTTTGTCTGGAACTCAACAGTTCTACAGTTTCTTTTGACAATGACAAACCCTTATCCTACCGTTCAATCGTATAATATAAATTTATGATGATATTGAATCATATGAAATAATGTTAAATCATTTAATACAACATCAGATCGTATAATACCATAGTATAATCTCTCTTGATTCATCAACTGGATCCTCTTTCCCTGAAACTTATTCACACACTCGTACTTTCACCAACATCATTATTTTCCTCTTCAAGAGATGAATCATCATCTCAACTGCGCCAGGTGATAGAGGAACTGGAATTGTTGTTTGTATATTTTAGTGGGATGGATCTACTAGCTGACACACAATCTGTATGCTTAATTTTTGACTTGTTCTTGTTTGAGAATCCCTTAATATTTGTCAATCAACAATAGCAATCAGAACATGATTTGTTGATTTACACTACACCATTGGTACCATAAAAGACACATTTTCGATTTGGGATTTAACCACTGTGTTAACCTCGAAAAGCACTCAGTAAAAGATTTGTTGAGGATCCAGGGCTCATCTTGATCACGACCTTTACCTTGAAAATAATAATTGCAAGCAGTTATCACTTTTTTCGTGGATTTTTCCTGATGGTTACTTAGAGTACGCCTTCTTAAGATATAACATAAGGGGCTGGGCTATGTAAACATTTTCACCGGCTCATGTTTTCGATTTCTTCGCAAATATCTTCTTGTATACCTTCAGTTACGAATTAATTTGGACATAAATCTGAAAAAAATCAATCAATCTATGTAATACCATTTCAACATCCCCAACTAAAAACCATTACCATAGTGGCTAAATTTGATACCACGAGCGCAGGAACCAAACGCACGCGGCACATTCTCTAGATGCGATTTCCCAAGCAACATTTCACAGATGCGCGACTAAAGAGTATGCTTGTAACTCAAGAACTTGACGGGATAAAAACTTTAATTATAGATTTTGAGTAAGCATCCTATTTATGATAGAAACCACACTTTATATTCTAGTAACAAAATATTTTTAGAATGATGATATATTATTATAAATTATTATATATTATCTATATTAAGTGTAAAGAACTTATTATTGGCTTAACCTAATAATGAAAATTTCCGCTTAAATTACTTTGAAATTATACAGAAAGTTTTCTAGTCATTTTTCAAGATTGTTCGATTCTTGACAAGAACACCACCTGTCATCTCAGCTTACTGAAAAGGGAGCGATCAAAAGCCAATTACGATAACGACACACACGCTTGTAGGCTCAGCCAGATAGCATTGTGTGGTGTTAGAAGTTGGACCTCTCCTGTATTGTGCCGTCCACACAGTTATCATAATTGTTTCTTCTATAATTATCAAATGAAAGATTTTCTGCAAATGTGATTGCAGCAGTATGTTGCAACTTTTTTATTCATTTTAGTTTCATTTAATTCTGAAAATTTTCAAAAAAACTTAACATTTCTTACAACAAAAATGCCCTTTATAAGAATTATTAATCATTTGATTCAATATTACACAAGCTTCAAAAGCTGAGGGTCTGAATTATTCTTAATGTTTAAAGAGTATCCCTATGAGTGTTATATTTATCATGACATTCCTTCCATACCCTTAGAATATGCCGACGCACAAAATAATTTTCTTTTGATTAGTGGAGATGAAACTTCCCATAAACTCAAAATCACGAGAAGTAAACGATAAAAAATTTCCAGAACTTATGTACCCCTTGCGAGCTTATATAAATTGACAAGCAGACGTTTGCGTGCAGTTGTGCAGTGACACAGGGCGCAAGATGACCTTCGGGCAGTACCAAGACAACATCGCCCGCTGGGGAGGTTTGCTCCGTAAGCAAGGGCTCAGGCCCGGTGATGTGGTGGCTGTCTTGTCTCCCAACACCATCGACACGAACTGCGTCGCTTACGGTACCATTGCTGCGGGATGCGTCTACACCGGCATCAGTCCTCTCCACACTCCTGGTATTATTGTCCTACAACCCCAACACTAGTACCTCTTCAATCTTTCAGCAAAGTCCTCTAAGCCATCGCTGAGCTTCTTATTACAAAATCGTGATGAAACGTTTGTAATAATGTTCTCGTTATCTTTTGTTGAAGTTCTTTGTTTTAGTATTTTTTCCACCCAACCACTGCAAAAGTGGTCTTGGAAAATACCCGTAGAGTGTGTGTGTTTCCAAGCATTTTCATCTTGTTACCTGATTAAAAATGCCATAATAAGCATACTCGTAGCCCCATCGCTAAATGTTGTCAACATTGATATGTGTATACGGCTATAATGAAACTTAGAGATATTTATTTTAATTTATTGAGTGTGTGCATTTTTTCCCCTGAATGTTATCTAAGACGTCAAAGACATCTATAGCATGGATGAAATTGCCAGTTGAAGCTTGTCGAGGAGTTTTTGACTTTGTGGATAAAAGGGCCAGCCTGGCACCGTTTACAACACTAAAACGAACTTTTTCTCTTGTTTTCATCCCCAGCTCAATTAAAATCCCTGCTCGCAGATGTAAGTTTTTGAGAGCCATGCTTATAAATTTCAGGCTCTGTTGGACAGAGCTGGAGAGTTAGCTCACCATGAAAACCTGAAGAAGTCCGTATTTTCGTTTCGAAACTCAATTTTCACGTCCTCATTGACTCGCGTTTCAAGCCACACGCACTTAAGTACATATTTCTTCGTTTCTAAAACTTCATATTAATTTTTTATTGACATGAATTCAAGTTTCAACCTAATTGCAACTGGTTTCACTTTCCGGATATTTTAAATTAAATTCTTTCTTTCGGTGTTTTCATTTGGAAGACATTTGATAGCTACATTATCATCTAACATACAATTTTTCGTCCAATCTACGACGGGTAGTCAAAAAGTTTTCAGCTAAATGCCATAATTTCTTTATTTAACAACTCATTACTGTTATTTTTCTGCATAAGTCCATTGTTCTCTATAAAGTTTTGTAATCTATGTTTCCACCTGTAAATGCATTCCTGATAGAATTGAGGGGGGCTTGTTCCACTAGGTTCTGTTCAAGAGAGATGTTTTCTTCATTTGTTGCTGTGGTGGGTCTTCCTCCTCGTGGGTCGTCATCAAGTTGGACTCTTCCCTCTTTAAAGCGTTTAATCCAATCATAAACGACTGCTCTACATGGTGCAGAGTCTTTATAAGCCTGCTGTAAAGCTTCGATGATTTTGTCAGGTTTCCAATATAGTTTAGTTAAAAATTTGATGTTAGCTCTGATCTCAAAATTTGCCATTTGAGGGTTGAAAATTACTATTTTGAGATGCCACCTCTCTCGATGCTGACCTGACATAGACTGATGAGACAGCTGCAAGTTATCAAGAAAGCTCGAAGGACAGGTTTAACTTGTAAAAACTTGTAAATCTATGTTCAGTTCAAAATTATGACAACTTTTTGACTAACCCTCGTATATGCTGTACGTCATTTCAAATTCACTCAGAAGCCTTTGCAATTTTATGTTATGATCAAGTATTAATGCCACGTCATCTGTAATCGAGAAACAATTTCTGCTCTAAAATGCGACCATGAGCTTCTATGAGTTAATGATATTCATAATAATATAAGAATACGTTCAACACGTTAACGACGCTATCGGACATCAAAAGCAACGGGCCGAACATTGGTTTCAAAAAATCAACCAATGGTTCTCAAGATCAATCTACTCTTCACCTAGTCTTGTCGTCATCTTCAAGAAGAAATTTATTTTTGGTAATTTTTCTCTTAGTCACAAATCAAAGTTAATCCCGTGACTTTGAAAAACCGCTTTACTGACAACATTAAATTGCATTCGCTGATATTAAATTCTTTAGAGTGGATGAATTTATTTTGTACTAATTTCTTCAGTGTGATTAATAGATTACTTTCCAACTGAAATATTTATTTTATTTTTTACTGTCATGTTTCGGTTGACGTACTACATAAAAGTGTGCTGTGATATTGGTAGCTGTTTTATGCATGGGAGGACGGTAAATTTTCCCTCATCAAGCTAGATTATGATCGCTCTCTCCAATAATTTCACTATATTGAAATTTCAGAGACGAAAGAAATGTTATATAGTATTTTACAATTTATTGTATGAGCCATCGTTAGATTGCCATCATTCGGTTGCTATATCATTCCAGATGCCAATAGTTAGAGTTGTTGAGCTTGGATAAGGGAAGAAACCAAGAAATAAATGATGAACTACCGTCGAAGAAACTACATAGAAGTAGCGTTGTCTTTTTGAGTTGACTTGGTTCAAGTTACTACCCAGACTCAACATTGGTCGAGAGGATCGGAGGTGGGGAAGGGAATAAACTTTTTTGCTTCCCTCTCTTGAACAGCTATTTTTCCTTCAAAACACTTCTTCTTAAACCCTTTTGAAAACTCACCAGCTAACTAAGAATACTTGTATTGCGAGTAATGCATATTCAGAGTAAAAGTAGGATAATCTAAGAATTCTAGGGCAATTCTCTTTTAAAAGTCATTTGTTAGATTTATATAAATGGATCTATAACCACAATATAATATGTAAGCTTTTATTTTTTCAGAGCCAAGTATGAAATTTCTGATTAAATTTATTCAATGATGGTTTCTTTTTGGTTGTATCGACATTGCACGTGGCAGATGTATTATGTACCGCACGATGATCTTGTTACTGAATTCGTTGATGTTAAAACTATTTACAATTAAGAAAATGTGCCCATAATTATGAAGAATATGATTTGAATTTATTTTTGAAGGATTTTGTTTGATCATAAGGATCTTTGAAGTTGACAATCATGTGCGCACTGAACAATCATAACTTCATCATGTCACGTTTCGCAAACTCACCTATGGGTGAGTTAAGTACATATAGAATGCACTTCCACACGATGGCTTAGATATGCACTAAATTCCTGAATTGCCTGAGCGGATGAATGTGTTTTTTTCAGCTGAAGTCGCCCATTCAATAACGGACAGCGGAGCACGGATTCTTGTAGTTTTCAGCCCACTGGAACCTTTGGCTCAGAAAGCCTTGGAAATCGCTCAGCTCAACCTGCCCCTTTTCTCCATTGGCCCATCAAGCTCGGGAACCTTACCTCGTGTTGAAGAGATTTTTGTCAACCCTTCTGTGGAGTTTGCTGATCCTCTTCAGGTTTGTCTGCTTATAATTTCTTTCAATGCCTCCACAATCACTCCTTACGTAAGCATACACATATCTTGCTCTTGGGCTTGTTCTTTGCTGATACATATCTGTAAGAGGCAAAAAAATTAAAGAATATCGCGTATATCGATGTAAATTTAACCATGGCAAAGAGCTCTTTCAAACATTAGACATTATATGCATGCAGTTAATTACAGTTTTTTCAGTTACTTTTCGTTACAGTGAGAGTTTTCTGATATTTGTTAGAAGACAAGGAATAAGAAAGAGAAAAAAATACAACGGGTCGTTTTCACATTTTAACGATTAATAATCGCTGTATTGCGCAGTTCAACACTTAAATGTTCTACACAGGCTGTAAGTCACTTGATATAATTGAAATTTTTAGAATGTGCGATTCACTAGATGAAGCTCTTGAAAACGACACTGAACTCTCCACAATATCATTTAATGGATCAAAAAAATTATATAGCTTATATTTCAGCAAGTCAAATTGTCTAACTCGATTAATCAAGGTGTGCACACTTCGAGAAATTTTGATTCATGCGAGTGTGCCTAATGGTTATTAAGAGAAATTCTGGTGCACATTGGTGTATCTCCTTTAACGGCATGTTCAAGCGGTTAAGAGAGTTAAATTACACGTTAACGTTTCAAATAGTTAAGAAATTTCTCATGAAAACTGAACTTTGTTTGGATTTTTTGTGAATGGAATATAATTCTACCAAAAGACGTTAAGATATTCGCATTTTTTTTAATTCTTAGATACTATCTGTACATTAGTTTAATCGCTAGCCAGTTTGACAGAGGGAAACTTTTATGTGATATTATATATATTTACGCCAAGTGTGTCGCAATTGGCACACTTATGTGCGTCGTATTAGCCCATGACGCACAAAAGTATGCCAGAATACATAGGCTAATAATGTACATTCATGATATACTTTTTGAGACGGTTTTGTGACAACATACAAAGTGTGTCGGTTTTGTGATAAAAATTTTCACATTTTACAAACAAAATTAGCTTTTTCAATCCAGGCTGGTGCGAGTTGGGAAGTCATGGAGTTCGAATAACTTATAAATGAAATACAGATGGGTTTGATTAAAAATATAATGATTCTAAAAGTAGTAATAGAATGGTCAAACCAGGTCGGTAAAGTGAGCTATCTCGCAATCAAACAAAGAAATATCAAATCTCATAAGATACATTTGTTCTACACAAACTCGTCAGATACCGTTTTTACACTAAAAGCTAAATAAATACATAGATAATCAGCAGAGATCTAATTTGTTTAGTAGGAAAGAGCCCAAAAAATCGAGTAAAAAACTACGTCTTTTTTGTGATATCATTCGTCAGTAATTTGCTTGGGCTGTCCAAATCTGTTCCGTTTTTTGTACAAGATGTCGAAACTTTCTCGGAATTTTTTTAAAAGAATAATAATAAATTTTAAAATTTTAACGAACTGACATAAGCTCAATATTTGCACATTTATCTTCTTAAAATTGATGTAAGAAATATTCAGTTCAATTGTTTAATCCTTATATTAAAAATTTATTCCTCTAGACATTGCAACTACTCTGACTTTCAACGAAATTCGAAAGCGAAAGTGGGGTTCTGCTAGAAGTTTAATCATTAAGGATGCACGAACCTTCCTTAATGATATATTGTTACAGTTCTATGTGTTTCAGCAATCGCCATGAAACTCCTTTTAGCTCTTGGTTGCAATTTTCGTTTTTTCGGCTTACAAATTCAACTTCTGTAAATGTATCCTAAAATTAGCTTATACCATGCAGATAAATTTCCCTAACTATGGGTATTTCGACGAAGTTTTCATGAGTGGCATTCAGTACCATTTAAGTATCTTTATGGGTTTTTAAGCCTTCGAAGTTTTCTCTGTCAATTTAAACCTAAGCGGTGTATCAGGTTTTGAGAATCGTTCGACAAACCTCGCTATGGTAGTTATGAAGCCATGCAAGGGCCGGAGAGAGGTCAATTTAAACAACTCATCCCGAAATTAATTGCACTTGGAACGACAAATTCATTCTATTGACTATTAATTCATAAATATGCATTCCGTATAGTTAAGAAAAAGTTTTCCCATATAGACATAAAAAAGTTTAATTTGATCAAAGAAGGCACTCAGAAACAATTACTTGTGTTTGGTTTTGCCCCTGGTGTCCTTTACTGTCACTTGAAAATTCATAAACTTTGCCACCCCTTTGCCCACATTTGCAGCTTGAAATTAGGATACCAATAAAAATGGTTGTATTTTTGGTCGCGAATCTCAACTATTTATAACTTTCATTGAGCTTGCAGTGTCAAATCCGGCGACTTGGATGAATGTACTTCTTAGTCAATGTTATCCTAACGATTTTTGGACGGCTTCCATGTAGTGATTCAGAAATTTTCTTCGCCAGTATACGATATCAGACTTTTTCAATCTAAACATGTTTCTAATTTTCTTATCCATAATGCAAGTCACTGATTTAAGTTGAGAACTAGTCAAATTTCTTTTAGAACTGCATTAGTTTGACCCGTTTGTTATTTTTAATTAGTATCTAAATTAATAAATAAGAATTCTGGTAAAAGGAATACCCATGGCTCCCATAATAGCATACTTTTTTATGCGCTATCACGACAGGAAGATGTTTGAAAATTATTTTTCAGTCTTTAATCCATTTCTTCTCAATCGTTGGGTGAGCGAAGCTTTTCATTAATTTTGAGCAAAGTCAATCAATTTCATTCATGCGAACTGTAACCAGCCAGCAACTTGACTTCAGATTCATTATAGAGTTCGAACAAAATAATATCTAGCTTTCTGAGTGTAGAGTCACCGTTATGAAAATATATGTTTCATACCAGTGTCTATCGCGAATAAATTTTTGCGACATGGGCATCATGCTATTTC
Source organism: Morinoia aosen (assembly GCA_030386875.1). NCBI lineage: Eukaryota > Metazoa > Arthropoda > Malacostraca > Amphipoda > Talitridae > Morinoia > Morinoia aosen. Next base: position 23,664,389 of record CM059573.1, on the reverse strand, counting down.
AGTTTTTGTGGTAAATGATTCAACCTTAATGACTTATGAACCCTATTATCGAACGCGTTTCAAGTGTCCCTAATAAAATTACCTTAACTTACACAGTGAATTCAATTTCCCTCGTTCGTATTTTATTACTGAAAGTTATCCTGTTTCTCGTTCCATCAATGAATTTTTGTCCAAACTTTTTTCTCCACTTACTGTTAATTAGCCTTTGAATTAAATTACCGGCCTCCCTGCATTTTCCAGTATGCAACCTTAGAAATTAAAATGAGAACTTTTAACGAAGTTATGGACAATTTTCCTGAAGATCCGTTTTTCATCATTTTAATAACAAAAATACTAATATCTCATTGTTTCAGTTAAAAAATTGTCATATCACTGTGTACGGTACGCTATCATCATTCACACGCAATTGCGAATGAAGATGTGTCGTGCACACAGCGCACTGTAGTTTTCATTCTCTATCCCACCGAGCGCTATACCGGGTGTCCCACAAAAATGTCCCCGACTTTTTTATTCATTATGTCTCCGCTTTAAATTAACATACTTGAATTGTCTTTCTTCCACCATGTAGTAAATTTTGTTTCCTTTCCGAAAAAATTAAGTTATTTAAAATTGCTTAATAACCACTTAACAGTGATCGATTTACTGAAAGAGGTAGAAAAACTAATTGTTCAAAGGAAAAATTTTAAAAACAACACTGGTGTTCTTCTTCATTTATAAATGCCTAATGTTAAAAATAATTTCACAATTATGTATCCTACATACCACCAATCATGTATCACCTCCATCATTAATAATCCTTCGACAACGAATTGAAGAAGTGTTTTAAGAACTGAAAGAAAACGGTGTAATAATTCGCAAAACTTTTCGTTTAATGGTGGCTAGAAGTAATACTTACCTTGAGATGAAAGAAGGTATGTTGAAGGATACTAAATTACTTTATTTATTTAAACAAGATGGTTATGATTTATTATTTTTTTCGAATTTTGTTTGTTCGTTTTTTTGCAAAGTATGAAATAAGGAAGAATATCAATATTGTTTTAAAAACTTTTCCATTGAACTGTAGTGCTCTACCTCAGTTACCCCGCAAATCCGAATTCTAGTCTATTTGTGTTCAGTAATACTAATATGTGCCAATGTAAATTTAATCATAAAATGTTCCAACTCCTCCACTGCGTATCATCGATACCTACCGCAGGAGGAGCATAAAGTAAGGCCGCTGCTTATCTCGCCTAAAACGGAACTCAATGGCCGAGGCAGCTACAACATAATGGCCTTACACTGATGACCCCAGCAGCCCTCCAGTTACTTCACCAACGGGCCGAGGCTTCAACATTGCTAGCCCCTTACAACTGGTGGCCGCAGCAGCTATTCAGCTGGTCCACCAACGGGCCTAGGCTTCCACATTGCCTGCCCCTGACAACTGGTGACCCAGCAGCTCTCCAGCGGTTTCACCACCTGCTTCTACATTGCCTGCCCATTCCCCCTGGTGATCTCAGCAGCACCCATCTCTGCTCTCTAACTGCAATCAACGAGCCAGCCCTCATCGCAATTTCCGCTAGGTGTTCCTATCACTTCCAGGACATTTTACCAAGCGCGAAAATGCTCAACCGAGCCGCCAAAACGTCTTCAGCACGGCCTCATTGCTCCGCCTTATCGCACGGCCTCTACGCACGGCCTATACGCACGGCCTCTACGCACGGCCTCTACGCACGGCCTCATCGCTCGGCTTCATTGCACGGCCTCATCACTCGGTTCCAACGCTCTACAGCATCATACCTCATCGCTCGGCACCAACGCTCTGCAGCAACATCATTTTAATTTACTAAATTTTATCGTTCGAACTGCTTTCTCTCTAGGGGGAGGGTACTTGAAGTGCTCTACCTCAGTCACCCCTCAAATCCGAATTCTAGTCTATTTGTGTTCAGTAATACTAATATGTCCCAATGTAAATTTAATTGCACAACGTTCTTACTACTCCACTGCGTATCACCGATACCTACCGCAGGAGGAGCATAAAACAAGGCTGCTGCTTCTCTCGCCTAAAACGGAACTCAATGGCCGAAGCAGCAACAACATAATGGCCTTACAGAACAATTATTTTTTCTACCCCTTTCAGTAAATCGATCATTGTAAAGTGGTTATCAAACAATTTTCAAAAACTCAAATTTTTCGAAAAGATAACAAAGTTTACAACATTATAAAAATAAGACAATTATAATATGTCAATTTAAGGCCGAAATATACTCGATTAAAAAGTCAGGGACATTTTTGTGGGACAACCGGTACAACTGAAGGTTACAGAATATGTCGGCTATAGTTATAGCACATGAAATTTTCTTGGTTCTGCTTTGCATTCAAGAGTAAGACAACACTGACCAGGCGGGCCTTATGAACAAGTCATAAATCCTGACAAATTAAAAATTCTAGTCTTGTGTCTGACCCATTTTGACCTCCGAATATTAGAACCTTTCCACATCCACAAGCTAAGACCATCAATTATTAATTTGCAGAGCTATTAAATGTAATCAACCGATAAATTTTCCCCTTAAGTTGGTGTGATTTTCTGATTTTCATTTTCACGCATTATGGTGTTGTTGGAGCAAAGTATCAAGTTTAATCTTCCTCTCATTTATTCGTAGATGCTTAATTGAAAATGAGCTGAGGCTCACAACATACATATTAAATGTGTTGAAGATATCTTTCTCCACTGCTTTTCTCGTTATAATTCTGTTAGAAACAATATTTCGTTTCGATAAGAATTCTAAAATTCTCAACAGATGACAGGCAAAGAGAGCATGGCGTTGTTGTACTCCAGCGGAACTACGGGAACTCCAAAAGCCATCGACATCAGTCACAATGCCGCCATTGCCAACGTGGAGATGAGTCTCCATCCGATGTTCTGCATCTCCGATCTCGCCAGAGGTAGTCTAGCTATCATAGATTATACCCCTCAGGGGGATACAGGTATTGTATCTATGGGAATTAGCGCTCCCAGGGGGACTATGTGATGGCCTGAGCTAAAGGTTAGATAGGCTTCCTTTTGTTGAAATAGAATAGGTTTTTGTTTTGTTACGGACCATCTTTTTTTGGTTCACTGCTGTCCTGTTTTTCAGCACCTACTACTTTCTTCTTCAACTTTTTCTTGTTTCATGAACTTCATTCTTAGCTTCCTGTTTCTGTGCACCTTGTGCATAGATTCCGCGTTCCCTCAACTCCATACTAAATGGTGCCTTCCTCCTTCCTCTCTTAGAACATCTTTGTCGTGCAATTAAGGGAGGCTAAAACTTTTTTATATAATAATAATATAATATCATAGATTATAATGTTTCTCGGAAAGTTCTGAGCATTATTGTTTTGTTTTCCTAAAAGCCGTATGAAAAGGTAATTTAGCAATTTTAAACAACTAACAAAGCAATTTCCATCGTGAATGCAGTAAAACTATACATGGCAACATTCTAGAAGTTTTATCGAATAGTGAAGACCAGTTTCGAGTGCAAATAAAATTTTTAACTCTGACTTACACCAGAGAAAACAAGAGAAAAGGGCCTGTCAGCAAATGACAGAGGATGCATCACTGGGCTTAATCAGAGTGGAAAATCAATTAGGGTCATTTGTTGAGTAATCGGTATCGCTTCAAAGAGTGATGTTTTTTCCATTTCAGTTTATGATCTCACCAATCGAAGAAAACGAATGTTCTTCATGATGTATGGCTTTCATTTCATTTGTTTGTTCATTTCATTTTTGTCGTTTTCTAAATGTGTACATTTTAGTTTATTATGAAAATTTGATGTTAATAATTTAGACCTTTCGAGTTTGCCGTAGAAATCAACATAACACCAGTATTGTTTTGATTTTTTCAACAGTGTGAAGAAGAATAGAAGTAACGCAAAAAACAATAATTTTGTTGGGTGTCTTATCTTTAGTTTTTCCAACCCAAGTTACTTTCACATCCACAGAAGCGCTCTTTTTGGAATTTTTTCCCGGATAAAAATATTGGTTATACACTGACTTAAATTTCAAATAACTGTTCCTTCAAACTTTCATTAGTTAGAAATTATATTAATGAGTAATGCGGTGTCTTCACTTCTTCACTGCGCTTTGTAGGGTGTATTTTCATTACTTGCCCCACTGTTGACCGGAGATAGCTTCAATTGCTCTGTTCTCACAGATCAATCGGAGGTGAGAGTGACTCAGCTGTTTCCGCTGTTCCACATGGCGGGCCTCATTGCCGTGGGGGGAACTGCTCTAAGGAATGGCCTGCAGCTTGTTAACATAATGCAGTTCGACCCAGCTACTTTTCTGGATAAAGTTTTCAAGTACAAGGTTAGCATTGTTCTAGAAATTTGCCAACCTGTGTTTATTAGTTACAATTTGCTAAGTAGTCAATATGAGCTGATGCTCTTCAGATAGAGACATGAAAATTAGAAGTTGTCAAAATGTACAATTAATGTCAACTTGAAAACAAATATGGGCAATTTACAATTCCATTGGATGACAAAATTATTACATGTTAGGAAAATACTTCATTTAACAATCGTTTTATCAATGAAATTTATTTTTTTTGTCACAGTTAGCTTTCTGAAATTATGTTTGCTTCAAAACGAGGGGTAATGAAAAGGCTGCACGGATTTATCCTCCAGTTTATCTTGACGACTTGGCGTTTCTTGTAAGGTGTGTAACAACTCGAGCTCCACTCAAAAAGGAGTGTAGGTAGCGCTATTCCTCGTTAGCGCACATACCTTTGCAGTCCTTAGTATTCTCTACCGGTGTTGTTCAGAGGCGGTATTTGCCCATTTAAATGTATGTGTTACGGGGACTCATGGGACTAAATGGCGCATAATGAAATTCCATAGAGCAAAACATTCACTTGTTAACTAGACCAATAATCCTTTCTATAAGTTTAAGCCCAATTTATCTTTTTAGGTAACAGGTTCTTAAGGAAAACTGTGCATAGAAAATTGTCGTTAAGCTGGCAAAAATATAATTCGACGTATGCGCATATTTCATGGTTATGTGGCCCTTGGTCTGTTTTTACTCCTATGTTAGTAGAAATAGTTGTCAATAATCTTTTTTGATGAAAACAACAAGAAATTTTCGCTTACACTTCGAGATAAAGTTTTTTTTTAACTTTAGCGCAGTCCTCATTTTAACTTGCTATCAATATTTCTGAAATTGCACCAAAGGATCTGGACGAGTACTTTTGGTAATTATAGTAAACAAGACTGCGAACAAAATTATGGAAAATTAACCTGCAACTGTGACACGTATCACCTAACTTTCTTGTTATTTTTTTACAACTTCATTTATTTTAAATGTTGTACCCCCTGGTATTTTTCATGATCTTTTCGGTTTTCAAAATTTTTGCAATTTAGAAACAGTATTGTATCTAATACGTTCACTTTTTTACCGGAGTATCATACGTCAAAAGTTCTACTTTTATTTTGTGTATCTCCATTACGATCACAGCCATCGTTCAGAGACTTATGAAGCCATGCAGAGAGATTGCCCCAATGAAATGACGGAAAAAGTGATTAGATGTACGTCGTGAAGATCATTTAGTGAATTTATTTTTTGTCTTTTATGAGAGCTTTTCATTAGTTACTCTAAATTTTATTTTTGATCTATCAGACTCTTATGCGTGATAAGATTATTGCTCATATCAACTGGGCTGCTATCAACTATTGGAAGACTCTGGAGGGAGTCTAATTAGTGTTAACAGCGAGTTGGTCTTGCATTAATTATTCGGCTAAAAATATCAGTTTTACTTCTGGGAACAGAATAACTAAAATTGTTTATTTTTGATAGCGTATGAAATAATGACGGACATAGTATCTCATTATGATGGAAAGATGTTATGTTTAGATTTTTTAAAGTCCTGTATGAATCTAAAATTGGAAATAACGGGAAAATGTAGAAGTCACAAATTTGGGAACCCGTTGATAGTTTTCTACAGATTCTACGGAAGACCATAAGCAACATAGGCAAAAGCAAATTCCAGTCGATTTATTGGCTCGATAATCCGTGCAGCTCTGTAACAGTGTGTCTTACCGTGATGTTCTGATTAGAGTACTTTTGACTAGAGCACTCTGGCGTCTTTCAGGTAAACGGTTTGCACCTGCTGCCCTCACTGATGAACTTCGCGCTCTCGCAAGAAAAGTTCTGCCCGGCAAACTGCAGCAGCATCGACGCCATCGTCACTGGGGCAGCACCCGTGCCGCAGTCGTCTGCTGAGCAAGTGATAGAGCGAGTTGGACAACAGGCTTCCGTTTTCCACTGTGCGTGCGTACGGTCTTTTTTATACGTATTGCACACGATGTTTGAAATAGATACCAATTGAACATCTTTTGGGGCGTAATTACTTTGCAAACATGAGATGCAGCGAAATGACTAAGTCATCCATTGAGGCCGTGCATGTTACCATAACCTTCTTCAGCGTTTACGTTTCTTCATTAATTAAATTAGTCTCTTTTGTTGATTATTCTACGGAAGAGAACCTATGTTGATGGACAGTGTGTACGCCCTGCTTGCGAATAACAAATGAGAGTTGCAGTAAGCTACCAGCCGGGAATGTTTTTACAATGATGCAGAGCATGGGCCCAAAAAGAAAAAATTGTAGCAGATCAGACCTCGATCGTTGCTGCACCTTTCATATGCCCGTACAGTGCTAAGACAATGCATGTGTTCTGACGCGCATTCATGTTCACGCTTTTTAGTTTTTTACCATCAGTCATTTTCAGAGAATTGTTTTTCACGCTTAAGAAAGAAATAGTCTTTTAAAAAACTCAAAACTAACGTGAAAAGTTTCACGTTTTCAATTAAGAAGCCAAATTTTAATATTAGAACAGGACCCAGAACGTCTTAATGGGGGTACTACATTATTTTTTCTCTCTTATTTAATGGGAAAAAGTCATACGTACAGCAAATTCAAAGTTTAAGTAAAATGTGATTCATCAACTTCACATTATGAAAGACATATTCAAATTTTGTCTGTGTTGATTGAATGCCCCCAGAAATGAATAGAAGTGGAAGGGTGAAGAAATGTTTTACTTTTCTCGAGTCAAAGCCAAGCATGAAAAATGAGTTAAATTCTGTAGACACGGGATTTATTCATTGATTCAAATTAAAAACTAAAAAAAATTACCTTACCGTAGGTTATTTTAGTTAAATCATTCGGATTTAAAGGGGAAATTTTCGTTGTGTTCACTCTCAGTTGAAAAACTAAATGTTGATTGAAATTTTCTTTCATATGCATTTTGTTCTTGCCTCATCATCTATGAGGATGCCACGTTGGAAGCATTCAGTCATTAAAACTGTACGTACAATCAAATAAAAACAATTTAATTTCACGATAATTTTGAGCAATGGAAGAGTTTCTAGATGAAACCACGCCCAATATTCAGAGTAACTACAAATCTTTGTGCAATCATTTTGAGTGTAATCTCGTTGTTTTCTGTCAGTGAGAGTCGAATTGTAATGGTTGCGGGGTGCAGCCGTAAAATGAGAGCAAAGCTTTTGAAATTAAAACACAACCTATTACTGCGGAAATATAAATTGGTATCGTAAAATGTTCTCGTTAGAGCAACTGAAATGTTCTCGTTAGAGTCATAGCTGCTGATCAATAATAGTGTACCTAAACTAATCTATCAATGATTCATCAGTTGGAGCACAATACCTGTAACCTGTCCCAGTTTGTTTAATGGTGTGCTAGTAGAACACATTCCTAACTCGAGGCCATATATTAGTGATTCATGCCAGCTGTTGTAGCCGGATAGCGAGACCGGCACATGCAAGCAATCAAAGTGAATTTAAAAAAGCTCGTGGCTCATCTGTTGAAAAAATGGTTTGAATAATTATGACCAATCCAACGTTTGCAGTAACTGTTCAGATGTCAATATTAGACACCAGCTGTGACATTTACCTATTTTTCATATAACTTGTTTCATCTTTCTGCAAAGAAAGGAGAATCTAGAGCAAATTTTTGGATCAACAATAATGTAACAAACTTGAAAGGTAAGAGGTTTTATCAGTTTCTACTGCGATAAAGAAAGCAAACACTGAAGCATGTTGACATACATGCGACGAAGAAAATTCGTTATTCATTCATAGTAAATCAGACGTATTGAAGGATAGCCTTTGAACACTCGGTGCTGCCTAATGTGTTTTCGCCGTTGAGACATAGTCATGGAAAGTGAGCCAAAACCATTTGTTTAAAGAAGTGTTCAGTTTATTTTATACGCAAAAGTTTTTTGCAGGCTATGGCATGACTGAGATGCTAGGTGTAGCCCAAGATCCACTACACGGAACTAGGTTCGGTTGCACAGGGCAATTGCTCCCGAGTCAAGAAGCCAAGATCGTGGACATAGAGACCGGACAGACTCTGCCTCCTCACCTAGATGGAGAAATTTGCGTCAGGGGTCCCACAGTAAGTTGCACGATAAACGTACACTATCAGCTAAGCCACGTGGTATTTTTTTTACTTCGATATATGCCACAAACTGACTTTCTATAGAGAGTTAATACCCGAACTAGTTTTTCACTATGATTTAAGTTACTAACTAATTTTCTAGCGCGGCTAAAGCTATTAACTAATTTTCCGTTACGAGAAAAACTACAAACAAATTTTTCATTGAGAGGCAATCCCAAAGTTAACTTTACGAAGTATGTTTAGCAACAAGCTGACTTTCAAAAGTTAATTTCAGCCCTATAAACGAACAATGATAAAAAGTTCCAGTTATTCAGATCATTAACGTTTTCTGTTAACAGTTAGAATATTACAGTAAACAACACGATTATAAATACAGAGAGTGTCTTTATCAACAAAAATTGCAGGGAACGAATAACTCATCTATTAATTTCCAAGGGCTTCAACTTTTTAGTTTATTTCAAAATATTCTTATTATAGGTCTGCTCTCGCTTATAGTGACCATTTTTTTGAATCAACAGAAACTTTTCATTTTTAATGAAGATGAGTCTAGCTTCCGCTCAGCGTACTTCCAGGGGATCTATTCATCAGACTGCCATATGAAATACGACTACATTCTTCAAGTGTCTGGCAATCTTGTAGCCTAAGATCTATTTCCCATTTCATGTTACCCATGAATATCTAATTTATAAGTTTTGAAAAGATGATTCGACGTGAAATAGAAACCAATTTTTTATGTTAACCAAACACTTATGATTAAGGAAAAAACGTCACTAGTAACTTGATCATTACACTCACAGTACAGTGCATTTCATTTGAGCTAAACGTGGCTGCTTGTAGGAACAAATATATTTCAACCTCTGAATAAAATGCTATAAAAATTTGGAATTTACGTTTCATTTATCACATTTTAAAATGTGATTTTTCTCGTTCCCAATCATTGAAAAATACATCTAATTCATATTTCCAGTTTTTAATTACCTGTATTAATGTTGAATAGAGTTCAGTGGACCTCTTTTCCCGAAAATTCCATCCAAATTAAAAAAATCCAAAATTCCAGTCTCTCATACTGCCCCTGAATCAACTGAAATTCATCACTGTCGCTCCTACCAGATGATGAGCGGCTACCGCAACAGTGCTGGCAAAACGAGTGACGTCATCGATTCCGACGGATGGTATCATTCCGGCGACGTTGGACATTTTGACAAAGACGGCTATTTGAAAGTTGTCGACCGCACAAAGGAACTCATCAAAGTTAACGCACTACAGGTCGATAATAATGTTTCCGATGGAATTCAAAGATGACACTACTCGTGTGATCTGAATGAAGCAGAAGAAATGAGAGCTAGATAAGTGATCAATTTTGAGAATTAATCTGAGTAGCGAAATGAAATTTTTATTTTCATGATAATTCAAGTATATTTCCTGAAATGTAATAATTAGTATTAAATTGGCAATTGAAATGGGTTAGTTTTCAACGACGTGTTTTATCAACGGTCTAACGTGAAACTCTGTTTTTGAACTAAACATTTGTTCCACTCAAAGGTGTCCCCTAGCGAAGTGGAAAACGTCATATTGGGGATTCCGGAGGTGGTGGAAGTTGGGGTCGTGGGAGTGCCGCACGAGAAGACAGGGGAGGCTCCTCGCGCCTACGTCAGGGTCTCTGTTCCGATCGACGAGAAAAAGGTGAATGCAGATGAGATTAGATGTTAGTTTAAGCCTTCCTAACCTCAACTAAGACGTTCCAAAGAGAGGAAGGTACCATTAATATGGAGTTAAGGGATCGAGGAATCTATGCGCAAGGTGCATGTATACTGTAGTTGAGAAAGAAGTTTATGAAATAAGAAAAAAAGTTGAAAAAAAGTAGTGGGTGCTGAAAAACAGGCCAGTGGTGAACCGAAAACGATGGTCCTAAACATAACAAAAAATTTTTATTTCTACAAAAAAGGCCTACTCAACTAGCAGCTCGGGACCTCACATTTTCCCATACGAGCACAAATTCATATAGATACAATGGTTTGATCCCTCTGAGGAGAGAAGGTGAATGCGATGAAATGTGCTATGAATCCGGAAGAGATCGAGTTAAAACAACAACTTTCGCTGTTTATCGAAATTATATCGATGGACTCAATTTCTCTAGCATCTTTCTTTCTGTATAGTAAGTTAAAGTTTACCAGAATAATTTTTATTTAATGGCAGATAATTTATTTCTTGCGCAGAGCTGAGCCTCAAATTTTTTAAATGTCGTTAGTAATCAAATTGGAAACACGGAAATAATTTTTCCTTATTTGTGGGATTGTGTATAAATTACCAGTTAGTGATTAGTATATTGTGATTTTTATGGGATGCATTAAATTTCAGTGAATTTCATCGCAGCAATCAAATGTTCAAGACAGTAAATGAGAGGGTCACGAAAACATGAGTAATCTAAAAATGAGTTGATGTTCAATATTCCTTGACGTGCTCATGCCAAGGTCCGCACAGCTTGCGCGTGTGGGTTTGCCGGCGTGTGAAGAAAGATGAATAAAATGAAACGCTTTTGTAAGCCAATACCTTACTCGTAATTTCTTTCTCAAACGCTTGTGATATAAAGCTGATGCTCTCGGGGTACTTGTGAGAGACGCTCGGAAGCAACAATTATTACCCGGATGTTGACTGGCGTTGGCAATATCCTACCTCATATTCTGCTCAGGAATTCTAGCTATTCACAGAAAAAGGCGACTCATTAAAAAGCGTTGTAGTTCAATAATATTCAAAACTTTTTGTTCCTGCTGGCTATTGTTCTATCGGTTGCATAATTTTGAACGTCTGCGTTATCTTTGAACCCATTTATTTACATAAATAGCGTCATCATTTATGCTGGTCTTTTCTAAACATAAATCAATATAATCAACACAGGCTAGTTAACATCTTATGACATTAACGGAACCCTTTAACTCTCACATCACATTTTTAAGCGTGGTTTTGCTGAATATTTGCTAGTAAAGCTCCATGCGAATCTAACAGTCCATGTATGAGTTTAAGGTTCGAACTTATATCTTATAAGTAAAGACATCAGACGAATAAAGATGCGATCGAAGGATGAAGCGTGTCATCTTCACTCAAACGGTGAAGCACGGTGCTGCGAGGCTCTCTTTCGGCGGGCGGTACTAGAGATTTTTTTATTCGTTCAACGTTCTTTCTCTAAGTCGTAACGTGCAAGGAAAAACGACCGAGTTAACTTTCATAAATAATGTAGATTAGAGATCCTTGTCAGTTCATGTTAAGAAATAGGCTTCATTCGAAGTCAGTTGAATGTTTTCCCGTAAATTTTGCTTTTAAATATGGAAAAAATTTGGTGATCAAGTTTTCATTTTCTTGTTGTGGTAAATATATAACATAAAGGCAGCATGTATATTAGAGGATTCTTCTTGTAGTATATTGGACAATAATATAGAGAACAAAGCTGTAATATAGAATGGAAAAGTTTGTGCTAATGTGGTGTGCAAAACTTTGCAGATTCATGACCACGTCGCCAAGTACTGCGCCCGCTACAAACATCTGACTGGAGGGATCAGATTCGTCAACGATTTTCCTCGTAACGCAACTGGGAAGATTCTCAAGAAAGAGCTTTTGAAAATACCTTAGACTAGCGAGTTGGCTCCGCCCACTTTGCAATTACTCAGTTATATATAATATTTTATTAAAAAGGGGAAAATTGGCTCAAAAGCGTAATGATCGAATTCTATCATCTTTGTGTCTCAAAATCATAATTTTTTTCAACATATTCCCATTCCTAAGCGTATTGACGTAAAAATTAGGAAAATACAAAAATTAAAAAAAAAGTGGTCGACACTCACCCTCTGTTACTTAAGGTCTCGAACCCTCACTCACACATCTTGTGTGGACAGTATGATGTTTTTTTGACTAAATTATATTTTTTACGTTGATTTGTCTTTAGTACAATTCTTTACCAAAATTGACGAGCGGCCTGATAGTGCAGAATTTTAGTCATTCAACATCTTTTTCTGAATTTTATATGTTTGCAGTAATAAACATCGATTAAATTATCAATCTTATTAAAATATTGTGTTATTTACCTCATGGCATATTGGATCTGTGAATATTGCGTACGCGAATTTTGAACTGCCGAATTAGGAGTTTTTAAATTCATTTAAAGTTAAAAGGCTCATTGCAAATACTTTTCCTGAGGTGGCTCCTACGGACCCTAAGATAATCTGACAGTTGAAAATGATCAAGGAAGGCAGTAACGAAATTCATAAAATTTACTGAAAAAATGCCACTTGTGTTCAATGTTTGCTACCGAATAATGAGAGCAAGGCTCAAAGAATGCGTGAGAGTCTTAGCACTGAAGAAGCACTGTAAGCAAATTACAGGGCCTGGGCATAAGTATTTCCACAACACTAGTTTTGATGTAATTTGAATATTTCGCGCCCTGACTCAGAGCAAAGAGTATAAACAATGCAAAATACATATATTTAGTATTAGACATGAACAGAGAATAGCAAAATCAATTGCTAACCGGAAAATCAAATTTAAAAAATGCAAAAAGGGTAGGAGTGTTTTGTTATAACTATACATGAGTCATTAGTATTTAGGGGTGTGATTTTTAAATGCAATAGTAGCATGGAGGCAAGAATTGCAACAATCAACTAACGTTTCTCTTTCGTTCGCAGAACCTTGTTCAGTTTTTGCGTGCAGATGATCCTGAAATCAGCAAGGTTCTTTGGACTGTTTTTTTCCATGGTAGTTTTGAATATTTGCCACAAATATTCAATGTGATAGACATCAGGCGATTGGTAAAACCCCGGAAGGACAACTACAAGGTAGCCAAAAAAAGGCTGCCCATTTTTAAATTAGCCATTGAATGAAGTTGAAATAGGTACGTAATGCGTGAAGCAATTGTTTTCAGATTTTTACAGCCGAAAGTATGAACATCATCCGTTATAAAACACGCGTACCGGGCTTGGCTATCAGTTATAACTCCGAACAGCAGTGGAAAAGGATGGAAGTGTCTACAAATCTCGTTCGGGGCTGTTTGCTTTACGACTTCAAAGTGGGCTTTTCAGCAGCTGCATCAAGTCTCCGCATATGTCAAGCCTTTAGGGGTGGTGCTGTGAATTAACGTACTGCAAGGCGTTGGTTTCACAAACTCAAGACGGGGAATTTGTCCCTCCGTGATGAGCCTCATAGCGGACGACCACAGGTCTTGAATGACGGAGTCTTGAATGCGGCCATTGAACAGGACAGTAGTCTAACGTGTGGTGAACTTGCGATGCAGTTCCACGTTTCTGATGAAACAGAATTCACCTGCACCGTCTACGTAAGACGTACAAACTGTGCAAGTGAGTTCCTCACACGCTGTTTCAGGTCCACAAGAGACAACGAGTGGCAGCCTGTATATCGCTGTTTTCTCGCCACCGTACCGCATCTTTATTCAATCGAGTGATTACCGGTAATGAAAAGTGGGTTCTGTACAAAACGCCCAGTGGTTGGCACCAGTGGTTGGCACCTCAGGATGCTGTCCCTCACACCGCAAGACCTCCTATGCACTCACACAAGATTATTATAACATATAAAAGACAGCTTCCCTGTCACAGCACCCCTCATTCGCTTGATTATAAATACATCTATAGCCACAAACAAGTTTCCCGACCAATGGAAATTATCCATTATTAAGCCATTACATAAATCTGGTGATTTCGACATAGCGTCAAACTACAGACCAATCAGTCTCCTGCCTGTTATGTCCAAAATATTAGAAAAAGTAATAACAAACCAGCTCTCGTCTTACATAGACGAGTCACATCTACTGCATCGCAATCAATATGCTTACAGAAGGAATACCAGTACTCAGGACGCCCTGTTAAACATAACAGAAAAAATTTACAATGATATTGACCAAAAAAAATTAACTCTCTTACTATTTCTTGATCTCTCCAAAGCTTTCGACAGTGTTGAGCATAAGAAACTTCTACAAAAAATTTCAAACCTCAGAATAGACACTCAGTGGTTTGAAAGCTACCTACTAAACCGCTCTCATGCAGTGTGCTTGAATAACAAAATGTCATCGTTCATACCAAATAATTTTGGCGTTCCTCAAGGTTCAATCATCGGCCCGCTCCTATTTTCAATTTTCATCAATGATTTCCCCACCATGCCGGCAAACACAAAAATCTCAATGTATGCTGATGACGTACAAATTGCCATGACAAGCTCAACAGCGGATTTAAAAGAAACACAAGCCAACGCTGAAAACCTTCTGAGAAATCTGAAATTTTGGTATGACCATAATGGCCTCAAACTTAACGCAAGTAAAACGCAATGCATTATTTTTGGATCACAGAATGCGACTAAAAATTTACCACCATTCAAGCTAACATTTGGAGACAATACAATTGAACCAGTAGAGAAGGTAAAAAATCTGGGTGTTAGGTTTGACAAAAATATGACTTTCAATTCACACGTCGAAACAATGTGCAACAAAATAAACGGAACCTTAATGTTCTTTCATCGCATTAAGAACACACTTGACGAAAAATCTAGTTTATTAGTGATTCAGTCTTTAGTTTTATCGCGCCTGGACTACTGCAGTCTTGTGTGGGGAAATTTACCTCAATATCGTCAAGAAGAGTTGCAAAATGTCTAAACTTTGCCGCCAAAGTGGAATGCAAAGGAAATTTCAATAAATACGATCATGTTACCCCTCTTTTAAGAAAACTCGACTGGATCCCAATACCGAACAGATTCATGATCCAAAAAGCTCGACGAGTGTTCTCCTCTCTGTACCTCCCCCAAAGTAATGCAGAGGTGGTAAAATTTTTTCCACCTGATATCCCAAACAAAAAACCAAATCGGAGGAATGATGTTTCAGTCAGTTACCCTTCTTCTAACATGGGACAAAAAGCTCTCTCAGTTTCTGGAGCTTTTTTGTGGAACAAGCTTCCCCAGCATATCAAAAACTCTAAAACTGCAAAAAAATTTAGAGTAAATGTGTCACGTCATTTTGCATCTCTGTCATAGGGCCTGCAGCATTTCGGTGTGAATTTCCCATCTACCAGAAATTTTAATTTTCCTCAAATTTTCTGTTAGAAAATTAGAAACTATTTCATTTTACGTTTGCTAAGCCATTCGTATATTCATCTTAACTATTTCTGTCGACAATAATGAGCACCCCAGCCGTGAGTTCAATACAGCAGAACGAACGTTTTTTCCATAATTAGGAGTATTCCATCATCTTTATTTTGTTATTTTTTCTCTTTTCAATATTAATGGTTAACATCCGTATGGAAAACATACTCTAAAATACATTTTGTGTGTACACTAATATACAGGTTTATAGATGTGAGGGTTGTGCAAATTTTATAATGAATTAAATTTTAGCTAACGTTGTCTCGCTATTTCAAAATCATTCTCTAAGATGTTTTCAATCGATTTCGGCTGAGCTGGGGGGAGGGGGCAATTTAAGCATTTTCATTTAGTCTTTTCATATTTTTCCGTGCGTTCATTGCACGCTAGCACTAAACTTAAAAATCGGAAAAAACTGGTAATTTCTGTAATCAAAATTATCACTTTGGACCATTGCTTAATCTACCTATATGTGCCAAATTTTGTAAATATTCTCCACTCAGATGTGATATCCGGCTACAATGTTACTCCATTTTATCCCATGTACACATGTCCTTATAACGCTGAAGAGTTGTGTTGTTTCTTGACTGTAACCTAAGTTTTCTTAAAAATTTCTATGAAGAAACTAAAAACCAGTTTATTTTACGTTTTTCGAAGTCTTCTCTTGCTTTTATTTTTTTTTTATTTTTTTTATTTTTTATTTTTTTCGAATAATTTCTTAGGATTACACTGAGCTCAACTGTCATTATCGGTGTAATAGATGGTAGGTTGTTTCTATCTTTTTATTTTATATATGTATTTTTTTCTTATATTTCATTCTCAATAAGTATATATATTAATATGTGTGTGTACGTATGTAGGTATATATATATATATATATATATATTTGAGAATAGCTACCTGTGGGCCCGAACAAGTTCAGCGACTTCTAGGGCATCCTATCATCACGTTATTCTAAGGTGTACAATAATGTTTAACCTAGTTTACTTAACCTAGTTTCGCATTAGACTGATCATTGAGATAATTTAATCGATATTTTATGCTGTATTTTACAATATAGGTCAAATCGGCTATATTTAACATTATGTTCGATAAAACAATTCAAGAGCAGACTGAAGATCGGTTATGTTACCCAAAGCAAGTTACATTATTACATTATCATTAGTTACATGTAGGAGGCAAGATTTGACATGGTGATCTTACACGACTAGTATTCTGATAGGAAGTGAGACTCAAGATGTCTTTTGAATACTTTGTACGAATTACATTTACGGATCTCCGCAGGTATAGAGTTCCAAGTTTTGGTTCCAACGAAGAGGATACTGTGTTGCGACCGGGCCTTCGAATAATAAGGAAGCATGAATTTACTTCCATTTTGGGATAAATGGTTGTGATGACCAGTTTGCGCAGTCAATAATTGTCTTAGGCTATTGTCGCCATCATTTCTTGATGTTTTGTAAATGAAATTACAGATGGAGATTTTGTAGAGATCCGAAAGTTTAAGTATTTGTAAATTTTTGAAAGAATCATTTGTGTGAGCATTATATTCTAGGTTCTTTACCGCTCTGACAGCTCTTTTCTGCAGAGTAAAAATTTTGTTGGTTTTATTTTTATCAGTTCCGTGCCACGCTTCTATTCCGTATTGCAAGTATGGAGAAATAAGCGTTCGGTAGAGCATTTGTAAAGCTGTTTCAGGCAGAAAATTTTTAACTTTATTCAGGATTCCGATGGATTTTGATAATTTAGAACTAATATGAGTGATGTGCTCTTTGAAGGTCAGATGTTTATCTACTATGATGCCCAGAAACTTACATGAGTTGGTTTCTTCGATTTCACCTTCGCCAATTTTAATGCATGGAAGAGATACATCTTTCTTGTATGAGAATGTAATATAATTTGTTTTATCAATATTAAGGCTTATTTTATTAGCTTTGAGCCACGATGAAACCTTATGAAGTTCATTATTTATACTCTCCACAATCATAGCGGGATTTTGGTTCGGAAGGACCGCAGACAGCGTACTGTCATCGGCAAAAAGTATGAATTTGAAGAATGATGTAGATTTTACAATATCATTGATAAAAATCAGAAACAGGAGAGGCCCAAGAACAGATCCTTGTGGAACTCCATGGCTAATTGTCTGTGGGTCTGAATTTGCGTCGTCAATGACAACGTATTGCTTCCGATTTGTTAGGTATGATATGAACCAATCATGGGCAATCCCTCGAATGCCATAACAGTGTAGTTTCGAGAGTAGTATTTTATGGTCCACACAATCGAATGCTTTTCGAAAGTCAAGAAATACAGAGAAGACAGGCTTTCCTTCATCTATATTAGAATAGAGGAATTGTAAATGATTTAACATAGCCTGTGTTGTTGATTTTTTAGAGCGAAAGCCGTATTGTTTATCGTAAAGAAATGATTTTTGTTCAAAATAAGAGTACACTTTTTTGTACACAATATTTTCGAATACTTTGCTAATAATTGGTAGTACGGAGATAGGTCGAAAATTGTTTACACAGGTTTTTTCACCACTTTTAAAGATAGGGGTTACTCTAGCAACTTTGAGGGAGTTCGGGAAAGTGCCTAGTGAGAGAGACTGGTTAATAATATTTGATATCATCGGGGCTACAATGTCAGCAATAACTTTAAGCACGTTAGTCGGAAACGTTTGTAGCCCACTCGATTTATTTTTCATGTTGTTTATGCACGTAATTACATCGGAGGAGTTTGTAGGCATGAAGTAAAAGGAGTTGGGTTCTCGAATATGATCCATAAATTCCAGGTGATCAGTAGGTTCACTTGGAATACCATCAGCTATAGTTTTCCCTACGTTTACGAAGAAGTTGTTAAAGAGATTAGCAATATCTTTCTTCTCATGGTATTTCACATTATCTTGAATGACGTCTTCAATTTTATTTTTATCGGCATTATTCGGTTTACAGCAAGAGTTAAGGAGATGCCAAGTCTTTTTAACGTCAGTTTTGAATTGAGTAAACTTGAGCGTAAAGTAGTTCTTTTTTGATGTTCTTATCTGGTTTGTTACATAGTTTCTGAATCGGTTATATGTTTCTCTAGATATTCGCCCTTCGCAAAGGAGGGCTAGGTACGCTTGACGTTTCTTTATATTTATTACGATGTCTCTAGTAATCCAGGGCTTTTGTTTATTTTTCGGGGTAACTGTACGAGTTACAATTGGGCAACACTGATTGTATGCGGTCATTATAGTTTCAGTCAACTTTACTACTGCTTCATCAATGCTCGTAGCATTATAATTTTGTTGAGAGATGTGCAATGTAGGCATTGATTCTTCTAGAACGGTGCGCATTTCTTCAAGATTTGATTCGTTTATTTTAAGATATGAGTAAGTTTCAGCCCGTGCCTTGGTGCAAGCAATATAGACATTTTTCTTAATAAGAAAAACTGGGAAGTGATCTGATAAGTCAGAAGTAATTATTCCAGCAAGAAAATCACTTGGGTCTGTCATAAAGATATTGTCAAGCAGCGTAGCACACTCTGAGGTTATTCGTGTAGGCTTTGTAATGATCGGAAGGAAGGATTGAGACTGAAAGGTTGTTAGGAAATTAGAGATTGGTTCATAGCTTTCATGTTTCAGTAGATCATAATTGAAGTCACCGCATATTATTATGTCATTGTATAAGGGCCTGTTGAACTGAGAAATAATACGATTCAGCTCATTCAGGAAGGATATAGGACAGGCTGTAGGAGGCCTATACACCGTTCCAAGCACAATGCGTTTACCATCTCTAGACAGTTCCACGAAGAGTGATTCTATATGATCCTGATTCATTGTTGCACTTGCTATGGTTCTCGAGTCTATGTGGTTAGTTATATATGTGCTGATGCCTCCGCCCCGCTGTTTTTTTCTTAGCGAATGGTAACTATGATAATTTTCAAATCGAATCATGTTTTTAGTCGAGTCATCTAGCCAGCTTTCGGTGAAGCTAATCACGTCTAGGTTATACTTAAGTTCAGTAATAGTACATTGTACCTTCTCCAATTTTGGATAGAGTGACCTACAGTTCCAACACAGGAGTGAGAAATCTCGGTCAGTTATTCGTATAGTTTCGTTGAATTTTGATATATTAGTATACCTACACTCTTGAGAGTCGTTTAGGTTTGGATATATTCTGTTCAAATGATTGAGATCTGGGTCGATTTCCTCGAATATCTCAGGGTGATCAGTCATTTAAAATTAGTAAACAGTAAGAAGTAGGTACTATAGAGCTTAAAAACGAAATACAGAGTCAAGCTTTAAGGGATATTCCTGTCTAAAAAACTAGCTTATGAAGTACGAGAGAATAGAGTATAAAAAAAATCTAGTGCGATTACGTGAGTACACATAAACTCAGTCCATGAGCGAATAATATTGGAGTTCAATATCACAACATTGGTGTAAACAGATAGCCGCATGAAGGCGTTTTCACGAGTTCACATACAACAGGTAATAAGTTTTAAAGATTATAACGACAATGATATAATCAGCTAATATGGTTTACGCGTAATAATAACTTTAGTGGTAAAAAAATAAAAAAAATTCACAGTAACATTGGGAGGTGAAAAATTGCTGATTGCGTTGTTTCAAAAGTTCACACATAGCTGTCATAAATGTTTACAAACACATCTGTTATACATTTGTATAGATTCAGGTTAGACTAACATCAAGTTGAGTTTAAACTGACACGATACCTAATTGAGGTTAAATTAACACGAAACTGACATATCTAATTTAGGGGATCACCTAGTCTGGTCACCCATGACCTGCTTCGATGTCATATTAAGTTGTTGCATCAGGTATTGCTCGAGGTCATCTGGCGTGTTGATCTCGCGGCGTCTTGAATCTTGGTTTCCGGGGTTGAATATGAAAATGTTTCCATCCTGTGTTCTTGGGATTCCAATTTTATCCGGGAATTTCCTTTTGGCCATCCTCAGAATGTACATGACGTTAGCTCGTGAAGGTATGAGGTATTCATTTATGAAGAAGAACTGTGGTTTCTTTTCTCGGCAGGCGTTGAGAATTTCACGTTTTTTGTTATAATGTTTTAGTTCAAATGCAATGTTTCTTTGATCTACGTCCCGTATATCTACATAAATAGATATACATGTTTCTATTTCATTTCTTTACACAAAAACCATCCGGTTAATAAATTTGGTTGCACTAGCGATATGAGTCAAAAATAGATCTCTCACTTCCCCAGAGGGCTTCTCTGTGAATCGGATTAATGACAAATACAATTAATGAAATTAATCGCAATTTCAGCGTATGAATCGTGGTAAAATTATCTTTCTGTCTGTGTGTTGAACAAGCTATAAATTTTGATGTTGAGTATATGTTTGTTTGCGCATTTCTGCCAAAACTTTGTAGATATTTGTCAATCATGAGTGGTAACTGGCTTACACTGTATCTCCATTTTATCCCATGTACCCATGTCCGCATGATGTTGCAGAGAATATCGAGAAGATATGATACATGAAATGATATATTGAAGATATGATATGTTTTTTTTCTTTTTCGTTGTTGTTCCTCGGCGGTAACTTGAGTTTTCTTAAAATTTCCTTTAGGAAATTAAAAAACCATTCCATTTTTACGTTTTTCGAAGTCCTTTTTCTATTCCTTATCTTTCCTCAGGTTATTTCTTACGATTCATCAGAGCTTTGGCTGTCATTTTAAATATTGAAAGAGCAAGATTATTTTTCATGTCTTATAGCATTTTTCTTATATTCGTTTTCAATACGTATATATATGAATATGTGTGTTAGTGTGTGCGTGAGTGTGTATGTGTGCGTACGCAAACATAAATGTCTATGTATCAGTGTAAACATGCACACGTTTCGCACACATATATGCGCACATGTACATATATAGGTTTCTATTTCTACTTTTTGCATAAAAAGCAAAACCTCAAGACACATTACATTTTACCTAAAGCTCTGCGATCAGTTAACACTGCACCAAATTTCAGAAATAAACAAATTGATTGTGCTTGCTTAATGGTTTATAAATCGATCTATCACGACCCCGAAGGGCATTTCTGTGAACAGAAGAAATTAAAAGTATAAACAGACAAATGAAATAAAGCGCTCGTACAAACATGATCTCTATATTTGTATGCCGAACAAGCCATGCATTTCATTCTTGATTGTAAGTATGTTTACGCATTTCTAGTTGTGCGTGCTGTGTTGCGCGATGTTCTTTACAAATAATTTCGAGACTTTTTCTCAATACTTGACTGTCATTTACGGTGGTGTTTCAATCTATTACGGTGTAGCGTTTTTTTATTTTTCCTACTTTGATAATCTTATAAATAATTCGAAAACTACTAAAGAATTCTTCGAAACTCCCAAGTTCTTAGTTGAAATTATCGAAGTAGGAAAAAGGCAAGAAGCGCTGTACCGGAATCTCTTGGAATATAAAATACCCAAGAGATAATATTTCTCATTTCTCATTCAACTACCCTTGACAGAGTTAGACTATTAGCACGCCACGTATGGTTTGTCTATTAATACGCCTCGTATATTATGTCTATTAATATGCCTCGTATGGTCTATCTATTTGTACACCTCTGATAGTTTATCTATTAGCACACCTCGTATAGTTTGTCTATTATCATGCCTCGTATGGCTTATCTATTTGTACACCTCGGATGATTTGTCAATAAATACTCCTCGTATGGAACTTTTGTTTTAGGACGTCTTATATTAAGAAACTTTTAAAAGCCAATATGTTGGCATGTATCTCACGTGGCAACTTGGAAATAAACGTTTTTTTTTGTTTTTTTTTGTTTTGTTTATTCTTTGTGTCAAGCGGATAGGTCGTCAAGTGATTCATTATGAGCTGCTACCAATTTCCAAACGGTCTCTGGAGACCTATACTTGCAACGATTGGAACGTGTGCAACTGCAAGCATTGCGCCAGAAGGAGCCACCGATGCCACATCATTGTTATGATTGTATATTTTGATCTTATCGTTGCACAACATTTGTCGCATTCTTAAATCATACATCGTCATTTTCCGAGTGACATTTCTATCTTAATCTCCTCATTTTCTGATAATCACTAACAATCTGTAGTTTCCAGATGATTTGAACGGTAAAAAATCAGATGGTTTCCAAAGCAATTTACTATTAAAATCAAGACGTCTTTTGATTCGGAATAGTTGACTCAAGCGTTGGACAGGAATTCATTTAATGACGGTATAATAAGCTCATTTCGAGGTGGGAAATTCATCATCAATGAAGCATTCTTGCGCCAAGCCCTCACAAACTTCTGTGCTTCCAAAACCGCCAAGTTTTACCGCAAGGGGATTGAACAGCTGCAGACACGTTGGCAGATGGTGTTGGATGCCTATGACGATTACTCCGAAGACCGAATATAAAGTACACATACTGTGAAGTGATTTATTTTTTACTTTAAAAACGGCCATCACTATTTGGTTACCTAGTATTTTAAGCTTTACGAATCATTCTTTTGACAATTTTGCCGTATGTTTCGGCTCTCTATCGTGCTGAAAAGTTTACTTGCTGCTGCCGAAGAATTTTCGCGCGCTCGGAAGCAGCTTTGGCTCAACTATCTGCCTGTACATAGAACTATACCATTACCAAATGCGATGTGGATCTCTTTCACCCTGGACGGTAGAATAGCCCCTGATGCTACCTCCTCCATGCCCGACAGTAAAGGAATGGTGTCTTTGAGTTCTAAGCAGTCTCTGTTTTCCTACAAACATGACATGCTTTCTTTTGGCAGAAAAGTTGAATTTGACATTCATTGGACCATACAATTCGATCCTAAACCTCAATTCCTTAGTCAAAATTGTCTTTAGCAAACATAAAATGTTTTTCCTCATATTTAGCCATAAGAATGGGGATCCGGTATGCGTATCGATACCGCATCGATAAATTCTCAGGTAATAATTATTATTTTTGCCTGACGTAAACTTCTCACTCCATTTCAAAATTTCCTACGTATTGTTTTTGTGAATTGAAACACTGGCCACTTGAATGAACGTAGTATGACGTTAGTGAAAAAACACATTCTCTTCCACAAAATTATTTCAAATTGGTTTTCGAGATATTGTTTTCAGTAGTGAACACGCACTTACAACATTTTACTTAACATATCAGTCGGCCTTAACGGTTATCTTTGTTGTGCCTCGTCAATGTCATTTTGGGTTTTAAATATCCCCCTTACTACTTGCTGCATCTGTGAAACTTCCATGAAAATATTATTTTCTCTTTCAGGATAAACAATATTTATTGTCGAAAGTGGAATGAATAAAAAATATTATATTTTGCTTTTATTTAAGAGTGCATGCGGTTAACACTGCAGTACAGTTGTGTACAACATCTTCATAAAGCTGAATTGTTCAGCTAAGAATTTTGATGACACAGTTTACTCAATCTTTTGGGAAGTCCATGCGACATTTTAAGCCATGCAATTATATTGTAATATTCCAAAGCTTGCATACAGGCCTGCATACTGCTCTGGAGTTAGTGATTTTATTATATAGGCTCATTTATACACGGGTTTCTTATTGTGGATTTCCACATCCACCTCGCTGCTCCGAGCAATATTTCATCGGAAGTATGTCCTAATTCGTCCTGGGAGAAATTCCCTCCAACTATCATACTTTTGGATACAAAAATTAATTAAGGCAGTAGAAGTCGTTCATACAAATAGCTCATTCTCTCATCATGGATATGTAATAATATTAAGAGCGCACTTAAAATACTAAAGAATATTGCCCATTGATGACAACAAGCTCAACTATCTGCTATACTGTTAAATTTTGAAAGACCAGTCATACTACGACGCGAGGTCGCCGCAGCATCGCCGCAGCAGAAGCTGCCGTGTGATTGTGCAAAACTGCGCGGCTAGTTAAGCTTCACCCGGAGCATTAACGCCGCCGACAGTTTTTGCAGTAGAGCGAACTTGTATTTTGCTGTCAGTGCACAGCGTCGTCACTGCTAGCCAAGTGAATAATGCACTCGTAGACGACTCTCTCCTCAGGTCACGGCGGGGTATTAAACTCTCATGAACAGTGTTGTTTGACATATAATATCATCGATCATTAATTTACAGAGCATCGCAAATTTTAATTTCCATTTCAGTCTAAATTTCAGTTCCTTCGTAATTGAAAACTTATAACCTCGAAGTGACTTTTTTTGGCAGATCGTATCGCCTGAACCTTGTCACCATTTAAAAAATTGGTTAATCATTTGCCATGAGCTGTTTCACACAAGATATACTTGTTGTTTGTAGAAACACTCTAAATTTTATGATCTGTTGTGAACCAACGGCGCTAGTTCTTACTTTCCTTGTCCTAGATTATTTATTACGACCATTGACAAGAAATATGCAAAGTAAACTCATTTGTGATAAATGGATTGATCATACTTTTCAATACTTCCCACCCACGGTATTGGACGGCATCCAAAATTCACGAGACATGATAGCATTTTGTCCAGAACTCCTTACCGCGCCAAGTAAACGTTTCGTAAACAAAGCTGCATTCCAAGTGGACTCCAATAGAGACATTAAGGATGATTGTCTGGGGGTCGTAGTTCTCATGCAATGGTGCGTTTGCTAACTGCAACATGTGGCAGATCGGTGGCGCTTATTGCGTTTGTGTATTAGGGCTGATTCAGCAGTTCACTTCAAGTGACTCCATCAGCAACCCGAAAAAATTAACAACTTTTAATCATTTAATACGATTACACTATCTCCAACGTTTGAGCATAGCTATCTTGGAGGAATCAGCGCGTAATACTACATCAGCAGAACGCACCCGAAATTTATTTTGAAATATGTGTACGTGCATGTTTAAATATATGATACAGGAGATGAAAGGGGTTAAAATGTTTGCCAGCAAAAAAATTGCTGAACAAGAAAGCTTAGTCCCGAGTGTGTTTCTCTCGAAGGTGTTCTATAGCAACATCGGACATGTCGCACAGACTAGTCCGGTAACATCTAAATCGTTCAATAACAATATAAATATATTCATGGCCTTAAAAACTCCGCAAAGTTTTGAAAAATTCCTAGTTGATTAGCGTTGAAAAATGCCTAGTTGATTTTGTTTAGCAAAATCCCCAAAATTCTAGAAAAGTTTTCTCCATTGCTCCGAAATATCTACGTCTCTCGTTGAGCGTTACAGGAGTTCGACAATTAATTCAACAAAATGAATGTTTAGAGTGCTTCCACGAACAAGGAGCCACTCGAAACGGAATTGAAAGACACGAATTTTTCATAGTTCACTATTAGTATTTTTAAAGCACTTCTTTGTCGGATATCTTGCTTATGTCATAATTTCAGTAAAATTACACGTGCTAGGCAACCCTGTTTCAGCGTGTACTTTGAATTAGCGTAATGGAGCACTCATTTTCACTATTAAGTAGCGTGACGGAGCATTCATAATGGAGCATAACGGAAAATTTATTTTCAGCGTTCGAATTTTTGAGTGCCTAAGTATTGATAGTTCGTTTTCATTACAGGAACATTCCTGCAATGAAACTCCTGTAATGAAACAAGAAGCAACTTTCTATTGATGCTTTCTGGTCATAAGGCCCGCATAAAACTATTCCAAACACACGTTTACTCAATTTATATTTATTCTACGCAGTAGAAAAACATAATTTTAAAATCCCCAGAAACACAATCTAAATAAAAATTTTATCCAGTGAACATTTCCCATATAGTCATTCTCTGTTGGGACAATAAAGCAATGACTCCACTGAGCATTAGGTAGCGTTAGACAGGAGCGTTGTTTTGCAGGACTTAACTTAGACGGATTGTGTTCTCACTAGTCTAGAAGAAATTGAAATGAAAGTCGAAATTGTCTGTCTCACTTGTCCACTTCTGTCGAAGAAAATGCTGCACGGAATCAGAGACCTCCAGCAGTCAATTGTTGGGAATTAGAGGTCATGAACATACCATTTTTATACGTCACCTATGCACTAGGCGTACCACTGTAGGATGCAATCGTTTTCAGTTCAAATTGATATTGAACTGTACCAATATCGAATACATTTATATAGAGGGCTTAAGGGTTTAAGAGGGTGTAAGAAATAATAGAGGGTTTAAGAAATCGTTAATGATGGATTCTGATTTTCTGTTTACTTTAAGGCTGTCATAAACACGCAATTCTCTCCTACCTAATTATTGTACACATCACTCTTAATGACTGAGCTGATAATAAATTCTTCGTAGAAGAATTCGTCTTCTGACACTAAGAAATTCAAAAATAAGAAATGAAATCGGGGCAACGACGCTCATTATATAGAACGTAGGTGTACATTTCACTTTAACTCAAAAATAGACTTGTTGCTAAAAATTGATATATTATGGAATAAATTTGGCGTGAAAAAACGGCGATTAATAAATAGATTTAGTTTAGCATAATAACAGGAAAGCACGAATATATTTTTAACTCACCTTAAACGTTCTCAAAATAAAACGTCATTTATAGGCATTTGGTTTGTTTGACCAGGTTTTATCGGGTATAATTGCAGCCTTCCATTATTCAATCCCCACAGGACGTAAATGAGAAGCAAAGAAGGTTAGGATGTTAATGAAGCATAATACAAAGGAGGTCTACAAGTTCACACGCAATTCATCGGACAACGCCTGGCGGTAGCGCTCGATAGCACCGCTTGTGATTGATATGTTTGCCCGTGAGTAAGCTTTGCTGAAAATGTAATGTGGTGACCCGACAGCAAGAGCCTCATTTCCCTGAAGTAGTTAACGCAATTGTGCAGATAGAGTAACAATTATGGTCTGAATAATTAAATGTTTATCGATGCGAAGCGCTTTTTTTCTAATAAGGGCTTAGGATGCAAAAAATTTGTGACAGCGTTAAAAATTGGAAGAAATTAGACGTTTCAAACAGTGTCACGTAATTTTCAGCATGCTGAGAGGATTATTAAATTCTTGATTGCTCACAGGAATAAAACTGGGTTCAGGTATTCATTTTATACATTCAATACGTTACATCTGAACATAATGAGAATGTTTAACTTATGACAGATAGATTGTCAATATGTAAAAACCATGGGTTCGCTCAATGCATATTTTTAAGGCACACTAATCATGAAACTGAATTTATAATGAAAGGACAATACCGCAAACTTAAGTAGGAATTATGTTACAAATTTTATTTCGGTGTGAAACCTAACAATTGTCAAATCCATGTAAAGTGGCTGGGGTAATACCGAATGACTTCTTTATTAAATTACTGCGAATGTGTAGTGCGTTCTCCCTCATCATGAAGAGGAACTTTGAACTTAAACATTGAACATTGAACTTAAACATTGAACTTTGTGTTTAAAGTTGGAATCACAAAATCACAGCAGTTTTACGGCCAGACGCTCCTTGGAAAGTTTACTTCCTGCAAATTACAGCATAAGCTGCTGGGTTCTAGTTTGATAGTTGAGTTTGCTGCAAAGAAGGGGCAGTTAATCAGTTCAATTCCTAGAAAAGAAGTCACTTATCCAAGCACGTGGGTCAATATGAGAGTGAGTAGTTTGATAGGAGGACAAAGAGTAATATAACTCGCGAATCCAATCAAACAAAAGAGCCAAGAACGACTGATATGACAATCGGGAGGGCAGTTTAAAAGTTATGAAACATAAATTATAGATAAAATATACTGCGTCCGAATAAGTATGCTGAGGACCGAGATCGATTGCTAAATAGGCAGTTAAATTTACCATAAATATTCAAGGAAACCTGACTCGGATTAATTCAGTTGGTATCTCATAACACAACGAGAGTTATGAACATAGAAGAACAGGTTTGCATTTCTTTCTGTTACCATTTTGAGCATTAGAGTTCTTGAAAATCTCAAAATCACGAGTAATGTCCTTGACTTAAGATTTCAATTTATTCCTAAAAATGAGAGAAATTAGAATTGGGTTAGCTTAACGTTACTCGTGTTGAACTGATAAACAGCATAATATCTTTGTATCCGACGTATTAGTGCAAATACTTTGAACAGCTCACCATCATCTCAAACCGGAAGTCGAAAAGCCAGCCAAATTTTCCCTCTTGGCTAATATTTATTCTTCCGTCTTATTCCACTATTCAACTAAGACTTCAGGGAAGGATTAGTTGAAATGACGCTATTCAATAATGCTTGGCCCTTGAAGGAGACCTAACGAAATACTTCACGGGGCCAAAATTAGGAAATACGGAAGTATTGCAGCCAAGCTTTCTGAATTATCTCCATATGGTATCTTCCATAATAATTCCATTTCTGCAAGTTGCCCGTCGGCGTTAGTTTCTTCATGTTCCACGTGACTGTGAGCGAAGCTTAAACTAGTTTTAAAAGGAATTTTGAGTGAACCTTGCAATGTTGAATGGAGGCTTTTCTTTCCAAATAGCGAAATTGAAAATATGGCTCAATGATCAGGAGCAAAACAACAATACCACCATGCGGCAATTGTCTATGATATGAAAGTTAAAATCATAATAAATTAAATATTCTCATATAATACATACGGTATACAACTTTCATTACTATGGTCAAGCAATTTCAGGTCAAAACATACATCATTAAAACCGTTGACAGCAGTCTCACCCTGCAGTCATACAATATTTGCATGGATGGTAGTTTTTCGAAACAATTCCTAAAGTGTATCGAATAAGATCGAATGTGCAATTCAGTGAAAGCTTGCTTCAAGCCTGTATCTCTTCAAACTGACTCAGCTCTTTTCCGTACGTGAAAACATCATGAGGGCAAGAAAAGAATAGACCTGATATAGTAATCATAGGTGAAGCTGGATCAGGGGTAAACAGGCTAAGCAACTAAAAACCAAATTAACGACGGCACGCAAGGCAACAATTCATTGACTCATTGACAACCTGCTTCATCACTGTGGACAATGATTCACAATATTATTAACGAATAACACATCATCAAACCACGAGCCTGTAGGGACACAACGCTTAGTTTTTCGCTCTCAATTATCTGTTGTTTTACAGAAGTTGTTAATGAACCAAATGGCTGAGCGAAAGCTCACAAGGTTTGAGTGTTCGTTCGATTATGATGACATTCAAAACAATGACTGTAATTGAACTCGAGCTTAGTCTTGGAAAATCATGAAAGCACATACTTAAACATAGTTCATTTATTTACGCTTGTATCCAAGTCAATGATAATTTAGCGTTTAACATAGGAACGTAAGGTGTATTTTAAGCATAGAATTGAGAAAAAATAATTGCATACAAATTTTAAGTACAACAGTGAATAACCTAACCTAATCCCTTTCGAATCATTTCTGTTTTGTGGAAACGTTTTATTTAATAACGTATGCACGTGCGCCGTCAGAAATGATCACGTTTTGTTTACCTTAAAACATTGTTTAATTCTTTCAAAAATGATCTTTTAATGATGAAGAGGATGCTGTTTCAGACCGCCTGTTAGAAGCGTGTACTCACACTGAAGAAAAGTTCTGAGCTATGTTTGGCATTAGCATGGCGTTCCTGCAGCTATTTGTGAGCGAAATAAAACGCACGAAACAATTTTACAAAACCAATTTATTTATCTAATTAGATGAGCGACCGTCGAACGTAGAAAATGCATTCGGTAAGAGTGGCTAATTTTTTAATTTCCCAAACAAATTTCCTCTCACAACGATGCCAACTGCAAAGCTGATGTCACAAATTTTGCCGACTACACAACTGGATTTTTTACAGTTAATCTTTCACGTAGATTGAAATTTGTCATAAAACTCGAATGCTTGATCTATATCATTTAGTATGTCTAACATACCTGTGCACAGGTGCGTTGGGGTTCAATTTGTAAAGAATCTAATTTTCTGAATATTTCCAAGGTATGTTCGTTCGAGTGTTACAGTCCAGATGTATGAAATAGCTCGACGGCTATCTCTATTTTAGGCTGCAAATGTAACGGAATTAGCAGCCTGGTTCTCTGTCGCGCTCGCCTTACTGACTTCAGCATTACGATACAAGTTTCACATTTTGATACTAAATCGCAGTAGTTTAAATGGATTCTGTCATGTGACTCCAATTGACTGAAGAACAGGAAGTGTTATTTCTTGCGAAGGGGTGTTATTCAGCGCGTGAAAAGGTGGTGTTTAATGAACTGATATTTGTTTTTAAGTAGCCAGAATATCATGTGAGGGGCGCTCTAAGTACCTTGACTAATTGGAAAACCTACTAAACATGTGTTCCCCCATTACTCCTGAGAAGAGCTCAGGAAGCATGAGCTCGAGGGGTTCTGTTGTTTTCCTAAATAGACCTAAGCGTATGTTCGTCCCATTAAATCCCCTAGGCGAACTCGACTGAATGAACGGGAATAACATGCAGTTAACATAATCTATACTGTTCATTAAATTATTGCATGAAAGAGTCGAAATTCAGCATTTTAAATCGAGGCATTCATAGAAGTAATGCCTATAGCAAATGATAGTGTAAAATTTGATTGATAACTTCTGCACTTGAACTAGTGACACAAACTCTGAATACATAAAAAAATCTATAAACTTAGTTGCGGCAGACTTCTAAGCCTCATGAAATATGATTTAATTTTCACCTTATGTTTCGACGCGACAAAAGTTTCTTAAAAGTTTGCAACCTAACCCGTATGAAATCATTTAAATCTAAGCAATATTTGAATTCAACAGAAGTAACCAGCATAATTTCTACAAGCGTTCTAGATTTGTTGAAGGCTTATCATTATTTGAGAAGCTCTTTTTGCTTCCTTCAGAGAAGCGGAGTTCTGAATGATATGAAACTATAATATCAGTATCAATAAAATCAGGATGCTACTCTATAAACAAGATGTTGCAAGGTTTTCATCCCGGAATGTGCATAGTACATTCGTCGGAGAGTGTCGTTCCTCTGGTGACGTGAAGAATGGGCAAAGCTGACAAAAAAGGAGTGTAGCAAAGCCCTGCTCAAAATAATGAGCGCGCATTCCAATTTTCCCATTTCAGCGCTGAAAAATCATCTTCATTGCAGGACAGTGAAAACCAACCAACGATCAATGAGACTGGCTTAAAAGTTGCAGTGGTGTGAAATCGGGCACTGTTCTCTGCCTCTTCATTCCCGTCACGTCCTCTTGCAATTCAGTACTGTCTCCTGCAGAGCTACGTCGAGCCTCCATGAAAAATACAGTTTAGATTTCTGTTTAGCTGTTTCAATTTAAAATCTTCATTGACTGAGTAAAGTGAAAAAATCAAACTGATTTTTCGAGATATTTAATACCGGGAAACGCTCATGGCAAGGAATTTTTTTCAGCTAATTAAGCATTGGGGGACGATCTCACGACAGGTTCCTATTGCTGATATAGCTTTGCCGTTGAACTACCGCAGTGAGTAAAAGTCAAATGTAATACGAGGCATTTTATCATACAATAAATGTTATTCTAAATTGACTGTCAGGTACTTTTGCGTTAATCGTAATTTAGAGCGACTAGGACTTTCGAGTCAACTTATTGAAAATTCAGTGAATAGACATTTAAGTAACTGTGTGCAAATAACATGCATTTTTTAATAGGAAAGTACTTTTGCAGCTTTTTACTTTCATAAGCTTTAACCATCACGCTCAAGCATGTATTTTATACATCTCATAACTTACTGGTTCCCGAGTTCGCCTGATACGTCAGCAGAGAGAAGTGAATGAGCACAGCATTTACTGCACCAACCTCCTAATGATCCATCCAACTGTTTATTCTTCTCTGGCTTGTGATATATACATCAAGTGAATCCATCAGGCAGTTGATTTAAAGATTTATATATAAATGAATATATAAGTGTGAATACATTTGTATATATGTGTATGTATATATATTATATATTATATACATACTTTATATTATCTACAACAAAATATTTCAGAATTTGAAATATTCTGTTGTAAATATTGTTCGACCTGGCAACAGATACCGAGCCAGTATGCCCTTTGGGCAACTATAGCTTTCGGCTACCTCAAACGTGGTAGGCTTCCTCTTCACCGTTTTCTTTTCTATGGAACTGGACTCAAGGCATAGAACTTGCATTTGATTGATAAAAGCAAAAATAAAATTACTAGAGGCACCTAAAAGGGGAACCTCTTCCATTGAAGGAAGGGTTGATGCCTAAGGAGGAAGTTGGTCCAATGACAAATCCCTGCATTTGACAAAGGGGTTGGTTAAATCACCTCGATAACCCATAACCTAAAGAAGAAATGTAATCATTGACTTTGTAATCATACATTCCCTTGATGAATTTCCCACATTTAAATCTTACCTATCGTACACGACCAGTAAAGACACTGCCTTCAACGCAATTCAACTGCTCTCATGCATCTTATTCTTTAATTTTCAAGTTAAACCATTTTCTTAAGGGGGTAATTCAACTTTACTCCCTATTTTGAGAGCTGACGATCGCGCATATACTTAATTCTTGTTTACATTTTATTCACTCTCTGTTATAACTAATTGTTCGATTGAATTGCTACCAAATACAATAAATTATTGAAGCCTATTTTCTTGGAGAAAGTATTCGTCTCCACAGGCTTCAAGTTATCGTTCTACTAATTATTACAACACTTAGACCTTCATTTATCAGCAATTACAAATATTTTTTTAGGTTTTACAGCATGGTTTTCAATCTAGTTTTCGGCCATTCGATTGTCAAATGACTGAAGCAATCTGAAAATATTTATTAACAAGTTGAGTTTCTTCAAAGCTACACACTTACTCCTCTAAATGAAAAATTTGATAAGTTCTTTTTTTCTCGCTTTTATTTGACGTAGGACTTTAAAAGCTTTCGTTTTCCCAATTCTTGTTCATCCAACACGTAACAACATAGATAATTTTTTTTTCATTTACTCTTTGGTAATATACCTCCTTCAGGTTTTACATACATGTAACTCTAACCAGAACACTTAAGGCTCGGCAATGGAAGCTTGCACAACAGCATATACGAGTTATGTAGCCAACGTTATGATTGCTCAGCTACTGTAAAGACTTTCCTGTAATCGCTCTGTAATTTCTCCATCAGAACAAAGCCTAGCATCAATGAGCGCCCGTGCTCTTCTTCTTAATATCGAACTTCATTTTAGTGAATATTTTCTTCAAATTCTATCTGTTGACTACTTCGGAACCAGCCTTTTTAATTTCTTTTTCAATTTTTTTATAATGCGTATACTGACATGATGTAAGTACCCTGCAACGGAGTTCCGATTGATCATGGCCTTTAATTTATTAGCGCAATGCTTATCAACTTCCTGAGACTGTAGCCTTCTTTCCGTTACAAACTCGATTTTTTAAATTTAACAAGGTGTTAGCCTCATTCCATGTTCTACTACGCAGAGCAAACTCACTGTGCTCTTCTAGCTTCAAATTGCTGCTGAAAATCACAATTATTTGAAGCAACTCGTAGCACATAACGGGATTATGGTAAATATATCTGGATCCTTCTTCTCTGTAAATCTAGCCGCCCTAAATTCTAAAAATGCAACACACCATTACTCTGCCTCCATTCTTACCTCATCAGTCACAGGCTAAATCGTTACTAAGTGTTCGATGAAAAACGGTTCAGAATCAGTCAATATTCTATTCCAGTTTTTCAATGTATGAGCACTCAATACGCTCATAAATCACTGAGGACTTATTATACTAGAAAAGAGAAAGGCACTCTAACACTTGTGTGTAGATCGAATAGTAATATTATGCGTAAATTCTATAAACTCTAATTTTATGGATAACATTATGAGTATTTATCACAATTTATAAAACCATAGGGTTAAGTCTTAGTTCCTTCGAATGCTTGGAACTATACTACAAAAATATCCACATGAAACACATCTCTCAAATTTGCTTGATGGGAGAAATAATTATTTGCTCACAAGTTCATGACTTTCTCAGCATCAAAGCAAGTAAAAGCACAACTGAAATGCTTAAAAATGACAGATGAAATGCGCTTTGATTGCTACGATCGAGGGACTTAATTCTCATACACATAAATGGGACAAACAGTTTAGAAAGTATTTTTATATATAACATTTAGTGCAACAATTTCACTCTCGCTCATTACTCACAGCTAAGAATTTTACATGGATACAATCGAAACAAACAAGGCTTGCATAAACTACACTAAACACAGAAGCAGTACTAAGAAGAGAATTCACTGCAGTCTGTCGTGGACAGAAATTCAGTTGTCACTGTTGAGTTTGGAGGAAGCTATGGCGAGAGGCCCGAGTTGAGCTGGAGTCAAGCGGCCGCTTTCGTTGCGCTCGCTCAACACAGAAGGCGCTCTGGACTGCTCCGCCGCTTCGTCTGCACTCCTGCAGCGGCGGTCGCCTCGTCCTGATTGGCTCACGCCCAAGTTATTACTTTGGACGTCGTCCTGCAGCCGCCTCTGCATTGCAGCTAAGTTTCTCTGCACGAATGAAGTGAGTTACATACCTACACCATGAAAAACAAGTTCACTCGGATGAAATTTGACCCCAAAGTGCAGGTTACTTCTTAGTTTTCTGCCAAGAACTTTATTTAAAACGGTCTTTTAGTTGATCCATGTTGGCAAGCGTGGGCGGAGGGATGCAACAAATGTTTTCGGTGCAATATGGTCGTTCTAGTGTTTTACGCCACTCGTAAAGAATCGAGTAGATGCATACAGCGTAGACAATGCCTCATTAATCAATTCACGCCTACCCAGACCCCTTGTAGGCGCTCATGAAAGCTCCGCGAGTCTGTCATGTGATCACAATGGAATAGTGGTATTTTACAAATTCTAATAGAAAGAGCAATACAGATTTGATTGATTTCGTCAGAGATTGCGATTTAGAAAATTTTCTGAGATGGAAATTAATGTTTATGTTGTACGTAACAGGTATGCAATATAAGGCACTTGGGTAGACTTTCTTAAACATCAATGACAATCAAAAGGGAAATCAAATATATTTACTTTTACTTTTGGACAAGCATCAGATTTTGAGAAAAATGTCTCCCAAAAGCACAGAAAACGCCCGTTAGACGGTACCCACTTGTGAAGTAAGGTATCCGCTTTGGAGCTCTAAGTCATTAATTTTCATTTCATTGTTCGAGGAAAGATGCACGTTGGACTTTAGGTGACATTCATTAGACCATCTTCTATAACACTAGGGAGCGGTCGACGTTTTTTGTCCTGTTGGGTAGTCGGGAGTGACGCTTGGGAACTGGTTGAGCGTGAGGCACCACAGCTATATCTTCTCACCTTGCCTAAGGACTCCTCACCACTTGCTAGCATGGCGTTGATTTTCATTTTGTTTATAAATTGTGTGTCAGCACTTATGGGATTGTTTGTCCGAATTGGAGTGTTATGTATGATAAAACACTTTAGAGTGATCAGATTTTGATTGGGGTTAATATTTTGAAAATATTAAAACAGGCTAATGTTAAAGTAGTGTACTTTGTCGCCATAAAAAAGTGTTTATTTTTAATATATCTGATACAGGTATATACTTAATAGTGTGTTTCTATAGTTTAATTTACCAATAAACGAACTGAAAATTTATGATAACCATACGTGCTTTAAAATTCGCTGCTTGTGCTGTGATCTAATGCTGAATGCAATTCCTTCAGGGTCTCTGATTTTTTAAATAAAGAAAATTCAACTACGAAGGGGTATGCAAAATTACGGAGCTTTTTAGGCTTCGCACAAATCAAAAAGCTTTTATCGAGTATCCGTCAAATGCAGCGTCCAGGGCGATTTTTTGGCATCGAGACACCGTTTGTTGAATCGGCGTAGCTCTAAAGGTCAGATTTGCCGATATTTTACGTAGTCGTCGTATAACCAGAAGTAAAAGTTTGCCTACCGACTTGGCTTCCTTATGTCATGGGTCTTCGAGCAAAATTTTCAAGCTAATTTTTTTTTTCAAATAAATTTAAAGCAAACAAAATGAGACAACTGCGCAAGATTGTCAAATATTATGTTCTTCGAAATATGTAAGAAGGCACAATTCTTCGATAGAAGCAAGCGCTCAGAAATCAAGTTCAGCGGAAAATACGAGCAGTGGAGGAAACAACGGGGGACGTTGCGCAAAAGGCAACGAGGAGTACTTAAAAAATAATAGCATTTGTAAAGTTTGAAGTACGATAGTAAAATTTATTTCTCAATAGGCTTTTTTTACACAGATATACTGTCCTGGAGTTGGGTATTTCTACTGTTCATAGACGACGCACAATTTCCGTCCTTCCACGAACGAAAGTTAAACGTTTTACGCACTGAGTGAGCATTACTGGTTGAAAGTAATGTACTGGTCATGACAGAGACAGTTTCATCGAATTGGTCATGGTGTTAATGATGAAAACTACGAGCGAGCGTCTCGTCCCTCCACTTGGTCTGTTTTCGCTTATTTGTTTTTTTGCGGCAGTACAACCGCAGGAAAAAAAAGTTACTGGATCTCTTCTTTACGCATAAACCAATTTTCAATGTTCAATTTTATAAAATAATTAATCACACATTGCTACGTTTTCTAATCACTGGAGTTCAATTTTATAGAATGATTCGTTAGACCAATAGCATATTTCCAATCCTCAATATTCAATTTCATAAAACGATTAATCAACCATGAGACATTTTTTCTCCGTCTTTGGTGATCATTTTTTCGTTAGGCAATTTTCTCGTGTCCTGTAAAATTGGATTTCATGGCTGGAGGATCTGTGCTTGCAGTCCCTCTGAGATAATCAAACTTTCAACGTGTTGTGACTGTTCGTTTGGAGACTTCTTTGTTTGTTTGAAACTTTCTTTCCTACGGCGGGAATTTTGTCGAATCATTATTACTATTGCTGTCAAATGATGGCACAAAATGAAGTATAATGCTAGATTTTGAGTAAAACAATTATGAGCACCCGCAGAATTCAGAGCTATATTCATGCATGTACAAGTAGTGGAGAGTACTGATAAGAAGCATTGCAAAATCAATTGCATACTTGGATCTTATCACAAGGCTGCGTTGGATATGTACTAAAGGATTCGTAGTTCATTAAATAAATGTAATATAAAAGCAAGAAAAACATCCTAGTCTTAGCATTTGAAAAACTTTATCTCTAGAGCGTTCAAGCTTTGCATTGATAATTATGTATAGGAAGCTGTAAAAAACCGCAATAATTACAGGTATATGAACACTAACTACTTATAGAATTTTAACTAAATTGAGAACTGTAGCTGCTGCACAGCGGCCATGAAAAACTGGAAAATATTTTTAAGCATAAAACGTGGAATGGCAGCAACTCTGATCACTTGGTGCGTCAGATCGATTTTTGAATTTGATTCGATACATCTCTGCCAATGTGAATTTTTCAGAAAGAATTTTAATTCCCCTTAAAAATTCACACTCAGAATCAAGAGATATATATGGGCCCTTACCTTTTGCCCATTTACTTTATATGTGAAACCATAGCGTTGTAATAATGTTAAGTTTTGCCTGTTTCTTGCGCATCTATTTACTCTGCTGAATTCTAACTCCTGTGGTTTTCAGTTTGCTCCGGTAGATTTTCGTACATCATGAATTAATTATAAAATCACGAGAAAAAATCCATATCAACCTTACACTTTTTTTCTCTGTCCTTTCCAGTTTTCTAAAAATTTTGCTAAATACTTGCCATGAAACTGCAGAACATAGAATTTGCAACATAAACTCGACCGTTATTTTTTCTAAGACTTGTCTGTAAGGGCTTTGAAGGCATTGATTTGGCTGTGAAACCGGCTTTTTTTTAAATTTGAACTGAATTACCATTTTGGGGGGCCGTAAAAAACGTGAACTCCACGCAAGTGGGTAGAATTTAGTTCTAAAAAACATTATGGGATGCTGTAAAGTTGCTTCAACGTTTATGCCAGCGACAATAATTCAAGATAATGGACATACTCAACTAATAATCGTGTTTTCTATTTATCTAAAGTTACAGATGACGCATTAGCGTAAACTTTTGTATGTAATTAGTATTCTTACGCGCGTTTTTCCCAAAAAAATTTCGTTGTTGTTTGATTCCCCTCGTTTTATTCCACTTTTAGTCATCAAATAAAGCTGAAAATTCGGTAAAAAATTCTGTGTTTTGAAAAACAATTATTCCTAAAAAGCATTCCTTCTCGAAGTTGATTGTTTATTCTAAAAAATAACTGTATGGAACACTTGGATAGAGTTAATAATATAGTACTGATTTACATTATATGCATGTTAATTATAGAAGATCTTAGTTTAGGATTTGTTAGAATAAGCAGTTTGCTCTAGTCACTATGTATTAGAATGATCAACAGTCCGTGCAGTATTGTGATGGAACTTCTAGCATGAATTCACCAAATTATCTGTGTTAAGAAATAGTTAAGAAACGTGCTAGGAACTATTCATGTTCTAAAATGCGTACCATGCTAAAAAATATTTAGAAATTAATAGCTAAATTGTATTTTTTGAGAGAAAATTTTTGTGAGCCATTTTTTTTTAAATTTATTTCAAGATTGCAATGATGTTTTTGTGACAATTACTAAGAATCTTTCATGCAAAAATGTGTCGCCTAATAAAACTTCCAATGTTGTGCGCTGATGTGTGTAGTGCGAAGTGTATTGTGCTTAGTGTCTGTTGTGTGTCAGCGATTTATGATAGGCCTGGGAGGCAAA
Source organism: Morinoia aosen (assembly GCA_030386875.1). NCBI lineage: Eukaryota > Metazoa > Arthropoda > Malacostraca > Amphipoda > Talitridae > Morinoia > Morinoia aosen. The sequence goes on along the minus strand of CM059573.1, from coordinate 23,625,227 downwards.
TAGAGTGTTGTGTGTGAAATTGGTCGGCCATGGTCAAAAGGGTAATTGATAGTAGACCTTTGGGCACGAAAGAATGCGAACACCAAACGGTCGGTCGTTGCGACTGGTAGCTGGCATAGCAAGGAAATTAACTAAAGAGCGAAAATACAAAAAAGATTTTAGACTTTGAGCACTTAAGGGGAGGAGAATTCGTGCATCAGTGTGACCAATAAGGCAGTTACATTGTGACGTAGGAGGAGTTTCGACGATCAATTCAGTTCTGAAAATTCTGTAGGCATCATTGGTCGGATAAGATATAAAGAAATAGAGGGCATCCCTCAGGAAACACTTAATGGAAAGCACTTGGGGGAAAAGACAGTTGCGCGTCGAGAACCGTTAGAGGTGGAAGTGCGGAATCAATAAATTATTAGAATAAGATTGTGCTGGAAAAATGTGTAAATAGAAATGGCGAGCTTTAAATTCGTAAACTGAGTTTGCAAATGAGAATAAAGAAAACTTTTCTGTTTTTAAGGGATATTACAGCAATTAAAATCGATTTTTTATCGTAGTTTCAAAGAATACTTTCAAATAAGAAAAACCAAGAGATATAAGGCCAAAAAGAGAGGCAAAAACTTATACGTACGAATTACTCCTGTGGGAAGGGATGAGTTGTAAGAGAAAATTCATGTTACTAGGGAATAGCTTAGAAACTCGTTTGTCAAAATTATTTTATATATTGTTATATATATATATATATATATATATATATATATATATATATATATATATATATATGTAATATATAAATATATATATATCTTATATATATATATATATATTCTTCAATATAGCGCAAAAAATGCTAATAAGATCTGGCAGTAAAAAATGACTGTAGTGGAGCAAAATTTGATTATACAGATGGTGGGAAGAAATTAAGAAGGCCCAAGATCAAGTTGACGTAGCAGAGAAACCGCGCAGAAATGCCTAGCCGCAATATGAACTGAAGCCTTATTAACGTGAACTGTATTTCGTCAGTACAGCATTCACTCTTGAAGGTCGGTCCCTGGAGAATCCCGCGGAGTGCCCTGTGATGTGTGCATTTGAATTGTAATTGTTCTATGCAGCAGGGAAGGCCATGATTGTCAACATGTATTTTTGGTGTCCATTATTGTTCACGTGTATTAGTGGTGTCTAATTTTATGATACAGGGTTGGCCGGCCAATCATTAGGATAGGGTTGTCATGAGAGTTGAATTACTTTAGCATACCAATTTGTATCAATCATAAGCACATCATGTCTCAGTCATTTTCAAATTTTTATCAATCTCTATAATGTGTTTTTAATGGGGTTGTGTTTCGAGGTAGTTTTAGGTGTACCAATTGTCAAACAAGTGGTTATAATTATAAGATTATAAGTTTGATTATAAGTTAATTGTACGGTGGCCTCATAAAACGTGTGATAGGATGTCCTTCAGCAATCATAATTTTTGCAACGTAACCTGCGTATTTAACCCGAAGACAAAATCATTCTCTCATCAAGGAAGACGCGCACAGAAAATCGCGCTGTAGTAAGCTTAAGAGGGTCTCTGCATTCGGTGAGTACCGCCATGATTTGTGGGCTTGTAATCTGTAATCATTCAATGTCCACATTTTCGTGCATTTGGGTTGCCTGTAATTCTCTTGCGTATTTTTCATGGAGGTATGCCAATCCCTCAAACCCGAGATTTTGGTCTCTCTTTTTAGTGCAAATTGATGAGGGGGCACTAACCATGTCTCGTGACAGCTGATAATTTTCTCCAAATTTCTTTTTATTTTCCAGATTCTGCATAGTTCATTTTCCACTATGTGGAGTTTGACAGTTCAACGCTTACTCTTGGCTTTTCCCTCATTCACATCACTATAAGTTATGATCTGTCACACTAAGAGCTAGTATATGTTAATTCTATGCTTCAATGGAATTTAAGCGTCCCACATCCATGCTAAAATAACTAAGACTCATTTCATGTTTAAAATTTTTTTAATTATCACACCATCACTTCAGTCGAAAAACGCTAAAACGACACTGATGTGCATATTGCTGACCTTATTTGACAGGACGAACTCCTTAAAAGAAATTTCGCCCGAGAGCTTCCTGTCGGTCTCCAAGTTGTAAATGTCGAGGGCGTCGTCGTCCAGTCGGTACTGAGACGACATCTGGAACAGCACGTCCTGGATGCGTAGCGATGGTGCGACGTCGTTGCTCTTACAGCAGCAGCCGCAGCCTTGAATGCACGCGGTAGCTATGGACTGAAAAGTCAGGTCTCGGTTACGGCCAAAATTTATTTCTGATTTGCGAATAAATAGCAAAACATACCCGAACATTAAGCTCTAGAAACCCCTGAAGGAAGGATTGGCTTTAAACAATTTCTATTATAGTAATATCACTAATAGTAAAGAAAGGAATCATACTAGTTGTTCTACGTTAAGCTCAAAAAAGAAACAGCGTAGCTAATACGTTAATAAATACGTTACTGGTCGGTTTAAAACTTTAATAGAAGTCTCTCAACACAAACTGTAACTAAGCCTGCAAAGAATGACCGTTCAGCGCCAGGCTCCAAAAGAGAACGAGTGCAAAACGGTATACATTACAACGGCACCTTTGCATCGGAATTTTTCTTGGCATCGCATGCTACCTGTAAAACAATTTGGGGGTTTGAATTCGGCCCGGCTCTGTATGATGATGCAACAGGACAAGGTGATGCTCACATGTGACGACGTTACGATGTGCGCAGGTCTCAATTTTATGCAATCACTATAGTTGAGGAATTATTGCTCACATACCCTTAATTCCAAGTTTGTATGGCATGGAAGTTAGCGATATCGAAGTGCCGATCTGAATGTGTCAGAAAGCATTTTGATTCCCCTTAAAAAATTCACTTTCGCCATCGAGGTTCTTCTGTGCCCTTACCCTTGGCCCGAATACTTAATAATGTAAGACCGTAGCGCTGTTTCACTAACATTAAATTTTACCCATTTTGCGTATCTATTTACTCTACTGAATTCCAACTCCTGTGTAGTTAAAATTATTGCTCACATTGCCAATATTTCATATGAAGCAATGACATCTTGAATAACATAGGAAACTTTAGTTTTTAATTGCTAGTTTCTTAGCGATTTGACTATCGGGACACACTCTTTTCGTTAAATCCGTGAAGTGAACTGCGTGAACAAATGGGATGTTGTACTTGGAAAAATTCCTGCGATGAGTAACTCACTGTTTGCTATTGCTTCTGATTCTTTTTGTGTTGATTTTCTAATACATTGAGTAATCCTGGTAGAAGATTTTTCAGTTTCAAAATTAGATTTTTGTCTTCCAGAAGCTTGATGCTTGCTCAAAGTTGATTTGTTTGCATTTTTCATGGTACAGTTAGAAATTTTGCAATAGCTCGAAGTTTCGTTGTGTTATTTTTGTTCTAGCCAGACTTTGAAGTTTGGGTCATTCATTTATTCATTCCTTATTGAATTACTGGTTATACCATTATGTTTTCCTCTTCTGAGGCTTCATATTTAAGGATATTGAAGATTAAACTTGACAGTGTCCACAGTAGCACAGATACAAGGCCGGCGCACGCATCAAACTCGCTTGATGTGGTTGCTGTAGCCGGCAAACGCTTTTTACAAACGAATGTTTAACGAGCTTTGAACGAGTACTTTACGAGATTAATTTTTATCTCAAATTAGTTAAAAAATATCCCCATTTGTGGAAAATATGCATTTGAATCTTACTGTTATTCAGTGAGCATGTAATTAATAAAAAATGAGATCGTTGCGTAAAATCCAAAGAATTCGATAGTTTTCATCGAATTTTCCAATATCCCCAGTACGATAGTGATTTCCCAAGATCTTGGGAAATTTCCCAAGGGATGGCAGCCTGCTCATAAAACACAGTTTTCTCGGAGACACCTTAAAAGTCCGCGTACTCGTCCCAGCGGCGGGTGAGCCTTTAAGCCCTCACTTTGATAAAGTGTTGTTCATCAAGAACTGCTCATGTTGGCAAAGTTGCGGCGTGTTGATGAATCTGATACCTGGTATTCGTGAACTGGAAGACCTCAAATTTGAAATCTGTCCATTAAGTTTCCGCAAATACAATTTTTTTCATAGTCACATTCTGAACGTATTCGAACGATATAGTCGATCACGATATGTGTTGTGAGAATAATTCAATTTTGGTTTTTGAACCGTTTTTAAATTTTGATAATAACTAAAAAAGTTTTCTTTTGATAACACATAGTGCTTCTGTTTATTCGAATTCTGACACACATTAAAGGTTTGATGTTCGTTTTAAAAAATAAATATCCTTTACATTGAGGAACAGCCTTATACATGGAATGGGTAAGTTCATTGAAGAACAATAAATAACGAGTAGACACGACACGAGGTAACAACGTGAATTCAACGTAACAAATGTGTATGATTCAGTCGAACGAAAAGCGTTTTTAGAGAACATATTTTAATATTAACAAGCCCCGAAGAATTGAATGTATATAGATCGATAACTCGAATTGGCAATTCTGTGATTATAAACCAAGCTCTCAATGGCTTAGCCCACATACAGAGAAAAGAAAAGCATAGAACTTTAATTGCATCACATTCTCGTTAAAATATTTAACACAATCTTTCATGGTTCCATCTGACGACATCTGTTTATGAATACGTCTTCCCTATGCAAAAAATGTTGCCATCGGCGCGTGTAATTATGCCAATTACCGAAAACACTGTATAATCTTTACTTAAAGCGATAATTCATCACAAGCTTACCACAATCATTCTTGCGATCACTCATCGAGAGAACAGCGCAGACAACGAAGTCACCTCAGGGTGTTTGTTCCTAACCTGTATTGTCAACGTTTGTGTTTGACTCCCTCTACTCGCTCCAGCAAGCCATTCTCAAGATTAAAATGACCGTTTCCACTTCCTCTTTTGAAAGTGAATAACTTGAACCCTAATGTAGCAGAGATATTTCATTGGCTTCCTTTACTGCCATTTTGTTTGTTTTACTTTTGACTAAGTATCATACTGTTTTTCACTAAATCTGAGAAATGATTAATATTTTACTTATGCTTGAAAATAGGATAATGGAGTCTTTTTAGACAGGCACATCGTGAAAGTACTGTAAGCAACTTTCTCTGTGAAGGTGTAGACATGCGAAGGTGTGTAACATAAATCGATATCGTATACTATATGCAACAATTCTATTATATTTTTGCTAAAGCCCTAAAATCAATTTTGGCCCAATGTAATAGTTTTCAGCAATTCTTCTAACAGTTTATTTTTCTAATTCTCCGTTTCTTTAAAAGAGGCATCCCCAGTATCAGCCAGCACAGCTTTCTCTTTTTCCACACCACCATGTAATGACATGACAAATATCTTGAGCATTGACAGCACAAACCTGATTTTCTACTTTAACATGATTTCGTGCAACTACCGCCTTAGATCTTATAGGCTCAAAGCTGCCAATAATGATTTGTGACAAGAGGCAGGAGTAATAGTGAGCTCCATATTTGCGCTGTCAATACTGAAATTTATGACTAACGGACTGAGAAAGATCTAACTCTCAGCATAACGCACTTGAGAATTGGAATTTTTCAGTTGATATAAGTCGCTCTAAGCTATGTCTGGTTTTCTTGGTTACTGAATTTGAATCACTCACTATTAGGCAGAAGTTTTGCGATATTTGACATTTCTTGAAGTGTATATATGTTTGAGCCACTGGGGTAAAATACTTTTGTGATCCATACGCGCAATAGCTAAACTTCGCACGCATTTAATGTCAGAGCATAAGAAGTTTCAGAAAATAAGCGGTTTAGATTTCAACCCCGAATGTATTGTAATTATTTGAAGCGCCTTGCAAAACTTCTCATAAATACAAAAGAATGTAAGCGTTCTAAACCTTAAACACGTAAAAACACATGAGAGTTAAATAAAAATTGTAGCCATTTTTAATTAAAATTCCTTCCATTGAATAAGAGTATATGTAAATTTATTTCAATGCACAAGCTGCAGAGTTAGTGCTAATCAATAAATGTACTTTCCGTAGGGAAGTAAAAAAATTGCACTTTGGAAATCAAACGTGAACACAACGATCGTGGAAAAGAACGAATTCGTGCTTTTACCTTTTATGAACACATTGAAATGATAAAGGATTTTTTTAGCATTGTTATGGATGAGATTCAACTCCCAGGGTGACATATTTTTCTCTCTCATTCATTTTGTCTCTTAATTCGGCTGAAGAAATGTTGATCAGCACATTACATCGTTTACGCCAAGGTTTTGCCGTTTGCAAAGTCTAACTATAAATGAAATAGGAAGGATAGTCATTTTAAAATAGACATTATTACAGAACTAAAAATACACGAAAGATGAACGTTTCGATCACAAGGGTCATCTTCAGCATCTGAGGAAACACAGTTATTTTCATAGAGTTAAAAAATAATAATATGCATATCTATGGTTTACATTTGTGATGGCTAACAGGAAATTTGCACGGGACGTCATTGTTATGTTTCCAAATCTAGGAGCGACCCTGAAGATGCAGGAGGCATTGGTAATGCTCCTATCTCATATTCACAGAAAAGTTTTTCATACGGATTGAACGATTGGCTATTGGAAAAAACACTTGGCCCAACCTTTCGGTTATATTTGTTAAAAACTGGCTAGCTGATTGTTTAGTTGAACTGGGTCTGTTGTTTCATAATTAGTTCGTTGATGACTCGTTTCATCTTTTAAGTCTCTCTCCTATATAACCTAATCTTTATGTTATCTTAACGGGAAGCATCCGCAAATGAAAACCTGAATAAAATTGAGTATAAAAGTGGCTCGTGTTTTCTTGACTAACTTACATCAAAACAATGAGGTATATTGCGACTTCAGTGTACCAGAAGCCCAATTTCACCATAGGTTTAATAATTTCTGATGGGAAATTCCTAAATTTACCAGTATATTTTTTCTCATACGATGAATAAAACCTATGAAATCTCTTCATCATTTTGATGTCTGAGATTGAATATTTGAAGGGATGTATTTGTAAATAACATTTTCCGATGAGTATTATTAACCCGATAATGATAAAATTTTCATCCAATTTTTTTGAGCACAGTACAAGATCGATGTTGTGAGTCATATGTAGTGAACCTGTGGCAAAAGCCCGGAAAAATACGGCGTTTTTTTAAGATTTGAATATTACTTCGCTGAATATCGCTACGCAGCGAGAGGAGGCAAGGGATATGAGTTATCTCCTTGTGCAGATTGGTGTATGTTGGGGGAGACTCAAGCGTAGAATACTGAGTCACCAATACAGAAAATGAGTTTTTAATTCACGAGAGTGCGCAAGAGAAATGGGGTTTACATTCATTGCGGATGGTGGCTCATCCTTCGTAGACTGTACTAGGTGTTCAAATAATTATGCGGTGATTTAATTATTTTATTTTGAATTTCCATATTTTGGTGTGTCCAGGTTTATGTCAGTAAATTGTTTCTTGAGTCTCGTATTATTTGGCAGTACGGCGTTGCGCGCTCATTCACAATGATTTTTTTTAAATCAACTGTTCACTTTAAATAAATTAAATAAATAAATCTCTTTGTTAGTCGTTAATATCCACATTTTGATTAAGCAAATACAGTGCAGGTAGCTGTCCCTATTTCTGACTCATCCCTTTCTGTGTTTCTTTCTTTTCTAATTTTCTAAATCCTTCTCTTTCCCTTTTTCTTCGACACGTGACTTTCCTAACACCAGTGAGGAGGACCGCGAGTGCCGTGACAATCGTATAACGCTCAATATGGAACGCCGTTTTAATTGTCCCTGATCGACCTGCCTCGACAACATTCCTTCGTTCTGCAGTCTTCGATCCCCAGCTCACAATCCGACACACAGTGATATGGAGGATGATGGAACTGAACTTAGTGTTTAAGAAAGTATTCCAAGCGTCAGTGTTGCTGAGATATCATTTGAACCTACAATTAAGTACCTCCTGTAATGTACACACAATCTCACAAGGAAATTTTCATGACCTGAATAGGGATTTAGAACTCCCAAGGAATAAATCTGAACTCTTTTCTTCCAGATTGCAGCATTGGAATTTCCAGGAAGACAAGTTTTGCAATGATGCTGAAGATTTTATGCTGAAACTATAAATTCCGTACGTAGCAATCGATTGGAGAAGCCACAAGCCTGAAGGCTGTGCCATTGCACAATAATACTGAAATATCATCATCAATCTTTTTTACTTATGCAGCCTTATAGGTGAAGAAAGTTATCCAATGTGTGAACTCCTTCTGAATCTTATAAACTACTATCAACATATGTTGTTAAAATGTGGTGAATTCAAACTAACAGCTACTGTGCTAGGTCTACAAGGTTGGTACACAAAGTGCTGTTGCTATTCATGTGAGTGAAATAGACCATTACAAACAGAAGGAATGGCCTGTACGAACAGCTTTGATGCCTGACACTGAAAACGTTTCATACAGACCTTTAGTGAACCTTAACAGTACCTACTGCTCTATCACCGTCACACTTAGAACCGGGACTTATCGAACAATTTACAAAGTTCCTTTTACAAAAATGCCCGTACATTTGAACACTTATGGCAAAAGTTTCCTCACCTAATTACAGTAAAGGTTAAAGAGGGAATATTTATAGGTCTCCAGGTACGCAAGTTTTTACAAGACAAATAATTTGAATAAATTTTCAATCCTCATGAGTTACGTGCTCGACAATATTTTCGGAATGTTAGAACTCAATTCTTGGGCAACTTTCGGGCTTAAAATTACTAAATCTTAGCAATAAATTTTACACCTGTCTATGAGAAAATTGGATGCAACATGTCACTAAAACTGCACTTCATACATCCACACATTAAGGTTTTCCAAGCGAATTACGAGACTTTCAGCAACAAACGAGGGAAGTGATTCCCTCAGAGCATTTCAGCAATGGAACAGCATTACAGAGGAAAGTGGTCAGTGTTCATGCTAGCAGATTTTTGCTGAATGATCCCCAACGATGCTCCGGACATCCAACACCAAAACGTCTTATATCCCAAAAGTCGACGTGGCGACATAAAAGGCGCAGTTGTTAACTGTAATTCGCACAATTGCATTCACATGGCGTTATATGTTATATATAAGTAACAAAATAACTCGAAAATAGCTGAGCCAGAAGTTAATTTCAAGTGAAATTTTTACGTTCAGTGACCCAAAATCTACAGAGGACGGGTATTCTCATATTTGCAATTTTTTCGTAGTTGAACAGAGTAGTCCGCCCACCCCAAGGGGACGGACTAGTTGGCTCAGGTCCGCCCACCTCAAGGTTTGATATCAAGGATTTTTAATATCAAACCTCTTCGACAGTCAAAATGTGGAATTTTCTTCCCACACTCCATGTTCAGGCTCCAAGTTACCCTTTCCGTGACTCTCACTTCGAATTCGTCTGCATTGAAGTGTTCAATAATGAGTGTACGAATTCGGTATCCAAATTCATCATCCAGTGACTTGCGAGTGAGATTAGGGTGGCCAATTTCCTACGTTCATGTTGAGTTTTCTGTTCACGCCTCTGATTCGCGTTTAGGATTATATTCGATGAGCTATAGGTTATTTCGTTTTTTCATCCAAGGCAATAATTTATAATGTGGTTAATGTCATCTTATTTTTTTGCTTGAAATGGATTTGCAACTGAAACAAATAGTATTGAAAATTGAGATGGAAATATTCGACAATTCATAATTGTTTTGATATTGATTTGCAAATAATGCGTCAAATTAATGATTCTTCACTGATGATGTATTGAAACATGACGACTTGTGGTTGATTTGTGGAATTTTGAAGCGAAGTAAAAAAGTTACGGTGATTAACCCTCTTTTGAAAAGATGTGCTCGATCAGGTTTGATGTCATAATATCAGGGTGACGATTATTTAGGAAAGACAGGAATATGAACATTGAAGAGGAAAATCGATTCAAATCATGAGATATTCGTTTCTCACCATACCAAAAGAAATCCAATATTGTAGAACACGGAAAACGACCTACCGTAAATAATGATGTGTATCGTTAAAACCCAAATACCAAAAAATAGGTACGATGAAACAGACGGCAGACCTAATAATTAGTTTAACTGTTTTTTTCTTTACGCATGCTCTTTTTGGAATAAATTAGACTATAACGTTAAAGAACTGAAACACTCTTTAATGTTAATTTTTTATCACATTGGACAAATGCCAAAAATTTGGGCATGTCACCGTTATAAAGATCCTCCTCCAGCGCACACGTGGTCGTTTCTTGTATGTATACATACGCAAAGGGTCTCTCAGACAAATCCGTACAAAATTAGGAACGTTAGTAATTTTCATCTCTATATAAATTGGCAACACTAAAGTTATGCTTAGTTATTTATGAGGCTGGGAACCAACATTTAGATTTTGTTGCATAACATTACGGAATGGAGCAGTCGAAACGTTTAGTTATCAGTGAACCTCGTCGCTCGAGCCGAGACCCAACTTTTATTACAAAATCCTGCCAGTATTCTATGCAGACAGTTAGCGATGTTTGGAAGTGTTTTGATGAATCTGGTCAAGATTGTAGAGCCACCCACATGCCAAGACAAAACTTCGCAAACCTCGCTTTCTAGCTGGCTTCAAAAACAAGGTCAATCCTATCGTGTCATTATCGAAATGGGCTAAGAAGAGGGTTACCAGCATCTCGACCATTCACAAAGCAATCAAAGACCTTGAGTTAATCTCTTATGAACAAAGTATGAAGCATTTCCTAATTAATAGTGTGAAAGAAGTTCGTTCAGATAGGCAAAATGATGTTTTTGAAGTGGTTTAAGACCAACCGATCAACCCTCATGTTATTTTTCGATGCGGATATTTTTACAGTTGATAGGGCTTATAACAGACGTAAAGATCGCTGGATAGCCACTTCGATCACTGACATTCAACCCACGGTGGCCACGAAGCAACCAGTTAGCATGATGACTCTGCGTAATTTCGAGTGAGGGTGACGTCTCAATCCATTTCTTCTACGAATACAAAAACAATGAATGCCCATTCTTACTGCAAAGTATTACTAAGGGAAATTATTCCATGAACGAAGGGCAAAGCTTCAGATAAAAATTTCATGATCCAACTGTACATGTTCCCCCGCTTGAACGGTGAGCAAGTCGTTAACAGGGTTACCGTATTGGCCTTTTCAAGTCCAAATTTCGCAAATCTGGCTTTTTTGCGAGCGTTAGGCTTCGAGATTATGCGTTTGGTCTTTTTCTTAAATTGGCTTTTTCTGTTTTTTTTTTTGTCATTTTCCGGTTTTTGTGCCGCACAAGGCGCAAAACTGAAACGTGACAGTTGAACGCAGAGCAACAGGATCAGCTAGTCTCCAACAGGATCAGCTAGATCTTGCTGAATATTATTAAGTCCTTTTCGAACATTAAATCAAGTAATCAAAGGAGAATTTGCTGATTTGCACAGGTTGTATTTAGCTCATGATTGTATCAACGTTAGAGAGCCGCATTACCAAAAAATTAGTATCATAGACTGGAAGCAGGAGGGCATTTTGACGGTGTTGAAATTCCTCAAGACACCATGCAGTTTTGGCTTGGTTAAAGAATTCTCAGGTTGTGCGCTCATTGACTGGTGACTCCCGCTAGCAATGCTATTGTTGGAAGAATGTTATCTATGGTGATAGCAGTCAAAACAAAGTCCAACATTAGATTACGAACTAGAATGCTAGATTAGAAAGTCCAAATCCGAGCCCATCTTAACAATAGTTCTTACGTTGTAAGAACTTCAAAGTGGCCTCAAGAATGCAACTTAATATCAAATCGAGCATCTTTTATCAAACAGAAATCAAGGAACTAGCTCTCTAGCTGCTTCTACCTCTCAAACTTCTGCTTAGGTTGAAAGCCAAAGTAATTTATGTTATTCCTTGAAGAATAGTGTAAGTTAGATCTATTTTTCCTTTGTACTTAGAATTTTTGCTGGCAAGTAGAATTATGATACTCTAAGCCTTCTATGGGCATCTACCTGCTTTATTAGTTTACCTATAAATAAATTTGGCCTTTTTTGGTCTTTTCTTGGTAAAATTTGGCCTAAAATTCATGTAGCCATCTGGCAACCCTGGTCGTTAAATGGGTAGCAGGTCCGATGTTAGATTCTGGGGGACAGACTTTTAGCCTTTCAACTCGCCTGACCTAAGCCTGGTGGAGAACTATTTTTGGCCGTAAATTTAAGCCAAGACTAGGGAGAATTCCTGCAACAGCGTCACCTTAAGATGGCCATCATAAAAGCTGTGAAGTCGTCGTAAATGACAGAAGTTACAGTATCTGCGTTGTGTCCAGCTTTCGAAAGCGTGTAGAAGCTGTCATTATGGCTAAACGTGGTCATATCGAATAATAACTTTGATCTCGTTGCTATGATCAATAAACTATCAAAATTTGAAAATACTTAAGAACTAATAACCCAAATGAACCCTGGAGCGTTTTCCCTACCAATAATTTTTTTTACGGTATATTTTCTTTCTCAACATATCAGGCTGATGTATTGTTATATGAACGTGAACTTACATCGAAACTTCAACTTCAACTCTGTTTTTTTTAATGAAGTCATAGGCTTTTGAAATGCGAGTATACTCTGACATCGTAGTTAGGCAACATTGTAGCATATTTAAAGCTGTTGAAAATATTTAGTCTCTGCCATAAAAAATGTACGGTATTAAACACAAATAGTGATTTGTGCGGCCATATTTGCAGTGCTGACCGCCGTCGATTTAAAAGCTCAGAAAATATTAAAGCCCCCAATAAAGTTTATTGCTCCTTCAGGGTGCATTTCGAGCAAAAAGATGACATGTGCACCGGCCATTTGCTTTATATCTTTTTCAAGCGGTATGCATCAGTGTTTGAAACGAGCAGAAATATATGATGAGCACGAATACGTGCGAGGATATCTTTCTCTTTGAAACTCCATCCTTAAAACTGAAACTCATTGAAAGAATTCTACAAGCTATATCAAATGAAAACATGTTCTTGACTGAAATTTATTTCATGACATCAATTATTCTTCGATCTGGTTTATTTGGTGAAGGTGGAAGAGCCGGAGAAACCGTTCTGAAGTTTCGTGTTATCTCCATAACCTGAACATAAGTCCTCAAAGCAGTAGTTTACTCGTCACACTTTTTTAAAATTTTTATAGGCGCGACAATTTCATCTTGAAGTGTGAACAAATTTAAACAAATTATGACACACTTGTTTATGTTAAGTAGTTATTCAAGGTGATATGAGTAAATACGGTTGTATCACTTCTATCTGCTCGTTCGAGGAATCGGTAATGTTGAATCACATATTTGCATTTCGAACCGTAAAAAGTTTCTAGTTGAAAAATGAGCTGCCAGTGGAATTTAAGGATGGAGTATAATTTTTTAACGAATCATAAAATATTTAATATTTTCTCTCAAATTATAAGATATTGTCTGTCAAAACGTATTTTCACATTCTAGTTTGAGGAAGTGGAAGGTTTTGGGAGGTTATTCCCATGACACACAAAAGTGAGGCACAATAACATGATTAATGTTGCATACCGATAACCCACTTTTACGTGAAGCTTTTATGACCAGTGGAGTCACAAAAAAGTGCCTGTTTTGTGACAGAATTTTCTTTGCATAAATTGCAAACATGAACAAACGTTCAATGCAAGTGCAGTAGAATTTTAGAGACAGTTTTATTGAGGTATAATTATTCATGTAATACATATTGGGATGGCCTGGTAAGCGCAAGTGTACGTAGAGTGATGTTCGTTATAAGTCTCTTATAGCATGCTCAAACGCACTAGCTAAAATAATAAAAAGTGAATGAAATTGATCAAGGGAGATTTCATACACCAATGGCAATGAGGGGGATCAATCTTGCTTTATAGCACGTGATTAACTTTTCTTCATTTGATGCGATTGCCGTGAAGTCAGTGCAATCTATTTTTTGGTGCACGCACATGCAAGTTGTGATGTTGTTCCAGTGCTCTAACACATCACGACTAAGCAGCGCTGTTTTTGCTTACTTTGATGAGCCAGTTGAGTAGTTGTTTAATGACGATCGAGATGACGTTGAAAAGTGAGTAAATGCAGCAGCAGCCCAGAACCAGAATTAAAAAGTTGAAGAACCTGGAGAACATAATAAATGACATGAGGAGAGACCGAGTATTTACTGGGGGATAATTAAGATTGCCCAGTTTGAATAAATTAGTTTTAAAAAGTCACTTCAGTTCGTTTTAGCCTTAAGGCGAACCAGAAAGTTCTGTTTCACTCCCATGATTTGATGAGGAAGACCAGATCAAGTCCGTGAATTAAATAATTGAGGATTATAATCATGACCCGAGGAGTATTTTTTGGAGCAAGTAAGGTTTTATTGTTATTCGGAGGAGACGCAAAATTAAAAATAAAGTCTGAAATGGAGGAAACCAGTAATCAGAAGAGAATTCCTCACACAACAGGTGAACGACTTGAGTAGCATGTCAAGAAGCCTAAGGGTTGGTTTTATGACTGTAGTTCCTTCACAGCCACAATTTTTCGACTTGATATTAACAATGGAATAATTTTTTTCTGAATAAACGTCGCTTCCATGATCTCCTGTGCTCGCAAACATACGATTACATTTATGTACCGCCTGAAGGCTCTGAATAATTTGCAAATATAGTTCCTGCCCGTAAAATTTTATTCTATATCGTCATTAAATTGAAAACAAGATCAATTGTCTTGATATCAGGAAGAGGCATGTGGTAGGAGCGAAGGGCCACGTATATTTTTGAAACCTAGTAAAATTTTATTTTTTATTTTAAAACGATTTAAATCCCCCTTATTAGGAAAAACTTATTAAACAGGATATTTCACTGCTCAATGTAGTTTGTGATCACGGTTTGAAATAAAATAACTAAAATATTTCCAGTCCGACGAATCATACGTTTTTTTTTGGTAATGTGTAGTTAAGAATGTGTATGTACTCTTGAAGAAGGAATTTCTCCTTGTAACTTCGTTGTAAAATGTTCAAAACTTAGTTGAGACGTTCAGAACGGCTGTTCAACGATCGGGAGTTTCATTAGACTTGTTTAATTAGACTTGCTGGACTTTGACTATTCAACAAAGGATTAGGGTGCGTTCACACTATATGAGCGGAGTGAGCGGAGCGGCAATAATGCTTGTACATGTTTGAATGCAGAAACGCTTGGCTGTTCACACGACAAGCGGAGCGGAGCGGCGCGCTCGGGAAATTCGTTCGGATTTTTTGACGCTCGCGGCGAGCGTTTCTCCTCGGCTCAGCCTTTGGATCGTCATATCATACAGGGGTAGAATTGTCGTTTGAGTTAAAAATCTTATATTTAACTAATAATTTGTACAACTAATCATACAACAATTATAACTGATAGTATAACATGTAATATTTTAGTGTAATTTTGCCCATTTGGGTTCATTAAGCATTTATTTCTATTTTCTTCTGTTTTCTCTGATAAATTATTTTATTATTACGTCAGTTTAAGGAATTTTCTTTTATTTTTCTTGTTATGTAATTTCATTTTTCTTGTGATGTTGTGTATTTTATTTTATGGTCTTGCTTAAAGAATAATTATGTACGATTTTTTAATAAAGTTTTCATTTTTTCCGTAAAATGGCAGGAAAGGGATCAATCTTGCTTTGTAGCACGTGATTAATTCTTCTTTATTTGATGCGATTGCCGTGAAGTCACGTGTAAGTCACCACAAGACGTTTTTTGTTCGTACTGGCCTACGAAAACCTGTAGTAATATTAAGTGATACAGCCTGTATAGAAAGACTTAAATTTTGCTTAAACTACTTCGCTTTACATGTATCCTCAATAAAAATTTGTGAATTATTACTGTATAACAAATTTATCTTATCTCGTTGGAAATTTTCCCTTCTATAAGGGATTGTAGTACATCAAAAATTGGCGGTTTTATCCGTAAATACTGGTAGAATTGCGATTCATCTCTCCTCAGTGCTTCGAAGAGATAGTGGTATTCTCCATAGCGATCTCTCCTCATGTTGATGGGATGGACCCAGTGTTTCCGTTCCTGTTTCTTGCCGTCGAGCAACAGAAGAGCACTCACGGAACGATCCATACCATAGCGACTGATGCTTGTATAGGTCGCTCTGCTCAGGTCACATGTGAACACACGCTCCGCTCTGCTCCGCTCCGTGCCGCGCCGCGCCGCTCCGCTCGCTCCGTGCACATTCTTAGAGCCTTAGTTTAGAGGAACCAAATTAGTGAGTTGGTTTTTCGCGTTTGTTGATTTGGTCAGTATGAGAGTGGGTATAAACTTAGGATGAAACTTAATAAATAAACAATTATAGGGGCACCTGAAAATATTAAATCTAAGAGTCTAAAATTTTTAAAATCCTTTTTCCAAGAGAGTTTAGCGAAATCAGAGGTGAAGAACTTACATAAAAAGTGCGAAAACTTGTACCCTGTGTCTTTTCTTAACATAGAACTGTCAGTCTTATTTTGTTCCCAGTTGTGAATTTAATCGAACAATTGAAGCTGAAAAACATTAGACGAGTTGTGAAAAAGCGACTTCAATCATCAACGAAGTGTCGACAACAAACGGGTCTTAACGGCTTCGGATATCCCTTCGAAAAACCGACATTCTACCGAAGTGACTTCCAGCGAAAACTGAACACTTTTTGTGACTAAATTACTTTTTTTACTTCTTGATAGGGGTTTTATGGTCCAGAGTTTTTGTTAAGTGATCGAACTAGGATCTAGACCATCTATCTTGTGACTACTCGATTTTACCATGTTTACGTTAATTAAGAAGGTAATTTGAATTTGCATAGTAAATATGAGTGTTTTCCTTATCTCTGACAGATCCAGTGCTGAAATTCCTAAACAGATATCACCAATGGAGGACTGAACTTCTTGCTACTCATCTGTTTGTGAGAGAAATCTTGTAGAAGAAATTTTTAAGGGAGCTTGTCAGAGGAGAAAGGTACGCATTGGAGTGGCAGCGTTTGAGCTTCGACCTTATGCCGTGAGATTTCATCCTTCGGGCTAAGTCGTTATAATAAAAGTAGTTATAACATCAGCAAAGAAGTAGTCGTAGCATAAATTTTTGTCGGTTTTATTTTAATTGAATTTTTGAAGTGAAGCAGAACAAGAAGCATCAGCAGAGGTGCGTACATAAGTAGTTATAACATAAGTAAAATAGTAGTAATAACATAAGTTTCTATCAGTTTTATTTTCATTTAATTTTTGAAGTTAAGCAAAATGAGAATCATCAGCAGAAGCGTGAACATGATCATTTAATGTCAACTTCAAGTTGACGCACCAAAATTAGCTCTTCACCACAAGTTGAAGCGGTTTTTCCCAGCACAAAACGTTTTGTTTCGGGCACTGATGAAAATGATTAACCTGACGACCCACCTATTCATCCATTTTTTTCAAGAGTTTCATCAACGGCAAAAATTCGTGGGAAATAATTTAATGTATAACAATTATTTTTTCGATCTTCCAGTAAATGAATGGCTTGCACGTTATTTTTAGATAAGTAACCCCTTATTTTTCAAATTTAAGAGGAATATTATGAAGTGTATAATAGACTTCAATAGTCTAAAAATTCCTGAGTTAAAAAAATATCTGCCTCGAGGTTTCCGCGTTTTTGGCATTTGTCATTAGCGCTATTTTAGTTGTTAGCTCTGTTTTGCAGTTGAAAACCTTTTTACCTCATCTCTGAATTCTGAGAGCTATGCTGAGTCAGCATCTTGTTTTAACTTGTCTTGGAAATTTCAATGCTGGATCTGTCAGTGATAGGGCTGATGTCCAGTCTCATCATATACAAAAATGTTACCCAATTTTAGCAAGCTGATTGCTCAAAAACCATTTATCGTTGGTATTCGTCAACGATAAATCTCTTAGTCTGATAAATCTCTTAGACTCTTAGTCTGATTTGTTGTTAAAATTTGGCCCCTCAGGGGGATACAACTATTGTATCTATGGGAATTAGCGCTCCCAGGGGAAAAATGTGAGGGCCCGAGCTGAGAGTTAGGTAGGCCTTCTTTTTGTTGAAATAAAATGTTTTTTGTTATGTTAAGGACCACCCTTTTTCGGTTCACTACTGTCCTGTTTTTCAGCACCTCTGACTTTCTTCTTCAACTTTTATCTTATTTCATGAACTTCTTTCCCATCTTACTGTTTCTATGCCCTTTCTGCATAGATTCCTCATTTTCTTATCTCCATACTAATTGGTGCCTTCCTCCTTCCTCTCTTCGATACGCTCTATTTTTGCAGCGGTTAGGGAGGCTTAAACTAACTTATAATCTAATCTAATCTGTTAAAATTTGATGTTTTGTTTTCGGCTCCATGCTTTCATTGTCGAACGTTAAATTCAGGCGCAATTGTTTCTTCGGGCCATTTTTTTCTGACTTTGGCAACACGTAAGTTTTCTGCATTCATATACATTTTGAGATGTGAGAAGACTAACAGATATATCTCAAGTGCATATGTAATTGATTGAAACATTACCTTTTCAGAACTAAATTCTTAATAACATTTCCGTCGATACCCTTTTGTTTCAATTGAATGACGTGTTTTGGCTGCCAGGCCTTTTGGGATGTTGCTTATATTTCTCTATAATTTTTCCAAATACTTCTATAATTCGCTCTGGATTGTTTTCGAGAATGGTGGCTTTTAGCGTTATTCGGTCACAAATATTTGACAAGTCCGTAGGAGGCGTCTTAAATACACGACCCTTCAAGAGAACCCGAAGGCAGAAATCTCAGGGAGTAAGGTCGAAGCTCTAACGCTGCCCATCCACGACATGCCTAAATCACCTGATATTAAAATTTTCTTCCTGATGGTTTCTCACCCAAACACATCTGTGACAAGGAATTCTGTCCTGCATCCTCATGCGCCGTCTTGCATAGGGGATATCTGTTTGTCTTTTCATGTCCCAAAGATGACAGGATGCCCAAGAACTCGCTAAACTTATTCGGGCCCATAAGTAGTTATATTCGAATATGTTCATTGAAATAGCATTAAAAAACATTCTCCTTGATGTATCATTTCAATAAATGATAAAAAATTCTTTACATTGCTTGAATTGTCTTCACTCTACACACTGATGCGCCGAGTGAAATGGTCGCCTGTAAAAGCTTGGAGCTGGTAACAAGGTGAAATTTCGGAACAAACCAGTCTAAATCCGCGAATGAGATCGATGAAGCCTAGTATTATTTTTATGTTACAAAAAGTAAGAGGTGGAATAGAAATTACGAACATAAACAAATTGAAAGTAATGATTACAAACTTTTAAGTACCTTCTGCATTTCAAAGTATGCGACGTCCTCAAAACAACTGCACTGCAAATTTACAATCAGTTATGAAAATGAAATATTTTCGTATAAGAAGAAAGAAATAAATAAATCATGGCCTTTACACAACACTTACAAGCTCGTAGCGTCAAAAATTACAGTATTATTTATTTCACCAAACGACGTTAGTTTTTCAATAACCGTCTTGCAGAGAAAATCCTTCGTTCTATGTTTACGGGTATAGAGATGGTGACAAATCATTGTTGACTACAGGGTGAAAGTAGTCTCAAAAGTAAGATTTTAAAATACAAGTTAATTGTTTTACCTGATAGTTATAGATACATAATCACTGTCTGCATACGTCTATTTATCACATCTTCGAAATCATTCCGAAACCTCGTCTTGTACTCTCTCCCTTTCAAAGGCTACTGTTGGCTTACCTTTACCGTTGCTGGGGGCCGACACCGACAGAAACCGCAAAACAGAGGACAGCAACAACAACAACGACACCGACAGCAACCGCCGCCGCCACCTCCACCGAAGCTAACTGCTTCGGGCTCCGCAGCGTCATCAACGCCCCATGGTTCTCGGGAACACGGGCCCGTTCACCACCAATCCGCCGTCTCCTGACGTCGCGCACATGCCTTGGCATGCCGTCTACGCAGACTACGTACTTTGACACGACGCTTGTGACCTCACCAGACGTCCACTGCTTCGTTCATGAAGGCAGTGGGGGGTTCACCCACACCTCATCACCAACAGCAAAACTGTTGTGCGCGCAGCCATCACTCAACCGACGATTGATATCGAATGGCACTCGCCAGCGATATCGGAATATACCGCTCGAAGTGACTGAGCTAGCCTCAGTGTCCTTTCGGGGCGTCACATTGTACCAAAATGTAGCCTCTTCAGGAGTGATACCTCCCCTGGCGGCGATCCTCTTGATCGTTCGGTGATTTCCCTCAACGATCTCGTTGCCGCTTGGGGCGTAGGCGGCACGGAATCGCAGTGAACTCCCCCACGCATCAGCGAACTGCTCCACAGTCGCTGATCGGAGCGCCGTAGAATTGTCCAGTAACAACTCGTCACACGGTCCTCGCTCAATTACGACCTCACGCAAATGAGCGACGATGCTCACTGCAGACTCATTCAGCAGTCGTCGCCAGATGGCGAACCGCGAGGGTCCACAGTCAACCATGAACAAGTAGAGCTTGTTGCCATAATGGGTTACGTCAACCGCAACCCGGCGCCAACTCTCCTCCACAGACAGAACCCTCGCTCCACGAGTTTTTCCTCCCGCAGCGCAGGATCGATCCGCTGGCAGACCTCGCATCCAGCCAGCTCACGCCTCACCTGTTCGCGCGACAGATCACTACGGATCTGACGCGCCAAGTAGAACGTCCGATCGATGCCCAAATGATGCGGCAGATGAGCCGCCCAAATGGCATTCTCGAGACTCTCCCCAGTGGCAAGCACGGCAGACACCTCTGCGACGGCTCCAACCACCATCGCGATAACTAAGCCACCTATTGGGTACCCTGGTCAGCTGGTCGGCCTTGTTCTCGATCGTCGAGACGAAGCGAACAGCAACGACCAGACCATGCTCAGCGATCGTCTCACGGATCACCCCAAGATGTCGCTTCACGAGCATCTCCGCCGCGCCCTTCGTGCGAACACGATTGCGGCCGTCGACAGTGTTGTCCATCCATGTGACGACTGTCCGGGAATCACTGGCGACCGTGAAGGTCTTAAAACCCCACGCAATCGCCAAATTGGTACCCCCCCGCGCCAAAGCCTCCAACCCGGCCACATTGATATGCAGGTGATCTGACTCTTTTCGGAGCCAAGACGCATCCTCCACAATGCGGCCATCGACCTCAAGGGCCACACCGACTCCGAGGGAGCTGGCATCAGCCCACACGGTAACCATACCGTGCGGGTCGACACCCCACACGCCCCCAACAGGGTCTTCCCGATGAGCCCGCGCCAACAGCTCCGCAGCCAACGAGCTGATAGAACCGTCAACCGAGTCGTCCCAAGTGCCACTGCACCCCAGCCTTTTCAAAAAACTGCAACAAGGACGCAGCCACCCCACCACGGGGTAATGGCCGACCACGGGGTAATGGCCGGGGTAATAGCCAAGATTTCCCAACTCCGGCATGACGAGCGCAGTGACACCAAAACAATGCCCCTGCAACCCGACTACCACACGACAGTGCTTCCCCAAATGGGAAGTTCTGCCGTCCGCCGTTAGCAACGGCCATCCCGGCCGGGGGCGTTGGCCCACCACCACCCGCGGACAAACCACCGTCCGCTCGCTCCCGGAGTCTACCAGACACCAAGAACAATGCCCATTCAAGGTGGCACGAATGATTGGCAACCGACGCTCCGTCGTAACGCCAGTCGCTCCGAGCGATTCTAGATCGCCCCGCCCCAGCGACACACTCGTGCCGGTCAAGGTCTCTCTCTCCGACGGGGCGCCGTCACCTCCCTCGGGGAGAGGAGACCTCCGGTAAGCTCGGCTTACACGGTTTCATTGAGGTGGACGCGTCGCCCCGACTGGCGTCCTCCGCAGAGAAACCTGACCCGCCAACCGTAGGCCTACCTACCGCCGGACAGTCGCAAGCGAAATGCCCGACCTCTCCACACGCAAAGCATGCAAACTTCCTTTTGGCGGGAGCCTTCACGGCCCCCCCCCCCTCCCCCCCGCTAGCAGGTGCCGCAGCGCTTTGCTTCTTGGGGCAAGCCCGTACGCGGTGTGCACCGCCACAGCGGTAGCAAGCACCCTTGCCACCACTGCCCTGCTTCCTCGAAGCAGCAAGGTCTGCCCCGAGCCTGGCCCCCTGGCCTCGCCCGGCTACAGCCCTCTGTGCGGCCATTCTCTCCCGCACTTTCGACACCACAGCATCGAACGGCTCCGTATACGCGTCCTCACGCGAAACTGCTCAAGTATACAGAGTAGTGGGGAGACCCTCGTAGAACTTGACCCTAAAAATCAAATCCTTCTTAGTCGACCCCACTCTCCTACCCAGACGCGCCAAGTCATCCAGGTACACGTCCACCGACTCCCCGGCTGTAAGCCGACGGTCGGTGAACCGCCTATACGCCTCCTGCATAGGCAACGCAAATTGCGAGGCCAGCGTAGGCCGAACTACCTGCCAACACCGACAGTCATGGAGCGAAACACTCGAGCGGCGTTGCCGTCGAGCATGAACCCTATTAGGTCGGTCGGAGCTACGCGCTCCAGCTGGCAGAGCCTCTCCAGGTTCTCCAGCCACTCCAGCGCGTCGACCGATCCATCGTCGGTCAACTTAGGCAGCTGCCTAGACAACCGGTCAAGGATCGGGCCACGCGCCTGAGTCAGGATGTTAGCCAACAGGCTAACATCCACAAGAACTCCCGACGTGCTCCCTGCCGGCGGCACTGGCGATCCCGCATCGCCAGCTCCGGCTGACGCAGCCTTCTCAGCTGCGTCAGCTACCTCAGCTGACGCAGCCTTTCCAACCGCCGCCATCTTGCTACCCACAAGATGGCTACCACCGCCAAAAGCCTAGATAGCTTGTTGGCTTACCTTTACCGTTGCTGGGGGCCGACACCGACAGCAACCGCAAAACAGCTGCCTCAGCTGTTTCACCTTCCGCGTTCTCCCAAAGACACGGAAGCAAGGCACTGCCTCCCTTACACAGGTACCGATTGAAGCGAAGAGAAGACCAACGAAGAACGAAAGTACGCGCATCTGCACTCCACCGTTTCCATAAGCACACTACCCATGCAGCGCGGCAGCGAGCCGCGGCGGTTGCGGCATGGTACGACAACTGCTGCAGAGTACGACAACCCCACAGCTACGAAGCAAGAGCAAAGTTAAATTTATATTCGAAGCCAAGACTGGACAGAACGCGTAAATCATGTACTGTGAACAACATTTTCAGGTGAAAACGATTTCATTTCTATGTTTTTTTGCCTATCAAAATCAGAAATAAGCAGTCACGGTAAAATGTTTCTGCGATCATTTTACAGTGTGTAGCTTTGTAAAGGTGGTTCGGACAGAAAAATCGTAATTTTGATAGCTATATACATAAAAAATCGAATAAATGAAAAAATGGACATAAAATAATTAAATGAACAAATTATTATGAATTGAATAAAAAATGCCGTTTATTTACTAGTAAGGTATTATTTTTGAAACAACTTTCAGAGCAAAATTTTGTGCCGCAAACAGGACGAAATTTTCCTTTTGGAGACATTATTGGAGAAATGTTGCCGTCAGGTTTTGGTAAACTAACATAATAAAATCAGAGTAACGTTTTTGGGACACAATGTAATTGTTACCGTTACTTGCTGTACACTGGTGTAGCTCCGATATTCTGGATAGTTTACTTGCTTGCTAATCCCTGTTCACTTTCTGCTACCAGTAATAACGTTGGTCAAAATTTGAAATTTTCACACGCCATGTTGTGAATACGGCTGGATATACATACCCATTCTCCAAAGCATATTACTCAAAATTAGTGATGTTAGTAACCTGATCTATCTGGTCAAGGGCTTTTTAAATAGCATACGTGTATGTAAACTTTTAAGAATAAAGTTCGTTTGCTGGTTTGCTACTGATGATTGAGCGCTTTTTACACTCAGTAAAATTCATTTGGTAAAATTCAGTGCCATACTTTTAAAATGAAAAGTGGCAAAATTAAAATCTCTTTTGAGATTGAATATAATTCAGCTTTTCCATTAATATTGAAGAAAAAATTCGCGCCCTTCTCGATCCACCCTTTTATTTAATTCTCACTCGATGTATTGTGGAGTTGATCCATCGGATCACGAAGCGGTTCTTTCCAAAGATCGACTTTACTAAAAATTTTATTCATCATTCTTTCAGGTAATGTATACAGTAAAGTATCAATTGAGAGTATAAAAGCACCTAAAAAGCGCAGATGAATTACTTGCCTAAAGCCCATGATTGTCAAATAATTTCTCAGTTAAAAAATTAGTTCTGACTATAAAATAACTCCACAGATGGTGAAGTGTGCATGATTATCTTGATGCGTTAACTTTGTTTAAATATATTACTCACTCATCTTTCCCACTCATTTTACTTCTATACTGGCTTTCCTGAGCCAGTGTTTTCACCAACAAGTTAATTCTACAAATTTCTAATAATTTTGATTAGAATTTTGCGATTCCATCCTGATAAACAAAAATATTTTCTGATCATCAGAAACCTTGATTTGATTTCCATTAATTTCCATTTGTACTTCATGTAGGTCCATTTGAAATTTAGTTAATCTCATTCGAACGCCGGTAATTTTGATTTTAATTTCAGAACACTTATTTTAAAGCTGAATTAGGGTAGGTCCAACATCATCTACAGTTTTGAATCATATGCGCAGTTGAACAGTTCACAAAATAAATGACGTTGCTTAGCCCATACCAATAATAATACATGATGCTGGTCGGGACGCACATGAGCTCACAACGCAGGGAAAGGCACGCGGTGCCGGCACGATATTGAATAAGAACACAAATTAGTTCTGGTGCAATTAGAACTGTTGAACTGATTTAGTGGTCATCAAGTATTTGAAATTCCTAGTTTTTTGAGTGCATTCGTATTATTTTACCATGCACATCTACAGTGTCTGGTCAAAAAGTTTCATATTAACACAGCTGCATTTTTTATGTAATTAGGAGAGTTCGAGCTCTAGTGTGGAGTAAAGAATGCATGTATAGTTCAGAGAACATATTTTTACCAAGGATATTTAAACAGAGCAAAACAAAATATATACGCAACTCGGTTATCAACGAAAAAAATAAATGTATAAATGTATGAAACGAAAGTATTTAAGAGAATCTGGAACCAGGTCTTTGGTATTTAGCGGAAACCTTTAATTACAAATTACAAGTACACACGCTTTTGGCAAATGGAAATTAATATTTGAAATTCCATTAGTGACATCTTGTTACATTGTTGAACGCTGATGATCCTTCAATCAGTATAAGGTTCTTTGGCCTCCCTTTGCACACAGCAGCGATGAAAATTTGCCAAAAATTTGTGATTGAATTAAGGTCAGGAAATTCACTTCACCACAAAATTATCTTCATATTAGAGAATCATTAAATCTTTAATTTTCAGAGCGCGTTTAGGATGGTTCATTGTTTTGTTGAAAGATCCACATATAACGGCCGTAGAATTTGCTTGCGCTCGAAAGCAGCTTCTGCTCCAGTATTTGACTGTACATGTGAAGTAGTGGAGACGATCCATTTTCCATCAATGATGTGGAGTTCCCCAGGAGGGAACGTCCTCTACACCACGTTGCTGCTTACTTCATGCTTGAAGGGAAGGATTGCGTTCTTGAGATCGTAAGTAATCCCTGTTTTCCTCCAAACATTATAAGTTCCCCTTCAAATGAAATGTTCCGTTTTGCTTTCATCGGGCCGTACAACTTGTTCCCAAAACTAAATTCCTTTTTCATAATATTCTATAGCTTAAGTTGAACGGTTCTCTTCATTTTTTGCTCTAAGATGGAGGGACCCTGCCTGTGGGGAGTGAAAGCATGCAGACTACCTCGCTGGATTTCTCAACTAAATTTTTTTTCTACTGACGTAAACTTTTAACTTCAGTTTTTCGGTTAGTAAGCATGTTTTGTCGGGAGTTCATTCCTCACTCACCCAGCAAGATCGAGAGCAGCCCGTGATATTGTGCGCAGTTTCGACTCTTGACCGTGCTCTTGACCGAGAGGAGATTGCTCCTGTCACCCAATGCTTCTCAACAATTGCACCAACACTTGAGTATGGAATCTTAACACGTTCAGTAATTTCCTGATGGTTTTAATATTTCAGTACGAAATCCAACTATTTGCTTTCGAATAGAGAATGTTTTGCATTGACTTTCGTCATTGTATTCACTACACATCTAACTTCGACAAAATCTGGTGAGGGAATGATTGTGCCGATTGTAGTTTGTTAACATTACATGTGCTCATAGAAAATTCTAAGAGTTTTACAACAAATTTTTTCACCAGAAATTCGAATCGTCCAATAAAACTACAATAAATAAATTCTCGCCAGATATCTAGTTCTGCGAAATACTTTTGTCTCCTACACTTTGTGTCAAGTTGATTATTTTGTCGTCAATGAATTTTGTTCTATTCTTTTTAACATTATGGTAAAACTATGCTCTCCGAGCCAACTGCAACATTTATCCCAAGCTCAAGCTCGAAATTTTCTAATTGTATTGATAGGAGAATAGCGCAAATTATTATGTCTGGCACTGAATGTAATTAACGATCATTATTTACGGCACAAAATTTTTTGGCGAAATTTTTTCTTGGTCGGATTTTTTTTTTATTTTTCATGGTTGTTCCAATTGAATTTACTTATGCGTTTTTGCAATATTGTAAAAACCAACTCAATGGGGAAAAATTACCACAACTTATTAACTCTTCCTATACTTTTATTGGCTCAACATTGTTTTCATACGATCTTACGTCCACCAGGTTACTAAAGTAAAAAGTTTCGAAACTAGCTAACTTGAACTTGAACAAAAGATTTCGAACAATTGAAAAGGAGCTGGAATCACGGGCTGTGTGCTTTTGAAATATCCAGACTTGTGAAGCAGTGAAATACAAAAAGAGGCCTATACCTCTGTGCTGCGGACTGTGCCGATGATATACGAGTATGATATAGGTAATATTATGGACGATATAGGAGCATTGACTGCATCCATGAACTTCGCATGACGTTGAACTTTTTCTC
This sequence comes from Morinoia aosen, assembly GCA_030386875.1. Taxonomy (NCBI): domain Eukaryota; kingdom Metazoa; phylum Arthropoda; class Malacostraca; order Amphipoda; family Talitridae; genus Morinoia; species Morinoia aosen. The sequence goes on along the minus strand of CM059573.1, from coordinate 23,598,171 downwards.
AATAACCTACTAAAACAAGCAGATGTTCGGAAAGATTTGTTTTCATCAGATTGCTTCTATGGCTTACAAAACTCTAAAAAAAAACTTTTCGCATCCCATGCACGAGTTTTCTGCGATGTTATACCTGGGGCTTTTTTCCACAACTAAGATCGACTTATTACTCTTCCACTGTTGACATACACACAAAGAAATCGATCTGTACGTAGACATAAGCTACTCATTAAAACACAAAGATAAGTGCACACAAAGACGCAAATGCGCACTACCCTTGATTGCAGGACACACTTGCCCCAACAGCGCTGTCACTATATACACTTGTACACTTCGTAGATTTCGTGTGGCCGACTTTGCTGACTTCACTCTTACAAGTCTCAGTACCGGTGTCAAATTATGAAACTTATCATTCGGAAGAGTTTAACATCAAAAATTTATTGAACCTGCAACCATGCTTTGGAATGAGGAGTCCCTTACAAGATCTTTTATCCTCCTATCTTTCGAAAAGGGAACACAGTATTATTATTTGGTTTTAGGTCTACGCTGAACTTTTTATTTGTTTGCCCTAAGGGCGTTAAGCTCCTCTCTTTCCAGGAGGGAACACTTAATGTATTGAAATGGTTTTATGTAAACGCTGAGCTTTATTCTAATTGGTTTGCCCACTAAAGGGCTGTGTTTGGTACTATTCGCATTTAAAAATTGGTCAATAAATCATAATTATCAAACCATGCAATCGGCAGAAAATTATTTGTAGATGATACTGCACTATAATAACGTGATAGGTTTTGTCATCTCTATGCTCGTAGACTCCTTGTCAGCATGGGTTCGACAAATAAGTTAGTTGCCCACTTTGACTGGTGAATTAAGCGCGTGGCGACCTGTGCCTCGTGTGATGGAAGCGACTTTCGACGGAAGTGATCGTGAGTAAATTGATTATAATCCTTGACGATAAACTGATTCTTAATCCATGAATTTAAACTGATTATCGAGAAGCGGTTAGCGTCTGTCGATCTAAGCTTGCGTAGGCCCGTGGTGTGCCGCACGGTTTATAGGGCAATTCTACCTCTTAGTTCGTCAAAAATATTTTTTATACGTTGTTTAGCGCTATAGTATCTAGAGCTGTTTATATCTATGGATTTTTTTCACGAAGAAAAATAAATTTGTGATTACACGCAATAAGACCTTGCAAAGTATTTACGCAATAAGACCTTGCAAAGTATTTACGCAATAAGACCTTGCAAAGTATTTACGCAATAAGACCTTGCAAAGTATTTACGCAATAAGACCTTGCAAAGTATTTGATTAAAGATTAAAGTAAAATGCAGCTATTTTTCAGTCCCGAATAATATCTTACTGTTCAGGTAAGCCAGGGTACCTAAACTTGAAGATACATGCAAGAATGTCCTGCTAAATTTCGTTCAAAGAGCTTTTATACATTTATATATTCAATAAAATATTAATAGCTCTAATTTGACTTCAAAAATATCAAACATGACAAATTGGTTTCCATTTGCATCCTGTGAGATGAAAATAAAAAATGTAGTACTACTGTTCGACTTGTTGAATGTATGTTTTAAGCAATTATCAACATTGCTAGAAGAAGCGACGGAAGATTTTTATTTTAAAAACTGTTGGATATACTCAGCTTCTGCTAAAAGTTACGATGTTTTCTCTTGCCCGTACTTTTCAACGCAGAAAAATTACATCATATTTCATATTGTATTTCCCACTGAAAAGCGTAATTAAAAATTTATCGGCGATGCACAACGAGATTTTAGTGATTATGTATTCAAGATTTGGGTTTTTTATAATCCTTTGTGACAAAAAATGAAAAATAATATACGTATTTCAATCAATTGAAGTTTTCAACAGAATAAAAGATTTCTTAGGAGAAGAAACTCAAAAAATTAGTGTATCGTTCGATTGGTTAATCCATTTCTACAATATTGAAGGCAAGCGTGGCATGTGACTGAAAACAAACAAAGGTACTTTTGACATGCATAAGAGACACATTGGAGCAGTAAGAAACTTAGAACACAATGCATTAATAAAATATTCAGTCCAATTCCATTCAATACTTTAGCACTCATGCAGGTCTCGATCAAGTAACCTTCTGTAATTTCATGTATAAAACTTTTAATGATAGAAGTATTAAAGTTCTTGAACAATTAGCAACTTCCCAAACTGACCCTCAATATTCTTTAACTAGAGGTCGAAGGAAATTGATACTCTTTTGTTATAACAAATCTTTACTTCAATAAAATCTTCATTTCATTAGATTTAAGGCTAGGAACTCATTCGCAAAAACATTAGTTCAATGACTCGATCATTACACCGGTTGTGTACCATTTCAACTGTGGTAACTTTTAGTCAAACAAAATGACTTTACCTGCCATGATATTTTTCTATCCCGTTCAATAAAAATTTTTCCTGTGTTTGAGTCTTGGTGAAAGTTTGCTTCTTCAGCCGAGTGAAGAAGGGGATCCCTTAATCAGCAGAGACAATTCTCCTCACTTCTCTGGAACTGGTCCCTCATTTAGTTGCAGTCTTCCTCAATCAAGATCATCTTCGTGATCAGCCTGATCCGACCTCGAACGGCATTAAAATAAGAGATGTGGTAATTTTCAAACGAAGTCTCCTATGATACTTGAAAGCCGATCCTCGAAGTCTTTCATTTCATCCTCGCTCGTCTTTCATACCGCTTGACTGCTCTTCGAAATGGTGATCTTTCGACCTCAAGACATATTGAAATTTTCGAGTTGTGTGTCTACAAGGTGCATGTCAACTATCGTTTTACGTTTGGATGTCAATTTCCAGGTAAATAAAATTCAGTGGTCCTATTTAATCAGTGTAAAAAATCTGTGTGTACCAAAAAATGATTATTTAATTTAGTGAAGTTGTGTTTGCATACTCATGCCTCACCCTGTATAGTGATGAGGCTTAGCGGAAAACTCAAATCACGGTATCTTAAAACCCCGTTACAGAAGAAATGTCATCCACAAACTTTGAAATCTATTGGTATCACTCATGGTGGCAGGTGTTTGCTTTACATTAAATGGTAGAGGACTACTATAAAAATTGAATGAGCCAGGATAAAACAAAATGTCGCATGATTTTCGACGACAATTCCCTATTAATTGCTTATAAAATAGATTTTGGATCTTATTGGCTGTTTCAACACGACTATGATCATAAGCGTGTCGCCACGGTAATTCGTGAATGGTGCCAAAGTAGCAATATCAAGGTGCAGACAATACTTGTAAATCACGGGATTTAAAACTGAAAATAAAGTCACGGGAGAAACTCTGAAGACCAACACAAGCACAAGCAAGACGACCGCCCAACCTAAATGAATTGAATGTTTTACGAATGGAATGTGGAGTAAGATTCACTCATATCTTGCAACGAAACAGTAAAATGCAAGAACTGTCTAAGAACCGTTTTTGCGAGTTAAGATGTTAAATATCAAACAAATTTCTTTCAGGAGATGAAATACTTCTTTCACATCATACTTTATTCAATTTTTTTTAAAGTTTATTTGCTCGACAAATATTCCATTTTGTTCTCCAGTCATGTGTGATGGTGTTGATCGTTTACTTGATTTTACTTTCATAGCCGTATGCCTTTAATGAATGCTTCAAAATAATTTTTTGTCGGTAGTACTGCTTTTTTCACCTTGCTGTGTATGTGATACAAACATTACTGTCTCACGATAATCAATATTAAATGTGAAATACGGATGTTATGGCTGATATGATATATTTGTTAAATTTCTTTATCTGAAAAATTAATTGTAGGAAAATTTGAGACGCAGTGATGCCTGCATTACAGCCGAGTTCATCACACACTACAAGTTGTTTATTTCATTACATCGTGATTCTATTTTATATGCATCACTGCCAATCTATCTAAATAATTCTTATGTTTATTCGAATCGAATGCAGTCATTCTTGTCCGGCCGTGTTCGCTAGTATCACATATTTACCAATACAATTTTTTCATTTATGTCTCACGCTAGTGAGATTCAAGGTGACAGTACTTAATCAAACAGATTCGAGTTGCCCAAACGCGAACAACAATATTTCAAGTGTTTCTTACTTATTACAAATGCAGAAACATTGAGCTGCCCGTTTCCTAAATATTAAGTTTACGATATAAAAAGAGATCTCACAAGTTGAATAAGAATTAGAAGTAAGGCAGCGTGGTTGAAGATTTCACCGACCTGTAAGCATAGATGACAGACCCGTAAAATGAGTTCGCCTGTTCTGTCGCCACCAAATCACCGAACCCGATCGTGGCGAATGAGATGAAGCAGAAGTAGAAGCTGTCGACGTAGCTCCATCCTTCCATCTGCCAAAACAAGTGTTCCGGTGTCAACTATATGGCACCAACAAGATATTTAAAGATAAAACAATCGAGCGGAACCTAATAAATAACAATCTCTGATTTTTAACCAGACATCCAGTCTCGCATGAATTTTTTCTTCAAATATTTTAAATGACAGCACCTAAATAAATTAATAATAATGAATAATAATGAATATAATCACTATTAATTTAAATTATTATTCTTGATATCTCTACCAGTAATTATGGCTTGTTCAAGCATTTTGAACATTTTATTCTCAATTAAACGTTTTTAAATAACAAAAGTATGGTTGAAGCATTTGAGCATTTGAGCAAAAAGATGACAAATTCTTTGAAGATGGAATACTTGCTTAGGAAAACGTTAGACGATGGCCATAAAAAAAGAAGGATCATATTTTGATTGAAATATACATTTTACTCGTATTATTTTCTTTCATTTTCAAACATTTCACGCGAGACAACCTGTTATGCGGATGATATTTTTTGAGCGTTCTGGCTTCTCAGAAAATCGACGAGAGAATAGTTAGAAAACTTTAAGCCGTTGACCAAGACATAGAAAAGATATATTAACAACATAATTTCGATCATGTCACAAACCTGACTGTAGACCAAAGCGGCTATGAGTCCTACGGTTACGCTGATGATGCTCAGGTAGAAGAGTACTTTGTACACAGAAGGCTTCCAGTCAGCAAGATCGTCATCCACGGAATGGTTTTCTGGTCCATTTTTAGATTCATTTGAGTGTTGAGCGCCGACCGTAGAACCATTAAACTTTGAAGAATTTCTTACTTCTGGAATTACTAAGCCCGATTTGCTAGACTTAGACTTAATTCTCGCTGATTTGCCTTCCTGACTGGTGGGAATGTTGACAGACTTCGTAGACTTGAAGAGACGGCTTTTGGGTTGCGTGGACTTAGCTCCCTTGGCTTGAGAGATCATCAGCTGACGCTCGCGTTGCTTACGCTTCAGATGCCGTGCCCTTACAAAGGAAATTGCATTTTATTTGCAGGTGCACTCATGTTATTGATCGCTTTTGAAGTTCACCCTGTTCAAAAATAGATATTTCTGGACCGCGACACGTGATGTTGGGATATTTGCTACATAGCCTTAGATGAATGGTTTTGAAACAATGCTTTTAGAAAATTCAATTTTATTATTCTGATCAGGAACAACATTTATTTCTTCATCTGGAAATAATATTTATTTCCGCATCGTTAACCATTTATTGCAGCAAAATTCAACGAGTTAAACCATTTCCGTGACAAAATTTTCTCTTCCATTTGTGTTTCCCATTCGTGGTGACGGGGTTCTTCAATTACAACTTTTATGCACTTACTTATAGAAAGTGAGGTAATGCATACTGATCGGTATTACTTTGTATTTACTGCATCGAATAAATATTTATACGAACATCACTCGTAGGGAGAACTTTCTTTTTATTGAACCACATTTCGATGCTGCGGCTTAAACTAAGCATATCCTGAAAAAGTGAACATGTAATTTAGCGAGACAGGTAGTTTACATAAATGTATGAACCTGGAGATCCAACTGTTGGCTAGAAATATAAGTATGATCGAAATGTATATTTTGAGTGGAGATATAAAATATCTAACTGAAGCGACCTTCGACCCGAACCTCATGTGTGAACACAAAAAAACTTGGGTAGATTTCGACTTAAACACGATTGCATTTTTCAAAATTTGTAATCGTGGCTGTGCCAGCTCGGAAACTTTTTAAAGTTTCATATAAGAAAAAAAAACCATTATTACTAGAAGCTTCCAATATAAATTTATTGTTTCAGATGAAATATTTCGCTAAAAACAATTTACTTGAAAGCTAAAATCTTTTGGTTTCAACGTTCTTTGTTTTTAGGTAAATACCCCATCACGTCACTGAACCTTACTCATAAAGCTGAAACCATCCCAACCCAGTTTTGTCTTAGCATCTCAAAAAATAGGAGGGAATGAAGTTACATCTTTTGTCCCCGAAAGCTTCACAAATTTTTTTAAGAGACATGTTACTGAGAATTCAACTTATCTCCCAGCGAGCACTTCTCAATCTGATGTACAAAGCCTTGGGCAAAGCTAGCATTTACTGCCACCCATACGCCTCGCGCCGTCAATAACGACGAAACGGAAGATGAGATTGATCACTTAATGTTAGTGCTAAAACTAGACCGCTACCAAATTGCACTAAATGATGAACATCTAGACCCTGCTCAAGTTATGAAGCAAGAGGTGCCGCAATGACTCAAACGAAGTCGTTTATGCCAGCAGTATCGTACCAAAAGTTCTAGGAAAGGCTGATGACTAAATGACGATGTCACTTCTTTTTTCCTCCATTAGTAAGCTCGCTAATCATGGTAAAAGCGGAAGATGGGTCCCTCAGACCAACGTTGTGCCCTAATGTTTTATACATTTTTGCCCATCACTTTCCGATGCCTAAAATTACAGTTAATCCAGGACATGATCAGAGTTTTAATTTGATTCAGTATTGAATTAATGATCAGTTTTGATAAATTTCCTTAAGCGAGTTAGGCACAAAAAAAGCTCGTTCCGTTCTTTGTGGGCATTTCTTTGACTTCCTGTGCTCTCTTTAAGTAAAAGGCTAGAACGCGTCACCTCTATTACACTCAATTTTGGTGTGCCCTCTGTTTAGATTTGTTGATCTTCCTCATTATGTCAACTTGAACGATAATACAATCTTTTGTCGAGATAAGTGTTACCCGCCGTTTGATCATTCAGATTATGTGCAACATCACATTCAAGAAGAGGCCTTCGAATAAAATTGTTTAAATCTACAAAGAGTACATGGAAAAAAGTGCCAAAACAAATGAATCAGACCGAAGACGAGTATTGTATTTTCCTTTGAAAGGAGGTGAAAGAAAGAATCCTTCTTACTAGCGCATTTTGCCTACTACAAGTCTTAAGAGGTATACAAATATATCACTATCAAAGGAATTTCAGAAATGTATACATTGTGCAGCGGAAGGTGAATGAAATGCAAATTTTATGAGCAGAGATACATAAGCTTTTTTCAAAGGTGATCCCTCGGGCAATGTTACAGAAAAATTCCTCGTCAATCAAGTCCGATGTGAAGGTATCTCTCGGTCGCTCAATGTGTTGTTTAAGTTTTAAAATTTGTTTAGCTACTGCTCTCAACAAAATCTAAATTGGAAGAATATCTTTTTGTGCTTTAGTATTCGTTTGATTTTTGGGAAGCCACAGTCAAGTGCGGACGCTTCGCTGTGAGCCAAAATGCACTCGTATTCAAAATAGTTCAATCTACACTGGATTTTTAGATAGTTGTGTATCGTCATTTTAAGTCTCGAAAATTGTAATTAAACACCATTTTCTACATATGTATCTAAGTATACACAAATATATATTCATTCATATATGTGTATACATCTATATAAATATACAAATGCATAGCTTATTCAAATAATTTATATTATTTCAAGAAATCAAGCACGGTGTATATTATAATCACCTCATGAAAAAGGCCATGATGGTGATTATCCTCTCCAAAAATAGATTAAAGAAAAGAATACCAGAGGAGCACCCAAGTAGGCCGTACACAATGCAGAAAGCTTTTCCTTGTAAGGTGCGAGGTGATGCCGCACCGTACCCTGGAACACACAGACAAATGTTATTTCCAGCTGATGCTTCACAGTATACGTAATGGTGTAGCGTGACAATCTCACGCAATACAAAGCGGTTAATCATAACCTTGCGTGCATGAGGCTATGTTCGAAAAATGATTCAAACATCGTACGTGGAGAAGCTATTATCACGCCATGTTGAAAAACAAGTTTTCTATCCAACACAATCTGTATTTTCTTTAGGTCAATCGAGAGCGCAGTTAAATCGTACAATTTATCTGTGTTAAGATGATATTTAGGAAGATTTTTTTGACCAGAGAATTACTCTCCGACATCAAGTAAAATTTCTTAAATATATTCAATGGACTTTGGTTAACCCCTAATTGATTAACATTTTACGAGTTACACCTTCTTTGGGATGGTTTTTGTGAATGAGATATTCTGTGCCTGCCTCTGCTTACCCTAAATTTTGCTATTTATCCCAATGTTTTTCGATATTATACCTTGAATTTACTTAAACACTTTATTTTTTACTCTCAAGAGCAAACATAGACAAAATTGGCTTAGAGTATTAACAAGGAGGTAAAACGTTTATTTTGAAAGTCCTCATTAGCGCGTAGAGAGTTAAATGAGAATTATCTGAGGTGAGTGCCTCTTTTGTATCCCTACCTAGGATATCTAATTTTCAAAATACCATTTAAACCTATGTGTCCACTGTAAGAGTAAACCAAAAGTATTTTTATGCCATATTTTCCTACCTTGCGAAAGTTTTTGTGGAGTTCTTAGTCACCTTGAACGATCAAAGCTGGAAAAAGAGGTGACATACACTTTTTCCCCTTGAGAATAATTGAGGTATCATAATTTTTTCAGCAGTTTATACAGAATAGAGCGTCAATAAAATTGACTTTTGATACTTCATTTGCAAGATTTTATAAAAGTCTTTTGAAAATTCTGCTAATATGTAAAAAGTATTAGAGAATTACTAATAGTTTCCAAAAAACTTAAATAACTTTTTCCTTTTGTACTCCAACAGGTTAATTTGCCTGTTTCCGAAAACACATTGAGATTATTGTCTAACTAAAACGCCAACACTTTATTAATTGCTCGTTGAAACAATCGCTGATTTTCAATTCTAAAGCGAAATGGTAATCGTTAGAGAAACATAACACGTGGGTCAGTTTGATTCCCCTGCAAAAGGAATAGAAATCCCGTTCATTATTTGTTTCAAAACACTTTTAAATCGTTAAAGTGATGGGAGGAAATTTTTACAACGATTTTACTAGTTATTATAAAGATTGTGTTTCTCCGCAGAAAAAATGTCATCTCCCCCCAATGGTAGGGCACAAATGTCCAGAATTCTACTCTCAAATGAATTAAAATTTTGTGTATTGAAAAAGGGTTATAGGATAGTTTCGCAAAATTTTAACCAAGTTAGATCACATAAAATATTGCATCTGAAAATAGGAACATGTATAATTTATCCGTGAACAAAAGTTTACAGCTAATTTCACCCAAGATATACGAGTACATGCATCGATACTTCGTTGCAATGCCGTTATTATCAATTATGGCTTAGAGACGTTTAGAGTACTTCCCTACCAGCCTTCTACAAGTTTCGGGTGTAATCTTATGACATTGTTCAATACAAATTTCTTTGAGTTCAGCGATGTTATCTGGCCCTCTATTCTAAATCTTCAATTCCAATTTCTTCCACAAGTTTTCAATCGGATTCATGTCCATGGATTGATTTGGCCATTACAATGTTCATCTTCTTCATCTTAAACCAACCCTTTTTTCGTTTGCAGAATGCTAAGGATCATTGTCTTGTTGGAAGGCCCATCTACGTTTCAATTTTAACAAACGAGCCGAAGGTAGGGTTTTTCTTCCAATATTTTACTATATTTCCTGCCATTCATGGTGTCTTCAATGATATAAAGTTTTCCTATCCCTGATGAGTTGAAGCATCCTCGCACCATGATTGAGTCACCTTCAAATTTAACAGTGTGTATGGTGTACTTGGGTTAATACTCTTCGTTTTTGTTGCCTCCAAACATGGTTTGTGCAGTTTCTCCCAAATAGTTCCCATTTGTTTCATCTGATTACTGAGTTTCCAAGCGCTGTTGGCTCGTTCAAATGGTGGTGAGTACACTTCAGCCTGGCATTGAAGTGACATTTCGAGAGAAGAGGTGTCCTACGAAGCAGGCAGGAGCAAAGACCTTCATGGCGTAGTACCCTGCTGATCGTTTGTTAGCTGGTTTTGATTCCAGAGGCCTTGAGATCTTCCTTCAATTTTCACAAGTATTTTGACGCCTCTACACTACTGTTCAGATTAATTTTAGGACAGCACGTTCGTGTATCTTCCGTGGACGGCCATTTCGAGTCTCACTGAGAGTCGTTTTCAGGTATTTCCACGTCAGTATTATGGTTCCAAACGAGGCTATAGCAACACACAGTTGTGCGCATAACTTCCGGTATCCCAAACCTACATTATGGAGCTTCATAATAAGCTCGCGAAGGTCTTGACTGAAGTCCTTCTTCTTACCCATGCTTACGACTCTTCAGAACGATAGCTCCTGTACCAATGACACGTAATCGAAGATAACGTTGCCAAATAGTATAATGCATTATAACGTTGTGGAATAATCCTTCAATAATTTAAACGTATAATAACGAGAAAAAATTCGGGTGTTGTAAACTTTTTTTACGTGTTTATTATACATGTTCTTGTTTTTTATTCAATATATGTGGGATTTAGATGTATTATTTACCTTTTTTATTATTGTTTACATATATAGTTCAATTTTCGTAATTGTACGTGGCTTAGAAACGTAGAATCTGGCAATTTAATGAACTTGTAATATTATTTTCTTCCCACTGCCCCCACTGTATGTTTAAGCATGAGTATTACAAAGTGAATCGAGTAGTTTTTTGTTGATAAATTTGTAATAAGTCTGTCATGTCAGCAAGTTGTTAAGGTATAAAGTATTTCAATTCATTAGGAATTTAAAAACAAGAAACACTGCTCGTATGTTAAGCATTATTTAATATTGCACGTCGTCAAATCCATAAAACGTTTCAGAGTCCTGCTCCATCCTCAGTAAGTACAGTTTGACAAAACGTAAAAAGACGAAAGTTCGTCAGACATGTTAAAAATGTCAATTGATAAAAAAAGTCATGTAAAAACTTCCAGCGGATATGAACTATTAATACTGTTTAACACGGGTTTTTCTTTGGCCATGTACAATGATTCCAAAATTCTTAGTTCCGAATCATTAAAAGCATTGCACAATATTTCAAATTAGGCTTCAAATTGGTCGTTTTAAAATTCCTGATGAACATTCGATTAAATAAAAATTATTTTCCTCAATATTTAAAAACATGTATCATGCATAACAAGCGTCCTTTTAATAATTTGATAAAAGGTAGAATGCATTGTAAAATTGTTGTCTGTGTTCTTTCTTAGCAGATGTGCTACTTGAATGCTATCGTGGAATGCGTTTTCATGTACTCACATTTTTATAACACATTTTTACAATATTTAAACATAAATATCGTATTGAATATACAACTTTGCGAGAAATATATGACATTTAACAACATCGTTATATTTTCAATGCCTTCTCACTTATTTTTCAGATCGCGTTGAGGAAAAAAGGATTTCGAACAAGAATATGTGATGAACCTGAGCAGCAACGCACCCACGCATTTATTTTGCACAATGCCTCGTGAGGGGAGGTCCACAATTGTAGCGTTTTTCAAAACCTGAGTGTGTGCATCTCTTGAGAAATTCGTGGAAGAAGTAACAATAAATTATTTTACATCTTCTAAATACATAGCAATGAATGAGTTCAACATGTCATTCAATATTTAAGGAATGATTTTCTACTTTGCAGAGACTTTTTACATCGTATATTACGTAACAAGTATCTGAAAATTTTTTTCTGCATGGATAGAATGCCAAGCTTAGTCAAATCTTCCTATACAGTATAAAAGAATTAGAAGGAAAGTTTACCAAGGCTTACAAAAACCTACCCGATGCATATTAAGCAACATAATTTTAAATTCTTATCTTGGTATTTATGTGAATAAAATTCAAATTACTAAAAAAAGCCGGATTAGTTTTGTTTGCAGTAAATGACTAATTAGAGCTCACCGATAGTAGAAACGACAGTGTAGACGAACTGGAAGCTTCCACTGTAGTCCCAGCGAGGTCTGTGACCCACTAGTCCATTTTCTGAAGCATTGCCCCAGCTGAAAAAAGTGACTTCTAAAAACAAAGCAGTTCAACCAACCAGTTTTCAGAATCTTCGTTATTTTAGAATTCTCGGATCTTCCATTATTCTTAAAGAAACGTTTTTAGTTCGATTTATTCCTCAAGTTTTTTCAGTAGACTAAATTAAGATTGTACGCACTACTTAACTTTAAGCGAGAAATTATTTAATAACCTGTTGCTTCAATGAGATATTATTAACAATTGTCACAGGAGAATTAAAAAAACGAATTTTCACTATAAATATCCCGGTATTCTTTCATTTTTTTTGAAGTTTCAATTGTTTTGATTCCTCGAAAAAAGCTCTATAAAACGAGACCACAACCATTTTGTTACAGATCCATCAACCCCATGGATGCGCTCTGAGGACATTACCGATCGACCTAAGCACAGTTGTATTATGAAAACATCATTAATTTTATCCGGCGGATAATGTCTTCTGCCTACGAGCGTAGTTAATCGATTGATGTCTGCACTTTAGTTTCGATTCTCCTATCAACAAATGTTTCCGGTAGCCAAACTTGCAGAATATACATAAATTCGGCGATTACATACATGTTCATAAGCTTTTATTAAATATGGAATAAGATTTTTGAAAGTTAGTTTGGAGGGGAAACGTAAAATTTATTCCGATTTGTAATTGTGTTTGTATTTAGTTGCATAATTGTATTATGTTTTTTTAGGTGCGTGGATATTCTTGATCATTTATTTATTTGTATGTCTTCTCGCAATGTGAATGGAAATAACTCCTGGCATCATACTTAGGTTTTATTTGGTATTTTGGGAAATATCATGGTTTACAAATGTGCTAGGTATGGAAAGAGCCCATGGAAAAACGTACCAAAACAAATGAATCAGACCGAAGACGAGTAACAGCTAGATCGATGTAGCCCATCTGCGAGTTATGAGACATCAATCAATGTGAGCTTCGGATACGGATGAAAATAACTCCCTGTTATGTAGCCAATGTGATTCTTCATTCAAGTTATGAATAACAGGAAATAACTGGAAAGTTTTTATCCGTAAGAGTTGAGATGAGCATAAGATGATGCATAACTCGAAGATCAAATGTATTTCAAATTAAAAAAAAATTGGAAGAAAGAGGACATGAAATATAAAGAAAATTTAAAAAAGGGTTGATTGCAAAATTGGAATGAGGGAGTAGTGAATTAGTGAAGGAAAACGGAGAGTAAGAAGTGAAAATCGGAGCTGACCACAACAATGGCAGTGAGGAGGAAGTACAGCTAAAGTCCACACGTGCTAGTGTAGAATACTCTACTAGAAGTTCAGGTAGAGTGCTAATAGAAAACGAGAGTAACATGCGTATGAGTAATAATTATTTAATGAATGAAAAGCAGAGCGACTGAGAAGTGTGAAAGTGAGAATTTAGAATGTGAGGTAAGTGTACGTGTTGTAGTAGCATTTGGATGGTCTGCAGATTATAGTAGTGACACCAACAACCAAGATTGTATTAGAGGGAGTTGTGTTGGTGTGCTTTTGTAATAATGGTGTTATGAACGATTATAGTTTAAGATGAATTAAATTTGCATTTATGGTGAAGTGAAGGAGTGCAAAAGTAGTGTTGATGAAAAGCATGAATGTGCGTTATGATTTTCTATTTTTGTTGAGGCAACATGGAGCGTCTTTGGTGAGAAAAGTAGAGTACACTGGGTGTTAAAATGCAAAGTTTTTGAAGTGCAAATTGGATTTGGGCGCGATTCATGAGTAAATATAATTATGAATTCGTCATTTATCTATACTGAGTTAAGAGTATATGTTTTGAAACTTCTAAAAATTGAAAAATTTCGAATCAACTTCAATCGAAAATGTTTTTGTAATGAGTCAAAACTTTCACATTTCCCTTCCCGATGTTCCATTTTTACTAACTAATAAACTCTCTTCCTTATCTTAACATCTTTTTTTTTGCGTTTCAGTAGCCCATACTAATGTATCTGATGGGTGAAATGTAATTCTTCAACCCGCCGGAGTATGTTTGAGAAATCGTCATTCGTCAACCATTTTTCTGGGACATGATTCTCTGATCAAAAACTGGATCTACGTACATCGTGGAGGTAAACCGATTTTAGAACCAGCGAATGAGCCTATGACAGAGGTAAATGTTCAGTTTTTCGTTTAAATACATATGTTCCGGACAGCTGTCTGCCTTTACTGTTTACTTTCAGCAGTTGAAATAATCTCGAATGGTACGAAATTTCAGTGTACTCTTTTCAAGGACTGTGAATCTCGGCCTGCAGTAAACAAATCCTGCAAAGTTGTTGTGTCCCAAATGAAACAGCGATGAAATTAAATTATTTCCCTTTACATGCTTGTCAATTAATAACAAATGGTATGGGAAATTTTCGTTTAACATCTACATGATAAGAATTGATGACTAAGAAAAATATAAGACTAACTCACCGAGATTCATTGGAATAAGATGAAATCTTCTGCAGATTAAATATTTACTAACATTTAACTGAATAAAAGCATCAAATATTCAGGAAATACCGTGCGTAAATTTTGCCATCCTTTTCATAATGCCAGTAAAAAAAACGAGTGTAAAATCATGTAACTTACCTAAATATTAGCTCTTCAATAGAGTCCCATGTACAATTTTTCAACTGCAAGTCTTTTTTTATGCGTTGTATTTGCTGCTCAAGGCTTAAAACTGTTTTTTCTTTTTCAATTATTTCACTGGTTTCTTCTAGAGCCTGAAAAACTCCAGCACCTACAATCATATAGAGTAAAATAAGAAATGCCAGCAGAAAAAATCTTGCGTTGTCTTCTTTCGCCAAGAAAAACGATAAAATAGATCCTTGTATGTTGCCCGTCCGACCTGATCCAGGGTCACCGTAAGGACTTTTTTTTGTTTTGTCAGTGTTTCTGGAACGACGACTAGGCTGAGAGACGTGCAAGATGGGCGGCGCTACTTTGTCACGAGACGATGATTGTCTTTTGATGCACGGCCAGCAATGAGGCAATGATGATCCATCGTCCGAATTCTCACTTGGCAGAGAGAACCGAGGAATTTTTACACGCTTACGAGGGGTGTGGGGTGCTGAACGATTTTGCTGCCACGGTTGGCCGTTTTGAGAGGGATCTTTAGTTCTAGGAGAGTTGTTCGAGCCATGAACATCCGCATTGAGAACATCACTACTTGCACAATCGAAATTGTCTGCATTCATCGAGCAGTTTTCTTTAGCAATCGAAGCATTCGGAAACGTTGGTTCTTGATACTCCTCGATGGTCCATACAGGTACTGCCATTCCTCGTTCATCTACCCACACTCGTCCTGGGTTTTTCCTTCTTTTGCCATCCCAGGCGCGGCGCCAACCCGAAATGGTCGCCAGGATGAACTCTCAGTGTTCAACTACAAACAATTCACTCTGGTGTGGAACTTACGTTATCTTGCTCAACTACTTACAATCCACTTTGGTAGCTAACTTATTTTATTCGGTTCAACTACTAGCAATTCACATTGGTAGTTACGCATACCTGTATCTGTCTTCCAAGTTACAACCTGAAATGGAAAAACAAGAATGAAAACAGTGGTGAAAATGAGTCTGAAAAATATGAGCATTCAAATAATACTTGTTACTCTTTATTACCTGCCAAAAACAGTTGAAAGGTCATTCAATTGTTTCGAAGTATAAATAATGTCTCATAATTAAATATAGATATTCTATTTTAGGTATATCGCATTAAAAATATAAATTTTGGCACTACTCACATGTATCATGGAGTAGTTTTTCTCATTTTATGAAGGAATTCAATAACTACAATTTGAATTGCATATTGACTTCAGAGCATCAGGGTCGTTTAGCAGTCAAAATCAATCTCATACTGGTTATATTTCAAACTACAGCTTTCTCTGGTGTGACTGGTACTTCAGAGGGTGCAGGTGCAGTGTCACTTTATCAAACCCATTGAACTGTCATTGGAACTGTGAATAAAAGCAAAATCAAATAACGTGGTAAGAAAATTTTATTCATGTCTTGCAGGAATGGAATTTAATTTATAAAAGACATTAATTTTTCATCTAAATCATTGGAAGCGAATAATTTTGATCCTCATATTTTTTCCTGTTCTATAAATAAAAAAAGTTATGTTTCTACTTTATTTCCTTATATTAACACACACCCATTTAACGTAAGGAATTTTGAAAAATTACAATTTTTATTCTCGTCTCATTGCCAACAAATGAATCAAATTAAGGGGTAAAAACACGAGTAAAGAATATGAAATGTAGCCTCGTTGTTATTTTAATTAAGCATGTTTGTAGGTGAGTTGTTCTGATCAAGCAGAATTTTTATTTGCGGCCATGAATAAACTTGCTTATTTTTCGACATAAAGAATTGCGATCTTGAGAAGTGAAGATATTTCATTGACACATTGATAGCTCCTCAAAAAGCCTGAAACCTTTCATGTACAATGGAGGCTTGTATTCCATGAGAATGAAAAATACCTGCACCGAAATGAGGATCTTGTGCCGTGAACGTTGAGCTGCAACGAGCATAGCAACATGAGCGAGGGAAGACACTTTAAATGAAAACATAGCAAAGTTTGATCTGAAGATAAAAGATTCTTCTGTGAAAATAAAATGAGAGATTGCTTCTGAATTAGCTGAGAAGGCGGCTTCCTGCACTCACAAAAAATGAAGAAAAATGGTCATTGTTAATCCCAAAAATTGGAATCAGAAGCTTTTATATCCAATTTTACAGCATTTGAATATCGATTTCCTCTCAAAGATCAAAAAATAGTCAAACTAAATGGGCAAAAAACTATTTTCACGTTCACAAAACAAACTTTGGGCGATCTAGAAATAGGGGGTAACCTTTTTTGGTTGGTAAAGAGAAAATTTTTAGCACACACCTGTGTTGCACAGTGATATGAATCTTCAGGAGTCTCATGGTGTTAACCGTAGAGAGATAGCCACTATGAAATATGAAGTGAGATCGAGGCAATATCTTAGGCAAAAATCTTTTGAGAATCTATAAGCAAAAGATTAGGAATATTGGTTCACTGCAGGAGAGAAACAATGTGTTTCGTCGGCGTTCGAATGCCAGCGTGTTGAGTTACTTTATTAACGCTTGAACCCATCACACATGTTTGGTGGACAGCACAACTGTCCCTGTCATGCACCCCATTTGGCGATTGATGAGACGTTACACAATTTATGATATCATATGACGCATACTAATGAGAATGAAGCATTAAGAATGAACTCATTAAGTGAAATTTTTATTTAAATTAAAGCTTACGCAAAAATTAGACCACACAACTGAAGCACAAGTTCAAATGTGTTCAATGTCGTCCATACTCTTAAAAAGAAGCTAATATGCTTTTGAATGTTGTATTTGAAGCAACATCAGATTCAATTTGAAGCAACATCAGATTCAATTTGAAGCAACATCAGATTCAATTTGAAGCAACATCAGATGCATTTTTACAAAGTAGCCTTGAAATTCGTTGAATAAACAAAATACAGCAACAAGAACTATGTAGAAGAGTGGCTTATTTTTGGACTGCTACCCATCCTCTCGAGCTGCTACCCCCAACCTGAGGTGCTCGCCACCCCTGTGGGTGAGAGACGATATTCCAGGGGGTGCTAGAAAAGTTCAGGTAAATAATAGGATGTTGGCTATATGTGGCATTTTTATTTCAGGGGGCGCGAGGTTCATATGAAATTTGGTGAAGAAAATGTCTGGAATCGCGGTTCAAGACATTAATCACGCACAGGCTTGAGGGAAGAAGTGGAGAAGAAATACACACCTGTGACAGCCACTCCCTCAATCACTACTCTTCATACGTGAGCACCTATTCGTATTATATAAATAAAGCGGCCACTTATTACCTGTATTTCGCTACAATTTGACTTCTCCGCTTTATAAACAATACTATTTATGTTCCTTTCATTCATTCCATATCGATGCTACTTTCGAAAAAGGTACTACCATGAGCATAGCAAATATTAAATATAGCAAAATTCTAATATACGGAAAAACAAATTTTCCAGACAATAATTCATTTGCTTATATCTTTCTGGTATTCAGGTCAAGCCATGATTTAGCCCTTCAGAATACTGAAGTACGTTTTCATCAGAATTATCCCAGAAACTTTTGAACATACGAGTATAACTAGCGCCAGCAGGAACATTATTTTCCAGCATCTCATTTTATATATTGATTCTGGCGAATTTACTAGAAAGTAATTTTGGGCTAGAGGTGTTTTATAAATTTTCTTAGTTATTTCTGGTGTTTAATTCTTGTGCGGATTTCATCTTCAGTATCGATATCTTTTCCACTCTAATATTGGAAACGTATCGAAACATTTGGCAGGTTTCAATTAGTTAGTTGCCATCAGAGTTTTTCAATGTTTCAAGGAAAATGAGATCACACTTTTAAAGAAACTGTTCCAAGATGAAAGTCGTATGCTTTAAAAATTATTTTCGATTCTTCATGCTAAACACTTTCCAATTTTTTCATACATTATCGAAGGGAACCAGAGATCCATATCGTATTCCAGAAAAGCAAGAAGACGTATAGCTGCCCGCTGCTCGGGAAAATGAGGGGGAAAATGAGGGAAAATGACTCTGAACGTAAAGTTTCAGGGTGATGATAGTGTACTTATTGTCAGCGTGTTCTCATTGTAAATGATTGCGCTTCCCTCGTGAAGTGGCTTTGGTGCTTAAAGAATCATTTCAGAATGTTATCATTATAAATATTAGTTTTCATGTTCTGCTGTACACATGCATTCTATCAACAGAATATTTCTGGGATCTCATATTAATCATTTAGTTGCCCGATGTTGCAAGCTCATTCACAATATTGTCAACTATTTTAACTCAAGTGTTAACTTTAAATAAGGTAATGGAATCTTTCCAGGTATCTTCATGTTGATCAAGTAAATGCATTGAATGCAGTGTCTTTTATTTCTATCTCTCTGAAAATGATTCCTCTCTTTTTTACAATTTCTTCTCCCTCCCAATCGAGGGAATAAATTCCTTCTTCGACACCTGCCTCTTTTTACACCTGTAAAAAGGGAACGAAGGTACTGTGACGCCCAGACTTTAATTTTGCCATTTTCTGGAATGACTTATGTATCATTACTCATTGACTGCCGCCAATTATTGAGCTTATTTGGAGTAAACTGAGCGGAGTCCCTCTGGAAGTCATGGTCTTTCAATTAAGCCATAAGTTATTGGGGGAATGGTTATCTAAGGCTTTGTAATTTAGAACGTAGGGATCATAACAATTTAGTTACCTCAACATAAAGTTGGGCTACAGCCCCTGAATCGAACACACATTATATCTATCCTTTTTCTTTAACATCTTTACCTTTTCCCTCTTCTTCTATCACTCGTTTTGATGTGAGATGAAATTCTTGAATTACCTTTTTTCCAAAATGTATCATATATGGCTCTGAAAAACCGCCTGCTCTGACATATAAGTGCCTTTCACCTTCCGGTGATATTGAATCAGGAACGTTCTGTCGCAGAGCGTTACAATTTGCCTGATGCGCTCTGGGGAAGAAGGATCTTGTATTTAAACTTCAATGAACTTGAATAATTCAGAACCGTTTTTTGCTAGCTGAGACACACGGCAACTTAGCTACTCACCCATTCTAAAATTGGCACTTGCAGGTCGCAGCGAAAAAGTCACCGCACACACACACGAAGTCGTATAGACTTGTTGGCAAACATTGTTTTACGAGCCAAGGTCTGAAGATTTACAACTGAGCGGAACTATTTTATGAGAAGCCGTACAGAGCTCGGGTGATGAATGAAAAGGCATGACGAACTCGATGCTGACTTAAAGCTTAAATTTTCTTTGAAAAAAGTTCATATGCTTTGAAAATGATGTAAAAGCCACCAATCACTTTAAAAATATTTTGACAAAAAGATCTTTAGTTTATTAGCATACATAGGCATCAAAATGCCCTTATTTTTGGTTGGACGAATAATTAAGAGAAAAACAATACAAATGCATTCCCTTTGTTAATTTATTTTAAGTTTGATAATGCATGTAGAACGAGTTAAAAAATTTAAAAAGAGTAGGGTGTCAGTGACGCATTGATGAATAAAGCTCTTATTAGTGCGCATTAAAATTGAAATTTGAACTGAGGAATTTACGATATTAATACTGGGAGCAAAACAGCAAGGTTCAAATAATTCTACGTCTAACGACTGAGGGCTATCCATCTTTTAGTGCCGTCTTACCGAGTACACCAAATTACCTGCCCTGAGAAAATATTTTACTCCACCTCATTTTGTGGCATTTCCTATATACATGATGACGGCTGGCACAAAAGAGTTGAGCAATTTGTAACGTTGATTACCTAAGCAATGAGGTCATAATGTACTCACGCGTGATAGAGACGATTTTGGCCGCACGAGGCTAACAAAAACATTCGATACGAATAAAAAAGAAAAAGTTTATGCCCAATAAAGTCCAATAGCAAGTGAGATAAATTACATTTACAATATTAAGCTCTGATAAAAAAATCTTTTGTTAAAAAACGTAAATGTATACCATAATAACCCATGCCAATGTTTGCTTCAAAGATTGAAAGAAAGGCATGAAAATGTGTTTCCACGGTAAAGTTATTTTAAGTATGATGATGCACTAAAACAAATGAATATTATAGAAGAAATATAAAGACGGGAACACAGTGGGGCTTTTTGATAGTCTCCAAGTCCATATGAGCTTTGGCCTCAGCATTTCAGAGAATAATGTTCAAAGTCTAATGAAAATAATTACTCTTTGAAAATTTAAATTCTAATGAAACTAATTAGAAACTAATTTTATTTTCAAAACCAAAAAGCTGAAATAACAGAAATTAGTTAAAGAAGTCAAAGTTCCAATTCTTGCAGATCTTAATTAAAAATAGAAAGACTAATGACACAACGCTTAGACTCATTTTGTACTAATTTTGTACTAATTAGATGATAAAATCGATAAAAGTGAACGTTTCGACCAACTAGCAGTGGTCATTCTCAACACTGTAAAAGTAAAGATTACAAATCAGTTATCATTCAGAAAATCACAATGGTAAAAACCAACATGAAATTGGAAACATTTGCTAACAAACAAAATTAGGAATTTACTATTTGTAGGGGATAGGCAGACTGCATATCATTCAGCTTTGGCTTTAGTCTATAAATGAAAAGAGATTCTAATATTCTGAGTTCTATTGGGTTACTTCCTCGGCCTAATACTTCAAAATCAGATAGTCTAACAGGCAGGTCGCATTTCTCTGCATGTGTGCGTATTGCAGAGTGAGAAGGTGCTGATAAAAGGTTATTAGTACGGTGACTTCGTCCAGCATGCTCAGCCACACGAATACGCAGGCTACGGGATGTAGATCCAACGTATTCAGATGCATCACATCGTGCACAACTATGCTTGTATACAACCGAGCTAAGCATGCCTTCAGGAAGTTCATCCTTAAATTTGAAAAATGATCCAACTGACAAGGAATTGACAAGAATAAATTTAAAATCACACTGCGTAAAAAACTTCGATTAAAGGAGGGATAGTTCAGATTTTAGTTTTTCCGACTGAGCACCAAAGTCATAAATTAGACATTGCATTTTCGTGCAAACATTTCAAAATGATGCTAAGTTAACTACCTCAAAGAACATGCTTTTAACCAGACAACAAATTTATATTTCCTATACGGTAGTTATATAAAAAATGCGAGTCACTGGTTCAGCAATTTCGAACTAACTGTTGTGCGTGTATACATAACACGAACCTAATACGACGGGCTATTTTTCCAAAAATTCTTTCATTGTCTGTGCAATTTTGATACTTTGTGGAAGTTTATTTCACAGTAAGGCACCTGATAAAGACAGAGCTTCCTGCCCAATGTCAGATGGACGGTAGTTAACTTAAGACATCATTTTATAATTAAGCTTATGGTTCGTAACAGTATGAGGGAGAAATTGTGCAATATCAGCATAGCTGTGAAGAAAAAATAGAGATGAGACTATGTCCGTGCTGAGCTTTAATGAGAGAGGGATCTTTCCCGAACAGGGGCCCAGCCGAGTTCATTTGAGTGAGGGGTTGCATGAAGCTTCTTCTTGAACATCTTTGCATTCATTCATTTTTTATATATTTTACAGAAATTAAGGTATATCTCTCCATACTAAGTTTCAATGGTCAAGTGCCATTATATATTGCAGAATAAAGTGATCGAGAAACTATAAATGAGTGAGGCACTGGCATTTATACTATATCTTTTTTCAACGAGGATTTTTAATCTCAAGTGTTTTTGAAACACATAAAAGTTAAACTTTTCATTCAGAATCTTTGCTTCTAGAATGCGCATGTAATTATTACCTCATGAAGAAAAATTATATCATAGTTTAAAAGAAGTATTATTTCCCTATTTTTGACAACGACATTTATCTGATAAGATACAATTTACAAGTGTTAGATAGGAAATCAATAACAACAAATACCGTTCCAAATTGTTTCTTTAGCGTAAATGTTTCCTCTACTAATCATTTCGTAAAAACTTTTGTTAGCATTATGCGGTTATTCTGTCTTGTTTTTCATTCTCGAAAACCTATTTTATCTATATTATTTAGGCCGGATATTAAATAATTTTAATGAGTGTTAAAGCATGTTATGTCTGCTCGGTGCTCATGAGATACTTGTGGGTTAGTTAGTTCCAAATTTTCGAACAGTCGAACTTACTTCCCCTCATACTACTTTTCGAAATATTCCAGCTATCTCATAATCAGGAAACTAATGTGTCACTGCCAAAGGAAGCCATGTCTCATGCGTTATTTCTTGTCTCGTCCTCTCGCATTATTTCCAGTAGAATTTTAAAATGTCACTTCCAAAATAGAGTAAGCCAACACAAGGAATGAGTTTTACGTCTTTCTATCAATGATTTTTCCAACTATTGGACGTACTTTCGAAACCAATGATGAGTGTGTCTGATAACTAAGACTTTTTGCCAAGACTCTTTTATGTTTAACATCCAGTGTTGCATTACGTAGTAGGCATCATGTTTATTGAAATTAATTTGTGCAAGGCACCAGGATAATACACGCTCACACGTCTAAGGGCTTGGGACAGCGATGCTTTTCGGTAGCTCAGCCTGTGACAAATGAGAGGCAATCCATAAAAGGCAACAATTACGGCAGAGCATCGATATGCTCTGATTGATTCTCGCAGCAAATCAAGTTACAGCCAGTGCATCGACCAGCAGTGGTAGCACAGCAATACGAGACTGACGGTGATAGAAAACGAGGGTCACGTCAAAGGGGTATCCCAATTGAAAATAAAAAGGCCCAGTGAGGATCCTCTTTTGTGTTCACTAAGATGTGAGTAGATGAAAAATTAAGCTGATTTTCTGAGCAACTGTGTTTCGTGCTTTTTTCCTGAATTTTTTTTCTTCTTGCTCTTTGTTTAAGAAGGCCGTCGTCTACAAAAGGAATTGCTCAATATTGATATCTGAAATGAAAATTCTACATTCATATTCTAATCAAATTGATGCATATACTCTTGAACATTGGTTTTCAAATGTGCTACAATTAATGGAGCTCCCCTCCGCCGTAGAGCTGATGTTAACTTGCAAACATGCGGATAGGATGGAAAATTGGTGATTTCTTTTTTCTCATCAGGGTGAAATACCGGGCTGTTTCATTAACATTTTTAATCTTAGAACCCTCCACAATAAGGGTACTTGCTATAAGCCACTTTTTCCGGGGACCACTAAATTTCACACCACCTTTCAACCTAGAACATAACTTTACTGTTTTATCTTTCATATTTTTTATAGACTGCAATATAAAAGAGAAGATATATGGTCCACCCTTCGACATCGAGCCAAAGGGGTCTTCAAATGAGGAGACTCTCATCAATCAGGTGATTAGGTAGAAGTTTGTGATAGAAGAGTTATAGCTATACTCGTAGTCCAAAAAATTATTAAGGTTTTATAAAAACTATGCAGTGGCCAGAAATACCGTTTGAAGATTCTATTGCAAGACGTTGTGTTCTCTTTGAATTCGTTCCCACATCCAGTGTTGAGGGCTCCGTTGCAAGCGTTTATGATCAGGGCTACCGTGCGCGCACTCCCAACGTTGAAGAGCACCGCTTCTTGCCTGCTCAGGATGTTAAGGCAAACGAGAAAATCTATTCGCACTGCAGTACGGCATGTCGTCTCTCATGCTAAATCAAATTTGTGACGAACTTAGTGTTTTTAAATCCCTCTGAACTTTCCGGGAATAATTTTTTGTAATAGAATTTTATTCAGTCTAATTTTTTCTTTTGTTGCAGGGCTTTAAGTATAAGATGTGATGAATATACACCCGTATTAATGCCCGGGTAATCTTCGATGCTTTTCATAATTGTTATTAATATTCACCTTCTTCATTCTATGTGGACGAAAGTTAATTTTTCCGGCCAAATGTTCACAAAAATTGTATTACTTTAAATTGAAGCCATACATGTGCTGAACATCCACAATAAATTTTAAAGGCGTGCACACAATAGAACGCTTACTATGGGGAGTAGACTGGGGGTGAGGGGGAACTGTTGTAAAACAATTTTTTTCAAGAAACCTTCTTTTTTTGAATAACAAATCTTTGAAAACATTTCCAATAATAAAAATAAATTAACAAAACACATTTTTACAACCAAACAAAATGTTTTATTTTGTTAATGTCATTTTATTTTTCTGCGTTTGTGCAGACCTAAACTTTTCTTCGCACGAAATGCTACTCATTCTATTAATTATTTTCGGTGTAGAGAATCGAAATAATGTTTTCCAAAAGAAGAAAATAGGCCTACAGCCCCGAGGTAGCAACTTGAGATCCTCAAATCAGGTAAAAAACAGGAGATCGTCGGATCAAAAAAATCGAGTTTTTGGACAATTTTTCAAAGCTCATTTTTTAATTAAAATATATCTCCGAAACCAAGACGAGTTTCAAACATTCTTACTTCAGTGTTGTTGCCCAAGTGTTTGTCTTCCAAATGACACTTGTTTTGTGTCTGTGGATTGAAATATGTAGCAGAAGTAAGGTTTGCCGTACTCCCCCTATTTTCCGTTTTCTTTGTCGTGAATCATTTGTTATGAAGAAAATCGAAAATTTTTCTGAGGGTGGCCCCTCATCCGTTCTACCAGTCTGTCAAAGTTCATAAGCATTGGTTCACAAATAAAGAAAAAAGTGCAAAAGGTGTATGGTCCCCTTAACGTTCGATATCACATTCAGTGTTCGGCTGCTACCTTCCACCCCTTCGCCTCTTTACTAGCTTTCCGTCCTTCACGAACATCCGACCATTATGTTACATTTTTATATTCTTGTAAGAATTTTGTTTAATTTCTTGAAATGTATTACCATGAACTGAGGATGGGTTGTTCGTAGCAGGTATGGAAGCGATTCTAGTTTTCATCGTTATTTATTTATGACCAGCAATTAATTATACAATATACATAGAACTCACATCTACAGTTTACTAAAAAATTTCACCATTAATCAAGATGAATATTTGATGAACAAAAATGAAAATTACTAGGTTAATAATTAAAATAACTACAATGTCGATGTATTAGTAAATATTTTTCCAGCAACTTATTCGTTGTTAATCAGACACTGGAAGGTAAAACATGTTGTGCATTTAATTCGCATGTGTTTGCCGTGTTGTAGACATAAGATTTTTTCGCTGCGGCTTTCGGCATGTCCAACCTTGAAATGACAAACGAACGATGGATTAATTTTCATTGAAAAAAGATATCTACTTCAGGTCACCCTGTCAAAAATGTTTCTTCTTATTGGTTCTACCACAAAATACTAGCGCAAAGAAATCACGAAGTTAGACTACGCACCGTCGAGGCTCAATTTGTTTATTTTTGTTTTTTTTTAGGTAGTCCTTAGACTGCGTAAAAGTTTACAAGACGGAACTGCTAGCAGCCCAGAGTGAGTTGAATTATACCTTGATGGTAGAATTTACCTATCGAAGAAGTTCAAAGAAATAAATTAAGTGGACGGAAGCGAAACGAGGTATTGACGTTCTATATGACAGCGTGTAATTTCACGCGCACTCCCAATATGTTGAAGAGCACCGCTTCGTGCTTGCTCAGGATGTTAAGGCAAACGAGAAAATCTATTCGCACTGCAGTACGGCATGTCGTCTCTCATGCTAAATCAAACTTGTGACGAACTTAGTGTTTTTAAATCCTTGTGAACTTTCCGGGAATAATTTTTTGTTATAGAATTTTATTCAGTCTAATTTTTACTTTTGGTACAGGGCTTTAAATATAAGATGTGATGAATATACACCCGTATTAATGCCCGGGTGATCTTCGATGCTCTTCATAATTGTTATTAATATTCACCTCCTTCATTCTATGTGGACGGAAGTTAATAGGAAATAACTTCACCTTAAATTAAAAAAAACTTGTTAACGAGAGTCGTCTTTAGAGTTGGCAGCAAATAGCCACTTGAAAATGGAAATCAATCACAAAGATGCCACATTAATTCAATTGGTGGGGAATGAATTTCATAGGAAAATAGTGCATAATATTTTATGAGCTTTGGGCGCAAACGCTAAAAACTTATGCAGGTAGTGTAACTGTAACTACTGTACTAACTTATTTTACTAAGCTGTATTATTAATAACTGAGCTAGTAACATCCCGCAAGATTTGTCTGCAGATGCGATATAAAAATTCAAAAGCGAGCACCATTGAGGAAACCTGATTTGAATTTGTTTTGCGGAACCAAATTAACTGAAATCAATTGAACGTGAATCTAAAGAAATACAGATCGATGTATGGAAGCTTCCTTTGCTGAAGCTTGACTACGGGCTTGACGCCCTACACTTTTAAAGCAGCGAAATTAGGTTAAGTGTAAAGAAATCTCAAGAAACACGGATGATTAAACGAAAAATGGTAAGTAAAGAGGATTTAAAAGCACCTATACTAAGCGTATGATTTATCTAAGTGAAATCTTTGCACACCAGCTTCTATGAATTGAGTTATGTATGAAAAATCCATGAAAACAGCTAATATTTTTTGAATACCTAGACGTTGTTTTTGAAGACTTGAATGGGCTTTTTGAGTTACCTGGTAGCATGAAAGACGGATTTTCAACGTTCTGCTCTACAAGACGTGTATGGTAGGTAGCACGCATTTTTCAATATATCCAGACAATGACGCTAAAATCTGCTCCAACACCACAAGGCTCAAATATCAATGTAACGTTAAAGCTACAAAAGAGGTAAGCCCCTCGTTACAACCAGCAGGGGGCAAAGTCATGAAGCAATGCAACTTCTTCAAACTCAAGAGATTTCCCTTCGAGCTTTAAATATTTTTCTAACTGTTATTGAGAAGATTTTTCATAAAATATTTAAAATCATTATTTACATTCGAGTAACCTTTTTAAAACGATTATATATGAACAAGTCATTCACAAGTCAGTCATTTAGACTGAGAAGTGCAGCGTAGCAGTTTGCAACTCTGGCTAACGCAAACTCATATTGTACGAGGTGAGGTACGTTGTCAAGAAGCCTTCGATCGATGAAGCAATCGCGCTTAAGCCAATCCAGCCCAACGCGTTTCTTAGTACAAACTTATGAATGGACAAAAAGAGAAACTCATTCAAAATAACAAAACACATTGCATTGTTGGCGAGTAAACTACTTGAATTCACTTCTCAAAATGTATCTGAAAATGTATTTATAAGTTTACATATATTTGTGAACTTTTTTAAATTCAACGTGTTGACTACTGCCCGATTTTGAGTTTATATATACAAGCAGGATAAAATTACGAGCTATTAAAGTAATAATATTAATGAAAGCATCTACGGATGCTTTATTTCCAATTTCAAGTCTGATATATATCACCTTGTATATTGAATTTTCAAATGCCTTTTAACTAACACCAGGACGCCATAACACTTTCTCCCGGTCAAGACCGGTACCCATTTCAGACACCTGGGTGGAGTGGGGTATTGTGCTTGGAATTTTTCCCCTATACCCAACTGAGAAAATCGCCACCAGCGCCGAGACTCGAACCCGGGTTTGCCTGTACGGAGGCGGGTTCGAAAGCCACACGACTATGACGAGCACAAGGATTCACACTGGAATGACACACTTAGACAAATTTCTTTGAAAAACGATCTATATGTAATGACTAGCTCCACGAAAGAAGGAAATATCAAAATTTTGTCTCAATTTACACTGAACCTTCCATCTATGTGCCATTTCTCTCATTTCATCTGCTATCGCCATTCCATCAAATGTCATTTCATCATAAGTCAAAGAACGTTTAAATTTCCGGCGAGAAAACTTTTGAATTTTACATTGAATTAAAATAAAATGAGTGAAAAGATGAGGGATTAAGTTCAATTTTGTTAAATTTACACATGTTCGTAGCGAACGTCTAAAATTAAAATTAGGCTTTAGGTATAAGCTGAACTAGTATGGCTATGTAGTTATAAAGAACAATGAACCCTAAAATTTCGACATATTATTTCAAATACACATTCGAGATACCCCTAATTTAGAGGGGCGAAATGTCATAATTTACATTTCAGTAGGGAATTTTGTGTTAGGACGTAGTGATAGAATTTTTTAGCAGTTAAAAAGTAGCATTTTATTCCAATGAAAAATAAAGAACTTAAGTAAAAATCAAGAGTTATAGAAGACACTCGTACTAAGGGTCAATTACACGGCCTCTGTACTTTTACGAAATAGAAAAATAATGAAAAATTGACGGCGTTCACAGCACGACACAAAAAAATACTTTTGACACAAGCCTGTCAATATAGCGATGTGAAGCTTTGAAAAATACCAAGGAACTGTTTACTAATTCCGGCATCAGATACTCACCAATTTCAGGATGAGGAAGGAACTGTCACTCGACAGTGCAGTCCAAAAAACACTGCAGGGACCTAATTTTACGAGAAATACAATGTATTGAGGCTATTTGCAAAGGAGGACCGTACAGTCCACTTGGGCGTTAAAAGGTTAAAGGGATTGTCGAATAATCTAGTCATTCACTTGGTGCCTCTTGTCTACCTGGTACACCAGCCAACACGGGCGAATGAGAAACTCCTTCGCGTGGGCAAAGAAATTATTCCCCTAAGATTTTGATCAAATATCCTTCGCACATCCTCCAGTGAACTCAATTCATTGGGTTGCTACAAATCATACATCGCTGACTACTTCTATAGTGTTTGTTGATTAACCATTGAATTAATTACTAAATTAATTGAGGGTTTACTGAACTAAACGATTAATCATAAATAAATTTTACAAATTTCATTCAACAAATAATAGAGGGGAATTTAGGTTTGAATTAGTTTACCAGCAACATTTGGTAGTACACAATTAAATAAACAAATAGATAAACAGACAAAGAAACAAATCCTGTCTCCAGTCGACAAAAGTACAGGTTCAGTGATGTGAGAAACAATTTTCTTTCGAATTTTGAGGCGTACAGTTCATTTCAATTTGAAGAT
Organism: Morinoia aosen; assembly: GCA_030386875.1. Taxonomy (NCBI): domain Eukaryota; kingdom Metazoa; phylum Arthropoda; class Malacostraca; order Amphipoda; family Talitridae; genus Morinoia; species Morinoia aosen. The sequence continues at coordinate 23,568,455 of CM059573.1, read as the reverse complement.
ATAAATTTATCACATGGAATTTCAGTGTGTATTTTCCTATTTTGAAAGGCTCCAAATAGACTAGAAAAATATATTCTACATTTTTAGTTACATTGCTCATTAGTAGAAGATGTTATTGATAAAAGGACTATTTCTCACCACGCTGGTATAGTTTTGCACTTTGTCTTGTTATTAAGTAGGAAAACTTTTGTTCTATCTTTCTTAGAACATTCATTTAAGTGGCCGTTCCATTATTTCATATTTTCCCGCTGGCTGAACCTTACCGCAGGCAAACTTCTTTTGCCGTTAATAATAGCCATTCACAGGGACGGACCTAATCGAAACACTGGGGGATCGAAATGTCTATTTAGGTCCCGTGTCGCGTGATCTTATAGACCTGCAGATCAACCTCTTATTTCTCGAGTCCGCCGGTAACCGTTCTCCAATATTTAGCGAGTTGGAATGTCAAGCTGACATTTTCAGCTTCTGTGCTGTGAAACCTAGCGGTGTTAGGCATGCGTGATGCACCTGCAGAAATACCAAGCAAAAACCGAGCGGTGCATAGGATAGCGTGATGTAAGGTAGCGGCAGAAAGAACCAAGTAAAAACTGAGAAGTGAAGTGCGAGGTAAGCGTAATGTAAGGTAGCGGCAGAAATTACTAAGTAAAAACTCAGACAAATTCAATGCGTTATTTTTAGTGAAGATAGCAATATCGATTTATGGTTTAGAGTCAGCTCAGTATTCACTGTGAGCCAGTAATTCAGCACCAATGAAGTTTGACTAGAACAGTTAATTAATTTTAAATTCAAATAATAAGAATTATTTTCAGATCAAAATTATGGGTTCCATTGAGAACGAACGTCCTACTCCGGTCAAATAAGGGCGGGCTGAAGAACCCAGCTCTACCAATGGCCAGAAAATGCGAAAAGGAAATGTGTTACTGCGATTGAAAGTGAGTGGCATCATCTTTTGATGGTTTGGGCTCTAGTCTAATGATTGATGACGAAGATAAGGTAGCATCCTTAGTTGTATTATATCACTCAAGAGGTATAGAATAGGCAATAGGCTTAGGTGAATTATTAGAGGTGTCAATCGCTGGCATCGGGGACTTGTGACCCAGCAGACTGCAGGACCGCGTCCTGTTTGGTTACCAGTGCCCGCTGTGCTCCTTGCGGTTTTCATTCTTTCTTTGCTATGTCTTCTTTGTATTCTTTCCTTTTATCTCCATGCTTGCTACTTTTTATTTTGTAGGGCTCACTGCGTTACACGCATGCTGTTCCATGCACAAGGTATGGGAACACTCGTGCATATTTTCCCCGTTTCCAACAGTTCATACTGAATGTACTTTTTTAAACTCTGTTGAGATCACTTGTGTCGTGGCTAGAGAGTCTAAAACATAAAATAAAAAATAATAATCGCATCATATGTGATGTTACAGCCCTTAAAAACATTTACCTCTGGTACTATAAAAAACGAACGAAGCGGGCAAACCTGCCTCTACAAAAAAGGATCTCAAGTTGACTTTGCAAGAAGGTTCTGAGATTCCATCTAAAGAAATAACTTAGTGTTTAAATTCTCAGGGCTTGTCTTTTATTGCCCGATTCAAAAATTTAAAGTTTTGAAGCATCATGGGAGTTGCACTGCTAAGCGTGCGGCGTCCGCTTTAAGTTAGTTCGCCTGGTTGAGGTGCATCTCCAGCTAAGACACCATTGCCTCCTACCTGCACTTTCTTGGAAATGGTGTCGACTATACTCATTGGTTTAGTATGATAGGAAAGAAACTATTCCGTCTCCAGAAAAGCTCGTAAAGGGTACACAGACACATGTGTGCATGGTATAAGACAGTCTTTTACACTCCGCTAAAACGGGCTTCAGGGTTATAATGATATCGAGGTCATTTAAGGGACAGATGAGCAATGGTGACTCATAGAAGGGAATGTGAGATTGGTAGTAAAATCTCCCGAAACTCCGTTTCCCTTACTTTTTGTATCTCAATGTGTAAGTGGAAGCTATGATGGTGCATAAGATGATCAAATATACCCTCACGTCCACCTCACAGCTTCCCATTGCAAAAATTATCCCATTTTTGAAGCGGACAAATTCAAACTTTGGATTCATTTCACTGATTTGCTGTGAATATAAAACCTGACGATCAAGCAAGTAATTAGTCCTCATTACATGCATCATAGTTTTTGCGATTATTGACTAAACACATCAGAGAAAAAGTAGAGTTTGGTGCTAGGAATATTTACAGGTTTACTTCTTTATATTTTATTATTGTAAATGCATTCCCTTGGGGGCAAAGTATGTCTCAATGGCGAAAAAAGAGACTATTGGGAGAAACTCAACGCAGTCTTATCAAGAAAGCCACCATTATGAAGCCTGCCTCACGATTCCTTGTATCTCTCGTATCTAGCAGACGCTATGATCAATTTCAAAACAGGCAGAAGAAGCTCAAGGGAATAATAAAACCTTATTTTTGACACACAGCTCAGTATTTAGGGTTTTAGAGAAGCTAGCGAATGAAGTCTTTATTCATCTTAAATACTAGCAACTCAAATATCAACAAACAAACACGGTATGTTATTACAGTACAATAGCCGTTTTTACTGTGGCTGTGATGAGCTTTCTTCCTGCTCTGCTGTTTGTTTTTGCTTTTTCTCCGTACATTTTTCCAAATGATTTCGCATCCTCTCTCTTATTTATTTCGTCTCCGAAAAACTCCCGACTAACTTTAGTTGTGTCTCCATTTATTTCAGTAACACGACTCGAGTGCGCTCTTAATTTTTTTTTTTTGCCATAACCTGAAGGCATTGCTGCTGTATTTATTAATCACGAACTGTGTAAGATCTGTATGCGACGAAACACATCAATCAGGGGTTATTTTGATGTAGGCCTACGGTTATCCAATTTCAATAATCTAAATACATGAAATACAGCTCAAAGTAGTTACTCAATAGTAATTATTTCATAATAAGAATTATGAAGGCCCTAAGAAGAAACTGATCAGTAAACACTCGCAGTCTCACAAACGTCTAACACATATGAACGGTGGAGTACAACTAAAGGTCATCTCTTGCTGAGAGGAAACCAGTTAATTGGCCTGACGAGCTAGGGCAGGTGCAGACCCTGCTATCTTATATTGTAGACAGGAAGCTAGTGTGCATAAAAAGCCAATGCAGATGCCGGGCCTACAGTATCATGTTACGCTTGACGACACTGACAGCAAGACTGAGAGAGCCTAAAAATCAGAAATTGATGAGTTACCAAATCATGCTCGTGATAGTTCGGCAGCTACTGCATTTGACTGGATTAGCTCAAGCTGTGTTCACACAGCACACACAATTCATTAATCTGTGCATTGAAGAAATTCCTTATGATAAAAATTGTGAGTAATTCAATAAGAAAAAACAAAAAATACAACTCAATAAAACCCACTAAAACCTAAAAAAACGAATAAGCCCCAATAAAACCCATGAAACTCGGGTGGGTTGTCTTTTTTTTAATCGTTTTTTTCTAACCCTGGAAATTAGTGAACTCTTATTATCCCAATGTAGTTCGTTTTCGATTTAAATTTGAGAATTGGTAATGAGTTTTGTTGTACAAGCTGCTGAAAAACTACTATAAGAAATTTATAGTAGTGAAAATAACAAAATCTGATCTGTTGAATTATTGTCGTCGAGAATTGACCATTGTGTATATTTCCGAAATCTTATTTTAGTAGTTAAATTTCAATAAAATAAATTTCGCAAGCGACTTTTCTGTATGAAGCTAATAGCATGAATAAAAATTTCACAAATTTGCAAAATTAGATCGTTTGTACACGCTTATACCTAGTAAATGACGTAGGTATGCAAGAGTTCTATACCCTTCTTACCTATATAGAATAACCGAAATGAAAGTTTAGTGCAGTGTTGATATAGAAGCTGTTCCTGGAGAGCTGTAGCGAAGTACATAAAAGGTGATTTTCAGGTTGAATGTATTGATCTGAGGCCATTCTCAGTTGCAAGAAAGCTACTCACTTCCAATGCAAGGCATCCACTCATAATTCAGGAATTACGAGACCTTAAGCTCTATCGTGCGTGAATCAACTACTCAGAAGATAAACAGTGACTTTGTTCTAGAGTTCACTAGGCAGAATAATGCTAAACAAAAGGCATCTAAAAACGCCCATGCAATCAAGCACAATTGAACTTCTACCATATACAATGAACTTCCCGCTCAACTTTCGTTGTGTGATTAAACGTAGTAACACTGGGACAGCACTTGTCACTGTTAACCAGGTTACTTAAGAGAGACTGAGTCTTTTAATTTATTGTTCGCGTCAAAAAGCACTGAGCGCGTCAAGCCTGTTTTTATAAGTGCTCATCCATCGATCTATCTATATTTATCTCTAACCCATTTGCTCGTTCATATTTTATTCAATTAATTGTGAGCGAAGACGATCGACCACCGTACAGACAGCTCTAGTCGGAGCTCACTTGATGGCACCAGTAATAAATCTTCGTATAGAGAATTTTCTTTTGCCAATGATCCTGCTGTCAAAAAAATTTTACACTATTTTGAAACTCCCTCTTCTACTGTGTGAACTGTGGTTGGGAAGAAAACACACTATAGTAATAACATGTATGTTTGTGTGTGTGTGTGTGTGTGTGTGTGTGCGGAAGCACATGTTTTCAAGCAGAACTTCTCATGGAGCTCGCCATTACTTCAAGAAAAATTGCCTGTGGTCTTCTTACTTAATTTAATGAGGTCGCTACAGATTGTCATCACAGAACATCAATCTCGTCAAACTTCCTTCACCACTTCGTGTTGATACACTCAAATTCTTCCGTTAGGGTGCATTTACAGTGTCTTTTAGAGAATTCTGCACAAATTTAAACACGTTAGTAACTCTTCTCCCACTGAAAATAGGTAACACTGAAGTGCTTCACTTATGCAGCATTATTTATGAAGCTTGCAATTAACATATAGAGTTTGTTGAGTGAACATCTCTCAATGGTACTGCGAAACGTTCGGCTGTTAGTGAACATTTCTCGGAATGAAGCAAAATGATTGCAAAATCTCTTCAGTATCCTAAACAGAAAATTTACGATGTTTGTAAGCGTTTTGATAAATCTGGCAATGATAATAGAGCCACCCGCACCACACACCAGAGTAGGATAAAGTTCGAAAGCCTCGCTTCCTAGCCCGGTCTCAAAAGAATCGCCCAGGCAACTCAACCGGGTCCTAATTAATGGCTAAGAAGAGGGTCGTCAGCAGCACAACAACTCACAGAGCGATCATAGACATGATCTAATTTCGAATGCACAAGTTAAGAAGCATCTCTTAACTGATAAGAAGAAAGAAGTTGGTTTTGAGAAGTACAAGAAAATTTAATGATCGAAACGTTTTACCTTCATAAACGTTACAAACTCTGATTTCGAGATAAATTACACGATATTCAAAGCAGCTGTTCAAGATTTATTTTGATTTCATAAGTTCTATTCATCTCTCTTCCTGTCATTGCACGAGTGAAGAAGCGTGAAGTTGAGATTCATTCTGTGATGGGATTAAATTTTGATTAATGCCAATAAGGGGCAAATACGTCGTACACTACAATTTGATAATCTCGTATATTTAAAATAATTATTTTAGAATTTATTTGCTACTGCAAAAGTGTACACGACAACATTCTAAATTTGAGTGCATAAAAAATACAAAGTTTTCATTAACATCGGACAAATGAAGACCCATGGGAAGGACATGGCAGCATTTAAAAAGAATATCTCATTGGGTAATATCAAAATGAAAATAAACTAGGGACATCTCTAGAGTTACCGAAGTAAATTTTGGAACGATGCAGCGCAAAATAACTTGTCGGAAGCAAGAAGTGAACCCGGTTTATCACATGGAAATTGTGGAAGGCCTACCATTCAGGATGATGACGGAAGATACTCTTTGAAGAAGTAGGCGAAGAAAAATCGGCGTTCATCAACGGAAATGAAAACTTGAGAGCTCAGTAAAGGCTCAAAAACAATTTTTCAAGGAATTAAGCGTCTGCAGTTCAAGAATTTAGGCAAATGCAAATTAAGCAGGAAGTTAACTGTGTCAGTAGCAAATTGGAAACAACGTTTGTTATTTGCTCGAGAACACAGAGGTTGAACTGTTTAGGATTGAGAGTATGTAATGTTGTCCATGGAGTGAGTCTAGGACGATAGGCATACGATAGGCATATTAGGGTATGACGACAGCCCCATGAAGAATGGATCCATCATATATCTTAAATGTTCAGGCATCTGAAAACAGCTTAATGTTTTGGGGCATGAATTTTACTTTTTGTAGCAAAAAAAATAACTTACAAGGCTGTTTCAAAGTATTTTCTGACCACGTTCTGACAATGGATTTTTATTTTTACTGATAGTAATGGAATCTTTTAGTAAGACATTGCTCTCAGCCACTGGGTAGGCAATGTTCAAGATTGATAAATTTTAAATGAGGGAACATTTGAGCCCATGGACTGGCCAACAAAATCTCATGATTTAATCCCCGTTAGAAATTCATGGGGTGAGATTGAAAAGAGCCTGAGTGACTCTTTATCTGTTCCCTCATTGATTGCTGTGGTGAGTATATGTAGGTTACTGCAATTATGGTCAAAAAATAGCTGCACAGAACCCGTGATCTTGTAGAACCAATGTCAGGTAATGTGAAATTTTCGAATCACACTACTTTTTTTGGGCCATTGAATAAGTGCTACAACAGAAAATTTTATTTAAATTTCCCATTTTGTCTGCTCGTGAATGAAATTGCTGTTAATTTTTGGAATCGTCGTCCTAATATTGCCAATTTCTTCCCCACCAAGCGACTTTTTAAAGCTAAACGCGACACAACGTAGCTTACTTCAGAAAAAGCTATGAATATGAATCGCTTTTGCTGGACCAGGATAGTCGCACGCATTGTCCAATGGCATCTCAAACTTTATGCTATGTAATGAGCATCGCTTCATGAAAAGAAAGCAATGCCTGTAGTCACTTGGGCCAGCAGGAACGTATTCGAAATGAAGTTTGGATGAATAAATCCTGACACGAACTGCCTCGCCGTGTTGTAGATGAGACATTGAAGTTTACATTTAGTGAGAACCTGGCCGACTATGATGCAGACTCAGAAATACATACGAAGAGTATGTAGTGTTGACGCATCTGGAGCTTGGATTGTACGTCAAAATTATAAAACATGTAACTGATTCGTTTGGATGAAATTGAGAAGCTCTTGTTTGAATAAGTTTTGAACAAAACATGGGCGAACGTCAACTGATATAATTTTATGGAAAAATGAGCTCATTTGGCAAATTTCATAAATAATGTCTCTGCGATGCCACAGGTTATAAATAGTAATCCTCGCGAGGATTCGCCAGCAAAAGTGCATCTAATACAACAATTTGACCGTAATTCGATATTGTATTCGTTCCTTTAGAAATAACTTCACACCGACAGAGTAAAAAAGTTATCGTATAAATAATTGGGTTTGGTCTACAGAATTATTGAGTTCAGAACAGCTTACAAACTTACTACAAACTGCTCAGGAAAGGCGCACTCGAGATCTGCCTAAGCAATTCACACTTGAACGCCTAGAGTAAAAATATATTATCGACAACGACAAGGAATGAACAATATGGGTTAAGGAGCAACAAAATTTAGACCAATCTGATTGCTTTCTCTTCGTTTATGATGATATGTAAAATCAGCGTAGCAAAAAAATATATCCTGCTAAAAAACGTTTCGGATTAAAAAAAGTATGTTCAGAGTTCGGAAAAATATATGCGCTGTTGAAAGTTTAAGGACTAACTGTTATTTCTAAAAGTACATAAATAAAACATTAACAATAAAAGGAAAATAAAGTAAAGGTATGGAAAATATCAAACAAGAAAAATGTGAAGTACGGTTTTTGAAATGAATATGGACTCTAAAATGCGGAGGTCGGATGAATTTGTTGTTGAATCTAGAATCTATAATTTTTATACTTTTTAGAACAAACATGATCATAGCTGAAGCAATGTTTTCTAACTGACGCGTTAGATGGCTTGGTCAGATTATTGCCGGTGTGAAAGGAGATTCATGTGTTGTGCACACCTCATGTGTTGTGCAGGGTAAGATTGCACCAATATAAGATCGCTCACAGCAACGGTTACAAGTACGATGATATAACACTGAGGTACCCAACATCACATTCGGAGTCCCCCACCGCTTAAAGTATGAACAGATATCCCTTCGATAGTTTATGACAGTTTATCAGAAACAACCATAAAAAAATCGCTCGAGCTAAATCTTAATAACTAATTTTTCGCACACATATTAACAAGATTCACGCTCATGGTGATTGTTTGGCAATTTAGCCTGTTTTTTCTCCCATTGTGACGAATATTTTTTTGAACAATTTTAAACAATTTAAGCAATTTTTTTAACAATTCATTTACCAGAGGTGATACAGAGGTAGAATGTTTCTTAAGTCTAGTACAATGGTTAAATTTGAGAATAGCTACCTGTGGGCCCGAACAAGTTCAGCGACTTCTAGGGCATCCTATCATCACGTTATTCTAAGGTGTACAATAATGTTTAACCTAGTTTACTTAACCTAGTTTCGCATTAGACTGATCATTGAGATAATTTACTCGATATTTTATGCTGTATTTTACAATATAGGTCAAATCGGCTATATTTAACAGTATGTTCGATAAAACGATTCAAGAGCAGACTGAAGATCGGTTATGTTACCCAAAGCAAGTTACATTATTACATTATCATTAGTTACATGTAGGAGGCAAGATTCGACATGGTGATCTTACACGACTAGTATTCTGATAGGAAGTGAGACTCAAGATGTCTTTTGAATACTTTGTACGAATTACATTTACGGATCTCCGCAGGTATAGAGTTCCAAGTTTTGGTTCCAACGAAGAGGATACTGTGTTGCGACCGGACCTTCGAATAATAAGGAAGCATGAATTTACTTCTATTTCGGGTTAAATGGTTGTGATGACCAGTTTGCGCAGTCAATAATTGTCTTAGGCTATTGTCGCCATCGATTCTTAGTGTTTTGTAAATGAAATTACAGATGGATATTTTGTAGAGATCCGAAAGTTTAATTATTTGTAAATTTTTGAAAGAATCATTTGTGTGAGCATTATATTCTAGGTTCTTTACCGCTCTGACAGCTCTTTTCTGCAGAGTAAAAATTTTGTTGGTTTTATTTTAATCAGTTCCGTGTCACGCTTCTATTCCGTATTGCAAGTATGGAGAAATAAGCGTTCGGTAGAGCATTTGTAAAGCTGTTTCAGGCAGAAAATTTTTAACTTTATTCAGGATTCCGATGGATTTTGATAATTTAGAACTAATATGAGTGATGTGCTCTTTGAAGGTCAGATGTTTATCTACTATGATGCCCAGAAACTTACATGAGTTAGTTTCTTCGATTTCACCTTCGCCAATTCTAATGCATGGAAGAGATACATCTTTCTTGTATGAGAATGTAACATAATTTGTTTTATCAATATTAAGGCTTATTTTATTAGCTTTGAGCCACGATGAAACCTTATGAAGTTCATTATTTATACTCTCCACAATCATAGCGGGATTTTGGTTCGGAAGGACCGCAGACAGCGTACTGTCATCGGCAAAAAGTATGAATTTGAAGAATGATGTAGATTTTACAATATCATTGATAAAAATCAGAAACAGGAGAGGCCCAAGAACAGATCCTTGTGGAACTCCATGGCTAATTGTCTGTGGGTCTGATTTTGCGTCGTCAATGACAACGTATTGCTTCCGATTTGTTAGGTATGATCTGAACCAATCATGGGCAATCCCTCGAATGCCATAACAGTGTAGTTTCGAGAGTAGTATTTTATGGTCCACACAATCGAATGCTTTTCGAAAGTCAAGAAATACAGAGAAGACAGGCTTTCCTTCATCTATATTAGAATAGAGGAATTGTAAATGATTTAATATAGCCTGTGTTGTTGATTTTTTAGAGCGAAAGCCGTATTGTTTATCGTAAAGAAATGATTTTTGTTCAAAATAAGAGTACCCTTTTCTGTACACAATCTTTTCGAATACTTTGGAAATAATTAGTAGTACGGAGATAGGTCGATAATTGTTTACACAGGTTTTTTCACCACTTTTAAAGATAGGGGTTACTCTAGCAACTTCGAGGGAGTTCGGGAAAGTGCCTAGTGAGAGAGACTGGTTAATAATATTGGATATCATCGGGGCTACAATGTCAGCAATAACTTTAAGTACTTTAGTCGGAAACGTTTGTAGCCCACTCGATTTATTTTTCATGTTGTTTATGCACGTAATTACATCGGAGGAGTTTGTAGGCGTAAAGTAAAAGGAGTTGGGTTCTCGAATATGATCCATAAATTCCAGGTGATCAGTAGGTTCACTTGGAATACCATCAGCTATAGTTTTCCCTACGTTTACGAAGAAGTTGTTAAAGAGATTAGCAATTTCTTTCTTCTCATGGTATTTCACATTATCTTGAATGACGTATTCAATTTTCTTTTTATCGGCATTATTCGGTTTACAGCAAGAGTTAAGGAGATGCCAAGTCTTTTTAACGTCAGTTTTGAATTCAGTAAACTTGAGCGTAAAGTAGTTCTTTTTTATGTTCTTATCTGGTTTGTTACATAGTTTCTGAATCGGTTATATGTTTCTCTAGATATTCGCCCTTCGCAAAGGAGGGCTAGGTACGCTTGACGTTTCTTTACATTTATTACGATGTTTCTAGTAATCCAGGGCTTTTGTTTATTTTTCGGGGTAACTGTACGAGTTACAATTGGGCAACACTGATTGTATGCGGTCATTATAGTTTCAGTCAACTTTACTACTGCTTCATCAATGCTCGTAGCATTATAATTTTGTTGAGAGATGTGCAATGTAGGCATTGATTCTTCTAGAACGGTGCGCATTTCTTCAAGATTTGATTCGTTTATTTTACGATATGAGTAAGTTTCAGCCCGTGCCTTGGTGCAAGCAATATAGACATTTTTCTTAATAAGAAAAACTGGGAAGTGATCTGATAAGTCAGAAGTAATTATTCCAGCAAGAAAATCACTTGGGTCTGTCATAAAGATATTGTCAAGCAGCGTAGCACACTCTGAGGTTATTCGTGTAGGCTTTGTATTTTGAAAAAGAGTTGCTGAAACCATATCCAAATTGCCATAGACCCGTTTTTTATTGGAGATATTTTGAGGAAACCTTGATCCTTTATAAAAACAGATAAGATACAGAGCAGTGCTTATATTATTTTTTTGATGCCATAGGAATTTGTCATACAAGTAAATTAAAATCATACATGTAAATCAATCAAATCAAATCGAATCATACATGTAAATTAAAAATAATAAAGAACTGTCTTTTTTAGATGTGAAAGTTACGAGAGCTGAAATAAATTCATGGCTTCAGTTTTTCGAAAATCAACTTTTACGTAAATGTGCACCAACTTTTTTAGCAACATTTTCCCAATGTAAAATTTCAGGTACAGTAACTTTACGTCATAGAGATATTGAAATTTCCCCATTTCACAAAATTGTCCTTGTTAATAATGAATTATTTACAAAGTTACTCCTGTTCAAATGATTACCCGACAAACATTGTAACAGAGGAATTGAGTAAATTTTGCGGAAATAACAGTACAGCGAAGGAAAAAATTTCGACTGTGCTGAGGTAAAGCATGTATTTTCAGAGACCTTCTTTAGGAGCTCAAAACGATAAAATGAAAAATGAAGTAGTGTCAATAATTAAGACGATGGCCAAAATTATTGCATGTACTTCAAAAAAAATTAAGAAAATCGGTTCAGACTTTAAACGATGGTAGACGCCTAATGTGAGGTCGCGCACCTCAATGGCATACCAATGTGTGTGTGCAAGGGAGACTCCGTATGTGACTGATGTTGCGCACTTCAGTGGTATGTCAATATATGTGTAAGGAAGACCCTGAATGCAATGTTGCGCACCTCAGTGGTACAACAAAGTGTGTGTGACCGTTGCGAGCGATCTTACATTGAAGCGATCTTACCCTGAGCTCCAATCGTTTGTGAGTTGTACACATCACAGGGACGTCTCATTTCGTTCCGCTAATACCCTGACCAAGCCAAGGCAACGCATCTACGAGAGAAAACTGTTTCAATTGAGGTTAAATTTTTAAGCGCACAAATTTTAAAATTTTGAATTCAACTCCTAATTCACTTGATCTCCCTATTTTAGAGTATATGCTCATCTAAAAAATCCTCCATCACTATCTAAATGAGACTAAACGGTAAAAATTTTTCTTGTTAGTTAACATTTTCACTATTTTTTGACTTTCTGTCTTCTTACTGTCAACTTTTTATTTTCGGTTTATTCTTTAAAAAGCTGTTAGTCTTTCAATTCTTAACACTCAGATTTATATTTTTGCTGAGCAATGAAAATGGATTTTTTATGATCCGATGCTTTTCGTATCATCAAGATATTTTTAGCCACGTTAGTTTTCATTTAAATCTTCAGTGAGAAATTTCCTAGAAATCAGAGTACTTCATTTCTTGATTTTACACAAAATTTGGGATGAACGTAGTGTTCAGGAAGTTAAGGTAAGTTTTTACTCTTATCAAATATTCAAGTATTCAAGATTTTAAATTTTTCATTATACTGACCAGATTATTGGTCACACCTCCATCAATTAATGAAAATTAAATGACTATTAATGCCCTAAAATTGAAATACCATTTTAGTTCAGTGTACGATTTTGTTTTTATTTCAAATCATACTCCAGAAGCAAAAAGTGGAATAGACTGGGGGAGAAAAACTTAGCTTTATTGACGTTTTGCTGTGTTTTTTATTCAGCAGCTGATAGCTCAATGGTGACCTATCGATCGCCGCTTCAACTTTCTTCGTTAGCCACTAAGACAACACAGGCTTATTATCTTGATTATTAATTACAGTAGTTCAGAAATGCTAATCCAAATTTCGTCTATGTGATTCTTCCCTGAGGATACTTCGGGTCATATTTCTTACTTTTTACCTTTTTCCGCAGTCATCCTTCATCTGAAATAAAATGTTCAGAATTATGTTGATCCATACGTAGAACGCAAAGTGTTTGTTATGCTTAATTATCCTACTCAGTCAGTGCAGTGGTAATGAAGTATGGCTCGTCATATTTTATAAAAACGATCAGGGAGGCAGATTCTCCATTACAAGTTTATGGCTGATATACAACTCTATATTGCATTCAGAAAGTGAGACCTCTACATTTTAAGATATGCATGCAGTGGGTTTCAAAACATCAAAAGACTTGTTTTTATGAGACGTATTTTAGTATATGAATTAACTCATCAAAAATTAAATAGAAAAGTCGTCACCAGGAAAACATTTCATCAAACATTTCATCTTAGCACTTCTAATTTTTTCCATGAACAATTTTATGTTACTCATATAGAATGATAAATTCTGTACTTCATTTGTAAATGCAAGAAAATAATGTTTTAGAACATATTTTAGAAAAGGTTTCGGTAGTTTCTAATACAATGACTTGGAGCGACTGAATGACCAGTATAGAGTTGGATGGAGCTACATGTATAGGAATGCACGGGAAGCAGGGAATGTAAAAACTGAGCTTTTAGGTTTTAGGCGATTTGAATAAGTACTGCGAAAAGATGACCTTTAAATATTATACTAATTGTTAGCAGTTCATACCATTTATGAACACGAACTGCAATGAACGTTCTTTAGATTGCTCTAGTTTAACTGCAACACGCAAGTTCGAAATGAATCTTTGAAGCTTCGAACAGCACGTTCGTTCATATTGCGAAAGGTTGCGTAAACTTTCATTATCATCTGAAGTCTTAGGAGCACGAATGTGCGAAGATGTTAATACCTTTTTCTTCCCACGTGTACATTCCTGGAGAAAGAAATCAAACATGCTCAAATCAGAGGACTCTGAATAAAGAGTTAAGTCCTGCGTGAACTATTGTCTAGCCAATGGAGTGGGAACTCTTTGTTCTCCAGTCTCTCATCTACAGTAATCTCGTCTATTCTAGGACGCATTTACCCATAATTGAGCTGTTTTGTGGCAGTGTTCAGAAGACTCGATCAAGGTCATCCCTACCAACTCAAACAAGAGCAGGCTTATCAAGACAAATGGAGGCATGATAGGCCTCACAGTTAACGTGTTGAACATTATCAGGGAGTTTGAAGGTTGGTTGCTGTCAGTTCGGGAGATTATTTTCATTCATAGTCCAGCAGAAGTGAAAATGTGCCTCATTGCTACTCAAGAATGCTGCTTCAGGAGTAAACTGTGCAAGCATTTGCTTTACTCACACAGATGGGTTGGATAGACGTAATTTTTTTCGTTCAATTCTATTGGACTCATTATTTTCTTAAAATTAATATTAAATCTATGTGTCAAATCTTACTAAAACTCCAGTCGAAGATTTGGAAAACAACAATATGCTTTAGGGAAGACTTTCTCGGAAACTGCACAATCGCTGCTCTCACCAGCTAGATATTTCTAGGTGTACTGCATGTGTCGTCTTCGCCATGAGAACAGAATCGTTAGGCATAATTTTAAACTGTCTTCGGAAAGCTCTACGGGCTTCAATTACATTGGCTGCTCTCAAAATAAACTACACGGAAAATGCATGATGTGCGCCCAGAATTTTAGTGGGCTGTTAAAATGAAGATGCCGACAGAACAGAACTAGATCGCGTGCACAATATTCCACTATTCCCTTACAAGTGTCATCAACTCTATTTATTCAAATATTATTTCATTGGGAATTATTTCAATAAGATATTTAACATACGCTGTCACCCGTCTCCGATTAGACAAATTATCCTGATACAATTATGAAATTCATTTTATAAATAATGTGATCGAATGATTCATTTCGGTTATTATGATTTGGTGATTTTTTTTGTAGGCGTGCCGATTACGACAATGAAACTGAATTTTCAAAGCAATCAGTCGTCGATGCGTTTTAAGTATCATCAGTATAATTTCATAGATATCGTCTCTTCTGTTCCATTCCTCACTTTCTCTCCTCCTAATTTACAGACAGGAATTGAAACATGAATGAGTACTTGTTTCACTATTGAAAAGGAGTAACGGTGACACAAATACTACAAAGCTGTTGAAAGACACGCTTGATTGGACATGATGGTCATTATGAGGACTAATATCTAGCGAGTCCATTTGGGCGTCGGCTGCTAGCATCTTTGATTGACATTTAATAAGTACAAACGAGAGGACACTTATCAACTCATTCGCCAATCCTTTATGAATAACCACACAACACTAGAGTGCTTGAGCCCAACAGAATCAGTTTCTCTGATATACTTGAACATAGTACGGATTTATCGCCGTTCTGGCGATAAATCCGTACTATTTGGTGTCTTAGATAATAATCCTCAAAAGGTACGATATACCGTGTCTTGAGTATTCGATGCACATATTTTAACTATTTATAGAAAAGCGCTAAATAAAAAGATTTTCATGCATGCCAAAAATCTGAAAACTCCTTCTTTTTCGAGAAATGACGACCTTAAATAATTTTAGATTCCCGTAGGAATAAGCTTTCAATACAGCCAACAAGTAAAATCTAACTTCTTGGGCAGGCTGTTGGCGCGCGCTTTAGCCTATTCCTACGGGAATCTAAAATTGTTTCAGGGTATCACTTCTCGAAAACGAAAGAGTTTTGGGGTTTTTGTCACTCCTGAAAATCGTTTTATTTAGCGTTTTTCTGTATATGGTTAAAATAGGTGCATCGAATCACACATCACCCTGTTTATCGTGTTAGCGCAAAAGTCGCCTCAGCTGGACTGGATCCTTTATTGCAGATAAACGTCTAAAGCAAGCTCTCAACACGTCATAGATTAACGCGTTACGATATTTAGAGAAATTTAACGTGCGTAAATACTCGTGATCCTGATAACCAAATCCTACGCTTGACCTCTGCAAAAATTAATATAATTCTAAGTGGCTAAAATTACAATGAAAAAAATTATATATAGATTGAATAACAGTGGTAACCCTCAGTGTTATGGAATTCTCGAAAGATGCTTAGAAAAGCGCGGTAGGGAGTAGGCGTTTAGCCGACGTCGACGTATGTTGGATGGGCGTTAGCTGGGTTTCGTTTTTCGCGTTAGGTGTTCGTGGTTCGGATGATCATCTTTGAGAAAAATTAAGGATTGCGCAGGCGCACAATCATTTTGACAAGAGCACTTCTCGTACGAGATAGAATATTTTTTTAAACATAATAATTGCTTTGGCTCAACCCAATCCTCCCTCGTAGCGTTGCAATAGTTCATAGATGCAAGATAGGCGGTTGAGCGTAACAAAATACGAGTATTAACTCCTCCTAACTTTACTATCGGTGTTTGCACACCTCCTCCTGGTAAATAAAATGATTAACTTTTTTTCAGCAAGTTACGTTCTACGTTAAAACGTGCAAATAAAAATTTATTCATATGTTTGTATTGAATATTTATCAGTTGAAATTCTTCAAATGTAATGTAAATGATTCTTCAAATTATAATTTAAACAAAATGTACATGAAGAACAAATAAAAGAGTATAGCATACGCAAATCAGAGCACTGATTGACCTAAGAAGCCAATTCTTATTCTTTCACGTCCGGTTTGATCTGAATAGTTACACAAGCTACGCTTGGACGAAGACGAAATGAGAGCGGCGGAGTAATACAACTTTTGCAAGAAATCATCTGAACAAAAGCAGGTTTTCACAGCTCAGTATTTAATGTTCGCATGAAAAGAAATTATGCAGTCAAATCTGCATAATAATTCCACTCTAGTGCGTAAAAAGGAATTATCCCGATTAGAAGCGCAATGAATGTCCATGTAGGAGTTTGTAGATCAACTCTCGTTTCAAACAAAGAATAACTTCACCTGAGGTAGACCATCGTCTTATGTTCTTTTATCCTAACACGTGTCTTTGTGAAGATTAAAGTTCAACGCAGATGTATAAAGGTCATCGTATATTTCTTTGTAAAGATTACCATGAATAAGTTGCGATAAAAACGAAGACACTCTCCATGCAATTATCACATCAAAACACAACCGCAAAGTTAAAATTAGAAACTCTGCTCGTACTTCCCAGAACAAGGGCAATAAATACCAAGACTTTGATATATTAGAGAGTCCAAGGAACAAAGATCAGTTAAATCTTGGTAAATCAATAGAGAACAAAGAGAAGTTTAAGCTTTATCCCTCTTGACGTCTAATGCTGTTTGCAGAGCTACTACGCGAGAATCGACCCTATGAATTAACTCGTACGTTGTGACGGCTCACATCAGGACACAAACAACACAACGACTGCAGTTACATTTAATTTCTTATAAACTCTCTGGCAAGTATTGACAAGATGCCTTTAGCTGGCCTCTGATGACCCGTTTGTACATGGAAAAGAGTTTTCCTTTTTTTGGTTTTATACTTACAACTGTTTGACTTCTGGGCTGAATTCTATTTTGATGCGTCGCAAATAGTACAACAGCTTGTGTAGAAGTTATTGCATATATGCAGAAAAACTTTCACTGGTTTTTTGTTTGGTGTCTTAGATATAATACGAAATTTGACTATTTTTCTTACCTCAAATAAAACGACAAAATGCTTCAAAACATCCTAATTTTGTGAAGCGTTATTTTCATCAATGATTCTATTGTGTAGTTTTCAACTCATTATTAATATATTTTCTCAAATTAAATTGAATTTTCTAAGCCTATGAGGAAAACTTGCGACTAAATTGAGGATTTCATCTGACCTCATGTGACGACAGAGAAATCACATTTTTATCATATTTAATTTATTTTCCCAGTTAGCTCATGAAGAATAATTTCAGTATTTAAATTGATGAGCTTCAACTTTACCAAAGAGCAAGCAATCTCATATGGCCATTTTACTTTGCCTTCAACTTCTGTCACACAAGGAGTGAGCCCCGTGAAAATAAATTCTAATACATTTTTGTACTAGTTCAGCATTTTCACATAGTACCACAATCATTTTTTCAATCCATCGAGTCTGAGACCCCATAGCCTTCTCAAGGCTGGTAAAATTGCTTCTCTTCCTTTTTCTCTGCGTTTTCTGTCATCACTTCTTTCTTTCTTTTTTCTACCTCGACGAAAAAAGTTATTTACAAAATTCATCTAATTTTCTGTACTATACTTGAGCACTCATAGTTTCATCTCCATCTATTCATCAATGCAAAGGCTTTTCAAACTTAGATGTCGGATTTTGAACCGTAAAGAATTTTTAACAATGCATGAAAAATTGTAGAAAGAGCAATGAATGAGCCAAAGCATCGACACGATGCAACTTTCTGCTTTTCCTACATCACATCTGATCTGCAATTTCTTAGCAAAACAATAGAATTGCAGACGTTGGCCAAGCTCTTTCTATCATCAATTTCATACAGACATAACTCGCACATATGGTTCTTTACACATATATCACGGTTCTTGTCAGTTTTATACTCAACAGATTTTAGTGCATTGTGGTATGTCCTAAAATTTTTCTTCAGTCGTGTGAAACAGCCAAAAAACATAAGAATTCCCAAAAAAAATTCGTTAAGTTTTCATCTCTCTTAAATTTTTCATGAATACTCCACACTTCTGAAACCACAAAGGCACCCCGAATGAAAGATCAGGCATAACTAATCGTGGAGGTAGTTGACCTAGATCTGTCACGGTTTTGTTTCATGAAGGAAATGGCGGCTACCACCTCTGCTCCGTCGCATTGGATGAGATCTTCGAGTGGGGGTGAGTGAGCTAATGTGTGCATTTGTTTCTTATGAGTCTAGTGAGCTATCCGGTATGATGATTTGGGTGTGATCATGACTTAGATTTGTTGTGATCGTTACAGTAAAAGATACAAGTTTGGTAAAGCACTTGAATCTCTCTCGACGGATATGTTGTGGAATGTAGGTAGGTCTTGTATCTGTATATGTGATGAGTAGTACTGTATTGAGCACTAAATGGATGTTCCTTGGATAGTTTCGAGTAAATTCGCGAGTGTTTGTATGCGCCGTTAAAAAATCCCGTTGTCTGTACACTAACGCAATAAGGCCCTCGCTGTGCAGATTAGAGCAGTAAAGTTTACGTAAGAGCAGCTAGCAGAAATATGTTTAATGGCGGTCGAAGTTGCAGGATGGCTGCATAAAACTGCACCTCATTGCGGGAGATATTTGTTCTCAAGAAAAATACCAAGAAAAATTGAACATTTCTACGAGGCGCTGCAAGCCTCCTGAACATGTGTCAATTCACTACAACCTGCACCGATCACGACGCCAATTTTATTTGCGTAGTTTCAATTAACAATTGACTGCCAGATGTGTATGCTTTAGTCTTCCATATAGCTTTTAACATTCAAAATATGCGAAATTTCCAAATATAACAACTAAGTGGAAACGAAGATGGATATATATTACCCATTCGGCCGGGTATCGCAGAGTATACGGTAATAGTTAACGAGTAACAGTTACGCGGTCCGTTGTATACCGTTGTTGGTTAATTTCTATTGTATTGAATGAATGAAGGCTGGTGCGGTTGGAAATGATGAAAGAATTGTTGCCATAAGTGAGTGTCCTTGTAGAATAGGTCTGGGATCTCAGCGTTGTTATTTGTAATATTGAATTAAATATTGAATTAAATCATTGCATTACAGCATAAAACGTTACTGGCATAGTCGATAATAGAGAAGGGAAAATCACGTATTGTTATGAATCTGAAAGTTAAAATTAACTTCAGAGGCATTTATCGCAACGTAAAGCCGAATCTCAAAGAATAAAAATGAAGGCGTGAGCTAATATCTAATATCTTATGTAATTTAAAAGAGAGAGACTTAACTGTTCCTTTAGCACACGTTTCCTTTCATATGAGTGTAAAATGACGTTCAGCTACGTAGAGCTCATACATAATGCTCGGCATCATTGTTGCAGGGGGTCTCGGACAATACCTGCGGTTTGGAGAAAATGTAGCTAAAACATGGGAATTCAATGAACACAAAAAGATGTTGATGATGTGAATGAAAAGTGCCTAGAATATTATTAAAAAAAATTTATTTGAAGAGAATTAAGATATAATTATGGACAGCGTTTACTCAAAGTCCACTCTAGCACTGGTCTTGCTCGTTTCCCATAAGATGTCACCATGAGAATACAAATAAAGAATTTCGAAATATTTTATATCGTTTTTATCGTTTACCGCGCACAATGCCGATTGTGCCCAAGATTCCTTTTCATCTTCTTCTATCTGAACTTGACTGACTAATTTTATTTATGTTTTTGGATGCAGAAATAATGAAATCTGTGAGCATTTTCATACTTAGTATGATGTATAATTTTTTATCTCAAACACGAGTTTTTGAGCTCAAAATTTTAACTCTGCTAGTCAAGCATCGGACACTGACCATGTTTTCATATTCAAAATTTTGCGTGTAAGAAAATGCTTCTATGAACTCTAATAAACTTTTAGAAGAGATGATACCATGTAGTATGGCGTAAAGCAGAGTCACAATATCTCCAAGTCTGGTAGAATATCTGTTGAAATGGCTCACAATCCTGTGCATCCCTTTTGCACAATTGATCTGCCGACTGAAAAAGGTTATTTTACCTCGCTCATGTGTAACTGTTTCCAAGTTAGCACATTTATTTAACGTAGCGGTCAGTGTCAAAAAAAAAGTTACTCGAAACCATTTGTTCTTGCGGAAGCTGTCAGCTCAGTCAATTCTCCTAATGTTCACTCATTTTAGATGTAGGACATACTTGATTACTCATAGTTTTTTTCGAGCGCATCAATGAAATTGGAAAACGATATTCATGGACATATCACAAAAAAAATGAAAGACAAGGCTATCACGCTAATCCAGTGACATAATTCTCATTTAAGCACTCTGACTCTACAGCCCTAAGGAAGGTGATGGCTTTACGCTCAGCAGAGAATGTCATGCACGTTGTATTTTCGGACTGAGAACAGCGCGTTGGGTTAAACTGGGAATTAGAAGTGCAGCAACTACTGTGCCTGACTATGTTCACTAGAGTGTAAACTGTAACTCTATCAAAAATTGCCGCCACGATCGACGCAGAACACCGACAATTCACGTGGCTGGGCTAGTGATGCAAAAAAAACGGTTTTATTTGATTGCGGTTTTTTTTGCAAAAAAAACGTGTTTTTTATGTGTTTTTTTTGTTTTTTTTTGTTTTTTTTGCACACCTAAATTTTGTTAAGCATATGTCTGGGTTTTTGTTTGGACACCTGAAATATATTAATATCCATGTTTTTTAGTCATTTCATTGTTATGAAAACATCAAAAAGAAACCATACAGTAAAAGTGGTGGCAGATAACCCACAATTCCCTAGAGGCGTCTAAGAGGAACAGCAGGAGCCACAGAACTTATATTGATGGAGTCAAAATTCAGAGCTTACTATCTCTACTATGCCTGATTTCATTTTTATGTGACCAAAAAAATCAGACTTTGCAGAGATAATAAGGGTAAATCTGAGGGATATGTCAGTTATCGATTTTGTAAATTTTGATGCCTAACCTAAGCATAGTTAATTAGATCGAAATAAACAAGTTTTCTTCTATGCACTTTCCGTCTCAAATGAGTATTTTATTAGTTATAGCGGTAAATGACTTACCGCAACTCCTGTGTTCGAAGCGGCAAGTAATTCAAGGAGCACGTCGCACAGCAACACTGCAATGCGCACTCGCTTCCAGCGCGATCGTCATCAAAGATGAAACCAAACCTACCGCTCTACCTCGTTAAATACTCTTTTGACGAGAAAAGTGTATAGAAGAAAAGTTGTTTATTTCGATGTTATTACCATGATTCAAGCAACAAAAATTCGAAAATCGATGAGTAGCTGTTTATTCGAGCGCATTCGTCATCAAAGACGAAACTAAACTTATCGCTATAATTCGTAAAATACTCATTTGAGACAGAAGGTGCGTAGAAGAAAACTTGTTTATTTTGATTCAATTAATTAGGTTCAGGCACCAAAAAGTGGAAAATCGATAACTGACATATCGTTCAGATTTACCATAATGAGCTCTGAATTTTGACTCCATCAATATAAGTTCTGTGGCTCCTGCTGTACCTCTTAGACTCTAGGTAATTGTGGGTTATCTGCCACCACTTTTACTGTATGGTTTCATTTTCATGTTTTCATTACAAAACAATGACTAAAAACCATAGATATTAATATATTTAAGGTGACCAAAAAAATATGCTGTTTTTTTTAAAACATGTTTTTTTACAAAAAATTCTGGGTCAATGTGAAGTTTAATGCAATCAGAAAATAATAATTAGCGATCCCAGGAATCACTAAAGGAACCCATTTAAGAACGTTTTACACGAATGACATTCTGCTCGCTGATGCGTTATTTTTGAATAATTGAACTTTGAAGTTGGCCTTTGCGCCAAAGGAAGCGAGCGCGTGAAACGGAATTTAATTAATAACGGAAGCTATTACAAACAAAAAGAGGTTGGGTCGGGAGGGGGAGGCACAGTTCTTCTAATGAAAATTATAAATAAAGCTTCTAACCAACCCATTTGGGTGATGACCGCAATCTTGTTGACATCGGCTCTAAGATGGCAGCGCCCATGTTGGTCGCCATCATAGAGCCGATGTAAACAAGATTGTGGTCGTCAATTTAATGGGTGGGTTAAAAGCTTTATTTATAATTTTTGCTAGAAGAACTGTGCCTCCCCCTCACGACCCAACCTCTTTACGTTTGTAACAGGGGGTTAGCTTATGTTTTTAATTAAATTACGCTCGCTTCCTTTGGCTCGGGAAGTCCAACTTCAAAGTTCAATGATTCGAAAATAAAGCATCAGCGAGCAGAATTTCGTTCATGTAAAACGTTCTTAAATGGGTTCCTTTAGTGATTGTTTGTAATATAATTATTAATTTCCATGATTGCATTAAACTTCACATTGACCAAATTCTGACTAATAAAAATGAATATTAATTTATTCTCTGGTACTAAATATAACCATGCTTTTTTTTTACAAAGAATCATGACTAAAAAAACAATATATTTTATGTGACCTAAAAAGTCCCATGCAGTTTTTAAAAAAAACATGTTTTTTACTAAAAAATCATGACTGAAAAAACATGAATAATATATTTGAGACCAAACAAATGTTTTTATACTAAAAAATCATGACTAAAAAAACATGAATATATATATGAGACCTAAAAAACCCTATACTGTTTTTTAAAAAATGTTTTTTACAAACAATGATGTATAAGAAAACCTGGATATGAATATATTTTATGCGACCAAAAAACCATGCTGTTTTATTTTATGTATTTTTCATAAAACAAATCCTTGTGTTTTTAAACATGTTTTTTTATTAAAAAGTTGATATTATTCATTTTTTGGTCACAAATTCTTCGTAAAAAAAACACCGCTCAGGGGGATACAATTATTGTATCTATGGGAACTAGCGCTCCCAGGGGGACAATGTAAGGGCCCAAGCTGAGAGTTAGGTAGGCCTTCTTTTTGTTGAAATGAAATGCTTTTGTGATGTTAAGGACCACCTTTTTTTCGGTTCACTGCTGTCCTGTTTTTCAGCACCTACTACTGTCTTCTTCAACTTTGATCTTGTTTCATTATCTTCCTTCCTCTTTGGATCGCATTTGTTGCTGGGTAGGGAGGCTAAAACTAATGACTAATCTAATCTGTAAAAAAACATGGATATTAATTTATTTTATGTGACCAAAAAACCATGTTTTCTGAAAAAATTTTTTCTTTACAAAAAACATGAGTGTTATCAAATTTTATCTGACCAAAAAAAACATGACATTTTAAAAACCATGTTTTTTTCACCAAAAGTCATTAATTTCCATGTTTTTTAGTCATGATTTTTTTTTGGTTAAGAGAACATGATTTAAAAAAAACAGCATGTTTTTTTGGCACATAAAATATATTAATATCCACATTTTTTAATCATGATTTTTCTGTAAAAAAGATGTTTATTTTAAAAAATACAGCATGGTTGTTTATGGTAAAATAAAGTATATTAATATCCGTGTTTTTTAGTCATCGACTAAAAAACACGGATATTAATATACTTGTTTTTTAGTCATCGACTTTTTTGCAACAAAAACATTCAAAAAACAGCATGGATTTTTTGGTCACATAAGATATTTTAATATCCATTAGAACCGTACCGGGTCTTAGAATAAAATATCCACAAAGAATCTATTCACTCTATAAAACCTTTTGGAGACTAGCTCCATCCTCAGTAAGTCATTCAGTCAAATGTTTTTCAAAGGAACAGTGAAAATTCATTGTCCATTTCACCAAATTTTACAGAATGACTGAGGGTGGAGCTGGTCTCCAAAAGGTTTTATGGAGTGAATAGATTCTATGTAGATATTTTATTCTAAGACCTAGTACAGTTCTTATAAACATGATTTCAATATTAACAGCATTCTTTGTTTATAAGTTTCTAAAGACAATTCGATTAAAGAAAACTAACATTCCTGATATTTACATCCGTGTTTTTTTAGTCATGATTTTTTTTAAATGTTTATAAAAAACTTTTTTGGTTCAATGAAATATAATAGCCATGTTTTTTTAGTCAAGATTTTTCTGTTAAAAAACAATGTTTTAAAAAAAAACAGCATTGGATTTTTAAGGTCACAAATATATTAATTTTCATGTTTTTTAGTCATAATTTTTGTATAAATAACATGTTTTAAAAAAAAACAGCATGGTTTTTTAGTCACATCTCTATCAATGACCATAAGTAAAGATATGTTATTATAACACACCATTTTGGGAGTTTAAGGTCATTCACATGTATTGTAAAATAAATGAAATATCAAAGCATGAAACCGCAGAAAATGAAAAAGTTCATAAAACCATAGAAAACCATCAATTAAGAAGTATGCTGTTTTATTTTCTAATTTGACATGAAAACAAATAAGGTAATGTGGTTCTTTTTCTTGCTGAGTTATTTTCAGACAAAATATTACAAAAAAAAAACAAAATATCCATGTTTTTTTTGGCCACGGTTTTTTTTGTAAAAAAAACGTGTTTTTTTTTTTTAAAAACGGCATGGTTTTTTTGAGTCACATCTCTAGGCTGGGCATGCTAGCACTGCGCAGCGGCTACAAAAAAAATTTGATCGCAAAAGCGGCCTCTAGCGTAATTATTGTGCAGTTTGCGCAGTCATATGACAGTCTCGGTCGCCATCTGCGATGCTGCGGGTCTGAACTGTTCCGCTCGTGTCTTATGCCAGCTACGATTTTCAACTAGAGGAAGCTATCAAAATCCTAAAGCATTGCGTTTGGGCTCGAATTAAAAACCCAATTTCTGGAGGTGAACGCCCAATCCTCACCTGGCGGACTGCTTACACAAGCAGATGATTCGGCGGGAATGTAATTCTTTTACATTTTCTCTTTCTCTTGATCTACAATCACAATACATTTACCTGCGTTCAATGATGATGTTGCTTTTACAAGACGTGTGCAGTTACCACCAAGATTATTCAAACTCCTTCAATATTGAGCAAAATTTAAATGTTTTGCCCAACGCCTAACTATTGCGACTCGTAGTGATTCTGGAGGTTTTCAAACCATATCGAAGGAAAACGCGTAAAAACTATCAGAGTGGAAATTTACTTCAGGCAGTATTCAAGAAAAGATGAACAACAGTAATTTATGTTATTCACACTTTGTTCAGTTATTAATTAGACAGACAGAAATGAATGTGTACGGGATTCTTATTGTCAGACTTTTCGTGCACTTGACGAATGCTCGACAATTACTACAAGACACCACAGGAATCTCAGCCTACTTCTCTTCAGAACTTTTTATCATTACCAAAGATTTTTTGGTTTTCTTGCCTGAACATTTTTTATTACCATTCTGCAGATTTTGATTGGATTCAAATCTTGGGTCTGGCGTAGTTATTGTGAAACTTTGAGATTGTCAATTTCTAACCATTTCTTGTATGCTTTGGAGCATTATCTGTGAACAGTGTGGTTCAGATCATTATCGTCTCGAAAGAACAAATGAGATCCTAGATCAAGAGGGAACCGTTTCATATTCTTGTTTGGAATTTTATGCATTGATTTTACTTTACAATTCCAATAAACTTAACAAGCTTCCTAGAACCACTGGCTGTAAAGCAGTTTTAAAACGTTGAATAACCACCGCCATGTTTTCCAGTTGGAACAGTGATTTTCACCTTAAAAGATCCCTGCTTCAACCAAGCAAGAGCAACTTCTTTCTTTTCAGAATATTCGAGGATCATCTCAGCTGAACAACGTAGGGATGACGATTATCTTGTATTCTCCCCCGAGTGAGCTGAGGGAGCTTCAACACGTCTTCCTTCTGTCACGAATTTCCTTTGCTCATTATCCTATATTTCAAAATATCGCACAGCATTTTTATAGGACGCGTATGTATTGTGATTGTTTCGATGCATAGAAACGTATTTGTGTATGTTTACGTGTTAGGTATATGTATTTGTGTAGGTATGTAAATGCATGTATATGTGTATATATTTACAGGAATATATGCACATATGTGTGTACTAAACTGACAACTAGCATTTTAAGTAGAGATAATGGTCGTTTTTCTGGTCACTCTGAACTTGTAACATTACCTAACTCGTCATCTCTTTATTGTTGTAAAGCATTCACGTAAAAACTATACATTTTGTGTGTGATCATCCATATATATTTAAATAAAATGCTTATCAACTAATGACCGTTATGTTCAAATTATTTAATTACAAGTACAAAACTTGTAATTTTCGTGGTCCTCGATCATGCTTATACATATAGATATATTTTTTTCGTGCTTCCTTGAAAATGAGATTTTTGAACATCGGCCGAAACAAGCGATTCATATATTATTTTCTGGCGTCAAGAACTGCGAAGTTTTATGTCATGTATACGATTACTGTTGAGAGTTTCTCACCCCACAATGAAAATTCATCGTCCATGAAATTGTGTTCTCTTACAGTTATCATTAACTGTATCATCAAATGTAGATTAAGCAAGATTAGGAGTACCTTGTCCTCAATCATTTATTTTCGACTAGTGACATGGGTATTACAATACTCATGTGTGTGTATCATCTAAGTGTATTAGCTTTACGGTACTTTAAAAACCAATGATGGTACTTCTGTACCATCTCTATAGGAAATAAACTGTTTTTCATTTTTTTCTTTTTTCTTCTGGAAGAGACACTGATCTTTCTTTCCTCTTTAAAATTTTTTAATGAGTAGACGTAGAAACTTTGAAAGTATTCTCGAGTATATTTAGTAACAACTAGACTGTTTTCATGGGGCTTTAATTAATTGTCGCATTTTAATTAGGCTAGTACTCGGTTCATGCAAAATTTTTGCTCTCTTGCTCATCTTTTGCGGTTTTCTGTTGTATGATACTGTTTGTGTTTCTCACTCATGCTTTGAACCGTCGTTCCAAGAATGAGAAGATGTATTTCAATCAAATTATTCTAATATTTTTTAGTAATTCCAGATCGTAGATTGGGCTGAACTGTTGGGTGATGATGACACAGTGGTGGCTAATTTCCAAATGATATAATTCGATGTTACTACTATTGGAGTGAAAAAACTCGAACAATCTAAACAATTCCTAAGCTATAAGAAAATGATTAGCATAAAACTCTAAATTTTATTATAAATGAGAGTCGATAGAGATATGAATAGATAAGAATTTGTTATTTTCCAAATTTCCGGTAAATATTTCCTAAAATTTACTCCTGACTGGGACGTTTTTACGTTATTTCTTGCAAAATACCTAGAAAAATTGTTAAAATTAATCCGTGTCGAGATAGTCAAACATTGGACAAAATATCAGCACGTCACTGAAAATTAAGAAAATATATGAATTATTTCAGTCTAGAAAGGATAATGATTTTTGGAGCGAGAATGTGCTCTCTTTTAAGATTTAACCCTTCTGAAACCTTTAAGGTTTTTAAGGCTTAATTAAGGCTTAACCCTCGGATTAACATACAGGGTCTCTACAGTAGCAGATAATGATTTCAAAAATGTGCAGCTCTTGACAAAATAAAATAATTTTTTAGTTCTACGTTTTATCTTGCTGGTGAGATTCTCAAGGAATCGAAAAATTAGAATCAGAATACGCATATTAAAATGAAACTTGATAGCTTGAATTTCATTTTGATTGTACCCTGACAAATTAAAAATCTAATATATGAAGTGTGAGAGTTCCATTTGAAGGAGTCTCATTCTGTGGATTTCACAGCTTCGTCTGTTGCACTAAGCAACTCTAATTTGCACCTCCCGTATTCTTAAAATCTTTCACAATCACAAAAGAAACCAGAGCATAAACTTTACTGCTGAAGGATCGTGGTGTTAGTGAAACTGTTAAGTTTATAATTTCAATCTATTTTCATTTCGTTTCGCCAATATTCTTTCTCTTCTGCCGCTGATTGCAATATTATTAAAAATCACATCTTTTCCAGCGCAAAATTATTGTCTCATATTTGTATGTAAATGGTTTGCGTCTTGAAATCTCTGGTACTATTCAGTTGGTCAGAGTTCTACATATTGGTGTTTTACTTTTTACCATCAGAATCAAAGGCTTAATTTGTTTCAAATTTAATTTTCTTTGCACTCAAGCATTTATAGACAATTCTGTGCCTATTGTGTACCCCGCATAACTATTTCATTTTGCTAAATATATATGAATCCTGGTCTATTGTGAGCTTATTCATTTTTTCCTCGGCATGCAAAATAAAAAGAAGTACCATGAAATATTTTTCTCATAGTATACGAGTGCACGAGTACATACAACTAAACTGACCACAGCATTTCAAAGTTGCTCAACCCCGTAATGAAAATTGATGGTTTTGAATATCAATTCCGTCCAACTGTTCACGCGAGTTAATACTAGTACTGCAGCATTTGCACAAACAAGCGGGTGGAGTTTGTTCGTCGTAAAATTACCATTAAATTTTCCTTTCACATAGTACTTAAACATGTTCGTAACTGAATTCAAATGAAATTAAAATTTGATTTTATGCATAGGATTCTCCGCAAGCTGAACGTAAAAAATAAGAATTACACCTATGGAGTGGCGTTGGAAATCCCAGGTATTTCTTTTTCGCTCCTAGCAGAATCTCAAGAGAAATCAAACTCTTGAGTTGGTAGTTTATTTAACCCTTAACTGTTCCACGTATCATGTTTGGTACGTTCGAAAAAAAGGCTCGTACATTTTATTCCTTGACTAATTTGTGCCCTTACGTGTTTTTTTCAAGTTCTCTGCAGAGTTGCAGTTCCATCCCTAATCTGATGTTGGTGACAACCTGATTTCAGTGCCTGTCGAATAACTGTGGTTTTGATAACGGCAATATGTGTAAAAATTTTTTTACAGATAGTTGTCTAAAAGCCTTGGCGCACATGGGACATCATAAAAATACGATTGCTATTGGAACGTTATGAAAATTACTAAAAGAATTCTGACGTTAACAGAATGAGTGATTGTCAACGAAAATTTCAGTTTGAGTAGAAATTTGAAATATTCCATGCAATTTAAGACGTTCGGAAGGTCCTGATGAAAGACAGCCATTTTTTTAAACACGTTGAATATTCAGAACTATCTCCAACTTTTTAAGTCATAATGGTGTGACAATAAAAATATTGTCAATTAACATCATCCTATTGGGAACGTAACCAATGAGAAACATTATGTTTTTCTTAACTTAACCGATAATTCACTGCCACAGATATATAGTTACAAGCACCCTATAGATGCATTTTGAAACCCTATTTCTCACGAGGCCTCAACTTAATATTAGTACGAATAGAATACGATTTCTCCATAACGAAATGCAAATGTTGTTGATTTTTATTTGATATGTACGTTGTGTTTACATGGGTAATATAAAAGTAAACCTAATAAAACTGAAAATAAACCCTAGAGTTACCTTGTAGGAAACCCATAACGAAGCTGTCACAATGTACAGTACCCGTAGACGTTACCATGAGATATGTCAAAAAACGTGGCATGCCACAGCAGACGTGGTTGCTTGGTGTATAGCGTCAATATTTTTTACATGAATGATCCTGCGATGTATCAAGCAATTCCCAGGCACAGTCTTTTACCTTTTGTTATGAGTTTACTCCTCAACAAACCGAGTCACTCAGCACCATGCATTTTCACTTCATCGTGCATAGGTAGTCAATTTTCCCATTCAAAGTATAAATTTTCCTTTGGGGTCTGAGAGAAGCATTTTATTCAGAAAATGACGAGAATAATTTTTCATGGAATGTCGCTCAAGTGATTTTCTCTCAGAATCAAAATCAACGAAGCAACAGAAAAATATTAGTACAAAAAACGTATTAACAGCATAGTTGGAATCCTCACGCTGAATAATGTCACAATTGCCATTAAAATCTCGTTTATCTTCGTTTAGAACTGATCACGCGGTGATGAACAAAAAATGTTTCCTAAGCCGAGGCATGAAGAAGCACATAAGTATTTGATTACACTAGAGCGGATTTGTTATTGTCGAGCACATGCTGCATTTCCCAATTCATTTTGAGGTATCTCATTAGCGCAGCGTTTAAATTGAAAAGTATAAGAAATTCCTTTCTCAGATTTCGTGAATTAGATACTTTCTTTAGTTCATCTACTAATTTTGTTGTCGTTTTAGTTTTCATAACGACCGATTTCGAGTCTATCAAACTTACCTCATTTTTTCTTAACAGGCTTCGAGACCAATAATACTTCCAATGATATTACTGTGAGCCTATTTCACATACTTTTTGATATCAGCCCTTCAGCCTATTCAACAATCTTCTAATTTTACCAGTAATTGAGCGTAGAACCGAAGCGCTCACATGCATAGGTTCAGGTTTACATAGATCACTTACCGATACATTTGAGAATCAATGAATACTGAACACGTTTGTACAGCTGCATGAGAAACAAAATATTAATACCGCTTGCTACATAAAGCCTCACTTTCCAGATATACGAGTATCTCATGACCTTATTTGCTTTCGTACACAGTCCTAAAAACACTCATCCACTACAACAGGAGAATTACATATGTATGATTGAGAAGCTGATGTTTCCTTGTTTAAAACGAGTATTTTTAACTCAGCTGTTTTCCGCTCGAATATTGAGAGTACTCAAAGGAACAGCAGCAATGTTTGTATGCTCACCCCATTCACGATGTATTGACACGGAAATAGTATCCAGTATACCCTGCACTGCTGAGGCTGCTCTAGTCTGGGTTGTGATACTCACGAGGTTCACGCAGCGACTGAACACAAGTCAGTTACTCAGTCCTTAGGCTCGCTGGTCCGCTTCGAGCTGGTCTACGGAGGCGGTCGCTCAGGGTGAGGGGTGTGCGGACAGCCAATTGCCGATGAGAATATAAATTTTGCTGGGCTAGCTGCTCTAAGGGATCATCCCAGTTTGAGACTTTTTTTCGTCCGATTCGTTTGAAAATTGGCCAGTATATGTCTTTTGTGAAAGTAAACCTATTTTACTCATGTCATTTTTTCGATTTAGGCCTTATTTTTTTTTTTTGACGAAAAATGTGTTTTTCGGTAAATTTTTATTGGTATTTCAGATAGGAACTCGTCCTTCAGTTTTGGTGCTAGAACAAAAACAAAGACAGTTTTAGAACCCTTGGAACGTTTCTAACAAACTCAAGATCGGCTTTTTCAATTTCAAATTTTTTCTATTTTTTCAAAAATTTTTGAAATTTCAAAAATCAGCAACAATTTTTTTGGGTTTAGAGCTATATATTTCTTCAAAGAATTCGAATTTGAAAAAAAGCGATCTTGAGTTTGTTAGAAATGTTTCAAGGATTCTAAAACTGTCTTTGGATTTGTTCTAGCATCAAAACTCGAGGACAAGTTCCGTTTTGAATGGTAAAAAAGGAAAATTTTTCACTACAGCCCAAAATCGAACTATGTCTATTGAATTTGAATATAACGAAAATTTTTTGTACATGAATGCAGTTTCCATGATCTATTTCGATGTACAAACAATGAGCAGCATTTTCCTTGTGAATTTCATGTAAAGATCTAAGAAATATCGTAGTTATGAGTAAATAAAAATAATACATTTTATTTCAGTAATCACCATGATGAGACTTTATCATTTTTTTCCGCCCGATTTGTTTGAAAATTGGCCAGTAAATGTATTTCGTGAAAGGAAACTTTTTTATTCGTGTCACTTTTTCGATTTATGCCTTAGTTTTTATTTTTTTACGAAAAAAGAGTATTTCGGTATATTTTTTTGGATATTTCAAAACGAGACTCGTCATCGAGTTTTGACGCTAGAACAAAACCAAAAACAGTTTTAGAATCCTTGAAACATTTCTAACAAACTCAAGTTCGCTTTTTTCAAATTCGAATTCTTCGAAGAAATATATAGCTCTAAATCCAAAACAATTGTTGCTGATTTTTGAAATTTCAATAATTTTTTATAAAATAGAAAATATTTGAATTTGAAAAAAGCCGAACTTGAGTTTGTTAGAAATGTTCCAAGGATTCTAAAACTGTCTTTGGATTTGTTCTAGCATCAAAACTCGAGGACGAGTCCCGTTTTGAATGTAAAAAATTTGCCCTCAAAATCGTCATTTTCGGTCCCCTTTTCATCCCCCTGGGGGGGTTCTAGTGTCCGTAGGGCCATAAAATTTCATGGCATAATAACCCATCCCATAAGGATCCTTTTTCAACAAAAAAAAATTGGGCCTCAAAATCAGCATTTTCGGTCTCCTTTTCACCCCCCTGGGGGGGGGGGGGGGGTTCTAGTCTCCGTAGGGCCATAAAATTTCATGGCACAATAACCCATCCCCTAAGGATCCTTTTTCAACAAAAAAATTCAGTGGGGGGAGCCGGTGGAGCCCAATTGGGCTCGGGATGATCTCCTTAAACATAATAAGATATTACGTTTTTACTCGTGTTAAGTGCTGCCAGAGATTTGATTTCAGAAATTAATTTTATCGTCTCTCCTGGCTTATAGCACACATATGAATATCAAAAAAGAGGTTATGAAATGTTCTTAACATTTAAATTTCCGATGGATGAAAGAGCTGAAAATTGTAGACGTCCGGCTTTCAAAGCGGTAGAGAAAAACAGCTCGAACACAGCAAAACACTGAGTAAAAACTTCATCTGAATCCCTTGAGTGGTCGGAGAAACCCAACGCAAGAGCCATTCGATTAAGTCGTGAGCTTTTTCTAGCCTTAACCTCACTAGTTTAGTTACTAATTGAAATATGGATCAAAAGTAGCCTTAGCCTTTCAATTAACGCAGTACTATACTCATATCCAAGAGTACTACCGCTCAAAGGGCACGTATATGTCACCCTAGTTTGCCATAACTAGATGTCACCCTAGTGTGTGCGTCTTAGAAAATGACTTCTGTAGAACACAGTGCCACGCTAGCTTTTACGCTCAACAGACTTTCCTCATCACCCTTCTTCTTTACGTTTATTCACAACAATGCAAAAAAAGGAGAAATATAATTAGATGTGTTACTAACTCATTATTTTAGCTTCTCTCGTGTAACCTCATGTCCACGAGCAGGTGAAAGTTTGTAGTACATTCAATCCTTAACTGCTAGCGTGTCATGTTTGACTCACACAATAAAAAGGCTTATACATAAAGAGAGTGCCCATCCATCCGCATTTCCCAAACTGCCTATATATGACTCAACTTACCATTATTTACGTCCATTCTTAAGTGAAATGGTTCAATTTCTGATTTGGTCGCTATTAATTTGCAGTTTGAAAAAATCAAACAATGTAAGCGGTATAGCACAAGATTTTTTTATACTTTTCATTAGGCTGCCACAATAATAATAATAAATGCGTACACTCTTTGAGACAAAACTAAACACGCACTGACAGTGACTGCAATAATTTCACTCAAGGTAGTCTTTTAACACCAAAAAGGAAGAAACAGCAACACCGAAGAGTACATTGAACTTTCGACTAAAATTAATTGCGCACGAAATTGGGATGGAATATTAGATAAATTCACTTCTGTGGGTTCATAGTGAGCAAACATGGTTATATAAATAAAAATCCTGACATACTCATTGAGTTGTTTAAAAAATATCGAAAGCCGTACGAAAAAGGTACATGCCTTCAAACCGTCTTCTTTTCCCCATATGATATGACATGAGCTTCCTAGATTAAGTTATCAGCTGATCGAAGATGCCATATGAACACTTTTTCATTGCATCTCAAAACGGGGAAGAACAAGAAATCTGAGAACGATGGAGCTAATGATATAATTAAGAGGTACTCTCGGCTATTTCACTGCAAGCAACCAGGATTTAATTACCTTTATAGAACGTGCATCATTATTTCATTAATAGGGAAACACTCTCTACAAAACTAAATATCATCAAAAAGTGTGAAACAATTTGACCGCACACCATGTTTTCCGAGTTGCAACAGTTCATTGCAATCATCATGTAAAACGCGATTAAGATGAGGAAACACGGAAATGGAGTCTGTCAATAGCAAACTTCTATTTAGTGTTTCAAGAGTTATAACCCTATTATGCTCTTTCGTGAAATGAGTTTTGAAGTAAATTTTTAACATCATCAGTCAATCTTTGAAGTAGAAAGCAGTACCCGATGAACTTCAATCATCATCTACCAATTCCAACTGAACAAAACACTTGATCAGAGCTGGACGGCGCTATTTTGAGATGTACTTTTTACCTATGACAGCACGCCTTCTACGGTCCTTTTGAACTAAAAGCCCGCTCTGATTGCAAAGAGTATAAATAATGAACTCCATAAGGTTTCATTGTGGCTTAAAGCTAATAAAATAGGCCTTAAAATCGATTTCGATAAAATAAAATGGATAAAATAAAATATATTACATTCCCAAACAAGAGAAATGTATCTCTCCTACGCATTAAATTTGACGGAGGTAAAATTGAAGAAACCAACTCAAGTAAGTTCCTGAGCATCATGATAGATGAACATCTGACCTTCAAAGAACACATCGCTTATATTAAACAATTTAAACAATTTATTCACCACAGGTGATACAGAGGTGGAATGTTTCTTAAGTCTAGTACAATGGTCAAATGTGAGTATAGCTAGCTGAGGGCTCGAACAAGTTCAGCGACTTCTAGGGCATCCTACCATATTAGCATTAAGCTATCGAAATTCATCGGAATCCTATTTAAAGTTAAAAATTTCCTGCCTGAAACAGCTTTGCAAATGCTGTGTCGAACACTCATTCAACCATACTTAGAATGCTGAATGGAAGCATGGCACGGAACTGATAATAATAAAACAAGTATACTTTTTACTGTGGAAAAAAGCCTTGTTCCCTCAGTCTTCCCTCACCGAGCTCGAGCTCGTAACGAAGGAAAACTCTCCGAACGAAGGAAAACTCTGAAGATGTAATTGCACACTGCGATACGCTCCCTCTATAATCAATGAGACAAAATTTTAATAACTGTGATGTACCTTAATATTTCATTTCATATTTAACATCTTATCTCATTCTGTTGAATAATTAAAACGTCCTTCAAGCAGGAAAAACTCTCGGTGAGCTAAATATAATCACGACTTGTGTCGGAGACTGTGACCTGGTCGTAAAAAATGTGAAATAACGTAGAACAAATTTCGAGAAACAGACATCTTGAACTCAAAGCACCACTGAGCGTAACCAACCTTCATTATGGAGACGTCATTGTTCACGGCCGACTCCCACTCTCCCTGTTCCTCGCCTCCTTCCTCCAGCATTAAAGGGCAACCCTATCTTCTCTCAGCTGTAAGCTTCAATACCTCGATGAGCGGCTTCAGTTTACCTCACTTTTCATAAAATACTTACAGAGCGAAATAAACATTAGCAAATCAGTATCACCGATAAATATACATAAGCTACTTCATTCTCAGAATCCAGTTATAGCTTTGTACAAAATACGCACAATGCATCCTTACGGGACTCGCTTCGCAGCTCGGAAAGTGGCATTATCTGAACAAACGTTGCCCCCCAAGATATCCATAGTATATGGTTCTCTCAAAGGCAAAAATGCGGCCTTACTAAGCACAATGCCTGCAAGTAGGAGACCCATACCCTCACACGCACTGGATTCTAGTGCTCAAATGACAGGAGGCTCACAAACAGCCGCCAGTACTCCCCTCCAGAGAATGCATGTCACCTTCTGAAGCAACGTCAGCGAAGACTGTCCAACCAATATCGCCCGATGAGGGAAAACATATCTGCCAAACCTCCAGCAATCATTTGAAGGCTCCAAGCAGTCAAATCTCAGCCGCAGCACAACAACCATCTGCTGCGCCTCATCTCAACGAGCAAAACAGCGCGTCAGCTCCCCAGCTCTGCGTCACCAATAAAGCCCATATGAGACGGTGGCTCTGAGTGTGAACATTTGCGCGTAGCATCGCTAGCTCCTCCCATTTCCTCTCTTTCTGTCGCAACTCTGCTCTCTGTGGCCGTGTTCGAACTTACACGAGTGTGGAAATTCGTGATCGCTCTGTGCACGATACGGCGAACATGCACGCCGACGCTGTCTCAGTAGCTAGCCAGGCTTCGTATGAGAAGGATGTCTGCGATAAGTTGTTCTCTCCCTTCACCTCCGCCGCTGGCTGACTGGTGCGGGCGGTCGACCATATTATTTATAGAAATTCTCAGAACTCACCCATGTTTATGTAGAGAGATAAGTAGCGAGTATAGAGATAGATCTCTACGAAAAATAGCACTAAACAACATCTTTAAAGAAATGAAGCCAGAGATTGAATTAACTCCAGAGTAAATAAATAAATACACTTCAGTCGCAGTTCAGGCAGGAAAACAAAACTAAAAAGATTCCCAGAAATCAGGTACAGGAACTGATGAAATGGTATTCCCAAATTGCGATTCCCATTTCCAATAGTATTCCCATTCTTAGACGAAGATGACATTCATTGCGCCTCGTCTTCGTCATTGTATGAAATACTTCATTCTCAGCCCAATGTAGGTAACAAGTTAGTTCTTCCACATGTATTATTACTTCTCTTGTTTCCTGCATAAAAATTACTATAATGATTTTTTTTCGGAAGTTTGAAATCGCAGTTACATTATGCAGAAGTAAAAAATGACGGAAACAAGCATGTATACGCTATTTGTACTTTTTCAGGAGAATAAGTGTTCTAGTGTAAATTTATACTGTACCGCTATGTACAAATTTTCAATTCGTTTCTCTAATACTCATATTTATTATTGTTCAAAATACAGTCAGTACAGTGTTAAAGTTTGTATGTCAGCCTGATGACTAAACCAAGCATTAAATAATCGAACTAAGTATATAAAATGTGGTGATAGTCATTTCTTCACTTACATCAGAGCTATTTTAATGTACGATGCAGTATTATTAAAGATGGTACCTGCTCTTAAAATTAGAGTTACCTGTACCAATGCACATGCTGCAATTGTGTGTACAAGTGCCTCAATATTACCAGTATTGGATGTTTTTCATATTTACGACAATCAATCTGCATTCCACCGTGCAAAAAAAACCTTCAATTGCAATCAAGCGTAGTTGCTTGCATTCACGGGCGCCACGCATTCCACACTAGTTGTTAATCATATATATATATGACGCAGATATTGAGCCATATTAATTTTATAATTCTTTTCTAAATGGTATACATATTTTGCTGGTATCAGAACCCCTAAAATAATATTAATGCATTTAATTAACCATGTTTTAATTTTGAATTTCTGTGAATTAACCGTCGAAAATGAACATGACTTGAAAGACATGTATTGGTGAATAAAATAATGAAAACAAATCCAGCTTCTGATTTCCGTGCGCTACTGCGCGCCGTGTCTGTGGCAGGCCAACACCGTCTCGTGTAATAACATCGCAGTGTGTTGGTGACGGCGGCCGCCATGACTTCGGAGAAGAGAGCGCATCTCTCGCACCCATGAGTGCCACTTCTTGCCACCGTCTCATACGGGCTTAACGCTCCAAATTGTCCACCAGCGACGGAGACACCGACGCCATCCTCATCAGTGGTATAGAACAGAATAGTTGTTATTATTAAGGAATCCTATCCAGACATTTCAAGCGTGGTAGACTCTTCTCATTCTCCAGATTTTATGTTCGATAATATTCGCGCACAAACCGATACTGGCAGTAAAATACCCCACAGCGCAAGCTGCGAGAACAAAGGAAAATTTTCAGTACAGAGCAATACAAAATACATTGTTACTTCTTTTAATGGGTACTTGCATCCGCTTCAAATAACAAGCTCTCAAAAAATTCATGAAATTATTCACAACCTGTTTCAGACAGCAGCGTTTTTTAATAAATCCCTAAGACTACGTGAGCCTCCCAGCCCGTCGTCGATTTTCTCCACATTATCAAGCATTCAGATCTTAACCGAGCAACTTTTTTGCTTTAAATTCATATATAAGTTCTCAAGACCTTGCACCTGTGGTATATGCCAGTATTTTTTCTGAAGTCGACTCCAATTATTGTCGAGAACCTTATGATACTTTTCTGCTGAGTGACAATATCCTTAGCACAACCAGAAGGAAGGACATCGATCGTTCGTGTTGGATCCAAACTGTTCCCTCTGGGCTCATTGATGACCTTCTCCTTACTATAAATAGTATGCCTAGATTTAAAACTATATCCTAAGTTTTGATGGTCTCTGCCACTCGCCCTCAAACCTAGCTAGAATAAAAAAACTAACTGTTAGGAAATACGCACTCTCTCGTATTTAAACAATTTTAGCGATTTAAACAATTTATTTACCACAGGTGATACAGAGGTAAAATGATTCTTAAGTCTAGTACAATGGTCAAATTAGAGTATAGCTACCTGTGGGCCCGAACAAGTTCAGCGACTTCAAGGGCATCCTACCATCACGTTATTCTAAGGTGTACAATAATGTTTAACCTAATTCACTTAACCTAGTTTCGCATTAGACTGATCAACGAGATAATTAACTCGATATTTGATGCTGTATTTTACAAAAATGGTCAAGTCGGCTATATTTAACAGTATATTCGATAAAACGAGTTAAGAGCAGACTAGAGATCGGTTATGTTACCCATGCCAAGTTACATTATTAGGACCAGACATGTAGGAGATAAGATGTGACTTGGTGATCTTACACGACTAGTATTCTGATAGGAAGTGAGATTCAAGATGTCTTATGAATACTTCGTAAGAATTACTTTCACTGATCTTCGCAGGTATTGAGTTCCAAGTTTTAGTTCCAACGAAGAGGATACTGTGTTGCGACCGGGCCTTTGAATAATAAGGAAGCATGAATTTACTTCTATTTGAGGTTAAATGGACGTGATGACCAGTTTGCGCAGTTAATAATTGCTTAGGCTATTGTCGCCATCATTTGTTAATGTTTTGTAAATGAAATTACAAATGGAGATTTAGTAGAGATCCTAAAATTTAAGTATTTGTAAATTTTTGAACGAATCATTTGTATGAGCTTTATATTCTAGGTTCTTTACCGTTCTGATAGCTCTTTTTTGCAGATTAAAAATTTTATTGGTTTTATTTATATCAGTTCCGTGTCATGCTTCTATTCCGTATTGCAAGTATGGTGAAATGAGCGTTCGGTAGAGCATTTGTAAAGCTGCTTCAGGCAGGAAGT
This sequence comes from Morinoia aosen, assembly GCA_030386875.1. Taxonomy (NCBI): domain Eukaryota; kingdom Metazoa; phylum Arthropoda; class Malacostraca; order Amphipoda; family Talitridae; genus Morinoia; species Morinoia aosen. The sequence goes on along the minus strand of CM059573.1, from coordinate 23,528,823 downwards.
TTTTAATTTTATTTAGGATTCCGATGGATTTTGATAATTTATAACTAATATGAGTGATGTGCTCTTTGAAGGTCAGATGTTTATCTAATATGATGCCCAGAAGCTTACATGAGTTGGTTTCTTCGATTTCACCTTCGCCAATTTTACTGCGTGGGAGAGATACATCTTTCTTGTATGAGGAAGTAATATATTACGTTTTATCGATATTAAGGCTTATTTTATTAGCTTTAAGCCACAATGAAACCTTAGAAAGTTCATTATTTATACTCTCCGCAATCATAGCGGGATTTCTGTTCGGAAGGACCGCAGAAAGCGTACTGTCATCGGCAAAAAGTATGAATTTGAAGAATGATGTAAATTTATTAATATCATTGATAAAAATCAGAAATAGGAGAGGCCCAAGAACAGATCCTTGTGGAACTCCATGGCTAATTGTCTGTGGGTCTGATTTTGCGTCGTCAATGACAACGTATTGCTTCCGATTTGTTAGGTATGATCTGAACCAATCATGGGCAACCCCTCGAATGCCATAACAGTGTAGTTTCGAGAGTAGTATTTTATGGTCCACACAATCGAATGCTTTTCGAAAGTCAAGAAATACAGAGAAGACAGGCTTTCCTTCATCTATATTAGAATAAAGGAATTGCAAATGATTTAATATAGCCTGTGTTGTTGATTTTTTAGAGCGAACGCCGTATTGTTTATCGTAAAGAAATGATTTTTGTTCAAAATATGAGTACACTTTTTATACACTATTTTTTCGAATACCTTGCTAATTAATGGAAGTACGGAGATAGGTCGATAATTGTTTACACAGGTTTTTTCACCATTTTCTAAGATAGGGGTTACTCTAGCAACTGTTAGGGAGTTCGGGAAAGTGCCCAGTAAGAGAGACTGGTTAATAACATTGGATCTCAGCGGGGCTACAATCGCAGCAATAATTTTAAGTACTTTTGTCGGAAACGTTTGTAACCCACTCGATATATTTTTCAGGTTGTTTATGCACGCAATTACATCGGAAGTGTTGGTAGGCGTAAAGAAAAAGGAGTTGTGTTCTCGAATATGATCCATGTATTCCAGATGATCAGTAGGTTCACTTGGAATACCATCAGCCTATAGTTTTCCCTACTTTTCCGAAGAAATTGTTAAAGAGATTAGCAATTTCTTTCTTCCCATGCTATGCTACATTATCTTGAACAACTAGATTAATTTTTTTTTATCGGCGTTATTCGGTTTACAGCAAGAGTTAAGGAGGGGCCAAGTCTTTTTGACGTCAGCTTCAAATTAAGTAAACTTGCGCGTAAAGTAGCTCTTTTTTGATGTCCTTATCTGATTTGTCACATATTTTCTGAATCGGTTATATGTTTCTCGAGATATTCACCCTTCGTAAAGGAGGGCTAGGTACGCTTGACGTTTCTTTATATTTATCACGATGTCTCCAGTAATCCAGGGCTTTTGTTTATTTTTCGGGGTAACTGTACGAGTTACAATTAGGCAACACTGATTGTATGCGACCATTATAGTTTCAGTCAACTTTACTACTGCTTCATCAATGCTCGTTGCATTATAGTGTTGAGAGATGTGCAATGTTGGTATTAATTCTTTTAGAACGGTGCGCATTTCTTCTAAATTTGATTCGTTTACTTTACGATTTGAGTAAGTTTCAGCCCGTGGCTTGGTGCAAGCAATATAGACATTTTTCTTAACAAGAAAAACTGGAAATTGATCTGATAAGTCAGAAGTAATGATTCCAGAAAGAAAATCACTTGGGTCTGTCATAAATATATTGTCAAGCAGCGTAGCAGACTCAGAGGTTATTCATGTAGGCTTTGTGATGATCGGAAGGAAAGATTGAGTCTGGAAGGCTGTTAGAAAATGAGAGATTGGTTCACAGCTTTCATGTTGCAGTAGATCATAATTGAAGTCACTGCATATTATTATGTCATTGTGTAAGGACCTGTTGAATTGAGAAATAATAGGATTTAGCTTATTCAGGAAGGATATAGGACAGGCTGTATGAGGCCTATACACCGTTCCAAGCACAATGCGTTTACCATCTCTAGACAGTTTTACGAAGAGTGATTCCATATGATCCTGATTCGTTGATGCACTTGCAATGATTCTCGAGTCTATGTGGTTAGATATATACGTGCTCATGCCTCCGCCTCGCTGTTTTTTTTTTATCGAATGGTAACTATGATAATTTTCAAATCGAATCATGTCTTTGGTCGAGTCACCTAGCCAGCTTTCGGTGAAGCTAATCACGTCTAGGTTATATTTAAGTTCAGTAATAGTACATTGTATCTCTTCCAATTTTGGATAGAGTGACCTACAGTTCAAACACAGGAGTGAGAAATCTTGGCGAGTTATTCGTATAGTTCCGTTTAATTTTGATATATTAGTATACCTACACTCTTGAGAGTCGTTTAGGTTTGGATATATTCTGTTCAAATGATTGAGATCTGGGTCCATTTCATTGAATATATCAGCGTGATCAGTCATTTTAAATTAGTAAGCAGTAAGGAGTAGGTAACATATAGCTTAGAAACGAAATATAGAGTCAAGCTTAAAGGGATATTCCTGTCTAAAAACTAGCTTATGAAGTAAGAAAAATTAGAGTAAAAATCTAGCGCGATTTCGTGAGTACACACAAAACTCAGTCCATGAGCGAATAATATTGGAGGTCAATGTCACAACATTGGTGCAAACAGATTGCTGAGGGCGTTTTCACAAGTTCACATACAACAGGTAATAATTTTTAAAGATTATGACGACAATGATACAATCAGCTAATATTGTTTACGCGTAACAATAACTTTAGTGGTAAAAAATAAAAATTCACAGTAATATTGGTAGGTGAAAAATTGCTGATTGCGTTGTTACAAAAGTTCACACACAGCTATCATAAATGTTTACACACACATCTGTTATACATTTTTCAAGATTGAGGTTATAACTGATATCAAATTGAGGTGAAACTGACATGATACCTAATAGAGGTGAAACTGACATGAAACTGACATATCTAATTGAGGTGATCACCCAGTCTAGTCACCTGTTTCGATGACATGTTCAGTTGTTGCATCAGGTATTGCTCGAGGTCTTCTGGAGTGTTGATCTGACGGCGTCCTGAATCTGGGTGTCATGCAACACAAGTGGTTTCGACTCTATTCTGTTATAGTAACCCATAATCTTAAGTATTTTCTTTGTGTGTCCAGTTCCCTGTACGGGGCCTAAGTCTGTTTTTCTGCGCCGATGGAGCTCCTGTTTATTTACTTTGGTTAAACCTCAAGTTTCATTGTATTGTATTTCAGTAATCGAATATTAGATTGGTTACTTAGCTGAATGGCACATACATTTTAAATGTAATTTTGCGTGTTGTATCGTGTTATGCAGTAACTCATATCTATGTACGCTATTTTCGCAGAAGTGAATATATCATGTTCTTTGCTGAAATGTTTCAGTGAATTTAAGAGGCCATGCAAAGAGATTCTGCAAAAAACAGTACATACCCTTAAGTTAAAAGAGATTTCGTTCACTTAGTTGAATGAGGATTTAGTCTAATAGGAGACTTCGCCTAAAAAGGAGCTTAAGGAACAACTACAGGTGGACAAACTATTCCGCATAGCTTGTCGAAAAGGATGACCCTGTCGCAGTTCGGCTAATCAGGGAATTTCCTGAGGACCCTAACGGACTGATTACGGCTCACACAAATGCTCGTCTTTCTAACGGTACCACCGTAGTTTGGCATAGACAGAATTCACTTCTGTTGTCCTAGCGGACTAATTAGGGCGCAGGCGGTACCCACACAAACCTCACTCCCGCGGTACCACCGTAGTTCGGCACAAACAAAAATTACTTCTGTTGCCCTAGCGGACTAATTACGGTGTAGGCGGTCCCCACACAAAACTCACCCTAGCGATACCGCTGTAGTTCGGCACATACAGAAACTACTTCTGTTGCTCTAGCGAACTAATTACGGCGTAGGCGGTACCCACACGAACCTCAGGAAGGGCAGCTTCTCGGAAAAGCTAGCGCCGCGGAAAAAGGTAGCTGCACAGAAGATAGCCCCTTTTCCACGAACCCTCACGTCGACCACACGGCGGTATCGACACTCGACTTTCCCAATACGTACAGAGGAACAGGGGAAAGTCAGGCAAATAACGATATTGAAAACCATTCTAAAGAAAATCAAATAACTCAGAAAAATTTATTGCTCATCAAGCCTCTTCCGGAAATCAAAATAATAATAATGAAGGCATTTACGGATGCTTTATTTTCAATCAAGCCTGATACATATCACTTTGTACATTGGATTTTCAAATGCCTTGTATCTAACGCCAAGACGCCATGACGCTTTCCCCCGGTTAAACCGGTACCCATTTCAGAGACCTGGGTAGGGTGGGGTATTGTACTTGGAATTTTTCTCCTATACCCAACAGAGAAAATCGCCACCACCAGCGCCGAGATTCGATCCCGGTTCTGCCGCACGGCGGCAGAAACCTCTAGCCCCACGGCTATAAATCCCGTGCGCAGTCACGAAGAGAATCACTATAATGGAAAACGGCCTCTGAAAAAATCTCCTACCTCTGCAAGGCCCCCAACGTACGACCTAATCGATGCTGATACCAAAAAATTAGCAGTGAACCAAATTTGAACACGAGTTGCAGACATACTGGATGACTAGAAACGATCTCTCAGAATTGAGCCTGCTTACACTTTAGGTAACGGACACTGTCTCCTCCACGCAGTAACGACACAGCTTGCATCACAACAAACCTCGCAATGGAATTATATGTCTCTAAAAAAAGCCATCAAAACTGAGAGCTCCAGGAACAGAGACCAGTATGCAAAATTCCTTGACAAGAACAGTGATAGTTTCGAACTACTTATCGATAAATATATCTACAGAAAAGTGTTTGATCGATTTCAGCTGAGCTAGGGGGAGGGGGTAATTAAGCATTTTATTTATTTCTTTTATTTTTCATTGCTTTCAGCGCACACTAGCATTGAACTTTTAAATCAAAAGAACTCTAAATTTCCGTAATTAAAATTATCACTGAGGACCATTGTTTAATCTATCTATACGTGCCAAATTTTGTAAATATTCTCCACTCAGATGTGATATTCGGCCACAATGTTATTCCGTTTTATCCCATGTACACATGTCCACGTAATGCTGAAGAGAATCCCAATAAGATGTGAACCCCGAAATGTTTTCTTTGCTGTTGTGTTGATCCTTTACTGTAACCTGAGTTTACTTAAAAATTTCTATGAGGAAATTAAACGCCAGTTCATTTATACGTTTCTCGCAGTCTTCTTTCCTTTTAGTTATTTTTTCCGAATACTTTCTTACGATTACAGTGAGCTCGACTGTCATTTTTCGATGTAGTAGATGGTAGGTGTTTTTTATATATATATTTTTTTTTCTTACATTAATTTTCAATAAGTATATATATATATATATATTAACATGTGTGTATACGTATGTAGGTATATTTATATCTACGTAAATAGATATACATGTTTCTATTTCATTTCTTCGCGTGAAAACTATCCAGTTAATTAATTATATTGCTCTAGCGAAACGATTAAAATATAGATCTATCACTTCCCCAGTGGGCTTTTTTGGGAATCGGAAAAGTGAAAAATACAATTAGTGAAATAAAGTGCAATTTGAGCATATGAATCGGGGCAAAATTTTCTTTTGGCCCGTATGTTGAACAAGCTATGAATTTTGATGTTGAGTATATGTTTGTTTGTCTACGCATTTCTACCCAAATTTTGTAGATATTTGCTAATCATGAGTGATATCTGGTTTACACTGTATCTCCATTTTATCCCATGTACCCATGTCCGCATGATGTTGCAGAGAATACCGAGAGGATATGAAATATGTTTTTTTGTTGTTGTTCCTTGACAGTATCTTGAGTTTTCTTAAAATTTATTTTCAGAAATTAAAAACCATTTCATTTATACATTTTTCGAAGTCTTTTATCTTATTCCCTTTTTTCCTCAGGTTATTTCTTACGATTACACAGAGCTTGACTGTCATTTAGATGTAGCAAGAGCAAGATTGTTTATGTTTATTAGTATTTTTCTAATATTCATTTTCAATACGTATATATACATGAATATGTGTGTGTGAGCATGTGTGAGAATGTGTGCGCACGCAAATATGAATGTCTATGTATCTGTGTGCACATGTACACGTTCGCACATATATATATATATTATATATATATACATAGGCATATATATGTTTCTATTTCTATTTTTTGCGTACAAGCAAAAAGGCACATTACATTTTACCTAAAGCTCTACGATCCGTTAACACCGAACCAAATTCCACAAATAAATAAATTGATTGCGCTTGCTTAATGATTCATAAATATATCTATCACGACCCCGAAGGGCGTTTCTGTGAATAGAAGAAATTAAGAGTATAAACAGACAAATGAAATGAAGCGCTAGTGAAAAAATTATCTCTATGTCCGCATGCTGAACAAGCCAAGAGTTTTATTTTTGCGTGTAAGTTTGTTTACGTATTTTTAGATATGCGCGCTGTGTTGCGCGATGTTCTTTATAAATTACTTTGTGACTAACCTTTTCTCAATACTTGATTGTCATTTACGATGGTATTTCAATCTGCTCCGTTATAGCGTTTTTTGTTTTTTTCTTACTTCGATTTCACTACTAACTTAGAAGTTCCGATGAATTCTTTAGTATTATTTGAATTATTCATAAGTTGTCAGTCATCTCTTGGAATGTAAAATATTCAAGAGATGATATTTTTCATTTTTATTCAATTATCCCCTGACAGAGTTAGACTATTAGCCCGCAACGTATGGTTTGTCTATTAGTACGCCTCGTATAGTTTGTCTATTAGTATGCCTCTTATGGTTTATCGATATGCATACCTCGGATAGTTTGTCTATAAGTACTCCTCGTATGGAACGTTTGTCTGAGGACGTCTTGTATTAAGAAGTTTTTAAAAGCCAATATGTTTGCATGTATCTCATGTGGCAACGTCGTTGGAAATAAACGGTTTTTCTTTCTTTCTTGAACACGCAGTAGGGAACCTCATACCTAAATACTTGCTAATGTGACGAGAATACTAGTTCACATATTTGATGAAAAAGAAGATAGGATTTTGATGACAACAATGTCCCCTATATCAAATGCTCCGATAAATTGTCCTGCGGTAAATATACTCCGGAAACAGGGCCACTATAGCGCCCTCGTAAAAATGCGTGAGGAAAATGGTGCCTCTCCTGCCCCCATTTTGGGACTAAATAACATTGATCAAATGGAATTTCCTCCTTAAACTTAAATCACAACCAGTGAACGCGACAATAATGACCTAGAGGCTAATACTAAATGCTCTACTAGACCTAGCAAATGCAATAACTCAACTAAAGATCTGCCTATGGAGATAAATTTACGTTGCACAAAAATGCTCTCAGTCTAAATGGTAAAATGGATGACATAAGGTTGATGTTGATCACTAGCGATATCGATATTTTATGCGTATCTGAAACATGGTTCGATTCACGAGTTGAAAGTTCATATTTAAGCATTACTGGCTACACATTGTACCGTTATGAAGGAGTCAAGAGTAAGAAAGGTAGCGGTTCATGCATTTTCCTCATAGATGTCAAGTCAACATCCTTATTTTCGATAAAAGAAAAATGCGAAGACATAGAAATGGTTTGGTTCAATGTTCAATTAAACAAACACAAGTCTTTCATTAGAGCCTAAGTCTTTCAATATCGATAGTCTTTACAGGCATCCGTCAGCATCTCTACGTTCAACATTAGATTTAATTGAAAATACGCTTAAATTTCTCCAACGGACTAACCCCCTGGATGGGGCCATGCCACCGCCTCAACCAACCCTTCGAGATCAAACTCAGAATCTCCACGTCATAACGCTCACGCACATGAGGCACCCGAGTACATCCGTACTCCGCGATCCGAGTCTGCAACCCCTCGGGCGGCTTCTCGGACCACCGCCAACTGACGGTCCACCAACTGTCAGCGAACCTAGCAACAAAGTCAGTGTCGCTAATTTCGAACGGTGCTGGCGCACCTCTCGAATCCATCGACCCCGCCCCTGCCACCTGGCCGACTCCCAGCTTGGCACAAGCGAATCCATTGCTGGACCCTCTACAGCATCCAGCTGGCCAGGATCTCCCCCAGTCATCTGCATACTTAGAGTCAGGGCCTCTCCTGACGATGACGCCTCCATAAGGTAAATAACACCACTCCCAGGAGACAGTCAACGCCACTATTTCCCAATTCCGGCATGACGAGCGCAGTGACACCAAAACAATGCCCCTGTAGCCCGACTACCACACGACAGTGCTTCCCCTGACAGGAAGTCGTGCCGTCCACCGTTAGCAACGGCTGCTCCGGTCGGAGGTGTAGCCCCAACACCACTGACGGACAAACCACCGCCCGCTCGGTCCCGGAGTTTATTAGACACCAAGAACAATGCCCATTCAACAGGGTACGAACGACTGGCATACGAATCCTAGTCGTAATGCCAGTCGCTCTGAGCGATCCCAGGTCGCCTCGCCTCAGCGACACACTTGCACCGCTCAAGGTCCCTCTCTCCGAAGGGGCACCGTCACCTCCCTCGGAGAGAGAAGACCCCCGGTAAGCCCGGCTTACTCGGTTTTCCTTGAGAAGGACGCGTCGCCCCGACTGGCGCCCTCCGCAAAGAAACCCGACCCACCAACCGTGGGTCCAGGTACCATCAAAGACGGAACTGCCGTGGGACAGTCACGGGCTAAATGCCCCGTTTCTCCGCACGCAAAGCATGCGGACTTCCTTCTGGCGGAAGCTTTCGCAGACCCCTACCAGCAGGCGTCGCAGTACATTGCTTCTGCGGGCACACCCTCACGCGGTGCGCACCACCACAGCGGTAGCAGGCACCCCAGCCATCTCTGCCCTGCTTCCCAGAAGCAGCAAACCGTCCCAAGCTTGCCCCCTGGCCTCGCCCGGCCACAGCCCTCTGTGCAGCCGTTCTCTCCCGCACTTTCGACACCACAACGTCGAACGGCGCAGCATACGCGTTCTCACGCGCAGCTACCTAAGTGTACAGAGCAGTAGTCAGACCCTCGTAAAATTTGAGCCTAAAAATCAAATCTCCCGTGGTCAACCCCATTCTTCCACCTAGATGCGCCAAGTCATCCAGGTATACGTCACCAGCTCTAAGCCGACGTTCGGTGTACCGCCTATAAGCCTCCTGTATAGGCAACGCAAATTCTGCGGTTAGCGTAGACCTAACTACCTGCAACTGAGCAGCATCACCGACAGTCATGCAGCGAAACACACGAGCGGCGTTGCCGTCAAGCATAAGCCCAATGACGTCGGTCGGCGCCAAGCGCTCCAGCTGGTAGAACCTCTCCAGATTCTCCAGCCACTCAATCGCATCGATCGATCCATCGCCAATCTACTTAAGCAGCATCCTAGCCAACCGATCCAGAATCGGCCCAAGCGCCTCTGTCAGGATGTTTGCCAACATGCCAACATCCACGAGCACACCCGGCGTGCTCCCCGCCGGCGGCACTGATGATCCTGGATCACCAACCCCAACCACAGCAGCCTTCTCAGCCGCCTTCTCAGCCGCCGCAGCCGTCTCAGCCGCCGCCATCTTAAGAGCAACCAAGCTGGTACCACAGGCCAACGCTAAAGGTCTAGATAGCTCGTGGTCTTTAAATAGAAAATAAAGCCGCTAGTGAGAGGGTAGCACGCCTACCAAGCACTCGGACTTACCTTCCTCACTGTCGTCCTCTGGTGGAGAACCGTGCCAAAGGTACGACGCTCTCCCCACTGTACGATCATTCAGTGTTGAAACCTTTATTGTAGCACCATGAATGTATATGTGTATAACACTGATAATGTTACAGTGCTCTTGTGTTAGAAAGTGTTTGAACAGTACTCTGCGTTGAGAACTGAGCTCATGGTTCTCATGCTTGGCTGGAGTCGACTCCACCGCTAACCTTCGTGATGTAAACTTACTGTGTCCTGCTGTGTGTTACTGAAAATTTATAAATCCCAAGTGTCTCACTTTACTTACCCTAACCTAAATTAAAGTTCAGTGGTGCAGCCTTCTCACTTCCTCTCAGGAGCAACAAATCACTCCCCGAGTTGCCGAGCACACTCTGAATCGGACAACTCACGTTGCTACGCACTACGCAGATCTATCACTGCCACACTGGATGACTGAGGGGCAATTCGAATATCAAAAACGCAAACTCCGCCCTCACTCTAACGCTGTTCTAAGCACACTGCCCCACGCTCGCAGCCATTTAACGAGCGGTGGCAAGATGGCTGTCTCGCTCAGCCGGCGCACACACCTTTGCAGCTCCCTCTCGCGGTGGCAAACACCACATTTCCACCAGTTTCTTACGAAACTCACGTTGATTAGTGTCTAGCACTCATACTCATTCATGCATGTGGGTGTTGTACAATAAAATATGCGTTATTATAATGTGGCACTGGTTTTATGAGTAAGAGCTTCGGAAACTGTTGTTACGCTCCGCCTTTACGAGCTCCGGAGGCAGTTATTACGCTCTGCCTTTACGAGCCCCGGAAGCCTTTGTTACGCGCTCTTGCCTGACATCCGGGTACGGCTGGTTTAAGTGGAAGTCTGTAACCGATAGAGAACAGTACACTGATACATGCGTTTGAAAGTGTTTACTTCTCCTGCCTTGGTAGTCTTAAGCTACTGAAACAGTAGTTGCAGCTACAGCTTTTAAACCTCATGTTGTGTTGAAAAGAAACGACACAGCAGTGGGACGCCGTCGCTCACGGTGCGACTGCCTCACTGGCTCAGGCACCTCCTGATGCTCCTCAGCATGACTGCCAACAGCATCTCGCTCGTCGCCCTTCTTTTCCAGGGGATTATTAATCGACTCGCAATCCGCTGCCGGCTCAACAGGCTCTTTGTTTAAGGCGTCAACTACAACTTTTCCTGGTAACGCAAAGGGAGTTGCACCGTAGTTGCCCCCTCCACCGAAGACCATTGCCTAGGGCTCCGTGGTGTCAGCAACACCACCATGGTTCTCAAGAACCCTGCAGCACTCACCACCAAACCGACGTTTCCTAACGTCGTGCACATGCCTAGACATGTCGTCTACGCACACGACGTGCGTAGACACGGCGAAAGTGACCTCACCTGTCGTCCACTGCTTCGTGCATGAGGGCAGTGGGAGGTTTACCTACACCTCATCACCAACAGCAAAGCTATTGCTCTCGCAGCCTTCAATTACTCGGAGATTGACACCAAATGGCACTCGCCAGCGGTACCTGAAAATGCCGCTCGGAGGAACCAGCCTCAGTTTCCTTCAGAGGCGTCACATTGTACCAAAATGCGGCCTCTTCAGTGGAGATACCTCTCCTAGTGGCGATTCTCTTGATCGTCCCTTGATTTTTCTAAGCGATCCCGTTGATTGCGGTTGACGCAACCTACGTAGAAGCTGGCGCTGGGTTACGGTTGACGTAACTCATTACGGTGCCAAGCTCTACCTGTCCATGGTTGACTGTGGACCCTCGCGGCTTACCATCTGGCGAAGGTTGCTGAATGAGTCAGCAGAGTGCATTGTTGCTCATTTACGTGAGGTCGTAATTGAGTGAGAGCCGTGTGATGAATTGTTGTTGGACAATTAGACGGCGTTTCGATCAGCGACTATTGAACAGTTTGCTGATGAGTGGAGGATTTCTCTGCGATTCCGTGCCGCCTACGCCCCGAATGGCAACGAGATCGTTGAGAGAAATCATCGGACGATCAAGAGGATACAATGATACAAGAGGGTACAAGTATACAAAAGGATACAAAAGGTACAATGTGACGCTTCGGAAGGAAGCTAAGGCTGGCTTGGTCCCTTCGAGTGCTAATTTCAGGTACCACTGGCGAGTGCCATTTGATGTCAATCTTTGGGTGATTGATGACTGCGAGAACAATAGCTTTGCTGTTGGTGATGAGGTGTGGGTGAAACCCCCACTGCCCTCATGCGCGATGCAGTGGACGTCAAGTGAGGTCACTGGCGTCGTGTCTAAGTAAGTTTTGTGCGTAGACAGCATGCCTAGGCATTTGCGCGACGTTAGAAAACGTCGGTTTGGTGGTGAGTGGGGCAGGGTTCCTGAGAACCATGGTGGTGTTGCTGACGCCACGGAGCCCGAGGCAATGGTCTTCGGCGGAGGAGGCAACTACGGTGCAACTCCCTTTGAGTCATTGAAGCGGTCGCACCGTGAGCGACGGCGTCCCACATACTTGAATGAGTATGACTTCTAGCCACTAAGCAAGGTGAGTTTCGTGAGAAACTGGGGAGATGTGGTGTTTACCGCCGCGATAGGGCGCTGCAAAGGTGTGTGGGCCGGCTGAGGGAGACAGCCATCTTGCTGCCGCTCTCCAGACGGCTGCGAACGTGGGGCAGTGTGCTTGTACCGTAGTGTGCCTATAACAGCGGTAGAGTGAAGACAGAGTTTACGTTCTTGGTATTCGAATTGTGCCTTAGTGTTTTAGTGTATCAGTGATATTGTCGCGTCTTACAAGACGCGAATTTTTCAAACTCCTTGTGGCAACATCACTGCGGGCCTTCCGCATCAGTCCGCGAGACTGATGAGGCGTTATTTGTTGCCTGAAGTGATCGAGTGCAGACGTTCTCCCAGGATAATCTTAATGATCGTAGCATCTCAGCGTGATTATGTGTTAGAAAAAATTACTAATATTCGATTCTTGTGTTCTCGATTAGATATACTTGTTTTCTTTTTGCGTCTGTGTCTTTGTGTGTTTGATGGTGGTGAACAGCCGGTCCCTAGAGCATTCAAGGATGCCTCTGGCAACCGGCGAACCCCTATATCGAGTCAGGCTAACGTTAGCGAATTTCCTGATGTTCCTCCCAGCTAGTATGCTACATAAGTGATGCTTTATGAGATGTGAATAGCTGGTTAGCACTAATAGCTTATGATTATTGATTGTACTAGGTTCAGATTGACCGTCTGGGTAGAAATCGGGATAAATGTTGATTTTCTGTTTTTATATGCATCTTATAGAGGATTTCCTTGCGCTTCCATTGGTACTTTCCGCTTACGTCTACTCCGAATGGTACGCCCACCAGAGGGGGGAAAGCGATGAGGGTGGCGTGACCTTGAACCCTCCCCCCCCCCCCTCATTATTGGAGGTCAATTAAGCGTGTTTCTCTGCGGCAATGGCAATATAGTTCGTTCATGGGCTACTCAAAGTACTTTCATTATTCAAACGAAACATTATAATGCTGAGTAAATATTTTTTTAAAATTTTTGACAATTTCAGAATTTAGCTGTTCTGCCGTATCTATGATACCGCAGCTTTCATTCATAGCTCGATGACAGCTGCAGTATCATAGCTACGGCTATGGCGAGCACACGAATCCAAAGGGCGTGAAAAGAGCTACAAAATAGAGGAGTTGACTTGAAAAAAACGTATTTTGGTCGAAAAAAAATGATAAATAAAAAAGTGGTGGTTTTGAAGAATTACACGTATGGTCTATTGATGTATATTTTTTCCATGAGTTCCAGAGCTACAGCAATGTAAATTATATCAATCGAAAGGACTTGAAAAGAGCTACAAAAGATCAGGAGTTCATTGTAAAAAAACCAGTAGTTCGAAAGATAAGAAGACAAACAATTTTTTTGTTAAAACACGTTTTTATGGAAACTTGATAATTGGTTTCTCAAATGTATCTTCTTCCACAATTTTAGAGCTACAAGAATGGTTTGTATACCATTCGATAGGGCTTAGCAAGGTGTGGCCACAAATGTTCGATGCATCCATTACTTTGAAAATTGCACGACATGAAAAAAAAACGAAAAAAGGTCAATTTTTTTTTAATTCCCAAAATCCACAAAAAGAAGTTATCAAAATTCCTTAGCCCTTATGGTTATATGGACATTTAATCAATCTAAAAACGAAGTACTGGTTCTGTAACTTCAAAATTGTAGAAGAAGATAGATTTTGAAAAAAATCCTATTTTATCTTATTTTTCGAAAATAAAATAAAATCCAGTGCAGATACAAAAGTTTTGTCCAGGTAACAAATGATCTTTGCATCATTTCACACCTACTGTGACAATTTCAGACAAATCCATCCGTACATAACGGACTTTTTTTCTACTCAGACGGTGTCCTTAAAATTAGTTCACCTCTATTTGCCAAGAAGATTTCTGAATGTATACTCAGTGTTGACTCCTTACCCATGAGCTAGGCTGAACAAGTTGCGTCAGTCAGCAAGTGTGAAAGCCTAGAGCTTAAGCGAATTTAAGGCAGATTAGAAATCTTTCTGTATAAGCTTTTTTTTTGCTGTGACCATTGAGCGCCTAGGTCGATACCAGCATCCATGTGCTTGATGTCCGTAGACAGTTCATCTTGCTATTTAAACTATGTAGTTAAAACAGCTTATGTGATACGAGTGATAGACGCAGGATGTTTTCTCGAGTCTAGTACAATGGTCAAATCTGAAGTGTAGCTACCTGTGAGCCCAAATGAGCTCAGTAAATCCTGAGGCATTCCCCTCAACGTTATTCTAAGAGTCGACTCTTTTAACCTAGTTAGCACTAGACTGATCAATGAGTTAATTATTGGACATTGAATGCTTATGTCCAATTAACGAAAAAAGCGAGCAGGGGGAATATGAAATACAGACAATGGAATTAAAGTTTAATAATATCACCCGAATATTTAACAATGTCAGTATATAAATATATAATGGTGCAATGAAAAATAAATTAGGTGAAGAGGAACGATGGTTTTCGTTCGATGGTTGCGTCGGAGACTCGGCCCGAAGTAACGGAGCCACTGTCGTGACTCCAGGCGCAAACCCCGTGCCTTCTGTTAATGCACCTAGGTGAAACAATTAGCAAAATTAAAGAAAAGGAGTAAATACGAAGTGTGATGATCTGACTTGCTTGGTGAATAAATCAGGTAAACACACCCAAAACTAACCCCGATCTGATATACCTACAAACACCGAAACTAAATTTACCCCCACCGATCTGATCTCAAACACCTCAACTAAATTTACACCCACCGATCTGATCTCAAACACCTCAACTGAATATACACCCACCGATCTGATCTACACCTAACCCATAAATAATCACACCCCGATCTGATCTACACCTAAACCCATAAAGAAACACACCCCGATCTGATATACACCACCGATCTACTTCTAACTAGTTAATATATAGATTACCCTAGGCGCTATTATTTAACAGGAGGGAACGGAACACTTCAATGAGCTTCAGCCGAACGTACAATCATTAATGCTTACGCACGACATACGAGAAACACTGCGACTTACTGCTGTGATAGCGAAGCGAAGTGTCTTCATGCGGCGGTGAGGCGATGAGGTGATGATGACTGGTGCGCACTCGCGCTCACAGGGTGCTTAGCCGCCTCCTCCCATGCAGACCGTGGTGCGTCAACAAGACACGAGCACACTGAATTGACGGACGGTGGAAGAAGCCGTACCGGATGGTGAGGTAGCGGAGCGTCAGAAGTCCAGAAGTTGATCAGATGCGCTAGCGGTGAAGGCTGAAGATAGTCTCTTATTTTGGGCGCCCGAGATCTGACGTTGGATCTGATGAGTAGCTAGGAGGAAAGTTTAGTGGCGAAGAAGAAAATGTCGACAGTGAGAGTCACTATGCCGGTTGTAAGATACGTAATTGTCTACTGTACTATTGAAGTGTTCGTAATTAAAACTTATAAAGTTTTTCTCCCATATACCCAAATAAATAAAAAAGGCACTTTTTCGGCACCAATTGCTATTCATGTATATTAATTTTAAGCCATGACTGTCCTACGGCTGAATAAGCCGTTGTGCTTGCCTGTGAAATTTAGTGGAAATGATAGTTCTCCGTTCTGCTGTAGCGTTGCCTCTGCATCAGAGACCTAATCGATGTCGTGTTCCCCCACAGGTAGAGCAAAAAAAAAGGGATAGTCTCATTATCTATGTTGTAGGTTGAAAATAGAAGAATTATATGGAAACGGAAATACCGTCCCCCATTCCTTGTATGTATTAAAAAAAAAATGTTGTCAGGCTATCTTCCCGAAGCTGATAAACCCGTGCCCACAGCAGCACTTGATTGTGTGAACTGCTGGGCCTCTAGCCCAATCCCTGTAACGAACCCAGTGTGCGAGTGTATTGTCCTCCTTTGACTACAGTGCACATGTTTAATAGTTTAGAAATTATAATGGGAAGCTAAAGAAAAACCTTCCATGTGTATGTTTATAAAATTGGATTTTTGCATTACTCTGTGCTCAAAACAAAGTATTAAAATGTATTTCCTATTTAGAAAGTCAAACCTTCTTTAATATTCTGCCTCAGATGTTCCAATAGTTGTCTCATTGTGTTATGCATTTGGCCTGACAATAATTATTGATCCCTTTCCATATATTGATTTGCGTATGAGTTGCCATGAGTTGTTCCGAGCGTGGAGTACTATCCTTATTGCTATTCTCTGGAACTGGAATTCTTGCTAACATGAATCGACAGGTGAGCTACCCAGACTCTTGAGACTGGAGTGATAGATCATTGTCATTAGGATATCATACTTAGTTCTAGCATTATTTAGTTGCTCTTCGTACCTTAGTTAGCTACTTCTCATCTATATTTTCGAACTAGGAATGTCCTTATTGTGCGGTTATTTCCCGTCTTGTTCCTAAACCTAAAAATATCCTTATTGTGCAGTCATATCTCATTTTTGTTCTCGAACCTAAAAGTGTCCTTGTTGTGCAGTTTACGGCGTCATCGGTGCGGAAATAAAAACGAAAAGAGTACGTCCACCTTTTTGTGCCCGTTGCCACTCGTTACTCTGACTTGCGAAGCGAAAAGCCTGTCCACGGGCGAGCCACGATAGATATATTTGCATAGTTGCGTAGCAACTAGCGTCATACAGTGTGGTAGTGATAGATCTGCGTAGTTGCGTAGCAACTGGAGTTTTCCGAGTCAGAGTGTGCTCGGCAACTCGGGGAGTGATTTGTTTGCTCCTGAGAGGAAGCGAAAAGGCTGCATCACTGAACGATCGTACTGTGGGAAGAGCGTCGTACCTCTGACACGGTTCTCCACCAAAGGACGACAGTGAGGAGGGTAAGTCCGAGTGTTTGGTAGGCGTGCTACCCTCTCACTCGTGGTTTTATTTTCCGATTAAAGACCACACATGTGCAATGTATTATTTCCACCCACCATAGTTTCTGTATTGGTGAATGTTGCAGGATTGCTAAACACGTGAATCAATGTTTATAAAAACTATCTAGACGATCTTCATATCAATGTTCAACGTCTTCATTCTATGAGCGGTCTAAGTAGGCTTTTATCACAAGGTAATATAAACTTCGTAATCCCTATATTTTCGTGAGTATCCCATTCAACCATTGAAATGCTCATTATGATGCTTTCATAAGTTTGCGTACATATATAGAACGGAATATAACCATAAAAAAAATGTTATACAAAATTTCTCTAATAAAATGTATAGGGAATAAGATACATTTTCCTTTTTCCAAAATTAATTTATGAACTTGAACTTGAAGGTGAAGACCGACAGTGTCGGGCATTTTTACCAGCCTAGAAATTCCTTCTGCTATACTCTCAATATTTACGCAAGAATTCAACGCTTGTGTACTAGACTTGTCCAATAAACTACTCGGGAATCGGGATCCTCTAGTCCTTGTCAAAAGCTACCATTGGACGGCAACTCTGGGATAATGAGTACTTGAAAAAACTCTCACAGGCATGGTGGGCCACTAAAACCCACTCTACATGAATACTTCATTCCAGTCATTGTCTCTTACTCCAGGCACGTACGAGAACAATTTTTATAGCTTCAATAATACTCAAATTGCCCTTTTGATTCAATCCAGCAAGGTAGCTCATACCACAACCGTCATCAGCAAATCTGGTAACAATTTAACAATTTAACAATTTATTTACCACAAAGGATACAGAGGTAGAATGTTTCTTAAGTCTAATACAATGGTCAGAGTTGAGTATAGCTACCTGTGGGCCCGAATAAGTTCAGCGACTTCTAGGGCATCCTACCATTACATTATTCTAGGGCGTACAATAATGTTTAACCTAATTCACTTAGCCTAGTTTCGCATTAGACTGATCAACAGGATAATGAACTCGATATTGATGTTTAATTTTACAATATAGGTCATATGGACAATATTTAACAGTATATTCGATAACGATTTGGGAGCAGACTGAAAATCGGCGATATTACTCATGGCAAATTGCATTATTAGGACCAGACATGTAGGAGACAGGATTTGACTTGGTGATCTTACACGACTAGTATTCTGATAAGAAGTGAGACTCAAGATTTCTTTTAAATACCTTGTAAGAATTACTTTCACGGATCTCCGCAGGTATTGAGTTCCAGGTTTTAGTTCCAACGAATAGTATACTATGTTGCGAGCGGGCCTTTGAATAATAAGGAAGCATGAATTTACTTTTATTTCGTGTTAAATGGTCGTGATGACCAGTTTGCGCAGTTAATAACTGTTGAAGGCTATTGTCGCCATCATTAGCTAATGTTTTGTAGATGAAATTGCAGATGGAGATTTTGTAGAGATCCGAGAGTTTAAGTATTTGTAAATTTTTGAATGAATCATTTGTGTGAGCATTATATTCTAGGTTCTTTACCGCTCTGATGGCTCTTTTTTGCAGAGTAAAAATTATATTGGTTTTATTTTTATCAGTTCCATGCCATGCTTCTATTCCGTATTGCAGGTATGGTGAAATGAGCGTTCGATAAAGCATTAGTAAGGCTGTTTCAGGCAGGAAATTTTTAACTTTATTCAGGATTCCGATGGATTTTGATAATTTAGAACTAATATGAGTGATGTGCTCTTTGAAGGTCAGATGTTTATCTATTATGATGCCCAGAAATTTACATGAGTTGGTTTCTTTGATTTCACCTTCGCCAATTTTAATGGATGGTAGAGATATATTTTTCTTGTATGAGAACGTAATATAATTTGTTTTATCGATATTGAGGCTTATTTTATTAGCTTCAAGCCACAGTGAAACCTTATGGAGTTCATTATTTATACTCTCCGCAATCGTAGTGGGATTTTCGTTCGGAAGGACCGCAGAAAGCGTACTGTCATCGGCAAAAAGTATGAATTTAAAAAATGATGTAGATTTAATAATATCATTGATAAAAATCAGAAAAAGGAGAGGCCCAAGAACAGATCCTTGTGGAACTCCATGGCTAATTTTTTGTGGGTCCGATTTTGCGTCGTCAATGACAACGTATTGCTTCCGATTTGTTAGGTATGATCTGAACCAATCATGGGCAACCCCACGAATGCCATAACAATGAAGTTTCGAGAGTAATATGTTATGGTCCACACAATCGAATGCCTTTCGTTTCGAAAGTCAAGAAATACAGAGAAGACAGTCTTTCCGTTATCTATATTAGAATAAAGGAATTGTAAATGATTAAATATTGCCTGTGTTGTTGATTTTTTACAGCGAAAGCCGTATTGTTTATCATAGAGAAATGATTTTTGTTCAAAATAAGAGTACACTTTTTTATACACAATTTTTTCGAATACCTTGCTAATAATTGGTAACATGGAGATAGGTCGATAATTGTTTACACAGGTTTTTTCACCATTTTTAAAGATAGGGGTTACTCTAGCAACTTTGAGGGAGTTCGGGAAAGTGCCTAGTAAGAGAGACTGGTTAATAATATTGGATATCAGCGGGGCCACAATATCAGCAATTATTTTAAGTATTTTAGTTGGAAACGTTTGTAACCCACTCGATTTATTTTTCATGTTGTTTATGCACGCAATTACATCGGATGAGTTTGTAGGCGTAAAGAAAAAGGAGTTGTGTTCTCGAATATGATCCATGAATTCCAGGTGATCAGTAGGTTCACTTGGAATACCATTGGCTATAGTTTTCCCTACGTTTACAAAGAAGTTGTTGAAGAGATTAGCAATTTCATTCTTCTCATGGTATTTTACATTATCTTGAGTGATATAACCAATTTTCTTTTTTTCGGCGTTATTCGGTTTATAACAAGAGTTAAGGAGGCGCCAAGTCTTTTTAACGTCAGCTTTGAATTGAGTAAACTTGAGGGTAAAGTAGCTCTTTTTTGATGTTCTTATCTGGTTTGTCACATAGTTTCTGAATCGGTTATATGTTTCTCTAGATATTCGCCCTTCGCAAAGGAGGGCTAGGTACGCTTGGCGTTTCTTTATATTTATCACGATGTCTCTAGTAATCCAGGGCTTTTGTTTATTTTTCGGGGTAACTGTACGAGTTACAATTGGGCAACACTGATTGTATGCGGTCATTATAGTTTCAGTCGACTTTACTACTGATTCATCAATGCTCCTTGCATTATTGTTTTGTTGGGTGATGTGCAATGTTGGCATTAAATCTTCTAGAACGGTGCGCATTTCTTCTAAATTTGATTCGTTTATTTTACGGTATGAATAAGTTTCAGCCAGTGCTTTGGTGCACGCAAGATAGACATTTTTCTTAATAAGAAAAACTGGAAAATGATCTGATAAGTCAGAAGTAATTATTCCAGCAAGAAAATCACTTGGGTCTGTCATAAAGATATTGTCAAGCAGCGTGGCACATTCTGAGGTTATTCGTGTTGGCTTTGTGATGATCGGAAGGAAAGATTTAGAATGAAATGCATTTAAGAAATTAGAGATTGGTTCATAGCTTTCATGTTTCAGCAAATCATAGTTGAAGTCACCGCATATTATTATGTCATTGTAGAAGGACCTGTTGAACTGAGAAATAATTCGATTAAGCTCATTAAGGAAGGATATAGGACAGGCTCTAGGCGGCCTATACACCGTTCCAAGCACAATTCGTTTGCCATCTCTAGACAGTTCTACGAATAATGATTCTATATGATCCTGATTCAGTGTTGCACTTGCTATGATTCTCGAATCCATGTGCTTAGAAATGTATGTACTGATGCCCCCGCCTCGCTTGTTTTTTCGTAGCGAATGGTAATTATGATAATTTTCAAATTTAATCATGTCTTTGGTCGAGTCATCTAGCCAGCTTTCGGTGAAGCTAATCACATCTAAGGTATACTTAAGTTCAGTAATAGTGCATTGTATCTCTTCCAATTTTGGATAGAGTGACCTACAGTTCCAACACAGTAGCGAAAAATCCTGCCGGGTTATTCGTATAGATTCGTTGAATTTTCATATATTAGTATATCTGCAGTTTTCAGAGTCGTTTAGGTTTGGAAATATTCTGTTCAAATGATTGAGATCCGGGTCGATTTCATCTAATATATCAGCGTGATCAGTCATTCAATATTAGTAAACAGTAGGCAGTAAGTACTATTGTACAACTTAAAACGAAATACAGAGTCAAGATTAAAAGGATATATCTATCTAAAAACTAGCTTAGAAAGTATAGAAAAGAGTAAGAAATCTAGCGTGATTTCGTGGGTACACTCAATACTCAGCCAAGAGCGATTAATATTGGAGTTCAATATACAAAATTGATGCGTACAAATTGCTGAAGGCGTTGTTACAAAGTTCACATACAACAGGTAATAAGTTTTAAAAAAAATAAAAATAAATAGAAAAAAATTTAGCGACGATGATAATCTAATCAGCTAATATGTTTTTTTGTTTTTTTTTGTTTGGTATGCCACTCATTCTCTCCATACTGCTCAAACGCCTCATTCATGCGAATCTCCTTCTATTGCTCATACGTACCTCATTCCAGCACAAAGTATTCAATTGTTTCCTCCACTCCCCTATCACAATGCCAACATAATCTGTTATAATTATCACTACACCTCTACGTGTGTCTATTCACACTCAACGCCGTACACCTCACTGCAAACAAGAGCTGGCATCGAAAACTACGACATAGATAATGAACTTGAACTTGAAATTGAGGGCCGACAGCGTCCGGGCCTTTGTAACGGCCTACAATTCCTTCCACAATTTTCACACAAAGAGTTCAGCGCCTGGTACCAGACTCGTCAACTAAACTACTCAGGATCTACCAATCCTTGTCACAAGCTGACATTGGACGGCATCACTGGGATAATCAGTGTGTCAAAAGTACTCAAAACACCATCCCCAGGCATATTGGGTCATTACTGACCACTCTACCTGACTGGCTCATTCCAGTCACTGTCTCTTACTCCAGGCACGCACAAGAAACATTTTCATAGCTTCAATGATACTCAAATTACACTCCTGATCCAATCCAGCAAGACAGCTCATACCGCAATCATCTTCAGCACATCTGGCATACAACTCATTCTCTCCATACTGCTCAAGCACCACATTCATGAAATATTCTCTCTCCTGCTCATACTTAATACATTCCAGCACAAAATGCTCAATTGTTTCCTCCACTCCACTAATACACTGCCGACATAATCTGTTATTATTCTCATTCCACCTCCATGTACGTCTGTTCACACTCAATGACTTACATCTCACAGCAAACAAGAGTTGACTTCCAAAACTACCATCATAGAACATCTCAAGCTTAGGTGCTTCTTTTTTCATATACCAGTCAAGTGTAGGCTTCCGCATCATGCTAAGCTTTCACTTATTCAATCCATGCTCATTTGTTTGCCTCTCAATCTCTTTCTTCCACCTCTTGCAGTCCCACTCAGGCCCTAAACCTCCAGCATTTATTAAACTCCAGTCATCTACAGGTCTCCCAATTCTAACAGGAAAAATCTTTTGCGTACTAAGTTTCCTTGCATGCCCCCAACACACTTTCTCACAATAGCTTACACTCAGATTCCATTCAAAAATTTGCTTTACCCATCTGCTATTCTGCATACTTTCAATTCTCACCTTATAATTTAGCACTGCTTTCATTCTTCTTTCTGAAAATAGGCTCCACCCGAGGTCACCTCTGATGGCTTCTGTCGCTGTCCATTTCGGAGCACCCAATGCTAACCGTCCTACCTTATTTTGTATTACATCCAGCTTTTCAAGATCACTTCCATTCCAGGCAAGAGCACTCATACCATACATGACACTAGGAACAGCAACATACTTCCACATTCCTCTCACACATTCATACTTGTTTGCTCTGTATCTGGCCACACTACTTAACCGTTCACTCCACTCCATAGCTTTTGCCACCTTTTCACCCTTAGTTCTAGTGCATCCATCTTCACTTATCATACAACCTAGATATTTGTATTCTTTTGTTTTACCTATTCTGATTTCTCCAATATTCCACAGTGTGTCTCTATCAGTCTCATCACTATTTATAACCATAACCTTATACTTTTGTTGGCACCAAAGTTCATCTTGAAACCTGTACTATATCCATTCACAATGTCAAGCATCCTTTGCAGTTCATGTCCACATTCACTAACCACAACCACATCATCAGCATACAACAAACAGCTCAGTCTCTCATTACCAACTTTCAGTCCTTAGCCACTCATTCTCAGTCGAACTGCTAATTCTTCTGTGTACAATCCAAACAACAGGGGAGACAGAGTACAGCCCTGTCTCAATCCTCTAACACTCCTCACTTGCCCAGTTTTCAAATTTACTAACCTGTATATTGCGCTTGTGTTCTCGTAAAGACTTTGTACAATTTTTACTATTTTTCTGCTAAACCCAACTTTTCTCAAAACTTCAAAGAGCCTAACCCGATCCACTCTGTCATACGCCTTTTCAATATCCAGGAATGCTATATATACCTTCTTATCATCCTTCCTCATTCGCTCAATTATTTCACTCACTACAAACAGATTATCCTCCGTGATAATTTGTGTGCTCTCCGTAGCACAGTGGTTAAGGGATCAGATTTGTATGTTGGAGACGAGGGTTCGTATCCCGGCGCTGGCGCGGAGATTTTCCCCGTTGGGTATATGGGAAAGCTCAAGCACAATACCCCACTCAACCCAGGTGTCGGAAATGGGTACCAGCTTTACGGGGGAACCGTCATGGTGTCCTATATATAGGGTTAGTTATAAGAAATTTGAAAAACCAATGCTTAAGGTCATAAGTATCAGGCTTGATTGGAAATAAAGCTTCCCAAAGATGCCGAAGTTTGTTTTGTTGTTGTTATCCTCCCCACGTCTATCTTGCCTAAATTCATTCTGTTCTTCACCTAGGACTCCTAATTCCTCAACTAAGTTTTTCATTTTCTCATTCAAAATACCACAAAAGATCTTACATACGGTGTCACCCAGTGCAATTGGTCTGTAATTTTTAAGTCTTTCATACTCTTACGTCCACCCTTATGCAACAGAACTACATTACACTTGTTCCACTCATCCGGTACTTTTTCACTCTTCCATATCTTATCAAATAAACATTTCAACATACTGACTACACTCTCTCCTCCACATTTATAGAACTCATATGGGATCTTATCAGATCCACATGCCTTTCCATTTTTCACTTCCTTCAAGAAACTTACAATCTCTTCACAAGTGATTTCGTCTTCCATTTGCAGTTCACGTTCATCAATCAGAAAATTTACGGGTTCATCATCAGTAACCTGCTCATTCATTCCACCAATGTCCTCCCAGTATTCTTCAACTGCTTTCACCATTTGCATCCTATCTTGCACACTGCAACCATTGGCTACTAATTCATCAACTTGAACTTCACTACCTCTATCATTACCTTGTATAAACTTATACCAATCTTTTATTCCATCCGGACCTTTCTTTCTTAGATGTTCAACTTGGTGTCTCTCCTCTTTAACTCAAGCCTCATTAATCATTCTCCTTACTTTCTTCTGCCGAAAAGTCCAGATTATTAGCCATTCAATCGCTGGTGTTATCGCGCATTGACTACTGCAACCTAGTATGGGGAGACCTACCTCAATACCTACAAAGGGACTTACAAAAGTGCATGAACTTTGCGGCTAAGGTGGTATGCAACGGTAATTCCAAAAAAAATGATCACGTAACCCCTCTCCTCAATAAACTCGGCTGGATTCCTATCCAAGAAAGGCTCCTCATGCAGGAGGCCCAATACGTGTTCTCCTCGTTATATCTTCCTCAGAGCAATGCTGAGATAGTGCGTTTCCATCAACCCACTGTAACCAATCAAAAACTGAACAGAAACAATAATGTCTTAGTCAACTATCGTTCATCTCACTTAGGGTAGACAGCTCTGTCCATATCAGGCGCCTTACTGTGGAACAAACTTCCACTGAGTATTAAAATCCTCAAAGACCGAGAGAATTTAAAGCCAAAATAACTCGTCATCTTGTGTCTCAAGAATAATTCTTAGTTACAGAACATACTGAATAAGTATTGATGAATCTCATTTGCCTGGTATCTCCATTGCTGAACAATCTCCCCCCATCATTGTCATGAAATTCAAGACATCACACAACAGTTTTGAAGTATGCGTAGGTATTATGATTTGATTGCCTAAACGCTGCCATTTGCAAACATGCTTACTTGTATATGTGTGTATGTACACCTGTGTGCACTAGAGTAGATGAACCTGTCGAAGGTTGCATTCTATGCCATCCCTCTCCGTTTCTTTGCAAGCATTAAACTAGACCGTCATGTTACCTATATGTGTGTGTGTTTATCAATTGCAGACATTCTGCCCCATATTACAAAGATAATGTGATTTTTTTCTAATATGAAATTGTAAAGCATCCATGTAAAAATTAAACAATAAATTCGTTGTGTGATCATTCATTTATACTGCAGTAATATGCTTATAATGCTTATAGTTATATGCTTCTAATAATGTGATACCCATGTACATCTGTATGTTTATCAATTGCCGACAATTTGCGCCATATTTCGAAGATAATGTGATTTTTTTCATATATGAAACCCTTATAGGATATTAATGTTTTCTTTCTTATTCACGTCCCACAATCGTTTTCATGTTTCTGACTTAGGTAGACTGTTTTGCGCCACTAATTTCAGTACGGAAATTTTATAAAATTCATGCCATAATAATAGATATTTTTTCCGTTTCCCCCGATTGGAATGCTGGTTTATACTGATTAGATTACGCTGATATTTGCGCACATGCTTACTTGTGTATATGTGTACGGTGTATATGTGTACGTGTGCACGCTATGCGTATGACACTTTATAGAATGTGTATGTATTGTAATTGCCTCGATGAATAAAAATGCATTTGTGTATGCTTACGAGTTTAGTGTAAGTATGTGCGTGGGTATGTGTGTGCATGTGTATGTGTATATATTTACATGTATATGTGCACATATGTGTGTACTCGACTGACAACTAGCATTTTAATAGAGATAATGTTTTTTTTCTGTTCGCTCTCAACTTGTAACTCGTCATCTCTTTATTATTGTAAAGCATTAATGTATAAACTATACATTTGTTGTGCGATCATGCAGTTATATTTAAATAAAATGCTTGTTAACCAACGACCGTTATGTTAAAATTGTTGAATTAGAAAAACAAAACTTATAATCTTCTTGGTCCTCATGCTTATGTGTACATATATATGTATATATATATATATATTATATATATATATATATATATATATTATATATATATATATATATATATATATATATATATAAAAACAAACGATTCATATATTATTTCCTGGCATCAATAATTGCGAAGTTTTATGTCATGTACATGTAAACTGTCAATAGTGTTTTCACCCCACAATGAAAATGCATCGTCCAAGAAATTGTGTTATCTCTTATAATTATCATTACATGTATTATCAAATGTAAATTAAGCAAGATTAGGAGTACATTGCCCTCAATCATTTCTTTTCGACTAGTGACATGGGTATTACAAGACTCATGTGTGTGTATCATCTAAGTGTATTAACTTTAAGATATTTGAAAACCAATGATTGTAATATTGTACAACCTCTATTGGAAATAAAGTTTTTCTTTCTTTCTTGCTGGTCCTTGTACTCATTCCATGCACTCTGCCATTCATCCTCAGTAATTCTGTTTCTTTCATACATTTTCTTCATACAGCGTTGTTTCTTATTTAAAATCTTTCTTCTCATTTGTTCTTCCTTTATCTCACTTGTAAACCACCTGGCATTCCCTGTCCCTTTCCTACATTTTATTCTACCAATCTTTTGCTCTGCCGCATCATACAAGGTTCTTGCTATCTCACCATTTAGGTCATTTACATTTCCACACCTGTTCCAGTTACACCTACTCAATTCATTCTTAAGTTCTTTCCAGTTTGCCATTTTTATCTGCCAACTTTCTTTCACACTACTGACCTTCTGCATTGACTCTTTTCTACCCCAGTTCTATTCAAGCACAAGCGTTTTATGGTCACTATCAATTTCAAAATCATTTTCATCTAAAAACATTCATTGGCACACTCTCTTGCTCTACTATTCACAATCATATAATCAATTGCAGTTTTCCATTCCCTGCTCTGCCATGCATGCAAACCATTTCCTATTGTGACATTCAGGTTTTTAAGTTCATTCTCATCACAAAAATCTATCAATTTTTGTCCATTTGCATTCACCGGCTCACCAAGTATACCAACATAGCCATTCATGTCACCCATCACAATCAAAGGGCACCTGCAGTGTTCTCGCACAATCCTTGTTAATATTTCATACTTTTTTACATTCTCTTCATGAGCTAAAATCCCATCCGTTGTCATATAACATAAAATCACAACAATACATTCTCTGGCATGCATTCTTTCACACTTAATTGCTAACAAATCTTCACTTTCAAGTTCATTTCCAACAGGAAGTTCCTCTAATTTCCAATTTAGAGCATTCTTCACAATCAGACCAACGCCACCACCTCTTTTTTGCCAATTTACATGCCCTTTTCCTATCATATGATACTTATTCTCCTTACATGTTAAGAAAGAAAAAAGAAAAACCTTTTATTTCTAATAAAGTACAAACATGAAATGTCGATACATTGGTTTTTAAAACACCTTAACATTAACATCCTTAAATGGTTATAACACATTGGTATCGTAATACCCGTGTAGAATGTTGAAACAAAATGATTGATAGAAAAGTACAACAAAATTGAGTTCCTTTCCTTGCCTAATCTGATTTTGAACTAAGAGAGCACAATCCTCGCGACGCTCATTTGAAAAACACTTTCATTAGTACGCACAAGTTTTGAAAATGAAAGCGAAAAATGCATTCAAATGCCTTAACATAGAAACCCTTAATTGCTATTTATACATGGTTATCGTAACACCCATGTTAAGTGTTGGAACATATGATTTAGATCCTTAATTGCTATTCATACATGGTTATCGTAATACACATGATAGTTGCCAACACAGGATTTAGGGAGAAGCACAAGTTAATAAAAAATAAACAATAATATGTATAAGAGGATCGTTTGCATTTGGAGGGCGGCACTAAGTTTCAGTTTCTGTGTTTCAATTTCTAAGTTTCGATTTCTGAAATTTTTGCTAGGAAGTGAAAATTTATCTTATTGTACGTGCGCTAAGTCATTCTAATATTGATCTTACTTATTCCTGTCGAATAAAATGAGCATCACAACTGTTGGTTCCATGCAGGGGAATGAGGTTGCTTTCCACAATTACTAGTACTTCATCTGTGGTGCCCAGGAATGGAAATGGAGCCTATTTTTTTCTAATAAATTATCAACTCCAAAATCCAAAAATTCCTTTCGCCCATCCGACAACACTTCACTCCCTCTTCCGGTGATGCCCCGCATCCGGTCATGCCTCTACACTTGGTCACGCTTCACATTTGTTTATATCTTACATCCGGTGAAAGCCCACATCCGATCTATCATCCCTATGTAAGAAAGAAAGAAAGAAAGAAAAAACTTTATTTCCAATAGAGATTGTACAATATTACAATCATTGGTTTTTAAATATCTTAAAATTAATACACTTAGATGATACACACACACGAGTATTGAAAAACTCGTGTCACTAGTCGAAAATAAATGATTGAGGGCAATGTACTCCTAATCTTGCTTAATCTACATTTGACAATACATGTAATGATAATTATAAGAGATAACACAAATTCATGGACGATGCATTTTCATTGTGGGGTGAAAAAACTTTTGACAGTTTACATGTACATGACATAAAACTTCGCAATTATTGATGCCAGGAAATAATATATGAATCGCTTGTTTCGGCAAATGTTCAAAAGTGTCATTTTAAGGAAGCATGAAAAAAAAATATATATATATAAATACAAATCCATATACATATATATACGTACATACATATATACATACATACATACACACACACATACAGATATATATATGTACGCATAAGCATGAGGACCAAGAAGATTATAAGTTTTGTATTTCTAATTCAACAATTTTAACATAACGGTCGTTAGTTAATAAGCATTTTATTTAAATATAAATGGATGATCGTACAACAAATGTATAGTTGGTACATGAATGCTTTGCAATAATAAAGAGATGACGAGTTAGGTAATGTTACAAGTTGAGAGTGAACAGAAAATGACCATTATCTCTAGTAAAATGCTAGTTGTCAGTTTAGTACACACATATGTGCACACATACATGTAAATATACACACATATATGTACACATAAAAAAGAAAAAAAAAATGGTTTATTTCCAATAGAGATGGTACAAAAGTACCATCATTGGTTTTTAAAATATCTTAAAATTAATACACTTAGATGATACACACACACGAGTATTGAAAAACTCGTGTCACTAGTCAAAAGAAATGATTGAGGGCAATGAACTCCTAATCTAGCTTAATCTACATCTGATAATACATGTAATGAAAATTGTAAGAGATAACACAATTTCATGGACGATGCATTTTCATTGTGGGGTGAAAACACTTTTGACAGTTTACATGTACATGACATAAGACTTCGCAATTCTTGACGCCCGGAAATAATATATGAAATCGCTTGTTTCGGTCAATGTTTACAAATGTCATTTTGAGGAAGCATAAAAAAAGAAAAATATATATAAATATATACCCACATACACACATATGTACATATACGTATGCATGTGTGTATATATCCATACACACACTCACACACATACACAACACACACATATATAGACACACGCGTTTTACGGCCATGTGTGTGCCTAGGTTACGAAAAACACCGGTTTCGTTAACATGGACACACACGTGTGTACATATAAGCAAGAGGACCAAGAAGATTATAGGTTTTGCATTTCTGATTCAACAATTTTAACATAACGGTCATTAGTTAACAAGCATTTTATTTAAATATAAATGGATGATCGCACAACAAATGTATAGTTTTTACATGAATGCTTTACAATACTAAAGATATGACGAGTTAGGTAATGTTACAAGTTGAGAGTGCACTGAAAAAAAGACCATTATCTCTAGTAAAATGCTAGTTGTCAGTCTAGTACACACATATATGCACGTATACATGTAAATATTTACACATACACACGCACACATATACCCACGCACATATTTACACCTGACTCGTAAGCATACGCAAATGCATTTCTATACATCGAGGCAATACATACGCATTCTACAGAGTGTTGTAGTGATCGCCCTCAGCCGTACTTCAGCCTAATTTCATAAAATATTAAAAACTAACATCCTAAAATTAAATTATACAAATGTAATTATTTTTATAATTTTACAAGACCAAATTAATTCGATTAAACTCAAAATTTTACCAAAAATGTGTTTCGAAAATATTTGCCGTTCTCGTTTCCTTCCGTCACTTCCGTTGGAAACATTCGCGTAGAACCATTTCGCAAGCTTCCGCTCAAAAGAGCATATAAGGCCGACTTTTCAGGCAGAGGCGTCATTCTCGTACAGATCCTCCTGAATAGTGCTTGGCCCCAGAGGGGCAATTGTAAGTATCAAGTGTAACGATAAGTGTGTATTATGTCTTAACTTTCCTGTGTTGTGTCTTAACTTGTTCCGTGTTACGGAGCTCTCGTTATTGTGTCGTAGAAATATTCACTATGTTGTCTCTGTGCCAGTGTTAGTTAGTCACCAGCCTCAAGCTCACTGCCACATCTTTGTCATTGTTATCGTGTTTGCTATTCTCCGATGATGCCTTATTGTGCTGTCAGTATTAACCGATGTTGGCATTTGCTCCTTAGATATTTTTTAGAGCTAAGCATAGTGTTAAGACACTTTGCTGTCCACAGAGATCATTTTTGGTTTGCTCATCTTTTGTTGGTTCCAGCTTCTAATTAATTGTGTTCTCAACTTTTGTATTGTAATTAAGTCGTGATTCAAACAAGTATGGAACCCTTTTCACGTTCAACACTCAACGTTTAAAGTCCAAAAATCTTAAGAAATAAAATAGGATATTGCAGCAAATCGCGTTTGTATTTTCTGCAGTACTCATTTCAAGTCAATTCATAAATAATTGTTCCTTATAAATACCTAACTACATTTGACATGTCTTTTAGGAATAGAAGCAGCGTTCTTATGTTCAATATTTTTCCATGAATTAATTGAGCCTTTTTTAAATCACTGTAACTTTGTTCTCAGCTTAGTTGTTGTGACTTTCGTGTCCG
This sequence comes from Morinoia aosen, assembly GCA_030386875.1. Lineage (NCBI taxonomy): Eukaryota > Metazoa > Arthropoda > Malacostraca > Amphipoda > Talitridae > Morinoia > Morinoia aosen. The sequence continues at coordinate 23,497,281 of CM059573.1, read as the reverse complement.
TTTATGGGCTGCTCCTTTTTATGTAACTTCTGCTGCAATTCTTGCTCATCTAAATAATAGAGTATAGAGACTTCACCTTTTCTCATACTTATATTTTTTTAGTACATTAATTATCTAATTACCTCAGTGCTTTAGCTATTATTTTGGCTGTTAGCTCATTTAAACTCAGTTGTGTTGCTGCTTGCAATGTCAGGATAGAGCTTGTGACCAGTTGGTCTGGAGCACTGATTCTGGTGTTGAGATGATTCAGGCTGCGACTCGGGCGCTAGAGTTGCGGACTGATTCTCAGCACCAGACCTCTGCCATTGTTCATCTTGTGAATGTTGCAGTTTGCGCAGTCTTGCACATGTTTATGAATAGACTCAAATTTTGTGTTCAAAATAATTCAAGTCACCTGCTCCCTCACAGGATCGACGGGACCACACATTCAAGCACTCACAAACACGTATGAAACCAAACCCTAACCTCTTAATTTAAGGAGCTTACCTCCTCCAAGTTCTCGCCTCCAAGTTCTCGCCTCCAAGTTCTCGCCTCCAAGTTCTCGCCTCCAAGTTCTCGCCTCCAAGTGTTCCCTCCAAGCTTCTCCTCATATTCAAAGTTCGCTATACCGGAAGGCCTGCATCCCTGCAGTTAAGCCGCTTGAACCTTTAGTTGTGACTACCTTTGGGCCGAGAGTCCCTTCCTACCGAGTTTTCCCAACCGGTAGATATCCCCATACTCATCACTAAATTCACCACTCACTTAGTGTCGGAACCTCCCACACTTACACCATCATCGGCTTCACACTCCAGCACACGCTTCCACGAGCCTGAGCTGAACGAAGCGTCTGAAGTCCCGCAACCTCCTCGGACTCTCACCAAGATCGTCACTCGAACAAGAATCAAGCCTCGCACTTCAGCGTGCAACCTTCTCTTCAATAAATTCCATACCGGCGAGTGAAACTATTCTCTCATTTTCCTCCGGTGTTGGTTTGTGGTAATGTTTGTTGTTGATTGTAGACGCTTGAAAGATTGCGTCCGAATATCCAGAACTCCTTCGGAGTCAGAGGCCTTAAATCATTCAATTAGCAATTAAGTGTGCTTGGAAAAGCACGGGTGACCTCGCCATTGTAAAAGAACATCTTGTGGAATCGATAAATTCCTTGATATTCAACCTTTAAAAATCAAATTCAATTAGTTCCCCCACTAGGGAGGACTTTATAGTGTCATACTCGTACGCATAGCGTGGACACGTACACATTTACACAAGTAAGCATGTGCGCAAATATCAGCGTAAACGAGTCAATATAAATCAGAATTCCAATCGAGGGAAACGGAGAAAATATATTTTATTATAGCATGAATTTTATAAAATTTTGTACTAAAAATAGTGGCACAAAACAGTCTACTTAAGTCAGAAACATGAAAACGATTGTGGGACGTGAATAAGAAAGAAAACCTTAATGTCCTATAATGGTTTCATATTAGAAAAAAAATCACATTATCATTGAAATATGGCGCAAATTGTCGTCAATTGATAAACAAACATAGGTATCACATTATTATAAGCATATAACTATAGGCCGAATAAGTATATTACTGCAGTATAAATGGATGATCACACAACGAATTTATTTTTTTTTTACATGGATGCTTTACAATTTCATATTAGAAAAAATACATTATCTTTGTAATATGGTGCAGAGTGTCTGTAATTGATCAACACACACACACATAGGGACCATGACGGTCTAGTTTGATGCTTGCACAGAAACGGAGAGGAATGACATAAAATGCACCTTCGACTGGTTCATCTACTCTAGTGCACACAGTTGTACGTGCACATATACACACCCATATGCGCACATACACCTATATACGTACACACATATACAAGTAAGCATGTTTGCAAATGACAACGTATAGGCGGTCAAATCATAATACCTACGCATACTTCAAAACTGTTGTTTGATGTCTTGAATTATAACACAATGAGCGAGGGAGATTGTTCAGCAATAGAGATACCAGGTAAATGAGATTCGTCAGTACTCATTCAGTATGTTCTGTAACTAAGGATTATTATTGAGACACAAGATGACGAGTTATTTTGGCTTTAAATTCTCTCGGTCTTTGAGGGACTTTAATACTCAGGGGAAGTTTGTTCCACAGTAAGGCGCCTGATATGGACAGAGCCTTCTGCCCTAAGTGAGATGAACGATAGTTGACTAAGACATTATTGTTTCTGTTCGGTTTTTGATTGGTTACAGTGGGTGGATGGAAACGCACTATCTCAGCATTGCTCTGAGGAAGATATAACGAGGAGAATACGTATTGGGCCTTCTGCATGAGGAGCCTTTCTTGGATAGGGATCCAGCCGAGTTTATTGAGGAGAGGGGTTACGTGATCACGTCTTTTGAAATTACCGTTGCATACCACCTTGGCTGCAAAATTCCTGCATTTTTGTAAGTCCCTTTGAAGGTATTGAGGTAAGTCTCCCCATACTAGGCTGCAGTAGTCAATGCGCGATAACACAAGGGATTGAATGGCTAATAATCTGGATTTTTCGTCTAGCATACTTTTTATTCGATGAAAAAACATTAAAGTTCCGTAGATTTTGTTGCAAGTAGTCTCAACGTGAGATTTGAAGGACATATTTCTATCGAACCAGATACCTAGATTTTTAACTTTTTCTGATGCATTAATTTTATCATTTCCAACTGCAAGAGTAAGATCTGAAGTTTTTTTAATTGCATCTTTGGATCCAAAAATGATGCATTGTGTTTTGTTAGCATTTAATTTGAGACCATTTCGGTCGTACCATGATTTCAGGCTAGTCAGTAAAGTTTCGGCTTTAATTTGCGTCTGTGGTATTTCCGATACAGAACTTGTTATTGCAATTTGAACATCATCTGCATACATAGAGATACGTGTGTTAGAAGGCATTGGAGGGAAATCATTAATGAAAATAGAAAACAGTAGCGGACCAAGAATGGATCCTTGGGGAACACCAAAATTGTTTTGAATGAATGGGGACAATTTGTTTTCTATGCGGACTGCATGAGATCGATTTGACAAGTAACTTTCAAACCATTGCGTGTCTATTCCCAAGTTCAGTATTTTACGTAGAAGTCTTTCATGTTGGACGCTATCGAACGCCTTAGAGAGATCGAGTAGTAGCAAGAGTGTTACATTCTTTTGATCGATGTCACTGTATATTTTTTCAGATATATTGAGCAGAGCGTCTTGAGTGCTAGTATTTCTTCTATAGGCATATTGATTTTGGTGGAGTAAATTTGACTCGTCCAGGTGAAATGACAGTTGATTTGTCACCACTTTCTCCAGTAGTTTGGACATGACAGGCAGGTGTCCCAACGATAATATTTGCTATCACAAAACATAAAATGGTTATGATTTTTCTTACTTGCGCTAATAGTACTGGCACAAAGAGTACATCGGGGTTAAAAGACATGAAAAGTATTGTTTTACATCGCTAGCTGTAATATTTTCAACATAGGTGGAACCGTAGAAAAGTTAACTATCTAAAATTAGTGTTGTCGTAGTGTATTCACGAGAATAAAAAGTAAGAAGAGTTTACCACACAAAGCTTACGACAGCAATTTGAGACCAGAATAAGAAGATTTAAATGATGATCTTTAAAGTTATGACATTCGTCAGATCCGAGGCCTTTTTTAAATGTTTCAATGAGACCGAAGTAGAGAAAGTATGTACTAAAATACCCTCACATTTAACATCCTCTCTCTCTTTGCGGTAATTAATTTGGGTTTGGAAATGCAAGATGAAAGTGAGTCACTAAGAACACAAAATCCATGTGACACATAGCTGAAAATAATCTTGTTAGGGTGTGCGTTATTGGATCACGAGTCCGTAATATTTGCTACATAGCTGGAACACCAATGTACACACGAGCGCAGGAAAGTAAAAAATTGCTAATGAACTACGTCGCATGTTCAAAAAGCTTCAATATGAGCGAAAAGTACTTACGAGTATCTTAAAGTTAAGACCATGACTTAAGATCGAATACATGAGGATCTTAATATTTATATTGGTCGATTTGAAACAAATGGTTGGGAGGAAAGTACAAAGAAAATGCATTCCTTCCATTGTGTTGATATCAAATACATGATGATCGTAATATTTCTATCGGTTAAGTTTTGGAACAAATAATTGAGAAAAAAGTACGTAGATAAATGCATTCTCTCCGTTGTGTTGGTCTGATTTTAACACTGGATTTTATTTCAAGGGGTCAAGAAAACATTGCACATGTGATGCGTTGTTAAGAACTCTCCAGTTGGTGCACTTCCATATTGAAATTTGAGGTTACGAACGTTGGAACTAGTGAAATGAGGGATTAAAGGTTGAAAGTACAACGGGTAGATCCAAAATTAATTTGCATCTTTGACTGCTAGGTTGATGCTAGAGGCAGTTTTACATTGTTGTGTATCAACTAGTAAGCTAAAATACCTGGTATGGATGAAATGAAGGATTTTACAATAACGGAAAAACTTAAATTTCGTATACTACAAGCTTTGGCACAAAAAAATTCACCGGATTCAAAATAGATGAGAGGGACCGATGTACAATGCCAACCGTAACATTATCAAGATTGCTGGGGCAAAACGAAAGTCAAAACAACCTCAAATGGTGTGGCCGAAGCATACTGGAAGAGTGTAAAGGACGACACTGGTTCACAACAGGATCAACATGAGCATTTTAAAGGGGAATATGTTCTAAACATACAGACACGCACATACGTACACCTATATCCATACGCATATACGCACACACGTACTGCATATACGCACTCTTCCAGCAATTACTGCAGTTCACACTTATTGTGTTGACGCAAGATAAAGAGCCATTTTAGTTTGAATTCTCTCGGTGTTTGAGGGGTTTTGAAGCTCTGGGGGAGTCTGTTCCACAGTAAGGCGCCTGATACTGACAGAGCTTTCTGCCCAATGCTAGATGAACGGTATTTGATTGAGACATCACGTCTCCTGTTCGGCTTTTGGTTCGTGACGGTAGGGGAGTGGAATTCCACTATTTCAGCACTGCTATGAGGAAGATATAAAGAGGAGAAAACGTATTGGGCTTTGTGCGCCAGAAACCTTTCCCGAATCGGAGCCCAGCCAAGTTTATTCAGGAGAGGTGTTACGTGGTCATGCTTTTTGAATTTACCGTTGCATACAACTTTTGCTGCAAAATTCATGCATTTTTGTAGGTCTTTCTGAAGATCTTTCGATATATCTCCCCAGACCAGGCTACAGTAGTCAATACGTGATAAGACCAAAGAATGAACGGCCAACAATCTATCTAGATTCTTCGTCAAGCATATTTTATATACGATTGAAAAACAATAAGGTCACGTGAATTGCGTTGCAGGTTTTATCAACGTGGGATTGGAAGGACATGTTTCCATCGAACCAAATACCTAAATTCTTCACTTTTTCTGATGGGTGAACTTTATCATTTCCATCTGTAAGAGTTAGATCTAGATTTCAAATGTTGTTTATTGAATGCTTTGACCCAAAAATAATGAATTGTGTTTTGTTCGCGTTTAGCTTGAGACCATTTTGGTCATACCATGATTTGAGGCTGATCAATAGAGCTTCAGCTCCTTTTTTCGTCTGTGGTATTTCTGCTACAGAGCTTGTCATTGCAATTTAGACGTCATCTGCATGCATGGAGATTCGTGTGTTAGAAGGCATTGGAGGGAAATCGTTAATGAAAATTGAAAACAGTAGTGGGCCCAGAATTGATCCTTGAGGGACACCGAAGCTATTTTGAAGAAATGGGGACAACTTGTTGTCTAAGAGGACTGCATGAGACCGATTTGAAAGGTAACTTCCAAACCACTGTATATCCACTCCTAAGTTCAGTATTTTTCGTAGGAGTTGATCATGTTCGACGGTGTCGAATGCTTTAGAGAGGTCAAGTAGCAGCAGAAGTGTTACATTTTTTTGATCGATGTCGTTGTATTTTTTTCAGTGATGTTAAGCAGGGCGTCTTGAGTGCTAGTGTTCTTCCTATAGGCATATTGATTTCGACGAAGTAAATTTGACTCGTCCAGGTGAGATGACAGCTGATTCGTTACTACTTTTTCTAATATTTTGGAAAGGACAGGTAAAAGGCTAATGGGCCTGTAATTTGACGCTGTATTTATGTCACCAGTTTTATGCAACGGTCTAATTATAGAGTGTTTCCATTGTTTTGGAAACTTATTTGTAGCTATTGATGTGTTGATAATCAAACGAATCAATGGTGCTCTGACTGGAAAACTGTCTTTTATGTATTGGAGGTTGATTCCATCATGTCCAACTGCTTATGTGTTTTTCAATGAAATAGTTTTTAACTCTGGTAAATCGATAGGGCGTGGCTTCCACAGGGCGCCAGCCTTTTAAAGTGCAGTAGGGCATGAACTTTCAACTGTCAATTTCCTCGGACTGGTGTTACTCACTTCATCGAAGACTTGGGCACCTACTTTTGAAAAAAAAGTGTTGAACTCAGTGGCTTTTTCCAAAGGATTTTCAAAATCACTTTTGCGCTCTACGTTTTTATATTGAGCCACCTCACTAATAATTTCCCATGTACGTTTTGGATTATTTTTTGCCATGAATAGTTCTTGGTGGAAGTGAGTTTGTTTTGCTTGCGTGATTTTCTTCCGAAGAATCTTTCCAAGTTTTTTATATCTCCTGTATAAAGTAATGTTTGACCTGTTTTCTTTATACTCTCGCAAGAAAAATTTTTTTATTCTGCTTGGGTCTTTAATTTCGCTGGTAATCCACAGAGTGCGTTTTGGCCTAGTTTTTTTGGTGATATAAGGAGCGCATTCATTTAGAGCTGCTGTAAAGTTCTCGTTAAAGATAGAAACTTGAATGTCAACATAGTCAGATTGCATCATGCTCTGAAATTTGGTGAACCTGTTTAGGAGTTTTTCATTAAATAGTTCCGGCGAATATTGACTTTTTAGGCGGTAAGTCATGAGACGATAGTTTTGTCTTTCCTTTGCAATATTAATTTTACATTCTACAGAGTGGTGATCGGCGACAGAGGGTGATATTACTGTGTTAAGTATTGCCGTAGGTTTGTTTGTGATTGCTAGATCGAGGAGAGTCGTAGATACTCTTGTAACGCGAGTCGATTCTTTAACCATTTGTGAAAGGTTTAGTTTGTACAACAGTCTGCTAAGCTGATTTTTTTCATCCGTCAGGTCAATATTAAAATCACCGAAAGCAAAGAATGACTTTTGTGTAGCTAAAATTTATTTGAAAATTTTCTCAATGAACTCTACTGTTGTTGGTAGAGAAGCTGATGGGTGCCGGTAAAGGCTGCCGGTAATGATGGATTCATGTTTATTTATTTGCACTTTCAACCAGACCATTTCTATGCCCTCGCACACTTCGTTTGTTAAAAGTAAAGACGATTGGTAAATTTCTTTTACGAAAATACAAGAACCACTACCTTTGCTATTTTTAACGCCGTCATAGCGGTACAGCACGTAATCGAAAATATTGAAAAAGGAGCTCTGAGTTCGCGAATCGAACCATGTCTCGGAAACACATAAAATGTCAATGTCTTCTGTGATCAACGTTACTCTAATGTCATCCAGCTTTCTAAAGAGGCTACGAGCATTGATATGTTTAATTTTAATATTTTTTTTTATTTTATGGCGATTATTTGTGGCATCAGAGGGATTTTTTGGCAGGGACTGTTTCGTGGATTTATGGATTTTATCATTGTTGCCCAGAGTGTCAAGTCTAGCATCTGGTGTGTTTGAGAGACTGCCATTCAACTGGACAACAGTATTTTGTCATGAAGATGATGTGTTATCAGTCTTGTTTTTGTCTTTTGCAACAAGGGTACTGTAGTGATAATTTTTCCGGTGAAGCATCAACGGATGGTTATTAGTTGATACTTCTGGTGAGGGGTCGACTACTGTTCTCCAAATACCATCACCTTGCTCATCGAATGTGAAAATTCTCCTACCAGTGATCTTTGATATGATATGTGGTATTAGGTCCCCAGCATCATGATCAAACTGTTTTTCGTCAATGTATACATTCGTCAATGTATACATTCATTCAACATTTTTCACTTAAACTGACTCTATCACGCATTTGAGTCTCTACTACGTCAATACAATCCAATTTTCCATTCTGAAATTCTACTACAAGGTCATCTAACTCTTCTGCATTCCATCCACGCAAATTTATACTCCCAAACCTTACAACACAATTGGACAATTCAAGACATTCCTCACTTTAGCTCTGACAGATTTTCATTCATTCAGTTCCACCTTCCATTATGACATGAGTAGCCCTGATCCACCGGATATATTTCTTGGAGAGTTTCATCCCACCTTCGTCTCACAATCTCACCTTCTGAAAGTGCTCTCCGTGGCACAGTGGTTAAGGGATCAGCCTTGTATGTTGGAGACGAGGATTCGTATCCCGGCGCTGGCGCGGAGATTTTTCCCGTTTTGTTAAGGGAAAGCTCAAGCACAATACCCCACTCAACCCAGGTGTCAGAAATGGGTACCGGCTTTACGGGGAACCGTCATGGTATCCTATATATAGGCTTAGTTATAAGACATTTGAAAAACCAATGCTTAAGATCATATGTATCAGGCTTGATTGGAAATAAAGCATCCCAAAGATGCCGATGGTTGTTTGTTTTGTTGTTTTTTTGTAAGATGGACTCCATCTCCAAGAAAACACCCATCCTGGATCACGCTATCCATGTCTAGGAAGCTGGAATCCAACTCATGCTTTCTCACACTCTTAGCTATCATACACATAATTATTTCATGCACCTCCTTGTTCACCTCCTTCCGTACCCTTTCATACTCCTCATCACAAGCAGGCCTTCTTAGGAGGCTAGTCACCGCCACTCTAATATTCTTCTTCCGTGCCCTTTCAACAACTTTCATAATTGCATTCACCGTACGTTCTCTCCAACATTCAAGCAGCCGATTGCCACCTCCTTGCAGTACAACCATTCCTTCATCCATTCCATCTATCAATTTTTCAGCATGCCTACAAATCTCCTCCACTCCTTTCCCTCTCATGCACGTACATCCGCTCCTGTCACTCATACATATGAACCTAACAACAATCATAGGTCTTACTCGCTCTTTCATGCTACTCTTTCGCTCAATTCTCTCACTCAGATAATTCTTTCCATTCATCTTTCTTTCATTCGCTTCCACTACAGGCTCCCGCACCTCATGTGGCACATCAACAGGTCGCTCATTCACTCTCTTTTCATTTGTACCTCTTTCATCATGCTCATTCATCCTTTTACTCTCATTTGTCACATTTGCACCATCATTTACTGCATTCACACTCCTTGCAGCATCATTTTCCTTATCATCCACTTCATTTACACCATCATTTACCTCATCATTCACTGCATTTGCACCATTCTCATTATTTCCTTCGTTCAGCTTCCTTCCATCCTTCAAGTCAGCCTCTAAAGCAAACATCAGAATCGTCAATCTCTCAACCTCCTCTTTCAACTTCTTACTCTCATCATTCAAACATTTCCAGCACGTAAACACAAGATCACTCATTTTTCTCCGACTCATCTCTCTCAAACCTTTGCATGCATCTATATCTACCCACTCTTTACAAGTCATGCACTCAATCTCCTCATCCAATCCACTTGTACCTCCCTTCCTACGACCAGTCCTATTTCTTGCCATTCTCAAACACAGACTTCTATCTCAGTACAAATTTCACAGGCAGAAGAAGTCTTCACTCACCAAATCTACTGAAAATCAAGTTATCAAACAAAAAGAAATAAAAACGATACCTACTACTCTCACGAGCACTCCATACAAAGTCACACACTGTACTCACGTGAATATACAAACTATTCCAGTTTTTCAGCAATTTCACTTTAATTCACCACAATTTTCGTCGGAGGATCAGAAGCACACGTGCACATCGTATCGTATCACAATATGTACCTCACATCTCACATCTCATATTAGGCACATTTTTTCGCATATGCCAGATCAGTGTAGGTTTTCGTGCCATGCTATGCACCCATTTGTTCAATCCAAACTCTTTTATTCTCTTAAGTTTTTTTTGAAGAAACAAAAGTATTTTTTTCAAATTTTGTCAACTTCTTCATGTATATGCATTAACTGAATGTTTTCATCTTTCCGCACTCCGTCGATTTCTTCAGAACATCTGGAACAGGGCCACGGTCACACGAAAACTCAAAGTTTGTGCCCATCTGCTTCGGTACCGCACGCTGACACCAACCTCATATGAAGAAATGAAAAGTCTCATATGTGAAGCCTTCGAATTAAAGTGGAGCACTGAATGGATGAGAGGGGTTCAACTGACGGGGAAAGGACGACATTTACTGAAAATCAGAGAAAATACGGCAAGGTGGCCTTGGGCTGCACACAAGATCCGTTGCGTCGAAACAGCACTTGCTCGTCTGCGTGTTGGACACACGGGGCTTCGGTCACATTTACATCGCTTCAATATTATTGATGATCCAAATTGCTCGTGTGGTGCTGAGGAAAATATTGACCATCTTTTTTTCTACTGCCGTTGCTACACTGGAGAACGTACCTCCATGAAAAATTCCTTGAGCCTACTTAATGTACCGTTTTGCTTGAAAAATTTGCTTGGAGGTGGCCCCTTTATGGAACTCACTCAAAAGCAAATTGTTAATATAGTTGTACATTATCTATCATCTATAAGAAAAATTAAAACAATCTGAAATCTTGTTAAAATTGTGATATTGCAGAGAAGTGAGTGAATTCCTCCAGTGGCACTTCACAGAAAAACTTCCTGTGACTTCTTTCAGCCTGAGGGCTGAACTTCAGAGCATCAATCTACAGCTTTGAAGGCGTGGGGCTACATGGAATCATCTCCGAAGCTCCAAGAAATCGGAAACAACAACAACCAAGTTTGTGGTATTTTGAATGAGAGAATGAAAAATTTAGTTGAGGAATTAGGAGTCCTGGGAGAAGAACAGAATGGTTTTAGGCAAGATAGACGTGGGGAGGATAATCTGTTTGTAGTGAGTGAAATAATTGAGCGAATGAAGAAGGATGATAAGAAAGTATATTTAACTAGCATTCCTGGATATTGAAAAGGCGTATGACAGAGTGGATTGGGTTAGGCTGTTTGAAATTTTGAGAAAAGTTGGTTTTAGCAGAAAAATAGTGAACTTTGTACAGAGTCTGTATGAGAACACAAATGCTATCTACAGGTTAGGGAATTTGGAAACAGGGCAAGTGAGGAGTGTTAGAGGAGTAAGACAGGGTTGCACTCTGTCCCCCCTGTTGTTTGGATTGTACACAGAAGAATTAGCAGTTCGACTGAGAGGGAGTGGCTTAGGACTAAAAGTGGGGACTGAGTGAAGACTGCAAGTACTATATGATTGGAAAAGGACGTGTAAGTTGGCAAAAAAGAGGTGGTGGAGTTGGTCTCATTGTAAAAAATGCTCTAAATTGGAAATTAGAAGAAATTCCTGTTGGAAATGAACCTGACAATTGCGAAATGATTCAAAAATAGATCTAGCACTTCCCCAGAGGGCGTTTCTGTGAATCGGATTAATGTCATATATAATTAATGAAATAAAGTGCAATTTGAGCATATGAATCGTAGTAAAATTATCTTTCTGTCCGTGTTTTGTACAAGCTATGAATTTTGATATTGAATATATGTTTGTTTACCCATTTCTACCAATATTTTGTAGATATTTGTCAATCATGAGTGGTAACCGGCTTACACTGTATCTCTATTTTATCCCATGTACCCATGTCCGCATGATGTGGTGAATATCGAGAAGATACGAAATATGTTTTTGGTGGTGATAGGGCTTTGCATATTTTTTAGGGCATATTTTTCATTTCTCATTCAACTACCCTTGACAGAGATAGACTATTGGCAAGCCACGTGTGGTTTTTCTATTAGTACGCCTCGTATATTTTGTCTATTAATATGCCTCGTATGGCCTATCTATTTTGTACACCTCTGATAGCTTGTCTATTAGTACACCTCGTATAGTTTGCCTATTATTATTATGCCTCGTATGGCTTATCTATTTGTACACCTTGGATGGTTTGTCAATTAGTACTCCTTGTATAGAACTTTTGTTAGACTACTAGCACACCACGAATGGGTCTGTCTATTAGTACGCCTCATATATTTTGTCAATTAATATGCCTCGTATGGTCTATCTACTTGTACACCTCTGACAGTTTGTCTATTAGTACACCTCGTATAGTTTGTCTATTATTATGCCTCGTATGGCTCATCTACTTGTACACCTCGGATGGTTTGTCAATTAGTACTCCTCGTATGGAACATTTGTTTTAGGATGCCCTATATTTAAGAAACTTTTAAAAGCCAATATGTTGGCATGTATCTCATGTGACAATTTGGAAATAAACATTTTTTCTTTTTTTTTTTTTTCTTTTTTTCTGAGAGTGAAGATCTGTTAGTAATAAAGTGTGAAAGAATGCATGCCAGAGAATGTGTTATTGTGGTTGTATGCTATATGACAACTGATGGTATTTTAGCTCATCAAGAGAATGTAAAAAAGTATGAAATATTAACAAGAATTGTGCAAGAGCATTGCAGGTGCCCTCTGATTGTGATGGGGGACATGAATGGCCATGTTGGTATACTTGGTGAGCCTGTGAATGCAAATGGACAAAAATTGATTGATTTCTGTGATGAGAATGAACTTGAGAACCTGAATGTAACAATAGGAAATGGCTTGCATACATGGCAAAGCAAGGAATGTAAATCTGCAATTGATTATATGATAGTGAATAGTAGAGCTAGAGCGTGTGTCAAAAAAATGTTTGTAGATGAAGATGATTTTGATATTGATAGTGACCATAAAATGCTTGTACAAGAATATAATTGGGGTGGAAAGGAGTCAATGCAGAAGGCCAGCAGAGTAAGCGAAAATTGGCGTATTAAAATGGCAAACTGGGAAGAATTTAGAAATGAATTGAGTAGATGTAACTGGAACAGGTGTGGAAATGTAAATGACCTAAATAAGGAGATTGCAAGAACCTTGTATGATGTGGCAGAGCAAAAGATTGGTAGAATGAAATGCAGGAAAAGAACAGGAAATGCTAGGTGGTTTACGAGCGAGATAAAGGAAGAACGAATGAGAAGGAAGACTTTAAATAAAAAACAACGCTGTATGAGGAAGATGTATGAAAGACGCAGAATTACTGAGGATGAATGGCGAAGTGTATGGAATGAGTACAAGGACCAGCAGAAGAAAGTAAAGAGAATGATCAATGAGGCTAGGGTTAAAGAAGAGAGACACCAAGTTGAAAATCTAAGAAAGAAAGGTCCAGATGGAATAAAAGATTGGTATAGGTTTATACAAGGTAATGATAGAGGTAGTGAAGTTCAAGTTGATGAATTAGTAGTCAATGGTTGCAGTGTGCAAGATAGGATGCAAATGGTGAAAGCAGTTGAAGAATACTGGGAGGACATTGGTGGAATGAATGAGCAGGTTACAGATGATGAACCGATAAATTTTCTGATAGATGAACATGAACTGCAAATGGAAGACGAAATCACTTGTGAAGAGATTGTAAGTTTTTTGAAGAAAGTGAAAAATGGAAAGGCATGTGGCCCTGATAAGATACCATATGAGTTCTATAAATGTGGAGGAGAGAGTGTAGTCAGTATGTTGAAATGTTTATTTGATGAGATATGGAAGAGTGAAAGAGTACCGGATGACTGGAACAAGTGTAATGTAGTTCTGTTGCATAAGGGTGGACATAAGAGTATGAAAGAACTTAAAAATTACAGACCAATTGCACTGGGTGACACCGTATGTAAGATCTTTTGTGGTATTTTGAATGAGAGAATGAAAAACTTAGTTGAGGAATTAGGAGTCCTGGGAGAAGAACAGAATGGTTTTAGGCAAGATAGACGTGGGGAGGATAATCTGTTTGTAGTGAGTGAAATAATTGAGCGAATGAAGAAGGATAATAAGAAGGTATATTTAGCATTCCTGGATATTGAAAAGGCGTATGACAGAGTGGATCGGGTTAGGCTGTTTGAAATTTTGAGAAAAGTTGGTTTTAGCAGAAAAATAGTGAACATTGTACAGAGTCTGTATGAGAACACAAGTGCTATCTACAGGTTAGGAAATTTGGAAACAGGGCAAGTGAGGAGTGTTAGAGGAGTGAGACAGGGCTGTACTCTGTCCCCCCTGTTGTTTGGATTGTACACAGAAGAATTAGCAGTTTGACTGAGAGGGAGTGGTTTAGGACTGAAAGTTGGTAATGAGAGACTGAGCTGTTTGTTGTATGCTGATGATGTGGTTGTGGTTAGTGAATGTGGTCACGAACTACAAAGGATGCTTGACATTGTGAATGGATATAGTACAGATTTCAAGATGAACTTTGGTGCAGATAAAAGTAAGGTCATGGTTATAAATAGTGATGAGACTGATAGAGACAGACTGTGGAATATTGGAGAAATCAGAATAGGTAGAACAAAAGAATACAAATATCTAGGTTGTATGATAAGTGAAGATGGATGTACTAGAACTAAAGGTGAGAAAGTGGCTAAAGCAATGCAGTGGAGTGGACGGTTAGGTAGTGTGGCCAGATACAGAGCAAACAAGTACGAATGTGTGAGAGGAATGTGGAAGTATGTTGCTGTACCTAGTGTCATGTATGGTATGAGTGCTCTTGCTTGGAATGGTAGTGATCTTGAAAAGCTGGATGTGATACAAAATAAGGTAGGACGTGTAGCATTGGGTGCTCCAAAATGGACAGCTATAGAAGCCATTAGAGGTGACCTAGGGTGGAGCCTATTTTCAGAAAGAATGATGAAAGCTGTGCTGAATTATAAGGTGAGAATTGAAAGAATGCAGAATAGCAGGTGGGTAAGGCGAATCTTTGAATCGAATCTGAGTGTAAGCTATTGGGAGAAAGTATGTTGGGGGCATGCAAGGAAACTCAGTATGCAAAAGATTATTCATGTTAGAATTGGGAGACCTGTGGATGACTGGAGTTTAATAAATGTTGGAGGTGTAGGGCCTGAGTGGGACTGCAAGAGGTGGAAGAAAGAGATTGAGAGACAAACAAAAGAGTATGGATTGAATAAGTGGAAGCTTAGCATGATGCGGAAGCCTACACTTAACTGGTATATGAAAAAGAAAGCATCTAAGTTTGAGCTGTTCTATGATGGTAGTTTTGGAAGTCAACTCTTGTTTGCTGTGAGATGTAAGTCATTGAGTGTGAACAGACGTACATGGAGATGGAATGAGAATAATAACAGATTATGTCAGCAGTGTAATGGTGGAGTAGAGGAAACAATTGAGCATTTTGTGCTGGAATGTAGTAAGTATGAGCAAGAGAGAGAGAGTTTAATGAATGTGGTGTCTGAGCAGTATGGAGAGAATGAATGGAATGCCAGATGTGCTGAAGATGATTGCGGTATGAGCTGTCTTGCTGGATTGGATCAGGAGTGTAATGCGAGTATCACTGAGGCTATGAAAGTGTTTCTTGTGCGTGCCTGGAGTAAGAGACAGTGACTGGAATGAGCCAGTCTGGCAGAATGGGCTGTAATGACCCAATGTGCCGGGGGATGGTGTTTTGACACACTGGTTGTCCCGGTGATGCCTTCCAATGGAGGCTTGTGACAAGGATCGTAGGTCCTGAGTAGTTTAGTGGACAAGTCTGGTACCAGGCGCTGAACTCTGTGTGAAAATTGTGGAGGGAATTGTAGGCCGTTACAAAGGCCTCGACACTGTCGGCCCTCAAGTTCAAGTTCAAGTTCAAGGGTAATGAGAGACTGAGCTGTTTGTTGTATGCTGATGATGTGGTTGAGGTTAGTGAATGTGGTCATGAAATACAAAGGATGCTTGACATTGTGAACGGATATAGTAAAGATTTCAAGATGAACTTTGGTGCCAATAAAAGTAAGGTCATGGTTATAAATAGTGATGAGACTGATAGAGACAGACTGTGGAATATTGGAGAAATCAGAATAGGTAGAACAAAAGAATACAAATATCTAGGTTGTATGATAAGTGAAGATGGATGTACTAGAACTAAAGGTGAGAAAACGGCAAAACCAATGGAATGGAGTGGACGGTTAGGTAGGGTGGCCAGATACAAAGCAAACAAATACAAATTTGTGAGAGGAATGTGGAAGTATGTTACTGTACCTAGTGTCATGTATGGTATGAGTGCTCTTTCTTGGAATGGAAGTGATCTTGAAAAGCTGGATGTGATACAAAATAAGGTAGGATGTGTAGCTAGCATTGGGTGCTCCAAAATGGACAGCTACAGAAGCCATTAGAGGCAACCTAGGGTGGAGCCTATTTTCAGAAAGAATGATGAAAGCTGTGCTGAATTATAAGGTGAGAATTGAAAGAATGCGGAATAGCAGGTGGGTAAAGCGAATTTTTGAATGGAATCTGAGCGTAAGCTATTGGGAGAAAGTATGTTGGGGGCATGCAAGGAAACTTAGTATGCAAAAAATTATTCATGTTAGAATTGGGGGTAAATCTGAAGGAGATGACAGTTGTCAATTTTGTAAATTTCGATGCTTTAGCATAGTTAATTAGATCGAAATAAACAAGTTTTCTTCTATACACTTTTTGTCTCAAATGAGTATTTTATTAGGTAGTTATAGCGGTAAATGACACCGCAACTCCAGTCTTTGAAGCGGAAAGAAATTCTTTGATCAAGTTGTATGGCAATACTGCAATGGCGTCTCGCTTCCAGCGCTCTGTCTTGAAAGACGAAACCAAACCTACCGCTATACCTCGTTAAATACTCGTTTGACGAAAAAAGTGTATAGAATAAAAGTTGTTTATTTTGATGTTATTACCATGTTACAAGCAACAAAAATTAAAAAATCGATGAGTAGCTGTTTATTCAAGCGCATTCGTCATCAATGACGAAACTAAACTTACTGCTATAAATCGTAAAATACTCATTTGAGACGAAAAAAGAATAGAAGAAAACTTGTTTATTTTGATTCAATTAATTAGGTTGAGGCACCAAAAAGTGGAAAATCGACAACTGTCATCTCCTTCAGATTTACCGAATTGGGAGACCTGTGGATGACTGGAGTTTAATAACTGTTGGAGGTGTAGGGCCTGAGTGGGACTGCAAGAGGTGAAAGAAAGAGATTGAAAGGCAAACAAAAGAGTATGGATTGAATAAATGGAAGCTTAGCATGATGCGGAAGGCTACACTTGACTGGTATATGAAAAAAGAAGCACCTAAGTTTGAGATGTTAGTCAATATTTATTTTAGGTGCAGCACGGAAATACAAAATTTTGTTGCCTAGATTCACTTAAAGAGCACATTTAAAAACCTTTGATAAGAATGACATTCTTCTCGCTGATGCGTTATTTTTGAATAATTGTACTTTGAAGTTGGCGCCGGCGCCGTAATTTAGTTAATAAGGGTAGTTAACCAGCCTATTACAAACGTAAAGAGGTTGGGTCGTGAGGGTTAGCCACAGTTCTTTTAGTGAAAATTATAAATAAAGCTTCTAACCCACCCATTAGCAGGGTGCGTACAGGCATGGAGAAGCATGGAAAGTAGTTGAATTTCGAAAATAAAATTCAAGGCCTCGAAAGTAGTGGAATTTTAAAAATGGTCATTGAAAGTCATGAAATTTTAGGATTTTCGTGAAAAGAAAATTTTACTGTTGAAAATTTTCGTTCCGTTTGGTCCACGTTGAGCGAGGCGTTGTCAGTAACCTTCGAGTGTTACTTGGGCTCTGATTGGTTGATACAGCTACGTCTTTAGTGTCCGCGATTTTGATTGGTTCTCAGGCGTCACGTGAAACCAAACGCGCTCAGTGTGACTGAAGACACGCGCTCGCTCGGACCATTGTTGACCTGTCGCCACTGTTGAACATTTTCGAGCTGAGTTTTTATCATCGGTCTTGACCATCCCGTCTGTGTGTGACTAGAGTTACGGTGCCGAGACTGAGCTGAGGAATTATCGTCATGCCAGGCAGTTGTTCTTTCAACAACTTGTGGTTGCGAGACAAAGACTTTCAACAATGGATAGCACCGCATCCCAAACTGAAAACAATGGCGGTTTGCACCGCGTGCGAGTCGGAGTTCGACATCGCCAACAATGGAATAGGGCAGACAGCGCTATCAACACTACCTGGATCAAAAGAAGGAAGAGGCAGAGAAGCAGAAGAAGGGAGAGAAGAGGAAGAGAGAACTGGATGAAGTGGAGAACCTGAAGACAAAACGGAAGAGGATGGAGGAGAGTCTGCAAGCGCTGGTGGAGGATGCTGACAGCTTTGCACGGAAGGCAGAGGACAAGAATGATTTGCGCCTACTGGCAAAGTCAAATGCATTGAGGAAATCAGCCAAAGACAAGCAAGAACAACTCAAGGGGCTGAATGCGGAAATTAATGACAAACTTAATGCACTGGCAAATGCATAGCAGATGCTATTGAACTGTCCAGCATGACTGTTTGGTGTTGTGATGATCATTTACACATTTATGAAAACAAGACCTGCAAGTAATGATGAATGTTCTGTGAAGTTTATGACTGAAATACATTTATTGTGCTGCAATTTAACTTTGTGTGACATTATTTTGGGCAGAGAGAGGTAGTGAAAATGTGATTTGGTTGGCATAAAAAGTCATGAAAAAGTAGTGGAATTTTGAACCTCAGAGCCTGTACGCACCCTGCATTAGGGTTACGACCGCAATCTTGTGTACATCGGCTGAGCCGGCTCCAAGATGGCGGCGCCCATGATGGTCGCCATCTTTGAGCTGATATAAACAAGATTGCGGTCGTCACCCTAATGGGTGGGTTAGAAGCTTTATTTAAAATTTTCACTGAAAGAACTGTGGCTAACCCTCGCGACCCAACCTCATCATGTTTGTAATAGGGGGTTAGCTTCCATTATTAGTTGAATTATGCTTGGCGCGGTCACTTCCTTTGGTGCGGGACAGCAAACTTCAAAGTTCAATAATTCGAAAATGAAGCATCAGCGAGCACAATGTCATTCGTGTTAAAGGTCTTAAAATATTGATTATTTGCCCCCAAATTATTAATTTCCGTGCCGCACCTAAAATAAATATTAACCGAGATATTCTATGACGGTAACTAGCTTTGGAAGTCGACTCTTGTTTGCTGTGAGATGCAAGTCATTGAGTGTGAACAGACGTACATGGAGGTAGAATGAGAATAATAGCAGATTATGTCGGCAGTGTAATATTGGAGTGGAGGAAACAATTGGGCATTTTGTGCTGGAATGTAGTAAGTGTGAGCAGGAGAGAGAAAGTTTCATGAATGTGGTGCTTGAGCAGTATGGAGAGAATGAGTTGTATGCCAGATGTGCTGAAGATGATTGCTGTATGAGCTGTCTTGCTGGTTTGGATCAGGAGTGTAATTTGAGTATCATTGAAGCTATGAAAATGTTTCTTGTGCGTGCCTGGAGTAAGAGACAGTGACTGGAATGAGCCAGTCAGGTAGAGTGGGCTGTAATGACCCAATATGTCTCTGGGTGTTGTTTTGACACACTGGTTATCCCAGTGATGCCATCCAATGGCAGCCTGTGACAAGGATTGGTTGATCCTTAGTAGTTTAGTGGACAAGTCTGGTACCAGGCGCTGAACTCTTAGTGTGAAAATTGTGGAGGGAATTGTAGGCCGTTACAAAGGCCCCAATGCTGACGGCCCTCAATTTCGAGTTCAAGTTCAAGTTCATGCTTTTGATATCAAATGTAGACCTGGGTCCTGGGTCTACAGGCTGCCGTCTGAGTTGAAAAGTTTTAGAAAAGCAAGAGAACTTGTAAATTTAGGAGCTTGCATAAACAGTTGCAGTGTCTATGCTGGTGACGTATGACTGACAAAGTGTTACACGCCTCTATGTGTGAGTTATGTATTTTTTACACTATAAAATTATAGCGTTTGTTTTGGTAGCATCGTGATTTTGTCTGTGCCTCATATTACTGCCTATCTAAGTACGTAGTTCAATTAGTGTTATTTATAAGTTATGTGGAGAAATTTATAGATCTTAGTTTCTTTAAAACAAAACCAATCTAGCTAATCTGAAGTATCACTGTTTATATTATTAATTGAATTAAAGAAAAATTGAGAAACGTTCCCCTTAAGAACATTTAACACAAATGACATTTTGCTAGTTAATGCATATTTTTTGAGTTATTTAAATTTGAAGTTATAAGATTGGGTTAATGATCAGGAGATGCAACTAATCGATTTTCAAAATTTTGTTGCCTGTTTTATGGTAATTTCATCAAAATAAGCAACTTTTCTTCTATGCACTTTTTGGGGCAAATGAGTATTTAACGAGTTATAGTGGTATGGTAATTTTTGTTTCCGATGACTAGAATGCGCTCGAATAAACAGCTACTAATTGATTTATGAATTTTTTTTGCTTGAATCATGGTAATAACATTGAATTAAACTACTTTTCTTCTATACACTTTTTGCGGCAAATGAGTATTTTACGAGTTAAAGCGGTAGGTTCAGTTTCGTGTTCCATAGCAGTTCCAGTTGAGCTGTTAGAGTATGTTTGGGTACTTTGTAATTTATTATTAGCCAACCTTGCGGAGCCTGAACCCTTCTAGGATTTTTTAGTTAATAACACCATAGAGGTTATCACCCATAAATAACAAGTTATAGCGGTATGCTAATTTTCGTCTTTGATGGCTGGAATGCGCATGATCATTTGAGAGCGTGGGAAGGGAGAGTCCATTGTAGTCTTTCTTCCGGACAATTTCTTCCCACTTCGAACACTAGAGATGCGGTTAGTGATTTACTGTTGCCCCAGAAAGTCCATAGGGTAATGTTCGAATGGCCGGACGGTTTGAATCGTCGGTCATTCTTAGTTAATTTTGAATTTTTGCGCTCTGTAGCTATCTAAAAACTCAACCCGCAAGGCTTGTAGTGGTGCAATCTGTTACGCGTCTTACGGGATGGCTTTTGGATTGCTACTGATCATCAAAATTGAAAATTAACTAAGAATGACCGACGATTCGAACCGTCCGGCCATTCGAACTTTACCCTAGATGAAAAGTTGTTTATTTCAATGTAATTACCATGATACAGGCAACAAAATTTTGAAAATTGATTAGTTGCATCTCCTTAACATTAACCAGGATGATTGATTGGCTGTGGAATGTAAAGAAAGAATTGAAGATTTGATCAGTTTGATTTCATCCTTAATAGTTGTGCCCGAGAGCCAAATGAAAGTTACGACCGAAAGAAACTGAGACTGAGCTATTCATATAAAATTCATCTCAGTTGAAATTTGTCAAAGGCAACATGGCTGAGCTGTTTACTTCATTGATTTAAGGGTCTAGTTTCATTTGTACTAAATTTTTGTTTGTTATATTACTGCACAGGCTTTTTAGTGCCCATTCTAAAGTATCCCATTAAGTGTTGTGGCACAATAACTATTAAATTTGCTTCAACAGAGATTCAGCCAGTATTGTTTTTGTAAGAATAGTTTTCTCTGTGGATGTGTGTCCCATTTTAGGCTACCTAGCCATTATGAGTACGTATTCTGCTTTGTATACAGTCAAAAAATTGATTAATTCTCACCAATTGTCTCGTTTAACTTTCAGTTATTTATTTAGTGAATAGAATTATTTTTTTCAAAAATGGTTGATGCAGGAACCAAGAAAACATTAGCAAGCATTCCATTGCTGAAAACTAAGGCAGGACCCCGAGACAAGGAGGAATGGGTGTCTAGACTCAAAGAAGAGTATCATGCTTTAATTAAGGTGAGCTCCTATTATGTTCTTAATATACTGATAAGATTAAAAATTTCCATACCCTGCACATATGAGTGTCCATCAACTACTGCTTCAAATTTTGAATTAGTGAAAAATTTACTCAGGCAGGAGAAAATTGCTTTTAAGAAGATAATTTATGAAAGCACATTTAATAGGAACTGTGATGTTAAAGGTAAGTTGTGCATCTATATTTCACTGGAGTTTGTTGAGTGAAATAAAATCTGTAAATTTTCAGTGTTGTCATGTGTTGAAGCATGAGATGCCAAATCTGGAGATATCTGTATCATATCTCTTATTTGTGTGTCGTGTATGTGTGTGTATATGTTGGTGTCTGTCTATTAATCTTGTGTGTATCTGTCATTGTCTGTATGTAAATCTTGTGGTCTGTGTGTTTTGTGTATATGTTTTATCTTCCTCTGTTTGTGTTTACAAATCTGTGCTAGTGAGTTTGCCTGTGTCTATCTCAATGTGTAGGTGCATGTTGAAAAAAGCCTTCAAGGCACTCCTAACTGATCCAAACCTGTGAGATTGTGAATAAACTGAAAAATTAATGGTCTCACTTCAAATTTGAATGGTTTAAAAATTTGTCTGTTTGCTGATTTTGAAGTTTTGAATCGGTGTAAATAATTTCATACTCGAGGGAGTGGTCTGAGTCTGATGCTTGTTGCTCATACTGACTTTTATCTGTTTCAATGATTTCCTTCATTTTCTTTCAAGAGTATTGCGTGTAGTTTATTTTACAATTTAATTTTGTAAGGATTTCAAAGCTGAGTAAAGAAGTGTACCACATTGTGGAACTTAACTGTAAAACATCTGGATTGTAGTCTTTAGTGTTTTTCAACAAAGCAAATATTTTCACAATGCTATTGAACTGCTATTAGTCAATTTGAATCAGTCACATTTTGGATAAGATGGCTGCTCTGAAGAATGATTTGATATATTGTCAACACAACTTTGAATCAGAATTTTTGCTCTTACATTTTGTGATCAAATTTGCCAATGCTCTTGAATCATTTCAAGCGCATTTGTGTAACAGGGGCTTTGTACCATGATGGGGATCTGAAAAGTGTATCTTGGTTTTGAATACACTACACAAAAAAGGAGCATATGTTGTTCAAATGTTATTTCTAATTATATTGTTGGTAAGTTTTTCAATATCTGATGGGAGAGTATAAAGTTTTGAGTGGTTTTCTTCATTTATGTTCTTAAAGGTATGTAGAAGTTATATTACCTTGAAATAACTGGTTTTGAGTGGTATTAAAAATGAAGCATTAATTTTAGAGGGAGCAATTATTGGAGGCCCTGCAAAGTATATCTTACAGTAAAATTATTAAATTAAAAATATGGGCTTGTGGGCTTAAAATTTTAATTAAATAAAATGGGCTTGTGGTTTATTAGAAGTTCATAAATATACTAATTTGTGTCATTTACGTTAATTCTTGTTTCTTTGCAGTATGTTGAAATGAACAAATCCCAAGACAACGATTGGTTCCGTCTCGAAAGCAACAAGGAAGGCACCCGGTGGTTTGGCAAGTGCTGGTACATGCAAGACATGCTCAAGTATCAATTTGACGTGGAGTTTGATGTGAGTTTTTGTGAAACTTATCTTTGAATGCTGGTTGAAAACATTACATTAATAGTTGAATAAATATTTTATGTATTTGGATTATAACATAATTTGAATAATTATATTCTCTGTTAAATTGAGTGTATCTAGTCTAAGGAAACAAAGATTGTCTTAGCAATATGGTCACATGCACAAAAAACTAACTGAAAGAGTTGATCAAAAATGATGTAACTGATCAGAATGAAGTTTAAACTTGCTTTAATAAAATGGGAAAATTAAGGTTTCAACTCTTTTGCAGGTTATCCAAATAATATGTAAAATTATTGACATTAACCATAATATTAAACTTTTGGGGGATTTATTCAGAAAATTTGAATTTTTTTCTCAATTTCCGTATCAATCTTGTAAAAATTGAGTTTAATGTAGCATTCTACAGGGGTTATGTGCCAGTTCTTGTTGGATGTTTCTCACTAAATTTGCAGTGGTATTTACTTTCTTATCAGCATTGTGATGCAGATTGTATAATTTTCTATAGATACAGTGGATAGCAAAATATTGTAACACATTGATGATGTCGTCTCCTTTAGAGAACCATTAATCCATACAATGACATGTCATTGTCTCAGGATCAATTCCCATTAGTTATTGTGAAACTAGGGAATTTCTCATAGTTTTACAATCAATTTTATTAAAATTAGTTCATTTCTCATAGTTCTTACATCAGTTTTTGTAAAATAAGTAAATTTCTCATAGTTCTTCCAACAATTTTTGTGAAGCTAGTGAATTTCTCATAGTTTTTCCATCAATTTTTTCAGTTTCTATCACCCTAGTAATATAGGTTATGTATCAAGAGCATAAAAGGTGCTTGTCACTTGCAGTATTCCTGATTAGACATCATTCTTGATTATTAATTGTTACTCTCTGGACAACTCAGTTGTAATTCTTAGGCTTACATGTCACTACAGTGGACTTTGAGAGTTTATATACAGGTTACAGTATTGAAAAGCTCTGTCCTAAATGTGGCAAGAGCAAATCTGTATGGAATTAGAGGGAAAAAACTTACAATGGTGGAAGGTGAATGACCCAACTTTGAGCAACGTGGGAAATAAATTTAATGAAAAACTCAAAATTATTTAATATTCTATAGAATGAAAAAAATCTCTGAGACACGGGATTGGCAGTAGGTTTAAGTTTGTTTTCCTTGTATTTCATATGGTGTGGTGATTGGCGCCCTCCTCATGGAGATGCTATTAGGTTCTTCGGCTATAAATATCCTTTTGGGACTTGTCTCTTGTGTGTCTACTTAGCTTCTTTCAGTCCTTGTGCCATTTTGTTACCCCTTTTTTATCTTTTCTTTTTCTTCGTGCCTACTTTACTGTGTCAGTGCACTGGGTTTCCATTGTGGGAACACGCTTCCTGTACTGATTCTCCATTTTCTACAGTTTATACAAAATGGTTCTTTCTGTATGCTCGTTTAAGATTGCTTTTGCACAGTCACAGATTCTCAAGATAATATAATAACTGTTGTAAGGTAACTGAAAGTAGTTGCTGCATAGATTTTTTCAATGTTTCCATGGAAATATACCAACCCTCTTGACCCAACTAATCATGTGAATATTAAACATTGCTATAACTTCCATTCACCAACATAATTATTGTGTTCTGATAAGAGCTTAGGTGCTGGGGCATGAACTATGTAAGAAACAGAATTTTGGCTCAAGCTCTAAAATATGAATCGATTGGTAGGCAATAGTAATTTAGCAATTGAATACTGTGTGAAGTGTAAGATCTGGCATGGAACTTCGTTAAATGATGGCTCAAGTGTTTCTACATCAGGCTCTAGGGAAGCTTGTGTGTCCGTTCAGCTAGACTAGCAGCTCCTACACTAAGCTTTTATGAGCATCGAGGATGAAAAACTTTATGTAGCCTCACTTGTAGGAGTACGTATTGCAACTATAAATGATTATATTGTTCAACATAGCTTGTTTATAAATTTTGTTTTTGCATTTGAATGTAAGCTGAGACAAGAGTGTCCTACTATTTGTGAAATCCCTGATTGGTATGTGATTATTTTGTCATAGTGATTCAATTATTGAATTTATTGAAAGAGTTTACTTAGATATTTTTAAAACTTGAAGATGAACAGAAAATCAATTGAGTTTTTAATTTTTGTCCAAGCCATTGGAAAATTTGCTTAATTACTTCTCCCACGTAATGATTTTTTGTTCTTAATTGTGGTGATAACCATATAAAAGCTCGATAATATGATTAAAAACATTCTAAGATTAGAATTGGTTTATAACTTATATTTATGGTTTTGTCTTATCACATTAATATGTTACATCCTCCTGTGTCACTAGGAGAAAGTTTTCACCGTAGCTCGTGTTGCAGATTCCAGTGACGTATCCAGCAACTGCTCCTGAGATTGCATTACCTGAACTTGATGGCAAGACTGCCAAAATGTACCGAGGAGGTCGCATTTGTCTGACCGATCACTTCAAACCTCTGTGGGCCAGAAATGTACCGAAGTTTGGTATAGCCCACGCCATGGCTCTTGGGGTAAGGGCAAAGGCTTTATGTTTTGACTTGGTTGTTTATTCACTGGTTTAAAGAATCTTTATTGCATCTTGAGAGGCAGAGTAAGAGTAATCGTGCACTAATTACCTTCTACTATTGCACGCAGTTAAAAGACTAAAGGTAATTTTGTATTTGGTTGGAATTAGCAAACTCTGGGTGTGTCAATCATAAGTTACGAGTTTGCGAGAAGTACCATAAAGTAAGAGCAGTCAGCTCTGCATATTTATGTGGCAAAAAAAATAGGTCAATCTAGTTGATGCACTACGGCAGGGTGTATCCTTAATGCTCCGTAGTGTACTTGTGATTGGTGGGAGTCCAACTACCGATCTTCTACTCTCGGCTGTTGCTGGTGTAAGAAACGGGCGATAAACTCGACAATGCCTTGTGGGTTGAATTATAGAATGAGATGTGTAGGCGACGGTTCTTGTCACATAAAGCACGTAAAGTGTATTGCTGTTTAGAAAACTCATGTGAGGAAGTTTGAGGAGCTTTTCTTCAACTATCATTAGAGAAAGTATTTGAATGAATGAAATTTCTTAGCTATTGGGAGGAGATTTTTCTAGAGATGTGTCCCCTGAGATGTCTCATGTGATATGCTCAGGTGTGGGATTTTGATTCGTATATGCCGTTCAAATGTCTATTCTCAGTGCTCAAGTTTTCCTCTCATTAGTTTGATGGATCTTAGCCATGTAACTTCCAATCAGGGGAATTAAGAAATAAAAATAAGTCATTTATCAGTGCTACAATAGATGACTTCAAGTCCTTTCAATGGGGTTTGGAAGCACTCTATGCAAGTGCAACAACGTTCTAATCAACGTAAGAGTTTAGGAGATTATGATTTTATTAGTTGTACAAACGTAATACTTGGCAAGTTTAAGGAGCAATTAATTTTCAAGTTTGCCAGCAACGAAAATTCCCCAGAAGCGTTACGCCGGAGCACCATCAACTATGAAGTTGATTTCCCCGTATAAACGTCATGTGGCTGGTCCATACAATAATTGAATTTCAGTCATAAAGTGACTGCCAGTTACTTAGACAGGTCGGTATTGAATTTAGGTAAAACAATAAAGGCCGCTAAATCAAACGCTTCTAGTTTCAAGTGAACAACTCGGTAGTTATAACGGTGAACAAGATTAGCAAGCCCTTCCCAGACAAGAAGGCAATTTAGTGAAGTAGCCCAAATTTTTCAGTTAACCGTGCCCAGCAACGGAAAGCGCCGTGCAGACAAGTTTTTTATTCTATTTAGGTATCTCACTGTAAAAGTCTGATACACATAACTAGTAAATGAATAAGTACCTAACAGTCCAATCAAAATTTTTGAGTGATAATTAGCGCTGTAGCTAACGATAAGCG
This sequence comes from Morinoia aosen, assembly GCA_030386875.1. Taxonomy (NCBI): domain Eukaryota; kingdom Metazoa; phylum Arthropoda; class Malacostraca; order Amphipoda; family Talitridae; genus Morinoia; species Morinoia aosen. The sequence continues at coordinate 23,470,017 of CM059573.1, read as the reverse complement.
TCGATGCCCTGGACTCGACAATAATGGATTCATATCACTTTCAAGTAGCAAAGCTGATCTCAAGGTTGCGTTACCGAATGCTGTGGTAAGTCAACTTGATCTAGTGCTGCAAAATGTTATGAAAGATGACCAATGATTTATGGTAAAGTTTAAAATAAGGTTGTCATTAGGGTAATTTTTCACACATAGGTTATGTTGCTAGTGTTTGTACCGTTATAATGACAAATCGGCACTCCTCATTAGTAGCCACACTTACAAGCTGCAACAACATAAACTAGGCTTGTTGCGGGAGTAATGTGGATTTAAATATGAATTTTGGCAGGCCTTAGCTTTACTGATTATTTTTTACTTTTGGTTTCTGTGTGAGTCTGTCATACTATGCATTCGATTTTCTAAGTGTTCTGGTTTTTGTTCAACATTTTTATCTCATACTGTCTCATCGAGGTGCTCATGCCTTGCTTTACGAGCATAGGAAGTTCTGCCATTTGGGACACTGAAATTTTGTGTACTCGAAGCACCTCTTATACTTCATTTTCAGTGTTTTTATTAGTGATTATCATTTGTAATGAAGGTTAAATCTGGAATACGTGATTGAATGAATGAATCTTTTTCCAAATTCACCTACAACAAGGGGTGAGTACGTTAATGCTGTAGCATCTACCACGGTGGGGGAGGGGCAAAAGTATTTTCACAAATGAAATTTCACTTTTGTTATATTCTAGGAAACACCCTGAGGAGGTACTGTTAGGTTACTCCAGTTAAATAGGCCTTCGGGACTTCTGTCTATTGTTCCCACTTAACTTATTGCAATTTTCATGCCGTCTCCATTATCCCTTCATTATGTTTTCTTCCTTTTCCTTCCTTTCAATTTAGCTGTACAATTTCTGTTCGTCCTTTAAAGAGGGCTTTTAAATACCAATGTTGATATTCATAGTATTTTTTATCCTTGTAGTTCAAGTGCAGTACTGCAATCTGCTGGAACTTATGGGAGGGTAGAATTTATTTTTAATGTCTGGGAACTGAATTTCTGAGAAATACAGTTTGTGTACCAGTAGGTATATTGCCAAAATCACTGTATTGATAATTCTCAAAGTTTATGCTTTACCGTCAAAGTGGATCTCAAAATTCACTTTCTAAACAGCTTTAACATATTTTATTCCTCGTGAAATTTGTGTCCTAACGTCTTCTTTGAAGTTCAGTGTCGAGTGGCAGTCATTTCCTCGTGATGTCGGTGCCAGTTTAATGATGGTGGTTGTGATATCGGTAATATGAGTACAAAATGCGGACGCTAAAGAGCTAATAGCTCTATGACCTGGGTACCTTCGATATTAATTCAGTTGTTGCATGGCTCTTGCTATTGCAGCTGGGCCCGTGGCTGGCGGTGGAGGTGCCCGACCTCATCTCGCGCGGTGCCGTCGTCTACAAGGAGTGCAGCAGCGAAGCGGCCGGGTCTTCCTAACCTCTGCCTCAGTTGTACATCCTGTGTCCAACTCTACTCCCATTGTTTTGTATCTTTTTCTTATCTTAGCTCTTTTCACTTATTTGTTAGAATATTTTATTCTTGAGATATATTTATGCATTAAGATGGGAATGGTCTATGGTCTGCATGTATTATTATGGTCTTGTTAGTTTTCAGTGTAATTTTTCTGGGGATGCTAATTTTTGTATGACTTTTCATATGTGTGAAAATAAAAATTTTTACGCATGAGAATGGTTTTTAACTTAAAACATGGTGTCGAGGAAAAGTTGATCTGTTCACTCTTGTACCAGCACAAGGGATGCTTTCAATGTCAGTTTTCAACAAAGTTTAAAAACTTTGGAAAATTGAAAGCAAGTTTACAAATGGATTCAATAAAATATTTTGTCTCCATCTTCATGGTCCTAGCAAGTCACGGATATTCTCATTTTTGAGCCAATTTTACTGTATTTGTATTGCAATTTGAGTTCATAAGAGGAGACAGAATACGGGTAGTTCAATCAGAATGGGTCCAACAAAGATTTACGGTGGAGGAGATTAAAGTATTTGTGTACTGAGAAATGTTTAATTAGGAGTACTTCGAACGAACGATTGAAAAAGTTGCCATTTATTTGCTATACAATTTTAGGATAAAAATCTTGGTCCAACATGCGCTCTGTATACCTGTGAATCTCCTATGACAGATCTTCCAATAACAAAATATGTTATGCTTAGTTGGCTTCTTCTCAACTGGTCGTATATTTTGAGCGGGAGTGTACTCTGAACGTGAATACTGTAAGAGCACAGGGCATATTGATTATATTAAGCTTCTCTCTTCATTGGGGTTTGTGGAGAAATGCCCAGTATATTTCATCTAGAAGAGATAAGAAATGCCTGTTGCAGTCATCAATCTCAGAACATTTGGCACTTCATGTGGCCTCTCCTGAGGAGGATATAACTTTGGGTTTTATATGGGTCCGGTTTCGGTGGATCCGGATCCGGCGCTCTCCGGTTTTATATGGATCATCTTTTTTGGGTTCACTGCTGCCTTGTATTTTAGCACCTATTACGATATTCTTTCGTCTTTTTTCGTTAATTCCTTTCCTGACTCCGTTTCTATGCACAGGGGATTTTGTGTGGGACCACACCTTGTGCATAGAATTTGCGTTCCCTTAATTACATACTAAATGGTGCTTTCATCCTTCCTCTCTTTCGGACACCTTAGTTGTGGTCAGGGTAGCTTTAAATTATTATCTTGCTGGCCTGTAATGCGTAGAAGTTTACAAGAACGTCCTTACTGCTTGCTGTTTGTGTGTTGTCCTGGCTGGCCAGGAACCGGAGTCTCCAAATGCAGTGTTCCTTTTCAATCGCAGAGTTTGGTTAAATCAATATTTCGTCGATGAATTTCATCAAAACTACAGAAGGTAGTGAAGATTGATTCCATTAAAGGTTCCAATAACAATAAGATACATTCATGGACGCTGATAATTGAAAGAAAATCACTATTTTGAAAAGCTTTTTTTTGCATGAAGTTTTAGCAGCGCTTTGGGACTTGCATTTATTGCATGAATTCACTTTCAGTCTCTATAACAATTGTAGCTCTGAATTGCATCTGTTGAAATGCCTCTTCCTCGTAATGGCAGAAATTTGGATCATATCAACAATAACAATTTCAGTGAAGCTATGAAGCTAAGCTTCTGTTGGCGAGTAAGAGGATTAGAAGACTGAACTTTCCCAATCAACAAAACTCTCGCGAGTATTTATTTACATATAAACTCGCGAGTATTTATTTACACAATGTTCTAAATCAATCATAACTCCTTGTACGACTGAATTAATTTGATAATCTCTTACCACTCAACATCATGTTACTCTCGTCCGTATAAATATACGTGTTAATTCGAGTTCAAAACACATTCAAGGATCAAAGAAAAGCTTTCAGAAGCTTTTTCATGCTTAAATACATTTAAACACACGAGGATTATAGTCGTAACCTATCAAGATTTCGTGAGAGTGCGACGCTACGTGTTTTGCAACGAAGACTCGTCTCATGATTACGCCCAGACTTCGGAGGAATTTTGCGTCTGAGACGCAGTCAGTTGCGTTAAAATACTGTGGAAAAAATTACATGGAAAGCTTACAACCAAAACGAAATTTACATTTTGGTGTTGAACATGAAGCTCTGCCAAGTAGTGTAAATATTGAAAAAAGGATAGTGATGTAAAGACCTTGCACAGTCGTACGAGAGCAGTATGAAACTTTTCGACTGGAATCATAACAAACCATCTCCTGAAGCACACTGTCCTTGCTCCTAACGAGAATGAAGCATTAAGAATCTAAAGCCTTCTATAAAGGTTCGGCAAAGTAACACTTAAACGTTGATGGGCTGATAGACAACTCCATAAATACAATATTTAACACTAACAATGATTGTAATATTTACGAATTATTAATGAAGGTAGAAGAAATTTGAAAGATTCAAAAATATGATGCACGAAAGCTTATGTGCGTGAGCAATTAAAAATTTGCGAGTAAAGTAAGCATTATTTAAAGCGCATGGTGTTGAAATTTCAGTGCAAATCATACAGTAATGAACAAGAACCTAAAGCTTACCAGTTTACTCAAGTTAGCGATTACCACTCTTGATAGTGGTGGCGTGAATTGATTATTGCTCGAATTTTTGGATTTTAATATTTTATGATTTAATTATATGAGTTTATGAATTTTTAAGTTTATGGCTAATTATAATTTGCGCTAGTGGTCCAAACTATGCCCTCTTAAACCTGAATGCCAATACCGTCCAAGAACATTTCCTGCTCTGTGATAAAGACCGATAGGCTCTAAAGCCTATCGTGGTGGAACGCTCCTGGCAAGTAGCATCCATATACTGCGACGCATAGTGAGCACAGCAAAAATTAGTCAGCGATGAAATTATTTATACTGCCAGCGATGTTCAATACTCATGGTTACTTCATGGAATAGCACCCTCGAATGAATCAGAATTCTGTTCTTGTTAATTGTGTTCATAAAAATAATTTTGAAACCCATCTTTTGGAACTATACATTCAGTTCAACAAATTAAGCTAAACAATATATACGAAATATTCATCACGGAACATTCTTCGTTTTGAAGGTAGCGGCCTCTTTTAATTTCTTTAGTACACAGATTATCAATCGAGGTATGGACTCAATTCATCGTTGTTTAAATGGGAACGGCAAGCGTGGACGCGGAGCATGAAGAACATGTCTTCAAACCGGCTATGTTTCATTTCAATGTTTTCAAATTTTGCCAAACTACCAAGTATTGATAAAGAGGAGTAATTTATTTTGGTATTTGAAAAATGGCTTATGCGATATACCGCGCCAGATGAGTGAGACTTTTCCCCATGAACATAGCGTATGCAAAGGAACGTGGAAACGGAGGTGTAATGTTTTGGAGATGGTTCAGCTGCAGTGGAGCTGGCAATTTCACTGCCATTGAACGAGTCACAGAATCAGACGACAACAGCATAATTTTAAATGACAACCCTAATTCATAGACGCAAAATTTTGGACGTTGCTGGAAGCTTTAATTTAAGTACAACATTGTCTCCAAATATGCAACAAAATTAGACAGGCTATGACCGCGTGCACTCACCTTTCTAGAAAAATAGAAATCAGTGTTGCTTGACTTTCACCAAGTTCTTACCTGAATCGATATGAAAATATGAAGGGTGATTAGCACTGTGCTGAAAAATCTCAAATATAAGATTTTGATCGACGGAATAAACACTTTTTTCTTACTAACCGTGGGGTCGATGATGCTTACAGATGATGCTTACAAAAGAGGTACAAGAATTTGAAATTTGAAACGTATCGGAAAAAAATTCGTATTTTGAGAGTGCCAGGGAATACAAAATGTAGAAATAAAATTTTTTTTTAATATGAACACAAGTAACAGAATTACAGCCTTAATTATTACGCCCATGAGAAACGGGTGTTAAAATTAGGTTAAGCATTTACATAGGAAGCTCTAAAAAAAGTCATGGCTGCATCACACGGTCACCAAAGTCTCTTGATAGTACGCCCTAGACTACTGAAGACACTTAGTTGAAAAAGAAAGTTTGATGGACATTTGAAAAGTTTGATGTAAAAAACACTGATTTATTCTGAAGAAGACCTCATCGGTAGAATTGTCGTAGCCTCCGCAAGGATTCGTAAAACTCCTGGTGTCTTTGATCGCGTCCGACACTCATTGCTTCGGCGTTGGCACGCCCTGATCGTAATTGAGGGGGTCATATTGAATATCTGTCCTAAAAACCTAGCTGTATTTACAAAAACCTATTTTTTGTGGTCGTAATAATTAAGGCTGTTTTTATGCTTCTTTTTTTATGAAATAAATGCTTTCGTAAACTTTTCCTTTTCATTTCCTTGCCACTCCCAAAGTACGATTTTTTACCAAAACGTTTCGAATTTTAAGTCTTCGTAACTTCTTAACGTAGCATTTTCGAATGCAGGGTTATTGGGTAAAAGTGTTTATTTCAACGGTCCTAACCTTATGTTGACGTTTGTTCAACGAAGTGGTGATCACCTTATATAGCAACAATTGAAAATTTAGCAGCATCGTTGGTTTCCAAAAACCACCAGCAAAGATAGCATGTAGCCAGCGTGTTCTCACAAAATTGCAACACAGAATACTTTAAGGGGATCATCCGCAGCCCCATTGGGCCCCGGCGGCTCCCCCCACTGAAATTTTTTTTGTTGAAAAAGGATCCTTAGGGGATGGGTGATTGTGCCATGAAATTGTATGGCCCTACGGACACTAGAACCCCCCCCCCCCCCTCCAAGGGGGTTGAAAAGGGGACCGAAAATGGTGATTTTTAGGCCCAATTTTTTTTTTGGTTGAAAAAGGGTCCTTAGGGGATGGGTGATTGTGCCATGAAATTTTATGGAATGTGAGTTAGTTAGAAATGTTTCAAGGATTCTAAAACTGGTTTTGGTTTTGTTCTAGCATCAAAACTCGAGGACGAGTCCCGTTTTGGAATATCCAAAAAAATGTACCGAAATACTCTTTTTTCGTCAAAAAAATAAAAAATAAGGCATAAATCGAAAAAGTGACACGAGTAAAAAAGGTTTCCTTTCACGAAATACATATACTGGCCAATTTTCAAACAAATCGGACGAAAAAAATTGAAAAAGTCAGAACATGGTGAGTACTGAAATAAAATGTATTATTTTTATTTACTCATAAAAAGAATATTTCTTATATGTTCACTTGAAATTCAAAAGGAAAATGCTGGTCATTATTCGTACATCGAAATAGATCATGGAAACTGCATTCATGTGCAAAAAATTTTCGTTATATTCAAATTCAATTGACATAGTTCATTTTTGGACTGCAGTCAAAAATTTTCCATTTTTACCATTCAAAACGACATCGGTCCTCGAGTTTTGATGCTAGAACAAATCCAAAGACAGTTTTAGAATCCTTGGAACATTTGTAACAAACGTTTGTTCGGCTTGTTTTCAAATAAGAATTCTTTGAAGAAATATATATCTCTAAGCCCAAAAAATTGTTGCTGATTTTTGAAATTTCAAAAAATTTTGAAAAAATAGAAAAAAATTGAATTTGAAAAAAACTGAACGAACGTTTGTTAGAAATGTTCCAAGGATTCTAAAACTGTCTTTTTTTTGTTCTAGCATCAAAACTCAATGAGTTGATACGTCTTGAAATATACATAAAATATACCAAAAAACACATTTTTCGTCAACAAAAAAAAACTAAGGCCTAAATAAAGAAAATGACAGGAGTAAAAAAGGTTTACTTCCACAAAAGACATATTCTGGCCAATTTTCAAACGAATCGGACGAAAAAAGGTCTCCAACTCGGATGATCCCCTTAAATTCAATTGAAAAATAGAAAATTGCTACGGTGAACACTATGAAAATTCAGGGAAATTTTTATATCCATTAAATATTATTACTCTCGCTTGTTCTAACGGTATGAATTTTTCTCCTAATGCGTGTATTGAATGACATTTTTTATAATTGAACTGAACCTTTTGCTCTGATAATCTGGTCTTGAATTCCTTTCTCAGTACTTTATTTAATTCACCAGAGGAACCAATTCGAAGGAATGACACAACATATTCAGCGTTGATTGAAATCGAATTAATTGTGTCATTACTGAGTGTACGAAAGACCACCTCGTGTGCTTCCAGGGGGAAGTTGTAAGGTTCCGAACTGATAGTTAAATAGGCCTTTCTTTTGGTGAAATCGGATAGGTTTTTCGTTTTGTTACGGAGTATTTTTTCTTTCGGCTCACTTCTGTTTTTCATAATGTTTTATTTTCTTCTTCAACTTTTTTCTGATTTCATAACTTTCATTCTTAACTTTCTGTTTCTATGCTCAGAGGGTCTTGTGTGGGAACAAACCTTGTGCAGAGATTACCCGATCCTTTAGTTCCATACCAATTGGTATGTTTCTTTTTCTCGCTTCGGAACACCTTTGTCGTGGTTAGTGAGGCTTAAACTAACTTATTATTTAATTTTTCCTAAACGACCGCGTGCACATTGACATAGGCATCATTAAAGGGAAAAATTAGAATATAAGGATTTTCTGCACTAAAATGAGTCGAAAATCAGACCCGCACGTAGTTCTTTTGTCCTTCACTTAAATGTCTTTCGTTTAAGGTCCTTCTCTTATTAGGGAAAAAATGGATTGACATGTTCATTTAACTTGGTCGTTGAGCTTTATTATCAAGAGAATAAATTTTAACTGAAAATTCATTGATGAAAAGAGTTGCAACAAACTATAGACAACATTGTAGAGTAAAATACGAACGAAGAAAAAACCTTTCACCGAGTGGGTAGTTATAACTTTGATAAATTTGATATGCACGAAGTAATTAAGCGGATGGCTTATTAAATCAAACCTCTTATCACAAAAATATAATAAGCAATTGGCCGAGCAGGAAACACCATTAATGATCTCATCATTGCTACAATAGAGTCGTAGAAATGTTTTTTCAGCTACTTTGATTCACAAGCAATGCGTAAATGAACGATTTGTGTGTTCAATGAGTGAAAGATTTCACCTTCTGCCTCTGGTCCCCCAGGCGTAGGGGTTGAGAGTGAGCGCCTTTCACAAGAAAGTCGCCAGTTTGATTCCCGGCTATGCACTGTCATAGTTCCTCACTAGACGCGAGAGTTTTAAGTTAAATGGGTACCGGCGAGACTGGGAGTTACCAACACTGCGTCCTGATCTTAGGTTGAAGGCATTTGAAAACCCATTGTTTGAGGATGGAATGTGCCTGGCTTAATTGGAATAAAACAGTTTTTTTCTAACCACTTCTACCTGTCTTCTCCGTTTGCCATTTTCGCCGAAGTGCCTACACAGACGTGAAAATACCCAGAGGGCCAGACTGTGATCGAACCTTGGTTCTAATTGTTTAAAGTAAGCCTTTATCCAAGAAAGAACAACTGGAAGAAGTTTGTTTGCTCCAGTTACTTGCATGAAAAAATAATTCATGCTGTGGTCACAGTTCTTAAGCTGATGAAGCCTTTTTTATTTCGATGAGAAATGAAAAACACAGAATTTTGCTACAACCTTTATCGATACTTCTATCTAATTCTATTCAATATGTCCCCTTGTCACCCAAATGATATGGCCAAGACTAATGCGAGTTTTCAAAGTCCGCCAACTGTTGTTTGGGACTCAGTGCTGTCGGTGAGGGACTTTCCCTGCACACAGTGTCTGGAAGTTGAGTTTTGACTGGACAGTAAAAACCGTGTCTTATGAGAATATGATGTCATCTGTGAACTCGCCGTCCTCGAACTTCTTCAGTAAAATTTTGCTGTTACCAGCTGCTTTTTCTTTCAGAGGTCCGAGATGTGCTGACACTCTTGCATTTATAGTTTCGAAGGGCGAGTAGTCTAGCCTTATTTGTCATTGTTGTTATTCTTTCACTCGCATATTTTTTGCTGATATGCGTAGCGTCCATCTGAGTGTGATCTTTTGGTATCGTAATTAATATTTGACATAAGAAAATTTCGAAGCAATCTTCAGTAGTTCCAATGTTGTTGAACCGACGGCGAGTGTGAGCGACCGCAGAGTTTGACTTCAACACTATTTTTCAACACCAATCTCTGACTAATCTTACCGCACAGTACAACTGAACAATGACTGCGCGTTTGCCATTAATTTCATTGAATTTGCTACACAATTCTAATTTTTTTCAAAAAGTGAAAGAGACTTGAAGATTTTTTGTATTTATGGAATTTTGCCTTAAAAAGAAAATGATTTCGAAAACTATCTATATGCATTCTGAAATTCACTTCAACAAATTGATTCAGAACCTAGAAGTTCAGAGCAGTAAACTTCGAAATGAGGAAAATTCAGTGCTGTCATTTCTTCAAATTTCGCAGCAAAGAGAACATCGCATTAAGATGCTGGTTATTCAGAAGCTTAAAAACCTCTGAGTGTTATACGGAACTGTTTCCAGATTTTGCGTTTAGAACATATTTCTTACGTACTGTGTGCATAAAAACTATTTGCAATCCATTGAGCAATTTTCCTTTACGTATATATTTTGATGAAAACATATTGGTAAAAATATAGCCAATGGCTTAATTGAATGACAATATTTTTGTCAATGTTATTGGTTTTTTAACAACTTTTTGAATCGAATTTTGTTCCTTCGACTGTTATTCTAAAGAAATACTTGAACTATAAAGACCTGAATAATTATATTCCTGGAGATATGTAGCAAAACTTGTTTTTGTGTTATGAACTTGTGAGAAGTGTTCGAATAATCGCCTATAAAATGTTGTGTACGTCGAAAACTAAGTGATTTTACCATGATGCAGAGTCTGGTTTTCAAAGCAAAAAAATGGCAATACAGTCCATTCTAAATTACCTGTTATTCCTTCACTTCAATGCCGACGAAGTAAATACTTCTTTCTTCTTGTATCTAGACTTTCGCAAAGCTTTTGGTTTTGAAGCTTTAAAAGAATTTTACCGAAGTAGCCCCAGAAATTCCAACGTTATAGCCTAAGAAGAGTTGCTCATGCATCACTCATATCATTCCTGCTGAATCGTCAACAATATTGCTATGAAGGTCAGCTTGTCATTAGTTCGTCCTGAAGATTCAGGCTCAGTTTAGGGTAATAATGACGGAAGAAGAACAGGGGAAACATTTTTATTATTATACTGTACCATGGAGTTAATTGGGCTCGGTATTCGAACGGCAACCAACAAAGAATCGAGCCTTCGTAAGTGTTGTGTTTCACACAACCGCCCATACCGCATTTATGTACAATTGTGGTGCAAACAGGGAGGACTGTATCTGGCCAATGCGTTTCCTATAGTACCTCGAAAAAAACTAACTTGCCATGCCGTGAGAAATGTGGTATTTTCAAAACGATGAAGCATCTGCGCAATCCTCTACGATCCTCTAAAGATCCCCCGCACCACAAATTTGCAGGATGATCGGCACTCATTTTGAACAAACTTGAACATAAGGGTTACCAATTCTCTTCGAAGAATATATTTCAATCTTCTTAATTTCAACCACGTAGAATTACATTCATTTTATGAAGATTATACGCAGGATCCAGTTTCTCACTGATGAATTAGGACTGTGGGCCTTTCACCAATTAACTATCAAAACTGTCGCACTGCGTTCCGAAACGTATAGAGGGCTTGGCTGAGACGGTTGCCGAGTGCCAATTCAACATGATATTACGACTAAGTTCCATTGACGCTATAACACGCTGTATTCCTTCGTAGGGTCATCGCCATCAGACGATGGACAGTAATCCTTTCTAAGAGGGTATGTAACAGTAAAAATGAGCATGGTGCGCTCTGCGCTCAGACTTTTCAGTGTTGTGTGCCTCATCATATAGGAGTAAAAGATGAGAAGACCAATTTAGCCTCTATTGCATTTAATAATAATTCCAATTAAAAATCGATCTGGCATCATCAATGACACCTAAATTAACTCTTAAAATAATTCTTCATTATTATTTATTACTATCATGTCCAATACAGCTTCTCTCTCTCTCTATAGCTCCGTGATATATAGTTGTCAGCGTTCATCAGTTTGAAAAGAAACGATGAAATCCTTAAATGATACTGACGACATAGAAAATGCTCAGATAACTGATTGTCTTGGAAATACGGCTTTATTGGTGTACTCGATACGCTTATAAAAACAATCACTCGATCACAATGACCGAAATGTAGCATCAAGTACCATTTTCCTTTAAATGAAGTGTACAATCATATTAATTTTATTTGCCTCATTGAAGGCTAGTCGCATGTACTGCAGTGGATACCAAGCATCTCATCGAAATAATTCCTAACCGAACATAATTCGGATCGTGCGAAAAATGAACTCTGGAATCTGATGCCGTAGCGATGGAATAAAATAAACCTCGTAAGTAGGAACCTTTACAACGGTTTACAGCGATAGGACCGAAAAATTCACCTATATTTTAAATCATAACAACTTGTGGCTCGGTGGTAAGATCGAAAAATTAACCCACAATAGTATAGACAAAAATAGAGGATATTTGTATCAGAAACACTAACCATTAATGATTTAATTAATTCACCTCTCAACGTTGTATAAATATTTTTAATCATTAACCAATTAGCAAAGCAGAACCAAATTTAGACAGACTGCGAAGGAGCTTCTCATGGCAGCAGTATAATCAAAACAAAGGAATATGACACCTGAGTGAAATGTCCCGCGTTGATCGGCAACGGATGATAGCTATAATTGAAACTAGTGTGTTTTTGATTCCAAAATCTGTAAATATTTTTAAAATCAGTATACTTTTTTCAACATTACGAGTACCGTGTATTTGGGAGCTTTCATTCAAATCTACTTGGTACCTATCGTGGTGTTCTACAAGGATCGATCTTAGGACCTGTACTGTTTTTATATTCACCTATCATATTGTTGAATGTACTTTGTAGCTGTTAAGCTATACCAATCTGTCACTGTATTTCGATTTCACGTCATGTAACCATGTCTCCATGTTATTGTAGGGAATATTGAAAGTGTGAGAAACGTAAAATGTTTTGTGTTGTTTTTGGACTGTCACTTGATATTTCTGAAATTTCTGCTCGAAATTCGAAAATAACTCATTTCTGTGATTGCTTAGTCGTTTTTATTTTTTTATTTTATTAGTTATTTCGTTTGATAAAACTAAGCAATGCAGTCACGCTGAGCAATACAGTCGTATAGCAATGCAGCAATACACTTAGATGTAGCAGGATATAAGTGTTTTTTCTTGTTTTTTTTTCTAGAAAAAAACAAAAGAAAACTGAACGTCGTGACGATTACATTCGCTAAGCGCTCTGCGACCATCTAGCACTGTATTTGTGGTCAGAAATAACTCGATATTCCTGAAAATAATATTAGTTCGCTGGCTCACCGTTTCAAAAATAGATCTACCGCTAGCATGACCGCTACCCAGTGAGTGTTGCACGTTTCTGTATCCCAAAATGTAAATAAATAAATAAATAAAAATAATCGCAATCTGAGCTTTGGATTCATAAACAATCATCTCACTCATCGTGAAATGAGCAAGCTCTGAAATTCAGTTTTGCGTGTAGGTTTGTTCATTTGTTTTTACATGTGCGTGCTGTGCTGTGTTTCCTATAACTATAAATCACTTTTGGCCAATCTTTTGTACTTGAAAATCAATTAAGACCGTATTTTGGCCTGTTTCAGTAGATCGTTTCGTCTTTTCACCTTTCATTTTAACTTATAGCGAAGAACCAGAGCCACTCTCCAGATGAATTTAAAGTATGCACTTGGAGACTTTTAGTAATCTTATCTTCGATAAAATATTAAAAGAAAATATTTTGATCGTTTCTCTCAAGTACATAATGAACCCCTGACACAGCTATCGTGCCCCTAGTATGGTTTTTCTATCAATTAAGAACATTTTTATTAAGGAATTTGTAAAAAACTCTATGTTGTTATACATTTGATGTATCAACTTTTTTGAAATGAACAGTTTATTTTTTTTTCTTTCTTTCTTAATTTCACCGATTGCTCCAATTATGTTATAAATGTTTTAGTTAACGTTGTACAACAATTCCTTTCATGCCTCTGACTCCGGTGGACTCTTTTGTGTCAGCGTTATTTGAGTAGGAAATATCATAAATATAAACTGTGGTAAAATATTTTATTTTCTCTGAGCTCGTTATTTAGCATACTAGTACTAGTAGATTGTTTCGAAAGTCGGCCTCATAGTCTTGGACGCGGAAGTATTTAAATCCTCCCATCTTATTTTCAACATTTATCCCTGATATCGCAAGTTCATACGTTCGTATTTCTATGTAAGTGTGCACTATCAAGAGTGTTTTCAACAATGCATGCGTCACTGGTATTATGATTTCTTTATTACTTGTATTTATATGCGTTATTAAACTTAGATTAACGCAACAAAGCGAATGCATATTTTCAATCTTTTATTTCAATCCTCTTTTCTACGATTGACGTTGGTATAACGATGCCCACGTATGTGGGTCAACTAAGGATCTTAATATTAAGACATTTTCAAAACCAATGTTATAAATGTCGTGTATAAAGTTTGTTGGACATAAACTGTTTTCTTTCTATCATTTTTTCAAATTCTCGCTTATTGCTGGTGAGTAGCAGCTAGGTTGGTGCAAAAGTAATGTCGGATTTAAAGATCTTGAGTAAACATGAATAAGCCAATGACTATAGAAATAATTATTCATTATTATACTCTCCATTGCTTTCAATGACCTCAATCCACCTTTCACCAAGATTAAAAAATTTGCGTACATTAGAATTAATAAAGTTGTATTAATCAGCTCTTGAAATAACTCAATATATTAGTGCCCTCAAGTAATGTTTCAAGACAGCCATTGTAATAGACTTGAATGATAGTTATGTTTATGTTTCCTTCGTGGTAAATAAATTGACTACGCTGTCTAACTGTTCACAAAGGTTTCTGCTATTCCTTTCCTCGAGTAAAAGCAAGCAGCAAAGACTCTTGAGACAACTCCAAAATTAGGCATAATAAAATACATATATCCTGTCTTTGTTCGTTATTATGACATCAATAGAGTTTTTTCTGCCTCGCTAATGAGTGGACGCAAATATAGAGAGCATAGGAATCAAATTTGAGACGTTCGTAAAAAATGCGCTAAGGTTTTCATTGTTATTTCGTAACCGCTGAACACAGATCAACCATTTTCCGTTTGTAGTGTCAACCATGCATATGTAGCGAATGTCCTCAAGAATTTTAATTTTGATTATCCATTCTCAAATCTGAGCCCCATATGTTTGTTTTCTTGGGTTCATGGTAATAATGTTATTAAGATCGATGTTCTGCGGTGTTCTCACAGAGTCTGAACTTCCGTATGTTTTTACTTTTCGATATAATGCAAATACTTCCATCCCCAGTATTTCATAATACGAAAGTCCATCCAGGAGTTAGTACCTTAGTCAATTCTTATTCATTGTGTTCTGTAAATAGCTGTAATAACTATTCGTCTTTACACAAACTATATATATGTACGAGTACTATAGAACAATTACATCAAGGCAGCGGTTATGTCAGTGTAAAAATGATTATTTAGTTTTGAATTGGATAAAATAAAAACATAATTTCCTCATATATCTCTCATTCTATACATAACAAGCTTTGGCGATCAGTAAAAATTAAGAAACTGTGTGGCTAGATCAGAGCGGACATGTATTCTTAAGGCATTATTTAGATAAACAAGTGATAGTAATTCAGGAAAATCTTAGAGCAATACTGAAGACAAGCATCGATGATACGATAACGTTTATTCCTTTCAATGCTGTAATGTCTGAGTCGGAGATGTGCTTAATCAGACCAACTCACTCTTTCTTCTACCATATCTTCTGTTCCGTATTTAGCTAAAATATTGAAAAAATCAAACGTTGTATAAGTTCCGAGTAGTTCGTTCACGTTGAAAATGTTTTCATTTTTTGATAAAATTTGCGCAATGATATTTCATATTCAATGATCTTTCGCAGAAAGTGTGCAATATCGAAACACAAATACGGGAACTCCGCACTGATGGAGAAGCGCACCGGAGAGAGCGCACAGACTAGCAAGAGCAATCTTAAACATCACCCGTAACCATCCGCTCTCAAGATCTCTAACATCCCTGTGCAATATTTGTAAACTGAAGCTAGAGCGATGCATGCGTTCATCGTTCTTTTTACCGGGAGGTCAGTTGAATGACTTGAGCTTAGATGCATCGCTTTTGGATTGCAGCACTGCACATGGACGACAGCTGCTACAATAAAGTATAAGGTCTAGGCCTCGAGGTAGTGAATTATACCCCAGGCAGCTGGTCTCACATGTGTGTTCACACTTGCTGATGGAGCTCTCAAAATATTTTTGACTCAACTTTATTCCCTCTCTTTAAATGTCCCTGACCGATGCACCTATTTTTGCCGTCAGTTATGCTCCAAGCCGCTGATTTTTCATTAAGAGTTAATATCGCCCAAGAAATTTCAGAGTTTCTAGAAAGTAATCGTGACCACAAAATAAGCGTTTCAAAATGGGTCCCGAACCACAGATGATGCTCGCTGTATAAAAATATACTAGAGATGACAAATTTCACGACAAGATTTTTCAGTGTTTGTAAAAGTTCAAGCTTCAAATACTGATGGTAATTTTCGTTCTATTTTTTAATCGTTAAGATATTTCTCTACGACGATAGTGTTGTCAATATTAAGTAGATATTTAGAGCAAACTTTACCTGAAATTTGAGTGGGTGGGTGCTGAGCAGAATTTTTAAATTTTCGAAGCGAAAATCGAACAGATTTGACTGACAAGTGAACAGATTCGTTGAAAAAGACTTGTGGTAGCTGTCCCAAAGTAGTTTAGGCTCCACTCTGCTCCGCAATGACTCCTAAGCTTCAAAAACTGCAGTAAAAACTGACAAAAAATATTGATTAAAGTAGTACGTAAAAAAATGGTCTTTAGCTGGCGAACGAGTAAAAATGCTCTATGGGTACGAGCATTGAAAATGCAGAGCGTATTTTTCAGATCAAGCAAGCAGAGTTGACTAAATGAAATAACTGGGGATTGTAAGCAAAGAATATGTTCATTTACTCGTTTAATCATGTGATTTAAATGATATTTATAACACCTTTAATGAGTTTCCATGTCCTTCCATTTTTTGCGGTTTTTGTATTTGTTTATTTTACTGTGGAGTGTAAGCTAATTTTTGCATGCGAGACTGAGCGAAAACGCGCATCTCCGGGCCATCATTCCATCATTCCAGTTCAGTTGAGGTATAAAATATAATAGGATTTATAAATAACCCAAGGAAAAAATTCGTTTAAGGTGCACATTTCAGAGG
This sequence comes from Morinoia aosen, assembly GCA_030386875.1. Taxonomy (NCBI): domain Eukaryota; kingdom Metazoa; phylum Arthropoda; class Malacostraca; order Amphipoda; family Talitridae; genus Morinoia; species Morinoia aosen. Next base: position 23,453,189 of record CM059573.1, on the reverse strand, counting down.
CAGATTTAGAATAGCAGGGTCAGCGCTTGAAACTATCACCTGAAGAAAAAAGTATATGTTTGCAAACTTAATTACTCAAAACCGAGTATAGAGACATGTTGAAAATGCCTGCAGAAAACTGGGAACTGTAAGCATTGAAAAGAACACCTTCGCATAGGACGAAAAAACTCAGTGCATCATATGAGCTACAATTAAATCGTGAGAAGATGCATAGAACACACGCAGAAAATTAATATCTGGTATTAAGAAATGGTAAAAACAGAAGCGTTCAAGATAAATAGAGGAAGTCTTTTAGGTAAGTAGTGGGTATGAAAAGAAATTTTTTTCAGTGGAAAAGAATCTGAACCAGGCTTTGTTCAAGAATTGCGCTTGAAATTCATTTCTGAGAAGTAAAACATCTTAAATTGTGTAATGTTGAACTTGATGAACAATGTATACATATATTTTTCAGTAATATAGTCGCATAAAATGTAATCATAAAGAACAAATACATATTTGTAATGCAATATACGGGGGCTGGTCATAATTATGGAAACGCATTGGAATATCAACAAAATATATTTTAATATGGTGTAGTTCCATCCTTCGAGGCAATGACAGTCTCAGTTCTCCAAGGTATTAATTCATACAAATTTGTGAATTGTCTCCGAAGGAATTTTTGCCCATTCTTCAGTTAAAACACCCTCCAGTTCTTTTAGAGACGATGGCGGCAGAAATCGACTTCGTACTTGGATTTCTAAAACTGACCATATATTCTCATTAATGTTGATGTTTGCAAATTGGGGTAGCCAGATGAGATGCTCAACTTCATTAGAATGTTTCTCGTGCCATTATTTAACAATTCTAGCTGCATGGATTGGGAGATTATCATCTTGAAAGAAGATAAAGAAAGAAAGGTGATTGGTACCCTCCCGAAACAGTACTTGTACCATAAGATAAACATGGTCACCCAAGATTCCTCAATAGTCTCGTTGTTAATTCTTCCAAGAAGGGAAATCAGTGGCCCGGCGGATTTCCAAGAAATAGCTCCCAGATTATCACAGAACCTCCTTCATGTTTTACGGTTGGGAAAAGGCAATCTGAATTAAAAGCTTCTTTCGGCTATCTCCATACGTACACTCTGCCGGAAGTCGGAAATTAGGTAAACGAAGATTTGTCAGGGAAAATCACATTTTTCCACTGCTCGACGGACCAATTCTGATTCTTTCTACACCATTCTAAACGCTCAAAAAACATTTGTCTTTAAGAGCAGAGATTTTTTTAATTGCAGCTCTTTCGTAGAATCCGGATATGTGCAGCTCCCGACGAACAGTTTTTGTAGAAACTGGGTTCTGTAGGTGTTCATTGAGGGCTGAAGTGATTTTCAGGTCTTGCGACCCTCTCTAACAATTCGATGTATGTAGAGTCAAACGGTTTTTCTCAGACAACTTCGATTTTCGGGCAGACCTATGCTTTGCTGCGGACGTTTTTCTTCTCTTTCAAAGGCAGACATTACTTATGAGACAGTGCCTCTTGAAACGTCAATCATTATTGCAGTTTCTGTTACACTAGCACCTGCCGTACGAGCACCAACAGTTTGGCCTCTTTGAAAGTCAGACAGGTCTACCATTTTTATTAGGTTATAAACAAATTTTCTTTTAGATATCTGTAAAAAACAGTTAATTTAAATAAAACATCAAATAACTACAATAATAAATAATAAAACTTTAAAATATGTCAAGTTTTGATTGTTTTAAACATGTTCCTCGCTTATGATGGCAAAATATTAGGTGCTTTCATTACTTTGCCCGATTCCTGAATATGTATATATGTCAATATGTATTCGAATGTGTTAAACTGCACAGTGACTACATGTCGAGTGCGTCAACGGAGGCCTTAGTGTCACGAGATAAGCTCCCTCGTGAACTCACGTCAACGCCTGAGTCTCGCAGGGAGGAATGGCTCACCTCCTTACTACACAAATACAACTGATACTGTAAATTGCATGAGAGTTGTACAGGGTGTCAAAGTATGTACTCATCCTCTGACTGACGATTTCTCTTGTATTTATCGCTTTCGTTTCAAGTTCAACTAAGTTTTCCCACATGGCGTTTAATTTTTTAGAATTCAATGCGCTTTTCTTTGATTTAACTGTCTAGACCTGCATTTATGTACGTCAATAAACACATTTGTCAGTCAGCAAAATACATGAGTTCTAACAGTTGAAGAGTTAACACTTTTTGGGACTCCCTGTACACATATATGATACAGTTTTAATGTTAGTATACACATACTTCAACAATCGGCAAATGAAAATTATCATGCAAGGGCACTCAAAATTCGTCACCAATGACTTGCAATCCCTAACTATAATTTTTTTTATTTCCTTTAATTTTTTGGGGTTCACTTTAAAATTACGCCATAATGCACAATTGCTACGGACAACGCACATTTTCATTTGTTTTCTGTTAGTCAATTATTAGCATGGTTTAAATCCTAATCGCGGTCGGTCAATTTAATGTCTTCCGTAATTATAGTCATCAGCTATCAAAATGTCGTACTCAGTAACTATAAACTTTTGCAAATTGATTACTCACACATACGATACATTAAAAAAGACGTATTATAAAATTTAGTATGGAATGATTGCATCAAATACACAGATAGCTTTCCGCTCTTCCTACTGCTTTTATTTGAGTTTTTATTCAGTTTAGTTAATCTGACCTTCAAAGAGCACATCGCTCATATTAGTACTAAATTATCAAAATCCATCGGAATCCTAAATAAAGTTAAAAATTTCCTGCCTGAAGCAGCTTTACAAATGCTCTATCAAACGTTCATTTCTCCATACTTGCAATACGGAATAGAAGCATGGCACGGAACTGAAAAAAATAAAACCAACAAAATTTTGACTCTGCAGAAAAGAGCTATCAGAACGGTAAAGAATCTAGAATATAATGCTCACACAAATGATTCATTTAAAAATTTACAAATGCTTAAGCTTTCGGATCTCTATAATGTCTCCATTTGTAATTTCATTTACAAAGCATTAAGAAATGATGGCGACAATAGCCTAAAACAATTATTAAGTCCACAAACTGGTCATCACGACCATTTAACCCGAAATAGAAATAAATTCATGCTTCTTTATACTATTCAAAGGCCCAGTCGCAACACAGTATCCTCTTCGTTTGAACTAAAACTTGGAACTCAATACCTGCTGAGATCCGTGAAAGCAATACTTACAAAGTATTCAAAAGACATCTTGAGTCTCACTTCCTATCAGAATACTAGACGTTTAAGATCACCTAGTCACATCTTGCCTCCTACATGTCTGGTCCTAATAATGTAACTTGCCATGGGTAAGAAAACCGATCTTCAAAAGAAATAAAACCACAAACGATGAAATAAAATTCATATTGATGGGCAATCAGACTAGCGCGCATAGTTTCGAATATTACAATTCATTTTCAATGGATGCCTGAAACAAAATAAGAAAACACCCCAAAAAAGACTTACAATTTTGCATATTACTTATGAAATGGAAACTACACATTATGATTTCAGAGAATGTTCAATGGATATGAAGATTTGTCAAAATTCAGATCAGGTTGCAGTTTTCTTATGTAAATGGATTCTAAAATTCTGATATCTATTTCATTGCAAGTATCTTTAATTTTGAAATCAGCACTGGAGAAACATATGATTGGTCTGATCACAATGGTTCCTGGGAGCAGACTGAGGTGGGGTTTGAAGTGGATAATTTGTTCTGAAAGAACGGCCTAAATGTTGCCAGAAACGAATTTTCGACTGCTTACGCGTACTCCCAATGTACGAACTCTTGCAAGTTCCGCACGTATATTGATAAATGACATTCGAGAGAACAGCCGCAGGCAATCGATCTTTATATACTGGATAAATACTTTATACTGGATAAATCATCGAATCAGGTCTTGGGTGTTCACCTCAATTAGGTATCAAAACATGTACCTGTGTCAAATTATATACTCGTATGCCAATAATGCCTAGAATTCTATAACTTTACACTAGATCTTCAAACTGCATAACTTCATGTCATGAATCAGTTCCAGCCTCTAAAGATATATACGGCAGTTTTACCTCAATTTTGACAATCTTATGACAGATATATATGAACATTTATGACAACTGTATTGGAAATTGCAACAACACCATCAGCAATTTGTACCTACCAATATTATGATGGAATATTGATATCCACCTTGTTCGCCTTTCCTCGTAAATTGTATGTAATTTTTAACCAACAAACTATTATTATGTGTAAAACATATTAGCTGATTAGATTATCATCGTCGCTAAAATTTTTCTATTTATTTTTATTTTTATTTTTTAAACTTATTACCTGTTGTATGTGAACTTTGTAACAACGCCTTCAGCAATTTGTACGCATCAATTTTTGTATATTGAACTCCAATATTAATCGCTCTTGGCTGAGTATTGAGTGTACTCACGAAATCACGCTAGATTTCTTACTCTTTTCTATACTCTCTAAGCTAGTTTTTAGATAGATATATCCTTTTAATCTTGACTCTGTATTTCGTTTTAAGTTGTACAATAGTACTTACTGCCTACTGTTTACTAATTTTGAATGACTGATCACGCTGATATATTAGATGAAATCGACCCGGATCTCAATCATTTGAACAGAATATTTCCAAACCTAAACGACTCTGAAAACTACAGATATACTAATATATCAAAATTCAACGAATCTATACGAATAACCCGGCAGGATTTTTCGCTACTGTGTTGGAACTGTAGGTCACTCTATCCAAAATTGGAAGAGATACAATGCACTATTACTGAACTTAAGTATACCTTAGATGTGATTAGCTTCACCGAAAGCTGGCTAGATGACTCGACCAAAGACATGATTAAATTTGAAAATTATCATAGTTACCATTCGCTACGAAAAAACAAGCGAGGCGGGGGCATCAGTACATACATTTCTAAGCACATGGATTCGAGAATCATAGCAAGTGCAACACTGAATCAGGATCATATAGAATCATTATTCGTAGAACTGTCTAGAGATGGCAAACGAATTGTGCTTGGAACGGTGTATAGGCCGCCTTCAGCCTGTCCTATATCCTTCCTTAATGAGCTTAATCGAATTATTTCTCAGTTCAACAGGTCCTTCTACAATGACATAATAATATGCGGTGACTTCAACTATGATTTGCTGAAACATGAAAGCTATGAACCAATCTCTAATTTCTTAAATGCATTTCATTGTAAATCTTTCCTTCCGATCATCACAAAGCCAACACGAATAACCTCAGAATGTGCCACGCTGCTTGACAATATCTTTATGACAGACCCAAGTGATTTTCTTGCTGGAATAATTACTTCTGACTTATCAGATCATTTTCCAGTTTTTCTTATCAAGATAAATGTCTATCTTGCGTGCACCAAAGCACGGGCTGAAACTTACTCATATCATAAAATAAACGAATCAAATTTAGAAGAAATGCGCACCGTTCTAGAAGATTTAATGCCAACATTGCACATCACCCAACAAAACAATAATGCAAGGAGCATTGATGAATCAGTAGTAAAGTTGACTGAAACTATAATGAACGCATACAATCAGTGTTGCCCAATTGTAACTCGTACAGTTACCCCGAAAAATAAACAAAAGCCCTGGATTACTAGAGACATCGTGATAAATATAAAGAAACGCCAAGCGTACCTAGCCCTCCTTTGCGAAGGGCGAATATCTAGAGAAACATATAACCGATTCAGAAACTATGTGACAAACCAGATAAGAACATCAAAAAAGAGCTACTTTACCCTCAAGTTTACTCAATTCAAAGCTGACGTTAAAAAGACTTGGCGCCTCCTTAACTCTTGTTATAACCCGAATAACGCCGAAAAAAAGAAAATTGGATATATCACTCAAGATAATGTAAAATACCATGAGAAGAATGAAATTGCTAATCTCTTCAACAACTTCTTTGTAAACGTAGGGAAAACTATAGCCAATGGTATTCCAAGTGAACCTACTGATCACCTGGAATTTATGGATCATATTCGAGAACACAACTCCTTTTTCTTTACGCCTACAAACTCATCCGATGTAATTGCGTGCATAAACAACATGAAAAATAAATCGAGTGGGTTACAAACGTTTCCAACTAAAATACTTAAAATAATTGCTGATATTGTGGCCCCGCTGATATCCAATATTATTAACCAGTCTCTCTTACTAGGCACTTTCCCAAACTCCCTCAAAGTTGCTAGAGTGAAAAATGGTGAAAAAACCTGTGTAAACAATTATCGACCTATCTCCATGTTACCAATTATTAGCAAGGTATTCGAGAAAATTGTGTATAAAAAAGTGTACTCTTATTTTGAACAAAAATCATTTCTCTATGATATACAATACGGCTTTCGCTGTAAAAAATCAACAACACAGGCAATATTAAATCATTTACAATTCCTTTATTCTAATATAGATAACGAAAAGACTGTCTTCTCTGTATTTCTTGACTTTCGAAAGGCATTCGATTGTGTGGACCATAACATATTACTCCCGAAACTTCATTGTTATGGCATTCGTGGGGTTGCCCATGATTGGTTCAGATCATACCTAACAAATCGGAAGCAATACGTTGTCATTGACGACGCAAAATCGGACCCACAGAAAATTAGCCATGGAGTTCCACAAGGATCTGTTCTTGGGCCTCTCCTTTTTCTGATTTTTATCAATGATATTATTAAATCTACATCATTTTTTAAATTCATACTTTTTGTCGATGACAGTACGCTTTCTGCGGTCCTTCCGAACGAAAATCCCACAACGATTGCGGAGAGTATAAATAACGAACTCCATAAGGTTTCACTGTGGCTTAAAGCTTATAAAATAAGCCTCAATATCGATAAAACAAATTATATTACGTTCTCATACAAGAAAAATATATCTCTACCATCCATTAAAATTGGCGAAGGTGAAATCAAAGAAACCAACTCATCTAAATTTCTGGGCATCATAATAGATAAACATCTGACCTTCAAAGAGCACATCACTCATATTAGTTCTATATTATCAAAATCCATCGGAATCCTGAATAAAGTTAAAAATTTCCTGCCTGAAACAGCCTTACTAATGCTTTATCGAACGCTCATTTCACCATACCTGCAATACGGAATAGAAGCATGGCATGGAACTGATAAAAATAAAACCAATATAATTTTTACTCTGCAAAAAAGAGCCATCAGAGCGGTAAAGAACCTAGAATATAATGCTCACACAAATGATTCATTCAAAAATTTACAAATACTTAAACTCTCGGATCTCTACAAAATCTCCATCTGCAATTTCATCTACAAAACATTAGCTAATGATGGCGACAATAGCCTTCAACAGTTATTAACTGCGCAAACTGGTCATCACGACCATTTAACACGAAATAGAAGTAAATTCATGCTTCCTTATTATTCAAAGGCCCGCTCGCAACATAGTATACTATTCGTTGGAACTAAAACCTGGAACTCAATACCTGCGGTGATCCGAGAAAGTAATTCTTACAAGGTATTTAAAAGAAATCTTGAGTCTCACTTCTTATCAGAATACTAGTCGTGTAAGATCACCAAGTCAAATCCTGCCTCCTACATGTCTGGTCCTAATAATGCAATTTGCCATGAGTAATATCGCCGATTTTCAGTCTGCTCCCAAATCGTTATCGAATATACTGTTAAATATTGTCCATATGACCTATATTGTAAAATTAAACATCAATATCGAGTTCATTATCCTGTTGATCAGTCTAATGCGAAACTAGGCTAAGTGAATTAGGTTAAACATTATTGTACGCCCTAGAATAATGTAATGGTAGGATGCCCTAGAAGTCGCTGAACTTATTCGGGCCCACAGGTAGCTATACTCAACTCTGACCATTGTATTAGACTTAAGAAACATTCTACCTCTGTATCTCCTGTGGTAAATAAATTGTTTAAATTGTTTAAATGTTGAAAAAAATTTTGAATTTTGAATGAATTTTTGAAGCTGAAGCGAAAGTCTAGTTGAGGATAAAATTTTGATAAAATCAAGACTAAATATTTCTGCATATCGTGTGAACACTCGCCAATGAAAGGTAAAGACACATAAAGTTTTTTCCTCGCAACAGTAGGTAGATCGGGGTTATTAGACGTAAATTTAGTGCACAGAAACTTCTTCACGATATTCTCGAATAAATGGATGGGATAACAGTTGTCTGAAAAGAATTTACGGAGAAAGTCAAATTCTATGGCCATTAAATTATAATTGGATGATAAATGCTAACCTCTGTAAATAAGGGTACGAATTGCATTCAGTTTGTTAATAAAAGAGGAGAAACAATGAAAATTCATACCAAGTCCAGTGAACGTAGGTGGCAGAATACTTGTTCATTTTTCTCAGATAAACTTTTCCAATTTATTGAGATCGGTCGGTTTTCTTGCGTGGGTCTGACTATTGTTCTAAGCTCGTTCAATAAATTATTCTTCATAGTAAATTTCTATCGGATTTACATCCAGAGATAGACTGTAATCCATGACAGAACCTTGATTCTGTGACTTTCAAACTATTCACTAACTACCTCGGCGCGAAACCTACGGTTACCACTTGTTCAAATATTCAGATGCAAGATCCACTTTTTCATTGAATTTTGCAAATTATATATTTACTCTGTTCTTAGTTCGTTTTTTCAGTTACCCCCTATCATTTGAGGGGAAGTTGCCTCACACTATGATATTTTGCTCCCGTCGCAGGGCATGAGAGTTAGACGGTGTACTTCTGGGCGTAGAGTGTTTCTCTTTCCTCTAAACATGAGTGACATTATGCATATATCGTATAAGGCCACGAAAGCCTATCATGCGGTCATCAGATCAGAAAATTTGCTCCATAAAGTTATCTCATGGTTTGAATTTGTATCTGCAATCTATGATGCAATCATAATTTTCAATGGCGTTTCTTTATTCAAAGGGTCTTAGGAGAAGAACGTAATAGGAGTTCTTGCCACCGAAGTTTATAGGTAATTTTTCTTTGATAGGGAAGTATTCCAGCCGCTCTAAGAACTTTTTGAGGTTTGAGTTTTAGTTTTAGTTCACCACAACGATTAGTTTTAGTTCACCGTAACAGGTTTCGAGAGCTTCTTATTGAAATCTTTTGGGAAGCACAAGATCTCGGAAAACATTCCATCGTCCCAGTCATCCTCCATCGCTACACGATGTAGCCTCACCTGCTAGCCGCAAAGGGACATCGAGATTCTGAGAAATATTCCCATTGTGTATGCTGTCCGTGAGCGCAGAATAATACGATCATTTACATCTTTTGATAACTTTCGTTGCTTTGGCATATTGTTGTAGTTACAGATAGGCTTCTAATGTAAAACTAATCCTAAAATCTTTTGATAACCTTACATTCCTCACCATTTGTGATTTTCAGAAGTTTCCAGCAAATTTATCAGTCTAATCTTGCGCAGATTTCACATTTAAAACTGGTTTTAAAAGCAATTCAAATTCTTTTCTGCAGTGTATCTTATGAAATACTTATTAATACTGATATTTATAGACACATTATACGCATGGTATGATTCTCAGTTACAGGTGTCAGTGTGTTTTTTCGTATTGTAGTATAATTTCGCAGTTTAACGCCTACATGAACTGCTATCAGGTGAATTTCTCAACTTTCCTAGCACTTTTATCTCCTCACTGCATTTATATGTCTCGTAAGCTTCTCTCTTTGTACAGTGCTCGTCGTTCCGTGAGACTAGCGAACTTGCCTCCGTCCAGGCAGACCCTGGTTCGAGTCCCGGCGCTGGTGGCGATTTTCTCTGTTGGGTATAGGGGAAAAATTCCAAGCACAATACCCCACTCTACCCAGGTGTCTGAAATGGGTACCGGTCTTGACCGGGGGGCACAGGGTCCAATCTCGTGAATTTCTACCCCGCCCAACCCTCTCCCTCCGCCTCCAAGCAGCTACAGTGCCCACCTCCAAACAGCTACAGAAATTTCAGGTTAAATAAATTTAGGTTAGGTTAAGTTAAGTTAAGTTAGGTTAAGAGGTTAGGTTAAGTTAGGTTAGGTTGGGTTAGGTTAGGCCAAGTTCAGTTAGTTTAAGGTTAACTTCAAAAAGTTTAAAAAGGCAAGTTTTTGCGTGCCAAGATGGAGGGTTGAATAGCGAAACCCCAGCGGTCGTTCTCAAAACTTATTATAATGATTTAATACAGGTTAACTTTAACATTCCGCTCAAGTATCCACTTACTAAGTACTTGAAGTGGTTATAATGCAGTGATTAATAATAAATGTATAACGAACAGACACGTTAATAAATTTCAGTAGTACTACATAGTTCAATAATTGGCGCGAATGGCAACTTTATGTAGCTGCTTGTAGGTGGAGGGAGAGGGTTGGGCGGTGTAGAAATTCGCGAGACTGGACCCTGTGCGACCGGGGGAAAGCGTAATGGCGTCCTGGCGTTAGTCATTAAGGCATTTGAAAATCCAATGTATAAGGTGATATGTATCAGGCTTGAAATTGGAAATAAAGCATCCGTAGATGCCTTCATTATTTTTTTTTTCATATCTTTGAACACTGGATTTGCAACAGTAGATGCACGTGTGGTATTATCGATCAGTGCATACTGTACATACATCTGGAAGATTTAATAACTGGAGCGTGAAATTTGATGCTATATGTTTAGGAATAGATTTCATCGAAAATGAACAATAATTCTTCTTTCAAATTTTTCTAGTGATAACGTTTAAATGCATTTCGAAAAATGCAACTGTCTATAAATTCATTGGAATACAAGAAGTAAGTTTTAAAGTATGTCCCATGCGGCATATAGCATAAAATTGAAATCGATCATGAAAATGTAATCTGTTATGTAAAGAACGCTAATAGAATATGTTTTAAAAGGAGTATACTGTAAAATTTGCACTGACATACCCACAGCACAGGACTGCGATCTGTCTTCTCCATGTTGGCAGGTCACTAATTTTATACCATGTTGGTTCTTCTTTATAAAATCTTGTCTACAAGCTTGAGCCGAAAGGATAAGCAGAGCGTGTGGCTCATGACCATACGGAGTACAACAGCTGTAACTGCACTCAGTGCGTTCAAGGAGGACGAACAAAGCGTTAGAACCGCGAGAGGAAAAAATGCATACCAGCAATTTCATGAGAGCTCTCATTTGAGCGTACACCTTATTATATCATCTGAGTAGCTTGTATACCCATACTCTATTTTTAAGGGACAATTATTTTACGTGAACTAAGAACATGAAAGAAAAATTTTTAACCCTTAATTTTCGTAAAGTTCTGCAAAATTATTTTCAAGTCGCTCATCATGCATTGGGAAACTAGATCAGTTTCCCCTCGTATGGTAGCCACTTTCCTATTGTAAGATATTCCCTCGTGTATACATTGACGCGCCAACTCCGCGGCCTCGATCAGACTCAACACGAGTGGCGACCTGCGCCAGCCAAGGCCTCCTGGGCGCCTCTCGCTGCGCACTGACGCATGGGACGAGTTCACGGCAGCAGCTGTAGGTCAGGGGCATGAGTGGCTTCGGTGTCAACTTCCGTGAGGCGACCTCACATCTGTTGCAGATACTTATTCTCCTGATTCATTTCTTCAAGAGCTTAGCTCGATCAACTCTCGTGAATCTGTATGCGTCTGAACATATCTAGCAATTTGCAGCTCCGCATTTTTAAAGTGAGAACCAGCTAGAAAAAAAATGGTTCAGTTTTCGCTCAGGAATTGTTCAATAAATAACGAGGATGCATAAAGATTAATATAAAATACTTGACAAACCTAATGGGGTTTTTCTACTACAGCAGATTCTGTTAGAGTATTCACAATGACGCAGCGTCCATAATTTTGCAAAGTATTCTGCATCATAAAAGTACACTTGCGAGTGTAAAAATAAATTTTAAAGATATGATTTGCACTCACAAGTTCACCGTAATAAATGTGCGTTACTCCGCTGCATATTAAAATGAATTTTATTCTTATTTTTCATGATGGTTTTCCCTTCTTTCGTGATTAGAATAATTTCCTCTCTTAAAGTTTTTACGAGTGTTCACTTGTTTACTTTCCGTTATGCTTCTTTCTGCGTGGGTGCCGTAGTTTTTCTATACATGTAATGCAAGTTATGATTACTGCTGCAGGATCACTTAAATCATTGTTTATTCTCATTAAAATCGCCTTACTTCTAATAGACTTGAACATCAACACTGTCCATTTCTGATAAATCGTGTGACTCAATTGCTGATCTTGGTTGATGTTAGTTAGGTAGAGGATGAATATTTATTTTTTGTTGTGATGTATCTCTAATATTTTTGAATAAGCGTTAAAAATGTCCCTTTCCAACGCTGTTCAGAACACTAATCAACTGTAGCACTGATTAAAGAAGATCAAATGAAGGAATGGGTACCAAACAATTCAAAAATCGGGCTGGAATTTAATGAGTTGATTTCACTCACGATTATTACTATGCACATTCCATAAGTTTCTATTTCGTTCATCACAAGATTAAGAAACTAGTTTTTAATATCCGACCTAATTTGAAATATATTTTCAATTCAGCAGAAATAATATACCAATTTAGCTCAGCAAAGTTTCTGAGTATACTGAGAGTAATTTCATACACTAAATTGTCTCCTAAATATGCAAAACACTTCGTGCTCCTTCCGAATGATTTATTGCAATTGTAACAGCTTCTGTAACCGCGAGAAACTACAGCCGCATTGATCAAAATGTTACTCATAACAGCATAAAGTTCTTCAAATCTCAAACAAAACGTGGGCCTTTATACTAGTCACGGATATCGTAATCTACAACTGTTTTTGGTGTATCCCATTCCAAAGTAAGCAGGAATTGAAAATAAAAGACGATAATATACACCAACTATGATATAACATTTTTGTGCCTGCGTTATTGTAACGGAGACCATTGTCTTTAAAATTCATGCATTATAAGGGTTATTATGATAACTAGAGAAATATTGTCGCTATGAGTTAGACTAATAACGTCAGGGTTAACATTCGTCATCGCAATAATTATTAATCTTCAGCGAAATCCTAATTTGCGTCAATTAAGCGACATTTTGCGTGTTGAAATGATGTCTCCAACTAGCAAAATACCGTAGTGAAATTCAGTTCTAGAGAAAATTTCAACCCAGGTTATAGATTACCCATGCATGAATTCTGTTCCTATTTTTATTTTATCGTGCAATGCCTTTGGTGAACGTATCATTGATTTCTTGCTGGGAAGGAAAGTTTAGCCATACGCAAGTAGCACGTCATGTGGCATTTACGATATTTCTTTTCAAGTATTGTTGACTCATCGTACATCTTGCACGAGTATAGTCATAATGTGAACGAATAACTTTTACCACTCATATAATTTTCACTAGTCCATCTCCTTTATTTGAAATGAGAAAGAAAGCGAAGTGAAATAAAGGCTGAAAGAAATAAAAAATTCAATTTCTCTAGAGTTGATGAGGCCGAGTGCACACGCAAAAATGTATAATAATGTTCGAGAAATCAAATGACGCACTTTCCTATTTCCTAACAATACACGGAATATTCATTCCGACTCCGAATCTGGTGGATTAGTGCACTGAAAATTGTGGAGTTGATGACGCTTGTGTCACAGGTGCGCTCATCACACACTTTCTACTGGTGGGTGTGACGGACAGACGAGGCTCCTATTATGATATAGATTATAAACTGTTTTTTACCTTTTCGTAAGCCACTATCGATCATGTGTATTTAGAAAACCGAACTCAATTATGATAAACTTCATACCCCGTTTAAGTTTTCATTGTATTTAAATACATATATCAAACAGTGCATGCATCCTTTCGTGGATTAATTTCTTGTTGTGCTAGTTGACTAATTTTTTTTAATTGAAAATGCTATGCAAATATTAGTTATCAAATAAATGTAAATACTATGAAAAATATCAAGAAATATCAATGCTTATTATGTACTGTCATTCTGCGCTGTGCTGGGTTCCATTTTAGGTGTGAAACAATAATTACACCATACGTTCCCTAATTTTATTTGCCAGGAAATTTTGCAACTTTTTGTTCCAATCCGCGGGCAATTCCTCATAATTAGAAGAAATTCATGACGTTTTGCTACTGACTTCGAGTTCTCTTACAGGCAGTAATTCATTTAACTCCACTGAATCGTACAAAATTCTTGAACCTCTTAAACTACTTAAAAAGAAACATAACATCTATGTATGAACTCTAAATGGATGATTTTGAATATTAGCCACAATATTTCAAATGTTTTATTTGAGGACAAGATAAATTTCTGTTAGCAATAAGAAGTAGAGTGTATCAATTGCTGTAGGCATCGAAAGGCCTCAGCTACTTCTTTGACATAACTAAACGAAGATTCATTAACGTTCGATTTGGAAAACCATTTTACTTCAGTACCTGATCCTAGTCGACCTTAGAAAGTTTTCTATGAAGCAACTCTTGCTTCACGTCTATTGACTGTGTTTCAATTCGTTTCGTTTGCCTTCGTCTCTATGTGGCTCGTAAAAGACCGTTCAGGATGGTCACCTGCAATGAGCGCGATCAGTAAAGCGCTGGCTGACGTGGGTAAAGTGTGCGTGTGCAAATAGTGCAATATCTCAATTGTTAGAGGAATACCTTGAAAATAATTTATGGTGAAACAAAATACCTCTACAGACAAACATGTTTGGTATTCAGGCGTTTCGACAGGACGATATTTTGAGATACAGACGAAAGTTACTCATAAATTGAGTACATCCTCTTGTTGTTTCACTATGTCCTAAGATTTGTTATTACTTTTCGTGACCAACATGAGCAGTGGGAGAACTCACCCTGTTTTAGAGGGGCCTTCTTTCAAAAAGAAATTCGTTGACCTCTTCCGCCAAATTTCCCATGCAGGAAGTGGAGACAGGAGAGGGCGGCAGTTCCCCTCTTCCCGTCCAGACACATTCATTCACAAATATCTGCATGGGTGAGTGTGGTTGCATTGCTCAACTCATGTACCTGCATGCACAACCCAACGCTATTTCGAAATGAACGTGCTGGTATGTCATAATAGCTATCGTCGTTGTGATGTAGCACGCTCGGTGCTATCTGAGCTCATCCTTGTTAAGATGAATTACTCTCCTTAACTGCGCAAAGTGGCCAGGGAGTCGACCTGCGTGCGTCAGACACCGCGTTAGTTGCTCCTAGCGCCAAGGCACCACTTTTTATTCCCTGAAATTTGCAGTTAATCTTCAATTTAGACATCATATTATGCAAACCTCAACTTGTACATGTAAAAATTAGCCCATTTATTCCTCGAGCCAAGTGTAGCGTTAGATGAATACCCGAGACTAAAATATTTCCTTGTAAGTTGAGATTCGCCTAAATGTTGCATAGCTGGAAGGTAGACTGTGCAGTTAACCTTCACTTGTACTTCTCACTGCAAACGTTCGACTTGGTTAGGTAAATTCTACTTTAACTAGACGTATGAATGAATACATGAGTTACTCATAGTGCATCATAATTCACGCACGTAAGGCAGAATTCCTGAACAAAATATTGTATGAAATTGCGGCATGAACTTGAAACCACAAACTACGGAAAATAATTTGTTTGTGAAATTGCAGTTCGTTTCTTGGAACAGTGCACGAAACAACGGATTCTAAGTCGTATTAATTATAAAAGAGCATGAATTGCACATCACAGGGTCATTTTAGGGAAATCGAAGCGTGAAAAACAACGGATTCTAAGTCGTATTAATTATAAAAGAGCATGAATTGCACATCATAGGGTCATTTTAGTGAAATCGAAGCGTGAAAAAACAATCAATAGCCAAATGTGAAATAAAAATATTGTAACACCTTTAAACGCTAGAATTGATAAAATGTGAGGAATGAAGAGTTAAAAGGATGCTGTACGAGAACAATCAAGCTAAAACTATATTCGAAAGGAAAAAAAATACGACTGGTTGTTGTGTAAAGATTTAATTATAAAAATATGCTGAAATTCTTCGGTCAGCTCCACTGTATGAACACCTGACTATTGTAAATTATAGAGGCATGAGATAACAACTGCATAGCTTCTATGCTGTGACGTTTGTTCATTTGGCATTCGTTCAAATGAAATTTCCTATTCTCTTAATAAAACGAAAGTTTGCTTCTCGTCATCCTAATGCTGCGCCGCGCATTTATTTTAATGGCAGAAAACTTGAAAGGATATTTAGTTTGAGCAGGAAGGTGTGTTCTTAGCTGAATGAGTGTCGTTTTAGGTGTACATCCAAACTCACATGTGTGTGGATGGTTCTCAGGGATGTTGTGGCAATTTTGAAATTTTTGAGTACATCAACTACTCGAAATTATATTATTCGCTCGTTTCTAATGTAAAATTCAACCTACAGTGTCATTTTGCATAGTTCTGCACCACAATACCCATAAAAAATTATAAACCATGGCTAATAAAATTTTACCCATTATTCGTCGTATACCGTGCAGAAAACACAACTTTACATACATCACATCATACGTACAAAATTGTTGTCTTTGGCGCTCGTGCACAGATAGTTTTTGATACGTTTCATTCACGACACTGTATTGAAAAAATTATTTTCTACGAAAACTGTTCTGTATAAGTTCAGAAGGGTGTTTTTGGTTCTAGTAAAGGAATTTGATTTCAAGCATTTCTGATTGCGTTTAAAAATGGGAAAACCATTAATGATTTTCTGGAAATATCACACCTCTTTCTTAAATTACCTCACGTAATCAAAGAGGCTTTGAAACTTCGAAAACTTTGTCCAGAAACTTTGTAAGAAGCGCGTTATAGCGGATGCTATGTGCTCTACGTGATTATTTGCGGGTTTGTGCGAGTTTCTAATGACATTAAAGTCACAAATTACACTTTCTCTAAACTCCAATTTTGCTGTACTGCAGTAGTGTGGAGGTGTGCTCTTGATCCATTCGTTGATATGCATTGTGAAAGCGGAGATTTCGTGCTTTCATATCCGCACAGAGTTGTTCGTCTATGTGGCCCATATTTTCCAGCTGATTTGTAGCTATGTAGATACCAGATCTTTTAACAATTTGATACATTTTACATAGTTACATTGTACATACTCGAATCGTATCTTTTCTGTTTGGAATTATTAATAGAAATTTTTTGTAAACATATTTCACATGAATTAATAGCCTGACTGGTTTTATTTGCGCGAATAAGCTACAGAGCTGCATAGGTTACCCTACGTTTTCTGTTACCGTTTGTATTTTTTGACAATTGCTATCTTTTATGACAACATGAATAATTAATAAAATTATCAAATGAAGTATATAAATAACGTAAATCTTATTACCAAACGATTGCTTAAAGTGAAACTCAAATTGTGCATCGCCAGTAAATGAAGTTTTCTATAATTGTACGAAATTCTGATCTAAAATAATGGCTGGTCAAAAATTTTCTTGCAATTTGAAATTTTATTCTGAAAAAGCTTTTGCATGAGATTAACAGACACCTTCCCATGATTGGCAATAATTATTACAGACACAGAATCACAATATATTAAACCACAAATATGCCTGTAAACTAATATACGCTGTACATGCTCTCGCTTCTTACTTCGTCAAGCCGTTAGCCACGTGATGTAATTAATTTCCTTCATTACTAACTTCGTCACCGAGAGTTTTCAGTGGCTATTCTATGGGATTCAAATTAAAACTGAACTGGCGACGGAAGTGTGTCAGTGTCTTCTGGAACAAAAGTTTGCATCACAAGCTTCCGTACAGCCCGGGGCAAGGTCTTGCATAAACAAAGAAGAAGGTATTTTGGAATATGGCGTTTGAATAACTTCGGAAAAAATGATTGGGTACTTCGGAAGAGCTGGTACTACGTTTATCAAGACGGCGTTTTTGCACACAGATGCATTGACTTCTAATTCCATCATAATTTAACATCCAACATACGATGCAGATTACTCACCGCATGATGTATGCCGGGGTCTCCAGTAAACTCGATAGCTTTGACGGTGCATGTGATCCTTGATCTTTCCTTTTTCGGCGTCACACTAATGGTATGACTTCAGTATTGACAAGGTTACACTTACTTCCATCGCCGCAGAAGACTGAATCAATCTTCATCCTACCGGATCGAGTGTTCTATTGCAAAATACATTTAATCTTTGAAGTTTGCGTTGCTTATTATTTGGTGCACAATGGGATGACGAGCGTGTCAGCAATGCCTCCTAAATCTTCAGGTTTGATCATCGAAATCGTGACGTCACAGTCACCTTTTGTGACAAGTCAAGAATTCATGTTGGCCCTCATCCATCGTTGATTTTCCATGGTACCGGGCTGACTAGGCTTGGCAATGTCCCAGGAGATATGTGACACTTTTTCTTACCAATAAGTTTATAAAAATAATTTCTGCAATTATTTCAAAACAGACAAAAAATAACTAAATGCATTGAGATCAAAAGGTGCTATATAAATATGGTCAGTATTTTTTGATTAGGACTCATTTTCCCACACTACGTATGTAACTTTTCATCACTCGCACTCAATATCTTTAAAGTTCTGATGGAAATTAAACAGAGCTTCAAAATTTTTTCTTTTCGATTTGGGGTTTGCAATCCCGGGACAGAATGAAATTCAGAAAGATAATCCCGGGAATTCTCGGGATCCCGGGATTTCTTTATATTTTTACGTTTCTGCTTTTGTAATTTGTTGCCCATGCCCGTTACAGTATTAGGCGATTTGGGGAGCGAAAAACTTTCATCTGAGAAGGATTCTCTAATGAATTCACTCTTTGTAACTGTATTTACTGACACGCCATCAACCGCTACAAGCTTAGTCACTCGTTCTTCCGGAGTATACTTTGATGCTCCTTTACGAAACTTGTTATTTTTGTTTGTTTAGGAATACTACATAGGGCTCTTACTACTGCTCTCCTTTGCATGGGGGCGCTTTGTTCCAAAACGAATTCTGTCTTCTGAGCTACTAGTTGACGCAACTGGGTCTACAGTTTCAGGTTTCACTATGACTATGTTGTGTTTACTCCTCTGGTAACAACAAACTATTGCTAGACCAGCCTTGCAAAGTGAATTCTTGCCGCACTTTATACTCTTCACACTTTTTCCAGTTGCATCTTTAACATAGTATCGCCCACACAAAGGCTTTAGTTTCTACAACATCGGCCGTTGCCATCGTATCTATTGTAGTTTATTCTTTATTACCTGCGAAACCAAATTACAAAATATATATTAATGCAGTAGTAGAACTATATTATGAGATGGTGTAGACTACACTTGCGTAGTGATGTAAATTGCAATAATTTTAAAACACTAAAGTTTTATCTTGAGCTCTCAAATTGATTAATCGTATTAAACAGCATGGTTTTAAGTTATTTTCTCATTGGTATCTTGAAATATATATATTATTTAGAATCGCAGGAATTCCCGGGAAAAAGGAATTCCAGGATCGGGAAATTTCAGCTACAAATCATCCGGGATTCCGGGATGCAAATCCTGTTTCGATTCCTTCAAAAATGGCGCTGTTGTTGGCCAGTAGTATGACGTCATTGCTATGGTGCCACGTTTGCACCTGTCCATGAGATATAAAAAACCATTGATTTAGATCACAGCAAAGTGTTGTGGAATTCGCTGTCACAGCCTTATTTCAAAATCAATTTTGGTTTGCTGGTGTTCAACTTAGTGATTCGATATTTAAAATAAAGTTTCAAATTACTGTAACTTCTTGTTTGACTATTATTTTTCTACAAAATTTTGTACGATTGTCGAGATTATTCCGTAGAAGTGCAGTCTGTGTTTCATTATGCATTCCGTCGTTTGAAATATTGATGTGTATTCATTATTTTTTTAATTTCGTTCATAATGTTCGTCTAAGATTTAAATACTCTTCATGCAAAAATTTTGTTCCTGAATAATTTTATGAATGATTAGTGTTTTACTTTTTCCGATATAGAGTGAAAAAGTTTTTTAGGAAAATAAGTTCTTGTCGCAGCTCGAACGACCATCCTGTATCGACAGTCAATAAGGCCTGACACATCTCTATTCTAGATGTCCTCTGATATACGTACTTCGATTAGAATTTATGAAATTTCTCACACGACACTTTTTACGAACAAGTTAATTAAACATCACACTGGAGAACAGTTTACTGTTAGATCCTTTCTTAATTATAACGACAAATTTCTCTCCTCCCCTTCTGCAATTTTCTCTTGTCTACTCGTATAGTTAAACCCGATGTGCATCCGAGTACGTTGGTATAACGGCACGTACTCTCAAAACTAAAGTTGATGAGCCTGTCAGTCTCCGAACGGGGGCCCATTTAACTCACCCATCTCAATTAGTTGACGGGAACATTCTTTGTAGCGTGACCTGCCATCTGATGCCATTCTATCTGAAATAATTATTGGTTCCAGAGTAGTGGACCTTATAATATTTTAAACCTTTTTCGTGTAGAATTAAAACCTGTGCTTAACTATCAGTCGAGCTCTAATCGTTTAAATATTTAATTGTCATGATTTTTCTCACATGAAGCTATTTCGTATAACTTTTATTCTTTCCGTTAATAAATGTACGCGTTTGAATGTGTTCTTAAATCCTTTTTTCAAGATTCTGATATCTATTGATTTTGATTTGTTGATGATGGATAAAATTCTGAAACATTCGAGTTCAATGAATAGACATTTCATTCGCAAATATTTGTTTTTTCATTTTTTCCTTACGCCAAAGGAAATTACTCCAAATCAATCTAAATTAGTCCCAATCAGATTACCATTGAGTGTTGCATAAACGTAGCAATGAATAGTATGCGTACACAATTTTTTATACTGGAGTAACACAAACAAATTTTCTTCGACTCCGTCATTTTAAAAATTGACCCTGGGAGAAAAAGGCTTTGATTTTTCTTTAATTTATCGTGCTCTCGCTAGCTATACTACCCCCTAGTAAAAAACGCATAAACCGATCCTTGGATCTTGACGTGTACAATGCAACAATCACTAAAGTCCTGAAATTTTTGAAAACTCGTGTTGTGTTATGGTATACTTGAGTAAAAACCAAAGCAACAGCGAATAGCCTATGACTGAAGTTATTAGTGAATGAGTTTATTATTATTATTATCTCGCTAGGTACCTTGCGTCACACCCGCAATTTTTGTTCACTGTGTACGCAGTTCGCACCGGTTAGTCGTGCTCTTGTTCGCTGCTCATGCTCTCACCCGTAACTCATGCTTATGTCAGTTACCCCTGCTCACACGAATCAAGTTGAATTATGCTGAAGTGGCGCAGAGCTGCTCATCATCATTCACCGACATCTCCGTCTTCAGTTTATGTTTCGCTTAAATAGAAGGATTTTAAATAATGATCAAGTTTATGTATGAAGCAGTGATTTTTGAAATATCTTGTTTTCTATGTCAAAATTTAATGATGGTAATTTGGTGGTTGGACCTGACTTCATCCAATAGGTGAATGTCAGGTGGGAAATTATGACTAGCTTTTTCTTTCTTCAAAGAGAAGAACAACCAAGGTCGCAATGCGTCCTTCCCCTCAAAAGGGAAGCGCTCTAACCACAAGGTCACTTTGACCTCAGCTGAGATGAATGCATTGGACAATTCCTTAATACTTCAAGTTTCAAGCATATTCCTTAATTATTGCAAATGACTTTTAGAAACATGCTTGTGATTTTATACTGGAATTCAAATCTAACGCCGTGAAGAGTTACCGCACCGCGGTAACGAACCACACAGAAACCATAGGTAAGCTTATAATTTTTACTTCGTCCAAGCGTGGGATTGTAAAAGATGTATTTATCAAAGTATTTCAATTCTGTACTAATACATGAAAGTGTGCATTTCCGATATCATTTTTACATTTGAGATCGGTATTTGATGGCATCAAAGTAGCCGGTAATTTTTCAAATTCGCTGAAAAGTTGCTGACGACGAGTGATCCTGATAATTTCTGTGAATATTTTGCCTAATGCTCCTATCTTATCCGACATTGCTCATTGTGATACTTTGACTGGTGCTAATACTTCTGCAATAGAGCCTCGTCTTCTAAAAAACTTAATGGATTTCATAAATTCTAGCGACGTCCTCAATTTTTGTGGTGAGATGTAAGTTGGTGTGCATGTAAGGACGTGCGGTCAAATAAAGTTACCACAACATTTTCACAATGAATCCGAGAATGTAATGTGTCAACATGATCGGACTACAACATCTTCCTACGCCGGCGAAATTGTTTCAACATTGATTTATCCAAGCATTTCGATATTGAATAAAAATACCTGCAAAAACACTAATCGAAGAAAAGGAACAATCTTGATGTTCAAAAGAACTCAATCGGAAATGATTATACAATGGGGGGAAGTTCTTGCTCCAAATAATTTTTAACTATCGATGTATGATAAAATGATGAGAATTTGTAAATTTTTTCTTAATATGCATCTAAACCTCAATAATAAATTAGGTACAATAAACTTTTAAGCAGAATACGCTTATTTTAACGCAAAACACGAATTCAGAACAAATTCACAAGCGGAAAGTAACATCGAAACTGAAGAATCTTTCTAACTTACTCGCAAAGTGAGTCTGCCTCAATTGTTCATCGAAGCAACTTTAAAATTTGATTAAAGACGCAGAGTCCCAATTTGATTTAATCAATATTAGTAATGGATCCGCAGAGAATAACACAGTAAACAGTGCAAATCAATGTCATTGCCAGGATCCAAATGCACTACCTACGCGCAAAATAACTTTCGAGTCTCACGAACGAAAGATCGGAGTATTATTCAGGGTTTCAATTTCGATTCAAGTGCATGAAGCTGAGAATATATTTTACCCAAAATTTCAATCGCTGTAAAAAATCAATGCTAACAACTTACCTAGTGAAGAAAACGAAGCAAGATTCAAGATGAGCACCTTCAACTCCAATCAGGTTTGAAACGTCAGTTTACCACCACCGTTGAACCTTATCGTGTATGGTGGTACTTGATTTGAACTACCATTAAGCGTACAATTGATCCAGTTCTTTTAAATCATGTTCTTTGAGAACACGTTTAACAACGTTCTGCGGGGTTAGGGAGGCCTAAACTAATTTATAGCTTAATTTAATTAATTCATGTTAAAAAGGACTGAACTCATACAAGTTGATGAACAAATAGGCTTGTCTATATTCACGGTATTTGAAGCTGAAGAGGTTACTCGGGCGTTTTCTATGCAAAAGGGTATAGAAAGTAAGAAATTCAAAACTTGTGGAACTTATAGGAGAAAAGAACAACAGTTAATTTCCAATAAATATGATACAAAAAATCATCATTGGTTTTCGAAATGTCTTAACATGAAGATCTTTAGTTGATATACACACGTGAGCATCGTAGTACCCATGTCAATAGTCGAAACGAATGATTGAGAGTAAAGCAGGGAAGAATGTAACCCCTTTGTTGCGTAATCTAATTTCACAGTTCGTGTCTTTTATGAAGCAGTGATTTTGTGAAAAATATCAAAACATAAACATACAAGTTGAAAAAAAACATATCAGGAACAGTGCATTGTTGAAAAAACTTTTACTAGTGCGCACTTACATTGAAATACGAGCTTAGGAATGTGCGATATCAGGAATTAATGTTAAAAATACAATGAGTGGATTTAATTAATTTTGCGTCAGAGACTTTGAGGTCACCATTCGAAACTATCTTTTCGCTCTGACGTATCAACTAGTATGCCAATTTACGAGCCGGAAGTAAATAAAATATTTTACTACAGCACAGATTTCTGATTTTTTTTTTACGTTAATAATACTAACACAAAAGAGTTCACCGGAGTTAGAAACTTTAAAAGGATTCTTAAGGATTCTTGTACAACGCTAAAAAATACATTAACGACACAGGTGGAGCAATAAATCAAATTAACTACCTAAATAATACTGTCATAATATGCTCACGAGCGTAATAAACGATAAATTGCCACTCAATGCTAACAAGGTTATTTTAGGTCATGAAAACAAAGAAAACGCTAATGTCTTACGTTTATATGTAAGGTCAAATTGTATCGCCTTATAAAATGTGAAAATATAAAGATCCATTTTATGGATTCCATGACAGCTCATGTCAATGCTTGTACAGAAGACTGAGAAAAATATAAAAACGGATCCCATTGCGAGTGATTTTAAGTTTGATAATGTTTATTGATGAATGTAACAAAAGAAGTATGGAGATGAACACAGTGAGGTAAAACGTCATTGACAGTCTTCACGCACAATGATATGTGAGCTTTGGCTTTGTGACATCAGGTAATAATCTTAACAGTTTTAATAAATGATTTAAATTCATAAATAAAAAGCAAAAATTCAAAAATATCTTTTCATACGAACATAATGGAAAAGAAATGATTTAACTACCTCAAAGAACATGCTTTAAATCACACAACAAATTTTTGATATTTAATGAACAAATGCTTGACAATAATGTAAGGTTAGGTTAGGTTAAAAAGGTTAACATCGGCATCTTTGGGATGCTTTATTTCCAATCAAGCCTGATACATTTGATCTCAGCATTGGTTTTTCAAATGTCTTATAACTAACACTATATATTTGACACCATGACGGTTCCCCCGTAAAGCCGGTACCCATTTCCGACACCTGGGTTGAGTGGGGTATTGTGCTTGAGCTTTCCCTTTTACCCAACGGGGAAAATCTCCGCGCCAGCGCCGGGATACGAACCCGCGACTCCAACATACGAGCCCGATCCCTTAACCACTGTACCACGGAGAGCACTCCGTGGAAATGATGTGTTAGGTAAAGCATTGAATAATCCAGCGTTGAAGGTATCTCCACACTTCGAGAGTACCACCTGTACCTCCACTCTTCGAGAGTACCGCTTGTACCACCAGAATAACTTTTATTTTGAAAAATTGCTATACTAGAACTATGGGGAAACAACTGGGAAACCAATGCCTCCTAAATCTTCCGGCCTGATCCTAGAATTAGCTCATTGCAATGATGTAACCCTGCTTGTCATAGCCCTGCGCTGGTTTCACATGAATAGAAGTAAAATAGCGCCGCATAATTAAACCAGAACTTGTGTGAGATCGCGTGTAAGTGGTCAAAAATTACTTAGGGGGCGTGTCAGGATATTTAAAATCCTAAAATATATTTATAGGCTCAGTTATTGCGTATTTACTGTATTATTTGCGTATTAAGGAAGGAATTGCAGTTGGAGCGGTACAGCGCTTGAAAGATTGGAGCTGTTGCCCACCCTATTAAAAATTATAGGAGTGGCATCGGTGATTCTTGGGAGCGCTCCCATATACAGGCAGACAGAGGTTAGAGATAACAATGGAGAAGGGCAGCGTTTACTGGTAGGATGCTGTACAGGTGGGGACGCGAACCAAATGCGCGGGCCCTAAAGAGCTCACCGCTTATAAGACCTCTGAGGTGCACGGGGGAAGAGGGCATGGATGGCGCTTGGCGCACATACCTCCCCCCTTTACCCGGATAGGTATTCAATTATAAACCAAAAAAATAATAATATTCGGGCGGATATAAACAAAAATTTTAACCTCAAACACTAAATCCGCCTCAAATGCATGTAAAAACTCGAATATAACATCATTAATCCAAACAATTAAATTTGATCAAACTCAGAGATACCTCGCAGAATAATTATTTTTAACACTGCAACACAAGCAAGAAGTACAAGGGCGCTGAAGCGATAAAACAAAAATGCCCTTTTCTTCAAAACGTAAAATTAAAGTACTCGGTACAACACCATTACACAGTACATGGTTCGTACTAGACTATAACTTTAAAAGAAACCTGATTTTAAAAACGATTGTTTTAATAAATGAAAAAATTAATCAATAATTTTACAGCGCATTTAGAAAACATCGAGTTAAAGCGTTAAAATTAAATACATGAGTAAAACGCCAGTTAAAACAACAATAGTCATAGACATTAACGCAAAAACAATAATTTAAACCCTTCGTAAAAAATAGTGGCCGCTGCCACTGCGGAAAAATACCGCGATACAACCTCAAATCATAAACACTAATAGTCGAAATTTTGGTAAACCCACTCTGAACCTATCAAAACTTGAAGTAAAACTCAGCGCACGAAAACGAAACGTCAGTAAAAACAGTAAAAAGCGAAGCGTGGACAACATACGGTTAAATAGTAAACAACCATAAATCGCTGTTCAAAGCAAGGCAAAAGGAATGCTAAAATCAAATGGTCAATGATTAATTGGGGAATGATTAGAAGTTAATTAATTAATTCAAACTTACTCAACTTAGAAGTAAAAATTAATTAATTTGTCTTATTCAAACTTTCAAAGAATTAATACTTAATAATCGGATCAATGGGATATACGCAGGAAGTCCCGATGATTAATCGAAAGGAAAAAGGGATACTTGCTCCGTAGAGTTCATATTGTTTTTGTAGAGATTATATTCGCAAAATCGGGAACAAGTCAGATCAAATATTCAAATATGACATTAAAACAACTTACGGAAACAATTAATGCCTGTGCCGTGGAAACCCGTTAAAAGTGTAACACAAATAGATTATATGATTAATACGATTATAAAACATCTAAACGGGTTAAACACATTAAAACGCATAAACCCTTAAACGCATAAACTTTTCAACATGTTTCTTATTACATTTTACCCTCCAATTTTCACGGAGTTAAACGCATCCAAACAAAAGCATAATTCTTGCATAATTTTCAACAACGCTTTCCCATCTTCAGTCCATATTTTAGTCGCATTTTCAAATACAAATAAACTCGATTTTCAACGAGCGCATAAATTTTTCCAGTAATATTTTCCAGCTCCTTCTTTTTCCAATATTTCAATTTCAATTTTCTCATAATTTTTCTTATTATTTTCAATCTCAATTTCCAATTCTGAAGCTCTACTGTCGTCAAAGTTTATGTGTTTTTGGTTTTTGAGAACAAAGTCGCTGAGGCACCACGCCGTCTGAGCGGAACATGGCTCAACCACGTGTACGCGCCACGTGCTTAACACGCAGTACTTGCCCGTACCCGCTGTCACTCGCACAGCACGCGAAGCTGAAATGAAACGAAAACAAAGAAACAATTAGCATGGCCCGATATCAACAACATGAGTTAACAACCAATTAAAAATATAAAGAAATTAAATTCAAACAGGTAAATAATACTAAGTACGAATCTCATTAATTGAGTTAGCAGTCTACTCATGACCCCAAATGTTAAAGCATAAGTT
Source organism: Morinoia aosen (assembly GCA_030386875.1). Lineage (NCBI taxonomy): Eukaryota > Metazoa > Arthropoda > Malacostraca > Amphipoda > Talitridae > Morinoia > Morinoia aosen. The sequence continues at coordinate 23,425,921 of CM059573.1, read as the reverse complement.
TAGGCAAAGTCCATTCACCTCCCATTAATCTAAAGTATTTACCTATAAATTGAGAACTACATTTTTGAGTCTCGTTCGGGAAATTTCCAGCCACGTGAGTGCTGATTTCAAATCGATTTCAAGTTTAATTTAATTTTGCTGAGACAGCAAAAGTGCACCGCCGCATCGACTCGTCAGCCAAGTCAGCGCATGCCTCTCGCCGGCAACGAGCTATTTTTAGCTGCGAACTAATTAAAAATCCACAGGCGTGAGCAAGGAAAAACAAAAAAATAGAACAAATTTCATAAACAGCAAATTCCTCACAAGCACGTATTCACAGAATAAAACCTCGAATTTAAAAACATAACCAGAAAGGTTACTTCAGTTCAAAGAGATTCACCATGCTGCTTTTTGCAGACGAACACTACAATGCAAAATTAGAAGCAAATAGATTATAAGCAAAACGTTTACGAGAATACAATGAAACAAGCAAAAGCACTGAAAATACTTGGTATATACATAAGAAACATACGTAAGAACGTACTTCAAAAATCAAATCAAAATCAATTTTCACGTTAAATGCTTGACAATCAATTATAATTTTTCAATCAGTTGTGAATTGTCAATTGGACAATTTTGGTATTCAAGAAAATAAATTGCATTCTTTTAGAATTAAAACATTTTAAATTTCATAGCACAAAATTTTACTGAACATGAAATTCAGATAGGCTTGTAAAATGACTTTAATGATGCACTAGATCGTTTCAACGTGCTCAAAAATTATTAACTGAAGGATTATTAAATGAAGCCTCTCTCATTGACAAATGACTATGAAGTAAATTAAATTTTACTCTCACACTGAATTAGTGTGGACTCTCACGTCCAAAACCCATCTAATTCCTGACTATCCACCAGTCACACCAGTCACTAAAAATTTTTTAACAACATTAACAACATTAACAACATTTAATGACATTTGTGGCACTTTACCATAATCTTTAATGGTCACTATCATAACTAGTTACCTAGTCATATACTGCTTCACAGTATTACTACCTCCACAGTATTACCAACATTACTGCCTCGTGCCAGTACTAACGCGTACGAAATGCTGAGCACAGCTCTCGGCCTTGCGCCGGCGCACAAAAAAAACATCTGCCTCTGCATCAAGCAAAAAAAACATCACACTCACTCGTGTGCGCTGCAGTGCAGCTGCACTGGTAACTTTACTCGATACTCTTTACCAGTGATACTTGATACTCGATACTCGTTACTCTTTAACTTATTACCAGACAACCACGTGTGGTTAATTAACGGGCATCTATCGCCTCTCATTATTATTCGCCAGCACAACGACAACCGCCATCAACAATGCTAAACTCTGACCGTCATGGTATCAATGGTATTACTTCCACCACATGAAATTATGAACTGAAATCAGAGTCCCAATGAAAATCAACGGTAACAGCTTCTGCAAAAGCTTATTCACTTAATTGTCTGCGCGAATTACTCAACAGTATTACTCGACCTTGCTGGTAAATGTACCTGGTAACCTTAAACCATTTTACCAGATATATCCACAGACTTGTCGGTATCTTTACCAAGCGCTGCAACGCTTTATTTATTCTCTCACGGACATTCACTCTGCCGCGGTATCTTTTCTTTTTGCTCTATTTTTCTCACATATTTCTCACATATTTCTTCTATCGTACTCAGAGCAATAACATCAGGAATGTATCATCTGAACATCCATTATTACTTACTTCACTTGAAAGAGTATCTTCCAACTTTAATATATTTTTAATTCTCGAAATCACATAGCATTTCTCAGTACATATTTCATCACTATTACATCATTTCAATGCATTGTACTACTTTTACATCATCTTTTAACTAATTCCTGTCATCTTAATACAGCGAATTGTTCTTTCAATAATTGATCCTTTGATCAGTAGTACTTCCTCGAAATCAAAATGCAATGATTCTCTTGCAAACAATTTTCCTCTTACTCTCTAACTGCTTGAACGTTGAGTTTTACAAAGGTCTTCAGCATTACCTTTGGGCAAATTGGAAACGCACCTCCCCCTGCAGCATCCCATCAGACGCAACCAGCAAAAAAACTCAAATATGACCTTTAAAAATGACACAATAAATGTCCAAAAAATAGTCACCCAAAAATGACCTTTCTGCCCGCAAACAAACAGGGATACTTTTAAAGAGCATTTTGCAACTGACCGCCTCGCTCAAATTACAGGGAGCATTACATGACCTAACTGTTGCACTGGCTACAGGAGGCATTTAAGGATACTTATGTCTCTTTCGCCAACATATCATCGCTAGAAAAATATTCGTGGCAGTCATTGTACTCACTACAGGAGCGCTGGTTACCGAAATTTCAGGCATAGTTACGTTACTAGTTTGATGTTTAGGTATTACAAATTACCTTACTGCTCAACTGAGCTTAATGATTGCTCAAGCGAAAATTAATTGAGGCTGCAATACAAATACAATACAAAATTAGTGTTTCAGGCTACAATACAAAATTACTTGAAACACTTATAGCAACACTTCGAGAAAATAGTGCCACTCACATTAAAAACAGCTCTCATAACATCTTAAAAACAACTCATGTCTAGGGGTTATTGAACACACTGCTTGCACTCTGCAAATGCAAAAAAACTGCCTGGCAAAAACTCTACTTCTGCTGACGAGCGCTTTTACGCGGCTCGGCCGATGAATGTATGAAGGGAGGCGCACTGCACGCTGTCTGCCTCACGCTCAATAAATATCTAGGCTGCAACGGAACTGTAACAATTATAAATATTTATTGTTGCTGCGTTACTTATCTTAAATTGTAGTTTTAGTTGTCGTTGTTGTCGAACGATGTCGCGGTCTCTGCAGTCGTTGGAAGCGATGCACCGTTACTGCTTCGTCCGTATCACGAAAATAACGTAGCTGTAGTCGGTTGACACACCTCGTAGATGTAGTTTAAGATCTGTAGCCGCCCTCTCGCAGATCTCTGAAGCTCTCTGTAGACGCTGTCCTTATTCTCGATTTCTTGTTGCTCTGACTGTCTCTTCAGATTCTTCTTAGAAGTTATAATTCTTGTCGTCACCAGACGATCTTCCCGGTAGTTCTCTTAATTTCTCTGTAGTTATCAGTAATCTCCTCCGCCGTGTTGATTTGCTGAAGTCACTGGATCTTCTTCTCAAACTTCTGTACTTCTCAAACTTCTTCTTCTCAAACTTCTGTACGTCGAATACTATATCTACTTGACTTCCCAAATATATCTTCACGAATTCGTGGGTCCGTCAACTCTCTGGCCACCAAATATACAGGCAGACAGAGGTTAGAGATAACAATGGAGAAGGGCAGCGTTTACTGGTAGGATGCTGTACAGGTGGGGACGCGAACCAAATGCGCGGGCCCTAAAGAGCTCACCGCTTATAAGACCTCTGAGGTGCACGGGGGAAGAGGGCATGGATGGCGCTTGGCGCACACCCAAATATGCATGGTTGTTTCATCCATGCGTCTCCTATGAGGCAACTTCGAAGTGTCCACTTTATAGGTGCGCCTGCGCCTCTGTCCCAACCGGTGGCCACGCATGGCTCAGCATGGAGCACTACCGTCGCGCTCCCAAGGCGCGACCAGTTTCTCCTATTTACCATCGGAAAATCATGAGAGGCCCAGGATGGCCACCTCTTAATTTGATTTAAAAAAAACGGCTGCGCACAGCTGATTTCCCATTAGTCACTCTTTCCAACCGTCACACTGCTCAAACCGATCATAACCAGTTTGCCCTTGAATTACCTTAGTTCTTGCGCGATTAATCAATTCACCATAAGCAAACACGGTTTATAGCACAATAAAAATGTACCAGAGTATGTAAATTAAATACATTCTTACTAATGTGCAGAAAATTTCATGGGTGCGTGTTCATTATTAAGCTGACATTATAGGGACATGTTTGTGACGTATAACTTATGCTTGAAGTTTTCGCAACGCAATAACTAAGGTAATTAATGGGCAACTGGCTATATTTGGTTGAGAAGCGTCAACGGTTGAATGTGCAATAGTGGGAAATCAGCTGTACGCAGCCTTGGAGGCGAAAGCCTGCAGGGAACAATATAAATGTACCTTGAAAAGAATATAGCAACAATACCCTAGGGTCGTTGAAAGAATATACTCGTAGCTATATATATAACAAAAACAATTATCGTCCAGCAGATTTTTCATCTTTCATTCCTAAAATTAGAAAGGAAAATAAAATAACTTTACCTTGCCCGAGCTTAATTACACCGGCTATTCGTATACACACACTCCCCCACCTATCCCCACACACAAACTCTCCCCACACCCCCCTCCCACACACCTACCCCCATACCCACACACAACCCCCCCCCCCTACACACACAAATATGTATCTGAACACATAGTTGATCACCTTCAAGAACGTCCTTCAATTCAAAAGTTGCTGAAGACTGACGAGGGAAAATTCAGGTTTGGTTTCCACATTTCGTTGTTTTTACATTGCTCACAGTGAGGTTTTGCCTTCACTACCAGCCCCACCACAACGATAAATCGTCTAAAATATTAATTGACCGAGGTGGTGAAGCTAGCAGTGGGGTCCTTGCTCCGTTCATGCTCTTGAAATAATGCCTCTACAGACCAGCATTATACGTCTCTTCCATCTCTTGTTTCTTCTGACACCCTCACGTACTATACACCCTCACGTAATACACACTCGCACTGATAAACACTCTAACACTACTGGAAACGTTTTAAATAATAGAGACACGATCCAGACATCTGTCACGCACAACACCAACTTCAAAACTGAGGCGAAAGATGGCAACCGTCATTTCTCTCGAGAAAGATGGCAGGCGTTTCACCAAGAGGCCATCTGCACAAGTGGCCTCTGGTAGCAACATGGGAGAAGTTGCTCGCATCGCGCTTATGAGTCGCGCCCTGGAAGTGTCAGAAGGGAAGAGGCCTCGGTTCGCTTAATACTCCTTTAATTCTCCGCTGTCTCCTTTAATCAACCATGCTACTCCCTTAATTTTTAATAGGGCAGGCAGAGTTCCATGATACAGTAGTGCTGAATTTTGAGCGTGTTTCCATTATGTTGAACTGTTTTAATCTGGAATTCAAATTAATCATTGTTGACGACCTTGTGCTGCATAAGATCAGTATGAAAAGAAAAATGGTTGGAAAAGCTCTACCTAATGTTACTGCTATGCTACAGTGATTAAATGGTTTTAACCTACTGGTGTTGCGAGAAAATGCGTGTGTACAATATTTCCTTAGATGAATATTTCAACATAATGGCCTGAGCTAAGCTGTGCCTGAATAAGTTCAACTACACTTTCATTTTCGTTCCTGTCAGAAATAACTATGATAAACTTAGTTTTTCACAGGCTTATCTGACTGAAAAATCTTCACTGCTGATCTCAGTTTTTTTCAGTCTGGTTAGCGCCATCCTGCGTAGCAATCAATGATAGCTTGTCGCTATTCTAATTTTGCGCTATCGTTTCGTTACAAAGGGGGGCGAAATCTCCGACCACGCGTGCGATTTTTATCTATGAAGTATTGGTGATACTCTCGATTTGCCCCAGTGTTTGTAGAGGGCGAAAGAATATAAGTGAACTACGGATAACCCTAATTGTCAACCCACTCTATACCGTAACATAAACGGATAAACTTTGTGATACGAATTCGAGATCTTAATCATTTCCGTTCCATGTGAAACTCATTGCAGACTTCATCCTTATCTCTCAATTTAACGGTTTTGTTTTGTCTGCTTATAGTTTCAACTCGTGCAAGGAGGTTGAGTACTGCTTTGTCTCTGAAAGTGATGTATATAGCATGATATAATTAACGTTCTTAGTGCACGGCTGGTGCTATCAAAACAGTTATTCTCAATTTTGTTTGCGGTTCTCTAAAATGTTCGTAGTCCTCACAGTTCACAATATCTAGAATAAAATTGCATGAAACTATTGCTAGGGTTGCAATGACGTGCGTTTGAGCATGAATATACCTTGAAGTATGTATAATTTATAGTCTTAGTGTTGCATTAGGGAGGAATGAAAATTAGTGTACGTAATGCTGATGCGTAATGTGAATGAAGAACTCCCAATAGTTTGGTTGCTGAGGTTATTACTACAAGAAATATGGTAAATCACCTCAATATTTATTTTCAACACAATTTCCATCATTGTTTATTTGCTCTCGAAAAATAAGACAAGTGTCTTGACTAATTTTTTTCATCTTTAAAAATGAAGTCTTGTACCAAAATGGGAGCTTTTCGGCGTGACTCTATAGTAGTAATAATTTATTGAAAGAACAGTCGATAATTTGGTATTGATAACAGCACCTCGAGTTGAAGAAGATATCTATTGCTAATCACAACTTCTTGTAATGCGCCAAATCATAGGTGAAGAAATAACCGTCGGTCATGGGTTCGGTTATAAATTGGGTAAGTACACAAAAAATACGTACGTAACAATTTTAAGGGAAACCATGCGAACATATTTCAAGTGACTCCGCTGGTACTGGTCGTCCTTTTAGGTTTGGAAAAGAAGTCATTTGTACTGTGACCACACCACATTTACCTGCCGAATGCAACACTATCTGCGTGGCGATGATAATCGATCAGAAGCTCAGGAGCTAAACGGCCACACCCTCCTCCGTCGGACGAGTCACGAGTTACCAGAGTAGGTGTTGCTTGCGTGCATTTTCTGGCGGCGGGACAACACTCGCCCTAGCTTTAAAGTGCGACATTTCTTGTCATTGAATAAACATCAGTTTTACTCAAGGTACGGTACAGCATGTCAGAATATTTTTTCTTATAATTTATAATTCGTTATGAGGGTTACCGTTATTGCTAAATGGACGCGGAAAGGGTGAGAGAGACCCTTTCATGTTCAGACTTAACTAACTACTCGAACGAGTGTTTCATAATTTTAGGTCCGTATCTACAGGGACTCTCCAAATGCGGTGTTCACAATAAAACTACTTCTAAAGTGGTATAGCTACCTGATTCCTCGTGATCCTGTTGAGAGAACAATACTCTGAAGTGCTGCAACAGCAGGCTCGAGAGTGGAAGAGTAGTAAGAGTTTTGTGAATGAACATAATCAGAGGGTTTAAGGGTAATTTGAAGATACCTTTGATCACATCTCCAAATCTGCTTCCAATAAACCTCGGATGGTAATTTCCGTAACATCACTCAGTTAACATGCGCTAACGGAGGACTAATCGCTTGCTGAATGAGACAAAAATAAGAATTTTAATTATTGCATTTAGAGTTATCTTGTGCTCTTAGAGAATGTCGGAAATGATAATGTAACACTAAAAATTCTTTGTTCATCTGTATTTGCATTAGGTTTTCGCTAATTTTTAAAATTAGGTTTTCAAGTTTTTCCTCGAATATTTCCTAATCTTGCTTCCATATTTTCTGTGAAATATAATTATATATTCTGTCAGTGATACCTTAGGAGACTAATAACCTCCCACTAGACGATATTTACGTGTGAATTTTAATAATTAGAAATTCAATAAGAATACAACTTTGCGGACTGCGAATACTCGTTTCCTCCACTCTGAATTCGCATCCACACATTCGTACTGCAGGTTATAAGAGTTGTGTTCCATCAGTATCTGTCAAAGTTTGACGGTATAATTTGGCTTCCATTCTTGTCAATACGTGTATTATTAGAAACAGTTTTCAAAAAGTTTTACTTTCTTCAAAAAACCCTACGATTGGTTGCATTTGTCCTGACAAATCATGCTGTATGTACATGGGCCCAGTAATGAAACACTTTATAGTCGTTTTGCTGAACTTAGTTTTATAATGACAAAATTTCGGTGAATAGTTGCGCCAACATTTGAAAAATTAATGCGCATTTTTCCTTACTGTGTCTAAGACATGAAATAGATCGTTATGCAAATATTGAACTGCTGATGCGCATGCATGTAAGTCATACGAGTATAATAAAAAATTTGCAAACTTTTACAATTCAACAGTTTTCTCAAAAAAAAAGAAAGAAAAAACTGTTGCTTCTATCATTACGAGTAACAACATAAACTCAGTTTAGGTGTTTTGAGTGTTTTTTCGAGTGCTTACTGTGTAATTGTAGATTTTCACAGACCGTTGCAACTCATTAATCTTTTAAAGATTTATTTACCACAAACTTGTTTTATCTTAAAACAAATTGAGCATTTCCGACTCACATGCTAATGTCAAGGAAACAGAAAGAACAGATGATATTCATGTAAATGAGTTTTCCAACGTATGTCTCGTTTTGGTGACTTCATCGTTAGAGTTTTTTCCGTTTCATTTTTGGCGTGGAAATACACTTTCTTCTTTGATTTGTGTTTTGTATCCAGTAGTTACGTTATCATTATTTATTGTCCATTTGTCTTGTAATATGAAAGCATTTAAGCTTCAATTTGTTACGAGCAAAAAGTCGGCCGTTTTTAGATTTCCCTTTTCGTGTAATAAGGGAGTATGAACTTATTTATATGTGTTCTCATGAATTCAAGGTAGGCGACTTGATCGAGCGTAAATTTTCATGGATGCCGTGATCTCATCGTAGCGACCTCAGATGTTTTGTCTTTTTACGTGACCTAAATTACGTTTTTTATGAATCATTTCAATATGATATTTGGTATACGCCATTGCTTGTCTCGGAAAAGACCCCTGCATTGGTATAATTCATTTATTGAGTGATATGATTGAATGATTGATTTTGGTAAGCGTGTCTAGTTGTGTAGCTGTATTTTTATAGGCAACTATATATTTCTGCATGTTCGGTTTCATCAATGATGTTTAACGATTATCTCTTTTCTTTTTCACCCTCATCACTCTCTCTTCTTCTAACCTGCAAAGGAAATTAAAACATGAAAGAGCACTTATTTTACCAAAAAAATGGGTAAATGATAGTACTTTACATTTCAAGAAGTTGCAGAAAAAGAAGTATTGTAAGACATGATAGTAATAATTGTAAGAACATATTTTTGAACTTAAAGCTTAGCGTTGACGATGTGACGGTGAAGAGGAGTCGGCTTTATTACGATGTTAATTAGCTTTGATTAGATGCTGAGTTGCAGAGTGGTTTTTCCATCTTTTGATGCAATTTTTGGAGCAAATAGAACGCGATATTAGTGGCACAAAAAGGGCTCACAAGTGCAATATACCTTAGGAGTGGTCAATAATTTCATTAGTTATGAAAGAAATAGAAATGTGTTTTCACACAGGAAAATTGGTGACAAAAAATTATTCGAAATCATACATTGAAGAGTAATTAAGTACTCTTCATTAGGTATCAGCTTAAAGTTAAGTTCTATGTATCAGAAAAACGGGAAGATGCGGAGCTTGAGAGGAAGTGCGAGGGTGTTCGTTGTTCCGCGCTTGAGAAGGGATAAGAGCTGTACTGCGGGGAGAGCAAAAGTAGGGTGGGGTAGTTTTAAGGGATTGAAACTCAGGATTGCATCCTTGTCGTTACTAAGATTGAATGTGTGGGATTTATTGGGGTTCGAATTATGAAAAGTTTACTTGTAGTTTTAAATTAAGGGGCCAGCAACATTAGTTAATAGGAATACTCATACAAGTTATATATTCATACAGGGAATGTCTAGAGCAGTGGTTCTTAACCTTTTTACTCCCACGCCCCCTGAAGGATATATTTTTTCCTCTGAGCCTCCCTTAGTGTTTTTAAGTAAAAGTGGCGCTTAGGTTTAAGGTAGAAACAAAAACATTGGTTTTCTATTGAATCTATTGATTCTATTCCATTTAATATGACCCAATTACATCAATGGCATATTTGATACTGTTTCATTGCGTTAAAGCTAAAAAAAGAGCTTGTGGAACTTTTAGCGCCGTTTTTTGACACTAGATTTAGATTGCGAGGCTGATTTTGAAGCACTGTTCACCACCATGAGCTGATGCATGAAGGTCATTTCAGAATGCAGTAACCACCGAGTCGCATGCACGCTCACACAACACACTGTGTTAAGAGTACAGGGTCAATGAGTCAATGTCAGGAGAAATTGTGTGCGGATGGACTGGTAAATAAGAGCTCGAAACAAATAGTATTGTAAATAGGCTTTCAAATATATTCAATGGCGAAAGTTCACTCTTTTGTCGAAAACGTAACTAGGAAAAATCAAGCTTACTGCGGAGGCTCGCGCCCCCCAGGTTAAGAACCACTGGTCTAGAGCATCTCGAAGGCTGTTCATTTGACCATAACTTGGTATCGAAGATCGAGAGCGCTGGACTGGCGAGAGACATAAGGCTGGGCTTTGCAACAAAGGGTTTTTTCGAAGTTAAGAGCGACGCCTGGCTGCACGTTAGTTACATTTATCGCTTATTTAGATCATATGAGGTATTTTTCTTTGCTAAACAATTTTGGAAGCAAGGTTAGCATTATTAGATGTACTTTAGATGGTATAAATACGTTCTTAATTTGCAGATAAGCGGTAAGAAAAGGTTTAGATGTGACAGCAACCGGCATTTTATGCTTGGACGCCACTAATCAAAAACACCTACATGTTTACTGTTGGGCGTCGGTTACTACCTCTAGACGTAGACTTTCATAATTTTCTCAAAATTTAACTCATGTTCATTTATGGCAATTCAATGTTCATAAGTGTGTATAAATAATATTCGGATAGGGTTGATTTATCAATGAGCATGTGAATAAACAAGGAAATAATAATTTAATGAATACCTAAATTTATATAAGGGAGAATTATAACTGTTTTTAATTACTTACAATTCCTTAAGGAGGTCACTTCGGGCCAAATTTGGCCCCCTCGGGCCACTTGGGTTCATTTACTGTTTTTTATCGAAAAAGGATCCTTCGGTGATGGGTTATTGTGCCCTGAAATTTTATGGCGCTGCAGACGCTATTTCCCCTCCCCCCATGGGGGTGTAAGGGGACCAAAAATCATGAATTTTCGATTTCATCGAAATGGAAATTTTTTACCGTACTTGTGTTAGAAATGTTTCAAGGATTCTAAAACTGTCTTTGGTTTTGTTCTAGCATGACAACTCAATGACTTCTATTCTTTTGAAATATCCATAGAAATGTACCAAAAAACTAATTTTTCGTATTGAAAAAATAAGGCCTAAATCGAAAAGTTACATGAGTAAAAAAGTTTACTTTCAAAAAATACAAATACTGGCCAAATTTTAAACGAATTGGATGAAAAAATTGAAATCTTGAAGTGATCCCTTAATAAATATGATCTAACGAGCGAACTGGCTGGATAAAACAATTTTGGTGAAAATCGTCGTGCAAAAAGTAAATTTGAAACTGATTTTAGACAGCAAATTTTAAATCGTGAAATGTTATGGGCAGGGCTTACAAGTGTTGTTTATACCTTTTTACAGTCTTCAGTTGCTTTTCATCCTAGGAATTAGTAAAAGAGGCAATGCATTTTTTTATTTATCATTAGACCATAAATTATGCGTGACATAACTCTTTTCCCTACTCTGCCAGCGATGAACAATACCCTCGCTCTTCCACTCTAGCGTCTCCGTTTTGTCAGTTTTTCTGATATGAAGAATTTGACTCTCTGCTGATACCCTATCGAAAATTAATAAACTTTCAGTTAATTTGTCATTAGTTTATAATTGGCGCATGAATGGCAAGCTCAAAAATTATTTTCCATGTGATCCGAATAAGACAAAGCTAGTACAAAGTGTGTTGGCACATAATGATGTGGAAGAACACAAAGAAAGAGCCGCAGCATCATGAGTCGCGCACCGCCTCAGCCTTGAACACTAAATTATTATGTGGGTTTTTTTTTATTATTTAACGTAGATATTTCTCCGCTGGGGCGTCATTTAGGTTGATTCTCAAGGACGGACAGAAATTTTCTGTGTCCTCGACATGAAATCAATCATCGAGAAATTCCTTTCATCAATCATGCGTTCATTTGTCATGAGAATTGTCGCAGACAATCGGCATTGGTATGATCGGTGAGTGCTCCTTGAACACAGTATAAAATCCACTTTTTGTTGGCCGTCGGACACTTCAGTACAATGACGATCACAGGGAGCCTACTGGATTTACAGGATAAAGGCTGATTTCTCACTCTTGACTTTGATATAACAAGAAATGCGACAGCCTACCCGCAGTGTGTAAGGGGTACGGAGACAAAAAAAAAAACACTTCTGGCTTTGATGAAGCCAAAGACCCAACTGCTACTCTCGGTTGTGGCAGGTCACAGGTGCTTGGATCAGGCAACCGCTTGAATCGAACTCAGTCGTTCAAACGACCTTTAGGAAAATACCTAAATCGTTCTTGCGTACCTGGAAATATGCCTTCAATAACCTATAAATTAATTTAATAACAATAACTGAAAAATTGATCATTTCCCAAAATTATTTGTACTGACTCATAAGAGGGATACACCTTATGTATTTATAGAAATTATCGTACCCACGGAAAAAATGTGAGGTCCTGAGCTGAGAGCTTAGTAGGTATTCTTTTTGTTGGATTAAGATACTTTTGTTTGATTTGTGACCATCTTTTTTCGGTTCACTGCTGGCCGGCTTTTCGGGAGCTTTGAACTTCTTCTTCAACTTTTGTCTTGTTTCATACCCTTCTTTCTCAACTTTATGTCTCTATGCGCAGTAGATCTTGTGTCGGAACACACCTTGTGCTAAGATTCTGCGTTCCCTTAGCTCTATGTTGCATAGCGCTTTCATCCTTCCTCTCTTTGAACACCTTTGTAGTGGTAAGGGCGGCTGAGACTAAGTTATAGTCAATCAATCAATCAAGCGATTCATGAACATTGAATTTCCTTAAATTAAGTAGTAAATAAAAGCTTGAGAAGATCATGTTGGTGTGTAATTGAAGACATGATACACAGTATAGATAGACGTTTCTGAGCTGTGGAATGCGTTCCTCAAAATGACACTCTAAATGCCTGTTACAGGTACAGCTATAAACGTCTTATTCCCATTTATCTGTTGATAACAAATCCTGCGTCCTGTTCGACTCGCGGCTTTCATAAAACAACTTTGCAGTTTAGCCCTGTCTCAAGTTATTCGCCAGCCCCTTGTTCTCGATCTTTAATTCCTAGTTCCCTCTAAATTTTCGGTCGTCGAGATGCCTTATTAGACATTCCTGCGAGTGAACATGTAACTTTTATGAGGATCTCTAATACCCGCATCCCTTTGGGACATGCTCTCCTTAATTTATCATTGAAACTTTTTTTCATGTTTTGAACTCAAACGATTCCTTCAAATTCTGCGCTAAGTATACTCAAGGATACATTCTTAAGCTTTACTTCCATAACTAGCCAAGCCTTCTCCATCCCTCACCGCAGTTAAGCTCTCACTCCCTCTCTTCAGGCGAGGAACAACACCCTAGCGCTTTGTCTCGTGCGCCGCTATTTTCTCGGTTTTCATGAGACAATGAATTACACTCTGCTGATACCTAAGATGAACTGCGTAATTTCTCTTTAATTTGTCATTGGTATGAATAATTTTTGTCATTTACTCGTCGGAATGAAAGCTTATTTCTAATTATAATTCGAAAATTTTTGTCCTACTTCTAATGTTCTTTACACTTTTCGTTGATATTTCATGACATTTTAGACGTTAAATCCAAGCCAAACTCGCACGTTCTTGTTCGTCATTTACCACAACGCATAAATGTATCGCCATCAGGCGGTTTTCTTCTTATGCGTAAGCTCCTCAATGCTCCCTCGTCTGTGGCTTTTCCTTGACTGCCTGCAGTGCAGCCTGAGGGTAAGCCCCGCCGGCCCGACGTAAGCGCCCAAACCAAGCCCAATCTGCGTGACTGGGAACAAACGTGGTGTAGACGGCTAGGACAAATATGGAAGTTAACGGGTAGAATATTATTCACAATCTTTATAAGTCGACAAAGAAAATATAGTCTACTTCTAACCTCTATAAAATACGTAAAATTCTACAGGATTGAAACACAAAGACATAGGTGTATACTTCGAAGCGATGTGGCAACTCGATGACGTGGCAAGCCTCGGAGATTGATGGAGGGTTGCACGCAGAAGGAGGCGTATCTACGTACATTGAGGGTGAGGGCAGGTGTTTGATCATCGTCGAGTGATAGCCAGCGCTTCTGATGTGAGCACGAGCTGGGAGACCGACGTTCTGAGCTTTACACTGTATATTTATAAAGAGAGAAATCATTTGAAGAATAGCGAACAAATCATAAAATGCTTTGTCGTTTTACGGGGATATATTTTTTACGAGTTAACATAGGATCTTTTTGAGGTATATTGGGGAGATACGTGGGCCAGACTCATTCCTTCCGCGTAATGTTTTCGTTAAGGTACATATACATCGGGTGTTGTGGGTAACAACTCAAATGAATGAATCGATAGGTTGTTGCTTATGCTCATAGCGTGTACATTGGTATGCATGAAGAGATGTGGTCTTCAGTCTGCCTTATTGCCTGTGGTATTGCATTACCGCATGATTATGTACGTCCGTCCTCCTTAAAGCTAAATATGTTATAACTTGATATCTTTTTAGTTAGGTTTCAAAGTTCTACCTCAAAAGTTTCGCTGACATTTTAGAAACAATTTTGATGCTGAATTTCTTAATAAAGTCAGCTGTTGTTTCGCTTTTGTGGATAATTCGACTTCCTCCTATTCAAGACAAATAAATTTTCTTAAGAAAACCAAATTACGAGCTCAGACCTAAAAAATTCTACATTTTAATTCTACCACAAAGATAAAAAAATAGAAGCTTCATTTGTCAAATGAATGATAATTAATTTAAACTGTATTTTTTCGATGATGATGATGATGATGATGATGCGCACGAGTAGAATGAAATACATGGTCAAAATTTAGCCCGATGTTAATTTGTGAATGCTGGTGACTGATGATGAGCCTCATTCATCAGTTGTTAAATTTGCTGAATAATTTTTATTCTGAGTTTTTCTCTGACTTGTCTTCTCCATTTTCTACAATCACCAGAGCAGTTGCTTGTTCCAGCATACGTACCATTTCGGGATTAGAAATTCGGCATTTTTCGTTTAAAGTGAAATAATGCTTCGATCCTGCTCTTTTCAGACACTATAAGAGAATGATCACAGCCTTACGTGTTTACTGTTTAAGATAGTGATCACAATTTTGCTTTTCCCTACGAGGAAAAACGGGTTGCGATAATACTCACAATATTCGAGTTGAGAATATTTCACCCATGTATTATCGTCTACACAAAACAAAGTAAAATTGTTTACTCATATTTTTTTCGAGATAATTTTGGTCACTTTGGTTTACATAGGCAATCTTAATTAAATTCATGATGTAGGCTGATCTATGGTAACAGATAGGGAAAACATCATTATTCTTCAGTTTCAAAACTATCAAGGAAGTTGGTATGCAAGTATCATCATTCATTCGATTCGTCGATGCTTCTGCAGTATATGTAGGGTGAGGCTTAGTTTTTAGTATTTTAAATTTTTATACACATGACGAGGTATATTTATCTATAAGACACATCGTTTATATCACTAAGTACAAATGTGTGTAATACTAGAATATGTTATTTCATACGTAAAGTTCGTTAGTACGGTATATTGTTAAATGAGATCACAAGTGGGTGGTAGCTTGAGCACGAGTCTCCAGAAATTGTCTTAATAATTATTAATTGTCGTTAATTTATGTTAATTAATAATTATAGCTCTGTTCTGATGGTATGTTACGTGCAGAACACATGGTAGCGACTTAGATAATGTTAGATGTCTACTAGTAGTGGTCAATGATACTGTCTAAAATTTTAGTTTTTCGCAGGACTAGTGAACTTACTGACATGCATTTTGCGATTTTTAATTGTTGATAATATATCTGCATTAATGTATCGTAAATTACTGTCTATCCTTTAATCTAATTAGTTTTTTATTGTGTATCCTGAGGTTCTTTCAAATCTACTCATAGGTACTACGCGGTCGAATAAACATTTATTGCTAGTTTTCATCGACAAAGTGGATACCTTTGTCCCTTGTAATCGACTTACTTAATGCAACAACTGTGCAAAATTATAGAAGGTTATTGACGAGACCCAAAATCTTGTTAAAATGGTGTTATTCATTATTTTTTTAATATTGTCCCTATTAATTTCAGGAAGTAAAAATCAAAAATATTAAACTGATGACAAATGAAGTAGAAAAGACAATGAACCTGTTTCTATGAAAAGACAATCAACTTTTTGTTTCTATGCACAAAGTGCATAAAAACAAAAAGTTGAGAAAGAAGTTTATGAAACTTGATAAAAGTTCAAAAAGAAAGTGATAAGAGGAAGACAGATGACCCTTTAACAAAACAAAAAACGTTTTATTTCAACATGAATGTCTGCCCAATTTCAGCTCGGTACCTCACATTTTCCACCTGGGTGTGCTAATTCCCATAGATACAATATATTGTCTCTCCCTGAGATTAAAATTTGTTGCATTGTTCATTACAAATCTATGAGTTTATACGAAACATTAAGTTGGGAAAATATTTATATTATGAAAAAATGCAGACTTGAAAACATCACTGATCGTCCTGAACAAAATACAATACTGTTGAGAAATCAACCAAACCAAGTAGAAGCTGCGCACTCGGCATTCGGGACTCTAGCAGGATTCACTGAGCCAGTCGAGTTCGTTTGGAGCAGAGGTTCCCAACCTGGGGTTCCCCCATCTCTAGGGATGCGAGACGATATTCAGGGAGGGGGCGCGAGAAAATCCAGGTAAATGATAGGATATTTGCAAAATTTCGGCATTTTTATTTCAAGGAGTACGAGGATCGAATGAATTTTCTTCAGAGGTGCGGAGCGAAAACAAGGTTGGGAGTCCCTGGTTCAGAGAAGGATGCTACTAGATTGCAAAAGCAGAATTTTCTCGTTTTCGATGGTGTGCGCATGACTTAAGAATTGAATTATCATAGCCTACTTGGGCAATGTCATGTAGAAATCTCAATAAACATATTTTGAAATATATTTAAACTACACGTTGGTGCGTTTGGTTGCAAAATTCAGTATTACGCAGGAATTACCAGCTTCAAATTCGTAGAATAATCACACAGGGCCTCACCTTAGTGATGTCGGCCGTGGATATGAATTTGCTTC
The DNA here is from genome assembly GCA_030386875.1 of Morinoia aosen. NCBI lineage: Eukaryota > Metazoa > Arthropoda > Malacostraca > Amphipoda > Talitridae > Morinoia > Morinoia aosen. Next base: position 23,408,825 of record CM059573.1, on the reverse strand, counting down.
ATTGGTAACAACCACTTTGTTTCAAAAGCTTTTATTGTCAGGAAATTTAAAGCAGATATCGGATCAGTACATCAGTACTTCTCTGAATTGAATGCTTATAGTTCTTTATTTGATTTGTATGCACCGAGCTTGGGTGACAATTTGCTTGTATTCTGTCAAAAGAAATTCTACCCCCAGTACACCATAAGAGCCAGAAGTTTCTAAAATTTTATTTCTCTTAAGCTTATTTGATACACAATAAATGTAAATAGCCGAGGATCAATTCGCTGAGTTTTTAGTCTGAGTTTTTATTTTGCCAAGCTAATTAGAAGGAATGAACATTGGCCTTCGGCAAGTCGCATTCAGGGCGCCCGCATGCTCGGGAGTCAGATTTCTAACGCGGGAATATTTGCCATGTGGGAGGCATTTTTTTCCGTTAATGCATTTAGATATACGTACACTTGTGAAGTTGAAGATTTTTCAGAACGTACATCGCAGCAATTTGGGGGCTGCTTAAAATGAGGGGCAATTTTAGTTGTCATTTTCTTCGGCTGACTAGTTTGCGAAAAGTGTTTGACTGAATGTTCAACATTTTTCTAGAAAGGAATTCTGAAATTCGATTTCAGGACAGTCGCCCGGCTGGAAAAAGTAGTAAGCTGCAGAACTTTGAGATCACACGGTTACCGAACAATTATTCTCGCTCAGTCTCAATTCGGTAACCGTGTGATCTCAAGATACCGCAACGTTCCCTGGCCCTCTAGATTGCCAGATTTGTCCGTTAATGATTTTTTCTTGTGGGGATATCCCAAGAGTGAAGTGTACACGAATCGACCAAGAAATCTGAATTAGTTATAACAGAAAATTCACAATGAAATACACATTATCCTAGCTGAGATGTTGCAGCGGTCAATGAGAAATCGCAACAGCAGATTTAAAGATTGCATTTGTACAGGAGGACGCCATCTACGGGACGTAACTTTAAACAAATTAAAAGTTCATCTCTGTTTCTTGATTTCTTAAATGACATGTTTTAAAGTTTCAGTAACTACAAATGAAATATTTTTTTCATCACTCGTGGTTTTATTGGATTACTAAAAAAAATTTCGTTTGTTTATGTCACCCTGTATAAACACTAGTGTATTTTCTGACAATCAGCAATTAAAGTATTTTCCCACCGTGTACTGCGACATTAGAGGGCCAAAACTATTTAAGGGCTTTTTTAGCATTTTGACCGCGGTGGGTTAAACTGAAGTTCAACATTAAACTCAAATTCAACATAATTTGATGTTAGAAATTTCAAAAATAGCAAACGTTAACTGAATCGTGCCTGTATTTAGCTCTGACTTAGGTATTATTTTATAGAAATTGAGTTTGTGACTACTGGTCGGTCAGCAGCATTACGAAAATTCCTCCGCGTACACTTACGTTTCATATCGCGACCAACGTGTTGAGACTCGTCTTTTTTGACAAAAAACGAAACAGAAAAACAGGAACTGATCTCTTTAAAATTTTTATATGTTGTTTCAATGTAGGATTTCAACGCAATAAATCAATTGCAGTAAAATCATTCCGTGAAAAGCGTTATGTGCGTGAAAAAATTTTGTGACGTCATATGATAATACTTTTTTTAAAAACGTGCTGCAGATTCTTTTATCGAATAAAGTTATTAAGTCAGTTTAACGCATAGTCAGTGAGAATTAAAATTTGTGAGCTTTTTATTTCCTGCCCGGAGTGCAAAATCAGGGCGCTCGTCCTAAAGAAGTACCATAATATCGATGATTAAAGAATACATTGCCCTATAGCTTTGTCCTCAGATGACTTTCTAACGTGCATGCCGCTGTGTTCAAAGGAGGATGTTCACGCTCTATCGGTGTCCACGAGAGGTTGGATCTTTTCCAGATAAGCCCCGCCACTAATACAACACATAAGTTCTCCCACTTGTAACTTTCAAAATAATGCAGATATCGACTTCCAATTGTAATTGAAACGAAAGACTAAAAAAATTTTTCGTTTGCAAGTAATTTGAAGTCGATAGGGGCATTAGTTCGAAAGTTTCATGTGGGAGAACTTATGTGTTGCATTAGTGGCTGGGCTTATCTGGAAAAGATCCGAGAGGTATTTCATAGAAAATTGATCACAAATTATTTATCAAATTTACTTCAGTTTCAGCTCCGCTTGTTTTACGTAAGATATTAATACTTTAATTCAATCCCAGGAAAAACGAAGCAAAATAGAGTTAGACATAAAAAAATTTAAACCCATGTATTTGTGATCGCATGATCTGGCGTTTCTCCACCGAATTTCAGCTATTGAGATGTCGATAATTTAGATTAGGTTAGAATTTGGTTGGGTTAGGTATTACTAAATTTGTTTGTGAACATTTCAAACAAATTTTCAAACATCCACCTAACACTTGGTACGCATCCTCAGAAGTCGATACAAAGATACATGTATAATATTAAAACGACAGAAACTCACAAATCCTTGCCTACATGCGGATTCATTTCTAAGGGACGTTTTCAAGACCTTGAAAATTTCCGAACTGAATTCTCAATTTACCAAGTGCGTGTTTGACGCTTAGTTTAATTGAAATCTCATTTTGATCACTTGAGCGACTGTATTTGTTCGGGAAGAGAAAGAAAATTCGATCGACTCGACGACGTCCACTCGATTATTCAACAAATTAGCGTTCCACTCCCTTCCTGTGTATTGTTGATTTTACCGCATCGTGGTAGGGAAATGAGAATTGGTGCGTTTGCGGACAGCTCAATTTATATGTGTCTTACAGATATGTCCAAGGTTTTCATAATTAATAATAAAAAAAGGAAGCCTCCTAACCGTCTCTGATTTTGCATATTCATTTTTCTTACTTTGTACAATGCGTCATTATTATACACATTCAGAGATATTTACATACCTTTGATTTGGAGAAATTAAACCTATGTCTTTCTTATATCTTGTAATTTTTCCCTACCTAATAGCTTACTAGATCTTTTAGATATCTTTTCTTACGATATGTGTCTCTTTGTTTTTTTAGTAGTATCATTTGGCTTAAAATATGAATTTAAATATTATTTTGCACCTGGGACGTATAAATTTCTAATTCACTCACAGTTTTCTTTAAGAAATGGAAACACACAAAAAAAAATTCACATCCATTCCGTGATGATCAGAACATTTTTTTTAATAAATTTTCATTTGTTTCCGATGAGTCCGGAAGTAAGTGTTTTAGATAAGAGTCAGCGGCAACTCTTGAGAATGATATACAGTGCATCTTCTCCTTAAATTTTAATGTCTTATTCTGTGATTTATTTGTGCAGGGAATGTCGTGCTGCCCAGCCTGAAATACTGAGTGGCCGGAGTTGCGACGACATCCCTGCTATTCGCATTGGGCCTTTGCCGAGTAAGGTATACTCTGCTTTTACGGGTCCGGGTGGAGGACTTGCATCGGTGAATTGTGTCGCACCTTCTCTCAACATAGATGACAAGGACGTGAATTACATTGACGAAGATGTTGATCTACCTGATGACCAGCCCAACGCATATGTGACATGTCAGAGACCTCCTCCACGTAAGAGTCCTTTTAGTTGTATGGCTGAGTACTTTAGGAGACCTTCTCTGTCCATAAAAAAAGAAATAAGAACGATCCAGGAGGATATACATAGTAAAAATAACAATATCATAGTTAGTGATGATTCTGTGCCAGATAATAACAACGCTGGACTTCAGTCCTCCGAGTATGATACCGGATACCCGTACAGAACCTCAAAAGACTGGGCTATCCCGTCTTGGCGTGGTGAAGCTCCTTCTCCTTTATCACCTAATCCAGCCCGAGCTCCATCAAATGCATACTTGCAGTTCGGAATCAGTCCACTGAGTTACGAACTTGCTGTTCCTGAGAACCTTCAGAAAGACCAGCAACAGCTTCAGCGTCCTTCAGTGGACTACGGAGCTACTCGCAGTTGCGAAAACATCTGCAGTGCGTCATCTCCGTCTTCTAATACTGGAACTTCTTTATGCGGAGGAAGTCTAGGAAGTTTAGAACACGTGGGTACTGGAGACGCCGCGAATGTCCAAAATTCATCGTTATTTAATACTGAAAGCTCAACTGCTGACCCCCTTCGCTTAGAATATCAGTGTGGCATAGAGGAGTCTTCTCGAATTCCTGTAACTTCTGAAACTAGAAGCTTTCCTAATGACAATTCTTCTAAACAACACCCCCCGACTGGGTCACCTTCTCAAACAGCGTCTCCTCACGCGAATCACGCGACAATTTTGGATCAAAATTTTAATCCAATAAAGTCGAATTCACATTGTGTCCAAGATACTTCCGTCATCGCAAGTTATCCTGGACGTCATTTTGCGCCTCCGGGTATAATGGATGATTTATCAACATGCAGTGCTCCTACGTCTCCAATTCGAACTCCCAGAAACAATATATCGGTCCCTTGTTCTCCTTCCCAACAACCACTGTTAACCGCCAATGTTGCATCAGCGCCAGCAGACATTCCTTCAGGTAGATCACCGGAACCTCGACCTCATTTGTCGCTACAGCAGAAATTACTCCAGCAGTCTATCACTAACAAAGTTCACAGGAGCTCGAGTAATGTGAACAACGCTAGTAACTCCAACGATGACAATTCTAATCGAAACAGTTCCAACGATGATAACCAGAAGAATATTACGACACTTTCAAATCACATGACCAATTCCAGTTCTGTAATTCCTGATCTGACGAATGAAGGAGGACTTATTGACTACAGAGCCAAATTTCTGACGCTGGATCTGGTGGAGGGCTGTACGCTCTCAGGTTGGTGATGCACTTGCATGTTCTGCGTTATTTTGATCACTAAAGTTGCTAAACGAGTTCAAGCTTTTATAAAATCGCATGAGCAGCTTGAAATTAGCAATTTTACTTTAGCTAATGTGCACTGATACCGATTATATGTGCGCTGATATCGTACAAAAATACATATACATACACAAAAGTTTAAATATTTACATTCATGTATAAATCACCCCGGGAAGTCGTGAACTTCAAAAATGGAAGTTAGCATATCTAACCTCTAGTAAAATTTCAAGAGGCTTCAAATTCCTTATTTCAAGGCAACAACTTTTTTGTGTAGTATAGTGATTTAAGTGGATTGCGATTTGATTTTTTAGTGTGTGCATTTTGTTGATTATATATATCATTCATGTTGATTATTGCTTCTGTTTCTTGCATAAAATCGACGCCTTAATGTGAAAATAAGTGTGATAACATTTTAAATCAACAATATAAAATATTTGTGACGAACTCAATGTTGATTTCAATTCATAGCAACTTGCATTTTGAATCGTTTATGTCACCCAGTACCATAGGCTTGGCTTGCGGTGCAATTAGACACGATATATGAACTCGGGAAAAAGGAAAGAATTGCTCTAAAATGCGGTTGCCCGCCATATTATGGTTTGGTCTCATCATCAACGATGTTCTATGAGAATCATTTGCGTCAGTATCGACGCTTCCGTGTGATTCGCTGTCATGTCTGAATGTTTTGATGTTTATGGAGAGAACTATAACTTTCCATTGAGACTCCATTCATGTAAGAAATGATTTGCCGATCCTTAAATTAACTATCGTGTTAGCATGCACGCATGCAAATTCAACATATTTAGTAAATTGCTTATGTATTGACTTAGAAGACTGGATATTTGATTGGCTCATGATTGTTCAGTGTGTTGTGTGCTATTGTTAACTACATCTTACCGCTCTCCACAGCTTATGGTCAGAGATTAAGAAAGAATTTCTGTCAATACGTCTAAATATGTTAGTGACAGTGCTTGTGATGAGGCTAGTATTTTTTACTGGGCTTGAATAACTTAGTGATCACTTTGATGTCGCTTTCATACTGAATTATCGTTGGATACTATTGCTTGCATAGTCTGGCCGCCGCTATAAAACTATAATTGCGAGAAATGAACTTCGTAATTGTGCTAGAGTTCCTTTTTATTTCATAGATCGATCAATAACCGTTGGTCCACGGTAAAATAAAATTGAAAATAATATAATTTCACATCCACTCGTGTTCATTCTTCTCATGTTAAGAATGAATGGTGACTAAATATCATTTAAAAAATAATGAAATATTTCAAATATCACTAACAAACTTTAAATAAATTGATAAAAATTCAAACGCGCAGATGAGTCTTAGTTATAATACACACCAATGTAGACAGCAACGTACATCTTTTGCACCCTTGATGGTAGGGTTGGAAATAATTAGGCAATAATCGACACGAAGCATTGTCGTTATTCATCTCCATCCGTTCCAGATCTATAGATTTATGTTGATCATTAAGCACGACAAGTGATTTTTCCATTCAAGCAGTAGAGCAGAAAAGGATTAAAAATTATCAGTCTGTTTACATGCGTAAAATAAACATATTGTTTTAAGCGTGTCAATAATAGTGGTGTGTCAAATAAATTAAGGATTACCCAATGCGGAAACATCAATCTAAAAGCATTCAGAGGGTATGTTTAAAAATTGAAATTCACTTAACCTGGCTGAGGGAAGCGATATCTGCATTCTGACTGCTGCATCGGGAGCGGCAACATTGCTTGAAAGGAGATTTCTCTTCCAATAAAAACCTAATAATCGGAAATTCTGATATCTTTTTTCACGCTCTTTTTCCTATCTTTTTTTATTTGGACCTGGTTGAGACTCACCATGATTGACTCACCAAGATTACTAGTCATCTGACTAAAAAATTTTACCTTTACTATGCTGTGGGAATCGCACAGCCAAATCGAAAAAGAGTTTTGACGAATGATAACTGCTCTTTAGAATCTGGGATGTCTTATTAATTCAAGTTTTCCGCTTGGCGCTGACTTTGATTAATCTCTAATTTAGTTTTTTTCAACAATTTGGCAGTATTTTGTTTTTTTCTTTTCAGTTCTATAGAACTCAAACACGATAGCGCATATTTCGTTTGTTTTTACTAAATATACTAAATTATACTAAATTACCGGAAACATTAAACGCTGATTAACATTTTTAATGAATTTCATGAAAAAGAAAGAGATTTTAACTATGCTTCAATTCATATAGAATCGAACTTGTTTCCTTGGAGTTTCTGGCACTCATTCTTGATCTTGATTCTTAGAGATGCATTTGGAGATGGTATTTAGTCTGCCCGAAGGTAAAATGAGAATGGGGAACTGAGTACCAACAATGATTAACCAATTACCTGCTCATCCTCTTCAACTGCCTGAACAAACTTACCATCGATCACTGAGTGCCATCCGGAGGCTCCTTATACTTGTCATTTGTGGCAACTTGAGCGTCACGCAGTGAAACTTTGGAATATCAGTCTTACTGTACTTCATGACTGAAATATTACTTCCGTATTTCAATTTTAATGTTTTGGTCGCAGTTCCAATAGCTCAGCTCGGCATTACTCGGGCAAAAACACCATCGCATCTGAATATTTCCTTGCTTTTATACTCCAAGCCTGCACCCAATGAGTCATTTATTTTAGCTATTCCCATACCGATGTCGGATCCCTTCTTTAAAGGTCATTTCACCCAGCTTTTCGTACATATGATGTACGATTGTAGGTATTTATTTTAAATTACCTTCTCCATCTCTTCGCTGAACCTAAAATTCATTCATTCATTCAGTATTCGCACTTCTGAAATGCATAATCTCTGAACTACAGTCTTGACTCTCCACTACCTAGCCCTGATCACCTTTCCAATTTTTGTCGCGAATCGGGCAATTTTCCTTCGAGTCAGCTACTACCAATCCGAAATCACCGTCTGCATTGGACGAGCCCAAAGACGATCTGCTCGACATTCATAAAGCTGACAGCCCTGCGTCACAGCGGCCCCTCGACAGCACAAAAACAATCCACCAGCCAAGCGTCGTCGGTGATGCGAAGCGCCTGGGCCGCGCCTGACATGTGGCTCTTTCACGTCGCCAACAGGGAACGAAGCAGGGTCGGTCGAGCCCGCGGCTGTGAAAAATACCGCAGATTCTCTCTTCCTTAGCTTCCGTTAGACGAAGATGGAAAAAGTCTAGTAACCAATTTTTATTACGGTTTAATTAAGTAACCATTAGGGAGAGAGGAAACTTGACATTATCTTCGAAATTGAATGAAAAATTGAAAAAAACTCTGAATTTCTTTTCGCGCAATGATACTTTTGGCTATTGTTGAAAAATAATAAACATGATTTCACTATTTCCACTATTTCAGTAGGAAAATCTTTTAGAACAGCAGTAGCGTAAATCGTTCATAGGCCGCGCATCACTCCCAAAAACACATAAAAACAGCTCCACGACTGGAAAAAAATTGGGATATCACAACAAAGAACAGCCTCTATACGATATAACAGTAGCCACAAATACTGGATTAATAGCAACTCAAAGGTCCCATCTGCTTTGAGACACTGTAACTTTGGATCACATCAGTACTATAACATCAGCTCTACCACTGAACAGCGTCATGTTCAGCTACATTGTAATATTTGGCACTCTTCGCTCGCAACGAAAATCCTCAGGGGATAATCAGAGTAACAACATTCGGGTTCTGGAATCGTCGGAAAGCCTCTCATACTTCACGGACGTTATCTTCCCTGATAAAGGCCTGCCCATTGTTAATGAAACTTCAGTTCGTTGACACTGGTACAACAGATCCTGCAAATTTTGTTTTCAACATGCGACCAAATGCTATTCAGAGGGTTCGCATCGGGCGACTGTGCATGGAGGCCAGGTTTTCGGCATGATCTCCTTGTTTGACCTCAAGCAATTCTGCCCTACCTTGACCAAGTGAAGTGTGGCTTCGTCGTATTAAAAAACTTTTGATAACATTTATGTTATTCTTTCTTCTCAAGCATAGAATTTTATAACCTAAATATCCCTATGATCGACGGCAGTTAACCTGGAGCCTGTTGCCAACCACACATGGGGCATCTTCTCGTCATTTGAAACTACGGCTCCAAGCATCATCACGGAGGAGCGATGCTTAGAAAAAAACGTAAGGAATCTTGGCAATACCGCAACCGGAGCTGTCAACGTAATCACTCTGTTTCGTAGTGATCGGATCAACCGTGAAAGTTTTCTTATCTGCGAAAATGACATAATGACTCCAATGGCTCTTGAAATCCTCAATATGACAACAGTGCACCTGACATTGCTCCGACTCGCAAATAATTTGCAGGTTTTTATGCGATTAAGCTCCTTCTTTCTTGACTCTCGAAAAAAAGCGACTCTTATAACGCTCTCATAAACATCAGAAGCCAAAATGCTATCGCTTCGTTTCTTTTTTTCACTTCCTGTGTACAAATCTCATTAGTGATAATGATTATTACATCAGTGTTACTTTTTGCGTTATTTCAGACAATCTTCACCCACTCTAACAATTATCTTGTACCGTGACTTCTCAAACACCGACAGATAGTCGTTTGAAAACCATGGTGGCGTCTCACCGCTATGGATCGTTTGCAGTTAATTTTGAAAGCTCTAGAATAAAATATCAATAACTCTTGCTTCTGTGATCTTGCTTTTATTTTCTTCTTCTCTGTTTTTATTTTCCTAATCACTCATTTATACACCATTCTGACAGAGCTTTAGAATGGACTTCCATGCTGTAAATAATAAAGTGGTAACATTTTGAGTCTTGAGTTTTTCCTTCACTCTCATTCTTATGGGAAGACTCTGGCGCGGACAAAGAAATTTCAAACACTTTCCTGGCAGCTAAATTACTCAGCTAATATTTCACTGCTCCTTACAGCATTGTTGAGCATCGTTAAAAATTTTATTTGAAAATCTAAGTTATGAATAAAACATACAGTTACGTGGTTAGTTTGAGAAATTCAGATTTTCTAACCGGATACAAACAACAATTTGCAAACGTACTCAAAACTACACTACGCTTTGCAAAACTACAACTATTGAAAATGTCTTAACTATAGGTATATTATTGAGCCTGGGGTTTGTTCGATATTGGTTGGTGTATATTTCAACTGGCAAAGCAGTCTTTTATTTGTTGGCGATATAACTTCATATCATCGACAATTCCTCCTTTCATTCAACGCGTTGGGAGCATCGAAGAATTTGAGATTGATCGTATCAGTTGCCTAGCCAGATTTGCTGGAGATAATTTACATCTCTTTTCTGCTCTATGCGATGGCTGTCTGATCCTGCAGGAAAAAATTTCTTTATAAACGTTTCCTCATTATTTGTTTGATGTGTTTTGAAATAGTTTAATGTATGATACAAAGAAAGACTAACGAATGAATACAAAGAGAAAATCACCACTTTGAATGCACCTAATTTTACTGATGCAAGATGTAAGAATGTTTTCTAAACAACTTTTCAAAATCTAGTCTAGCACAGCATATTAATAATTCTTTTACTGCATCTCCAGTAATTTTTTCGTACGGTTCCCCACTTTATACCAAAATTTAGACTCGATTTGAAAAGTTAGAGCGTAGTTACGCTTGAAAAATGAAATGTCCCAATGATTAGCTTGCAGCTTCTTGTAAATACGTATATAAGCTATAAGTTGTTGTAAGAGATAAATAGTATCGTACATTTAAGCTATATAATTGATATATCGGCAAAACAATTTTACTTCCATCTTTTTTGATATACATATTATTTTGTATTTTATTATATCCGGATTAGTAATGCTGTATATAACTGTGTGCCAGATTAAAAATGTTAAGAAAATGATCCTTACTGTTTTGTTTCGTTTTTTATTTCAACGGACTGCGTGTAGCCACTGAGATTGGATTGGATGAACAAAGAAATTTCTATGAATGTTTATCGTAACTAAAGTTGCCATTCCGATTATTAGAAAATTAAAAAATGTAGGTATCAACCTTTCTTTATGGTCATGAATAATGGAAAAATGCAGTAGTCAACATTTTATTTCGAATTTTTACGGGCAAAGGGAATTTAACTATGACATTTTGGTCTCGGCTTTAATGTACTTGAAATTTTGTCTGGGCGAATGGATTTTTGTACTTTTTTCAAATATGGTGAGGCAAATTTAGCTTATTTAACAAGGAAAGGATTTTAGACATCAGCTTTACGCAAAAGTCCAACTGTACAGCTTTTTTACGGAAAAGTCTGTTAACTGTCGACTCCATAGTGTGTTCAAAATAGAAAATAGATATTGTTTTCAGGAGTCCTGAACAATCTATTCTTAGGTTATTCTGTAATTCCTAGAATGTAGAGTGTGTGCGAACTTATTCTTTATAGAACAGTTAATCAAAGGTAGGGAAATTCTAAATTAAATTCACACACGCCTCGTCCCTTGAGGGTAAAAAGAATTTTCAATTTATGACATACTTTATTTACGTGTATTTCACGAGCAAATGTTACGCCATGGCACATGCTCGTGCAATATACCTTAAAATTTAAGTCTCAATTGAAGTTTTAATGAATTGGAGGAGGTAGCCTCTTTGTAGAGGATCTGTAAAGCCTCTGATATTTTCCTACTTGGTATTGACGATGAGCTCAGCTTTTAAGTTCAAAATACCTCATCGAAACTAATAACCGAGTGACTGCATAACTCGTGTTTTTTTTGCTTGTTTGTATCTACAGTAGACGATTTGAACGATTTGAAATTGTGTGGTTTTAAGAACTACACACATTCAGTCTCTCGTCTATGCATGCATGTCATTTTAGTGCACAATATTTCGCACTTACGCAAGTTATTCATCAATTTTCAACAATAACTGATTAAAAAAAATTAGTGTGGTTTCGACCATTTTGTTCGCTTATTAAATACTCTTTTCGCTCGTTTTTTTCGTTTGTGTACGTAGAATTCCTTTGAGTGACCGATAAACGCATTTTGAACGGTATGCATGTAAATATCTTAAAGCACCACTCAGCTTTCTCACTACAATGTCGACTCCATTTGATTACTGCTCATTGAAACACACGTTACTCATATGGCTTGCACATTTATCCTATATTTGTTTGTAACTCAAAATTTTGTTGGCACAGCTCCACACCCAGCTCTGAGACGAAGCGAACAAGAGGAGATTGGGGGAGTGCTGAACTGGAACAGGCCGAGTGAGCGCGCTTTTGGCCTCTCGACCACTCTTTACGAGAGACACCCCATCACGCGTGAGAGAGCAGGTCAGTCGTGCAAAATTAAGGTAGGAGTGCTTCCTCTCCTCTTATTGTGCTCTCTGCTAACTTTGTTTAGCCCCTTTAGATTGAGCGCTGTGTACTCGGGACATATCACGGGTGTGCAGGTGTGCCAATGATCTCGAGAAAAAACTTTTTTCTTATATCAAGGTTTATTTTAGAATATACTTATGTCTAATCTTTAACTGTCCTATAATATAGCAAAATTACTCGTACTTGGAAGCGAGGTTTAATTGAACAAAATTGCGTAGATTTTCTTAAAAATTGACAAATTTTGTTTTCCCTAATATACGGAAAACCTGTTTGTGCTGGTTTAAAAGCTGATACGGGCATTGAAACTGATAGAAATTCGTTTGGAAGGTGAGTGGCGTATTTATTTTCGAATATTACGTTCAATCATTTGTTTTTTTAGATTTTTGAAAAATGTTTTCATTACCAGATTGAAAATCACGGTGATTTCGAAAGAAATTAGGAAAACCCTCATTTTTCTTCATCAAAATGGTCTATCAAAAAAGGAAATCGTTTCAAAGCAACTTGCATCATCGTCAACTGTCCAGAGATTGATATAACAATTCAGCAAAACAAAATTCATAGTGGTTAAGACAGCCTCTGGCGAGAAAAGATTGTCGTCGGTTTGTCAAGATAGAGCTTTAGTGCTCTACCCGTTACGGTAAAGAACTGCCAGCAGTTCAGAGCTTGCGCTAGAATGGGAGAGGGATGGCATCCATGCTTCAGCGCGAACTGTTCGAAGTCTACTCTTCGACAAAGGACTTGCTTCAAGCAGAACTGCGAAGAAGTCTCTTTTGACGGCGAAGAACATCAAAGACCAGCTCAATTTTTGCAGGAAGTACCAGCATTGGATTCCTCAACAATTGGACAAAGTCATTTTCTCCGATGAATCTCCTTTCCACATTTTTGCCACCTTCGGAAAAAGCCTCTTGCGACGAAGAAAAGGCGATATATTTATCAGGGATTATGTCGTTCCAACGGATAAGCATCCTGCCACACTTCCCGTCTGGGGCTGCTTTTCAGGTAAGGGAACTGGAGCACTGACGATTTTACTCAAAAACACAGCAATGAATTTGCCTTGGTACCTGAAAGTATTGAAAAATCATCTCCTTCCAACGATGGCTGGTCAGTTTCCCGACAAAGAGGTGGTTTACCAACATGATGGCGCTCCCTGTCATAATGCAAGCGTGGTTAAAAAAAATTCCTTGATGACAATGGAGTGGAGATTTTGGGTCTTTGGCCTGGAAATTCGGCTGATCTGAATACGATAGAAAATATATGATCGATCATCAAAAGTCGAGTGAACAAGAAGCGAACTAATTGAGCGCAACTTGGAGTAATTGAAGAAGAGTGAACGTCCTTTGATCATAGTATCATTGAAAAATTTGTAAACAGCATACCAAAGATCATCATGAAAGTTTTGAAAAAGCGTGGTCAACATTGCAAATAATGAGAATAATTACTGTTTAGTTTGGTGGCTTATTCGCATTTTTTTGGGCAATTTTTATTTTTATTTATCCTTTGCAATACAACCAATTAAAAACTACGCGAGATTACACCTTAGCTGAATGAGAAAATGAACGAGAAGACAAATACGAAGAGAAAGAATATGATGAGAGGAAGACGATTTATTTCACTGGGGAGCGTAGGAAACTCACCAAATCAATCGTTCTTTCATGCATGGTCTCGTTACATAAGTGAAAAAATTATCTTATTAACATTATGATACGTAGTTCAATTCTGAGAGCTGCCAGCGAAATTTCAAATGAGGTGAAAAAGCCTCGCTCTATTCTGACGAAACACGGGGAGAAAAGTTAAAGACCACACGTTTAGGGGCATGTTTCCTAAGGGGCATAGGATTGGCAATAGGCTTAGGTTAGTTGAGTTAGTGTATTCTATGCTATGAGGATTGCGGCCCTCAGAGGAAATGCTGTCATGTTACTGCTGTAGAAATGTAAGCCTACTGGCCTCTAATCTTTCGTTTCCACTCCATTCATTTCAGCCTTCATGATTTCTTTGCCGTGTCTTTTCCATACTTTCGACTTTTGCCTTCCTAACTTGCTGTTTCTATGAAGAAAATATTCTATTTTGATGCACACCTTGCGTATTAATTTTATAATTTTCTACAGTTCGCACTGAATGGTAACTTCTCTTCGCTTTTGTGATTACCTCTTTTGTCGCTAGGAAGTCTTGAATGTTAGTTTATTAGGGTGCATGCACACCAAAAGATTTGAGGCGAGAAAGCGAGCAAGCTTGAATCGATATACATGTATTCCTATGGGAGTGCGCGCACCGCAAGCAAGCTAGCGAGCAAGTGAGAAAGATTGAAGATTGGCTGAAGCGAGAAAGCGACTCGAAGATGGTTTCACGCGTGAAAGCTGCAGCGGGAAACGTCTGGCAGTGCGTGGTGAGATGTCGACGAGGAAGGTATGCTGCTCAATTCTTTCAGCATAGACTGAACTCCTTACATTCAAAGTTTATGCTGTACTGTGCCTTTGGAAGTCAAAAGATCTAAAGCACAGTGACAGATTACATGTTTCAAAGCAATGGTACGAAGTAGGAATGATACTCAACGTTACAAACACATGCTTGTTCAGCCTTTGTATGTTATAGACCTCTCTCCATGACATTCAGGAGCAAACTAGCTATCTTTTGGTATGTGATAGATCTCGCCTAACATCTTTCTCTCTCGCTTGCTTTGTCGCTTGCCGTTTTTTGGTGTGCAGCTACCCTTAGGTTGGTTTAATTAACCCCCTCCCATAGGTATTAAAAAGAGAGAAAGGAGGAACGCATCATTTAGTGGGTAGTTTAGAGAACGGGGAATCTATGCATGAGGTGTGTAACCACGGGAGACCTCCTGAGCAAAGAAGCAGTAAGTGGCGAAAGAATTTTATGAACATTGTACAAGTTGAAGAAGAAAGTAGTAGGTTGAAAAAAACGGGCAATAGTGAGCCAAAAATAGATAGTCGGGAGCAGAACCAAAAAAAAATTATTTTATTTTAAAAAATGAATGTCTTTCTAACCTTTTGTTTTGGACTTCACATATTCCTCTTAGGAGCGCTTGTTCCTGTAGATACAACAGTTGTTTCCCCCTGAGGAGAATTAACTACTATAATGATAATAAAACCTGTTAAGGTTGAAGAAAGTTAAGTCTGCTTGACTTCCCCATGCTGAACAATTTTTCTAGTGCGTGTTGAGTGCCACCATTTCTGCTTACGTTAATTTTGTTGTTTCTAAAAGGATATACAGTGATTGTAGTCCAGCCAAACGGCTTTTTTAGATATCTTCTGGTAAATTGCCCGTTGTTCTCGAAAGTTGACAAGCCGTGTTTTTCGATTTTCGTGGCTAGAAGCATCTTTCTAAACAAACCTTTAACATGCAGCATTGCGACTTTACTGGCACTTGTGAAATTAAAAGAGGGTGAATTTCGGTGATGACTATTGACTGCACAAGATAGGAGGTAGTCCAGTAGCACGAGCTCTCATCGTACTTAAAATTCACTTTTCATATTTTTCTAAACAGCTGTCGCTCATTATTCCCAATCTAGTCACTACGATCTCACGAATAGATTAATATTTTATGAAGCATAGTTCGATCAACACTTTCATTGCCGCGTGGTAAACTTAAGTTTAATGTTCAAATCTAACGAAGGACACTTTGAGTGTGCAATATTTGAAAGACCACCATTAAATGAACCGTACCTTCATTCAATTTTGATTGAAATACACATGTAAATTAAGTTTGTTATCAATGGGGGCTTAGCCGTATTATGAAATAATGCGGCTATACGGCCTCGTTCGTTATTTTTTCTGAAACATTGAAAAAAGAAGTGCAAATAAAGAAAAACAGGTAGTAAAGTATTATACTTAGAATAGTATTATACATACAAGAAGGGCAATATAATATTTCGTGTTAGTCCCGATATGTATGAATTTTAGGTGCAAGTAGAGATATGACTCGAAAAAAAACATGCAGTTTTTTTTAAAAAACACGTTTTTTTACAAAAAAAACCATATCCAAAAAAAACATGGATATTTAGGTTTTTTTTTAAATATTTTGTCTGAAAATAACTCAGCATGAAAAAGAACCACATTACATTATTTGTTTTTATGTCAGATTACAAAATAAAACAGCATACTTCTTAATTGATGGTTTTCTATGGTTTTACAAAATTTTTCATTTTCTGCGGTTTCATGTTTTGATATTTCATTTATTCTACAATACATGTGAATGACCTTCAACTCCCAAAATGGTGTGTTATAATAACATATCTTTACTTATGGTCATTGATAGAGATGTGACTAAAAACCATGCTTTTTTTAAAAAAACCTGTTATTTATAGAAAAATTATGACTAAAAAACATGGATATTAATATATTTTTATGTGACCTAAAAAATCCAATGCTGTTTTTTTGTAAAACATTATTTTTTCACAGAGAAATCATGACTCAAAAAACAGTGCTATTATTATATTTTATGGGACAAAAAAATTTTTTTTTTCAAAAAACATTTAAAAAAAATCATGACAAAATAACACAAATGTAAGTATGAGGAAAGTTATTTTTCTTTAATTGAATTGTCTTTAGAAACTTATAAACAAAGAACGCTGTTAATAGTGAAATCATATTTATTAGAGCTGTACTAGGTCTAAGAATAAAATATCTCAAAAAATCTATTCACTCTATAAAACTTTTTGGAGACCAGCTCCATCCTCAGTAATTCATTCAGTAAAATGTGGTAAAATGGACAATGAATTTTCACTGTTCCTTTAAAAAAAAATTTTACTGAATGACTTACTGAGGATGGAGCTGGTTTCCGAAGGTTTTATAGAGTGAATAAGTGAATAGATTCTTTGTAGATATTTTATTCTAAGACCTGGTATAATTCTAATGGATATTAATATATTTTATGTGACTGAAAAATCCACGCTGTTTTTTGAATATGTTTTTGTTACAAAAAAGTCATGGCTAAAAAACATGGATATTAATATACTTTATTTCACCATAAACAACCATGCTGTTTTTTTGAAAAACATTTTTTTTACAGGAAAATCATTACTAAAAAAACGTGGTTAATAATGTATTCTATATGCCAAAAAAACCATGCTGGTTTTTTTAAATCATTTTATCTTTACCAAAAAAATCATGCCTAAAAAAGATGGATATTAATGACTTTTTGTGGTAAAAACATGGTTTTTAAAAATGTTAGGGTTATTTTTGGTCAGATAAAACTTATAAAATACATGTTTTTTAGTCATGATTTTTTGTTTAAAAACATTTTTTGAAAAAGCATGTTTTTTTGGTCATATAAAATAAATTAATATCCATGTTTTTTTTACAAAGAAGTCATAACCAAAAAATGAATAATAATAACTTTCTAGTAAAAAAACATGTTTTTAAAACAAACAATGATTTTTTGGTGACATAAAATATATTAATAACCATGATTTTAAAACCCTATTTTTTATGGAAAATACGTAAAATAGAACAGCATGGTTCTTTTGGTCTCATGAAATATATTCATATCCAGGTTTTCTTACACGATTGTTTGTAAAAAACATGTTTGCAAAAAAACAGCATGGGGTTTTTTAGGTCTCAAATATATTCATGTTATTTTAGTGATGATTTTTTAGTAAAAAAGATTTTCTGGTCTCATAAATATATTATTCATGTTTTTTCAGTCATGATTTTTTAGTAAAAAACATGTTTAAAAAAAAAAAAAAACTGCATGGGGTTTTTTAGGTTACATATAATAGGTATATTATGTTTTAGAGTCATGATTTTTTTGTAAAAAAGCAGCATGGTTATATTTGGTACCAGAAAATATATTAACATTCATTTTTATTAGTCAGAATTTTTTGTACAAAACATAAAAAAAAGCATGTTTTTTTGGTCACCTAAAATATATTAATATCTATGTTTTTTAGTCATTTTTTGTAATGAAAACATAAAAAAGAAACCATACAGTAAAAGTGGTGGCAGATAACCCACAATTACTTAGAAGAGTCTAAGAGGAACAGCAGGAGCCACAGAACTTAATTATGTTGATGGAGTCAAAATTCAGAGCTTATTATCTCTGCTATGTCTGATTTTTTTGGTCACATAAAAATAGAATCAGACGTAGTAGAGATAGTAAGCTCTGAATTTTAACTCCATCAATATAAGTTCTGTGGCTCCTGCTGTTCCTCTTAGACGCCTCTAGGTAATTGTAGGTTATCTGCCACCACTTTACTGTATGGTTTATTTTTGATGTTTTTATAACAAAAAATGACTAAAAAACATTGATATTAATATATTTTAGGTGTCAAAAGAAAAACCAGACATATACCTAAAAAATTTAGGTGTATACAAAAAAAAAACAAAAAAAACACAAAAAACTTTTTTTTTGCAAAAAAAAACGCCATCAAATAAAACCGTTTTTTTGTATCACTAGGTGCAAGCCCACAGTATTATGATTTGAAATGTTCTATCAGAGACTTTTAATGTGGTCGGTTTTGGGTGATTTTTCTAAAATGGGAATTTTTGTCGAGAAATGTGATCGTCGCTGCTGGCGAAATATAGATGTTGGCTGTACCTTCCTCATGGTTGCCCTATACCTAATTTTAACTTCCCAGTACAATGAGTTTAAGCATTCTTTTAAAAATGGCATCATCCGTTTTTTTGGTTTTGCCAGCACTCTAAGGAAAAAGTTATAAGGTAATACTTCCAAGTCTAAAAACACCCGTCCGTAGAATATTATGCAACATTCCAACATCCCAGCCAATACTGAAAATGAGTTTCAAAAAGAATATCAACTGAAAAACGAGATAACTGAATGGAAAACGATGTATAAACATGTGCATCGCAGCATTAAAATTTATGCATTCATGTCTATGAAAACGCCTATGCTTTATGCTTTCTGTCTCTTCTTAAATAGGTCGTCTAGGTAGGATTAAAAAAATTCTCATCTAAGCCTCCAACGTTTTCGACCTCGTTCCTCTTGCATTTCAGCCTGTTCAACCGGAATCAGAAATGTTCAGAATACGTCCAACATATGTGTTGAACAAGTTGAAGAGATGTGGGTCTTGATGCTCACGAGATAGCTTTTGTTTGAGTCTTTTGTAGGAAGATATTGGGTCAAACAGAGCAATTTAATATGGAAACCTTTGAATAGATGAGCTCGTCATTACTATTTATGACGGGGGATAAACAGTGGTAATGAAAGAATTTTTTTGACATCCCAGGCTTCAAATTTTCTCCTTATTTAAGTTATCAAAATAAAAAACCAACTCAGAATGATTTTCTTCCTGCTTGCACAGTCGACGCGTTCGAATATTGGTTATGACAAATCCTTGGTTAGAATTCCCACAGCACTTGACATCGCTCATTTGAGGTATGATTTTACTACTAAGGGAAAAGAAGAAGGACAAATGAAAAAATGCACTATTGAATACTATAATCGAAAAGAAGAGATGAGGAAATAAATTCAGGTTTAATTAAGCCACGATTGTATGTATCAAGAAAATCTAAAACAAGGAAATAACTAATAACTAATACTAATGTGCCAAATTGCTCCAAGTAATGGGATACGAAACTCACATTTTCACATGTAGTATAAAATGATGCTTCAACAGGTATAACAATTAAAACAGTTTGTCTTCACTCTGCAGTTCATCAGTGAAATCATTATCAAGAACTTCTACAATGTGCAGGTTTGGATAAAACTATACTTGTGGGCCCGACTGTGTGCAACGGCTTCCAGGGACATCGTGTGGGAACATTATTTATGTACGATTTTGTACTATTTAAACGCTTAACTTAAACGTACACGAAACTGATCGAATATTTTTTCAGCTTGGAGGAATGAAAAATCATGTTAATTTACCATTTATATAGTGATACACGCGAAAACTGCATGTTCGTGTACAAATTTAGGATTAGATTCTGTTAAGTGCAGACGCGATTAAAGGGGATTCCATAAAAAAATATACGTCCCGCCGTTGTCAAAATTAAGTGAGTAAACTTCAATTTTCTTTAAGAGTTGAAGACGTTGTAAAGCACCTAAACAGTGGCGCCACGAGCGTCCCATTTCCAGTGGTTGGTCGTAAAAGAATGCCAAAATATTTAGGATGCAGTTCGCATTACAACGCACGAGAAGTCAATGCTGGGGAGGTAAAGCTGTCGACACGAAATATCTGTGAAGATTAAGAATGTCTCTTCCACATTCATTTCATAATAATTGAATATTTTGTGACAGCCAGCTTCATCCATTCGTCGATTAGACGTAACATCAAAGACAATTTAACACGATGACTGCGATGTGCTGAACTGGAGTTTAATTCCGACTCAAATTTAAAATTCATCTGTACTGAGCATTTTTTAAAATAGCAACATTATTTACTGGATCATTGCTTCATATAGCTTTGATTAGGAACTCATACGAATCGAATATGTGATTATTTTCGGTCGCGAGCATTTTGAAAATTCTTTCCGTGTACACGTCGGCTCAAATCGCTGCAAATGTGTTGAATATTCCGTAGTTGTTTTTCACGAATGTTGGGAGCAATTGCGTTCCAAACGTTCATTCCAAATAAATGGAAACTATTGAGGTCGGGTTTGTGGAGGATTGTGGTTTTGTTGATCACTTCGACTGGTGATAATAGTTCTGAAATCAAAATAACGGTTTCTCAACTTACTGTAGAATAATGCCTGAAGTTTACAGGAAATCTAGCAAGAACATTGGCAATAGTTATTGAAGCAAAATTTAGCTTTTTGAGAAAACGTATTTATTGATGCCATTTAATTTCAACCGCTATAGGAGGTTTAGCCTATCTGTGGAAACGACCAACATTTCGTCGTTTTGGTGTAAATAAAAAATAAACGTTTAAAAAGGGGAGCAATTCAGAGCAGTGCGTGAAGCTGGTCTTGTTGCAGTATTGATGATTTCCCAAAATTCCCATACGGGTATTTTAAACAAAAAATTAACGTTCGTTGGTAAAAACGCTTAGTTTGCTGACAGTCCAATAGTTTCTAGTGGGGCTTAAACCGGAGTAAGATGGCGGCCATGTTATAATCATTTCATTTTGGACGCCTAAACTGGGTAAGAATGATTGGGTGGCACGAGCAGAATGATCGAGGAAGCGTTATCATGCATAAAACGAAGTCCCTTTGTAAAGAGAAATGCCATTTATCCGATGCATCAAAGGTTTTTTGTCAGGAGATTGCAATAGGCATCAGATGTCATTTTTGCTCGTTCTCGCACTTTCATATGACCAACAAAGGTATTTTTCATTACGTCTACCGATTTCATAACTTCACCACGCTGTTGCTGACGCCTCAAACAATAATGATGTTCTACCCTGATATTCACCCAACCAGCCATTCGTTCAGCTTTCATCTCCGTCAAGGGCAACCCGTGCCTCATTTGTGAAAATACGAGATTTATGTCCATCTTCGAATGTTTCTTTACCCATTCCATCCTGAATTTTTCGTGTTTCTCTGTGAGAGGGTAATTTCCTGCGGAACTTTCATGGAAGATGTGGTCCAAAAATGACGTTTATACTGGATTTCGAAACGTCATGAAGAACAATCAGCTGCGGTGATTATGTACTTGTTTGATTGTCAAAGTCTTTTCGGAGCTGACGAAAAATATTCCTCGAATCCTTACCAGTGACTGTTATAAAAATTCCATCATTTGATCATCCCTTCTTTGTTGATGAATTCTTCTGAAATAGTTATATAGCATTGACTCAACGATTTGTTTCATGGTCAAATGTAGCTTCGACAGATTTCTTAACAATGACTTCATTTTCATCGTTAGGGCTAGAACCTTTGACGCATCATTGTTGGTGTAAACATACGATGATATTGTCGCCGGTCACTTGAAATTAAAAAAAAAGAAAATAATGGAATAACAATGAACACCGCAGCGTAAACAAACAAAAGGATGTTGTCATAACGTGCCAGATTTTTAAAAATATTTCTCTTGCACTAATTCAGAAAGAGTTGAGAAATTGTTAGTTTTTTACCACGCTATTCTTTATCGCTGGCCAGAATGTAATAAGAGACTTACATACCTGCTCGTCAAAATTGAAGTCGGTCACTGTGATTGCAACTTTTCTTCCGTTTCATATTTTCCATCCATAGATAGAAAAGGTAGAAGTAGTGTGGACAATTAGCAGACACTGGTTATGGTAATAGTAACATTTCTTTGGTCTACTATAAAGTCATCTATTGTTTTCCTATCCAAGTGCTATCACGTGAAAAATATTGACGGTATGGGACTTGGGCTGAGCCCAAGAACGGACCATTCTGCATATTGGTTACTATATTCTATTTGCTCTGATTACAGTCTCTGTTTCTCTGATGCAAATAATTCGCACAATCCAAGTTCTATCGATTGCAGTGCCACTCGTGCTGTTTGTAGGCAGCTACCGAAGCTTCTCGCCATTGTTCTCCATTTCCCCAAAAATTTCTTGACAATTCACGCTCATCGTAGTATAAGATAGAGAGTAAAAATGTGTGCCATTTTGTATACCTATAGAACGCATAGTTCCTGGACAGTTGTATCGCGTGTTTAGACACAAAAAATGAGCTTAATCCCGCTGTTGCACTCCTTTTACGCCCTCAAGCATGAAAACATAATGGTGAAAGAATTCCTTCCCTTTCTTCTTGAAAAATACTAGCCTAATATTTTTTATTTCAGTGATTTCAACGAAGTAGTTTTGGTAATTTTCTTAGTGTTCTCTAAGCCAAAGAGCTCGGGTTGTGGCCCCAAGCTGAACAATGATGGACAAATACTGTGTGCAGGAAACCCCATCGCAGATTCGTTCGGAGTGGTCGCACGCTACAACAGCGCGGTGCTGGCGCTGGCTGACGGTGTCAACTGGGGTGAAAAGGTCAGATTTTTATAACTTGTATCGTTTCAGTAGTTCTTTAGTTTTTAATAAGGTGACTCTCCGGCTTGTCTTTAACCGCTAAATAATAAGTTATGTGGAAGGGTTTCCAAAAGTCTATCATAAGTTTCGTTAAATTTTTTTACATAAAACTCTGCGAACATAATTTTAGATCATCAATAAACTACCTATGCTCCGTTGGATCAGGTTGTTTTTGTCGTACATTTTTAATCTGAAAATGGTTACTGGAACTCTTTACGAGGGTAAAATTAATCCAAAATCAATGGAAAACATATTTAAAATTATTTGCAGAAGAAACAATTAAAAATAAAGTTCGTTAACTGAACATTATCGTGTAGGATTTACATCATCAGTTGAGACAAAGTTAACTACGAATTTTCCGCTAAGAAATACTGGAAGACTTGAATTATCTACTATGTAAGAAAAATGTTGAAGTTTCTTTTATCTTATTACTGAATGCAAAATGTGGGAATTTCGTTCCATATTATAACTGGACCCAGAGCGAGGGCATTGACAACCAAGCATACAATTACATAGACGTAGACGAATATCAGAGTTCTATAAGTATAAACAAAAATCCGTAACCCGGTGGTTCAGGTTATTTACCCTAGGACGGGAAAATAGGATGCAGATATGTTAAGGTTTACCAGCTATAAATTAATAATTAATTCTTGAGCAAAATCTTTTTACCACTTTGATTTTTTTATTTAAAAAAAAAATTTAAAAAAAATTTAAATTTAATTTAAATTTTTAATTTAATTTTTATGTACTATAATTTAGTAATTTAGTGACAGGAATTAGGGTGCCTGCCTTACTTTATATCAAAACAATGTACGAGTATAGAGCATTTCACAGACAGCTGCTCTGATCGACAGTTATGAAGCGCACTCGTATATTATACATTGTCAAGAATACTTAATTACTTTCAATACTAGTGTGAACGTAACCCTCATGAATTGCATCGAGGACCACTGCAATATCAAAAGGTTAGTTTCTGATGTGCTATGTACAATTTTGGCGTGAGGAGTCCTTTTATTTTGAAAGCAGATAATATTAATTTCGACCTGCCATTGTAAAATACTTGAGAGTTTACTGTATCCATGAGACATCGAGTTTTTCATTAAATCCAGACAATCAATGGGTTCCCCAAGAATCCGCAAAAAAGAATATTGCATGCTTATCGACATTCATTCATAATCTTGCGTGATAGATTTTCTTTTCAACTATTTATGAGGTGAGGCAGCAATAACTCACGAAATTGATGTTCCAGAGAATGTCATTCAAATGGTTATGTCGAACGTCTGAAAGTGCATTCAAAACAGCGTCGACATTGGCGATCACAGCTGGTGTGATAAGATTTTCATAACCTCTTGAATAATAATTAAAGTTAATTAACAATACATTTTTCTGAATTTATTTTTGTACTCTTCTTAGTTTCTCTTTAATTGATCTTTAAAACGCGGCATCGTGTTTCTCGGTTGTTTCTTAACTAATTATTGGGATATATTCTTCAGGAAGTCGGTTTATGTCTCAGATCGTAGCCACAATACAGTTTGCTAGAAGATTGAAATTTGATCGCTCAAAGTGCCAAAATTGAGGTAGTGAATTTCACTAGGTTTTTATTTAATACAGTACGCAGTATTAGCTCTGTGTTATTACAGATAGGATGTTGTATTTTATCCTAAAACATTGCTAAAAGCCGAGCGTGGAAGGTGGCAACTCATAGGAATACAGTATAACGAGCATTCAAACATATAAAGTTGGAAGGGTTGTTATTTTCTATAAGTGCTTAGCAATAGATCACGAGTTCCCAACCTTTCTTTAAACCTTGTAACCCTTTATGACTTTGACAGATGGGCATTCACCCCTAATTTTCTATGAAAGAATGGCAGAACGTGCATAATTTCTGTAGGGATATGTATAGACAGAAATATTTGGAAATTATAACATATAGACAAATTTTGCCTTGCTCTTACCTAACATTAAATGTACCCCTTCAAATAAGCAAATATACCCCTAGAGGTACCTGTTCCCCTGGTTGGGCACCCCTGCTATAAATGATGGGAATGATATTGGATTGCCTTCACTCGGGATTTCTTAGCAAATCTAATTTTATTAGCAGGTGGAACTTATAAATTAAATATAACTACAGTTGCCATTTCGCTATGTTATTGGATTTTCACAACCTCCTCCGCATTAAGGGCTACCATTTTGTTTCCTTAAGTATAGTAGGAAATAGATTTTCCACAAGGCTTCCAAATTTATTGTGAAAGGTAAAGAGTGTGAAGTTTGTGCCCATGTTTATCATTACATGGAAACAAGTCATGTTCTGTTTCAAAGTAAAAGTATAACTTCCTAACTTTATGTTTTCGTATGCTATTCAGAATAGAAAAACAATACGCATCAAGAAGTTTTCATTTCGTGCCTAGGGTATATATCGAGTGGATTTGTTCGAGACGTACTTGAAAGACCAGCTTTGTCAGTAAGGGTTTCCTTATGTAGAAATCATTCTCCAAATATCTGTGGCATCCTTTTTTGATGTTTGAAGATCTTGCTTGTTATCATATTACACATTTTTACTAAAGACAGAACATTAAAAAACTTGGTATTTTCATTGTGAAGGTGCCATTTTTATTTGATATATTTTACATGCAGATATCAATTTATCGGCCAATAAACCCACTGAAAATTATTCGCATTTGTGCCTGTATATTCATTTTCTTTCTCTGTTTCAGTTCACAGGCATCACGGGTATCAAAGATTGGGACGTTGATTCTTAGTGAAGAAAGAGTTGAATGACAAGATAAAAATCCTTCACGCAAAAATTACATAATAATGATGATATACTTTACATGAGTTAACAAATTTGGGCATTGAAAAGTAATCTATTAGTCCTTTACTGTGACGTATTGATACATCAATTACGATTTAATCAAGGAGGAATGAGAAAATAAAAAAAAATAAATGGTATCATCTGTCCCGGATTTTGTAAGTGAATGCGAATTCGATAAAACTCTGTGGGGCGAACCTTGCTTCAATGTTGTAGAGTTACAATTTCAGAAGAAGTCCTCACTCTGGTAGAAGGTAAACCTCGAACAACGGACTCTCTGATGAGGTGATTGTGCCGTGCGATGATTTTCACATGTGGTAGTTATATCATTTAAATCTCTCTTCGCTAAGGAATTGCATCAGCGTAAGTAATTTTGAATGGGTTCTCACCACCGCCGTCAAGGCTTTTCAACAGAAAAATTAATGTATCTCGAGTTCAATACGAAAATATTGTCCTTTGCATTCTTTACGGCTTTGTTCGTGTTACAAATAGTTTGATGAATCAGTTGCCTAATTTTTGATTCATATGAAATTCAAGCTTGATCAGGATACATTATTTCATCCAGATATGCAATGTATTGAGAGGTTGGTAAAATGGCTGAGTAACAGATGTGTGAGAGAGGAGTCCGCTCTTTCATCATATTGCCGAGAAAAATTTAGTATTCTGGTTACCTCTGAATGAATTGTAGCAAATAAAAGAGGGTATTGGTGAGATAAAATCGTATTAATTTACTTGTAACAGTTTTTTAGGCATCTGACATTTACTAGTTCGAAATTGAAAACCCAAAATTGTTTATGACCTATTAATTAGTCTGTTCGTTTAAGGAAAACGAAATTTAGAAAATTAATTTCAGCGGCTATTGAATGTGTGCAAACATTACAACACGAGGGAAAGATGCAGTCATTTACTTTTTCAATTAGGTTGCATAAACTTTCTAGCTGTAAAACACCCGAAAACTTCTTTCATGCATTATACGAGCTTTTCAATTTTTCCTTAAAAATTTCTAAGCCCTCTGAAGGCTCCCACGGCTGAAAAACGGAACCTTAAGACCAAAACGATACAATAGCCGCGGAAACTTTATTTATTAAGTGAATTTCTAGTAATGGACCTCACTGCCACGACTTGAAGTCTCGTAACCCTATAGGGTGATCTGCAGTTTCTGTTAATGAAGAGAAATAAAAGTGCGAGGAGCTGAATTGAACTTTGCATTGAATTATCTTCAGGAATCTGTATAATTAGGATCACGCTCTCTGGATGGCACAGTTAAAATTGAATTAAATGGCCTAGATTAACCTCAGCTCTTACCTCTAGGAAAAAAAACTTCTGTTTTACTTCAAGTTAACTTTTCAAACCCTTAATTTGGAGTGCGCATATTATGGAAAAAACATTCAATAGCCCCATCATCGGAGAAACATTGACTTGATGTTATAATGACATCAAATAAAACGTGTCTTTGGATTTGAATTTAGATTGTGATAATGAGCCAAAACTTATTGATAATTATCATATTAAAAAGTTTTCGTAGGAGAATGGTTCAGTTGTCTGATGTTAGAGCCTAATATCATCTGTCGAGATGAACATCCGATGAACAGCTTTCTGCTGACTCTGTTGGTTGCGATTTATTTAAGATGTCAAAAAAAACAATAATTTGATCATTTGCGAAGACCAATGGCCTAAAATACGAATCGAGGGTTACAGCAATGTGCTAAATTAATACAGTACTAGTGTGCACGGCCCGCCCAAAATGACGGGATTCAATACCTTTCTTGAACAAACTTTCCAGATGCGGATGACTAATAAAAATATCTATCAGTGCCCGTGATAAAAAATATTATTGTACATGCGCACTGGTGAAACTCGTATCACAGATACGGTCATTATGGCTATCAGCATGACAGAGACATGGAAGAAGCAGATTCAAAACAAATAAACCATGGGTGTTGTTAGGTAGTAGCAGGACCCGTGGAAATTCCTAGGTTGATCCGTGTAAGAATTCTGTCAATATTACCTTACATATGCTAGCCTATCCTATCCTAATCTAACCAAACCTATCCTAAACGAACACATCCAGGTAAAATTCAAACATATCAATGCATGTAAAGGCCATCTTTTCATGTTATACTGAACAATTTGGTATCCATGATACCGCAAACCCAGACATCCCATGTTTCTTGAAAAGCGGACTCCTTACAGATATATAAATGAACACACAATTTCTTTATTCACGTAGTTTTTCGAACGTAACGCTAAATCAAATCGTCTTGTAAATTAATTAATGTTTTTGTTTTGGAATCTTACTCATACATAATACTTCTCCTTTCTGTGCGTAAATAAAATGCGGGTGTATCAGCCGAGCCTTGAGGTCACACCATACGTCCATGGTTTAATGTAGTATTAATCAGCTGAATTTCGACCTAAATCTTCTAACATTCAATACAACAGCCAAATTTACGTCCAGAGTGAAGAACGGCAAAAATATATTGCAGTACTTGGGGAGAGGCAGCATTATCTCAAAAAATGCTTTACGGCTATGAAACCACAGCGCATAAAGTGTAGCTGATTGAACATTCGTACGACACGCTGGCTCAGTAGGCAAGTGCGTTGTATGTAACTTGCTGGTGAACTTTACTGGGCTTAACCATTCATGAGAATTCAATGTGCAGGCTTGTCTCGCGGCTCGGTGTGCTGTGCACGGGTGCCTCGCCCACCTCAACGCTGCCCTCTTCTCGCCAACGCTCAAGCAACCGCCGCGCAACACGACTGTGAGTTCTGCCTCTAGTTCTCTTTGCTTGTTTTCGGGTTTAGAAAAATTTGAACCCTATTTAAATCATAAGTCCCGATTTCTCATCACTACGTGTATCTTGAGACAAGGCTTTCTGAGATGGGAAACTTCTGATGACGGTACTCTTAAGCCAAATGGACAATAAACTAGGAAGCACAACTGACTTCTTTCATTGAACTCAAGTTTAAATTTGGACTATTATACGGCGAGAAAGTTGATGTAGTATCTTGTTTAGTGAGGCATATAGAAGAATTTTAGCATGCAATGATAGTTGCCAGGCACGATGGCTAACTTTACTCACCCATAAATAGATAGAAATTGTTCAATATTATTGATTTATGTAACGTCTACCAAAATAGATCAACAAATTTACTGTGGAATAAATTAAGCATTGTTGGTGTGAAGTTCGATGTTTCTCATAGTGTTTCCTATCATACTGGAAATTGGTACATAATGCAGAAAGGTAGCCGCTTCGAGCGTTGTCCCTGCATTAGTTGTGTTAGCTCAAACCTTAAAGGAATAGTTGGGAAAACTTTGTTTGCGTTTCGTAGAACTGCTATATTAATTTATTGAATGATTTCTTTACGTTGATTTTTATCCAATAATTATAAAATATATAGTCTTCAGTTGTTCATCCTGAAATGCCCCAGTACATGTGCCCCGAAACCCATTTCAATCGAAAGGTTTTGATCATGATGTAAAATTCTATCCATTCTATTTTATTCTATTCAATTCAAAATTCTATCAAGTAAGTGTATTAGCGTCTTTTTGAATTACAAGGCTTGGTGCTTGGCATTTTCAATTCAAACTGTTACTACCTTCTTACGATCATTGTTTATTCGAATTTTTGGCGTTTTTGTGTAGAAATCGATGGGTTAAATGAATCTGACTTACTCTCAAATGTATTCTTCAAACACACAAAACTTTTGTAAACATGTCAGAAGCGTACCAGCCAGTCGAGGCTAACACGAAGTACTGACGAAGTTGCTCACTAATAATTATACTTGATTTTAGAGAAAAATTCACAAGTTAGTTGAAATTTTGAAACTTTGGTGTGGGAATAAGAACTTAAGACAGATTTATATTTTACGACGCCAGTAATGCGACATTGTGTTGAAATGCTTGCTTCCAAAAACTTTTAGTAGAAATGCGTAAAACCGTTGTCTTACATACAAAGAAAGAGTCACAGTGATAGTCTGTGCCCATGTGTCCGGAATTGACCCAATAAATTGATGCTATCGATGGATGCGATTGATTTACCCAACTGCCCTCAATCTTAAAAAGCATGCAATATTTGTATGATCAACACAGGAAAATATTCAGAACGCAGGCAAGACTCATTTCAAGTGCCTTCACGTCGATAATGAGGGAGCCCACAGGAAGAGACGAAACTCCTTTCGAATTAGTAAAACACTTTTGTAGGTTACCCACTACCATTTGTGCATCATTGGTTCAAGCTAAGAATTATTGCCGATCAAAATGCAAAAATAATAATTTCAGAATGATTTCATGCTTTAGATGAAGAACAGTAACGAGGATGACGTTGCATTTCAGCATCAGCGAACCTTCAAAAATACCATGGTGACTGCTGTGCTAAGATGGGACGATGTTATAAAGTTGACACGTTTCCAATAACATTGTGGAGGCTATTGCCAGCGGCAATCACAAAATTGATGGATGTACGACAAAAGACTCTTCTAGGAGACACGGAGAAGTTATAGGTTTCAGGCTGAGAAATATTACTGAGGCCGTGAATAATGCCTCACTAAACTTTACAAAACCCTGACAATTAAGACTTGGAAGAGTGGAGATAGGGTAGTGCATGGTCATAAATAAACTATGCCATAGCATGATCGTGAAAGCAACGAATGACAAATTGTGAATTACATTACATACTTCTACTGACGTTGAAAGTATCGCCAAAATATCGTTATATCTTAGCTAAGACATTTCTATGGCGATGATAATGTGCTTAACTTTAATGTAGAGAAAACGTCCGGAACGCAAAAGGTGTGCATACCAAGAAACGGTCTAACTTCCTAGAAGTTTGAAAGTTCCTTTACGACGCTCGGAAGCAAGTTAACATGCCGCCATGAGCAATTTTAATTCAGGTATGAAGAAAATGCTTTTCTTATGAACGTATCTTCTACGTATAGATGCGTTTTGTAATATTAGTAAACTGAATTTCATGCTTTTCATAATACTCATGAGTAACGCTGTTCACACGTTTAAATACATTTCTACGCATGTAGATATTTTTTTAAATAAATACAATTCAACAATGTTTGCGCACGTATTTTTTCTTGTATATCATGGAAGATTTGCAACTCAATTATTCATTTGACTTAAAATGACGTGTAGCGCACTAATAAGGGAAAAATAAGGTACCAATCAAGAAATGACCGTAAATATGCAAGACGTTCAGACTACAGGAATGAGAACGGTTTGTGAGGGGAAGCTGCCAATGATTTGAAAAGCGAAAGCCGGCGCTTTCTGGTTCGATATTCGTAGATTTTTCTGATTACATACTCATGTGAAACAATGTGTGTGTATATATTTTTTACTTATACATGTAAAAATAAACACGTTTAGTTTTTTTTGTTTTTTACATATATATGAACAAAACATACTAATACAGGACGTGCATACGTATTGCAGGTGTTTTCTATTACGTTGACTGTACTGTATACGTTCTACTTGCAGGATGTATTTGTTGCGCTGCTGAGGAGCTTTCATGCTGCACACAACCTCATCCTGCAAGAGAGTGGACTTCTCACCACGCTCACTGCAGCAGTCGTCCTTCCCGTCAGGTGCTATTGTGCTCCTTGTTTGGTTTCCATGCAATTTTGAAATTCTCGATTCAGTTTCGTTTCGAAAATCCCTCACGTAAATGTCAAGTAATGATGAGTTATGATCAGTGAGTTTTCGCTTATGATCGCGTCTGGAATGAACTCTAGTCCTGCTTTGTAATCCTTCTCTCAAAACTACCTCCTATTGAGAGTAGACATATTGGTTGAACTATGCGACAGCACTGCTTAAAATAAGTCTTTGTTTTATTTTTTAGTTTTCAACTCTTACTCTATTAAAAAAAGAACTTCCTTAATGCTGAGACATTTCTTTAGCGGTTTTCGTCAATTCTTCAAACGTTTTTAGTACGGTTGACCTCGTTTTAGTTTTACCATCATTATTTCTATGTTGAGCTATTATAGATGGCAGTGCGCTGTACCTTTATCATCATGAATCTTAATTTTTCTCTCTCACAAATTTAAACAAAATAACAGCAGTTAGGAACTTTAAAAAATTTAAAAATAGAACCACGCATAAATTGAAGAAAGACCCAATTTATATACGCACAATAGCAGTTATAGAAATGCTTGTGTAAAGCAACGACACACGACTAACAGCTCACGCGAGCTACCTAAAAATTATGATTGAAGTATGTTTAAAATTTCACTTTGTTTTGAACTAATGAGTATTTGTTACTTTCCCTGGGCACACAGCAAAAGTTCACGGTACGTGGTGTGCGTGTGCAACGTCGGCGATTCGTTCGCGTACGTCTTCTCGCAGAAGTATGGCGTACGCGAGATCACTCAGGGTGAGTCCGACTCAAGCTCCTTTCATCATATTTTAGTGCTCAGAAGGTTGTACTTCGAAGATTCAATTGAGATTTGAAGAAATTCAATCACCCATCTTATTATTTTTCCTTAATATTAGCTTCACTTGACCAAATGTTTGATGACGGGAAAATAGGTGAAATCAATACAAAATTAGCAAACAGCAAGTCTCACCGGATGAAATAATTTGACTCAACGTTCGAGATTCCATTCTATGTAGGGCTTTGTAATCCGTTGAGTTGGTCTCAAAGTTTCAATGTATCCATTAGATTGGCTGTCATGCTCTACACTCCCTTACTACTACTCCCCTCATTTGTGTAAAGTAAGATG
The DNA here is from genome assembly GCA_030386875.1 of Morinoia aosen. Lineage (NCBI taxonomy): Eukaryota > Metazoa > Arthropoda > Malacostraca > Amphipoda > Talitridae > Morinoia > Morinoia aosen. The sequence continues at coordinate 23,376,241 of CM059573.1, read as the reverse complement.
TGCATTATTTATACCAGAGAATGGAAGCAGGTTCCGATGAAATGAGTTCTAGAATCAAAATTCAACTTTTGAATGTGGTAGTTTCAGTTCCATAAATGATTTATTGTTAAAAAAAAGACTTGTGGTTCGTGAACTTGTATGAAGTTATTGATCAGAACTAGGACGGCATAGAGAGGGGCGGGCTTGAGAACCTTGAGTTGTGCTTCAGAGTAGAAAGTGATTTCTGAAAAGAAATTTGGAAAACAATTTTCTCGCGTATTATCACGCATATAATGAATGAAAAAAAATACAACGTAATGAGATTCAGATTTCCACTAGATTAGTACTTTACTGCACACAAAATTATCAGCTAGATACAAAATGACAGAAAATGCATCGAAGTTTCACAAGAAATACATTACCATTTTTATTACGACAATATGTGTTCAGTTAGCAATAATGTTACTTTTCGGGAGCCATTTTCATGCTTAAACACGAAAGATATGCTTATTTTCTCTGCTTATCATACAACCAGACCTCCATGCTATGAACGTGGGTATATTTTGTGAGTGAGCAACGAGTGACTGCAACTGTATAAGCTGTATGGTTCATTCGTAATTTGTGAGGAGGCAATAAAGAAATTAATTTTTTATTGTTTACGACATGAAATAATTGCTTACGAAAAAATGAAATTGCATACGGAAAGAATTGAGAGTGAATGGAAGAATGTAGGAATTGAGTTTGTGTCATTACCTTCGGTTGGGTACTGCTGCCACTTGAAAAATATAGTTGAAATTGAATCAAAGAGTATAGGACGAGTCATATCGCATTGACTGTACTCTATTGCTAACTAAATATAGCTTGATTGAGTGAAGAAGCTCTGACCGCTTTGAATTATACTGAAAATGTGGTTGGAAAACCATAGGCAGAAGAATAAATTAATTAAAGAAGGGATTTGTGAATACTATAATACGAGGCCCACTTAAAATATAGTGAGGAATTAAGAGGTTTGGTATATTACCCGTATTTAAAAAATATCTTCAATGAACTTATTTACTTCTAAATGTTTTTTCCATTTGAAGAAGATAGTAAAAAATGCATAATGCTCACTTTCATTACATAATAACTCATACTATTTCTTATTTTATAATGGTCATTTAAATCATTTTTAGACGATTTATTATCTGATATGACATAAAATTACTTTCTCTGACCCCAAACCATACGAAAATTGCAAAAATTCTGGGTGAACTGATAAGTGTGGTCGAAAATGGGGAGAAAATTATTAAAAATTAACGACAAATTAGGGACTGTTACGTGCTCCAACCCACTCAAACTTTCTCACCGAAGCACTTGAGATTTTAGCTGCCCGGTGCAGAGGCTATTCGTGGCCGACTAAAATCACAGATGCTTAGAGGAGAAAGTGAAACTGGGAAGTATTGTTTCTTATTCCTAATTCATGCATTATGTTACAGGGTCTCACGACATCAACAGCATGCGTGACATGCGAGATGCTTTGGGTGCCCTGGGACCAGTTGATGGCCTGAATCCAGAGCTAAACAATCTGACCTGTTCGATGACTTTTGTGGAGGAGGGCGACCTGGTGTTTCTTACATCTGATGGTATTTCGGACAACTTCGATCCTGTCGTTGGCAAGTTTGTTTTACCCAAAAAGGAAGGGCAAGAAGAAAGGAAGACGAACAAGGGAAAGACGGAAAGCGAGCGTATCCAAGAGGAACAAAAATTGCAGCTTCAAGGGCGCGACCAAACGAACGGGCGACAGCCAAAATCTAATTTTTCGTTACACAACAAGCGTAAAATTGCGCAACCGTTGTTGCCAAACCAACATAGTTCACAACACCAACAAAAAGATCAACGGCAGGTTCATCAAAGAAAACCCACTCGCGGTCAAAGAGTTCGTCACCAACAATTGTTGTCTGTAACCAATGGTTTAAAGCAGGTGAGACTTATTCCATTTTGGACTTCGGCGTAGTATTGTCACGTGGAACTGAATTTTTTATTCATTGATGATCTCATTACCTACGTCTTCTGAAAAAAATTGTCCCTAAACCTGCTGAGTACAAATAAAGTTATGCTTCAGCATATTATTTATGAATATTGTCAATCAATATTTAATGGGGCATGGCTCATTTTTTATTGATGTAAACAAGCTGTATGCTCTAGACTCTCGTAAGACTCAATTTTGCGATTGTAAATGCTCGATGCAAGTATTTGACTTGCATCTCAAGCTTTACTAAAACTTGTGATGATAAGCTCACACACTACCATTTTCAATTCATGCAGTAAATTTTAATATTTCACCGAGTAGAGAAAATAAACTTCAACTCTAATTTCCGTTAATTCCTTTATGCTTGCAATACTGAACCCGTTCATTTATCGAACATATTACGGCACGAAAATGGTTATTTACCTATCATCTGTGTTCTTATCGGTAAAAGCACTTTGATGTTTTCAAGGAAGACACCTTGCGCAGTATGAGCTACTAGCATGCAGCCACCATTATTAAATGAGGTAATATTGCGGTGATTCTAATGTAGATAAATTTCACTTTTTAGAGAATTCGTCACCTCCACCTCAAGAAGGCGTTGGAGCTTGGAATGTTGTTTGGCAATGTTGTTTAATCGACTGATTGTATGTAGAACTATTTCGTGAGCGACTATTACGTAATTTGAAAGTGAATATTGGCATTATGTCAAAATTCTCAAATATTCTCCAAGCCTAACTGTGTAATATTTAATTAGGTTGTGAGCCGCAGTAAGTCTCAGCCATCGGTGATGCTAGCGAGCGCCGCGGCCCAGAATTCACGCTGCGCTGCATCATTGGAAAGGCAATGTCGTCCTGCTGCGCTCGCCTCGTCAGCTAAAACTCAAACTAATATCAGTGTACAGAATGCTGAAGATCTCATCCCTCCTGAAGTGGAAGCCCATCAACGGCACGAGCTCACCCTGCTGCGGATGGAAGATCTCTTGCGGTGTGGTATCACCACGAGCAAACCAGTGACGACTGCTCAGGTGCGTGCATTGTTGCCTGTCTTCTTTGCCACGCCAAGCGAGTGTCCTGCTTAAGGTACTAGCATGTAACAATTATGACTGAACTAGGTAATATTGCAGTGATTCTCATGTGCGTAAATTGTTAACGTTTTCAAAAAGATATCGTCACTTCCACTGCACGAAGATGCTGAAGTTTGGTGAACAGTTCGGCAATGTTGTTTGGTCAACCGATTTTGAATGGAACTGTTTCGTCTGTAACTATTACGTAATTTATACGTAAAAATTTGAAACAACATACAAATTTATAAAATATTAGCCGAGTTTGACTGCATCGTATTTTAATTTACATGCAAACAAAATCATAGCTCGAGTTGCTCTAAATTTATTTATAAAGAGTACATGAATTTTTTAATGGAATTTCTCGTTGATTTTTGTTTTTCTCTGGTTGCATGAGCGGTTTCCGATTTAGACATGGTGAGTAATTTATTATTCATATTTGGGAATTTTTTCGAGAATTTCTAAGCTCCTGTATGAATGTTGAAAAATTTCTTCTTCTAAACACGCATGTGGAAAAAAAATTACAAGAGAAAATCTACGGGCTTTCGAACAAACATTTAGCTATCTATCACCCCCCTCCCCCCCCCCCCCCCCCCCCCAAGAATGGGGCTTCCAGAAATGGAGGGCAAATATGCGGAGTGTCCTAACCCACAAAACACAGAATCTTAGGACACTCAAGTTAGAGGTGTGATATTCATCGCAGGGCTGCCAAACTGGCTTTTCCTAGCCAAGTTACTAACTAGTAACTGAACTAGGAACTAGGCCACTCTGCCTGATAGACATCTACTCCGCTATGAGGTGAAATTATCACTTAATCCACTCTCCAGTTTTGACCTCTGATATATGGGTTAAGGCACTCTGCATGTTTGCCCTCCAATTGATGTTTCTTTGGTCAATGTTGCCAGATTGATACACCTGACACGACTTAAAAGCTCTGTAGTCCACTAGATATCATGCTATGTTCCACTAAAAAATGGACATTTTATCCTAGCCACGTGATATGCAGCTACTGCAAGAATGTCAAAAAAGAAAACACATAGAATATCACGACGAAGTGGCAGTTTTTGGGAATGGTGTTTAGTGATGGGTATGAGTCAGAGTGACTGAATCAAGCTTTCCCCTGGTCTTCTGTTTTGCAAGGCAACACGATGAGGATTGTCTGATGCTCAGTTTTTGATAAAATTGATAAAATTCCATTTCTATGCAGTTTACTTCAATTGTTACGATATTGTTGAGACTCATGTGAAACTCACGAAAGGACAGAATTTGATGGGATTGGAGAGAATGAGGAAATAAAAATGCATGAAAGACAATACGCATGAATTAAATTGTGACGCCATGGGAATGTTGTGGGTTCCGTGATATCTGTGAATTATTGTGTAAAAAGCTGGAGTATAACTCCACATGAACTGAGTTGTGAGGGAGAAAGATCTTTCTTGGCCGAGTGCAGAGTGTAGCGACGATGAAGATGTGAGGTAGCAGTGATTAATATAGACGCTCATTGAAGTCTACGAGTGATATCTGTGCTGTTTAGGGTCACGAAGACGGTGAATGGAGTGAGAACTGTTGTAGCTGCTCTAGAATATGTATTCTAATGTTGTATTGCAAGCGATTTGACAAAATGATAGGCCTGCGTATTATTAAAAAGATATTTTGTAAGAAATTCTGATATTCAATGTTGAATTTTTAGTATGTTGGGCGTTTTAGCGAAAATTTCATCATATAGTATTTTAACATATTGGTTGGAATTTTTTCCGACCACAATCTTGCCTTGAATTACCGTATGTACTTGATTGTTCCCTTCATTGGTTGACACGCTCACCAGTAAGTGCATCACGGAACACTAGCGAATTCGGCTACTTCCTCCGCTGGGTGTCCCTGAGCCTGACCAAATGTAATTAATAATTAATTAATAATTTGTAATCATTCCGAAACGTTCTGCTTTCGCCCTACCGTTCCTGAGCTTCGGTCACAGCTTCGAACAACTTTCAATGAACATCGTAAATGAACGAGCACGAAAAACAAAACAAGCGGCTAAAAATTTTCCGAGCAGCGTATATATAATACTGTTCTTATTTTAACACAAAATGATCATGATTAGTGCTGTCAATCACTAGACGTTACCACATACTAGGCGCACCTATTATTTTAAATTTTACTTTTTGTGCAGGCATTGTGTTTGGAAATGGTTCATTTTGCCACAAAGCTAACCCTGGCCAAGCGACGTGTGCTGGAGGATCCTGACCTGTACCCACCACCCAAGCCCGCCGCCGCCTCGAGGCACGGGTCCAGCAATGCTGAGACTGCGCAGAGCAGCTCACAGCTCTCTCGCGCTGAGCAGCGCAACCGTAGACGCAAAGTAAGGATGAGGTCGAATGGCAAGTCTTAGAAATGTTTTTATGGATTGAAACATGGCAAATTACTGTTTATAGCGTGTCAGTACTGATTACGAATGCAATTTTGCGGTCTATGTGTCTATGTTTAACAAAATTGATGGGGTTGATTAGTTGACCTGACAATTATATCTTCAGAATAATGACTTTTTGAAATTCAAGAAAAAACTTAGAATTATCTGTACTTCTATAGATAGAATAAGAAGTGAATTTAATTTTGTAATAGTTCTTTATAAACGAAGCAAAGTGCCTATCCGGCATAATTAATAAATGTTGTTTTCTTTTAAAGGTTTGCGAAAAACTAGCGCTAGTTCCTGGCAAATTGGATCACGCGACCGTTGTGGCTTATAACGTCGGTCGATATGATCCAGACCACCCCCCTGCCCACGAACGCGAAAGGATCGTTGTCCCATTAGATGCCAAGACGCATCTCGATTTAGCACACCATACCCGCACTCGAGCATCCCGTAAGTGTGCAAGCATCTCCTGCATGGCTGTTCTAAGTGGCATTTCATTTAATGATTATGGAGTCATTTTATATTAGCTGTCTCTGTGAAGCCTGTTTTAACTGTATGTAGAAGCAAGAATTTTGTAATAAAAGGCAAATTATTGAATTTCTGATTGTTATTCCGATTTGGATGTTGCTGGCAACATAAACGTACAAGAGGAAAATAAAAGGGTTAGTGAGAATTTTGCATTGTGGTCTTGGTTTTCGTCTACTGCTGTTTTATTTGTCCGGGCAACTCGGCTTTTGAATTATTTTCATTTCCTAGTTCATCGGCGAAATTTTGTTTTACGGACGCAATTTCGTTTGCATTTATTAGTTGCTCTCAGTAATATAAATGTTCAAACATTTAGACAGTGTATTGATTCTACAATGGAATTTACACACCACTAATGAAAGCCGTTCTTTATTTTGAAAAATTAATATTAGTATGCGATAAATTGAACAATTTTCGAGTTTTTCTGAAATATTTCTAAATCCGACGGATATGGTTAGACAGAAAAGTAGTAGATATGCGTTGTTTTTACTCTACGTTTATGGTTGATGTATGGTGATCATTGCCCAACATATCATGCCAAACGCTGAACTAATGAAAATTCTGATCATTGTGTGAACGATTCTAATATCGGAAACGAGAAGGACTCAGCATCAAAATATCAGACATAGATTTAGTATTTCGTCTTACCTATGAGGGCTCCTAAGCGTCCTACAAATCCAGTCCGTCACGAAATGCTTGCAAACGTAAGGATGATTTTCAATTTAGTTTATTTATTTTCACTTTTAAGAATTCGTCTATTGATTGTTTTTTTGGTTAAGAAAAATACAATAAAATTCATGCAAAAGTTTGTTAGCGTCCCGTAAAGAATTAAAGAAAACGTTCAGAAAGTTGTCTTGTACAATATGAAGCCTAAAGAAATAAATATTAAATGAAATTTCCAATATTTTCATGGTAGGAATTATGTGTGCCTGCTAGATAAAACTGTGTAGGAATTATTTTTTAGTTTCAAATTTTTGAATTGATAGGTATATTACGTCAGAGCTTGGCCACCAAATATCAACGAAAAACATCAAGTTAAAGGAAAAGAATAGCTAAAAATTTTAATGTTCTATACCTTTGCCCGCTAATGTGAAGTTTAAAATTACAGAACGGATTTTCCTACGTGTTTAGTTCAGTTTTGTCCGAACAATTTTACGGCATTTAGAGTTTACTTCCAGCTTTAAACTGATAAAATCTTGGCTTTTAAAACATTCGCTGATGAAATTCTTGTAATCTATTCATAATCGATACCATTACTAACGATTGTTGAATTCCAAATAATACGTTTGTAAATAGATACCCTGAAAATAGTTCCGATTTCTTCTACTACCTTGCATTTTCAACCCCTTGGCTGTACCTACAAATTTCAAATTACAAGACACTACCTACAAATTTCAATTTGGACTGTGTTTTCACTTCCAGAAGAGAGACCACGTTTCAAAGTTGTTAGACTAATAGGGTACGACGATGGGTCAAATTGTAAAGATTAGGGGAATCGGCAGTATTTAGAAAACCTTATTTTGAATTGAATTTTCTTTAATTCTTCCAAACTCAATGTCATAAAACTCGCACGTATTCAACATTTTTACTTTCACCAAAACAACTGGGGTTTTCGTGGGAGTTTACATTCGCATACTGATATTTCGAGATTAATACTTAACTCGTACAACCAAAATGAAAACTTATTTTCTTGTGGCTGGAAGTTATTTTCTCACGGAACTTTCTAGGTTGCGTCCAATTTCTCGGTTGAAAATCAAGAGGCATGTGCATCAGCCTGAAAAATGATCCACGTTAGGGTTATTTTCAATTTATTTTAGATGAATGGATTGCTAATTCCTTGAACTTTATTCCTATAGTTTGAAAGTTCTCATAGTTGAGGGTTAAATAGGTTGTAAATGAACTTTCGATTACAGCTGTTCACTTAGAATAGGACATGAGAAATTATTGAAGGCCAAAAAACGTCCAGATACGCAGGATGGATATAGTGGACAACCCATTACAGTAGAGTAGGATATTCCAGATGACAAGCTTTTCGGTTCAAACTTTTCAGAGATTTTGTGAAGCAAAAATTTAATTGAAATTCTTGTGTCTAATATTAGTTATGGTCGATCTGTTAACCGGCATGAAAAGCTCAAATCCTCCTATCTGCACTATGTGAGTAAATCCTGCAGTCGGAAGGAGTTGAAGTTGTTGGTTATTCCTTCGTCTGATACGTGTACCCTCATTCCGTCGCGATAACCTTATGTGTAAAACACAATGTCTGGCTAGTTAGGTGGCTTCAATATTTATTTTAGCTCTGTTGCATAATTTTAATTAGTAATACAGAATCACATTCCACTTTACGGTAAACTAGTTCAAAAAAATCTAAGATGAACCTAGGGCATTGAAGTGAGACATGGAAACTTCTCACTTTATTTAATGTCTTATTTTTAATTTTAGGATGTTTCGTTGCTGAATGTCCAGTATTATTAGTTCCTCTGGCTGATTGATCTGAAGCAAAATAAAATATGCCTTCGCTCCTAACGGATTGAAGAATATGCTAGCGTAGCTTCGTTAGTTTTGTTTTTTTGAAAGCGTATCCAGTAAGTGAAAGAACTGATTAATTTTCTATTCTGTGGACACTACTAACGTGAATACTGCCTTCTGATTCGTTAATAACGTAAAACTAACTTTTTGTCGCATTGAAACATCACTCTTAAAACTAATTTCACGTAGTAGAAAATACAGTAGAATAGAGGAAGCCAGATTATTTTCAAAGTTTGAAATGTGAAGGTTTTGTTCTTCTTAGTATGAAATGATAGAATGTTATTTTAAGAAAAAATGATTCATTGTTTGCCTTTCCTCCAGAATTAAAGAAGTCCGATGGTCGGTCGCCTTCAACCAGGCGCGCAACCTCCGCTCCGCTCGCAAGTCCAGATTCAGCCCGGAGTCTGGCTGCAAATGTTCAAGAAAATCATTATTGGAATCCGCCTTCAATGCCCTCTATTGCACCGCCCATGTCAGGCGCTGGAGTAGCAATTGCCCAAAGCGAGTCCCTGGAAACTCTCAATAACGCGGAAAATCCCACAAGTAAAGCTAACGTGCAAGTAGAAGACCACGTAAGATCAAAATATGATGAGGAAACACTTAATTTGAGTGATGTTCACCATGAACTTCTCTCTTCAGAACTTCGAAGTGTTAATGAATTAGAGGAACTTTCTGGAGTCAAAGAGTGCTCTACATCAGCACCACAAAATAGAGAAGGTGATGATGAAGTATTCGTTCTTGAACTTGATGATAAGGATTTGGAACCAATTCAGAGTGATTCCGAGCGTTGTGGGCTAAGCCAGTCGTCGGCAACGAATGCAGGTTTCCCTAAAGGAGATTTTAGGACAAGCGCAAGTTCTTTTGAACTTACATTTAAGCCCATTTTTGAGACGTTGTTATGAGCCTGTATTTTTTCTCTAAACATAAAAGAGCATTTTTTTCAAATTTTATATTTCCATTAAATACACAAAGAAAATATAAATCACCGCAACTTTTTTTGGATCACGTTTACCACTGTTTAAATTTTCCAGCACTGATCAAAACTCGCAATTTGCCTTCGATTTTATTCACTTATTCTAAGATTCTTTCAATGAAATAGTTCGTGGGTTTCAAGAGTTTTTGCCTTTGTGTACTCGTAAAGTTTAGGGATTTATAGACAACTATATAAACCCAATGTCAAAGAAAGTGGAAATGCAACTGATGATTTGTCTCTTACTTCATTTTACGGCGTTATACTTCGGCTTGAGTAAGGAAATAAATGACAGCATTAAGTAAGGGTCTACGTGCATTTGTGTAGCCAGAGGCAGAGACGGCGTGCGAGACTGCCTATGGGAGCAGTCTCTCGAAAGGCTCTTCAAAATTAAATTATCCGTCTATGTATAATGTTAAGAAAAACATAAACAGTCACCTATTCTGTGTGTCTTCTTAGGTGCTGATAAATGATATAAGAGATATGTGATGACTATTCGTTATAATCCCATAAATATTATTATATTTCCTCAAATGTTTTCAGTTCAGTATGAGAAGGCATTTCCTATCACTGTATTTTGTTAGCTGTTTTTAGAACAGTACTGGCCTTATTCGTCACTATTATTATTGAAAGCTCCATAATTTTGCAGCGCCGATTCGGGGTTTGGCAATAGGACGTATTGAGACTGTGAAAATTCATACGAAAATTACGATCCTTAATGTTATATTGTTGAAAAAATTATTTAGGCTAACAGCAAGTAGATTAAAACGTCCCAATGACAGGAAGTTTTGCAACGAAATGTCACGCTTTATGGTAGGATATAATAATTCAAATACTTTTAACTACGGACAGCGTTCTATTTTACTTTTGATTTATAGCTCGCTGTTTTATTCATCTGATCTTGCCGATGTTGAACCTAAGAAGTCATACGAAAATATGAAAAATGTCGTTACGTATTCGCATGCATACATACATACATACATACGAGCGATGCGCGCTGCCGAACGGAGCGCGCGGATCTTGGAAACTGAATACTTGTGCCGTGGCCAATGATTTTGATGAATAGCAAATTATTATTCTGCACTGAAATTATGCACGCGTAATTTTTGGATTTGGTTGAGTGCATACAAGTGTCGGGAAGTTTTACTTAATATTTTGAATTCAGGATAATAATGGTCATATTCTTTTTGAATAGAACATTTAAATATGGGACCAATTTGTTGCATATGACGCAGGAACTTATTTTTCTCTCGTTATTCATAATGATGATTCCTATTTTTTAATTCTTTCGTTCGGCCAGGGTTGCTGAAAATGACCATTTAACCATTTCAATCGTTAAAGAGATTCATTTTCGATGCATAAGCACTTTTATTTGCACAAAATATCTTACTTTTTGTTGACTTTATTATGAGAATGTACAATACATGCTGAACGGGAATGAAATTAAAAAAATTTCCAAGCTAATTTTTATCGCTTTATGTCTCAGATATGCTTTAATCCTATAAGTAATAAGGCAAAGGATAATTTTCCCTCTTGTGGGAAAATTTGAGCTTCATTGTTAGACAACTTCCAAATTTTTCCAAAAGGATGATCTTTAAGGACATTACCTTAACTTGATTACGTTGAATTGGTTGAAATAGTTTTAATAGAATTGATAGAGATCCGACTCCACTTGGAGAAAGCCCCTACTCCTCTCACTCACGCATGAATAATTTCAAGATCGTTCACAATGGACACGATGCAAGCCTCTTAAGGTGATCTCGTCCCCTTTTTTCCCAAGTTTTCCAGGCATGCCAAGCGGGTGGAATAGTGTCCAGTTTTGAAAACAACTCTTTTTTTTTGCTTACGCGACTATTTTCTTTGCTTTTGCAAAAATCGCACCTACCCTTTTCGTTATTTGGACAGAAATGTTATTTTGGTAGAACTCCGTAAAACTCAAATCCTATTCGAAGAAGTCGCTTTTGAACAGTTTGAACTGGTACGCAAATTTCATCTGTTAAAGTGCTTTATTTCAGTGTTTGCTAATTCTGTCCACTGGTTTTCCATGTGCTTTGCATCAGCTACATCATTCTGCGGATTTAAGCAATTTTATTAAAGAAAATTGACATTTTTGTCAACAAAACCAATCTTATGATGAAATGTATTTTTTGGAATGAAAACTTTAATATATGTTCTGTAAATTTATATTTTTACCAAAACAAAATTAACTAACTTAACTCTAGTTAATTGCTTACTATTTTTCCTAAGAATCCAGCTTGATATCAATCGGAAATGATCACCAGTAAGGAAATCTCACTACACCAATGTTATCCCTAAATACTATCAACCTGAACAAGCTTTGCTGAATAAATAAGTATTTGCATAAATAATCAACTACTTTATCGCAGAATAAATATTTAGAGCATTTTACACGCGATGGTAGAGCACCTGTGCTAAAATCATTGGCCAAGATGATGCTGACTTACGCATGCACCCTGTTCATCTTACGTTACATCACTGTAAAACTTAGAATTCCTCTGTATTTATAACGAGTAGTTATTGAATCAAGAATGGTTAGTACAGGAGGCTCTGTGAAGTTTTGTTGATACTTTCGATTAACCTTTCTTTTCTAGCTCTCTTCATCCGTCACTACTATAACGAGTCAATGATCTTGCGTGTGTGCGCCGTTGTATTTGTTTCTTTCTGCAGAGGGATGTCTTGCATTTCAATGAGAAATTTGCATCGCCTCTCTTCAACTAGAATGGTCAGTGCTAATGCCTCCTACATCAGTGTAGAAGACATTAGCGGTGCCCTAAGAAGCAATGAAAGGGTGCCTCCTTCTTGTTTCATCTTCTCAGTCTTTAGCATACTTCACTTTGGTGCTCATCTCCTTTCAAATGAAAATACGTTAAACTCTTAGTATGACTCTACGTTTATCACTAATGAGAATAATTGTAACGGAGACTAATAAAATGATTAAACTACAAATAAAAATTCTGTATGTTTCTAACCTATACATATGTTATACCAGCCATGTTTTCATTTTTAATTACGCTTAAATAACCTTGGGCTAATATTTAGCTCCTTTCAAGATACATTTTCTCACTAAAACCATGTTGAAGGCTCTCGCAGAATTATGGAGGTATGTTGAATAAAATTTCCTGAACGCCTGTGAACCTCGAAGAAAAACATGTAAACTCAAATGCATTTTACTGAGGACCATCACCTATCACTCTTATTTCAAAACTGTATGACACGCTGAAGGAAGTCAGTTTACTCGTTTCCTATTTAGTCGGTTGATGACTATCTTATGAAGTAATGTCACGTATGATATCTACTTTTTAATGTAGAGTAACCTTGTATTTCTTTGTCGGGGATAATATGTCCCGAATTTGCTTGCTGCAATCTGTTGCAAGCACGAGCACGAAAAAAATACTCTGCCAATCACCGGACTTACAGTCTCATCTTTAAAATGCCCGACAACAAATTGGGGATGATTTATTCGAATGAGGGCAAAAAAATATTCGCAATATACCGAAAAGAAAAGAATTTCCTGTGTTAGTTTTCAATAAATCTTCTAGATGTAAAACACCCGAAGAAACAACGAAATCATAACCAATAGAATAGAAATCATAACCAATAGAACGAAATCATAACCAACGTGAAACCAATCATAAATGTTAAAATTATATTTTAACATTTATCACTGGCGCCTCTTCCAAAAACAGCTCCAATATATTTTCTTCGAGTCGAATTTGTTCTTTCAAGAAATTTTTAGGTTCATAGTAACAATTTTTTCTCCATTCTGACGTCTGTAACAATCTGATGCCAGTACGAGTCTGATGGCGGTGGTTGTTATAACGCTTTTACGAGTAGCAAATTCGAACGTTATAGAGTTAGCAACAAAACTCATGAAACAGAGCGCGAAAAAGTATCGTGAACCAAGTATAAATCTTAGAAATGCTGGGAATTACGAGCATCAGTTTGTTAATAGGCCTAAAACATTCTTCTATACGATCGTCCAAAGCTTTCAAGATCAGTGGTGTTCTTTTAAGGTTACACTTCGTTAATCCTTCCATCAGTGAACAAGCAAACCTTCCTAAATTCTCAAAAAAGTATTCATTCTCAGGATGACGAAAGCAGAAGAACACTATATTCAAATAATAAGTATTATTTTTGTACAGCACAGAAATAGCAGTGGATGTACGAAAATATCCATGAAACTCGACTCTCCTGTTATCTCTGTACATGCTATTATTGTGAAATAATGATGTCTGAGAAAAAAGCGATGACAAAAGTGATGACAGGCGCTCAAAAAAAGTTACGGTAAAGAGGTAGCTCCAACTTTCTAATGATGCTGAGGAAAGTTTTTAAGAAACATCGCCAAGGAAGAGCAGATCATACTGCACCACTAGGTGAGAATGGAACAAAACAACTAATCATACGTTTTCATGGTGAGAACCTGAAAAGTCATCAATCTGATGAAAAATTAAGTTACTGGTTGATTCAACTTGATTGGAAAATTATTGATTTTCTCACCGAGAAAGATGACCGAATTTATGATATTTTGGGGTTAGATGAAGCCAAAGTTGAACCTGTATGGGTCAATAACGAAAGATCACCAGGCTGCATTCAGCGTTAAATAAGGAGTGTTCTTCTCTCATATTTAGTCGTTCTCGTTTTCCGTTGCTGTCATTTCTTTTTGATCGTCGTCGTGACTTAAGGTCACAATCCTTTTATTTTCGTTAACAAAGATCAATCGAGACTTTTCAACGTCTCCAATGTAACTAGTATTTTACGTTATTTATTATTATTATTATGGTAGCGGGTTAACCTTTTTTTCTTAAACAGAAGCGATAACTCTTCTCTTATTTAAAGGGAGATTTACAAGGCATTGACATCGTTATTTATTATCTAATCTCGACACAGAAAAAATCAAAATGGATCTAACGCACCTAGTTATATTTAACAAAACATCGGAAGTACGCTGAAGGCTAGCATCTATGACTACCTATTGCACAGATAGTAGATATGAGGATGCATGAGAACGGGTATGTGCTATATGAATAGGACTCATCTTTTGGTTGAATCCAGGATGACGCTGCTATATGCTCAGGGACTGCTTTTGTTTATTATGTTAATAGGTGTATTCTGTTGCACTGAATTCACATGGCAAAGACTTGACAAAGCCGTGCTCTAAGGCAGGCTGTCTAGAGAAGTGCACTTCCTCCCTCGATAGCAGCCCACCCCCAGGTAGCAAGAAATTATTAGGCCAATATTGGGTTGATAATTATTTATTGACCTGATATTGGGATCTTGGATTACAATGATAGGCTAATAACAAGACAATATCGAAAAAATATATATTTATTTATGAAATCAACTTGTTATTGGGACAATGTAGTAAATAGTTTTATTTCTAATATTAAACTAACAGTGTATATATATATGTACGATATTCATATAAGTGGAAACTATCTCATAATAATGAAAAATCTAGCAATTTAATAAAATTTGTTAAAATATAAATTATTATTGCCCAAATATTGGGTTGATATTGTACGCCAATAATACGGAGTAATTTGTTTAAAATGTACCAATAAAGTTAATGAAAAGTTGTTGCAGTCATTAGTGAGTGCAGATATATTTGACAGATATCAAGAAATGTGAATACGTTACAATAATACGTATATTCAGAATTACTGTAATCACAGGTTCACAGTTCCTGTTTTTTCAGTCGTCCAATGAGTTTCGAAGGTCTAATTTTTAGAAAAAATATGCTAAAATCGTTTGTCATATGTTACCGTAGCAATAAATGTCTATATATTGAATTAAGATGATAGCAAGTCATTTATATAGATGATTTAAATGACTTTATTTCGTAACGATGGTATTGAGTAGGTCTATTCCTACCATATAACTCATTTTGCATGCATCATCATTCTTTGAGTAAAGCGCTTTCGTGCAATTGTTCAATCACGGATAAATATGCTGCTTAGATGAACGTATATATGCTGCTTAGTACAGGTTGCCCGACCACTGGTATGTACGTGCAACACAAAATTTGGACTACGATGCCAAAGAGGTTTGTAATCATGGATTTTAGATAAATTTTGAATGCAGTTTAATTCATAGTCTTGTAGGTGTGTAGGTATGTACATCGGATAACATAGTTATCAGAATTATATATATTTCTCGTCTTTGAACCATTCTGAATATTGATGCGATATTAGAAATTAATTATTGAGCCAGAGTGTTGTTTAAGGAAGCACCTCAATATCAAGTCTATAGTGACACAGTAATTAGCTGATACTGGGTTAAAAATAAATTATTATAGGTACAATATATTCTACCAATATCCACTTGATGTCAGAAAATAAGTATTGGGCCTGTAGTACCCTACCTTAGTTACCCCTCAGACTCAGTTTTAGTCATTTGTGTTCAGTAATACTAATATCTGTTAATGTAAAATTCTCCGCAGAAAGTGCTAAGATCTCAATAGCGTATCATCGATACGACCTGGAAAAGAAGTAAGAGAATGTTGCTGAAGTCGCTTCTTCACCCGCCACAAGCGGAACTCAATTGTTAAAGCAGCAACGACTCCAGACCTTACAGGCTGATATTTCTTAGGAACACCTTAATATCAAGTCCAAAGTGACAAAATAAGCTAATATTGGGTTAGTGAAATTATCATTATCGGGGCTATACGTTATACAAATATCAACCCATCAGAAATTGAGTATTAAGCCAATGTTATTGTAGGGAACACTTCATTATCAAGTCAATGTTGACACAATAATTAGTTGATATTGGGTTGATGATAATAATGTTATTGGGCCAATATATTTTTCTAATATCAACCGAATTTTCCAAAATAAGGTATTGCCCCAATGTTCATTTTGAATATCCAGTCAATATTGAGACTGTATATTGGTTCAATATTAGGTCAATAAATTTTGCTACCTGGGCCGGCTTAATGCCTGCGTCCCCTCGTAGCTGTGTGCTTGTGCGGAGCTGACAAGTTGACAACCTTCAAGCGTCTGGCTGTGCACGATATTCCATCGCAATCTTAAGATGGATTAATTCCACAAACAAGCGGTTACGTATGACTCTAGCGTATTGAATTATTCTCGAAATGGGAAACATCAATTCTCGCTAATTCTACTGACAGTCTAAAAAACATTAGCTACTGGACAATAATAAAAATAATTATGGTAGAATCTTTCCCAGTGTTGGCGTACGGCAGCTCCTTCGGTCAGACGACGCCCTTGTTCCTCGGTGTTCTTGGAGTCGATGCGAAGTAGGTGAATGCAGAAAGAACATGATAACCGCCACGCTGCTTACGACATTTCTCTGGCTGATTCGAACAGTTCGAATAACGGAGCGTCCTCCAATAATGAACGTTTCTTATACGTCGTGGTTAGAATCACGACAGGAGAAAAAAGGATTTAGTGTTGAAAGTAGGACAGAAGTGAATGATGAAGAGATGGTCCGTAACACTTATCAGAGGAAGCGGCGGAATTATGGAAACTAATTCTCGCAAAGTAATAATTCTAAAACAAATGTTAAATCCCCCTACTAGTCAAACTTACGAATCAATTAGGAAGTTCCTCGAAATAGGTTGCGGTGAATAGTGCGTAGTGGAAGTCAATTTGGTTCGTTGTGGAAAACATTGAGATCAATACAGTTATGAATAAAGAAAAAAATTTCTAGTTAAAGCATAAACAAACAACAGTTTAGCACCAACACTATCTAAACAAACCACGGTTAAATTCTGAGATAAAAGCGATCACTTATGTGCGGTACAAATAAGATCGTATTCCATAGACACGAGACACTGGCACGTACACGCATGGCAGCTACAACTGACCATTTTCGGGTCACGAGGAGGGAAGTTCCGGATTCCGTACGTGATTATCAGAAGTAACCCTGGAGCAGGCAATTCTAGTGCAACGATCAAACACCCCACTGGTTGGATCTGAGCTTTCAGTACTTTCAAACAAAACTTGAAAACTGTCAGCGAATGGATAGTACAAGAAGTTTTTCATTGCGGGCTGAGACGAACCCAGTTAGGCGTTTCAACTTTCAATTGCAGAAAGTGAGTATTAGGACTCGCTTAATAAAAATGTCAATCTCAGAACATTTGTTCTGTTATAGGAACCTTTCAGTCTCAGAGCCCGCTCCTTAGCGCTCAGTCGCTCACACAAACATAAATTGCTTTCCACGGATGAATTCGTAGTTGTGGCTGAAGCTAACGGAAAATCTTTCTTGGAAGGGCTTAAAGATAGACGGGCTTGAATTAAAACACAGTAATTTTGGTTTCATTTGCACCAAACGGAAACGTAATCACTATAAGCGCGAACAACAAGGCTATGCGGGTAAAAAGTTCAGTGCTGGTGGTAGTGGGACAGGTAGCAACGCGATCTGTCCGTTCGCGCGACGGACTGCTGATCCACTGTGGTCCGCGAGTAGTGCCGTCCTCGAGCTGCCCATCTTTTTCTCGTTAAGGGAAAGCAGCTGTGGAAGAATGGCAGATTGTTAGTAAAAAGCAAAAACAGAAAAATATGAATTAGGTTTCAGCGAAGTGGGCGTAGAGAACATCAGATAATTTGGTAAAGTTTTAAATTCTCCTTCTATTCGGTTAAATAATTTTATCAATTCGATTAAATAATTAAATCGATTCAGATAAATAATTTTATCATTTCGGATAAATAATAGGCTTCAAGACAATGTGAGTAAGTTTCAACATGAGATCAAGTGATTTAAGAGTCATTGTAAATAGCACTTTCCTATTTAAGATTACAGGCTGTGTTGCCATGATCCTAGGCTGCACGAAGTAATCACTGGCACTCAGCACGACTTCATTTCAAATGCCTCCGACTTACTGCTCGGTGGTGAAGCCGGTCCTGGCCATGGATGGTGAGCGCTGCAGTACGGCAGACCGATGGTCCCCAGGGGAAGGCTTAGCAGTAATTAACCCTTCATTTCTGGGTACGTGTATCCCAGCAAGCAAAATCCAGTAATGACCGGCCTAGCTTGCGCAGTCGCAGATAACCAGCAAAAATGAGGTGGCACGGAGGCCCTTCCGACTCTGATGAATCCAGAACGCAACCTCGTTCAAGTTTTCCGCATCCCCGATATCAGCTTCTTCTTGTGGTCTGATGGGAAGAAGGCTGGAAGAAGCTTCATAAATGTTTGAAAAGCGTCAGGGAAATAATATGAAGGTTGAGCATAAATGCCAGTGACTCTTCCTACTGTTTCGGTATTAAATTCTTTTCCAACCTGACCTATTGTGAGAGAATTTCCTAGCAGAAGCTTTTCATCGGGATCTTCAACTCAACGGGTAAAAAGAGAATCCCAGTGTGATAAAAATTTTCTTTAAAAGGAAAGTTTAACTCGATTGATAGATATCGACCACAGTTCATTCTCTTAACACTATCAGGAAGAAATTTACTCACTCAAATTAATATTTGCAAGATGTGGTTTCCTTGCGTTTAATAATCATGTTGTTAATATGGGTTATGATTTTGGTTCAGACCAGATATTAAAACTAATGACAATTACATCACAAATATCATAACTGAATTGAACTAATATCCTCTGATGCAACTTAATATTCTATTAGCCAAACGAGATCTGATTACAAAGCTTTTATAAGTATTGGAGAGACGAATGAATTTTCCGTTATGTAAAATAGTTAGCGTTTAATCGTCAGGTGAGTATCACATTTAAATTACTAAGAGGTAAAAATTTCGGTAGTGAACTCAGTTGAAGAACTCAAAGGATGATGTGAATAGTTTCTACACGGGGTACTCATTTTCGTTGATTCGATATATTTTTATGAAAATATTTATGCATTTAATTTGTGTGAAAGATGTTAAACATTATCATATAAAATAGAACAACGTTTGAATGATGGAAAAATGTACTACGAAAATGCTGCAAACTTCGAGAAGACGAGTTTTTGACTATTAATATCAATCATTTCTCACACTCTGATTGGCGAGCTTTTCTGACCTGCTCGTTATCAAATGCCGGACATCGATTTTCCCAGCAATTTTGCTATACCATTCGCGTTCTCGAACGAACGCTTCAGCGATATCGTGCACAATTATGACTACGCCTTTCACGGAAGTATTTCTTCCTCAAACAAAATTTGACCCTAATGAAGACGATCCATGCTGCTTCAGTGAATCGGAAAGATCTGACAAATTCCGGGCCGAACGACTGTGGCCGCACGTGAGGTGTTGCTGGCGGAGGGGCAGTAGGTGCGGCGCCTTCTACGGGGGCGCAAGTTTGTGGTAGAAGAATTTAGGATACTAGAAATTGTATCTGTTTCCACACTCTCAGTTTCATTCCCCTATTCTAAAGTTAATTCTCTTTGTATTCTCCAAACTTTGGTTTGGTTCTTCTTTTGATAAACCTTTTACCTAAACAGTGATGTACTTTTTCATCTCCTGGGAAAACTAAATATTACACTAAATAGCAGTTAATCCAACTGATCTTCGACATTCTTTCTAGCTAAGGTAGGAGAACTTTCTCATATTGCCTCACTTCTTCGTTTAGTTGTCTGTTTTTAATTGTTTGGTCTATTCTTTGTTAATTTCGTTGACGAACCCAGTAGAGTTATGCCTGCTAAACACGACCGAGAAAGTGACGCCAGTGCACAGTCGTGGACGTTGCGATAAGTAAAGCGATAATGCGATAACATCGCTTTAACCGAAAATTTATCGCTTATCGTTTATCGTAAGACTGGAAAAATTTATCGCTTATATTTACCGCTTTCAATTTCCCCGCGATAAAGTAGAAGATGAAAACCCGTTACGGCGGGCGGTTACAGGCCCATTGTTACGCGGCGAACTGATTCGGCAAGGCGCCAAGCGGCCCGCGCTTCTGTTGTTGCCAGAGTAGCCATGTTGGCTTTTTTAGGCCAAATTTTCAAAGTTTGCCTTTTTTTCAGCCAAAAATGTTGGCCTTTTTGAGACTTTAGTTGGCTTAGTATGGAAATCTTAATCTGGAAACCCTGGTTGTCACTGTTTCTTTGAATAGCAGCAGCCCCAACTGGACGCATCTGATCTCAGCTATGTATTTCATAGTGCTACCAGCGATCTAGAGCTTCTTTGTGTGTTATAGCTTGTATATAAATAATTCTTATTGTATATTGCTATCTTAACTAACTATCTAGTTAATATATATTAGTTTTATAAATTTTTGCGTTTAGAGGTGCGCCTGGCGCATGCCTCCCGTTCGTAGGAACGTCGTGTGATTTTGTGTCTTAACTTTTCCTTTTCAGGAAATTATTTAAGGTATTTGCGTTTTATATTGCATTATTATTAGTGTCGAGGAGGGTGCGCTTCAGTGTTCGAGAATAGTGAATTTAGTGATTACTGAGTTTCAAGATGTCAGGCAAGAGGACAGTGGAGGACTTTTTCCGTTTGAAGACCAGCAGCAGCGATGTGACTCAGGAAAGGGAGCGGAACTTTTCCGGGAGTTCGGGAACTGTGGACATTCCCACCATCTCCCGCTCGAGCTCCCTCATGTCCCTGGGCAGTGAGCCAGAGGATATTTATTACGCAATGTATGGGGGTTCAAGTGCAAAAAAGAGGTTCTTTACTGTATAAGTAGCATAAATGGAGTATTTTTAGATTTATCGCCTATCACTTTAAGGTCTCTTGGATAATTATCGCTTTATCGTTATAGGACTTAACGAAAAAAATAATAGCTTTTTCGTTATCGCTTTACCGCATAATTTATCGCTGCTCACCACTGCCAGTGCATAACCACAAACGTACCCCACTTCCACGTCGGCTTTCAGCCTATTGGTTTTCTATTTAGTTGTTCATCTTACTTCCTCTGAAAACGAACATTTTTTACCTTGACTGGTCCGAATCTCATGATGTATCTTTCTCAGCATGAAAAATTGCATGTACTTTTTCAACTCATTAAATGAACTGAACTCCAAAACATGTAATGCTCACAACCTAGTACAGCACTAAGAATGGACTCAACCTAGTGCAGTCCATTCCCGTAAAACCTGTTTTCACGTCTTTGTTCTTTTCCCTCTGCTGGGGGAAGAATATTCTTTGCATATGACTCAACACCATCAAAGTTGAGTTTCGATCCCGTGACCGACGAACTTTTATTTCGAGTTAATTAATTTAGACTTCTCTATGTATGTTAGAAGTGGCATTGCCACAACAGGCAAAAAACGAAATTCCTATTTCTTCACCAAAGTCCGATTCAGACATTAGAAGAAAACCTACTGGTGAAATTAGAGATAAAACCAGACATCAAAACACAAAATTATATTAATCATTGAGATACACCATTTGGGCATGCAGCTTTAAATTAAAACACATGTAGCAGAAGTAGTTGTTAGACAGCCCAAAGGAATAAAGCATCTTTCGTTGCTGACAGCTCAGGACTCTTCCGAGGAAAAGTAAAAACAAACGCTGCACTGAACATGGGCACCATGAACTACTCCCTCCATCAGAAACGTACAAGTACTTGTTAAACTCTTAGTCTCACTTGTTGTAGAGTGTTACACTAGACTATTTTCAAGAATTCAACTAACTCTCGAAATTACTACGCCCAAATGTTATATCACAATTGACATGACACCATCGTCTGAATGTTGATTGCTACGGCAGTCTAACTGAAAAATATCTACTTACCCAACTAACTAAACATTTTAGCAGTGGTTTAATTTCAGCATGAGGGAAAAATAGACGGAGACTTAAATATTACCATAAAAAATGATCAAACAGATTTGTGTTTTTGCAAAGAAAAAATTAAAACATTCATTGAAAGTATAAACGCTACAGTTCCCCTGGAAAATCATTCGTAATAATTAAAAAATCACAATTTTCTGAAGAAAAGTTTTATGAGTGATAAAACAATGATCCAACAGATAAAAAATAAGAATGGTTACGTATTAACTTTATGTACAAACCAAATTACGACATTGATGGGAAATAAATTAAAAAGATAAGCATACATAAAAAATGCATCAACTCAAATACATAATTATCAGGCCATCCCATAAGTTCTGTCCGAATTTTACCCTTATTTTAAATCGAACAAAATTTTGAGAGTATATTATTATGTCCAATCCAGCTAACATTTTTATGCTTAGATGCTTTAAAGAAAAATAAAATTAATATTTGCTTGATTAAAATCCTCCAAACATGGAAACTCTAAGAATCATTTGAGGCACGTAATGTTTTTGAGTTAAAGAAAGGAAACTCAGCACCTCCTTCAGTCTACCATTTGTTTTGTAGCTTATAAAAACATTTGGAAGAAACAGATTTTGCAACGCAGGGAGAAGTTGAAACTGACATATATGAGTTAGTCGCATCAAAACCAAAAGAGCTTTACAATAATTGTATCAATCAGCTTGATAATATATGGAAGGAAGTCATAGATAATCAGTGAATGCACATTGATGATTGAATCTTTAATTAAATATAATATTTACATTTAGCCCTAGCTTTACTTTTCAATACTCAGACAGTACTTATGGGATGACCGGATGGTATCACAAACATTCTGCAACAGTCGAAGATCGAAAGACTTAGCTGCAGGCACATACGAGTACATCGCAGCTCACACAACACCCACATTCAAGCGTCAGGTCCTGATACAACAACATAACAGGAGCAAAACCTTTGGTAAGCCAAACGACGCTGAAAAAACAAACTGACACAAAAGTACCCCTAACTCATTGGAGTAGAAGTTTCTTGCCAGTATACATATCGCAAAGCAAGCAGAAACACATTTCACAACGCCTCCCTTTTAGGCCAAAACTTCCGTTATATCATTAACACTTGCTGTGATAGTAATTTAGACAAATAAATTCTTTTGTATTTAAACTAATCATAAACAATCACGGCTATATTTATAATGAATGTAATTTATAGCCGATTAAACAGAGTAGAAATTGTAACTATGAATTCTGAATGCGGTGTAGGAGCATTAGCGTAGCTCACACAGTCTCCAAATCCAGCTTCAACGAGAGAACATATTATATATGCAATTATGCAAAATCTGAGGTTTTCCAAGTTATGTCCAATACATCCCGTTTCATAGTAATGCATCTTATGACATTTGATATATGATAAAATTGAGTTCACAAGAATAACAATTACACGGTCCCTACCCATCAAATCATAATTGGTAGTTTGCTATTGGTACTACTGGTGCAGTGTTCTTCCCACTGCATTCAGAAATATTGAGCAGCTTAACGTGTTGTTATTCCTACTATTCAATGTCACTTTTTCAACTGAAATGAAATTTGAAGTTACAAAATAGATTATTACAACCGAACGATTTTAATGGGGACACAATTATACCTAAAAACATGTAAAAATATGAGTAAATTCTAAACATACACATACATATTGCTAAAACAACACCTGTGCAGATGCGAAGTTTGTTTTCCCACAACATTCAAATTTACCGCCAATGGTAATAGCAATGATTTCACCGTCAATTACTCGGAATTACTGGAAATTATTCGTATTACCACCTTGCGGAACAATTTGAAAATTTTTTGTTGAGTTAAATTTTTGAGCTTACTTAGACTAAAATTAACATGTTTATTCTAAATCTGAAGTTAATTTTTTCCAGCACGTCTAGTTCTTTCTCCACAGCTTACCTATCCTATATGTAAGCAAAATTCCAGTGATTAGCCGTGTTAAGAAGGATAATTATGCTTTGAATGAACTTAATATTATTGTTGAAGAATCATTCCAAATCATTAAAGCCCCTCTAAACACCGCCCTTGTAATATCACCATCCCCCGCTTCATATGCAAAGATGCTAAACCAAATTTGCATTTTCAAGTTTTTCTGCCGGGTTTTAACGTGGAATTCTACTTACTTCTTTTATCACTAAGTTTTGTACCACAGAACTTATACAGGTACTTCATTTTACTTCACAGCATATTTGTTAAGAATATTATCTGAATCTTCACATAATGGCTATACTGTCACCAAATTTCGTCAACACGTTGTACATGATACTTGGTTTGTGGAGCCTTTGTGTGAGCAGAACTCCGTGTGCTGGCGAGACTAGCGCTTACAGGCTGCACTTCCAAGGCGGAAATTGTCCTTCTTTCTTCAAGACCCTGCTTCTCGTTCGAAACAGGGCACAGGTAAGCGTTAGTATTTCATTGACAAACAGGGGTCAAGCCGGTATTTCACTAAGAGATGTTGGATCAAAAGCTTGTAGTACGAGATCAAGAACTTTAGGCCTACTGCTGTGATCAAATAGCATTTATATTGTATTATGAAAATAGTTTTGTCCCGCTGAAGCTGTGTGCAACAATTCCTTGAATATCATGAGTGGTGTAATATTACGGATCGACCACATCTTCATGCAACTTGAAGAAGCAGAATATAACCTCACTCGTCAACTTGACGTGTTCACCAGAGAGGATATCAATTCAAACGTTGACTCCTGCGGCATTTAGCAAACCATCATTAGAACAACATGTGGCCATACTTGCTTCTCCTAATGCCGAGGAAATACAACGAGGTTGGAATTGTTAAATACAAAATTTACAGCGCACTAAAAATTAGCTTATAGGCTGCTCAGGCTAAAAAAGCTTATATTCAAGCTCAGCAATTTTTTAAAGGAGACAACCTAGTGATTTTCGGGCCCAATTGGCCATTTTTGTTTCTTTGTTGAAAAAGGATCCTTATAGGTGGTGGGCTATTGTGCTCTAAAATTTTATGGGGCTACAGGCACTAGATACTAGATGCTACGGGCACAGCCCCCCCTCCCCCCAGGGGGCTGAAAGGGGACCAAAAATCATGAATTTTCGGCCCCATATAAAAAGAAAAGAAAAAGAAAAATGAAAAATCTGGCTTTTTTAGTTTGTTTGTTGAAGCATGAAAACGTATTGACTTATATTCGTTTTAAATATGATATATAATGATAAAAAACAAATATTTACCATTTTCTGAAAACTGAGGCCAAAATAAAAAAATGAGGGGAATAAAATGTGTTTCTTTCCAAAAATTACAAATAATGGCAAATTTCAGAGAAATCAGTCCACAAATATAAAATTTACAATTCCTCTAGAAATGAAAACTATTTTTTTTACAAATAATTTATACATGTAATTTACAATTCACAGTGTAAATGTGAAAGTATGCTTGCGTATTATTTGTAGACGATAATACAACATGATAATGTACATTTAAGACGACTATACAACTATCCGGGTAAAATTTTTTTTTATGCCTCTTACGAAAAAAACTCATTGTCAACATTAAAATGAATAGAAGTCAGTGAGTTTCCTTGCTAGGAACAAACAAAGACAGTTTTGAAATCCTTGTAACATTTCTAACAAACTAAAATCCTTCGATTTTCCAATTTGTTTAATTTTTTTAGCACAGTTAAATTAAAATTCGTGTATTTTAGTTAGTGATCGAAAATCGCACTCCAAAAGAAAACGAAAAGGGAAGTAGAAAATTCAAGGATTTTGGTTTATTTGCAATGTTTCAAGGATTCCAAAACTGTCCTTGAATTAGTTTTAGCATTAAAACTCATTGACTTCTATTCTTTTTAAAATATCACTAGAAATGAACTTAAAAAACTAATATTTCAAATTTTTTCGAAAAACTACGGCCTAAATCGAAAAAATTACACGAGTAAAATTCGTTTCTTCCAAAAAAATACTTATACAGGCCAAATATCAGGACAATCGGATCAAAAATTAATAAAAATGGGTTGGCTCCCTCTCGATACCGCCGTGCGGTAGACGTGAGGGTTCGTGAAAGAGGAGCTGTCTTCTGTGCAGCTACATTTTTCCGGGGCGCTAGCTTTTCCGCGCAGCTGCCCTTCCTGAGGTTCATGTGGGTACCGCCTACGCCGTAATTAGTCCGCTAGGGCAAAATAAGTAGTTTCCGTATGTGCCGAACTACGGCGGTACCGTTAGGGTGAGATTTGTGTGGGTACGCCTACGCGGTAATTAGTCCGCTAGGGCAACAGAAGTAATTTCTGTTTGTGCCTAACTACGGCGGTACAGCTGGAGTGAGGTTTGTGTGGATACCGCCAAGTCTACGCTGTAATTAGTGCGCTAGGGCAGCAGAAGTAAATTCTGTTTGTGCCGATTACGGTGGTACCGCTAGGAAGACGAGCAATTGTCTGCGAAGTAATCAGTCCTTTAAGCCTGTGACACACCTTGCATTACGTCAATGCTACTTGTCACCGTAGCGGTGTCACAGAACAAACGCGGCGGCTTAACGGGCTTGTGGATGAGCGCGCGACACCGCGCCGCAGGCAGTTGCGTGGAAGTTTTGAGAGGAGGAGTATGTCAGACGACAATGCGCTCTGCGAAGCAGCAGCGCTCGGATCATCACAAAGCGCGTAAGCGAGACAACCGTGAGCGCGTCAGCGAAACAACCGTGCTCAATCCCTGCTTGTCTCGCACTGACCGTGGAGGGAGTATATATGGAGGGAGCATAGCCGTCTGTGAAGAGAACCAGTTTTTGAGATTTCTCCTCTGTGTGTGGTAACCAATAGCCGTCTCGCAAGTGTGACGTCAGCACGGCCACGGAAGCCAGTTACCCACTGACTACGCTAGAGTGCGCACGCGCTCGCTGAATGCTCTTCCAGCTGTTCAGTTAATCGCATCATCGTTAATGATTAATTTGGGATTCTAAGACTCCGAAAGATAATAAATTGTGTTTCCTCACTTAAGGACACTTAATAATATCAAAATTACTAGTAAAGATACATTAAGAGTTGAAAACTATAAAGATTACAGGCCCTTGATTTTAACAAATTAGAGCGACTTGCACGCACACCTCACCCTTTGACATGTGGTGTGGTACTAATCTTGCTTTGGAATATGAGAGGGAGGGGTTGTAGGGAAGGTAGGTGGAGCAACTTCAGCCAAGCGTCTGTGGTTGGCTCAGAATTGTGACGTCACAGGCCTTGACAGTGCCCGAGTCTTTCAGCTTTTGCAGCCAAATTGAGCCCGATTGGAGTGCGCTATGCTCCCTCCATATATCCTAGCTCCATGGCACTGACTCTGCCGTACGCTGTCTTCTCCTGCTGCTGCCGAGCGGTGGGAGAGCTCTGGGCAACTCGTCGATGCGGCATGGAGCACGCGAAGTTGCAAGGTGTGTCACGGGCTTTAGGGCTGCTCAGGATATGCCTTGCTGCGCCGAACTGCAGCAGCGGCTCCCTCTGCGACAAACTATGCTGCATAGTTCGTTCTCCCAAGGTGGTTCCTTGGGCACCTGTTAGGCAAAGTATGGTAATAGACTAAAGCTTTTCTCAAATAGGAAGTAGGAAACTCTTTTCACTTACGGATAGGACTTGTTTATTACAGAATCTTTTTGCAATGCGTCTTAAATGCACGGATACATTTTAACAGAGACAGAGATTTATTTTTTTTGGAAAAATAGTGTGTACAGACATGAGCTACTGCATAACATGGTACAACACGCAAAATTACATTTAAAATATTAGTCCTATTCAGCTAGGTAATCAAAATAACATGGGAATATTGATATACTATACAAATAGCACTTGAGGGTTAACTGAAGTAAATGCACAGACGCATCATCAGCTCAGAGAAACAGACCTTGGGGGGGTACAGGGAACACATAAAGAAAATACAAAAGATTATGGGTAACTATAACAAACTGGACTCGATACACCTGCTGACGTATACCTAAGAAAGAGGGAAGCTTAGAATTACAGTTTTGATAAGACAACTATATTTTCTCAGGAATATTAAGGATCTTACACATTTCTCAACATTACTGCATATCCTAAAGTTCCTCGAGAAGCGTCGAGCTGAGACTTCCGTCTCATAAACTCAATTTAAGTAACGTAATTTTAGGACAGGAAAACTTCCTCTTTTTTGGATCGAAACGAGATAAAACATACAGATCAAGATCAAAGCCATTAAGCAAATACACACACATTGAACATCGACTTTGAGTGGAGTTTCCATGCACACACCGCATGGTGTTTTCATATTTCCATATGCTAATTGTGTACCCAAGCATTCATGGGGCATTTTGTTGTTCAATTGAAGCTTTCGTTGACAATTATAGAAAAAGAATATTTATCATAGACGAATGAAAATCGTACGATAAATGTAACTCAGGCAAATAGCACACTTCAAAATATTGGAATGTATATAAACCGAATTTTCAAAATGTAAGCATCCTCAAAGCAGGTTTTTCTCGGAAAATTCCATATATTCAGGTGTTAATTTTTTTAAATTTTAGTTAAATTTGGTTTGGATGTAATAGGTTGGCTGACGAACTTTTTTTTAAACTGAAAAATGTTAAATTAAAGAAAAATATTAAAGTAATACTGAACATACGCTTTCAAAATGCTCACTCTGGGATGAAAGCGAAAAAATGTATTGTTTTGCAATCAGTTAAGGGTTAATGCTGAGTAAACTTAGGTTTTTAGTTATGTGACCTCAATTAAGCGTAAGCTAACCTAACCAAACATCCCCTACTTTAAAATATGTAAGCTCAACCTAATGAACACTGAACTGAGTCACTAATGCCTAATATCTTTATAGTTGAGACGTAGCAGATATAAAGCCAACAGAGGAGGTTATAAGTATGTTTATATGAGTAAATATATAACAAACCCTTGCTTTGCGTATGACCTGATTTTGGCAGCATATTATTACCAAGAACTGTACTTATGGTATCACGATCAATCCGAAAATGAGCGTGCCTATATTTCAGGTATTTTGAAAAAATACTTCGCCTGTAATCATAGACCAAACCTGAAGTCCAGATGTCCAGTTAAAGAGGCGGTATAGGCATGAACAGTTCATTCAAATAAAATTGGAGTTTGGACGTGAATAAAATTCGATACAAAATAAAATAAATTCAATACAAACCTCAAAGAATAAACGTCTGGACACAAATGCAGCGAATATGTTAGCGAACTAAGAAAAACTTATAACATTGTGCTGGCGTATGCACCTTACATTAGAGGCTCTGACGCAAGTCAATTTAGTGCGCAGCCTACGCGTCTACTAGAGGTGCTCCGTCGTTCAGCTTCTGTGCGTCAGAGGACCAGAACTGCGCCATCTCCCTACCTACGTACCCTCTCGGAGCCTGGAACACCTCCCAGCCTCACTGCTCTCTGTACTCCACCCTCCTGCCCGTGCCTCCAGTTCTTCCTCAACCTGAGGCAAGTTTAGATAAAATTGGATATATATGAATATATTTTAATTTTCATTTATTTCATATATGATTGATCACAGTACAGTTAACGTTATATGGAATAAAAAGCAGTATTTGTTTTAGAATGGTAGGAAGAGCTTTGGCAATAATGCGTAACTTGCAGTGAAAAAATATAAAATTAAATGTGACCAACGCTGCATTAAGGCAGCTATCAATATAACATTTTACCCACAACTAACTAATGCGTTGCATGAAAAGGAAAACTCAGAAAAAAACTTTTGTGTTTTAAAATTGATTTTTTGTTAGCACACTGATAGGGCCTTATTGAGTTATTTGAAATGAAAACACATGCTGCTAATCACCATTCATACGCGATCACTGAAGAGGTAATTTTTGTAAAACATTTTAGCCTTCGCTTGCTGTGTCGACGGTGGATTTTGGACACGAGAGCGGTCTCTCTATTAATTATACGGCAAAAAGTAATTGCTTTCATAAGGCGTTATGACAGATGCACCGTTGTTCTTGCAACTAAAGTTGTTATATTTTAAGGAAAAAACGAATTCAAATTGGGAGAGTACTAAATATATTAATTTGCACTCATACTTGATTCTTACTCTTCAGGAGTGAACTCAACTTCAGGCCCATAATAATGCCATTGCAAACTTTAACTGTTATGCGAAAAATTCTCATGGCCCAATTTTCTACTCATATTTTAGCAGAAAAAAAGATTCGTACTTGCTTCGACGAAAGCTAACCGAGGAGATGCCGAGTTTCTTGACGCCCAAAAGTTCTGCACTTCAGAAGGCTACGAGTTCGGGGTGATCTCTTCTGCAGCTGAGGCTCAGTTGCTCCTTGATCAAATTGGCGGAGGTACGAACTTAGGCGTGCATTCTACTCGTGCAAAAATTGGGTCACAAGCCTATACGTAGTGTCTACTTTCGGCTCTATTGTAACCCCTATGATGGCATGTCGAAAAAGTAGTTAAATTTATAACACTAGAAGCATTTTGCTCATTTTATGTGTAATTAAAAATATAAAAGCCCGCTATTCTTCTGCTACATGGTTCAAGTAATTTTTTAGACTAAACTCACCAAAGGTCAAGAATTGTGTTTTGTACTAGTTAATATCCAAGCAATGCCCACTTGTACCACAACGATTTTAAATCATTTGCAGTATTTCATTCAAACTTTGGGCAAATGAACCAAAAATGATTTAGAACTAAGTATTATGTGTTAAATTTCATACTAGATCAATCAGTAAACGAATTATGTATACGAAAATGAGGAAGCTTGAGTTAGGTTGAGGAAAATTGATGTGTAAAATGCAAGTGCAAGCATCAAGAATTATGTGGCACATAGTACTGTAGAAGGAAATCAATGATAATTCATAGTTAAATCATGATCACAGAGCAAAAATATGATTTCATAGAAGCTTCATAGTTATTTAAATTCTATAGCTTCTAAAGTGCATTGTGGCAATGGCTAAATCATTTTAGAATGCAATTTCTCGCTTTGAGGTGGACGTACTGACCAATTCGACTATGAATATACCGTTAACAGCGAAAGAGGTCCATTTCATTTCAGAGAGAAACAGTATGAATTGATCAATCTAAGAAACGATTGATTACTTTCCTTCAACAGTAGTCATTTTCCTCACTGCAGAAATTTCCGCACGATGCGAGTACTCCTGCTACGCCTGGGTGTACTTGTCGGCCACTCTACGGTGGCATGACGGCAGCCTCGTTAACCAGTGCGAGGTGACCTTCTCGAATCCATCAGAAACTGGGAATTGTGTCGTCGTGGAGTGGAGTAGGGTAGGTTTAATCAAACAAAAGTGTGACCTTCAACCTCTCCCAGTCATTTGTCAAAAGTTTGAATGAAGACAACAACTCTGTGAACTGTTTAGATAACATGGAAGACTGGAATCTTGTTCTCTGCTTGAAGTGTGAAGCTCTCGTTAGCCACAAGATATAGTTTCACAAATTGACTAAAAAAAGTGAGCATATTATCAATGAGATTCGATGCTTTGAAATAGAAAACTGCTTTTCTTACTCTGGATAATTATTTCAGTTGATGAATATCTCACGTATGATAATGGAGGCCTACAGAATTATTGTAATTCGCCGTTAGTCGACCAATTATTTCAATAAGGGTTAATGCATAAAATCACTGAAAAGAATCGTATTGTTGTCTATAACATGGGTTATCGCACTCAAGTGGTTTAGTAAATAACTCACATTTTATTTATAACTTGCAAATGGCTAGATAAAGGAATATCTCCATTCAGAATTAACATATTATACGTATCACGAATTAGCTCAAGTTATCAGACGTCAGAACAACCGTCTGTGTAATTAGGTTGCTTCCAATTATCGGTCATTTACTGCTGCAAACGATGCGTTCCGTCTAACCAAGAGCTATGAAGAGAAAAAACTTTCTTCAGGGCAGTTTAAATTGGGATGTTACTTGGGATGTTACTACATTGGGAAATTACATAGATGAAAAAGTTAATTACGGTGCTTTTTATATTTGAGCGATGTCAAGCTCTGTGAAAAATTTGTCAAATTTTAATTTAAATCTTAAGTTAGTTTGACCACTGATATAACTGAATTAAAACAGACTTTTAAAGCTTCAGTGAACATAGGCTATACTTTTTTCTATAACATGAAGGCTAAACCTATGGATTCATCTGTTAATATCGATCTGACAAGCTTAGAAGGAACTGGTAATAGAAGAAACCCACGCCCATGCTATGATTCTGTCATGTTTCTATTGATAATTCCTATTTTTGGTCAAATATTCTGTAAAGCCGTAGTGCTTATGCGTAATGTTAGCCGACACAGGCACCAAAGTGGAGGCAAATTAGTTGATTTGGGAAATTTCTAGGTTATGATGATGTTTTTGTTGTTTACAGAAAAGTAAAGATAAATGTTAATGATGCGCTGGTAGCAAAAAATTAAATATTGAATGAGAAAAAATGTAGCAAAATTTCTCCACTGATATTACGATGAGTATGAGAAACTAAAAAGCAAATTCAAGCACGAGGACTAGCCCACAAAAATAAAACTGATTTCGGAGAACACTGATTGCTGGATAAATATTTACCTACTGTACATCATCATCATTCTCTTCGTTCAGAGATGCATCAATCGTGACAGTTTTCTCTTCATTTTTGATGTGAATTTTTCAGACGGCTTATTCGATGTCCGTCAACTCTTTCTTCCCATTAAGCAATTTATTCTTAGAAATGAAGTTGACTGCCTAGATTTCTTTTGCCTGCCTAAAATCTAGTGCGATTGACATCGATGATGAAATGCGAAACATGGCCTGCTCTTTTCACTCAATGATGATTTTGACCCTTGAAGCACTATGATCATCAGAAAAATTTGTAATGAAACGTCGATATGAATGCATGACCGATGAAGGTGGCTGAGGCACTGATACAATCAACCAAGATTAGTTTTTTTTTGCAGAGAAGTTAAAATGCTCCATGTGAACCTGACGGTAATTTGAAGATCATTTACTGTCACAAAGTGCTTCAGAGTTTGAATTTCTTTTTGCCAGTTTTCAAGGCACATTCTTGCATATTGCTAACTCATTATTGAGGTCTGTGGAGAAACATTTCGTTGGCAGATGACTTATACTGATTGAACTTTACAATGCCCTTATAAGTTACAGAAAAAGAATTTTATAAGTTGTCGTAGAGTTCAAAAAGCTCTGAATTCCGTTTGGTATCCCTAAATTGTATATTTTCTTGAGCATTAAGCTTCATTTTATCAAATTTTTCAAAACCATATGTGATCTTAAAAATACTTATTGTAAAACACTTCATTTCAGCACGAAATTCATCGTTCCTCTATGTAGATAATTGTAATCATGTTTGCACTGCTGTTTCACGATTGTCGAAGTGATATTTTGTTCATTCACTATTTCTTACATGAAATCGGCCACTCGAACACCGAATACAGGATGGACTCAACCCTTACATTATTTTTTATTGCTTCGATTTCTAACGAGTATAAAATTTACCAGCAGAAAATTTTTCATAACGGGAAATAGTCGCAACGAGTGATTAAATGACCCATTCCTCAAGAAGGAAATTATACAATAAACACTGTAAGAAATTAACTGTTCCCCGTGATAAGCTTAACAGCATGCATGTAATTTGGTAAAAACATAAACTCCCGTGTTCATAGGTCTCATTTTCTTCTCTCACAGTAGGTCTGAGGTTATGGGCTCATCTGCTCGTTTCAATACTCAGAGGGAATGAACTCTGGAAAAAATTACCGCCCATCGAATGACCCCGCCAAGTGTCTAACGTTGGTTTCCTACGTTTGGTCATGCATTTCCACCAAGTATGTGCGTAAAGTTGGCCATTGGTAACCCGGCACCATAATAGCCAGTATCAATAGCCGGCCAATGAGTTTACAGCATTTGAAAATAAGATATGGTTTCGTGTGTTTGACTTGGCGCCGTGCCGCACGTGTCTGATATCTTGCACTTAGCGAAGTTTATGCACATAATTAATTAACTTCAACGTTTTAATGGCTGAAATGATTGCGCTGATTGGTAAATATATTGACGCACGCATATTTACTTGTGTGCTTTAAACACCAATCAACCATTTGCTTTAAGAGTTTGGGCTTCGTTCAAAGTTAATCATTAAATTAATATTCCCACTGTCTTCGTTTATTTACTATCCTTAAGTTTATGCAGGCTTCAACTGCTCTCGGAATAGTGTTCAATGACTCGCACTGAACACCGCATGTTATTTGTAGGTTGAAAGGTTTAAAAATAACTGAACTTCAACGCAAATTTACCGCAAAATACAACGTACGAATATGTCGAAACGGATCGCAACTTGTTTCTATGAGACCGAGTGAAGTTTTTCGTTATTTATTACTTTGAAGGTACATCATTGACATTTTAAACTTGAATAATTCCGAACCTATATTTATTTTATGAGAAACAGAGAACTGCTAAATAGATGACTGAGGGTAAAATTATGATAAATGTACCTCGAAATATCAAACTCATCCCTACGCCACGAAGTATAGATCGTCCGTTCTCTCCACACGCAGCCACAACAAACGTCCTCTGTTGACATGGTAACGTGCTAGACTTCAGGTCTGGCAAGATCAGGGAGCGCAAATTGCGCGTGGCAAAACCTAGAGAATATTTCATGCAGCCTGTAAAAAATCAAGTAAGAGATATGTTTTAGATTTCGAGTGGTATTGAAATGTAGCCTATCCTTTTTTCAAGTCACTTGAAATAGAAAGAAGCGTGTAACTAACGTACAGTAAATTCTACTACCACATGAGAAATTTCATCTGAAAATGATTTGGAAACACGAATAAAGAAGAACACTGTACCTTCGATAGATGACCTGACCGATGCCCTTCGGTTTCTCGTTAGCCCCTCCGCTGATCAAAAGATTGGAGCATTCTCCTGAATTTCTAAGTCTTCTATCAATTTCTGATGCGCAATAATTGTCTTGCACTGATCTCAAATGCATTCACTACACTCTTTCATTTCACACGAAATCAGCTGCCTGCACATTGTTCAGGGAAGACGCTACGAAGTTGCCTTTCATCGCGAAGTGTGAGCAATAAATCGCCCGCACGCAATCATTACAATATCAAATTTTCGTTTTATTGATCGTTAATGTTGGTTTGCTAAGGGATGCAAGAAAACACCTTCGCTCATATCCAATTTAAATCGAGTTAATAGTTGCTAACTTTGGTACAAAATTTTTTAATTGATGGAGGGCGCAAACTTTTTGATTTGATCTAAATGAGGGAATCCCCTTCTTCATGATTTTTTTTGTGGCTTGTTTTTCGTTGCACCAATAGAAGATTTCATCTAACTCTAAACATACGTTAATACTTTCAATACATTTTTCTTCTCCTTAATTCCATTCAATGTTTTCCTGCTCCTTTTCAAAGTTCAAGATTCATCTCCACATTTATTTGGAATGATTTTTACCCTAAATTATTACATTAATCGATGCGATCACTTCATAAACGATCACTTAATTATCCTTATTAAGAAATAATGTTAATGATTCAGGAAATTGGAAGTTCTGGCTGCACGATCTGCGTTTATCATGAGCTTTGAATTTGGTAGGAAAGTGTTTTAGAATGATTTGGTTGATAACCCGACACTGCAAATGGCATCATCAATAATAGAGGTACCTGGGATGGCAATGTTTTTCCTCTATCATTTCATGGAAATAACAATTTTAAACCAAATTAATCTTCATTAATTATTGTCTAATAACATATTCACTCCAGTAAACTATTTCATGTATGTTATGGTGTGTCGAGATGGTAATGTTCTGTTTTTCATTTTAAATGACAATTCCTTTTGCACAAAATAAAAAAGTAACTGAACAAGGGAGGAATTGAATGAATTCCGCATTCGTATTTGATATCGCGCTATCGAAAGGAATTATTTCCAATAAGTATTTTACAAACCATCATGAAAATTTGGTATCATTTCGATCTTCACGTACAAGATTTTTCTTCGTTCTACTAGCACTGCTTCCCTGCATTACTTATATATATATTTTGAATTTGCGTCATAAACTGTTACAACTTCTTCTGAAAATATAGGTACTTGGAGCATTCATATTAGTTACAGTACTTCTATTTCTTTGTACTAAATTATTTATTTTACTTTGTTACCTGTATTGTTTACGTACATTTAAATTTGCTCCAGTTATCGTTGCAGCTTCTACTGATAGAACGCCAATCCAAGGCATTCGTGGTAGGCATTTCACTTCTATTTCTACTCATTTAATTTTTTTGTAAAGCTCTTTTTATATTAGCGGCTCAGATTCTTATCTGTGCGTCCTCTGTATAACTAAATCTAATAGTAATTCAGGTATTCAAGGTTTTTATGTTAGATGTCATATCACTGTCACTTCGCTTCAATACTAATCCATATAGTCTTTTGTTATACCTTTTGTGTTACGTGCAATTACCATTTGGTGCATGCCAGCTCGTGCAACTGCGCCATGAGCAATTTATATTCCAATGTTTTTGCCCAATTATACTAGGTTGAAGGCTGACCATCTCTGCGTGTTTGTAACTTTTTTCTTCTTTTAAATAATATTTTATTTTATAACTTCTCTTTGTACTGTTAGTATTTGTATGTTGTGTATAATTTTCTCGTATTTCACTTTAATGATTGACCATGTTGATATATATAATGATATTGACCCAGATCTCATTCATTTGAACACATTGTGTCCAAACCTAAATGAATCAGGAAACTGTTAACATGTAAATATTTGTAAATGCAGTAAATCAAAGAGAACAAGTTCCAATGATTTTTCAATGTTGCGTTGGAACTGTAGGTAACTCTATCCAAAATAGGTGAAATAACTTCTATTGTAACTGAGTTAAATCGTAACTTTGACGTTATTAGCTTCTCGGAAGTTGGCCGGATGACTCATCTAAAGACATGATTCAGATTCAGAACTATTATTGCCCTCATTCTCTTCGTTATAATAACAAACGTGGGGAGGCGACAATATTGCGACGAACATTGATGAAGTCATAATAAACTTATCTGAAATTACAACAACTGCATTTATTACGCGTAAAAATACACCGAAAAATAGACAAAAGCCCTGGATTACTGAAGACATCGTTAGCAATATAAAGAAACGGCAAGCGCACCTAACTCTGCTCAACGAATGGAGAATATCTAAGGAATAGTATAACAGATACAAGAATTATGAATCAGATGAAATAAGAATATCAATAAAAAATTAAGTTCAGCTCAAATTCAGTCAATTAAAAATTGATAATGAAAAATCTGCCACCAGCGCAATTCTTTCCACACCGAATAATAGTGTCATGAAAATGATTGAGCCCATTGTTTGATAATGTAACATATCACGATAAGATGGATGTTGCGACTAGGAAAAACAGTAAATAAACGAGTCGTGAAAACATAAATTATCGGTTAACGTAAACGAACGGAGATCAGTCTCGGGTTAAATAACCGCGGGAAACAAAATCACGATGATAAAAAATTATTTTTAATACTAAGACCCTCCATGGGCTGTTCAGTTACGTTCTGAAAAAAACTATTAATACGGCAGTATTGCAGTTATACTTGGAATAGTTTCGTTATTCACGTTATCTTGCAAGTTACGCTCAAAATAATAATGAAACGAAAAATATCGAAAATGTAATTCTTAATTATATGTCCAATGTTGGAGAGGATCACAGTATCTGGATGATATTGAAAATTCCTAAAAGGAACATTTCTTCCATTTTTTTTAATTCCCTTCGTGCACGAGCCATGCTATCTTCGCTAGTAGAACCACCCCCTATGAAGAAGTGTCTCACTCTCCACCTGGAAGTGAATCCTATACTACTGTAAGTGAGATTGTTGGTCGCCTATTGGTCCACTGCTTGCCTTTGCGTTACTGAATCAGGCATATAATCTAAAAAAATGATTCAACTCGTACAGAAATTATTACCCAATATTCGTGGTCGCCACTGCATGATAGCTGGAACGGTATTTCAAAACGTCTATCACAAAAAACAAGCGCGGAAATTCTTTCTGGCTACAAAAACAAGTAAAATAAAATTTAGTCACTTACTTGAAGGCTTTTTATCAGCTTTCTGCAGTGAAGTGTTTGCAGTGAAGTGTTTGTGTATAATTTTTACGAACGACTTTCATGACAACAACTATAAAAGCGCCATGAAATTCATCATTGTCATGAATATCTATGAATGAATAAAAAGAGCTAATTGATACTCGCATACGCTTATGGACGTACTACGAGTATAATACGTGATTACACTGGCATAAAAGTTAAAAGATGGTTCCCAGTATTTTTGGGGTTGAATTTCCGTTGACTTTACAGTACAGTCAATGTATTTTGCTTCATTGCAAAGAAATAAAAGAGTGAGTTACAAAATGACTGTATTTTAAAAGTTTAACTATCCCGTTGATTTATATTGGCTACTACAGCATTTGAACTTGCTTCCCGAGTAGCGAATCATTGAATATAAAAAACAATAGAGCACAAAATATACTGAACATTCTATTAAAAACTGGTTTGATTTCTGCATTTCCATTGAAGTCAGTGTTCAATTCGATACTCATAATACTAAGAGACTGCGCAAAGACTGTAAAATTAAAATAAGCACAACTGCTCATGGAATAAATTCTTCTCTACAAGTACTCATAAGGAAATAATATCTATTGTGTGAAAATATTTGGTTAGAATAATAAGGAAAGATATCATCAAAATTTTATTTGGAACATGAAGGAAGCTTGAATGTGCCAGAATTTGTCAGGACGTTACCGCAATCTTAGCCATTAGATGGATAAAAAATTTTTTTTTGCTAGCGTACCTCGTACTTTTATATACATAATACATACACTTATTCTCGAGCATTCTTCGATTCGAATCTCGAGCTGGAAGAAGCAAACTCTGAGGTTTCATTATTTGTAAATGGCAATTGG
Organism: Morinoia aosen; assembly: GCA_030386875.1. Classification (NCBI taxonomy): domain Eukaryota; kingdom Metazoa; phylum Arthropoda; class Malacostraca; order Amphipoda; family Talitridae; genus Morinoia; species Morinoia aosen. The sequence continues at coordinate 23,337,113 of CM059573.1, read as the reverse complement.
ACTACTGGGACAAGATGTGCGCATCTGATTTGCTGGCATTGCTCTCGGAGACCAGCACATTTGTCGTCGTAGAAATATTATTTTCACTAAATTATTACTGATGAATGTTTCACTGATCAATAGTACAGTATCCAAAGCACAGAATACTTTCGTTTGGAAAGGGTGTTCTGATAATTTGTAGTATTCCTGAAAAGTGTAAGGTATTGCTTTGAAATATCATCGGTGTTTTGTACTTTGTCGAATTTTCATGATGTTACATTGTTTGGTGAGTTAGTTAAATAATACAGTTAATCGAAGCATTTGTTTGCTTCTCTTGAAATTATTTTTAATCGTAGTAGCAGGTAGTAATCATTAATAATCAGGAACAAACATTTATGAAATTCCAAAACGACAATATCTCTATTTTTGCACACAAACAAAGTTTTATTTAATTATAAATAAACGTGTATACATACACAGGTTTTGAAAGATCATGTTATTTTTCGGTAGATACTTTACATTAACTTTCACGTTCGAGAGTTGATGACTGAATTCAACTAGGAAGGTAGGATATATATGATACAACCGATATGAAAAATACATTGTTAAATCTTATACATACTGTAATAGTTAATAACCTGCATTTAGGTTCTCAAGGTTTCATGATTACTGAATCGCATTGTACTTTGTTATTTTTACGATAATGAATCTGGAACAGGTTTTTGAGGATTATAAAATTATTATTGTTTTCGCTGTCCATCATTAGCAATTATTTTCTTGCAGTCTTGTGTCAATCTGACACCTCTTAATATAGCAACATCATTGATCACTTTCATTTGATGGACCACATTCTTTGCAATCCTAAAACTCATTTCCAAAGGCCAATCTTCCGCTTGTACGCTAGAAAAAATCACAAAGATAATCCCAGAATTTGAAGAAAGACCTTGTGTCGCAGTAAAAAATCTTCACGTTGTTTCTAGTCTATGCTTTTAATATCTATTTGAGTTTTCTTAGGTGGATCTATCTCTACGGGTATTGTGAGATCCTCTTTCATTTTCTGTTAAAAATGATGCAATCGAATCAAATCGTACTTCATCATTTAAGTCACTGTAAATTTTAAACTAATGTCTTTTGGATTCTTCTTCGTAAAGTAAATTTTTCCTTTTTAACCTAATAAAACATCTGAAAGTTAGTTTTAACGAATTTTGAAACAGCCTGTATGTTCTCCAGAATATTTCGGCAATACTAAATATAATTTACTCACTACTAGATGGTGAACTAAGCCAAAACTGTATGGGACATGAATTCGGCAGAAACTATGTAGAAAACAAATTATTAGTACTATACCATTTACAATTTGATTTGCTCTAAATGAATTTTGATTTGCTCCTCGTGAAAATAGAATTGCTCCAAGTGAATTTTGATTTGCTCCTCGTGAAAATAGAATTGCTACAAGTGAATTTTGATTTGCTCTTCGTGAAAATAGAATTACTCCAAGTGAATTTTGATTTGCTCCTCGTGAAAATAGAATTGCTCCTCGTGAAAATAGAATTGCTCCTATGCGGGGCAGTAAACACGATGAAGCTTGGCGGAGTTTTATTGGCCAGGTGTTGGCAGAAGGCAGGATTATGAACGATTGAGCACCTAAGCCTCGACAAGTACGGCTTTATATAGGGGGCATCCAGATACAGACAAGCCTACAGATGTGCGGCGCACATAGGCCCCCCTTTATCCATGAGAGAGTACTATTCTTCAAAATAAAAGTTGTTAAACGAATTTCAAGAATTCGCAGCATTAACTGAACCCATAGGTACCACGCAATCAAAAAAAAATTAACTAGCTAGCTCAACAATGAACAAAATAACAAGTAATGAATTCACAATTAATGAATTAAAAAAAAAATTAAATGACAATTTTAAATGAAAGATAACTATTATGAACCCGCTCGTAAGCCGTTTTTTATATTTAATTACGTTAACTGTATCGCAAACTCAAAAAGAAACTGAACAAATGTTATTAATACTCCAACCCAGCAGTTATTATAGATCAAGCAAAACAAGCAATCACGAGGGTAACTTGAGCGAACATCATATATACGTACCCGTTCGTTAAAAAAACTTCGACACATCATGGTTAATATCCTTAACTAAAAAAACCTACAGTTAAAACTTCTACGCAAGAACCGGTTACATAACCAACGGTTAAAAAGAATAAAACGCAAATAACGCATCGAACAAAACGCAACTAAAGTTAAAAACGCAACCGATAAACTTGAACTGCTGGAACATGCTAAATCAAAAGTACATTGTCGCATATTACCAATTTACCCTTCGCTCCTAACAGCTTGGTTTTCAATATAGTTAAAAATAAAACGCCATACAAAAACATGAAGTAAATTTTTAGAAATACAACAAAATTAAATTTACGCATCGCAAAAAATCATTAACACAAACATTGCATTCAAATAAATGTTTAAACCCTTTTTTAAACTGTTAAATTGATTACATATTACCGCAATCAACCAAACAGAGTATTTTAAAAATAAATTTTAACACACTCTCAAAACATGTTTATACGGCATATGAGAATATTAAAAAACCCTTTATAATTGAAAAGCAAAAATAGCAAAAGCAAGGAAACACGCAAAAGCAAAGCAATTGACTTACCGTGCTTAATAAATAATTTCAGCACGACGACAGCCACGTGCAAAGATGGTAAGGAATAATAGTAAAAACGCTATTTCATATTTGTTAACATAACATCAATCCAATTAAAAAAAACAAATACCCTTGGGATTATCGCAAATAAAAACCCCTATTAAACGAAAGTATTTCAGACAAATTGTAACATTACCCCAAAAAACGTGAGTCGCAACATCACATTTTAAAAATATACGTATTCTAGTAATTTTACTAACGTAAAAATTAATAATTAATTTGCTAATTAATATTTCAAGAGTTTTAACGCGTCGATATTGAAAAACACAGCAACCTTAAAGTTAAGATTACATTTTCACAGGGGTCATAATAGAAACACTGCGCGCATTCATTATCGCATTTTTCTTGCGATTCTCATTTCTTCCAATTAACTGCACGCCAATATTTCAAGAGCGTCGCAATTTTCAAATTTTCAAATGCCTAAATTTAAACACTTAAAATTTTTCTAATTCACTTTAAATTTCACCCATTATCGAAATTTCTAATTTTCACGCTAGGCAATTTCATGGCTACAGTTCATTACTGCTCCTGATTGCGAAGATTGTATAAGATTGTAGGTTGACGGCGTAGATTGTATAGGATTGTCCCCAATCCCATGGGGATTAGCAGCATCACCACGATCGCGTGGTGATTAGTAACCTCACCACGGTTAGCCACGGCTGTGCAGATGATGACAAAGTCGTCATGGGTAGCAAATGCCGTCGACACCCATGTGCCGCCATCGATGAAACTACCATCCTCGCCCATCGATGGTGCTCTCCGATCAATCGCCTCTGAAAGGAAGACACAGAAAAGATTAGCATGACCGGCATAAAATTAAAGAAATAACCTACAAACATAAAGTTTGATATCAGAACTCGGAGGTCTGACAACAGTCACTAAACAACCACGATAGTCGCAAAAAATAAAAAATACAAACTCTGATCGTATCGAAAAAATCATTACCGTATATCACGATCAGACACCTGTCTTTAAATTTTAATTAAATTATGCTGATCGCCGAACATTCCGACGGGACAAAAATAGCTCGGCAAGAGACTGCAGCAGCGTTAAATTAACCCATCTCGCCAGATGATTTGCAAGCTCAGCGATTGCATTTCGCATCCAACTCAAACGTTCACGATTAAATCTGTCAATTCAGCGACTCAAGTGTCTGAGTGAATTCGAGAAGAAATAAACGCAACGTCTTAGCGACAAGCCGACACCAGACAGTACACATTCCATTTACCACTCAGGTTAACATCAAGTATTACTTCTAGTTAAATGAAAACAACGCAACGCAAAAACTGAAATATAACATATAAAAATATAACACACGGATTACTGAGAATAATATGAAACACAACGCATGTTGCACAGCGAAATAAAACTCCTTAAACTATGGTTATTAACCTTAACGTACTGTTAACTGCTAAATAAGGGTAACAAGGTAAATCGTAACTCGTCGTGTCGTAGCGACGTCAATCAGTGTACTGAACTCGTCATTTTAACTCACAGCTTAACCTTTCTCAGGGGTAACAAATGATTTAGGTTGCTCTTAATAATTTTAGTACCAATCTTGATCTCAGCCCAATTTCGTCTGACCCTTTGAACTACAGCTGGACCCACCCAGGTCAGCTCTAGCTTATGTTTTTTTTCGTGATTCTTTAAAAGAACACGATCACCTACGTTAATATCCTTATTGCGTTGCTTGAGATTTCTGTATAAATTTCTCTCTGTTGTATTGTTTTTAATTAAATTCCTAATATTTTCTACGGTCCGGGTGGCTTCCCTTGCCCGCAATTTAACTAAATCCAATTCTTCATCATAACCATAAATTACTGAATCAAAACTATCGGACTGGTAGTAAGCACATGTATCACGATTAAATACAACGTAGCTAGGTGTTTCGCCTAAAGTAGAATTCAACGAGTTATTTAATGCATTCTCAACAACTTCTAGTAATTGATCCCACTCTGCATGAGCAAGCGTGTTTACATACAACTTTAACAAGTTCGTAATCTTCTTGTTGTTGCGCTCTACAATAGCGTTAGAATGTGGGCTGTACGCCAAAACTTCCCTTTTAGCAATAGCATGTATTTTGGCGAATTGTTTTTCCGCCATTGATTTAAATTCGAGGGCGTTATCAGATATGAGAGTTTTGGGGTAGCCTAACAACGAGAAACAATTACTCAAACATGAAATTATTGTGTCCGTACGACGATTGGAAATAGCATACAACCTGCAAAATCTGGAGAACAGGTCGGTGATGACCAATATGTGTTTATTCCCCCTCTCCGTAATTTTCAGCGGTCCAAGAAGGTCCATTGATACAACTTCAAATGGCTCTTTAGCTATCGGAGCTGTCAAAATTTTAATTGGCACAGAAGGTCTTGCTTTAATTAGTTTACACACTTCACAGTCTTTTACAAATTTTCGCACAATTGTTTTTTCCAAATGATTGTAATACTTCAGCTTAAACTTGAACAACGTATGAACGTCGTCCGTGTGGTACATGCTGTGGATTGCTAAAATAGCTTTCCCCATCAATGAGTTAGGTACGACTGCTGTAAGAATTGTACTAGGCCTATTGTCAATCTGTCTACGTCGATACAGAATGTCATTTAGAATTAAAAATTTTTGTAGGTCTGGAATATTCGAAATACTGTCATTCAGTAAAGCGTTTTTAACTTCAATGCAGAGTGCGTCTTTGTTCTGTTCGTCGATAAATTCTTTAATCGTCCAAGAAATCTCAGTCTCTTTCGGTACATAACTGACCAGCTTGGGACGAGCGTCTTTGTCTGCGTCAACACTGTCTCCATGCGGCGGGTCAACCACCTCGTTATTCGTCATGCGTGCGTGCGTGAGTTTTTTCCGTGATCGTGTCTCCACAATACATACTTCTGATTCAAATGCGGATTCCAAATCATCACAACGATTTAGTTCTTTAAGGTTTAATTTCTCGTTATTTATAGGTAATCTGCTTAAATAATCTGCTACAACATTTTCTTTACCAGGTAGATATTTTATGTTATGCTTCTCCGCATAACTGTGTAAGGAATATCGCTAAGGATCCGAATAATCGTCCGGCCAACGACTTATTCATAAATGATTCAAAAGACCAAATAATAAGCCTGATTTCTGCGAGAAAACATTGCAACGTTACGTCCTAGAACAATCGACTCTTCAGGAACAACGCCCAGACGACGTCGATACGCGTTACGAACGAAGACGCTAACGGAAGATGCTAAGAACCTCAACGGATGTCTTCATTTGCTTTAATTCATATGTTTAACATTGTTTTGTGGGGATTTTTATATAGTAATGAGGGTAAGGTTAATGATGTATGTTTTCTTTCGATAGTAGGGATGTATCACGTTCTTATTGGTAACCTTGTTAGGTTGTTATTCAGAGTTGGCACCTCAAGGTGACGCCGAACGCGGTGGCTTGAGAGAGCGGCGGCAGTCCGGGCGAGGTTACCATCATAAGCAGTCGCATACAAATTTGTCCGCCTTCCTAGGCCCAGTTGGGCCGGGGCCTCGCCTCTTATAACGATACGAATCATTGGAAAGATACTAAAACGACTCAAGTATCTTCGCGACATCCATTTGTGAACATATTATACTTAAAATCCGTGGCGACGTGATCACAACCGTAAACCTTGCCGGCCCACCCACAACCGAACATGGCGGTTGCCGCTCCGGCGTACCTGCCATACATCGCTCTGACTGCGAGACCAATCTCCAAATCTCAAGATAAGTTTCCCTCTGATTTCATGTCAAACCCCAGTCCCCACTCAAGCTTCTGAGTATATTAGGGTGTGAATGCGTAGATCGCGTGCGTTCAATTAATGCGTATTTTCGATGATTAATGTCTCAATATTTTCCTGTGTCCAATAGCGAATTTCTTTAATGTCCTTGTGTTCTTCATATCCTTTAGATAGTTAGGAAAGGAGGATGATATGATTTAGAAAGAAAAGAATAATAATGTTTGATGCCAGGAAACACGGCTAGAATGCACGATTAATTTATGGCCTTAAGTCGCTCGTAACGCTCCCCGAAGATTGAATTAAATATTTATACAGAAACCCTGTATTGGTGGCAGCTACCTTGATATTACCAAGTAGAAAATATATGAATGGTGACGAATAATCTTGATGTCACGAATAATATAACATAAAAAAATATCATGCATCGCAACAAAGAATAACGGCAGAGAAAAATGAAGACCGTGACCTCAGCGAGATAAAATGAATAGGGTCACGACAATTTTACGACTGGATCGAACGCATGAACACTAATACACCACCGCGCCATATTGGTATCCTCAGGTAGTTTTTTAGTGATAAGCGGCGCCAAAGGTTTATGATCTGAATATACCCGGTCGGGGTATCCAGTTATTAAATATTGGAAATATTTTAATGCAGAAAAAATCGCGAAGAACTCTTTCTTGGTAGTGGAATATCTTCGCTGGCTCGAATTTAAATTTTTACTATAATAAGCTACAGGTCTTAGAATTTGATCGCTTGAATCATCTGTCTGCATTAGTACTGCTCCTATTCCTGAATTAGATGCATCAGTAAAAACATGGAAGTCTTTAGTATAGTCAGGATGTCTTAAAACTGTGTCTGAAATCAGGGCTGATTTCATAAAGTCAAAGCTCTTCTGGCACGCGTTTGTCCAAACATAGTCAACATTCTTCCTTAAAAGATCGTATAAAGGATTCGCCACCTCAGCAAAATTTGGTGAAAAATCACGGAAATAATTGGCTAGCCCCAGGAACTGTTGTAATTCCTTCACATTACTAGGAGCTCGGCAATCTTGCAATTTCTGAGAATATTTACATTTAATACCATCGGCGGCGATGATGTGGCCTAAATATTCCAACTCTTTTTTGAAAAAATTACATTTCTCGAGCTTTAATGACAAATTTCCGGATCGAAGCATCGTAAGGACGCTTTCTATATCCGTTAAATGCTGATCTTTATTTTTGGAAAAAAACAATATATCGTCTAGGAAGACGAATGCAAGTTTACCCAAAATGGGTGCAAGGGCAGAGGTCATTACTCTTTGAAACACGCCCGGTGAGGTCGAAAGACCAAACGGGACACGACAAAAATGAAATTTACGGTAGTTGATGCTGAAGGCAGTATACTTTCTACTCTCTTTTTCTAGTTCTATCTGATGAAACGCCGAACGGAGGTCCAGGTTAGAAAACCAGGCGTTACCTCCCAAGGTCGATAAAATTTCGTCAATACGGGGTATTGGATATGAATGTTTTATAATGATCTTATTCAAGTCACGAAAATCAATTACGGGACGAAGGTCCCCGCCTTTTTTCTTAACTACGATAACAGGAAAATTAAAGTCTGAGCTAGACTCTTCAATTATCCCCTGCGAGAGCATATCATCTGTAATTTTCAACACCTCTTCTTGGTATTTGTGAGGTATACGATAAGGAGCTAAATTTAGTACCGGTGCATCCGGTTTCAACTGAATTTGGTGCTTCATAATATTCGTAACACCTATCGTCTCTCCTTCAAGTGTAACTACATCACGGAACTTATTCAACAATTTAACTAAAGGTAACTGTATGTCTTCTTCATTACATGAAATGTCCTTTTCCGTCAAAACACGTCTAACCTCCTGCTCTCCAACTTTTGACACACCTACTTTTGCTATTACTTCTGCACCTTCTTGTGCATTAACTCCTAACTCCTCGTTATCAACGAGAATTTCACGTCCACCACGAGTATCAGCGTCCAAACCAAGTTTTCTTCCAACCATGGCTTTTTTTCCACCACCAGCCGAAACAACCTGTATCGGATCTGACACCGTGACAGAATTTACTTCCACATTATGAGCGTCTCTGAGTGCTGTTTCCACACTCGTTAAATACACCTCGCTCTCAATATCATCTGCTGCAACTAACTCTACATTACACAGTATCGTATTCTCAGACAAATACACAGGCTCTTCATTTACATTTAGAACCATTACCGGTACCACACCGCCTTCATCAACTCGAACAATTGAGTCTGCTATAAGAACGCCATTTTCGAGGCATCTTTTTGTAATTATATACTCTCCTGGAGTTGCCTTCTTAAGGAAGCCATACACAATCTTTAGCGAGTTACCGGGCACCTCCACTTGAGAGCAATGGACTATTAACTGCCTCGGACTCCTCTGTGACGTCTCAGCCACAGCAGTGATTTTTTCTTTTCTCTGCAGTTATTTTTCTCTGACAGGTAACTGACTCTGTCTCTCTTTCTGGCAACAGCAATATCCGAAATTAAACAGTCACTGTTCACAATTTTTTTCATCACTATTTCTCTGCCTAAAACTGGCTCCATATTTAAATCACAAAATGGAATTGAAATGCCATCCCAAAAAAGTGTTTTATCTTTAAAATTAATTATCGCGTCTTTCAAAACGTCACGGCCCAAAATCAGGTCATAGTTGAATTTGGCCTCCTTTACGATCAGTGCACTTGTTTTAATTATTTTGCCAGTGCCTGGTATTGCAATAGACAATTCCACCTCACCACTTACGTTACTTTTACCATTTATGCCTTTAACTGTCAAACGACACGGTTTAACTTCTTCGTTCAAATTTTCAACTTGCCTATAGCTGATTAGGCATTTTTCTGACCCGCTATCGAGCAAAGCACTTAAATACTGATCGTTGTTCTTAATGATCATAGTTGGCTTATTGCAATCCTTAAATGCAACTAATCCAGCATTTTTGTTAAAATTTTTCACAACGCTTACTGAAAAATATGATTCAACTGCATCGCTTTGATCTTGCCTATCCGTAAGCTCTTCGTCCGACAACGAACTGTGCCTATTTTTACAGTTAAATACGGGATCAATGAAAGATTTGGTTGTTTCGGTGGTATCTGGAATTTCGGTCATGGCTGTAAGATTAACGAGGGTACGACCAACCTCGGGCTCAGTCAAATTCAAATTCTCCCTACTACCTCTACCTGTTCCTAATTTTGCCTTAAAAAATCGTCAGATTCGGCCTCCGCCCAATGAACTTCACTCTTACCACGGTTTGTGCTACCTCTACCGCGTGAATACGCCTTATAATTCCGTACTTCTGTTCCTGTAGCTCTGCAATTTTTTACTACATGGGTTCCACCACATGCAAAACACCCTCTGGGAAACTGATCTCTCTTGGGCCTGCATTCGAAATGCCCTACCATTGAACAACTATTACAAAACGGAAAGCCGCGTTTTTTTGTTGCTTCATACTTGGGAAATGGCCTGATGCCTGACCAGCAACATTAGAACTACTATTCATCATGTTACACTCCAAAGATCCACTAGCTCTGTCACCCACGTAACTACTAAATTCTCTTCCTCTGCTACGTGAATTTCTTAACCAAGGCTTAGGAGTTATCCTACGTACTCCTGAACGGTAGTTTCTACGGTAATTACCGACACTTCCGTAGAACACCTCATTTTCCGGAAACTGATCTGGGGCATCAATGCTTTCATCAAACTCACTGTTCACCTCTGTTACGTAACTCTCACTTTCGTTCCTGACTTGATACTTTTGCGCAAGGATATTTTTAGTCTCGGCCTGACCTCTGACGGTTGAAATTAACCTCGCCAACAGCTCCTCAGCTGTGCTGAATTGGTGTTCAAAAATTTTCCTAGCGAACGACTCATCTAAAAGGGGACCGAGGACTGTCAATGCCAGACTGTAGGACATGCTATCATCTACAAACTTTTTTAACTCTTCCTGCGTTGCGCAGGACTGAAAATACGGGTGCCTTTGCCACCCCAGTGAGGTTGAAGTCAAAATACTCTCAGTAAGCTTTCGTATCTTTGAAAACGCCGTGACCAACTGCGCAGCTAAAGCGTTATTTTTGATCAGTTGCAATTCATTTAAATCACAGGCAAGGGCGTGAATACTTTTTTCTCCGCGACAGACATAAATGTCTTCTAGAATTTTAACTACCTGATCGAAAGTGTAATTTAAATCTGCATTGAAAAGTTTGGTCATAACTGCATTGAAATCACCTACGTTCTTATTTGCTGATCGTACAAGAAATTCTTTGCGTCTTTCGTCACTGGTAGCGTCTGGCAGTAACGTCATATATGCCTTCAGGTTCTGTATATGGGTGGAAAATGTCTTATTTTCGAGAAACTCCCCATCATTCTGACGGCGTCTCCCACGGAAAATGGGCAACTCAGCATTAGTCATTATGGTACCTACAGTAGGAACATTTATATTCGCAGCAATGTCGCGTGCAAGTTGAGTCGGGTTAACATTACCACTAGTACTGGGACCAGCCGGAGTCGTCATCGTGGCAACTTCTGTCACACTAGTCACTCTTGGGTTGCTAATTCGTCCGTATCTAGTTGCAGTAGGATCTGTCCGTATGACCTCGTTGTCACTGTCATAGTAATCAGACATCAATCCTATTTCCTAACACCAATTCAAAAATTTCCCTATTCTCAATGAAATGTCAAAATCACAAAAATCAATCACAAATCAATCAAAAACAATGGCGCACTCCGAAAAACGAAAAGAGAAAATATACATCTAAATTCAATCAATACACGGAAAAATTAAAAATTGTACACAAAATAATAATCTCAAATAGCAGTATTAGTAACTAAAAACACAACCCCAATACTCACAATAAAAGCAATAAATAGCGGCACTATTTCCTAAAAAATTTAACTTTTCAAGCACCGCAATCAGATCTATTCGTGCTGTCTTACCAACACTACTACGGTGCACGTGACAGCGCCTCTCACGCAAGAGCATCAAAAAAATTATAGCTGCTGAACAGCAAAAGGAATTTCTTTCGAAATTACAGCTCCGAATAATCAAAATCAAGGTTTTTAAATACTTCTACTAACTCTGCTACTCAAAAACAGTAAAATATTCGACTCACAATAATTATTGAAGGTAAACAGGTGGTTAAACAGCTAAATCCAGATACGATGGTCGCAGATGCGCCTTCCACAATTCTCACAGCGCAACTGCCTGCTTGTGGCACAGCAGTGCTCTACCGGACGTACACGGAAAAAAATGAAATAAAAAAAATAGCCTGCTTGGAGACAGAGACTCGCTCGCACCTAGAGACAAAAATTCTTCAATAAAGACTTAACTGAAACAAATACGACGGCTGCAGATCACGTCGCCTGGCTGCTGCTATGCTGCTGCTGTTGTTGAAACGCTGAGAATATTCTTGACTGATGCTGCAAGATGGTTCTGATGTATAACTTGGTACCACGTTGATGAATTGATACCTTATAATGGTAGTACGTGTCACTCAGCACGGGTACAGTTATTGGCACGTTTTATAACACCACAAGTTCGTAGTAAAGTATCTCAAAACAAGTTAAATCAAGTTGTTGATCACTCAATTGTTTGTATCACTTGTAGAATTTAAAAAATTGTTCCTTTACTGACTATTTGTTGCTGGGAATGCGGAGATTTTGACTTCGAAGACTATCTCAATATCGTCCCGGGATTCATACACCAAAATCCTGGTTCGTAACGGTGAGTCGCGGTGTAGAAAAATGTTAATTTGGGCGTATGCTTCTTGTAACACTTCTTTTGGTACACTTATTCCGAAAACGATTGTAGTTTCTTGCGGCTGCCACAGCTGGTTATTTTCTCCGTGACACATCAAGATGTTATAATGTTACGAAATAGTCAGTTATCGGACACTTGTAATCCACTTAATCACTTATTGCACGATTCTGCGAGCGTGAGTTCAGTTCAACACACATACTTGGGCCACCACATATGCGGGGCAGTAAACACGATGAAGCTTGGCGGAGTTTTATTGGCCAGGTGTTGGCAGAAGGCAGGATTATGAACGATTGAGCACCTAAGCCTCGACAAGTACGGCTTTATATAGGGGGCATCCAGATACAGACAAGCCTACAGATGTGCAGCGCACACTCCAAGTGAATTTTGATTTACTCTTCGTGAAAATAGAATTGCTCCAAGTGAATTTTGATTTGATCCTCGTGAAAATAGAATTACTCCAAGTGAAATTCTATTTGCTCTTTGTCAATTTGCTATCAATATAAATAATTTTTAGTTTGTTATAGTTACAATATCAAAATTACGTAATGTTTCTTTCAGCTTGTGCATTTAAAATAAATGAAATACTATATATTACCCTAAACACAGGGTTGAACCTTGGTCTGAACCTTTCTTGATTGCCAAATCTGTGCTCTCATGGTTAATTAATATTAATTAGTAAATATTTAAATTTTATTTAATGTTAATTATTAATTAATTATCTTTCAATCAATTTTGCAAAAATCCTAATTGATTGATTACTTCTTTAATTATTTACCCTATCAGTAAAAGACACATAAGCAAAGGAACCATATAAGCAACTACCCAAGGGTTATTTCCCACCGACGATCATCCGGTATATGACACCCTATCAAATAAACCATTATTATTATTATCCTCATTAAACATGTTTAGGTCGCAATCCAGGGCGGAATTGGACAATGAATTGATAGAAAGCGTTTGAAAAAAAATATGTATTTTTCTGATAATTCGTGTACAAATGCATTTTGATGAAAAAGTACAGTAATGTTATCGGAAGAATAATACTGCTGAAACGTCACAACTAAACATCACAAAATGAAATGTAAAGCATATATTACAACGTTTGCACAAGTTTTGATAATTATTTCCTCATTAACATATTTAAATTATTATTATTATTATTATTATTATTATTACTATTATATAAGCAAGTTTTAGCCTCCCTTAACCACGACAAAGATGTTCTAAGAGAGGAAAGAGGAAGGCACCATTTAGCATGGAGTTAAGGGAACGCGGAATCTATGCACAAGGTGCACGGAAAGAGTAAGCTAGGAAAGAAGTTCATGAAACAAGAAAAAAGTTGAAGAAGAAAGTAGTAGGTGCTGAAAAACAGGACAGCAGTGAACCGAAGAAAGATGGTCCGTAACAAAACAAAAACCTATTTTATTACAACAAAAATGAAGCCTACCTAACCTTTAGCTCGGGCCCTCACATGGTTCCCCTGGGAGCGCTAATTCCCATAGATACAATAGTTGTATCCCCCTGAGGGGACATATTTCTATAAGATCTCTTTGATCAACGTCATGATCTTGTTGTACCTTTCTGCGAAGTTGTGACAGAGTAATCGAAGCATTTTCTTCTATGGCTGTTGTCAGTGTCCTCAATATTTCGGGACATTTCTTATATTATTTGTTCCTTTCTTCTTAGATATGACTTGCTTATTTTACTTCCACCTGTATGCAGTCTTAACATTTATTCCAAGTGCGTTTGAAACTTTCTAATAGTCCTCTTCGTTATTGAAAGCTTCTATTATTCTCTGTCTGTCTCACGCACTTGTTTTATTATACTTCATCTATATATATAGAAGGTTTTGGTTTCTGAGAAATGAAGATGTTTGGAGTTGAGGTGGACACTTATTGCTGATGACGTTAGCATGTCTACACAAGGTGCGACGTGATGTGCAGCAGTGTGCAACGTGGCAGTATCTCTGTGATGCTTCTTTGATCAAAGTGTCTGAGGTACGACTCCTCTGTCTAATGGTTTGATAATGAGTAATGGTTCATACAACGAAAATTATATTCTGTATTTTTTTGTAAATTATACTCAGCAAAAACTCTGTATCTTTGTACGCATTATTGGAATACAATTACTTTACAAAGAAAAATAAATTTCTCTAAGATGCTTTCAAATAACATCATAAAGCCAGTAAAATACTTATGTAATGATTTAAAATTAAAAAAAGAGCAAATCAAATTTCACTTGGAGCAATTCTATTTTCATTAGGATCAAATAAAAATTCACTGGGAGCAATTCTATTTTCACGAGGAGCAAATCAAAATTCACTTGGAGCAATTTTATTTTCACGAGGAGCAAATCAAAATTCATTTGGAGCAATTCTATTTTCACTAGGAGCAAATCGAAATTCACTTGGAGCAATTCTATTTTCACGAGGAGCAAATCAAAATTCATTTGATGCAAATCAACTTGTAAATGGTAAAGTCCACCCCCTTTATTTGCAATAAAAAAGGATGAAATGAGAGAAAGGCTGTGAAAAAAATACAATCGCTCGAGAGTTGATGAGGCCGCGTGAACACGGCCCGTCAAAATATATAGGGCTGGAGCTTGTATCACAGATACGCTCCTCACACACTTGGTCTCCTTGGATGGTCTCCTTGGGCAGGGGCCTTGGATGGTCTCCTTAACAATAAATGGAAACATAAATTTTGTATACGGAAACTTCTTTTGAGATTTTCAATCTCTGCAGTAGCAGCTAACATTGTTTCACGAACTTTTATGAATGGTCATCTCTAGAACCAAGACCTTGAAAATGCTCAAAAAGAGTCTGAAACCACAGATGTTTGACGTGTGTAAAAATATTGAGAATATTAATTGCATTGATTTTCGCTCACAAGTTACGCAGACGCATGAATACCAGGTGGACGAGACATTATTCCACACTAGGATGTAATGGTCCAAAGAATTTTAGGGAAGTTCATTGGATTTGAGTGAAACTGAAATTTAAAAGTAAGAAGTGTAAAGAAGTGAAATGGAAACAATGTCTATATGGTGATGGCCATTGCAATTGCTTTGAATGACATGGCAGCTAATCGACGATATATTCCGTTCGTATTCATGGAAAAAACGACAGACTATATCACTGATAGTTATACTTAGTCCTCAATTGTTGCGTGATGCCGGGATTCCTCATGTCAACCCCGGAGCCGACGCTGTGAATCGTGGCAGTTAAGCCCAACATGTCAAGGCTTACGTTTTATTGCTCATTTTTCTGAGACATTTCATAATACAAAGTATTTGTTTTAGGCCAGAAATTCAGAATGTGGCAATGCTCAAGATTTAGATACCGAAAAAGTGATTCATGCAAATTTCTTTTTTTTAAAGAAAAACTCATCGAGAGAAATTGTAACACACCTGTGTGTGTCAAACAGTTATTCAAAGAAATACTGACAGGTATTGGAGTATCTTCTTTGACCACAAGCTAAAATGGTTGAGAGAGTTAAATCACATATTTACATTTCACACAGCCAAAACTGAACTCTGCGTGCCTTTTGTGAATGGAATATTATTCTCTCTAAAAGCATTAAGATCTCCGCTATTTTTTCTGAAACTTCGTAGATATTGTCAGTACATTCGTATAATTGCTAGTCAGTCGGAGGAAGTGTAACATTCATGTGAAATAATGTTGACACACGCTGTGGCGTGGTTGACCCACTTATGTGTGGCATGCCAGCACATAGCGTGCAGTAGTATGCCGCAATACAGAGACTGATGATGTAGGAATATATTGATGACACAATTTTGTGACAACTTTACACGCAAGAGTGCGACGGTTTTGAGACAAAAAAATTTCTCAGGGCTTTTGCGCCATCATAAACCACTCTTAATTTTTTAATTTCAAAGTCTCAATTCCTCAGCAAGAAGATATCTGTCCAGGCCCAGTAAGTTAGTATTTATAGTGTAATATTACATATTTGGTCGTAAAATTATATAAGTTTGAACTTTTTATTTTTGTCTCAAAAATCCCCATGAAAGAGGCCAGGCCAATGTGATGCGAAGATGTTCGTTAGCATCAATTTAAGAACTAGGTATTTTGTTACAAAATTTAAAACTGCGGAAAATTTTTCCCAAATGTGCATGAAGACCTAAAATGACTCTATCAACACTATTTTCCCGTCAAAGTTAGATCTTTTATCATTGTTTCAGCGTAGTTGAAGGCACAATAATTAGTTCTTCCAATCAAAATTCGTGAGACATTTGAATCCATAAGTATTTTTGGTGATGGAGAAAAGGTTTCGAAAAAATGAGTCAGTGTTAGGCCTATGTATGTTAATTTGAACTTCTTACAATAATTAGAGGGAAATAAGAGCTGTTTCCTTCATTTGCATCATCGGATGATTCTGAAAGTAATCAATCATTAACACAAGGTTTGGAGACATTACCAAGTACATCAGGGCAAGTGTGAAAAACTAGATTATTTCTTTTCCAACTTTTCAACATTGCAAAACCTTTCCAGAACATCACGGTAAGAACAGTGGTAAGAAATTCACTTTACATATTTTAATTGATCCACTGTCAATATTTGAAAAATTCACTAACTCTGTAGCAATATTTTGAAAACAACATTTTGATCAACAAACGTCATCTTAAGGCTGAAAATACATATAAAAACACAGTCACAATGATAAAATGCAAATCTAATACCCAAAGCTTCATCACACAAAGTGATAATTCTGAAAATGACAGCACAAGAAAATGATCAGAAGCAAAATTTGTACCTCAGTACTGGTGAGACTACATCTTTTTACTTAAATTTAAAAAACTCAATTTTAATTTGAAATAGCCCAGGTTCTATTTGAAATAGCGCAGGTTTTATTTGAAATAGCTCAGGTTTTATTTGAAATAGCTCAGGTTTAATTTGAAACAGCTCAGGTTTTAATTGAAATAGCTCAGGTTTTATTTGAAATAGCTCTGGTTTTATTTGAAATAGCTCTGGTTTTATTTGAAATAGCTCAGGTTTAATTTGAAACAGCTCAGGTTTTAATTGAAATAGCTCAGGTTTTATTTGAAATAGCTCTGGTTTTATTTGAAATAGCTCTCGTTTTATTTGAAATAGCTCTGGTTTTATTTGAAATAGCTCAGGTTTTATTTAAAAAAGCTCAGGTTTTTTTCATAAAGCTGTTTTTTTAAAAAAGCTCGTTATTTTTCAAAGAGCCCAGTTTTTATCAATAAGCACAGGATTTTTTTTCAAAAAGCTCAATTTTTTTTCAAAAAGCTCAAGTTTTATAACTAGGTCACATTTAATATTGAAAATTTCATATTCACTTCGAAATGCTAAGTTCACTTTGAAAAACCTAGGTAGAATTTGAATAACCTAAGTTCAATTTGAAAAACCTAAGTTCAATTTGAAAAACCTAAGTTCAATTTGAAAAATCTAAGTTCAATTTGAAAAATCCAAGTTCAATTTGAAAAAAACCTGAGTTCAATTCGAAAAACCTAAGTCCAATTTGAAAAACCTAACTTTAATTTGAAAACCTCAATTTCTATTTGAAAAACCTTGAATTCTATTTGAAAAACCTCAAGTTCAATTTGAAAAACCTCAAGTTCAATTTGAAAAATTCCAAGTTCAATTTGAAAAACTCCAAGTTCAATTTGAAAAACTCCAAGTTCAATTTGAAAAACTCCAAGTTCAATCTGAAAAACTCCAAGTTAAATTTGAAAAACTCCAAGTTCAATCTGAAAGACCTCAAGTTCATTTTGAAAGACCTCAAGTTCATTTTGAAAGACCTCAAATTCATTTTGAAAGACCTCAAGTTCAATTTGAATGACCTCAAGTTCAATTTGAAAGACCTCAAGTTCAATTTGAAAAACTCCAAGTTCAACTTGAAAAACTTCAAGTTCAGTTTGAAAGACCTCAAGTTCAATTTGAAAGACCTCAAGTTCAATTTGAAAAACATCAAGTTCAATTTGAAAAACACCAAGTTCAATTTGAAAGACCTCAAATTCAATTTGAACGACCTCAAGTTCAATTTGAAAGACATCAAGTTCAATTTGAAAGCCCCCTTAAGTTCAATTTGAAAGACCTCAAGTTCAATTTGAAAACCCCCTCAAGTTCAATTTGAAAGACCTCTAGTTCAATTTGAAAGCCCCCTTAAGTTCAATTTGAAAGACCTCAAGTTCAATTTGAAAACCCCCTCAAGTTCAATTTGAAAGCCCCCTTAAGTTCAATTTGAAAGACCTAAAGTTCAATTTGAAATTCCTCAAGTTCAATTTGAAAGACCTCAAGTTCAATTTGAAAAACCTCAAGTTCAATTTGAATAAACTCAAGTTCAATTTGAAAAACCTCATGTTCAATATAACAAACCTCAGGTTCAATGTAAAAAAGCTCATGTTCAATGTAAAAAAGCTCAAGTTCAATGTAAAAAAGCTCAAGTTCAGTGTAAAAAACCTCAAGTTCAATGAAAAAAGCTCAAGTTCATACTAAAAAAGCTCAAGTTCAATGTATAAAAGCTCAAGTTCAATGTGAAAAAGCTCAAGTTCAATGTAAAAAAGCTCAAGTTCAATGTAAAAAGCTCAAGTTCAATGTAAAAAAGCTCAAGTTCAATGTAAAAATGCTCAAGGTCAATGTAAAACAGCTAAAGTTCAATGTGAAAAAGCGCAAGTTTAACTTAAAAATGCTCAAGTTTGGTAGAAAAATGCTCAATTTAAATTTAAAAAATGTCAAATTTAATTGAAAAAGGCTCGAGTTTAATTTAAAAACGCTCAAGTTTGATTTAAAAATGCTCAAGTTCATTTAAAAAATCTCAAGTTCAATTTAAAAACATCCAGATCAATTTAAAGAAAGCGCAATTTCAATTTAAAGCACCCAATTTTGATATAAGAAAGGTCAAGTTTAATTTATAAAAGATCAAGTACATAGGTATAGGTAAACAATTTTAGAAACATAAGCTTTTCAAAATTTAACTTGGTCTGTTTCAAAAGATACTTGACATATTTAAAATAAAACTTGATCTGTTTTGAATTGAACTTGAGCTTTTTAGAATAGAACTTGAGCGTTTTAAAAGCAAAAATAAAAAATGTAGGTAACGGTATTGCTCTAGGTGTAATACTAAAAATATGTTCCTGTTCCCTAACCTTACTCCATTAGTACATATTGATGAGGTACAAATTTAGTTTCTAGTAATTTTCTTGTGCTGTCATTTCCAACATTATTACTCTGTCTGATATAGCTTTTAGCATTAGATTTGCATTTTATCAATATGAATGAAAATATGTCATTTACAAAAATATTTTATTTTATTTTATTATTGAATGAAAATATTTTTACGTCGCTTTTTATAGACTACAGAGTTAGAGAATTTTTTAATAATTGACATTGTTTCAATAAAAATATGTTGATTGAATTTATTACTACTTTAATACATGATGAACAGGAATGATTTGGTAAAGTTGAAAATTATGAAAAACTAATTCAAATATGTCATTAGATTGAGAACAATCTTCAGAATTAATAACGCTCATGGCAATCCTCGAATGCTTCTACTGCACAAGCAATCAAGAACATAATTTCAGCGTCTGCAAAGACATTGTAGATAGGTAGTGGGATGTTAGCAAAGGCATGTCCTAAAGTAGCTATAAGTAGAAATAAGTTGGAGTGGGTGTGAGAAAATATTAAATTAAATTTTTTCCCAAAGATATTGCTAGTGTCCATTAAAAGTTTGATTCAGAAATACACCACACCTCATCTCTAAAAACACAGCTGAGGTGACTCAGAATATAATTTGTAATGTCAACACATATGTTGAAACAAGATCTTACTAACTTCATAATTTTTTACTATTTTATGCAGTTGGAAACTGCTCTCGTTGACGCCTAATCTGTAATAACTTTTTGTGTCTAAAAATTTAATACTAAAATGCATGTACAAATAATTTTCACAAACAAATATATTACTAGAATGTAATATAGTAAATGTTCAGGAGAGGACCATAATCGATTTTCCACTTTCCGGTGCCTTAACTTAGCTAATTAGATCAAAATAAACAACTTTTCTTCTACGCACTTTCCTTCGCAAATTAGTATTAAACGATTTATAGCGGTAGGTTTAGTTTGGGTAGAGTACGTTTGGGTACTTTGTAATTTATTATTTGCCGGCCCCACGGAGCCTGAACCCACTTCTAGGATCTTTTAGTTAATACCAAAAAGAAATTATCCCCCAAAAATAACGTGTTATAGCGGTATGTTAACTTTCGTCTTAGATGGCGGAAATGCGCTCGATCATTCGAGCGCATCGGAAGGGAGAGTCCATTGTAGTGTTGCCATCCAACGTGCTTGATGAATTACTTGCCGCTTCAAACACTGGAGTTGCGGTCAGTAATTTACCGCTATAACTCGTTAAATACTCATTTGCGACGGAAAGTGCATAGAAGAAAAAGTGTTGATTTACATCTAGTTAGCTACGAACAGGCACCGAAAAGTGGAAAATCGATTATGGTCCTATCCTGAAAATTTACCAGTTGTTTCATGTAGTGAGTACACAAGGTTATACTTTCCACCAGAAGGAAAGTCACTTTGAAAATTTACATTTACACTCAAACAAATCTAAATAATTATTAAACTAACATTATGAGAATTGTATGATCCAATGAGATTTATTACCTTAGTATTCAATGGGTCAGCATTGAATGCTTCACATTTCATCATGATAGGCGTTTCAGAGCCGGACTCAATGGTAAGGTAAATCTGAAGGATATGACAGTAATCGATTTTGTAAATTTCGATGCCTAAGCATAGTTAATTAGATCGAAATAAACAGGTTTTCTTCTATGCACTTTCCGTCTAAAATGAGTATTTTATTAGTTATAGCGGTAAATGACTTACCGCAACTTCAGTGTTTGAAGCGGCAAGTAATTCAAGGAGCGCATCGGACAGCAACACTGCAATGCACTCTCGATTCCAGCGCGATCGTCATCAAAGACGAAACAAAACCTACCGCTATACCTCGTTAACTACTCATTTGACGAAAAAAGTGTATATAAGAAAAGTGGTTTATTTCGATGTTATTACCATCATTCAAACAATAAAAATTCGAAAATCGATGAGTAGCTGTTTATTCGAGCGCATTCGTCATGAAAGACGAAACTAAACGTACCGCTATAACTCGTAATATAATCATTTGAGACGAAAAGTGCATAGAAGAAAATTTGTTTATTTTGATTCAATTCATTAGGTTTAGGCACAGAAAAGTGGAAAATCGATTACTGTCAAATCCTTCAGATTTGCCAATGGTAATATTTTTAGGCTGTTATACATCGTTATCAACAAATTTTTAGTCTCTCAGAAAACAATTTGCACCATCACAAACACAAACAAAATTGGCAGTAGTAAGTTACCAAAAATTTCCAGAGAGTAACTATCAGCACAAATAAATCTGAGGGTAGAAATTTTTTTCTATTAAAATTTTGCTCAAACCATGATTTTGCTGGCATGAATCAGCAGCTTGATTTACACACCTATTTTCATCCACTCTGTTTTAAGAAACGCAGCTGAGGTAAATCATAATAGTAATTTTAATGGTACTAAACAACTTACGTAACTTCTTTATACCTTAATCCTTGTTTTTTACAGTAGAGTAACTTGAATGGTAACTTTGATGCGTGTACACAAACGCACATATACTCGTATAAAGCAATTTTTTCTTGTGAATGCACAGGGAATAATTTTGAAATCTCACGTTACCAGTAAATCGCCTCAAAACAACTTAAAATACCAACATAGGCAATTAGATCTCGGTCTCCATATTATTATCTATGAAACAATTTCGACGTTTGAACCTTAATACTTAGAAGCGATCCAAACAGTAAACAGTACCAACGCTCAAACTTGGACCACCGCAATGAACAACTACGAGCTTTGTGATACCTTAACATTACGTTAAGCTCAAATGCAAGTTCAAAATCACGAAGGTTCCAATAATTTTTTTATGTAGATTCACTAATTTAAAGATATTTCATAAATAATTGATGTGAATTTATATAGGTAGGCTTGTATTTTTCGATATGTTCGTTTTCAATCACTTCACATAAAGTTATTTCATTAGAAAATAGGTCAATAAGGTTTAGAATTGTTACAAATACGAACTTGATAAATAATTGTTCTCTCGTATTCTAACTCTTTTAAAAACCGGCAGGCCGCAGCCGAGACGGTACAGAAATAGTTTTGTGGAAACTACAGAAATTTTTTGAGTGCGCAATCAAAAGACTTAAGCTTATCACTCGTAACTTTAGGAAGAATGCACCTATTGACTTCAAATTACTCTCAAACGAAAAAGCAAAGCATTTCTATTAGCTCATGAGCTAATAGAAAATGCTTTGACCGGCAGGCCGCAGCCGAGACGGTACAGATACAGTTTTGTGGACACTACAGAAATTTCTTGAGCGCGCAGTCAAAAGACTTAAGTTTACCACTCGTAACTTTTCGTTTCGTTTGTTCGTTTGAGAGTAATTTAAAGTCAATAGGCGCATTCGTTCAAAAGTTACGAGTGGTAAGCTTCAGTCTTTTGACTGAGCGCACAAGAAATTTCTGTAGTTTCCACAAAACCGTTTCTGTACCGTCTCGGCTGCGGCCTGCCGGTTTTTAAAACGAGAAATATTTCAAAGCCTGAGTTACAAAATGAGTAGTGCCTGAAATACATTTAGTTTATTGGAATCAAAATATAATAGTGCAAGAATGAGTTATTTAGTAGGAATGTTAATATTTTATATATATATATATATATATATACCATTACAGTCCTGCATTTTTGAACACCACAGTTTCACTTTTAATATAATGTATAAAGAGTTACAATTAAAACATTTGAAATTAAATTCAAAACATTTGAAGCCTTAGTTAAAGATTTTGAACTTCATATTACAATATATAAAATTATGATGCATAAATATTGAAAAACTGTATGTGAAAATCCAATTGAAATATCTAAGCCTCTAATTAAAGTTTTCAATGTCACAATAAAAGAACCAAAGCTCAAATTTACATCATGTGAAGGTTACGTAAACTAATAATGTAATTTCATTTGCCCACGAGTAATTTATAACATAATTTTATCTGACTTGTCCTTGATTAAACTTATTGATGGGCTATCTATCATTCCCGTTAGTTTCAAATTATGAAGTATAGTCTGAAAAACCACCGTTGTTTTACCGTGGTATTTTTACGGTAGGAATGACAGTCAGGAATCGACGGTAAATCGCGGTCATCATCGTCGGCGGCCATTTTAGGCGTCTAAAATTACCGTCGATCACTGGTAATATATTTACCGTCGGAATACTTCGATAAAAGATGAAAACCGATCATAATTACCGTTACGCAGGCGATAAAATTCGGACTGGGATGTGAGGCCCAGAGCTGAAGGTTAGGTAGGCTTTCTTTTTGTTAACATAGAATAGATTTTTGTTTTGTTATGGACCATATTTTTGGGTTCACTGCTGTCCTGATTTTCAGCACCAACTACTTTCTTCTTCAACTTTTTCTTGTTTCATGATCTTCTTTCTTAGCTAACTGTTTCTACGCACCTTATGCATAGATTCCTCGTTCTCTCAACTCCATACTAAATGGTGCCTTCATCCTTCCTCTCTTGGAATATCTTTGTCGTGGTAAAGGGAAGCTAAAAATTTATTACATAATCATAATAATAATAATGTTATATGTTTGCGTTTATATCATGTCACACACCACAAATCTCAGAACTAATACAAAAGATCAGTTGTTTTTGTACTCAATTTTAAGCGAAGAATTCATCATCAACGAAGTGTATTGAAAATACCGAGAATGCATTTAATAAAAAACATGTTTGGAAAAAATGCCAGTAATTTATCAACGATTTGGTGAACACGAGGTTGACGAATAATAGAACGTCTATGAATCGACGACCAATCGAGGATCAATCTAATAATTGCCCGGGACTTGCCAGTTCGAATTAAAATAGAATAACATAAAAGCATAATCTAATTCGCCCTTACAGTCTCGGTTAACCTATCTCGAAAATCCTGAAACTACTTGGGGATGGTAAACAAGAATATATCAAAATAGTTTACTAGATCAGAGCGTTATTAGTGACATTAATTGTTGTCACAAAAAACTGAAAATGCACGAGGATGTGCATTGGCGCTCCAGCCTCAGTCCAGGACATTCTTCGAGCGTGGCAAGGGAAGAAAATAACAGAAGATTAATTTTTCCGTCACAAGGAGCAATTTCAGCTCGTTATAAGAGTTATGGGCAGGAAATGCCAGTTATAAGAGTTATGGGCAGGAAATGCCAGTTATAAGAGTTATGGGCAGGAAATGCCAGTTATAAGAGTTATGGGCAGGAAATGCCAGTTATAAGAGTTATGGGCAGGAAATGCCAGTTATAAGAGTTATGGGCAGGAAATGCCAGTTATAAGAGTTATGGGCAGGAAATGCCAGTTATAAGAGTTATGGGCAGGAAATGCCAGTTATAAGAGTTATGGGCAGGAAATGCCAGTTATAAGAGTTATGGGCAGGAAATGCCAAGTATAAGAGTTATGGGCAGGAAATGCAAGTTATAAGAGTTATGGGCAAAAATGCCAGTTATAAGAGTTATGACAAGTGATAATGGTATATTCGAAGTTCATTACGTGTTAAAATTCTCAGCAAATTGCTTATCATTTTACTAAATCACACTATAGTCAATAGGTAAAATGCAACGTTTCAATGCCACTGGCATCATTCTCAGGCTGAAAAGACGAAAAGAAAACTGGTCACTCTATAGAAATGATACAATCATACACGGAAAAAACAAAGACCATTAATAAAATTAATACAAAAACACCCATGGATGTAAAATATCAAGACTAACTATTCACAACACATGTTCACTTGGCCGAAGAATAAAGTGAAATGGTGGACTGCAACGATGGTTCCAACAATTTACGGCGCGGTTCTTTTAAACAATTTCAGAGCAAAAAAATCGTTCATATTTTCATTGAGGGAAGGTTTGAGTTTATGGATATGCAAGGCTTCAATAATTTGAATATGCTGTTTTTTACGGACATTATACAATACTTTAGTAGCTGGATAGAGATCTTCATTAGAGGGCTTGGAGCTGTGATGAATACGGAAATGGTTAAAAATGGAGCCTTGATACTTATGTGCATTTAACCGCTGCTTAAGGGTCATTCTAGTCAAGCCAATGTAACAGTTGTTGAGAGACATACATTCTCTCCTCATACATTTAAATTGATAAATTACATTAGCCCTATCTAGATCACCGACGGCAGACATTGAAATATTGTTTTTTACAACAAGGTTACTGATTTTGCGATTTTTGTAATAAATTAAAATTTTTAGTCTGGTATTACTATCAACAGGCTTGATAAGCAATTTGCTGAGAATTTTAACACGTAATGAACTTCAAATATATCGTGATGCTGAGAAATTGATAATGGTAATAGTAATTAACGAGGTCGGAGCTAGTTTATAATTTGCCAGGATAAATAGTAAGAGTGCCCTTCTGCCACCAACCTCACTGAACACCTCAGTAACGTGCGCCAAGTTACAGGGGTGACGTACCTTCAGCTTATGAAGCTGGCGTGCGCAGTCTCCGGCCGATACGTTGGTAACTTGCCGACGCTGATCAGAACCCCCGAAGACGTGGTGCAGAGTCCTAGTCACAGCGATGAGAGAGAAGGGTACCGAGTAGCCGGTGTCAAAGTCACCGTCCAACCGGCGTAGGCAGCCCAGCTCCCCATGCGTAGGCGACAAGATAATCCAAGCACGACTGTGCTCGCTGAAGCAGTTACGTTCTACAGATAGAGCGCATCTGACGGAGTAGCAGCATCCAGGGTTAGGTTCATTAAATGAGAACCAGAGTCCGTTGCGAGCGACAACTGGTTCGTTACGGCGTAGAATTGGGGCAGGCCACTACAAGCGACCGTTTCCGATGATCGTCGATCCGAGTTCTTTTTGCGCCCACAATGCTCTGCGACTCATCAACTTTTTCTTTTGAAAAGGAGAGAGATTTAAGCAGCGCGGAAAACAATGTCGACCCCTCAACAAGAAGCACACACTGAGGTAAATTCAAATCGGTGGTCGGCAAAGGAGGACAATTAATAGTATTGTTATTTTAATTACCTTATTAACGATTTTAAAAACTTTATTCTATATCTATTTTATACAACCTAATACAGTGGCACCTCAGTACTCGACCATAATCCGTTCTGAGGTGGTGGTCGAGAACCGATTTGTTCGAGAACTGAAACCAATTTTCCCATAAGAAATAATGGAAAGTAATTTAATCCGTTCTTACCATTAAGAAAAATACCTAAAATATTAAAAGAATGTGTATCTAAACAACAATGAAGACGCAAATGTGCACAAGCAGTACATGATAACGATTCGTAAATTTGAAAAGCTTTTTTGCAGATGAGAGCTTCACTAATGCTGTCCCCTGCCAACATCTTTTCCTTGGTGAAGATAAGAAGCAACTTCTCCATTTCTTCCATTATCTGAGGCCTTTGCTTACTAATTCCTGTCACTCTCATTGCAACATCAGCTATCTTTAACACATCCTTATGCTTCAAGATAGTGGAGATGGTTGATTTCGCCATTTCGTACTGCGACGCAAGGTCGGACACTCGTACACCACTTTCATATTTTGCAATTATTTCCTTCTTCAGTTCAATAGTGGTCCTCACTATTTTCCTCTTTGCCCTTCTCTTATCACTGTCTTTCTTTGTACCCATAATTAAGGGCTAGAGCAACACGAAAAAGTTTAAATCTGGAAAGAAATACAGTACTCGAACAAACTGCGTACGTCTTACTCCGCTCACGGTCAGAGTCGAACTGACGCTTACCCGTTGGCCGAGGAGCGCGTTCGGGTCGACTCGGCTAGTCGAGTACCGAAAATCTGTTCGAGATCCGAAGCATTTTCTACTCGAATTTTTTGGTCGAGAACCAATTTGGTCGAGTATAGAGGCGGTCGAGAACCGAGGTACCACTGTACACCCTTACACGTGAAATATTTGTAGTTTTTTTGTCTGGTACTACGTACTCTACTGAACAATTTCTTCCGAACATTCAAACGCGTCTGTCTCGATTGAATTTACCCTAAAAATTAGCTCACTCAACTCATTACAAATTCTCGTGACTAATGTTGCCATGCGCTGGTGTGACGGTGTTCTTCGCAATTATTGCGTTTGGTAAATTGTGACTCATATTCATTAATTGTGATTCAGATGCTTGAATATTCTTTTTTTCGCTGTTTTACGAGTGATCATCAGACAAATGGCGAAATTTATTTAATATTATCGTTCATGTTTCAAGCAGTGAACTGTTAGCTTAACGCACGAGAATAATACTTGTTTGTTATGTTAGCATGATTTATTCATGGATACTAAAAATTGGAAATCGCAATTTTTAAGGGGTTGTTTTGTTTGTGCAGGATATCTGTAATTTTTACTGTGAAATTTTAAAAATATACTAAATTTGTTCCCATTAGTAAATTTGAAATAAGCTGTCATTCATACAATCTCATAGAAACGTAAATGAACTTGAACCCATAAATTTCTTTTATCCCCATCATAATCCTTGAATTTCTGAGAGGAATGAGTAATTATTTAAGTTAATAATAACCTGAAAAAGACGAGTGAGTTTCAAAATATGTCAATAATTAAATTCTGAATAATTTTAGTGACTACACCTTTTTAATTTAAATGTAAAAACGCTAAAGTTCAATTGAAAAAACTCAAATTTATTTTTAAAAAACTCAAGTTTAATTTTGAAATAGTCAAGTTTAATTTTAAACAGATCTAGTTCAGTGTCAGTACTTTTAAATATAAATTCTCTCAAATAGACTTTAATTGTACGATTACTGAAAATTTTTTTTGGCTATTATTGTTTCATAGGTACGCACTTTTGAAAATATAAAATTTTTAAATTAAACTTGGGATTTTTAAAATAAAACTTGGGATTATTAAAATTAAACTTGGGATTTTTAAAATTGATCGAGAGATTTTCAAAATTAAACGTTAAATTTTCAAAATTCAACAATATCTGTTTTAAATTAAACTTGACCTTTTTAAAATTAAATTTGTCCTTTTCAAAATTAAACTTGGCCTTCTTTAAGTTAAACTTGAAATTCTTTTAATTGAACTTAGGCTTCTTCAAATCGAAGTTAAAAAGGTGTAGTTATTTTGTTTCATGAGCTGAAGAACAATTACAGATAATGACCCTGATCCATACTAATACAAATACCTTAACTCTTGAACATCCTTAGCTACTATAACTGCCTCAAATCACTGTTATAGAATTCATTCAAAAATTCTCCAATACAGTAGCAGGGATCTTGAAAGATTTATCTTTACTGATTTTGTCTCGAAATCTTTATTGGATTTCTCTGTATGAGAATACATACATTTTCTCTCAACCTTTCAAAACTTCTGTAATTGATCTGATATCTGTGTCATGACTTAGTTCTAGAAGTCTTATTGTAATGAAAGTATTTTTAAACAGATTTTTTCTGATGGTTTGTTGTAATTAGCATTTGGGAAGACCATATCAGTCTCCAACCAACTACAAATTTTTGACTGACTGTTAAATTGTTTTCTTTTAAGAATTCGGCTGTATTGATTTCATTTCTTGAATTTTTTAATTTTCAGAGAATTCACTTCCATTTGCCAAGAAACCTCCGTACAACGTGCTATTTTCATACATAATTTCAGTGTTGATACAACGTAGTTTACTTTGATGGCTCAACCTATTTTCAACACCCAGGGTGTCTACTAGATGGTAAATTAGTAAACAGTAGTAAACTTTTCCTCAGGGGACTACTTTACCTGTCAAGGTAGTAAAAATTGCGAAGTGGGTTATTCATTGAAAATTGAAAGTAAAGTACATGTGTATGAAGAGTATAAATATTTTTAAAAAGTTTTTTCTCCCAGAATCATAAATTTGCACTAGTTTATGGGAAATATTCCTGCACGGAAATCTGAAAATCCTCCGGTGTCTACTGCACTTTTTTAATTCAAAAAAAGCTTAAGTTCTGTTCAAAAAAGCTCAAGATAGTTTTAAAAAGCTAAAATTTAATTTGAAAAAGCTCAAATTTATCAAGTTTAATTTAAAAACGATAAGTTTAATTCGAAAAAAACTTATAATTCTGAAAATGCGTAACTAATTAATAATATTAGTAATAAAATTATTATGATAATAATATAAGTCTATTTGAGAGAATTCATATATATATATATATATATATATATATATATATCAATAGCTCAAAGTCATATTACCCCCAGAAACAATTACTGAGTCTGGTTAAGCGGGCTCTCCGTCCACGCATAGGTTTTTTTCAAACGAAATAAATGTACAGGGAGTTCATGGAATCGAACCCGTGACTTATAAGTTACCGCGCCAGCACGCTACCGACTGCGCCACCAATCACCCTAAAAAGGTGATCGATGCACAACGGAAGCAATGCATGGCACGGCGAAAGCGGGCTCTTCCGTCCACGCATATAATTCCCTTATGTATCAATAGCTCAAAGTCATATTACCCCCAGAAACAATTACTGAGTCTGGTTAAGCGGGCTCTCCGTCCACGCATAGGTTTTTTTCAAACGAAATAAATGTACAGGGAGTTCATGGAATCGAACTCGTGACTTATAAGTTACCGCGCCAGCACGCTACCGACTGCGCCACCAATCACCCTAAAAAGGTGATCGATGCACAACGGAAGCAATGCATGGCACGGCGAAAGCGGGCTCTTCCGTCCACGCATATAATTCCCTTATGTATCAATAGCTCAAAGTCATATTACCCCCAGAAACAATTACTGAGTCTGGTTAAGCGGGCTCTCCGTCCACGCATAGGTTTTTTTCAAACGAAATAAATGTACAGGGAGTTCATGGAATCGAACTCGTGACTTATAAGTTACCGCGCCAGCACGCTACCGACTGCGCCACCAATCACCCTAAAAAGGTGATCGATGCACAACGGAAGCAATGCATGGCACGGCGAAAGCGGGCTCTTCCGTCCACGCATATAATTCCCTCATGTATCAATAGCTCAAAGTCATATTACCCCCAGAAACAATTACTGAGTCTGGTTAAGCGGGCTCTCCGTCCACGCATAGGTTTTTTTCAAACGAAATAAATGTACAGGGAGTTCATGGAATCGAACTCGTGACTTATAAGTTACCGCGCCAGCACGCTACCGACTGCGCCACCAATCACCCTAAAAAGGTGATCGATGCACAACGGAAGCAATGCATGGCACGGCGAAAGCGGGCTCTTCCGTCCACGCATATTAATTCCCTTATGTATCAATAGCTCAAAGTCATATTACCCCCAGAAACAATTACTGAGTCTGGTTAAGCGGGCTCTCCGTCCACGCATAGGTTTTTTTCAAACGAAATAAATGTACAGGGAGTTCATGGAATCGAACTCGTGACTTATAAGTTACCGCGCCAGCACGCTACCGACTGCGCCACCAATCACCCTAAAAAGGTGATCGATGCACAACGGAAGCTATTGATACATAAGGGAATTATATGCGTGGACGGAAGAGCCCGCTTTCGCCGTGCCATGCATTGCTTCCGTTGTGCATCGATCACCTTTTTAGGGTGATTGGTGGCGCAGTCGGTAGCGTGCTGGCGCGGTAACTTATAAGTCACGAGTTCGATTCCATGAACTCCCTGTACATATATATATATATATATATATATATATATATAAAAGTACTGGCTCTGAATTTAGCGTAAATTGAATATCAGAGGATACCAAGCTATTGTGATTTTGTGCTTAATTTGACATTCTTTCAGTTTTACCCATGAATTATTTGCTATGCATATCACCGGTACCTTATTCTACGCTCCTACAATCATTTACAGAACTATTTTGCTTAATATTTACATCAAAAGAGTTAAAGATGGGAGATAATGTATAAATTCACCAAGCCATGGTATAAATGCTTAAATATAGGATTATTAATAAATAAATCTGTCTCTATTTTGGTATTTTATTTTATGTGTAGTTGTGTAATACATTATTTAATAATAAATCATTATTGTAGCAGCATTATTGTTTAAATATAATTTTGAAGCTATGCAATGTTTAATTTTTCAGTCAGGACAGTTTACTAATTGTCACACACTAACTTATTACATAAAGTTTACTTAGATAATATTTGTAATAGTACTGGTGATATGTTTAGCAAATGATCCATAGATAAAACTAAAAGAATGTCAAGTTAAGTACAAAATCACAGCAGCTTGGCATTGTCTGATATTCAATTTACTCTATATTCAATGCCAGTACTTTTAAATGAATACGAGTTCTCTCTAATAAACTTTAATTATATCATTAATGAAATGATTTTATTACTTTATGAAAACACATGTACGAAATTTTAGAAGCGGAAGTTTTTAAAATCAAACTTGATCTTTTTTAAAATATGCCAGACATTTTTTAAATGAAACTTGAGATTTTTGAAATTAAACTTTAGCTTTTTCAAATTGAACTTGAGTTTGAAAACTGAAATTGAGTTTTTTAAGATGAACTTGAGCTTTTTCAAATTGAAGGTAAAAAGGTGTAGTTTTCAGTCAGTTTATTTTTTGCACATGACCTGTTTATTCATAGTTGAAAGATGTTAAAACAGGGTCATTGCTAAACAATTGTTCGTTTAGGAAGGGGTACATTGAAAATTTTTTTTTTTTAATTATGTGTGTGGTGCTGCATTTAGAATCAAGTATGCTATGTGGTATTTTAAGTATTAAGAAACTTTGATTTTTTTCAACTTTTGTTATTGCGTGTATTGTTGATTTAAATTATTCACTATAGGCAAATTTCTAACTCATGGACATTTGGACGACATTCAATAGGTGAAAACCGGTAGTAATTTTTGCTGTTGAAGGTAGTAAAAAGTAGTACAATTTGGAAGTGAAATATCAGGAGACACCCTGTAAAAAAAAGGAAATTGACTTGAAGTTTGCTGCAGTATCTTTGCATGTATACAACAAGCCTGATGGTGGAGTTAAAGAAAGTCCGGATTGAGAGTTTTTAATTGAACTCAACGAAAGATTAGTAACAACAGTAAACAAGTCGAACGAATCAATAGGCGAGGAGTAGCACTGATCGGGCCCGAGTGCACAACACGCAGCTCTTGCCGCACGCCAGCGCCCACCGCAATTGACTCGAAAGACCTAGACCCAACGACCTGTAGGAAAAAACAAAGACTTGAGCCTATAAGGACATGAAATAACCCCGAGCAACTTCAACCCCTACCGGACAACTGATATATCGGCTGCGGAATTGCGTTCCAATTCTAGTTATAAGTTATACGTTATACGTTATAAGGTTCCAGTTATAAGTTATACGTTATAAGGTTCCAGTTATAAGTTATACGTTATAAAGTTCCAGTTATAAGTTATACGTTATACGTTATAAAGTCCCAGTTATAGGTTATACGTTACAAGGTTCTAGTTATAAGTTGTACGTTATAAGGTTTCAAGTTCTGATTCATAAAGTTATTATTCGAATGCGAGTGTGGCGCTGCACCCTAATTGACCAGAGCACGAAATTGATACGTTGACAGCAAATCACAATGGCCAACCAACCCACGTACCCCTCAGTGCTATCCAGTGCTTCGAAGTAAGACGGAGAGGAGTAACACGGCCCTCGGTGAGTTAGGCTTCCATGGTCAGGTCACACGTCAGCGGGCGAAGAGGCGAACTCTGCTCCCTGACGGAGTGACCAATTCGCACCACACTCCACCACGGTCTTCCGGCGCCAAACTTCAGCAGTACCTACAGGCCCTCATTCGGTCAACCAAGAAGCTCCGAACAATACGAAGCCCTCGACGACGGCAACGCTGACCAGGATTGCAGGACGGCTGATCCAGTGACACTGTGCGAGGCGAAATCTGGGGCGAGACTGCAGAGGGTTGCATGGCAGGTGATTTATATAGATATGTCTATGTCGTAGTCACCTGACCAGAACAATTCACCGTTAATGCACAAATCGTGACTGGCCAACTCAATGAATAAAATTCCTTTGAGAGGTCGCCCTGTTAATGAGGTGACCTATATGGATTTCCGCACAGCATGACAGAGATTAGAGTTTTGTAGACCAATGCTGTAAATAATTTTTAAACCAAGATAAAATTTAGAAGTATACGTAGGGTAGCTAAAAATAATAGTTAACTGAATTATATATACCTATATGTATTTAATTTTTGTATATGAGACTAACTTTTCCACTGTTTCTGGTCAGGGATCTCCATTTTTACTTCCTGTCCTCTTTTGTAGATAACTATCACAGAGCAGAGAAGAAAATGCTCTATGGTGATTCAATGTCAACAACTTCAGAGAGTGACGAAATTCATATGCAAAGATGTCATTTGAAAATGTATGTCAAACAAGTAACATGCCCTCATGGCAACAAAAGAGATCACCCTAATGCCATGAGTATCCCAGAATTCGAGGGCAAATTTGCAGTGTCCTAACCCGCAAAACACAAAATTTTAGGGCACTCAAGTTAGGGGCATGGTGTTCATCGCAGGGTTACCAAACTGGTTTTTCGTCGCCAAATCACTAACTAGGAACTGAACTAGGAACTAGGCCATTCTGCCTGAAAGACATCTACGCCGCTATGAGGTGAAATTATCTCACTTAATCCACTCTCCAGTTTTAACCTCTGATTTGTGGGTTAGACACTCTGCATATTTACCCTCCAATTTCACTTTCTGAAAGATTTCTCAGTCTCCCTAAGGGGATATAAGTATTGAATATATGAAAATTGAATAAAATTAATTTTGTTTATTCACTGACCACGGTTTTCTCTGGCAGAGAGTTGTCATGTTTTCAGCACTATTATTTTCTTATTCAATGTTTGTCTTTCGTAAACCTCCTTCAATCATTGCAAGGAAACTCGTGCAATCTTTGTGCGAGGAAACTCGTGTATAGATTTTTCATACCGTTCTCTTCATACCAAATGCTACTGTGCCGCCATCGCCATGTGGCCAGAGGGTTCTGCCGCCGTGCGGGAGACCCGGGTCGAATCTCGGCGCTGGCAGTGGCGGTTTTCTCTGTTGGGTATAGGAGAAAAATTCCAAGCACAATACCCCACTCTACCCAGGTGTCTGAAATGGGTACCGGTCTCGACCGGGGGAAAGCGTCATGGCGTCCTGGCGTTAGTTATAAGGCATTGGAAAATCCAATGTACAAGGTGATATGTATCAGGCTTGATTGGAAATAAAGCATCCGTAGATAAAGCCTCCGTAGATGCCTTCATTACTTATTCTTTTCTATCTTGATGTCATTTTTTTAATTGCTTGAGATCCCTAAACAGGGAAATATCATGATAATGATAATAATAATAATAAGAATAATAGTATAGTAATATTTGTCAATAGAATGAGCGAGATTGACTTCCACTCTTAATGAATCGGTTTGTCAGTGTCACACTCTTCTCATAGCTTTGATTGCGATTGAACATCGCTTCACGAAAGTATATACTGATAAAATTTGAACTTTATTCGTTTGTTTAATCTCAAAATAAATAAAAAAGCAGGGGCAGTAGCTCTCAAATTAACCATTGTATTTTAATTTTTTTAATTGATTAAAGTTCAATGGTAAATTTGATAGTCACTGTCCTTGCTTATTTATTTTTTTCATTTCGCTTAAAAAATATTTCTAGTTCATCATTGTGAAAGCTTTGGGCAGCTCTGTGGTGATAAGTTTGAGAACATTGAATCTATAAGTAAACATTACTTATAAGTTGATTGTTGCCCTATTTCGCTAGATGCGAATAGCTCCCATCCAGACTTACACACAGTGTTTTGCTTAGTAATAAGTACACTGAGAGTGTTTTATCCAATAGAGGAGGCCTGCTGTTCATTAGCTTCTAGTAGAGACAATTTAGATGTGTAAACTAAAAAACCTCTCCCAAATTTGAAAGTTTTACACTCAAGTAATTTCTAAAAGTATTTTCATTAATGACGGCATGTTACTGCTAGTACTCTATTAAACTTTTATATATGCCTGCATAGTGCATACAGAGATCAGCATCGCATAATCCATGGAAGGATCTGGCACGAATGAAAATATCCCAGTGATAGTTTTGGAATAGATTCTGCAACATGATTTTACTTCCAATTGTATGCATTTACTGCACGTTGAATAGTTATAAGTCTTTTATTTCAATAGTCGTATGCTTTTTTATTTTTTATACTATGTACTTGTAAAATAATTATACAACTATTGGTTTTTGGATTTCAGTGGAACGTCAAAAGAAGCAACAACAGGTTAAGAGAAAGATAAGCACCTGCATCTCAAGTTGGACCAAAATCTGGAAGTCGTAGAAGGAAATAACCTTGAACTCGACGAGATAGTACGCTAGGGTGAAAAGAGGGCACCCAGTGCAACTTCATTTCCCCATTGCTTATCGGTGCTAGGTGATACGCCTGATGAATTGGAGTCCCTTCTCAAAGAAGATATTTCGGGAAGTACAATAGAACTTTATGTTGTAAGCTTGTCAGAAGCAGTGTTTTCAGCAATATGACGTCTTTTGGATAGCTCACCATAGCAATCTTTACACGAAAAAAAAATTGTATTGGTTTCTTCACAAGCAGACGAGCGAGAAACGCCAAGCTGGATCACCGCAAGCATCCTGCTCAACGCCCCCTCCCCCCCCCCCCCGTCTCTGTCTACTAAACCTTCTCTTTTCCTCTACCCCTCCCCCTCTGTCTTACGGGCGGCTTTTCTTCGTCTGGCATTAAAAGGCGGTCTTTTTCGTTTTCAAATGTGAACAAGCAATGCAATCCCTCATTCGCAAATATTTCAATGATGGCTATCTTTCTTGTCGAAAGTTAATCACCCAATTTTCAACCTCCTCTGAATAAATAAAATTAACTTTCTTTTGGTGAAATTGTGACCCACCAGTTAACTTTGGTGAACAGTGACATAAAAAGTGAAAGAGGGATTACTATTATGAAACGTTGAGAAACTGAATGAGTAAAATGTGTCAACCTGCAAAAGTCTGAACGTACGTCATTGTCGTCATTATTCACGGCCGACCAACGCTTTCCCAGTTCCTCGCCTCCTTTCTCCAGCATTTAAGGGCAACTCTATTTTCTTATGTTTTTGGTGACGTTTTTTAGGTGATGTTTTTATGGCAATATTTTTGAGTGTTTCAAATTCTAAATGAGAAGCTAGCCCTCACTCATGAGTAAACTATTACCCTTCTACCCAAGACGATCGTTACTCACTCCGTAACAGCTACACAGTGAACAAAATTTTGAATTATCTTCACCTTTATTCACTCATCCAATACAACTTCACAATGTCTCATTACGAAACTCGCTCAGCTTCTCGGAAAGCAGCTTTATCTGGAGAAATAACATCCCTCACAACAGCGCCGCATGAAAACTCAAACCCCAAAAAGCGGAATATATCTGAACCGTTCAGAAAACGGAAGCAAAAACCACCAAAATTCTCGCGTGTAAAATCGCTCGTTCAAAAGCCTAAGCCGCTCACAATGACTACAAAAACTCCGACAGAGAAACGGTATGACGTCGACGAAAGCACCGCAACTCTCAAAACATCACCAGTGCCGACCGAGAGAGAATCGACGGAGAGGTGCCCGACAGAGAATCGAGCAGCAGAGTCGCCCGTCTTTGACGAAAATCTCCCAAGCGCTGCTTGTACCTCATCACTGGCGCCAGCTGCCACAGCACCACCGCTAGCTCCTTCGTCTCGTCCCAACGATTGCGTCATGGCGGCATCTCCCCTGTCCTGCGTCACTGAGAAAGCTCAAAATTGTTCACCAACGACGACGACACCAACGTCAACGTCAACGTTGGAACGCGATAAAATTTTCGATGTGAGGAACCAGTCAGAGAGTAAAACGGGTAATTTTAATTATAATTTTAATGATCAATTGTGTGTAGGCCTTTCAGGCGGTGGAGTTAGGTTTGAAAATGCATGCGCGGCAGCTGACACTGGCAGTAAAGTACCTCAGAGCGTAAACTGCGAGGATAACTTAAGATTTTCAGTGGAGAACAATACAAACAGACCTGCTATCGCTTTTGATGGGTACTTACATCTTCTCCAAATGACCAGTTCCCAAACTATTCACGAAATAAATAACATGCTGTCTCTTACAGCTGCATTTCTCAATAAAGCTTTGAGACAAAATTGTCCCCCAAGCCCAGCGTCGATTTTTTCCACTGTATCAAATATTCAAATGATTAAAGAACAGCTTTTTGCTTTAAATTATTGTATCAGCGCTCATGATTTTACGCCGGTGGTAGCTGCGAGTAACCATCATTATGCGAAATCCCCTCTAGACACTTTTCTCATTGGAGACAATAGTCTCACAAAAATCAACAGAGATGACATTGATAGCGCATGCAGGTTTCAGACCATAACTTCGGAACGTCAAAATGATCTCTATGATGAGATTGAACGCGCACCTCCTTTCAGGAACTATATAATTAGTTTCAAAGGTTTGAGCCTCTCGTCCCAAAATCTCACAGAGGTAAAAAATCTGATCATGACAAAGAATCTTTTTTCTCATATTTATGTGGTGAGTTCCTGCAGTGGGCAGCAATTGTACATGGCATCGAGCCTGTGCAGAAAAATTTGTCTTAAACTGATTCCGCTGCGAGCAAATGTAAAAACCGGTCCTGTTAATGAAGCTTACAACAATGTCCGCACTTGGCCCGTGACGCGAGAAAACACGCATCATTTTCTTCAACAAATTGCTCTAAAATCACCTTTGAGACTAACTTCACATTTTATCTCCTGTGTCAGAAACTCCCATGATCTGAATGAAGAAATTAAATACTCTAATGATCATGCAAAACAGCAAAATGAGTTGAATGATTGTTCTAAGTTGACCGCCTATCCACGTGAAACCTCCAGCAGCATAAACCGATGTTTGCCTTCGTATAACAAACCCTCTCCTCCCCTCTCCTCCCGATGTTTGCCCTCATATAACAAGCCCTCTCCAGCATCCGCCACAAACGATTGCGGAGTGCCTACGAAAAATAGGTTTTCATTGCTATCCAATGCTGATGAAGAGGATGAACAGCCCCTCTTAGACACGAGTATAAATCAACATCCAATCACATACTCGGAAGCAGTGAAATCATCAGAAAGAGAGAAATCACTGCAAAATTGCAGTCGACAATCGATGGAAAATCCACTACCCAACGGTATGCACAATCATCACCGGAAAAATATAATTGACACGAGCATTTCTCAGTTCTCTGCAAATCCCCATACAAGAAATCACCACAGAGCGGGAATTCAGAGCCAGAAAAACGTAAATTCCCCGCACCTCTCAGAATCTCTTAAGGACACCGTCTAGGTAAAAAAAAAGTCCGTTGTTTATAGATGGATTTCTCTGAAATTTTCACAGTAGGTGTGAAATGATCCAAATATCATTTGTTATTTCGACAAAATTTTTGTATCTGCACTGGATTTTTTTTTATTTTCGAAAAAATATGATAAAATAGGGTTTTTTTAAATCCTACTACTTCTACAATTTTGAAGTTACAGGACCAGTACTTCGTTTTTAGATTGCTTAGATGTCTATATAACCACTCGCAATAGGGAATTTCGATAAATTTTTTTTTGTGGATTTTGAAAAAAAATGAACTTTTTTTCATTTTTTTTTCATCTCGTGTAATTTTCAAAATAATAAATTTATCAAAAAATGCTATTGCGCCAGGATACACCTTGCTGAGCCCTATCGAATGGTATATAAACCATTCTCGTAGCTCTAAAATTGTGGAAGTAGTAGCATTTGAGAAACCAATTATCAAGTTTCCATAAAAACGAGTTTTTTCACAAAAAAAAATTGTTTTTCTTTTTATCTTTTGAACTACAGGGTTTTCTACAATGAACTCTTGAGCGTTTGTAGCTCTCTTCAAGCCCTTTCGATTGATATAATTTACATTGCTGTAGCTCTGTAACTCTGAGAAAAAATATACAACAAAAGAGAATAGGTGTAATTCATGAAAACAATTAATTTTTTTAATTTTTCATTTTTTTTCGACCAAAATACGTTTTTTTGTCAAGTCAACTCCTTTGTTTTATAGCTCTTTTCAAGCCCTTTGGATTGGTGTGCTCGCCATAGCTGTAGCTATGATACTGCAGCTGTTATCGAGCTATGAATGAAAGCTGCGGTATCATGGATACGGCAGGACAACTAAATTCTGAAATTGTCAAAAATTATAAAAAAATGTTTATTCAGCGTTAGAATGTTTTGTTTGAATAATGGAAGCACTTTGAGTAGCCCATTAACGAACTATAATGCCATTCCCGCATAGAAACGCTCAATTGACTCCCAATAATGAGGGGGGAAGGTTCAAGGTCACTCCACCCCCATCGCTTTCCCCCCTCTGGTGGGCGCACTATTCGGAGTAGACGAAAAAGAAAAGTACCAATGGAAGCGCAAGAAAATTCTCTATAAGATGCATATATAAACAGAAAATCAACACATAACCTGATTTCTACCTAGACGGTGTCCTTAATGATGTAAAAAGTGCGAA
Organism: Morinoia aosen; assembly: GCA_030386875.1. Lineage (NCBI taxonomy): Eukaryota > Metazoa > Arthropoda > Malacostraca > Amphipoda > Talitridae > Morinoia > Morinoia aosen. Next base: position 23,297,316 of record CM059573.1, on the reverse strand, counting down.
AAAAACGTCTCCAGCCCCATTTGTGAACGCATGAATTCCACAATGGATGAATTGAAACGATCATGGAACATAAAACTGATTCCCACCAAAGCCGATGGACACTGCCTCCTCCACGCAGTAGCTCATCTACTTACAAAACAACCAGCATCAAAATGGAATTACAATTCCCTAAAGGCTGCAATCAAAACAGAGAGTAAAGAAAACAACAGCACATACGCTAAGTTTGTCGCCAAGAACAGTGGAGACATGCAAAACCTCATAGATAATTACATTGATGAAAAACATTTTGACCAAGCTGCTGTAGACCTTATACCACTAATCATTTCAAATATGACAGGCCAAAAACTTCTCGTCCTGGATGAACAGGATCATTGTGTTTTTAAAATATTTGTCGTTCCCATTTCAGAGTTATCAAATAATAACCCCCCACTACTGCTCCATCGTAAAAACGATCACTACAGTGCTCTTGTCACACAAGGCAAATATCAGACCGGGGTTACCTCATCTTGACAGAGTGCCGCTGCCCAGCTAAATAGTAGACTTTCTTACATAGCAGATGCTGGGCCAAACAACCTGGGCAACTTAGACACAATCGATAAATCCCCTGAACGATCACATCGAGATAGTAACTTCGCTACCTTTAAAAAGAGTGCCAATATAGGTAAAATCAAAATCAAGCATGTAAATGCTCGAAGCCTGAATGGTAAATTGGATGAAATCAGAGTAATGCTAGTCACTGAAAAAATTGACATTTTGTGTGTCTCAGAAACATGGTTTGATTCACGAACCCAAAGTTCATTTTTGAACATTCCTGATTACGTGTTGTACCGCTACGATGGCGCTAAAACCAGCCGAGGTAGTGGATCTTGTATTTTTGTGAAAGAAATGTACTCAACATCTTCACTACTAGCGAATAAAGTTTGCGAAGACATTGAAATGGTTTGGTTAGAAGTGCAAATAAATAAGCACAAATCAATAATCATTGGTAGCCTTTGCCGGCACCCATCGTCTCCCCTAAATCTAACACTAGATTTCATTGAGGAAACCTTCAAAGAAATCCTTCAGGCAAAAAAATCATTCTTTGCTTTCGGAGATTTCAATGTTGACCTAACGGACGAAAACAATCAGCTAAGCAAACTATTGTATAAACTAAGCCTATCACAAATGGTCAAAGAACTGACTCGCATCACTAAAGTCTCTGCAACTCTCCTCGATCTAGCAATCACAAATAATCCCACCGCAATACTTAGTACAGTAATATCACCTTCTATTTCCGATCACCACTCTATAGAATGTGAAATTAATATTGCGAAGGAAAGACAAAAATACCGCTTAATGACCTATCGCTCGAAAAGGCACTATTCAGCAGAACTATTTCAAGAAAAACTACTCGATAGGTCGAACGAATTCCAGAAAATGATGCAATCTGACGATGTTGACATACAAGTGTCAATCTTCAACGAGAACTTCACAGCAGCTCTCGACAAATGTGCACCTTACGTCACCAAAAAAACCAAGCCGAAACGGACTGTTTGGATTACTGACGAAGTTAAAGAGATGAGCAGAATGAAGAAAGCTAACTTGCGAGAGTACAAAAACAATAGATCAAACAGTACCTTATACAAGAGATATAAAGAACATGAAAAAATTCTTCGAAAGAAAATCACTGAAGCGAAACAAACTCACTTCCACCAGGCATTGATAACGGCTAAAAATAACCCGAAGCGAACTTGGGAAATCATTAGTGAGGTAGCCCCATATAAAAATTTAGATCGCATAAGTAATTTTGAAAATCCCTTGGCAACAGCCACGGATTTCAACACATTCTTTTCAAAAGTAGGGGCTCAAGTTTTCAGTGAGGTGTGTACCAATCCAGATGAAACGACAATTGAAAATTCATGCCCAACTGCACCCTCGAGGACTGATGTCAAGTGGAGACCACGCCTTGTCGATTTACCGGAGTTACAAAACATCTTATACTCACTGGACAGTTTCCCTGTTACAGCACCATGGATTCGTCTGATAATTAATACATCAATAGTAACCAACACGTTTCCAAACCAATGGAAACACTCCATTATTAGACCGTTGCACAAAAGTGGTGACCTAAATACAGCATCAAACTACAGGCATATCAGTCTTTTGCCTGTCATGTCCAAACTATTGGAGAAAGTGGTGACAAATCAACTGTCATTTCACCTGGACGAGTCAAATCTACTCCACCAAAATCAATATGCCTATAGAAGAAATACTAGCACCCAGACGCTCTGCTCAGTATATCTGAAAAAATATACAGTGACATCGATCAAAAGAATGTAACACTCTTGCTGCTACTTGATCTCTCTAAGGCCGCGGCCAGACAAACAGCAGTGAAGCAGGGCTGCGCAGAGCAGTTTCAGCTCGCTGGTAGCTGCTAGCTTATGCTCGTAAGTTAGGTGGCCAAACAAACAGCAGTGGCTGGTCCTGAGTCCGCAGCAGTTGTAATCTTGGCGCTACGATGGGCTGTGTTTTGCGACGGGCAACCTTAAATTTTGCTTAATAAATAGATGTAGAACAGGTAATATTTCATCGAATTAAGTTTATTTATATGTATACATATTACCATGCTATGCATTATCTTCTTAGCATTACAAGTACATCCGTACACTGTCGTATAGTACTTTTCATTTCGCTAAAATATTTCTACCCACAATGTTTGAAATGGCTTTGATACTGTTTTTTAATTGCTCCAGGAAATTCGACAAAAAATTAATTGCATGATATTATGCTAGTTATGGTTGCTGATGGAATAATCATGCAAATAATTCACTGACGCATAACTTGAAACCTTATAAATACTTGGATGTGGATTTTTTTGCAGTACTGGACGTGTAGAGACATTAAAAAACAAAGAACATATTCGTTCAGGCGTATGAGTATAAACATCTATGGATATCCCAACCCGAATTTGGAATTGTTAAACTAATAAACAATATCTAAGTATAAAAGGATTTTTTGTATTTGACATGCGGCACAAGTTTCAGTTTAATGGCAATTTTCACGTAAAATTCGAACATCGCTATCGTTTTTGGAGAAACTAAGTTTTTTAGTTGCGTGCTTTCAAGGTTATTTTTACCGATGTAATACTGATAAAACGCAAACCTAAAAAATTCTGTATCAGCATTGCCCAGCACTTTGCGCTGGTACAGAAAAAGTAAAAGATCCATCCTCTCCACATTTGACTCACATTTAACAATTATTCTATTTGTGTGCGCACATATACGTGTTCATATATATATATATATATATATATATATATATATATATATATATATATATATATATACACGCACCCATGCATATATATGTTTTTATTCCTATATTTCGAGTGAAAACAAAACCTCAAAACGTATTGCATTTTACCTAAAGCTCTGCGACCAGTTAACACTGATTCATATTTCAGAAATAAATTTATTTATTGCAATTGCTTAATGATTCAAAAATTGATCTATCACTACCCCAGAGGGCGTATCTGTGAATAAAAACAATGAAAAATATAAAAAAAGACAAATGAAAGAAGTGCTCGTGAAAAATTATCATCTCTGTGCGTATGCTTGTATCTATACAACAAATAATTATACAACAAATAATTCAGGAATTCCGAAGAATTCTCTAGTAGTATTTTGAATTATTTATAAGTTGTCAGCCATCTCTTGGGATATAAAATCTCCAAGATATGATATTTTTGATTTAACTAGCCATTGATAGGGTTAATCTATTTGCACGCCACGTTGGGTTTGTCTCTAAGTACGCGTCGTTTGGTTATCTATTTGTACACCTCGGATAGTTTGTCTATTAGTACTCCTCGTATAATTTGTCTATTAGTAAACCTCGAATGGTTTGTCTATTAGTAGACCACGTACAGTTTGTCTATTAGTACTCCTCATACGGTACGTTTGTCTAAGGACGTCTTATATTGAGAATTTTTTAAAAGCCAAGATGTTGCCATGTATCTCATATGCCAATTTTTTTTGTAATAAACGGTGTTCTTTTCTTTCTTTCTCACAGATGACCTGACCTGTGTTTCCTCAGTATTACTTAGGAGAAAAATGATTAATGTTTATAACTGAAAAAACTAATAGTTCATACGTAAAAGATATATGTTTCAAGTCAAGATTAATGCCATGGGCCAAAAATAGACCAGGTATGAAATATTGGTACGCTCTAAAGTTTAGGTATTGACAAAGAAAATGCTTGATATAGTATAGTTTTTCGATTTATGAGATAGAAAATACCTATATACGTATAAATAACTGTACAATTCCACCTACAACTAACTTCCATAGCGTCTGCCATAAATGACCATTGTTCATTAACACAGTTATGATCGAAATATTAAGAGATGCACCCCCGATCGCAGGAATAGCGTGTACCGAGGAGATCAGAAGTCGACATCCTCCCCGTACGAACTCTAGGGTGCAACTGACTGCTAGCTCCCGAGCAGTGTTTTATCACCCGAGATAAAACGCCGCTACCGCTTGCTTCAGACAGCGCTGCCCTGCTCTGCTCTGTGCTACTTGTCTGGCCACCCTAATAGGAATACCACTAACATAAAACTCCGCGCGGTGTCTGCTCTGCTCTGCCCTGCTCCACTGCTGTTTGTCTGGCCGCGGCCTAAGGCGTTCGATAGCGTCGAACATGAAAGACTTCTACGTAAAATACTGAACTTGGGAATAGACACGCAATGGTTTGAAAGTTACTTGTCAAATCGATCTCATGCAGTCCGCATAGAAAACAAATTGTCCCCATTCATTCAAAACAATTTTGGTGTTCCCCAAGGATCCATTCTTGGTCCGCTACTCTTTTCTATTTTCATTAATGATTTCCCTCCAATGCCTTCTAACACACGGATCTCAATGTATGCAGATGATGTTCAAATTGCAATAACAAGTTCAATATCGGAAATACCACAGACGCAAATTAAAGCCGAAACTTTACTGACTAGCCTGAAATCATGGTACGACCGAAATGGTCTCAAATTAAATGCTAATAAAACACAATGCATTATTTTTGGATCCAAAGATGCAATTAAAAAAACTTCAGATCTTACTCTTGCAGTTGGAAATGATAAAATTAATGCATCAAAAAAAGTTAAAAATTTAGGTATCTGGTTCGATAGAAATATGTCCTTCAAATCTCACGTTGAGACTACTTGCAACAAAATCTACGGAACTTTAATGTTTTTTCATCGTATAAAAAGTATGCTAGACGAAAAATCCAGATTATTAGCTATTCAATCCCTTGTGTTATCGCGCATTGACTACTGCAGCCTAGTATGGGGAGACTTACCTCAATACCTTCAAAGGGACTTACAAAAATGCATGAATTTTGCAGCCAAGGTGGTATGCAACGGTAATTTCAAAAGAAGTGATCACGTAACCCCTCTCCTCAATAAACTCGGCTGGATTCCTATCCAAGAAAGGCTCCTCTTGCAGAAGGCCCAATACGTATTCTCCTCGTTATATCTTCCTCAGAGCAATGCTGAGATAGTGCGTTTCCATCCACCCACTGTAACCAATCAAAACCGAACAGAAACAATAATGTCTTAGTCAACTATCGTTCATCTCACTTAGGGCAGAAGGCTCTGTCCATATCAGGCGCCTTACTGTGGAACAAACTTCCCCTGAATATTAAAGTCCCTCAAAGACCGAGAGAATTTAAAGCCAAAATAACTCGTCATCTTGTGTCTCAATAATCATTTTTAGTTACAGAACATACTGAATGAGTACTGACGAATCTCATTTGCCTGGTATCTCCATTGCTGAACAATCTCCCACTCTCATTGTTTTATAATTCAAGACATCACACAACAGTTTGGAAGTATGCGTAGGTATTATGATTTGACCGCCTATACGTTGTCATTTGCAAACATGCTTACTTGTATATGTGTGTACGTATATAGGTGTATGTGCGCATATGGGTGTGTATATGTGCACGTACACCTGTGTGCACTAGAGTAGATAAACCAGTCGATTGCATTTTATGTCATTCCTGTCCGTTTCTGTGCAAGCATCAAACTAGACCGTCATGGTACCTATGTGTGTGTGTGTTTATCAATTGCAGACATTCTGCACCATATTAAAAAGATAATGTGTTTTTTTCTAATATGAAATTGTAAAGCATACATGTAAAAAAAAAAAATAAAAATAAATTCGTTGTGTGATCATCCATTTATACTGCAGTAATATGCTTATTCTGCTTATAGTTATATGCTTATAATAATGTGATACCTATGTTTGTTTATGAGTTGCCGAACAATTTGCGCCATATTTCAAAGATAATGTGATTTGTTTTCTAATATGAAACCTTTATAGGACATTAATGTTTTCTTTCTTATTCACGTCCCACAATCGTTTTCATGTTTCTGACTTGAGTAGACTGTCTTGTGCCACTATTTTTAGTACGAAATTTTATAAAATTCATGCTATAATAAAAGATGTTTCCTCTGTTTCCCTCGATTGGAATTCTGGTTTATAATGGCTAGTTTATGCTGATATTTGCGCACATGCTTACTTGTATATATGTGTACGTGTGCACGCTATGCGTATGACACTCTGTAGAATGCGTATGTATTGCCTCGATGCATAGAAATGCATTTGTGTATGCTTACGAGTTTGGTGTAAGTATGTGCGTGGGTATGTTTGTGCATGCGTATGTGTATATATCTACATGTATACGTGCACATATGTGTGTACTAAACTGACAACTAGCATTTTACTAGAGAAAATGGTCTTTTTTCTGTGCACTCTCAGCTTGTAACATTACCTAACTCGTCATCTCTTTATTATTGTAAAGCATTCATGTTCAAACTATACATTTGTTGTGCGATCATCCATTTATATTTAAATACAATGCTTATTAACTAACGACCGTTATGTTAAAATTGTTGAATTAGAAATACAAAACTTATAATCTTCTTGGTCCTCATGCTTATGCGTAATATATACATATATCTGTATGTGTGTGTGTATGTATATATATATATACGTATATATATGTATATGGATTTGTATTTATATATTTTTTCCATGCTTCCTTAAAATGACACTTTTGAACATTTGCCGAAACAAGCGATTCATATATTATTTCCTGGCATCAATAATTGCGAAGTTTTATGTCATGTACATGTAAACTGTCAAAAGGGTTTTCAACCCACAATGAAAATGCATCGTCCATGAATTTGCGTTATCTCTTATACTTATCATTACATGTATTGTCAAATGTAGATTAAGCAAGATTAGGAGTACATTGCCCTCAATCATTTATTTTCGACTAGTGACACGAGTTTTTCTATACTCGTGTGTGTGTATCATCTGAGTGTATTAATTTTAAGATATTTAAAAACCAATGATTGTAATATTGTACAATCTCTATTGGAAATAAAGTTTTTTCTTTCTTTCTTTCTTTCAGTGCTTCGTTACGCTAGCCAGTTGATATGTCCTGTCCAATATGTACAATAGCTTGCTAATTTAAGTATATAATAAAACTTCAAAAGCTTGCTGGCGGTGATAGCCCCCCTAAAAATTAAATTTGCTATGCTGTATAACTGGAACGCCCATTTCAATTTTCGTCATATGTTCATCTTGAGTGTCAATAAGTAAGGGCTTTCCACAACCACAAAAAAATCATTCAAAAATTGTCACCCAATTTGATAGGAACGTTTTTTCCACGTCGAGTTAAAATAAAATTAAATTACCTTGATCTCGAGAGTAGAAACAACTGCTATAAATAATTTTCTTGAGTAAATTCGACGAACTGGTAAAAAAACGTACGGTGCCAATTTTGATTTATGAAAACCCACCAAATATGCAAATGTTTGCAAATTTTTAGTTCAGCCAGTCTTAGATGAAATAAAATTGCCGTAATGTCAGATGAATTATTGCAGTACTTTCTGTGAACATCTACAGCTCAAATTCACGGGCTACCCTATTGTTTGGACTAATTTCAACACGCGTGTTCCTCATAGTTAAAGGTACTATGCTATAATCTTATTTAACTTCCTCACCACAAATCCATGCTGGCGAATGCGAGACAATCGTCGCTACGAAAAACAGCAGCACGCTGAGGATATTTATGACCCAAAACCTTGCTGTCCGGTTCAGCATGACGGCAATGGGTGTCAAGCGACTGAAGTCGAAGTTAAAATTTGAGAATTCACCTGCTTGTTGCTTGATTGAATGTATGACATTGGTTAGGCAGGCTTCTCAAATCTGCTTATCTCATAGTATGGGGAATTATAGGGATCGGCATGCCAGGAGGGATACTTCTAGAGATTCTCAACCATCTAATGGCTATCAAGATTTCAATTTTTCGTGCTTACATTATTTTCATCAGTTTCACATCATCTCTCGTACCTGTAAGTGGTTTTTCTTTTCCATCTAAAATTGCTTCTGTTATGCACAGAGTATCCTGTGGAGTACTCCACCCTGCGTATAGATTCCACGTTTTGCTTGGTACATACCACGGTAAACATAAGAAGGTAGGAGCATTCAAGTCTTTTCTTAAAAGAGCCCTGGGTGTGGTGACGTTACGGGCCCAGATCGAATAGCAACCCAGATAAATAGAGATACGCCACCTGGCGACAATATTTGACAATATCGAGTCAGCTGTACGACAAGTTAGACAACAACAATACCACTTTGATTGGTCTACAATTCTCACAGCAGCGCTTACTGCAATTTACTTTGCATTGAAATTTGCAGAAACCCAAATAGAAGACTTCATTTTGTACACAGACTCACTCAGTGCTATTCAGGCTATAAATCAACTTCATCCATCTAAACACCATCTAGTTGCCAAAATTAAACATTTGCTTCAACACCTTCCTCCTAGAAAACTAATCATAGAATGGATCCCAAGCCATGTAGGAATAATGGGAAAGGACGAGGCAGATCAGTTGGCAAGAACAGCTTGTCTTCTTAATACCAATAGTTCTAATCTAATTCAATACACAGATCTGGGAGTATACATACACTTGCACTGTAAAAGACAATGGCAAAAAGAATGGGATAGGAAACAATCCCTGTATCACAAAATTAAACCTATATTAAAACCCACCATAAACACTGATGTATCAAGGAAGGATCAGGTGATACTAACCAGGCTCAGGCTTCTTACTACTCAAATAACGCATAAACACTTATTTACCAAAGAAATGAAACCCAAATGCAGCCACTGTAGGTGTAACTTGAACATTTCTCATATATTGATTGATTGTCCTGTGTTTGAACCTCAGCGTAAAACAATAAGAGAACTGGCCAAAGACCAAAAATCAACCTTTGATACAAGTAGCGTGCTTGGTGAAGGATTCAGTGCTGAGCTGATCCTTGAATTCATTGCCAATATTGGGATGATAAATCAAATCTAAATGCCCCACGTTCTAGTTGCTGTGATATCTGGCACTCTTACCTGTGACTGGTGATGTGCCTAATTGGACCAAAGTAACCAAAGTAAGTAATACCACTTTGGCGGCCATTGAATCGAGCGTAATGGCGACTAGATTTTAATACAAAATCTAAGTATATCTAGAACTTGGTGTGAGGTAATTAATTGCCTTATAATTATTCACTTTTGCTGGAACGTGGAAGGTGTGAAATTGAAAATTTTTTATTACCAGTTCGTTATCTGTGAATTTATGGAAATATGTGGGGGCGTTTCAAATCGTTTGTGGATTTATGGTAGTAAAATTAAGTTGAAGGTTTTTCTGAACACGTTGCTATGCTATAATGTATGAAATAATCCGGGCAGATTTTTATTAGGTGTGCTGAATTAATAATGCTTTAAAACATTTCATTGTAAATTGTAATTTTCCATGCCAATCAAAAAGGTGGTTGAAGATAGTATTTTAGACAGCTGGCATTCCAGTTTGCTTGAATTTAATGATAATAAATGTCTGTTTATTTTAAATGTGTCTTTAAAATTTCACTTTATTGAGTGACTAATCAATTATATTAACCAAAATTGTTTAACAGTTAAATTATAAAAATTGATTATGATCTAATCCTGGCAAAGATGAAAAGACCATGAAAAATTGGTCAATAACAATTCCACATATGCATTACAAGACTTTATTATAACATTACTTCAAATTGTAGTTCCAAATGTAATGCTGAATTTGTAGATTTGTAGCAGTAATAATACAGTACAATAATCAGATTCAATTTGAACAGAAAGACATGTATCACAATACAAATTGCAAAATGTAGTCTATAAAATAATTTTGCAACAATTATACTGGATTAGATTGTACTAAACTTGAATGCAGATTTTGACAAAAACCAGGGTCAATATTTACTTTAATGTTGTCAATGATTATCATAATTTCGTTGCCATAGATAGGTAACATGGTTGATTTTAAGACATTTTACATGAATGACAATGTGCTCGCAAATGCTTAGTTTTCGAGTTATTTAAGTTTGAAGTTATACGAGCGGCGCTCCTGAATGGCCTTTTTTGCGCAATTTCAGAGTTGAAACGGAAGCTAACCCCCTATTCCAAACGTAAAGAGGTTGGGTCGTGAGGGGTAGCCACAGTTCTTCTAGTGAAAATTTTAAATAAGGTTTCTGATGACATCCGTTAACATCGGCTCCAAAATGGCAGCCGTCATCTTGGGTACCGGGTGGCCGTCATTGGAGATGATGTAAACGGAGGTCACTAGAAACCTTTATTTTTAATTTCCGTGTATGTTGAGGAGTTGACCATAATTGACTGTCCACTTTTGGATGCCTAAATGTTGTTAATGAGCTCAAAATAAACAAGTTTTCTTCAATGCACTTTCTGTCGCAAGTGAGTATTTTACAAGTTATAGTGGTAAATGAGTTACCGGAACTCAAGTGTTTGAGGTGGGAAAAAATAAATACGGGAAGCAAACCCCCTATGACAAACGTAAAGAGGTTGGGTCGTGAGGGGTAGCCACAGTTCTTCTAGTGAAAATTATAAATAAAGGTTTCTAGTGACGTCCGTTTACATCGACTCCAAGGAAGGTGGCTGCTGCCATGGCGCCGCCTGGTACCCAAGATGGCGGCAGCCATCTTGGAGTCGATGTAAACGGACGTCACTAGAAACCTTTATTTAAAATTTTCACTAGAAGAACTGTTTCTACCCCTCATGACCCAACCTCTTTACCTTTGTAATAGGGTGTTAGCTTCCGTTATTCATTTAATTTAGCACGATCGCTGCGAAAGGCGACTTCAAAGTTGAATACTTAATTACTTCCCGCTCCAAACACTACAGTTGCGGTAAGTAATTCATTCCTATAACTCGTTCAATAATTATTTCCGACGGAAAGTGCATAGAAGAAAAGTTGTTCATTTACACATAATTAACTATGTTTAGGCACCGAAAACTTAAAAATCAATTATGGTCAACTCCTCAACATTTACCATAATTTTCACTAGAAGAACTGTGGCTCCCCCTCACAACCCAACCTCTTTACGTTCGTAATAGGGGTTTAGCTTCCGTTGATAATTAAATTACGCTTGGCACGCTCTCTTCCCTGGCGCGCACAAGCCAACTTCAAAGTTGAGTAATTTGAAAATAATGAATCAGCGACCAGAATGTCATTTGTGTAAAACGTTTTTAAATGTGTTCCTTTATTGATTATTGGCAACGGAATTATGAAAATCGTTGACAACATTAAAGTAAAAATTGACCAAAACCAGAAGTGTTGTCGCAAATCCAGCCTTGCTTCCATTTTTAAGTCCCTTGCAAGCTAATTTATATCTTGCATGATCGGGGACTAGGTCGGTTTGTTACATCAAACCGGCCGAAAAGATAAAAACGCTAAATTATAAATGACAAGCGGGCAATGGTTGGAGTGCTTCACCTTCCTGGCAACATAAAATAATGTCGAACAACCATAAAGTGTTCGTTTGTTTGTTGCGAGTGAATCCGAAGCCTCAGCTGCGGATTCGAATCGTCATTGAAGAGGCAGCCACGCGGGTTGCCGCTTCAGATGGAGACGAACTTTGGGGCCGTACGCACGTGTGCCTTGCGTGCTTCGACCTCTACTGGCCTTGCCTCTGGGAAGCTTAAACCTGGACGGCCGGCTTCTAGTGAAGATGGTTCCCTGAACAAATTCTTCGAAGTTTCAGGTGAGCACTCTTTAATTATTGTCTGTCTTGTCTCACTTAGTTGCCGCGTTTCAGAAAAGTCTATGTTCTGGGCCAGTTAAAACTGGAAGTTGTCGCTTCTTGCCGGTAAGCGAGACATAGTACTTTTATTCGAAGAATTTGCTTCATTATCTTCAAATTCCTTTATACGAGGAATTTCTTCAATCAAATTCTTTCGTTCATTTGAAGATTCAATTTATCTTCTTTAAAAAAAAGGGTTGCGAAAAGCAGTTCTGGCTTACACAATTAGTTCGCCGGCTGCTTAACTTAAGCGTGGCTGGAGAAGCGTCAGGGAAAATCCTGGTTGCTATATCTTTTTTTCTTCTCCAATTTATTTCTTTTCCCAGTTCAAATAACTGTTTTTCATTATAAAATTAAACATAAAATCAAAAAAAAAATATTTTAATAATTTTCCGTAATTTGGTAAATTACGCTGCTGCCGTGCTGTCCAGGGCCCAGTGCCGGTACGTCTCTCATCTCACTAGCTTAAGGTGTATTTTTGTGTAAGGTACATTTTCGTGTTGCTAGCTCCTTGTGTTTTTAGGTGCTAGTATTTGGTTTACCTTACATAAACCTCGTTTTCTTGTTGAACAAAAATTTTGTGCTAGTATGTAAGTGTAAAAATAAAATAATATTGAAGCAAAAATTTAAAATTTTTTGTGAAGCTCTAATTGTGTAACGTTCTAAATGTGAAAAAAATTAATTGGTGGGGAAAGTAAAATTTTCTGTATTCTTTTTGTGTATCATTAGTATTTTTCCATGTTTAAAATGAGGATGTAACCTGTCCACTTGTGAAGTGTAGACCTTTATGATTAGTTGAAAGTTATTCTAAATAAGCCTATCGATTAATACTCATTACCTTTTTTTTCATTATGACCGAAAAATATAATGCCTCAGCCCTTAGCGGACGGAAGGACGGAATTCAAGTTGACCAAAGAAAAATCACGGCCATTCGCGAGTTGTTACCACCGAAGAAACCGAAAGATGTACGAAGAATTTTGGGAATGGCAGGCTACTATCGAAGACACATACCAAATTTCTCAGAGCGAGTCGCACTTTTGACGGCATTGACTAAGAAGTGTGCAAAATTTGTGTGGACGGACGAACATCAGGCCGCATTCGACGCGCTCAAATCGGCTCTAGCTGAAGCGCCGGTGTTGGGTTACCCAAATTTCGAGCGACCGTTCAGGCTGCATACCGACGCCAGTGATGTCGCTCTGGGAGGAGTACTGACGCAAGAAATCGACGGCAGGGATCACCCAATCGCATACTACTCACGGAAATTTACACCGGCGGAGACCCGCTATTCTACCACGGAAAGAGAGGCGTTAGCAATTGTGGAAAACGTCCGCCATTTTGCTCGTTACCTCTACGGCCGAAAATTTCAGATACTGACGGATCACCAACCACTGCGATATTTGTTCCAATACAAAGCTACCGTTCCACGTATCGCCCGCTGGGCAGTGCTACTGTCGCAGTTCGAATATGAAATTTCGTATAGACCCGGTAAGGAGAATGTGATTCCAGACACGCTCTCACGTGGAGTGGCAGCCGTCCGCCCGACCGCGACGGAAGCGCTGGACCCGTACGAAGTTTTCTGTGCGGAAAAGGTAAGTACGGAGCAGCGCAAAGCACAGCACTGGGCCAAGGTCATCAACGCATTGGAAGGAAAGGGTGAATTGGTGACAGATCCGAGCCAGTATAAGGATTTCGTGCTAGACAAAGACTGTCTATTTTACCTAGAAGTTAAGGACAATGGAGACATTCGCAAACGTGCAGTGATTCCCGAATCCCTAGTAAAGCCCGCGTTAATAATGTCGCACGATACGCGAATTTCCGGACATTTTGGAGCAAGAAAAGCCCTCCACCGTGCTAGAGAATTATTCTTTTGGCCAAATATGGCACGACACGTGCAAGAGCACGTGAAAAATTGCACGACGTGTCAGAAGCGAAGTCCCCACGGGGGCCTTAAAGCAAAAATAGGCGAATTACCACCAGTCTCACGACCATTAGAAAGGGTGGGGATTGATCTCATTGGAGAGCTGACACAGTCACACGCCGGACATAGATATATTCTGACGATCGTGTGCCATTTCTCGAGACACGTGCAGGCGTACCCATTGCGCGATAAGAAGAGCGAAACAGTGGCTCGAGCGTTCATGGACTACGTATGCCGGTATGGCTGTCCGGAACACATCGTGTCAGATCGAGGTACGGAGTTTACCGCCCAAAATTTCCAAGAAATGTGCCGCATTTTGAAGTCCAAGTTGCATTTCACCACGGCCTTCCATCCAGCCAGTAACGGAATGACGGAAGCCTTCAACAAGCTGATAAAGACAACGTTGGCAGCAACAGTAGAGAAAGATCTCACATCATGGGACGAGCAGCTACCTTTCGCCACGCTCGCCCTAAACTGTTCGTATCATGCCTCGGTAGACAACACACCGTACTTTTTATTCCATGGACGCGACGCTCCCTTGCCACTGTCTGATATTCTGCAGCCCAGGATACTAAACTATGCTTTGGAGGAGAATTTTCCTCACGCCGCTTTTGCCAGATTGCAAAGTGCGTTCGAAAACGCGATGTCAGCAAGCCGAAATGCACATGAAAAAAATGTGAGATATCAGCGCGTGAGAGATAAGGAACTTAGAGTCGGCGATTGCGTATTCCTACGGAATACAGCAGGAAGAAACAAAGCGATGGGAAAATTCCGACCGAACTGGATAGGCCCGTACAGGATTCAGGCCCTTCCAACACCTATGAACGTCGTAATACGACCAGTCCACGGCCGCCGGCAGGAGATAACGGTGCACAGAAATAGACTTAAGCCCGCGATTTCAGCCAGAGGAACCTTTGGTGTTACAAGACGAGCGTTTCCGCGGCATGGAGAGGAACGTCGAGCACGTCACAAAAGTGCGTCACGAAGATAACGATTCAGAAAGCAGCGACGACGAGATCTATGTAACAAGACCTGAAGTTCCCTCACCCCTACCCACCCCGGCAGCTAGGCGTCCTTACGCTCTAAGATCGGCCGGTCCAGTAGAGGAGTAGAGGAGAGGCAAAACGACTATGTAACAAGTAGAGAGTAGATAAGCTTACTAATCTAATCCTTCCTTACAGAATAAACTAGCAAGTAAATAATAAATAAGCCTGCTAATTTAATGTTCTTTTTCAGAATAACCTAGCGAATAAATAGTAGATAAGCTTACTAATCTAATCTTTTTTTTCGGAATAACCTTGCGAATAAGTAGTAGATAAGCTCACTAATATAATTCCTTGCAGAATAGCTTAGCAAGAACTATGTAGAAGTACAAATAAACTTACAAATAGCAGTAGTACGATCGAGCGTTAACTGCTATGTAGAAAATTTTTACGAATGCGATCAGCCAACATGAACGACGGTGCTCAGAGCTTGAGAGCGGGACACCGGACGAAAGCCATAAAATCGACAGAGACATAACGATGAGCTCAGCCGCAGGAAGCAAGTGCGACGCTCAGGAAGGAGGCTTGGGATACGAGTAGAGAATTGACATACCACTTGTAACTAGCGGTACTAGGTAAATTGTGTCGCTGTTGGCTGCGCATTTTATAAAAGTGAGAGGTAAAGTTGCATCGTGGGGTTTAACATTGACGAACAACTGCCGAGATAAGGACTGTCTCATCGTAGAAGGAATTTGATTGCTGATCTATTGACTGAGATGTGTAAGGAATGAAGAGAGATTTCGAAGGAAACTAGCCGTCTAGGCAGAGATACAATTAGACAGTAGTAAAATCTCAATAAAGCACGGCCGCAGCAGATGTTTTCCTTCACATAATACGGCCAGTAGTGAGTACGGCTCTGAATCCTCTCATAACTAGTAGTTTAAAGCACCCAATAAGGGTGACGGAATTCCATTTTTTTTCAGTAGTAGTTATAAGTACAATCTTACTAATAAAAATTGCCTTTCAGGTGTAGTCTTAGGAGTCGGCAACTTGGCTGGGAAGTAGATATAGCCTGCGTGTAGTTGTTTGTTTAGCGTGGAAAATTCCCTATTTAGGAATTTTCGGGGAGCGTCGGAGGGGGAGAAAATTTAAGAAATAAAATTTTTTTTTTGCTTCTAAATGACGTTTGAAAAATAAGGCCAATAGGCACAATGCAGTCGCTCAGAGAGATATAGACGTAAAATTTTAAAGTTATCTCGGGATGGGACTTACTGCACTCGGTAAAGCGAAGCCTGAGCTGATTGGAGCCGATAGTAAGATCTCGGATAGCAGAACTCCCGAGAGTTGAGCAGAACTTCTACCGAGACATCTAATAATTAGGTCCCACTACGGACATAGTATAAAATTTTAGCAAATACGGTTCTTTAAAATAACGTAGCCTAGTGTGGAAAGGCAGGCTAGACGAGCACTTGCGAGGTAGAGACTCGAGGCGTGAACCTTCGGGACAATGGAGCTACAATAGGTCATAAAAAATTTAAAGGCGCTGCATTGCGGAGACGCATGTAACCTGAGAGAGAGCCGACTTCAAGATAGAGAAGACAGGCTGAACAGAGAGAAGCGCACAGCGAGGCATTTGAGATGCTAAATACGATTGTGAGTTAGGGCGATAAGGAAATAGCAAGGGCAACAAAGGCCAAGAAAATAAGACAAAATATAGATAACAGAGATGGATAGCTCCTGTGCTGAGAAATCGGAGCGTGAACAGCACCAAACCGACGCTAGAGCTGAAATATTCAATGATAAATGTACTAAGGGACTTTGAAGATTTTCAGGAAGGCGACAGCGGGCGAGGTGCTGGCGTGTGCGCGGTGCTAAACCAGCACCACAGCGGCATCCATCGGAGCGGAACGGAAGTAGCGGTCGACGTAAGAGAGATGGAGAGGCACGCGTCAATGGTAAGATCGGGAACACTCCTGCGCGTAAGAAACACGTGCGTGAACTGTGGAGAGTGTTATAAATATCTGGTCTGCTGACGAGCGTGATAAGGGAGATTACGGGAAGCATGACTGAGAGGGATTAAAGGGCCGGTCCAGAGGCATGTGCGCAATGCTTGAGGCATCGCAGCTGTTACCCGATACCATGAGATTTTGGAGGTTAAAAGACAAGTCATGTGCGACTTGTAGATAAAACAGACTGGCATACTAAGGGACGCCTGAGTATTGCAAACGATACGAAATCTAGGCTTGCTTCTCACGAGAGATTAGCAAATGCCATTCAGTAACAAAAAAAAAAAAACAGTCAGCTGACACGGAAAGAATAGGAAGTAGGAACAATTCATCCATCATTTTAATCATAACGACCTGCACCACGAAGAATGAAAGAATGTGCGTGTGTTGTCAGAGTATGTGCGGTATCGTGTGCAGGAGTATGTGATGTATAGTGTGCAGGAGTGTGGGGACTTAGTCATTCAAGTCTGCTAGGACTGGTTATGTTCATGAATCCCAAAATCATATATCATTCATCATGTAACATACGCGCTCATTATGAGGCGAAGAAAAGAAAATTTTGAAAATAGGCTCTATATTGATGTCTAACCCATGTAACAAGGAATTAATGCCCGACCGTGTGCCGTAGGACACGGTGTCGTTCGAGACGGGCTGGAGGCGACGGTCGAGCGTGCTGGTGCTTCAACGGGGCGTGGCATCCCACCCCTGCGAGGCGGCCGGCGTTTGCTAGATGGAAATCTGGCAAGTGTCTCAGACGAGACGAAGTAGAAGCAGATGATGAAGATCTCAGAGGCGGAAGAGCTCGCCTCCTCAACCCGAAGGGGGCCAATATTATTAAAATCGCTGAAGCACGGGCGAGCGAGTTGTTGTCGCCGATCTATTTTTTTGTGTATTGTAAATTGATGTCATGTTGTAATTTGATTCTTGAGTCGGGTCGGAAATAGAATCGTGGCCAGAACATAGATTAAAAGAAAATTTATATTCACAAATTTTCTTTCGTAACTGAGGGGGGGGATGAATAACCTGGAGATGGCCGTTATTGTTGCCAAGAGGAAAAACATAAGATGATGTTAAGACGGGATCTCTTGCTACAGGGGTCATAAAATTTAGGGCCGGCTTTCGTGCTTGGGTCTTGGGAAACCTATAAAAGGGACGTTCTCAGAAGAGAAATCTTCCCCATATTAAATGGGATAATTCGAGGCGCGGGCATATCAGCCACATCGTAATAAAACGCGGGACCCATAGCCGGACTGCGTTTAGCGTTGCCGTCACGGTCGACCAATATTTAATCACCGTAGCGGGAGGAGGCTGGGGTCAGGAGACTCGACCCCTCTCCCCCAGCCGTACCCCCGGTTGTGTGGGGAGTAGGGCGACTCCGGACCCTAGCCACCCCTTGTTACCCTGCTCGTGTGGCAACCACCCTCCCCTTCGGGAGGGGGGGGGTGCTGTCCGAGCGAGAGTTAAGTCGGACGGGTAGACGTCACTTCGCGGGTAGCCGTAGTTGAGAACGGACAAACCGGGTTGTCGGGCTGTGTGGAGAGCCGTGGTCGTGAACGGACGTATTAGGGTTCGGTTTCGGTGAGACGAACAGCCGGCTTTGATACTTATAAAATTGAATTGATCATAAAGGCCCGGGATTCACTTGTTGAATTTAGAGACGGAGTTGGGTAAAGCGTGACACGATCAACGGCAATTTATTGACTTTGTTGAGGGCGCAAGAGTTCAAGCGTCTGCTATACGCTTAATTGGCTCGACTTTTCGGTGGCTTGTACATTGTTGGCTCGCATAATTTCCTTGCCTTGAATATTGTTACACCGTTGTTGTGGTGTTATCGGAAGAATCCCTCGAAGGGAAATCTAAGAATCGGGGTGTCCTATTGTCCCCAGAAATTGTAAATGTGTTGTTATCGCGTGTGTATCGTTCAACCCGTACTTGCCTTCCCACCAATAAATGTGGAAGACCTGGGCCTCGTATATATCCTCTCTCTCATCTCTCTCGAAACTAGCGCCTGAAACACGCGCCGGCCCTCCGCCAACGTTACCGAGAAAATACGCACGATTGTTCAATATTTAATTTTAGTCGAGGTTATATATATACACCTCGTGGTGGCAGCTATCCGCGCTACCTCTCTTACTTGTAACGTAACATCATACCGAATGAGTCGGTCAGAAAAGAAACAGAATTGACGAACTCATAAAGATAGAGCACGGGACAGAAAATACCCCGAAATATACGTTATTGGCAGCGTTAACTTCAGTAAATCTCATTACATACTTCATGATTGATGCTGATTAATCGAAACTCTAAGGCCATAAGGCAAGAAGTAGTGAAGAAAAACCCGCTATATTCACGTAAAAAGAATAAGACTATTCAAAATAAACGTAAAAAGAAAACATAAAAAAGTAAATTCAAAGCAAATCGTTACCGTGGTGTGTTGGAGGCATTTTTTGAACCTCCCAAGGTATGTTCTTCAGCATTAGATGGTGCTGAATGTGATGTGCAAGCTGGCCTAGATAGGCTGTTAGACTTGGAATTAATAGGGGTACCTGTTAAGGAAACAGAGTATGATAAAGAACTGGAAGATTTCAAAAGTAGCGTAGTTTATGCCGAAGGCAGCTATTCTGTCAACTTGCCTTGGAACCGTAATTTGTTAGCGAAAGTTCCTCATAGTTTCGGGCTAGCTAAGCATCTCGCTCGAAAGGTTGCACCTTCTAACTCTCGTAGGGGGATAGAGCAACAGTATAACGATTTTTTTCTTGAACAACTCGAGCTTGGCATAATTGAGCCTCTAGCACTCGAAACATTAGATGTGCGTGAGCACAAGTGGATTCCGCATAGGCCTGTCGTGCGAGAACACGTTACTACTTCCAAGATACGCCCTGTTTTCAATTGTTCGATGAAGCTAGGGAAATTGCCTAGTTTGAATGAGGCCTCATATGTAGGTCCTAATCTCATGAACGATTTGCTGGGTCTTTTAGTGTACTTTCGGTCCAACTCCATTGTTGTGCTTGCTGATATTGTTAAGGCGTTCCTTCAGGTGAAGTTAGCTAGGACATTTGACCGTAATCAATTTAGTTTTGTTCTCTTTAAAGACGGTGAATTTCAATATTTCCGATATACAACCTTATTATTCGGTTATGTCGCATCCCCATACATTCTCAATTTTCTTCTTAAACTTCATGCTAAAACCCTGAGTGATTTGGTGATTAGGGACGTAATGGCAAACAAGCTATACGTGGACAACCTAATTTTTACCACCAATAGTTCCCAGCTTGCGCTTGACACTTTTCAACGCGCAAACAAATCATTTAAAGAGAGCGGCTTTCCTTTGCGTCAATGGCAGTCAAATAGCTCTGATCTTTTGTCTCAGATTGACCCTGCTCTTTGTAGCGCCAGTGTGCACTCCAGAGTGCTGGGTTATAACTTTAATTCTTCTTCTGATTCTCTTTCCATATCTGTAAAAAGTTTGAATCCTTCCTGTAAAACGCGTAGGAGTATGCTGTCGGAAATTGCTTCTTTGTATGACCCGTTAGGGATTTTATTACCATTTTCTGTAAGAGGCAAACTCATTTTGCGTAAATTGACACCGTTGAGACTAGGCTGGGATCAAGATGTTCCAGATGATATATGTAAAGAATGGCGTAACTATTGTCAGGAGTTTACTGAATTGCATGGATTTGAGTTCCCTAGGATGAATTTAGTTGAAACTGAGAAAATTGACCTAGTAATATTTTGTGACGCTAGCGCGAGCGCTTTTGGCGCCTGTATTTACGGCGTCCAAAAGGGGCGCAGTTCTCTAATCTTCTCTAAACTTAAGATGTCGCCTCCTAGACAACGAACTCTTCCTTCTCTTGAACTTCTGGCTGTGTACCTTGCCTAACAGTGTCTTGTCTCTCTAATGTGTGACGTTAATTTCCCTTATGAAATCTATAATATAACTTTTCTTACCGATGCCCAGGTTACACTGGCTTGGTTATTAAGTGGTAAACCCCCACGCAAAAACGTGTTTGTTAGTAATAGAGTAAAAGATATAGACAGCATGCGCCAGACGTTGGAAGGTAAAACTTCTGCTTCTTTCAATTATGAATATGTTCCCACCATGTTCAACATGGCAGACTTATTAACTCGAGGTATTAAAGTAAAAAAGTTTCTCGAGAGTATAACTGTGTGGTTGGAAGGTCCTGCCTGGATCCGAGAAGGTAAGGACCAGTGGCCCAAGGGACACCTGGGTTGCATACCCCATCAATTTGTTTCCGCTGCATGTATTAATGCCAATATTGTTCCTCCGTGTGAAGCTCCTATTCTGGAGATTGAGCGCTTCTCCTCCTATCCCAAATTACTAGGTACGATGGAGAAGGTATTTAAAGCTGTCTCTATATTTCGACGTGCAGATTTGGGCAATGCAAAACTGCGAGCCTTCATTTTTTTAATTTCTTCTATGCAAAGTAAACACTTTTCAAGCGAGCTCGAGGCCTTAAAAAATAAAAGTCCTCGGCCGCCTCTGTTAGTTAGAACCTTTAATCTTTTTCTTGATTCGCATGGTCTCATTCGATCTAACAGTCGTATTGCAAACGCTGAAGAATTGGACTATAACATTCGAAACCCCATTTTACTGTCTAGTTCTTCTCATTTGACCAATTTGTTAATTTTGCACACTCATAAACTTCTTAATCATCAAGGGCTCGATATCACCGTTCAAAAGCTTAAGCTGGACGGTTATGTCGTGCCGCGCTGTAAGCGTCCTGTTCGCGGCGTGTTGGCTAAATGCACGGTGTGCAGAAAGCTAAACGCCAAAGCGTTTTCATATCCTGATCCTCCTGCTTTACCCGACTCTCGTACTAATTTCGTAAGGCCCTTTGCCACAACAGGCATGGACTTCTCTGCCCACTTTTGGGTATAAGACCCTTTTGGTCACAAACAAAAGGTTTATTTACTATTGTTCACATGCTTCCAAACTAGAGCTATCCATATCGAACTTCTTCCTTCCATGACTCTGGAGGAGTTCTGCTTTGCCTTTATTCGTTTTACCAACGAAAAGGGCATTCCTAACACTGTATACTCTGATAATGCTAGAACTTTCACCGCTGCTCCCGATCTTCTATCGGAAGTGTTAACTTCCTCTTTGTATGAAGAGCGGTTTCGCCCTTTTAATATCAAGTTCAAAACTATCCCAATCTACAGTCCTCAATTTGGAGCGATTTGGGAACGTCTGTTCAAGTCCATAAAGGACTGCGTGTATAAACTTTTTGGCCGTAGCACCTATTCCTATTCTTCTTTCCTTACTGTCATTTCTGATATTTCTCTCAACCTCAATCGGCGTCCTCTCTCTTACACTGAGATGGGGGACACGATCTTACCTATAATGCCAATTCAATTCCTTCAACTATATCCAACATCTAATTCTTTAATTCTGACTGATGAGCTTCCGGACTTGGAGACCGACGATGTTGAACGTCGCGAGTATTTGCTCTCGCTTTTGGAGAGACGCGATGTCATGGTTGCCAAGTTCCGGGAGCTCTGGTACACTCAATATTTAATTTCCTTGCGAGGTCCATATCCTCTGAAATCTTTACCTTATAATAATAAACTATTATCTGTGGGTCAAGTGGTACTTGTAAAACACCCCATAAGACCCAGACCATTTTGGGCCTTGGCTCGCATCAGCGCTTTGCTCCCTGATCGCGATGGCAAGGCCCGTGTTGTGAGAATTATTAGAGCTGATAACTCTGAAAGCGCCATCAAAGTCTCGCTACTATACCCGCTGGAGTTAGCTGTCACTGATCCTACTCCAGAGGAGGTGGGGGATAGCGTAGAAGGGAGTAGTTCGGACGAGGAATTACACCCTCGTCTCGAACCTCCCGAGAGTTTCGAAACTCAAAGGGGTAGTTCTACATTTGAACACCCTAGAGGTCAGCCTATTACTTCATCTTCTTCTGACACGGATTCTTCGGTTTTTTCCGAAGAACACGTAGCTACTTCTGCTGACCGTCCTAAAAGGCAAGCGGCGCGTCAGCAGCGTAGTAAGTTGACTTATTTAATTAAGAAAGGGCAATTATAACCCCTTTCCTACTATATGTATTATAAATGCGCATAACTTATTATTAGTCCTTTCCAGTTATGCTGGAAGGACGCTTGTATGTACTTGTTTGTATTTCACGGAATTTTCTATAGAAAACTCCGTCTTTTTCTTTGCCGGGATTGTGTCGCAAATCCAGCCTTGCTTCCATTTTTAAGTCCCTTGCAAGCTAATTTATATCTTGCATGATCGGGGACTAGGTCGGTTTGTTACATCAAACCGGCCGAAAAGATAAAAACGCTAAATTATAAATGACAAGCGGGCAATGGTTGGAGTGCTTCACCTTCCTGGCAACATAAAATAATGTCGAACAACCATAAAGTGTTCGTTTGTTTGTTGCGAGTGAATCCGAAGCCTCAGCTGCGGATTCGAATCGTCATTGAAGAGGCAGCCACGCGGGTTGCCGCTTCAGATGGAGACGAACTTTGGGGCCGTACGCACGTGTGCCTTGCGTGCTTCGACCTCTACTGGCCTTGCCTCTGGGAAGCTTAAACCTGGACGGCCGGCTTCTAGTGAAGATGGTTCCCTGAACAAATTCTTCGAAGTTTCAGGTGAGCACTCTTTAATTATTGTCTGTCTTGTCTAACTTAGTTGCCGCGTTTCAGAAAAGTCTATGTTCTGGGCCAGTTAAAACTGGAAGTTGTCGCTTCTTGCCGGTAAGCGAGACAGTGTTGATAAAAACTATTTATTCAAATAAATGACAATTCTGTACAGATAGCATGTGCCATAGATTTTCAATTTTAATTTTCATCATAGAGGTAACTTTACGACTACATTATGAGAAGAACAAGTGCCAAATTTTTAGTTATTTGTATTGATCATAATTATCAATTGCTTGAGATTTGTAGAAAGAATAAACCAGGTTGCATGGATGTTTTGCTGATAAGAAATACGGAAATGTGTAAGTCTATAAATTTAAATGTTATTAATATCCAATCTACCCAGCTTTTGACATATGAAGAAGATTTTAAATGCAAGTTTGTTTGAATGCAATATTATAGCTGGCTTGTAGAGGTGTCTAATGGTATAAATTGTAATGTAGTTATGCTAAGATGCTTGAGGGCAAGATGCACATGGTGATTGATCTAAGTGGGACAATTATTTAAAATCATCAATTGTGATTGTCTATATTGAGCTGATATACAAGAAAAAGGGGTTGAAAAGACCAATTGACGATCTTATATGGACGATTGAAACAAGAGAGAGTAATGAAACATAATATATGGGTGAAGGTCAGATTTACATTGACACCCAGATGTATGTTCTGAAATGTAATTAGGGTAAGGGAAAATTGGAGAATATGAGTAGTTTATTATAAAACTCTCAAGGAAATCAAGTTCGGAAGAATTTAGTAATGGATTGAGTGATTGAGGCACTGGAAACCAATCTTATGGGTCATGAGGTTACATTATACCATTTATGTGAATGAAAAAGATTTGTAAAAGTTGTGTTAAGTTTTCAACTAATCTCAGCCATCCTTGCTTACAATTTACAGTAGGGAAAAATAAATTTCACAACTGAAACAGAAATGCTTCAATCAAGAGGCATGTTCAGATAAAATATTACATATTGTAATTGTAGTATGTTTATAGTTATATATCAATTCATTTCATTATTATACTAAGTTCTTGTATCAGTTGTATCAAAATTTTGTTATTACTGCTCTCGGATCAAATAATATTAGTCATGATTGATAATTCTACCACTTTCTGTACCTTTTCTCATTTTTTCTCATTTTCCAACTGGAGTAGTGTGTGAAATTAATGTATGCTACTTGCCAGTCACTGCCTTGGGAACGTTTCACCTGCAATGAATGCTGCATAATGATATGTACGGTAATCTACCTATTTCAGTTGGACATTAATTACACTGCCTGTTCAAAGAATGGTCAACTAAGTTAGCTAATTCACAAGGTGTCAAAAATATTCTTCTTCTCGGGCAGTCACTAAGTAAGCATGCTCAATTCCCCAAGCAGCTTGAAAGAGAGCCTCTCTATCTCATGAATTGGCATACATAGGAGCTTGTCAGACTGTTTATGATGTTACTATGACATCCTCACTACTGTAACTCCTGGAACTGTAACTAGAAGAACTTCAATCGTTATAACAGACACTCTGACATGATTTTTATCCCTCAAACAACTTTTGAAAGCATCTCTAACATCTCAATCTGGAACTAATAGAAGCTGTCAAGAACCCTGGGTCAACCGGATCTAAATTTTGATCAATGTTTATTGGCAGAAAATATCAAGACATTTTATGACCCCTCTTGTTGAAGGAAATTACGTATTTTCTTGCCCCATCAAGGCAAAAAGGGCAGCAAAAAAGATGGAATGGAAGAAAAAAAGCTGTTAAAATGGAAAGAACACCTGTTCTGTAAAGACATTTCAACATTATATGACAAATATATCCAAAGCTGGGACCCTTTTTGACAATATTAATTTTTTTAATTCATGATTGGCAGTAATGGATACCGGCATTGCAATGTGCAAAATGGAAGCTTTAGCAATTACTACAAGGTTTGTCTATTGCAGAAACTCCAAGATACTTGTCTTCACTTTGAGATAAATGAAGACACCCGTGGAGTTTCTCATCTGTACCCTTTTGGCCTGCAATTGCAAGACTCTGTGATCAGCAGCTCAGAGAAACACCTTGGACTTCTTTGGGGAGGTAAGATGATAGAACTCTAGTCAGAATGGAAAAAGAAATGGCACAATGATAGTCAACATGGTTCAGTTGATGGCTTGTGATTTAAAATTACAGGCGAATTATGTTCAGTTCACATGTGAGATGTTACATTAATTATTTTTCAAATTCTAGACTCGCTTTGAGAGAACTTTTTATTTTTTGATATGTTAATTTTTTGGTAATGAAAAGCTTTATGTAACATAGCTACTGTGAACTTGCTAGAGTGTTTGCTAGAAAGATGTCTGTACATTTCCTTTTCCTTTCCTTCTATCTTTCCATGTCTCCTCCCTCATATCCTCCTTTATTGTGAGCATCATGTCTTCCATTTTTCTGACAAGGGAGAGTAGGGCCAATAAAGGAGGGTTTGTGTGACTTGAAAGGGAAGTGAGACTTTCTTTTAGAAGGGAGCTTGTGACTTTTTAAACACCTCATATTTTAGGTTTGCATTCGTGCTTGTGCGTAATTCTGTCCCCATGATATGCCTGTGCTACTCAAAAAATTCCTCGAATGTCGTTTCCACAGCAAGTCCATATTTTTGGTACTTAAATAAAAAGATACCTTGAATTAAAAATTTTATGTATTGATTTCTTTTGGTACTCTGATACCCTGTTTTTGATCTGAGAAGTATGAACACGAGATGTGAACCGAGCAGGACCGCGTGTAGAGCGGTGTGGCGAGCTGCACGCTGTCCATCAACTACTCGTACTACAACCGCTTCCTGTCTGGCTGGGAGCCTCTGGTGGAGCCCTGGAGTTGCGCTGATGTGCCTGTTCTTTTTGTCTTGTTCTCTTGGTTGTCTATACATGCATTTTCTGTTGTTTATGTTGTTTTTACTGCTCTTCCTGCTCTCACTTGTTTAACCCCAAAATACTAAATTTCATTTACAAACGCCGTAGCTATTAGGTGTGTAATTAGGTGAATCTCAAGTTAAATCTCTGAATTGAATAGCGTTGATTTAAACGATGACTGCTTGAGACTCGTGAATTAAATTTTATGCTAGAAAAAATTAATCATAAGTGAGAACCAGTAAAAACTTGATTCAATATTGACAAATTGACATTATCTAAAACTCAATTACTCAACTGGTAATGCAAAAAAGCCTGAAACCCAGTAATTAACCGATACAACAATTCCTGGGGCCCGGCTATTCGACTGACGAAATGCGTTATCTGAGAAGGTATTTTGTATGTCTGTCAGGTGCTCGGTGTCATGGCTTAAGATCTTGGATGAAGCGACGTGCAGGTCGCCGCTGTCCGTGCAACTGTAGGCAGAGGAGAGCATGGAGCTCAACATCACGTCGTCGCTGCTGGAGCTCTACAAGATGGTCAAGATCAGCTGGACCAAAGACTATTATTATACAACAGAGACGGTGGAGCTGCCAAAGATAGGTACGCTGCGCTCGTTGTTTAGGGAGTATTTCCCCGATTCTCTCTGCACAGCTTGTCTTGTTTAGAGAGTTGCTCAGTATACATGGTTTTTGCATACAAGACTACGTAATTATATCAGTTATTATTGAGGTTAATTTCGTGCAGTTTTTGTCTTTGGAAGAATGAGTGTATCAATGATCCATGGATTACCTGCGTATATCATTTCACAGTTGGGTTTGGATTTTCTAAGCCCGTTCTTATTAGAACATTTGAAACACTGATGCAAATTCAGCATTTTTGAACTAACGTTCTTTTTGTATTAGGCTGGTGGTAAACCTTCTTTATTTACCAGACTTAATTCATTTATACGCTGTCATGCAGTTTTAGAAGTGTTACTTTTTGTTGATATTATGTGTAATCTTGAAATTGTGTTATAGAATTTTGAAACTATCTTTGTTAATGTATTGGTAGTTCTATTTAATCATGTTGGTCAAATTCTAGCTAATTTCAAGCGGACGCTAATTTCAGAGTTCAGGAATCTGAATATAACAAGAATGAACAGATATGAAGCATCATAGTTCATAAATGTATTAATGAAGCATACTTAGCTGTGTTTCTTTCATAAATACATTGGCAGAGATTTGCTGCAGATCATGTAAAATCGAATTACTCATTACATTTTTTACTTACTTGGTGGCGTGCCAAATAATCAAGGGAATCAGTTCAGCCAGTGTGTATTATCATGGAAATATTCTTCCATTATTTAATAACTACTGGTACACCCCCTTTTTTGAGAAGGGGGAGGTTGTTAGCTGCTGGCGCTGCGAGAAGGTCGAGGTGAAGGGTTTTTTGGTGTGCGTGACCCGTCAAAAATAACGGGAATCGGTAATTTCCGAAAAAATATTTCAGATGTGGGTAAAAAACAAATATATCCAACCCCACAGTACTTGCGATTAAAATATTCTTAATCCAGTGCACTGGGGAAACTTCTATCAAAAATAGTAATTAAGCATCCTAAACAGCGTGGCAGAGCGACAAATTAACTGAGCTTCAACGTGGCTTTCCCATGATTTCTGATGCCTTTCTATGGCTTTTCCATACTTTGCAAAGTCTCAACTAATAATATTCTATACAATCTAATCTAACCTACCAATACACGTGATATTCATTTCGACTCTGAATCTGCTGGGTTAAGGCACCGCAAATTGTTGAGTTGATGAAGCTTGTATCACAGATACGCTCATCCCACACTTTCGGCTGGTGGGTGTCACTCACTCACGGACGGACGGACGCACGCACGCGGCTTCTTTTAAAATATAGATTCTTACCGATCATCCCTGCTTTATATTTTGGCATTGTTTGTAGGCTGATAAATTCTTCAGCTAAACCTATTTTGCTGCCGTGCTATAGATGGGCACCATTGTCACCATACTCATCACACAATTAATGGCGGTAGCGTCTAAAGCAATGGAAAATATAGAAATTCTCTGTTTTCAGGACCGACAGCCGCAAAGCTAGTGCGGTGAGTGTCGCTTGCTCGGAAGGGAGCCGTCTCAGCTACCGTCGCCGCACGCCCTTCATCCCCTTCGCGCTGCTCAACGAAACGGGCTCTGCTCTCACCTTCACCACCTTCAATTCCTTTGCGTGTGGGTGAGTGCTGATGTAAAGATAGTTTGCCTAGGTAGGCAGAGATGGATGTGGTGTGATCCAGAGGTATGTCGAATATCGTCTAAACACAACAGGTCTCTGATTTGTTTTTGAAAAGTATGTATGGAAAGAAGTGCGCACTGTTCACAGGGGATTTTTACAGTACCGTAACTCCTTAAGGGGATACAACTATTGTTTCTATGGGAATTAGTGCTCCTTGGGGCAAATGTGAGATCCCTAGCTGAGAATTAGGAAATCCTTTTATTATTTAAAGAAAACGTTTTTTTTTCTGAACCATGTTTTTCAAGTTCACTGCTGTCTAGTTTTTCGTTTGCTCCTTTAATTTTTTGGGGCCCCTCTGGGGGGATCAACTTCTGTATCTATGGGAATTAGCGCTCCCTAGGGGCCAATGTGAGGACCCAAGCTAAGAGTTAGGTAGGCCTTCTTTCTGTTGAAATTAAATGTTTGGTTATGTTGAAGGACCATTTTTTTCGGTTCACTGTTGTCCTGTTTTTCATCACTTACTACTTTCTACTTCACCTTTGATCTTGTTTCATTAACTTCTTTCTCAAATTATTATTTCTATACCCTTTCTGCATAGATTCAGCATTTCTTCAACTCCATTTTTAATGGTGCCTTCATCCTTCCTCTCTTTTGGTTGCATTTGTTGCTGCGGATGGGGAGGTTTAAAATAACTAATAATCTAAGCTAGTCCCTTTTATTTACGTCCTTTCTCCTGTTTACTTTCAGGGATATTCGGCTTCATATGCATTTCCTGGTGAACACGTTTGGTCCTACTCACCATTTCACGGTTTGCATTGACTCATGGCCATCCTCTTCATCTCGATCTTAGCACAAGTCTCCTTTCATCACACACACATCTCTTGCAAGTTCTAACTTCTCTCACTGTGACCATGAATTGCACCTACATCACAGAAACGCTATTTTGTTGCGAGTTTGCTAATTTTTCTATTCCTTTCAGGTTCTGGAACAGAAGAAAGTGGACCCTCAATCCATTAGCAAGAAAAATAAGGAGCAGAAAAGGAAATGTCTGTATATGTGCAAGAGAAGTATGGAGAAACGATACATTTTCGAACCAGAAGAAGTGAAACGGACGTACGTATTTATAAATGTATAGATATTTCATACTGAGAGGAAGACTTCTTCAACGTTCAATTGTTACCATAATAGATTCAACTTAGAAGCACCCCTCGGGGGTTACGAGTATTTTATGTGTGGGAATTAGTGCTCCCATAGAGAGCGTGTGAGATCGCGAGCTGACGTTTACGAAGCCCTTTTTTAAATGGAGTATATTTTTTTTGACGGACTGATCAGTTCTTGGTTTTGTTCGGCAAAATCAGTCATTTGCCTGGCTTCTGCAAGACAGGTCGTGTAGTAATGGATTCAAACTGTCCCGAGCCTAACACTTGTTGCTCGCAGATAACGTTCTTCCTCGTCAAGTTTTTTGTGAAGTTTAGAACTTTACAATCTATCAGAGTACATCATTATGGATGACATATGTGAAAGAAAAAGGGGACAAAATAACAAACAATTAAGTTTCTTCCATTGGTGAAACTTGGTCCCGACAGTGTCCCATTTTGATAACACCGATGTGACCTGTATTTCATTTACAGTCCTGCAGCGCTCCATGAGCGTTGAACAAAATATAAGTTATTGCGTTTACTTGATAAAGTTGGATTTAATTCGCATGTTCTCCAAGTATTCTGTGGTACAGCGGTGCATTGCAGAGTTTTACAAATGTGTATCTTACTATAACTTTTAATTTTGAATGATGAAAAACACGGAGCACTTCTGTTGAAATGAAGAGGAGCAAATTGTTCTTAGAATTCTAGTATGCGATTATTAAGCTACCATAAGCTTGAAGTGGTTAAAATCCCTAATTGGAGTTAAGGGGTTTAGGACCCAATACATATATTATCCTCAGGGCGAGACAACAAATGTATCAAAGGAAATTAGCTAATATGGGAATACGTGAGGTCCCGAGGTGAGAGTTAGGTAGGCTTTTTTTGTTGAAATGAAATGCTTTTTGTCACAGAGAGCTGACCAGGAGGCGAGGCGAGTTGCGGATAGTGATCAGGAAGCTCTAAATCAAATGGTACCTTTTCGGGACTACTATCCCGGGATCAGGGCTGCTGTGAGACGTCTGTGGCAACAGGAATGGAACAATAGAACGGACAACAAACTGAGACTATTAAA
This sequence comes from Morinoia aosen, assembly GCA_030386875.1. NCBI lineage: Eukaryota > Metazoa > Arthropoda > Malacostraca > Amphipoda > Talitridae > Morinoia > Morinoia aosen. The sequence goes on along the minus strand of CM059573.1, from coordinate 23,266,245 downwards.
CAAATTGTAAGTTTGATTTGCAATTCGATGCGCATATTATCAACATGTACAGAAAAACGCAATATGAAACTATTTTCGTTAGTGACAAAAATCTCGAAACTCTTCAGTTTTCGAAGAATTATTACCTGAAATAATTTTTGATTCCCGTGGGATTAGGTTTACCCTGCAGCCAACGAGTAAAATCGAACTTCTTGGGCAGGTTGTTGGCGCGCTTTAGGCTATTCCTACGGGAATCGAAAATTATTTCAGGTCATCATTTTTCGGAAACGGAGGCGTTTTCAGGTTTTTGTCACTCATGAAAATCGTTTTTATTTTGCGTTTTTCTTCATATGGATGAAGTATGTGCATCGAATTACAGAACACTTTGTGTATAATAATAATAAAAGGACGTAGTGTTCAACAATGCTAAATTGCTGCACTAATGTATTCATCAAATAAATACGGATACAAGGCTACTGTTGCCAATGTAATAAAACTTAGCCAAATGCGTGTTTTCCTGTATTGAGGGAATTTTATTGGGAAAAGTGTAGCTGCTTGAATGACTGCAGCAATACTGCCAATATTCCTGTAGCCACTTCAGCAGCTACACTTTTAGTTCAATGTTGCTCGTTCTTGATATTTTCAATTATTTAAACATCGATCGTGTACATAGGGCAATTTAAAAGGTAACTGATCTTTATAACACATTGTTTATAGCGCAATCTGATGTAGCGGTGATTATTCAAAAATTGTCTGAACAAATCGGTAGGTAAAATTAAGAGAGCACAGCAGATTACGAAAAAGATTCAAGATAAATATTTGTACAGAAGATTAGTACTCCGGGAGCCTATTTTTACAATTTATACAAGGACTATATAATATGTATATATGTATTTTACACTTTACAATATCCATCCTCTTTTAAGGACATTAATTTTAGCCTCTATATGGAGGCTAAAATTAATGTCATTTAAAAGAGTGTGGATATTGGAAAATGACTAATCCTGCCTAATATGATATATAGTTTACCCAGTTCTCTATCAGAATTGAAGAGGTTCTTGAAGCGGAAAGCATTGTTAGCCAGCGTAATTTCATCCTGTGGTTTATGCAGGATAAATTTCCGTTTACAAACTATGAACGCGGTGTTTCTCCAGAAATATACAGTAACATTATGTGGACTTTCATTTGAGTTATCCTTTTAATCACTCGAAAAGCAACATTTGAATTTGAGAATTGAAATGAGGTGCTAGTCGGAAACGGAGCTTTGTATTGATAAATATGAAATTTTTGCTCAGTATGCACACAAATTTTACTCGTTACGTGGCTATTAAGCATTGCATACGATATTATCATCGTTTTTCAGTATGAAAGTTTCCAGACGATTTTAAATTTTTCATTACGTATATGCGGAAACCCGGCAGTTCCAGCCATGGTGCAATCCTACTACGTACGGCAGCCAGTGCATTGCTGCCGCGATGTGGTGTGGTAGCGTCATCACCTCAAACGTCTCCTATTGGCGCTGGCTTGTCTAACGGTTGCGAGAGCTGTCCCCTTTGAAGTGGACTTACCAGTCTTATGTATATCGTGGTACATACGCAATGGTCCCATGTCTTTCGTCTGTGAAATTATTTCAGTTATAGAAGTAAGCTCACTGCTAAACTTCTAGGCAATGATATAGGTCATAAATTGTTAGAAATTACGTTTTTCTTAAATTTTCCCGTAAAGAAAAAGATGAAGTAGCTTTGAGAAATTTACGTGTATGTGGTGCGGAGCGGTAGAAGGGCAGTGTTTCTGGGCAGACCGTTTATTCTTCATGGCCGATTCTTCGTAATCCCTTTTTATTTTGAGTGATCACTCTTTTGATTTTCATTAAGTTTAATTTACGTTCTCGTTGCATGTTTGCGCTCCTTAAAAGTATTACTGAGAGGCCTAGTACGCTTTAAATCCTACTATGGGAATATACCTTCTCTCCTATTAAGGAGTTCTTAAATCCTTAAAACCTTAACTTTAAAACCTTATAGTTGGCCTCGAGCGCCTAACTTAAAATTTCTACATCTTAATGAGAAGTTATCTTCTTATTACCATAATATTACCTTAAAACTTAAAAGTACTAGTTCTTCTTTTACTTAAACTTTCTATTTTTCCTCTTATGGCCGTTTATATGTGCCTCTTAAATGTGCCCATCAAAGTTTCAAGGTTGGTGCAACCGTGTAGCTCTTAATTGAGCAATTAATGAGATACTTTGAACGTTATGAAACACATGCCTATAAAATGGTCGCTGGGGCTAAATTCAGTAAACTAAAGTAGTTTTTTTTCTTCTTCTTCTAGAATAACTTTGAAGTCTGCCCGAGACTGCGTACTTTTAACCCTGCCCTATTGTCTCCGCCTTCGTTTCTCCGCCGCACCTGTACGATTATCTTGTCGCCAGAGCTGAGCTGTGCTGTTTAATTAACTCACCGTTGTAGTGGTTCGAGGCCAAGCCAGCCCGCTTCGTAGGTGTGTTGCGTGTAGAAATGTAAAATGTTATTGGAAAGATCAAATATCTAAATAAATTCTCCTCGTATAACCATACAAAAATATTTGGTAACGATACGCCTTAAAATCGGTATATTCTCTTCCAGTTGTGTTGGGCTGCCAATTTGGGTCCCTCGGATGTGGGTGGGATTTTAACCTTATACCGGCACATCAGGAGGTGGTTGAAGTTCAATAAAAAATCGGTTCCTCGCTGTTAAAGCTTTTTTTTCCTGTTTAAGTCTAAAAAAATGTACATTTTAGCCTCTAATTTTCGTGTGTCCATACAGCTGACACTCGGTCAGTCGAATTATTGCTTAGTGACTTGTACGACATGCCAAATTATTATGGCAAAATTATGGTTTACATCAAATTCTAATCACATATCAAATTAATCGTTAAATAAGTTCACGAGCTCGGCTGCATAGTGTTTATAGTTGTATGTATTCATTCGGTTTTATCCTATATTTTTGTTGATGATAAGTACTTCATTCATTTATGATTCTTTCCATGAAATTGTTTCGATTTACTGCACTTGAATCTGCAAATAACAAATAACAGAGTCGTTGTAACTATGTATATTATTTTTAGACAAGCATGAAAGTGACACACGCGAAGCAAGTGTTAGGCTGTCCTACATTTATTATTATAGGCGAATCACAGGCTGTGCACCCATGACGCCAGATTTTTTTGTATTTTTCTTGATATATCTATATATGAAAAATATAAATAAAATATGGTACATTTTATTGGTTTATGATTTACTTTTATTTTTTGACGTACAGTATAGATACTTTTTAAAAAACAATACCCAATTTTCAAGGGCTGTAATTCAGCACTATTAAACTTGGAAAAAATTGGAAAGTCACATTTTCTTTCTTAACATTAGTTCCATCGAACATAGCATTGGATCATTTTTTAGATTTAAAGATGTGCGCCCAGCCTGCATGCGATCTTCCCTCATCTATAATTTCAGTCGTGCGCATTGCGCATCGCAGTATGTGGGTTCCACCCACCGAGCACTTCACGTCAGGGTTGCTGAGCATGCAGGTAGAAGTCATCGTATAGGTCGCTTGCTTACTCCTCCTACCCATTCTAGTATCAGACAACATTGTAGTTTTGGTTCCTGTGAACAGATTAGTGACATTAGCAAATTTAAAATATTAGATACCTATACCGCCAGCTTAGATCTACGTATTTTAGAGTCATTATTCATTCATAAACTCGAACCTTCTCTCAACGAAATGTAGAGTGCATACCCTCTGAAAAATTATTATTATATACAGATTTTTTTGTGCTTATATTCCGCGCTTCTGTAATTTTAGGTGTACCGACTTGTCTATTATTTTATTTGCAAACTCTTTGTTGGGAATGAGCCTAGGCTCGAAACGTTCAGAGTAAATGTTTTCGAAGTACTTCTTCTCTATTTCTTTCATTCAGTATCTGGGCTTTATGTTAATTAAGTGAAGAAGACCCTGAAAAATAAAAGCCTAAGAGATTGGTATAGAACCATGCCGTGGTGAAGTAGGACGAGCTGTATGACAAAAATTAGGGATACAAATAGGAATGAATGTATTGGAAAAATAGATGTATGGTACTGTGCCTGAAGTATGGTATGCATGACCTGGCTTACATATCTAGAACAGATCTTGAAACATCGATGATACAACAGCTTCAGTGGACGTTCGGTATTAGGTGCCCTGAAATGAACACTTCTAAAACCAGTTTGAAGTAAGCTACAACAGAATCGGTTTTCTGAACGAATGATGCAGGTTATCTTCAGTCAATTCATGGGAAATGAGCAGATGTGAACGAATATGTTGGCAAAACGTTTTTTCTTAGAATCTAAGTGGAAGCTTGAAGCAAGAACACAGGAGTGATTCTGATTGTTACTACCCTAGTCTATTTGTGTGTTGTAATAAAAACTTGTGGCCGCAATGAAGTCTTGTCTGCTATCGGCCCAAGCTTCCACGTGCAAGTTGCATGGTTGGAACAGTAATAGGATGTTTGCGGTGGTAAGCTTGTGCCTTCATGAATGTTGAAAAACTAAATTATTTTTCAAATCTGCTTATGCTGCAAAGATATTACTCTTATTTGAGCTCATTTTGTGGAATTGAAGTCATCGAAAATAACTGCGGGCTTTTAGAGGTTACGGAGGATGAAATATTGTTAAAAGTTGTTATATGCATCGAGAAAAATCTCATAAATATGTAGAGGATTATAAATTTGTTTAAATAATATTTCTTGCTCTATCAATGTGAAGAAATTAATGCATGGTAACAGTTGGAGGAATTCAGTCCAACGATCTAATCGACGCCTTCACGAATCATTTTTGTAAAAATGATTCTAATTATTCAACCGAAATAAAAAATTTTATTAACGCACAAAGGCCCCCTTTCTCTGCTTTAAATGCTAAGATTCGTGTCCTATACTGATCTCCAATACACGCAAAAGAGAGAAAATGCTCATCTGCTGTGCAAAAAAAAATAATTATACCTTGTGCTCATGAAAAGAATACAGGATGGCATTGATAAAAGTTACGCCTTCGAATACAATGATTTGATTCGTACATTGTATTAGGTATTCCGGAAAAATGGTGTAGGTATTGAAAAAAATTGTAGAGCAAAATGTGAAGTGAGAACCAGTGTGTAATAATTGTGTTGAAGTCCATGTGCGTAATATCGAGTGTATAACAGCTGTGAGAAACTCCTTGAGTGTATGACAGCCTTGACCTGAATGCCTCTACGTAAAAATACAGTACTCAGGTCTGTTCAGCAAAAAATCGTTTTCATCACCCAAGACTTTTTCCGAAGAAGATATTGTGTCTTAGATATTGTGCAGATATGGTGGCGCTTTTAAAAAACTAAGTCGCAGTGATGTACTGAGGTTTATTATTTTTGAGAAAAGCTATTACCTGAAAAATAACCAGCCAAAGCTATAACATGCCATAGCTGACCCTGTCAAATTTTTCAGTGTGCGCTAACTGATTGCTTTCGCATATTCTTCACAACTTTTTTCTACTATTTTCGTAGCAGTGGTCTGGTACTTTGAAAACTAGCAAACGGTAAGGAAACGACATGGTCTGTATCAGTAGTAAATATTTGATTAAGTTCTGATCCAAATAGCATTAAGTTTAGTCATTACTAGGATTCCACAATATTAGTTGATACAAAATAAAACGATATTTTACGCTCCATGAGTCCACTCGACTTCACATTTTTACGTGATGTTCATTTTGTTCATCGTTGGTCATCTAATGCTTCTTATGATGAAATAAATTGCGATGTTATCCCCGAGCTTCTAGTTCCGCATGCCTTGGAATAAATGATGAGTACCAAGGGAACTTTACATATTTAAAATATCCTCAGAGTTTTACAGCACATTCTTATTTTGCTTGCATTAGCCATTTCAGATTAAAAGTATTCCAGTTGAATGTAAAGACACGTGTGTAGCGCCAATGGTTAAACAAATTAATAGCATTTTCACGAATTGAATCATGCTTTCAGAGGGCAATAATCAATCGTAAAATCCAGTTAGATTGATCAATATTTTCTGGTATTAAAGTCTAAACGTTTATTTTATTCCCGAAAATTTCTGATGCTTAACACGCTCGATAAATGTATTTATTTTTGTTGTCGGGGAAATTCTCTTCTAAAATCAGTCTTCTTTCAAGAAGCAATCGTATTTTAGTATAATTTTTGTTTGAATACTTAATCCAAAATTTCTTAACTTTCAATTTATTAGAAATGTTTCCAGCTAGAGGGGCAATGAGAGCTACTGGCAGTTGGTTTGGACCGTCTGATCAAATGAAAATGAAAAAAAAATCACCATCTTGAGTATTATTTTATTCAAACAAAGAATCCGTCGCTTGTTTTCCTGTGCGGTATTAACTTCAGTCCGGTTTTTAAACTGAAACATACTTCCACAAATGAAAACCATTTTTTTTACTCTGCGCAACTCACTAGAATAAGTTGTTGTTATATTTTAATCGCAACATGATGGTTTTTGCTTGGATATAAATTACTAAATCGAATGAAGCCCTAAGCTTTTAATCGGATTGTCCCATGTTTATCTTTAATCTGAAATTGGGCCTAAACTTGAAAGGTTTTAATTGCAGCTGTCCATTTTACCTCATATTTCAAAAGAAAATATGGGTAATCCGCTACACTATGGCCTTGATGCCATGAATTGCAAGAGGCCATTTTGATGCGTTACTTTGCCACTAACCTGTATTTTAGTTCGTACGTGACGCGTTTCGTTGCTCTAGGAAGTTCACAATTAATCTGGGAAGTGCAGCCTGAACATGCCAATTTATTTATTGCCGCTCACTTTCTCCTTGATGGCGCTCGAAAAACTCAACACAGAAATGAACAAAGCGCTGAATTTCGAGAACAATGTTGCCATTTTCAGCATAACAAAAATATTTCATAAAATCTGTTGATTTACGGCAAATTAGTTAAAGGAGGGCATTGATGTAGTAATTAAGTCTGTGATATATATGATACTATTGTTGAAATTAGTGCAAATAAAGCTAACCTAGCAATCGTAGCAAAGCCAATAAAGTTAACCTAGCAATCGTAACAAAGCAAATGAATCCAACAAACCTACAGTTCTTCGAATACTAATTATTTGAGTTTTCCTTTCTCCGAAGAAAAAAATTATGTACCAGCACCAAAAACTTTAGACTGCTCCTGGAATTTTTGGAATGGAAATAACTGAGATCATGAACGTGCTTGTCTGTGAGACATTTGATGACACAAGAAATATATGCCAAAGCGATTTTCCGGCCGAAACATTTTTGAACAAAAAAGGATTAAAATAGAGAAATAGGGAAAAAGTTTATTGGAACAATGGTTTATTAGGCAGAAAAAACGCCTGAAATCTTACAGGTTTCAGGACTGTGAAGAACTTAATGTAACTAAAATGGTTTACAAACAAAAGAGCTTTATTTTTTATAAAAATAAAACTCTACCCTCACCATTTGCGACTTTTAATGAGATTACAGAAACAACAAGGTAACTTTGAGTATCCAGCATGAGAAAATTTTCTGATCTAATACACGTGTGTCATACAGTTCAACCCCTCAAAGACTATGAATATACATTAAGTCGAAAGGATATAAGTGTTTAATGTGTTACAACTGCATGTTTCATAAATCTGCTGAAATTATTGAGAAATACTTGCTTCAAAAGTTGAATTTTATACGCGCATATTTATTAATGTATCTAACTATATTGAAAAATACAGAAATATTACTACTTAGAGGATTCAATCTCACCCAATACTGTTGTTGAAGTGATGTTTCAAGGGGAATTAAAAAAGCTAATGAAATTGGACTATATGGCTCATTACAACTTAGAGGTGAAACTTAGCAGCACTTCATTTGTAAAACTGGACCACAATCGTTATCGACGCACTGGCTAAACAATTGCAGTATAAATAGAGAGTAGGTTGAAAGTTGTTAGTATACTGTACATGGCTGGCCAATAACAAAATACTAATGATTTTGAACAACGCTGACAAGAAGTCAGCAATAATTCAGTTTGACAATCGGAAACTAGTAAACCTTGAGAACCCCGTTTAATTCGTGCAATTTGAATTTACATAGCAAAATTTAATTATCTTTCCAAAATCCAAAATATTTTGTAGATTAAGCATGTCGCATTTGCACCCAAATTTTCTGGAACCCAATGACAAGTAAGGTAAATAATATTGCAAATGCGTGACAGCTCACCAACTAGAGTTGATGTGGGCTTGAGACTGGTGCCCGATTTTTATCGTTAATTTAAAATATGGAAAGTACCAGCGAAAAAAATGAATAGAGTTTTAAATAGGACATTTACGACCCACCCACACAAAAATACAATCAAGAAGTGTTCTACATGAATAAACACGTACTCGTATTAATGAAGTTAGTAAACCAATTGGGTACATAGAAAAAATGAAAAATCTATTTCATGGATCTTCTTCTGAAAGGCGATTGAGAAATTATTCATGGAAAGAGTATAAAGTAGTCAGCTATTTGATTTAATGTCCTCGTGCAACCTGAATGAGACAAGATAAAAACAGCTGGTTGAGCAGTGATTTACCGCATAACCCAATCATTCTTTGTCAATATGATCTACGAGCAAGTCATCTAATGTATAAGATGAAACTAACAAATGCAGCCCACTTGTACTAGGCAAACTAATTGCGTCAGTATTTGAAGATCTAGAGCCTCCGTCGGAGTAGAAAAAAAACTTTACAGCCTCCAGACTCCCTTTATAGCGCCCAAGTACTCTGGGAGGCGTGGGCCGCGTGACAGGGGCGCAGCTGCCCCAGAATGGCGTGCAGCCTAGAGTAATTACGGGTGCCCGTTGTCAACGGGCACCCGTAAATCGTACCTCATGCAGGAGATATTTTGTTTTCACTTTATTCTTGTAGCTCATGAAACAGTAGTCATAGTTTTGATTTATTCCAAAAAAATATTATAACTTCACCTTATATCCGCTACAATATTCTCGCTAGGCTATACCATCAATTAATTTTTTATGTCACGAGAATGAGAAAACATTAAATGCGAATGACATTAAACTTAAAATAGAACTGTCGATATGTCCAGGCCTAAGATGATGATTTTTATTCGATGTTTCATTATTTTCTCATTGAAGATTTTGATTTACGTTACTCGTACATCTAGGAATGGCAAAGTGTTTCTATAAGGCATACTCCACGTGCGAACGAAAATACGGCAATAGTGAGAAGTTCAAATCAACATACATAGGCCTAATACTGACTCATTTTTTCGAAACCTTTTGTCCATTACCATAAATGCTTATGGATTCAAAGTACTCATGAATTTTGATTGGAGGAAGTAATTATTGTGCCTTCAACTACGTTGAAACAATTATAAAAGATTTAACTTTACCGGGAAAATAGCGCTGATAAAAGTCATTTTGGGTCTTCAGGCACATTTGGAAAAAATTTCCGAAATAGAAAACCTGGAAATAAAATACCTAGTTTTTAAATTGATGCTAACGGACATCTCCGGATCACATTGCCTTGACTCTTTCATGGGGGTTTTGGAAACAAAAATAAAAAGGGTCAAACTTGTATAATTTTATGACAAAAGTAAGCAATATTACAATATAAATACTAACTTACTGAGCCTGGACAGATTTCTTCTTGCTGAGGAATTGAAACTTTGAAATTCGAAAATTAAGAGTAGTTCATGATGGGTGCAAAAGTACTGAGAATTTTTTTTTGTCTCACAACCGGCGCACTTTTGCGTGTAAAGTTGTCACAAAACAATTACACAAAATTGTGTCATCAATATACTCCTACATCATCAGTCTCTGTATATTGCGACATACTATTGCGTGCTGTGGGCTGACACGCCACACATAATTGGGTCAACCACGCCACAGCATGTGTCAACATTTTTTCACATGAATGTTATACTTCCTCAAACTGACTAGCAATTATACGAATGTACTGACAATATCTGCGAATTTCGAGAAAAAATAGCATAAATCTTAATACTTTTAGCGAGAATAATATTCCATTCACAAAAGCCATACAGAGTTTAGTTTTGGCTGTGTGAAATGTGTATATGTGATTTAAATCTCCCAATCATTTTAGCTTGTGGTCGAAGAAGAGACTCCAATATCTGTCAGGATTTCTTTGAATAACTGTTTGACTCACACAGATGTGTTACAATTTCTCTCGTTGAGTTCTTTAAACAAATGAAATTTGCATGAATCCCTTTAACGATATCTAAATCTTGCGCATTGCCTCATTCTGAATTTCTGACGAAAAACAAATTCATTGCATTATGAAATGCCTCAGCAAAAGGAGGAATAAAACGTAAGTCTTGATTCAACTGCCACAAATTATTCACAGGGTCGTTTGACGGCTCCGTTGTTGATATGAGGAATCCCAGGGTCACACAACAAGGATGTGATATAATCTGTCCTCTTTTCAATGAATACGAACGGAATATCTCGTCGATTAGCTGTCTCGTCATTCAAAGCAATCGCAACGGCCGATTGAATTCTTGAATACCGACGGAATATCTTGAACACAGTCTGAATTTTTGTTTACGTTTAACCTATTTTCACTTTTTCTTAATTTCAATTTTTTACACTTTTTACTGTTTACATTTTACTTCTGTACACTTCCTACTGTTTACACTTCACTTCTTTACACATCTTACTCTCTTACTCTTTACATTTCACTTCTTTACACTTCTAACTGTTTACATTTCGCTTCTTCACACTTCTTTCTGGCTACATTTCACTTCTTTAAACTTCTTACTGTTTACACTTCACTTCTTTACACATCTTACTGTTTACATTTCACTTCTTCACACTTTTTACTGTTTACATGGACAGAAGTGAGTGGGGGCAGTGCATAAGAAGGTAATTTTATTTTTGACGCGGTACTGGAAGTTGCCCGCGTGTGATGGGGTTGACCTGTCCTGTGCGGGGGGAGGGGCTGCACTCAATGAAGCGGTCGGGGTAAACCAGCTATGGCTGTCGGGCCTGACTGTGGAAGGTGGTTGTGCTGGGCTGCTGCTGATCCTGGCAGTTCAGGTGCGGCCAGTGCTGCCTCTCTCGCCTCCTAGTGACTAAAGGCCTGTTGACTCGGTCAGTGAGTGAGTGCTTCAGCACTGAAGAGAGGCTCAAACCACGCCCTTTTTCTCTCGTTTCAGACTGAATGGAGCATTATTCCACAGTGCAGAGTAGGTTGGTCTTCATCGAGCTATGCATGGCTTGCCAGTGTGATTTTAGATGCTAGACGTGGAGGGTGTGTTGTCTCTGCTCCCTGCCTACACGTTCTCTTGGAAAAGTGGCGTTTAGCTGCCCAAGAAGGACTTTTTTAAGCCAACGCTTCGCCCACATTTTCCTCGCTCGTTTTTGTTTCTTCTTTATAGCCGCGACAACTGATAGAGATTGAAAGCGCCATGCCTGTCGCAGAGCCACCTTCGTACGTTCTCTCTCTACCGCTGCTAGGAGCAGACTGAGGATTTTACTAGGAGCAGTGCTGCTGACTGCTGCACCACTGCCATGGTCCGTGTCGACACACTGACTTGACCAAGTACTTTACTGAGCTCATGGTGAAGCGCTCGCCCACTGATCGTGTCAACAGGCCATAAGTGTGGTGATTGTGGCCTGCTGTCGCCTACCCTCCCATAGGGAGGATAAGCCCGGTATATGTATGTATGTATGTACTGTTTCCATTTCAATTCTTTACACCTTTTACAGTTTGAATTTCACTTCTTAACACTTCTTACTCCTTACATTTCATTGTCCCACAGATCCAATAAACTTGTTCGCTAAAATTATATGAACCATTACAACCTAGCGTGGAATAATTTCTCGTCCACCTGGTATACAAGTGGCTGCATGACTTGTGAGCGAAAATCAAGGAAAATGATTTTCTTCTCAACATTTTCACACATATCAAACATCTGTGGTTTCAGGCTCTTTTTGAGCATTTTCAAAGTCTTGGTTCTAGGGGTGACCATTCATAAAAGTTTATGAAATAATGTTAGCTTCTACTCTAGCGAATGAAAATTTCAAAAGAGGTTTCCGTATACAAAATGTTTCCACATAATGTTAATGTTAAAAGTTTGAGTCCAATTACAATAATTGTTTTCATACTATTATCTCGAAGAAACGTTACACAACTAAATACTAATAATTTGGTCTTTAGTTTCCGCCAAATTTTTATGTCCTATACATTTTCTTGCTAAGTTCACCTTCTAGTAGTGAATAAATTATGTTCAGTTTAGCGTGAATATTCTGGTGAAGATACCGGTTGTTTCAGAATTCGTTAAAGAAACCTTCTGACTAAGTTTTAGCAGGTTAAAAAAGAAAAATGTTATTTACAAAGATGAATCTAAAAAGCTTCAGTTTAAAATTTACAGTGACTTGAAACGATGAAGTACGATTTGATTCTACTGTTCAATTGCATTATTTTTAAGGGAAGAAACCCCCCAGAAGGGGCCAATTTTTGGAGATAATAACTTCAACTGCTATAGGAAGTATTAGATGTCAGGTACATCCTGTGAAAAAATGACCACAGTACGTTCGCTCCTTCACCCGCTACGGGGGTTTGAAGTTTTGAGGGGAACTTAGAGGTGAGATGGTATTCCAACATCTTACAATCCCACCTATGCCATTTCTTTACGGCTTGACGTCACTATGTAAGCTCCTATGTCTCTTTATTACTTTATAAAGATTGCAAGCGTCCAAGCTGACCTCACCAATAATAACAAAGAAAAATTAAGATTGTTTATATTTGTTTATTTTGTCCTTTTTCGCAGGTTAGGATTTTTGGGTTTCAAATAATTCTTCTCCAACAGTTTTTGAGCTAAAGTTATGATGTGGAATTCCTGCATTGGATGTGGAAAAACGCAGGAATTACCATAACCTATACGGCAATTTCTAATTTGTTGTCGATTAAAAGTTAAAATGTCACAAGTGCAAAAAATTTCACGAATAATTTTTCTGCTTAAATTTTTTTTTCAAACTACAAGATGAAAATTGAGAAAACGCCATATACGTTATGGTAAGCCATATTCGTTATGGTCATTGGCCTACTGGGGAACTTCTACTTAGACACAATAATCGAAATAATCACTGAGCTGTCTTGGATATAAATAGATTTCTATACGGCAGGCGCGATACCTAAATATTAAAATTAAAAAAAAAATTCTAGGATTATTTTCATCTAAAATAGACTGATTTGACATGTCATCTCAGTATTTTCCTAGAAATATTTCATTTCCTATTTTGCATCCCTCCAAAAATCATGCACTGTACATTGTCGTGAACAAAAGTCTTTCAGTCACGTGTAAAAAGAAATTAGTAATATTAAAATTCTCAAAAACCAGTTCCAGATTTTTTATCGTAAAAAAAGCAAAATAAACTAGCGATTCAGTAATCATGAAACCCTGAAAACCTACATGCAGGAACATTAATTTATGTAGTATGTATAAGATAAAACCAATGTTTTTTTTCATATAGATTGTATTATATACGTCTTATTTTTCTAGTTGAACTCAATCATCAACTCTCGTACATGAAAGTTAATGTAAAGTACGTAACGAAAAATAACATGCTCTGTCAAAACCTGCGCATGTATGCACGCTTATTTGAGAATTAAATATAACCTTGTTTATGTATAAAAATAGAGATATTATCGTTTTTGAAATTTGATAAATGTTTATTCCAGATAATTAATGATCACCACCTGCTACTAAAATTAAAAATACTTTCAAGAGAAACAAACACGTGCTTTAATTATCTGTATTATTTAACTAGTACCCAAACTATATGATATCATAAAAAGTCGAAAAAGTCCACAACACCGACGATATTCCGAGCAAACACATTAAAATTGTCAGGAATACTATGAATTACCAGAACACTATTTCCGAACAAAAGTATTCTGTGTTTAGGATACTGTTCAATTGGTCAGTAAAACATTTATCGGTAATAATTTGGGGAAAATAATATTTCTACTACGGCAAATGTGCTGGCGTCCGTGAGCAATGCCAGCAAATCAGACGCGCATTTCTTGCTCCTAGTAGTCCTTGTTCTGTACAAATAAAGAAACCGTAGAATTCGCTTCTTCCAGCTCGAGATTCGAATCGAAGAATGCTCGAGAATAAGTATATGTTTTATATAAAAGAAGGATGTACGCAGTGCGAAAAAAATTATTTATCCATTACCTAATGGCAAAGAAACGGCAACGTCCTGAAAAATTCTGGCGCATTCAAGCTTTCTTTATGTTCCGAATAATATTTTGATGATATCGTTCTGTACTGTCCTAACAAAATATTTCCACACAACAGATATTTTTTCTTCATGATTGATGGCAGAGAAGGATTGGTTAAATGATATATTTATGTCATTTTAACATGTTTTGTGCATTTTATTGGTATTATGAGAACCGAATTGATTACGGACTTCAAGGGTGTAATATCGTGGTTTTTCATCACGATATTAGGATTAGTAATTGTAGCTGCAAACTACAGTATCGGTAGCTGTAACTACCGTATCTGAAGCGTTAACTCCAGGAGTAGGTAAAGGAAACTCTTAGCTAGGTTCCTATTCTTGTACTGAATCATCCATACACGGACTCTGCTTATAAGCTATAGCGCTCGGAAGTTAAACAATGATCTTCCGGTGCATACCAATGCGATGCGTCCCCAAGGCACAGCTTCCGGCGGAGGTCCCATAAAGACATCTGACCTGAACGCGATAAGGCATCCGGCAAGACGCGCAAACCTCCGCTCCGGAACTCGTACTCATAAAACCAGTATCTCATTATACGATGCATATTTTAATATACAACAATTTCCCTCCCTTTTAGATGAATATATGACACACGGAAGGAAAACTTAGCAACCTATTCGCATTACAGGTTTAGTTATTTTACCTGATCTACAAGGTACATTTTGTACAGGTAAACTGCTGACCGGTGTCAAAGCAGGAGTCTTTTAGTCTTACTAGAACACGGCGTGCTTTAAAAATACAGGAACTGCATCATGCAACACATCTAGATGAACGGTATCTTTAACGTTACACTGAATCAGATGACAAGTAAGAATCATTAAACAGATCATCAGAGAATTGAGTTACATACATAGGTTTAGCTCTGGACAAAGAATATTTAGGATTAACTCTATCTCTGGAAGTAACAATTTTACGATTGTTGAGCGCAACAGAGGGAGTAAGTTTTGTGACACTTTGAGGAATACAATGTGACTGAAATAACGCGTAATTAGTTTGTACATCAGAGAAATTATGAACATAGTTACCGTCACAAGTATCGTTCCTAGGCTTTTGTAGAATAACTTCGTTCTTCCGCTGTAGAAGCTCACTTGAACTCTTCATTGACACATCTTCTCTTCCAACGTTGCACTGAGAACCGCTCCTTTCCAGCTGCACTATGTAAGTGCGAGCTGCGTCAAATTCTTCTCGTGTAGGTCCCCTTCGTGTAGGCTAAACAGGAGGAGGTCGTGCTGCAGTCGTAAATTGCAAACTTTAGAAATGTGGCCTATTTCCGCATTTTTTGCATTTTATTAATTTAATTTTAGGGCATAGCAATTCTTTGTAAGGTGCTTCTGCCTAGTTCCGCAGCGAATGCATATGTAATTCGACTGTAGTTTTTCTTTAGTGAAAAACGATGAAGATGAATCCTCACGAATAATATCTGGAGCGTCGAAGCTTTACTGTTCACTGAGTTTTGCATGTTCAACGCATTCGTTGAAGGACTTGCTGTCACACTTCTGTAGAACCGCGGTGAGAATTTGCGCTGAATGTAGACCAGCCACAAGAGCATCTCTCAAGAGACGATCGCGACCGCAATTTTCGTAGTTGCACGAAGATGCTAAGTCATTTAACGTTTTAGCATAACTTTGTTTAGATTCATTAACACTTTGCTCTCTGTTTAGAAATGTAACAGATGCGCCAACAGTGGATTTCTTGATTTTAAATTGTTGTATTAACTTTCCTTCAAGTTCCTCATATGTAGCATCAGTGAGTAACGTAGGTTAAATTCTTCGTTGTAGATCAGTAATGATGTTTACAGGCGCAGCTTCAACTATAATACTAGCTTTGTTACCATCATTGTTTCCCGCCTTCTGAAGAACGTCTGCACACTGTACTTGAATCGTTGTAGATATTACTCACTGTTTCCACTTTAACGTCGAATGGAAGACAGCAAACTGCAGAATGCGCCATCTTAATTTCGGAGCACTTGTGACGTTCAAATTTACTTTGGAGATTCGAAGAGTCGTCGCCATTTGTAATATCGTGGTTTTTCATCACGATACGAGGATAAGTAATTGTAGCTGCAAACTACAGTATCGGTAGCTGTAACTACCGTATCTGAAGCGTTAACTCCAGGAGTAGGTAAAGGAAACTCTTAGCTAGGTTCCTATTCTTGTACTGAATCATCCATGCACGGACTCTGCTTATAAGCTATAGCACTCGGAAGTTAAACAATGCTCTTCCGGTGCACACCAATGCGATGCGCCCCAAGGCACAGCTTCCGGCGGAGGTCCCATAAAGACATCTGACCTGAACGCGATAAGGCATCCGGCAAGACGCGCAAACCTCCGCTCCGGAACTCGTACTCATAAAACCAGTATCTCATTATACGATGCATATTTTAATATACAACAAAGGGAAATGCAAAAATTAAACCATTTTTGAATTAAATGTTAGTATATTGTGACTCGGTCGTTTTTTATATTTATCGATTCGCAACCCAGGAAGCAAGTTGAAATACTGTAATAGCATATTTAAACCAACGGGATGGTTATAATTTTAAAATACAGTCGTTTTGTAATTCACTCTTTTATTCCTTTGCAATGAAACGAATTACATTGACTGTACTGTAAAGTAAACGAAAATTTGACCCCAAAAGTGCTGGAAACCATCTCTTAAATATTATGTATTAGTTTAATCACGTATTATAGTACGTCCATGAGCGTATGTATCTATTATTTAGTTTTATTCATTCTCAGATGTTCATGACAATGATGAATTTCATGGCGTTTGTATTGTTGTTTACATGAAATTCGTTAGTAAAAATAGACGCACACACCTAATCCTCTGCCTCATTACTTCACTGCAGAAAGCTGATGAAAAGCCTTCAAGTGAGTGACTCAATTTACTTGTCTCTGTAGCCTGAAAGAATTTCCAAACTTGTCTTTTGTGGTAGACGTTTTGAAATACCGTTCCAGCTATCATTCAGCGGCCACGAGTGTTGGGTAATAATGTCTGAACGAATTGAATTATTTTTTTAGAATTTTCGCCTGATTCAGTAACGAGGAGATACGTAGTGGACCAAAGGTCGACCGACACCCTCACTTAGTACTGGATTCACTTCCTGGTGGCGAAGGAAATACTTCATAGCGCCGTGGTTCTATTAGCGAAGGTAGCATGGCTCGTGCACGAATTAAAAAATTAGTATAAATGTCCCTTATGGGAATTTTCAACATCATCCAGAATACTTTGATCCTTTCCAATATTGAAAATAAAATTAGGAATCCTATTTTCGATATCTTTCTTTTTATTATTTGAACGTAACTTCATAACGTGAATAACGAAACTTTTTTCACAAGTATGACTGCAATACTTTCAAGTTTTAGTCATTTTAATAGTTTTTTCAGAACGAAACTGAACAGCACATGGAAGGTCTTACTATTACCAATATTAAAATCATCGTTATCTTTATTACTCATGTTATATTACCAGACTGATTTCTGTTATGTAAGCGGTAATCAATGTTTTTAAGATTCGTTTATCTTTTGCTTTTCATACGTTTAGCAAACAATTGTTGAACATAGTAGCAAGATCCATCTAATCGTGATATGTTACACTATCTTAAACAATGGGCTCAATCAATTTCATAGCACTATTATTCGGTTTGGATAAACCGAATAGTTTCAATAATTTCGGAGGTGTCAGATTTTTATGATCAATTTTCAATTGAGTGAATCAGAGCTTAAATTAATTTTTAACGATATTCTTATTTCATTTGATTCGTTATTTTCGTATCTATTATACGTTTCCTTAGATATTCTGCATTCGTTGAACAAAGCTAGGTATGCTTGACGTTTCTTTATATTGATAACGATGTCTACATTAATCCAGGACTTTTGCCTATTTTTCGGTGTAATTGTATGAGTAATAAATGCAGTCGATATCATTTCACATAAGTTAAGTATTACTTCATCAATGTTTGACGCATTATTGTTCTGTTGAAAGATGTCCAATGTGGACAATAAATTTCCTAGAACAATGCTGCACTGTACCCAAATTAAATTCATTTATGCAACGATGTGAGTAAGTTTTAGCTTGTGGCTTGGCTTGAGTAATATAAACTTTATTAGTAAAATCTACTGAGAAATGAACATTTAAGTCGGATGTTATTATTCCAGTAATAGTATCAGTTTGGTCAATCATGAGATACTATCGAGCTGAGCAGCAGGTTCTGATGAGACACGTGTAGGTTTCGTGATGAAGAAACGGAAAAATTTAGACTTGAACACATTTATGAAGTTTGAGATTTGTTCACAGCTTACATGTTTTGAAAGATCGTCGTTGAAGGCTCCACCGATAATTATTATAACATTATTAAAAGACGTGTTACACTGCGATTTAATACTATGGAGTTCATTTAGAATGGCATCAGACTGGCTTTTGGAGGCGTTACCAATTTCTGATTATTATATGTAAAGATTTTCGTTAGTTCTATGAATAATGTTTCGATATGGCCTCGATTTATAGTTGCACGTTTAAAGATTCTCGAAGCTGCGGATATAGGTAGGTGAGTACTGATGCCTTCCCATGTTTGTTATTAACACGAAGTGAATGAGGGCAATAATAGTTCTGCATCTGTATCATGTCTTCAGATGAGTCATCCAGCCAACTTTCGTGAAGCTAATAACGTCAAAATTACATTTTACCTCAGTTAAAATGGAAGTTATTTCATCTATTTTGGATAGACTTACCTACAGTTCCAACGCAGCAGCGAAAAATCATTGCAACTTGTTCCATTCGATTTACTGCATTTACGAATATTTACACGCTCACAGTTTCTTGATTTCATTTAGGTTTGGGCACAATGTGTTCAAATGATTGAGATCTGGGTCAATATCATCAAATACATCAACATGCTCAATCATTAAAGTGAACTACGAGAAAATATTAAACAACATAAAAATACACATATTACAAAGAGAAGATATGAAAATAAAAAGGTTACTAAATTAAGAAGAAGTTACCATGACAATGTAGACCTGAAGTCTAGCACGTTACCATGTCAACAGAGGACGTTTGTTGGAGCAACGTGGGGAGAGAACACGCGATCTATACTTCGTGGCGTGAGGATGAGTTTGATATTTTGAGGTACTTTTATCATAATTTTGTTCTCAGTCACCTATTTAGCAGTACTTTCTCGAAAAATAAAAAGAGGTTCGAAATTATTCAAGTTTAAAATGTCAATGGTGTACGTTCAAAGTAATAAATTACGAAAAAATTCACTCGGTCTCATAGAAATAAATTGCGAGCCGTTTCGACAGATTCGTACGTTGTATTTTGTGTCAAATTTGCGTTGAAGTTCAGTTATTGTTAAATCTTTCGACATAAAAATAACATGCGGTGTTCAGTGCGAGTCATTGAACACTCTTTCGAGACCAGTTGAAGCCTGCATAAACTTAAGGATAGTAAGTAAACGAAGACATGGGGAATATTAATTTAATGATTAATCTTGAACGAAGGCCAGGCTTTTGAAACAAATGGTTAATTGGTTTTTAAACTAAACAAGCAAATATGCATGCTTCAATTTATTTACCAATCAGCGCAATCTTCTCAGCCATTAAAATGTTGAAGTAAATTAATTATGTGCATAAACTGCGCTCGGTGCAAGATCCCAGACACGTGCGGCATAGCGCCGATCATTTTTATGTTCGATATCCGAGTCAAGCCTATGTAACCATATCTTATTGTCAAATACTGTCAACTCATTGGCCGGCTATTGATTCTGGCTATTATGGTGTCGGGTTAGCAATGGCCGATTTTACGCACATACTTGGTGGAAGTGCACGACCAAACTTAGGAAACCAACGTTAGAAACTTGGCGAGGTCATTCGATGGGCGGTAATTTTTTCCAGAGTTCATTCCCTCTGAGCATTGAAACGAGCAGATGAGCCCATAATCTCAGACCTACTGTGAGAGAAGAAAATGAGACCTATGAACACGGAGTTTTTGTTTTTAACTAATTATATGCATGCTCTTAAGCTTTTTCTGGGGAGCAGTTAATTTCATAGAGTGTTTATTGTATATTTACTTCTTGAGGAATGGGTCACTCAATTACTCGTTGCTACTATTTCCCGTTTAGAAAAATTTTCAGATGGTAAATTTTATACTCGTTAGAAATCGAAGCAATAAGAGATAATGTAAGGGTTGAGTCCATCCTGTATTCGGTGTTCAAGTGGCCGATTCTATATAAAAAATAATGAATGAACAAAATATCAGTTCGAAATTCGTGAAAGAGCACTGAAAACATTATTAAATAATCTAAAGAGAGAAAACATGAATTTCGTGCTAAAATAAAGGGTTTTACTACTATTATTGGTAAAATCAAATATAGCTCTGAACAATTTGATAAAATGAAGCTCTTTGCTCGAAAAAGTATACAGTTCCGGGATACAAAATGGAATTCAGAGATTTTTGAGCTCTACGGTAACTTATAATATTCTTTTACCTTGACGCACAAAGGTTTTGTAAAATTCGATCAGTATAAGTCATCGGTCAACGAAATATATCCACGCAGACCCCAATAATGAGCCGGCAATATGCAAGAATGTGCCTTGAAAACTGACAAAAAGAAATTCAAACCCTGAAGCACTTTTCGACAGCAAATAATCTTCAAATTACCGTCGGTTTCACATTGAGTATTTTAACTTCCCTGCAAAAAGAACTAAGCTTGGTTGATTGTATCAGTGCCTCAGCCACCTTCATCGGTCATGCATTCATATCGACGTTTCATCACAAATTTTTCTGATGATCATAGAGCTTCAAGGCTCAAAATTATCATTGAGTGAAAAGAGCAGGCCATGTTTTGCATTTCATCATCGATGTCAATCGCACTAAATCTTAGGCAAAAGAAATCGAGGTAGTTAACTTCATTTCTAAAAATAAATTTTTTAATGGAGAAAACAGTTGACGGGCATCAAATTTACCGTCTGAAAAATTTACTTCAGAAATGAGCAGAAAACTGTCACGATTGATGCAGCTCTGGAAGAACAGAATGATGATGATGTACAGTAGGTAATTATTTATCCAGCAATCAGTGTTTTCAGAAATCAGTTTTATTTTAGGGGGCTAGTCCTCGTGCTTGAATTTGCTTTTTAGTTTCTTATATCAATCGCAATATCAGGGGAGAAATTCTGTAATGTATGTTTCTCATTCAATGTTTAATTTTTTGCCTTCTACGCATCGTTAACATATATCTTTACTTCTCTGTAGAAAACAAAAACATCATCAAAACCTAGACATTTCCCAAATCAAGTAATTTTACTGCACTTTAGTGCCTGGATTTGCATCCGCTAAAACTATATATGCATAAGTACTACGGCATTACAGAATATTTGACCAAAAGTAGGAATTATCAATAGAAATATGACAGAATCCAAGCATGCTCGTGGGTGTCTTCTATTGCCAGTTCCTTCTAAGCTTGTCAGATCGATATTAACAGATGAATCCAAAGGTTTAGACTTAATGTTATAAAATAAACATGGCCTACGTTCACTAAAGCATTTAAAAAGTCTTTTTAATTCAGTTATATAAGAGATCAACCAACACAAGTTCTTAAATCGAAATTTAACCATTTTTTCCAGAAAGCTTGACATTGCCCAAATCCAGATAGCAGCCTAATCAACTTTGTAACCTATGTAATTTCACAATGTAGTACTTTCCCACGCACAACAAAATTTAAACTGCCCCGAAGAAAGTTTTTTCTCTTCATATCTCTTGGTTAGACGAAAGGGATCGTTCGCAGCAGTAAATGACCGATAATTTGGAGCCATCTAATTAGACAGACGGTTATCCTGGCGTCTGATAACTTTAGTTAATTCGTGATGCGTACAATATTTTAATTCAGAATGGAAATGTTCCTTTATCAAGCAATTTGCAAGTTATAAATAAAGTGTGTTATTTACTAAACCATTTGAAGTGATAACCCATGTTAGGAAGAACAATACGATTCTTTTAGGTGATTTTCTGCATTAACCCTCATTGAAAGAATTGGTAGCTAACTGCAAATTACAATGATTCTGTAGGGTTCCATTATCTTACACGAGATATTTTTCAACTGAAATAATTATCCGGAGTAAGTGATGCAGTTTACTATTTAAAAGCATCGATCAATAATATGCACACAATTTCTAGTCAACTTGTGAAAGTATAACTTGTGGCTAACGATGGCGTGACACTTGAAGCATAGAACAAGATTCCAGTCTTTCATGCTATCTAAACAGTTCAAAGAGTTCTTGTCTTCATTCAAACGTTTGACAAACAACTGGGAGAGTTTGAAAGTCACACTTTCTTATGAAAAAACCTGTTATATTGCGATCCACGATGACACAATTATCAGTTGCTGATGGATTCATGAAGGGCACCTCGCACTGGTTAACGAGGCTGCCGTCATGCAACCGTCGGGTGGCCGACATGTACACCCAGGCGTAGCATAAGTTATCGCATCGTGCGTAGATTTCTGCAGTGGGAAAATGAATACTGTTGAAGGAATGTAATCAATCATTTCTGAGATTGATCAATTCATACTGTTTCTCTCTGCAATGAAATGAATCTCTTTCGCTGTTAACGGTATATTCATAGTGGAATTGGTCAGTGCTTCCACTTCAAAGCGAGAAATAGCATTCTAAAATGATTTAACCATTGCCACAATGCACTGTGATACGCTTTTGAATGTAATTCACTTAGTAGGTTCTTTGAAATCATATTTTTGCTTTGTGATCATGATTTAACTATAAATTATCATTGATTCTCTCCTACAGTAGTTTGTGCCACACAATACTTGATACTTGCACTTGTATTTTGTACATCAATTTTTCTCAACCTAACTCAAGCTTCCTCGTATTCGTATATATATAATTCGCTTACCGATTGATCAGGGCTGAAATTTAACACATAATACTTAATTCGAATTTATTTTTGGTTCATTTGCACAAAAGATTGAATGAAATACTGTAAATGATTCAAAATCTTTGTGGCACAAGTGGGCATTGCTTGGATATTAACTAGAGCAAAACACAATTCTTTACCTTTGGTGAGCTTTGTTTAAAAATTGACTTGAACCATGAAGCAGTAGAAAAGCGGGCTTCGTATCTATAATTACACATAAAATGAGCGATATGCTTCTAGTGTAATAAATGTAACTACTTTTTCAAAATGCCATCATAGGCGTTAAAATAGAGCCAAAAGTAGACACTACGTATAGGTTTGTGACCCAATTACTGTACGGGTAGAATATACGCCTAAGTTCGTACCTTGGCCAATTTGATCGATGAGCAACTGGGCCTCAGCTGCGGAAGAGATCACTCCGAACTGGTAGCCTTCTGAAGTGCAGAACCTTTGGGCGTCAAGTTACTCGGCAGCTCCTCGGTCAGCTTTCGTCGAAGCAAGTACGAATCGTTTTTTCCGCTAAAATATGAGTAGAAAATTGAGCCTCGAGGATTATTCACAAGAAATTTAAAGTTTGTAATGGCATTATTATAGGCCTGAAGTTGAGTTCACTCCCGAAGATTAAGTTGCGAGGATGAGTGCAAATTAATAGATTTACTACTCCCCAAATTTGAGTTCATTTTTCCTTGAAATATAAAAGCTTTAGTTGCAAGAACAACGGTGCAGAAAAATATAAGAGCTTTAGTTGCAAGAACAACGGTACAGGAGTCAAAACGCTTTATGAAAGCAATCGCTATTTGCCTCATAATTACTAAAAAGACGGCTCTCGTGCTCAAAATCCACCGTCGACACAGCAAGAGTAAACTAATATGTTTTACAAAAATTACCTCTTTAGTGATCATGTATGAATGGTGACTTGCAGCATGTGTTTTCATTTCAAATAACTTAATTAGGCACTATCAGAATCCTAACAAAGAATTAATTTGAAAACACAAAAGTTGTTTTCTGAGTTTTCCTTTTCATGCAACACATGAGTTAGTTAAAAATGTTTTAATTGAAAAATGTTATATATGGGAAAAATGTTATATGTGACAGCTGCGTTAATGCAACGTTGGTCACAATTAATTTTGTATTTTTGCACTGCAAGTTAGGCATTATTGTCAAAGCTCATCCTACCATTCTGAAACAAATACTGCTTTTTGTTCCATATAACGTTAACTGAACAGTGATCAACCATATTTGAAATAAATGAAATTTAAATAAAAATTCATATCCATCCCATTTTATCGAAACTCGCCTCAGGCTGAGGAACAACAGGAGGCACGGGCAGGAGAGTGGAGTACAGAGAGCAGTGAGGCTGGGAGGTGTTCCAGGCTCCGAGAGGGTACGTAGGTAGGGCGATGGCGCAGTTCAGGTTCTCAGACGCACAGAAGCTGAACGATGGAGCATATCTTGTTGCTGCATACGCTGCACACTAAAATGACTTGCATTAGAGCTTCTAATGTAAGGGGTAAACGCTAGCCCAATGCTTGTTATAAGTTTGTTGAAGTTTGCACACATATTTTATGCATTTATGTACCGGCGCATATTCTTTGGGGTTTGTATGTTATCTATTTTATTTTGTATTTCATTTTATTCATGTCTCCATGCAAAATTTTCCTTGAATCAACTATTCATGCATATACCACCAGTCCGCCACTTTAACTGGGTTCTGCTTAATAAGACTCTTTTTCAGAGACGACCTTAAGTTTAATCATGATTACTGGCGAAATATTGATTTAATAAACTTGAAATTTAGGCCCTCTCTTTTTCAGATAGATATTAATACCAAAGTAAAGTTCTTGGAAATAATATGCTGCAAAAGTAGAGTCACACACATATCGAGAGCGTTGTATATATTTACTCGTGTCAACATACTTATAACCTCCTTTGTTGGCTTTGTACCTGCTGCGCCTCAATTATGAAGATACTATACATGTAAGTCAGTCAGTTCAGTCTTCATGCAGTAGGTTATGTTAACATATTTTAAAGTAGGTAATGTTTGGTTAGATTAACTTACGCTCACTTGACGTGGCAGAATTAAACCTAAGTTTACTCGGCAGTAACCCTTAACTAGTTGCAAAAGTAAATATTTTCAGTTTTCATCGCAGAATGCGCCTTTTGCATTTGAAGACACATTTTCAGCATTACTTCAATATTTAGAGACTTAATGTTCGTTGGCCAACCTTACACATTCAACTCAAATTTAAGGAGAGCGTCCCCCATACGGACTTTTTTCTTTATTATTGAACCTAGAACAATGAAATTTGATATACTGATAGGAAATTGAATTTTAAATCGTTTTTGCTTAGAGCAAAAGTTCAATTTTCTTGAAAAGAAAATGGGAAATCAAAGAAAACGAAGTTTGAGGGGGGGGGGGTTCAAAAATCTTCTACAGTTTTTGAGCTACAGTGATGATTTTGGTATCAATGAATGCGGAAAGACACGGGCTTTTATGGATGCTAAAATTCATTCCAAAATTATTTGTTGCTTATGAGTTATGACGTCATAAATTTTTACATTTCCGAAAAAGGGCATTTTTTTCCTATTTTTACACTTTTTCATATTGAAAATGTAAATTTGAGGAAACGAATTTTAGCATCCATAAAAGCCCGCGTCTTCCCGCATCCAATGATACCAAAACCATCACTGTAGATCAAAAACTGTAGGAGGAGAAGCATTTTGAAACCCCAAAAACCATTGTTTACATTATAAGCAAAACAAAGGAACATAAACAATACCAATAAAAAATTTTTTAAAATTTTTGTTTCAAGTTAGACCCCTGAAATCATTATAGAGTAATCCAGAGTCATAGAAGATGACATAGCAACTTTGCGCCGTAAAGAAAGTGCCATGGGGGAGGTGTAACATGATAAAATACAACTTCCCCCTCCTCCCCATTCTTTAAATCCCCGTAGCGGGCGAACGAGTGAACGTACGAGTCTCATTTTTTCACAGGATGTACCTGACTTCTTACACTTCTTATAACAGCAAAAATCCCAGTTTCTCAAGAAATCCCAGAAGCAAGGATTCATAAGGGGGATGCTCTCCTTAAGTAAAATCTAAAAAGAATAACACCTTCATACGGGGTGTTTTTAGTGCGAACAAATTTCAACCATTGGTAGGAAAACTCAAAATAAATAGATTTTTACGAATGATAAACCGCCCAAAACTCCTTAGTTTTCGAGTTATAAGGACTTAAAAGAAACTTTAAAACTTGAAGTAGGATACTATGTGCACACCAGTGTTAGTGCCAGTCTTGATAGTTCCGATCTCAGTAAAGTAGTTTTTTATTATTTTTACGATAAAACCTGCACGTATTTACAATTACAAAAAAATTCTGTAATATGAATGGGGAAATTAACACCAAGCCGTCAACTATAAACTTTAGTAGTTACTGTACTTCATTCAATTAATAAAACCCTCATTTCTACAATTTGTGAGAAATATTGCATCTGGGGTATTGCAGGATATTAATAACGAACCAAAGATTAATGCTTAACTTTTATTAAACAAATTAGCCTTATAACAGATGGTGTTGAAAATGGCCTCCATTTAACCTCGACGCATTAAAACATCTATAATTGATTGAGCGCCATACATTTTCAAAGACGTTAGGTAATTCAATTACAATGCCAGCAGAGTCTACAACGCAACCAACGAGATCCTCTTCTGATTCAACTGGAGTGGCTTACACTAGGTCCTTCATGGTGCCCCACAAGAAAAATTGCAATGGTGACATGTCAGGTGATCGAGCTGGCCATCCTATACTGGACCACCTCTGCCTATCCATCGATATGGAATTTGTCGATTTAAGAACTCGCGAGCTTCACGGAAGTAATGTGCGACACCCAGTCATGCTAGAACCACGTTCGCCTGCGTGTCGCTAGTGGAACGTCCTCCGATAATCCAGGCAAAATATCTCGTAGAAAAATGGTGCGAAGAGGTCTCGTGAGAAGAGAAGGCAATAGGTGCGAGCCAACTAAATCGTTCCCCACGATTCCTGCCCACACGTTTACACCGAATCGATGTTGATGACTATTTGGGTGAATAACATGAGGATTATTCTGAGCCCAATACTGATTATTGTGAGTGTTATAAACACTATCGGTAGTAAAATAAGCTTCATCAGCGAACAAAATGAGCTTGGAGAAGTTGGAATCCATTGCTTGCTGATGAATAAACCACTCTCAAAATTTGGACGAGGTTCAAAATCTTGTGGCAGCAGTCCTTCCACTCTTTGGAAATGATACGGATGTAGCATCTGACGATGTAGTGCCCGCCATACAGTAGTATGATCAAGCTTGCCTAGAAGTTGAGCAGTCAAACTATGCTATCACGAAGATTTTGCTAAAAATGTTCCACTATTTTCTCTTCCGCCGGGTGACGACGGCGCCCTACATTCATTCTGTTCTCAGTGAAAGAACCGGTGTCACGCAATCTCATACGCAGATTAGTAGAGAATTGTGGTCGAGGCACTGCACGACCCTGAAATCATGCGTGACATTTCCATTTGTAACTCCGTAGAATGTAGATCATATGCATATATTGGCCATCTCAGCTTTCGTAAAGCGTTGCATGTTCACAGTGCAACGTTTTGTCAACCAACCAAATCAAACTTAGACATCCAACTCGCGTGTTCCAATAATGTACAAACATTGGATATAAGTAAAAGTTTAGCTTTTTGCAAAGTCTGACGATAAATAAAAGAGCGAAGGAAATCTCTTAAATAAGAATTATATTTATTTAAAAAACATTTCAAAAATATAAAAAGAACGTTTCGAACAATTCGTTGGTCATTCTCAACTTTCTGTATAAATATAAAAAAAGTGCTGTAACAAAGTCAAAATTCAATCATCAGTGGAATTTATGAAATAAAAAGGGACAAAAACTACACTACTTGTAGAGGGAAGGCTGATTGTGTATTGTTTAAGATAGGTTTATCTTTTAAAATGAACAGGGATTCTAGAATGCGAAGGTTTATTGCACCGAATGTAGAATAAATTACTTTAAAATCGTCTAGCCTAACTGGAAGGTCACAACTCTCAGCATGAGAGCGAACTGCAGATTGGGAAGGGGAAGAGTTTGGGCAGACGATTGGCATTTTACCATTCGTGAAAATCGATTTATTTCGAGTTTTTCTAACTATAGTTGAAATTTGTACCCACAAAGAAAAACACCCTCTATTTGAAATATTAAAAAAAAACATGCTCTGAGAATGTTTACATCCAGAAAGTTTATTTTTTAAACATTTATATTTGTTTGAGGTCATCTATTTGCCTGAATTGCATTTAATGTATCATTTCCATGCTTCTAGGTAAGGTATGCTTTGTCTATATTTTTCAAACAAAGTATCTATTAGTTGGGTAGATGCCTAGGGAGTAAACGTAAGAATTGATGTTCTCTCTCGTGAACGAGTTTATTTGAGTGAGGTCATATTCCGCTTCAAATCGCATGAAATGTCGATCCGAAATATTACACGACTCAAGATAGGCCAGATATTTTAGCCAATTTAATTCATAGACTTTGCAGTACACAGTTTCTCAAATTCACCCAATAGCCAACTTTCTCCGACTATTTAATTTTTCATCGACAGCGGGACAAAACTATTCTCATAATATTGTACTATAAATAAACGTTATTTGGTCATAGCAGAAGACCCAACATTCCTTGATCTGGTTCAACAACCTTTTGATCCAACAGTTCTTAAGAAAATATCGGTTTGATCCCTGCCAGTCAATGAAATATTCACGCTTACCTGTGCAGTGCTTCGTGCGAGAAGCTGGGTGTTCATGAATGAAGAACACAATCCACCTTGGGAGTGCAGCCTGTAAGTGCCAGTCTCGCCAGCACACGGAGTTCTGCTCACACAAAGGCTCCACAAAACAAGCATCATGTAGAACATGTTGACGAAATTTGGCCAGAATGTTCCCATTTTGTGACGATTTATTTATTATTTTTAACAAACATGCCGTGAAATAAAACGAAGAACCTGCATAAGCTCTGTGGTGCAAAACTTTGTAATAAATGAAAAAACCGGCAGAAAAACCTGAAAATACAAATTTAATTCAACATCTTTGCGTATGAAGCAGGTGATAGTGATATTACGGGGGCTATGTTTAATGGGTTTTTATGATTTGAAATGATTCTTCAACATTTAAGTTCATTAAATGCATAATTATCCTCCTTGCTTATAGGGTAGCTAAGTAGTAGAGAAGGAACTATAGACGGGCTGGTGCTGAAAAAAAATTAACTGCAGATTTGGAATAAACATGTAAATTTTAGTCTAAATATGCTCAAAAGTTTAACCCAACAAAAAATTTTCAAATTCTTCCCCAAGGTAATACGAGTAATTCGAGTTTCGAGTAACTGACAGGAAATCGTGGCTATTACCATTGGTTGTAAACTGGAGTGTTGCGGGAAAACAAGCTTCGCATCTGCGCAGGTGTTGTGTTTGCGATACGAATCTGTATGTTTTGAATTTACCGATGTTTTTACGAGTTTTTGAGTATAATTCTGTCTCCATTAAAATCGTTCAGTTGTAATAATCTATTTTGTAACTTCAAATTTCATTTCAGTTGAAAAAGTGGCATTGAACAGAAGGAATAAATTAAGTTGCTCAAAATTTCCGAATGCAGTGGGAAGAACACAGTATAGCAGTAGTACCAATTGCAAACTACCAATTATGATTTGATGTGTGGGGACCGTGTAAGTGTTAATCTTGTATACTTAATTTTATCTTACATCAAACATCATAAGATGTATCATTATCACCAATGATGTATTAGACCTATCTTGGAAAAACTCAGGTTTTGAATGTTTTCAGAAATATTCTCTTGTTGAAGCTGGATTTTAAGACTGTGAGAGCTACGCTAATGCTCCTACTGCATTCAAAATTCATGGTTACAATTTCGGCATTGTTGAATCGGCTATAAATTTTACTCATTATAAATATGGCCGTAATTGTTTATGATTATTCTAAATACAAGAGAATTAATTCGTCTAAATTAATATCACAGCAGGCGTTAAGTGTCCAAGGAAAGTTTTTGAATAAAAGGAAGCCGTTGTGAAATGTGTTTCTGCTTTCTTTGCGATGTATACTGGCAAGAAACTTTTGTTCCAATGAGTTGAGGGAACTTTAATGTCAGTTTGTATTTTCAGCGTCGTTTGTCTTACTAAAGATATTTTTCCTGTTATGTTGTTGTATTAGCACCTGATGCTTGAATTTGGGTGTTGTGTGAGCTTCGATGTACTCGTATGTGTCTGCAGCAAAGTTTTTCGATCTTCGACTGTTGCAAAATGTTTGTAATGACTACCTTCCATCTATTAACACGATGATTAATACCATAACTGTAAAGTTCTTTTGGTTTTAATTCGAAGAACTCACAAATGTCAGTTTCAACTTCAATTCGCTCAATTTAAACAATTTAAACAATTTATTTACCACAGGTAATACCGAAGTAGAATGTTTCTTAAGTCTAGTATAATGGTCAAATTTGCGTATAGCTACCTGTGGGCCCGAACAAGTTCAGCGACTTCTAGGGCGTCCTACCATCACGTTATTCTAAGGTGCACAATAATGTTTAACCTAACCTAATTCACCTAACCTAGTTTCGCATTAGACTGATCAATTATATTATTAACTCGATATTAGACGCTTCATTTTACAATGTAGGTCAAATGGACTATATTTAACAGTATATTCGATAAATGATTTAAGAGCAGACTGAAGATCGGCAATATTACCCATGGCAAATTGCACTATTAGAACCAGACATGTAGGAGACAAGATTTGACTTGGTGATCTTATACGACTAGTATCCTGATAGGAAGTGAGACTCAATATTTCTTTTGAATACCTTGTAAGAATTACTTTCACGGATCTCCGCAGGTATTGAGTTCCAAGTTTTAGTTCCAACGAAGAGGATACTGTGTTCCGACCGGGCCTTTGAATAATAAGGTAACATGAAGTTACTTCTACTTCGTATTAAATGGTCGTGATGATCAGTTTGCGCAGTTAATAATTGTTTCAGGCTATATGCCGCGAGCATTTCTTAATGTTTTATAAATGAAATTACAAATGTAGATTTTGTAGAGATCCGAAAGTTTCAGAATTTGTAAATTTTTGAATGAATCATTTGTGTGAGCATTATATTATAGATTCTTTACCGTTCTGATGGCTCTTTTTTGCAGAGTAATAATTAAATTTGTTTTATTTTTATCAGTTCCGTACCATGCTTCTATACCGTATTGCAAGTACGGTGAAATGAGCGTTCGGTAGAGCATTTGTAAAGTTGTTTCAGGCAGGAAATTTTTAACATTATTTAGGATTCCGATGGATTTTGATAATTTAGAGCTAAAATGAGCGATGTGCTCTTTGAAGGTCAGATTTTTATCCATTATGATGCCCTGAAACTTACTCGAGTTGGTTTCTTCGATTTCACCTTCGCCAATTTTAATGCGTGGGAGAGATATATTTTTCTTGTATGAAAATGTAATATTTTTAGTTTTATCGATATTTAGGCTTATTTTATTAGCTTTGGGCCACGATGAAACCTTAGGGAGTTCATTATTTATATTCTCCGCAATCATAGCGGGATTTTGGTTCGGAAGGACCGAAGAAAGCGTACTGTCATCGGAAAAAATTTGAATTTGAAAAACGATGTAGATTTAATATCATTGATAAAAATCAGAAATATGAGAGGCCCAAGGACAGATCCTTGTGGAACTCCGTGGCTAATTGTCTATGGGTCCAATTTTGCGTCGTCAATGACATCGTATTGCTTCCGATTTGTTAGGTATGATCTGAACCAGTCATGGGCAACAACCCGAATGCCATAACAGTGTAGTTTCGAGAGTAATATGTTATGGTCCACACAATCGAATGCTTTTCGAAAGTCAAGAAATACAGTGTAGAAAGGCTTTCCTTCATCTATATTAGAATAAAGGAATTGTAAATGATTTAATATAGCCTGTATTTTTGATTTTTTAGAGCGAAAGCCGTATTGTTTATAGTAAAGAAATTATTTTTGTTCAAAATAAGAGTACAATTTTTATACACAATTTTTTCGAATACTTTGCTAATAATTGGAGGTACGGAGATAGGTTGAAAATTGTTTACACAGGTTTTGTCACCATTTTTGAGATAGGGGTTACTCTAGCAACTTTGAGGGAGTTCGGGAAAGTCCCTTGCAAGAAAGACTGGTTAATAAGATTGGATATCAGCGGGGCCACAATATCAGCAATAATTTTAAGTACTTTTGTCGGAAGCGTTTGTCACCCGCTCGATCTATTTTTCGGATTGTTTATGCACGCAATCACATCGGAAGAGTTGGTAGGCGTAAAGAAAAAGGATTTGTGTTCTCGAATATGATCCATGTATTCCAGGTGATCAGTAGCTTCACTTGAAATACCATCAGCTATAGTTTTCCCTACGTTTACGAAGAAACTGTTAAAGAGATTAGTAATTTCTTTCTTCTCATGGTATGCTACATTATCTTGCACAACATGTTCAATTTTCTTTTTATCGGCGTTATTCGGTTTACAGCAAGAGTTAAGGTGCCAAGTCTTTTTAACGTCAGCTTTTAAATTGAGTAAACTAGCGCGTAAAGTAGCTCTTTTTTGATGTCCTTATCTGATTTGTCACATAGTTTCTGAATCGGTTATATGATTCTCGAGATATTCGCCGTTCGTAAAGAAGGGCTAGGTAAGCTTGACGTTTTTTATATTTATTCCGATGTCTCCAGTAATCCAGACTTTTGTTCATTTTTTGGGGTAACTGTACGAGTTAAAATTGGGCAACACTGATTTTATGCGACCATTATAGTTTCAGTCAACTTTACTACTGCTTCATCAATGCTCGTAGCACTATTGTGTTGAGAGATGTGCAATGTTGGTATTGATTCTTCTAGAACGGTGCGAATTTCTTCTAAATTTAATTCGTTTACTTTACGATATGAGTAAGTTTCAGCGCGAGGCGTGGTGCAAGCAATATAGTCATTTTTCTTGAGAAGAAAAACTGGAAAATTATCTGATAACTCAGAAGTAATGATTCCAGGAAGAAAATCACTTGGGTCAGTCATAAAGATATTGTCAAGCAGCGTAGCAGATTCAGAGGTTATTCGTGTAGCCTTTGTGATAATCGGAAGGAAAGATTGAGACTGAAAGGCTGTTAAGAAATTAGAGATTGGTTCATAGCTTTCATGTTTCAGTAGATCATAATTGAAGTCACCGCATATTATTATGTCATTGTAGAAGGACCTGTTAAACTGAGAAATAACACGATTTAGCTAATTCAGGAAGGAGGATATAGGACAGGCTGTAGGAGGCCTATACACCGTTCCAAGCACAATGCGTTTACCATCTCGACGGTTCTACGAAGAGTGATTCTATATGATCCTGATTCATTGATACATTTGCTCTGATTCTCGAGTCTATGTGGTTAGATATATATGTGCTGATGCCTCCGCCTCGCTGGTTTTTTCGTAATGAATGGTAACTATGATAATTTTCAAATCGAATCATGTCTTTGGTCGAGTCATCTAGCCAGCTTTCGGTGAAGCTAATCACGTCTAGGTTATATTCAAGTTCAGTAATAGTACATTGCATCTCTTCTAATTTTGGATAGAGTGACCTACAGTTCCAACACACGAGTGAGAAATCATGGCGAGTTTTAGGATAGGTTCGTTGGATTTTGATATATTAGTATACCTACAGTCTTGCGAGTCGTTTAGGTTTGGATATATTCTGTTCAAATGATTGAGAGCTGGGTCGATTTCTTCGAGTGTATCAGCGTGATCAGTCATTTAAAATTAGTAAACAGTAAGAAGTAGGTACTATATAGCTTACAAACGAAATACAGAGTCGAGCTTAAAGGGATATTTCTGTCTGAAAAGTAGCTTATGAAGTAAGAGAGAAGAGAATAAAAAATCTAGCGCGATTTCATGTGTATACACAAACTCAGTCCATGAACGAATAATATTGGAGTTCAATATCACAACATTGGTGTAAGCAGATTGCTGAGGGCGTTACCACAAGTTCACATACAACCGGTAATAAGTATTAAAGATTATGACGACAATGATACAATCGGCTAATATGGTTTACGCGTAATAATAACTGTAGTGGTGAAAAAATAAAAAAATTCACGGTAGTATTGGTTAGTGAAAAGTTGCTGATTGCGTTGTTACAAAAGTTCGCACACATCTGTCATAAATGTTTACACACATCTGTTATACATTTGTCAAGATTGAGGTTAAACTGTTATCTAATTGAGGTGAAACTGACATGATACCAAATTGAGGTGAAACTGACATGATATCTAATTGAGGTGATCACCCAGTCTAGTCACCCATGACCTGTTTCGATGATATGTTCAGTTGTTACATCAGGTATTTCTCGAGGTCTTCCGGCGTGTTGATCTGAAGGCATCTTGAATCTGGGTTCCCGGGGTTAGATACGAAGATGTTTCCGTCCTGTGTTCTCGGGATTCCAATTTTCCCCGGGAATTTCCTTTTGGCCATTCTATGGATGTACATAGCGTTAGCTCGTGAAGGTATGAGGTATTCATTTATGAAGAACTTTTTGGTTTCTTTTCTCGGCAGGCGGTGAGAATTTTACGTTTCTTATTAAAACGTTTTAGGTCAAATGCAATGTTTCTTCGATTTTCGTTCCCAGTTACTGGTTTTTTCCCCATTCTGTTAGCTGATGTGATGTCAGTGTCGCAGAGGTCGATGTTGATATTGTCCTACATAAGCTGGCAGACGGTTTTCTTGCAGATTTCGTTCGTGTGAGATTGCGATAGTTCCTTTCCAGAAATGACGAGAGTGCATTTTTTGTTTTCTATGTCTCGGCGCTAATCATTTTTATCCAACTGGTCGAGACGGGAGGCTAAGCAATCTATTTTCTCATTCTGTTCTTCGAGAGTTTCCTTGTGTTTTGCTTCTTTTCCCGCTATTGTTTCAAATAGTGTTTCAAGGTGGCTTATTTCATTTTGCATTTTATCAATATCACTTTTATATTTTGTCATCACTGAGTCGAGGTATTTTATTAGGACAGAAACCACTTCTTTGACGTCTTTGACGTCTTCTTTGACGGCTAGACACATCAGGGTTATGACCAAATCTCGGTTGAAACTCACTGCTGTTGTTGGTACTGCGTCGTTTGTTAGGTGCAATCTTGAAGGTTGAGGGATTTCGGTTCTTTGTGTAAACGAGAGTTGAACACTTTCACACTTTTTGAGGAATATCATACTTTTAGTTTGATGATTTTTATGTATGGTGTGTTTAAATTACATTTGAGTCCTCATGGCGAGACTGGGTACCCATTCAGGTTAGAAGTACATTCTTTCTAACATTAGGCACTTTGTTTCGGAGCGAGCGCAACGCACGTCCTCGCCACACGGAGTCACTGAGGACACTTCTTAACGCCCATATGGGGAATGTACGAGGTCTTGAGCTGAAGGTTAGGTAAGCCTTTCGCTGAAATTAAGTAGTTTTTTATAATGTTATGGACCATTTTTTTCGTTTCACTGCTGTCCTGTTTTTCAGCACCTATTACTCTCTTCTTCAACTTCTATCTATTTTCATAAACATTTTTCTCAACTTACTGTTTCTATGCCCACTTCTGGGTAGGTTCCGCGTTCCCGTAACTCCATAATAAATGGCGCCTTTCTCTCTTCGGAATTATTTTTTTAGCTTGAAATTTTATATGCTGAAAAAGGACATACAACTGCTAATAAATATTCCTTCCGTTCAGTTCGATAACTTACAAGCGGAATATATCGCAGATTTTATTTCAAAAAAATATCTGAATACTGAATCTTATATTATCCTTTTTTACGATTGGACACGGCGCGCAATCGTCAGCTTCATGTGCATGGAAAAAGTATTAAAACGTTTTGTATGAGTGAATAAATTAAATTTTTCTACAGTTTGGATAGAGTTTTCAATTTATGAAGCAGCCGGTGTGATTAAATTGAAGATCGATAACCTTTTGGTTCTGGTAGATTTGCACATAGCCGGACGAAATTCAATAATTCAAAAATCCATATCCGTATCTGCGGAAGCACACCGGCAGTCGGCCCTGTTGTTGATCGTACGTCTGGTAGGGCAGAGTACACTGCGTGGTAGTACGCTGCCGCCACTGACGTAATGTTGCGTGTGGGTGACGTCATACGGCTTTTTTGAAATGAAGCCTTTTAATGGCTAGTCGAATTAACAAATGTGCGCGTCTGTCCCCATAGAAATGATTCTACCTCCTTTAGTCTACCATGGTGCTGAGTGTATCATGTCGTCAGTTCTCACTTCAACTGGCGGCCGGATCAACTGTCGCAATTTCTCGAGTTATGAACGCCAGTGTATCTGGGTCTTAACTGGGTTCGTCTTAGCCCGCAATGAAAAACCTCTTGAACTAACCATTCTCTGACAGTTTTCAAGTTTTATTTGAAAGTCCTGAAAGCTCAGTTTCAACCAATGGGGTATTTGATCGTCGTACTAGAATTGACTGCTCCACGGTTGCTTCTCATAATCACGTACGGAATCCGCAACTTATCTCCTCGTGGCTCGAAAACGGTCAGTTGTAACTGCCTTTCGTGTACTTGGCAGTGTCTCGTGTCTATTGAACTCGATCTTATTTGTACCACACGTAAGTGAACGCATTTATCTCGGAATTTAATCGTGACTTGTTATGATCGTGTTTATTCACTAACTAGATTTTTTCCCTTTATTCATAACTGTATTGATAACAATGTCTTCCACAATGGATTAAATGGACTTCCACAACGGACTATTCACCGCGACCTATTTCGATGAACTTCCTCATTGATTCGTAGGTTTGATTAGTACGGGAATTTAACATTTGTTTCAGAATTGTTGCATTGTAAGAATTAGTTTCCGTTATTCTGCCGCTTCCTCTGATAAGTGTTACGGACCATCTCTTCATCATTCACTTCTGCCCTGTTTTCAACGTTTAATAATTTTTTCTTCTCATTTAACGCTGAATGCAGCTATGTGATCTTTCCTTTTTGACCCATACAGGTTCAGTTTTGGCTTTATCTAACCACAAAATATTATCAATTTGGTCATCTTTTTCGGTGAGAAAATCAAAAGTTTTCCAATCAGCGAGTAACTTACTTTTTCATCAGTAAACAAACTATCAAAACATCGGAAAATTATCTGGCAGCTTTTTCGCCAGAGAGTTTTTATCCCTATGTTAGTCCGTCAGATGCATCAATTGCTTCCGTCGTCGTTACAGACATCTGTTGAGCTAACGGACTGCGATAGACGCACCGTTGGCCCGACGAAACTATCGTATATCTCTGTTCAAACAACAGTAATGTCATGAAAGATCTGTATTTCAGACAGGGGACGTCTACATGTCCGTTGTTAGAACTGGTGAGGCCTACATTGTGCCGGACGAAATACAGGTCGCTGTCTCTTTTCTAGAAACTATAAGAGCTTCTGTAGAATCAACAGAATCATGAAGAAGCCTCTGGGTAAGTGACAGTTTCAAGAGATTCTGTTACTACGACAGAGGAAACGGAAATTGGACAGTACTCTGATGCATCTGTCACTTGCAGATACATTATGGTGCCCAGTAAATATTACATGCGACGCGCTTTTGTCCGTTTATATACATGGAAATATAGCTGCAAGGCTATGTGTACGGACCACAGTGAACGGCACAGTAAAAAAACTAGTCGTAACTTCCTATTAACGCGGAAAGTTACCAAGTCTTCATTTTTATAAATCGCCTAACCTGTGACGATTCAGGCTGCTTGATTAAAATTTTCGTACACCACGTATGTTTAATTAGATTCTCATGAATACTTATTGGGTTGGTCGAAAACAAATTACTTGGAAAGTATACTGATAAACAATTTGGTATACATAGGGTTTCACGCACCGTACGACACACCTAGGAAAAAATGATGAAAGACATGTATAACAAGGCAAGAAATGCTGAAAGAAAACGGTAAGCATCAAGCGCTAAAACTTTGCTAACTATTTTCTGCGAAAAAGCCCAACCCATAGCGCACGCAGCTCACTTCTATTCTCGCAGGAGCATTATGGATAAAATATGCTACACCTTTCGGTACCTCTATCAGGGATGAAAATATTTTCCAATTAAAAGCAACAAAAAACTATTATATATAACCAAAGAAGTTATAATACACACGCAATAATAATGAACCATGCTGAAAAATAATCGATGTTCCCAGTAAAAGACCATACCTCGTCCGTTGCTAAGAATGAAAAACTGAACCTAAGTTAAATTTGATATAATGTATGAAACTGAGTATTGAGAGTAGTATTATTCGAAAGCTATAGCAATACTTGGCAAACAGAAAAAATACTAATTACCGCTGTAAATTGTGATGCGGTCGGCTTCATAAAAATGCGAGCCAAGCATTTAAGAGTTCAAATAAAAATATAAGTACAACAGAAAACATTGCCTTCGTACGTAATACTTACGAAATTTAGGCAGCAGTTCTTAGAGACATGAAAGAAAATAGAACCTACACAAAAATACGAAATTACAGAAAAATCAACTCATTGCTTTAAGTACATGAATAACGCTATACATAAATCACGTGGTCTGTATCAACTTACTAACACATATAATCAGTTCACTCTATGATGAATTTGTACTGAACAATAAAATGAGTTTAATAAAACAATGAACTCGTTATTGAAATGAAAATATACGGTTCAGAACAAATCCATTCTGACGTCAGTTACAGTACTATTGAATCTCAAATGGCGCCTTGTCTCATGCAATCTAGTTAACAAGAAGTCCTCTCAAATGTGCATCTCTGAATGAATGACACTAAGTTTAGATACTATATGCGAAAGATATAATCTTAAATAACTCCAGCATTGGTGCTTCTAAACTTCAGAATAAAAAGCAAGGTGAAAATCGCTCCAGATACAGTCATTTTTATTAAGAATGATCAGCGTTGGGCAGTTGCCCCACAACAAGTTGCGGCCGCAATTGCGATCGCAACTTTCTCTATCGCGGTTGCGCTGCAACAATTTTTGAAAGGTGGCGAATGGGTTGCGATCGGAACAATTTTCGACGTGTCACGCCACAACTCGAAACTGCAACATCACGATAGTAATTTAATTTCTAAAACAACTTCAATAAATTATAATACACTTTTCATACTCGTTTGAAACCAAACCGTACAGGGTAAAACCCGTCTGGCAACTGTTTATTATTAGCATTAGGCGATACAGTGATACACATACGCTTTGCTTACAATCTATAAGTATATTTAATGTAACTCATTATATAACATATGTTATTAGGAGTGATGTGAGTTGTAAGTGCAAAATTACTCGTTCTACGGCAAATCTACATAGCTAGATCATAAAGAATAGTAGCTCCACAGTTCTGTCGAAATTTAATAGCGACGTGTGGTAGTTGCTCAAGGTGATCTTTATTGACTCTCTATAGAGAGCAAAAAGAGGCACATTTGACACCAGTTCAACTCGTACATTGAGTTGAGTTGAGGCTGCGGTAGTGAGAGGAGGTGAGGTGTCGCGCGCTGCTCCAGCGAGGAGTTGTTGGTGCTATTATTCAAGCACTTCAAAACGTGATGGAAAGCTGAGCATCCGTGAATGTACTTTCTACATCATTGAATCGTGAAACTGGAAAAAGTCATCAAAACAATCAGCTGTTAAAAGTGCTGAATTTCATCGTGCAAAACTGAATGGCGCTTTCTGTAAACTATGTTTAGACTCGAAGTGTGTGCAACAGACCCCGGAAATGGTCACTTCCGCCTCTCTCCCTGGTGAACCGCAACAACCCCCTCCCTCCTCCTCCGCATCCCCTGTCACTCGCACCGACTTGAACCGGAACAAGCTTACCACGAATACTAACGTGGAAGCAAAAAAGACCTGATGAAATAGCAAAGTTGAATTTTGTGAACACCAACATAAAATACAGTGATAAATTTATGCAATTCTCATCTGTTATTGCGAAATTTATGTTGAGTGTCAGTGAATATGAATTGAGTGTCTGCGGGTTTTTTTTCAACGCCTGACAGTTTATTTTTCATCCCATGTAAAAGCAATGTCACCTATGTCTCCTATTTCTCAAACCATGGAAACCAAAATCGCAGCAAAATAGAAGTTGTACTCTGGCAAGACCGTGCCTCGTGACAATGAACTTTCAGGGATCATGCTTTGTTAACGATTTCAATAACTTCTAATCAATGAACAAAACCTAAAATATCTTTCACGATGTATTCATATGAAACTCGCTCTGCTACTCGTAAAGCGGCCTCATCTGGAGAAATAACATCCCTCACAACGCCGCTTGAAAACTCAAAGCCAAATAAGCAGAATATATCTAAACCGTTCATAAAACGGAAACGAAAACCACCAAAAACGTCACGCGTAAAATCGCTCGTTCAAAAGCCTCAACCGCTCAAAATAACAGAAGAAACCCCGACAATAAAGCAGTGCAACGTCAACGAAAGCACCGCAACACATCTACCATCACCAGAGCGAACCGACAGAGAGTCGACAGAAAGTCGCCCGACTGAGAGTCGAGTCTCTGAGTCACCCGCCACAGACAGAAATCTCCCAAGCGCTGCTGGTAACAATGAAATTTTCATATCGGCATCGCAAGCAGTCAAAGCAAGCCCTAGCAAGAGCAAGGAAGAAGCCCATTAGCCTGGACTCCACAATCCAAGCAGTCCTCGAGAAGATACACCAGCGAAAGAATCAACAAGTATCCCACGGGGTATGATGGGTAAAAATGTAAATTTGTCACTAGCTACCGAGAATGATGAGATGAATGAGCCTAATATTTGCGATTCTAATATTTCTAATTTTTATAATTCTAGTGATCATGATTACCTGAATATTACATCAAACAGCTTGCACCCGCTTCATATTTCAATGTCCCATTTCATTCACCAGGTAAACAATAACCTGTCTCTCACTGCAGCCCACTTAACGAAAATGTCAAAACAGCGGACGCCTCCAAGTCCACTTTCGATTTCTTCAACCGCTTCAAATATCAGGCTCATTACAGAACAACTTTTCAAATTGAACTTGCATGTAAGCTCTTTCGATCTTACGCCAAAGATCCCGTTTTCGACAAGCCAATTTTCTGACTCACACTGCAAAAAACCTCTGGATACTTTTCTTGTCGGAGATAGAATTCTCATGACGGTCCAAAGGACCGACATTGACCCCTCTTGTAAAATACGAACTGTAATTTCCAGTCGCATCGATGATCTCCTGAACGTAATTGGCCAAATGCCTCACTTCACTAACTACATCGTTTGCTTCAGAGACTTAAGCCTCTCACAATCTAAAATTGCTAAAATCAAAGAACTCATATTTTCTAAGCATGCCTTAGCCCGTATTTATGTCGTGAGTGCGTGTAGCGGTAAACAATTGCATCAGGCGTTGAACTTGTGCAAAACAAACGGGATTAAATTGATTCCGCTCCGAACAAACGGTGCAACTGATCTCATAACATGCAATGATGTTCGTACTTGGCCCGGTGTACAAGAGAAGAAACACACCATTTTCTTCAACCGATTGCTCTCAGATCGAGTCTAAAATTCACTTTACAATCTAGCTCATGTATCATAAACTCAAATGGCCTAAATGACAAAACTGAATGCTCCAACATCAGTGCAAAACAGCAAAATGAATTGAAGAATTCTACTCGATCACTAACTGCTTCCAGTGAAGTCTCCAGAAACCTGATTCATTGCTTGCCTATTGGGAATGAACGTTCCCCTCCATTGATCTCCGGCTACCGCAGAGTACCCACAAAAAACAGGTTCTCGTTATTATCTGACGCGAACTCAGAGAGCGATATACCCTCATCACAAACAAGTACAAATCATCAACTACCAAACACGTACTCGGAAGCAGTAAAATCAATACAAAGAGAAAAATTGCAGCAGAATCTCGGTCAAAATCCGATAAAATATTTACAGCCAAACCGCACACATAACCACCACCAAGAGAGTGGAAAAGACAAGAGCACCCCTCATTTCTCAGTCGCTCATTGAACTAAAACTGGCCACAGCCTGCCAATTCAAAGCCAGGAAAGCAAGAAATCCAAAAAAACTCTCGTCTGAAAATGCTGAATGTCAGCCTAAATATCACTCAAGCTCCATGTACTCACTCGTCAGTACCACCATGGATGAATTAAAACGATCATTGAAAGTGAAGCTGCATCTTACCATAGCCGATGGGCACGCCTCCTTCATGCAGTAACTCACCAGCTTAAAACAAAATTGCCCTCAAAATGGAGTTACAATTCCTTAGAACCAGCAATAAAAAAAGAAAGCACTACAAATGAAAACAAATATGTCAATTTCCTTGCCAAGAAAAGCGGTGATCTACCGAGGCTCATAAGTAAATACATTGACGAAAAACAGTTTGATCGTGATGCTGGGGACCTAATACCACATATCATATCAAAGATCACTGGTAGGAGAATTTTCATCTTCGATGAGCAAGGCGATGGTATTTGGAGAACAGTAGTCGACCCCTCACCAGAAGTATCAACTAATAACCATCCGTTGATGCTTCATCGGAAAAATTATCACTACAGTACCCTTGTTGCACAAGACAAAAACAAGACTGATATCACATCATCTTCATGACAAAATACTGTTGTCCAGTTGAATGGCAGTCTCTCAAATACACCAGATGCTAGACTTGACACTCTGGGCAACAATGATAAAATCAATAAATCCACTAAACAGTCCCTACCAAAAAATCCCTCTGATGCCACAAATAATCGCCATAAAATAAAAAACATTAAAATTAAACATATCAATGCTCGTAGCCTCTTTAGTAAGCTGGATGACATTAGAGTAATGTTGGCCACAGAAGACATTGACATTTTATGTGTTTCCGAGACATGGTTCGATTCGCGAACTCAGAGCTCCTTTTTCAATATTCCCGATTACGTGCTGTACCGCCATGACGGCGTTAAAAATAGCAAAGGTAGTGGTTCTTGTATTTTTGTAAAATAAATTTACCAGTCGTCTTTACTTTTAACAAACGAAGTGTGCGAGGGCATAGAAATGGTCTGGTTGAAAGTGCAAATAAATAAACATGAATCCATCATTACCGGCAGCCTTTACCGGCACCCATCAGCTTCTCTACCGACAACAGTAGAGTTCATTGAGAAAATTTTGAAATAAATTTTAGCTACAAAAAAGTCATTCTTTGCTTTCGGTGATTTTAATATTGACCTAACGGATGAAAAAAATCAGCTTAGCAGATTGTTGTACAAACTAAACCTTTCACAAATGGTTGAAGAACCGACTCGCGTTACAAGAGTATCTAAGACTCTCCTCGATCTAGCAATCACAAACAAACCTACGGCAATACTTAACACAGTAATATCACCCTCTTTCGCCGATCACCACTCTGTAGAATGTAACATTAATATTGCAAAGGAAAGACAAAACTATCGTCTCATGACTTACCGCCTAAAAAGTCAATATTCGCCGGAAGTATTTAATGAAAAACTCCTAAACAGGTTCACCGAATTTCAGAGCATGATGCAATCTGACGATGTGGACATTCAAGTTTCTATCTTTAACGAGAACTTTACAGCAGCTCTAAATGAATGCACTCCTTATATCACCAAAAAAACTAGGCCAAAACGCACTCTGTGGATTACCAGCGAAATTAAAGACCTAAGCAGAATAAAGAAAATTTTCTTGCGAGAGTATAAAGAAAACAGGTCAAACATTACTTTATACAGGAGATATAAAGAACTTGGAAAGATTCTTCGGAAGAAAATCACGCAAGCAAAACAAACTCACTTCCACCAAGAACTATTCATGGCAAAAAATAATCCAAAACGTACATGGGAAATCATTAGTGAGGTGGCTCAATATAAAAACTTAGAGCGCAAAAGTGATTTTGAAAATCCTTTGGAAAAAGCCACTGAGTTCAACACTTTCTTTTCAAAAGTAGGTGCCCAAGTCTTCGATGAAGTGAGTAA
This sequence comes from Morinoia aosen, assembly GCA_030386875.1. Taxonomy (NCBI): domain Eukaryota; kingdom Metazoa; phylum Arthropoda; class Malacostraca; order Amphipoda; family Talitridae; genus Morinoia; species Morinoia aosen. Next base: position 23,222,008 of record CM059573.1, on the reverse strand, counting down.
CACCAGTCCGAGGAAATTGACAGTTGAAAGTTCATGCCCTACTGCACTTTTAAAGGCTGGCGCCCTGTGAAAGCCACGCCCTATCGATTTAACAGAGTTAAAAACTATTTTATACTCATTGAAAAACACAAAAGCAGTTGGACATGATGGAATCAACCTCCAATACATGAAAGACAGTTTTCCAGTCACAGCACCATTGATTCGTTTCATTATTAACACATCAATAGCTACATATAAGTTTCCAAAACAATGGAAACATTCTATAATTAGACCGTTGCATAAAACTGGTGACATAAATACAGCGTCAAATTACAATCCCATTAGCCTTTTACCTGTCCTTTCCAAAATATTAGAAAAAGTAGTAACGAATCAACTGTCATCTCACCTGGACGAGTCAAATTTACTTCATCGAAATCAATATGCCTATAGGAAGAACACTAGCACTCAAGACGCCCTGCTTAACATCACTGAAAAAATATACAACGACATCGATCAAAAAAATGTAATACTTCTGCTGCTACTTTATCTCTTTAAAGCATTCGACAGCGTCGAACATGATCAACTCCTACGAAAAATACTGAATTTAGGAGTGGATACAAAGTGGTTTAAAAGTTACCTTTCAAATCGGTCTCATGCAGTCCTCTTAGACAACAAGTTGTCCCCATTCCTTCAAAATAGCTTTGGTGTCCCTCAAGGATCAATTCTGGGCCCACTACTGTTTTCAATTTTCATTAACGATTTCCCTCCAATGCCTTCTAACGCACGAATCTCCATGTATGCAGATGACGTCCAAATTGCAATGACAAGCTCTGTAGCAGAAATACAACAGACGAAAAAAGGAGCTGAAGCTCTATTGATCAGCCTCAAGTCATGGTATGACCAAAATGGTCTCAAGCTAAACGCGAACATAACACAATTCATTATTTTTGGGTCAAAGCATTCAATAAACAACATTCGAAATCTAGATCTAACTCTTACAGTTGGAAATGATAAAATTCACCCATCAGAAAAAGTTAAGAATTTAGGTATTTGGTTCGATGGAAACATGTCCTTCAAATCCCACGTTGATAAAACCTACAACGCAATTCACGGGACCTTATTGTTTTTCAATCGTATAAAAAATATGCTTGACGAAGAATCTAGATAGTTGGCCGTTCATTCTTTGGTCTTATCACGTATTGACTACTGTAGCCTGGTCTGGGGAGATATATCGAAAGATCTTCAGAAAGACCTACAAAAATGCATGAATTTTGCAGCAAAGGTTGTATGCAACGGTAAATTCAAAAAGCATGACCACGTAACACCTCTCCTGAATAAACTTGGCTGGGCTCCGATTCGGGAAAGGTTTCTGGCGCACAAAGCCCAATACGTTTTCTCCTCTTTATATCTTCCTCATAGCAGTGCTGAAATAGTGGAATTCCACTCCCCTACCGTCACGAACCAAAAGCCGAACAGGAGACGTGATGTCTCAATCAAATACCGTTCATCTAGCATTGGGCAGAAAGCTCTGTCAGTATCAGGCGCCTTACTGTGGAACAGACTCCCCCAGAGCTTCAAAACCCCTCAAACACTGAGAGAATTCAAAACTAAAATGGCTCTTTATCTTGCCTCAACACAATAAGTGTGAACTGCAGTAATTGCTGGAAGGGTGCGTATATGCAGTACGTGTGTGCGTATATGCGTATGGATATAGGTGTACGTATGTGCGTGTCTGTATGTTTAGAACATATTCCCCTTTAAAATGCTCATGTTGATCCTGTTGTGAACCAGTGTCGTCCTTTACACTCTTCCAGTATGCTTCGGCCACACCATTTGAGGTTGTTTTGACTTTCTCGTTTTGCTCCAGCAATCTTGATAATGTTACGGTTGGCATTGTACATCGGTCCCTCTCATCTATTTTGAATCCGGTGAATTTTTCTGTGTCAAAGCTTGTAGTATACGAAATTTAAATTTTTCCGTTATTGTAAAATCCTTCATTTCATCCATACCAGGTATTTTAGCTTACTAGTTGATACAAAACAATGTAAAACTGCCTCTAGCATCAACCTAGCAGTCAAAGATGCAAATTATTTTTGGATCTACCCGTTGTACTTTCAACCTCTAATCCCTCATTTCACTAGTTCCAACGTTCGTAAGCTCAAATTTCAATATGGAAGTGCACCAACTGGAGTGTTCTTAACAACGCATCACATGTGCAATATTTCCTTGACCCCTTGAAATAAAATCCAGTGTTAAAATCAGACCAACACAACGGAGAGAATGCATTTATCTACGTACTTTTCTCCTAATTATTTATTCCAAAACTTAACCGATAGAAATATTACGATCCTCATGTATTTGATATCAACACAATGGAAGGAATGCATTTTCTTTGTACTTTTCTCCCAACCATTTGTTTCAAAATCAACCAATATAAATATTAAGATCCTCATGTATTCGATCTCAAGTCATGGTCTTAACTTTAAGATACTCGTAAGTACTTTTCGCTCATATTGAAGCTTTTTGAACATGCGACGTAGTTCATTAGCAATTTTTTACTTTCCTGCGCTCGTGTGTACATTGGTGTTCCAGCTATGTAGCAAATATTACGGACTCGTGATCCAATAACGCGCACCCTAACAAGAGTATTTTCAGCTATGTGTCACAGGGATTTTGTGTTCTTAGTGACTCACTTTCATCTTTCATTCCCAAACCCAAATTAATTACCGCAAAAAGAGAGAGGATGTTAAATGTGAGGGTATTTTAGTACATACTTTCTCTACTTCGGTCTCATAGAAACATTTAAAAAAGGCCTCGGATCTGACGAATGTCATAACTTTAAATATCATCATTTAAATCTTCTTATTCTGGTCTCAAATTGCTGTCGTAAGTTTTGTGTGGTAAACTCTTCTTACCTTTTTGCTCTCGTGAATACACTACGACAACACTAATTTTAGATAGTTAACTTTTGTACGGTTCCACCTATGTTGAAAATATTAAAACTAGCGATGTAAAACAATACTTTTCATGTCTTCAACCCCGATGTACTCTTTGTGCCAGTACTATTAGCGCAAGTAAGAAATATCATAACCATTTTGTGTTTTGTGATAGCAAATATTATCGTTGGGACACCTTGCATAGGAATGAAAGATCGGATGTGGGCTTTCACCGGATGTAAGATATAAACAAATGTGAAACGTAACCAAATGTAGAGGCATGACCGGATGCGGGGCATCACCGGAAGAGGGAGTGAAGTGTTGTCGGATGGGCGAAAGGAATTTTTGGATTTTGGAGTTGATGATTTATTAGAAAAAAACAAGCTCCATTTCCATTTCCGGGCACCACAGATGAAGTACTAGTAATTGTGGAAAGCAACCTCATTCCCCTGCATGGAACCAACAGTTGTGATGCTCATTTTATTCGACAGGAATAAGTAAGATCAATATTAGAATGACTTAGCGCACGTACAATAAGATAAATTTTCACTTCCTAGCAAAAATTTCAGAAATTGAAACTTAGAAATTGAAACACAGAAACTGAAACTTAGTGCCGCCCTCCAAATGCAAACGATCCTCTTATACATATTATTGTTTATTTTTTATTAACTTGTGCTTCTCCCTAAATCCTGTGTCGACAACTATCATGTGTATTACGATAACCATGTATGAATAGCAATTAAGGATCTAAATCATTTGTTCCAACACCTAACATGGGTATTACGATAACCATGTATAAATAGCAATTAAGGGTTTCTATGCTAAGGTATTTGAATGCATTTTTCGCTTTAATTTTTCAATACTTGTGCGTACTAATGAAAGTGTTTTTCAAATGAGCGTCGCGAGGATTGTGCTCTCTTAGTTCAAAATCAGATAAGCAAGGAAAGGAACTCAATTTTGTTGTAATTTTCTATCAATCATTTTGTTTCAACATTCTACACGGGTATTACGATACCAATGTGTTATAATCATTTAAGGATGTTAATGTTAAGGTGTTTTAAAAACCAATGTATCGACATTTCATGTTTGTACTTTATTGGAAATAAAATGTTTTTCTTTTTCTTTTCTTCCTTTTTCTGTTCAAACGAGGATCAAACATCGTTTGTTTATCGTTTGAATTCGTTTCATTCCTCAGTCCGTCAGTCGTATTGGAGCTGTAGTCATGACCATGAACCAGTATTAAATCTTAACAGAGGGACAACGAGAAGCAGAGGAATATCATATACCACAGGAGCAAATCCATGATTTTTTTATGCGTCATATAGGTTGTATTAATGTTCTGCTGCACTTTTCTGTTTTCGATTTTTTTGCTAAATTTACTGAACTATGAAAAAATGGCTACCATAGCTAGGTTCCTTTTCAAGATTATTATTATAAAAAGGCACTAGCATTATTGTTCATGCTATATATAAAAATAGAACGTTTCTTTCAGTATCTTGCAATTCCATTCAATTCTAGTCCACACATTTACTCGATCTTTTAATTTTTTGATAAAACAATGCACTATTATGAATATCCTAATATTATAAATACATAGCAATATGTACGTAATAGAAATTCAACAATATTGAAAAGAAATTATATTTGAATAAATAAGAAGTTGCAGTTGCGATCGCAACTTTAGTTTTTTCAAAGTTACTGCTGCGGTTGCGTCGCAACTTCTTTTGTGGCGTTGCGGTTGCGGTTGCTCCGCAATATTTTCAAAGGTGCGTTATAACACTGAGAATGATCAAATAAAACTGAACGTTTCATTTTAAACAGCCCATCTTCAGCAAATTCTCTGTACAACGAAACCTAAAAAGGAAGAATTAATTCAATAATGAAGTATTTATAAGAAGTTTAAACTATGGAAAAAAACGAACAACGGTAAAAAATAAAAGGTTGAGGAAAAACTGAGTCTCTGAACTATGTGTTAGCAATATGAAGCGGGAAAGCACTTTGGGTGTCATTCATAGTAGGTTTCATTTTGTGAATAGGCAAAGATTCGAGAATGCGCCGATCTGTTCTGTAAGAGGTACTGGCCAAGATTTTAAAGTCGTTTGTGTAGACCGGAACATTGCACTTTTCTGCTTGAAGTTTAACAGAGGACAGTAGGGGGAATCCAAGAGAACGATCAGTTCTGTTCTGAACTGTTGTAGAGAACCAATTGTAAAATTATTCACTAGAACCATTTAAATTTCGAGTTACGGGGAAATCATAATAATAAGGGACTTAACATCCTTAGTTTCAATGACTGATTGCCAAAATACGGAAACTTCACAAAGAAAGCTTCTTGAGCACAGGACTGAGCAGATAGAGAGTTATAAATATCTATGACAAGAATTTATGATAACTCTCAATCTGTTCAATTTTGTGCTCAACAAGCTTTCTCTGTGAAATTACCGCATCTTTGACATCAGTCATTGAATGCAGGATGTTAATTCCCTTATAGAACCAAAAGTTGAACCATCTTTCATTATCTGAAGAACCTTAGCTTGAAAACCAGTTAGAAGCGAAATTCCTACAAGCATGCGAAACAAAAATAAAACGCAGGACACAAAACCAACAAAATTTCAGGGACACGCTTCATAAAATTTGCTGTAGGTAATTAGCACTGACATTATTCAAAACAAGTATGTGACAGAAGGCGCACTGACCGTGTGGGAAATACGAATCTATAATACACTAAGGGGTTTCTAGCGAAGTATTGTCTTAAGCATAGAAAAAGGATTACCAGAAGAGTAGGAAAAGAAAAACATCAAGATTGACGTTGAGGCGGTGAAAAGGGCAAATATGATCCAGAAGTCCTCAACCCAATGCAACAAAAAAAGAAGGCCAACTTGTCCTATAGTCAGGGCCTACACAGCCTATTAGTAACTCGAAGTGCAAACCTTACATGAGACTGTTCCATCGGCGGGAGAGGGAGGAGGGCAGTGATAAAAAAATTAAAATGAATTACCAGCTTCACATAGCCCGTATTCCAGTCATCATATAAAAAATCGTTCTCCTCTAGGTATAGAGTTGTTAAATTTTTGAATAGACGCACATTAGGTGAGTGAACTGGGAACCTCGGTTGTGGGATATCTTAATTGAAAGACCAATATAATGTTCAGAATATAAAAAGTTGCCAGAAAATTGAATTAGCTGTCACTTGAACTTAACGGTAGTGATGTACCGATAAATCCGTATCGGTATCGGCAGTATCGGTCATTTATACTGGTATCAGTATCGGCACAATCCATCCGATACTTTACCGATACTTTTCAATAGTACGCTTTTTGTCATAAAAATGGTCATTTATCATGAAAGTAAAAGTACAAACAAATAAAGAGCATATTCATACCTAGTGAGTTAGTTGGATAACTGTTGAATTACAGCGTTTAATAGACCTCTTTACTGAATTTACTACTTTGAATTCCCGATGAGTCACGTACGGTCAGCAAGTGAAATCGATGTAGCATGTATAGTAAAACACAGTACCGACGTAAAATTACTATACATATACAACTGAAACCTATATTGTTTGACCCCATTAACATTTCTCAAGGTATGTGACAGGCTAACAAAAAACAAACCAATTAAATAAAGTTGAAAGGGCATTGTAAAGTATTTCTAAATTTAGTATAGAACTAGCTGATTATTCTATTTTAATTTAGCATGTAAATCTTCAAATATTACGCAGCTAATAATTTTATTTTATTTCAGCGTGTAAATCGCCATATATTACGAATCTTGCATTTTTCTTCTATTTTAAGATGTTTGAAGAATTCACGAACAATCTTATAGTTGGTTGCGTGTTCGCGGATCTCTTCGTTTCGGGCTTATCGAATTGTAATGTTTTTTTTTTCGCTAAAGTATGTATTTTGACATAAAAAACACGAAAATTATAACCGTTTTGTAGAGAAATTATTGTTATGGTCCACTTTTGGAACCAGTTGCTATTAGAGCTGGTCTACATTACGTGGCAATACGATTTGAAACACGTATCTATGGTATGGATTTCATTTTTTATTTTTATCAACAATATAGTTAACATAGCAAGAGCAGTTTCATTATTTCCAATCGAAAACTTTATTGTCCATGTTGTTATATCATTTGATATATTAGTAAATAATTTTATAATTACACCCATATAGGGCTTATAATGGTTTAATTTTAATTTAATTGTAAAACTATCGGAATCGGTTGTGGTATTTGTCAAAGTATCAGTATTTCCAAGTATCGGAGTATCGATATCGGTCAAAAAAGGGTTATCGGTATCGGCCAAAAAATGGTATCGGTATATCACTACTGAATATAAAATTCAATTGTTTGTCTCGAAACGATGGAGGCATCAATCACACTTGGGGAATAGATCAGCAAGCAAGGGTGGCAGGGTCGAGGCCAAGAGACTCTTCGGTGCCGAGGCACGCGACCAACGTTAGGACTTTCGGATGCATCTCGCCGTGGCGTTTTCTTCCATTCGTGAATTTTATCTTGAAGCCTCGTTCGGGGTTGATTTACAGTAGGTTGTTGAAAATTATTCCTTCGTACTCGCCGAAGGTGTCCGCGCTTCTTGGTAATGACATCTCATAAGAAGTACAAAAGGAAGCAGCTGGGGTCTTGCTTCGGGGGTGCAGGGACAAAATAGGGAGAGATATTTTATTGTGCCAACCTGCAGGTTCCTTTACGTTTCTCTTGTTTCTACTTAAGTTTTGTTTGTGTGATTGAGTTTCCTTGTGTTCAGTTTACTTATTTGCATGTTTGCGCTTCTTGTGTTCCACTTGGTTAAATTTGTTCAGTTGGCTGAAAGCCACAAAATTGGGTCCTGTTGGACATTTAATAAACTTAAAGTTGAGGCTGCGGCTTCGTAGGCTCTGAGGAGTTTTAAAAACCGTTAAATTTGTGATATCAACCTTCGAAATTAAATTAATCTCTTAACTAGAGCGGTTGCTCAGGACATTGTCCTAATTAATCTAAATTTAAATTATGCCTAATTACCTCTAAAAATTTGCGGCTTTAAGCTATACTTGAGTGTAGTTTGTGAAGTCTAACTTATACTAACCTTTAAATTGTAAGTGGAACACTGCCTCAATCTATTTTCCACTGTCTATTAGCTGCATAAAGGTGGCTCTTACTATAGTCTTCGTACTATCGAGACAAATAGATAAGAATCTGTCCAGTTGCGAGAATTCCTCTGCTGCGATCGAGCCGGGCAACTGTTAAAGGTTCTACCTGTGTGCTTCACGTTAAATATCTATGAAACTACAGATTATCTATGGTGAGAGAGGAACGTGTACTCTGTACAAGCAACTGTGATATAAAGTGACCGATTGGCATTCGTTGCAATTTGAAACACTAAAGTTTTTAAATTATTGGTATCTGTTAGTAATGTATTGTTCGTAAATTACAGTTCGTTCAAAATTTGGACGCCACTCGGACTTCCTGTTGAAATTCGCCAATTGTTCTATTTTTAATAAAAAGCTACAAACTACGGTCCTGTTACATTGGCGTTGAAGCGACTTGTACCTGCAAGAATTACTACAATAAAAGTATCGAGTTCATTTGGGTTTCCTTAATCTTTTATTAATTTTCAATATAATTCTTATCTATTTGCCGTTGCTTGTTCCTCTCTTTACCGGGAAGCGTAAATAAGGGAATTTTTGATTTGAGTGCGTAAAGCCTTTTTCAGAGATGAACAAAGAAATGGAGAACAAAGTGTCCGGGTTGCGGCGTAGCAGGGGGGTGCATAAGCGCCGGATTACGATTATGTTTAGTAAGCTCGAGACCGCGTCAGCCTCGGAGGCGAGTGCTAGTTTGCAGGCAATTCTGGAACATTTGCAGGATGTTAAATCTGTTGACAAAGAAATAAACTGCTTGTTTTCATGTGCGGAGGAGTCTCGTGTTCTTACCGAGGAGCTTGAAAAAGAATTGGATTCTCAAAGTACTTATTTAATTGAGGTGAACTCCAGACTCGCCAATTTGAAGGACAGGGCTTCTTCTAAACCGAAGGAAACTAGTTTTGACCTCAAACTGCCTCACTTGAACTGCCCTACTTTCTCTGGAGAAGGTGCAAGTGTCTTGGATTTTAACGATTTCTTAGTTCAGTTTCAAAATTGTATTGGTCATAGGGTCAGTCTTTCGAAGTCGGCGAAACTTACCTATCTTAAAACTTATTTGAGGGGATATGCCCTGAAAGTTCTCCAGCATTTAGATGTTAACGATTCTAACTATGATGTTGCCATAGAACTGTTAAAGACAGAATTTTTGAACAAACAAGCTTTGATTGATGATCTATACAAAAAGTTGTTGTTGCTTAAGCCAAAGTCTGACTCTGCTCTCTTGGACTCGAAAATATTTATCAATGAAGTTAGATGTTTGCTCAGTGACTTGAAGAGCTATGAAAGGGACTTGCTTTTGAGCAGCACTTCTGCTGAATTTGTGGGGCATTTAGTATTTAATAAATTGCCAGTTTTTGTCAGAGACGAATTTATAGTCAAATTAGACACAAACTACCCTTCTTTACAACAAATATTTGATAGTTATGTTGAAGTTATGAGGAAACTTAGCATGCGTTCTGAACGCGTTGAAAGGAATCGTGTTGAGAAAAAGATCTGGACATCAGATTCATACGGTACGGGAAAATTAAATTCCACACGAACTTTCAGTAATGAGAAGCCAATTATGGTTAATTCTTCATTCGGAGAATCAAAGCTCTGCAAATTTTGCGGAAGCCCCAACCATTCGATGTTGAGGTGTGTTAAATATCCCTCTTATAGCAGCAGAATTTCTCGCTGTAGGGAGTTGGGCATGTGTTTTCTTTGTTCAAGTTCGAAACACCTGAAGGGCGCCTGCCCTTCTAGTTTAGATTTTGCTTGTAAATCTTGTAACAAAAAGATTCATATTTCTGCCTTGTGTCCTAAACTTGTTCCTGTCGCACCTTCAAATCTTGGAGCTTCTGCTGGGAGTTCGGCGAACTGGTGCTTGAATTCCTCGCAACAAGGAGGTTCGTATTTGTTGCCTACAATTTCTTTGAAAGTTTCAAAGGGGGGTTGTGAAGGCGAGGTGCGTTTTCTAATAGATACGGGCAGTCAGAAGTCGTACATTAAAAGCAGTGTTCTTGAAAGATTAGGGGCGAGTGGGGGCCTTATCAAGAAAGATTTCGCAGTAAATACATTTTTAGAAAATGGAGATAGGAAGTTCTCCGAAACAAGTTTACAGTTGCATCTGGGTGATGGGAAAGCTATTCAATTACCTATGTTAGTAAGTGAAGATTTTGATCTAAAGTTTTATCTTGATGGCTTAAACCTTGCAGTTGCAAATATTAAGAAGGTTGGGCCATTAGCAGATTCAGGGTTCTGTTCAAATTCAAATTTAGTAGAATTAGAAGGGTTGCTGGGTATTGATGTGATTCAATGTTTCAAAAATTTGAAGTTAGTTCCGTGTTTGAAGGGAAAAGCTTTCAACTTCGAGGGTAAACTGATTCCTTTCGGGGACGTAGAAGGTTTTCTGCATCGGCACCAATTTAAACATTTGTATGCAAAAATGGCTACTTCAACAGATGAGGCAGAATGTGCCTTGGTAAACTTTGTGCTGGATCCTGTAGGAACTTGCCAGGATCCGATTTCGGCTGTTGCTGGGGAGAGTGACGTTGAGGGTAACCTTGACAAGCTCTATAGGTTAGAATCTATTGGCATTGACGAATCTGTAAATTTTTCTAATGAGGATGTCGTTGAAATTAGTAAATTTGAGAGCTCTATCGAACTTCGCAATGGACAATATTATGTTGATTTACCATGGCACCCCGATAGAATAGAAAAGGTAAAATCCAATTTTTCAGTGGCGAAAGCTATTGTGGTGAAACTTGTCGAGAAACTGGAGCGCCAAGGGCTGCGGGAAGCTTATGAGGAAATATTTGAAACTCAACTTTCAAATAACATAATAGAGGAAATAGATCTTAGTGTAGTAAATGTCCAGGAGTGCATTTGGATTCCTCATAGGCCCGTGGTTAGAGAGGGTGAGGCGGTTACGACAAAAATAAGACCCGTTTTGAACTGTAGCCTTAAAATAGACTCTTCTCCATCGCTTAATGAAGCCGCCTATCAGGGAATAAATCTCCTGCAGGAGTTGCTAGGCTTACTATTAAGAGTTAGGTCTGATAATTTTGTAGCTTTAGCCGATATAAAATCCGCATTTTTGATGATTAAACTCAAAAGAGACATTGATAAAAATAGATTTTGTATTTTGTGGAAGGATAAAAATGGTAATTTGCGAGCATTTAGATACAAGTCTCTGGTTTTTGGGCTTGCAAGTTCTCCCTTTGTACTGAATTTTGTCATTAGGCATCATTTGAAGAAGTTTCCTGAAAATGAAACTATTCGCGTGTTGAGGGAAAACATGTACGTAGATAACCTTATTTTTACAGCTAATGATGAACAATCGTTGGAAGAAATTTACCGTGACTCATGCCGTATCATGGCAAATGGAGGTTTCACTCTCAGAAGTTGGGTAACTAACAATGAAAATTTGAAAGAGAAATTTGAAGCAGAGGGCAATGATACACTGCATTCTGGACAGTTTGAAAAACTCTTAGGATACAAATATTGTCCTGGTTCTGATAAAATTAGCGTTTCTGATATTGAACAAATTTCGATGCCATGCCCTACAAAGAGACTAGTACTTTCACAGTTGTCGAAAGTATTCGATCCCTTGGGACTTGTAGTCCCGGTTACTGTTCGCTGTAAGAATTTTCTGAGAAAACTTTGGATTTCTCGTTATACATGGGACGAACCATTAAATGAGGTAGATAGCAAGGAATGGCATTTAATTTCATTGGATCTCTACAAACTTCATACTCTTTCGTTCGACCGAAAAGCTTTGAATAGTTGTGAACCTGTATCATTGGTGGTTTTTTGCGACGCGTCAAAGATTTCTTATGGGTGTGTTGTTTACGCAGTACAGAAAAGCACGAAATCGGCTAGGTTAATGTTTGCTAAATGTAAAATTGCGCCTATCAAGACAAAAACAGTTCCCACACTTGAGCTACTTGCAGTGTTTTTAGCGTTCAAATGTATATTTTCCATCCTTAAAAATACTTCCTTGAAAATTGAGAATTTAACGTTCAAAGTAGATGCTCAGATTGTACTATCGTGGGTGCTCTCGCAGAAAGTGAAAGCAAAAAATGTGTTCGCCAAAAATAGAGTTAGTGACATCACTCACTATAGGAAAGAATTGAAAGAAAAACATGGTCTGGAAGCTCAGTTTGGTTATGTACCTACCACATTGAACCCAGCAGACTTGACTACAAGAGAAATAAGCTTCTCTGAATTTACTGGAAAATTTAAATTCTGGGTTAACGGACCTGACTTCCTTTTGACCGACACTAGCGTAGCGCCAGTTTGGGACTTAAATTGTCTATCCAAGGAAAATCAAAATCTAACCGCTAACGTTGCATTTCAGAGTAATGGATTGCAGCAGGCGCCTGTTGAAGAAAGCACACCAATATTTCCTGTAGATCGATATTCAGATGTAAATAAGCTGTTTCGCGTAACTGGATACGTGATTAAGTTCGTGTCTGCTTTGAGAGGTGAGCATATTGATCTTTTTGCAGCTTGGCAGCGAGCCAAAATTTACTGGATTGCCCGTGAGAAGTCACTTTCCTTTGAATCGGAGTTAAAATTTCTAAAGGGCAGTTCAAAATCTAAGCCTCCACGACTAGTAGCAAATCTAAATTTATTCATAGACGATCAGGGCCTCTTGCGTTCTTATGGTAGGCTTACAAAATGTGCACATCTCTCCTATGACGTAAGGCATCCTATCCTCCTCCCGCCGCGGAGTTTTTTGACAAACTTGTTTATCGCTGATGCACATATTAAATGTAAACATTTAGGTTTGAACTCCACTCTTAATTTCCTACGTAATTCGGGTTTGTGGATTCCTGCCGCTCGTCCAGTCATAAAAAGAATTTTGTGGAAGTGCATGGTCTGCAAGAAGATTAACAGCAGAGCATTTAAATATCCAAAGCATACAGATTTTGTTAAAGATAAAGTGAATTTCGTTCGCCCTTACAAAAATGTAGGGATAGATTACACTGGGCATTTTAACGTAAAATTGGGAGATTCTTGCGTGAAGATGTATCTGTTGCTATTTACATGCTTTAATATTAGAGCTATACATGTCGAATTATTGCCTTCTTTATCGGTGCTTCATTTCTTACAGGCGTTCATTCGTTTCTGTAACACTTATGGAATGCCAGACACTGTATATAGTGATAATGCAAGTACTTTCTTGACCTCCATGAAGATTTTGGGAAGTTCTGCGGGAGCAAATGATTTTGAGAAGTACCTCCTTGAGAACAATATAAAGCATATTCGTATTCCCCTCTATAGTGCTTGGGTGGGTTCCACCTGGGAGCGAATGATTAGAACTCTGAAAAATTGTTTGTATAAATCAGTAGGTAGGAAGAGCTTGGATTATTTTGAATTCATCACCATTTTGTCTGATGTTCAATTCGCGATAAATTCCCGTCCTCTGACTTACCGTTCATCTGAAAATTTAGACGATATGATATCTCCTAACAGTTTCTTACGATTTGACGTTGGAAGAAGCATCTTGCTTGCTGGTTCGGTTCAGCCAGACCCTAGTTTGGAGTCTAATAGAAAGGATATTATTGCAGCTCTGTCCACTAGGGAGGAACGTCTTGATAGATTCAAGGAACTGTGGTTCCAGGAATACTTATTATCCCTTAGGGAATTAGGCAATGATTTGTACCAAGGGGAGTGGGAAAATCAGATAAAGATAGGAGATATTGTGTTGATTAGCTCCGAAACTAAAGTTCGAATTTTATGGCAAATGGGGAGAGTACTAGAGGTACACAGGGGTAGTGATGGTAGAATCCGTTCTGTAAGATTATTGAGATCTGATAGAACAGAGGGGATCTACTCTATTAACTTGCTACATCCTTTAGAATTGTCTTTGCTTTCAGTGTGTAACCCTGTCGCGGAAAGAACTTCAATTGCTTCAGTCCCTGCCAAACCTGCTGGTCGCCCAGAGCGTGCTGCCGCCAGGCGTTGCAAGGAGATCTTGCGTCAGGGCGATTGAAAATCGCGTTCCCTGTGGCCGGGAGTATGTTGAAAATTATTCCTTCGTACTCGCCGAAGGTGTCCGCGCTTCTTGGTAATGACATCTCATAAGAAGTACAAAAGGAAGCAGCTGGGGTCTTGCTTCGGGGGTGCAGGGACAAAATAGGGAGAGATATTTTATTGTGCCAACCTGCAGGTTCCTTTACGTTTCTCTTGTTTCTACTTAAGTTTTGTTTGTGTGATTGAGTTTCCTTGTGTTCAGTTTACTTATTTGCATGTTTGCGCTTCTTGTGTTCCACTTGGTTAAATTTGTTCAGTTGGCTGAAAGCCACAAAATTGGGTCCTGTTGGACATTTAATAAACTTAAAGTTGAGGCTGCGGCTTCGTAGGCTCGGAGGAGTTTTAAAAACCGTTAAATTTGTGATATCAACCTTCGAAATTAAATTAATCTCTTAACTAGAGCGGTTGCTCAGGACATTGTCCTAATTAATCTAAATTTAAATTATGCCTAATTACCTCTAAAAATTTGCGGCTTTAAGCTATACTTGAGTGTAGTTTGTGAAGTCTAACTTATACTAACCTTTAAATTGTAAGTGGAACACTGCCTCAATCTATTTTCCACTGTCTATTAGCTGCATAAAGGTGGCTCTTACTATAGTCTTCGTACTATCGAGACAAATAGATAAGAATCTGTCCAGTTGCGAGAATTCCTCTGCTGCGATCGAGCCGGGCAACTGTTAAAGGTTCTACCTGTGTGCTTCACGTTAAATATCTATGAAACTACAGATTATCTATGGTGAGAGAGGAACGTGTACTCTGTACAAGCAACTGTGATATAAAGTGACCGATTGGCATTCGTTGCAATTTGAAACACTAAAGTTTTTAAATTATTGGTATCTGTTAGTAATGTATTGTTCGTAAATTACAGTTCGTTCAAAATTTGGACGCCACTCGGACTTCCTGTTGAAATTCGCCAATTGTTCTATTTTTAATAAAAAGCTACAAACTACGGTCCTGTTACATTGGCGTTGAAGCGACTTGTTCCTGCAAGAATTACTACAATAAAAGTATCGAGTTCATTTGGGTTTCCTTAATCTTTTATTAATTTTCAATAAGGTATCTGGAATGGTTGAAAATACATTAGCGTTTGTAAGTTAGTCAAGTCCTTTTCATACTACTGAAAATATACGAGCCATCAAAAATTAAATACATAAAACTATCAGCTTGACAGCAAGTAAATCTTTGACAAAGGCATGCTCAGTAACATGCAAGTACGTCCCTCTCAATTTTAAATGTTTTGTACCAATAAGCTTATTGGTACAAAACATTTAAAATTGAGAGGGACGTACTTGCATGTTACTGAGCATGCCTTTGTCAAAGATTTACTTGCTGTCAAGCTGATAGTTTTATGTATTTAATTTTTGATGGCTCGTATATTTTCAGTAGTACTTAAAGTCTTAACGACTTTACGACTTACGACTTAATGCCGACTTACGACTTAAAGTCGGCATTACGTTGCCTAAACTGCAGCAATGATTGGACTGACAGACTTCCAGTAGTATTGTTGAGCATCCGCAATCTGTACCGACAAGATCAGCAGTGCACAGCAGCAGAGATGCTCTATGGTCAAACACTTCGTCTCCCCGGCGACATTGTTGACCCAAAACCTTTGCCTGAATTTTCATCCGCTGACCGTTCCGCATATGAAACCTGTCTTAAAGACTGCATGCGTCAGATCAAGTATGTTGCCCCGCGAATGCCTCAGACTGAGGACAAACTGGATCCTGCTTTGCAAGACTGCACACATGTGTACGTCCGAAACGACGCCATCAAACCTACACTCACGCGCCCTTATGATGGCCCATTCAAAATACTCAAACGCACGCCCAAATACTTCATCCTTGAATGATCTGGTTCACGCGACCCTGTGAGCATTGATCGATTAAAAGTCGCGTACACTTCCGATCATAGTGTAATTTGTAACTCATCATTCTCTCCACAGAATTCCCTTTCCACTGAGACTCGATCATATCTACCATCTCAGCTTCCTCAGTTGGCTGCATTGTTGCCTAGTCAACTCGAGTGTAATCCTTTCTATGTGCCTGTACATTCAAACCCTATCTCTAAGCCTGTCGTAGATTCTAATTCTAGCCCTCTTACTGAAACAGCGACAAGTCTGGATAGACCAGGCGAGCCCGCTGCAGTAACTCGTGTTCCTAGAACTCTTGCCGATCTACATTTGCAGACCCGATTGGTGAAACTTCCCCGCGTAGTAAGATTTTCTGACCGCCAAACCCGGCACGGTCGCGTTGTCAAAACTCCTTCCCGCTACAAATGATTGCAGCGGGTGGACCTTTCGGTCTGCGCCTTGGGGGGTAATGTAGCAATCGCTACACAAGCGTAAGAATTATAAATTTTCCCATTCGCACTTAAATAAATTAATTATTAGCATTAAAAATCTTACTCTAATTTATTATTAATAATTTTCTACTTCTAATTCGTAATCCTTAAAGTTTTTGTGCAATAAGCATAAAAATTAAAGTCACGATTGACATGTTCGTGTTTCAAGCCTCTGAATCTGGCAGCATTGTGCGTGGCGTCCTTTCGAATCACATTCTATCGTGCCTTACTAGTTCGTGCATACCGTGTTCGTGTAAGTGAAGAAAATTAGTGTTTAAATAAGAAGTAACCTGGTAACGTATACAAGTGTAAATTCCCTGTGTGCATGTCAATTAACTTAAGGATCTGATCAGCGTCGTGAATTTAGGATGAACTTAAAAATATTGCTAAAGCTCTTAGACAGGCATGTGTATTTCGGATGCTACCTCAGCGTGAAATAGCGTAAACATTTGCGTGTCATTTCCAAATTCACGTGTTGAGACTTCATACTGGATATTCAGCTATCGTCTTTCTTTTCTGCAAATTATATATTGTGGTCGCCAGTATCATATCGAGAATTATTCATAGACTGACTCGTGAACGAACGCGGCTGAATTGCCGGCGTTCTTTGTGGATAGTGTGTCTTTGTTTTTCCAAATGGCGGAGCATACACTGCCGTCTCCTGTCACTACTCCGTGACTATAATTGCACTATAAGCATGTGTTATAATAGTATTTTCTTTTTTTAACAAACATACTTGCAGTAGTTTTTTCGTAAATAATGTTTCAACGCGAAATAATAATTAAAGATGTCTCTTAATAATCTCGTATGTTTATAAATTACGAAGGTTATTCATGCATATGCTTGCTAAAGTTTTGAGTTTCATTTTTTATAGTTCATACGCCTCGAACCTTGCGTTTAATCGCACATATTTCAATTTAAATCATTTCAATAAAAATTTAATTCCATTCTGTTCATTCTTGTGACAAAAACACCCACTACCATTTGCCTTTCGTGAGTGCGTACAAAGTATGCCGGCGGCTTGGCGAATGCCGACGTGTAGAGTCGCCGGGTTAATCGCCGCACTGATTTTCATGTTTTCATCTTGCGCATATTTCCTTTCTGTGCAAGCAAAACGTTTAGTGTTTCTTTCTTTTATTGTGGAGATTATTCCTTAATTTTTTAGTATTGCAAATGATATTTATCAGTGATTTTCAGTAGGATTTATATCAATGAAACCTTAGAATTTTTCTCTGTTATTTCTTGTACAGTTATAGAGACGTTCTAGAGTACTTAAAGAAGCATTAATTCTCTTTCTATGAAATTCTTAATTGCTGTAATTCTTTTCTTCTGCTTCATGAACCATGTCTTGTTAAATCATGTGTTTTCCATGGTTCCAGGGATTTGATCCCCGATTTTGCTCTTAGATAATCACTAAAAGTATTACTAAAAATTCTTAAATTTTATGCCTTGTATTTAAAGCAAGAACAGCTGTATAAGAGTTTCTTAATTGATTCTGTCCCATCTCTCTACTTTTGAGCTTGACGAGAAAGAGAACAAATGAAATTAACTAGAGTCAAATCTGTAGGATTTCTCGAATTCTGCTGTGTGGGAGTTTTATTAATTACGATGCTGTGGGACTGTCAGTGGTGGAATTTTCCTTGATGTCTCCTTGGACTGTTCATCCAGCGTAATATGCATGCATATTACATATGCATGCATATGCATTTTCATATGTGCATGCATATAAACATTCATGTAGACACGTACATATAAACATCTATAGAAATTTGTGTGATTATAAGTCTCGATTCAGTTAGTTTTACTCATTTGAAAATGCTAGAGCACAAAAGTAATGTGTAGGCATTCGTCCAGCATGATGTATTCAATGAAAATAATTTTGAAAAATAATCATATTTCAAACCGTTAATATTCAACTAAGAAGATGTGTATGTTCATTAATTTTACACCTGTAAATTGTTTTCTCCCATCTTGATGTTCAAAATCCTTTCCTGAATCGGAGGAAAAACCCCTGAAGCGACATAATAGTGAAAATGTTGCAGCAGCGCTGGTCGCATACATCTAAATATTACATATACAATAGTGAACATATTACTAAACGACTAGTAAGCTGTCTTTTTTTTTTTATTGCTTGGTGGAAAAGGCACACTACTAATTTGAAACCCCAGTCTAACGAAAGAGTACTTCTACTGGTAAGGTTACAAGTTTTTTAGCTTCTGTTCTTTGTTTTTGAAACTAGAAAAATTTCGGCAAAAAAATGCACCTTTTTATGCACTTATTACAGCAACAAAAGCTCCATCACTTTTCAACGCAGACACTTGATTCAGGTTTGCTGAAACGCAAAAAATAAACAATATATTACAAATAGAATTAGTGTTAGAAATAGAAATAGAATTGAAAAAAAGGTACATATTCATAATAAAAATATTTTAACGAATACAATTTTTGACAACACTTCAGTTTAGAGTAGAACTTTAAATTTTGATCTCCATTTTTGCAAACAGATCATTTCTGCATCAAAAGAGAGTAGAACCAAGTTTCTACAGAGAGGGACGGAGCCTTTGTTGATCTTATTGTCAAAAACTTAGAATAGCAGAGAAGGGTTATTGGAAAATATAAAAAATAATCTTTCAATGCTTGTAAATTATTCAAAGATTGCATACACAATGAATGGCTCAGGGTTTCTTAGGCCTTTGAGATACCAGAAATGAGTTATTTTTATTCCTTCATATGCAGATACATCACATAAAATACCTAATAATTTAAGTAAATCTCCCTTTTACAGAGCTGCTAACCTCTGTACCTTGAGAACCATTGCACATATCGTGATGAATTTTTCACAGCTGACACTTGAAAACAAAAAAATCTAATTATGCAGAAAACAAAAATTGATTAACTAGTCATTGAATGACACGCTTTATTATGTCTCTTATGTGCAATGTTGATCCATGTTTTGAAACCAAATATTTGGTGTTTCTCGTTAGGCAATAATACTTCATATAGGATTTCCTTAAAGAATGCTGTTCAGTGTTCAACAAGTTGGAATACAAAATTTTTAGATATAGATGCATTAAAAACTACCCATCACTGCATACACAAAAATATTATTAAAATGAGTTTTTTAATTATGTAGAGTGGTGCACAATAAATTGATGTGATTTTCAATTTTAACATGATCTGATTCTAAAATTCCCTTCAATTTTTCAATATGTAAATTACGTCTCAGTGAGAACATTCTTTATCTCAATAGTCTTCTTCAATCTAAATAGATATCAATTCATTCCTTTATAGTAAAATTTTAGGAAAATCCTTCACCTTGAAGTAACTAAGAAAATTCCAATGTAAACTTTGTATGTTCTCTTTTGGTGGTCAACTCTGTATGGCAGTTTATCGTGAACAACTTTGAACACTTTTCATTGCATTAAGGTCACCTTTGAAAGTGACCAGATGTAGAATAGGAAGCTGGTGTACTCGAGCCTAATCATTCATTTCACTACTAAGTAAAGTCAGAGTAGGTACACTATTATTTTTCTACAAGGCTACATAAGTGCAGAAGCCTGCAGGATGTTATTTCTCATTTATAATACAAGCAATGAGTAGAGGAAAAATAACTGAAATTTAAAAGCTAAACAATTTTTGAAATGGATCACGCAGGATATTCTAGTGAAATCCAGATAGCATTGTGACAACTTTACATGAAAGGTACACATAAATCATTTTTTAAAACTTCATAACAAGTCATATTTTTACTGAGCTATACTTATTATACATATAAATATGAAAATTGTTTGTATGTAAGCAAATTGAAAGAACCTCTGTATAAACAATGGATATACATCCAAAGTGTGTAACAGTCACTTATTCCCAAATAAAACTACCAATGAGAGATTTTGATTGTTATTTAATATGAAACAGCTACTACTAATACAAAATAAATAGGCATTCAACCAATTTCAGACACTTCAAATAGCATTTAATATTTTTAAAATAAATAATTTCATAATAGTATTTGTTACTAAATTTGGCAGAAACAGCCAACACTATACTAATCTTATTGTCAATAAAATTCTTGAGTTGTCTATTTTCTTTATTTTAGTTTCCACTAAAAATATTTTATTTTGCTAGGCCTGCATTATTGATAACATGAGTTGGAGCACAAGAAATTTTCTCTTCATTAACTCTGCTATTAAGGGTCAATAAAAATCCATTCTTTTTTCAAACAATGTGTAATGAGAAACTCATATTAATTTATGAAGCTTTGATTCAGCAAGTTATTTGGGATAAATGATGTAACTCTAAGATGTAAATTACCTTGGTCTTGCACAGCTCTTTTAAATTTTTCTCGCATTTCTGAAGGGAGATAACATAGGTTTGAAGTTCGAACGACAAAAATGCTTTGCACAAAACACAAGACCTCTTCGGTATTTTGGAAATATTATCCATCTTCAACGTTGCATTCCAACATCGTTCAATTTAATCAGTTATCGTACACTTTTTTCAAGCGTACGCAAGGAGCTATTTCAACTTCTGTAACCAACGCCGCATCAGTCACAGCCGCCTTAACCAGATGTAAACAAAGTCATTTGGCGATTTTTTGTCACGTGATGTTTTTTGGGCCTCGTCATTGGCCAATTGGCATCGTTCACGATCTTCTATTATATGGTCTATGACCAGTTGGACGTTGAATTCCTTTGAAATTTATTATCAATGTAATAAAAAAGGTACATACCATTAGTTATCATTATATGCTCTCAACTGCGCTGAATTCCAATACGATGAATTCCACTCCAGGCACAGACACAGGGACTAGTTTCTGACAGACGTTCGAAAGTGCAGACGAGTAACGAGTTCTTTCTATTGAGGAAATTTAGTCTACTCGACACATGACTGGACAAGAATTAAAGATATTTCTACCATTTTGGAGAGCATAAACGACTCAAATAAAGGTAATTAACATTTTCTCACACTAGCGCAAAAAATCCCGCGGGTACATCAGTGCGCTATTTCAAAAGCCTTCATTTTTTCATCTAACACTATTAGTTTATAATGAAATTTAATACCACCGATAAATTTAATACGGCAAAGACAGCTTTTTTTTCATTTCATAAACTGCTTCATTTTTCTTTATCCTTTTATTTTATTCCTAAGAAGTCGAGAAATTTAAAAATTCATAAGAAAATGAGCTCATCAAGTGTGCTCTATATTAAAGCTATATATCATAGCTCAATATTATTAGGCATAACGTTCACAAGAAACCATAGTTTCTCATAGAGAAGAATATTCCAGTGAAGCACCAGATGAACTAATGAATTACGGGTTAGGACAGTTCCAGTCATTGCCTGTTCAGCAGTTTCAGTCACAGCCAAAAAGTTTGAGAATCCTTGCTCCAAGGTATATTTGTTAACATAACTTCTTTATGTATATGTTAGGCTATAAAAACGGCTGGTGCTTCATTTCACTTTTCAACATTGAAACTTTTATATGCGTGAATGAAAATACCACATTAACTGATTTGATAATACAGTATGTGATGCCATTACTGTATGCCATGCATTATTTGGCTGTGTCATGTATAAATAAATATAATAATGGGAATAAATACGCTTCATCATATCCTGTTTTTCTTTTCACAGAGCAGAGTTAATGCGTGAATCAAAAAATGAACTTCCTCACCGACACAGGCATTACTTGCAAATTCATGTAGATTTAAATGAACACTTTTATCGCGTTTTTCACTTATTCGTACGTATGTTTACGCGTATGTACTTACGTATATTTGGACACACACACAAGTGAATAGAAAATATACGCATGTAAGTATGTACGTATAAACACACAAACCCTTGATTGCTCTATGTTCTTCACATCCATCAAGAGTAAAAATATACACGTTTAAGCACGGTTATTTGGCAACTTATTTACGGCCATTCAATCCTTAGGCAGAGTACGTCAAATTGTATGCCATCTTTACACTGCGTTGTCTGCATCGTAAGTGTGAGGGAATGGACACATGTTCTGAGTAAATTTGCACAGGCCTTTTATTAACGTTTCGCTTTCTGGCAATCATATATTTCTAGTTGGCAAATTGATGAATTTGCAACTTAAAACACTTTACACAGCGCTAATATTGTAAATTCTATTCTGAGAGAATAAGTAATTTTCTGAATGCAGCTGTTCCGCCAGAATAGTCAATTTATCACCTCATACTTGGCAAACGCAAATCAGTAATGTGTTGGTTTAACAGAAAGTAAAACGACAACGAGTAATAGCAGACGAGGAATACAAGACGCAATACAACATTAATAGCAATTGTTAGAGATATTTAATCATGTTTTTACTGTTAAGGACTATTGAAAAAATAGAAATTTAATCGATTTCAGTATAATCCCCTGAGGAGTCTTTCGAATCTGTAATATTCAGTTTATCTGTGAAAATCACTACTAAATGTAAAGAAAAGCGGTTGAATGAACGGAAAACTTCCAAGATTCCGTTACGGCAACGAAGAATTCAATTTACTCCCGTAATTTTTAATTGACCCGTGAGAACAACGGAAATCACCAAAAGTGTCCGGTATGGAAACGAATTACGGATGAATTTGTTGATTTAACAGATAATATTCAGAAAACGGACTAGATGTTACAATTTGTGTCATTTTAACATATAATTAGTCTGTTCATGTCTCTATTTTTGCATTTTTTTTACAGTTTATACCGTAGAGCTTCAGGAGACACACTGTTACTATAAAGCTGGGTATTATTTTCTGCTCGAAGATAGGGGTTTCATAGTCACCACTCTGCTCATTATGGCTGGGTTCAAGCCAACACTGCCTTTCTGGCGTCAGGGATGGTACGCCAATGTTTGCTACATCTTGAAGTCGAAATTGTAGCTGCTCTTTATTCTATTTAAGTACTTTATAAAACTGTTTAATAAGAGTTATCCCCTGTTCCGCATAGTCGTTAACACTAGGAGAGCCATCAATAGCTCTTTGGCTGCTCGGAAACTATGGTTAGCTTCCAAAGAGGAAGGATCAGTGTCCAGAATATTTGTGGGAAGACTAAGCTTTTGAAAGAGGCGCATTATGTCGGGCGAAGTGAATGAATATAGATGGCTTTAAGCAATGGTCTTTAAATCGTAGTTGCAGCGCTTTTCGGGCTTCTCTTAGTCATTCACTTCTCTCTTCATGTTTATCAGTAATAGCATTTTTCTGACAAACTCACTCCTTAAACACTCCGAACATCGAATAGTGATTGACTGGCGTTGTCCTTCGAGAGATACCACAAGCGGATAGTTAACCAGTTAATTACCGGTAGTTAAACGGTTATTATAGTCGGTGTTCGTTCAAAACTTACGATAATTACCGGTAATTTTATGTTAAAAATGGCTACTCAAACCACTCTATTCCGGAAGATTCATAAGCAGTGCAACGATTTTTCCCATAAATAGTGAATTGCTCCTAAAAACAATAGGCCACACCTAGTGAAACGCATCTGTCCAATTACCGCAAATTGGAAAACTGCTCAAAAATTACCGAAATTACTTATTTCAATTCAATATATTTGTTTGATACTGTTTATATATTTCGTCAAGTTTCTTACAAATTACGATAATTGAGCATATTTGTATTACAAGGTACGGCCTATTGCAACAAGTAACAATGCATTATTAGAAGAAGTAGCTGCGATGCTGATGAATGCTACTGTAAGAGGGCTCAAATTGTCATCTTCTACGTAGAACGCGAGACAATTATGACAAGTCTCACAGTACAATATAAAGTCATTTCAAATTGCCACTGATTTTGAAATAGATTAAAACATTACAGATGTTCAACCAATATATTTATTTCATTTTCAACAGATGTCATTTGACAATTAAACTAAATTCTTACAAAAATATCTGCGGCACGCAAAGAATTCCGTCAGAGGTTGTTTGTAAGATTCATCGCTGCAAACACTACGTATATAACTTTCATTTAAGATTAACCACCACAACAAAAGGACTCATCAAGCAATTAATTACTAAGAAAGTTTTACCAATTTTAAATTAAGGAGAGCGTCCCCCATACGGACTTTTTTCTTTATTATTGAACCTAGAACAATGAAATTTGATATACTGATAGGAAATTGAATTTGGAATCGTTTTTGCTTAGAGCAAAAGTTCAATTTTCTTGAAAAGAAAATGAGAAATCGAAGAAAACGAAGTTTGAAGGGGGGGTTTCAAAAATCTTCTCCTCCTACAGTTTTTGAGCTACAGTGATGATTTTGGTATCAATGAATGCGGAAAAACACGGGCTTTTATGGATGCTAAAATTCATTCCAAAATTATTTAATGCTCATGAGTTATGACGTCATAAATTTTTACATTTCCGAAAAAGGGCATTTTTTTCCTATTTTTATTCTTTTTCATATTGAAAATGTAAATTTGAGGAAACGAATTTTAGCACCCCTAAAAGCCCGCGTCTTCTCGCATTTAATGTTACCAAAACCATCACTGTAGCTCAAAAAGTGTAGGAGGGGAAGCATTTTGAAACCCCAAAAACCATTGTTTACATTATAAGCAAAACAAAGAAACATAAACAATACAAATAAAATTTTTTTTTAATTTTTGGTTAAAGTTAGACCCTCAAAATCATTGTAGAGTAATCCAGAGACATAGGAGATGAAATAGCAACGTCAAGTCGTGAAGAAAGTGGCAAGGGGGAGGTGTAACATGATAAAATACCACTTACCCCTCCCCTCCCCCCATTCTTTAATCCCCGTAGCGGGCGAACGAGTGAACGTACGAGTCTCATTTTTTCACAGGATGTACCTGACCTCATACACTTCTTATAACAGCAAAAATCCCAGTTTCGCAAGAAATCCCAGAAGCAAGGATTCATAAGGGGGACGCTCTCCTTAAATTTGCACATTTCTATTCATAGACATCAAGTTTCTACAATGACCAACCCTCTCAACCACTACACATCTTAGTCTTGAGATGAGGAAACGACAGGGCCCGTACTAAGAGTACCCGCACATGAATGACTTTCAATTGTCAGTTGTCACGACAAAATTTTGTCACAGTTAAAAATAGTCGCAACGAAAAGTTTTCAGTATGGCACAGCCGCACACGAGCCACCGGATGGCGGCAACCATCGCTAAGTTCACTATGAAAACTGTGGATGTGGCATTGTCAGACCACTTTAGTTTGGAAGACACTGAAAAACCACGTCAGGACCGTCAGATGAAAAAAATATGCCATCCCAGTATTAAGCATATTAATCATTATGAAAATGCTCAACACATGCAGGCTCTTTTTTTCTTTAATATAATGAATTTATTTTTTAGATGTAAAGCAGATTGTTTCGCCGAACCATTTTAGAATAGCTTAAACCCTTTACAGTTTAGTTTTGCACCGTACTGCCTCAAAACAAATCACATTTTCAAAAATCTGGAGTTAACAAAGCCAATCTGGCAACTGGCGACCGGTTGGATGCTGGGTGGCGGCAAAAAAGTTGTCCGTGTGCGATCTCCCATTAGAAATAACGTTCTCTATCGCCTGCAAAAGTTGCCTACAACAATTATTGTGTTGGCAGAGATATTGATCCGGACGCAACCACCTCACGACTTTCTGTTGTCGCCTCACGAAAAATTGCCCGTGTGCGGGCAGCCATAGAAATGCATGCTTCCTCTTTCGGACAATTTTTTAGTTGTGGCAACTAACAATAAAAGTTGCTCGTGTGCGGGTACCCTAAAGCCCTATTACACGGGGCAACATTTTGCCTCGACTACGGCAACTGAAATGACGCAACTTGTGGGTGCGCTATCACATTAGGCAAACAGTGTGGCGTTGCCAATTGCAGAGGGAGGTTGTAGCTCGCAGTGACTGATCTAACATATTAAATGAAAATCATCAAGAACGTATACAAAACTTAGATCCTGTTTTACGCTTTTAAATGTCCTTGCATTATTTATTGACTTCATTCTCTAAAAACGGATGAGATTGAAGGGTCATACGACTATTGATTCAATATAATTTTTTTATGTAGTATTGACTTCCAGGAAAATAATATTTAATTTGTGAGAATCAATATTAAATACACTTTTAAAAACATCATACTGTTGTTAAGAATGATGAATTTTGCGAATTAAAACTGAGAATTTAGAAAAAAAATTTAATTATGTGTAATAAATCTTTTAATTGTGCGCAACAAATTTTGTGCTTACTTAAAAGTTTGTCCGTTGAAATATCTTAGTAAATTCCAGCAGTACGGACGGGTCGCTTCAACATAATGTTACATGCTTGTATGTTTGGGCTAAACAAATGTTAGGTGTAGTGGAAAAGGGGTTGTATACATTTGGGCCATAAGCTGTATTGGTCCTGGCGAGGTCTGTCTACATTGAGTTAGTAATTTTCGAGAGGCCTCGTGTGAGCCCTTGGAAACTTTAGACGTTCAAAAAAAAAAAATGCCTACCCAGTCGCAAACAAAGCCGCCTTGTTGTCGAACATAGATCGTGACACTTAAGCCTAGAGGGTCGCAGACCAACGGTTTGAAGGAGCTTGGGCGTGGGAAGCAGTGATACCAACACATAGCACAAGAAAGTGGTAGGCGGGCGCTTTCGAAGTTTGGAAGGATCGTATTGGTCGGATATGAGAAAGAGGACAACCCTTAAAAAGACGCGAGGTATCGTGATGAACAAAAGGGAGTTCCACAGTCGACGCCGTGACGCGAAGTACAAGAAGTAAACGCGGAGAAGTCAATTGAAAAAACCCAACCTACGTGGGAATCATTAATGGAAAATTTAGATGCAACGTCTCTGGGAGGGTGGGAGGCCTATGGATAGAAGTTCGCGAGGAAAGGAAATGCTCGGGAGCTCTGAATTTAGCGATTAGCAACAGACATTCTTTGCACTGTGCATAAGACAGTGATTTGAACTGAAGCTGTATGAGCTCATGAATGACTGGGTTGAAGTCATGACCACATCCTGTGCTGCTGGAATAACTGAGATGGTAGTAGGCCAGAATAGATCATTTCTCATGTGTAGCTCTTGTAAACATAGTGGTGGCCGGCCAGCCGAATCATTCAGTATAATTATGTGATGTAAGTCATTTAGCGTATGCAGTTTTTTTTAGATTCCATCATCTAGTTTGCATCATTCCTAATACCATTCATTGTGCGTACGCTCATTGATGTTTGTGTGACGTATAGCTGGAAATCATAAATGTTAAGCGAATTTCACCTGTGTATCATGCCTCAATATCAGAAGCAACAGTTCGTAACATCACGAAGGCGCTCAGAAAATGCGCTGTGTAAGTGAGTGACATCTTACATCGGTGAGTACCGCTCTAAATTTAGTATACAATAATTGTTTGATTTTTTCCTGAGTGACTGTGTTCTTTATATATCCTCGCATTTCTTGTGTGTTTAGGTATGTACCTGGAGGTGTGCCAATTCCTCTATTCCGAGAACCTGATCTTCTTACTAATGTAAATTAGTAAGGAGGCGGGACCTTTTCTCGTGACACTGTAATACATTTTTAACATTTTTTTTACAGCTCATATTCGCATATAAAAATAATAATTTGCGTTTTTATACCGCACAGAAATTAACAAAAGGAACAGTAATTTAATTAATTAACACTTTGACTGCGGACCCCAAATATAAAGTTCAACACCGAACTCAAATTTTAAGTCAATTGTAGTAAACTATTTTGAAAATACCAAACATGAACTGGATCGTGCCTTCATTTAGCTTTGATTAAATATTTATGGAAATTGAGTTTGCATCGGTGAGCAGCATTATGAAAATTACCTACGTGTACCACCGGTGGCGCACGTCGCAGTCAAAGTGTTAAGCACATTCATTTGGTATATTGATATAGTTAGGTTCAAACCTAAAAACATATTAAATGGTTTGATCATTAGAAGCTGAATAAATCATTGCCTATTTTCTACCCGCTACTTATGATAGAAAATTAAAAATGAATACACATTCAGTTACCTGACTTCATGGTCAATCTTCTTTTTCCTGACACTTTTGTGGCTGTTAGTAATGTTTTTCTATTTTTTTATAGCTTGATAGTTGCATCATATTCAGCTAAACTGTTTAAACTTATAAACCTATAGATTATTCTTTTTCAACTTTCTGACCATTTTATTTATCATAAAATACTACCTGATAAGCATTCCATTTTATGGAAAAGTTATAGCATTTGAAAATGAAACGTCACGAATGTATGGTAAATGGTAATATTCTGCTTTATTTTGTACAGAAATTACGAATAATTATGTGCCTAAAATGACACTTAATTGCTTATATAAGACTTATTAGTAATCCATGTTATAGGACACTGCGACATTTATTAACACTTTGACTGCGACGTGCGCCACCGGTGGTACACGGAGGAAATTTTCATGATGCTGCTGACCGACCAATAGTCGCAAACTCAATTTTCATAAATATTTAATCAAAACTAAATACAGGCACGATCCAGTTTATGTTTGGTATTTTCAAAATAGTTGCTATAATTGACTTAAAATTTGAGTTTGTTGGTGAACTTAATACCTAGTTGCCGCAGTCAAAGTGTTAAATCCTTCGCCTTTCTACTGAATGGTGGACCGAGCTTATGTTGGCTCAGGGGGAGGCGGTGTTCCATAGCATAGGACATTGATGAAAGGCTTCTATTATCAATTGTATGGCGGATCGAGACCATAGTGAACCAGACGGAGACGGTGTTGCAGACATCCTCACGCTACGACGCTCAGTCGAGCACTGGAACAATTTGGAACAATTGCTCCAAAAAGCAGCGACGGATGCTTCTGAGAGCAACGGACTGCAGTTGCTGGGCGAGTTTTGGTTTTCGCGCTTGTTCAAAACTTCGTGCACCTCAGAGCAACGGAACAGTGCTCGACTGAGCGTCGTCGTGTGAGGATGTCTGCAACACCGTCTCCGTCTGCTTCACTACGGTCTCGATCCGCCGTACAATTGATAATAGAAGCCTTTCATCAATGTCCTATGCTATGAAACACCGCCTCTCACTGAGCCAACATACACTCGGTCCACCATTCAATAGAAAGGCAAAGGATTTAATACTTTGACTGCGGCAACTAGGTATTAAGTTCACCAACAAACTCAAATTTTAAGTCATTTATAGTAAACTATTTTGAAAATATCAAACTTAAACTGGATAGTGCCTGTATTTAGTTTTGATTAAATATCTATGAAAATTGAGTTTGCGACTATTGGTCGGTCAGCAGCATTATGAAAATTTCCCCCGTGTACCACCGGTGGCGCACGTCGCAGTCAAAGTGTTAATAAATGGCGCAGTGTCCTATAATATGGAATGCTAATAAGTCTTATATAAGCAATTAAGTATCCTTTTAGGCATATTATTAGTCGTAATTTCTGTACAAAATAAAGCGGAATATTAACTATTATCGTACATTCGTGACGTTACATTTTCAAATGCTGTAACTTTTCCATATATTGGATTGTTCATCAGGTAGAATTTTATGATAAATAAAGGGGTCAGAAAGTTGAAAAAGAATAATCCACAGGTTTATAAGTTTGAACAGATTAGCTGGATATGATGTAACTATCGAAGCAAATAAAAAAATAGAAAAACATTAAGAAGATTGACTCTATGAAGTCAGGTAACTGAATGTGCATTCATTTTTAATTTTCTATCATAGGTAGCGGGTAGATATAGGCAATAATTTATTCAGGTTCTAATGATCAAACCATTTAATATGTTTTTTAGTCTTGAACCTAACTATATCAATATACCAAATGAATGTGCTTAACAATTTGACTGCGACGTGCGCCACCGGTGGTACACGGAGGTAATTTTCATAATGCTGCTCACCGACGCAAACTCAATTTCCATCAATATTTAATCAAAGCTAAATGAAGGCACGATCCAGTTCATGTTTGGTATTTTCAAAATAGTTTACTACAATTGACAAAAAATTTGAGTTTGGTGGTGAACTTAATACCTAGTTGCCGCAGTTAAAGTGTTAATTAATTAAATTACTGTTCCTTTTGTTTATTTCTGTGCGGTATAAGAACACAAATCATTATATTTATATGCGAATATGAGCTGTAAAAAAGATGTTAAAAATTTATTACAGTATTATGATGTTTATATTACTGCATTTTATATTCATTCTCACAAATTAAATATTTTCCCAGAAGTCAATAATACATCATAAGAATTATATTGAATTAATAGTCGTATGGCCCTTCAATCTCATCCATTGTTAGAGAATGAAGACAATAAATAATGCAAGGACATTTAAAAGTGTAAAACAGGATATAAGTTTTGTATACGTTCTTGATGCTTTTCATTTAATGATGAAATGAAGATGTCAAATGCCGCAGTCACTGCGAGCTACAACCTCCCTCTGCAATTGGCAACGCCACACTGGTTGTCTAGTGTGATAGCGCACCCACAAGTTGCGTCATTTCAGTTGCCGTAACCGAGGCAAAGTGTTGCTATCGAGTCGCAAGTAGCAGAGGGCGGGGTTATCCACCACAGCAATACCTCTACAGAAGTTGCCCTCCACCTCACGCTTCTATGCGGCTCCGGTGTTTGTACTCTCTGTAGAATTTTTAATTTACAAGATATTCACATCATAAATATATAAACAGCTCTAATTTATCAAATGGAACCTTCCCATGGAACGTGCTATTAGGCACATAAATTTTCGCAATGCCGATACCTCCTGTTCGAATAAAAGAATTATTATTATTATTATATAAGAAAGTTTTAGCCTTCCTTAAGCAAGACAAAGATGTTCCAAGAAAGGAAGGATGAAGGCACCGTTTAGTATGGAGTTGAGAGAACGCGGGATCTATGCACAAGGTGCATAGAAACAGTAAGCAAGAAAGAAGTTCATGAAAGAAGAATAAGTTAAAGAAGACAGTATTAGGTGATGAAAAATAGGACAGCAGTGAACCGAAAAAAGATGGTCCATAAAAAACCTATTCTATTTGAACAAAAAGAAAGCCTACCCCTGGGAGCACTAATGATTCCCCTGGGAGCACTAATTCCGACAGATACAATAGTTGTATCCCCCTGAGGGGTTCGAATAAACGAAAATAAAGTCCGCAGAAAAAATGTAACAAACATTTGATTCTTTTTGATACCAAAAATAGATGAACATATCCCTCATCAAATTAGTATGATCAGGAACGACTAGTTTCAAACAACTCTTTATTTCGTAAATGCAAATATTCCTTTTGACATCCGTTTTCATGGTATTCCAACCACAGAAATTTTCGTAATGCCGATACCTCATGTTTTTAACCTGCAAACTATTCCACGGAGGCCGGCACAAGATCAATGTATTCGTGAAGAATTTAAGAAATACAGAAATTAGTTACACAAATTAAATCCAAGTCCAATCACGAGTCAGTCTGTGTTAATAATAGCATAACAGTGAACAATATGTGGTACGAGTGTTAACAGGTACTTAGTTTTGAAATTAAATGGAATATCAAATAAGGCGAATGATAGGCGGTCAAAGTAAGCGATGAAGAAGCAAGTAAACTTCAAGGAAGTGTACCAGCTTCCGTCGGTGACTTTTCTGATTCTATCCGTCGTCTCTGAGCCAGCCCGATCGTTGCGACGACGCAGGTTCTCTTGGATGTCTGAGGCTTTTAATCTCTTATCATCATCATACCCGACTGCAGCTAGAGCATCTGATAAATTGGAATACATAAGTTTATCAGCTCTGCAAATAAACGCAAATAAAATAAATTACCGTCTGCTGAATGAGGATCAAGCCAGGCTAGCTCTACTTGTGATCGCAACATTTGGCCAATCTGGCTTTAGCTGCAATCAGAGAATAAGTCAATAAAACTAACTCTGAATACAACACTTGATATTGGTACAGCGTAATATGTGATATTCATTCTGGTAATGAAAAGTTTTCTGTGTGCAATCACTTTCCAACTTCACATTTTCTCAGTATTTTTCAATAGCTTTATCTATGTTGCCTACTATCTACAGTTGGAAACCAGTATATTTGATGCCATTTCTGTAATGAATTATTATGTCTATCCTCATACATAATCAAAATTAGACTTTCAAAATTTATTCCACACACAACATTACTGGAAAGTAATTTCTGGTTATAAATGTACAGGGTTATATGTTTCCCATTAGAGAGAAATTCATTTTGATATTTTATATTCACACAGAAACATCAAAACAATTCTAATGTAAACATTATGCAAGGTGTCTCCTGATATTTAATTTCAAACTTTTACTATTTGCCACCTTCAGAAGCAAAAGATTACGTCATAATTTTTATATAATGAATGTTGTCCATACGTCCAAATGTAAGAATTCTTCCTATAATGAGTAGTTCGAGTCAATAATACACGCAATAACATGGGTTCAAAAAAAATTCCAAGTTGATAAATACATAAAATACTAAGTTAAAAACTTCTTGCTAATTGAAGCATTCAATGCATCGTTGCAAAAAAAACTATTTTGTTATGTACCCCTTCCCAAACGGAACCTAGCAAATGCTTGGCAAAGACCCTCACACAACATCTTTCAACAATGAGAGCATATTTCATCATATGCAAAAAAATAAACTGCCTGGAAACTAGTAGACACCGGGGAATTGTCCAACCTCCCTACAGGAATATTTCCCATAAACTGCTGTAAATATCTGATTCTGGGAGAAATGTTTTTTTAATCTTTAAACTCTTTATACATTGTACTTTACTTTCTATTTTCAGTGAATTGTCCCATTTCACAATTTTTACAACCCTGATAGGTGAAGTAGACCCCTGAGGCGAATTTCACTACGCCCTACTTCCCTTTTTACTACTTTTCAAATTTTTCTGCTTTTTACTACTTTACTACCTAGTAAATACCCTGTTATGGGAATGAAAGAAATGTCCGATGAGCAACATAAGGCATTAGTACTGAATCATAGAGTTAAATACTTCACATTTCATCATGACAGGTCTTAGTTTACTTGAGGTATCAGCGAAGGCTTCATTGGAGGAATTACCATCAAAAGAACTTTTGTCTCTAGCTTCAGACTTGAGCAAATCTATATGGATTTCACTCACTGAGTTTCCAAAGTTTTATTGATTGACTCTGGGTTGTTATCAATAGGATTATCACATATTGAATTCTGACTGTTAAATGAAACAGGTTTACTGAACAAGTCAAAGCGTTTATCAGGAAGGGAATAAGAATTAAAGGGAATTAAGAGTTGTTCCCTTCATCCGCATTATTGGATGATTATGAAATTATTCAATCATTAACACAGGGTTTGGAGACAGTGCCAAGTACATCAGGGCAAGGGTGAAAAACTAGATTATTTCTTTTCCAACTTATCACTGTTACCAAATCTTTCAGGAACATCACGGTAAGAACAGTAAAAAGAAATTTACTGAACATATTTTTATTGATCCACTTTCATTAGTTGAAAAATTCACTAATTCTGTAGTCTATAAAAAGCTACATTTTGACGTACAAACATCATTTTCAGGCTGAAAATATATATAAAAAAATTTCCAGTCACAGTGGTAAAATGCAAATCTAATACTCAAAACTACATCAGACAGAGTGATAATTTTGAAAATGACAGCACTAGAGAATGATTAGAAGCAAAATTTGTACCACAGCAATAAGTACTGGTATGACTACATCTTTTTACCTTTAAATTTAAAAACTCATTTTTTATCTAAAAAAGATCAGGTTTTATATAAACAAGGCAACATTTATTTTAAGAGGTCAACTTCATTTTAAGAGGTCAACTTCATTTTTAAGAGGTCAACATCATTTTTAAGAGGTCAACTTCATTGATAAGAGGTCAACTTCATTTTCACGAGGTAAACTTCATTTTAAAAGGTCACCTTCATTTTAAAAGACCAACCTCATTTTAAAATGTCGACCTCATTTTAAAAAAAACATAAACCTCAATTTAAAAAACCTCAACCTCAATTTAAAAACCTAAACTTCAATATTAAAAAAACATCACCTTCAAATTAAAAACCCCTACCTCAATATAAAAAACCCAACTTCAATTTAAAAACCTCAACTTCAACTAAAAAACCTCAACTTCAATTTAAAAAACCTCAAGCCCAATTCAAAAAAACCTCAAGCTCAATTTAAGAATCCTCAAGCTCAACTTGAGAAACCTCAAGCTCAATTTAAAAACCTCAAGCTCAATTCGATAAGCTCAAGTTTAATTTGAAAAAGCTCAAGTTCAACTTGAAAAAGCTCATGTTCAATTTGAAAAAGATCAAGTTGAATTAGAAAAAGCTCAAGTTTCATGTAAAAAGGCTCAAGTTCAATATAAAAAGACTCAAATTCAATGAAAAAAGGCTCAAGTTCAATGTAAAAAGCTCATGTTCTATGTAGAAAGGCTCAAGTTCAATGTAAAAAGCTCAAGGTCAATGTAAAAAAGATCAAGTTGAATTAGAAAAAGCTCAAGTTCAATGTAAAAATGCTCAAGTTAAATGTAAAAAGGCTCAAGTTCAATGTTAAAAGGCTCAATTTCAATGTAAAAAGGCTCAAGATCCATGTAAAAAAGCTCAAGTTCAATGTAAAAAGGCTCAAATTCAAAGAAAAAAGGCTCAAGTTCAATGTAGAAAGGCTCAAGTTCTATGTAAAAAAGCTCAATTTTAATGTAAAAAAGCTCAAGTTCATAGTAAAAAAGTTCATGTTCAATGTAAAAAGACTCGATATCAATTTAAAAAAGGTCAAGTTTAATTAAAAAATGCTCAAGTTAATTTAAAAAATCTCAAGTTCAATTTTCAAAAATCTCAAGATCAATTTTAAAAAACATCAATATCAATTTAGTTAAAAAAGCTCAAATTCAATTTGAAGGATTCAATTTTTATACGAAAGAAGTCAAGTTTAATTATTAAAGTGCATAGGTATATGTAAACAGTTTTAGAAACATAAGCTTGTCAAAATTTAAGTTGATCTGTTTTAAAATATGCTTGACATTTTAAAAATTAAACCTAATCTGTTTAGAATTAAACTTAAGATTTTTTAAACTGAACTTGAGGTTTTTAAAAGTAAAATAAAAAGGTGTCGGTAACAGTATTGTTCTCGGTGTTATACTAAAAATATGTTAATACTGTTACCTAATCTTACTACATAGTACATCTTGATGTGGTACAAATTTAGTTCCTTTCTAATGATTTTCTGGTGCTGTCCTTTCCAACATTATTTATTTGTCAGGTGTAGCTTTGAGCTTAAGATTTGCATTTTATCAATATCACTGAAAAAAATTTCTGCATAATTTTAGCCTGAACATGATGTTCGTACATTAAAACGTCGCTTTTTATAGGCTACACAGTTAGAGAATTTGTTAGCAATTGACTTTGTTTCGATATAAAATATGTTGAATGAATTCATTACTACTTTCATACATGATGAACTGGAATGATTTGGTGAAGTGGAAAGTTATGACACACTAATTCAAATTTGTCATTAGATTGGGACAATCTTCTGAATTAATAATGCTCATGACAATCCTCGAATGCTTTTACTCTACAAGCAATCAAGAACATAATTTGAGCTTCTGCAAAGACATTGTAGATAGGTAGTCGGAATGTGGGATGTTAGCAAAGGCATATCAGAAAGTAACTATCAGTATAAATAAGTTGGAGTGGGTGTGAGAAAATATTTAATATAATTTTTTTCCCAAAGATATTGCTGGTGTCCATTAAAAGCTTGATTCAGAAATACACCACACCTCATCTCTAAAAACACATCTGAGGTGATTCAGAATAGAATTTGTAATGTGAACACATATGTTAAAACGAGATCTTACCAACTCTATCATTTTTGACTATTTTATGCAGTTGGAAACTGCTCTCTTTGATGCCTTATCTGTAATAACTTTTCATATCTAAAAATATAATACTAATATACATGTACAAATAATTTTCACAAACAAATATATTACTAGAAAGTAATGTCCTGTAGTGATTACACGAGGTTATACTTTCCCCCAGAAGGAAAGTCACTTTGAAAATTTATATTTACACTCAAACAAATCTAAATAATTATTAAACCAACATTATGAAAATTGTATGATCCAATGAGATATATTACCTTAGTATTCAATGAGTAAGCATTGAATGCTTCACATTTCATCATGATAGGCCTTCCAGAGCCGGACTCAATGGTAATATTTTTGGGCTATTATACATCGTTATCAATAAATTTTTAATCTTTCATAAAACAATTTGCACCATCACAAACACAAACAAAAAATTGGCAGTAGTAAGTTACCGAAAATTTCCAGAGAGTAACAATCAGCACAAATAAATCTGAGGGCAGAAAAATATTTTGAATTTAAATTTTGCTCAAATCATGATTTTGCTGGCATGAAACAGCAGCTTGATTCAGTTATACACCCATTTTCATCCACACTATGTTGAGAAACGCAGCAGAAGTAAATCATAATAGTAATTTTAATAGTTCCAAACAACATACGTAACTTCTTTATACCTTAATCCTTGTTGATTATATTAGAGTAACTCGAATGGAAACTTTTATGTGTGTACACAAACGCACATACAAAAAGCAATTTTATCTTGTGAATGCACAGGGAATAACTTTGAAATCTCACGTTACCAGTAAAACACATCAAAATAACTTTAAATACCAACATTAAGGAAATTAGATCTTGGCCCACATAATATTAGCTATGAAACAGTTTCAATGTTTAGGCCTTAATACTTTGAAACAATCCAAACAGTAAACAGTACCAACGCTCAAACTTGGACCACCGCAATGAACAACAACGAGCAATGTGATACCTTCAGGGTGTCCACTTTTGTCTGTGCTAAAATATGTAGAATCGTTTTCAAATATAGCTAGAAATAGCTAGATTCAATTAAACGTAACCCAGAAAAGTAGCTTAACACAAAACTGTATTACTCTCAATAAGTGTTGCGACCATACTATCGGCATTACATTAATCCAGTATTTTCAGTCCTAAGTAGGTCGATTCAACTTTTTCAGATACATTACTGAAATATATTATTTGTACCTCCCAACAGTAACGGAAAAATCATTTGATTCGTCCAATAACAAACTAAATTTGTTATTTAGCTCTTCCTCAAAATGAAGACAGAGCACATTCTGAATAATATTCGAGCGCTTAGTGCAATGCATTTTCATGTGTCCTTGAGTGTTGTGATGTACCGATGCATCGGTATCGGCAGTATCGGCCATTATTACTGGTTTCGGTATCGGCAAAATCTGGCCGATACTTTACCGATACTTACCAATAATACGTATTTTAGCATAAAATTGAAGGTCATAAATCATGAAAGTAAATATATAATCAAATAAAGAGCCTATTCATACCTAGTAAATTAATTAGCTAACTGTTGAATTACAGCGTTTAATCATTCCCGCTAACTGAATTTACTAATTTGAATTCCCGATGAGTCACGTACGGTCAATAAGTGAAAGCTATGTAGCATGAATAGTTAAACACAGTAGCGACATAAAATTTCTATACTTTTACAACTAAAACCTATATAGTTTCACCCAATTTCCATTTCTTAAATACTGTTACATGCTAAATTTCGGTATTTTCATGGGGGCCACAGTAGAACAAACAAGTATCCACACAAGCTGACAACAACTGAAAAACTGATCACTCTTGTTCCCGACGAATCCCAAGTCCAACTAACTTCCCACGGAATCTCTCACACAGACTCACGCGACTAAACGATTAACGACGCTAAAACAACGCTTGAACGCCTTTCAAACATGGAATGAACGGTCTCAACTGTTGTCATATTTACCGCATTTCAGCTTTCAACTCATTACTGATATTTTTAGCTAGAAACTATAAGGATCTTTTGAAAACTATCTAGATTTATAGTTTTTAGCTAGAATACCAAATTCGATATCTAGATTGAACGAAAACTATCTAGATCTAGCTATTTTATTGCTGGAGTGGCAACTATGGATACTTTAACATTACGTTAAGCTAAAATGCAAGTTCAAAATCACGAATGTTCCAGTACTTTTTCTATGTTGATTAACTAATTTAAAGATATTTCATTTATAAAAGCTGTGAATTTATAAAGATAGGCTTGGTTTTTTCGAAGTGTTCGTTTTTAATCACTTCACATAAAATTATTTTATTAGAAAATAGGTCATTAAGGTTTAGGATTGTTACAAATACGAACGTGATAAACAATTGTACTCTCGTATTCTA
This sequence comes from Morinoia aosen, assembly GCA_030386875.1. Taxonomy (NCBI): domain Eukaryota; kingdom Metazoa; phylum Arthropoda; class Malacostraca; order Amphipoda; family Talitridae; genus Morinoia; species Morinoia aosen. The sequence continues at coordinate 23,183,391 of CM059573.1, read as the reverse complement.
ACTCTTTTAAAACGATAAATATTTCAAAGCCTGAGTTATAATATGAGTAGAGCCTGATATACATTTAGTTTATTGGAATCAAAATATAACAATACATGAATGAGATATTCGCTGGGAATGTTCATATTGTATATTTATTTACTATTGGAGTACTGCATTTTTTAACTTCACAGTTTCACTTATAATATATAGTTTGATGAGTTAAAATGAAAACATTTGAAATTAAATTCAAAACATTTGAAGGCTTAGTTCAAGAATTTGAACTTCATATTACAATGTATAAAATTAAAATGCATAAATATCGAAAAATTATACGTAAAAACTCAATTGAAATATCTAACCTTCGAATAAGTTTTCACTTTCACAATAGAAGAACTAAAGCTCAAATCATATCATGTGAAGGTTATGTAAACTAATTCATTTAATTTATTATGACCACGAGTAATACATTACGTAACTTTATCTGATTTGTCCTTGATTAAACTTAGACATAAGCTATCTATCATTGTCGTTAATTTCAAATTATGAATTTTAGTCTGAAAAACAACCGTAGATTTACCGTCGTATTTCTACGGGAGGAATGACAGTCAGAAATCGACGGTAAATTCCGGTCATCATTGTCGGCGGGCATTTTTAGCCTCTAAAATTCCCGTTGATCACCGGTAATACATATACCGTCGGAATACTTCCATAAACGATGAAAACCGATAATAACTACCGTTACGCCGACGATAAAATTCGGACTGGGTATCTGAAAATGAGTAACACCATAGAAAAACATAACAAATGTTACGACCATTTGTTCGATTTTGATCAATTTGATTGCTAATTCACTAGAATATAGACACGTTTTTACAAATTGTCACATGCCATGTTGTCAGCGCTATGTAGCTACTCACCATTATTTCATTTCGTTGATTTCATTTCATTGTTTCATTTCGTTTCGTTGATGTACACAGGGCACAGGGCGCCTCGGAAGTGAAGCCGGAACACTGCGCCAGCCAGTTCGATGTCGCCTGCTGTTGCCTTGAGGAGACTCAGCAGACTTAAACAGGGATGATCAGGGTGGTGTGATTTGAGAACAATGAACCCATTTTTCTCACAGTGTTAACTTAATATTTTTGTGATCTTTTTTTTTTATTATAAATTAACTTCAGTAAACGTTAGTAGAGATATCAAATTCAAGATCAGATCTATTACATTTATTGAGGTTATTGCGATTAAAGTTCTGAGAGTAATGGTATGCCAAAAAATTTGCCAACTACTCTTACACATCGATTGCGAAACTTTTTCTGTGTCGGTAGATGTTGCAACTCGTTATCTAGTATCATAGAAAAATCATACCTGTTGCATGGCCCTTTTTCAAGCGAAGAAATATCTATAATCATTAGCAAGCTTCTAAAAAAATAAATATCCGATAGAGTAAAAAATCAACATCAAACGTCTTTAATAAAAATAGCAGAAACAAACAACTCTGTCACTTTCAAACCTACCACTAAAAAAATCCTGTAAATAATCTAGTGCACTATATTATTACACCAAATTTTTCAAAACGATTTCAAGATGATCTAGGGCATCTATCGCTGTAGAGAGACAGCACAATAGTGCAGTCCGTAGACTCTGCATTCCATTTATAGTAGCCAATCTCAAACGTAATTGTGGGTGTCCGCTCAGCCGCAGCAGCATCTGAGGCTGGACTGTTGATGAGCTAAATTGTACTTCTAGCAAGAGATAATGCATTTTCTTGCCTATAGAATAATCCTGAGAAAACATTGGGTGTTATTTAAATGTAAACGCATCAGCTCCTCGATAGTATTGAGTCTGTATTGAGTATTTTATTCAGAAAACCGTAGTCCTAACCTGGACTGAAAAATCACATTTTCTTGCGATGACCAAATCAATAATAAATTTACAAATTGTGTGGCAGCAAAGAATATAGCGTAAATAAAAAATCCGAAATGTATTACAGAACCGTAGATATTCCAGGGAAATTGATGAGCATTTTCATTCGAAATTCTACTAGTAGCTAATATTCAGTCTTTTTCTATGCTTCCTTTTGCAATTCCTTGCCAACTGACAGCGCGTAAAGTAAAAATCATTGAATTATTATGAGTACGGCTAACTTAGAAAACAAATTTTCCAGTAATTTTATTCTCCGGAGAATGTTTTTCGGAACAAAGTGCTAATAAATAAAAAGTTACATACCTTCAAATTGAAGAACTGCGGGTATTGTTATGATTCCGATATTAACTCTGACTCATGGGCGATTAGTTTTACTTTAACCGATGGATGACATTAATCAAATTAATTCTGAAGCATTATGCACATTGATAAAATTTCGCATAGTTAGATAGAATGAAAATGGCTACAGAAGCGAGCCAAATGACCTAGTCTCGATTTATCCCCAGTCCCTTGCTGTCAGACACCCATCATGGACAGACACACACAAAAAAAACAAGCTTGCAAACCTCAGTTTTCACTCACAAGCAACAGTACACTCATAATAGCACTTCACACATCTCTTATCACGGCCCTTACTTAACACTTCCCCAGCGTATTGGGCAACAAATGAACGACATTTCATGTTTCGAGACCTTTTAAAAAATATCTGTTATCATACCAGGTGAAACGTATCGTGGAATTGCACATTCCGTATTTCTTGAAAAGAATAATCCTCAGGGGTTGAGAGCAGCTGAGAGGAGGAAGTTGGATGTGCTTGAGATGAAGTGTTTGAGGAGCATGTATGGAGTAACAAGAAGAGATAGGATCAGGAATGAGTTGGTTAGGGGGCAGACGGGTGTTATCAAAAAGTTGAGCAGGCGAGTGGAGAAAGAGTGCTTGGATGGTTTGGGCATGTTGAAAGAACGAATGTTGAGCAGCTGGTGAAAAAGATATATATGTCGGAAGTGAGTGGTCTTCGTGCGCGAGGTAGACCACGGATGAGTTGGATGGATGGGGTGAAACGTGCTTTGTATGAGAGGGGTCTGACTGTGGACGTGGCGAGAGGGATGGCTGCGGACAGAAGTGAGTGGGGGCAGTGCATGAAAATGTAATTTTATATTTGACGCGGTAGTGGAAGTTGCCCGCGTGTGATGGAGTTGACCTGTCCTGTGCGGGGGGAGGGGCTGCACTAAATGAAGCGGTCGGGGTAAACCAGCTATGGCTGTCGGGCCTGACTGTGGAAGGTGGTTGTGCTGGGCTGCTGCTTATCCTGGCAGTTCAGGTGCGTCCAGTGCTGCCTCTCTCGCCTCCTAGTGTCGTAGTGTGGTGATTGTGGCCTGCTGTCGGCTACACTCCCATTGGGAGGATAAGCCTTGTATTTGTATGCGTTTGGAAATACTTTCGGAAACACATTTTTTGGGAAATACTTTACTTGGCGAAATACTTCCCTTTGGGGAAATACACTTGTGTTTTATGGGGCATTGGAATGTGTTGTGTATCGGGTGTCGTCAAGGGGGTCGGCAGTTTGGGCAGCGTTCTCAAGAGCTTGTAACAGGATGTCATTCACCAAAGTCACCCGGCGGTCGGCTCTTCGTCCAAATTTGCTAAGTCTCGCACACAAACACAAAAACACACGTACACAAACACAAGATCCTATAACACAAACCAGCGATGGCCTAAGAGGGAAAACTAGAGACGGCCTACAAGGGGGCGTGGCACACAGCGAGCATTCCGTCTCCAGCCAACAATAACCTTGAAATAACGAGGTCATCGAAACCGTGCACCTTACAAACCAATTGGGTTGGCGGACGGTAATCGAGCATGAGCACATAACCAATTAGAAGTCGAGTCGTCAGGGACAAGGAATAACTTCACCAATCAAAGAGAATGACTGACTTTGAAACGGCGAGGAACCGAGATGGTTCGAGAACCGTCTGGAAGAAAACAAGCGAAGGACTTATAAGGAGCGGACGGGAGAAATCGAGAGGCTTTTGTTTCGAGGTCGCGAGAGGAAGTACACGTGATTTGAGGGCAGGCGAACGTAGCATGTCGGCACGCCGCCGACATGCATTCCACAAAAATTATTTTTACAGCTGTGAACATTGAAGTTACAAGAGGACAATGTTGACTCTTAAGATCGTCGAGGTGCTAACGTGTGAAAGTACAGGCGGAACGAGCACCCTCCAATGAGTGACTCCTTCATGCACGACAAGACTTACAAAAGGAAAATCCCTCTGAGCAAGTGTATTATGATAATCTCTACAAAAAGGCAAGGAGTCTACGAGTACATCGTCGAGGTGCTATTCTGCATCGAACACCCACTCAAAGCATCACGGCTGAACACATCAACGATTCAACGTAAAAATCCATGCAGGACTTATACGTTAATCATAAGCTCACAGGCAGCTTCAGCATAAAATTTGAAGCCACGCGTTCACCAACAATGCGGAGGCCAGTGTCGAACCATGGCGGAGACGCCGGCAAGATGGAGACGGAGCGATCCTCGGCAGCGATGGCGGGAGCCGGAGATTCTGCGCATCAGCAACGTCCACAGTGAATCGGCAGTTAATCAATAGTGAATCGTCAGTAAATATCAATCAGCGAATCACCCATTTCAAGAGTGCAAGTGTTTAGTAGTTGTGAGAACTCTCAAGTGGTAGTTGTGGAGTAGGTTCAATACAAAGTAGCACCTCGAACAGTGCTTTCAGATTGACGCGCAGTCTAATGTGATTTTTGTGATATCTTTTTCTTAGCTGAGGTTCTGATTTTGTGTTGTGCATAATGCGAAGCATTCGATTCTTTGACACCTTGCTGTAAGTCAAGGTTCTATCGTTTTGGCATAACCATTTTATTTCATTTGTGCGCCAGTCAGGGCATTCATTTTATGTCTCTAATTTCATGTGATTGTGCGTAAATTCCATGTTTGATAGTTGCCAAGAAATTCTGTGTAGCGCTGAATTATGCAATCGTTCGCTGGCGCTCATTGATCTTCAACTTGTATCTCTCATTTTGTGTATCATGTTGGGCCAGAATATGTTGACCCTTTCATAACGACACGAAGCGTACGCAAATTGCGATTTTTGTCAGTTGTCTGTCTATGCAGCCAAGGTGTGGCTATCTCATTGTGCCGGATGGAATTGTCATGTCGTGAAGATCATGAGCATCTTGCATTAGTGCACTGGTGCGCATTTTACTATTGCATTCAAATATTTCCCTGTGCTTTTTTATCCACGTGTTCAACATAAAAAATAAATGTGTTTAATCTTTCAAAGTTTGTCATTTTCCCCATGCTTGTTGGCTAGGTATTCGCGAAGTACACACCAACTAAACACACTGTTGATTTCCTACCTTTCCTGTCCAACTCTCTCACTGTGTATTTCATATCTTTATTTTCTCTTTCCTCTGACTGTCGGGGGTTTAAATTCCTTCTTCGTTACGTGCTTAACCAGCATTGTATCGTGACATTTGTATGTATGAAAAGAATATAAACTTATTCAAGGAGTTAAGCCGATTTCCTAATAATTCTGCTACTTGCAACCTAACCAAACTAACCGTAAACAACCGCAGCAACGCGGTGAACGTGTTAAAGTGTAGTCCCATAATTTGTTCATTAGAGCTAAGACACTTTTTATTATTAGCAACTTGAAAGCAAAGATTACCTTTTTCCTGCCTTGCTGCCGATATTTCATGAGGCATTACCAATGAAACCGCTAATAAATCGCACAAAGAAACGCGGTTTCCGACAGTACAAACTCAGGCCCCCATTTAGTTTTTTTTTTTTTAAATTTGGAATTCCGGTTAATTAATCCTCGTACCTAAGAGCACTAGGGAATTGCAAGTCTTGGAACGGTCAACATGACTTTTGAACGTATTTCCCTTTCTTGCAAAGAAAATTTTCTGTGAACTTGTTCCAGATTCTAACTATTTTAAACGGAAAAAAAGGTTTCCGCCTAGCCTGTCCTGAAACTTTTATTATCAATTTCTTGTTCTGATTCTGTCCTCAGTGTCGAAAACACCTTCTTGGGTAACATTATTGAAGCCATTAAGGCATTTAGAGGTTGATGAATTAATTGGCTTCGTAATAATCTTTTTCCAAGGGAAATGAGTGTAGTCACTCGGGAACGTCGCTCATAACTGGAGACACGAAGTTTTGGAATTTTCTTCTTTGTCCTACTCTAAATTCCCTCCATTTTGTTAATATCGCGCCTATAAGTATGAGACCAGAATTACTCTGCTCATTCTATCAGTAGGTATGGTCAGACCAGTGTCTCACCGAGGGTTTAAATATTTTTCATTGATTTCATTTACCTCTTCTGAAGCCAAACATTTCGTTCGTATTCATTATGATTTTTCTACTTGTTTGACATGATTCAGATCTATGGCGATAGTGGTGCCAAAATGTCTACACTACACTCGTTGTTAGTCTACACTAACAACTCTACAGCATCGATTAGATACTCATTCATGGTATGTAAGAAGTGCCGGTTAAGTGCCTCCCCTGGATCCGAATTCATCGTTCAAACTTCACTGTACACTTTCTATTGCACCTATGAGATCAAAAATTCACTTATAGATGTTAAATTGAATTCCGAACGCATTTGCAGCTGCAAAATTTTTCGATTTTCGCAAAAGAAATATTTTCATTTCGCGATCATTAAAAAATATATACACTTGCCCCAAACTTATCTCACTTAACAATTTTCAACGTAGAAGCGTGATTTTGGTCTTATACGACGCGGAAGGACTGTGCCAAGACCGTAACGAAGGATTTTTTTGAATTTCGAAATAGGAAAAAATTTATGGTAACATATGTCAAAAAAGTGTATAAAAAAGACAAATTGAATATACTTTTTATAATCTCAGATTACCGGATTCTATTGCAACTCGGTGAACGAAAATGAACGCCGATATGTAAAATTGAATTCTAAACACATTTGATTCACTGAAAAATTTCAAAATTCGCGACAGAAAAAAAGTTATTGGGCGAACATAATTATATTTGTATATATTTTTTTTCTGCGCAAAACCGCACCCCTTCTACAATTTTCAACGTAGAAGCGTGATTTTGGTTTCATTCGATGCGGTTCTGCGGTGGAAACAGCGTAGCGAAGCAAAATTCTATTTGAATTCTAAATCAAATTTTTATTCGGAAAAAACTGATATTTTTTTACACAATGGATATGTGTAACTGTAACTTTTTTATCGTTCGAAAATCAAATAAATCCTTCGTTACGGCGTTTCTACAGTCCTTCCGCTTCGAATGAGACCAAAATCACGCTTCTTGGTTGAAAATTGTAGAGTGAGATTGATTTGGCGTCCTTTTTTTTCCTCATTTTCGAAAATTAACTTTTTTCGCTAAAATCGAAAACTTTCATAGAAGCAAATGTGTTTGGGATTCAATTTTACACATCTGAATGCATTTTCGTTAACCTAGTTGCGATAGAAATAGGAAAAGAGATATTTGTAAAATTTGGTAGTCCAAGGGTAGTCAGGGGTAGTAGGTCCCCTTGAAGCCCAGCCATGGGAGAAGACGGTTCAGGACTGTTCGAATGGCTATTTTGTTTCAATCGGTAAAAGTTCTGTGACCAAACTTCGTGACATCCGCGAAATCGTTTATTTCAATGGTGAAAACGAGGTAAAAATTATTGGTATAGAAGATGAAGAGTAGCGGACGTATAATTTTTCTCTTGGGGACCCCTAAAGTTACTTGTGTGCAGTTTATAAATGGTTTGCGAATCGACACTCTTCGAGTGCGATCGTTTGATAAGTCTCGTGTCCATCGAGAGGAGTTCCGATTATTATCCTTGGTCTTTAACCTGTTTTGGGAATTTTGACGAAGTCATTCCGAAAGTTTGATTAAGAAATTATTAAAAACATATAACTCTGTTAAAAATAACAAAAAATACTAGATTCGAGTTTTAAAAACGATAACTGTACATAAATGATCGAACTTACGAAAACATGGAACGAATACCGAAGCCACTTTATAGATTGAACTAAAGAAACCTCGTGAAATTTCTTAACAAATATGTGTCGCGATTCGAAAATTAGAAGATACTCGTACACCCCCATATTTTGTGAAGGAATTCGGGGGGGGTGATGTTACGTTGATGGTGGTGCGTGAAGGTAGAGGTGTAGGTTTTTTTGGTGTACGCGACCCATCAGAAATGACGGGAATCTTTAATTTTTTACAAAAAAATTTCAGATTTGGATTGAAAACAAATATATTCAACCCAACACAACCTGCGATCAAAATATTCTTAATATTGTGCACTAGTAACACTCCCATCAAAAAAAAGTCATAAAGCATCCCGGACTGCGCGACAGAGCGACAGACCAACTGAGCTTCACCGTGGTTTTACCACGATTTTCCATGCTAGGCTACCCTATACTCTCCTAAGTCTCAACTGCTGATATTCTATACAACCTAATCAAACCTACCAATACACGTGATATTCATTCTGACTCTGAATCTGCATGGTTAACACAACGAAAATTGTGGAGTTGAAGAAGCTTGTATCACAGGTACGCTCTTGCCCACTCTCGGCTGGTGGGTGCTTACGGCAACGAACCAATAGCAGCGCTCGTATCGCATTTGGTAGCACTGCTACCCCCAAATTTGGCTCTTGAAATAAAGCCTTTCAACGGGCTAGACGAACAAGAGATGTATTTCCTTCCATAGAAATGATCCGACCTTGTTTCTTCTACTGTGGTGTGACACGCGGAGAGGCGTACAGACGGACGGACGCAGCTCTTATTGTAGTATAGATATTGCGTTTGATGATCGGTTCAAGTTTTTCTTCTTTCGGAAAGTATGTTTTTGAAATTTATTTATTTTATAGTTCGTAAGTTGAGAAAATATAATCCAAATATTCGTATACCTCATCATTATTTATTTTCTACTGCATTTAATTCAATGAAATTTTTATGGAATATGTTAAACCGATATTGTTTTCTGACATTGATAAGTACTAACATTTCTATACACTGTTACAGACTTAGTATTTTAATTCCATAAGTTAATTTTTTTTGGGGTAGATGTAACTATGTGACATTTAATTGTATGTTTTCCATTGTTAGAGATGCACATTGAAGAAAAAGGTATTAGAAGTGCAATGAAAAGAAACATGGAAATTGATTAATAATTGAAGTTTGATAAATGGTTTTAGGGAAAGAACAAAAACAGGGAAGGATTTTCGCAGTCAGAGAATTCGGGTATAATTTAAAATCAGTTGCAAAGAAAATTAAAAGTTCCAATTCAATTGTTCAGTATCTTTTTGAAGATTACCGAAGAGTATGACAACCGTAGATGCAAAGGTAATTCATCAAAATTGTCTTCAACATGTCTCCAACCACCGATTAGAAAGGCTTGAATGACAAGCGAAATTTAAAAAAGTCTTCCAATTTCACTAAACGTAAATGCCGCCTCAAGAAGACTGTCAGGTATTACATAAGTCGATACATTTCAACAGTAAGATCAACACAAGACACCATGTACGAACAAAAAAAATCGTTATGAGTCGCATATAAAATAAGTGAAAGAAAGTGTCCTTTAGACAAAGGAAACTTGAAAAAAATATTCTTAAATGGAAAATAGTGTAATTCGTAAAGTAATGGAGTATAACAATCATATCGACACGATTTAGGTGACAATAGACAGATTTTTTCAAAATGGCCCTCAGGCGTGAGTCACTAATGATTAAGGAGCATTTTCTTTTAATGGTTCGGCGTGTTTGACATGAATTGCAATCAAAATGAAATGAGATTTGCTAAAGTTTTGTGGGAAAATCCTGACAGTTATGTATCTACATGGAGTTATATATCAACACGTTGTTTTTCAACAGAAAACATTCAACACGCACCGAAAATAAGCGAAAAGTTATTCCCCCCACCAATACCGAAGTTCTTAATTGGTGAATTGGCTCAACTGACCTGAATTTGATTGAAAAAGCATGGCTGTATTATATCAGAGCTCCTTAATAAGGACAGCGTCCCCATAGGAATCCATGTTTTTGAGATCACTTAAGAAACTAGGATTTTTGCGGCCATACGAAGTGTGAGAGGTCAGGTACATCCTGTGAAAAATGGGACTCGGATGTTCATTCCTTCGCCCGCTACTGGGGTTTGAAGAATGGGGGGAGGGGAGGAGGAACTGGTATTTTATCATGTCATGCCTCCCCCTTGGCTCTTTCTTCACGGCGCGACGTTGCTATGTCATCCCCTATGTCTCTGTATTACTCTATAATACTTTTAGGGGTCTAACCTGCACCAAAAATTTTAACAAATTTATTGAACACCTCGGACTTTGGGGTTTCAAAATGCATCTCCTCCAATACTTTTTGAGCTACAGTGATGATTTTAGTAGCACTGGATGGGGGAAGACGAGGGCATTCCTAAAACTTGAAAAGTTTTTCAAAATTATTGGTTGTTCAAAAGTTATACCGCCATAAATCCGCCTTGAAAAAAATTCTCTCAATTTTTCAAATTTTTTCATTTAAAACTGTGAATTTAGGGAAAAGCATTCAAGTTTCTTACCCTAGGGGTAAGAGGACTAAAAATCCTGAATTTTCGAACCCATTTCGACCCCATATAAAAACAAAACAAAACGGGAAATGGAAAATTTTAAACCGTAACTTTGTTAAAAATGCTTCAAGGATTCTAAAACTGTCTTTGGTTTTGTTCTAGCATAAAAACTCCATGAGTTCTTTTCTTTTGAAATAGCGATAAAAATGAACTAAAAACCAATATGTCCAATTTTTTCAAAAACTAAGCACTGGATCGAAAAAATGAATAGAAGAAATTGTGTTTCAGTTCAAAAGTTACACAAAATAGTCAAATTTGATATGAATCAGACTGCAAATATAAAATTTCCTAATTTGTTTAGAAATTTTTTTTTTCTTCGGAAATTTCAATTCACAGTGTGAATATGAAGTTATGCATGTAAATTATCGAAATAAAAATGAAATCAGCATTCAATTACATAAAATGTCCATTATATTACACTTCAACAAAAACCTTTGTTTATGGCTTATACGAAAAACCTCTAACTTTCAACATTCAAAAGAGGACTCGTCAGTGAGTTTTTTGTGCTAGGTAAAACAAAAACAGCTTCAGAATCCTTGGAACATTTCTAACAAAAGTACAGAAGCAAACTTCAAAATTTGAGAAAAAAAAGTTGTGTTGCTCACAACCCAAAAACAATGTATTTTTGATGTAATGATAAAATATCGCTTATCACAAAAGAAAAATTCCAATTGTTCCAATTTTCTTCTGTACTTTTGTTAGAAATGCTTCAAGGATTTTGAAAGTGTGTTTATTTTTGTTCAAGCATCAAAATTCAATGACTAGTCCTCTTCTGAAATATCCATAAAAATGTACCAAAAAACTAATTTTTCGTAAAAAAATTATGCCTAAAACGAAAAATTAACGGAAGTAGAAAAAGCTTACTTTCAACAAATACATATACTGGCCAAATTTCAAAAGAATCGGAAGAAAAAGTCATAATCTTTTGATGATCCCCTTAAATACGCCGGCTTTCCGTACACATACGCGCACACACATGCACACACACACGTGTGGGTGTCAGTCCATGATGGATGTCTGACGGCAAGGGACTGGGGATAAATCGAAACTGGGTCATTTGGCTCGTTTCTTTTGATTAATGCTATCCTCCGGTTAAAGTAAAACTAACAGCCTATGAGTCAGACTTAATATCGGAATGATAACAATACTCACAGTTCTTCAATTTGAATGTATGCAATTTTTTTTAATTTCCATTTTGTTACGAAAAAACATTCCAGAGAATATAATTAATGGAAAACCTTAGCACTGAAATTTTTTAAACAGGTATAATTTGTTTTCTAAGTTAGCGGTACTCATTATAATATATAATTTAGTGATTTTTACTTTACATCAGTTGTCAAGGAATTCCAAAAGCACAGAAAAAGACTGAAAATTAGGTATTGGTAGAATATCGAATTAAAATGCTTATCAATTTCCATGGAAAAGCTACAGTTCAATAATATATTTGATATTTTATATTCACGCTATATTCTTTGCTGCTACACAATATATTTATATATTTATTATTGATTTGGTTATCTCAAGAATATCTGATTACTCAGTCCAGGTTAGGACTACGGTTTCCGAATAAAATACTAAATACTATCGAGAAGCTAATGCACTTACACATGTATAACATGTGCACCCTATGTTTTCTCAGGATTATTCTATGGACAAAAAAATGCATCATCTCTTGCTAGAAGTAAAATGTAGTTCAGCAACAGTCCAGCCTCAGATGCTGCTGCGGCTGAGCGGGCACCCACAATATTACGTTTGAGCTTGGCTGCAATAAATGGAGTGCAGATCGAGGCTACGGACTGCACATTTGTGCTGTCTTCCTACAACGATAGAGGCCCTCGATCTTCTTGAAATGGTTTTGAAAAGTTTTGTGCTAATATAATAGTGCACCAGATTATTTACAGGATTTTTCTAGTTTCAGGTTTGAAAGTGGCAGAGGTGATTATTTCTGTTATTTTCATTAAAGACTTTTGATGTTTGATATTGATTTTTTGTTCCATCGGCTATTAATTTTTTTCAGAAGCTTGCTAATGATCATAGATATTTCTTCGCTTGAAAAAGGGCCATACAACAGTTATGATTTTTTCTTTACTACTAGATAACGAGCTGCAACACCTACCGACACATAAAAAGTTTCACAAAGAACGTGTAGGAGTAGTTGGCATATTTTGCTTTCAGAACTTTAATCGCAATAACCTCAACAAACGTAATAGATTTGATCTTGAATTTGGTACCTCTATTAATGTTTACTGAAGTCAATTTATCATTAAAAAGAGATCCCAAAAATATTAGCTCTGCGAGAAAAATGGTTTTATTGTTCTCAAATCCCACCACTGAATGATCATCCTTGTGCTAAGTCTGCTGAGTCTCCTCAAGGCAACAGCAGGCGATATCGAACTGGCTGGCGCAGTGTTCCGGCTGCACTTCCGAGGCGCCTTGTGCCCTATGTACAGCAACGAGACGCGTCGCGTTCGAAATGAAATACTGGTGAGTGGCTACATAGCGCTGACAGCATGGCATGTGACAATTTGTAAAAACGTGTCTATATTCTAGTGAATTAGCAATAAAATTGATCAAAATCGAACACATGGTCGTAACAAATAAAATGTCTTTCTATAGTGTTACTCATGTTCAGATAACAGTTGAATGTGGAACAATATTATAAAACATTTTAGGCTCGTATTAAATTTAGAAATAAAAATCAAAGCGAAAACTGCCTCACGAATCAGGAAATAAGAATAATCATTTTATGGGGATTCATCGTGCTGTCGCACTGATCTCGCAGGTTAATATTACATTACTGAAACTGATTCTTTGTCTTAATGGAATGATACAAAAGATGGCGAGCTCAGTTCAATGATTTTTTTCATCGTATGTTTTGAAGTGATGATTTATTTATTTTTCCCTGGACATTGTAATCCATCGATGAATTTTGCTTCAGATAGTCCCAAAACCGAAAACCTAAATAGACTTAAAAGCAAAACAGTGGATACGAGTTCTGAAAAAGATCTGATAAAGCCTAGCACTGAATTGACATTGATAACAAATAAAATGAAAAAGATTCATTTCTTGCATGAAAATTAGTAAAGAGGTTTTCAACCCTAAATGAGACTAAAAGAGTTCTTAAGCGTTGAGATACGTTAACTTGACAAATAAAATGTAGAATATTGTACCGTACAGGAATTGAAAGTAGGTAGAGCAAAAATTACACTAAAAATGTAAGGAAATTGAAGCAAGACGTTCCGTACGATAGAGAAGTAGTCCCAACACATTTCTTCTTCATCTACCTTCATCTATTATCATCTACTAGCTTTTCTTTACCCACTAAAATGACTTCTTAACAATGAATTTGAAAGGCTGTTTTCGATTAAGTAACGTTACTCTAAAGACATATTTCCAATTTTAGAACAATTTTAGCAATTAAATTGATAATTATTTACTGTGTAATTTTTTAAATTCCCCTCATGAACTATTATTGACAAAAGCGAAAGAAAGTTTTTCGAAGAAACAAGTATTTTCATTCAGCATTTCAGTTTTCAAAAAAAGTTCTTAGGTATATAAATTAGACCTATATTTGTGAAATATTTCCCAATAAGGGATGTGAATCTTGGTTGATCATTATAAAATGGAAGAAAATTTCAAACGTGTTGCTACAAAGATCTTTAAATTCTTCAAGTGACATGTCTTGTGCAATGAAGTCCGTATGAATGTCCTTCGTGTCAAGTAAGTCTAACCTAAAAAGAATCAAAGCGTTTGCATTAGTTCTAATTGTTTGTCTCGGTGCCAAATAATAATAATTCTGTGATAAATTAATTGAACTACATCGATTACGTCTTCCTCTTGCATAAAATTTACTAGGGGGAATCTTATTGGTCTCAGTCACCACGTCATCAAAAATGAAAAAGTTTTTCTGTTGGGAATCAATTTTACTTGGTTGAGGTACAGACGAAGTACTCTGAAATTTTTAAATGAATTTTTCGGTTTTCATTTCACTAGTATCTGACATGAATCCATCAATAATACTCTGCTCGTTTTCATGAAAATCAATTATTTCTGAAACGTTATATCTTTTCTCAAAAGCATCCTTAATCAATTTATACTCAGATTGATGCTTTTATTTTTCGATAAAAAAGGTTATAGAAGTCAATATATTCTCCGGAAGAAGTTTCAACAACAGCGACGTTATAAGACAATTCAATTTTCCGATTATGCGACATTTTAGGCTTAGAAAAGGGAAAATAAAACGATCATTTTGTTTATTTTTATTTTTTTCATTCCATTTATGGACCATTTGTACAAAACTTTGAATTTAGATATTCCCTAATATATGTTATTTCTAATTGTAGCTGATAAACTCGAATCTTCATCTCATTGAAATCATTCGCTATTTTTGGAACATCTTCTCAGTTAATTGCATTGTCAATTTTCGGTTGAATGATGTTCTCTGAATGAAACACCTCATCTCTCTCAAACTCAAATTCTGTCGTATGAGCATAGTCTTCCATTTTGTATGAATAATTTTACTAATTTCTTTTCCCAAACAACTGGTTATCTTGATATACAATAACGAGAAAACACACATGTTTTTCAAAACCTAATTTGCCATTTTCAAAACCTAAACTGTTTTTCCTTTGATATTTTTGAATAGTTTTACATCTAGTGAGACGTAAGGATTTTTAAAGGTTAAATTTTACTCACATCAAACTGATGAATTTGTACTTTTTTAATTATCAATTACTTGATGAGCGAGACTGCTTATCATTTTAATAAAAAACAAGTTTTCCGAACTTTTGAAGCTTTATTCATTAAAAACAGTTAATAATAAATTACATGATGTCTTTTAATTACAATGAGGGCAAACTAATACAACACGTTGATTAAATCAAAAGCTTTCACATTTCAAAATCCCTTACACATTAGTTTTTTAAAATTTCTCCACTATTCCAAAATCACATTTTAGTTCCTAGGAAATTTTAAAAATAACAACTCTAGAGTAAAAATATGAGCAAGCTAAATAAAAAACGACGTTTCGACCTTCTACTGCGGTCATCATCAAGGTATGTGTGTAAAAACGAATGACATATCTTACTAAAACTGAACGTACAAAGTCATTAAATATCTGCCAGCTAGACTAAATAACTATAAATTAAATTCTTGGTAGTTCATGATAAAATTTAGATAGCTAGTTTGATAAACGGAGCAGACAAGAAGAGGGAAGTGCTCTGATCGAAGCTTGGCTTGAGACTGGCGGCTTGAGTTCTTAATTAAATCATCCCAGTTGGACAACTTTTTTCGTCCGATTAGTTTGAAAATTGGCCAGTATATGTATTTTGTGAACGTAAACCTTTTTTTACCCCTGTCATTTTTTTCTGAGTGTTTTTTTTTGTGCCAACCCTGCCTGCTTATGATGAGGAGTATGAAAGGGTATGAAAAAGGGAAGTGCATGAAAGGACTATGAGCATGAGAAAGCATGAGTTGGTTTTCAGCTTCCTGGATATGGATAGCATGATCCAGGGTGGATGTTTTCCTAGAGATGGAGTCCACCTTACACAAGAAGGTGAGATGAAACTCTCAAGGAGATACGTCCACTGAAACCTGAAAAAAAAATTTGCTCGCTCAAAAAATTCATCCTTGGAAGCTCAGTTTTTTACACCAATGAGTGAGTTACTACATGCTATTCACATTTTTGCAAGTTTATAGATATAGGAGTCCTTACTAAGCTGAAGTATTTCTATGTTGTATCAAATTTATTACATCCTATATGGCTAGGTGTATGGCATTTAGTTTCATTATATAGCTTGTTTTTCTTACAGATTGAACCCTTGACAAATATCTAAGTTAGTGGTAAACAATGGATGAAAAAAAGGCTAGGTCACCCAACATGCCTTAGGACTCAAGGATACCTTCAGAGTCCAATTAAATTCCTTAGGACTCCAATCAAAAGCCTTAGGACTCCAATCAAAAGCCTTAGGACTCCAACCAAAAAAAGTCTTATTTTGAGTCCACGGTGAAGTCCACTCTTTAAGATGCAGGAAGAAGGCACTTCTGTCCCCAAGCCAATTTCTGTTTTACCTTCAGGTAAAGGCCAACACATTTCATGATATAAAAGCTCAATTCATTTCCCCTTAAAAAGGATTTTGTAGTATATTGAAAACTATATTTCAGTCCCCTCAGGATGACACAGTTATCGTATCTATGGGAAGTAGATTATTGAGCAGATGATTAGGTGGGCCATCATTTTATTCTAATAGAATTGGTTTATTTGAGTTGAGAGCCCACTCTTTTGGCCTCAATTATACTTTTTTCAGCTCCGACTGCTTGATTTTCAACTTTTAAATGAAAATCAACTTTTCTTTCATTTGAACTTCTTTCCTGACTTCCCGTGTCTATGCATTTGGGGTCCTGTGTGTGGGAACACACTTCATGCATAGATTGCCTGTGTATGTGTCCATGTCCTTAATAAATGATCCCTTCATTGTTCCGCTCTTGAGATCACATTTGCTGTGACTTGGGAATCCCAGACTAGAATAAAGAAAAACTTTATTTCTAGCAAAACCTATTCTGAATCTATAAAATGAAACTGAATTTGACCCATCATTCTCTGGTCACTCACATAAAGGAAATAAGTCTTGGATTCATGTAGATGATATAATTATGTTCAATTGCGCAGTTTCATAACATGAATAATGAGATTGGTTTCTTGTTCCTAATTTATGTTGTTGAGGGAATAACAAAAATTTCCTCTTGTATTTCTAAGTTCTCCTTGTCTTATTTTTATCGCTTTCAACAAATTTTATGGGGCCTGATATTTTTTGTTAACAGAGCAGCAGAGTAGCTCTGATGAAGAACAATCAACTCCACAGACACTGACCCTCATGGCAACAAAAGAGTTCACCCAAATGCCGTGAGTATCCCATAATTTCACGCTCTAAAAGATTTCTCAGTCCCCTCACGGGAATGTAACTACTACATATATGGAAATTGAATAGAAAAGGTTTTGTTTCTTTACTGGCCAATTTTTCTCAGGAGACAGCTGTTATGCTTTTAGCGCCATTATTTATTATTCAGCGTTTATCGTGTTTTGTAAACTTCCTTCGACCATTGTTTCTATGCGCAAGGAAACTTGTGTATAGATTACTCATACCCGTCTCTTCACACTGAATGTTGTTTTTTCCTTCCTATCTTGAGGTCGTTTTTTGATAGCTAGGGAGTCGTAAGCACGAACTATGATAAGAATAATAGTAGTATAATGGGATTTGTCTTCAAAATATGCCACGTTGACTTCCACTCCCAATGAGTCTGTTTATTAGTGTCACACTCTGTTCATGGCTTTGATTGCGATTGAACATCGCTTAACCAAAAATTCTAGCTCATTACTGTGAAAGCTCTGGGCAACTGTGGGGTGATAAATTTGAAAACATTGAATCTGTAAGTAAACATTACGTATAAGTTGAGTGTTGTTCTACTCCGCTAGATGCGAATGGCTCCCATTCAAAGAGACCCATGGAGTTCTACCTAGTAGTAAGTTTATTAATTAGGAGTGTTTTGTCCTATATAGAAGGCCTGCTGTTCACTAGCTTCTAGTCCCCTCAGGGGGGATACAACTATTCTATCTATGGGAATTAGCGTTCCCAGAGGGAAAAATGTGTGAGGGTCCGAGCTGAAAGTTAGGTAGGCCTTCTTTTTGTTGAAATAAAATGTTTTATTTGTTATGTTAAGGACCACCTTTTTGGCTCACTGCTATCCTGTTTTTCAGCACATTCTACTTTTTTCTTCAACTTTTATCTTGTTTCATAATCTTCTCTCTCAACTTAATGTTTCTACGCCCTTTCTGCATAGGTTCTGCGTTCCCATACTAAATGGTGCCTTCCTCCTTCCTCTCTTTGGATCGCATTTGTTGCGGATAGGGAGGCTTAAACTAACTAATAATCTGTCTCTGATAGTGTTACTAGCCATACCAAAGATGAAATTTACTATGCTACGTACCTGGAATGCCTCTTTCAATTTTTGTCCCATGTTCACCTTGGGTGTCTATAGGTAACGAGTTTTTTTAAACCAGAAAAAAATCTTTATAAATTTTTTAATGATTTTGGTAGGAACGTCTTTTCTACGCACGGGTGTCTATCAGGAAGTTAAGTAGTAAAAAGTAGTAAAAAGTCCATTTAGGACGGGGTACTTAAGGAACTCAGACAACTTTTTTGCAATAATGCTTTGGTTGCTGCATTTAGTATTAAGTATTTTAAGTATCAAGAAACTTGTATATTTTTTTGACCCTTTGGTATTGCATGTATCATTGACTCAAACTGCTCATTATAGGCCGGTTATAGACATTTGACATTGACATTTGAGCAACATTCATTATGTAAAAATAGGTAATAATTTTTTGCTGTTGAGGGTAGTAAAAAGAAGTTGTCTTGGCCAAGCCGTAAAGAGCCACTCAGGCTCGGCCAAGCAGGGACATGGTGCGAGGATATTATCCGGTATAATGAAAACACGGTGGTGTGGGAGAATCCTCTCATGAAAATTTGTTTTAACTGCAAGAAAAAAAAAACATTTTACAGCTAGTGAACTTTAACAGTACAAACATCGCGTCAAACTATTTCACATAGTTCAAATTTTTATTTTCCTTCAAAAAAAATACACAACCTTAAGAATTATAACACTTACATCCGTGGCGGCCTGGCCGCATTGAAAAATATATGCCCTAAAACGTCCACTCTGGAGGAGATAAACCAGAAAACAAGTTATTAATTACTCTAAGCAGGCACACACGCTGAACCACCCAGGCACACACGCTGAACCACCCAGGCACACACGCTGAACCACCCAGGCACACACGCTGAACCACCCAGCCACACACGCTGAACCACCCAGGCACACACGCTGAACCACCCAGGCACACACGCTGAACCACCCAGGCACACACGCTGAACCACCCAGGCACACACGCTGAACCACCCAGGCACACACGCTGAACCACCCAGGCACACACGCTGAACCACCCAGGCACACACGCTGAACCACCCAGGCACACACGCTGAACCACCCAGGCACACACGCTGAACCACCCAGGCACACAAGCTGAACCACCCAGGCACACACGCTGAACCACCCAGGCACACACGCTGAACCACCCAGGCACACACGCTGAACCACCCAGGCACACACGCTGAACCACCCAGGCACACACGCTGAACCACCCAGGCACACACGCTGAACCACCCAGGCACACACGCTGAACCACCCAGGCACACACGCTGAACCACCCAGGCACACACGCTGAACCACCCAGGCACACACGCTGAACCACCCAGGCATACACGCTGAACCACCCAGGCACACACGCTGAACCACCCAGGCACACACGCTGAACCACCCAGGCACACACGCTGAACCACCCAGGCACACACGCTGAACCACCCAGGCACACACGCTGAACCACCCAGGCATACACGCTGAACCACCCAGGCATACACGCTGAACCACCCAGGCACACACGCTGAACCACCCAGGCACACACGCTGAACCACCCAGGCACACACGCTGAACCACCCAGGCACACACGAACAATGCAGTGACAACTAGAAAAGCGCGGAACCTTAGTTTCTAAGTTCAACACACAGGAGCGCACCTCCTTAAAACACTCACTGTCCTTAAAAGTTCGCTGGATTGACAAGTGCCTAGTGCGTATTGTCACATTTATTCACAAAATTGTCTTTACATATCTTACTCCTAGTAATTTAACGAACGCATAGGTAAACAGTAACACGGACTGAACAGTTACACGGACTAAGCAGTTACACGGACTAAGCAGTTACACGGACTAAGCAGTTACACGGACTAAGCAGTCACACGGACTAAGCAGTTACACGGACTAAGCAGTTACACGGACTAAGCAGTTACACGGACTAAACAGTAACACGGACTAAACAGTTACACGGACTAAACAGTTACACGGACTAAACAGTTACACGGACTAAACAGTTACACGGACTAAACAGTTACACGGACTAAACAGTTACACGGACTAAACAGTTACACGGACTAAACAGTTACACGGACTAAACAGTTACACGGACTAAACAGTTACACGGACTAAACAGTTACACGGACTAAACAGTTACACGGACTAAACAGTTACACGGACTAAACAGTTAAACGGACTAAACAGTTACACGGACTAAACAGTTACACGGGTCAATGTGAAGTTTAATGCAATCACGGAAAATAAGAATTCTGATCTTAGGAATCACTAAAGGAACCCATTTAAGAACGTTTTACATGAATGACATTCTGCTCGCTGATGCGTTATTTTCGAATAATTGAACTTTAAAGTTGGCCTTCGCGCCAAAGTAAGCGAGCGCGTGAAACGGAATTTAATTAATAACGGAAGCTATTAAAAACGTAAAGAGGTTGGGTCGTGAGGGGGAGGCACAGTTCTTCTAGTGAAAATTATAAATAAAGCTTCTAACCCACCCATTAGGGTGACGACCGCAATCTTGTTGACATCGGGTCCAAGATGGCGGCGCCCATGGTGGTCGCCATGTTAGACCCGATGTAAACAAGATTGCGGTCGTCACCCAAATGGGTGGGTTAGAAGCTTTATTTATAATTTTCACTAGCAGAACTATGCCTCCCCCTCACGACCCAACCTCTTTACGTTTGTAATAGGGGGTTAGCTTCCGTTTATAATTGAATTACGCTCGCTTCCTTTGGCGCGGGAAGGCCAACTTCAAAGTTCAATAATTCGAAAATAAAGCATCAGCGAGCAGAATGTCATTCATGTAAAACGTTCTTAAATGGGTTCCTTTAGTGATTGTTTGGAATATAATTATTTATTTCCGTGATTGCATTAAACTTCACATTGACCGTTACACGGACTAAACAGTTACACGGACTAAACAGTTACACGGACTAAACAGTTACACGGACTAAACAGTTACACGGACTAAACAGTTACACGGACTAAACAGTTACACGGACTAAACAGTTACACTGACTAAACAGTTACACGGACTAAACAGTTACACGGACTAAACAGTTACACGGACTAAACAGTTACACGGACTAAACAGTTACACGGACTAAACAGTTACACGGACTAAACAGTTACACGGACTAAACAGTTACACGGACTAAGCAGTAACACGGACTAAGCAGTAACACGGATTGACCATAATCCCGATTACGGAATAGAAATTTCAGTAGTGACAGTTTCGCTTTATCAGAAAGAGAAATGCATTTAAATTAGGGCAGTGGGCTTCGGCTTCTAGGATGTTGCCACAAAGAAAGGTTAAATTCACGGTGACCGTGACAGAAGTAAAAAGTAGTAAAATTTGAAAATGATAAATAAGTAGGCGTAGAGCGTAAATGAAAAAAATGACCTTGATCTTGAGTAAAAACAAAAAGCTATAAATCATTTTCTTCAGTAACTGCACAGAACTGGTGAATTCCAAGAACGTACAGTGCCAAGTTTGATTCAATGAAACAAACAAATATGCATTCTTGTTTGTAAATTTTTAGAGAAGCCAGTCATATGAAATAAAACTGCCATAAGGTATGTTTACAGTACTTTCTTGAAACATCTACAGCTCAAACTCACGTGCTACATCATTGTTAGGACTAATTTCAACATTCGTGTTCCACATAGTTATAGTTACACTATGTTAACATTTTATTCAACTTATTCACCAGAAATCCATGCTGGTGAATTCGAGACAATCGTCGCTCGGGAAGACGGTTAGCAGCATGCTGAGGATCCTTATGACCCGAAACCTTGCTGTCCAGTTCTGCATGACGGGTTTGAGCCTCAAGCGACAGAAGTCGAAGTTTAAATTCGACAACTCGCCGGCTTGCTGCTTGATTGAAGGTATGATATTTGGTTAGGCAGGTTGCTCATCTATTGCTTAGAGGCTTGTACGTCATGCCGTATTATTGTGGCAGAATTGTGGTTTACATAAAATATAAATTACATGTTCTTAGCGAATAAATCTTCAAATAAGTTTACTAGATCGGCTACATTGTACTCACAGTTTTGTGTATTCATTCGGTTTTCACCTAAATTTTTGTTGATGATGAGTTCATTCATTTGTTATTTTTCCACGAAATTGTTTTGATTAAATGCACTCGAATCTGCAAATAATAAATTGCAGAGTGGCTGTAACTATGTACATTATATTTCGACATGAATGAAAGCTACACATTTTTGTAGCAAGTTTCAGGCTGTCGTAAAAATATTATTATAGTCCAATCACAGGCTGTGCATGAAGGCTTCAGAATGATTATGGAACTCTTGTACTTTAAGAATAAATCCTGAAGGCGAAAGTGTCGATTTGTTTGAGTGTAGTAGTCTTCTCTGTTGAGATCTAAGGTTTTTTTTCTATGTTGGGGTGTTTTTTCATTGCAGGGGTGCATGTAGTATAAATGTTAACTTTCTAAGGCAATCGTTCCATAGATGAATTATATTCTGAATAACTCTTTACAGGCATCCTCTCCAGCATGCCGGAATATGCTGCGGAACCTCGCTGCAAAGTGAAAGCAGCTATTCAAGAAGCTCTCAAAGGTGAGCTTCTCAGACCATAGAATTGAAAAATAAGAATGAAATTCAATGAAAAAGATAAAATTAAGAGGAGAATGAAATTAAGAATGAAATTCAGAATGAAATAAGAAGAATGAAATTCAAATATGTGTAGTAACCATTTTCTATATTAGAATTTTTCACTGGAATTTATAAGTTCCACACGACTCTACGGATACAATATCACATTGTAGGACATGTCACGAATGCCTTAGACTCGGTTCAGTTAATAATATCACAAATACATGAAGGTTAGATGCATTTATGTATATTTTTTTAGAGGTGAAAAACTTGACTGGAAACTTGAATGTAGTTTCGGAGTGTTGAGTTATGGAGAAGGCAGGTTTGCATGGTGTACAGTGTGCATGAAAAGTAGATACTCTGTGTATTTTTAGGTAATTTCAATGAAAATTCATATTTCAAAGTGTTAGTCACATTGCCAAATTTTTACAATTTAATATCCTGTCAAATGCCCTCGAGCTGCAATTTCGCCTTTGAGACGCTTGGGCAAGAAGCGAGCAAGGTTTTTTTTAGTCAGAGGTATCCATGTCCTTCTTCCAGAGATTAAGTAGGGCTTCTTTAAATTTTAGGACTGATGTAGTGTCTTGGTCATGGAGCTTACTTTTCATGTATGACTAGCAATTCTCAATGGGTTGAAGTCCGGTGAATTGCCTGGCAATTCAAACACTTCTATCTTCTTGTCCATGAGGAATTATAAGACCTGTTTTGATTGGTGACAAGGAGCCGAATCTTGCATAAAAAACTGACATTCATGGATCACAATAAAAGAGAGCAAATGATCGTCTAAAACTTGTACGTAATAATCTTCATTCATTGTTTGATTTTTAGGTAAGAAGTATAGGCCACTTCTGCCCATTTTGTCATTAAACCATCCCCATATCATGACACAATCGGGTGTTTTACAGTCCGGCTGGTATACTTTGGGTCATATCTTAACCAAGGGCAATTATCTATATCTTAACCAAGGGCAAGGGCATCTTAACCAAGGGCAATATGGAATTCTTCAAGTAACACTTGTTGGGAAATACTTTCGGAAACAAATTTTGGAAATACTGTACTCGGGGAAATACTTAACGTTATTGTTGGGAAATACTTTCGGAAACAAATTTTGGAAATACTTTACTCGGGGAAATACTTAACGTTATTGTTGGGGAAATACTTCACTCGTGCAATTTTTGGAAAATACTTCGCTTTAGGAAATGTCTAAAAAACCGTTATCACTGTTATTCTTGAGCGTGAGAATGTCGACCAAAGTTTATCCGTGTGTGTAAGGACAATTCGTCACTGTTCGGTCGGAAAAACAAGCGGCGATTGTTTGGGGTAGAGGTAGGCGTGTCATATTTCGCGGCCTCAAGTGCGGCGAGCCCAGGCATAGAGAACGACGCACATACGAACACACGCACGATACAAGCGCACCCAAGCCGAGGCTTTGCAGGGCAAGGAGGCGGACGTGACGTCTGAACGACAGGCCCGCACAATCGGAGCCAATCGCCGCTCGCCAAAGCTATGACGCAAGAAGGTGTGTCTCAACACGCACCAATGAGAGTCCCAGACGTCAGAATAAGCAAGGATTCCGCCAATGAGGTTGCAGATGCTGCCTCTGTAGAATGGAAGCGTGGAGAACGATCTCGAAAGAGGGAAGCGAAACATATATAAGGATGCGAGAGGAAGCCTCGTGAGGAATTTTTTGAACACACGTGAGAGACTGCGCAAGACGTCTGAGGGTGTTCTACACAATAGGCCAGCCTCGTCGGCTGGCCTTATACCCAACGGCAACTTGAAAGTTAATAATTCGAGGAACATAAAACAACGTTGGACGTCGGAAGTCATTGGAGCACCGTCTTACAAAGGAAGCCTAATCGAAGTAAACCAGCCTCGCATCGGGGATCGTCATGAATAAACGCGTCGGAGATTCAACCAAGAGCAATCAACATCTGTGCATCGGGGTCGAACGCACAATCAACTTCAGCGGCAGTCGTCAACATTGCAAATGGCAAACAGTTAAGATCGCTCACCAACACTGCAAAGTTCAACGCATGAAACTGCAATGAATCAGCTCACAACCGCTTCAAGGGATCAGCTACCCGTAGAAAGAAGCGGGGAAGGGCACCACTGCAGCGAGGTAGCAAGAGATCAGCCTACGCCAGCAGCAAGCCTAAGCTGCGACGCGGAACATCAGCAGTGAGCAATAACATCGGCTGTGAACGACGCGGAACATCAGCAGTGAGCAATAGCATCGGCAGTGGATACCCATCAGTGAATCATTTATTATCAAAAGGGCGAGTGTTTTATAGTTGTGAGAGCTCTTTTAGGTGGTGATTGAAGTTCAAATTCAGATGTAGATCAGCACACAGAAAAGTGCTTTTCAGAGTATCGCGAGGAATCATCTAATTTTTGGCTATCAATTTCCTGTGTCTATTTAGTCGAGGATCGACTTCCCGTTGTATGATTCGACACCGTGTCACAATTCCAGGTTAAATCGTGATGTGTTATTCTCGCAAATATTATGATTTGTGTTACTGTGGATGCGTGAATCGTTGTCAACGAGGGAGTATTTGTAACTTGAATGCTCGGTAAGCATCACCTTTGTGTCATGTCGTGTTTAAATATTTGCGGCGGTAGAAACTTACGTACTTTTCATTGACGCCGTTGTGCCATTTCAAATCATTTCGTCCCCATGCCTTGTGTGTTTATCCACGTGTTTCCCAATAAATTCGTGTTAATCTTGCTAACTCTTTTATTCTCCAAGTCTGGTATGTAGGTGTACGCAAGCATAAAGGATAATACTATAACATGTTTGGGGGTTGAGACTCCCCCTGCGTGCGTGATTAGTAACCCTTTTCACGTATCGCGACAGGGAAAATATCAACTGTCCTAT
Organism: Morinoia aosen; assembly: GCA_030386875.1. Lineage (NCBI taxonomy): Eukaryota > Metazoa > Arthropoda > Malacostraca > Amphipoda > Talitridae > Morinoia > Morinoia aosen. The sequence continues at coordinate 23,157,394 of CM059573.1, read as the reverse complement.
GCAAGCGTACTGTCTGTATGTCAGCTTGGAAATTTTAAAGGAATTCATTTTCAGTTGTCCAAAAATTTCTGTTTCTTTTAATTCAGTCAAACAGTCGCTCGATAATTAAGCAGAATTTTCTGCAAGTACAATTCACCCGTGTCATTTTAAGTACGCTCCAATTCTTGGGGAGTAATTTCTAACTTAGAGATCTATGCCGTCGCCTGAGACCGGGCGAGCTGTTGGAAGGGTAATAAAGGAACGGAAATTTCTTGTGGCGGTGAAGCTGAGCCGCAGTCACACTATATCTGGGCGCCTAATTTGAAGTAAGCCTGACTGAATTCTGTAAAGCTGTGTATAATTCTCTGATATTAAGTTTCTCAGGAATAATGAGAAGTTCATTTGACAATATTGCCGGCGTAGACCAGATTTTTTTGTCATAATATCGAAATTGATTACGTTGAATATTGTCTTCTTGGCGAGTTTCACAACAAATTTTAACAATAACAGTGTTGAATCTTCTGAGAACATTTTATTTTCTTGGCCGTGCTAATCGTTATAAAAATTGCAAGTTCTGAAGTGCAGCAGGCATTATTAAAATATTTTTGTTCATCATGGGAGACATTTTTTTTTTGGTAATCATTCAATGCCTAAAAGATTTTGTTTGTGTTACAATCTCTCAAGGATTAGATTCAGTTGTGTAGGTACGTGATAGGCAGCAGAATTTTCGTCATGTGCTAATTTTCTGCGAGTTATTGTGGTGCCTCCCAATTTTGGTACTGATTCCGGCCAGAGCTGGGCCGCTGCTGCATGAGACTGAGTGAGTCGGCTTGTTATGGCATTTCACTGCTTTGAGTCATAAATGCGTGAGAGGACGGAGTAATAAAATTTGAGATTCTTGCAGCTGCAGTAGAACCATTTTCTGAGCGCCTAATTTGAAGTGTACTTGACTGAGTGTAATCCATGTCTATTAATTTCGAAATGCTACGAGAAATTTATACCTTCCGAGATATTTGCTCAGTTTTCTCGTGCCGCTGAGTTGATTCAGTTAATGTTGTTTGAGAAAATATTAAATCAAAGTTCAATTGATAGCGTTGTCTTCTTGGCACATTTTCTTTTTGGTGCATCCGAGAGGCAGCATAATTTGGCCACGTTCCGTAACAGGATGAAATGCAAATTGGATTGTGTGCTTCGTGATATCTATTTCTCAGCATGGGTGAATCTTTTAAATGATTTATGCGGTGTCCGAATATTTTTTTTTGTGTGTGTAATGATCAAACAGTCAATTCAATCATATAAGTGCTCAATGGTAAATAGAAATTTCTGCCTGTTGAATTTTTTTCTCGATGCATTTTTGAGTGCCGTCTAATTGACGGCCCAGAGTTTGAGGAGACAGGCAGGCACTGGACACTGCTCGTGGGGCGATAAACCAAATTCTTGTGGTCGTAGCCAGACCATCTCCTAAAGTGGCTAATTTAAACGAGAGAGACTAAGTCATTTGAAGCTGAGTGATCCATTAACATTAGTTTTTTATAAATCAAATAAGAAACTCACTTCATCAGAATTACACAAAGTGTTCAAGCTCGTCATAATGCTGAGTTGACGTGATGTAACTTTCCACAGCGAATCTAGCCCCAATTATTTAGAATAATGGAGCATGGTTTCCTGAGCATTTCTCATTTTCTTGAACTTCCAAAACCATCAAAATCCTGTCAAATGCTGCAGTGAGTCATCAAATTTAAATGTCCTTCATTCTTCAGTGGAAATTGACAGTTGAATGTGTTATGAGGAGAAATAATCATTGTGCATCAGTAGATAAGCTCTGCTGCGTTTGCTAGGAGAATACTTGCTCTATTTTCTTGACGCTGTGTTCTATAAAATTTTCTTGAGTGCTGAATTTTTGGTTGCATTTTCTATGATCTGCACAATTCTTAGGTTTAACTGAATTTAGGTGTGCAGCGATGGCTCTGGAAACTGACGCCGTAATTTTAGCAGACAACGCCTTATCTCAAGTGAATCTTTGAAACAAGTTTACATTTTTCTGGGCTTTGAGACATTTAGTAATTAATCTAGCTGGAATTTTCATTTTTAATGATACCTTACTCAAAACAATTTGCAGAATGTTTTGGCCTCGTGTTCGTCAAGCTTCTCCTATCAGCTTTAGCAACATAATTCCTACTTTCATTCATTGATATTTGAGTGCTTCAGTTATTTAAATTAACATCGGGTAAGAAGCAGTAATGGGATTGTTTGAGAATCAATTTCCGTGCTATCAATGGGGCGAAAATTTTTTTTTGTTGCAAAATTGTTGAAGGAATTAAGTGACGGTGCTTAGGATAAAAATCAAATGTAGTGTTTAAAGTAAGTGATAATTTTCAACGGTGCTGCACATTCAGTTCGTGGTCTAATTTTATTTGCTTAGACATAAATGACGCCGCTGCTCGTGTGTTAAGTAAAGTAAATTGATCCTCCTTTTTTTTATTCACAAGATCATTGTGCTAAGCTCCAGTACATCAGAGTGAGAATTTAAATAATTGCTTCAATAATAATACACTAAAATCTTTAAATATTTTGGGTAGTTTTCCCATGTGCCAAGTATACAATCCATTTCGACACTGACATGAGTCAATCTATACCTTTATATCAAATTCACTGAGCATGAAAATTTTGCTTCCTTAACTTTTATAAATTCATGATGTTTGAAAATTTCCTTTTGATGTGAATTCGACAGTAGAGCGTAGTAATTTAAGATTATTCAATCCTAGCTGCCTTCAGGTAGGAAGGAATTTTTATTATATTAAGTGTCTGTAGATTTTAAAAGGTAAACACGTGGATTAAATGCAATTTTTTTGTAGTCTAAACGGTTACAGGTCGCCGATAAAATAATTTTCTGTATCAGTTTGAACGCGTATTGAATTTTGAGCTCGCATTTTTGTTTAAATCGTTGATTGCCCAGAATAGGAACTTTCAAGTTGATGCTCACCATGATGAATTGAAACTTTTAATAATTTTGTTAACACTGGAATATACCACCCAATTGGAGTTTGTTCCTAAGGAGTTAATGAAAATTAAAGAGGAGATTTGCTGTATCAAGGAGGATTTTTGCTGTATCAAAGTGAGAATTTCATGAAGTCAGCTACAATACTCGATGTATAAATTTCGTTTTTGAAGTTGCAAGCGTAATGCATTTAATATTTTTATAAACTCTTAAATGATGCTGTCCATTCTCGTCGGTAATTCAAACTGAATTATTGTGTAACACTGAGAGTGTGTTCTTGCTTAGGCAAAGTTAACGAGTTAGCTTCACGGAAATATGAGCGTTTCACATTGTCGGAAATGTACAATATTCCATATGGAGACTTTATTTTCTGTTAGATGGATTTAATACAGCGTGAGAATTGAAATGAAAAGCATTGCAGTGAATACATGGAATTTATCTTAACAATAAGAATCAGCGTGACAGTCTGCGGTGCAGCGAAGCTATGTAATTTATGGCCGTTCTGAGCCAAGGCTATAAAAGTCTCTTGTGCGTCAAGTTAAGTGTGGTATTACGTGAGGTTATAATGTAGGATATGAAAGTAAGAAATGTCTGAGAGAGTATGATCAGTAACATTGATTTATAAATGTGTCGTATCAAAAAATGACGAGTTATTTGAGTCAAACTGGTGAAGGTGTCAGCAGCGTTGTGTGGGAATTTCTTGATCACTCTTTCCCCATAATGTTGTTGACGCTGACGCTGGTCATTCTCAAACATCATTGGTATACGTCATTAATTTCATTTTTTGTTCATTGTCATGTAGGCATGATAATTATTAGGGTGATAATTCCCTTAATGCGTTGTTTAACGACGTTAGTGAAACTTTGAAACAGAAAGAATATATACAAATCGTATGTACGAACGATGTCGTCGAGCAACGTGGAATCATTTAAATGTGCTGCTCTGAATCTGGGGCTGAGAATCGGATAAATTTTGTGTTATGTCTATTTTATTTCTGCATTTCTTTGTATGTCGGTATTGCTAGAATGTCGGATCGCTAGAAAAGCCTTCGCGGCCGAGTATAACGTAAAGTCCGATGACCTGATAGTACCCAATGTATGTGTAATTTTTTTTTGGTATGTCGGTATTGTTAGAATGTCGGATCGCTAGAAAAGCCTTCGCGGCCGAGTATAACGTAAAGTCCGATGACCTGATAGTACCCAATGTATGTGTAATTTTTTCTGGTGTGTCGGTGTTGTCATAATGTCTGATCGTTAGAAAAGCCTTCGCGGCAGAGTATAATGTAAAGTTAGACGCCGTGACAATACCCAATGTATATGTGTTTTTTTTTATTGGTGCGTATTCAGGATTTCGGCCTACAAGGTAAATCTCCTGCGAGTTCGTACATCATGTGTAATAATGTTCATATAGTCTTGTGAGGTGATTTGACCGATTAGTAACACCGTCGAACGAATTTCGGCTTTGTCTAGAGTTGGTTGAGGATACCGGAAATCAAATAGTTTATGTGTGTATGTAGGAATTCTTCGCGTAGCTCACGTCCGCCTCACTCAAGGCAGATTTGAAGGAAACCGAGGAACCATTCTTACGTTGAGCGACCATGTAATGCGCTGTCTCTCGATTACCAAGTAACCATGTTAGACAATTAAACGCGTATTTTCGGAAGTTGATCTTAGCACTATAACGCGAACCTAAGGGGTTGATGTCATGCTAGTCGCCGAGCTGACTGAGAACAAAACCTGAAGGTCTTCGCAAATAAATGTGCTTCATTTTCTACAATTATAATGAAAGAGCTTATGAGCTCCAACGTGGGAGTCCTACGCGTATTGACGCAGTAATCTACAGGATTTGTCCGCGATTTGACGCAACGAGGATCTACGGAATTTTCCACGAGTTCACGTGACGCAAAGGATGAATTTTTTAATGGAAAAGCTTCAGTAACCGATTCTCAGCAAGGGGGGCCCTCCCCCGGATCAGTAGCAGGCCAGGATCAGTAGCAAGCCAGGATCAGTCGCAAGCCGAAGAGGAGTAGCAAGTCACAGGAACAACAACAACAAGCTGAAGCTAGGCGCGCAGAAGGAGCAACAGCAAGTTTGTTGCAAGGAAACGTCTACGTTGAATCACAGGATGAAATGATAATCATGAGGAAGGAAACTTGAGGTTGGAAAATCACCTCCATTTGAGATCGTGTTTTTAGGTGGATTGCAACCGAGAAAGCTGAAAGGATGTCTCTGCTTGTAACAAATTCGCCGATTTTTCGTTCTCTAATTGATATGTTTATCTATGTCGATGAATTGCCAAGAGCAATTCGAGAATAATATGTCGTGTGTGTTTTATTTGATGCGTGTAAGTTGTCGGATATGTGCGGTACCTTTACTGTGTTCTTTGCTATTTGCGTACTACAATAATGTGTGTAAGAGATGCGTTTCAATTATTTACTGTGTCAGGTATCAATGAATTTTTCATAAATGTGTCAACATTGGCGTGTTACAAGAAGGTAAATGATGAGGTGATATGTAAGGATATTTTCATGTCGGGAAAAGCGAAGGGATTAAAAAATGGGGGCGAATACTTTCTAAATTTTTAACGTAAAGGGTACGTCACGGTTATAATTTAAATTGACGGATGAAAATTTGCACCAACTTTGCAAGTTGGCACAAATTTTTCTGGGGCGATGCGGGTATTGTTGGGAAATACTTTCGGAAACAAATTTTGGAAATACTGTACTCGGGGAAATACTTAACGTTATTGTTGGGAAATACTTTCGGAAACAAATTTTGGAAATACTTTACTCGGGGAAATACTTAACGTTATTGTTGGGGAAATACTTCACTCGTGCAATTTTTGGAAAATACTTCGCTTTAGGAAATGTCTAAAAAACCGTTATCACTGTTATTCTTGAGCGTGAGAATGTCGACCAAAGTTTATCCGTGTGTGTAAGGACAATTCGTCACTGTTCGGTCGGAAAAACAAGCGGCGATTGTTTGGGGTAGAGGTAGGCGTGTCATATTTCGCGGCCTCAAGTGCGGCGAGCCCAGGCATAGAGAACGACGCACATACGAACACACGCACGATACAAGCGCACCCAAGCCAAGGCTTTGCAGGGCAAGGAGGCGGACGTGACGTCTGAACGACAGGCCCGCACAATCGGAGCCAATCGCCGCTCGCCAAAGCTATGACGCAAGAAGGTGTGTCTCAACACGCACCAATGAGAGTCCCAGACGTCAGAATAAGCAAGGATTCCGCCAATGAGGTTGCAGATGCTGCCTCTGTAGAATGGAAGCGTGGAGAACGATCTCGAAAGAGGGAAGCGAAACATATATAAGGATGCGAGAGGAAGCCTCGTGAGGAATTTTTTGAACACACGTGAGAGACTGCGCAAGACGTCTGAGGGTGTTCTACACAATAGGCCAGCCTCGTCGGCTGGCCTTATACCCAACGGCAACTTGAAAGTTAATAATTCGAGGAACATAAAACAACGTTGGACGTCGGAAGTCATTGGAGCACCGTCTTACAAAGGAAGCCTAATCGAAGTAAACCAGCCTCGCATCGGGGATCGTCATGAATAAACGCGTCGGAGATTCAACCAAGAGCAATCAACATCTGTGCATCGGGGTCGAACGCACAATCAACTTCAGCGGCAGTCGTCAACATTGCAAATGGCAAACAGTTAAGATCGCTCACCAACACTGCAAAGTTCAACGCATGAAACTGCAATGAATCAGCTCACAACCGCTTCAAGGGATCAGCTACCCGTAGAAAGAAGCGGGGAAGGGCACCACTGCAGCGAGGTAGCAAGAGATCAGCCTACGCCAGCAGCAAGCCTAAGCTGCGACGCGGAACATCAGCAGTGAGCAATAACATCGGCTGTGAACGACGCGGAACATCAGCAGTGAGCAATAGCATCGGCAGTGGATACCCATCAGTGAATCATTTATTATCAAAAGGGCGAGTGTTTTATAGTTGTGAGAGCTCTTTTAGGTGGTGATTGAAGTTCAAATTCAGATGTAGATCAGCACACAGAAAAGTGCTTTTCAGAGTATCGCGAGGAATCATCTAATTTTTGGCTATCAATTTCCTGTGTCTATTTAGTCGAGGATCGACTTCCCGTTGTATGATTCGACACCGTGTCACAATTCCAGGTTAAATCGTGATGTGTTATTCTCGCAAATATTATGATTTGTGTTACTGTGGATGCGTGAATCGTTGTCAACGAGGGAGTATTTGTAACTTGAATGCTCGGTAAGCATCACCTTTGTGTCATGTCGTGTTTAAATATTTGCGGCGGTAGAAACTTACGTACTTTTCATTGACGCCGTTGTGCCATTTCAAAACGTGTTTCCCAATAAATTCGTGTTAATCTTGCTAACTCTTTTATTCTCCAAGTCTGGTATGCAGGTGTACGCAAGCATAAAGGATAATACTATAACATGTTTGGGGGTTGAGACTCCCCCTGCGTGCGTGATTAGTAACCCTTTTCACGTATCGCGACACACTGGAGCATAAATGAACATTCAACGGCAGCTCGAAACGCACTGAGTTCTGATGCTTCTCAATTCTCTTACAAAATCTTAGCTTACAAGACGCACGATGCTATTTATCGCCAAAGAACACGAAAATACTTGATACATTTACATATACAGAAATAAATAGATAGGGTATCATCTGTTTTTGCGCATCGACGTTTAGGCAGACGGGTATCATCTATTTCGCGCACGCTGTATTTCCGGGGAATTTCAACAGTTTGAGATGGTTCGAAAATATGTTGAAATAATGGGTTGTGGTAATAAAGGGAGCGCGCAGTTGAGAGTATTGAAGACGCAAAAGACGACAGACAAATATCTGCATTAATAGGAGTCAGGTTTTTAGCTGTTTTTTTTTGTCTGTGCAGGTGCAGGTGGCTGGGATTGTCACAGAGGGACTCGTGTGAAACCGCCATCAGAAGCGCAAACCACTGAACCGGCAGAAGACAAACTCTGCAAAAACCGGGAGTACCATTCCCCCACCACCAAATGTCTGAAGTAATGCTCAGTTTAGACAACTTTTAGTCGAAATTATTTACAGTTAAGCATAACTGTAAATTCAATTTTCTTGATATATCTATACACCAAAAAATATAAATAAACCATATATTTTATTGGCTTATGATTTTTTTTATTTTTTGAGGTATAGATATAGATATCAAGAATAACATGTAGATGAGCGTTAAAAGGGAACCATGCAAACTTGATTTGATATATCTGTATATCATGAAATAAAACCAAACCATAATATATTGGTTTATGGTTTATTTTTAATTCTGATGTATAGATATATCAATAATAATTTATACAGATATATAGCGTAGATAAGCTTTAAAAGGAAACTCCGTATACTTGACTTGGTATACCTATATGTCTATAAATAAAAAAAAAATGATTAATTTTATTGGTTTATGGTTTACTTTTATTCCATGATATATAGATAAATCAAGTAATAAAAGTATACCATAAACAATGAAATAGATATATGTAATGTAGACGAGCTTTGAAACGGAACTCTGTGTATCTATATATCAAGAAATGAACCATATTTTTTTGGTTTATAATATATTGTCATTTCTTGATATATACATATATCAGGAATAAAACATATGTACAGGGTGTTTGGTAATTCGATGCACTTATTTTACCTCCACACAGAAAAACGCTATATATAAAGATTTTTATGAGCAAACTTAGAAAACTCCTTCGTTTTTGAGAAATGATGACCAAAAATAGTTTTAGATTCCCGACGGAATAGTTTAAAACGCGCGCCAACAGCCTGCTTAAGAAGTTAGATTTTACTCGTTCTGCATGGTAAGCCTATTCTCACGGGAATCTAAAATTATTTCATGTCACAATTTCTCGGAAACGGAGTTTTTAAGTTTTTCCGTACTCGTGAAAATCGTTTTATTTTGTGTTTTGCTATGTTGATGGTTAAAATACGTGCACCGAATTACACAACACACTGTATACATATATATAATGTTTATGAGCGCTCTGTGATAGCGAATTAAATTCTCATGCCTATTTTTATGTAGGGAATATTTGTAACAGGAAGTATTCTAGTCGGACTGTGATTGCATCTTAAATTCCAGTATTATTCTGGTGTTCCAGTTATAAGGAAGGCTGTGATCAAATTTTCCCGTACGTTTTTATTGAGAGAATTTTTGCATTAGAAATTACTAACTGAGAGGGATTCCTTCTCCTTTCTAATGTCTTGCATATAACTCATGTGCTTATAAACTCCCGGTTGCACGTGGTTTGGTCTCATTTGATGTACAATATTGTACTGAGTTTATTGGGACAACACATTCACTATGCATTAAGTGTGAATGTATTGTAAGATCCAAAACTTCCAGTGCGATATTGTACAACCCGTGAGGCAAACCACGGGCAACCGGGAGCAATTTTTTTACCCATAATCCACGGACGGCCAGCCGCGATTCGAATTTGGTTTGAAGTTGGGTTAAGCCCCCTCCAGACCTTGCATTACCATGTTGCTTGATGCCGCTTAGACGAGCTGTAGATAGCCCTCCGACCGCTTGAGAAGCCGATTTTACATGCCCACCAAGAAGCTGAGCGTTCCTGATTGCTGTCGTAGGGCGACGCGAGTCAGTGTGAGAGCAGCAGGCATTGCGGCAGGTCGTGTTGGTGGCGCGCTCCGCGATGACTGACGAGCTATAGCTGCTATACGCGGGAGTGAGTGGCTCCCGCGTATAGCTCGCAAGCATCTTTCCCTCTCAGAGCTCTTGAGCAACTGAATGCCATTGCAGTGCGGGCTTTCCCACAAGCCAGTCTGGTCATCAGCGGTTCTTTTGCAGCGCCACTCCGACGTCCAGAGGCAACATGGTAATGCAAGGTCTGGAGGGGGCTTTAGAGGCGAATGGAGTGGATACCAGCGGTTCTGAGGCGGTAACCGGCCGTTAGGTAGGGCGGAACAACGGCGATTCGCGTGCAGTTTTGTGTCCGAAAAAGTGGACATTTGACCCTTAACCTGCGCGTAATACAACTAAAAAACGCCTCGGAACCGACGCGTACCCACCGGCGAAAGATCCTTGATTTTCAATTGGGATAGTATAAAAAATAAAAAAGCAAAAGACTATTGAAAAAAAAGACTTATAACTATTCAACGTGCAGTAAATGCATACAATTGTAAGTAAAATCATGTTGCAGAATCTATTCCTAAACTATCACGGGAATATTTTCAGTAGTGTCAGATCCTTCCATGGGTTATGCGATGCTGATATCTGTATGCAGGCATATATAAACGTTTAATAGAGTACTAGCAGTAGAATGCCGTCATCAATGAAAATACTTTGAGAAATTACTTTAGTGTAAAACTTTCAAATTTGGGAAAGTTGTATTAGTTTACACATCTAAATTGTCCCTACTAGAAGTTAATGAACAGCATGCCTTCTCTATTGGACAAAACACTCCTAATGTACTTATTACTAGGCAAAACGCTGTGTGTAACTTTAAATGGGAGCTATTCGCATCTAGCAAAATAGGACAACAATCAACTTTTAAGTAATGTTTACTCATAGATTCAATGTTCTCAAATTTATCACCACAGAGCTGCCAAGAGCTTTCACAATGATAAACTAGAAATATTTTTTAAGCGAAATTACTAAAAAATAAATAAGCAAATACAGTGACTCTCAAATTTACCATTATACCCTACTCAAATGAAAAAATTCAAATACAATCGTTAATTTGAGAGTTACTGCCCTTGCTTTTTTATTTCTTTTGAGATTATACAAACGAATAAAATTCAAATTGTATCAGTATGTACTTTCGTGAAGCGATGTTGAATCGCAATCAAAGCTATGAGAAGAGTGTGACACTGACAAACTAACTCAATAAGAGTGGAAGTCAATGTGGCTTATTCTATTGACAAATGCCTCTATACTATTATTATTATCATCATCATATTTCCCTGTTTAGGGATCTCAAGAAATAAAGAAAATGACATCAAGATGGAAAAGAATAAGTAACATTTGGTATGAAAAGAAAGGAATGAAAAATCTATACATGAGTTTCCTTGCACAAAGAAACAACGATTGAAGGAGGTTTACGAAAGACAAACATTGAATAAGAAAATAATAGTGCTGACAACTTTCTATCAGAGAAAAAGATGGTCAGTGAATAAAAAACCTAATTTTATTTAATTCTCATACATTCAATACTTATATCCCTCGAGGAAGACTGAAAAATCTTTCAGATCTTCACAGCGAGCAGTGTTGTGACCGCATGGCTGAGGAAAACTTTTCTATGTTACGCACAGCATCTAATAATTTAGACTTGCACATTTTAGAATCTCTTTTTATCTCTAAAGAAAAAACAGATCTCAATAGCGTTACTGGTTCTTATCCATCATAAATTTACTTGTAGATTTTTATTATGCCCATGTATTTTATATAGAAAAGACTGATTTTGTCCTATACTTCTTTTTATTTGTTTTTTATTTGTTTGACTGATTTTCAACTTTGCAGACTGTTTACTAAAGATGGAGCTGGTCTCTGAAACGTTTTATAGAATTGATTTGAATTTTAAATTTATAGTACGTGAGAAATTTTAATTAAATATGATTTCAATACGTGGTGCTTTCTTCGTTTATGAGCTTTTTTTGATTGAGCTTTCTTAGATTGAACTTGAGCTTTTTTACATTAAACTTGAGCTTTTTACATTGAACTTGGGCTTTTTACTTTGAACTTGAGTTTTTTTACATTGAACTTGAGCTTTTTTACATTGAACTTGAGGTTTCTAAAATAGAACTTGAGGTTTTTCAAACAGCTCAGTTTTTTCATAAAGCTCACTGTTTTCAAAAAGCTCACGTTATATAACTAGGTCACATTTAATTTAAAAAACTTCAAGTTCAATTTGAAAAACCTAAGCTCAATTTGGAAAACCTAAGTTCAATTTGAAAAACCTAAGTTCAATTGGAAAACCTCAATTTCTATTTGAAAAACCTCAAGTTTTATTTTAAAAACCTCAAGTTCAATGTAAAAAAGCTCAAGTTCAATGTAAATAAGCTCAAGTTCAATGTAAAAAAGCTCAAGTTCAATGTTAAAAAGCACAAGTTCAATGTTAAAAAGCTCAAGTTCAATGTAAAAAGCTCAAGTTCAATGTTAAAAAGCTCAAGTTCAATGTTAAAAAGCACAAGTTCAATGTTAAAAAGCTCAAGTTCAATGTTAAAAAGCTCAAGTTCAATGTAAAAAAGCTCAAGTTCAATGTTAAAAAGCACAAGTTCAATGTTAAAAAGCTCAAGTTCAATGTTAAAAAGCTCAAGTTCAACGTTAAAAAGCTCAAGTTCAATGTTAAAAAGCTCAAGTTCAATGTTAAAATGCGCAAGTTCAACGTTAAAAAGCTCAAGTTCAATGTGAAAAAGCGCAAGTTTAATGTGAAACAATTTTAGAAACATAAGCTTTTCAAAATTTATCTTGATCGGTTTCAAAATATACTTGACATTTTTAAAAATAAACTTGATCTGTTTTGAATTAAACTTGAGCTTTTTAAAAACAAAAATGAAAAAGCGTAGGTAACCGTATTGCTCTAAGTGTAATACTAAAAATATGTTAATACTGTTACCTCACCTTACTACAGTAGTACATATTGATTTTGTACAAATTTAGTTTCCAGTAATTTTCTTGTGCTGTCATTTCCAACATTATTACTCTGTCTGATGTAGCTTTGAGTATTAGATTTGCATTTTATCAATATGACTGAAAATATTTTTCTGTATAATTTTAGCCTGAACATGTTCGTACATTGAAACGTCGTTTTAGTAGACTACAGAGTTAAAGAAGTTTTTGACAATTGACATTGTTTCAATAGAAATATGTTGAGGGAATTTATTACTACTTTAACACATGATGAACTGGAATGATTTGGTTAGGTTGAAAATTATCACAAACTAGTTCAAATATGTTATTAGTGTGGGAAACCCACACAAATAGGTTCAGTACGACAATGTCAATTGCAAGGTTTATTGTCCTGCAAGTTGAAACAAAAAAAAAACCTTCAACGGAACAAAGAAGGTAAATTTTAGGAAATGTACTACTCTAAATTTTAACGTTATAGAGGTACACGCGAATAGGAATTACATATTCATTTATTTATTAAAGGGTTAAAATCTAAAACCGTGGCGATTTGGCGTCCCCTTGTACGGCGTTGGTTATGCCACCGCTGCAGCTACAAATGAAATGCGAGGAGCAGTAGACTTCTGCGGGGATCTTCCTCCACGTACAAAGAAAGTGGCCCAGGTCCTTGCCGGTCTCGGCGTCGAGGCAGGTGAACGGCTGCCTTAAGCCAGCTTGGGCAGTAGGCTTACAAGTAGCCTCAGATCAATAAAGTAGAACTTTCAAGTGACGGCTTCGCTGCAGTTAGACGCGTCGAATTAAAGACCAGGCGTCCAGTTCGACGTGCGACCCGCTGATCCGCGTCCTCACCCACTGTTATTAAAGAGGTTAAGTTGACGATACTGCAAGGAAGGATGGACTGGTTAAAGAAAATGGAAAGCAGCTGGGGCCTTAATGGTTCAACTTTAGTATAGAGGTACAACCAAAGCACAATCAAACACAGCAATGCTAACCTGAGTGAAAGTTGTGCCTCAGTGTGATGGACACTTCCGGAGTTCAGAATGAAGAGGTAAATGGAGCAAAGCAAAGAAAAAGCTCATGTAGAGCCGAAACAGATGAATCAAGAGTTAGATGTTCAAGTAAAGATTTACCCAGAGCCCTAGACAGCCTACTAGCTGTCAGCCGGCAGCCCCAGGTAAGTAATTTAAGGAGAAAATTAAGGTAAGTTGAGCCAAATCGGCTCTTTAGTAAGTTTAAGAAGGCAATAAAGTTAAATTAACACGCACACTCACATCCACACAATAGCTGCAAGGCCAGAAATAAGTAAATCGAGCAAGTAACATAGGTATAGTAAATTAAGTGGCAGAAAAGTCGGCCAGTAACGACCAAGTAAATGAACAAGAAGGAACAAGCAGTTAAATAAGAGGAAGTGGGCGAGGAAGCACGAAGAACGGCGAGAAACCGCTGGGCCCGCGCCGCAGGATCGACTGTCAGGTGAGTCAACGAGAAAATCTCGCTACCCACAAGCGCGGCGGTTACAACCGGGGACGCCAATATAAATCGCTCACAATTAGTGACGCACACATTGCGTATGCAATAGTAGGAAGTTCAAATAGTATCATGCCGAAAAACAGCTAAGGCAGCTCTCAGCTCACCTGCCTAAAGCCACTTTGATCTGAAAGGAAAGGTCTAACCCCAATGCGCCTCTCAGGGCAATGGGGAACGTTCAAATTCTCCATATTAGATTGCGAACAATCTTCTGAATTAATAATGCTCATGACAATCCTCGAATGCTTCTACTGCACAAGCAATCAAGAACATAATTTGAGCTTCTGCAAAGACATTGTAGATAGGTAGTGGGATGTTAGCAAAGGCTTTTCAGAAAGTAGCTATCAGTAGAAATAAGTTGGAGTGAGCGTGAGAAAATTTTGAATTTTATTTTACCTTAAAGATGATGCTAGTGTCCGTTTAAAGTTTGATTCAGAAATACACCACACCACATCTATAAAAACACAGCTGGGGTGACTTAGAATAGAATTTGTAATGTCAACACATGCGTTAAAACTAGATCTTATTAAGTTCATCATTTTTTACTATTTTATGCAGTTGGAAACTGCTTTCGTTGATGCCTTATCTGTAACAACTTTTTGGGTTTAAAAATATAATAGTAATCTGAATGTACAAATAATTTTCACAAACAAATATATTACTAGAATGTAATTTGGTAAATGTTCAACCATAATCGATTTTCCACTTTTCGGTGCCTAAACATAGCTAATTAGATCGAAGTAAACAACTTTTCTTCTATGAACTTTCCGTCGCAAATTAGTATTAAACGAATAAATATTTATGTTTTGCGTCTTGCAAATCCTAATTATGAATAAAAGAGCAAAGAAAGTCGCTTTTAAATTCAACATTCTTATTATTACAGTCTAATACTAAAAGAAGAACGTTTTGACCTGTTAGGTCATTTTCAACTTCTGTCGAAAGAAAATCACAAAATCGAATAAAATTTCAAGTACAATTGCAGACAATGAGGAAAAATAAATAAAATAAATGACCTAACAGGTCGAAACGTTCTTCTTTTAGTATTAGACTGTAATAATAAGAATGTTGAATTTAAAAGCGACTTCCTTTGCTCTTTTATTTATAAGTATTAAACGAGTTATAACGGTAGGTTTAGTTTAGGTGGCATATGTTTGGGTACTCTGAAATTTATTATTTGCCGGCCCCACAGAGCCTGAACCCACTTCTAGGAACTTTTAGGTAACAACATAATGGAAATTTTCACCAAAAAAAAACGATTATAGCGGTAGGTTAACTTTCGTCCTTAATGGCGGGAATGCGCTCGATCATTCGAGCGAATTGAAAGGGAGAGTCCATTGTAGTGTTGCCATCAAACGCGCTCGATGAATTACTTTCCGCTTCAAACACTAGAATTGCGGTCAGTAATTTACCGCTATAACTCGTCAAATACTCATTTGCGACGGAAATTGCATGGAAGAAAAATTGTTCATCTAGCTATGATTAGGCACCGAAAATGGAAAATCGATTATGGTCCTCTCCAGAACATTCACCAGTTTTTTCATGTAGTGATTTCACAAGGTTATACTTTCCACCAGAAGGAAAGTCACTTTGAAAATTTGCATCTACATTCAAACTAATCTAAATAATTCTTATACCAACATTTTGAAAATTATATGATCCAATGAGATATATTACCTTAGTTTTCAATAAGTGAGCATTGAATGCTTCACATTTCATCAAGATAGGCCTTCCAGAGCTGGACTCAATGGTAATATTTTTAAGCTATTAGACACCGTTATCAATAAATTTTTAGTCTCTCAGAAAACAATTTGCACCATCACAAATACAAACAAAATTGGCAGCAGCAAGTTACCAAAAATTTCCAGAGAGTAATTATCAGCACAAATAAATCTGAGGGTAGAAAACATTTTCTATTAAAAATTTGCTCAAACCATGATTTTGCTGGCATGAATCAGCAGCTTGATTTACACATCCATTTTTATCCCCACTATTTTAAGAAACGCAGCTGAAGTAAATCATTTAGTAATATTGATGGTACCAAACAACTAACGTAACTTCTTTATACCCTAATCACCTTAATACTTTGAAGCGATCTAAACAGTAAACAGTACCAACGCTCAAATTTGGACCACTGCAATGAACAACTTACTTGGTTCAGATTCGGCGCATCTCCGTCCTTGGGAATTAGCGCCCTTCAATGAACAACTACGAGCTATGTGATACCTCAATATTACGTTAAGCCCAAATGCAAGTTCAAAATCACGAAGGTTCCCATAATTTTTCTATGTTGATTCACTAATTTAAAAATATTTCATTAATAAAAGCTGTGAATTTATAAAGGTAGGCTTGTATTTTTCAATACGTATGTTCGTTTTCAATCACTGCACATAAAGTTTTTTGTTACAAAATAGCTCAATAAGGTTTAGAATTGTTACAAATACGAACGTGATAAACAATTGAACTCTCGTATTCTAACTCTTTTAAAAACCAGCAGGCGGTCCAGAAACAGTTTTGTGGAAACTACAGAAATTTCTTGAGCGCCAGTTAAAAGACTTAAGTTTACCACTCGTAAATTTTGAAAGATTGCATCTATTGACTTCAAATTACTCTCAAATGAAAGATCAAAGCATTTTCTATTAGCTCATGAACTGATAAAAAATGCTTTGACCGGCAGGCCGCAGCCGAGACGGTACAGAAAAGGTTTCGTGGAAACTACAGAAATTTCTTGAGCGAGCAGTCAAAAGACTTAAGTTTACCACTCGTAACTTTCCGTTTTGCTCTTTCGTTTGAAAGCAATTTGATGTCAATAGGCGTATTCTTTCAAAAGTTACGCGTGGTGAACTTAAGTCTTTTGACTGAGCGCTCAAGAAATTTCTGCAGTTTCCACAAAACTGTTTCTGTACCGTCTCGGCTCTGGCCTGCCGGTTTTTAAAACGAGAAATATTTCAAAGCCTGAGTTACAAAATGAGTAGTGCCTGAAATACATTTAGTTTATTGGAATTAAAATATAATAGTGCCTGAATGAGATATTTAGAAGTTATCTTAATATTTTATAAACATATATACCACTATAGTCCTGCATTTTTTAACTTCACAGTTTCACTTTTAGTATAATGTATAAAGAGTTTAAAATTAAAACATATGAAATTAAATTCAAACCATTTCAAGCCTTAGTTAAAGAATTTGAACTTCATATTACAATGCATGAAATTAAAATGCATAAATATTGAAAAATTGTATGTGAAAATCCAATTGAAATATCTAAGCTTCGAATTAAAGCTTTCACTTTCACAATAAAAGAACCAAAGCTCAAATTTACATCATATGAAGGTTACGTAAAGTAATTCATGTAATTTAATTTGACCACAAGTAGTACAAAACATAATTTTATCTGAGTTGTCCTTGATTAAACTTATTCATGGGCTATCTATCATTCCCGTTAGTTTCAAATTATGACGTATAGTCTTAAAAACAACCGTTGTTTTACCGTGTTATTTCTACGGTAGGAATGACAGTCAAAAATCGACGGTAAATCACGGTCATCATCGTCGGCGGGCATTTTTAGCGTTTAAAATTACTGTTGATCACTGGTAATATATATAACGTCGGAATACTTCGATGAAAGATGAAAACCGATCATAATTACCGTTACGCTGGCGATAAAATTCGGACTGGGCATGCATGCCAGGAAGTAGAACAAAGTACCTGTATAAGTTCTGCGATACAAAACTTTGTGATAGAAGAAGAAAGTGGAATTCCACTTTAAGTTGCCCAATGCTTCCGAATACTGTGAGACGAACACAGTATAGCAGTATAATACCAATAGCAAACAATATCAGTTATGATTTGGTGTGTGGGGAACGTGTAATTTTTAACCTTGTATACTTTAATTTATCATATTTTAAGCGTCATCAGATGAATTATGAAAAGGATGGATGATTAATCATATCTTGGAAGAAATGTTTTACATATCTACAGATATGTCCTTTCGATGAAGCAAGATTTGGAGGCGGATGAGTAACGCTAATGCTCCCATGTTACATTCAGAATTCTTAGTTTCATTTTCTGTTTTGTTCAATCAATTATTAATTGTATGCATGATGAATATGGTCATGATTGGTTATGATTAGTTCAAATGTAAACTATTTCTAAACTAATTTCACAGCAGGTGTTAAGGATCCAGTAGAAGTTTAGGCTTAACAAGGAGCCGTTGTGAAATGTGTTTCTGCTTACAGTGCAACATATACTGGCAAGGCACTTTTGCTCCTATGAGTGAGAGAACTTCTGTGTCAGTGTGTGTATTTTCAGCGTCGTTTGGCTAACTAAAGGTATTTCTCCCGTTATGCTGATGCAAAAGGACATCCTAATGCTTGAATTTGGGTGTTGTGTGAGCTGCGATGTATGTGTCTGCAGCAAAGTTTTTCGAGCTTCGATTGTTGCAGAATGTTTGTAATACTAGCAGATCATCCCATAAGTTCTGTATGAGTATGGAAAAAGTAACAAGTGACCAAATGTTGTATTTAAGATTCAATTATCAATGTACGTTCTCTGATCATCTATGTATTCCTTCCATTTATAAACAAGCTTATTGATTCCATTATTTCAAAATTCTTTCAATTTTGATTCACATAACTCACATATATCAGTTTCATCCTCCCATTGCGTTTCAAAAGCTGTCTCTTCCAAATGATTTTGTGAACTACGAAACAAATGGTAGACTCGTAAAACATTGTGTGCCTCAAATGATTTTCGGGGTTTCCATGATAACAGAATTTTAATTTAAGGAGAGTAGCCCCATTGATTTGGTTTAAATCATCAAATATATCAAAACTTCGATATTTTGCCGCAGTAGGAAGTGTAAGGGGTCCGGTAAGTCCAGTGAAGAAATGAGGTTTGTACTCTCACTCGTTCACAGGGCACATCAGCCGGCACGTCATGGCACGACGTTGCTTTGTAAGCTCCATTGTCTCTTTATTACTGTATAAATTGCATGGGCCTTAGCTGGCCCCACAAATAAATTGAAAAAGAAAAATAAGCTTTTTACTTTCCTTCATTTTGTCTCTTTTGCATCTTCTCCGTCAGTTTTTGAGCTACAAAGATGAAATGGGTATCATTAGATGTAGAAAGACTCTGGCAATAAGGTAGTGGCTTTAAGCGTTTCGAATTTTGCTTTCAATCAAAAGTTGTGACGTTACATGTACAAAATTTTACGAAAAAAGTGAATGTTTTGGAATTCTTCATAAATTCTAAAGTGAGAATTTTGAAAAATTTGATCCATCACCATATTGCCCGATCGAGTCTTCCAGTAATACTCATTTCATCAAAGTGGCTCAAAAACTGACTGAGAAGATACATTTCAACACCCTCACGCTCCTGAAATTTCATTTTCTGTGCGTATCATGTTTTCTATGAGGAAAATCGAATTTTTCTAATGAAACCATAAGTTCTTATGTTTGCATTTTCTACGTGTATACCAAATTTCACGATTGCAGGTCCAATTATAAAATATTTTGACATGGAATACTCTTCCCTTAATTTAATTTTAGTATAATTCATCTGTGAAATAAAATTTAATTCGTTTCAATGTATCTAAGCATAAAAATAATGATAAGCTCCATTGGACATCATGAAATACTCGTAAAATTTTGTTTTATATGAAAAAGGTGAAATTTGCCAGAACTAATGGGATGACTTGAAAATTATGTTTTTAAAGCTGATGCATTTGTGATGTGTGGTTTACCTCCTCAATTTAGTTCCGTTCAATGTGAGTAATTCTGTTTCTATACCAAGTTAATCCTTAGCCGTTTTTATTTTTCCTCTGTTGAGTCATTGTTGATCGGTCTTGAAACTTTTTTGGAGTTTCGTGATTTTTTAAAATTAATACGATTTTCAGGGAAAACTTTAGCGTTCTTATTTTCCATGAATGTTTTCATTTTTTCTCTTACAAAATACAAATCTGCTTCACCATTTTTATGGTAAAATATGAGCCTCTATCTTTTTTTATTTCATACTGAAATGAAACTCCTGTTGTTTAATTAGTTGTGGCAAATGAATATTTTTTCGTTATATTACATATAGTACCAGTCAACAGTGTGACGTTGATAGTCATGTCAACGTCGACATAACCTTTGGGCGTAGTAAGTTTTAGAGTTTGTTGAATTCTTGAATATAGTCAAGTGTAACACTCCACAACAAGTGAGGCTATGAGTTTAACAAGTATTTGTACGTCTGTGATGGCGAGGGTATTTCATGCTGTCCAGTTAAGTGCAGCGTTTGTTTTTACTTTTCCTCGGGAGAGTTCTGAGCTGTCAGCAGCGGAAAATGCTTTATTCCTTTGGGGTGTCTAACAATTATGTTTTATATTCCAAGCTGCCACAGGTTTTTTATTTTAAAACTGCATGCCCAAATGGTTTTATTTTGTGTTGTGTTGTGTGACAACAAAATTTTGTAGTGTGTTGTCTGGTTTTATTTCGAATATAATCAATAGGTTTTGTTCTAATGTCAGAATCAGACGTTAGTTTTGAAATAGAGATTTCGTTTTTTCTCCAGTTGTGGCAATATCCCTTCCAACGTAGAGAAGTTAAAATTAATTAACTCTAGATAAAACCGCGTCGGTCACGGAATCGAAATTCGACTTCGATTGTGCTCAGTCACATTCAAAGAACATTCTTCACCAAGGAGATGGAAAAGAACTAAGAGATAAAAATTAGTTCTACGTGAATGGACTGCACTGGGTTGAGTCCATTCAGGTGTTGCGCTAGGTTGTGAGCAGTAAATGTTTTAGAGTTCAGCTCATTTAATGAGTTGTGTAGGTACATGCATTTTTCCATGCTGAAAAAGATATATCCTTTGGAGACATTTAGATGAAAAATTTGTATTTTTTAGAGGAAACGCAATGAACAACTGAATAGAAAAGCTATAGGATGAAAGCTAAAGTGGAAACACGGCACGTTTGTGGTCGTGCACTGGCTTCACTTTCTCGGTTGTTGGAGAAGTCTTAATTCTACTGGAAAGGTCAATGAAATTAACAGCGAATAGTCCTAACAATTAAAAACGAATAACTAAATGAAGAAATGAGAAGAAATGAAGAGGTTCTCACACCTCAGCGGAAATGAATGTCAAAGATCCTTTGGATTAACTGCTATAAAGTGTTATATTTAGTTTTCTCTGTGTTTCACGTTTTTCTGACTAATTTATGCATTATATTTTCATCATAATATTTCGAATCAACGATAATGGATGCCCCATGTAGAAACTTCCGACATCATCGTTAAATTTCTGTCTATGTGCTATTCAACCGAGTTCACAACAGAAATTTTTATCCCGTAATAATTTCAACGAGGCGGTAAACTGACGATTAAAGTTCAAAGGCAGTCTGACACAACGTCAGAGTGTAAAATGAGAACTGCATTAGAGAACGTTATAGCTTGAACAACAGTAGCAGCATCATAGGCGTGACTTACGTTTCGATCGTAATTGGTAGTTTGCTTAACAGATACCTGTTAATGATGAAAGTTGGGCAAATTTGCACTATTATAACCTATCCAAAAAGAATTTGATAGCGCCCCGAAAAAAAGCAACTTATAGAAAGCTGGAAAATGAGATGAAAAATCAGTTAGCTGAATTTCCAGGTTTAAATGATTTCCTAATCCTGACGAGAAATTTTTGCCTCTGATTTAATCAGAGACGTAAAAACGATATACCTTTCACAATAATAGTTTGTTTACACGAGCAACCTACAGGGTATTGAAAATGTGTCTTAAGAAGTTAACAAAAACGAAGGAAATAAACTATTATTCATGACTGAATTTTTTTGTTATCAAGCGGTAGTCAAACAAGCCAAGTTATAAACCAAGTTCTCAAGAAGTTGTATAAGTTGTCAAGTAAAGGTTTGAGCTATCAAGTAATATTTTACGCTATCAAGTAATTGCTTAGGCTCTTGCCATACATTCAGTAATTAAGCAATAATTTATGATCAACCTATACTTTAGGTTTTCTACTGTATAGGTTTTCCAATAATAGTTACCGTTATCAAGTGTTCTTTACAGGTTGCTTGCTTGGTTTTGTATACCGGGTGTTGAGTTATTCGATCCACATATTCTGACCATATACAGAAAAACGTTAAACAAAACGATTTTCATGAGTTACAAAATCCTCAAAACTCTTTCGTTTCCGCGAAATGATACCCTGAAATAATTTTTATTCCCGTGTGAATAGGCTAAAGCGCGCGCCAACAGCCTGCCCAAGAAGTTAGATTTTACTCGTTGGCGGCATTGTTAGTCTGTTCCTACGGGAATCTAAAATTATTTCCGGTCGTCGTCATTTCTCGAAAAAGAAGGAGTTTTCAAGTTTTTGTCACTCGTGAAAATCGTTTAATGCAGCGTTTTTCTGTATGCGATTTAAATATGTGCATCGAATTACACAACACCCTGTATAACTGTTCGAGGATGTAAACAACACGTGCCAATTTCTCTGAAAATCCCCGTTCCACGCCCCTAAGCTAGTGTGGTGACCAGCCTGAAGTCGAAAAAAAAATTGGTTTTGAGCCTAGACAATCAAATGACTCGAGACAATCTGAGTACTGTAGGCGATCAGAGGACTCGTTAAATCAGAGACATCAAGGTTGTTAAAGGATTATAGGTTATCAAAGGATTCGAGACAGAGGACTCTAGGACATCAGCAGACTCGAGAAATCAGAGGACTCGGGAGATCAGTTGGTTTTGAAACTAAGAGGAACTAGTCTCAAGCAGTTCTCACACGAGGGGCGGATAATTTTTCAAAGAGTCCCAGGAGAAAGTAGAAGAGAGGTTTCTTCCGCCAACGTATTAAGAGACCCTCAAACTTCAAGTCATGCGCCTTATGTGGAGGATACATTGGGTCTCCGAAGCCATAGACTGTGTGTCATTCATGACTCATGAGACTCAAAAATGTCTGTAACTCCAACTGATTTCCGAATGTTAAAAACTTCTTTTGTTCACTGTTTAACATCCTGAAGAGAAAATATCAGTGCGCCCACACGCTAAATGGTACAAGGTAATGCTTTTAAAAATTGGCATGAATGAAAAACAGTCCCTGAAGTCTTCTGAAATGTACAAAAGTCTTCAATGAACTGTTCTAAAATTCGTTTGCATTTCAAGGGCCATTTTGAAATTTTATGCGCAGAAATTGTGTTTAGCTGACAAGTCTATGTTTCTGTTAACATATGTGAGAAAATCAGTAAGGGATTACAATATTCTGATTCAGTGCATGGCACATTCAGCACTTCAACTCCTGCAGCTCACACCCACGCTTACACTCACGTAAAATTTCACATCAACTTTCACTTCAAGTCGTTGCCGGAGGTAAGTGAGAAGCTCGTCAGTGGGGAGACATAGGAGATCATTGGGGAGACATGGTTTTTAGTTAGCACCATGTAACAACCTTGCGTCTCGAGGATCCTCTGATTTTTTATCGCCTGTTCATAAATGGAAGAAAGCTAGTTTTTGTGTTAAGTTTTATCCTTGTCTGTTTTGTGAATTTTGTTACAGTTCATTTAATTAAACAGTTCATATATGCGGGGTAAAAATACAGAAAAAGTGTCATATTATTGCTCAACGCTATTTTATATCGCTGCCATAATAGCCAAAAAGAATTGTTCTACTTTCGTTGCATTGGCCTGACGTTTTTCGACGAATGAAAGCCAAGTTTTAGGTTTTTGTGTGTAGTATGAGACTCTCTTTTATTCTCGTTTGACTTTTTACCATGTATATGACGCTTTTTCATTTCAATAAACGTCCACGTTATTTTCATTTCGTATTTTAGGTGAAATTTGGTTCGTTTTCAGCAATAAAATTTGTACTATCGCATAAATGCAGCAATCATTGCTGCAGAGATAGTACATTGCTTTCAGTTACAATATATGTGTGCGACTAAGTGAACTGCTTGCTATAGTGTTGTAATATTATTATTTTCATTGCTGCTCTTTCACATTGTACTTTTTTTCAAGCGTTCCAATACCGATTTTGATTACCTTACAACATTTCCCAAACTTTCTTAAGAAAAAGTCATCAATTAAACAATGCTGAGAAACAGACACTTATTCAGTTTTAAAAATGTTGAAAACATAATTAAAAAATCTCCATTTCAGCATATGCTTACTTAGAAACTGGGGAGTGATCAGAAGATGAAAATTAAACATGAAAATTAAATGGTAAAATATAATATAACTCATGAAGAACCAAACAAAATTCGAAGGAATAACATTATAAATGAGCAGAAATAATTATCATTATTAATACATGTTAACTTGACCCAAAGACAAAGAAATAAAAAAAACATAGAAATAAATTTTAAGTACCTAAGTACCACATATAGCTGAAAAAAATCAATTAAGATTACAGTTGTTAACATCAAATAAGCTAATTGAATTTCATAATCAATAGCAATTACGTAACCTGAAAACTAGAAGAACTCTTCATGTATCAGACCATAGCTTCAAGTTTTGGCAAAGAGTAGTCATTATCAATATCTCACAACCCAAAGACTAGAAATATTTATGATCACAACATAAATTTTGGTTGCTGCAAAGACTGGTCAATATCAATCAATACACCAAAGCATAAAAAAGACTAGAAAAAATCTTTATAAGGAACCACTGGTGTAGAATATAGACATAGTATGCGCGCACAGAGTTACCACTCTTTATGTGAGTACAATGCATTACATCAGTTGAGCTATTCTGCAAGTAACTTGCAGCACATTAGCTACTATAGTTTCTAGATCCTATGTATTCATTGAAGGGGATTGAGAGAAACAGAAATAAACAGAATGAATTTGCGATGCTTTCAATTACTAATTCCTGCTTCTTCAATGTAGTATATACGCATTCATGCTCCAGTACGAAAATTATAATTCGCACTCGTGGGTGTCACATATATATATATATATGTGTGTGAGTGCTAATCCACAATGACTAGATATCGATGACCATTGACCGTATTAGGTGATAGGTATAAATACGCTGTTTCCAAGCTCGAACAAAATAATCAATAAAAACATTGCGTATATTTGAAGCTTTTCAGTGAAATATTTGACTCTGTTTTGTATACTTTCGGTTTTAAACAATTACGAATGATTTTTTGCAAAAATTAGAGTCGAAGACACCAAAAACGGCGACTCCAGCCCCGACTCCACCACATCCGAATGAACGACTCCGGCTCCGACTCCGACTCCGACTCCACACACATTCAGAAAAGCTACTCCGACTCCTACTACACTTAAAAAAATGCGACTTCGGCGACTCCGACTCCGAATCAGCAACCCTGCTCTGATGAAAACTATTTTATTTCCACCATGGATTAAATTGATGTTTTTTTTAATATCTCTATTGAGTTTATCAAATAGAGTTAGAAGAAATGATTTTTCAAATCCCCATCGTAAATAAAGCAGGTACGTGGAGTTTACAAACTTTTTGAGCATCTATTTCTTAAATGGAACATTACTTGTCATTTTTATTAATGTATATTTTTAAAATAATGGAACATTTACATTGAAAAAACTATTCAAATTATTTGAAATACAGTTGGAAAATTAGGTATGAAAAATGAAATCTCTAAATGTATCTGATGCATTTAAATTTAAATCTATATACATGTAAATCTAAAAGTTATAAATTTTCTCTTTTTAGCTCACGTTATAGAGAATATTTTCGGAGTGTAACAAAATTTTCTACTGCTTTATAAATGTGTTCGTTCGTCTGCAACAGTTTGACGTAATAGCCTCTGTAATATATAGTTTTTTGTGTAGAGACGTAAGGCCAGTCCCTTACGTCTCTACACGGATAGGTGAGGAGTTAGTCAGGCTCTCCTGAAAATTTGAACCTGTTGACGTTTAAAATGCTACTTCTCCCACAGTTTTAAAGGTACAGGAATGAAAAGCATGAAAGTCTATTCAGTTCGAAAATAATAACAGAAATAAGCTGTCAAAATAGAAAAAATGCATTTATTTGGGGGAAATCCCATAATTCAAACGAATCAAAATATCGAAATTTCATTCCAATGTTTCTGTAGATAATATATTTAGCCACCTAAAAACCATGCCGGTTCTATAGCTTTAAAATTGAGAGATGGGCAGTTTCCAAAATACTTGTTTTCAGTTGAAAAACAATTTTCTATTAAAATTACGAAAAAATCACGAGTCCAAAAAAGATATGCACCAATTTACATCTGTTGTGACAATTTCAGAAAAATCTGTTTGAAAAAACTTGATTTAATTTTACACATAGACGGTAGACGGCCCCCTAAGTCATATATACTTCGCACTCGTGGGTGTCACATATATATATACTGTATATATATATATGTGTGCTAATCCACAATGACTAGATATCGATGACCATTGAACGTATTTGGTGATAGGTATAAATACGCTGTTTCCAGGCTCGAACAAAATAATCAATAAAAACATTGCGTATTTTTGCACCTTTTCAGTATTGCAGTGAAATATTTCCCCCCCCCCCCCCCCCCCCCCTCATTCTGACCTCCCAGACGACAAGCAGGTTCGAGCGTTCTGCAGGCGAGAATTGGCCATACAGCTCACGTTCGAAATGCTTTAGTTCGATAAAAAAATATTCTAACACACACAGTGAACAAATGCTGCCTTCGGTTGAGCAGCAAAACACTCAGTGTACCGAGTTTGTTAGACTCTCCTGAAAACCTGAATTTGATCACGTTTAAATTGAATTTCCTCCCACAGTTATGGAGGTCCAGGAAAGACAAATGCATCATTCGATAAAATTTAAGAATAACTAAATAAATACGGGAAATTATTTTTGAAATTTGATTTAGGCTAAAAATTATCCGAAGTATAAGAAGAAAAAGTTGAATGTTCTGCAAAAAAAATCCTAAAATTCACTGAATCAAATTTTTAAAATTAAATCCTATATCTCTAGATAATACATTTGGCCATCTAGAAAGCATTATACCGATTCTTTAAATTCAAAATTGTAGGAGAAATTCTATTTTTCGTATAACCCATTATTCAATTTTTTGGAAAAAATTCTTTCATTAATAAAATTCCGAAAAAACACACGAGTCCAATTTTTTTAAATATTTTACACCTATGGGGAAAATTTAAGAGATAACCGTGGAAAAATAATGAACTTTTTTTGGCCAGACTGTCCCGCCAACAAATATGCATGTGTTCAAGTTAATAGCGAAAGATACCCGAGCACAATTTACAAATTGATTGCGAGAACAATAATTGTGCAACAGCCTAGAACACACTAAAATATAAAACACACTAATAGATAAAACACACTAAAACACACTAATAGATAAAGTTTCACGAAAATTGCTCTTTTGAATACAGGCATTTCAGCATCAGCAGACAGAATGAACGAATTAATTAAAAGATACTACAAACAGCATAAAAAATTAAAGCAGAGTTCAAATCAAACTTTCCAATCGATGCTCATGCATATGCATTAATTTTATCAGATAGTATAATCCAATTACAATGTGACGTTGATGAAGAAATGAACTTAAGCTACAAACAATTGAAACATATTCATATAATAATGTTCAAGAAATATTGAACCGTTAGGTGTAAAAAGAAAATTGATTCTGATAACCTCAATATTTAATGACAAAAAACAAAAGGTAATGGTCAAAGGTAGGTGCTTGATTTGTTAAAAGACAAAGAATTATTTTCTTTCTGAAGATACTGTAAGAAAAAGGATTTTATATTTACATTTTCAAAATTATTGGCAGGTCTTGGGGCTGCTGGCTCTTTGGCTGGAGGTGCTTCTGCATTAGCATTTGCCCTTAATAAGAAAAAAGCTGATAACAGAGCAGTCAGAAGCAAAAAGACATAATATAGCCATGGAATCTAAAAAAGTCTCAGGTATAAGAAAAGCTCCTGCGAAAAAAACCTTGCGGTAAAGGTATCTACTTGAAACAATCGAAAAAATGATACCGATCAAACCATTTCTCAGCACGTCTTGAAGAATTATACAAAAATCTTAAATATATCAAATGCTAGAAGCATTTTTATGAAAGAATAATTGCCCAAGCAACTGTAGGAAATGAAAAGGCATCTTAAATTTTGATATGGAAGTTGGATCAGGAACACATTGGACTTGTTAGTTTAAGAAAGAAGATGTATGTTATTATTTTGAAAGTTATGGTTCAAAATATCCAAACGAACTTGATAAATATATGACACATTAGCAAATAATTTGGTCTGCTTACAAAATGGAAAAACTAGTAGAAGTCATTTGTGGTCATTTATGCTTAGAAGTACTGAAGCGTTTGGAAACTGAAAGATTCGATTTGATTATTCGAGATCTGTTTGATAAACGTTCGTAAATATTCACTGATTATTTCCAAAAAAATTTTTTAAATGACGGGAATTTATATTTATACTGCTAAATTAGTTATCTCACGTTCTTACCAAGGATCAGATGATAATTCCCATACAGATGCAATTAAGAGCTAAATTGCAGATTTTAATAAGAATCAACAACTAATGCCATTGATGAAATAAAAGCATCTTTTGATACCTTGAGAATGAAGACGTTCAATGAATTTTTAAATGAAAAATGTGGAATGAAATTTATTGAGGGATCTAATGAAAACGTCCTCAAGGATGCGATACTCTACCGTCAAACTTTATTTCAGTTGATGAAAGGTTGGATAATTTAAGCCTAATGATAACAGAGATCAGGAATAAACAAATTGAAAGTGAATTTACTATACAGTCAAAAATACTTCCTATTAAAAAAGTTTCAACAATTTGAACTTGATGCTTACCGAGAAAGTAAATGAGCAGGTTGAAAACCATAATCTTCTACAAAAAACTTCACTCCAATTGAATAAAGGTTAGCTAATTTAGACATGATAACAGAAAAAGTAGATGTACACATTGAAAATATGAAATCAAGCATTGAAGATTCAGTTGAGAATGCAGTCGAAAAAGTGGACGAAAAATTCGATACGATTCGACTAGATGTAATTAACTTGAAACCACCAGGTAATCTAATTGATAATAAATTTAACATTTGTCAAGAAAATTGTAATAGTTTGAAAACATCTGTTAACGAGAGAAATGAAAATATTTGTGAGCTAGAAGAAAGCTTCAACAGTAAATCTGATAACTTGGTGTTACGTATAAGTACTGATGTTGCTCGTCATAGCCGTATGGTTTCAGGACCTGCCTCTGTGCGGGCAAAGAAGTTTCGAATCCCGGCGCTGGATGACAATTTTTTCTGTTGGGTATAGGGGGAGAATTTCAAGCACAATACCCCACTCTACCCAGGTGTCTAAAATGGGTACCGGTCATGACCGGGGAAAAGCGTCATGGCGTCATGGTGCTAGTTGGATGGGATTTGAAAATCCAATGTACTAGATGATATGTATCAGGCTTGAAATTGGAAATAAAGCATACGTAGATGTCGTTGTTTGTTTGTTTGTTCGATGGAAAAATTATGATCATAAGGAAGAAATTTGGTTCATCATCTACAATGTTGGAAATATTATCAAACAATGTTATTTCAAGTACTGAAAATAAAAACATTGAATTTCAAACAAACCTAATGAAATTTAAAACCACGTTCGCATTAATGCTTCTAATTCTTAAAATGAAAAGCAAGGCGAAAATCGCTGTACGTATGGTCATCTTATTCATTAATAAAATTAGCAACGTCAACAGGAATAAAATTGAATGTTTCGAACTCAATGGATCATCATCAGCAAAATGTTCGTGATAAAACAAAACTAATATGAGCAAATCATACTACAACACACGAAAGAAAACTATAACATGAAAAAGTAGTCATAGATATAAAACTCTATAAATAATAACAAATAAAAACGACCGAATGATTACGTGTTCGCAACGAGAAGGGCAAAGGCCCTTTGGGTCTCATTTGCAGGGGGGTCTGAGTTTAAAAATGTATAGAGACTCGGGTATACGTAAATCAATCATGTGTGGAGGTACTTGAACGTATTTAAAAATGGTTCATGGAAAAGGGACGTTGCAGTTTTTAGCGTGGGAACGAGCAGATGACATAGGACATAGGAACAGAGGTCGGTTCTACAACCGCGCTAAGCGTGCTGGGCTACTCTGGACATTTGAGTACGACAGGTACGTACTGTGATTCACAAACTGAATAACTAAACTAGTACACCAGAGACGAGCACATAACAGGAGGCCGTTTTTCCTTAAAGCGGGAAAATAAACCGATTGCAAAATTATTCGCATGAATAGAATGAACCTTGAGTTGTGGAAAAATGTATTGATTAGGAGTTGAAGCTCCTGATTTACCTTTAAAAGAAAAAACTGCCTGAAAAAATCGAATTCCCGAAGCAAAAGTTGAAAATTTGAACAAACCTTAAACGCTTTATGGCTGAGGATTTGAATGTCACAGAGTTTAAAAGGGTTCATACAAAAACTTAAATAACTAGTACCTAAGCCAAAGAAAGTTCCTTTCCTATAAACAGAGCATTGGAAAGAATTATCTACTCTACTGACATTGACGTCCAGAAACGGTAAACGGTGGTTCGATTCATCTTCCTTAGTAAACCTAATATTTAAATGATGGGAATTTAAATTATTAGGAAAAAGATCAACATGAGATCTATCTTTACAGAGTACAAACAAGTCAACATTTCTTTTGTAAAATACCGGATTAAAATGATTAGAACATAATGGAGTTACGAGCTAATTCCATTCAGGAAATTTGAAATGATGTTAAAAGCATTTTCAAACAATTTATACAGGATATCATAACAAACCAAAACGAAGTTAGTCGATTGAAATCAACGTTATAGGAAGAAGCTGATTAGTGTCATAATGTGAAAAATCATTTAGCCTTGTAACAAAAACTGGTAAACAATCTTGTAGCTTCTCGTTTTCGAGGAAATATTGAAAGTTAAGTTTAATTTAAAGAATACTCTATGAAAAATGTTTCGAGCAAATACATTTAGTACAAGGAATAATTCTACAGGTATTTCTCATGTAAGAGGTCCTCCAAGTATTGGCTTCATGAATCTAGATGACGAAAAGAAATTTTACTTGAATAATTTTTAGACTTGCAGATATTTCTTTCCCAATCGAAGAGTAAGATGCAAAAAATTAGAAATATGGTAACGAAATTTTAAAAACTTCAAGGCCTAACCTCAGAAATTAGATAAAGATGAGAGAAAATCTTATCAATGAAAATCATCAGTTCAGAAGTGATGCTATCCAAGATTCACTTGATCAGATTACCACAGGTCTTCAATAAAAATTCAATGAAAGTACGGAAAATCTTCTTGAATTCAGTAGAATATCTGAGGAAAAATACAAGTTATTCGGAAGGGCCTTTTATAACATGTAGGGTTCCTGAAAATGAAAATGAGCGATTAGAAGAAGAGCTAATAAAAACTATGAAGTTAAATCATGCTAATCTAGAAGAAGTGTTAAACGAGGCCTTTATTGAGATTTTAAGAGATTATTTATATCAACAGGAAACAAATACGATTACAGATGCTGAAGAACTCGAAAATTTAAAATGTAAGTACAGAAATTGGTATATGATAATGATATGAAACAAAGATTAGTAAGAATGGAGAATACGTTAAGAAGGGAAACAGTAGAAAAATTGTACTAAAATAAATTATTTTACGTAGAGGCAAGAAAACAACTCAGAAAAAAAAACAAAACAACCCAGAACAGCCAGTCGTTCGATTGGATCTTCATCACGTCTTCGCTCGTGAAGATCAATTATCTCCCAACATGGAATTATCCACTAAGACTGTGCAACACTTTGCAATGGCTTCGTAATCTGATTTTTACGTGAGGCGAAGCATTTCGCATGTTTAACTCAGACTGCTGATTCCATGTAATGTATTTGAGGATTTTCTCTTCAACTTAACGCCTCTTTTAGGTTCTGATTATGGCTACTCATGACCCACATGTACGCTTTGTTTAAGAAATCTACGCGTGGAATAGGCGAAACACTCATGTGCCCTCGAAACATTGAAAGCTCGCTCAGGATTCAAATCCTTGGCTGCAATGCTTGTTGAAACGATAACCCGAGACAGATCCACTTTGCCCAGGATTGCCTGCATCACACACAGAATTTTGGGGCTATTTAAGCCAACTTTTTCTAAATTGAGAAGAAAATGCTGCCATTTATCAATTTTTACATGTTGTTCCCCTTATTAATACTTATCTTATTCCTTTCACTCGGTAAAGAAGAAAAAGAAAATGTACTGGATTTACACATCAACCCTACTTGATATTAACTATTTATCATGCTTAAGTATCTTTTAACCCATATCGTTCACTTAGAAAAATGAACACGCAAGGTGGAATTCGACCACACGACTTCTCGGGGTTTTGCTCGCGTAGCAACTATTAAATTATTATACGAATTTAGCATCTCTGTTGTTTTCATATTAGTCGATTTTAAATTCTACTTGATGTTAAATACTACTGTAGAAAGGTGACTATTTCACTCAAGTTCAAAAGTTTTTTCAGATATTTTGAAACAAACATTTATACCTGCCAACAATTTTTAAGATTCCTTTCAGAATTTTAAATTCAATTTTAAATTTCTGTGTTTTAGAAATAAGAGTTAGAGTTGAATGGGAAACTAATACAAATATTGAAGGTTATTTTTGAGAAAACAGAAAAAAATGGAGATAATGTTCAGGAAAATTGAAATTTATATCTAAAAATGAGTTGGTCGTTTAGGAAAATATTTTCTAGTAATAAAAAGTTGCAAAAATTTGTCAATTAAGCAAAATTGCATCGGATTTTATTAGTTAAGGGAGTCACACCATCGATTTTTGATTGAATTATGATCCGATTCGTTTGAAATTTGGCCAGTATATGTATTTGTTGAAAATAAACATATTTTACTCGTGTAATTTTTTCGATTTAGGCCTTACTTTGTTTGAAAAATACGAAATATTTATTTTTGGTACATTTTATGGATATTTCAAGGGAATAGAAGTCATTGAGCTTTTATGATAGAACAACACCAAAGTAGTTTTAGAATCCTTGAAGCATTGCAAACAAAGTTACGGTCTCAAATTTTCAATTTGAAACTTTTTTTTCATATGCGAAATTTTGTCACTGACTAAATATACACAAATTTTGGGTTTTGAGCTATGCTAAAAAAAGATATGAACAATTGGGAAACAAGGGACCGTAATTTTGTTAGGAATGTTTCAAGGAATCTAAAACTGTCTTTGTTTTTTCTTAGCATAAAAACTCACTGAACCCCTATTCATTTGAATGTTGAAAATAAGGGTTGTCAGTTATAAGGCATAAATATATTTTCATCTGAACTGTAATATAATGAGCAATTTATGTAATTGAATGCTGTTTTCCTTTTCATTTCGATAATCTCTATCTAAAACTTCATACTCACACTGTGAATTGTAATTTACAAGAAAAAAATAATTTTTTTAAATTATGAACGTTTATATTTTAGTCTGATACTTATGAAGTTTGACTATACTATGTTATTTTTAAAAAGAAACACACTTTCCTTAATTCATTTTTTCGATTCAGGCTTTAGTTTTTTTGAATGATTGGAGATGTTGTTTTTTTAGTTCATTTTTCTTAATATTTCAAAAGAATATAACTCATTGAGTTTTTATGCTAGAACAAAACCAGAGACAGTTTTAGAATTCTTGAAGCACTTTAAACAAATTCATTCTTTTAAATTTTCCACTTCTCATTTTGTTTTTTTTTCAAATGGATTCGAAGATTTAGGATATTTGGTCCCCTAACACCCTCTTGGGGGGGATCTAGTGTCCGTAGCGCCTTAAAATTTTAGGACCGAATAGTCCACCACCTAAGTGTCTCTTTTCAACAACAACAAAAGAAGATCGTCGGACCGACAGGGGCCTGGCAGGGGCCTGGATGACCCCCTTAATATTTCTTTATTAGGGTATTGCGTCAAACTAGGATGAAGGTGGTAGTTTGTAAACCACTGGCGCGATAGTTCAACTGTTGTAATATATTATATCAAAACTCATTTCAGGATTCCTTCCTTTAAAAATCTTTTAAATGAAACCTGGTAAATACTAATATTTGAATCCACTTATGTGGCGGATCAGCGATCTATCTACTTTGATATATTGGATCATAACCCCAAATCTCCTTTCGAGAAATTTTGTTAAAATATTTTTTCCTACTGGTCTAAAATAATATTAAATATAGCTACTCGGTGGGAATTTGTTTACAAAATTTCTCGAGCGGGGCGATTCGGGGATATGATCCCTTATGTTTTCGCGAGCAAACTGTTCATAATTGATGGGAATTATTTACACAACCAAAAAAAGGCTTAAAAGCCGCCTTGACCAGACATGAAGGAAAAAAATTCAAACAGCCGATCTGCCCATCTAGGGTTGAACTGAATAATCTTGAATAACGTTTTTTTAATACTTATGAACAATAAAATTTGGATTTTTCCATTAGTCTCACCAAATTCTATTACATTTTACTACATAACAATTTTCAAGGACCGGTTTAGGCCGGCAAAGGCAAATTTTACCATTTATCAGCGAATTCCCATTTTTTCTGCAAACTTACTTTTAAGTAAATTAACTAAGAACTCTTATTGATGTTAGGGACACTTATGAACAAGCTCCAAAAGGACCAACAAAATAAACAAGATCTACTTGTCACCATGAGTCCTGGGTGGAAGAAGAGCACAGCTACTATTCGAAATACATAGAAATAGGGAAATTTTATTTGAAAGGGTCTCTCCCAAAAATATTGTAGAACTAACTCGTGTTACTCGTTACTTCAAAGGCTGGTACCGAAATTAATTAGAACTAGAAAATATTTAATTGAAAAATTTTCTATCCCTGTATAGATTTGTAAAAAGCTGAAAGCCGGAGTCGGGGTCGGAGTTGAAGAAAAATTGACCGACTCCCCAGCCCTGCCCAAGTATGGGCGATTAAACCCAAAAAATAACAGAAGTAACATTATAAATATATAGACGTACGTTTAGTAAACTTACAAAGTTACCAGTTATCGAAAATGGATTTTTATTTCCGTATGAACCATAAGGAAATAATGTCAAATTCTTCAATGTCACCATGATTGAAAACAAAACAGTATTAAATCGGGTCTTCGAGTCGATGTGGAGAGAGAATAGAAGACATATACCTAAAAACAATGACACAAATCGTAAAAAATCAATTCATGCTGCAAAATATGATCGAATTATATTATTAAGGAGCCATGATCTCTTTTGTGCAATAAGCTTCACCAGCATATAAAAACTCTAAAACTAAAAATTCAGGGTTAATGTCCCACGTCATTTCGCAATTCTGTCATTGGGAAAAACGAACTGCTGTACTCCGGTGTGAATTCTTGATTTCCTTTACTAGATTTGCCTTACAATTCTGCTGAAAAATTAGAAACTAGTTCAGTTTTACATTTTTAGAAGTCCTCTTTATTTTATATGTATATTTTTCAGTTATTTCTTTCAATTCCACTGAGCAATACAGCTGTAATTTCGATGCAGCAGGTGGGAAATTGTTTTTATTATCTTTCTTATATTCGATACATATGTATAGATGTGTATGCGTGTGTATATGGATATGTGTGTGTACGTATACTCGTATGTATACACACACATACATGTGTACATGTATGCATGTATACCCAGTCGGAAATTATGGTGTGCATCGTCGATGATTATGGTCGAATATGGCCTACAATATTGGTTGTTTATTATCTACGTACCTACCATGTTCAACCAAATATGGGGTCGAGTATGGCCGGAATGTCCCTAATTTTTTCCATAAACAACCATAATACAATACCATATTTCCACCATTACCGACCATTACCGACTATATACATTTCGTCCGCACAGCCATGATCGACCATAGTACTACCTATATATACCTAAATCTACTATTTCGGCGGCACTCGCGAGAACGTCTGCTTAGAACTGCTCTACGTTTTTATGCGGCTTACTTAATTTTGAAATCCTTGTACCATCAAAAAATCAACTGTCAAAACAATAGAAAATTGCAAACAACAAATTAAGTTTCACGAATATTCCTGATTCGCCGATCTACGACATATCTTTCTTCAAGAAAACTTCGTAACAAAAGTTTTCCCATCTAAGGTCCCCCAAGAACTTCATTCGAGGGAGTCCAATCGAACTCAGCCGCTAACATATGGAGGTCATGGATACTTTTAATTAGCCTCTGAACATATACCGCGCGAAATACCTTAACCGCCCGCCTCAAATAGACAAATACAGTTCAAAAATACAGTAATTTATTTATTTTTGCAAAAATAAAGCGTATAATCATAAACAATTGCATAACACAACAAAACACGTAAAACAACGTGTAAAATATTCGTGCTATTTCGCTAGGTAATCAGACTAATGTTAGGATGTTGAAATATAATACAAATAATACTTGAGGGCTAACTGAAATAAATGTATGACGCGCCATGGGCGGAAGCACTTCTGTTACTGCCTGTTTTCGACCGAGGCATTTACTGCTGCGAACGATGAAGGCCATCAGAGAACAATCTGCTTCAATTCGACTGTAGACAATTACTGCTGAGGTCTGTCAAAAAACGCTATTCGAATTGACTCCCATGCATTTTGTCTGCGGTGAACTGCTGTAATTCGTATTAAAACTACGATGACTGCGAAAAACTGCCAAAATTCTCCCGCGCAACTGCGCTAATTTTAACTGGGATCTTGCCCACGTTGCATAGCCACTATCGTAAATTCGTGTTTCTCATTCGAGTGATTCAGAAAGTTCGAGTCCTCGTCGGGCCCCCTTGAGAATATATATATATCATTTTACAACATCTCACGCAATCTTTAACTGGTACTACATACGGATGGAACTTGAATTAGCAATACATGTAAAAACGCGGTAAATAGAAGTACATTGCTCAATTAAAGAAAAAAATGCCAGTTTACATACCTTCGAAATGCAGGAAGAAAACCTCCTGCATGTTAAAAATTTATCAAATTTGAAGTTTACAACGAAAAACTAATTTGTTTGATCTTCATAACTTACATGCTGCATGCGTATGTTAACACATGCATACTATACATATATTCTTGAAATATCCATGTACTGTCAAATTGGCTTCCTGACAAATCTTGGACTACCGAATTTCTCTCCACCAATATCGACCTAAACATGCCAAAATCAACGTTGTTCCCACCAACCATAAACAACCAATATTTCCTTCTCTTATATATAGCGACCTAAATTTACCAAAATCATCGTTGTTCTCACAAACCATAAACAACCAATATTTCCTCCACCGAAATCGACCAAAATATGCCAAAAGCAACGTTGAGTATTGGTCGGCATCTCGACCATAATGTTTTCATAACCATAATCGACCTTAACTTCTCATACTCTACTATATTCTGCTATAAGCACAACCATAATTTCCGACTGGGTATTAAGGTGGTAGTTATTTTGCAGTTTTTTATTTTCACTGGTCTGACTCTGACGAACTGTTCTTTTTGGCTGAAAAACACTCTGTTTAAAAAATAGTAAGTACATATTAACATTTAGAGGTCGCTCAATGGATCAGAAGTTCCTCTCACATGAAGAATACGATACACATGTACAAAAATTGCAAGGGCTCTTATTTGAATGCTAGAAAATGAACTTTTACCAAGGTAACATTTTTCCTACACATTTTACAAGGGTTTAGGCTATACGAAGCGGGCCCCAGGCGCACATATGTTGAGTGATACAGCTTGAAAGTTTCAGTTTAGTTGTGCCTCTGGGAGAGAAAGGGTGTGAACAGTCTATTGCTCCAGGAAGTGGTGTCTCCAGAAGTAAAGAATTGCTTTTGTTTCTGTTTCTTGATAATAAAATTTATTTACAAATTTATTACGAGCCTGTTTCTTTAAATAGCCCAATTTTTTCTCCCAGAGATAATTATTAATTAGATATCACTGTTAGAAACTGTTAGCCATTATTGATGGCTCACGAAACGCGTATATCTTGTTGATTATAATTGAGGAAGATATTAGAGGTTACAAACTCTTTTCCAACAATTAAGTTTTATGTTTTTTATTTTCACTCAAAACCAGTTAAATGAAACCATCCACGCTTCTGCTATCAAGACTGCAGAAGAGACAACAGAGTTTTGGGATCGGGCCAGAATTCCCACGCACCACAAGCAAGAGTGTATAAAAAAGTAACTGGGTTGCTTGAGAAGTGGAAAACTATTAAGAAGAATGCACGAAGACAAACTGCAACTCAAAAAAGTAAAGAAGTAGCTTTCAAAGGCACGTTTGGAGACTTATTTGATATTGCTCACGCCAATTTTAATCTGGACCTTTGTTGTTAAGTTTTGCATTTTGTCCAGTACTCTAGTCACTCGTGCATTTCTTCTAGTCATTATGATAGCTCGTGACCGTGTTTATGACATTTTTATTGTTTTGTCACTGCGATTGTACTTTTAGCGGTTTCATTATTTTCGGCGATTATCCCTTGTTCTATTAGGCCCAAGAATGTGAATGAGCTTGAAGTGACCCTTGTCACCTTTTAAGAGTACCTGTATTGTATAATAAAGAAGTCCGCGTTTGCGCATTATTAGGTACGCTTCCCTTTTTAATACTTTTAATTTTTACTTTTCTCTGTGTATTCTTGACAATTCTACTCTTTCATATTCCCTTGTCACTTGATATTTTCCTATTTTATTTTCCTTTTCTATGTTACCCTCTAATGTGTTTTCCTCTTGTTACTGTATCTTTTCTCTGTTAGCTCGACTCGCTGGAACTCTTATTTTGGATGTTTAATAGTGTAGTTTTAAATTTTAGCAGTTGGTTGTACGATTTTCCCCTTGTTTTTATTAGGCCCAATAAGCGAATGAGCTTGACGTGGCCCTTGTCACCTTTTTAGATTACCTGTATTGTAATTTTAAACGTGACCTTGTGACAATAAATTCTATGGA
The DNA here is from genome assembly GCA_030386875.1 of Morinoia aosen. Taxonomy (NCBI): domain Eukaryota; kingdom Metazoa; phylum Arthropoda; class Malacostraca; order Amphipoda; family Talitridae; genus Morinoia; species Morinoia aosen. The sequence continues at coordinate 23,118,323 of CM059573.1, read as the reverse complement.
GTTTCAATTCTATGGAGTTTCAATTCACTGTAGATTATGTCAATCGAGGAAGACCGGTAATTTCTGATTGCCCACCTCGAACCTGGATGTTGTGGAGCGATGATATCAGTAGATGTCAGCTTGAAAAAGAAAGAAGACAGAAAAACGAAAAAAAAGAGCAAACTATGAAAAAGAGAAAGAAAACTATAGAAGATGTCTACTTTTACAGTCCTTAGCAGTGGTAGAAAGCAGCATGAGGGACAATATTAGTGAAAGCGAAGAAGATCCGGTTGCAGACCAAGGACCAGCCACACGAGGGCGCCAACAACTGTTGAGGGCGCCAACAACTGTTGTCAACAGAACTTGCTGCAACTTTGGACCGAAATAAGGTGTTAGACAGAGCTGCTGTCGTGGTAATTTGAGAAAATGTTTGCACTTTGAGACAAGAAATCCAGCCACTAGCCTTGAACCGATCCAGCATCTGATGGCAACGACAGCAGCATCGTAAATCCACCTTGGAAAAAATTCAGGAAAAGTTTGACTCATAGTTCCCCTCATCGTGCACTGGGATGGGAAGCTTATTCTAGATCTCACTGAGATTGGTGCTGTGGACAGATTACCTACGCTAGTGACAGGTAAAGGTAAATCACAGCTTCTTGCAGTACCAAAACTACCATCAGGGAGAGGAGATGCACCAGCACAGGGTATCTTTTCTGTTCGGAAAGACTAAAATTTAGAGGAAAGGGTCTAGGGGATGTGCTTCGACACAATTAACTAGCTTTAATACTGGCCCGCACAAAGAAACGTGCATTCTTTTGGAACAGCTTCTCGGTCACGAATTGCTGCATGATGCTTGTTTTTATTATATCTTGGAGTTGATTGCTGGAGCAGCCTTTTCTCAAGCCATGGGTACTTTATCTGCTGCAGATGTTCTATTATTAAAGCGTTTCAAAACAAGTTGGTATAATATTGGCAAGACCACAAGACTCGTCAATTGATGAGAACACGGCTGCCAATGCTGTGATCAACTTGAAAGATGAGACGGTGTAGACCTTGGAGACAACGGTCAAAGTCACTCAGCCCGGAGATTACTACAGAGGACTGGAGCTGTTCTTCCTCGAGGTATCCACTTATCAGCTCCCGGATAATTACACCACTCCTTGTGGATAGCGAAAATTATCTACACCCTCAATCTGAATGTTGAGCACACAGTTCAAGCTGACATCACGCGAGCATCGAGGATTGCGAGAACTCTGCATCTTCTTTTCCCGAATCTACGTTGAAGCGTCAGTAATAGCCAGGATGGTTTTGAAGGCCCCGAGAAAAGACCTGAAGTTGCTGAAGCAATATCAAATGTAGGGTGGAAAGGTTTAGTGATCTAATTGCATTTTTTCCCTCGAAAAATATGATCTAGACTAGTGGACTGAAGCCGAGTACGATAGTGTCACAGCGAAAGTCATTGATGGATGCATTAGTAGACTTCTCAACTCTGGGCGACTTCACCGGTTCCAAGCGAGTTGCATTCAACGTCTTTTTTACTCGACTAGACACCAGTGAAGCTCTCCCTACAACTTTTTGAAAGCTGCTCTGCTATTGGTTGATCAAGTTATACTACGCTCCTCCCATTTACTATTTTGTTATCGCTGTTTCTTGTTTCAGACCAATTGTTTCAATGCAGTTTCTCATAAATATTTCCTTTTCATCAATGATTATGTTCTTAGCTTTTGCAGATTGTGGCTAATAGGTATTGAAATAATTCGCATGTGATAGTTTTGATATTAACACAAAGATAAACAGTATCGTTCCAGGTGTGGGTGTGTGTCAGTGCTTTTAATTTTCCATTTCATTCTAACTCTCATTTCTGAATCTGATACTACCGTTTGAGGTAAATTTGTTGCACATGTATTTTCTTCAGAATCAAGCTGTAATAATTCTTCCCTTCATCAACTGGTTCTTTTTCAATTATCAAATGATTTCTACTACCTCAAGCTGCAGTTTGAGAATATTTCATTCACGATTTGGAAACATTTCATATAGCAAAAATAGTTATGTTTGCACTGCTATTACAACTAATGAAGGTAATAGTGCAGTTTGCGTTTATGCTATCTGCCATTAATAACTCTGCCAACTGTTAGGAATATGAAATGGAGGAATCAATTTAATGGTTGAATATTATTGTAAGCGAATTTTTCTCACCATTTCATGCTCAACATTAGTTTTTTTTCATTCACTACTCGTTCTTGCTCTCAACGTATCATTCGAATCATCTGACATCTTTCGTAACACATATCTTTGTTCAAATTGCTATCCGGAGAATTACATAAGTTGAGTACACGTTTCAGTATAACGTCCCTCGAAAACGTTTACATCAAATCTTAAGTGGATCTTGCTCGTGCGTTTCACTTGCAGTGGTCTACGACATCGCAGGAACTTTTGCTGAAGAGTTCTGGCTCAAAAACAGTTGAAAACTGATTTTGGAATATTTTCTAAACAGCGAATTTTTTTGAAATACGGAAGCAAATTTTTACGCTTGTATTTCATTGTGCTCTCATATTTTCGCTTACAAATGTACCCAAAATTCATTTTCGTTAGGTGCAGCCTGCCCCTGTCTCTACATATATTGAAATACAACGATGAGGCTGCAAATGACTATGCATCAATTCATCAATTTTCCGTTTGCTTTCTATGTAATAATAATCCTCGAGAAAGTTTTGAAAAGTTAATCCTGTTGAAGAATTCAGACATTTCAACTTCAGCCTCGACATTCATGTACTATTTCTTCATCGCTTGCTTGTGAAATCATTTGCAGCCTTTAGAATGGAGATGCCAGTTTGCAGGAGTAATATAAAACTAATGCATAATTTGTTCAATGAATTTGGAAGACACAGTGAAAGTGTTGAATGAATGAACGTGAAAGTTTAGAATTAATTACTCAAATCGACCCTCGAACTATGCACAATAATATTATTAACAAGTCTTCGCCATTCAACTGCTAACTTGATTCATCATATTTAATTGACACCAATAATTGTCTGATACTCAATTACTAATAGAATTTTCACTCAAGTAATTAAGAAGTTGTGTAATTAATTGAAATGCTCAACCTGATTTCATACACTTGTCCTTATTCCTCACTTTTTTCCACAATTCAATTTTACAGCGAATAACTTCGAAATTTTTCGCAACACTAAAACATACGCTCTACCCGGAAACCATTCAATGAAAGAATTTAGAAAAACAATATTTCCGTAATTTAAAAATTCTAACTCAAAATTTTGAGAGCCCTTGATCGCATTCGACTACATAGAAAGTGACATGCTCAGTATTAGAAGTTAGGCTGTAAATTCCTATTAATCTTATTAACACGAAGGAATATTTTCTAACATAAATACAATAAACCCAAGAACAATTAGTTGGTTATTAATCATGCGTTCATACACCCCAACCAACCAAAGATAGTTATTCTGTAGTAGTGCATAGGTGAATAAAAAAAACAGACTCAGAAATGTTTTAATCAACGTAAGTCTGAGGAAAAGCTCCATTGCTGACTCATGATGTGCAAACACATCAAAAATATTTAGGTAGAATTAACATTTACTATTACGAAATGAAGTCACATCTGGACGTTTAAGCACATCATATTAAAAAAATACAGTCGTTGAGGTACAGGCTATATGTCATAGAATGAATTTCTATAAATTTAATTTCGAAATAGTGACAGCTCAAGAAATATCAATGAAATATCAAGTTCATCGATACAAATAAACCAGCATAGCCCACGTGGGGCGAACCCACACAAACAGACATCAACACTAGCATCATACTCACAACACACACTCACAGAGACATTCACACAAACACACGCACATGCCCACGCAAGGCACACTTATCAAATCACCACAAATCAGCAGCAACGCAATCAGCACAAATCAGATGCACCATCGTCTCAAATGACACAACATTATATATATATACAATGTCTTTCACTTGAAGCTCTATGTTGAAATTTCAAACACCACAAGCATCTCATTTAGGAGTAGCAATATCAACCAATATTTGTTAAAACGCCACCAGCATTTCCTTTATCGAAGGCAATATTATTTACCAATATACTAACACCAACACAATTTACTAGATTAGATTAGTCGTTAGTTTTAGCCTCCCTACCCAGCAACAAATGCGATCCAAAGAGAGGAAGGAGGAAGGCACCATATAGTATGGAGTTAAGGAAACACGGAATCTACGCAGAAATGCATAGAAACAGTAAGTTGTGAAAGATCATGAAACAAGACCGAAGTTGAAGAGGAAAGTAGTAGGTGGTGAAGAACAGGACAGCAGTGAACCGAAAAAAGTGGTCCTTAACATAACAAAAACTTTTATTGCAACAAAAAGAAGGCCTACCTAACTCTCAGCTCGGGCCTTCACACATTGTTCCCCTGGGAGCGCTAATTCCCATAGATACAATAGTTGTGTCCCCCTGAGGGGCACACAATTTACTAAATTTGCAATACCAACTTAACACAACTAAAACCTGACCTAACTCTGCCACCAACAATCTGGTGAGAAATCATTTTGCTAACCCATTTCCATGAAAAACAGAGCAAAACCAAAACGATGGTACCCTCATTTATGGAATTAGACTGACTTAACGTATGTGTAACGATTTATTCAATCAATAAATCAGTTTTCATGTCACACCCAATACGAACACTATCTAAAGTAATATAAGGTACTCTCACCCAACCTAACCTTAGGCAAGGTCACTTAACCTCAACTAACAAAACATAATCAAAACTAACCTAAGCAAATCAAATTTGACGTAACTTTCATGTAACATAGGTTAACCTATCCTGCTCATATATAACGGGAACTTATTACTCGACATAGTTTAAACTCACATACATACAACTCAATTGCATTAATCCAGGGTGCCCTGTCCTATTCTATAGTTGAAAGTTCGGTCCCACTTATTTTATCCTATTCTATTCTAACGCCTTAGCCCTTATTCTTCACAAATTCCATACCTCTATGTGCGCTAGCGTTATTATTATTATTATATATGAAAGTTTTAGCCTCCCTTAACCACGAAAAAGATGTTCCAAGAGAGGAAAGAGGAAGGCACCATTTAGTATGGAGTTGAGGGAACGGGAATCTATGCACAAAGTGCACAGAAACAGTAATCTAGGAAAGAAGGTCATGAAACAAGAAAAAAGTTGAAGAAGAAAGTAGTAGGAGCTGAAAAACAGGACAGCAGTGAACCGAAAAAAGATGGTCCGTAACAAAACAAAAACCTATTTAATTAAAACAAAAAGGAAGCCTACCTAACCTTTAGCTCGGGCCCTCACATGGTTCCCCTGGGAGCGCTAGTTCCCATAGATACAATAGGTGTATCCCCCTGAGGGGATGTGCGCTAACGTTCTTACAACAAATTAACTAATGACCACTTACTATACTTACGTTAAAACCGCGAAAATTTGTTCCATAACTATTCCCGCATAAGCGAGTTGCAATATTTTCCCATTCAATTTCGATTTAGGGTCCAGTTAAACATGTTACAAGCCTTATCTCATGAAGCACTCTGACGAAACACATTATATTTCGCTTTATTCATTGCTTTACATCACCAGACGTTTTCTCTGTTTCGAAAATAACAACCGCGCTTCGCTCTAATCAACAATTGATGACATCACACTTCCATAGTCATTGGAAATTCGTTTTCACGAATAAATGACGTCAGAGCGATGTAAATTGGAAAACATTACACAAAATCTCCATCATTTTGCAGCCGGCTCGTTTAGAATAATAAAACCTACATCTTTACGGTCGACACACCGTAACAAAACAGTAATCATTACCAAAACAACTTACCATCAAAACACTAAGCCAAGCGGAACTCAATTCTCGGTCCAATAATCAAAGTTTCCTAACTGTGCATCACAAATGGGAAAACGAATATAGAAATCGCTATCGCGCTGGAAGATGAGCGCCCAAGAAATAAACTCTTAATTTTCAGAACGCTCGGAGAGATCTAAAGCTCTCGCTGAGCGCAACCGTTTTCGTCTTGAAGTGAGGAACTGCCAAGAAAAAACGCATTCACTCACAATCACTGAAAAAATTCAAAACAATTCATGAGAATTTGATATTCCAGTAAAATTTTAGATGCACTGTACACTACACTAAAACCCTCTAAATTGTCAGTGCCATGAAATTCATCTCTTTATCAAAAATTAAACTTAGTATTTCTACATTAAGACAACATTATTTCCCAACAAATTTCTCACACTTCTCAAACAAATGCGTCTGTCAACATAGACCATTAGACACCTTTTTCCCATTGTTTCCCATTAGACACCTTTATTTCGCAAAATTCAAATACGTCATGAATGAGACTAATTTGCGCCTTTTTCTATTCCGATATTTCTATTACGGATTGATATAAAAACTTTCATTAAAGCAGAGAGGGAATTTAAAAATTGTTGAAAGTATATGTTATACACTTGAAATTCCGTAAATAACATAATTGAAACACTAATAACCTCAACAAATTTAGTCGCCATCAGAGACACACGTTCACCACATTTTAACAATCATTTAGTGACTCAAAATGTTATGTACCCACTCAAATGAGGATTTTCTGGAACTTACACATGTCAGGTGAGCGACTTAAAGGCCTCCAAACGACGGGTTTTTATAATTGTAGGCGATCGAATTTTTCGTGTACACTTAAACAAGTTCCTGGTCATGAAGATCGTGAAATTTAAAGTCCCAATCATAGATATTATTGAGAGAAATGTTCATCCAAACTACCCTTCTAAGAAAATGCCTCGTTCAATGGACGCACGCAAAGGGAACCATTTTCTTGATGTTTAAGCTAAAATAACGAGAGATTCGTTCCCAACTGAGCTTTTCTTAGTTACGAAATGAAAATTCAAATTCTTGGACTTGGTGCTCTTCCAATTTTAAATTTCTAACGTCAAAATAACCTCTTGAAAACACAACACAAATAGGCACAAATAGCCCTGCTCAACGATTCTTCGTTACCCGCAAAATCTATGCACAAGACAAATTTCAACACTCATAACTCGGAATTCTTCTTCATTTTCATAGTTATATTTCGAAGTGTCGACAGTGAAAACATTTTTTGCGTAATTGTTATGCTGAACAGGGCATTGTTGAAACGGTGCTATAAAGTTAACATGTCATACTCCCTCAAAAAAGAAATAAACTTGAACTAAAAACATGTCGAGCAAATGAGCATTACTTTTCGCCACATCAACCACAAGCGATGTTTAGCCCTCTACACCTGGGGTCGTTTTCTACTTATTGCATGATATATTATTTAAACCTGTTTGAACTAACAACTTCTCAAAGTAGCTGAAGAGTCGAGCCTCAAATCTCAAACATCAATGAGAAATTGTAATTCAAGACGGCCAAGTAGGGATATTCAGAGTTACAGGTTTAACAAGTGTGGGCTTTAGGCAAATAAATTGACACATTGTACTACGTGAATCCTCGCAGGAATAATTTTTGCTCACATACAAGCCAAGTGTCGCCTATTCACAGTATATTTCTTACTATTTTGTGTGATAGTAAGTCAAGGTAAATGTACATTCTGTCCCTTTGCGAGCAGTGTGACTGAAATTTTGGCGAGAGTCAAGGAACTTTTCCACTTCTTCTGGCTTGCACTCGGGCGTTTTGTCGGGAGCACTCTTAGCTGGTGAGGTAGAGCTATTTTTTGTTTTTTTTTGTAATAACACTTGAGATGCCGAATGTTTTCATGTAAACCAACTTCCACACTTGATTGTCCAGGAAGTAACTTCTGCAGGGCCAGGGCTTTACTCGTGATTCTTTTACTGAAGTTCGTTTCCCTGTTGTCGTGCAGCTTCCTTGGCACCTTCTGAGAACATTTTGATATCTATAGAACCAGTGGGCCGAGAACGAGAATGGACGAGAACGGTAGGACTAGTAGAGCCTTGCTGGTTTCAGGATGTCTCGGCACCTGTAAAACGTTAGGATGGATAAGTCTTGCCAATAAAAATCGTTCCACGCACGGTGGCACTAGATAATTGGTAAACTCAAATACATATGTAGATTAGAAAGTGTTAAAAAGAAAAGATTTCAACTGCTCACCATTTGCATCCAAGGCAAGTGCGACTACGAAAAACAGCGTTATCGGTAAAATTAATTCCAACCGGACGAACATTCTTTTTTCCTTCTTTTCGTGTTTTCAATCTCATGTTTGTCACATTCATGAAGCGCATTGATGTGATTTCCATTGTAGTGATATATTCGAAATGAATGCATGGGTAATGAGCACGATAAAAATTGGCCGATCCTCGGTATTGTTCTACTGTAAATGAATGCATTTTTAGATCAAAACCATGACCAGAAGCCAGACTACCCCTTGCTCTTACATCAAGCCTGTGTCTACAGCGCCAAGGAAAAGATCAAAACTTTCTCTCACCATTTTCATGAAAGCAAGGAGTAATTTTTTTCTGTTCAGGTTACACATGTTCATTTTTGACATTCAAAATGCCCAAGTTTGCCGTAAACAAGGAATTCATATCTACGAGTCGTAAACACGTGAACAAGGAATTTATGCACAAGTGCTTCCAGATCCATGAGCAGCCAGTCCGGGAAAAGAGTTCTTAAAAATAGCTCATGTAGTAGGTGCTAAAAAAAAGGAAAACAGAGACGATCATTACAAATGAACAAAATGAACTTTCACCTAAATTACACTTCGGGTCCTGACATCTCCTCGGAGCACTACTTTACAAACAAACATAAGTTCTATTCTCTTGACAAGTTTAAAAAACCGTTTCTCGAATCTCAAGTGTAAAAGATTTGTTGCAAGGCGTCACCCCTGAGAATCATAAAGAGTGGATCTCGATTCAAATAGTTGAGCACAAGTTGGCTTTGCAATCGTATTTTCAAATCGCATAAAAGAATTTCGCCCAACTACGTGCGTAGTGGGAATTTAGGACTATACTTTCAAATCTATCCTATTTATTTTGGTCATGTTTCTCTTTTCCTAATTCATATATTTTTGCATTGAAAAGATTTTCAAAGTTTGCGAGTAGTATTTGAAGAATAGTTGATTACTAGCCCTCACAAATTAGTTTCATTTACAATAAGCATATTAACATGAACAGAGCTATGCGTTCTGTTGAAAAAAATTACCTCCGCCTTTCTGCGTTCTGCGTTCATTCATGCTGCAACAGGACAGAAAATATTGATGTTAACTTTGTCAAATTCACATCATCTGGGATTAAGTTTTGAATGAGGTATTACATTCGTTAGCCCACCTTGTACTGTATCGGTAATATTTGCAAAGCCACAAGCTAGTGGGTTATCACTGAAGAAGCGGACGGTAGGGGAATGCGACAGTATCTCCACCCCAGTTTCGTGAGCTTCAGGTCCATCTGCAAGATATCATGAATGAGTATAGATCGAGATAAGTAAAATAAGCCCTTAATTAAGTGCGAAGTGATTTGTACTGCAATATTATAACAGAATTTTTTTTTTGGGTGTTATGAAAGCATTTCCTTCACAACAATGTACGCGCTATCGGTTGAACAGTGTTATAACTTTTTTTACCAGATGTTAAGTTTCGCATCTACTTACCGGCTTGTCATTAAATGAAAAATTCCAACTAACCCAGCTTCACAACGTGAATGGTGTATCAATAGGTAAATTGCTCATTCACGTACCGTTGTAAATAAATGGCATTTTATCTGTTTGGCGATCTTTTTAAAAAACAACAGTTATCACACGAGGTTAAATGCTATCGTACAGTAGCATTTTTATTATAAATTAGAAAGGATAAAAATTTATTAGAGCAGTAAAGTTGATTTCCCAGGTTTGCTACTTAAAGCCTAGCCAAATCAACTGTTGACAACCGCGGAAACGCAGGGAGCGTGGTAAAAATTTCACGGCTTATGTTTATTGCGAGCTGTCAGATGCGAACAAGGAGTCGCACATATTATTAGGGGCTGCCATGTTCCTTGAGTGAACGAAATGTGTCCTATCGCGCAATTTTTTTCTTTCAATAGTGTCTACGATACTTTCTGGAATTCCTATAAACTAACCACTTTTCAAACTTCACGATCAAAATGATAAATACGAGCAAAAAGAGCCCAAGCAACTTTTGCGCCCAGCTGCGCCACTGATGGCCAAACAAGATGCTTAACGGTCCATAGAACTTTTTCTCAAGTCTTGTTATTTTTACAGAGTTGAAGATTCGACTCGAACTAGAGGTTACTAACACTAAAATGTCGAAGTATGCCGGGGTAAGGGAACACCGTACCGTGGCTTTTACAATGTTTGTGACATTTTTATGAAGCATCGTTCGTTCATAGCGATCGAAATGTTACACTTAGCAGACCTGAATTTTTCTTGTGGTTCTGATTTATCTGCATACATTTTTTTCTTGACAAGAGTTTCTGCTTTCAATGATTGAAGATTATTATTTAAGAATCTGACCTGAACTGACTCAATCACCCCTTTTAGGGCATCATTTGAGCGATTGTCACCGCTAACTCACTCCTACGATATATGGGCGAGATTATTCACGTGACGAATTTTTACATTTTCTATCAGGTGAAATTTTCTCCCTTAGATAGCCGAGAGACGCGTTTTTGAAAGCGCCTTCGAAATTCATCCTAATTCTTAGGCCAATTTCCTGTAATAAATGTGTACAAACTTGAATCGAGAAACTAATTCTATCGGACCTCACTAACGTCCCATGCTCTCTAAAATGTCTCAAACCACTGTTTTTCTGCATGAACTATATTACAAAAACTTTGGAACGCGGCGGAGGGGTTGTACTATCAAACGCTGACTGTGATAGCTGAGGACCGTCTGTCAAATATTTCTTCAACGATCATTACAGAGGAGAAAAAACCTAACCTATATTAACGAGTTGAGCTGGCATCACGAGGTCCTACGCTAAGCCTTGTACAATCTCGAGTGATAACTTTAATTCGCAAGCAATTATGCTGTGTATTTTTGAAGATGTCATTGAAAATTGGAAAAACTCACTCGAAAAACCATTTCTTAATTAGAAGTTAAAACATAGCACGAGTTAGAAGGAAGACCTCGAAGAACTCTGAACGCGAACTAGAGCACTAGGTCCACCGAGAACCAATCAACTACCTATATCTGTCATAGAGAAATCAACATGTAAATGTAAATAGAAGTAAGCACGTTCTCAATTATCGAAATTCATCCCAATTTCACTCCTAAACTCGTACTTAACTCATTCATTATATTGAAACGCATATATTCCCGTGCATGTTGTCCAAATTCATTCTAGTGTGTGGCAGAATGACTTCATATTGCTCATTATTATCATTTCGTCGAATGATTTTCTGAAACGTTTGAGAGGCCACAATACTTCACAGAACAATAGTTTTACGCACCCAAGTGCCCGAGATGAAACATGTGAAAATAACACTGTCGGGTGCGAACCTCAATTTCATAAAAATTATCACTATTACATATGATCATTGCATGAATATGTTTGGATACATAAGCCAAATAATATGAGGTTAGCTCTAGATGATGTCCCGTTTGGAAATGGACTTAAATAAATTAACTAACATCGCAACTATATACAAAAATTATCGAAAGAAATGAGCAGCGAAGATTTGAAGAGGATGCCGACTAATTAAAAAAAAACTATGTGCTGAGAAATAGCATGCAAAACATTTGCACATTTACCATGAAAGGATTACTGAATGGACGAGCAGCTGCTTATGCTCGGATCGTAGTCAACTAAGTTGACTCTCTAACATTGTGGACCAGGGTGGAAAACAAGGCCGGATGCGTCCCCTAAAGCAGGTGTAGGGTTTTGGTTTTCGTGTGTCGTCACGATATAATCAACCCTGAGGTCCTTAGGGTTCCAGACAGGATCGGTTCTAGAGATTACGTCTATGACTTACACGTCTATGACTTGTTCATCTTTTCTGTGTCCCCGACTCCGACACAGGGAAAACAAAAAATGTTCATCATTCAATAACAATATCAATCTACTCAAATTCAAGAGGGATGACGAGCATCAACATTAAAGCTTATTCGGGGTAACAGTTACTGATGTGAAGATCGATCACTCCGCGAAATTTATTGCAAGAATCTATTTTGCGACATTCATTTCGGCAACAAAATTGGAATACATGCCGAAATACAGGAAGAAAATTTGATAATAAAGTCCTTATAATACAGTAGTCATTCTACAATCATATACCATAGGGTTCCATAGGAAAATTTTGTCACGGATCAGAAGTTCCTCTTGACGGTTTCAACAAATTGTAAAATCAAGTTCTATATAGGAGGGTTGGTATCATGTTATGAAATCTAGCTAAATCGCTATACGATTATCAGAATTTAAGCATTATGCCGAGTATTTAACTTCCTAGATTTTACAAACTGAAACGTAAAAAAAATTCCACGGTTTTACACCAATGATAGCAAAAAAGCACATGTCCACGGGTTTTGGTTCATATAGTATTTGGTGTAAGAAGTTCCTGTAGGTTAAGAAAATTAGTTTATTTAGAGCAAATTCAGTTTAGAGTCGGTTGTGCAAGTTCAGGTTTATTGATTTTACTAGTTGCAATATTAAAAAATGATAATCGAGTGAAGACTTTCCTAGAGTAAATAGCAGGGGTTTCCTAGTTTAGGTTCGAACACCTTACAATGGATAAAGTTAGGTTAGGTTATTTCAAGTGAGATTGGGGTTAATTTGAATGATTTCAGGTTCACTTATTTAACATATTGAAATATAAGATGGAGTGAACTCATAAAAAAATAATTTTTTAACTTGGGTTCTGGTTCAGGTTCAAGTAAAATTTAATTGGTTATAAAATATTAATGAACAAACCATGAGCTTCATTACGGGACCCATAGGATATCATTATTCCCTGACTAGGTTTGACTGAGCTCCATTTTCAACGGCGGCTTAGTTTTCATATTAACTTGAACAACGTCGCGTGAACTTCACTACTATAAGCTCAACATTTTTATACCAACTAAAATTATACCACATTACTGATATTACTTTCGAGAGGGCACTTATTTACGGCCATTCTGCGAACGCCAAAGTGCTGCTACAATAAAATCTGTATTAATTCATACTAGTTCAGTAGCTTACCCAGAGAGTTTATGACTCAGTCAGTGGAGCCGCTCGAAGATGAAAAGCAGCTCACTTGATCCGTATTCAGCCCCCCCGTTCTGCTCCTCCACCCAATGGTGAACCATCGGATCGTCCCGATGAGGCACCGTCCGGGTAGAATTTGGTCGCCATTCTGTAATTACATTCATGAAAAAGCACACATTATACTTAATATTCAGCTAAATAATATGTTTGTGAAAGCTCGCAAGTCGTTATAATTCCGTAACAGTTTACTTCGGTAAAAAAATCAGAAATGTCTTCGTTCTGCGATGAGAGAAAATCCAACTGACACAACGCAGACACGGGCGCTCATGGAAAAGGTTAATTTTACAGAAACCATAAACAACCCATTAATTTGAGGGCAAACAGATCAGGCTTGGCTAACAAAGGCGAAACGACGTCTTTGCTTAAATAATTGCTGTACATTCGTACTAGAAATATTGCCTAGTCCCTTCCTCTGCCAAAAGAAAAAGAAATGAAATCGAAATCGCTATTATTTTATGAACGTTATCGCTAATCGTTCGAATGATTGATATAGAAAAAATTTAGGAGGCAATGAATGCAGTGTTATTGTACCAGAGAAAGGTAAATTCACGCTATCAGTGGTCGAAGTGATCAGGACTTCAAATTTTAAAGCGATTTTCATTTATTGTATCATAAATTACCAACGTGGTATACAATTCTTTCATGCAGTCTCTAACCATAGAGATCGTTCGATCTTAACGAATTGAAGTACCGAAGAACACTCGTATGCGACACCCGCATCACAACGGCATGCTATTTAGGTAACCTAATTTTGTTAAAATAGATGGTATTACTTGGTCTTCATTATCAACACCGTCCCGCGGAAAATTTTGCAGAATTCGATTTTTTTCCTATTAAGAAACTACGTTTCCTTTATGTTCCTGGCATAACTACGTGACGTCCTGACTAACATTTTTAACACGTTAACTGCGATGGGTTAAACTGAAGTTCAATATTCAACCTAAATTTAAAGTCAAACGTGATAAGCAAATTTGTAAATGTCAAACATTAACCGGGCCTGTTAAATACCACTAATTTAGAATGGTTGTTAGAATTTTTCAAAACGACCCATCGATGGGTCGTTTCGCAACAGGAAAAACCTAACTACGACCCACCGGTGGGTCGTACCGCAATGAATGTGTTAAGTTAGGTGTCTGCCTGCGTAGATGGCCGCCGACACGCGTGATGTTGATGCTGCTGCTGTGTTGCAAAAACGTTCGTTCATTGCTCCAATATTTCGCTTGTTTCTTTTCTGTTCCTACGTGAGTTATACAGTCTAGAACCGAATCATTCTGAAAACCGAGCGAAGCATAACGAAAATAGAAGATCAATCAATTTGAAGACGGTTACGAGTAACTGCGCCGGATCTCCACAGCAGAGTTGCTTTTTATTAGTTGCTGTTGTTAGCTTGCAATTAGGTGTTTTTATCATTTGATAGACATTTACTTGTGGACAATTTCGATGAAATCTCAGTCTGTAAGTGAAAATGAGCTCCAAAGTAATGATGAACGTATTTAATTGCAAACGTTTAGAAACGTTATAGTTTCATCATCCACAGAGATGAAACGGTAGAAAAAATCAACAATAATAAAAGAGAGCAAAGTTATACAACTTCTTACAAATAAAAATAGATACAAGCTAATTCGGTAAAGCTAACATAACTGACAGATACATATTAAAAAGTTGTGGCAATAAATAATTCCGTAGAGTTCAGTTCGATCGTTGTTCACACACGGCGTGGCTCTTAAAATGAACAATGATTACAAAATACGGAGATCTTGCAGGTTTTCAATTGGCAGACTGTACTAAAATTGGGAAATTTGAATGGCTGAATAAAACTATTACAATGAACTCTAATGGCAGGTTGAAAAGAGGTGAGGAGACGCCCAGTTTGCGTGAGACACCCGAATGCTGGCTGCGACGAATTAACTGCAAAAGCACAGTTTATACAACGTATGACTGCTGGCAGCAACGACAAACATCAGAATAAACGCACGATGTCTCGCCATCGATGTTTTCGCCAAAACAAGCTTCCTTTTTTTAAATTAACCAATTTTAAAACTGTTCCTATAATAAACCAGTACATCAAGTGAGGTGAAATATCTATAGCCCAACACTAAAATCTTCCTCTTCACTTCATTGTTTCTTTACCCCATGAATGGGACAACGAACTTTGGCGAACTTTTCCTTGGACGCTGACAGGATCACAGGACAAAATTGCTCGTTCGAAAAGGTTTTAACAATGCCGTATAACAAAAAAATTTTGTATATATTGACGGAAAAGAATCTGCGAGGATAACCAGTTTCGTGAAATATTTAAAATGAGCCAGATAAGCAGAATGCTCAGTGCAGTAACGTCGTTATACAAGATTTCTTATGTCCACTGTAAATGCAAGTAAAATAGTGAGTTCCTAGGTTGGTAAAAGTAGGTTTCCGATAAACAGACAGTTATATTTTTACAAGCACATCAAGTAAGGCAATTTAACCATCCTGCTGACATTCCAAAGTAAATGTAACATTCGAGTGGACCTTATCAACATTTTTTAAGAATTGAGTAGCCTGGCCTTTTGAGTGAAATAAATCATACGTGTCAGCCAAGTCCCTACGATAAAACACAGGTTTAAATTCACAGGACAGTTTTCTAGACGGGTATTTTTCAAGTGAGATTAAAAAGCAATCAGCAATAAGAGGTGAGGGACGGTAGCCCATCGCGAGTCCGTCAATTTGTTCATAAATTTTAGTATTTCAATTTGTTTATAAATTATACTATTAAACATGAAAAAATAATTAGGGCGGTTTCAAGTTTGCTTTAAAACTTCTTCTTTTTGTAAATAATAATTGAATTATCGTAGATAAAATGGTTTAAGCACAACTTGAACACATTTACTTAGAGGTACATTGGTATAGAAGACTGTGTCAAAGTTGCACATAAAATACTGATTAACGTTTTCAACAGTTGCGAGATCTCTTATGAAGTGTCAGATTTATGTTATTATTATTCACGTAAGCTTCAACCTCTCTAGTCACTACTACAGTATAATCAAGAGAGAAATAGTGAAGGGACCATCGGGTATGAACATGTACACGGGGAAACTATGCATAATGTGTGTTCCCACACAGGCCATCCTCGTGTGTATGCACAATGTGCATGGAAGTAAGCTCACACAAGACTAAGGAGGATGGAGTAGGTGCTGGAGAAAATGAGCGAACCCAAAAAAGATGGTCCTTAGTTTCAAACTAATTCGAAAGCGATCAACGATAAAAATTGAGCCATTAAAATATCTTTCTCATGCAGAACTTATTCATGTGAATAAGTAGCAAAAGTCGTCTGTAACCCAAGTAGAAGTGTTTTTTCTTCTTACTCATTAACATGCATCCACAACAGGAATGTTCGAAAAAATTGCTCAGTTGCATGTACGAACGTTTGTGCAAGTGCAGACGTGGCACGCTGTTCATTGCGCCCCTGTGAATAATGCCTTTGATAATCTACTTCTAAGAATGACCGTCGTGTATATATTTTGCGTAACGCTCTTAACAATAGAAAGTAAGAATTTAGCACTGGCGGTCTTGGTTTCAGTTCATCTAGAAATTAATCCATTAATTTTCGTTGTGCAAGTGCACTATAATATAAAAAATTACTTTCAAAAAAGGAGAGATAACCAGAGCGCCTTAGAGAAACGGTTTCACTTCTGAGAGATGTAGCAATCGAAAAAAATGAAATGCTCATTCTTTCCAATTAAAAGTCCCTTTTCAATTGATTACACAGTAAATATTTCCTTGGCTATTGAGAACACCGAACTTTCTGACGTACGAACCCATAAGAAATTTCAAATCATTGTGAGGAATGGAATCTTCATCGAAAAATTCGTTTTGTTTATTAAAATAACAGCATTCAAACAACGGTTTCCGAACGCGGAATTGTATTTTGCGTCCGACTTTGTGTTTTACTGTATTAGGTGGGAGGGATTGGAGTTAAATGTTCGACTGCCTAGAGCAGTGCTACCCAGTAATTTTTTTAAGAGAACCACTTCGGTTAAACGCATTGAGAGAGCCGAAGCTACTGCGAGTTTGCGCATGTTATATAAATTGTACATTAAATAATTATTTAAATATTTCCCGAGAACCGTGAATCAAGTCCGCGCAATGAATACCACTGGCATATAGTGTCTCCGCGAGTGTACTTTATAGCTGGATAATCCGGAAAAAACTACTGACAACAACACTTCTTAGAAAAAAACGAAGTAATTTTGAAAGAATAGAAGTTTGGAAGTACCCAAATCAACTCGTTATACGATCATACGTGAATGAGCCCTGTTATTAGCTCTGGGTTTACGGTAGCGTTCAGAAGACCACCATAGTATTATTATTACTATTATTATTATTATAATAAAAGAAAGTAAAAGTCTCCCTATACCAACCACGACAAAGATGTTGCAAGAGAGGAAGGAGGAAGGCACCATTTAGTATGGAGTTGAGGGAACGCGGAATCTATGCACAAGGTGCACATAAACAGTAAGCTAAGAAAAAAGTTCATGAAAGAAGAAAAAGTTGAAGAAGAAAGTAGTAGGTGCTGAAAAACAGGACAGCAGTGAACCGAAAAAAAAGAATCTATAACAAAACAAAAACCTATTTTATTTGAACAAAAAGAAAGCCTTCCTAACCTTTAGCTCGGGCCCTCACATAGTCCCCCGGGGACGCTAATTCCCATAGCTACAATAGTTATATCCCCCTGAGGGGAGACCACAATAGTAACACCTTCTCCATATCATAAGTATTCAATCAAGTTATAAACTTGGACATCTACTGTTTATGAACTCAATGAATAACCGAATAAGTAAAATTGTAAGTGCACATTTAGTTTGAAAATTATATGTAGTTTTTTTTTTTAAAATGAACATGCCATTATTTTTACTATTTAAGTGTATTAAAAATATAACCAGTTCCAAGTTATATTGGATTTTTGGTAAATGTGTAGCGTTGGTCAGTAATCGATTTTCCACTTTTCGGTGCCTAATCGTAGTTAATTAGATCGAAATAAACAAGTTTTCTTCTATGCACTTTCCGTCTCAAATGAGTATTTTATTAGTTATAGCGGTAAATGACTTACCGCAACTCCAGTGTTTGAAGCGGCAAGTAATTCAAGGAGCGCGTCGGACAGCAACACTGCAATGCGCACTCGCTTCCAGCGCGATCGTCATCAAAGACGAAACTAAACCTACCGCTCTACCTCGTTAAATACTCATTTGACAAAAAAAACGTATAAAAGAAAAGTTGTTTATTTCGATGTTATTACCATGATTCAAGCAACAAAAATTCGAAAATCAATGAGTAGCTGTTTATTCGAGCGCATTCGTCATCAGAGGCGAAACTAAACTGGGTAAATGTTGAGGACTTGACCATAATCGATTTTCCACTTTTTGATCAACAAAGATTGTTGATGAGACCAAAATAAACAAGTTTTCTTCAATGCACTTTCCGGCGGAAATGAGTGTTTTAAAAGTTATGGCGTTAAATGAGTTACCGGAACTCCATTGTGCATCACCCTATTACAAACGTAAAGAGGTTGGGTCGTGAGGGGTAGCCACAGTTCTTTTAGTTTTATAATTTTCACTAAAAGAACTGTTGCTACCCCTCACGACCCAACCTCTTTACGTTTGTAATAGGGGGTTTGCTCTTCGTCGGCTTGCTTGGCGCGCGGGAACGCCTGTTTACTTTCACGTCGGACCGCGCGGTATATTTTTCCCCGCCTCAAACACTGGAGTTACGCTAACTCGTTTAATGTCATAACTTTTAAAATACTTATTTCCGCCGGAAAGTGCATTGAAGAAAACTTGTTTATTTTGGTCTCATCAACAATCTTTATTGATCAAAGAGTGGAAAATCGATTATGGTCAAGTCCTCAACATTTACCCTAAACTGACCGCTATAAATCGTAAAATACTCATTTGAGACGGAAAGTGCTTCAAAGGAAACTTGTTTATTTTGATTCTGTTAATTAGGTTCAGGCACCAAAAAGTGGACAATCGATAACTGACATATCCTTCAGATTTACCTAATTCTGAAATGATGCACTGTTTTTGACTTGAACAAAAACTCATGGCATAAAGATAGTCTCGCCTTCAACGCATCTGATACGTCGGAATTACCCTCAGCGCGCAAAACAACTTAATTTTCGTATGAAATCAAATTTTATCAACAATGCTATCCTGCACACATATGAACAAAAATGTTGATGACTGTACAGGTATTTAATGCCACAAAAAATTTCTAAAACTCTCTGAAATTAAATTCGCTTCAAGGTTTAAACACCATCAATTACCAATTTAACACACAGTATGTTCAACACAATTATTTCATGGTAACGCATAAACATTGATTGATTACAAGCTACTGCAATATGGTATTAACGGACGGTTCTGAACTTCTGACACGGAGAACAGTAGTTAATGAACGAATAGGCAAAAAAACAACATTTTTGCAGATTGGGGAATCCACACAGTTGACATAAAAATATCTAACTAAACATGCTAGAACACCACGAGCGTTTTTAATAAAACACCATGCTCTGAATCATACACCATGCGGTAACAATACACATTGAAAAATGACCAGTGAATACACAGTTAGAACTTACCTTCATTGCCAGAAATTTGTTTTTCATTCAAGCGTTTAGCGAGATTAACTAAGAGCTGTCCTCTTGACTCTCTGTTTGATATTTTACATTACTCTACACATTTCACCAGATTATTGAGGTCATTTTCTCCAACCAACACATGTTGCCTATTAAGCATAGCATGACACAACTTCAACTGACGCCGGAAGAAGAGATCACGTACATCTACACTGCAGGCAGCGAGTCACTACGATATTGAGAAGCTCTGTGATTGGTGGAAACCGGAGAGAAATTAGAAATAAGTAAAAATATTTAACTTGCATGAATGTAGCTTAATAGAGCGTTCCACACGTAACGAATTTTGTAGAGGTCTATTTTGTTCATATAATGATGGCGATGACAGGAATTTTAGTGACAGTGTCACGCAATAGTGCTCGTAAACATTTTTAACGTGCTTTGTTCATGCAAGCTCGTTTGATTCGACCGCTCCGTGAACACAGCGCTTCTGAAAGATTCGCTCTGATGTCACGTCAGGGTTACCACTTGTTTTCATCACTTTATCTGGAATGCAGTAAAATAATACATACTTGAAATACTAACAATTTTCACACACATGTTTACACTTAATTCAGTGTATCATAAATAATTTAATTGTTTATTTCAGTGTTTCATTTCATGCTTAACCGCGGTAAAAATAGTATAGCGTAGAATAAGTGGTTGGGTTGAAAAATAACAATACCTTTCAATAGTAGCCCACATTGGGCTCCCATATTCGTTGCAGGAAGATAGGGTTGCGCGGCAAATGATGTAAATATTTAAAACAGACTTGACTCAAATCTAATGAAGTTTTCAACTCAGTTTTAGGGTAAAATTATATAATCATTATATAGCGGATACGATGAAAGTAACCACTATACTTAGGTTCCTTGTGATTTAGGTCACACGCTATGAAATCTTTTTCATACTTCAAAACAATGCTCCTAGATATTTGTAAACAAGATATATAATGTAAAAATTATTCGTGCTCACATAAGCCATGCGCATGTAAGATACTATATTCATCAGCTAAAAACTGATATACACTTTACATTTTTTCGCGTTTTAGTGAACACGAATGAAGTTAAAACACCTCCGTTCTTCATTGGCATTGATGGGTAGCACCAGCACTAAATCACTCGTTGAAAAAAATCTATTCATGAATTCTTTTGAACGAACCGTTATTAGGTATTTGTGTAAAATGAAATTCGCATTGATTAACTTAATTCACTATCGAAAAAGCCCTCAGTGATGAATATTTCCTGGTTACAGAAACGACACGTGTGATTTGAGCTCTTGAAATTATGTTCGCGATGACATACCATGAAGCCTGCATCAAATAAGATCATCAATTTCGACCCCTTGGTTTCATTCTGCATTTTTTTAATTTCGTACGAACATGCTACCTCCAGCTATCTGGATCAAGCGAAGACAGGGAGCGTTCCCTGTGATATTAATCACTGTCACGGATGCCAGTGTACGCACGTGAGGTGATATAGAAGTGTTGTTTTTTCGCTTGTAATTGGTCCACTGTACATATTTATTTCACAGTATTTTAATAAGCAGAACGCAACTGTAACCTATTTTCAAGGGTCTCGGGCACGAAATCACGATTGCGTTGGAAAAGAGGATACGAATGTTTTTCATATTTGCAAATCGTAAGAGAAACTAATAATATTTGTAACAAAACAACGTTAACTTTAACCCAATTTCATTTCAAATTACTCATAGGACGGACACTTGGCGAGTGTTCGATATTGTGCGATATTCAACTTTTATTCGACGATATCGAGTTGATAGGTTTTTATAACTGTCGTACGTTAATGTTATTCATGAAAATAACTAGGAAATTACATCCCTAGAGAATCAGTGCAGAGAAATGATTAAACTGTATTTGTGAACTGGAAAGCGGGTTATGTATCCAAGTTTGTCAAAGTTATTTATCAGTAAATTCGATAATAAGTTCTATACGGAAGTCATTCATTATCAGCAAAACATTATTTTGTGTTGAATATTCGTAAGCTCGTTAAAAAAAAATTATTTGCAGTGGATTGGCCAGCAAGTTCCGGTAGCTGCATAAGACGATTGTGACAATCTCAGCTGCTCAAATGTGCTTGGTATCGCTCAGTGTAGTTTACTAGGCTTATGATTACAATGGCAGGCGCAGGAACGGCATTTGAACACTGTGTGGAGAGACGGAAATGATGTTCGGATCGCTACACTCATCTTGCTGGGAGTCAATTTTCAACGGGATACACTACATTTATTTTCGTTGGCCAAGGAATCCAAGGTGATTAAACGAATTTGTATCTAAAAATATAGGTAAAAATACGAACAAAATTGGCGACGCTAAAACGAAACACGTGGTAAGCTTTGCTGGTATTTTTCTGTGTAATATTATTTTTTTGCAGCTCATATACTGAATTTTGAATGCAGTCTCTAACGCCCAATAGATGTTGGTCAAGTCAAGCGCAAAATGATTTGGCAAGAGAAATTTTCTTTTGCCTGATTCTGATTTTTAATGAATAATTGGAAATCTATGCTTTTAAATAGAATTCCTTTATGAAATGTATTATCGTTTTACACTTTGATGGCATTTTTGTTAAATGGTAATTAATACCTTACATGCAACGAATGAAAGAGCTGCTATGTACGTGTCAGAAATTGCGTAACAGCACAATGCTTTAACGTGCATTAGGTGTAATCATGACATTTACGTAATGTTAGAAAATCTCTCTGATTTCAATTAGTTGTTCAGTTTTTGAATTAAATATTTAATAATGCTAAGTTCAGTTCCTAGCGTCGTATTTAGATGAACAATGAAATCGTGTTCTGACTCTTGTTGCTTCTACGGATATTCTAGGGGGACCTGGACTGGCATTATGCGGCATATAATTTTGAGACTTGTTGAGGATACCATTTCAGGTTAACGGCGTTTCGCATGTGCGGGTTGCCTCCAACGCTGAGTGTGGTGCTGGAGTTGGATTCCGCCGGCGCCGGTGTCTGGCATGGGGCGAGTCGAGGCGTCCACAAGTAAATTGCTTGTTCACTCTTCTTCTCCTCTTCGTCAGCTCTTTTTGTGCTTTATTATTATTCTAAATTAGTGCGTTTGTGTGTGGGTATACGCGTGATTCAATTCCTTCACGTAAAGTGACGTTTTATGTCTGCTCATCTATAAGTGTTCTTGAATTGAAGGGTGGAAAGGTTTAGTGGTCTAATTGCATTTTTTCCCTCGAAAAATATGATCTAGACTAGTGGACTGAAGTCGAGTACGATAGTGTCACAGCGAAATTCATTGATGGATGCATTAGTAGGCTATCAACTCTGAGCGACTTCACCGGTTCTAAAGCGAGTTGCATTCAATGTCTTGTTTACTCGACTAGATACCAGTGGAGCTCTCCCTACAACTTTTTGAAAGCTGCTCTGCTATTGGTTGATCAAAGTTTACTACGCTCCTCCCATTTCTATTTTGTTATCGTTATTTTTTGTTTCAGATCGATTGTTTCACTGCATTTTCTCATAAATATTTCTTTTTCTGCAATGATAATGTTCTTAGCATCTGCAGATTGTGGCTGATAGGTATTGAAATTATTCGCATGTGATAGAGAATTTTGATATTAACACACAGATAAACAGTTTTGTTCCAGGTGTGGGTGTTTGCCAGTGCTTTAAATTTCCCATTTCATTCTCTCATTTCTGAATCTGATACTACCGTTTGAGGTAAATTTGTTGCACATGTATTCTCTTCAGAATCACGTTGTAATAATTCTGCCCTTTATCAACTGGTTCTTTTTCAATTATCAAATGATATCTACTATCTCAAGCTGCAGTTTGAGAATTTTTCATTCACGACTTGGAAACATTTCATATTGCAAAAATAGTTTTGTTTGCACTGCTATTAAAACTAATGAAGGTAATAGTGCAGTTTGCGTTTGTGCTATCTGCCATTAATAACTCTGCCGACTGTTAGGAATATGAAATGAAGAAATAAATTTAATGGTTGAATAATATTGTAAGTGAGTCTTTCTCACCATTTCATGCTCAACATTAACTTTTTTTATTCACTACTCGTGCTTGCTCTTAACGTATCATTCGAATCACCTGACACATCTTCTGTTCAAATTGCTATCCGGAGAACTACATAAGTAGAGGAGTACACGTTTCAGTATAACGTCCCTCGAAAACGTTTACATCATATCTTCAAGTGGATCCTGTTCGTGCGTTTCACTTGCAGTGGTCCACGACATCGCAGGAACTTTTGCTTGAAGAGTTCTGGCTCAATAGCAGTTGAAAACTGATTTTGGAATATTTTCTAAACAGCAAATTTCTCTGAAATCCTGAAGCAAATTTTCACGCTTGTATTTCATTGTGCTCTCAGATTTTCGCTTACAAATGTACCCAAAATTCATTTTCGTTAGGTGCAGCCTTCCCCCGTCTCTACAAATATTGAAATACAACGATGAGATAACTATGCATCAATTTTCCGTTTGCTTTCTATGTATTAATAATTCTCGAGAAAGTTTCGAAAAGTTAATCCTGTTGAAGAATTCAGACATTTCAACTTCAGCCTCGACATCCATATGATATATCTTCATCGCTAGTTAGTGAAATCATTTGCAGCATTTAGAATGGATATGCCAGCTTGCAGGAGTAATATTAAACTAATGCATAATTTGTTCAGTGAATTTGGAAGACACTGAAAATTTTGAAGAAATCAACGTATAAGTTTAGAATTAACTATTCAAATCGACCCTCGAACTATGCACAATTACATTATTAACAAGTCATCGCCATTCAACTGCTTACTTGATTCATCATATTTTATTGACACCAATAATTTTCTGATACTCAATAACTAATACAATTTTCACTCAAGTAATTAAGAAGTTGTGTAATTAATTGAAATGCTCAAATTAATTTCATACACTTGTTCTTATTCCCCACTTCCTTCCACAATTCGATTTTACAGCGAATAACTTCGAAATTTTTCGCAACACTAAAATATACGCTCTACCCAGAAACCATTCAATGAAACTATTTAGAAAACCAATATTCCCGTACTTCGAAAATTTTAACTGAAAATTCTGAGAACCCTTGTTCGCATTAGACTACATAGAAAGTGACATGCTCAGTATTAAAAGTTAGGCTGTAAATTCCTATTCATCTTATTAACACGAGTAAGGAATATTTTCTAACATAAATACAATAAACACAAGAATAATTAGTTGGTTATTAATCATGCGTTCATACAACACAACCAACCAAAGCTAGTAATTCTGTAGTAGTGCATAGGCGAATAAAAAAACAGACTCAGAAATGTTTTAATCAACGTAAGTCAAAGGAAGGGCTCCATTGCTGACTTACGATGTACAAACACGTCAAAAATATTTAGGTAGAATTAACATTTACTATTATAAAACGAAAATTCATACATCTGTACGTTTGGGCACATCACATTAAAAAAATACAGGCGTTGAGGGACAGGTTATATGTCATCGAATAAATTTCTAAAAATTTAATTTTGAAATAGTGACAGCGTAAGAAATATCAATGAAAAAAGTTCTTCGATACAAATAAACCAGCATAGCCCACG
The DNA here is from genome assembly GCA_030386875.1 of Morinoia aosen. Lineage (NCBI taxonomy): Eukaryota > Metazoa > Arthropoda > Malacostraca > Amphipoda > Talitridae > Morinoia > Morinoia aosen. The sequence continues at coordinate 23,092,910 of CM059573.1, read as the reverse complement.
AGGGGCGAACCCACACAAACAGACATCCACACTCGCATCATACAACACACACTCACCGAGACATTCACACAAACACACGCACACACATATACACGCACATGCCCATGCAAGGCACACTTATCAAATCACCACAAATCAGCAGCAACGCAATGAGATGGCACCATCGTCTCAAATGACACAACATTATATATATACAATGTCTTTCACTTGAAGCTCTATGTTGAAATTTCAAACACCACAAGCATCTCATTTAGGAATAGCAATATCAACCAATATATGTTAAAACGCCACCAGCATTTCCTTTATCGAAGGCAATATTATTTACCAATATACTAACACCAACACAATTTACTAAATTTTCAATACCAACTTGACACAACTAAAACCTGACCTAACTCTGCCACCAACAAACTGGTGAGAAATCATTCTGCTAACCCATTTCCATGAAAAACAGAGCACAACCAAAACGATGGTACCCTCATTAATTTATTGTCTAGGTGTGCGCTCGTTGAATTTCTGAATGAAAATCTGATGCTCATTTGTTTCAACAGAGCCCGCGCACCATGGCGCTCAGTGGTCGCAACTTGTAGTTCTGACGACCTCAGCAGTTACCGTCATCAAATTTCACCCCAATCTGTACCGTATACTTGCCATACTATTACGTTTAACTTCGCAAGTGATAGCTAAATAATTCAACGTACTGTTTCCACACGGAGAGGATCTTGTGTGGCAACACATCTATATAGTGCATTAAACCGCGATCTCGCACAACACGTTTCCTGCGAAGATTCCACTGGTGGTCACTGAATAGAATTTCATGATGCTGCTGATCGATCTGCGGTCGCTAACTCAATTTTCATATTTTATTAATAAAAGCTAAATAAAGGCACGATCCAATTAATGTTCGCCATTTTCAATGTTGCTTACTCCATTTGACTTTAAATAGCAATTGAATACTGAACTTCAGATTCACCCATCCCAGAAAATGTGGTTAACTAATTTATCATTTAATCTAATACTAGCGAAGAACTTGAGGTATGATTACCTATAGGGATTGCTGTATTTATAAATTGCTGTGTTTGTAAATACATTAAAATAGCAAAAAATTTCATGCGGTCAAAAAAGTTCGGACAAACATTATAGAAACTGAATAAATATTTGAACTGTGCTAATGAAATGAAATAAAGATCGTAAAAAAGTATTTAACTATTTAATATTTGGTATGACACCCTTTACTGTCAATAACGGTTTGACGTCTTCTGCTACAAGACTTCACCTAGTGGCTGTATTCTTCTTGTGTTATTTTTGCCCATTCATCTTGCAAAGCGGTCCGAAAATCTCATTAATTTCCGGGATTCCTTGTCTTTGCCCTTTTTCCTGAAAGTTTGCAAGCATTCACGATGGGATTAAAATCTGGGCTTTGCGCTGGCCAGTCCATAACAGTGACTTCTCCTTGATCCAGGAATGCCTTCAACAATTTTGCAGTGTGACACGGAGCATATTGTCTTGCATAAAAATGAGGTCTTAGGCTGGAGAGTCCTTGATAACCGGTAACCTCTGCAGAAGTTCCTTGTACACTTGCGCGTTTACTCTTTCTTCCAGTCGAACTAGGGGAACGGTACCGCTGGCTGCAATCATGTTGAAGACCATAATGCTCCTTCCACCAAACTTGACACTGGAATTGGCACACTGGAAAATCTTTCGCCATTTGATCGACGAACAAATCTTTCTTCATCTGATCCAAATAAATTGAACTTCTTTTCGTCACTGAAATACGTTTTTGCTTAGTCATTATCAGTCCAGAGAACATGCTGTGTAGCGAAGAATCAGCAAGAAGAAAAGAAGAAATGCTGTGTATCATTTCTGTTCTTCTTGCTAACCAAGGGTTTGACAGCTGGAGTCCTAGCATGCAGGTTTGCTTCTTCAAGACGGCTTGAAACAGTCTTCCTGGATACACTGATAACAATGGACTCGCTGCTTCACGAGAAATTCCTCCCGCAGTTTTGAAACGGTCCTCTTAGCTAATCTAACCAATGCAGTATCATCTCTTGCTGATGTTTTGCTAGGTCTGCCACTTGACACACCAGCAGTGCTTGAGCCATCCTTCTCATATTTAGCCAAAATATCACCAACAACTCTTTTAGGTCGCTTGACTGTGTTGGCTAGTGCCCATCTCGACAGCTTCTCTTCAAGGCGCAATTTCACAATCAACACACGAACAGAAGCAGGTGTAGGCACTGCCCTAGGCATGTTGATGCGTCGGCTGTTGCGCAGATAATGATACTAGTCTTGTCTGGATCAACCTACCTAATTATCTCGATAAAAACATTTCTTTACTCAAACATAAATGTGGAAAAGAATAGATGTCGGAACTTTGTGACCACAAGAAATTTTTACAATTCTAATGTTTTTGTTTACACTTGTGTTTTATTCACCCAAATGATTTAAGATTTTAACACCTGTTAGGTAAGACATGTGGCTTCACATGTGTGTATAAATTGAGTGCATTGCAACTTCTAGTATTGAAGTTATTGATCACAGTTTGTCGAGTTGTTAGTTGTCCGAACCATTATGGCCGCTGCTATATTCCTTTTATGGTGGTGGGTTATTCAATGAGAATTTGATATGGGCACATTCGCAGGATCAAATTGAATGAATGTTGTTACTATTGTGGTAGACTTGTTTAGCCTTGCAAAGTTTTGGTTTCATTTTTCTCAACTCAATGTGTAAAACAAAATTCATTGCGTTTGTTTGTAGGTTTCTGGATTCATACAGAGATATCTAAACTGGTACTGAATAACTTTATTCTATACTAATTATCGTTACTTAAGCACTTGCGAAGAATATGAGTTTTGATTACAAAAATTTATTCTACTTTTCGCACATAAATTTGTTTATATTGGTATAATGCTACCGAACTTTTAATCAAAACATGTTGGACTAAATCTTGACATTTTTAACGCATTCTGAATATAACGGATGATTATCGTCGAATAAAATATAAGGAATGCTGTCATTTCTGTGCGAAACAAAATTTATACGTTATACAGCTATTGTAATTATTTCAGACCATGATAGAAGTGATCATGTATGAGCATGTCATTGACGAGTGTAAAATTTTATAATTTATATAATTATAATAAAATAGTTAGATAATTATTTATACATATAATTATCATTAGATATTATGAACAATTTGAAATGGTTTTCAGTTCTGTTAGCTGATTTTAATGACGTCAATTTAATTTAGAATAGAATTTTAATCGGTTTCTTTTCTGGAATATTAGATGTGTTAAACCCATTTGGATAGAGTTGAAATAACCAAGAACTTGTTTCTACTATTTTGTTTTGTGGATTTTACATTAAATTTATTAAAATAACAAGACTCTTTACGGCAACTCTAACTTATACCGGGTGTTCCAGCAAAGTGTAGACAGGAATAAGTTAGGCGTTTTAAGTTATAAGAACGCCAATCAAAACAAATCATGTATCAAATGAATGGGATATTATTATAGACCGACCGGGGTTGAAAATTTGGCCGGGGCCGGGGCTGGGGTCAACAAATTTGTCATGGCCGGGGCCGGGGTTATCAAATTTACCACGGCCGGGGCCGGAGCCGGGGCCGGGGTTCAGACCGTGTCAGGACGTGTCACGACGACGTAATGCACAACGCCGGTTGGTAGCTCAATGCAGGTTGAATTACGGGTGCGGTTGAGTGTGTATTTGTCTCAAGTCACTGAGGTTTTGTAGACTTGCAGTTGCAGTGCTTGTTGAATTAATTAACACATAAACAGTTATACTCGTAGTAATTAAATATACCGGGTGTTCCACAAACAATGTCCCCGACTTTTTAATTAATTCATCTCCGCTTTAAATTAACATACTTGAATTGTCTTGTTTTTACAATGTAGTTAATCTTGTTTCCATTCGAATAATTAAAGTTTTTGAAAATCGTTTAATAATCACTTTACAGTGATCGATTTACTGAAAGAGGCAGAAAAATTAATTGTTTAAAGGAAAAGTTTTAAAAACAACACTGGTGTTCTTTTTTATTTCTCAATACCTACTGTGAAGGAACGCGTTTTCAAAACATCACCTTCATGATTAATAATTCTTCGACAACGAATTGAAGAAGTGTTTCGAAAACTAAAAGAAAACGGTGAAATGATTCGTAAAACTCTTCGTTTAATAGGGGCTAAAAGTAATGCCTGCCTCGAGAGAAATGGAGGGTAAGTCGAAGGATGCTAAATTACTTTTTTAAATAACTTCATTTAAGGTTATGATTTGTTACTCTTTTAAATTTTTGTTCGTTCGTTTTTTTTTTGGAAAGTACAAAATAAGGAAGAATATCAATAATGTTTTAAAAAGTTTTCCATTGAACAATTAGTTTTTCTATCCGTTTCAGTTAATCGCTCAATGTAAAGTGGTTATTGAACGATTTTCAAAACACAAATTATTCGAAATTAAAAGTTAATACATTGTGAATAAATGGCCATTCAAATATGTTAATTCAAAGCGCAGATATAATCAATTAAAACCTCAGTGATATTTTTGTGGGACACCCGGAATAATGACTAAAAGAAGATCGTCAGCAGTATGGGATTACTTTTACATATCGGTGAAGAATGTAGAAATTGAAGTGTGCACCATTTGTGAAGCGAATATACGACGAGGAGCGGCTGGTGCATCTCAGAAAACTTTCTCAACTAAATATTTATGGGGCCATCAAAAATCGACACAAAATGATCAATTTCTGAAAGCTGAAGAAAAACCAAACAAAGAAAAATAATTGAAAAATAGAAACAAAACGAGCAAGAAGAAAAACTCAATGTCTATGTATTGAAAACCAACAAAGACAGTTTAGGTTGCAGCAGTGGTAAAACTGCCTATTGGAACAAGTCGTCTTCGTCTACTGGAAAACAGCTGACTTTAAAAGAAATGTTTACTCAATTTAAAAACTGGGAACAAATAATACACACCAAATACATAGGGAGAAATTGTTAATTTACTGGTTTTGTGACGCTCTAAATCATCACGACCCTATGGAAAAAGAAACTTTTAAAAATTGTGTAGGGTTTTTGAACAAGAAATTTCAAGTTCCATCAGAGAAGGTAATTAGAACAAGACTTATTCCGGATCTCAATATCCAAATTCAGTTTGCCATTTCAGAAGAAATACAAAACCAAGTTAATTAACGAAAGTAGCGTCTTCTCAATAACTACTGATATTTGTACCTCTTCAAGTCGAGATTCTTTCATCTCAATAACTGCGTACTGGATTATAATTACACTGGATAGTAGCATAGATACTGCTTTTTCTTCTCAGTGACTGCATGTTCTTCAGGATTGCGATGAAATCGGAAATCTCTTCAGAAATAGTTTCAAATTTGATTAAAAAACACGTGAATTTTTCACGTGCGGGTAGCCGGGCACACCACGCTATATTCACTTCAAATTAATCCTAGTCGAGTTCAAAGTAATCCAAATAAAATTCAATTTAATCCAAGTCAAGTTTTATTCCAAGTCAGGTTTAAATTAATCCAAGTCAGGTTTAAATTAATCCAAGTCAAGTTGAAATGAATCCAGCCCCAAGTTGAAATAAGAATCGACATAATCACTCGTTAATTTGAGCGTTTTTTTTGTTAAATATATATCTATTGGATATGATGAGCAAGAAAAACGTTATTTTTTTCAGCAAGGAATACATAAAATTTCTGCAATATAAAAACAAGCTATCTTAAAATGTGGTAAGTATCCAGCATCAGGAGGCAAAGTTTGATTTAGATCTTTGGCCGGAGTAACAGATAGAAATCAATTATAAAAACTTCGTATTATACTATTCATTAAAGTTGTTTTACAATAATTCTAAATTAATGTCAGTGTGCATCCATTCAAATAATTATGGTCAAAGGTACTTTTGTGTTACACATACACATAGTAGTATCGAGGATTTATTCCCACTCATATAAAGGTTTACATGAGTGAAATTCCACTTTATCACGAATATGAAATCATATATGCATCCAATTACAAATGATTGCCACTGGACGATGTGTAGATTTAACCTTTAAAAGAAATATGCAAATGCAATTCACTGAGCACTCAAGTACGATACCATTTGATTACAATTTATATTATGCGGGACAGGTAAACACGGTGGAGCTTGGCGGAGGAGTTTATTGGCCAGGTGGGTTGGCAGCAGGTAGGTAGGTATAAGAATGAATGAGCGTCGCAAGATAGACGCGCATAGCTTTTATAGAGTGGCATCCAGATACAGACAAGACTACAGCCTCCAGATATAGACATGTGCGGTAACGCCGCACATAGCACCCCTCTTAACGCAGGAGAGAGTACTAAATTCCAAAATTAAAACGGTTAAACAAAACTCAAGAATTCGCAGAATTAACGGATACCGTGGAACAAGGTACCACGCAATCAAATAGTTAACCAAACTTGCTCAAAAATTAATAAAACAAGTAACCAATGACAATTCTAAATGAAAGATAACGCTTATTAAATCATCGCAACCGTATCTCTCGTAAACCGTTTTTAATAATAAATTACGTTAACTGTATCGCCACTCATACTATCAAAAAGTAAAAACTGAACAAATGTTATCAATACACCAACCAAAGCGTTATTATAGGTTCAATCAAAAACAAGCACTGAAGAGGGTAGCTTAAGCGAACACAATATATGCGTACCCGTTCGTTAAAAACTTCGATACATTATGGTTAATAAACCTTAACTAACAAAACCGCACAGTTAAAACTCCTAATGAAAAGCCGTTTACATCACTAAAATGATTATAAGTAAAACGCAACTAAACGCATCGAAACAGAAACGACAAAAATAAAACCATGCCAGAATCTCCAAAGAAAAAAATGCAGAAGACATATTAAATAAAGCAAAACATTCGCTATTAGCACTTAATTATCAATATAATTATAATAAAACGCCAAAAAAACACGTTAAACTAGACTTTTCAGAAATGCGACGAAAATGAAATTTACGCACCTTAAACATCAAAAATCATAAGCCTTTCCTTCCAATAAATATTTAAACCCTTTCTAAACACCGTTAAATTGTTATGTTTTTACCGCAATCAACCGAACAGAGAGATTAAAACAAACTTTTAACACGCATAGGATTATATGATAGGATTATAGGAGAAACATATTATTATGCGGAATATAGGAAAGAACAAAAATTAAAAGACCTTAATCATTAAAAGCAAAAAGCAAAAGCAAAAGAAAACAAGCAAAACAAAGCAACTGACTTACCGTGCATCAAAAAGAAATCATTTCTCAGCACGACGACAGCCACGTTGAACGATGGTAAGGATAAAAACAATAACGACGCAACACTTATTTTTTCAACATAACTGAAGAGAACTCAATTAAAAAAAATAAATACCTTTGGGATTATCGCAATTTAAACCCCTATTAAACGAAAGTATTTCCGAAAAAATGGAACATCACCAAAAAAAACGTGAGTCGCAACAAAACATTTTTAAATAAAAAATATTCAAGTAAATTTCTAACGGAAAAATTAATAATTAAATTGCTAATTAATATCTTAAGATTATAACGCGTCGATATTAAAAACACAGCAAACTTAACTTAAGATTACATGGATTACATAGAACACTGCGCGCATTCATTATCGCATTTTTCTTGCGATTCGCATTACTTTCAATTAACTGCGCGCCAATATTTCAAGAGCGTGGTAATTTTAAACAACCTAAATTTTAAACACTTTTAATTTTTCTAATTCACTTTAAATTTCGATTATTTTCAAGGTTTCAACTATCCTAAATTCCATTCATTATCAAATCTCAAGTTCATGGCTACAGTTCATTGCTGCTCCTGATCTCGAAGATTGTATAAGATCGTTGATTGACGGCGTAGATTGTACAGGATTATCCCCAATCCTATGATGATTAGCAGCATCACCGCGATCGCGTGGTGATCAGTGACATCACCACGGTTAGCCACGGCTGTGCAGATGATGACAAAGTCGTCATGGGTAGCAAATGCCGTCGAAGTGCCGCCATCGAAGACACTACTCGCCTCGCCCATCGATGGTGCTCTCCGATCCTTCGCCTCTGAAAGGAAGGATACAGAAACGATTAGCATGACCGTCATGAAATAAAAGAAAATAAACTACTACTTATAATTTGATATCAGAACTCTGGGTCTGACAATAATCATTAATCAACCACGATAAGTCTCGAATAAAAAATAAGCTCTGATCGTATCATAACTCTCAGGCGACAAGACACCTGTCTCTAAATTTTAATTAAATTATGCTGATCACCGGACATTCCGGCTGGACAAAAATAGCACTGCAAGCTAGCGCTGCAGCGTCAAATTAACCCATCTCGCAAGATGATCTGCACCCTCAGCAATTGCATTTCGCAGTCGGCTCAAACGTTCACGATTTAAAGTGTCAATTCAGCGATACAAGCGTCTTGAGTGAATTGAAAAAAAAACACACGAAACGTCTTAGCGACAAGAAAAGCTAGACAGTACACATTCCATTTACCACTCACCTTAACATCAAGTATTACCCTAAATTAAATGGAAACAACGCAACTCAAAAACTAGAATATAACATATAAAATATAACACACGGATTACTGGGAATAATATGAAACACAACGCATGTTGCACAGCGAATAACACAACTTAACCTATGATTATTAAACTTAACGTAACTGTTCACTGTTAAACAAGGGTAACGAGGTAAATCGTAACTCGTCTTGTCGTAGCGACTCGTCAATCAGTGTAACGAACTCGTCATTTTAACTCACAGCTTAACCTTTCTCAGGGGTAACAAATGATTTAGGTTGCTCTTATAAATTTTGGGACCAACCTTGACCTCAGCGTAATTACGTTTGACTTTTTGGACCACAGCAGGACCAATCCAGGTAAGTTCTAATTTATATTTCTTTTCGTGGTTCTTTAAAAGAACACGATCACCTACGTTTATATCCTTATTGCGTCGCTTAAGGTTTCTGTATAAATTTCTCTCTGTGGTGTTATTTATAATTAAATTCCTAATATTTTCTACGGTCCGGGCGGCTTCTCTTGCGCGGAATTTCACCAAATCCAATTCTTCATCATAACTATAAATTACGGAATCAAAATTATCGGACTGGTAGTAAGCACATGTATCACGATTAAATTCCACGTAGCTAGGTGTTTCGCCTAACGTAGAATTCAACGCGTAATTCAATGCATTCTCAACCACCTCTAGTAATTGATCCCACTCAGCATGAGCAAGTGTATTCACATACAATTTTAAGAAGTTCGTAATCTTCTTGTTGTTACGCTCTACAATAGCGTTAGAATGCGGGCTGTATGCCAATATTTCCCTTTTCGCAATAGCGTGTATTTTGGCGAATTGTTTCACCGCCATTGATTTAAATTCGAGGGCATTATCAGCGATGAGAGTTTTGGGGAAGCCTAACAGTGAGAAGCAATTACTCAAACATGAAATTATTGTTTCTGTACGACGGTTAGATATTGCATACAACCTGCAAAATCTCGAAAATAAATCTATCACTACCAATATGTGCTTATTTCCCCTCTCTGTAATTTTCAGCGGTCCAAGCAGGTCCATTGATACAACTCCAAATGGCTCTTTAGCTATCGGAGCTGTCAAAATTTTAATTGGAACAGAAGGTCTTGCTTTAATTATTTTACACACTTCACAGTCTTTTACAAAATTTCTCACAATTGTTTTCTCCAAATGATTGTAGTATTTTATTTTAAATTTAAACAATGTATGCATGGCGTCGGTATGATACATGCTGTGTATCGCTAAAATAGCTTTACACATCAAAGAGTTAGGTACGACTGTAATGAATTGTCTTGGGTTCTGGATCCAAGTGGAACTTCAAACTCTTCACAAACAAGAACGTCTTTATTTACACAGAAAGAACAGGAACCTTTGATTTTCTTTGTACAAACGCAGGTTACAATCCGGCCACTAAGCAGGAACCCCTTAGTTGCCATCAGAATTCTGTAGTACAATATTACAGTTAACCGCACACTCCACGTAGTTTCCTCCGCACACTGACTAGGTCCAGGAACATGACCAGGCACACGTTTGACGTAGTGCCACCAGAGGACAGTGCTACGGCCTAGTATCATGGGAGCTACGTCGAAACAGAGAGAGAGAGATGTTGATCGAACGCCTGCCGATCACAACTGCGTATGACTTGTAACGCCCTCTATGGTAAATTGTACTTACTACATTACAATATCCCCCCTCTCAAGACAATTTCTTCCTGGGTTAGGGTACCTAGAAAGCAAGTCGGCAAGGAAATTGTCACTTCCTCTCATATACTCGATTAGGAAGTCATACGATTGAAGCAATAATGCCCATCGCATTAACCGTGAACTTCTATCTTTGTTTTGCTTAAGCCACGTCAAAGGCGCATGATCAGTTTGAATTACAAATCTACTTCCATACAAATAATCATGAAAATACTGAACTGCCCATTTTATTGACAAACACTCCAGCTCAATGACAGAATAATTACCTTCAGCTTTCGACAGACTTCTACTAATGAAACTTACAGGTCTAAAAGTTCCATCGATAATTTGACCCAAGACTGCTCCAAGTCCTGCCGTACTGGCATCAGTTTGGAGAACGAAAGGTACGTTAGGTCGAGGAATAATTAAAGCTACCTCTTCCGACACAAGCTTAATTGCATTGTCAAAACATTTGTTGGTTTCATCTGTCCAATTTATTTTGTCAGGACAAAATTTCGTCAATAAATTTGTCAATGAACAAATACTAGCTGAAAGATTTGGAATGAACTTACGATAAAAATTCAACAAACCTAAAAACGAACGCAACTGTTTTTTCCGAATAGGCCTTGGGAAAGAAGTCAACGCAACAATCTTAGCAGGGTCAGGTTTTACGTATCCCTGTCCTACAACAAAGCCTAAAAATTTTACAGAGGAATGCGCAAACAAGCATTTACTTAAGTTCAAAGTAATACCTCTAGAACAGAGTTTTTCGAAAATTAACTCGAGATGTTTCAGATGTTCATCCAAAGAATTAGAATACACAACGATATCATCTACAAAACTAGTTACAAAATCATCAAATTCATTCAATACATCCTTAATAATACGGTTACACAATCCTGAAGCGAATCTAATACCAAATGGTATAACAGTGAATTCAAACTGTCCAAATTCAGTTACAAAAGACGTATAAGCCGATGAAGATTCAGCTAACGGAAGCTGAAAATATGCTTTGGTTAAATCCAGTTTAGACATGTACTTCGCATCTACCAACTTGTCTATAACTGCATCTCTGTTTGGCATAGGGTAAAGGTCAACATTTACATGCGCATTAAGTTTCCTATAGTCAACAGTAATTCTTAAGCTACCATCGCTGTTTTTCACAATCACCGCAGGAGAACACCACGGACTATTAGAGGGTTTGATAATTCCTAATTTAAGCCACCGTTCCAATTCCAATTTTACGTTATCTTTCAGTGCAAAAGGAATTTTGTACGGCAAACTAGCAATTGGTTTGACTGATTCGTCTACCCTTATTTCGTACGGAGGACAATTTATTTTCCCCGGACTCTCACTGAAAACATGTTCAAATCTCGATACAACTTCACTGACTGCATGTTTGGCCTTAGGAGACAACTGTTAATTCACGTTAGGTTCCAACGAATCCACGACTACATTAGCATTTTCAGATTGGGAAGCGTTAACAGATCTCCGTTCAAAAAACGGCTTCAGCATGTTTACATGGAAAGTTTTCTCATTGTCTCCCACACGAATAACATAATCAACTTTATTTAGTCTACGTACAACTTCATATGGACCCTTCCATTCGGCTAACAATTTGCTGGAAGAAGTTGGTAACAACAACAGCACTTTATCGCCTAACTTAAAATTTCGTTTCCGCGCTGTTCTATCGTAATAGACTTTCTCTTTTTCTTTGCTTTTCATTTCACGTTCATTTGACAACTTCATGAAATCTCTGACTTTATTTCTCATTTCTAATACGTACTCTGTGATCAGCTTTTCATCTGCATCACCAGCATTGTCCAAAATTTGCTCTTTAATTAAAAATAAAGGGCCTCTGACATCATGTCCGAACAGCAACTCAAATGGCGAAAAACCCGTGGAAGTTTGGGGAACTTCCCGATAGGCGAAAAGCAGTGGCTGTAAATAGCGATCCCAACATTCTGGCGAATCATCGGCTATTTTTCTCAACATCGATTTTAAACATTTATTAAAATTCTCGCAAGAACCATAACAACTAGGATGATATGGGGTAGTGTTAATTGATTTAATTTGTAATAGACTAATGAATTTCTTCATGACTGATGACATAAATTGAGGACCCTGATCGTGTAAAATTTCGTTAGGTAATCCCACCCGCGAAAAAATATCCAGCATGGCCTCAGCCACAGACTGACTGTCTACCTTTTTCAGTGGAACTGCGTCAGGATACTTCGAAGCAAGGTCTACAGCAACAAGAGCAAATCTGTTACCACGATTAGATTTAGGTAATGGACCGATCAGATCCAGAGCGACACGACTAAAAGGTTTGCTAATTACAGGTAAATTCACTAATGGTGCTTTCGGTGGTCTAACCGAACATTTTTGACATTGCTCACAAGAACGACAGTACAGTTTGACATCCTCAAAAATTCCAGGCCAATAAAAATGATTCAACAATCTATTTCTAGTTTTAGCCATTCCCAGATGACCTGACATTACTGTATCGTGAGCAAGACTGAGTAACTTCTGACGCAAAGACTTGGGAACAACAATTTGCGTGATTATGTCCCGAGCTGATTTGTTACTACATGTCAAACGCACCAAAACGTTATTTTTCTTGACAAAACGAGGATATGAATTTGTAACTACATTAGACTTAACGAAACAAGAATTAAGGCTAGGGTCATCGTTCTGCAATTTACTAATACGTCCACTTTGTAATTGTGCCGTGTTCAAAGCCTGAGCACTGCGAGATAGAATTGTTTCTACTTCGGCTTTATCAGCTTCTCTAGTTTGTGCTCGCGTTTCTACCAGCAACACAGACTGTTCTACAATCAATTCGTTCTCACCAAAATCAGAGTCAATTTCTTGGCATAGCAAAGATTTCCCAACGATTGCTTGACATGGGCACACCGAACCCGGCACGTTGCCCACCAAGACATCGAATGGTAAGTTAGGGATGCAAACAGCTGAAGTTTTACCTTTAAAGTAATCGCAATCAAGATCAATGCAAACCTTATGAGCCAAGGCAGTATGACCGTCTGCAAATTTAACGCTAACCATCTTATTGGAAGATTTGGCGTGAGGAATAGATTCCTTAATTAAAATACAAGTCGCACCAGTGTCTCTGAGTACATTTACAGTTTTACCATTACATACTCCTTTCACGACTGGCATGTTACTGCGGTTCAAATTATTACGAGCAAATGACACTGCTACAGTTTCCTTCCGAGATGTATTTTTCGTCTTAGCATCTTGAACAACCTCGTCCGCCCTGTAACTTGCACTTTGCTTTTTAAATTTTCGTCTACGACAGAACCGAGCGATGTGACCAACTTCAGAACAATTGAAGCAAGTAATGAACGATTGATTTCGGTCACCAGTCCTACTTTGAAAATCTCGAACAACCACATCTGCATTGTAACCAGCACCTCTATCATTGGTGTGACAAAGTTTTGTACTCTCATTGTTATTATACTTATCACTTGTCTTAGTTTCACGAGCATCGTTAGCGGCTGAAATAAATTTTTGCTTAAAATACGGCTGAGTACATTTTTGAGAATCGTTCTTCCCATGAATGGCTTGGTAGTTAGTCGCGGCATCTATCACATCTGACAAAGATAACAAAAACACATTTTTTTCTTTCAAATACTCCGATAACGGCTCTTCAACAGAACGTAATAGTTGATCTTTGATAATTAGCTCTTTCAACAACGAGAAATTTGATCCTACGTTGGCTAATGAACACATTTTGGACAAATTTTCATCTAAGTACAGCACCAATTCAGATATGCTTTCACGAGACTGCTTAGCAGACCTAAACCTATGCTGGTAATCATAGAGATTCAAACCAAAACTGCGGATAATTAGCTGCTTAATGTCATCGTAACACAAATCAGATGAAATGGTATCTAGCAATCTACTCACTTTTGAGTTTACAAACCCGTTAATTAGAGCAGACATTGCCTCACTCTCAGACCATGAGTTGGCATTACGCACTTTCTCGAAGTTTCTCAGGTACACAGATACATCGTCTCCGTCCTTATACGGCGCCAGTTTGATGTTCGCTCTTCCGTGTGCTGAAGTGCGATCTCCATTCGTAGGATCCGATGCTCGAAGTCGTTCCTTCTCTAACTCCAAACGGCTCAGTTCCAGTTCCTTTTCCACCTGAATCTTCTTCAATTCGAACTCTTCCTTTTCCTTCAGTCGTTCCCGTTCCAGTGCCCTCTCGCATCGCTCAACGCGCTGCTTGACATAATCCTGAAGCTCGCGATCCTTGTATCCCAGCTTCAGTCCATCAGTTATGAAGACACTTTCAGACATTTTCGCAGTCTAGCCTTCGACAATAAAGATGAAGATTGGCTTGAGAAGAAGAAACCACGCAGGAAAATCACAGGTTGAAGGTGCACGGAACTGTTGAAGGATTCATACTGGCCACCATTTGTAATGAATTGTCTTGGGTTCTGGATCCAAGTGGAACTTCAAACTCTTCACAAACAAGAACGTCTTTATTTACACAGAAAGAACAGGAACCTTTAATTTTCTTTGTACAAACGCAGGTTACAATCCGGCCACTAAGCAGGAACCCCTTAGTTGCCATCAGAATACTGTAGTACAATATTACAGTTAACCGCACACTCCACGTAGTTTCCTCCGCACACTGACTAGGTCCAGGAACATGACCAGGCACACGTTTGACGTAGTGCCACCAGAGGACAGTGCTACGGCCTAGTATCATGGGAGCTACGTCGAAACAGAGAGAGAGAGAGAGATGTTGATCGAACGCCTGCCGATCACAACTGCGTATGACTTGTAACGCCCTCTATGGTAAATTGTACTTACTACATTACAACGACTACTGTCAAGATGGTACTCGGTCTGTTGTCTATTTGCCTACGTCGATACAGAATGTCATTTAGAATTAAAAATTTTTGTATGTCTGGAATATTCGAAATACTGTCATGCAGTAAAGCGTTTTTAACTTCAATGCAGAAAGCGTCTTTGTTCTGTTCGTCGATAAATTCTTTAATTGTCCAAGAAATCTCAGTCTCCTTTGGTACATAACTGACCAGCTTGGGACGAGCGTCTTTGTCAGCGTCCTCGATAACACTGTCTCGAGGGGGCGGCAGGTCAACTACCTCGTGTCTTGTCATGTCACTCATGCGTCTTGTCTGTGACCGTGTCTCCACAATACAGACTTCTGATTCAGATGCGGATTCCAGAACATCACAACGTTCTAGTTCTTTAAGATTTAATTTCTCATTATTTATAGGTAATCTGCTTAAATAATCTGCTACAACATTTTCCTTGCCGGGTAAATATTTAACCACGGGCTCAAATGAATGAACGCTGATGCACCAGCGCGCCATATTGCTATCCTCAGGAAGTTTTTTAGTAAAAAGTGGCGCTAAAGGTTTATGATCTGTATAAACCCGGACAGGGTATCCAGTAATTAAATATTTAAAATACTTCAACGCCGAAAAAATTGCGAAGAACTCTTTTTTGTAGTAGAATATCTTCGCTGGCTCGAATTGAGATTCTTACTGTAATAAGCCACAGGTCTTAGAATTTCATCGCTTGAATCATCCGTCTGCATCAGTACTGCTCCAATTCCTGAGTTAGATGCGTCTGTAAAAACGTGAAAGTCCTTCGTATAGTCAGGATGTCTTAGAACTGTTTCGGATGTCAGCGACGATTTAATGAAGTCAAAACTCTTTTGGCATTCGTCTGTCCACGTATAATCAACATTCATCCTTAACAGATTGTATAAAGGATTCGCTACCTCAGCAAAATTAGGTAAAAAACTACGGAAATAGTTTGCCAATCCCAGGAATTGTTGTAGTTCCTTCACATTAATAGGTGCTCGACAGTCCTGCAATTTTTGCGAATATTTACATTTAATACCATCGGCAGCAATCATGTGACCTAAATATTCCAATTCTTTTTTGAAAAAATGACATTTCTCGAGCTTTAAAGACAAATTTCCGGATCGAAGCATCGTAAGGACGCTTTCTATATCCGTCAAATGCTGATCTTTATTTTTGGAAAAAAACAATATATCGTCTAGGAAGACGAATGCAAGTTTACCCAGAATGGGTGCGAGGACAGAGGTCATTACTCTTTGAAACACGCCCGGTGAGGTCGAAAGACCAAACGGGACGCGGCAAAAATGGAACTTACGATGGTTTATGCTGAAGGCCGTGAATTTCCTACTCGCTTGTTCTAATTCGACCTGATGAAAGGCCGAGCGAAGGTCTAAGTTGGTAAACCATGCGTTACCTTCCAAGGTCGATAAAATTTCGTCAATACGGGGTATTGGATATGAATGTTTTACAATGATCTTATTCAAGGCACGGAAATCAATTACGGGACGAAGGTCTCCGGATTTTTTCTTAAACTACGATGACAGGAAAATTGAAGTCAGAGCTGGAATCTTCAATTATCCCCTGCGCGAGCATATCATCTGTAATTTTCATCACCTCTTCTTGGTATTTGTGAGGTATACGATAAGGAGCTAAATTTAGTACCGGTGCATCCGGTTTCAACTGAATTTGGTGCTTCCTAATATTCGTAATACCGATATTTTCTCCTTCAAGCGTAACTACGTCACGGAACTTATTCAACAAATTAACTAAAGGTAACTGTATGTCTTCTTCACTACATGAAATATCATCTTTCGTCAAAACACGTCGTAACTCCTGCTCTCCACCCTTTGACACACCTACTTCTGCACACACTTGTGCATTAACTCCCAACTCCTCGTCACCAACGAGAAATTCACGTCTAGCACGAGCGTCGCCATCCAACCCAAGTCTTCTCTCAACCATGGCTTTTTTTCCACCACCGGCCGAGACAACCTGCATCGTATCCAACACCGTGTTAGGATTTACCTCAACATTATGAGCGTCTCTGAGTGCTGTTTCAACACTTGTTAAATACACCTCGCTCTCAATATCATCTGCTGCAATTAACTCTATATTACACAGCATCGTATTCTCAGACAAATACACAGGCTCTTCATTTACATTTAGAACCATTACCGGTACCACACCGTCTTCATCAACTCGAACAATTGAATCTGCTATAAGAGCGCCATTTTCGAGGCATCTTTTTATAATTATATACTCTCCTGGAGTTGCCTTCTTAAGGAAGCCATACACAATCTTTAACGAGTTACCGGGCACCTCCACTTGAGGGCAATGAACTATTAACTGCCTCGGACTCCTCAGTGACGACTCAGCCACAGCGGTGACTTTTTTCTTTTCTCTGCAATTATTTTTCTCTGACAGGTAACTGACTCTGTCTCTCTTCCTCGCAACAGCAACATCAGAAATCAAACAGTCGCTGTTTACAATTTTTTTTCATTATTATTCCACTGCTTACCATTGGCTCTATATTTAATTCACAAAACGGGATAGAAATATCATCCCAACGAGGAGTTTTATTTTTAAAATCAATAGTAGCATTGTTCAGAACATCGCGGCCGAGAATTAAATCATAGTTAAATTTAGCCTCCTTTACGATAAGGGCATTAGTTTTAAGTACTTTTTTAGTGCCTGGCATTGTAATAGACAACTCTACCTCTCCGCTTACATTACTTTTACCATTAATGCCTTTAACTGCTAAACGACTTGGCTTAACTTCTTCGTTCAAATTTTTAACCTGCCTGTAACTTATTAGGCATTTTTCTGAACCGCTGTCGATCAAAGCGCTTAAATACTGATCATTGTTCTTAAGGATTATTGTAGGCTTGTTGCAATCTTTAAACGCAACTAAACCAGCGCCGTTTTTCTTGAAATTTTTCACGACACTCACTGAAAAATAAGATTCTACTGCTTTTCGTTCTTGCCTATTCACAAGCTCTTCGTCCTGCAATAAACTGTACCTATTTTCACAGTTAAATACGGGATCTATGAAAGATTTGGTTGTCTCGGTGGTATCTGGGTTTTTAGTCACGGCTGTAAGATTAACGAGGGTACGGCCAACCTCGGGCTCAGACAAATTCAAATTCCTCCTACTACCTCCACCTGTTCCTAATTTTCCCTTAAAAAATCGCCTGACTCTGCTTCCGCCCAATGAACTTCACTCTTACCACGGTTTGTGCTACCTCTACCGCGTAAATACGCCTTATAATTCCGTACTTCTGTTCCTGTTGCTCGACAATTTTTTACTACATGGGTTCCACCGCGAGCGAAACAACCTCTCGGAAACTGATCTCTCGTGGGTCTGCACTCAAAATGTCCTACCATCGAACATGAATTACAATAAGGGAAACCTCTTTGTTTCGTCGCTTCATACTTGGGGAAATGATTTGAAGCCTGACCAGAAACATTAGAACTACTGTTGTCTGTTTTCATCATGTTACACTCCAAGGATCCATTTCCTCGGTCACCTACGTAACTACTAAACTCTCTTGCCCTACCACGAGGATTTTTTTAAACAGGGCCTAGGAGTGATCCTACGTACTCCTGAACGGTAGTGCCTACGGTAATTTCCTACACTTCCGTAGAACACCTCATTTTCCGGAAAATGATCTGGCGCATCAATGCCTTCGTCAAACTCACTCGCTACATCACCTACGTAGCTCTCACTTTCTTTTCTGATTGGAAATTGTGACACAAGAATCTTTTTGGTCTCGGCCTGACCTCTCACTGCGGAAATTAGTTTTGCTAAAAGCTCCTCAGCGGTACTGAACTGAGTTTCGAAAATTTTTCTAGCGAACGACTCATCTAATAGCGGACCGAGTACAGTTAAAGCAAGGGTGTAAGACATACTGTCGCCTACAAATCGTTTCAACTCTGCTTGTGTTGTACAAGCTTGATAATACGGGTGTCTCTGCCACCCCAATGTGGTTGACGTCAAAATGTTTTCTGTGAGTTTACGTATCTTCGAAAATGCGGTCATTTATTGTGCTGCCAAAGCATTGTTCCTAATCAATTGCAATTCATTTAAATCACATGCCAAGGCGTGGATGCTTTTTTCTCCACGACAGACGTATATGTCATCGAGAATTTTAACTACTTGATCAAATGTATAATTCAAATCTGCGTTGACCAGCTTGGTCACAACTGCGTTAAAGTCACCTACATTCTTATTTGCGGATCTAACAAGGAATTCCTTTTTACGTTCATCAGTCGTTGCGTCTGGAAGCAAAGTCATATATGCCCTTAAGTTCTGTATATGAGTTGTCCAGGATTTATTCTCCAGGAACTCAGCGTCATTCTGGCGTCTTCTGCCACGAAAAGTTGGCAATTCAGCATTAGTCATTATCGTTCCAACGCTAGGAATATTAATATTTGCGGCGATGTCACGCGCGAGTTGAGTCTGGTTATTACCACTACTAGCACCTGCACCTCCTGCACTGGTCGTAGGAGTCGTCATTGTGATAGATTGCGTCACACTAGTTACTCTCGGTTTAATAACCCGTCCGTATTTTGTCACTGTGGGATCTGTCCGTATGACTTCGTCACTGTCCGAACTCTCAGACATCAATCCAACTATCCAGAATTAATTCAAGAATTGTCCTATTCACAATCAAAGGTACGCAAAAAAAATAATATCGCATTCCGCAAAACAAAAAATAAAAAGAACACATCTAATCTCAATCAATAGACACAAAAATTAAATAATAATATTACACGCAATAATAACTCAATCATAGCAATAAAACCACACACCAATACTCTCAATAAGAGCAATAATAGCGTCACTTATCCCTAAAAAACTAACCCCTTCAAGCACCACAATCAGAGCCAGTCTTAATGTCTTGTCAACACCATCGTGCCATTTGACAGCGCCTCTCACGCTAGAATAACAACAAAACGAACTTCTTTTGAAATCAAGGCTCTCAATAATCAAAATCAAGATCTTAAATGCTTTTATCAAAACTGCTACTCATGAACTGCATAATATTACACTTACTCTAGATATTGAAGATAAACAGACGATTACTCGGCTAAATCCACAGGACCTAGTAACGCGGTGCGTCTTTCACAACTTTCCAAAAGCAACTGCTGGCCTCTGCAGTGCTCTACCGCACGATCGCGGAACAAAGTCCGGGTGCATTAAATGCAAAACAAAAAAAAAACACAGCCTGCCTAGCAACAGAACACGGAGGCAGAGCTACACGCGCACCTAGAGAGAGAAAAAAGGTTTGCAATAAAACTTAACTGCAAATAGAATGTCGTCTGCAACGCACGTCGCTTGATGCTGGAGATATGCTGCTGCTGGTGCTCGTTGTTGAAGGCAGAGTACTACTGATGATACTCGACGTCGGGTTGATGCAGATGAATTTAATACGCCGTGTATGATAACTTTTGATTTCGTCACACAATATGGTACACCTTTAAATCTGCTACTGTTCGTAAATGAGGTGACACTTTATTACAAGTTCTTGATGACACACGTAATTGTTTCTATTGTTCAAGTTTCGTTGCAGAAAATGCGGACATTTTCACTTCAA
Organism: Morinoia aosen; assembly: GCA_030386875.1. Taxonomy (NCBI): domain Eukaryota; kingdom Metazoa; phylum Arthropoda; class Malacostraca; order Amphipoda; family Talitridae; genus Morinoia; species Morinoia aosen. Next base: position 23,072,181 of record CM059573.1, on the reverse strand, counting down.
ACACTAGCTCGATATTGTCTCCGGCTTCATACACTAGTATTCGAGTGCGAAAAGGTGAATCAAGGTTTAGGAAAATTGTGAATTGGCTGTAAGCTTCTTGCAACGCTTCCACAGGTATTGTAATCCCAAACACAAAAACAGTTTCTTGTGGTTGCCACAATTGGTTATTTTGTCCGGTACACATTTGAGGTTTTATAATGTTCCAGTTGATCAGTTCTTAGACACTTTTTATCTTCTCAATAAATTATACACGTCTAAGTGAGTTCAGTTCACCACATATGGGCCACCAAATATGCGGGACAGGTAAACACGGTGGAGCTTGGCGGAGGAGTTTATTGGCCAGGTGGGTTGGCAGCAGGTAGGTATAAGAATGAATGAGCGTCGCAAGATAGACGCGCATAGCTTTTATAGAGTGGCATCCAGATACAGACAAGACTACAGCCTCCAGATATAGACATGTGCGGTAACGCCGCACAATATGAGTACATTACTACACAGATACAATCCTGCAATAGCAATAGATAATGTGTCATCCATTCAAATGAATAGGCCTAGGCAAATATATCATCTATATCGATGAAACAAATTGAACCTTGTTTTTCCAAAAATCGTTTGAACAAGCAAAAACAGACTTCGTTGCTATATTTCTTTTGAAGGTTAAATCTACATATCGACCAATGGTAATCTTTCGTAGTTGCATGCATATTTAACTTTACATATGTGATAAAGTGGAATTTCACGCATATAAATCTCTATATGAGTAATTAAATCCTCGATACTACTATGTGTATGAGCATGTGTAACATAAAATTGTCTTTGAAAATAAATATTTGAATGGATGCATACTGCCACTAATGTACAATTGTAAAACAACTTTAATGTGTAGTATAATACGACATACATACATACATATACCGGGCTTATCCTCCCTATGGGAGGGTAGCCGACAGCAGGCCACAATCACCACACTTAGTCACTAGGAGGCGAGAGAGGCAGCACTGGCCGCACCTGAACTGCCAGGATCAGCAGCAGCCCCAGCACAACCACCTTCCACAGTCAGGCCCGACAGCCAGAGCTGGTTTACCCTGACCGCTTCATTGAGTGCAGCCCCTCCCCCCGCACATTACAGGTCAACCTCATCACACGCGGGCAGCTTCCAGTAACGCGTTAAAAATAAAAATTACCTCCTTATACACTGCCCCCACTCACTTCTGTCCGCAGCCATCCCTCTCGCCACGTCCACAGTCAGACCCCTCTCATACAAAGCACGTCGCACCCCATCCATCCAACTCATCCGTGGTCTACCTCGCGCTCGAAGACCACTCACTTCCGACATATATATCTTTTTCACCAGCCGCTCAACATTCATTCTTTCAACATGCCCAAACCATCCAAGCACTCTTTCATCCACTCGCCTACTCAACTTTTTGATAACACCCGTCTGCCCCCTAACCAACTCATTCCTGATCCTATCTCTTCTAGTTACTCCATACATGCTCCTCAAACACTTCATCTCAAACACATCCAACTTCCTCCTCTCAGCTGCTCTCAACCCCCAGGACTCTGCTCCACACAACAAAACTGGCACAATTAAACTTTCATACAGTCCCCTCTTAGCATTCATACTCAAACTCCTGCATTCAAAAACTTTCCTCATTGCACCCAATGTCTTACAACCTTCACTCACTCGATGCCTCACTTCTACTTCCATACTATCCTTAACAGTCACATCCGACCCGAGGTACCTAAAATGCTCTACCTCCTCTAAAACTTCCCCATTCAATCTCACATCCAAAGTTCCAAACACTCCACCTCTTGAACATCTCATCACCTTACTTTTATTCACATTTACCCTCAATTTCCGCCTTTCGCACACTCTACCAAACTCTGCAACCAGTCTCCTTAGTTTTTCCTCTGAATCAGCCACAAGCGCTGTATCATCTGCGAACAACAGCTGACACACTTCCCAATACATACCATTTCGTTCCATCAACTGCGCACCTTTTCCCAACACTCTGGTATTCACTTCTCTCATCACACCATCCATAAACAAATTGAACAACCACGGCGACATCACACATCCCTGTCTCACACCTGTCACAACTGGGAACCAGTCACTCACCTCATTCCCTACTCTCACACATGCTCTGCTATCAATGTAGAAACTCTTGATCGCATTCAACAGTCTCCCACCCACTCCATACAAACTTACAACTTGCCATAGAGCCTCGCGATCCACTCTGTCATTCGCCTTCTCTAGATCAATAAATGCCCAATATACATCCTTTCCCTTTAATAAGTATTTTTCATTCACCTGCCTCACAGCAAACATTTGATCCACACAACCTCTACCACACTTAAAACCACACTGTTCTTCAGCAAGCACACGATCCGTCAACAGTCTCACTCTTCCAGTTAACACTCTTCCATACAGCTTCCCAACGACACTCAGTAGACTTATACCCCTAGAATTACTGCACTTATACCTGTCACCTTTCCCCTTGTACAACGGAACTACGCACGCGCGTAGTTCCGTTAAACAGTATAATACGAAGTTTTTATAATTAATTTCTATCTGTTACTCCGCTCAAAGATCTGAATCACACTCTGCATCTTGATGCTGCATGGATACCTACTACATTTTACGACAAATTATTTTTATATTGCAGAAATTTTAGGTTTTCCTTTCTGAAAGGATTAACGTTTTTCTTGCTCATCACATCCAATAGATACAAATTTGACCCTAAAAAGCTCAAATTAACAAGTTATTATGTCAATTTTTAACTCAACTTTCTGTTGGACTAATTTGAATTTGACTTGCATTAATTTGAATTTGACTTGCATTGATTTGAACTAAACTGGGAATACTTTGAACTCGACTTGGAATAATTTGAAATCGACTTGGATTAATTTGAACTTGACTTGGATTAATTTGAACTTGACTTGAATGAATTGAACTTGACTTGGATTAATTTGAACTTGACTTGGATTAATTTGAGGTGAAAAAGGTGTAGTAAAAAAAACTAAAAACCCCGGCCAAAACCCCGGTTTAGGGCACTATTTTGCCGGGGCCGGGGCCGGGGCCATGGTCTGCAAAAATTGTCGGGGCTTGCCACGGCCGGGGCCGGTGTCAGCAAAAATGGCCGGGGTTGGCCGGGGCCGGGGCCTGGGCCCAGGCCGGTCTATAGATATTATCTTACAAAACATTTAAGCATTATTCAACATATCCTCCTTTCTCCTTGATAACCTGGCGGAAACAAGGGATCCTCTGACCACACGTGGCACGCACAGTTTCGGCGTCAATTCCATTTCTGCCTAAGGTTTGGTCAGTTTTTGCTTCACGACCTCCACACTTGAGTGGGATACAGCTGCTGCTCCAAGATTCAGTGCCTGTTGAACGTCGAACTGCATTCAGGAGACAAAATTCAGCTTCGGTAATGATTTGGGCAGGGGTTATGTCCACAAGTCTCAAAACCCCCTTTGATTTTCATCGAGGTTGGTGTCAAAATCAATCAACATGTTTATCTGAAGATGTTAGAGGATGAAGTTTTCCCCTGGGTGAGGAAAGATACTGAAAATGAAGGAATTACACTTTAAATCTTGGAGAGAAATTGACGCCAAAACTGTGCGTGCCACGTGTGATCAGGTGATCCCTCGTCTACGCAAGGTTATCAAGGAGAAAGGAGAATATGTTGAATAATTATTGGATGATATTAAAGAAAATATATTTCTTTTTTATTTGATACATGAGTTGTTTTGATTGACCTTCATAGAGCAGAAAAAAAAACTTTTATTTGTCCACACTTCGCTGGGACACCTTGTATATAGTGTTCACATAAATTCTTTACTATTCCAAGTTTACACGCAAGTCATTCGATTCAAAGAGTAAGTTAAATGTTGGTTTTAGGTACCGTAGAGTTCCAATAAATGTGCCATGGCTATCGTGAGTCATGTGACACACAAAATTGAGTCATAAAATCTTTATGACACATAATTATGTACCAGTTTCGTGACGAACGAATGACACACAAAAAGTATGTCAAAAATAGGCATTTTTCCCCAGTGCATGGGCCTGCCAATTGAAGCGCATAATTGACTTGTTTTAGATTGGGTATGCTGTATTTTTTTTGCGATTCTACTGAAGTATAAATGCTGCATTGAACAATCGTTTGAAAAATAATAAAAATGCTTCAGTTTTGCAATAACGTGGATTGTTCAAGGTTGCTTCTGTAACTTCCTCTAAACTGCACAATTCCTGAAGTCGTCTAAAATTCCTCCATGGCAGTTTTGTCGAAATCATTGATGTACATGAGTCGTACTGAATGGTCGAACACGGCCGCACTAATCTGTATAGCACGGTGCACCCTCCACCCTACATAAAATCGAAAGTCCTTAACGCCTGGTTTACACTCCTCACCTCTCCCATCATCATCTTTCAGCCAGTGCTGAATTTCTCTTCAGTTTTGAGCCAGTTACCTCTTCAATTTTTCATTAAATATTAAAATGACTAACTATAATTTCATTTCAAGTGCAGAAAGTGAACGAAGAGTACATAGGAAAGTATTTTTCCTCGGTCAGCCTTTAAGGACGTATTTCCTTCCCCGTTTCTTGTATTATATCTGTTTTTTTGTTCCGGTCATTCGGGTATGCTGTGATGCTGGATTGCACCAACAACCCCAATTCTTCGATTTCTGCACACTGCCTCGCAATCTTGGTCATCTCGCCGTCACTCCGGTCAGCAGGCTCGCCTTTTCACTTTCCAAAATAATTCTGCTGTGTTTAGAATTTATTGCTTCTCAGTCCTTTTGGTACACCCTATCTGACTCATTCACTCCATCTAACCGGAAAAAACTTCTCTGTCTCTTTCGTCGCTGACCCGATGTAGTGTGCCTCCAATTTTTCTACGATCATGATCCGTCACACTCTTCACTTATCTCTCGAATTTCTTTTTAAATGTGTGGCCTCTATGATAAATTAAGGGGCTTACTTTCAACACAAAATGATTCTCCAAGGTAAATACACAAATGACAAATATTAACAAAAACAGATGTTAGTGGGTGCCCCAACGTTAAAGCTATCACTTACAACAATGCCATATTATTATTAATAATATTTAATGAAATTAACCTAACACAATAGTGTTATACAATACAGAGACATGGAAATACAGGAAAAGTTATACACAAACTTAAAAATATCAAGCCCTTTGTTAGTCTAGAAGATTATTCGGGCACAAGTAACAAATTTTGAAAACAACAGCTTTTAAGACTTATCTACTAAGATTCTTAGAATGAATTACTTAATACAAATAGAGCCGCACAATAATCCAGTTAAATGAGAATTTTTATATTGTTTAAATTTAGCTAGCTCACTCCGAAACAGACCAATATGCTTTAATGAATAGGAGAACGGGCGTGATTACACTACAGTGACAAATCAACAAACTGAACAATGAGCACACGTGAAACGAGCCGAGTTGTTCAAAGCCAAACCGAAGCATTCCAAAGAGCAGCCAGAGACAAACGTTGGGGGTGTGATATTGCAAGCATTGTGAGTAATGAAAAGGTTAATCCCTAGCCATTGAACTATCTCGACTTTAGACCACGCCTAAATGCGTACCAAATATTTAAAAATTTGAGACAGAAAGGCAGGCTATTCCAATATTTAACCGACTGATATAAATTTTTTTTAGCAAACACTAAGAGAGAATTTGGGAATATCCAAGTTAAGGTCACCCCTAAATCGCGTGTAATGCCAGTGACTCACTTCCAGGTCAGAGAGCCTCCCCGCAAGGTAGCTCGGTTTTCATCCCTGTGGTACTTGAAGAATGTAACGAGCACAAAATACTCGTGAATCTGTTCAACGGTTAGAACTCTGGCCCTGCGATACACCTCACTGATTTCATTACCATATCCAGGGGACAAAACCTTAATTGCTCGATCCTGTAACCGTCGGAGCTTAGACCTCTTCACATAGATAGCCCCTTCACATTATTTAATTTGAGCTTTGGATATTTTATTGTGCAAGTGAAAACTTTAATTCGAAGCTTAGATATTTCAATTGGATTTTCACATATAATTTTTTTGATATTTATAGATTTGCATTTTGTACATTGTAATATGAAGTTCAAATTCTTTAACAAAGGCCTAAAATGTTTTGAATTTAATTTCAAATGGTTTAATTTCAACTCTTCATACTTTATACTACACGTGAAACTGTGAAGTTAAAAAATGTAGGACAACAATACCGGCAGGCTGCAGCCGAGACGGAACAGAGCCGAGACGGTACGCAGCCAAAAGCATCCGTAGATGCCTTCATTATTACTATTATTATTATTATTATTATTATTATTATTATTAATATTATTTTTATCATTATCATTATCATATAAGAAAGTTTTAGCCTCCCATAACCACGACAAAGATGTTCTAAGAGAGGAAGGAGAAAGGCGCCATTCAGTATGGAGTTGAGGGAACGCGGAATCTATGCACAAGGTGCACAGAAACAGGAAGCTAAGAAAGAAGTTCATGAAACGAGATAAAATTGAAGAAGAAAGTAGTAAGTGCTGAAAAACAGGACAGCAGTGAACCGAAAACAGATGGTCCGTAACAAAACAAAAACCTATTCTATTTTAACAAAAAGGAAGCCTACCTAGGGGAACTTGTATTGCTTTACTTTTTCAAACGAAAATCAATTTGATTACTTGTCAGAATAAAAGTGTTTCTTATTACCACATGTAATTCTTCGCAAAGTAATTAGCAAAGTTTGATGCGGTATTTCGTTTATGAAACTACAGCGTGTACTGTCAGGAAACTTGTTATTAGAAACTATCATAATGAAATGCGCTTTCTCTTAGCATTGTTCGAAATCTTTGTGCTTCTTGAAATAATTAGCATTGTCAACATCACGATATCTTCACCATAAAAAAGAAAACGACTAAGAATAAAATTTAGAAATACGATTAATCTCAGGTATAATTCTTAAGTATATGATTCACGATTTATAAATTCCATTTTAGGTTACTTCTTATTTTATAAATTTCCGAATGATGATTGAATTCATTAGAATTTATATAGAACTAAAAAGTAATTACACCGATTTCACTCGTGAATATCATTTCTCAATGTAAAATCTTGCATAGATTTGAATAAACATTCATGTCCTCTCAGTAAGTAGCACTTCTCTTCTGAGAGAGATAGACTGCTTGGACTGTAGTAATGTGTTTGACTTGTCTGGTATTGAAGAATGAAATAAAAACATGCGTATAACAATGGCATGATAAAAAATACACAAATGAACACAAGTAAACGCACCAATGCATTTATTCTGCAGTACAGTAAAGTCTTCAGTTTCAATGTTGTGAATATTTCTGTAAAAGCATGAAATTGAATAAAATATGTGAAGTATAATTTCAAGCTTGATGCATTGTACGCCACAATGTCAGAGCATACGTTTCATTGCGATAGATCAATGATATTTGTATGGCTGTATACAACGGATGGCCCTCCTGAAATAGTACGGCCATTAACCAACTTAGAAGTTTGCGCCCTCAAATTATAACTGGCCGGCTCAGCATATTACGTCCGAGCTCGACCGTTCGGGGTTACGAGCGCGGAGATAGAGTTATAAGGCCGAACCGGCCAACTCGCCTTTAATTCATACTTGATCGACTGTCTCGTCTTTAATTCACCGGCGACACGTCCTTGATTTTCAATCGGGTAGCTATAAGCTTTTCAGCTCCTACGAGAGCACTTTGACCCGCTTGTATTGCTCAATGTCTGTATACGTGTGACAGTTTGTCTAGTTTAAGCCAATGGTAAGACTATCCCATCTTGAAGTTCTTTAATTAAGACATAACTACGATACTAATATTTAATACAGGGCCTACTCTTTCTTTCCCCAGAGTGTATCAAGGCGCTCATGGTTCCAAATGGCGCTGATCCATGGAGGAACGTGCTACGATACCCTTGTCGTCGGTTAGTTTTTGTATTAGGTAAACATCATTCAATTTCGAGCCTAAGGTTCATCAAATTTACTACCACGCACGCGTTTCCTTCATACCTGATTTCTTGGCGATAAGATTTTCTTTATGAAGAAGCAACCTCAGGCGTAGTTTTATAAAAAATTTACACCACACATTCAATAAATTTTCTGCCAGCACGAAATTATTAGAGCCACAGGTTTTTTTTAGAGAAAAAGAGGGAATTTTCACCCGATAAACACATACTCGTATGCAATTACGTCACCCTTCGGTTAAATTGGGGGCAAAAACGGCAGTGATTAATTTCACATTATATTAACGTCACGTTGATATTCTTGGGTTATACAAGATTGTCAAATACCAACTGAACAGTGAGTTCAAAATTATGTATCGTGTAAATGAACTGAATAAATATGTCCTGCTTCAATCGAACCTTACAAATAGTAATGAAATATGTCATCAAAACATTAGCATTTGTTAGAGAGCTGGATATTATTTTTTGCCTAAATGTTTAAAAGATGTACAATTTTCACATTCGGCATAAGGAAACAGACATGTATAGACGGTAATGAAAACCATGAAAAAATTAACTCGAAAGCTCAAGCTTTTGATATATAGTTATGATTTATCCCCTCATTTCATTAATTCACTTGACGAGTATGACATGGAACAAAAAAACACTATGTGTGAATTCGAAATTTAAAAAGTAGCTTTGAAATTTTGCCATAATCATCACTGAAAGACATAGTACAACCATGAAAACACTCTAAAATTTAATTTTATTCTACTTCAGTTATTGTATTTAGTGTATTTCATAGCCCTAAATTGTTTTCATTTGTCTGTGTTTGTTTCAACTAGTGTGGTCATAAATGAAAGCATTGATAAAATTAGTTGTTTAAAATATTTTAGGAAACAGAAATGTCAAACTAAATACGAAGCACGAAAGGTTCGAAGCTCGCTAATGTAAGATGATGAAGTAAAGTGAAAGTCAACTATGATCGAAGTGCCGTTAAACCACGTATACACTGAAGAGTCTTAGCACGTGAGTAGAACACTGGAGGTAACTACGGGCGAGCAACAGCAGCATGAGGAATCACAAGCAAAAATCATCAGTAGAAATAACGACAGAAGAGAATCCACAGATTTATAACGCACGGATCTTACGTCTGATTCGCCGACGTCAACAGAACCATCAAATCCGAAGTAAATCAGGCTCTTATATATGGCCTACAGAGAAAATTAAAAAGTCGAATTGAATTCCCTTCACTGTGTGACGTGTGCACATTCAGAAAAAATTGTTCATACATTCCAGACTGGAAAAGCAAGCTGCAAAATTCTCCAGATCACACACTTGACATTGACAAATTGGAGATTTCGTATGCAGGAGAATTGCTAAGAATTGCCTGTCTCCTCGTAAATTTTACTGAATCGAACAACTCCCCAAACCTGTAACCTAAATATTGTGAAGAGGAAAAGATGAGCTTAGGTAAAATTTAAACTCGATACAGTATATTTCAAACTCGTGGAAAGTTGTTCTAGGACAATTATTGAGGCTAATTTTGAACTAAGAAACTGCTGGTTTAATAAATTAAACGTCTATCGATTTGGGTAAAACTTAAATATCAGAAGCAGCACATCGAACATTGTGAATGTGCGTAAAAATCTCTAAACTGAACTTAAGCTTTATATATTTTTGATCAAATCTAAATACCAGTGCGCATATGAATGAAAAGAACATTATATTTTAAACAATTTTGCTAGGTATGTCAATTTGCTCAAATTGGCATATGAATTACTGTCTGGAGGTTAATAGTCATAATATGCTCTCAAGCCTAGCTTATGACATAAATACAAACAGGAAGCAAAATTATTGCAATGTTTAAAAATTACAAAAAACACACTTCCACTCCAAGCAGAGGCTGGCTATTTATTTAAACCTATTTCGGCATACTAGTTGATACGTCAGAACGAAAAATTGTCCCGAATGTCGACCTCATAGTCTTGGACGCAAAATAATTTAAATCTTCTTATTTCACTAGTGCTACCGAAAGTGTTTTGAACGAAATTAGCGTGTTTTGAAACATGGGTTACTATAGGATCATGTTTTCTTAGTTACTCACATAACGCATTTTTTGTGCTTTTTTTCTCAATCATGTTTGTTTCGACATGGAACATGGGTATTGCGATACCCATGGGTGAGTATCAAGTAAGGATGTTGATGTTAAGGTATTTTATCGTTTTTTGTTTATATTAAAAATTTTTAAATGCCACGTAATTCGTCCTAAGTAATAGCTTTATAGAGCATCATTGTTTCATTTTCTTATTCTGATCTCAAAATGTTCGTGTTAGTCTTACGTGACGATTTTTATTTCCTACCCTCGTGAGCACATTTTGACAACACTATTTTAGGTAGTTCAATTTTTCTACTGTCTCAGCTGTGTTAAAAATGTAATGATTAGCACAGTGCAACAATTCTTCTCATGTCTGACTCAGGTGAAATCTTTTGTGCCAGTATTATTAGCGTAAGTAGGAAATATCATAAATTTTCGTCAAAGTAAATACTTGATTCTCTCCGAGCTCATCACCCAGTCAGAAATTTTTCGTCTGACCGACGATAATTTACGTCTGAATTTACCGGTAATTATAATCTTCTTCTTACTATAAACGATGATATATCGTCGGAATTAGTGTCGCGAATGTCTCATTTTATCGTCCGATTAACGTTAAATTACCGGTTGTTATCGTAAATTTTGGACGAAGACCGACGATATTAACCAGTTAATTACCGGTATTTAATCGGTTATTTTTGTCAGTCTTCGTTCAAAACTTACGATAAAAACCGATAATTTAACGTTAAAAATGGCTACTCTAATCACTATATTCCGGGAGAATCATAAGCAGTGCAACTATTTTTCCAAAAAATTGCGAATAGCTCCCAAAAATAATAAGCCACACCTCGTGAAACGCATCTGTCCAATTACCGTGAATTTGAAGACATCACATAAATTACAGAAACTACTTATTTAAATTCAACAAATTTGTTTAATACTGTCTATGCATTTCATCAAGTTTCTTACAAATTGCGATAATTGAACAGATTAGTATTACAGGGTGAGGCCTAATGTAACAAGTAACAATGCATTATTAGAAAAAATAGCTGCAATGCAGATGAATGCTACAGTGAAAGGGCTCGAATTGTCTTCTTCATCGTAGAACACGAGACAACTATGATAAGTCGCACAGTACAATATAAAATTATTCTGAATCGCCATTGATTTATATAAGGTTAAAACATTAAACATGGTTAAAATATATTTTTATTTCATTTTCAACAGCCGACATTTGACTATTGAAATAAATTCTTACAAAAATATCTTCGGCATGCAAAGAATTTCATCACAGGTTGTTTGTAAGATTCACCACTGCAAACACTACGTATATAACTTTCATTTAAAATTAACCACCACCACAAAAGGACTCGTCAAGCAGCCGATTATAAGAAAATTATACCATTTTTAAATTAAATTTGCACACTTCCATTTTTATACATCAGATATCTACAATGAGCAGTCCTCTCAACCACTACACATCCTCGTCCTTTAATTATGATGAGGAGACGATAGGGCCCGCACTAATGCTATCGACTCGCAAGTAGCAGAGGGCGGAATTATCCTCCACAGCTATACCTCTTCAGAAGAAGAGACCCTCCACCTCCTGCTTCTATGCGGCTCCGACGTTTGTACTCGCTATAGGATTCTTAATTTACAAGATATTCACATCATAAACAAATGAACAACTCAAATTTTTCAAATAGAACTTCTCCATGAAACTGGTGCTATTATGCACAGAAATTTTTGTAATGCCGAAACCTCCTGTTCGATTAAACCAAAATAAAATCCGCAGAAAAAATACAACATATATTGGGTTCTTCTTGGTACCATAAATAGATGAACAGATGCACATCAAATTAGTACGATCAGTAATTACTAGTATCGAATGAACTCATTAATTCGTAGAGGAAAATATTATTTTGACGTTTTTATGACATTCCAGCCACTGAAGTTTTCGTAATGCCGATACCTCATGTTCAATAGAACAAAAATTAAATCCCAAGAAAAAAGCGAAATACAGTGGGGGTCCTTTTTGGTACCAGCAATAGATGAACAGATCCGACATCCAGTTAGTACGATCAGTAAAGACTACTTTCAAGATTAGATTAGATAATAGTTTAGTTTAAGCCTCCCTAACCACTACAAAAAAGAGCGTATCGAAGAGAGGAAAGATGAAGGCACTATTAAGTATGGAGATAAGGAAATGCGGAATCTTCGCAGAAGGGGTACTGAAGCAGTGAAATAAGAAAGAAGTTCACGAAACAAGATAGTTGAAGAAGAAAGTAGTAGTTGCTGAAAAACAGGACAGCAGTGAACCGAAAAAGGTCGTCCTTGACATTGCAAAACACATTTTATTTCAACAAAAAGAAGGCCCACCTAACTCTCAGCTCGGGCCCTCACATCTTCCCCCTGGGAGTGCTAATTCTCATAGATACAATAATTGTTTCCCCCGAAGAAAACGACTAGTTTCAAATGAACTCTTCAATTCGTAGATGAAAATGTTATTTCGACATTCCAACCACAGAAATTTTTGTAATGCCGATAATACCTCATGTTTTTAACCTGCAAACTATGCCACGGAGGCCGGCACAAGATCATCAACGTATTCGTGAAGAATTCAAGAATTACTGAAATAAGTTACACAAATTATATCTAAGTCCTATCACGAGTCATCCTGTGTTAATTATAACATAACAGCGAAAATTATGTGTTACGATTGTTAACAGGTACGTACTTTTGAATTAAATGGAAACTATTTCAGCAACAGATTATTTCAAAGTCGGCAACCTATAAGCTATAGACTTCACAAATAAATTATATTAACAGGCACAATAAGTACGATTAGACTCACGCCTTGCTCTCAATAAATCTATCAATGTTAAAACTTAAGCCCTCACTCCTTTTCAAGATCAAGGGAAACTTTTTGGGTTAGGATTAGGCATGAGAACATGACGGCAGAACAACTGATAGATGCACCCTACTTTTAAGACTACCAATTATGCACGGCCAAGTCAGTCGCAGTGTTGCCAACTCAATAGCGCACGAAGAAGCTAGATTTTTAACAGAAATCCGCTAGAAATTTGTTGAATGATATATTTTGTTTAGACAGTAAATTAAAACAAATAATAAGTCAACATAGCACGTTAAAAATGTTGAAGAGTGACTAGCAAATATGTAGACTAATTTTATTTAACAAAAAAAGTGTTCCTTCATCGGCGTTTGAGCGTGGCAATGCTAATGAATTCATTACCTTGGAAGAAACGAGATTGAATGGATTGTTGCCTGCTGCATTTTTAGGTTCAGTTAATTCTACCTAAAGAACAAGCTCAGTTTGTTTCATGCTACTTCAATGCTTTTTATTTTCTCCTTTGTAGTTATGGCAGAATAAGGCGCTTGCCTTTTAGCTGATTGAGGGAATCAATTATAGGTTTCTTTAACAATAAAATCATTATTTCTGAGTGGGGCTTTTGCTCAAGCGTTAGATACTGACCATTGAATTGAGTGGCATACGCATCGGACCGAGTTGTGTCGAAACATCCTTTCTCAATGATTTGCTAAAATATCTCACCAAGTAACTTATTATCTGATGTATCAGTGCTTTCAGCAATTAGTATGTTTAACTTATCTGAGATATATCAGAACACAGTTTACTGACAAAATGAAGAGCAAGAACATTCACAAAAATTTCCATGCACTTCGTGAAATGAAGTTTGATACCCTGTGCCGCTTTACAGTCAGTAAATGAACTGCAACACTCACGAAAGATGGTCAGCAATTGCAAAGGAACTATGTTCTGCGATATGCAAACATAATTTACCCTCCGCTGCAATCTGTAGTCTTTATCAAGAGCTGTAATTTTCGGCTGATGAACACTCCCAGCAACATGCGAAAAATTGTTCGTGTTTTTGGCTCACATCATGTTTTTAGGGCACAATTTTGCGTTTATGGTACACTTACAATAGTCCCAATGTGCCTTTGCATCGTCAGCATGGTAAGGCAGTAGCCATCCTCTAAATTCAGAAAGCGACTTCCAACTTTATCGAAAGTATTGCGTGTACTGCTTAAGCATGAAATGCGATTACGCCACACTTTCTAACACACGATACTCACCGCAGCCAGCCCATGACTGACTGCCGCTGACATGGAATGATCAGTTGCCGAAAAAAACGTTACATGTAGTGAACTTGACCACTAGAAATTATTATATCATTAGTTAGACACTTTTTTCCATAATTTTAAATAATTGCGATTGACACATGAAAGTAGGTAAATTATTGCCAAACCGTTCTTCAAATACTCTAAATTTTCCGCCAGGAGCTAGATCGTGATTTTTAGGAGCTACATGGAATCTCAATACTCTAGAACTAGCTGAAAATCCGCTAAATTGGCACCACTGATCAGTCGCCCATGAATTTTTCCAGCATGAAGGTTGGTAGCGAGGACACGCATGGGCAACTGGTGGGATGCATTAGATCTTGGGCTTAGGGGTTTTTTGAAGGTGCGGGGAGGGAGGAAGGGCGTTGCCCCGAGGAAAGCACCCTCCATCTAAACTCAGCGTAAGGGAGAAGCATCATGACCTAATGTCGACGGAGATAGCAAATAAGGGACTGAGAGGCAGTCAAAGTAAGCGATGAAGAAGAAAGTAGTATATGAGGAAGTGAGCTGGTTTCGTCCGGCCACTTTTCTGATTCAATCCGTCGTCTCTGAGCCAGTCCAATCGTTGCAACGACGCAGGGCCCCTTGGATGGCTGTCGTCTTCAGTTTCTAATCTTCATCATACCCGACTGCAGCTGAAGCATCTGATAAATTGAAATACATTAGTAAATATTACTAGTGCAAATGAAAACAAAATAAAATAAATTACCATTTGCCAAATGAATGTGTTCGGAACAAGCCAAGATAGCTCTACTTTTAATCGCAACATTTGGCCCATCTGGCTTTGGCTGCAATCAGAGAATAAGTCGATTAACCTAACCCTGAATACAACACTTGATATCGGTAACCTATTGGACAGCTGGGCGTTGCTATTGATAATTTATTTTTATAGGAAACTTTGAACCCATTTGGCTTCTGAATTTCAATTAAATGATGTTCTGTGGATAAAACAAACTGAGATTAAAACGTAACATTGAGGACTGACGTCCATGCTATGCTCAAATATATAGAAGAATAACCAATTCTTGAACGATAAAAACAGATTATTCATATTAGCAATAAATTATCGATTCTGCTCACTGCAATGTTAATACGTTTTCAAACGTTGCAACCGATCTGCCAGTATTTGTAAAAAAAAAATTATTTCAATAAATCCCTTTATTTGCATTACTATGACGAAAAATAATTATTAGTTAGTTTAAGCCTTCCTATCCACAGAAAAATGAATGCGATCCAAAGAGAGGAAGGAGGAAGGCACCATTTAGTATGAAGTTAAGGGAACGCGGAATCTATGCAGCAGGAGCATAGAAACGATAAGTTGAGTAAGACGTTCAAAAAGAAAGTTGTAGGTGCTGAAAAACAGGACAGCAGTGAACCGAGAAAAGAAGGTCCTTAACATAACAAAAGCATTATAGTTCAACAAACAGAACGCCTAACTAGCTCTTAGCTAGGGCCCTCACATTTTCCCCCTGGGAGAGCTAATTCATAAAGATTCAATAGTCGGATCCCCCGGAAGGGGTATTACTATAACGGAATGCTATAAAGATGTTAGTTAGATAACATGTTAGTTTAGGACTCCGCAACACCTAAAAAATAGCGTTTCGATAAGAGGAAGGCGGGAGGCAACATTTTCGTTCCCTTAACTCCATTTATGGAGTTAAGGGAACGCGGAATCTATGCAGAAGGGACATGGAAACAGTAAGTTGAGAAAGAAGTCCATGAAACAAGATAAAAGTTGAAGAAGACAGTAGTAGGTGCAGGAAAACAGGACAGTAGTGAACCGAAAACTGGTGGTCCTTAACATAACAAGAA
Organism: Morinoia aosen; assembly: GCA_030386875.1. Lineage (NCBI taxonomy): Eukaryota > Metazoa > Arthropoda > Malacostraca > Amphipoda > Talitridae > Morinoia > Morinoia aosen. The sequence goes on along the minus strand of CM059573.1, from coordinate 23,056,122 downwards.
CATTCTATTCCAACAAAAAAAAGGCCATCGCAACTCTCAGCTGGGGCCCTCACACATTTTCCCCATGGGAGTGTTAATTCTCATAGATACAATAGTTGTATCCCCCAGAGGGGAAAGATATTAGTTAATGAACGAAAAGAACTGTGTGAGCTTACACGAACCTTACATTAACTCACAGGTGGAATGCTCCTTGGAAGAGATTTTCGTCTGTTGACGAGTTTGTCCTAACCCAGAGTAGGTCATTTCCAAGGCCACACCACCGTCCTGACGTCATGATGAGCTGGTGACGTGCAGACTGACGCTCACACATCGCTGAGGCTCCGTCATCTAGAAATTAAATAGACAATGTAATTGTGTGTGATAAATCGAAATCAAATGCGCATCCCATTCTGGGAACTGCCTAATTGCAAAGAGAATTAATAATACAGAATAATGAATGACCAGGCCATTTAGTCATTTAAGTAGGATCGAGATTCATGCCGTTTTACCTCTGCATGAAAGTTTTCATGGAGTGTTAAATTCTAAATAAACGGTGAATAGGCCAGCCCAGCCTTTGTGCAATAATTCCTAACCTCTGAGGGTAGGTACTGCTAAGAGAGTCATCGCAGCATACTATGTGCTATTCATTCTGGTAATGAAAAGTTATATGTGTGCAATCACTGACCAACTTTACATTTTCACAGTATTTTTCAAGAACTTTATCCTTGTTCCCTACTGAATGCAATTGGAAACTGGTATTGTTGATGTCATTTCGGTAATGAATTTTTATGTCTATCCTTATTCATAAACAAAATTAGAATTGCCAAATTTATTCCACACACAATATTCCTGGAAAGCAATTCTGGTAATAAATGTACAGTGTTATATGTTCCTCATTAAAAGGAATTTCATTTTAAAATTTTATATTAACACAGAGACATCAGAAGAATTCAAACAAACATAATGCAGGGTGTCTCCTGATGTTTAATTTTCAAATTTTACTACTTTTTACAACCTTCAACAGTAAAAAATGACTTCCTAATTTTTACATAATGAATATTGTCCAAATGTCCAGGATGTAAGAAATCGTGCTCTAATGAGTAGTTAGAGTCAATAATACACACAATAACATGGATTCAAAAAAGTTTCAAGCTGATTAATACATAAAGTACTAAATTAAAAACTTATTACTAAATGAAGCATCCAACACATAATTGCAAAAAAATACCCAAATTTTTTATGTACCCCTTACCAAATGGACCCTAACAAATGTTTGACCAAAGACTCTGTCTTAAAATCTCTCAACAATGAGAACAACAGCTCATCATAGGCAAAAATAAATAAACTGACTGGAAACAAGTAGACACTGAAAAATTGGCCAATCCCCTAACAGGAATATTTCCCATAAACTGCAGCAAATATTTGATTCTGAGAGAAATGAATTTTTGAAAATCTTCAAACCATACATACATATTTACTTCACTTTCACTTTCCACTTCACAATTTTTTACCACCCTGACAGGTAAAATAGACCTCTCAGGCAAATTTCACTACTCCTTTCTTTTTTGCTGCTTTTCAAATTTTTCTACTTTCTACTATTTTACTACCTAGTAGACACTTTGTTATGGGAATGAAATAAATGTCTGATAATCAACACAAGGCATTAGTACTGAATCATATGAATTAAATACTTCACATTTCATCACATCAGGTCTTAGTTTACTTGAGGTAGGGAAGGCTTCATTGGAGGAATTGCATGAAAAGAACTTTTGTCTCTAGCTTCAGACTCAAGCAAATCTAGATGGATTTCACTTACTGAGTTTCCAAAGTTTTATTGACTCTGGGCTGTTATCAATGGGAGTATCACATTGAATTTTGACTGTTAAATGAAACAAATTTACTGAACAAGTCTAAGCGTTTATCAGGATGTGACTAAGAAATAAAGGGAACTAAGAGCTGTTTCCTTCATTTGCATTATTGGTTATTGGATGATTCTGAAATTAATCAATCATCAACACAAGGTTTTGAGACAGTACCAAGTACATCAGGGCAAGTGCGAAAAACTAGATTATTTATTCTCCAACTTCTCAACTTTGCAAACTTTTTTCAGAACATCAAGGTAAGAACAGTGGTAAGAAATTCACTTTACATATTTTAATTGATCCACTGTCAATGGTTGGAAAATTCACTAACTCTGTAGCAATATTTTGAAAACAATATTTTGATGCACAAACGTCATCATCAGCCCTGAAATACATATAAAAAACCCCATTCACATTTATAAAATGCAACTTTAATAACCGAAGCTATATCACACCGAGTGATAATTTTGAAAATGACAGCAATAGAAAATTATTAGAAGCTAAATTTGTACCACAGTAATAAGTACTGGTGAGACTACATCTTTTTACCTTTAATGCGAAAAACTCAATTTTTCTTTTTCAAAGAGCTCAGGCTTTATTTTTCAAAGAGCTCAGGCTTTATTTTTCAAAGAGCTCGGGCTTTATTTTTCAAAGAGCTCAGGCTTTATTTTTCAAAGAGCTCAGGCTTTATTTTTCAAAGAGCTCAGGCTTTTTTTTTAAAAGAGCTCAGGCTTTATTTTTCATAGAGCTCAGGCTTTATTTTTCAAGAAGCTCAGTTTTTTTCAAATAGCTGTTTTTTTCAAAAAGCGCCGTTTTTTCAAAAAGCGCAGGTTTTTTTCAAAAAGCGCAGGTTTTTTCAAAAAGCTCAGGTTTATTTCCAAAAAGCTCAGGTTGTATAACTAGGTCACAGTCAATTTTAAAAAACCTCAAGTTCAATTTGAAAAACCTCAAGTTCAATTTGAAAAACCTAAGTTCAATTTGAAAAACCCAAGTTCAATTTGAAAAACCCAAGTTCAATTTGAGAAGCCCAAGTTCAATTTGAAAAACCCAAGTTCAATTTGAAAAACCCAAGTTCAATTTGAGAAGCCCAAGTTCAATTTGAGAAGCCCAAGTTCAATTTGAGAAGCCCAAGTTCAATTTGAGAAGCCCAAGTTCAATTTGAGAAGCCCAAGTTCAATTTGAGAAGCCCAAGTTCAATTTGAGAAGCCCAAGTTCAATTTAAAAAACCTCAGGCTCAATTTAAAAAACCTCAGGCTCAATTTAAAAAACCTCAGGCTCAATTTAAAAAACCTCAGGCTCAATTTAAAAAACCTCAGGCTCAATTTAAAAAACCTCAGGCTCAATTTAAAAAACCTCAGGCTCAATTTAAAAAACCTCAGGCTCAATTTAAAAAACCTCAGGCTCAATTTAAAAAACCTCAGGCTCAATTTAAAAAACCTCAGGCTCAATTTAAAAAACCTCAGGCTCAATTTAAAAAACCTCAGGCTCAATTTAAAAAACCTCAGGCTCAATTTAAAAAACCTCAGGCTCAATTTAAAAAACCTCAGGCTCAATTTAAAAAACCTCAGGCTCAATTTAAAAAACCTCAGGCTCAATTTAAAAAACCTCAGGCTCAATTTAAAAAACCTCAAACTCAATTTAAAAAACCTCTGGCTCAATTTAAAAAACCTCAGGCTCAATTTAAAAAACCTCAGGCTCAATTTAAAAAACCTCAGGCTCAATTTAAAAAACCTCAGGCTCAATTTAAAAAACCTCAGACTCAATTTAAAAAACCTCAGGCTCAATTTAAAAATCCTCAGGCTCAATTTAAAAAACCTCAGTTTCAATTTAAAAAACCTCAGGTTCAATTTAAAAAACCTCAGGTTCAATTTAAAAAACCTCAGGTTCAATTTAAAAAACCTCAGGTTCAATTTTAAAAACCTCAGGTTCAATTTAAAAAACCTCAGGTTCAATTTAGAAACCTCAGGTTCAATTTAAAAAACCTCAGGTTCAATTTAAAAAACCTCAGGTTCAATTTAAAAAACCTCAGGTTCAACGTAAAAAGCTCAAGTTTTATGAAAAAAGCTCAAGTTTAATGTAAAAAGCTCAAGTTTAATGTAAAAAGCTCAAGTTCAATCTAAAAAGGCTCAAGTTCAATGTGAAAAAGTGCAAATTTAATTTTAAAATGTTCAAGTTTGATTTGAAAATGCTCAAGTTGAGATAAAAAAAACTCAATTTCAAAACCTCAATATCAATTTTAAAAAAAGCTCAAGTTCAATTCAAAGCACCCAATTTGGATATAAGAAAGGTCAAGTTTAATTTATAAAAGGTCAAGTACACAGGTATAAGTAAAAAATTTTAGAAACATAGGCTTTTCAAAATTTACCGTGATCTGTTAAAAAATATACTTGACATTTTTACGATTGAACTTGATCTGTTTTAAAATAGAACTTGAGCTTTTTAAAAGCAAAAAAGAAAAAGTGTAGGTAACAGTATTGGGTCAATGTGAAGTTTCATGCAATCACGGAAATTGATAATGCCGATCCCAGGAATCACTAAAGGAACACATTTCAGAACGTTTTACATGAATGACATTCTGCTCGCTGATGCGTTATTTTCGAATAATTGAACTTTAAAGTTGGCCTTGGCGCCAAAGGAAGCGAGCGCGTGAAACGTAATTTAATTAATAACGGAAGCTATTACAAACGTAAAGAGGTTGGGTCGTGAGGGGGAGGCACAGTTCTTCTAGTGAAAATTATAAATAAAGCTTCTAACCCACCCATTAGGGTGACGACCGCAATCTTGTTGACATCGGGTCCAAAATGGCGGCGCCCATGGTGGTCGCCATGTTAGACCCGATGTAAACAAGATTGCGGTCGTCACCCTAATGGGTGGTTTAGAAGCTTTATTTATACTTTTCACTAAAAGAACTGTGGCTACCCCTCACGACCCAACCTCTTTACGTTTGTAATAGGGGGTTAGCTTCCGTTTTTAATTAAATTACGCTCGCTTCCTTGGGCGCGCGACGGCCAACTTCAAAGTTCAATAATTCGAAAATAACGCATCAGCGAGCAGAATGTCGTTCTTGAAAAACGTTCTTAAATGGGTTCCTTTAGTGATTGTTTGGAATATCATTATCAATTTCCATGATTGCATGAAACTTCACATTGACCCAGTATTGCTCTAGGTGTAATACTAAAAATATGTTAATACTGTTACCTAACCTTACTACAGTAGTACATACTGATGTGGGACAAATTTAGTTTCTAGCAATTCAATTGTGCTGTCATTTCCGACATTATTACTCTGTCTGGTGTAGCTTTGAGTATTAGATTTGCATTTTATCAATTTTACTGAAAATACTTTTCTGTATAATTTTAGCCTGAACATAATGTTCGTATATTGAAACATCACTTTTTATAGACTACAGAGTTAGAAAATTTTCTAACAATTGACATTGTTTCAATAAAAATATGATGAGTGAATGTATTACCACTTCACCTCATGATGAACTGGAATGATTTGTTAAGTTGAAAATTATGACAAACTAATTCAAATATGTCATTAGATTAAGAACAATCTTCTGAATCAATAATGCTCATGACAATCCTTGAATGCATCTACTGCACAAGCAATCAAGAACATAATTTCAGCTTCTGCAAAGACGTTGTAGATAGGTAGTGGGCATATCGGAAAGTAACTATCAGTAGAAATATGTTGGAGTGGGTGTGAGAAAATATTAAATTTAATTTAATTTTTTCCCAAAGATATTGCTAGTGTCCATTAAAGTTTGATTCAGAAATACACCACACCTCATCTCTAAAAACACAGCTGAGGTGACTCAGAATAGAATTTGTAATGTCAACACATATGTTAAAACAAGATCTTACTAACTTCATCATTGATGATAATGCTTTATAAAAGTTGAAGCTTTATCTGTAATAACTTTTTGTGTCTAAAAATATGATACTAAAATGCATGTATAAATAATTTTCACAAACAAATAAATTACTAGAATGTAATTTGGTAAATCTTCAGGACATTACCATAACCGATTTTCCACTTTTTGGTGCCTAAACATAGCTAATTAGATCAAAATAAACAACTTTTCCTCTATGTTTAAATGAGTTATAGCGGTAGGTTTAGTTTGAGTAGAGTACGTTTGGGTACTTTGAGAAATTGTGATTTATTATTTGCTGGCCCCACGGAGCCTGAACCAACATCTAGGATCTTATAACACTAGAAATTATCACCCAAAAATAACGAGTTATAGCGGTATGTTAACTTTCATCTTAGATGGCGGGAATGCGCTCGATCATTCGAGCGCATCAGAAGGGAGAGACCATTGTAGTGTTGCCATCCAACGCGCTCGATGAAATACTTTCCGCTCAAACACTAGAGTTGCGGTCAGTAATTTACCGCTATAACTCGTTAAATACTCATTTGCGACGGAGAGTGCATGGAAGAAAAAATGTTCATTCACATTTAGTTAGCTATGTTTAGGCACCGAAAAGTGGAAAATCAATTATGGTCCTCTCCTGAACATTTACCAGTAGTTTCATGTAGTGATTACACAGGTTATACTTTCCACAAGAAGTAAAGTTTACCCAGAAGGAAAGTTTTACTCTGAAAATTTACTTTTACAATCAAACTAATCTAACTAATTATTGTACCAACATTATGAAAATTGTATGATCCAATGAGATGTATAACCTTAGTATTCAATGAGTGAGCATTGAATGCTTCAAATTTCATTATGATAGGCCTTTCAGAGGAGGACTCAACGGTTATATTTTTAGGCTATTATACACCGTTATCAATAAATTTTTAGTCTCTCAGAAAACAATTCGCATCGTCACAAACAAACAAAATCTGCAGTAGTAAATTACCAAAAATTTCCAGAGAGTAACTATCAGCAGTCAGCACAAATAAATCTGAAGGTAGAAAAATATTTTCAATAAAAACTTTGCTCAAACCATGATTTTGCAGGCAAGAATCAGCAGCTTGATTCAGTTACACACCCACTTTCATCCACACTATTTCAAGAAACACAGCTGAAATAAATCATAATAGTAATTTAAATGGTAATAAACAACTTAGATAACTTAAGATTAACAACACCGAAGCTCAATCTTGAAGCACCGCAACGAACAACAACGAGCAATGTGATACCTAAACATTACGATAAGCTCATATGCTAGTTAAAAATCACGAGTGTTCCAATAAATTTTCTACGTAGAATAACTAATTTATAAATATTTCATTATTGAAAGCAGACTTGTATTTTCTATATGTTTTTTAATCACTTCACATAAAATTATTTCACTAGAAAGTAGGCCAATTAAGCTTAGGATTGTTACAAATACGAACGTGTTAAACAATTTTACTCTCGTATTCAAAGTCTTTTAAAACGAGAAATATTTCAAAGCCTGAGGTACAAAATGAGTAGTGCCTGAAATACATTTAGTTGATTGGAATCAAAATATAAAAGTGCATGAATGAGATATTTAGTAGTAATATTATTATTTAATATATATATATACCATTATAGCCCTGAATTTTTTAACTTCACAGTTTACTTTTAATATAATGTATAAAGAGTTCAAATTAAAACATTTAAAATTATATTAAAAACATTTGAAGCTTTAGTTAAAGAATTCGAACTTCATATTACGATGTATACAATTAAAATGTAAAAGCATTGAAAAATTGTATGTAAAAATCCAATTGAAATATCTCAGCTTCGAATTAAAGTTTTCACTTTCACAACACAAGAACCAAAGCTCAAATTTACATTTATGAAGGTTACGTAAACTAATTCATGTAATTTCATTTGACCACGAGTAATACATTACATAATTTTATCTGACTTGTCCTTGATTAAACTTATTCATGGACTATCTATCATTCCCGTTAGTTTCAAATTATGAAGTATAGTCTGAAAAACAGCCGTTGTTTTACCGTGGTATTTCTACGGTAGGAATGACAGTCAGAAATCCACGGTAAATCACGGTCATCATCGTCGTAAGGGCATTTTTAGCGTCTAAAATTACCGTTGATCACTGGTAATATATTTACCGTTGGAATACTTCGATAAAAGATGAAAAACGATCATAATTACCGTTACGCCGGCGATAAAATTCGGATTGGGTGCATTTAGCATCCTAGTTGAAGCGTAAGAATGAAAAACTGTCCCGAGTCCCGAATGTCGACCTCATTGTCTTGTACGCAAAATAAATCAAATCTGATGATTTTACTTTTAGCATCATTCCCCACATCACTAGTTCATATATTCGTAAGCTCATATTTCAATAAAAGTGTGCGCTAATGAGATGGTTTTCAACAATGCATCACTAGGACTATGTTTTCTTAGTTACTTGTATTTACATACATTGTCAAAATCCGATTGGCGCATTCAAGGGAACGTTTTTTCCTGTGTTTTTCTCTCAATCATTTTTGTTTCGACATGTGACATGGGTATTACGATACTCATGTGTAAGTAACAACGAAGGATTAAATGTTAAGATATTTAAAAAAAAATTTTTGTGACATTTCATTTTTCAACTCTATTGGAAATAAACTGTCTTTCTTTTCTTCTCTTTCTTTTCTTAATGGCATAATTGAAATCAATATTACTTCTTATGGGATTGAATTTATCTTTGGTAGTTCGTAGCGCATGTTTCAAAATCGATCCAACACGGTCCTTCTAAGTGTTGTAGACATTCTCAAAGCTGGATCCGTGATGTGTTTTTCAAACTGCATGGTTGCATCAATTTAGTCATTAAAGAAATGGCATTCTGTGGAATATATTACCTTCGAAGAAATTACCTGTCAATGACAACTTAACGTCAATGAAATCGTTGTAATTGTTATCAATCCTTGAAGATTTCTATTTATTCCAATGCAATCAAGGATATTTATAATTACTCGATGATGATCACAATAATTTTTCAAGAAATTTAGTTTGTTCAAATTAATTCGTTGATGAGGCCGACGGATACTCGTCTACTAAGTTACACGATTACGTTATTACCGGCCGAAAGTTCTGAAATTTTGAAGTACAAGCTGGTCGTGTGTTTCGAAATTTGAAAAGTTGTTGTAGCTAAAACCACCAATTTAACATTCAACAAATTGGTAGAGACATAGATGGCGGAAGAGCTACAGGATAGAGTTGCGAGAAATTGCAAAACATGAGATCCATTCGATTGTACTCGTTTTCTCATATTACTTGTTAGAAGTACTGAGAGAAAAATTTGTTTAATCTTTTGCGCACTAGCCATGAATCATGAAATCATTATTTCTGGGCCTAATTCACGAAGGTGTGCGTGAAGCTCTGTACGTGTCGAAATTACAATTACAATTTACTTGCTAAACAAGCCACTTATCACTTCTCGCTATTCAAAAATCGTGTTCCTCATTTTACCTCATTCTTATATTTTGCATACCAATTACGAACAGTAATATTTCCCCTGACTTTGTACATTGTTAAGATAAAACTAAAATTGTATACAAACAAGTAGTGAATGCACTACATGAGCTAGTTCTTTGCTCGAATCTGTTTCACATCACAAGCCTTAGTGACGAGGAGCAAATTGTGTAGTTCTAAACTCGAAGCAAAATTTCTGAAATGGCAATGTCTACTCAAAAGTCTGACAGGCCACGAAAAGAGGTTCTACGTAACAATTGAGCTTGAAGAAATTTGTGAAAGTATGGTCCACCCCAAAAGAGTCTCCGTGGTATTCAGGTTCCGACAATTATTGTTCAGGAGCCCCGATCTGCTTGAGGAGGCTACTGTTGTTACCGTGCGCACTTTAATATAGGTTAAACCTCAACCTATCTGTGGAGTACCTTGCTCGTGACGTGTCATTTGGTGGCTACTTGTTGACTCGTGAGGATGTGACGCTGGGACACCTGCTTTTGAACGTGTATTTAACCCTATTTTTTTTTTCTTTCCAGTAATTCGTAAAATCACTAATTGACCAACTAAAAGGGAATAGTCCGAATCGAATAAATAAATTCAATTAAATTAAACCTGATTAAATTAACCGAATAAATTTCGGTATGTAGGAACTGTGGCTGAGGTAAGTGGATTATGTACATATGTGTGCTCAGTCAAGTTCCGGTTGTACAGTAGATATAGGATTCTGTTCTTTTGTACGTGACTGGCTTGGTTAGTTAGTAAATAAACTTCGGTGAAATTCTGCGAATAAACTTCATTCATAGTTATTCAGTTGTTGAACTAAATTCTTATTTTCAGTAATCTATTTGTATGTGCCTTGCCTTTGAAGTGGAAACATTCATAATATTCTTAGTTACTTGTTTATCAAAACCCGTGTGTATCGGTCAATATGCGAAATTTAACCAAATTATTTACTTCAATTATTTTTCCTATTTGAATATTATTTCTATTATTCCATTTTCTATTTCGTTGTATACTTTGCCTTATCCGTCAATTGTTATTTCTGTTAATTAGTGTTCTTCTTGCGTTATTTCGGCCTTAGGAAGCAGACTGTCATTATTTTTAGTTTACCTGTGTTGTCTTTTGCTTTCAGCTGATGTGTAAAAACCCCTGTGTTTCCCGCCCACGCTCCATTTCTGGGGCTCTCCTAACTATGAGTGTTTCATTGTTTCCCGACTTTTCCCTTATGTTCTTCACCACTGGTTTTCATTCCGTAATCCCTCCTGTGTAATTTACGCTGATTATGTTTCAGTTATAAATATACCTGAACGCTTTTGGTTATTCTCCTTCATTTTCTTTAAGTCCTCTGGTAATCGAAAGAGCATTATTCTTTTTCCTAATTCGGCACCCGCTAACACTGTCGTGCCAGTGCAGAGTAGGTAGCATGTATATCCAGGCGGCATAGTGACCTAGGCTTCTAGCCACCAAATCTGTCGAATAAAAAATAAAGTTATTTAAATGAAGGAGTATGTCTTTAATCGGTCGATAATTTATTCCAATCCATTTCTTGAGCTGTAACTTAGCAAATATGCGCAGGAGACCTGAAAAAAAACATTGAACTCGAGATAGCGAGCGGTAACAATTTTTTGTGATAAAACTTATTCAAAATACTTTGACATTTTCGAAGCACAAGCCTCGGAGTTTCTGTTTGCATTTGTAACCCACCAAACAACAATGATGCAAACAGCTTTTTTTGTTTCCATGAATATTACGCTGCTAGTTGGGTTCGCTTCAGTTTTTTCTACGAATTAGTTAGATAATTAAAAAAGAAAGAAAAACGGTTTATTTTCAAAAACGCTGAAACATGAGGTGTATTACAACACTCTGGGTTTTAAAAAATTATTAATATAAAGATCCTTCATTGATAAACAGACTATACAAGGCTTACCAATAGACTAACCATGTTAGGTGGTAATTGGCGTGTCGGGGGCTAATCATGTTATAGTGAGAAACAATCAAAATCTATCTTGGATATTTTATACACAAAGAGATGGCTGACAACTCATAAATAAAATAAATACTACTAGACAATCTTTTGGAATTCCTTCGTTATTAATTGAAACGAAATGAGAAAAGACGAAAAACGCTTTACCATAACAGACTGAAACACCGTCGTAAATGATTATCAAGAGGTGAGAAAAGGTAAGTCAAAAATGATTTATAAAAAATATCGAGCAACACGCACATATAAAATAAGTAAACAAACAAACACGCAAAATGAAATTCATAGTTTGTTCATCGTATGGACAGAAAGATGTTTTGTTGACAAATCATAAGCTCAAATTGCGCTTTATGTCATTTGTCTGTTTATAATTTTCATTACGTCGATTCACAGAAACACCCATTGGGGTGCTGATAAATCTAGTTTTGAAACAGTTAGCAAGTTTAAGAAATTTATTTATTAGACTAACGAGTAATTTCTGAAGAATGATTCAGGGTTAATTGGTTGCAGAGCAGTGGATGTAAGGGGCCTTGAGGTTTTATTTTTGCGCTAAAAATAGAAACAAAAATTTGTGTACGTAGGTGTGTGTATATATATATATATATATAAACTTTTGGGTGGTCTTTAAACATACATGAAAAAATGAAACTTTGAATTTTTTAGCTTTAACTCTGTCAATTTGTTTCAATGGGTTGAAAACACCCTGTGCAGAGTTTGGTTGATATTTATTAAAATATAAAGGTGGCTCAAAGGATCTGAAGTTCTGCCCCCATAAGTAATGGAATATACAGAAATTTCAGTAGCGTAAAGTCACAAGCCTGGGTCCCCTCCACTGGAACATCTACTGTGAATATTAGCTGCTCATTGGCAGGGGTGTCGTGATGTCCAATAATCACTCATTGTTGCCCAGAAAGTTCTTTTTGCGAGTGTCAGAGAATTTTTTGCGGTGTTCAGCAATCCACAGTCAAAATAAAATGGAGTTGTTGTTCATCCTTTGTTAGACGGCTAAGGAAATTCTCGACCAAGGCAACGTCACGTTCAGTGTGGTCATTAGTAGCAGCTAATGTGCTGACAAAACTTTTTGCAGCGCTGAAGCTGGGATAATGCTTCCACTGAATGCCCGATGTTCGATGAAATCATCTTGAAGACGCAAGTTATTAAACAGTAGTCTTGATTTATTTGTCGTATAGTCAACTAAAGTCTTCTGAATGAGTTTTTTGTCGATAGTTGCACGCTTCGGTAGCTTTTCCTCACCTTCTTTTTATTTTATAGCTGTAACCATCTTGTCCTTGATGTTGTCGTCCAAGTTATCGTCAAACGATGCCAAAGCAACCAACTCCTCAGAAAGGTTCCACAGTTGGCTTGCAATCTTCTCCATCGTAGCGTTGGATATGTCGGTGTTACTCGTGGGGTACATTAAATTTATGTTGAGCAGTGGCTTCGTCAAGTATCCATTTTTTGGAGGCCCCGACTCAACTGCGCAGCAATGTAACTAGGGTTGGGTTTAAAAAGCCACGTACTAAAATTTGAAAAATCTACTACTATCTGTTTGTTAACAAACAAACAACTTTAAATTCTCATTTATATTTACTAATTGCTCTACTAAAATTTGATTAGCCAATGTTTCATCTAAACTAACCATTAAGTACCGAACATTGCTAATTTACTCTGTTATTTAATATGTAATAAAGCTACGAATAATAACACTCAGGTGACCATGAATTCTCGAAAGCTATTGAGCTTCTTCAGTTCACTCCATATTTTACATTCAATGTACTCTGTACATACCAAAATGTGACGTATAAATTTGGTTACAAGTTAGTCTAAGCCTCCCACACCAAAAGAGGGTTCTAGAAATATGAAAGGAGAGAGTACCGTTTAAAATGGAATGTAGGAACGAGAAATCTACGAGGAGACACACAGTATATCCCAGCAACCTGTGCATAGAAACCCTACGATTGATAGGGGCTTCTGAAAACAAGATGTTAACAGCATTGAAACAAGTAATATTGAAAGACGCTTTTGAAACAAAGTAAGATTTAAAGAAAAAGTAATGCTACAATTGAAAGGCTCAGCATTGAACCGAGAAAAGATGTTCCGCAACCATACAAAAATCCTACTCTATTTGAAAAAAAAGGACTACCTAAACTTCAGTTCGCGACCTCACCAGATGAGATCAGATTAGTCGTTAGTTTTAGCCTCCCTACCCGGAGCAACATATGCAATCCAAATAGAGGAAGGAGGAAGGCACTATTTAGTTTGGAGTTGAGGAAACGCGAAATCTACGCAGAAAGAACATAGAAACAGTAAGTTTTGAAAGAAGATTATGAAACAAGACCAAAGTAGAAGATATAGAAAGTAGTAGGTGCTGAAAAACAGGACAGCAGTGAACCGAAAATAGGTGGTCCATAAAATAACAAAAACATTTTATTTCAACAAAAAGCAAGCCCACCTAACTCTCAGCTCGGGCCCTCATATTGTCCCCCCTGGGAGCGTTAATTCCCATAGATGCAATAGTTGTATCCCCCTGAGGGGATCCCGCGACCTCACCAAATGTAAAACAAATCTGTTCAATCAAGGCGAAACGGGACAAATACACATACGCGTAGAACCGCACAATGAGCGTCACCAGCGGTCTCTTCTGTGTTTACTGAATTGGTTTTACTATTTTTGTGTTACTCAGAATTAAAGTTAATCAATAAGCATTAGTAAAACGTCAGGGTACCCAAATAACATTTGAGTGACACTTCGCCAACCCAGTCAGAAATTTATCGTCTGACCGACGATAATTTACGTCTGAATTTACCGGTAATTATAATCTTCTTCTTACTATAAACGATTATATATCGTCGGAATTAGTGTCGCGAATGTCTCATGTTATCGTCCGATTAACGTTAAATTACCGTTTTTATCGTAAATTTTGGACGAAGACCAACGATATTAACCAGTTAATTAACGGTAGTTAATCGGTTATTTTGGTCAGTCTTCGTTCAAAACTTACGATAAAAACCGATAATTTAACGTTAAAAATGGCTACTCTAATCACTATATTCCGGGAGAATCATAAGCAGTGCAACTATTTTTCCCAAAAATTGCGAATAGCTCCCAAAAATAATAAGCCACACCTCGTGAAACGCATCTGTCCAATTACCGTGAATTTGAAGACTTCACATAAATTACAGAAATTACTTATTTAAATTCAACAAATTTGTTTAATACTGTCTATGCATGTCATCAAGTTTCTTACAAATTGCGATAATTGAACAGATTAGTATTACAGGGTGAGGCCTATTGTAACAAGTCACAATGCATTATTAGAAAAAATAGCTGCAATGCAGATGAATGCTACAGTGAAAGGGCTCAAATTGTCTTCTTCATCGTAGAACACGAGACAATTATGATAAGTCGCACAGTAAAATATAAAATTATTCTGAATCGCCACTGGTTTATAAAAGGTTAAAACATTAACATGGTTAAAATATATTTTTATTTCATTTTCAACAGCCGACATTTGACTATTGAAATAAATTCTTACAAAAATATCTTCGGCATGCAAAGAATTTCATCACAGGTTGTTTGTAAGATTCACCACTGCAAACACTACGTATATAACTTTCATTTAAAATTAACCAGCACCACAAAAGGACTCGTCAAGCAGCCGATTACTAAGAAAATTATACCTATTTCAAATTAAATTTGCACACTTCCATTCTTAGACATCAAATATCTACAATGAGCAGTCTTCTCAACTACTACACATCTTCGTCCTTTAATTGGGATGAGGAGACGGTAGGGCCCGCACTTAGGCTATCAACTCGCAAGTAGCAGAGGGCGGAATTATCCTCCACAGCTATACCCTCTTCAGAAGAAGTTACCCTCCACCTCCCGCTTCTATGCGGCTCCGACGTTTGTACTCGCTATAGGATTCTTAATTTACAAGATATTCACATCATAAACAAATGAACAACTCAAATTTTTCAAATAGAACTTCTCCATGAAACTGGTGCTATTATGCACAGAAATTTTTGTAATGCCGAAACCTCACGTTCGATTAAGCGAAAATAAAATCCGCAGAAAAAATACAACATACATTGGGTTCTTCTTGGTACCATAAATAGATGAACAGATGCACATCAAATTAGTACGATCAGTAATTACTAGTATCGAATGAACTCATTAATTCGTAGAGGAAAATATTATTTTGACGTTTTTTTGACATTCCAGCCACTGAAGTTTTCATAATGCCGACACCTCATGTTCAATAGAACAAAAATGAAATCCCAAGAAAAAAGCGACATACAGTGGGGTCCTTTTTGGTACCAGCAATAGATGAACAGATCCGACATCCAGTTAGTACGATCAGTAAAGACTAGTTTCAAGATTAGATTAGATAATAGTTTAGTTTAAGCCTCCCTAACCACTACAAAAAAGAGCGTATCGAAGAGAGGAAAGATGAAGGCACTATTAAGTATGGAGATAAGGAAATGCGGAATCTTCGCAGAAGGGGTATAGAAGCAGTAAATTAAGAAAGTTCATGAAATAAGATTAAAGTTTAAGAAGAAAGTAGTAGCTGCTGAAAAACAGGACAGCAGTGAACCGAAAAAGCTCGTCCTTAACATAGCAAAAAACATTTTATTTCAACAAAAAGAAGGCCCACCTAACTCTCAGCTCGGGCCCTCACATCTTCCCCCATGGGAGTGCTAATTCCCATAGATACAATAATTGTTTCCCCCGGAGGAAACGACTAGTTTCAAATGAACTCTTCAATTCGTAGATGAAAACGTTATTTCGACATTCCAACCACAGAAATTTTTGTAATGCCGATAATACCTCATGTTTATAACCTGCAAACTATGCCACGGAGGCCGGCACAAGATCATCAACGTATTCGTGAAGAATTCAAGAATTACAGAAATAAGTTGCACAAATTATATCTAAGTCCTATCACGAGTCATCCTGTGTTAATAATAACATTACAGCGAAAATTATGTGTTAAGATTGGTAACAGGTAGGTACTTTTGAATTAAATGGAAACTATTTCAGCAACAAATTATTTCAAAGTCGGCAACCTATAAGCTATAGACTTCACAAATAAATTATATTTACAGGCACAATAAGTACGATTAGACTCACGCCTTGCTCTCAATAAATCAATCAATGTTAAAACTTGAGCCCTCACTCCTTTTCAAGATCAAGGGAAACTTTTTGGGTCAGGATTAGGCCTGAGAACATGACGGCAGAACAACTGAGAGATGCACCCTACTTTTAAGACTATCAATTATGCACGGCCAAGTCAGTCGCAGTGTTGCCAACTCAATAGCGCACGAAGAAGCTAGATTTTTAACAGAAATCCGCTAAAAATTTGTTGAATGATATTTTTTGTTTAGACAGTAAATTAAAACAAATAATTAGTCAGCATAGCACGTTAAACATATTGAAGAGTGACTAGCAAATATGTAGACTAATCTTATTTACCAAAAAAAGTGTTCCTTCATTGGCGTTTGAGCGTGGCAATGCTAATAAATTCATTACCTTGGAAGAAACGAGATTGAATGGATTGTTGCCTGATGCATTTTTAGGTTCAGTTAATTCTACCTAAAGAACAAGCTCAGTTTGTTTCATGCTACTTCAATGCTTTTTATTTTCTCCATTATAGTTAAGGCAGAATAAGGCGCTTGCCTTTTAGCTGATTGAGGGAATCAATTATAGGTTTATTTAACAAAAAAATCAACATTTCTGAGTGGGGCTTCTGCTCAAGCATTAAATACTGACCATTGAATTGAGTGGCATACGCATCGGACCGAGTTGTGTCGAAACATCCTTTCTCAATGATTTGCTAAAATATCTCACCAAGTAACTTATTATCTGATGTATCAGTGCTTTCAGCAATTAGTATGTTCAACTTTTCTGAGATATATCAGCACACAGTTTACTGACAAAATGAAGAGCAAGAACATTCACAAAAATTTCCATGCACTTCGTGAAATGAAATTTGATACCCTGTGCCGCTTTACAGTCAGTAAATGAACTGCAACACTCACGAAAGATGGTCAGCAATTGCAAAGGAACTATATTCTGCGATATGCAAACACAATTTACCCTCCGCTGCCATCTGTAGTCTTTATCAAGAGCTATAATTTTCGGCTGATGAACACTCCCAGCAACATGCGAAAAATTGTTCGTGTTTTTGGCTCACATCATGTTTTTAGGGCACAATTTTGCGTTTATGGTACACTTACAATAGTCCCAATATGCCTTTGCATCGTCAGCATGGTAAGGCAGTAGCCAGCCTCTAAATTCAGAAAGCGACTTCCAACTTTATCGAAAGTATTGCGTGTACTGCTTAAGCATGAAATGCGATTACGCCACACTTTCTAACACACGATACTCACCGCAACCAACCCATGACTGGCTGCCGCTGACATGGAATGATCTGTTGCCGAAAAAAAACGTTACATGTAGTGAACTTGACCGCTAGAAATTATTATATCATTAGTTAGACACTTTTTTCCATAATTTCAAATAATTGCGATTGACACATAAAAGTAGGTAAATTATAGTCAAACCGTTCTTCAAATACTCTAAATTTTACACCAGGAGCTAGATCGTGATTTTTAGGAGCTACATGGAATCTCAATACTCTAGAACTAGCTGAAAATCCGCTAAATTGGCACCACTGGTCAGTCGCCCATGAATTTTTCCAGCATGAAGGTTGGTAGCGACGACACGCATGGGCAACTGGTGGGATGCATTAGATCTGGGGCTTTGGTTTTTTTTGAAGGTGCGGGAAGGGAGAAAGGGCGTTGCCCCGAGGAAAGCACCCTCCATCTAAACTCAGCGTAAGGGAGAAGCATCATTACCTAATGTCGACGGAGCTAGCAAATAAGGGACTGAGAGGCGGTCAAAGTAAGCGATGAAGAAGAAAGTAGTATATGAGGAAGTGAGCTGGTTTCGTCCGGCCACTTTTCTGATTCAATCCGTCGTCTCTGAGCCAGTCCAATCGTTGCAACGACGCAGGACCCCTTGAATGGCTGACGCCTTCAGTTTCTAATCTTCATCATAACCGACTGCAGCTGAAGCATCTGATAAATTGAAATACATTAGTAAATATTACTAGTGAAAATGAAAACAAAATAAAATAAATTATCTTTTGCCAAATGACTGTATTCGGAACAAGCCAAGATAGCTCCACTTGTGATCGCAACATTTGCCCCATCTGGCTTTGGCTGCAATAAGAGAATAAGTCGATTAACCTAACCCTGAATACAACACTTGATATCGGTAACCTATTGGACAGCTGGGCGTTGCTATTGATAATTTATTTTTATAGGGAACTTTGAACCCATTTGGCTTTTGTATTTCAATTAAATGATATTCTGTGGATAAAACAAACTGATATTAAAACGTAACATTGAGGACTGACGTCCATGCTATGCTCAAATATACAGAAGAATAACCAATTCTTGAACGAAAAAAACAGATTATTCATAATAGCAATCAATTATCGATTCTGCCCACTGCAATGTTATTACGTTTTCAAACGTTGCAACCGATCTGCCAGTATTTGTTACAAAAAAATTATATCAATAAATCCCTTTATTTGCATTACTATGACGAAAGGTAATTATTAGTTAGTTTTAGCCTTCTTTTCAACAGAAAAATAAATGCGATCTAAAGAGAGGAAGGCACCATTTAGTATGAAGTTGAGGGAACGCGGAATCTATGCAGTAGGAGCATAGAAACGATAAGTTGAGTAAGAGGCTCAAGAAGAAAGTTGTAGGTGCTGAAAAACAGGACAGCAGTGAACCGAGAAAAGAAGGTCCTCAACATAACAAAAGCATAATAGTTCAACAAACAGAACGCCTAACTAGCTCTTAGCTCGGGCCCTCACATTTTCCCCCTGGGAGAGCTAATTCACAAAGATTCAATAGTCGGATCCCCCGGAAGGGGTATTACTATAACGGAATGCTATAAAGATGTTAGTTAGATAACATGTTAGTTTAGGACTCCGCAACAGCTAACAAATAGCGTTTCGATAAGAGGAAGGCGGGAGGCACCATTTAGTATGGAGTTAAGGGAACGCGGAATCTATGCAGAAGGGACATGGAAACAGTAAGTTGAGAAAGAAGTTCATGAAACAAGTTAAACAGTTGAAGAAGACAGTAGTAGGTGCAGGAAAACAGGACAGTAGTGAACCGAAAACTGGTGTTCCTTAACATAACAAGAACATTCTATTCCAACAAAAAAAGGCCATCGTAACTCTCAGCTGGGGCCATCACACATTTTCCCCATGGGAGTGTTAATTCTCATAGATACAATAGTTGTATCCCCCAGAGGGATAAGATATTAGTTAATGAACGAAAAGAACTGTGTGAGCTTACACGAACCTTATAATAACTCACAGGTGGAATGCTCCTTGGAAGAGATTTTCGTCTGTTGACGAGTTTGTCCCAACCCAGAGTAGGTCATTTCCAAGGCCACACCACCGTCATGACGTCGTGATGAGGTGGTGACGTGCAGACTGACGCTCACACATCGCTGAGGCTCCGTCATCTAGAAATTAAATAGACAATGTAATTGTGTGTGATAAATCAAAATCAAATGCACACCCCATTCTGGGAACTGCCTAATTGCAAAGAGAATGAATAATACAGAATAATGAATGACCAGGCCATTTAGTCATTTAAGTACGATCGAGATTCATGCCGCTTTTACCTCTGCATGAAAGTTTTCATGGAGTGTTAAATTCTAAACAAACGGTGGATAGGCCAGCCCAGCCTTTGTGCAATAATTCCTAACCTCTGAGGGTAGATACTGCTAAGAGAGCCATCACAGCGTACTATGTGTTATTCATTCTGGTAATGAAAAGTTTTATGCGTGCAATCACTGACCAACTTTACATTTTCACAGTATTTTCAATAACTTTATCCTTGTTGCCTACTGAATGCAATTGGAAACTGGTATTGTTGATGTCATTTCGGTAATGAATTTTTATGTCTATCCTTATTCATAAACAAAATTAGAATTGCCAAATTTATTCCGCACACAATATTCCTGGAAAGCAATTCTGGTAATAAATGTACAGTGTTATATATTCCTCATTAAAAGGAATTTCATTTTAAAATTTTATATTAACACAGAGACATCAGAAGAATTCAAACAAACATAATGCAGGGTGTCTCCTGATGTTTAATTTTCAAATTTTACTACTTTTTACAACCTTCAACAGTAAAAAATGACTTCCTAATTTTTACATAATGAATATTGTCCAAATGTCCAGGATGTAAGAAATCGTGCTATAATGAGTAGTTAGAGTCAATAATACACACAATAACATGGATTCAAAAAAGTTTCAAGCTGATTATTACATAAAATACTAAATTAAAAACTCATTACTAAATGAAGCATCCAACACATAATTGCAAAAAATACCCACGTTTTTTATGTACCCCTTACCAAATGGACCCTAACAAGTGTTTGACAAAGACTCTGTCTTAAAATCCCTCAACAATGAGAACAACAGCTCATCATAGGCAAAAATAAATAATCTTACTGGAAACAAGTAGACACTGCAAAATTGGCCAATCCCCTAACAGGAATATTTCCCATAAACTGCAGCAAATATTTGATTCTGAAAGAAATGAATTTTTGAAAATCTTCAAACTCAACATACATATTTACTTCACTTTCCATTTTCAGTGAATTATCCCACTTCACAATTTTTTACCACCCTGACAGGTAAAATAGACCCCTCAGGCAAATTTCACTACTCCTTTCTTTTTTGCTTTTTTTCAAATTTTTCTACTTTTTACTACTTTACTACCTAGTAGACACTTTGTTATGGGAATGAAATAAATGTCTGATAATCAACACAAGGCATTAGTACTGAATCATATGTATTAAATACTTCACATTTCATCATATCAGGTCTTAGTTTACTTGAGGTATCAGTGAAGGCTTCATTGGAGGAATTGCATGAAAAGAACTTTTGTCTCTAGCTCCAGACTCAAGCAAATCTAGATGGATTTCACTTACTGAGTTTCCAAAGTTTTATTGACTCTGGGCTGTTATCAATGGGAGTATCACATTGAAATTTGACTGTTAAATGAAACAGATTTACTGAACAAGTCTAAGCTTTTATCAGTATGTGACTAAGAAATAAAGAGAACTAAGAGCTGTTTCTTTCATTTGCATTATTGGTTATTGGATGATTCTGAAATTAATCAATCATCAACACAAGGTTTGGAGACAGTACCAAGTACATCAGGGCAAGTGCAAAAAACTAGATTATTTATTCTCCTACTTCTCAACTTTGCAAAATTTTTTCAGAACATCAAGGTAAGAACAGTGGTAAGAAATTCACTTTACATATTTTAATTGATCCACTGTCAAGGGTTAAAAAATTCACTAACTCTGTAGCAATATTTTGAAAGCAATATTTTGATGCACAAACATCATCATCAGCCCTGAAATACATATGAAAAACCCCATTCACATTGATAAAGTGCAAATTTAATAACCGAAGCTATATCACACCGAGTGATAATTTTGAAAATGACAGCAAAGAAAATTATTAGAAGCAAAATTTGTACCACAGTAATAAGTACTGGTGAGACTATATCTTTTTACCTTGAATTCGAAAAACTCAATTTTTAATTTTCAAGGAGCTCAGGCTTTATTTTTCAGAGAGCTCAAGCTTTATTTTTCATAGAGCTCAAGCTTTATTTTTCATAGAGCTCAGGCTTTATTTTTCAAATAGCTGTTTTTTCAAAATGAGCCGATTTTTTCAAAAAGCTCAGATTTTTTTTCAAAAAGCTCAGGTTTATTTCCAAAAAGCTCAGTTTTTTCAAAAAGCTCAGGTTGTATAACTAGGTCACATTTAATTTTGAAAAACCTCAAGTTCAATTTGAAAAACCTCAAGTTCAATTTGAAATACCACAAGTTCAATTTGAAATACCACAAGTTCAATTTGAAACACCTCAAGTTAAATTTGAAAAACCTCAAGTTAAATTTGAAAAACCACAAGTTCAATTTGAAACACCTCAAGTTAAATTTGAAAAACCTCAAGTTCAATTCGAAAAACCACAAGTTCAATTCGAAACACCTCAAGTTAAATTTGAAAAACCTCAAGTTCAATTTGAAAAACCTCAATTTCAATTTGAAAAACCTCAATTTCAATTTGAAAAACCCAAGTTCAATTTGAAAAGCCCAAGTTCCATTTAAAAAGCCCAAGTTCAATTTGAAAAGCCCAAGTTCAATTTGAAAGCCCAAGTTCAATTTGAAAAGCCCAAGTTCAATTTGAAAAGCCCAAGTTCAATTTGAAAAACCTCAGGCTCAATTTAAAAAACCGCAGGCTCAATTTAAAAAACCTCAGGTTCAATTCAAAAAACCTCAGGTTCAATTTAAAAAACCTCAGGTTCAATTCAAAAAACCTCAGGATCAATTCAAAAAACCTCAGGATCAATTTAGAAAACCAGGTTCAATTCAAAAAATCTAAGGCTCAATTTAAAAAACCTCAGGCTCAATTTAAAAACCTCAGGCTCAATTTAAAAACCTCAGGCTCAATTTAAAAAACCTCAGGCTCAATTTAAAAAACCTCAGGCTCAATTAAAAAACCTTAGGCTCAATTTAAAAAACCTCAGGCTCAATTTAAAAAACCTCAGGCTCATTTTATAAAACCTCAGGCTCAATTTAAAAAACCTCAGGCTCAATTTAAAAAACCTCAGGCTCAATTTAAATAACCTCAGGCTCAATTTGAAAAACCTCAGGTTTAATTTAAAAAACCCTCAGGTTCAATTTAAAAAAGCCTCAGGTTCAATGTAAAAAACCTCAGGTTCAATTCAAAAAACCTCAGGTTCAATTCAAAAAACCTCAGGATCAATTCAAAAAACCTCAGGATCAATTTAGAAAACCAGGTTCAATTCAAAAAATCTAAGGCTCAATTTAAAAAACCTCAGGCTCAATTTGAAAACCTCAGGCTCAATTTAAAAACCTCAGGCTCAATTTAAAAACCTCAGGCTCAATTTAAAAAACCTCAGGCTCAATTTAAAAAACCTCAGGCTCAATTAAAAAACCTTAGGCTCAATTTAAAAAACCTCAGGCTCAATTTAAAAAACCTCAGGCTCATTTTATAAAACCTCAGGCTCAATTTAAAAAA
Source organism: Morinoia aosen (assembly GCA_030386875.1). Taxonomy (NCBI): domain Eukaryota; kingdom Metazoa; phylum Arthropoda; class Malacostraca; order Amphipoda; family Talitridae; genus Morinoia; species Morinoia aosen. Next base: position 23,032,744 of record CM059573.1, on the reverse strand, counting down.
CCTCAGGCTCAATTTAAAAAACCTCAGGCTCAATTCAAATAACCTCAGGCTCAATTTGAAAAACCTCAGGTTTAATTTAAAAAACCCTCAGGTTCAATTTAAAAAAGCCTCAGGCTCAATGTAAAAAACCTCAGGTTCAATGTAAAAAACCTCAGGTTCAATTTAAAAAAACCTCAGGTTCAATTTAAAAAACCTTAGGTTCAATTTGAGAAACCTCAGGTGCAATTTAAAAAAACTCAGGTTCAATTTAAAAAAACTCAGGTTCAATTTAAAAAAACTCAGGTTCAATTTAAAAAACCTCAGGTTCAATTTAAAAAAACCTCAGGTTCAATTTAAAAAAACCTCAGGTTAAATTTAAAAAACCTCGGGTTCAATTTAAAAAACCTCAGGTTAAATTTAAAAAACCTCAGGTTAAATTTAAAACACCCTCAGGTTCAATGTAAAAAGCTCAAGTTTAATGTGAAAAGCTCAAGTTTTATGTAAAAAGCTCAAGTTTTATGTAAAAAGCTCAAGTTTAATGTAAAAAGCATCAAGTTTAATGTAAAAAGCATCAAGTTTAATGTAAAAAGCTCAAGTTCAATCTAAAAAGGCTCAAGTTCAATGTGAAAAAGTGCAAATTTAATTTTAAAATGTTCAAGGTTGATTTAAAAATGCTCAAGTTGATTTAAAAAAACTCAATTTCAATTTGAAAAACCTCAATATCAATTTAAAAAAAAGCTCAAGTTCAATTCAAAGCACCCAATTTGGATATAAGAAAGGTCAAGTTTAATTTATAAAAGGTCAAGTATATGGGTAAAAGTAAAAAATTTCAGAAACATAGGCTTTTCAAAATTGACCTTGATCTGTTATAAAATATACTTGACATTTTTACGATTAAACTTGATCTGTTTTGAATTAAACTTGAGCTTTTTAAAATAGAACTTGAGCTTTTTAAAAGCAAAAAAGAAAAAGTGTAGGTAACAGTATTGCTCTAGGTGTAATACTAAAAATATGTTAATACTGTTACCTAACCTTACTACAGTAGTACATACTGATGTGGGACAAATTTAGTTTCTAGTAGTTCAATTGTGCTGTCATTTCCAACATTATTACTCTGTCTGATGTAGCTTTGAGTATTAGATTTGCATTTTATAAATTTTACTGAAAATACTTTTCTGTATAATTTTAGCCTGAACATAATGTTCATACATTGAAACATCACTTTTAATAGACTACAGAGTTAGAGAATTTTTTAACAATTGACATTGTTTCAATAAAAATATGTTGAGTGAATGTATTACCACTTCACCTCATGATGAACTGGAATGATTTGTTAAGTTGAAAATTATGACAAACTAATTCAAATATGTCATTAGATTAAGAACAATCATCTGAATTCTGAATCAATAATGCTCATGACAATCCTTGAATGCTTCTACTGCACAAGCAATCAAGAACATAATTTCAGCTTCTGCAAAGACATTGTAGATAGGTAGTGGACATATTAGAAAGTGCATAGAAGAAAACTTGTTTATTTCGATCTAATTAACTACGTTTAGGCACTGAAAACTCAAAAATCGATTACTGACCAACGCTACACATTTACCCAAAATAAACAACTTTTCCTCTATGTACTTTCCGTCGCAAATTAGTATTAAATGAGTTATAGCGGTAGGTTTAGTTTGAGTAGAGTACGTTTGGGCACTTTGAGAAATTGTGATTTATTATTTGCTGGCCCCACGGAGCCTGAACCTACATATAGGATCTTATAACACTAGAAATTATCACACAAAAATAACGAGTTATAGCGGTATGTTACCTTTCATCTCAGATGGCGGGAATGCGCTCGATCATTCGAGCGCATCAGAAGGGAGAGTCCATTGTAGTGTTGCCATCCAACGGGCTCGATGAAATACTTTCCACTCAAACACTAGAGTTGCGGTCAGTAATTTACCGCTATAACTCGTTAAATACTCATTTGTGACGGAGAGTGCATAGAAGAAAAATTTTTCATTCACATTTAGTTAGCTATGTTTAGGCACCGAAAAGTGGAAAATCAATTATGGTCCTCTCTTGAACATTTACCAGTAATTTCATGTAGTGATTACACAAGGTTATACTTTCCACAAGAAGTAAAGTTTACACCAGAAAGAAAGTTTCACTTTGAAAATTTACTTTTACAATCGAACTAATCTAAATAATTATTATACCAACATTATGAAAATTGTATGATCCAATGAGATGCATAACCTTAGTATTCAATGAGTGAGCATTGAATGCTTCACATTTCATTATGATAGGCCTTTCAGAGGAGGAATCAACGGTTATATTTTTAGGCTATTATACACCATTATCAATAAATATTTAGTCTCTCAGAAAACAATTTGCATCGTCGCAAACAAACAAAATTTGCAGTAGTAAATTACCAAAAATTTCCAGAGAGTAACTATCAGCAGTCAGCACAAATAAATATGAAGGTAGAAAAATATTTTCAATAAAAATTTTGCTCAAACCATGATTTTGCAGGCATGAATCAGCAGCTTCATTCAGTTACGAACCCACTTTTATACACACTATTTTAAGAAACACAGCTGAAATAAATCATAATAGTGATTTAAATGGTACCAAACAACTTGGATAACTTAAGATAAACAGTACCGAAGCTCAATCTTGAAGCACCGCAATGAACAACAACGAGCAATGTGATACCTAAACATTACGTTAAGCTCATATGCTAGTTAAAAATCACGAGTGTTCCAATAAATTTTCTACGTAGAATAACTAATTTATAAATATTTCATTATTAAAAGCAGACTTGTATTTTCTATATGTTTTGTAATCACTTCACATAAAATTATTTCACTAGAAAGTAGGCCAATTAAGCTTAGGATTGTTACAAATACGAACGTGTTAAACAATTTTTATCTCGTATTCAAAGTCTTTTAAAACGAGAAATATTTCAAAGCCTGAGTTACAAAATGAGTAATGCCTGAAATACATTTAGTTGATTGGAATCAAAGTATAAAAGTGCATAAATGGGGTATTTAGTAGTAATATTATTATTTAATATATATATATATATATATAGCATTACAGTCCTGCATTTTTTAACTTCACAGTTTACTTTTAATATAATGTATAAAGAGTTGAAATAAAACATTTAAAATTATATTCAAAACATTTGAAGCTTTAGAGAAAGAATTCGAACTTCATATTACAATGTATACAATTAAAATGTAAAAGCATTGAAAAATTGTATGTAAAAATCCAATTGAAATATCTAAGCTTCGAATTAAAGTTTTCACTTTCACAACACAAGAACCAAAGCTCAAATTTACATTTATGAAGGTTACGTAAACTAATTCATGTAATTTCATTTGACCACGAGTAATACATTACATAATTTTATCTGACTTGTCCTTGATTAAACTTATTCATGGACTATCTATCATTCCCGTTAGTTTCAAATTATGAAGTATAGTCTGAAAAACAGCCGTTGTTTTACCGTGGTATTTCTACGGTAGGAATGACAGTCAGAAATCGACGGTAAATCACGGTCATCATCGTCGTAAGGGCATTTTTAGCGTCTAAAATTACCGTTGATCACTGGTAATATATTTACCGTTGGAATACTTCGATAAAAGATGAAAAACGATCATAACTACCGTTACGCCGGCGATAAAATTCGGATTGGGAATGAACTAAGTTAGAAATGATGAATTTTAGCTCACCCTCCTCCCCAAATATATAATTGGAATATTCTCAGTCTCTTATCATGTATATATTTGATGAGTTAGTTGCTCCATTGTTATTACATTTATGAAACTGTAACTCAATAACTGATCTCATGGGATGAAAGGACTAATAAATCTATGAGCATAAAATTTTTTCAAATACTTTCCGTCTCAAATTCAAGTTTTTTTGGTTAGAACTAAAATTTTTTCCCAATTTTGTTCCCTAATAGTACTGGTAGATCCTGATTTGAAAAATCGGAAACTATTCCTGAATGAAAATAGAATTTCTAATAAAGCCTTCATTGACCTCCTTCAGCCCGAGTCAGCCAAAATATATTATGAAATCTTATACGCAAAGAAATAAAGTATTGAATTCTTGTTGAAGAGCGTTACACTGCAATGACTTACTGAAAAAGTTTAAATGATGCTCATATGTAGCGATGATAAACAGAGAAAGTCAGAATTGAACTAATATTTTATACTTTTAAAATTTCATGCTTACGTGTATTCATATTTTTATAACGTGTATTTATAGTTTTTTAAATGTTTTGTATGGAAAACCCCGACAGAAGTCCCTTACTTTATTGAAGTTCGGTAGTGAAAGGAGTTTCTTGAAAGCTCTCAAACCAAGCTGGCAATCTCCCCTGCTCCTTGCAGAAAACATTCGCAAGGTTTCGCAGAAAATTTTGGTAAGCAGCAATTGAAGCAGCACAGACTAGTTAGCCAGCCCATCAGGCCATGCCATCCAAAGCAGGGGTTTTCAAACTTTTTTCAATCAAGGACTACTTTTATTACAGAAAATAAGCTGAGTATCATATGCAATATACAAATTGCCACTTAAATTTCATCACAGCTCGCCAAAATTACCTAATAAGGAAATATTAACTAATAAATTCCGATGAATTTAGCTTTATTGATTAATTTCTGAAACTTTTACAACTAGAAAATGCTTACCTGAACGATTAACACGTTTATAGATAACAATTCACCTTTTTTAATCTACTCAAAAGAATTAAATCAACTAAAAATCTTTCTTTTACTTTCCTGTTAAATAATGTATAAAAAATCTATTAAAAAAGCCACCACCAGTTTTATTTAAAATTTCAGTTTCTTTACCTGTATGAAAACCCTAATATATTATGTTTAGGCATAATTACATATGAAGTATTTTTTTCAATACATCAATTACGAAAGTTTTTAAAATACCGACTTGAAGTGAATGTCTATATTTATTTATGACGATAAAATTTTTTGTTTTTTTGTAAGTCTCCCAACAAAACTTTAAATTCTTCAAAAGCATGTCGTGAGCCATGATATCTGTATAAATGTTGTTCATTTCAGTGAAGTCTGACCAAAAAGGGATAAAAACGTTGGCAATTACTCTAATTGTTTGTCTCGGAAATAAATAATGATTTTGTGATAAATAAATCGAACTACAGTTATTATGATTTCTTCTCGTATAAAAGTTATCTACTGGATTTTGATCTCTTTCCATTGCTTAATAATAAAAATGAAAGATTTTTCTACTTCGAATGTACGTCACCTGGATCGGGAATTGAAGTTGTAACTTGAAAATATTAAATTATAGATTTTGAGTTACGTTCAATAGGTAAATTTTCAAGGAAATCGTCGGTATTACCATTTCCCTTTTCAAATAATACAATTATTTCAGTTGATTATAGCGTTTGTCAAAAGCATTTTTCAACAATTTATATTCTGGTTGATGTATCGATTTACCATATAAAACAAAATGATCAAAATCAAAAAATATTTCCAACAAAAAGTTTAGTAATAAAGAAATTTTAATACAGTCCGATCTCCCAACGATGTGACATCTCAATCTAGGAGAAGGAAAAATAAAATGAATCATTTGATTCTATCTTATACTCTCTTTCCAAATATACATAATTTTATTCAACTAATAATGTGTAAGTTTTTTCCATAGTTTTAGTTTCTGTTTGTGTTTAATTTACTTACAATTAAATTTATTTTAAACCTTCTGTTTAAACATACTATTTCATTAGGAACGTTTCTCATTATGTTTCAACATGATTAATGTCTGATTGTAATTTACAGTATTTCAATTTGCATAATCGAATTCGATATCAGTTTGAATTTGATTAATTTCTAGTTGCAATTGATTTATATTGGCAGTATTGAAAACAAGTTCTCTTTAAATTCTGTAACAATGTCTTCCATTTTAATTATTTCAAGTAATTTTTCCTTTTATTGGCTGTCTCGTTAGGCAATAATCAGAGGAAATCCTTTGATGCAGGGTTGCGGAGTCGGAGGAATAAATTGCCGACTCTGACTCCGACTCCAACTCCTCCTTTTCAGAATTTTGCGACTCCAACTCCGACTCCGACTCCACCTTTCCAGAATTTTGCGACTCCAACTCCGACTCCACCTTTCCAGAATTTTGCGACTCCAGCACCGACTCCACCTAACCACAGTTTTTAGACTCCAACCCCACCTATTCACAATTTATAAGATGAATATCACTGCTTGCAGGTGTTTCAGCCTGTACATACGGTTTTTATGATCTTTATTTACAAACGACTTTTAAATTGGCAATAGAACATTAAAAATCAAGTTTTATTAATATATGTATATCTGCTAGCGTAAATGATTCTCCAAAAATGATGGGAGAAATGACGGGATTCGATAGTTTCCTTTAAAAAAGTCTCAAGATTTAGATGACAAACAAATAGACTCACCCTAATATAGTACCCGCCATTAAAATATTCTTGTACTTCTGCACTGGTGAAACTCGTACCACAGATACGGTCAATTAGCATCTTTATGAACGTCACAGGCGCGCACACACCCACCAAGCAAACACCAACGTTGGATTACATTTCAAATTATAATTAGCAAAGAAGTTTTCAACAAATTTGCCATACCTTTTTTCCACGATAAGCTGCATTGTCTCAACAATAGATTCAATTTTCAAGCAAAATTTTTTACTGATAAACAACGGAAGCAGATCTTAGGTTTTTCAAATCGGTTGAATGAAATTTATGGTACCATCCAATCTGGTTGATTCCCATTGTAAGAACATAGGGGAAATTACACACAGAAACAAATATTTATTTAACAATTGATGGAGACACCCAGCGTCTCATTATACAGGGTGTTATACACTTTTGTTGCCAAACTTTAACATAAGGTAGCGATCGACGAAATGAACACTTTTTATTCTATTAAGGTTTGGTCGAAAATACTTAGTTAAAAAGTTACAAAAACGTGAAGTCACTTTTCATCCGATATTCTGAGTGCTCCTCGACATCAACGACAAAGATTAGTTTGTTTACTGTTAGTACTTCTTCGTCTGCAAATGTATCACCGGCAATGGAGGGAGTATCGAATGCTGAATTAGCGGATATGCACCTAGTGCATGGTGCAGCAAATGGAAATTCTAGGGAGGCTGTTCGAATTTACGCAGAAAGGCATCCTAACAGACATGTTACATCGCGTCAAACATTCACAGCCATACACCGGAGATTACGTGAATACGGATCATTTCACAGACCACGACCTGAATGATGACGCCAAAGGAGAGTAGCAGATCCAGACAAGGTGGAAGATGTCTTAGAATATTTTCGAAACAATCCTACTTCAAGCACTCGTTCTTGTGCACGTGCTTTACATTTGAGCAAGACTACTGTGTGGCAAGTAATACATAACAGTGGTCAACATCCATTTCACTTTCAGCGTATGCAGGAATTGCACGGTGAAGATTTCGAACGTCGTGTTGAATTTGCGAGGTTTTTTCAACAGAAAACAGAACAACAACCTCGTTTCTCATCACGAGTCTTATTCACAGACGAAGAGGCATTTACTCAAGAAGGAATACTTAATCTCCATAACCTGCACATGTGGTCTGACAACAATTCACATGTTACAAGACAATGTCGACATCAGGTTAGATTCGCCGTAAATGTTTGGGCAGGAATTTTTGATGACCATCTGATTGGGCCATATATCTTACCAGAGAGACTAAATGGACGTACCTATTACATTTTTCTTGATAAAGTATTGCCCGAACTACTGGAAAATTCACCTTTAGCTGACATCAGAGGAATGTATTTTCAACATGATGGTGCTCCTGCACACTTTGCGGTTGCTGTTAGGCAATTATTGGATGCCCGATATCCCAATCGCTGGATAGGCCGTGGCGGTCCCTTCGCGTGGCCACCAAGATCTCCTGATATTACGCCCCTAGATTACTTTTTCTGGGGGCATATGAAACGTTTAGTGTATGAAACACTGATTCAATCCGAAGAGGACCTGATGGGTAGGAGTGTTGAAGCCTTGGACAGGATTCGTGAAACTCCTGGTGGCTTAAAGCCCATATTATACGGTGAACAAAGCTCTGAACATTTGTGCGCGGCAGCGCTAGCTCCACCCTTTTCCTCTCTTTCTGTCGCAACTCTGCTCTCTTTCGCGTTGTGGCAGCGTACAGGAGTGTGAACTTTTCTGATTGGTCTCTGCGCGATAGGTTGAGCATGTTCATGGAGACGCTGTGCCAGTAGTCAGTACTGCTCAGTAGTCCGCATGGAGCTAGGATATACTGGAGGGAGCATAGCCGATTCCAATCGGGTTCAAATTAGCTGCAAAAGTTGGGAGACTGGGACATTGGCAAGGCCCCACACGTGAGCCAACCACAGACGCTTGGCTGAAGTTGGCTCCTCCTCGCCTCCTCACCTCCTCTACAATTCGCCCTCCCATTTTCCAAGCAAGATTAGTACCGCTCCACAAATCAAAGGATGAGGTGCGCGTGCAAGTCGCTCTCTAATTTGTTATATTAAAGGGCATGTAATCTTATAGTTTTCAACTCTAAATGTATCTTTGCTAGTAATTTTGATATTATTAAGTGTCCTCAAGTGAGGGAACACAATTTATTATCTTTCGGAGTCTTAGAATCCCAAATTAATGATTGACGATTAACTCAACAGCTGGAAGAGCATTCAGCGAGCGTGTGCGCATCCCAGCGTAGTCAGTAGGTAACTGGCTTCCGTGCCGACGTCACACTTGCGAGACGGCAATTGGTTACCACAGACATAGGAGAAATCTCAAAAACTGGTTCTCTTCACAGACGGCTATGCTCCCTCCATATATACTCCCTCCACGGGTGAAACGGACTGCTACTTCAAAACTTCGAGAGTTCGAGTGCTTCGAGCAGCTCATAGAGCAAGTTTTTAGGGTAAATCAACTCAGAGACTTCCTGTTTGAATGTTCGTTACAAATTTTTGAATGAATACATTATTCTAGACAGAAAAAAATTATACATATCACTTGTTCTTGGAAGGCTGTATGAGTGTAATACAAAATCCTTTTTGTTATTACATTTTAATTCAAACTAGCAAGGATAGGGTAGTTTGTAGATTGGTCGTCGACTGGCCTTCGACTGATAATCGACTCTTTACAAATCACTTGTTAACTTCTATTCCAGACATGTTTATTTATTATATGTCTTCTCAGTATGTTTCGTCGATGATTAAGTTTTTGTTTTACATTGAGTAAAAATAATAACCGATTTTTAGTTTTCGTTCTAAGTGCTGAGGTATGTGGCGAATTTGTAATCATTTTGCTATTCAAAATGCAAGAGTGTAAAAGTGTCTCTAATTTTCTCATTTCCTCTTTCTCTCATCCAAACGATATTCATTTGTGCGATGTCTCTAGAACGTAATAATTTGAATAACATTAATATTTTATGTATTATTTCCATCTTACAAACACTCATATGTCTTGAGAAGAGACTTCAGCTTACGCACGACTGCCTCGGGAATAAAAAAAGTTCTATAAAAATTAAAAGATCAACGTTACTTGAATTGCGAACCACGAAAACTTAGACTTGTATTGCTTTATTATTACTATTATTATTATTATTATTATTATTACAAAAACGGTTGTGTGGAAACGACAGAAATTTCTTGAGCGCACAGTCAAAAGACTTTAGTTTTTCATTCGTACCTTTTGAAAAAATGCACCTATTAACTTCAAATTACTCTCAAACGTAAGAGCAAAGCAAGCATCTTATATTAGCCCATTATCAACAAGACCCAAAATGTTTTCTGAAAATTACAAAAATTCTTCGATAAACCTTGCCGACTTGCGCGCGGTCGAAAGACTAAAGTTTATCACTCGTAACTTTTGAAAAAATGCACCAATTGACTTCAAATTACTCTCAAAGGAAATAGTGAAGCATTTTCTATTAGCTCATTATTGAATCATTGCACCTATTTCTATTGAAGTCAATAGGTGCATTCTTTCAAAGGTTACGAGTCGTAAACTTATGTCTTTTGACTGCGCTGCGGATAGGTATCTCAAGAAATTTCTGTAGTTTCCAGAAAACCGTTTCTGTACCGTCTCGACTGCGGCCTGCCGGTGCCCATAATGGTACCTATATAACATATGAACATTCCTAACAAATACCTCATTCATGCACTATTATATGTTGATTCCAATAAACTAAATGTATTTCAGCCTCTCCTCATTTTGTAACTCAGGCTTTGAAATATTTCTCGTTTTAAAAGACTTAGACTACGAGAGTAAAATTGTTTATCACGATCGTATTTGTAACGATCCTAAACTTCATTGACCTATTTTCCAGTAAAATAATTTTATGTGAAGTGATGAAAATCAAACATATAAAAAATACAAGCCTGCCTTTATAAATTCACTGCTTTTATTAATGAAATATTTATAAATAAGGTAATCAAAAAAGAAAAATTATTAGAACCTTCGCGATTTTAAACTAGCATTTGAGATTAACGTAATGGTAAGGTATCACAAAGCTCGATGTTCATTGTGGTGCTTCAAGTTGGAGCGTTGGTACTGTTTATCTTAAGTTATCTTAGTTGTTTGGTAGAAATTAAAAGTACTATGATGATTCATTTCAGCTGCGTTTCTAAAAATAGTCTGGATGAAAGTGGGTGTATAACTGAATCAGGCTGCTGGTTCATGCCTGCAAAATCATGGTTTGAGCAAAATTTTAGTTGAAAATATTTTCTACCTTCAGATTTATTTGTGACTGCTGATAGTTACTCTCTGAAAATTTTTGTTAATTTACTACTGCCAATTTTGTTTGTGAATGTGATGATGCAAATGGTTTTCTGATAGACCAAAAATTTATTGATAACTATGTTTAACAGCCTAAAAATAATACCATTGAGTCCGGCTCTGGAAGGACTATCTGGTTGAAATGTGAAGCATTCAATGCTCACTCATTAAATTCGAAGGTAATGTATCTCATTAGTTCATAAAATTTTCAAAATGTTGGCAAAATAATTATTTGAATTAGTTTAAGTGTAAATGTAAATTTTTCAAAGTGACTTTCCTTCTGAAGGAAAGTTTAACCTTGTGTAATTTAATTTAACCTTTAACCTTGTTTAACCTCTAGTAATTTATTTGTTTGTGGAAATTATTTGTACATGCATATTTTTTTATTAGTATCACATTTTCTGACATAAAAAGTTATTACAGATAAGTCATCAAAGAGAGCAGTTTCCCACTGCATAAAATAGTCAAAAATGATGAAGTTGGTATGATATTGTTTCAACATATGTGTTAATATTACAAATTCTATTCTGAGTCACCTCAGCTGTGTTTTAGAGATGAGGTGTATTTCTGAAATAAACTTTTAATGGACACCAGCAATTCTTTGGGCAAAAATTAAATTCAAAATTTTCTCACACCCACTCCTTTGTACTGATAGTTACATTCTGATACGCCTTTGCTAACATCCTACTACCTATCTACAATGTCTTTGCAGAAGTTCGAATTATGTTCTTGATTGCTTGTGCAGTAGAAGCATTAGAGGAATGTCATGATCATAATTAATTCAGAAGATTGTTCTCAATCTAATGATGAATTTGAATTAGTTTGTCATACTTTTCAATTCTACCAAATCATTTCAGTTCATCATGTATTAAAGTAGTAATAAAATCACTCAGCGTATTGTTATTGAAACAATGTCCATTGGTAAAAAATCTCTAACTCTGGTCTATAAAAAGCAACGTTCCAATGTACGAACATGTTCAGGCTAAAATTATGAAGAAAAAATTGTCAGTCATATTGATAAAACGCAAATCTAATACTCAAAGCTAAATCAGACAAAGTAATAATTTTGGAAATGACACCATAAGAAACTGACTAGAAACTTAATTTGTACCACAGCAATATGTACTACTGTAGTAAGATTAGAAAACAGTATTAACATATTTATAGTATTACACCTAGAGCAATAGTGTTACCTACAGCTTTTTATTTTACTTTTAAAAAGCTCAAGCTCATTTTGAATAAGCTCAAGTTCAATTCAGAATAGATCAAGTTTAATTTCAAAGATGTCATGTATATTTTAAAACTTATCAAGTTAAATTTTGAAAAGCTTATGTTCCTAAAATTTTTAACCTATCCCTATGTACTTGACTTTCTTTAAATTAAACTTGACTTTTTTATATCAAAATTGAGTTCTTTGAGCTGAACTTGAGCTTTTTTAAAATTGAACTTGATGTTTTTTAAATAACCTGAGCATTTTTGAATCAAACTTGAGCATTTTTAAATCAAACTTGAGCATTTTTATATCAAACTTGAGCATTTTTAAATCAAATTTGAGCATGTTTAAATCAAACTTGAGCAATTTTAAATCAAACTTGAGCACTTATAAATCAAACTTGACCATTTTTAAATAAAAGTTGAGCATTTTTAAATCGAACTTTAGCGTTTTTAAATCAAACTTGATCATTTTGGAATCAAACTTGAGCATTTTTAAATCAAACTTCTGCATTTTTAAATCCAACTTCAGCATTTTTAAATCAAACGTCAGCATTTTAAAACAAACTTGAGCATTTTTAAATCAAATTGGAGCATTTTTAATCAAACTTGAGCATTTTTAAATCAGTCATGAGCATTTTTAAATTGAACTTCAGCATTTTAAATTGAACTTGAGCATTTTTAAATTGAACTTGAGGTTTTTCATATTGAACTTCAGGTTATTCATATTGAACTTGAGGTTTTTCATATTGAACTTGAGGTGTTTCTAATTGAACTTGAGGTTTTTAAATTGAAGTTGAATTTTTTAAAATTGAACTTGAGGTTTTTTAAATTGAACTTAAGGTTTTTTAAATTGAACTTGAGGTTTTTTAAATTGAACTTGAGTTTTTTTAAATTGAAATTGAGGTTTTTTTAAATTGAAGTTGAGGTTTTTCCAAATTGAAGTTGAAGTTTTTTAAATTGAAGTTGAGGTTTTTTAAATTGAAGTTGAGGTTTTTTTCGAATTGAAGTTGAGGTTTTTTGAATTGAAGTTGAGGTTTTTCTAAATTAAATGTGACCATGTTTGTATGAAACCAGAGCATTTTCAGATAAAAATTGAGTTTTTTTTCTATTAATGGTAGAAAGATGTAGTCTGGCCAACATTTATTGCTGTGGGACAAATTTTGCTTCTAATCATTTTCTAGTGCTGTCATTATCAAAATTATCCCTCTGTCCAATGTTGCTTTGAGTATTAGATTTGCATTTTTTCATTGTAACTGAAAATTTTTTATACACATTTCAGCCTGAAGATGATGCTTGTACATCACAATATTGCTTTTTATAGACTGCAGAGTTAGTGAATTTTTCAACCATTAGACAGTGGATCAATCAAAATATGTTCTGTGAATTTCTTACTACTGTTCTTACCGTGATGTTCTGGAAAGATTTTGTAACGTTGAAAAGTTAGAAAAGAAATTATTTAGTTTTTCACACTTGCCCTGATGTACTTGGTACTGCCTCCAAACCTTATGTTAATGATTAATTAATTTCAGAATCATCCAATAATGCAAATGAAGGGAACAGCTCTTAGTTCCCTTTAGTTCTTAGTCACTTCCTAATAAACGCTTAGACTTGCTCAGTATATATGTTGCATTTAACAGTCAAAATTCAAAATGTGATACTCTCATTGAAAACAGCCCAGAGTCAATAAAACTTTGGAAACTCAGTGAGGTAAATCCATCTAGATTTGCTTGAGTCTGAAGCTAGAGACTAAAGTTCTTTTCATGCAATTCCTGCGATGAAGCCTTTGTTGATACCTCAAGTAAACTAAAACCTGTCATGATGAAATGTAAAGTATGTCTTATGATTCAGTACTAATGCTTTATGTTGCTTATTGGGCATTTCTTTCATCAGCACAGGACATGAGCACACCTCCGTTGTAACAAGCACATTCACACGGGTATGAGTTTACTTGCTCCGGTCACCAACAGTTCAGGAAATATGCTCTTTGACGACTGCTTACTGATACTTCCGCTTCTGCATCTTCGCACGTAACCCTTTTTATTCACGAAAGAGATCGATTTGCCCTGTCTGCACAAACCGATTTATCATCTCGTTACTTTTAATCGCACAAATAATGCTCATTCAAAATCTTTAATCTTTACTTTTACATTTATTTCAAAAGCATTTCTTTCAAAGAAAAAACTACATCTCCCACCCTCCCAGCGATGTAGAACCTAATGTTACTTCTACGACTACCCTGGTCTTGTGGGATACTCTTTTTCTTCTGCACAATAGATAAATATTTTTTTATCGATACCAGAATTTTTAACAAGTTTAACTTCATGCATGTGAGAATATTTCGACGCTCGCTATATTCACGAATTATTTCAAAGTAATATTTTCAGTCAACACTTGGTTTAAGACGCACTTTCTCAGATGGTTCTCGATGTACGACTGAACCTTTATTCATAACGATGCCTAGAGTATTCCTGAGGGCTGCCCTCTATTCTCATGTACGACCAATACGGTCCTCCGAAACTTCAGAAAGGCACGCCTACAACCCTTCTAATTGGCGGTTCTGGAACAGGCCTTCTCTTTATTTGCTGTTAAAATGCCGTGACAATCACGCTGTTTTTCCGCCTTCTGCTGAGCTTGTTTTCTTTTTGCTACGACCGCTCGTTCTCAGGCTCCCAAGTTCGAGTGTTGTGCTATATATTACTGCCACCCTCTGTGGCTGGCGTCCACAACCGTTGGGGCTAACGCTTTTTCGGTTCAAGGGTTGGTGATTAACTTTCGCCCTATGTGGTCCGGCCGACATCCTCTCCAAGTTCCTCGACCACAAATTCTTGCGGACCAACATCTCACAACTGAAACACACAATTCGCTCGCACCATACACGTAAACACATGTAAATACAAACCCCCAGGCATACACACGTTGAAGCGACACGCCCGTGCTGTAGGGATACGCAATTTTTATGCGTAATAAGATACAAACGAATTTTAATAGAGTGCTACAAATGCCCCACAAAAACGTGAAGCAAAACACAATTTAGCAAAACGCAATTTAGTCATAAAAAACACCATCTAAAAAAACACAATCTAGTGGGATATTCCGTAAATTCTCAAAAATTCTTAAATTAAAATGTTTCCTAACAAAACACTACAACCTAGTGTGAAATAATATCTCGTCCATCTGGTGTTCATGGGCCTGCGTCACTTGTGAGCGAAAATCAAGGAAAATAATTTTCTCCTCAATATTTTCACCCATGTCAAACATCTGTGGTTTCAGACTCTTTTAGAGCATTTTCAAAGTCTTGGTTCTAGAGGTGACCATTCAAAAAAGTTCGTGAAATAATGTTAGCTGCTACTGCAGAGAGAGAGAAAATCTCATCAGAAGATTCCGTTTACAAAATGTTTCCATATACATTTATTGTTAAAAGTTAGAGTTCAATTACAATACCTATTTTCATACTGTTATCGCGAAGAAACGTCACACCACTAAATCCTAGTAATTTGTTATTTTTTTAATGCCAAATTCTTATGTCCCATACATTTCACCTTCTAGTAGTGAATAAATTACATTCAGTTTTGCCTGAATATTCTGATGAACATACATGCTGTTTCAAAATTCGTCAAACAAACTTTCAGATTAGGTTTTATCAGGTTAAAAAGGCAAAATTTACTTAACGAAGAGGAATCCAAAAAGCTTATTTACGGTGACTTGAAATGATGACGTACGATTTGATTCAACTGTTCAATTGCATGATACACAGAAAATGAAAGAGGCTCTCATAATTCCAGTAGATCCACATCCGCTAAATAAGACTCAAATAGATATAAAAAGTATAGACAAGAGACAAACTGAATATTTTTTTACTGCTAACACAATGTCTTTCTTCAAATTCTGGGATCATCTTTGTAATTTTTTGAGCGTACCAGCGGAAGATTGGCCTTTGGAAGCGGGTTTTTGGATTGAAAAGAATGTGGTCGATCAAATGAAAGTTATCAATGATATTGCTGTATTAAGAGGTGTCAGAATGATGCAAGATTGCAAGAAAATAATTGCTAATGATGGACAGCGAAAACAATGTTTGTTGCAGGTCAACTCAAATTATCGAAAAAACTTCCACGCAAAACGAAGATAATCTACATATCTCCGACTAAAACGTGAAACTTTTCCTTCAATATGTATCATTTCGAATGCACCACTTGAGTAATTAATAAAAACAGTCCTATCATTAAACTTCCACCTAGACTAAAATAACGAGATAATTACTGCATCGTCTTGGAAACCAATAGATTTTCCTACTGTGGTCGCGATATCTAAATGTTAAAATTTGGATAATTTTTTCTTGTATTATTTTCATCTCAAATAGATTGATTTGAGATGTTATCTCAATATTTTCCTAGAAATATTTTATTTCCTTTTTTACATCCCCTAAAAACTGCACTGTACAATTTCGTGAGCAAAAATTTTTAAGAATCACGTGTCACAGAAGAGAAATTAAAAATATTACAATTCTCAAAAACTTTTTCCAGATTTATCATCGTAAAATTAACCAACTACACTAGCGATTCAGCAATCATGAAACCTTGAAAACCTACATGCAGGAATATTAACTAGTATAGTATGTATAAGATACAACAATGTGTTTTTCAAATCGGTTGTATTATATACGTCCTATTTTTCTAGTTGAATTCAATCATCAACTCTCTTACATGAAAGTTAATGTATAGTATCTACCGAAAAATGGCATGCTCTTTTAAAACCTGCGCATGAGTACACGTTCATTTATGATTAAACTTAACTTTGTTCAAGTATAAAAATAGAGATATTGTCGTTTTGGAATTTGATAAATGTTTCTTCCTGATTATTAAAGATCACCACCTACTTCTACGATTAAAAATAATTTCAAGAGAAACGAACAAATGCTTTGATTATCTTTTTTTTAACTAGTACCTAAACAAGTGTAACATCAAAAAAAGTCGACAAAGTCCAAAACACCGATGATATTCCAAGACAATACCTGACACTTTTCAGGAATACTACAAATTACCAGAACACCATTTCCGAGCAAAATTAGTCTGTGTTTTGTATACTGCGCTGGTGATCAATGAAACATTTATCAGTACTAATTTAGGGAAAATAAGATTTCTATGACGTCAAATGTGCTGGCCTCCGTGAGAAATGCCAGCAAATCAGATGAGCATTTCTTGTCCCAGTAGTCCTTGCCATTTACAAATAATGGAACCTTAGAGTTCGCTTCTTCCAGCTCGAGATTCGAATCGAAGAAAGCTCGAGAATAAGTGTATGTATCATGTATATAAAAGTGGGAGGTACGCTGCGCAAATAAAATCATTTTTCCAGCAGCTAATGGCTAAGATCACGTCAACGTCCTGAAAAATTCTGGCACTTTCAAGCTTCCTTGGTGTTTCAAATAATATTTTGGTGACATTGTTATGCATTTATTCAAACCAACTGGCACGTTCAAGCTTCCTTTATGCTCCAAATAATATTTTGGTGATATCGTTCAGTATTATTCTAACCAGACATTTTCACACAACAGATTATATTTTCTTATGAATACTTGCGAAGAAGAATTGGTTAGATGAGCAGTTGTATTTATGTCAATTCAACAGATTCTGTGCATTCTCTTAGTATTATGAGTATCGAATTGATTACTGACTTCAATGGAAATACAGAAATTAAACCATTTTTGAATTCAATGTTCAGTATATTGTGTGCTCCATCATTTTTTATATTCATTGATTCGCTACCCGGGAAGCAAGTTCAAATATTGTAATAGTAAATATAAACCAACGGGAAGGTTACAATTTTAAAATACAGTCGTTTTGTAATTCACTCTTTTATTCCTTTGCAATGAACGAGTAGAATTTTTTTTTAGATTATACGCTTGATTCAGTAACGAGGTGGTACGTAATGGACCAATGGGCGACCGACAACTTCACTTGGTATAGGATTCATTTCCAGGTGGAGAGGGAGATACTTCTTAATAGCGCCGTGGTTCTACTGGCGAAGATATCATGGCTCGTGCACGAAGAGAATAAAATTTGGAATAAAGCAATGTTTCTCATAGGAATTTTAAACATCATCCAGAATACTGTGATCCACTTCAATGTTAGGAATATAGTTAAGAATTCCATTTTGATATTTTTATTTTTACATTGAGCGTAACTTCATAACTTGAATGACAAAACTTTATTCCGATTATGACTATAATACTTTTAAATTTTAGTCATTTTAATATTTTTTTCTGAACGTAACTGAACAGCACATGGAAGGTCTTACTATTAACAATATTATAATCATCGTTATCTTTATTACCCACGTTATATTACCAGACTCATTTGTGTTCGTGTAGGCGATAATCGATGTTTTTAGGATTCGTTTTTCTACTATTTTTCATACGCTTAGCAGACAATTGTTGGATGCATTCGCAACATCCATCTTATCGTGATATGTTACATTATCTTAAACAATTGGCTCAATCAATTTCATAACACTATTATTCGGTTTGGAAAGAATTCCGGATGGGGCAGATTTTTTATTACCAATTTTTCATTGAATTCGAGCTTAAATTAATTTTTATCGATATTCTTATTTCATTTTATTCATAATTCTTGCATCTGTTATACGTTTCCTTAGATATTCTGCATTCGTTGAACAAAGCTAGGTATGCTTGACGTTTCTTTATATTGATAACGATGTCTACAGTAATCCAGGACTTTTGTCTATTTTTCTGTGTAATTTTACGAGTAATAAATGCAGTCGTTGTCATTTCAGATGAGTTTAAAATTACTTCATCAATATTTATCACATTATTGTTTTGTTAATAAATGTGAAATGTTGACATTAAATTTTCCAATACAGTGCTGCATTATACCCAAATTAAATTCATTTACGTTAAGAAATGAATAAGTTTTGACCTGTGACATCGCAAAAGTAATATAGAAAGAAATTTTTCTTTGTAGGAACAATGGGGAAATAATCAAATAAATCAGAATTTATTATTCCTGTTATAGAATCAGTTGGGTTTATCATGAAAACATTGTCGAACACCGTAGCAGATCCTGATGAGACACGCGTAGGCTTCGTGATGATTAGAAGGAAAGCATTGTCGCGAAAACATTTATGGAGTTTGGGATTTGTTCTCAGCTTACATGTTTTAAAAGATCGTCGTTGAAATATCCACCGATAATTATAACATTGTAAAAAGGCTTGTTACACTGCGATTTAATACTACCGAGTTCATTTAGGGATGATACCAGACAGGCTTTTGGAGGCGTTTACAAATTCTGATTACAATACGTTTATCGACTTCTGTCAGTTCTGTGAATAAAGTTTCGATATGGTCACGACTTATGGTTGCACTTTCAGAGAATCTCGAAGCTGCGTGATTAGGAATGTGAGTACTGTCGCCTCCCACAAGTTTGTTATTATTAAGAAGTGAAAGAGGGCAATGATAGTTCTGCATCTGAATCATGTCTAGCTTTAGATGAGTCATCCAGCCAACTTTTGTGAAGCTAAAACGTCGAAGTTACAATTTAACTCAGTTACAGTAGAAGTTATTTCATCTATTTTAGATAGAGTACCTACAGTTCCAACGCAACAGCGAATAATCATTGCAACATGTTCTCTTTGATTTACTGCATTTACAAATATTTACATGTTCGAAGTTTCCTGATTCATTTACGTTTGGATGCAATGTGTTCAAATGATTGAGATCTGGGTTAATATCATGAAATATATAAACATGATCAGTCATTAAAGTAAACTACGAGAAAGTAATACACAACATTTAGATATAAAAATTATAAGTAGAAGAGAAGAAATAAAAAATATTACTATTAAAATGATAAAATTAAGAAGTAAAAAATACAGACAGAGACGATCAGCCATCAGTCTAATACAATTTCATCAAGAGTACACTCACTCAGTCTATGGGCGAAAATATTGGAATGCACAAATTTGTCATAGCGTAGTTGCAGAGCAGACATGTACAAAATAGTGAGTGCATGTAACACAAAAGGTATGACAAAAGACTAAATGGATTAGTATTGAAGCGAGGTGACAGTGATATGATATCTGACATAAAAACCTTGAATGCCTAAATTACTCTTAGATTTAGTAACGTAGGGAATAAGACAGATAAGAATCTGAGCGGCCAATGTAGAAAAATAATTAAGAAAAAATGAAAACAAAAAAAATGAGTAGAAAAAATAAAAAATAAAAATCGAAATCTTTACAAAAAAATGAAATGAGTAGAAATTGAAGTGAAATGCCTACCATGAATGCCCGGGTTGCGTGTACTATCAGTAGAAGCAGCAACGATAACTGGAGCAAATTTAAATGTACGTGAACAATACAGGTAATAAAGTAAAATAAATAACTTAATAGAAGGAAATAGAAGTGCTATAACTAATATGAATGCTCCAAGTACTTATATTTTCAGAAGAAGTTGTAGCAGTTTCTGATGCAAATTCAAAATGTATATAAGTAATGCAATAAAGCAGTTCTAGTAGCAAGAAAATAAATTTTCTATGTGGAGATCAAAATGATTTCAAATTTGTCATGATGGTTTGTAGAATACTAATTGGAAATAATTCCTTTCGATAGCGCGATATCAAATACGAATACGGAATTCATTCAATACCTTCCCTGTTCAGTTATTTTTTTTTTGCACACAAGTAATTGTCAGATTAAAATGAAAAAAGAACATTACCATCTCGGCACACCATTACATACATGAAATAGTTTACTGAAGTGAATATGTTATTAGATAATAATTACTGAAGATTAATTTGGTTTGAAATTATTATTTCCAGGAAATGATAGAGGAAGAACATTGCCATCCCAGGTCCCTCCATTATTTATGATGCCACTTGCAGTGTCGGGTTATAAAGCAAATCATTCGAAAAAACTTTTCCTAAAAAATTCAAAGCTCATGATAAGCCCATATCATGCAGCCGAAACTTCCGATCCCCTGAATCACTAACATTTTACCTTAATGAGGAATATGAAGTGATTGCATGGATTAATTTAATGATTTAAGTTTAAAATCATTCCAAGTAAATGTGGAGATGAATCTTGGACTTTGAAAAGGAGCAGGAAAACATTGAATGGAACTATATATAAGGAGAAGAAAAATGTATTAAAAGCATTAACGTACGTTTTGAGTTAGATTAAATCTTCTATAGGTGCAACGAAAAATAAGCCACAAAAAAATCATGAAGCAGGGGATACCCTAATTTAAATCAAATCAAAAAGTTTGCGCCCTCCATCAATTACAAAATTTTGAACCAAAGTTGGCAACTATTACCTCGATTTAAATTGGATATGAGCGAAGGTGTCTTTCTGCTTCCCTAAACAAATTGACATTAACGATCAATACAAACGAAAATTTCATATTGTTCAGATTTCGTGCGGGCGACTTATTGCACAAACTTCGTGATGAATGGCAATTTCGTAGGGTCTTGCCTGAACAATATGCAGGCAGCTGATTTCGTATGAAATGAAAGAGTGTAGTGAATGCATTTGAAATCAGTGCAAGACAATTATTGCGAATCAGAAAATTCATTGAAGATTTAGAAATTCAGGAGAATGCTTCAATCTTTTGACTAGCGAAGAGGCAAGTTATCTGGAGGACTAACGAGAAACCAAGGGGCATCGGTCAGGTCATCGATCGGAAGTACAGTACAGTGTTATTCTTTATTTGCGTTTCCAAATCATTTTCACATGAAATTTTTCAAGCGGTAGTAGAATTTATTGTACGTTAGTTACACGCTTCTTTCTATTTCAAGTGCATTGAAAATACAGTACAGGCTATATTTCAATAACACTCGAAATATAATACCTATCTCTTGCAAGTTTTTACAGGCTGCATGAAATCTTCTCGAGGTTTTCCCACGCGCAATTTGCTTTGCTTGACCTTGCCAGACCTGAAGTCTAGCACGTTACCATGTCAACAGAGGACGTTTGTTGTGGCAGCGTGTGGAGAGAACGGACGATCTATACTTCGTGGAGGGGATGAGTTTGATATTTCGAGGTACATTTATCATAATTTTGCCCTCAGTCACCTATTTAGCAGGTCTATCTCGACAAATAAAAATATGTTAGAAATTATTCAAGTTTAAAATGTCAATGATATACGTTCAAAGTAATAAATTATGAAAAACTTCACTCTGTCTCATAGAAGAAATTTGCAAGTTGTTTCGACGCATTCGTACGTTGTATTTTGAGGCAAATTTGTGTTGAAGTTCAGTTATTGTAAAATCTTTCGACCTACAAATAACATGCGGTGTTCAGTGCGAGTCATTGGACACCTTTTCGCGACAAGTTATAGCCTGCGTAAACTTAAGGATAGTGAATAAACGAAGACAGTGGGAATATTAATTTAATGCTTAGTCTTGAACGAAGGCCAGGCTCTTGAAACAAATGGTTGATTGGTATTTAAAGCAAATAAGCAAATATGCGTGCGTCAATATATTTACCAATCAGTACAATCATCTCAGCCATTACAATGTTGAAGTAAATTGATTATGCGCATAAACTACGCTAGGTGCAAGATATCAGACACGCGCGGCATATAGCGCCGATCTGGCTTGAGCGAAATACTTTTACCTATGAATCATTTTCATGTTCAACCCAATGTAACCATATCTTATTATCAAATACTGTCAACTCGTTAGCCGGCTATTGACTCTTGCTATTATGGTGCCGGGTTAGCAATGTCCAATTTTACGCACATATTTGGTGGAAGTGCATGACCAAACGTGGGAAACCAACATTAAAAACTTGGCGCGGTCATTCGATAGGCGGTAATTTTTTCTAATGTTCATTTTCTGAGCACTGAAACGAGCAAATGAGCCCATAACCTCAGACCTACTATGAGAGAAGAAAATGAGACCTATGAACACGAAAGTTTTTGTTTTTACCAAATTACATGCATGTTGTTAAGCTTATTCTGGGGAGCAGTTAATTTCTTACAGTGTTTATTGTATAATTTCCTTCTGGAGGAATGGGTCAATTAATTACTCGTTGCGACTATTTCCTATGATGAAAAATTTTCCGATGGTGAATTTTTTGCTCTTTAGAAATCGAAGCAATAAAAGATAATGTAAGGATTGAGTCCATCCTGTATTCGATGTTCGAGTGGCCGATTCTGTATAAGAAACAATGAATGTACAAAATATCAGTTCGATAATCGTGAAACAGCAGTGCAAACATGATTATAATAATCTACATAGAGAAAACATGAATTTCGTGCTTATATAAAGTTTTTTACTATTATTACTGTTAAGATCAAACATACTCTATGCTCAAAATAATATACACTAAAGGGATACAAAATGGAATTCAGAGCTTTTTGAACTCTACAGCAACTAATAAAATTCTTTTACCTTGACACATAAGGGTTTTGTAAAGTTCGATCAGTATAAGTCATCGGCCAACGAAATATGTCTCCTCAGACCCCAATAATGAGCCGGCAATATGCACAAATGTGCCTTGAAAACTGACAAAAAGAAATTCAAACCCTGAGGCACTTTGCGACAGCAAATAATCTTCAAATTACCGTCGGGTTCACATTGAGCATTTCAACTTCTCTGTAAAAAGAACTAGGCTTGGTTGATTGAACCAGTGCCTCAGCTACCTTCATCTTGGATGCATTCAGATCGACGTTTCATCACAAATTTTTCTGATGATCATAGAGCTTCAAGGGTGAAAATTATCATTGAGTGAAAAGAGCAGGCCATGCTTCGCATTTCATCATCGATGTCAATCGCACTAAATCTTAGGCAGGTAAAAGAAATCTAGGTAGTCAACTTCATTTCTAAGAATAAATTGTTTGATGGAAGAAAAGAGTTGACGGGCATCAAATATACCATCTGGAAAATTTACTTCAGAAACGAGCAAAAAACTGTCACGATTGATGCAGCTCTGAACGAATAGAATGATGATGATGATGTACAGTATAGGTAATTATTTATCCAGCAATCAGTAATCTCAGAAATCAGTTTTATTTTTGGGGGCTAGTCCTCGTGCTTGAATTTGCATTTTAGTTTCTCACACTGATCGTAATATCACTGAAGAAATTCCGTTATTTTGTCTCTCATTCAATGTTTAATTTTTTGCCTTCAACGCTTCGTTAAAATTTATATTTACTTTTCTGTAGGAAACAAAAACATCACTATAACCTAGAAATTTCCCAAATAAAGTAATTTTCCTGCCCTTAAGTACGTGGATTGGCGTCCGCTAACATTATTCATAAGTACTACGGCATTACAGAATATTTGACCAAAAATAGGAATTATCAATAGAAACATGACAGAATCATAGCATGGACGTGGGTTTCTTCTATTACCAGCTCCTTCTAAGCTTGTCAGATCGATATTAACAGATTAATCCAAAGGTTTAGCCTAAATGTTATAGAAGAAAGTATAGCCTACGTTAACTAAAGCATTGATAAAGTCTGTTTTAATTTAGTTATACTAAAGATCAACTAACATAAAATCTTAAGTCGAAATTTGATCATTTTTCCAGAAAGCTTGACATAGCCCAAATCCAGATAGCACTTTTATTAACTTTATAATCTCTGTAATTTCACAATGTAGTAATTTCCTACGTACAACAGAATTTAAACTTCCCTGAGAAAGTTTTTTTCTCTTCACAGCTCTTGATTAGACGAAATGCATCGTTAGCAGCACCTAAATGATCGACAATTTGAAGCAATCTAATTAGGCAGACGGTTATTCTGACGCCTGATAACTTTAGTTTATTCGTGATGTGTAGCATATGTTAATACGGAATAGAAATGTTCCTTCATCTAGCAATTTGCAAGTTATAAATAAAATGTGAGTTATTTACTAAACCACTTGAGTGCGACACCCCATGTTATGAACAATACAATTCTTTTAGGTGGTTTTCTGCATTAACATTCATTGAAAGAATTGGTCGACTAACTGCCAATTACAATGATTCTGTAGGCTTCCACTGTCTTACACGAGATATTTATCAACTTAAATAATCTTCCTGAGTAAGTTATGCAGTTTACTATTTCAAAGCATCGAATCTCATAGATAATATGCTCACTTTTTTTAGTCAACTTTTGAAACTATAACTTGTGGCTAACGAGAGCGTCACACTTGAAGCAGAGAACAAGATTCCAGACATTCACGCTATCTAAACAGTTCACAGAGTTGTTGTCTTCATTCAAACGTTTGACAAACAACTGGGAAAGGCTGAATGTCACACTTTTTTTTTGTTAAACCTACTAACTTCCGATCCACGACAATACAATTCCAAGTTTCTGATGGATGGAAGAAGGTCACCTCGCACTGGTTAACGAGGCTGCCGTCATGCCACCGTTGGGTGGCCAACGAGTACACCCAGGCGTAGCACATGGAAGCGCATCGTGCGGAGATTTCTGCAGTGAGGAAAATGAATACTGTTGAAGGAAAGTAATCAATCATTTCTGAGATTGATCAATTCATACTGTTTCTCTCTGAAATGAAATGAACCTCTTTCGCTGTTAACGGTATATTCATAGTCGAATTGGTCAATGCTTCCACTTCAAAGCGAGAAATAGCATTCTAAAATGATTTAACCATTGCCACAATGCACTGTGACACGCTCTTGAATGTAATTCACATAATATTTTCTATGAAATCATATTTTTGCTTTGTGATCATGATTTAACTATAAATTATCATTGATTCTCTCCTACAGTAGTTTTTGCCACACAATACTTGATCCTTGCACTTGCATTTTGTACATCAATTTTTCTCAACCTAACTCAAGCTTCCTCATTTTCGGATGCATAATTCGTTTACTGATTGATCAAGGATGAAGTTTAACGCATAATACTTGGCTCGAAATCATTTTTGGTTCATATGCACAAAAGTTTGAATGAAATACTGCAAATGATTTAAATCTTTGCGGCACAAGTAGGCATTGCTTGGATATTAACTAGTGCAAAACCCAATTCTTTACCTTTTGTGAGCTTAGTCTAAAAAATTACTTGAACCATGAAGCAGAAAAACAACGGGCTTCGTATCTATAATTACACATAAAATGAGCGATATGCTTCTATTGTAATAAATGTAACTACTTTTTCAAAATGCCATCATAAGGGTTAAATAGAGCCGAAAGTAGACACTACGTATAGGTTTGTGACCCAATTATTGTACGGGTCGAATATACGCCTAAGTTCGTACCTTGGCCAATTTGATCGACGAGCAACTGGGCCTCAGCTGCGGAAGAGATCACCCCGAACTCGTAGCCTTCAGAAGTGCAGAACTTTTGAGCGTCAAGAAACTCGGCATCTCCTCGGTCAGCTTTCGTCGAAGCAAGTACGAATCGTTTTTTCCGCTAAAATATGAGTAGAAAATTGAGCCTCGAGGATTATTCACAAGAAATTCAAAGTTTGCTATGACGTTATAATAGGCCTGAAGTTGAGTTCACTCCTGAAGAGTAAGTTGCGAGGATGAGTGTAAATTAATAGATTTACTACTCCCCAAATTTGAGTTCAGTTTTCCTTAAAATATATAAGCTTTAATGCAAGAACAACGGTGCAGCAGAATCTAAGAGCTTTAGTTGCAAGACGGTACACGAGTCAAACGCTTTATGAAAGCAATCACTATTTACCTCATAATTACTAGAAAGACCGCTCTCGTGCTCAAAATCCACCGTCGACACAGCATGAGTAGACTAAAATGTTTCACAAAAATTAATTCTTTAGTGATCGTGTATGAATGGTGACTAGCAGCATGTGTTTTCATTTCAAATAACTTAATAAGGCCCTAACAGTATCCTAAAAAATAGTTAATTTTAAAACACAAAAGTTGTTTTCTGAGTTTTCCTTTTCATGCAACAAATGATTTAGTTAAAAATGTTATATTTGAAAAATGTTATATATGGGTAAAATGTTATATTTGACAGCTGCGTTAATGCAACGTTGGTCACATTTGATTTTGTATTTTTGCACTGCAAGTTAGGCATTTATTGTCAAAGCTATTCCTACCATTCTGCTTTTTTGTTCTTTTACTGCTTTTTGTTCCATATACTGCTTTTGTTCCATAACTTTGAACAAATACTGCTTTTTTCCATATAACGTTAACTGTACTGTGATCAATCATATATGAAATAAATGAAAATTAAATAAAAATTCATATATATCTCATTTTATCTAAACTAGCCTCAGGTTGTGGAACCACAGGAGGCACGGGCAGGAGGGTGGAGTACAGAGAGCAGTGAGGCTGGGAGGTGTTCCAGGCTCCTAGAAGGTACGTAGGTAGGGAGATGGCGCAGTTCTGGTCCTCAGACGCACAGAAGCTGAACGATGGAGCGCCTCTTGTTGCTGCATACGCTGCACACTAAATTGAATTGCATTAGAGCTTCTAATGTAAGGGGCAAACGCTAGCCCAATGCTTGTTATAAGTTTGTTAAAGTTTGCACACATATTTTATGCATTTATGTACTGGCGCATATTCTTTGGGGCTTGTATGTTATCTATTTTATTTTGTATTTCATTTTATTCATGTCTCCACTCGAAATTTTCCTTGAATCAACTATTCATGCATATACTGCCACTTTAACTGGGCATCTGCCTAATAAGACTCTCTTTCAGAGACGACCTTAAGTTTGGTTGACGATTACAGGCGAAATATTGATTCAATATACTTGAAATATAGGCCCTCTCTTTTTCTGATAGATATTAATACTGAATTAAAGTTCTTGGAAATAATGTGCTGCAAAAGTAGAGTCAAATACAAATCGAGAGCTTGGTGTATATTTACTCGTATCAACATACTCATAACTTCCTTTGTTGGCTTTATACTTGCTGCGCCTCAATTATGAATATATTATACATGTAAGTCAGTTAGTTCAGTCTTCATGCAGTAGGTTATGTTAACATATTTTAAAGTAGGTAATGTTTGGTTAGATTAACTTACACTCAGTTGACGTGGCATAACTAAAAACCTAAGTTTACTCGGCATTAACCCTTAACTAGTTGCATAAGTAAATATTTACAGCTTTCATCGCAGAGTGCGCGTTTTGCATTTGAAGACACATTTTCAGCATAACTTCAATATTAAGAGACTAAATGTTCGTCGGCCAACCTTAAACATCCTACTCAAATTTAAGTAAAATCTAAAAAGGATCCTTATACATCCAACTCAAATATAAGTAAAATCTGAAAAGAATAACACCTCCATACCGGGTGTTTTTTGTGCGGACAAATTTCAACCATTGGTAGAAAAACTCAAAATAAATCGATTTTTACGAATGATAAACCGCCCAAAACTCCTTAGTTTTCGAGTTATAAGGACTTGAAAGAAACTTTAAAACTTGAGCGCCAGTCTTGATAGTTCCGATCTCAGTAAAGCAGTTATTTGTTATTTTTACGATAAAACCTGCAAGTATTTTACAGTTACAAAAATTTTCTGTCATTTGAATGGGGAAATTAACACCAAGCCGTCAACTATAAACTTTAGTAGTTACTGTACTTCATTAAATTAATAAAAACCCTCATTTCTACAGTTTGTGAGAAACATTGCATCTGAGGTATTCCAGGATATTAATTACGAACAAAAAATTAATGCTAAACTTTTATTAAACAAACTAGCCTCATTACAGATGGTGTTGAAAATGGCCTCCATTTAACCTCGACGCATTAAAACATCTATAATTGATTGAGCGCCATACATTTTCAAAGACGTTAGGTACTTCAGTTACAATGCCAGCAGAGTCTACAACGCAACCAACGAGATCTTCTTCTGCATGATTCAACTGGAGTGGCTTACACTAGGTCCTTCATGGTGCCCCACAAGAAAAAGTCCAATGGCGACATGTCAGGTGACCGAGCTGGCCATCCCATACTGGACTACCTCTGCCTATCCATCGATATGGAGTTTGTCGATTCAAGAACTCGCGAGCTTCACCGAAGTAACGTGCGACACCCCGTCATGCTAGAACCACGTTCGCCTGCGTGTCGCTTGTGGAACGTCCTCCAATAATCCAGGCAAAATATCGCGTAGAAAAATGTTGCGAAGAGGTCTCGTGAGAAGAGAAGGCAATAGGTGCGGGCCAATTAAATCGTTCCCCACGATTCCTGCCCACACGTTTACACCGAATCGATTTTGATGCCTATTTGGGTGAATAACATGAGGATTATTCTGAGCCCAATAATGATTATTGTGAGTGTTGTAAACACTATCGCTAGTAAAATAAGCTTCATCAGCGAACAGAATGAGTTTGGAGAAGTTGGAATCCATTGCTTGCTGCTGAATGAACCACTCTCAAAATTTAGACGAGGTTCAAAATCTTGTGGCAGCAGTCCTTGCACTCTTCGGAAATGATACGGATGTAGCATTTGACGATGTAGTGCCCGCCATACAGTAGTATGATCACGCTTGCCTAGAAGTTGAGCAGCCGTACGAGTGCTATCACAAAAATTTTGCTAAAAATGTTCCACTCTTCTCTCTTCCGCCGGGTAACGACGGCGCCCAACATTCATTCTGTTCTCAGTGAAAGAACCGGTGTCACGCAATCTCATACGCAGATTAGTAGAGAATTGTGGTCGAGGCACATCACGACCAGGAAATCGTTCACTGTACATGCGTGACATTTCATTTGTAACTCCGTAGAATGTAGATCATATGCATATATTGGCCGTCTCAGCTTTCGTAAAGCGTTGCATGTTCACAGTGCAACGTTTTGTATACTAACCAAATAAAACTTAGACATCCAACTCGCGTGTTCCATTAATGTACAAACATTAGATATAAGTAAAAGTTTTGCTTTTTGCAAAGTCTGACGACAATAAAAGAGCAAAGAAAATCTCTTAAATAAGAATTATATTCATTTAAAAAACATTTCAATAATAAAAAAAACGTTTCGAACAATTCGTTGGTCATTCTCAACTTTCTGAAAAAATACAAAAAAAAGTGCTATAACAAAGTCAAAATTCAATCATCAGTGGAATTTATGAAACAAAAAGAGACAGAAACTACACTACTTGTAGAGGGAAGGCTGATTGCGTATTTTTTCAAGATAGTTTTATCTTTTAAAATGAACAGGGATTCTTGAATGCGATGGTTTATTGCACCGGATATAGAATGAATTACTTTAAAATCGTCTAGCCTAACTGGAAAGTCGCAACTCTCTGCATGAGAGAGAACTGCAGATTGGGGAGGGGAAGAGTTTGGCGAGACGATTGGCATTTCATTATTCGTGAAAATCGATTTATTTTGAGTTTTTCCAACTACAGTTGAAATTTTTCCGTACATAGAAAAACACCCTCTGTATGAAATATTCCAAAAAAAGCTTGCTCTGAGAATGTTTACATCCAGAAAGTTTATTTTTTAAACATTTATATTTGTTTGAGGTTATCTATTTGCCTGCATGAATTGCATTTAATGTATCATTTTCATGCTTCTAGGTAAGGTATACTCTGTCTATATTTTTCAAACAAAGTATCAATTAGTTTAGTAGATGCCTAGGGGGTAAACGTAAGAATAGATGTTCCCTCTCGTGAACGAGTTTATTTGAGTGAGGTCATATTCCGCTTCAAGTCACATGAAATGTCGATCTGAAATATTACACGACTCAAGAGACGTCAAATATTTCAGCCAATTTAATTCATAGACATTGTTGTACACAGTTCCTCAAATTCACCCAATAGCCAACTTTCTCCGAGTATTTAATTTTTCATCGACAGCGGGACAAAATTATTTTCAAAATATTTTACCATAAATAAACGTTATTTCATCAAATCAGTAGACCTAAAATTCCTTGAACTCGTTCAACAACCTTTTGATCCGACAGTTCTTAAGAAAATATCGGTTTGATCCCTGCCAGTCAATGAAATACTTACGCTTACCTGTGCAGTGCTTCGTGCGAGAAGCTGGGTGTTCATGAATGAAGAACACAATCCACCTTGTGAGTGCAGCCTGTAAGTGCCAGTCTCGCCAGCACACGGAGTTCTGCTCACACAAAGGCTCCACAAACCAAGCATCACGTAGAACATTTTGACGAAATTTGGCCACAATGTTCCCATTTGCAGACGATTCATTTATTATTTTTAACAAACATGCCGTGAAATAAAACGAAGTACCTGCATAAGCTCTGTGGTGCAAAACTTTGTGATAAATGAAAAAACCGGCAAAAAAAACTGAAAATACAAATTTAATTCAACATCTTTGCGTATGAAGCGGATGATAGCGATAATATGTTTAATGTTTAATGTTTTTTTATGATTTGAAATGATTCTTCAACATTTAAGTTCATTAAAAGCATAATTATCCTCCTTGTTTATAGTGTAGCTAAGCAGTAGAGAAAGAACTATAGACGTGCTGAAAATATTAACTGCAGATTTGGAATCAACATGTCAATTTTAGTCTAAATATGCTCAAAAATTTACCTCAACTAAAATTTTTTTAAATTCTTCCCCAAGGTAATACGAGTAATTCGAGTTTCGAGTATTTGACGGGAAATCGTGGCTGTTACCATTGGTTGCAAACTGGAATGTTGTGGAAAACAAGCTTCACATCTGAACAGGTGTTGTGTTTGCGATACAACTGTGTATGTTTTGAATTTCCTGATATTTTTACGGGTTTTTGAGTATAATTCTGTCTCCATTAAAATCGTTCGGTTGTGATAATCTATTTTGTAATTTCAAATTACATTTCAGTTGAAAAAGTGGCATTGAATAGTAGGAATAAATTAAGTTCCTCAATACTTCCGAATGCAGTGGGAAGAACAAAGTATAGCAGTAGTACCAATAGCAAACTACCAATTATGATTTGATGTGTGGGTATCGTGTAATTGTTTATCTTGTATACCTAATTTTATCTTACATCAAATGTCATAAGATGTATCGTTATCACCAATGATGTATTAGACCTATCTTGGAAATACTCAGGTTTTGAATATTTTCAGAAATATTCTCTCGTTGAGGCTGGATTTTTGGTCTGTGTGAGCTACGCTAATGCTCCTACTTCATTCAAAATTCATGGTTACAATTTCTGCGTTGTTGAATCGGCTATAAATTTTATTCATTTTAAATATGGCCGTAATTGTTTATGATTAGTTTAAATACAAGAGAATTAATTTGTTTAAATTAATATCACAGCAGGCGTTAAGGGTCCAACGAAAGTTTTTTCCCAAAAGGAAGCCGTTGTGAAATGTGTTTCTGCTTTCTTTGCGATGTATACTGGCAAGAAACTTTTTGTTCCAATGAGTTGTGGGAACTTTAGTGTCAGTTTGTATTTTCAGCGTCGTTTGTCTTACTAAAGATATTTGTCCAGTTATTTTGTTGCATTAGCACCTGATGCTTGAATTTGGGTGTTGTGTGAGCTTCGATGTACTCGTATGTGTCTGCAGCAAAGTTTTTCGATCTTCGACTG
Source organism: Morinoia aosen (assembly GCA_030386875.1). Classification (NCBI taxonomy): domain Eukaryota; kingdom Metazoa; phylum Arthropoda; class Malacostraca; order Amphipoda; family Talitridae; genus Morinoia; species Morinoia aosen. Next base: position 23,000,343 of record CM059573.1, on the reverse strand, counting down.
TTGCAAAATGTTTGTAATGACTACCTTCCATCTATTAACACGATGATTAATACCTTTATTGTAAAGTTCTTTTGGTTTTCATTCGAAGAACTCATAAATATCAATTTCATCTTCTCCAGCGCTCAATTTAAACAATTTATCTACCACAGGTGATACAGAGGTAGAATGTTTCTTTAGTGTTGTATAATGGTCAAATTTGCGTATAGCTACCTGTGGGCCCGAATAAGTTCAGTGACTTCTAGGGCGTCCTACCATCACGTTATTCTAAGGTGCACAGTAATGTTCAAAAAAACCTACTTCACTTATCCTAGTTTCGCATTAAACCGATCAATGAGATTATTAACTTGATATTGGATGCTTCATTTTACAATATAGGTCAAATGAACTATATTTAACAGTATATTCGATAAATGATTTAAGAGCAGACTGAAGATCGGTTATGTTACCCATGGCAAGTTACATTATTAGGACCAGACATGTAGGAATGGAGGAGACAAGATTTTACATGGTGATCTTACACGACTAGTATTCTGATAGGAAGTGAGACTCAAGATGTCTTTTGAATACTTTGTACGAATTACTTCCACGGATCTCCGCAGGTATTGAGTTCCAAGTTTTAGTTCCAACGAATAGGAGACTGCGTTGCGACCGGGCCTTTGAATAATGAGGAAACATGAAGTTACTTCTGTTTCGGGTTAAATGGTCGTGATGATCAGTTTGCGCAGTTAATAATTGTTTCAGGCTATTGTCGCCATCATTTGTTAATGTTTTATAAATAAAATTACAAATGTAGATTTTGTAGAGATCCGAAAGCTTAAGAATTTGTAAATTTTTGAATGAATCGTTTGTGTGAGCATAATACTCGTATTATAGATTCTGTACCGCTCTCATGGCTCTTTTTTGCAGAGTAAAAATTATATGGATTTTATTTTTATCAGTTCCGGGCCATTATTCTATACCGTATTGCAGGTACGGTGAAATGAGCGTTCGGTAGAACATTTGTAAAGCTGTTTCAGGCAGGAAATTTTTAACTTTTCTTATGATTCCGATGGATTTTGATAATTTAGAGCTAATATGAGCGATGTGCTCTTTGAAGTTCAGATTTTTATCTTTTATGATACCCAAAAAATTATTTGAGTTGGTTTCTTCGATTTCACCTTCGCCAATTTTAATGCATGGGAGAGAAATATTTTTCTTGCAATATATATGGTTTTATCGACATTTAGGCTTATTTCATTAGCTCAAGCCACAATGGAAAGTTAGGGAGTTCATTATTTATAGTCTCCGCAATCAAAGCGGGATTTTGATTCGGAAGGACCGCAGAAAGCGTTTTGTCATCGGCAAAAAAATATGAATTTGAAAAATGATGTAGATTTAATAATATCATTGATAAAAATCAGAAATAGGAGAGGCCCAAGGACACATCCTTGTGGAACTCCATGGCTAATTGTCTATGGGTCCGATTTTGCATCGTCAATGACAACGTATTGCTTCCGATTTGTTAGGTATGATCTGATCCAATCATGGGCAACCCCTCGAATGCCATAACAGTGTAGTTTCGAGAGTAATATGTTATGGTCCACACAATCGAATGCTTTTCGAAAGTCAAGAAATACAGAGTAGAAAAGCTTCCCTTCATCTATATAAGAATAAAGGAATTGTAAATTATTTAATATAGCCTGTGTTGTTGATTTCTTAGGGCTATATCCGTATTGTTTATCTTAAAGAAATGATTCTTGTTCAAAATATGAGTACACCTTTTTATACACAATTTTTTCGAATACTTAGCTAATAATTGGTGGTACGGAGATAGGTCGATAATTGTTTACACAGGTTTTTTCAACATTTTTGACATAGGGGTTACTCTAGCGGCTTTGAGGGAGTTCGGGAAAGTGCCTAGTAAGAGAGACTGGTTATAAGATTGGATTTCAGCGGGGCTACAATATCAGCAATAATTTTAAGTACTTTAGTCGGAAACGTTTGTCACCCGCTCGATCTATTTTTCAGGTTGTTTATGCACGCAATTACTTCGGAAGAGTTGGTAGGCGTAAAGAAAAAGGAGTTGTGTTCTCGAATATGATCCATGTATTCCAGGTGATCAGTAGGTTCACTTGGAAAACCATCAGCTATAGTTTTCCCTACGCTTACGAAGAAATTGTTAAGGAGATTAGTAATTTCTTTCTTCTCATGGTGTGCTACATTATCTTGAACAACATGTTCAATTTTCTTTTTATCGGCGTCATTCGGATTACAGCAAGAGTTAAGGAGGTGCCTAGTCTTTTTACGTCAGCTTTAAATTGAGTAAACTTGTGCATGAAGTAGCTCTTTTTTGATGACCTTATCTGATTTGTCACATAGTTTCTGAATCGGTTATATGATCCTCGAGATATTCGCTCTTCGTAAAGGAGGGCTAGATACGCTTGACGTCTTTCTATACATATCACGATGTTGCTAGTAATCCAGGACTTTTGTTTATTTTTTGGGGTAACTGTACGAGTTACAATTGGGCAACACTGATTGTATGCGACCATTATAGTTTCAGTCAATTTTACTACTGCTTCATCAATGCTAGTTGCATTATTGTGTTGAGAGATGTACAATGTTGGTATTGATTCTTCTAGAACGGTGCGCATTTCTTCTAAATTTGATCCGTTTACTTTACGATATGAGTAAGTTTCAGCCCGTGGCTTGGTGCAGGCAATATAGACATTTTTCTTGACAAGAGAAACAGGAAAATGATCTGGTAAGTCAGATCTAATGATTCCAGAAAGAAAATCCGATGGGTCAGTCATAAAGATATTGTCAAGCAGCGTAGCAGACTCAGAGGTTATTCGTGTAGCCTTTGTGATGATCGGAAGGAAAGATTGAGACAGAAAGGCTGTTGGGAAAATAGAAATTGGTTCATAGCTTTCATGTTTCAGTAGATCATAATTGAAGTCACCTCATATTGTTATGTCATTGTATTAGGACCTGTTGAACTGAGAAATAATACGATTTAGCTTATTCAGGAAGGATATAGGACAGGCTGTAGGAGGCCTATACACCGATCCACGCACAATGCGTTTACCCTCTCGACGGTTCTACGAAGAGTGATTCTAAATGATCCTGATTCATTGATGCATTTGCTATGATTCTCGAGTCTATGAGGTCAGATATGTATGTGCTGATGCTTCCGCCCCGCTGGGTTTTTCGTAATGAATGGTAACTATGAAAATTTTCAAATCGAATCATGTCTTTGGTCGATTCATCTAGCCAGCTTTCGGTGAAGCTAATCACGTCTCGGTTATATTCAAGTTCAGTAATTGTACATTGTATCTCTTCCAATTTTGGATAGAGTGACCTAAAGTTCCAACACACGAGTGAGAAATCATGGCGAGTAATTTGTATAGTTTCGTTGAATTTTGATATATTACTATACCTACAGTCCTGCGAGTCGTTTAGGTTTGGATATATTCTGTTCAAATGATTGAGATCTGGGTCGATTTCTTCGAATGTATCAGCGTGATCAGTCATATAAAATTCGTAAACAGTAAAAAGTAGGTACTTTATAGCTTAAAAACGAAATACAGAGTCAAGCATAAAGTGATATTCCTGTCTAAAAAGTAGCTTATGAAGTAGGAGAGAATAGAGTAAAAAATCTAGCGCGATTTCGTATGTACACACGAACTCAGTCCATGAGCGAAAAATATTGGAGTTCAATATCACAACATTGGTGTGAACAGATTGCTGAGGACGTTTTCAAAAGTTCACACACAACATGTAATAAGTTTCAAAGATTATGACGACAATGATACAATCAGCGTATATGGTTTACGCGTAATAATAACTGTGGTGGTTAAAAAATAAAAATTTACGGTAATATTCGTAGGTGAAAAGTTGCTGATTGCGTTGTTACAAAAGTTCACACACAGCTGTCATAAATGTTTACACACATCTGTTATACATATGTCAAGATTGAGGTTAAACTGATATCTAATTGAGGTGAAAGTGACATGATACCTAATTGAGGTGAAACTGACATGATACCTAATTGAGGTGAAACTGACATGATATCTAATTGAGGTGATCACCCAGTCTAGTCACCCATGACCTGTTTCGATGACATGTTCAATTGTTGCATCAGGTATTTCTAGAGGTCTTCCGGCGTGTTGATCTGAAGGTGTCTTGAATCTGGGTTTCCGGGGTTAGATACGAAGATGTTTCCGTCATGTGTTCTCGGGATTCCAATTTTCTCCGGGAATTTCTTTTTGGCCATTCTAAAGATGTGTTCATTGCGTTAGCTCGTGAAGGTATAGGGTATTCATTTATGAAGACCTTTGTTTTTTTTTCTCGGCAGGCGGTGAGAATTTTACGTTTCTTATTATAATGTTTTGGTTCAAATGCAATGTTTCTTCGATCTTCATTCCCAGTTACTGTTTTTTTCCTCATTCTGTTAGCTGATGTGATGTCAGTATCGAAGAGGTCGATGTTGATATCTTCCTTCAGGAGCTGGCAGACGGTTTCCTTGCAGATATCGTTCGTGTTAGATTGCGGTAGTTCCTTTCCAGAAATGACGAGAATGCATTCTTTGTTTTCTATGTCTCGGCGCTGATCATTATTTTCCAACTGGTCGAGACGGGAGGATAAGCTATCTATTTTCTCATTCTGTTCTTCAAGAGTTTCCTTATGTTTTGCTTCTTTTCCCGCTATTGTTTCAAATGGTGTTTTAATGTGGCTTATTTCATTTTGCATTCTATCACTATCACTTTTAAATTATGTCATCACTGAGTCGAAGTATTTTATTAGGACAGAAACCACTTCCTCGACGTCTTTCGTTAGGCCAGACACATCAGGATAATGACCAAATTTCGGTTGAAACTCACTGCTGTTGTTGGTGCTGCGTCGTTTGTTTGGTGCCATCTTGAAGATTGAGGGATTTCGGTTCCTTGTGTGGATTGAACACTTTCACACTTTTTGTGGGAATATTATACTTTTAGTTTGATGATTTACATGTATGGTGTGTTTAAATAACATTTGACTCCTCATGGCGGGAGTGGGTACCTATTCAGGGTAGAAGTAGGCCCTACATCCTTTGTAACATTAGGCACTTTGTTTCGGAGCGAGCGCAACGCACGTCCTCGCCAGACGGAGTCACTGAGGACACTTCTTAACGCCCACATGGAGAATGTACGAGGTCTTGAGCTAAAGGTTAGGGAATCTTTTCGCTGAAATAAAGTAGTTTTTTTAAAATGTTATGGACCATTTTTTTCGGTTAACTGCTGTCCTGATTATCAGCACCTATTACTCTCTTCTTCAACTTCTATCTATTTTCATAAACTTCTTTCTCAACTTACTGTTTCAATGCCCCCTTCTGGATAGGTTCCGCGTTCCCGTAACTCCAAAATAAATGGTGCCTTCCTCTCTTCAGGATTCTTTTTTTTAGCTTGAAATTTTATATGCTGAAAAAGGATATACAGCTGCTAATCAATATTCCTGCCGTTCAGTTCGAGAACTTGCAAGCGGAATATATCGTAGGTTTTATTTAAAAAAATCTGAATACTGAATCTCATATTATCCTTTTTTTACGGTTGGACACGGCGCGCAATCGTCAGCTTCATGTTAATGGAAAAGGTATTTTTGAAACGTTTTGTATGAGTGAATAAAGTAGATTTTTCTAGAGTTGGGATAGAGCTTTTAATTTATGAAGCTGCCGGTATGATTAAATTGAAGATCGATAACCTTTTGTTTCTGGTAGATTTGCACATAACCGGACGAAATTCAAAATTTCAAAAATCCAAATCCGTATCTGCGGAAGCACACCGGCCGTTCGGTCCTGTTGTTGATCGTGCGTCTGGTAGGGCAGAGTACACTGCGTGGTAGTACGCTGCCGCCACTGACGTCATGTTGCGTGTGGGTGACATCATACGGCTTTTTTGAAATGAAGCCTTCTAATGGCTAGTCGAATTAGCAAATATGCACGGCTCTCCCCATAGAAATGACTAGACCTCCTTTAGTCTACCATGGTTCTGAGTGTATCATGTCGCCAGTTATCACTTCAACTGGCGGCCGGATCAACTGCCGCAATTTCTCGAGTTATGAACGCCAGTGTATCAGGGTCTTAACTGGGTTCGTCTCAGTCCGCAATGAAAAACCTCTTGAACTAACCATTCTCCGACAGTTTTCAAGTTTTATTTGAAAGTCCTGAAAGCTCAGATTCCACCAGTGTGGTATTTGATCGTCGTACTAGAATTGCCTGCTCTACGGTTGCTTCTCATAATCACGCACGGAATTCGCAACTTCCCTCCTCGTGGCTCGAAAACGGTCAGTTGTAACTGCCTTTCGTGTACCTGCCAGTGTCTCGTGTCTATAGAATTCGATCATATTTGTACCACACGTAAGTGATCGCATTTATCTCGGAATTTATTCTTGACTTGTTATGATCGTGTTTATGCACTAACTAGATTTTTTTCCCTTTATTCATAACTGTATTGATAACAATGTCTTCCACGATGGACTAAATGTACTTCCACAACGGACTATTCACCGCAACCTATATCGATGAACTTCCTCATTGATTCGTAGGTTTGATTAGTACGGGAATTTAACATTTGTTTCAGAATTGTTGCATTGTAAGAATTAGTTTCCGTTATTTTGCTTCTTCCTATGATAAGTGTTACGGACCATCTCTTCATCATTCACTTCTGCCCTGTTTTCAACGCTTAATAATTTTTTCTCCTCATTTAACGCTGAATGCAGCAAAGCAATCTTTCCTTATTGACCCTTACAGGTTCAGTTTTGGCTTTATCTAATCACAAAATATTATCAATTTGGTCATTTTTTTCGGTGAGAAAATCAAAAGTTTTCCAATCGGCGAGTAACTTACATTTTCCTCACACTGTAAAAAAACTGTCGAAACAACGGAAAATTATCTGGCAGCTTCTTCGCCAGAGAGTTTTTATCCCTCTGTTAGTCCGCCAGATGCATCAATAATTTTGCTTCCGTCGTCGTTACAGACATCTGTTGAGCTAACGGACTGATGGCCCAACGAAACTATCGTATATCTCTGTCCAATCAACAGTAATGTTATGAAAGATCTGCATTTCAGACAGGGAACGTCTACATTTTCGTTGTTAGAACGGGTGAGGCCGACATTGTGCCGTACGAAATACAGGTCGCTGTTTCTTTTCTAGAAACTATAAGAGCTTCTGATGAATCAACAGAATCATAAAGAAGCCTCTGGGTAAGTGACAGTTTCGAGAGATTCTGTTACTACGACAGAGGAAACGGAAATAGGACGGTACTCTGATGCATCTGCCACTTGCAGATACATTATGGTGCTCAGTAAATATTACATGCAACGCACTTTTGTCCGTTTATTTCAATGGAAATACAGCTGCAAGGCTATGTATTCGGACCACAGTGAACGGTACAGTAAAAAAACTAGTCGTAACTTCCTGTTAACGCGGAAAGTTACCAAGTCTTCATTTTTTATAAATCGCCTAACCGGTGACGATTCAGGCTGCTTGATTAAAATTTTCGTTCACCACGTATATTTAATTAGATTCACATGAATACTTATTGGGTTGGTCAAAAACGAATTACTTGGAAAGTATACTGAAAAACCATTTGGTATACGTATTGTTTCACACACCGTACGACACACCTAGGAACGAATGATGAAAGACATGTATAACAAGACAAGAAATGCTGAAAGAAAACGGTAAGCATCGAGCGCTGAAACTTTGCAAACTGTTTTCTGCGAAAAAGCCCTACCCATAGCGCACGCAGCTCACTTCTATTCTCGCTGGAGCATTATGAATAAAATATGCTACACCTTTCGGTACCTTTATCAAGGATGAAAATATTTTCCAATTGAAAGCAACAAAAAACTATTACATATAACCGAAGAAGTTATAATATGCAAGCAAAATAATGAACCATGCTGAAAAATTTATCGATGTTCCCAGTAAAAGACTATACCTCGTCCGTTGCTAAGAATGAAAAACTGCACCTAAGTTAAATTTAATATAATATACGAAACTGAGTATTGAGAGTAGTATTATTCGAGAGCTCACGAAAGTTACTTTTCTTAAGGCGAATGATCATTAGGAATTTGAAAACGAAGAATGCACCTCGTATTGAAATCAAGTTTAATTAAGATTTCACACGAACTATAAATTTAACACTAAGTCAGTTCTATAAAACGTTTCGGAGACCAGCTCCATCTTCAGTTAACAGTCTGCAAAGATAAAATAAGGAACAAAATCAGTCTTTCTATACAAAATACATGAATTATACACTTCTATAATTCATCTGTCTTTCGAAAAACGACATTTACTGGTTTGGGGTTGAGCTTTTTTAGTTTCTGTAACTATAGATTCAAAATTCATACTGTCAAGACCTTATTAAATCGTGCTTTCAATATCTGTTCGAATTACGTAGATCTTCATATGGAGTTTTCTTTCTTACAAAATTTTCTACGTAAAAATGGGTACCCTACTTCTATTGTCAATGTACATATTAAAAAATTTTTGGCAGAGAAATACTCCGTAACCAATGCCGTGATAGAGCCACTGCAACGTCTCTATTGCGTTTTTCCCTATTTTGGAGATTACACTGACAAAATGTCACGAGATTTGGAAATTCTTTTTAAACGTCATTTTCCTGCTGTAAAACTGTGCATTGTGTCTGTTAATTCATGAAAAATTGGCTCCTTCTTTCGCTACAAGGACGTGATTCCTAAACGGTTGCGGGCATCCATCGTGTATAAGTTTAGTTGTGTACAATGTACATCTGGCTATGTCGGCATGACGACTTTGCCATTCTATATTAGGATTGTCCAACACCGTGGAGTCATCTACCGTAGCGGAAGACCTCTGACCCAACCGCCTCATTCATCTATCCGCCTTCACAGCGAGCAGTGTTGTGACCGAATAGCAGAGGAAAATTTTTCGTTTGTACGCACAGCATCAAATAATTTAGATTTACGTATTTTAGAATCTCTTTTTATCTCTAAATAAAAGCCAGAACTCAACAGCGCAAATAGTTCTTACCCATTGCAAATTTACTTGGAGATTTTATATGCCCATGTATTTTGTATAGAAAGAGTGATTTTGTTCCTTATTTTATCTTTGCAGACTGTTAACTGAAGATGGAGCTGGTCTCCGAAACGTTTTATAGAACTGACTTAGTGTTAAATTTATAGTTCGTGTGAAATCTTAATTAAACATGATTTCAATACGTGGTGCATTCTTCGTTTTTATATTCGAGAGCTATAGCGATACTCGGCAAACAGAAAAAATAATAATTACCGCTGTAAATTGTGATGCGGTCGGCTTCATCAAAATGCGAGCCAAGCATTTAAGAGTTAAAAAAAAAATATAAGTATAACAGAAAACATTGCCTTGGTACGTAATACTTACGAAATTTAGGCAGCAGTTCTTAGAGACATGAAGGAAAGCAGAACCTACACAAAAATACGAAATTACAGAAAAATCAACTCATTGCTATATGTACATGAATAACGCTATACATAAATCACGTGGTCTGTATCAACTTTCTTACACATATCATCGGTTCACTCTATGATGAATCTGTACTGAACAATAAAATGAGTTTAATGAAACGATGAACTCGTTATTGAAATGAAAATATACGGTTCAGGACAAATCCATTCTGACGTCAGTTACAGTACTATTGAATCTCGAATGGCGCCGTGTCTCATGCAATCTAGTTAACAATAAGTCCTCTCAAATGTTCATCTATGGATGAAGAACGTTAACTTTAGATACTATATGCTAGAGATATAATCTTAAATAACTCCAGCATTGGTGCTTCTAAACTTCAGAATAAAAAGTAAGGTGAAAATCGTTCCAGATTCAGTAATTTTTATTAAGAATGATCAGCGTTGGGCAGTTGCGCCGCAACAAGTTGCGGCCTCAATTGCGATCGCAACTTTCTCTATCGCGGTTGCGGTTGCGCTGCAACAATTTTTGGAAGGTGGCGAATCTGTTGCGATCGCAACAATTTTCGACGTGTCACGCCGCAACTCGAAACCGCAACATCACGATAGTAATTTAATTTCTAAAATAACTTCAATAAATTTTAATACACTTTTCACACTCGTTTGAAACCAAACCGTACAGGGTACAAAACGTCTGGCAGCTGTTTATTATTAGCATTAGGCGATACGGTGATACACATACACTTTGCTTACAGTATACAAGTGTATTTAATGTAACTCATTATATAACATATGTTATTAGGAATGATGTGAGTTGTAAGTGCAAAATTACTCGTTATACGGCAAATCTACATAGCTAGATCATAAAGAATTGTAGCACCACAGTTCTGTCAAAATTTAATAGCGACGTGTGGTAGTTGCTCAAGGTGATCTTTATTGACTCTCTATAGAGAGCAAAAAAAAGCACATTTAACACCAGTGCAACTCGTACATGTTCAAACGTGGTTCAAACATCGTTTGTTTATCGTTTGAATTCGTTTCATTCCTCAGTCCGTCAGTCTTATTGGAGCTGTAGTCATGACCATGAACCAGTATTGAATCATAACAGAGGGACAACGAAAAGCAGAGGAATATCATATATTACAGGAGCATATGTGTGATTTTTCTTTATGCGTAATATAGGCTGTACAAATGTTTTGCACTTTTCTGTTTTCGATTTTGTTTGCTAAATATACTGAACTATAAAAATATGGCTACTATAGCTAGGTACCTTTTCAACATCATTATCATATAAAGACACTCGCATTATTGTTCATGCTATATATAAAAATAGAACGTTTCTTTCAGTATCTTGATATTTCATTCAATTCTAGTCCACACATTTACTCGATCTATTAATTTTTTTAGTAAAACAATGCACTTTTATGAATATCCTAATATCATAAATACATAGCAATATGTACGTAAAACAAATTCAACAATATTGAAAAGAAATTATATTTGAATAAATAAAAAGTTGCCGATGTGATCTCAATTTTAGTTTTTTCAAAGTTACTGTTGCGGTTGCGTCGCAACTTCTTTTGTGGTGTTGCGGTTGCGCCGCAAAACACTGTTAATGATCAAATATAACTGAACGTTTCATTTTAAACAGCCCATCTTCAGCAAAAACTCTGTAAAACGAAACCTTAAGAGGAAGAATTAATTCAATAATGAAGTATTTATGAAAAGAATTTATAATTATAAATTATAAAGTATTTATAAAAGAGTTTGGAGGGCTTTGGGTGAGTATGTGTCCTCCAACCACCAACTCAACTTCCTAGACGTAAAAATAGACAGCTCTCTAACAACCAGCTACCAAACCTACGTTTACAAAAAGCGCACGAACACAGGTATATATCTCAATGCAGCAAGCGAATGCCCACAACGATATAAAACCGGAACAATAAAGGCATTAATTCACCGCACATTCAAAATATGCTCCAACTGGAATCTCTTTCACAACAATATTAATCAACTAAAACAAACGTTAATCAACAATGGTACTCCAATAAACTATTCGACAATATTCTCAACAAATTTATTTCCTCCGTCCAACACGCTGTAAACGCAGCAGACCCCTCGCCCACCCACAAAGTCTACTACTGTAATCAATTTTCAACGAACTATACAACTGACGAACGCATCCTTAAAGAAATAGTACAGACCAACACCCACTGTACCAACGCACAAGAAACCCTAAAGCTCATAATTTACTACAAGAGCAACACCGTCACCAACCTGGTCTGCCGCAATAACCAAGCCCCCAAACCCAACTGGCCACAGTTCTCAAACAAACAAATGCAGTGTATGAATACAAATGTACTATAGGAGAGTGTGAGCTCCTCCAGTCTTCATACATGGGCATGACCACCACATCCATCTCAAGAAGGTTAACAATGCATCTGGCATCCGGAGCAATTAAAAAACACACCACCGAAAAGCATAACACCCATTTAACCCGTGAACTATTAGTTGCAAATACAAAAATATTACTCAAAGAAACGCAACAGAACAGACTTAGCATCACCGAAGCAATCTTGATTCAAAAAAACAAACCAAAGATCAACCTACAGAACACTGGAGCAACTCGCACTCTCAAATTAATTCACGACCTATATGACACATGACCAACTGTACATCCTCCAACCTCGTTTACGGCGTCAACTGTGCAGGACAGCACATACTCTTCCTCTCCATCTCTCCATGTCAACCTGCATTTTTCCACTACAACTGTACAGAAGCCGCCCTCACGTACACACACCCCTAGCCAGGGCGCACACACTCCAAACCCGCAGATTTGGACGCCGCCTACCCCTCTCCCTCCACCTCCAAGCAGCTACAGCACCACCTCCGAGCAGCTACAGAAATGTTAGGTTAAATTTATTTAGGTTAGGTTAAGTTAAGTTAGGTTAAGAGGTTAGGTTAATTTAGGTTAGGTTGGGTAGGTTAGGCCAAGTTCAGTTAGTTTAGGGGTTAACTTAAAAAAGTTTAAAAATGACTGTTTTTGCGTGCCGAGGTGGAGGGTAGAATAACCAAACACCAGCGGTCGTTGTCAAAACTTATTAAAATGATTTAATACAGGTTAACTTTGGTATTCCGCTGTAGTATCCACTTACTAAATACATGTAGTGTTTATAATGCATTGGATAATAATAAATGTATAAAGAACAGATAGGTTAATAAACCTCAGAAGTACTACATAGTTAAATAATTGGCGCGAATGGCAACGTTGTGTAGCAACACGGAGGTGGAGGGGCGGAGTCCAAATCTGCGGGTTTGGAGTGTGTGCAGCCAGGGCTGCCACACCTTGGGAATTTTCCCCAGATCTTGGGAATTCGGTCATGGCCTGGGGATTTAGGGAATTCGAAACGAAAACGGGAAATATTTAGGGAATTTGGGGTGTTTCACAATATATTGTATGCAAAAACTAAAATTGCTTCAATAATATTTGCTTCTAACAAGTGACAACTGAAATAACTAAAATACAATCTAGAAATTGTTCAAATTATCAGTACAAGAGGCCTGAGTTAGCTTCTTGAACGCATCATGGTTGAACAATACAAGTTTTTACGAGATCTGAACGAAGCGCGCAGTGGCGCAATTACAGCGCCTGATGCAGCGCCTGGCTCAGTCACTCGTTACTACTGCTGAGGTGCTAAATGTATTTTATAGTTAACGATTATGGTACTAGCGCTACCAGTAGTGGTGTTTTGTCCTTATTGCTTAACCTGCTTGTAGTTAATCACCATAGAATCACATAAAAAATGTGGTACAGTTAAATATTCAGAGATGATTGGTTGAACGATTCCGAATTCAAAGATTGGTTACTGAAAGGTAAAGATCGAAACCGTGCCAGTCGTAAGTGCTGATATATTATGTTTAAAAGTTTGAACAAGTCTGCCCTACTGAAACAGTAGGAATCCGAAAAATATAAAAAGTAATGGGCTTATGAAGTCGAAAGTTGACATCGCTCAATTTTTTAAGCCGGAAACACGTAATGATGACCAATAAATTAAGTGGCACTTCCCTCGCTTGTTGATGAAGCTCATATAAATAAGATAGACAGCGTGTGGAGGTTTTCGTCTAATTGCAGCTGACCTATCAGTAAGGGAATGCCCAATTCCTCAGTATTGGAAATCATTAGGGGAAATGAAAGATGGCTTGGGTAACCCTAATTTGGCATCCTTTCCTATTTAATGCTTTGTCTCGATTGCGCTTTCGTCTCCATTTATTTAAAAGTATTTTCTCTACTTAACTGAATAAAAAAACTAACAATTCCTTAAGACCAGAAACTTCCGAGCACCTCCTTCTTGCTCAGCAGTAATTGGAAAGAAATAATGCAAAGTGTGCCAAGTGGGGTTCTGAACAAAGTTTAATCACTGACCTAAGAATTAAGGGTAGCTGTCAATCAAAGAGACCAAGATTGACTGATAAGGTTGAAAAAATTAAGGTCTCTTGACTTTCGTGCTGGCATTGATGATAAAAATCGTGAATAAACCTGAAAATGTATATAAGATAAACATAAATATCATATTTATCACTTTTGGTAATACCTGGGGAATTTTATCCCGATCTGGGGAAATTTCAGGGGTCAGTCTGGGGATTTTGGAAAAAGTTGACTGGCAGCCCTGCCCCTAGCTCATTGCCTCATTCTCCTCCGAGCTACCTCTCCACACGGGTCAAATTTAATCGCCACTGAAAAGGAAAAATAAAATACCCATTTTTTAACATCACGTCTTAACTAATTCTATCCGCCTGAAGATGCTCGACGATGAGCGAAACCGGTCGCGAAATTTCTAATATACGACAATTATTTCAATTTTTAAATGAAGAGTGCATAGGATTATTTAGAAAAATCGAAAAGAAAAATGAGAAATTACTAAACGCAAAATATGGTCTGCTTTTTAATGAAACATATATATATATATATATATATATACCATTAGAGTACTGCATTTTTTGACTTCAGTTTTACTTATAATATATAGTATAAAGAGTTAAAATGAAAACATTTGAAATTAAATTCAAAACGTTTGAAGGCTCAGTTCACGAATTTGAACTTCATATTACAATGTATAAAATTCAAATGTATAAGTATCGAAAAGTTATACGTCAAAACCCAAATGAAACATCTAAGCTTCGAATTAAACTTTTCACTTTCACAATAAAATATTCAAAGCTCAAATTATATCATGTCAAGGTTGTGTAAACTAATTCATTTAATTTAATTTGACCACGAGTAATACTTAACATAAATTTATCTGATTTGTCCTTGATTAAACTTAGACATGGGCTATCTATCATTGTCGTTAATATCAAATTATGAATTTTAGTCTGAAAAACAACCGTAGATTTACCGTCGTATTTCTACGGGAGTAATGACAGTCAGAAATCGACGGTAAATTCCGGTCATCATTGTCGGCGGGCATTTTTAGCGTCTAAAATTACCGTTGATCACTGGTAATATACATAGAGTCAGAATACTTTGATAAACGATGAAAAACGATCATTATTACCGTTACGACGACGATGAAGTTCGGACTGGGGATCTGAAAATGAGTAACACTATAGAAAAACGTAATATATGTTACTACCATTTGTTCGATTTTGTTCAATTTGATTGCTAATTCACTAGAATATAGACACGTTTTAACAAATTGTCACATGCCATGTTGTCAGTGCTATGTAGCTACTCTCCAGTATTTCATTTCGAACGCGACGCGTCTCGTTGATGTACACAGGACACAAGGCGCCTTGGAAATGCAGCCGGAACACTGCGCCAGCCAGTTCGATATCGCCTGCTGTTGCCTTGAGGAGGCTCAGCTGATTAAACAGGGATGATCAGGGTGGTGGGATTTGAGAACAATGAACCCATTTTTCTCACAGAGCTAACATATTTGTGATCTGTTTTTTTTTATGATAAATTAACTTCCGTAAACATTAGTAAAGGTATCAAATTCAAGATCAGATCTATTACGTTTGTTGAGGTTATTGCGATTAAAGTTCTGAGAGTAATGGTATGCCAATAAATTTTGCCAACTACTCCTATACATCGATTGTGAAACTTTTTCTGTGTCGGTAGATGTTACTGCTCGTTATCTAGTAGCATAGAAAAATCACAACTGTTGCATGGCCCTTTTTCAACCAAGGAAATATCTATAATCATTAGCAAGCTTCTAAAAAAATAAATAGCCGATAGAATAAAAAATCAACATCGCACGTCTTTAATAAAAATAGCAGAAATAATCAACTCTGTCACTTTCAAACCTACAACTAAAAAAATCCTCTAAATAATCTGGTGCACTATATTATTACACAAAACTTTTCAAAACGATTTCAAGAAGATCGAGGGCATCTATCGCTGTAGAGAGACAGCACAATAGTGCAGTCCGTAGCTTCTGCATTTCATTTATAGTAGCCAATCTCAAACGTAATTGTGGGTGCCAAGCTCAGCCGCAGCAGCATCTGAGGCTGGACTGTTGATGAGCTAAATTGTACTTCTAGCAAGAGATAATGCACTTTCTTGTCTATAGAATAATACTGAGAAAACATTGGGTGTTATTTATGTGAAGCGCATCAGCTCCTCGATAGTATTGAGTATTTTATTCGGAAAACCGTAGCCCTAACCTGGACTGACAAATCACATTTTCTTGCGATGACCAAATTAATAATAAATTTACAAATTGTGTGGCAGCAAAGAATATGGAGTAAATAAAAAATCCGAAATGTATTATAGAACTGTAGATATTCCATTGAAATTGATGAGCATTTTCATTCGATATTCTACTAGCAGCTAATATTCTGTCTTTTTCTATGCCTCCTTTTGGAATTCCTTTCCAATTGACAGCGCTTAAAGTAAAAATCCCTGAATTATTATGAGTATGGCTAACTTAGAAAGCAAATTTTACAGTAATTCTATTCTCCGGAATGGTTTTCGTAACAAAATGCAAATAAATAAATAGTTAGATACTTTCAAATTGAAGAACTGCGAGTATTGTTATGATTCCGATATTAACTCTGACTCATAGGCGATTAGTTTTACTTTAACCGATGGATGGCATTAATCAAATGAATTCTGAAGCATCATGCCCATTGATAAAATTTCGCATAGTTAGAAAGAATAAAAATAGCTACAGAAACGAGCTAAATGACCTAGTCTCGATTTATCCCCAGTCCCTTGCCGTCAGACACCCATCATGGACAGACACACACAAAAAAAACAAGCTTGTAATCCTCAGTTTTCACTCTCAAGCAACAGTACACTCATAATAGCACTTCACACATCTCTTATCACGGCCCTTACTTAACACTTCCCCAGCGTATTGGGCCACAAATGAACGACATTTCATGTTTCGAGACCTTTTAAAAAATAGCTGTTATCATACCAGGTGAAACGTATCGTGGAATTGTACATTTCGTATTTCTTGAAAAGAATAAAAACTTATTGAAGGAGTTGGCCGATTTCCTAATAATTCTGCTACTTGCAACCTAACCACACTAACCGTTAACAACCGCAGCAACGCGGTGAACGTGTTAAAGTGTAGTCCTATAATTTGATCATTAGGGCTAAGACACTTTTCATTATTAGCTACTTGAAAGCAAAGAAAACCTTTTTTCCTGCCTTGCTGCCGATATTTCATGAGGCATTACCAATGAAACCGCTAATAAATCGCACAACGATACGCGGTTTCCGACAATACAAACTCAGGCCCCCATTTAGTTTTTTTAATAAATTTGGAATTCCGGTTAACCCTCGTACCTAAGAGCACTAGGGATTTGCAAGTTTTGGAACGGTCAACATGATTTTTGAACGTATTTCTCTTCCTTGCAAAGAAAATTTTCTGGGAACTTGTTCGAGATTCCAACTATTTTAAACGGAAAAAATGTTAACGCCTAGGCTGTCCTGAAACTTTTTCTTATCAATTTCTGGTTCTGACTCTGTCCTCAGTGTCGAAAATACCTTCTTGAGGAACACTATTGGGGCCATTAAGACATTTAGAGGTTTTTAAATTAATTGGCTTCGTAATAATCTTTTTGCAAGGGAAATGAGTGTAGTCACTCGGGAACGTCGCTCATAACTGGAGACGCGAAGTTTTGGAATTTTCTTCTTTGTCTTACTCTAAATTCCCTTCATCTTGTTAATATCGCGTCTTTAAGTGTGAGACCAGAATTACTCTGCGCATTCTATCAGTAGGTATGGTCAGACCAGTGTCTCACCGAGGGGATAAATTTTTTCCATTGATTTCATTTTCCTCTTATAAAGCCAAAAATTTCGTTCGTATTCTTCATGATTTTTTCCACTTGTTTGACACGATTGAGATCTATGGCGATAGTGGTGCCAAAATGTCTACACTACACTCGTTGTTAGTCTACACTAACAACTCTACAGCATCAATTAGATACTCATTCATGGTATGTGAGAAGTGCAGGTTATTTCTTCCACTGCCCTTTAAGTGAGCTTTAGCCGAATTAAATCCCAGCTTTCAGGTATTAGTCCATGGGAGAAGACGGTTCAGGTCTATTTGAATAGTAATTTTGTTTCAATCGGTGAAAGTTCTGTAATCAAATTTCGTGACATCCGCGAAATCGTTTATTTTAATAGTGAAAACGAGGTCAAAATTATTGGTATAGAAGATGAAGAGTAGCGGACGTATAATTTTTCCCTTGGGAACCCCTAAAGTTACTTGTCTGCAGTTTATAAATAGTTCGCGAATCGACACTCTTCGAGTGCGATCGTTTAGCTAGTCTCGTATCCATCGAGAGGAGTTCCGATTAGTATCCTAGCTTGGCCGTTAACCTTTTTTTGGGAATTTTGACGGAGTCATTCCGAAAGTTTGATTAAAAATATATAACTCAGATGAAAATACCAAAAAATACTAGATTCGAGTTTTAAAAACGATAACTAAACATAAATGATCGAACTCACGAAAACAAGGAACGAATACCGAAGCCACTTTATAGATTGAATTAAAGAAACCTCGTGAAATTTCTTAACAAAGATGTGTCGCGATTCGAAAATTAGAAGATACTCGTACACCCCCATATTTTGTGAAGGAATTGGGGGGGGGGGGGGGGGGGTGATGTTACGTTGATGGTGATGCGTGAAGGTAGAGATGTAGGTTTTTTGGTGTACGCGACCCGTCAAAAATGACGGGAATCGCTAATTTTCTACAAAAAATATTTCAGGTTTGGATTGAAAACAAATATATCCAACAAAACACAACCTGCGTTCCAAATATTCTTAATATTGTGCACTGGTAAAACTCCTATCAAAAATAGTCACTAAGCATCCTTGACTGCGTGACAGAGCGACAGACCAACTGAGCTTTAACGTGGTTTTACCACGATTTTCCATGCTAGGCTTCCCTACACTCTCCTAAGTCTCAACTACTGATTTTCTATACAACCTAATCAAACCTACCAATACACGTGATATTCATTCTGACTCTGAATCTGCATGGTTAACACAACGAAAATTGTGGAGTTAAAGAAGCTTGTATCACAGGGACGCTCTTGCCCACTTTCGGCCGGTGGTGCTTACGGCAACGAACCAATAGCAGCGCTCGTATCGCATTTGGTAGCACTGCTACCCCCAAATCTGGCTCTACTATTGGCCTAACGACATTGCGTTTTGGTGACGTCATAAGTTTGTTTAAAATAAAGCCGTTCAATGAGCTAGACGAACAAGAGATGTATTTTCTCCCATAGAAATGATCCTACCTTGTTTCTTCTACCGTGGTGTGACACGCGGAGAGACGTACAGACGGATGGACGCAGCTCTTATTGTAGTATAGATATTGCGTTTGATGATCGTTTCAAGTTTTTCTTCTTTCCGAAAGTATGTTTTTAAAATTTATTTATTTTATAGTTCCTAAGTTGAGAAAATGTATTCCAAATATTCGTATACCTCTTCATTATTCATTTTCTACTGCATTTAATTCAATGATATTTTCATGAAATATGTTAAACCGATATTGTTTTCTGACAACGATAAGTACTAACATTCCTATACTCTGTACCAGACTTAGTATTTTAAAATCAAAATGGATAGGGGTAATCAAATCAAAGGGGTAGATGTAACAATGTGACAGTTAATTGTATGTTGTTAGGCTCGAGCCAGTATGGCCAGATGGATATTCAAGTATCACGCTATACCGGCTTTGTAAATAATGTTCGCCGGAATTTGATTCGAGTAACCTAGATACTCCCCACACCCCCTTGAATCCGGCTTGTCCGAAATTCGGGAGAGTGACGAAAAGAAAAACGGTCAGCTCCCTGGAATTTCGGAACCTCATTATCCGTTACTGAAATACTCTGTAGCTAACATTGTTCCCTGCAAATAAATCTGAAAATTAACCGAATACTATCTTACCCGAGAAGAATAGCGACTACAAAGAAAAAAAAAGGGTCTCAACTCCTAGAGAGTTTTCAATTGAGTGGCGCCCAATGAGCGGCAGCCCTACATCCGCTGAGATACCGCCTCTACGAACTAAACTTCGGCACCCGTGAGCAAGGTCAGCCCGTAAAAGCATCCGAAAGATCTAGAATCTTGGCCCCGAACAAGTACCAAAAATGATAATAAATTTAACCATTGGCGCCGAACAGGGACAGCCTTACAATTATAATAATCATTTCTAACATATGTTTTCCATTCTTAGACATGCACATTGAAGAAAAAGGTATTAGAAGTGCAATGAAAAGAAACACGGAAATAGATTAATAATTGAAGTTTGATAAATGGTTCTAGGGAAAGAACAAAACAGGGTAGTATTTTCGCAGTCAGAGAATACGGGTATAATTTAAAATCAGTTGCCAAGAAAATTAAAGGTTCTAATTCAATTGTTAAGTTTCTTTTTGAAGATTACCGAATAGTATGACAACCGTAGATGCAAAGGTAATTCATCAAAATTGTCTTTAACATGTCTCCAACCACCAATAAGAAAGGCTTGAATGACAAGCGAAATTTAAAAAAGTCTTCCAACTTCACTAAACGTAAATGTCGACTCAAGAAGACTGTCAGGCTTCACATAAGTCGATACATTTCAACAGTAATATCAACACAAGACACCATGTGCGTACAAAAAAAATCGTTATGAGTCGCATAGAAAATAAGTGAAAGAAAGTGTCCTTTAGACAAAGGGAACTTGAAAAAAATATTCTAAAATGGAAAATAGTGTAATTCGTAAGGTAATGAATGATAACAATCATATTGAAACGATTTAGGTAACAATAGAGAGATTTTTTCCAAAATGGCCCTCAGGCGTGAGTCACTAGTGATTTAAGGAGCATTTACTTCTAATGGTTAGGTGGGTTTGAAGTGAATTGTAATTAAAATAAAATGAGATTTGCTAAAGTCCGGGGAAAAACCCGGACAGTTATGTTTCAACATGGAGTTATATATCAACGCGTTGTTTTTCAACAGAAAAAATTCATCGCGCGCCGAAAATATGCGAAAAGTTATTCCCCCCAACAATATCGAAGTTCTTAATTGGTGAATTGGCTCAACTGACCTGAATTTGATTGAAAAAGCATGGCTGTATTATATCAGAGCTCCTTAATAAGGACAGCGTCCCCATAGGAATCCATGTTTTTGAGATCGCTTAAGAAACTAGGATTTTTGCGGCCATACGAAGTGTAAGAGGTCAGGTACATCCTGTGAAAAAATGAGACTCGTACGTTCACTCGTTCGCCCGCTACGGGGGTTTGAAGAATGGGGGAGGGGGGGAGGGGGAACTGGTATTTTATCATGTCATGCCTCCCCCTTAGCTCTTTCATCACGGCGCGACGTTGCTATGTCATCTCCAATGTCTCTGTATTACTCTATAAGGATTTCATTGGTCTAGCCTGAACCAAAAATTAAAAAAAAATCAATTTTTTTTGTTTACATATCTTTGTTTTGCCTGTATTGAACACCTCGGACTTTGGGGTTTCAAAATGTATCTCCTCTGACAGTCTTTGAGCTACAGTAATGATGTTTGCATCATTGGATGCGGGAAGACAAGGGCTTTCTAAAAACTTGAAAGGTTTTTCAAAATTATTTGTTGTTCAAAAGTTATGACGCCATAAATCGGCATTTTTTCGGAAGAAAATTCTCTCGAATTTTTAAAATTTTTCATCAAAAACTGGAAATTTAGGAGAAAGCATTCAAGTTTTTGGAATGTCCACGTGTTTCCGCATCCAATGATACCAAAATCATTACTGTAGCTCAAAAACTGTCGGAGGAGATGCAATTTGAAACCCCCTAAAAATCTCGTTTTCTACGAATATCTTGTTTTCAATGGGGACAATCGCGTTTTTACATAGATGATAGACAATTCCAAATTGCATTTGGTATCAGTATACCAAATTTCATTGCTCTAGGTTCAATAACGAAGAAAATGGACTGGAAGGGGGACGCTGTCCTTATTAATTAATTAATGAAAATGGAAAAAAGTCCCTGAGCAAATGGACGTCATTTCTTCACTCATTTCAGTAAGATATCTGACGCTGGTAGTGTAGACTTTGCCATGTGTTATGAAATTTCTTTAGGATGAAATTTAGTTTGTGTCACTGCCCAGCACCCTCAAGCTGTAGAAAGATTCATCGGAAAATAAATATGGTTTTGAATGAAAATCCATTCTGACGTTCGTGAAAGGAACCAAATTTTCTAATTTTTATATTATTAATTTTTCTTCATGAAGAAACCTGTTAAGCCCAATTCAAAGAGAATCTACTCAGTCAAAAATATAAGACGTTTTCAAGTAGTTTCTGGTCGCGGTAGGCAAATCTTCTAGCCGTGTTTTATTCGGAATAGCAGCAGTTTTTTGATCGCCATGTCCATTTTATGTGGCAGTACAAAACGGTGACACCCAATTAAAAATTCATGCCGTTTTTAGAGCGACAGGTAGCAGAACATAGTGAAACATGGCTGCAGAAGGCCAGAATATTTCTCTGTCGGCCGCACTCGACTACAATAATTATTTCCCGTTCGACGGCTATCCGCTAATCTAATTTGGACGTTATAAGTGCGGAAGAATCATGCTCTTCCACAAGGCCGGTTTCAAGCTAGACTGTCGGCTTGCGGTTCTATGCCTCCCTTCATACATTCGTGAGCCGAGCCACGTAAAAGCGCTCGTCGTGTCTGAGCATCCGCATTTTGACTGAGCATTTCCCGCCGGTAGCACCTGACAAGTAAGCTCCGATCACAAGTAAAACTGATAGAAACGTTCCAGCGTTTCTTTCCAAACCTGACGACTACGGTAACCCCAGCCTCGGGGCTTACATTTGGTGGCCAGAGAGTTGATGGACCCACGAAGTTAAGAAGATATAATTGAGACTTTAAGAAGATATAGATTTCGTCAAGAAACCTACAGAAGTTTGAGGAGAGGATCAGGTGACTACAGCAAATCTACATGGCGGAGAAGATAACTGATAACTGCAGAGAGATCAAGAGAACTACTGTGAAAATCGTCTGGTGAAGACAATAATTATAACGTCTAAGAAGAGGATCTGCAGAGAAAGTCAGAGCAACAAGAAACCGATAATAAGGACAGCGTCTACAGAGATCTACGGGCGACTACAGACCTAAAAACTACATCTGCGTGGGGGTTCAGCCGACTACAGCTACGTTATCTTCGTGCTACGGACGAAGCAGGAACGGTGCATCGCCCACCACGACTGCGGAGATCGCGACATCGTGCGACAACTAAAACTACAATTTAAGATAAGTAAAGCAGCATTATTATTATTATATAAGAAAGTTTTAGCCTCCCTTAACCACGACAAAGATGTTCCAAGAGAGGAAAGAGGAAGGCACCATTTAGTATGGAGTTGAGGGAATGCGGAATCTATGCACAAAGTGCACAGAAACAGTAAGCTAGGAAAGAAGTTCATGAAACAAGAAAAAAGTTGAAGAAGAAAGTCGTAGGTGCTGAAAAACAGGACAGCAGTGAACCGAAAAAAGATGGTCCGTAACGAAACAAAAACCTATTCTATAACAACAAAAACGAAGCCTACCTAACCTTTAGCTCGGGCCCTCACATAGTTCCCCTGGGAGCGCTAATTCCCATAGATACAATAGTTGTATCCCCCTGAGGGGTAAGTAAAGCAGCAACAATTAATTGTTATAATTGTTACAGTTCCGTTTAGTGATGTACCGATACCATTTTTTTGGCCGATACCGATACCGATACCCATTTTTTTGACCGAAACCGATACTCCGATACTTGAAAATACCGATACTTTGACCGATACTACTACCGATACCGATACTTTTACAATCATCTAACCTAATAATACGTATTTCGTTGTATGTTTGTTTATGTATTTGTTCGGTGTCCGCTTCTTAAGAAACATAGGATGTCTGAGTTTGCGGTATCATGGGTCCCGAATTCCTCAGTGTAACATTGAAAGATCGTCTGTACATGCATTGATATGTTTGAAATTTTATCAGGATAGGGTAGTAGTATTGGATAGGTTGTTGTGATCGCCGTAATTTGCCCATTTTTCCTAACCATGTCACTTTTGTGCAGCTTTCAGGCCATATTGAATAATTAAAAGGCATTAAAAAATATAGTAATTTTGAGAATAGCTGTGCCCGAAGTAATCGTTTTTGAGTAATGGTGATTTGTCACTGGAGGGGAACTCCGAGTCATGAGAGCTTTGTGTGTTCTTGTACATATGTGCTCGGCATTAACATTTTAAACCTACCCGACTTTCCGTTCTACGTATTGGCAACAGTGGACAACGCATTAGTGGTGTAGGGCCTACAAGAACCGCAGTTGCTACCATGTAATGACGATCGCTAGGCCTTCGCGTCGTGATCGTGCTTTGTGGCGGTGCGAGTTACGACATAGAATTAGGATAGCATAGGTTAGATAATGTTGACGAAGTTTTTCCATGGGTCCATCTAGCTTAACGATGACATTGTCCTTGGCATTTCAATGGGTCATGCTGCTACCTAATAAATACCCTTGCCCATGGTTTATTTGTTTGATGTCTGTTTCTTTCATTTCCGTCACGCTCATAAGGATAGTTAAAATGACCGTATCTGTGATACGAGTTTCAACAGTGCGCAAGTACAATAATATTTTTCATCACGGGTCGGGTACTGTTAGGATGGATATACTGTTTTGTTTGTCATCTAAATCTTGAAAATTCGTTCATGAAAGGTATTGAATCCCATCTTTGGAGGGCCGTGCACACTTGTATTAAAATAAAACCATTATAAGCCCTACATGGGGGTCATAATAAAATTATTTACCAATATAAGTTTCCGATTATGATAAATAAAATGCTCTTGCTATGTTAACTATATTCTCGAGAAAAATAACAAAATGAAATCCATTCAATAGATATGCGTTTCTAATCGTATTGCAACGTAGTGTAGACTAGCTATAATAGCAACTGGCTCCAAAAGTGGACCAAAACAATAATTTCTCCAAAAAAGGGTTGTTATTTTCGTGTTATTCACACCAAATACGGGTACACACTTTGGTGAAAAAATAGTAAAATTCGATAAGCACCGAAACCGAAAATATCCGCAAACACGCAACCATCTACAAGAAGAGGAATTTAAAAACGAAAATTTCAAGGTACTTGATCATATTTATTAGGAATACGTTTCGGAGTCCAGGTCCATCATCAGTTCGTAAATGTACAAATCATTATGCCTGCAATAGAAGAAAAAACAAAATGTTGGATACAGTCGTTAAAGAAAATCAAGAAAATAAAAATAAAATTAAAACATGTCCCAGAAAAACTAAAATCGACAAGACTATTATTTAGTTACAATTTGTAATGGGTAGGAACTATCAGAATTGTTGAGGACCGGTTTTCGTTTAAAAATATTTAACGATTCTAAAATTCTGAGTTCACATGCAGTTGAAGCCGAATATAAGATTTTGAAGTCCGCAGAGGATGTTGGTTCGTTGTATTTAGCTGCGTGATTACGTACTGCGGAGTGTGAGGAGTAAGCTAATTAGTTCCCCGCGCGGAAGCTTCGACCCCGATGTTCGCCCATTCTGTTATAAAAATATCGTGACATCATGTCGACGTAAGATGATGTGCACTGCACACAATTGTACAACTGTTGAGAATAAATCAGAGAGGCTCGCATCTCCATCGGAAGCGTATCCTTGTACCGGAAAAAAGAAGCAACCTTAAAATTATACAATTCCGGTACAAGACAAGGATACGCTTTTGATAGAGAAGCGAGCCTTTCTGATTTATTCTTACAGTTGTACAGTGGTATGCAGTACACATCATCGTACGTCGGCATGACGGCATAAAATTTTTATATCAGAATGGCCGAACATCGGGGTTGAAGCTTCCGCACGGGGAACCAATTCGCACAATTCGTACGTAATCACGCAGTAAAATGCAACGTACCGATATCCTCTGCGGACTTCAAAATCTTAGATTCGGCTTAAACTACATGTGACCTCGGAATTTTAGAGTCGCTACATATTTTTAAACGAAAACCGGCCCTCAACAATTCTGACAGTTCCTACCCATTGTAAATTGTAAGTAGATCTTGTCGATTTTATTTTCTCTGGGACATGTTTTGATTTATGTTTTGTTTTCGTGATTTCCTTTAATGACTGTACCCAACATTTTCTTTTATTGTAGTCATAATGAATTTTACTTCTACGAACTGATGATGGATCTGGACTCCGAAACGTATTCCTAGTAAATCTGATTAAGTTCCATGGAATTTTCCTCGTTTTTAAATTCCTCATCAAGTTGAGATTAAAGCAATCAACTGACCCGTTCAGATGAACTATAAGATTGTTCGTGGATTTTTCAAACATCTTAACATAGAAGAAAAATACAAGATTCGTTATGAACGGCGATATACTTGCTAAATTAAAATGAATTCTTAGCTTCGGAATATATGACGATTTACAAGCTAAATTAAAATAGAATTTTCAGCTATTCATCTACTAAATTCACAAAAACTTTCAAATGCACCTTCAACTTTATTAAATTGGTTTGGTTTTTGTTAGCCTGTCACATACTTTAGGAAATGGATATTAGGTCAAACTATATAGGTTTTAGTCGTAAAAGTATAATAATTTTATGTTGCAACAGGGTTTAGCTATTCATGCTACATAGCTTTCAGTTATGACCGTACGTGACTCATCGGGAATTCAAAGTAGTGAATTCAGTTAGCGGGCCTGATTAAATGCTATAATTCAACAGTTTGCTAACTAATTTACTAGGTATGAATAGGCTCTTTATTTGATTACAAGTACGCACAGCCCGTCAAAAATGACGGGATTCACTAACTTTCTTTAAAAAATATTCCAGATGTGGTGCCCAACGAATGTATACATCCTAACAGCACCCGTAATGAAAAATATTCTTGTACTTGCGCGCTGGTGAAACTCGTATCACAGATACGGTCACTATAACTCTCCTTATGAGCGTGACAAAAAAAAATAAAATGGCAGAAGCGGAATCCAAGTAAATAATCGGAATAATAAAGCGGAATCCAAATATTATTAGATAGTAGCAGGACCCGTGGAAATTCCATGGAAAATGTCATTGTTAAGCTAGGTGGACTTCAGTATCCATGATACCTCACAATTCGGTATCCATGATACCGCAAACTCACACAACCTATGTTTATTAACAAGCGGACACCAAATCGTAAATAAACACACAACGGGTATTATTAGGTTCCATACTTTTACTTTCATGATTTAAGACCTTAATTTTAATGATAAAATACATAATATTGGAAAGTATCGGTAAAGTATCGGCCGGATTTTGCCGATACCGATACCACTAAAAATGGCCGATACTGCCGATACCGATACCGATACCGATACATCGGTACATCACTAGTTCCGTTGCAGCCTAGATATTCATTGCGCGTGAGGCAGACAGCGTGCAGCAGCTGAGGTAGAGTTTTTGCCAGGCAGTTTTTTTACATTAGCCAGTGCGCGCAGACGTCAAGGCGAAACGGAGGCTGCACTTGCAGTGAGTGCAAGGCTGCAAGCAGTGTTTTCAATAACCCCTAGACATGAGCTGTTATTAAGAGTTTAAGAGATCTGTCTTTTAAAGTGAGTGGCAGCAGCAATTTTTACATTCATATTGGAGTGTTGCTGAAGGTGATTTAAGTAATTTTGTATTGTTTTAGTCACTGCTGTATAAATTTGTGTTTGAGCTACTGTTAAACTCTGTTGAGCAGTGATGTTATATGTGTAATACCTAGACACCATACTAGTAACGTATATATGCCTGAAATTTTAGTAACCAGCGAGCCTGGAGCGAGTATAATGACTACCACGGTTATTTTTCTGGCGTGGATTTATTGGCGAAAGAGACATACGAGCGTATGTACCTTAAATGCCTTCTGTAGCCTGTGCAACATGTAGGTCAAGTAATGCTTCCTGTAATTTGGGCGAAGCGGTCAGTTGCAAACTATGCTCTTTACAAATAATCCCTGCTTATTTGTGGACATTTTTGGGGTGACTATATTTTGGATATTTATTGTGTCATTTTTAAAAATTCATATTAGAGTTATTTTTGCTGGTTGCGCTGGTAGGGTGTTGCTGGTGGGAAGTGAGTGTCATTTTGCCGAAAGGTAATGCTGAAGACCTTTGTAAAACTCAACGTTTTAGCATTGGAAAATAAGAAGAAAATTCTTGCAAGAGAATCGTTGCATTAGAATTTCAAGAAAGTATTACTGATCAAAGAATCCATTATTGAGAGAACAATTTACTGTGTTAATTAAGAGAACAGAAATTGAGAGATAGCTTACGATTAATAAATTAATTAATTAATTAATTAATTAATGCAGCTGAGGACTAAGCCTAGCAGGAGAAATAATAATGATGAAATATGAAGCAATGATGAGGTAATAATGATGAAATATGGACTGAGAAATGCAATGTGATTTCGAGAATGGTTCCCTCAAGTGGGGAGGAACCACGGTGCCTTTCAACGAAATAGAAAATAAGCCTACGATAAGTAGAGAAGCCATATTAATGAATATTGTAAACAGCGACTGTCTGCTGTCAGATGTAGTTGCTAGGCAGAGCAGATACCGCGGCAGAGTGAGTGTCCGCGAGAGAAAAATACGAGAAGAAAAGGACTCTTCTAGTGTACGTAAATAGTAAACCCAGAGAGGTAAATAATTGCATTACAAGGCTGTGGATATATCTGGTAAATCGCTTAAGATTACCAGGTAAATTTACCAGCGAGGTTGAGTAATACTGTTCAGGAATAGTATTGAATAAATGCACGCAGACAGTGAATATGCTTTAAGAGAAGCTGTAACCGTTGATTTTCGATGGGACTCAGACTTTAGTTCATAACTTCATGTGGTGAAAGTAATACCATTGATACCATGGCGGTCAGAGGTTAGCATAGTAGATTGCGGTTGTCATTGTGCTGGCGAACAGAAGAAGTACCAAATGAGGAATAATGAGAGGCGATAGACGCCCATCAACTAACCACACGCATTGGTCTGGTAATTATTTAAGAGTAACGAGTAACAGAAAGCTAGAGTGTGCAGAGCAGCACGCAGCTCAGGCATTGAACTACACTACGGTAACCCCAGCCTCGAGGCTTACACAAGCTTAAGAGGGAAGAGTGTGGAAGAGATTTGTACGTGTGCTGAGAAAGTGATAGATGGCATGAATGAAAGTATGTCTTGAATTTGCTAACATTGTTGTGAGGTTTGGATGTATAGATGTGCGTGGATGGAATGCTGAAAAGTTAGTTGACCTTGTGGCGAAATTTGAGAATGAAAAATTGGATTATGTTGGTGTTGTGGAGACCCAAATGCATGATAAGAGTCAGTTTAACGTGTAGTAAGGAGAACAATTATCATATCACAGTAAAAGATCGTGTAAAATGGTAAAAAGAGGTGATGGAGTTGGTCTGATTGTAAAGAATGCTCTAAATTGGAAATTAGAAAAAATTCCTGATGGAAATGAACCTGAAAGTAAAGATTTGTTAGCAATTGAGTGAGAAGATAACATGCCAGAGAATGTGTTGTTGTGATTGTATGTTATGTGATAAATGATGGGATTTTAGCTCATGAAGAACATGTAAAAAGTGTGAAAAACTTACAAGGATTGTACGAGAATACTGCAGGTGTCCTCTGATTAGGATAGGTGACATGAATGGCCATATTGGTATACTTGGTGAGCCTGTGAATGCAAATGGACAAAAATTTATTGATTTCTGTGATAAGAAGGAACTTTAGGACCTGAATTTCACAATAGGAAATGGCTCGCATTCATGGCAAAGCAGGGAATGGAAAACTGCAATTGAAAATATGATAGTGAATAGTAAAGCAAGAATGTGAGTCAAAAAAATGCTTGTAGATAAAGATGATTTTGATATTGATAGTAATCATAGAATGCTTGTTGTTGAATTTAATTTGGGTGGAAATGAGTCAATGCGGAATCAGCCGTTTGAAAGAAAATTGGCGGATAAAAATGGCAAACTGGGAAGAATTTAAGAATGAATTGAGCAGATGTAATTGGAACAGGTGAGGAAATGCAAATGATCTAAATGGTGAGATTACATGAACCTTGTATGATGTGGTAGAGCAAAAGATTGGTAAAATGAAATGCAGGAAAAGTACAGGGAATGTCAAGTGGTTTACAAGTGAGATAAAAGTAGACCGATTGAGAATAAATACTTTAAATAAGAAACAACGTAATATGAGAAAAATGTATGATAGACACAGAATTGCTGGGGATGCATATCAGAGTGCATGGAATGAGTCAGGGACCAGCAGAAGAAAGTAAAGAGAATGATAAATGAGCCTAGAGTTAAAAGGGAGAGACAACAAGATGAAAAGATAAGAAAACCCTTTCCGGATGGAATAAAAGATTGGTATAAATTTAAACAAGGTAAGGAAAGAGGTAGTGCAGTGCAAGTCGACGAACTAGTAGTCAATGGTTTTAATGTGCAAGATAGGGTGCAAATGATGAAACCAGCTGAAGACTACTCGGAGGACATTGACGGAATGAATGTGCAGGTAACAAATGAGGAACCGGTAAATTTTCTGATTGATGGACATGAGCTGCAAATGAAAGATGAAATCATTTGTGAAGAGGTTGTAAGTTTTTTGAAAAAAATAAAAAATGGAAAGGCATGAAGCCCTGATAAGATCTCGTATGAGTTCTAAAAATGCGGGGAAGAGAGTGTAGCTAATATGTTGAAGTGTTTATTTGATGAGATATGAAAGAGTAAAAAAGTACCAGATGACTGGAACAAGTGTAATGTGGTTCTATTGCATAAGGAGGGGCATAAGATTATGAAAGGGTTTTAAAGTTACAGGCCAATTGCCTTGGCTGACGCTGTAAGTAAGATTTTTTGGTGGCATTTTGAATGATAGAATGAATTATTCAGTTGAAGAACTAGGAGTCCTGGGAGAAGAACAGGGTAGTTTCAGGCAAGATGGACGTGGTGAAGACAATCTGTTTGTGGTGAGTGAAATAAAAATTGAGCGATTGGGGACGGATGATAAGAAGGTATAATTAGCACTCATTGATATTGAAAAGGCGTATGACGGAGTGGATCGGCTTAGGCCGTTTGAAATCTTGAGAAAAGATGGGTTTATTAGAAAGATAATACACATTGTGCAAAGTCTGTATGAGAACACAAGCGGTATGTACAGGTTAGTAAATTTGGAAACTGGGCAAGTGAGGAGTGTTACAAGAGTGAGATAGGGCTGTATTCTCTCCTTTGTTGTTTGAATTGTACACAGAAGAATTAGCAGTTCGACTGAGAATGAGTGGCTTGGAACTGAAAGTTGGTAAGAAGAAACTAAGTTGTTTGTTGTATGCTGATGATATGGTTGGCGTTAGTGAATCTGGATGTGAACTACGAAGATGCTTGACATTGTGAATGGATTTAGTACAGATTTCAAGATGAACTTTGGTGCTGGTAAAAGTAAGGTTATGGCTATAAATAGTGATGAGACGGATCGAGACAGACTGTGGAATAATGAAAAAATCAGAATAGGTAGAACAAAAGAATACATGTATCTAGGATGGATGATAAGTGAAGATGGATGCACTAAAACTAAGGGTGAGAAGGTGGTAAAAGCAATGCAGTGGAGTGGACGGTTAAGTAGTGTGGCCAGAGACAGAACAAACAACTATGAATGTGTGGAGGAATGCGGAATTACGTTGCTGTACTTAGTGTCATGTATGGTATGAGTGCTCTAGCCTGGAATTCAAGTGACCTTGATAAGCTGGATGTGATACAAAATTAGGTAGGACGTCTAGTATTAGGTGCTCTAAAACGGACAGCTACAGAAGCTATTAGAGGTGACCTAGGGTGGAGTCTATTTGCAGGAAGAATGATGAAAGCTGTGTAGAATTATAAGGTAAAAATGAGAAAATACAGAATAGCAGGTGGGTAAAGCAAATTTTTAATGGAATCTGAGTGTAAGCTATTGGGAGAAAATATATTGGGGGCATGCAAGGAAACTAAGTGTGCAATATGGAGAGAATGAAAGGTATACCAGATGTGCTGGAGTTGATTGTGGTATGAGATGTCTGACTGGATTTGATCAGGAGTGTAATTTGAGTAGCATTGAAACTATGAAAATGTGTAATGTACGTGCCTGGAGTAAAAGACAGTGATTGGAATGAGACAGTCATGTAGAGTGGGCTGTAATGACCCACTATGCCTGGAGATGGTGTTTTGGCGTACTGGTTATCCCAGTGATGCCGTCCAATGGCATCTTGTGACAGGGATTGGTGGATCCTGAGTAGTTTAATGGACAAGTCTGGTACACAGGCGCTGAACTCTTTTGTGTGAATATTGTGAGTATCGGGGAGGGAATTGTAGGCCATTACAAAGGCGCCCACATTTTCGACCCTCAACTTCAGGTTCAATTTCAAGTGCTCTGTAGTCAAGGCAAGGGAAAACAGGGAAGCATGTATGTTCTATTTATTCACCAACTTTGAATGAGTGGCAAAAAACACTGTTATAAATAAAACTCGGACATCCATTCTAGAGATTTCTAATTGCAATCAAGTAATAAGTATTTTTAGAAATTGATTTCACTTCACGAAACCGATAGTTGTAATCAAGACTAATTTTCAAAATCCAAATTTTTATTTGTCTATTTATGTCACGTATGAATCAATTTTTTGGTTGCGCTCTCATATTTTGACAATTATCGTTTATAAACTGGTATGAAACACGAAATTATAACATAGAAATCAAAGTTTTTACAGTCCTATAATTGAGCTTTTAGGTTTTATTTACTTCAATCGAATTCGTTGACGCTATTTATTGCTGAAGCTGCTCATGAGCAAATTTACTGATTTTGACTGCTGATCAAACATCACTGATCTAAGAACACAAGAAAAAACTTGCCACATTCTACACTGACAAAGAATTGTCGCTCAGCATTGTGATTAGAAGACTTACAATGCTGCCTTCCGGAAACGCTGGACATTTTTTCACGAATGAAATAGATGCTTCTGGTGTTGCCTGGCATGAATGCTTACGCCAATCGTTGAAGATAACTACTGGAATACCGTCTGAATATCGTGCTATTGTTGCCTGCCAAGGTGCTGTGCTATCATATTAAAGCGCGTCGAAGATAATTCATTACTGCGCGACTAAGATGTTTAAAAATTTGAAACATTTAAACGAGTTTTTATCACAAGCGATACTAGGGCTAGATGAGAACTTTGCTTTCTAGAGAAGACTTAAGAATGACTTAAGTTAAGTCGTTAACTAGGGTAAACTACCCTATCAAGATGAATCATATAGCACAAAAGATTTGACTGGACTTCCTTTGAGCGATTATTATTCCGATAAAAATACGGATTCATCATTCTTCTTAAAAACTATGTACGGTAAGAATTTTCTTCGCGAATCTCAGCATGAATCGTATACCAAATCTTGTTTCTAATGAAGAGAATACTGTGTTGTCACTGAGCTTTTGAACAATGAGGTATAAAGTTACTTCTATTTCGGGTTATATGATCATGATGACCAGTTTGTGCTGTTAATAATTGTTTAGGGTATTTGTCATCCTAATAATTCAATGAATTATACGTGTAATTATACGCGGAGAACTTATAAAGATCAAAAAGCCCATGTATTTTTTAAACTTTTTAATAAATCATTTGTGTGAGCATTATATTCTAGTTTTCGTACCGTTGTAATGAATTTCTTTTTTGCGCGAAACGAACGAATTAATTTTACTCTATTTGTTCTAAGCCATGATTTTATTCTGTTTCGTAAAAATGGAGAAATAAGCGTTCGATGAAGGATTTTTAAAGTTTCTTCGGGTTGCATATTTTTTCTTTATTGAGGATTTCTACATATATTCATAATTTAGTTCTGATAAGTGCAAAATGCTCCTGAATGGTCAGATGGTTATCTGTTATAGTGCCCAGGAAGTTACAGGATTTATTTTTTATTTTACCATCACCAATCTTAAGCATTTTGCTTGTATTAGAATAAAATGTATTTCCCTTATCGATATTGATGCTTATTTTAATTGGTTTTAGCCACATTAAAACTTTTTGCAGCTTGTAATTCTACTCTTTACAATTCAAATGGGATTTTCACCAGGAAATGCCGAAAAAAGCGTGCTATCGTCGGTCAAATTATGAATTTGAGAACGAAATAGATTTAACTATGTCGCTGATAAATATGGAAAACATGAGAAGCCCAAGGACAGATTTCTTCTGGTTCTCCAAGGCTAATTATTGTCAGTAGTTCCGATCATGCATCGTCATTAGGAACACTATTGCTTTCAATTTGTAGTGTTTGATTTGTACCAATCATGTGCAACTTCCCTAATGCCATGACAGTGGAGTTCCCAGAGTAAAATGTTGTTCTCTAGGTAATCGAATGCTTTTCGAAGGTCAAGAAACGTGGAGGAAACAATCTTTCCTTTACTTATACTGAAATAAAGGTACTGTAAATGATTCCATACAGCCTATGTAGTTGATTTTCTAGAACGAAAAACGTAATTTTAATCATAGTAAAATGATTTTAGTTCAAATTAGGTATGTTATTTTTTCTGAATGATTTTTTCAACCATTTTGCTAATAATTCGAAGAACAGAGGCAGCTCTGCAATTGTTAACGCAAGTTTGTGCACCATTTTTTTTAAATTTGGGCTGCTCTGGAAATTTTGAGATAGTTTAGAAAATACAAAGGAAAAGCGATTGGTTTAATCAGCTATACCTTTTAGTACTTTAACCGAAATCGTTTTTAATCCTATTGATTTATTTCTCAAGGGGTTAATACACACAATTACATCGGAGGAATTAGTTGGCGTAAAGAAAAAGAGTTGTGTAAACGGACAGCATCCATGTATTCCAAGTGGTCAGACGGTTCACTAGGAATACCATCAACAGTGTTTTTCCCTGTTTATAAAAAAAGGTGTTAACCATAGATGCAATATTTTTTCTCGTGATATTTTATTCTCTTATTATCTTTAACAATGGGCTCAATTATCTTCATAGCGCTTTCGTTCGGTTTATAAAACGAATTAAGCAGGTGCCAGGTTTATTTCAATATTAGTTTTATATTAAATGAATTCTAGAATAAAGTATTTTTCGATGTTCTTATTTGATTCGTCACATAATTCCTGAATCTGCTATATTCTCTATTGCGTACAGTATAGCTCGGTCATTACATTCCGGTGTTGGTATTTTGTTAGACTGACGAGGTGGTTGCACTATCGTAACATATCAATGTGTAACTGACATAAATGGCGACCTGTGTACGTACTGCCGGGTAATGGTCGAATTTCCCTTTAGGAACAGATAAGAGAGCTGCTACTTTCAAATGAATGGCTTTCTTTGTTGACACCGCGTATTAAAATTATTGAATCGTTAGTTGAGCTAATGAATTGCAACAAGAGGTAATTTCCCTGAATCGAAGATGTCGAACTGTAGCAGGCTACAGTCTGAAGTATCCTTATGCTAACACACAGTAAATGATTTGTGAACTGGCCTTGAAACTGACGACACAGCTTGTGAATAGTTTCGCACGAGCCTCAACTCACGGTAACTCATTGAGACCGTGAACACTTGATATACTGGCGGCTAGCTTCAGTTACGCAGAAACAACCTATCTCTGCGTTAATTGCTTGAGCGTTGACAAAATGCAAGATTAACTATTGCTTCTGTTTGTCATCTTATGACGAAAACGTATCATAACACAGAGGCAGAGATTGAAAACATTCAAAATTAAAACTAGTTCATTTATACGATGGAGGAATGAATGCATGGCGAATATCGCGAATGGGACGATGGAAAGGAAAAGCTTTGGGGAACAGCGACACCGTTAGCGCCCCTCCAGCACCCTGCGATGATCAATGCCACAACAGAACAAATAATTGACTATTGAAATAAAAAAATTCATAACAAAACTGCTCACAAATACATCGGTTAAAATATTGGTCAAGTCAGCTCAATTGTAATATATCCCTTCCCGCAAATAAATGGGCTAATAGGACCACATATGTAAATTTTAGAATTGCGGCATGGGATTGAAGTATAGGTGAACATGTCCGTCACAGAAAATAACCCAATTGAAAATCAAGGACGTATCGCCGGTGGATTAAGGACGTGATGGTGGATTATGTACGATTCATAGGCTAGTCGGCCGGCTCTGCCTTAACACTCCCTCTACGCGCTTTAATGCACGGTCGGAGAGTTCAGCTTGTGTAATTTCTAGGAATAGTTGTCCACGACTAAACTATAGTCAAAGTAAATACAACAAACTAATACACTAAAGCTACTTTTACTAATTTTAAACATAGTGTTACAGTATTAAATTTGAGCACTAGTCTTAAATGGTACAAGAAAAGGAAATCTAATAATAATGGCAATTGAAATATAGTGTTTTAATTTGGTCAATTTATGGCAACGTTATGAACTTCAAAATTCTTTCATTATCTTTAAAAGGTAAGTGAGGCAGGTAAATTAAAGATGCAGCTAACATCACTAGAGTAAAATTGTGGCGCTAACCATTACGGTGACTCATATCAGTTTAAGCAAGGTTCATAAGAAAACGTATTCTTTCACTATGCACCGTGATTGGGATTAGATTCGGGAACTTTGTCCAGCAACA
Organism: Morinoia aosen; assembly: GCA_030386875.1. NCBI lineage: Eukaryota > Metazoa > Arthropoda > Malacostraca > Amphipoda > Talitridae > Morinoia > Morinoia aosen. Next base: position 22,963,794 of record CM059573.1, on the reverse strand, counting down.
AAATGAGATCTCAGGATTATTTGAATATCTTAACGGAGGCAGTACAGCCGTCAATGGAATTTTCCCCCTATAGTTTCGGTGCTTTTCAAGACAGAAACGCTCGCATTTACCGTTCTCATATAGTACAAGAATGGTTCAGGGATTTTGATAGATTATTTTCTCATAGAACGTCCTCATAAACCCAACTGACATTATTATTAGGCCCAACTAAAGCTGGAGTTGCGAGTTTCAACACCTCTTTCTTCTTCGTTGGAAGATAATTCTTTGAGTTTGCTCGTGCCGTAGGTAAATATTCGTTTAGATTGTTCGCCAATCTTGCAGAATCTAAGCCTTGCAAAATAAAAGCTAAAATCATCGTAAAAGAAGATCTACTAGATCTAATGGAATGTTAAGCTTGATTGTTTTCTTGGCATCACACTTCTTTAGGGCTTGTAATACATTTTTACTGCTTAGTGTATTTTGGCCATGAGCTTTTCATAGTTAGCTTAGTCGAAAGCTTGATGCAACTCAAGATCCATTATTCTTATGGCTTTTGACCGGTCGTCGATTACGTTAACTTATCAATTGAGGTTGAAAGTTCTGGGATAGCTACTCTTTTCCTCGAATATGTACTGGGTGTCTGTTATCAAATTTTGATTGATGTTTTGCTTTTCGAACTTTGAATAAAGTTCCCGTTGTTATTTAGATGACTGATTTTATGTTGATAAGGTAGGTGTTATAAGATTTTTTTAATCCCCTTTTTTCAAAATTGTAATATTTGCCTACTTCTGATCCTGCAGGAGTTTACCAGTTGCTTGCGATCAATTGAAGATGCTAGCTAAGTGTTCTTCGAATACTTCAGTTTCTGCGTCAAGTATACGGGCAGTTAAGCCGTTAGGTCCGTTTTACATATTTACATTTCGAAGGTTTGACTTTTTCCAACTTGTTTTTCAGTGAATATGCTCTCTTCAATAACTAGTTCAACAGTGAAATTTTAAGCTTTTATTATTTCAGTCAAAGTTTGCTGTGTGAATACTGAGGGAAAATTTCGGTTCTCTTTAATATAAGTGTTTTTTTGTATTGTGGTCGCTTCAAGGAAATATTTTCTCCCTGCTATTTCTAGGGTTCGAAACGCTACGTGCTGAGCTCAACCAGAGCCCATCGAGGGGAGCCAGCGTTTCTGGAGTCACAAAAATTCTGTGCTGTCGATGGTTATCAATTCGCAGTGACTTCTTCGGCCGCTGAAGCTCAGCAGCTCATGGAACAACTTAGCCCAGGTGGGATTAAGCTAACGTTTTTCAGAGCTATTTATGTTGGTAGAGAATACCACTTTGGCATCTTGCTTTATATCGGTAATACGCATTATTTTGTGGAGTGGATTATTTTCATTTTGAATTCAAGAAATGCTCGCGAATCCCATCCAATCACGTGAACAGAACACTTTTTTTGGTATTCTAGTGCCAATTGTGCCGCATACTCTAGCAGTACGGTAGTGCGATGCCAAAAAACTTCAAGATTGTCGCCCAACAATAAAAAGCTATGAAACCCTGGCGTCCTCACGTCATTCTGGAGGGTTAGTAGCAAATCGACTTGGGCCTTACCCTAACAACAACATTTGAATGCCGTCCTGAGTGAGAACCCTGCCAAGAAACCTGAGTTACGTAGGTTTCATCCCTATGTCATTGCTCAATTAGGACAAAAGTCCGGACATTTATGAAAACACTAACAAGGCTACGTCAATATTCTTCTTACAAATTCTTTATTCATCTAGTCTCTAGTGAAACTATATCACACACTCCAGACACAACTCAATTCGTTACAGCTTGATCCTGCTATTGCACTACACCTTTTTCTAACTTGCGTGCAATTAACTAATAGCATTATTTTGTCCAAATTTGTAAAAAGTTTTTTTGATTAGTCAGGGATTTTCTTTACTGTACTTGTTTTTTAACTGTTTTTTTAAGCAAAATTCAAATGGGATTTCCCCCTCCCCTTTATTTTTTTGATGGGTGTGTAAAGCATCCGATATGTCAATGCCTTCAAAACGGTACTTATTCATCATGAAAATTATTTTCAGCGTCTTCATTGATTTCAATGGAAAAATTTCTATCTTATTTTAACTGCAAATTACATTACGATCGGAATCGAATCAGTTGTAACTGAGATATATTAGTTAATTTTGTAACATTCTTTTAGCTATTGATTAATATGTTTCTGAAGTTCTAATTCATACATTTCATATGAAACTGGTCATAGATGTATCATTTTATCTAAAAAAAAGCGCAGAAATCAAAATCGCCTATTCGCCGCTCTCGCATATCAAAAACATGGAATAAAAACGTCGAGAAAAACATTTTGAATCAAATCGTAATGGAAATAAAATGTTTTTATTCCTCAGATGACACATTTGATAAGGAGATGAAGCAGAGTCAAGTTTTGAAAGACTCGCTGACTGAGTTCATAACAAGGCTTTAGGGCCTGTACGTACAACAAGTCTGTTTCTTCCAAAGCTGCAGCTTTGGGTCTGAGTTCTGTAAGAGTATTTTAGGAGGGTGGGAGAGCATACTTAAAAATCCTTCTTCCTTTTCCTCACTACACTTTCACATTGCAGTTGGAGTACGTGAAGACTTATGCCATCATCAAAAATTATATTGATTTGAAGACCAACAATTTCAAAATGTTAGCATAGGCAATATGAAGATTTTTGGCTTACGACTTTTACAGAATATAACTTACTGAGAGTCACGATACTTATGAAAATAGTACGAATAAAAACAATGCCAGTTTTCATAGTGAACTTATATTACGAAATGAAATACGAGCTGTACACAGAATTGTTTATGGTTTCTTAAATGACAAGGATTTTTCCAAAACTACAAACAAATTTAGAGTATCAAATACAGATGAATAGATCAGTAAATTTTCATTGACTTTCACATTGCTGAAAAATATCAAATGTGGATATAAAAACGGTATTTTCAAACTTCAAATAATGTTAAATTAGCAAACAAGAATATGAAACAGCTCATTATTCACAGATTTACAGGATGAAATGAGAAGAAATGGGAATGACACGATTAAAATTTCAGATATCCTATTTTCGAATTTATCACCAAGAAATGAATTCACTCAAGGTATGAGAAGAAGCCGAGTTATATAGGTAGGGGAAGTGATTGTTAATAACTAATTTTGTTCAAGGTTAAGTAACATGTGAAGGTTTACCCTATTTTCTGTATATATGTTACGAAAATAAATCAACAAAATTGGCTTGTGTAAATGGAACAAATTTTATGTATTCGAAGGTAGAGCTAATAATGTATAGATTTTCAACTTTTCTTAACAGACGCTAAATATGTACAGCTGAAACTCATGCCTGACGTAATTGGCGTTCAGCAAACAGAACGCCATTATGTTCAGAAACATAAAACAATCTTTTATTGCAGCGCACAGTGCTAAGCAAGCCATCAAAAACTTTCTGACAACCTTTAACGTTCCTTCGAGCATTGTAGGCTATATACAATGTGATTAAATGGGTGATGTCTGGCTGGAACCACGGAAGATATTTTTCAAGATCTGATGCCTTGATAAATTTTCCAAAAGAAATTCAGGTTACATAGTACGTGAGGTTCAAACTAATTTGTTGGCAACAAAAATGAATTTCGAAAAAATTTAAGGCTGCTGGAACACACATCTGTGAAAGAACGATTAGTAATGATCTTCATCGTAAAATCATACATGATCTTTAAAAATCATACACTGGAGAATCGCCATTTAAAATTATGATCGCATACAAAAAGTAAATCTGAAGCACAATGATGACCTTTTGAACTAATTTTTCGGTTTGTAGAAAACAAGACAGATCGTTATGACCTTAGTGATCTCCCTCATATGTGTTCACTGTAAAAAATTTCACAGTGATTTCACGGTAAAATGTCTGGGAAGTTCGCTGCCAACAAAAAACCGTGAAAAAACGGTAAAACCTGAGGGTTAAAACGGTAAAAAACTGTGATTTCTTAAAAGTTTCCTAGCTCTAAATGGTAATACCCAGTGGAGAAATACAAGAGTTCTTGTGTCTCTCCACTTACAACACTCTTTTCGTCACCAGGTTATTCACTGTTTTCCTTTCTTTGCAGTTTCACACATCTTATTTGCACTAATCGCTTCTGATTTATAGTGGATTAGATGGTTGCATTGCTTGCCCAGTTCACTTAGGGGATAAGATAATTTTTGTTAAGGGAATCTACTACCCTGGACTACCCTTTGACTTCCAAATTTTACAAATGTCTTTTTTCCAATTTCTATTGCAACTAGGTGAACAAAAATGCATACAGATGTGTAAAATTGAATGCCAAACACATTTGCATCTATAAAATTTCTCGATTTTCGCATAAATAAATAATTTATTTCGCGATTATTATTATTATTAGAAAATACAAATCCTTGCGCAAAACCCTACTCACTCTATAATTTTCAATCTAGAAGCGTAATTTTGGTTTCATTCGACGCGGAAGGACTGTACCAAGACCGTAACGTAGGATTTTTTTTGATTTTCGTCCTAGAAAAAAGTTATAGGTACACATATCCAACATTTGAACAAAAGTAAATTTTTTTTTAGTTTTTTCCCAATATAAGTTTAGTTTAGAATTTAAATTAAACTTTGCTTTGCTACGCTGTTTCCACTGTTAAACTGCATCGAATGAGACCAAAATCACGCTTCTAGGTTAAAAATTGTAGAAGGGATGTGGTTTTGCGCAGAAAATATATATATATGTATATATATATATATGTTCGCCCAATCACTTCTTTTCTATCGCGAATTTCGAAATTTTTCATAAAATGAAATGTGTTTAGAATTTAATTTTACATATCGGAATTCATTTTCATTTACCTAGTTGCAATAGAATCCTGTAATCTGAGATTAAAAAAAGTATATTGAATTTGTCTTTTTAAAACACTTTTTTGACAAATGTAACCATAAATTTTTTCTAATCCAAAATTCAAAAAACTCCTACGTTACGGTCTTGGTACAGTCCTTCCGCGTCAAATGAGACCAAAATCACGCTTCTACGTTAAAAATTATTGAGTGGGTAGGGTTTTGCGCAACTATATATATTTTTCTAATAATCGCGAAATAAATTATTTTTTTTCACGAAAATCAAAAAAAATTTATAGATGCAAATGTGTTCGCAATTAAATTTTACATCCACGTGTAAATTTTCGTTCCCATCGGTGCAATAGAAATGTGTACAGTGAAGTTTGAACGAAGATGTCGGTCCAGGGTAGTAGATCCCCTTAAGCATATCTTGCGATATTGGCCCTAACTTATTATTCTTGATTGTCATTACGAAACGCCATTCGTGAATGTTTTGCGTAGTGGAAGCCTAAATGAAATTATTATAGTTTTAGGAAATTTCGGCCACAAACTTCCTAGCTATTAATACCTATTATGTTCAGGGCCTTCTTGCCAGACTTATGAGTTTCCATCATAGCGGCCTCTATGACAACGTGTAGCATCTCGCACCTCGGCCTTGGCGTAGGTCGAGCTTTATTTTCAACCACATCGATGAAATCACGACTGGACATCTTCTCCAATGGAATCTTAAATTCGTGAGCCCAAATGGGATTAATGAGGCCAGGTGAGGACGTCATCACTGAGCCTGAATCCAACACTGAACCATCTCAGTACTTGTAGATAGTTGATGCATTGTTGGGATCTGATGTTTTGTAGCAGCTTTTTTACCTGTGAAAAAATGAATATTTAGCAGTATGAATTAACATTGTCTTGACGAGATCCGGTCCCTAAAATTGAATAAAAATACAGCTACAATATAAGATAAAAATTTTCAAGTTAAAAACTGTAACTGCCCTTAACATTCATGTTTTTCATAGCTGCATCAGAAACTCATCCACTAGCTCTTCAAATAGGGAAATGTTCTATTAGCTACAATGAACAAGGGAAATGTAGCGACTTGTCGGGGGTTCATCGCCGAATTCCCAACTTTAATTTGAATACATTTCAACATTTTTAAAAATACTCGACTGTCCTAAAACTGGATGTATATATTTTAAGAAACATTTATTTAATCAATGGATTTCTGAATTAGTGGATTCATAGTAAAGGTAGCACTTCAAGTAACACTCATAAACTGTCAAAAAACCTTAATAATTCATTTCAAAATGCCAATAGGAATTTCTAGGCATAATATGCACACACTTACATAAATTAAGGAGAGAGTCCCCCCAGAAATTGGAAAATTGGGGGAAATAGATTTTAGCTGCTATAGGAGATGAAAGAGGTCAGGTACATCCAGTAAAAAATGAAGTTCGTACGTTCGCTCGTTCGCCCGCTACGGGGGTTTGAAGAACGGGGAGAGGGGAGAGGGAAGTGGTATATTATCATGTTACAACTCCCTCTTGGCTATTTCTTCATGGCGCGACGTTTGTCACGAGACTTAGTCCTGCCTTTCATTAATTTGCATTAATGAAGAGACCGAAATAATTATTCTCGGAATTTGAGGAATTGGCACACCTTCATGAAATCATGAAATACACGAGAAAGAAAATACACATGATAATACCCTCACTGAAACACAATTGACATAGGAAATTCACAAGCCAAGGTAATTACAATTAATCACATGAACACAATAATTGGAGGTACTCACCGATGTGAAGAGACCCACTTACACCAGCGCGCTTTTCTGTGCGCATCTGCCTCGATGAGAGCCTGCTTCCGTGGACAGGTGTGTAAAACTCGGAATGTTGATGCAAAAATTTTTATGATTACTTCGGTACATCCTATTCCACATCTATGAGGCGATCAAACAATTCATATCTTCTAAGGTATAGGGTACCTACGACTACCTCAATTACAATCCATCATAACACATCAACGGAACTAATGACATTGCAATTTACACGAGCGCTATCCTGACGATTTGGCCGGCCAACAACCCTCTACACTTTAACTACACACAAATACATGCCAAGATGAAACCTATTCTATTGTTACGTTTTCCAACAGCACAGGACACGTCACTCTAGATTGCGATCACATTCGCACTGGCATGGCATCAGTTCCGATTCCCTGGGTATTATCAGTTCAGAAAGTGCGCTTTTGACGACTGCATTCAGAGCTTCTCGTCGATTTTTCTACGGAGAAATAGGAATCCGCCTTTGTGCAAAGATTATAACATTTACCCATTACTTTGATTGTCAAAATCACGCTCATTTGTACATTTTATGTTTGATTCAACTGCATTAATTTTTTCATTATATGTATATGTTTCGAACAGCATCTCTTGTGAACAAAACAACTCTTACCCTTCCCAGCGATGTTTCGATATCTGTTTCCTTCGACCCTCGTGGTTATCACTAATCCCTTTTTTTCTGCAAAACAGACGGGAAATTTTTAATTATTGATTCACAAATTTTATTAAGTTTAACTTCATATATATATGCAAACATATTTCGACGCACGCTATATCCACGTATTAATTTCGAAGTGATATTTTTCGGTACAACTATATTTCAGCCCCCTCCTATTTATAACACGTACTCTCTCTGAGGATTCTCACTGTCACGAGAATAGGGTCCTGTCTCCTCCTTGTTAACATTTCATTAACAGGAAGATCAGGTTCTCGGAATTGAGGAATATCACACCTCCATGATATTACACAATACACGCAAAAATGCGAGAATGTATGAAGAACACAGGCATTGAGAAAAGACACACAAATTATTGTATACTAAATTTAGAGCGGTACTCACCGATGGTAGATGACCCACTTACGCAGCGCATTTTCTGAGCGCCCTCCGTGGTTTTACGATCGATCGCTTCTAATATTGTGGGACATGATACACAGGGAAAATATGCCAACATTTATGATTTCCAGCTATACCTCATACAAACATCAATGAGCGTACACACAATGAATGGTATTAGGAGTGATGCAAATTAAGTAATGGAATCAAACAGCATACGCCTAATCACTTACATTACATAACTATACTGTATTTTTCCCCGGGCTGGCCAGCCTTTTCCCGCATATTACTTACACTCCCAAACATAACATAAGTAATGCCTACAATATCTCAGCGCTCCCAGCAGCACGGGATGTGATCATTAATTCGACCTTCACGTTCATGAGCCGACACAACATCAGTTCAAATTACTGTCCTGGACACAGTTCAAGGAAATTTGTTGCTAATTGCCAGATTCGTAGCTCCCGGGCATTCCCCTTTCTGGTGTGCTCCTTATCCACAGGACTTCTTATGCACAAGCCTCCCTCCCGCCCCGAGACGTTGCAGCTAACTGTTACATTAAATTATTTCCACACGGGTTGGATTTTACTTTACTGCTCCGCGTTTTATTTCTTCGACTTCGCGCTCCGGCGTTGACTGCAGAACTACCTCTTGTTCCTCAGACGCCCCGCGTATTTTCTCGAGGGTTGTCCCCTCTCTCACATTCGACCTATAAGAATCTTAGGAACCTCGAAGCGTCCGCCTAATCTTTTCTAATTGGTAGTACCGCAGCTTGCCTTTTTTTCTTTCTTAGCCTCATTTTTCTCACGCTCAGCTCCTTCGAAACCGACCGTTGGTTTTCCGTCTCTCTCGGCTTAAGTGTCTCGATTTATGTTTGACCACAAGGCGACTTTGTTTTGCGCATGGGTAGGCATTTTTCCGAACGTCTAAAGTTTCCAAGGGCTCGCCCGAATGAAAAAATTGCTAACACCACAAAATAGACCCCTCCAGAAACAACACACAATGTAAACAGCCATCGTCCGAGCCCTTGCATCTTATCGCTCCATCTAACGTAGCTGAGTCCAAAAAAAACATACAGGCATGAAAACATACATGTTGAAGCGACCCTTCTGTGCTGCTGGGATTTACTGAGATATTTATAAGTAAGCACAAAATTTATTACACACAATAAAAATTGTTTTTTTTTAAATCCTCATTTTTTAATTCACAAAATTGGTTATTCTTAACAGATTCTCGACAGACATTACGCACAATTAAATTTTTTTTTTTTAAATCCTCATTTTTTAATTCACAAAATTGGTTATTCATAACAGATTCTCGACACTCACCGCACTACTGTCCTTTGTCCATAGCGATACCTAGAGCATTCTTGGGGCTGCCCTCTATTCTCATTCGACGACCAATAGTGTTCTCCGGAACTTCAGAAGTGCACGCCTACAACCCTTCTAATTAGTAGTCCTGAAGCTCGCTATCTCCTTATTTGCTGTGAGAGTGCTGTGACAAAAACGCGGCTTACCACGCCTTCTCTACGTCCGGCTTGAGATCTTTCTCTGTGAATTTCGACTCTAAATCTTTTCCCTATGTTTTTCTAACAACACTCCCCCCCCCTCCCGTGGAGACCGTATCCTGTAGTGTGGTAAGGGAATCTTTGCTTGCTAGTCTGTTCGCCTCGAGGGTACCTCATAAATTGTTTCGCCTCTCTCCTCAGGCTGACATCTACCCATAACACTGGCCAGGCCTCTCCAGAAAATTGCTCACTCACACTTTACACAAACTCAACACAGCACTCAAAGCACACAAACTGATGAAGCAACTCGCCCGCACTGTTGGAATACGTAATTTTCTATGTGTACTACAGTACGATACGAATATAGTGTTACAAATACCATATGCAAAACACCAAGCAAACAAATCAATTTAGCAAAAACACAATTTAGTCATAAAAAATTACCAATCTAAAAAACACAATCTAGTGCAATATTCCATAAATAATTATTCTCAAAAATTTCACAAATTAAAATGTTTCTTAATACGTTGTTATGTCGTCTTCTATGTCTACTTATTACTATATAATGATTTCAAGGGTCCTAGCTGACCCCACAAATAATATCGAAGAAAAATTGAGATTGTTTATGTCTACCTAATTTCCCTTTTTTTAGAAGATCGGAATATGGGGTTTCAAAATGCTTCTTCTCCTACAGTTTTCGAGCTACAGCGATGATATTAGTATCATTGAATGCGGAAAGACTAGGGCTTTCTCAAAATTCTACTTGTTTTTCAAAATTAATTTTTGTCCAAAAGTTATGACGCCATAAATCTGCATTTTTTCGCAAAGTTTGCTCTCGATTTTTTTTATTTTTAATTTAAAACTGGAAATTTGGGGGAAAGCATTGAAGCTTTTGGAATTTTAACGTCTTTCACATCCAATGATACCAAAATCATCACTGTAGCTTGAAAACTGTCGGAGAAGAAGCATTTTGAACCCCCCCTCTAAAATTTCGTTTTCTATGATTTCTCATTTTCTTTTCAAGAAAATTGCATTTTTTAATAGAAGAAAAACGATTCTAAATTGCATTTTCTATCAGTGTACTATATTTCATTGCTCTAGGTCCAATAACAAAAAAAAAGTCCGTATGGAGGACTCTCTCCTTAAGAGATATAAGAGGAGATTCATTCATTTAGTGAATGACAAAACTTATTTCATATTGAATTGCAAGTAAGAAACTCAACTACCAAGAATCAAAGGTTAGAATTCAAGTCAAGTCTGACTCTCCCTAACCACACAACAAGGGTGTTCCCAAAAGAGGAAGGCATCATTCAGTAAGGAATCAAGTGAAATGAAAATCTGTTGACAAGGTATGTCCCCACGCCGAGTGCATGTATATGAATTCGGAAGTAATTCGTGAAAACAGCTTGAAGTTAAAGAAGAAATTGATAGGAGCAGAAAAAAGGCGACAGTGAATCAAAAGTAGGCGGTATGTAACTAGCCAAAGAACTTGTTCCATTTGAACTAAAGGAAGGCCAACCAAACCTGAAGCTATAGAGGCTTCAAATCTCCTCTCCTGGCAGCACTGATATCAAAATACACAGTAGTTGATTCTTCTCAAGAGAAACATTAAGTACCACATAGCATGAATTTTCTTAGATGTAAAAAAATTGTGCCTAATTATATGACCTTGAATGCTCGCACATTCTTGTAAGCATTTGTGCTTCATCACTGAACATTCTACTTGTTTAAATCAAACATTAAAAATACACGTTAACCTAAAATATAACTATTTCAGAGCATGGGCGAGTGTACAAATTTCTGGTTAAATGAATTTGATGTCGCCCAGTCTTTTTACCTTGGCTTCTACCATTTTTCTGGTATCATGCTAGATAAACAACTGAACAAAGTAGCATAGCAAAGTAAGTAAAATAGTAGCATATTTCCATTCACATTTAGCCCACAAGTCAAAACGAAAATGAATTCACAGTTTAAATATCAAGGTTTTGTCTTGTAACCGACTTTTATTAATGCCAACAGCTTCCAAAAAAAAGTTAAATTGAACTCACAAAAACCAAAGACACAATTCCTAAGATATTTCTACGTATTCTATTTTCAAATTCATTCATGCTTTACTCATTTTCACATTGATTCGAAGAGAAGCAATGTGTAAAGTTTACTAGATAGCAAAAGTCTTTAAAAAAATTAAGATAGTAAATGCTTTGATTTATTCACAATTTGCCACATAAAAAAAGCAAGACTAAGCACTCAGTAATTAGCTAGACTTCACACATGCAACTTTAATTCTAATGAATTTGGTTGTGAAAGAATTGAACAAGAAAAATAGTCTCACTTTCAATTTGATATTTTTAATGGTATGAATTTAAAGAAGCAGTAGGAAAGCATAATCATTCCTAGAGTCTTTTTTGTAGCCTCAGCATTGTTTTTTTTCGAAAGAATTTCTAATGACGGGCAATTTATTATCCGACATTAAACCCAAAAATAATCATTGATACAAAGTTGTACCCCTTACACAACTAAATTTACTCACCCGAAGCACACCTCCAGAAATTCCTTAGCATGCAAATAAGAATCAGCCGAAGGTCATTCTCTTCAACAAGACTTAGGTCATTCCTTATAATTGCTGAGTGTTTATAACTCAATCATTAAATTTCTGAACCTGCCCAAGGAAATGAAAATTTGATGGACATGAAGGCTGTAATGAAAAAATTTGACAGATGCTTTCTCACAACAAATAAATAGAGAGACTTTCTGAATTCTCACGAGTTGTATGTATAAAAATAATCTCCTCAAATATCTAGACATCTTTCATATCACTCTACTTTAGTCAACACTAATATATTTTTTCTTGCATTGAGATCCTCTGATGGTCATTTCATCATAAATCCATATATTTCAATAGAGAACTTGGAGGCAGCAAGTGTGGCTTGGAACTCAATTGAAGTTTCATTCACAAAAAAATTGTTCTCGTGACCCAATGTTAATAGGGTCAGAAAAATACTACCCAGCTCCTTTAATCTTAAAATTATGGCTATAGTGAACACATCTTTTGAAGTATGAGGGTCAATGCTTAAAAGTCATAGTCCACAGATGAATAATTGGCCCAAAATAGGCTTTGGATAATGCCTCAGGTAATGGTGCTTGGGATTTATACCACTCAAAGGAAATGTCTTTAGTAATTCAAGATAGGTTTGACTTGAAACATATTCAAGCAGCATCACTTAGTTTTCTTAGGGGCACATATTAACTCAACAATATCCCAAAACAGTAGAACGCAGCACCAAGTGGAGCCTTGTGAATACATAACTTTGTTGCATATTATGAGTGCCATCAATCTTAGTGAGCACCAGTTTTCAACAGCATGCCTTCCTAACCTCTTTCCAGATGCGCTTACTTCACTGGGTTTACAAGTATTTTCTCCAAAGTATTGAAAAATTACCATTAATTTATTTAATTCCTAATAAAAAATTATTTCCAATAAAGTATAACATGAAATGTTGATACATCGTTTTTTTCTGATTCACCTCTGATTATAAGACGACCATTTCTTTAGTCAAACCAAATCTAAAACGAAAAGAGCAGCCCTAGTTCACAACACCCTCAAATAGGTCATGACCCAGACATGGAGGTAACCCAGGCTGAGTAACATGATATGACAGAACATTAAATACAGAATTTAATTGAACACCTCTGACATAGTTCACTCCTTTTGAAACCCCAACAAGATCTAATTTGTAACTTTGAATCGTTTTACATGGTCCAATAGTCCATGTAAAACGATTCTGCTTAAAATCTTGTTCTGAGTCAAGCAATACCTACAAAATATTTATGTGAATCCTTAACACACAATGATCCTGTTCCTCTGATCCTATTTCTGCCAAATTTAGTCCCATTTTTCTTGCAATTCTGAGGTCTTTTACCCAATATTCAATAGTAGTCTCCGACCCAAAATAGACGAAATTTTTTCCTGTTTATTGCAAAACCAGAATGGTATGATCAGCATTAGACCATAAACTTGAGCGAGGTATATTGCAAACTTCAAAAGCATCATGGTGGAGAATGAGTTCAAGAGAATCATTATCATGCTGAAATGAAGGATTTGACCTCTGGTATGTCATTTTCCTCAGCCAAGTTAACAACTACCCTAATATAAGCATATTCATTTTGGAAAGATGTTGATTCACACACTTTCTTGGCTTCTACACACAGGAATAAACTGAAAAGAATATTTTTTCCAGTGAGCATTACTTCTTAATTTGATTTCAAGTGGTTGAACATAATCAAAGATTTTTTCTAAAGTGTCGTTTTACACTTGAAGTCAGGGCTAAAATTTCCTATGTAAATGTAAACAGATCTGCTGTTATAAATTTTTTTTCAATTTTGTTAAACTTATCAACAGGAATGTCAGTTTTAGTTTAAAATGTGTTGATTACATTTGGTCACAGAAATGTGTGTCTTTGTTGGTGAATTTCAAGAAATTCTTCCAACAATATGATGGGAGTACTTATTTTGCCTGTAATTTGAGATAAAACAAAGTAAGGTTTCCATATAAAATCCTTCTGTATAATATCAAGCTAAATTTTCATCTCTATTTGCTATTTTTCCACCAGTCTCACTAGTATCAGTTTCATCTCTTGTACCAGAGACATCAAAGCTAAGTTCATCAGCTGAAAATGCTACTGAATGAAAATCAACACTGCATTCATTCACACCAAATGATATTTAATATTTTACAGCACCTGATCATGACAAAATCCACTATGGGCTCTTCAATGATGGCTTTCATAGCTAGAAATTTTTGAGAATAATTCACCACAATCTTTCATAGGGCACTTAATTATCTTACCATATTTTATACGGTCATTGAGATGTCAAAGCAGAACATTAAAATGAGAACAAATTTGATTGCTATGTTGTACCTTGCCCTACAAAAAAGTATGTGGAGATCTCTGATGCTCCACTTTGAATGCCATTAGATAAATTTTTTCCATGTCCTCCCAAAATATGCGCTTGGAATCCAGTATAAGATTTAAATTTTCTGGACATTTGTCACAAGAACATGAAATTGTAACATTGCACAAGTTTTCATGAAATGTAAAATGGCTTACATACTGTGCGCCCTCAGAGTGTATAAATAGCGTCAGCAGGAGACAGCGCGGTTCATTGTCGGTGCGCTGCCGTAGAGATCACATTAGAAAGAGTCATCACTGTCCAGTAGCAGACGCGTTACCATCACGGAGCACCTGTATAGATCACAGATGCATTGTAGAAGACTTGTACTAGCACCTATCGTCTGATCTCTCTGATTCTTGCCAACTACCAAGCCTGTATCTACTCTGAAGTACCAATAAACTATAAATCACGTTGCTGCTCGTCACTCACGAACCCCATTCGCGTAGTTTACGACCGGATGCTGAAAAGGTCGGAACATTTTGGTGACCCATGTATGGGGATACCACATCAAGAAGCCACATTAAAGATATCCACATTGCCACATTGCCACATTGCCCCATTGAAGAAGAAGACATCGAGAATTGATCTTCAGTTCTGCTGATCCGTGATTTTAAGTGTGAAGAGTGTCAGCCTGTGGAGTAACGTCGCGCAGTTATCACATTACTTCAGAGCATCGAGAAAAGGAAGAAAGACGTCAGCGCGGAAAATCGAAGTTCTTTCCAAGAAACACTTCGAGGGAGATAAAATCGAAGATCTACGCATCTACCCATCGTCATCTGCAACGAGAAGAGATCGACGAGAGCTACGAGAAGATCGACGGGATCTACGAGAAGATTGACGAGATCTGCACATCGCCAAATAGCAAGCTGAGTATACGCCGATAATGTTTGCTTGCTAATTAAATAAGCATGAGCTCAAATTAATGATCATTATAAAATTAATGAGTAGGAGTTAAGCAGTAATCACTCAGCAGTGCAAGCGCAGTGAGCATGCTGTTTCTTAGTAAGTAGGAGAGCCTTAACGCGGAAGCTGATTCCTGGTAGCCAGAGAGCGAGCAGCATATGCATTGCGAAAGCGCAGTAAGCGTGCGCGCGGAAACGTTGTGTGGAGAGGTAGTCCATTGTTCTCTGAAACAGTTAAAGGAAGTTGTAGCCATTGTCTCTAGCACCCATTGTCCTCTGGCGCCCATTGTCTCTAGCATATAAAAGTAAGCTGGAGCAGCTTACCTCTATTCAGAGTGGTGCCAGCCTTCACGTAATTAGTAATTAGCAATTAGCCTGTTCTAAGTCCACGGAAGTCCACTGCAAATGTGAGTTGAAATTTTATTGTGTGTAGAATAATATAAATTGCATGTAGAAAATTTTACTGTGTGGAGAACAATTTTTCTTAAAGGTAATCGGAGGTCTAAGAATATTGTGTTTTTATGTCGGGCAGTGACTCTGACGAGTACGAGTACATAAGAACCACCCCTTACGTGACCCGAGTAGGAAGAGTTTCAGTGCCTATTTTTTTCACGATGGCGACCACCACTGTCACCCCTGTAACTAGTACAGTTACTACCACAGTTGTCCCTGTCACTAGCTCAGTTACCACTGTGACGACTTCTGTTGTCGGTCCGATACCCAGTGTAGTAATTGCTGGACAGGATCTTCCCCAATACCGCGGTAGAAAACGTAGATTTGACCCTGACTTCATAGAAAATAAGTCGCTAGAAACGCACATAAAGAATGTGCGAGCTTATTTTAATATGCTATCCGACAACTCAGAGGAAGCTAAACTCAATCTATTGTTGCGAACTGCAGACAAGCGGGTTGGCGACTTTAACACCGTAGTAGCTTCCATAATTAGTGAAGGGTACGAACTGAGTTTCGAAGAAGTCGTACACCTGTTAGAAAATATTTACGTCTCGAAAGGCGAAAGGTCTTTGCACGCAGTTGCGTGTGACCTGAATAATGTACGCCTAAAACGTAATGATGCTTTAGCGAGTCAGTTTGTAGAAATATTATCCAAAATCCGTAAGCTAACCCACAGAATAATGACCAGCCCGGAGTGTTCGAACAGAGCCCACCCGTATGTAGTAAACTGTCCCGATCCTGTTGCTCTCGATAAGTATGTCGAGAATACTTTAATTGTTGCATTAGCTATGGCCATCATTAATCCCCTAGTCTCAGAAGATTTTTCCAAAAAACTTTTCAACAAACCATTTAATTCATCGGAAGAGCTCCTTCAGAGAATTGTAGCTGTAATTAGGAATTTTCCCGAAGATAAGCAAATCTTAGCGACTCGATCTGAGAGATCTATGGAAACCTATTGTGCAGAGGATGATGACCATTCATCCGAATCAAATTTTGATGCAGCCTATGATGAGGCCGAAGTGCATACCATGACAAGAGGCAGATTTCAAGGTAGAAGTAGGACGCGTAGACCCTACTGGAGACCCAATTTCCCAAGACCAACTTACCGTGCTAGACCTCATGTAAAATCTTTTGTTGATCGTGAATTAGGAACTCTAGAAGTTCAAGCATTGGAGACATCTTAAACAAAGCGTTGCTCGAATTGCTACAATCAAGTGTGCATCTGCCAAAACCAAGGTGTGTCGGAAACCACGGTGGCTAGGAAACCGACTGATTGGTACAAACCAGGTTCAAGTCAGACAGCCGCCGAGCATTCGCTGCGAGATGTAGTTTGTTTTCGTTGTAATAAGTTAGGACACTACGCAAGAGACTGTCGGTCCGGACGAGAGTATTTCAACAGACCAGGTAGGCCTGATCGTGTCCGTGCGCGAGGACAGTATAAAACTCGAGTACCAGAAAAAAGCCAGGTAGAAACTTACCAAACTAACAGTGGAAATGATTTTTTAGCGTAAGCAGTGGAAAAGATTTCATTGCCGATAGAAATAACGTCGATGATAAAACGGAAACTAAAATAACTATAACTAAGTGTGACTCTACGACAGTGATGCCCTGTGAACCCGAGGAGAATTCTGGTGTTGAAGATTCCCTCGTTAAAAATCCCGAGGAGAATTCTGGTGCTGAAGGTTCCCTCGTTAAAAATGTTGAGAGAGTTGATCCACTGATAAAATGTAAAAACAGATATGAATCGCTGGGAGAGGTGGAGTTAAGCGACTTGAGCGACTTAAACGCTCATGGCACTGATAATTATGAAAGCCATGTTACGGCGAACGTTTGTAAATACGAAGAAGATGAAGAGGTCGAAATTATAGGACAAAATGAATTATTTGTAATAAGAAAAAGTCATAAACCAATGATTGTGCTGAGAAAAGATGCAGACCTGTGGAATGCATTGATTGATTCAGGATCAGAGAAGTGCCTAATCAGCTACCACAGAATTAATGAGATAAGTAATGACGTGAAGCCAAGTTCTCTGACTATAAAAGGCGTTAACGCTAAAAGTAATGTCGAAGGCGAGGTAGAGCTTGTCCTAAAGTTAAAAAACGGAGTAAGTTTAAAGACAAATGCTCTAATAATTAAAGATGGTATTTACAACTATGACGTCATTATTGGACGTGATTTATTGGACAAGAATGCCGTTGTAGACTTAAAACAAAGATGTTTAATTATCAAAGACGAGAGAATTCCCTTTGCAAAGGTAAAACGAAGAAAAAAGAGAAAAACAGAGTGTCTCGAGTATTTAATAGAGAATACTGAGTGTCTCATGGCGGACACGATTACGTCCAGAGCTAAGAAAAAAGTCCTAAATAAGCTAAGAGAGAAGAGGACGTGCATTGCTGAGAAAGCAAGTGAGGAAGTAAAAAGGGATGGTAAGAGAGAAAACCAGCCTGTTCGAGGCGTAGTTGCAGTTACCAGTTCCCACAAGCCGTTAAGAGTTCATACTCGACGCGTAGAAATTGCTCCCAATGTAATTTTGAAACATGTTGGACATGTTGGAAAGTGTAAAAATGGAGAATATATAATAAAGAAAGCAACTTTAAAAGAAGGCGTTTGTGTCGCCGAAGCAATTGTGAGAGTTAACAATAGGAGAAAGATTCCGTTGTTATTAATTAATAGCTCCGACAGAGCGATTGTCTTACCGGAGAACGCAATTATAAGTACTTTAGAAAAAGTGGAAAAGGATCAAGTTGAGTCCGAAGTTTACTTGTCAGATGTACAAGGAGAATTAAAACAAGGATTAAGTACCTTTGTGCAGGCAGCTGGTGTTGTTCAGGACAGTCATTTAGATGTCGATAATAAAGACACTAATAGTCAATCTGTCGGGACCACAGGAGTTGTTGACAAAGAGTACGTTTCTGATTCCAAAGAAATCGGCCGTGGTCGGCGGAAATTAAATAATGATGATATCAAGTGTAATGATGACGAAATGAAGCCGGAATTGCTGAATTTGTTGAATAACTTCAGAGACGTTATTACTATAGACAATGAATCGATCTCGGCTGCTGCGATTAAACCATACAAAATACGTTTGAAACCTAACGTGGATGTTGTAAATGTCCCTCCCTATCGTATTGCCCACCGTTACATGGAAGACTTGAAAGTCGTTAACGAAAAAATGTTAGACGATGGAATCATTAGACCATCGATTTCAGCTTATAATTCGCCGATAATTGTAGTTCATAAGAAAGATGGAACTATACGTCCGGTAGTTGATTTTCGCAAAGTAAATGAGGTAATTCATGAAGAATCCTTCCCGCTGCCGAGAGTGGACGAGCTTCTCTATAGTTTAAATGGTCAAAAGTATTTCTCGAAATTAGATCTTAGGTCAGGATACCATAATATTACACTGACCGATGAGAGTAAAGAAATAACAGCATTTACAGTTGGTAGTCGAAAATTCGAGTTTAATAGATTACCATTCGGTTTAAAAACCTCACCTGCATATTTCCAGTCAGTGATGACGCAAACGCTATCTCCTGTTCTAGGAAAACTATCTTTCGTCTTTATGGACGACGTGCTCATATTCTCAAAGGAGAAGGCACAGCATCTTGCAGATATAAGAGTTGTACTTGAACTATTAAGAAACGCTAGATTGTCAATCAAGAATGAAAAATGTGCTTTCTTCGAGAACGAGATTGAATATCTCGGACATTCCATTAGTGGAATGGGAACAAGAAGCACCGGTACTGACAAAGTAAAGAATTTAGAAATTCCAAAGAATGTTAAACAATTACAGTCATTTCTAGGACTAGTAAATTTCTTTCGTAGGTACATAAAAAATTTTGCGAGTATCGCAAGCCCGCTCTATAATCTTCTGAAGAAAAAGGTCGATTTCAATTGGACACAAGATTGTCAAAGCGCTTTTGAAAAACTAAAGGACGAACTATGTGAAAATACAATCCTAAGTCATCCAAATTTCGATCAAAAATTTCATCTATTTTGTGATGCATCAAATGTTGGCATAGGAGCTGTTTTACTCCAGTCATCTACTGATAAAGTTCGAAACATGAGACCGGTCGCATTTTTTTCTAAAACATTGAATTCCACCCAACGACGGTACTCAACTACGAAAAAAGAGATGTACGCCATAGTTGAAGCGTTAAAACACTTTAAATATCTTGTCTTAGGATATGATCTGGTCATATATACCGATCACAAGCCGTTAGTCCCTTTATTTTCAAAAAAATTGCCCGAAGATAACACGCTCGCTAGATGGAGTATTTATGTGCAAGCCTTTGATGCCAAATTAAAATATTTTTCTGGTAAAGCGAATAGTGCCGCCGATGCATTAAGTAGATTAAATCATGACAGAAATCCTTTAACAGAAAAAGAACTGTCAGCATGTTCTGATTTAACCCCAGAGGTAGAGACTTTTCCCGTTGTAACCAGGCTGCAAGCCGTTGCTGCGAGTAGCAGGTGTAACAAGCCTGTGACTGAGGGAGAGTTCGAGGAAACAATCCCAGGAAGTGATGACGGAAGAAACAACAACAGTACTGCTGAAAGCCCCAGACGTGAACCCAGTGACTTTAATAGCAGACAGACAACGAGCTTATGCAGACTGGATAGAGTTAATACGACTACAGACCATTCAAGTATTAATGACAACTGGTCGCTGGACGAATTTAAACGTGAACAAGATCAAGATCCCTTTTGTTCTGAAATCAAGAATGCCCTAGAGAATGCAACTAAAGTTTCTAATACTGACATGAATGAATTTCTGATTATGAATGATATTTTGTATAAAAGACGAAGAATTGACAACAGACCCAGTACCATTCTGACTAGTGTGGTGCCATATACTCTGCTGCACCAGACAATTCTTTTCATCCATAATTTATCCCACACTGATTTAAATCATACCTTGTTTAAGTTTAAATTAAAATATTTTCATCCGTACGAAAGGACAATTACACGCAAAATTGTTGAATCGTGTGACACCTGTAAGATTCTAAAATCACGAATACCGACGCCTATTAAAATTCTAAATGCTCCAATTGGAACACGATGTTTTCAAACGGTCAGCGTGGACTTCTACGGTCCATTACCAATGACGGACAATGGTAACAAATATATTCTTGTGATTATCGACTTTTTTTCCAGGTTTGTCAAATTATATTCGACTAGTGACCGATGTACAGAGACTGTCACAGATTGTCTGTGGAATTTTTGCTGTCTGTTCGGTACCCCAGACGTGTTGTTGTCCGACAACGCCCTGGAATTTAAATCATCTAATGTAAAAAATTTCGCAAAAGGACTTTCTATCTTAAAAAAGGAAGTTCTGGCGTATTCACCTTTTTCAAACGGCATTGTTGAACGATGTAATGGTAAAATTCGACACCTGCTCAAGCTATATCTAAATTTTCTTACTCATAATGAGTGGGATAGCTTGCTGGATATTGTAGAGAATTCGATTAATAATAGCTATAATGAAACATTAGGAGATACACCCGCATACACGGTTTTCGGTAGAGATACGTGTGTTTATATCAGTTCTACTAATTTAGAAGAATTAAATGTTGCGACTTCATATGAAGATGTTCAAAAACAAAAATTTACCGAGTCATCTGTTGTAGTGAACAATATTAGAAATGCGATCATTAACGCCACAATTGAAAGAACTGCCTATAGAAATATGAAACGTCGCGATAAAAATTTAAAAGTGATGGACCGTGAACTAGTAAAAAATCATGCCAAAAAACATAAATTACAGCTGAATTTTTTGGGCCCTTGCATTATTGAAAGACTAGGTAAAAGTTATGCAGATATTAGGGTCGGTAACAAGATTATCCGATCAAATTTAAACCATGTACTGCCTTTAGATAAGTTAAGAAAGTAAAATTGTCAATCTAGTTAGAGCTGTTCATTCCTTATATTCTGAAAATGCCATTCCATATATGTATTTCAATGGTATTTAGTTTGTAAGTTCGTTCTATGAGTTCTTAGCCTGTAAGTTCGTTCTATGAGTTCTTAGCTTGTAAGTGCGTTCTTTGAGTTCTTAAGACTTTATGTGTGTCTTGCTCTAGGAAATATTTCTGTTGCGCAAACACCTTCAGCCGAGATGATGAGCTGAGGATGTTGTCATACTATCGTTGCGACATAAGAGTGTGCTCATCAGGTCGTGAGCTAGAATTGATAAACTTAGGTGCAATCGTGAGATGTCGACACGAGAGCGCGAGTGCGAAGCCTGCGAGACCTGTATCGCACCTGCCGCAAATTGTTTGAAAACAATGCCGGCAGTGTAGTTGGAATGTATGTGTCTTGATGAGAGGGAAGGAAGCGTGCCTTAGTATGAAATCTCAGTATGAAATCTTAGTATGAAACGTAAATTGTTTACTTTAGACTTGGGGCCATGCTAATAAGCTGTATCGTTTCTTTTCAGATTCCTGGAGCGATTCCTGAACAATTCCAGGACAGTGCACACTCCGATTTACAAGATACACATACACTTTGAACCTTCAATTAGTACTTGGTAGCGTACTTATCTAACATCAATCAATCAATCAATCAATCAATCAATCAATCAATCAATCAATCAATCAATCAATCAATCAATCAATCAATCAATCAATTAATCAACTCGTCAATCAACGATTAATGCCATTGTAATAAGCAAATACTTGCTGTTCCACCTAAGGTTAGCGTTCAATACCACAACGCTAGACTTCCACTTTTTATTCTGAATACGTAAATCCCGATGTGCACCGGAGTAAATCAACTGTGGCAACCGCAGGAAACAACAATAATCTTCGGAATAAAGATACGAAAGGAAGTATTACAAGAAGCCTGCTGCAAATTTCGAGTCTTCCTGAACCTCGAATCCCCGTTGCGTACTCGAATTAAAGTCTTTGAATCGGGAGAACCCGTCGAACTTGTGTTCATAGTCAAAATTGCTGCTTTCCCAACCAATAGCCAGTGAGGAATTACTTTTTCTACATCAACATTTATAAAGTCATAATTTATTCATCACACTTATGTGATTAAATTAAATCCTTATTAAAATAAATCACAATTCTAATCCCCGCATTGATAGCTGCGTTCTGGCCCGCTAAGATGGGCAATAGGGTGTCAAATGTTAATGTCGATACCATCCTAACCGCGATAAAAGCAAATAATGGCCAAATCTCGGATGAACTTATCCGACACACTGAGGAAACGAGAGTTGATCTCATTCCTGACCAGTTAAGCGACATAATGTTGCTTCTTTACACAGTAATTACCATCATCCTTGCGGTGATGATTATTTATATAAAACGGGATCTACACAAGGTCATTAGCCGACTTAGTGGTGAGGACGTCGCCTTGCGTCGAACCGCTTTAAAAGAAATCTGTAACGGTCCTAGGCAGATCCCTTCAGTCTCACCTCAAGTTAGCGTGTAACATTACAATTCTAGGCTCCCACATTTTGTATTTGAATACCATAGATCTAAATATCATGTTCTGATATTCCAATCTCCCGCGGAGTAAGAACCCTCCATGTCTTAGATTATCTCTATTTTATATGCTGTATTTTAAAAAGTTCTATTATATACGGATTCTGTTTTTGCTGTCGATATTATAACCCTTTTTGTTGTTTTACTCGCCCTATGGAAATGTTTTGTTCATCAGTAGTTCGCGAAGGGCGAGAACTTTTTGATAATTCGAAGAACCATTTTAATTGTAACGATTGAAAAGCAGAAAGGCAGAATAACTACTTATATACTCATCATGTAACGATCACTTGCGAATTTAATTGTATTAATGCATTTATCGGAGAGTTTTCATATTCAAAGCATTTTTCAGCAGCGTGCCACGAGAAATGTAACGCGAGAAAAATGTGGCACGAGATAGTTAAATTCTGGTATTGAAATCCGTAGATTCTTCTCTATCATTAAATTATTATTAATTAAAAAACTATTAAATCTCTGTACGGATTATGTATTCTATTCTATAGATTATTTTGTTCATGTACTCACGTGAAATATTGAGACGAAGTATTATATTGCGAACAAAAAACCAAATTGCACGCTTGTGGTTTAGTTGAGTTGAATTAAGTTAATTTGAATCGTAGGACGATTCGAACTTGCCATTTGTAGTATTGTATTGTCTTGTGTATTAAAACTTATATTCTATAACTTCAGTTGATTTATTCAGTACGCGTTTTGATGTTTGATTTTGATATTTTGATATGTTAAATTGTGCGATGTATCTTTTGTATCCGAAATATTTGAAGTATCCACGAATTCTAAAAAGCAATTGATAAATAACTTAATGATGAATGAACAAATTGTTTGAGCTAAGTGCGTAGAGTGATTATTTGGTTGATTTTGGATTCTAAAATCTAGTAGTGAATTAACACTATAATGTTTAACAAAATGTAGGTTGCCGTTGAATTTTGTTGTCTTCATGCTTTGCTACAGACAGAAAAAGCCATACCTGCCTACCTCCGTTCATTATTTGGAAGCCTTTAGTGTCATACATTCTGATCTGCTCGAATTGACTTGACGGATTGTAAGATTAACTGATAGTCAAGGGAAAATCAAAGTTAATTGAATAACATTTAAAAATTTTTATTGTCATAAAGAAATTTTAAGTATTGGGGGGAGCATTATGTGCGCCCTCAGAGTGTATAAATAGCGTCAGCAAGAGACAGCGCGGTTCATTGTCGGTGCGCTGCCGTAGAGATCACATTAGAAAGAGTCATCACTGTCCAGTAGCAGACGCGTTACCATCACGGAGCACCTGTATAGATCACAGATGCATTGTAGAAGACTTGTACTAGCACCTATCGTCTGATCTCTCTGATTCTTGCCAACTACCAAGCCTGTATCTACTCTGAAGTACCAATAAACTATAAATCACGTTGCTGCTCGTCACTCACGAACCCCATTCGCGTAGTTTACGACCGGATGCTGAAAAGGTCGGAACAATACCGTGCAAATAACTTTGATACTTTTTCACAGAATGGACAATTATAATGGTGCTTCAGACTAGCCTTTCCGCAGATTTTATTCTGTTTTTTGTCATGTATTTTACATTATTTGAGAATCCTCTAATCAACTCACAATTAAGTCTATCTGTATGGTGTATATGTTTCCAATAAATGTCATTGCCGGTGAATCTACTCCTGTTTTCTGATTTGAGTTGACAATCTTCAGCATTTGAACTAAGAAAAGCAGCATGATCAAAAAAGGTTTAGTAAATATGAACAACCACAGATCTATTTACAGCCAAATTCGTCAAATTTTAAACTTGAAAGGTACATTGGTAGAATTTAGAAACGATAATATTGCTCATCAAAATTCTCATTAGACTTAGTACCTATATTTATACTATATGTGTGAGTAGATTAACAATAACATAGCCTGTGTTGTACGATGATCACCGCTAAACGTCAGATGAATTAAAACCCCAACTCATAAAGTCTATATGCCGACTGCTAATATAAGAGAAAAAGAATTTCAAATTATCAAATGCTGATGATAAGAACAAAGCAAAATTACTAGAATTCAATAAAAATGTGATTTCAGTATTGATTTCTCTCGCGCACAATTCCACCCGCTGTTCAACTTGACGCGCAACCACACTTGCTTTGGGAAATGAGTTCCAATACTCTTCACACGTGGTAAACTTCTCATCGATTAATTTACCAATACATTTCTTGCAACAAAACATTTGTATACAAACTCTTTTATTTGTATTTTATTATTTTCATTAGAGCTGCCTGAATTAAGGACGAACAGTGCAATGATGGGAAAAACACCTTCTAACCAATTTTTTCGAACGGATATTTCAATCTTTAACGTTTTAGAGCCTAAATTAACACATCTAGAGTTAGTGTAAGAGAAAAACACAGTTAATGTAATCAATCAATAACTAGAATGATCATTCGTGTTTTCACTATGAGGAGGAATGTTTCTAGATATTGATTATTAAGTTAGTTCTTACATGTTTTTTTTATTGCATGAACAAAACATACCTCATGGAGTTCATGGTAACTGATCAAAATTTATTCAAGTAATTTAAGCTCAAACTGAAGTAAATTTGTTTAATGAAATCCATTGATTTGAAATCTACTTGTTGTTACCTATTACGCTGTTCTACCGTAATTGGATTCAGACCAGGTGTTTTACTGAACAATATGCCTGACGGTAAAATACTGTGATTTATTCGGTGTTTAAGCGTAAAATTCACGGGAATTTTTTATAGTGATAGGAAGGACAGAACAAACCACACTCAAAAAAATACCTCTTCGACTACGAAACAACAAGGGGATACGAGAATAATGGTTCAGGAGGGACTTCATTTACTATTACATGGCAATTGGAAATAGTCGCCAGGGATAAAGCTAAACATATTAATATTTTGGCAGATAATTATTTAGTGGAAAATGCGCTGCTAAACCAGATCATGGATCAAATGCATTTTTCAACAGTTAATTGAAAAATGGTTCCAAAGCAACAGCGTAAAGATAACAACCAGACTTTGTCAAACAGCGGATTTGAATTCCACAAAAAAATTAATGTGGAAAACTCAAAAGACAAATTTAAGTTCGATAACCTTCCTCTATGAAATGAAGGTGTTTACGGTACTGTCGAACAGTGGTTCATATTTAATTGAAATCTTGCAAGGATCTCGTGAAAACATTCATGAACCCTGCAAGAACTGAAAATGAAAATGAAGGTGCTGTTACTAATTGCTTAACAGATTTTCTTTCAAATGTGTAAATGCTGCCAGTAAGGTAGACAATGTTAGATTCCTTCAGCTATCGAAAGGTTTTCGTGACTCATGACTCTCGTGCCCACTTTGCTTATTTCAGTTTTGATGTTTTCCACCCAATCTCTCCTGTGCCTTCAGTTCCTCTCCTTTTTTAACTTACTGTTTTTATTCTCAGGGTCTCCAGTGAACGAACACACCATGTGCATGAATCCTCCGTTTTCTACATCCCTACTAAATGATCCCTTCTCTTCGCTATCTTTAGATCACCATTGTTGAGGTTAAGGAGTCTTAAGGGGAGAATACCCCCAGAATGGCGTTGTTTCTTGAGATACTGATTTTAGCTGCTATTGGAAGGGTATGATATCAGGTACATCCTGTAAAAAAATGAGGTTTGTACGTTCACTCGTTTGCCCGCTACGGGGATTTGAAGAATGGGGGGAGGGGAGTGGGAAGTGGTATTTTATCATGTTACACCTCCCCCTTGGCACTTTCTTCATGTCTTGACGTTGTTATGTCATCTTCTATGTCTCTTTATTACTGTTTAATTATTTCGAGGGTCTTGGCTGACCCAACCAATAGAAGTAAAAAAAATTGAGATTGTTTATGTTTACCTATTTAGCCTTTTTTTGGAGGATCGGAATGTGGGGTTTCCAAATGCATCTCCTCCTACAGTTTTTGAGCTATATTGATGATTTTGATATCATTGGATGCGGAAAAACGTGGGCATTTCAAAAAATTAAATTGGCGGTTCAAATTTATTTTCGATCAAGAGCTGTGACGTCATAAAGTACGTAATTTTACGAAAAAATACAAGCCATAAATTTTTTGTTTTTTCATTTCAAACTAAAAGTTTGGAGAATATTGTTGAATGTCATGTTGATTTTTGGAATATGCAAGTCTTTCCACATCTAATGACACCAAAATCATCACTTTTACTCAGGAACTGTCGGAGTAGATGCATTTTGAAAAAAAATCGTTTTCTACGAATATCTCGTTTTCTTTGAAGAAAATCGCATTTTTTCACTTCTATAAAAGATTTCAAATTGCATTTCCTATCAGTATTCAAAATTTCATTGCTCTAGGTTCAATATAAAAAAATTCTTCCTAAAAGGGTATTCCCCCTTAAACTGCCATTAATAAAAATTATTATATAAACGTGTTAATGCCTTGTATGAAGATTTTCCCCCTGATTGAGTATGAATTCTGCGTACTAGAAAAACATTCAAACTCAATATTTCATTCACACACGTCTGTATTAGTCGAATATTTTGTGTAGCTCTCATAGCTTTGTACACTAAATATATTAGAGCAAAAGCTTTCTGTTGAAATACTTGTTCCACATCTTTGTGTCTAGAAGGTTTCTCAAGTTTCGTGTCTATACTTTATGAAATGGAAGAAAACTTAATAATAGCGATATTCATGAAAACTTACAACTTTTTTTGAATGATCTTTTGCAGCTTTGGCGACTTTGGGTTGCAATATGGACTGTTCCGCCTGGTTGTCCTTGCTACCCACGCTTCACTGGCACGACGGCAGCCTCCTCAACCTGTGCGAGATCCAGTATCCAATACTGTCTGTTGCAGAGCCAAGGGACTGTTTCGTCATGGACTATAATAAAATAAACATCTTCAAATATCGATGTGACGCACAGCCTTCCTCTTTCTACGTAGCTTGTCAAACTTTTGAGTGAGGACATGATCAATTAAGTCACTCTCCCTTGTAGTCAAAGCTATGCAAAACGCTTCTTCCCCATTAAGACGTGCTGTAAGAATGATTCAAGTGAAATAGTAAGTGATCATGTACTGCACTTTACTATAGTCAACGTATAATTTCAGAGGTATTGTACCGATCAAAAAATTCAAGGGATATCCTACTGCTTTAATATGACATGTAGAACGTAGAAGATTCACAAATATTTTGAATGCGACTTTTTTGAGGCACGGAATAATTAAAATGTAGAATATGATAGATTCAGAAATTATGTTACTTATTAGGCAATAAACTTTAAGAAAAATACCTTCAAACTTAAGTTTTTTTGAAACATAATATTAAAAAACTAGCATTAATTATTGGTGTGAGTCGAAAAAGGGTGCGAAAAGAAAAGTGAATCTATTTTTTAAGAAAATGTAACATAACGCTAGGAAAACCATTGTAAATTTTTCGACTAATGTTTTAAAATTGGTAAAAGCGAAGCTGATGAACTCAATATGGATTCTACTCATTACTTGAATTACCTGGAGTGAATTTGCGAAAATAATAGTTTGTTCCTACTCTGATTTCCTTGATTGTATAGAGAATTTAGAAACAAATTAAATGGAATGATATTGTTCAAAATATCGGTGATGTTATACAAAGCTCATTTAATATCTCCCACCGCCCCAGACTTCATCAATCATTCCATTTCTACAGGAATTTTCTTAAACTGTTAAGAAATCACTCGAGCAACTCCCACTTTTAAAAATGACAGTAAAACCAGCCTTGACAACTGAAAACCCGTTTCTTCTATCCTGCAAATGTTAGCAAAAATATTCGAAAAAGTACAGGGAAGTTGCCAAAAATGAATAGATGTTAAATTCCAAAAACCTTTTAAACACATGAAATAGAACATCCGTAAGGACAGAATTCAGTTTTTTCTTAAGTATCTAGTATACTCTCCAAATAAGCAACCAGGGTGCGTGAGCGAAGGAACATGGCATCAAGAAACATGGCACAACTGACACTTCAACAACGCAAGTTCTTCATCGAAGAAATGATGAAAATTGGATCCAACGTCTAGACTCGGAGGAATTTTTTTTGAAATACCGATTCAAACCTTACAAAATAACAATTCAGAGTAACTTCCAAAAGTGGCGATCCCAGTTTGTTGTGAGAAACAATAATAGAGAAAGGTATTGAAAAAAAGTTTCTGAACGCATAGCAGAAAAGTTGTGTACCTGTTTAACACAACACACCAGACAGTTGAATCGTAGGTCCAGAAAAATAAAAATGAAAATTTAACTCTTTCCGTTCCAATAATACCAGTTTTACTTCCCTGCTACACCTTTTCACTTCAAATTAATGCAAGTCAAGTTCAAATTAATCCAAGTCAAGTTCAATTTAATCCCAGTCAAATTCAAATTAATCCAAGTCAAGTTCAAATTAATCCAAGTCAAGTTCAATACGCAGGTGGTGAAGTAAAGCTAAAGCTAAAGTAAAGTAGAGAAGTAAAGTACAGTGAAGTAAAGTAAAGTAAAGAAGTAAAGTAAAGTAGAGCTAAAGAAGTAAAGCTAAAGCTAAAGCTCACTCTGACGGTACGAGCTGCGCGCCCCAGAAATGCAGCGCGTTATCAGTGAAGTCAAATCCCAGTCAAATTCAAATTAATCCAAGTCAAGTTCAAATTAATTCAACCCTAAGTTGAGTTAAGAATTGACATAATCACTCGTTTATTTGAGCGTTCTTTGTGTTAAATACGAGTATGTATCTATTGGACGTGATGAGCAAGAAAAACGCTTTTCCTTTCAGCAACGAATTCGTTAAATTTCTGCAATATGGAAACAAGCTGTCGTAAAATGTGGTAAGTATTAAGCATCAGGAGACAGAGTGTGATTTAGATCTTTGGATGGAGTAACAGATAGAAGTCAATTTTAATAACTTCGGTTAAAGTTGTTTGACAATTCTAAATTAATGGCAGTATGTACCCATTCAAATATTTATGTTCTGAGGTAATTTCATGTTACACATACACAATCATATAGTAGTACCGAGGATTTATTTACACTCACATAGAGATTTATATGCGTGAAATTCCACTTTATCACATATATGAAATCATATATGCATGCAAGCTGCAACTACAAAAGATTACAATTGGACGATAGGTAGATTTAACCTTTAAAAGAAACATAGCAACGAAGTCTGTTTTTGCTTGTTAAAACGATTTTTGTATCTATCTGTTACTCCGCTCAAAGATCTGAATCACGGTTTGCCTCCTGATGCTGGATACCTACCACATTTTACGACAGCTTGTTTTTATATCGCAGAAATTTCATGTATTCCTTGCTGAAAGTAAAAACGTTTTTCTTGTTCATCACATCCAATAGATAAAAATTTAAAACAAAAAAAGCTCAAATTAACCAGTGGTTCTGTCAATTTTAAACTCCACCTAGGGTAGGATTTATTTGAATTTGACTTGGAGTAATTTGAACTTGACTTGGATTAAATCGAACGCGACTTGGATTAAATTGAACTTTACTGAATTGATTTGAAGTAAAAAAGGTGTAGTCTTGAATGTTCCGACACCACTAAAGAAGGTTTTTGATATTTTTACGATAAAAACTGCAAGCATTTTACGCTCAGGAAAAATATCTGCAGTTTCAAGCAATATGAAGCATTCAACAATGTTTGTGCATTTTATTAATTAAATTAAATAACTACTAAAGTTTATCATTGATGGCTTAGTGATAATTCCCGGGACGAACATTTTAATGTCAAGTTTTTCGTAACTGTAAAATGCTCGCAGGGATTATTTTAAAAATAACAAAAAACTGCTTTAGTGGGGTCGGAACTAACAAAACTAGCGCTAACATCAGCACGCACGTGGTGACCAAAAAAACACCCTATATAGCATTGATTATTCTTACACAATAAAATGTCAAGTGTCTCCTTAAACAAATAAAAAAATTTGGGCATTTACTCTGCATAATTTCTTCTATGTTATTACAACGTTCAATTGAGTATTGAACAAATAAAATTGGTCGTCCGTCTTGGTTGGTTGTTCTGTCTCCCTTTCAAGCTCTTAAATTATGCTTAATGATCGTATCTGTGATACGAGTTTCATCAGTGTACAAGTACAAGAATATTTTAATCGCGTGTTCTCTTCGGACGAATATATTTCATTATGATCCACTTCACATCTGGAAAATTTGTGTAAAGACAATACCGAATCCCGTCATTTATGAAGTGTCGTGTACACCATTATACAGGGTGTTTTTTTATTACTTTGAACAAACTTCGAACTTAGGTACAAAAACTCAAAATAAATCGATTTTCATGAATGACAAAATGTCCAAAACTCTTTAGTTTTCGAGTTATAGTTACTTGAAGAATATTAGAACTTCAAGTAGGGTTGCACGCGCGCACCATTTTTAGCGCTACCTTTGATAGTTAAAGAGGTTTTTGGGCCCCACTAATGTAGTATTTTTGTAATTTCACAATGAAATTTGCGTGAACACGTTTTACAAGTAAGAATAAATTGTCCTAAATGAGTAATTATCAATTATTATCATGTAAGCTAACCATTAATCAGGAAACATCGCAGGACACAGGTAAAAAACATAATCAATACAAACTTTAATGTAAGAACTTTAACGCAAGAACAAACTTGAATACAGTTTTATTACAACAGTTACTCGAAATGGCCTCCATGAACTTCAACACATTTACGACATCTAACAGCCAGTGAGCGCCTTACAGATTGCAACACGCCAGGCATTTCCGTAATACGGCCAGCTGAGTTCACAATGCGTAAAACCAGATCCTGTTCCGATTCAACAGGAGTGGCATACACGAGGTCCTTCATGGTTCCCCACAAGAAGAAATCCAGTGGCGTCAAATCACTTAATAATTGGTGTGCGGCCCAGTTATAACATGCACTTCTAAACATGCTTTGCGACGCCATAACTCGAAAACTAAAGAGTTTTGGACATTTTGTCATTCATGAAAATCGATTTATTTCGAGTTTTTGTACCTTAGTTCGAAGTTTGTTCAAAGTAAAAAAAACACCCTGTATATGTGTATACAGTATACATATATATTACTGACATGTGTCTTCAGAGTAGGTAAAGTAGGCAGTGCCAACCCTGAGAAGCATAGATAAGCATCAAAAGTTATTTCAATTACTAAGTATCCACAAATTCAACGAAATTACTAGTTGATTCAATTATTATGCACAAAATCCCCAAAAGTATTATATACATGTATAGATAAGGTAGGAAAGATTTGCACACTGCCTTTCCTTCTCTGTGCCTACTCTATGCAGAGTAACAATGCAGAAAAGGTGTCATATTATTGCTCAACACAATGTTATATCTAGGATATAATAGGCGAAATTGTTCTACTTTTTCGTAGGGGCCTGACGTTTTCGGGGCGTTTTGTTTACGAATGAAAGCCACTTTTAGCTTCTTTATGTGTAATATGATACTGTCTTTCTTTCCCGTCTGCATTTTTACTATGTATTTGATACTTTCTTATTTTAATAAACGTCCATGTTCTTTTCATTTTGTATTTTTGTTGCTATTTGGAACGTTTTCAGTAAAAATATTGTAATATAGCATAAATGAAACAATCATTACAGCTGAGAAAGTGCATTGCTTTCAGTTACAACATGTGTGTGATTAAGTGAAGTTTTTGCTAATGTGTTATTGCTTTCACTGCAGCTCGTTTACTTTATATTTTATTTTTTCATGTGTCCCAATACCGATATTGATTACCTTAAAAATTTCCAAATGTTTCTTATGAAGAAGTAATTTACTATAAAATACCGGGAAACAGATGCTATTTCAGTTTTAAAACTGTTAAAACATAATTATAAAAATCTCCATTTCAGCGTATGCTTACTAAGAAACTGGGGAATGATCAATGTATTATATATCATAACTTATAGATTAGAAATGATAATGATTACAGCATAACTCCAGGTTTCTGCAAAGACTAGTCATTATCAATCAATACAGCAAAGTATAACGAGAAGAAAGACTAGAAAAGATCGTTATAAGGAACCACTGGTATAGAACATAGACCCATTAAGGACAGCGTCCCCCCAGAAATTGGAAAATTGGGGGGAAAAAAGATTTTAGCTGCTATCGGAGGTGAATAAGGTCAGGTACATCCTGTGACAAAATGATTTTTGTAAGTTTGCTCGTTCGCCCGCTACGGGGATTTGAAGCATGGGGGGAGGGAAGGGGAGGGGGGAGGTGGTATTTCATCATGTTTAACCCCATCTCTGCAGTTTTTCCACGGCGCAACGTTGCTATGTCATCTTCTATGTCTATTTATTACTGTATAAAGATTTCAAGGATCCTAGCTGACCCCACAAATAATAACGAAGAAAAATTGCGATTGTTCATGTTTACTTGTTTTCCCATTTTTTGGAGGATCAGAATGTGGGGTTTCAAAATGCATCTCCTCCTACAGTTTTTAAGCTACAGTGATGATTTTGCTATCATTGGATGCAGAAAAGCGTGGAAAATAAATTATATTAAAATTGAATTTCGACATTTGTTGCAAACAAAAGTTACGACGTCACAAATGGAAATTCCCCCCCCCCCAAAAAAAATGGAGCTTCGAAATTTTTGTTTTAAATTGTATTATGACTTTAGAGATTTTCTTTTTAGTATCACGTTATGTCCACGATATTCCGCATCTAATGGTATCATAACCATCACTGTAGCTTGAAAACTGTAGGAGGATATGCATTTTGAAACCCCGTCAAATTTTGTTTTCTACGAATATATCGTTTTCTTTGAAGAAAATCGCATATCTTCATAGAAGACGAACGATTGCAAATTGTATTTCCTATCATTATACCAAATTTCATTGCTCTAGGTTCAATAATAAAAAAGGTCAATAAGGGAGACGCTGTCCTAAGAGCGTACTGATCGAGTTACCACTCTTTCTGTGAGTGCAATGCATTACATCAGCTGAGCTGTTCTGCAAGTAACTTGCAACACATTTACTACTAGTGTCTACATCCTATGTAATAATTGAAAGGGAAATGAACGAAACAGAAATAAATAGAATGAATTGTTGATGCTTTCAATTACTAATTCCGGCTGTTAACTGTGAAATATGCATTGATATTCCCGTATGAAAATTATATTTTGCACTCGTAGGTATCACATATGTATGTGTGGGAACCAACAATGACTAGATTTTAATGACAGTATTAGGTAATAGGCATAAATACGCTGTTTCGAACCTCGAACAAAATAATCAACAATAACATTGCGTATTTTTAGCTTTCAGTAAATCATTTTAACTCATTTTTGTTAACTTTCGCTCATAAACAATTATAAATAATTTTTAGCAAAAATTAGAATTGAAGACACCAAAAAATAGCGACTCCAACCACGACTTCACCACATCCGAATGAACGACTCCGATTCCAACTCCACCCTAAAACATGCGACTCCGGCGACTCCAACTCCCGACTCCGACTCCGCAACCCTGGTTGTCACTGAGGTTCACTTTCATGTAAATCTTGAAAGTAAATGATTACGATGATCATACTTGTTTGACTTCAAATCTGCTTCTAAGAGCTTCTAGAAATCTTCAAATGTTTCAAGAAGGTAATGCTATAAAGATATTTAAAATGCCAAAGAAAATACAAAGGATTATAAAACTGAGCTGAATACTTTCGTTCTGTTATTTTTCGTTCATTTGAATTTTTATGTTATCGGTAATTTTTTGTCCAGTATATTTCGCTGGTCTGTTTAATAAATGCGAGCTGAACGTTAAGTAATGTTTATCCCCAGCCCAGAACTCGATGTCTTTGATATATCGATAAATTAAGTTGAACAAATACTTGTGTTCAGGAAATGCAGGATAACGCAGAAATAGAAACATTGATTTTTTTTATTAATTCTATTGATTTAATTTTATTTAATATGAAACAATTACATCATTTATAAATCTGATACTGCTTCATTGCAATTAGATGCCAATAAAAAGAATCAGAGGCACTTTTGGCACTGTTTCTTTGACACTTCAATTTGAATGTAAGGCGGAATGCTAGAAAGTGCGCAACGTAAATTTCCTTCGACGCTCAGACGATTTCTGTATTTAGTTTTGGTGGCTACTATCACGGAAAATGCAGTTTCACGAATATATGTGAATCTAAACATCGCAAGAACCTGAGGAGCTATTGGGCAGTCAAAGGGTAAACTGTGCGGTATTTGACCCAGAATAATTCCAAATTTAAATCATTGAAGTCTTCCTTTGCTCTTGTGAAGGGAGTCACAAGACACTTTTGTCAAAAACAGGACTGGAAAAAATCAGGCTTTACTGTGGAGGCTCGCGCCCCCTGGAATCCGCTCACGCCTCCCCAGGAGGGAGGGCGCCCCCAGGTTAAGAACCCCTGACTTATACATTGTCGTGATCTGTAAACGCGATTAGGAGGTCGTCCAAGAAATAATTGCGGAAAATTTTTACATGGATTATCTCAGCCAATGAATTTATTTGCTACCCATCAACGTTCCTGTGGCGGCCACAATAGAAGATGTCGTTTCACCTCCCACTCTCACTCGAAATGTGCCGTTTTTCACGAATGACTCAACAAATTTAAACAATCGTACTCTTCAATTTGCAATCGAAAGACCTCATAATGAACCAAAGTGCGATGTAGTATCGTACGCTTTTTCTAGATCAAAAATGCAGCTCTACCAGTTTTATCACTGGCCAACGACTTTTTATAATAACATCAACTCTCACGAGCTAGTCCCATGAGTCTTACTCGATGTTTTCGGGAAGTGCATCGGAATTTTAGGGAGTATTTTGTTATACTCGAGAAATTCCATCAATTTTCGCGGATTAATTTCAGCATGCAGGAAAAATTGACTTAGATTCAACTAACACAATCAAAAATGATCAAATAAAGTTATATTTTGTATGAGAGAAACTGAGAACATTCATGGAAAATATAAACGCTACACTTTTCCAGTTAAATCGTA
The DNA here is from genome assembly GCA_030386875.1 of Morinoia aosen. Taxonomy (NCBI): domain Eukaryota; kingdom Metazoa; phylum Arthropoda; class Malacostraca; order Amphipoda; family Talitridae; genus Morinoia; species Morinoia aosen. The sequence continues at coordinate 22,927,780 of CM059573.1, read as the reverse complement.
TGTATTAATAAAAATTGCAAGTGTTCGAAGAAAATTTTCACGAGTGATAAAACAATAACCCAATGGATAAAAATGAAAACTTTTAAGTATTAAATTGGTACGGAAAACAAATTCCACACATTGAACGGAACTAAATTGAAAAGGTAAGCAACACATCAAATATGCGTCAACTCAAGTACGTAATTAGTATTACACACATTCTGCAAACATGGGAAGCTCGAAAGATTTTCTGCAGACACATACATTGCGGCTCATCGCAAAAAGTTGCAAAATGGATTATTACAATCGAACGATTTTAATAGACACAGAATTTCACTCAAAAACCCGAAGGAAATGTAAGTTTAATCAAAATATTTACAGTCGTATTGCTAACACAATACATGTGCACATGCGAAGCTTTTTTTTCCACAGCATTCAAATTTACCGCTAATGGTAAAACCCACGATTTCATCGTAAACTACTCGTGTGAAACTCGTATTCTGTAGTTTGAAATCTGTAGTTAGTTTTTTTCCAGTACGTCTAGTTCGTTGGCTATACCTACCTCATCCGATAACCAAAATTCCAGTGGTTAGCTGTGTTGAGGAGGATAATTATGCTTTGAATGAACTTAACTGTTGAAAAATCATTTCAAATGGTTAAAACCCCTTCAAACACAGCGTCCATAATATCACTCGCTTCATACGCAATGAGGTTCAATCAAATTTGTATTTCTAGGTGTGTCTGCGCGGCTTAACGTCGAAGTCTACTTTCTTCCATTAACAAAAAGTTTAATACCACAGTGCTTATACAGGTACTTTCTTTCACTTAATGGTATGTAAGTTAAGAAAAATAAATAAATCCTCACAAAGTGGGAACATTGTGCCCAAATTTCGTCAACATGTTGTACATGATACTTGGTTTGTGGAGCCTTTGTGTGAGCAGAACTCCGTGTGCTGGCGAGACTGGCACTTACAGGCTGCACTTCCAAGGTGGAATTTGTTCTTCATTCTCCAAGACCCATCTTCTCGTACGAAACAGGGCACAGGTAAGCGTAAGTATTTCATAGACGAACAGGGATCTAACCGATATTTCATTATGAGCTGTCGGATCCAAAGCTTCTTGAATGAGGTCAAGGAATGTGAGGTCTGCTGCTATGATCAAATAACGTGTATTTATAGTACTACAATATTATGAAAATAGTCTTATGCCTCTGTCGATGAAAGATTAAATACCCGGAGAAAGTTGGCCATTGGGTGAATTTAGGAATCTGTGTGTAGCAATGTCTGTAAATTAAATTGGCTAAAATATCAGTCATATCATGAGTGGTGTAATATTACGGATCGACAACATTTTCACGCTACTTGAAGAAGTAGAATATGACCTCACTCGTGAATTTTACATGTTCAAGAGAGAGAACATTTAGTCTAACATTGATTCTTGCGGTTTACCAAACCAACATTTAAATAAAATATAGCCTCTCCTTATCCCGAGTAAATACAACAAGGTGGGAATTGTTGAATACAAAATTCACAGCGTGCTGGAAATTAGCTTATAGGTTGCCATATAAGGTTAAATAAAGCATAAATTCTAGCTTGGCAATACTTTAAATGTACATCTAAAAAAGGCAGGCTTAACATTTTAGTTTTGAAGAAACAACTACATTTTATTATGAAGTTTACAGGTTTTAAATATTTTTCACCATTACTGCATATTCCAAAGTCCGCAGAGAAGCTTCAAGCTGAGACTTCCGTCTCACAAACTCAAGCTAAATAACAAAACTTTTTCAAGACATGGAAGCTTTTTTTCTCGGATCAAAACTAGAAGAACGTGCTGACGAGTGCAAACTTTGAAATCAAACCCAAAATCACGTTATAAGCAAAATAGACACACATCCACAGAACATCGACCTTGAGTGGAGTTTCCAGGCATACACCGCAGCTCTAATAGTAGACGCCATCATCATGAAGGTACTTTGGCGTCCAGTTCAATCTTTGATTGAAAATTAAAGACGAAGCATACATTATATAAAAACATGAAAATCATACATCAAATGCAACTCGGGTAAATAACAGATCGTAAACAAGTTGAATGTTTATGAAGAAAACTTTCAGAGTGTAAGCATTCCCAGAGCCACATTAGCAGGCTTTTCCCTGGTAAATTTCAAGTATTAAGGTGTTATTCTCTTCCAATTTTAGTTAAATTTGGTTTATATGTATTATGTTAGGATAACCGATGAATATTCAGGTTAGTTCCTAAACATTGAATTAATGCTGGAAATGCCTATACTAAATTCAATGCGATCACAGTGGTAGGAAAGGGAACAAAAACATATTTTTGTTGTCAATTAAGGGTTGACTCTGAGCGATACTCAGGGTTTTAGTTGAGTTACGTAACGTGAGCGTAACCTAACCTTCAAAAACATGACCTACTTCAAAACATGTTAACCAAACCTAATCGAAAATGACGTGACTGATATTGTATCTTCATATATGACACGCAGTACGGAAATAAAAGCTCTCTAAAAGTCACCAAAGGAGGTTATAGGAATGTACATACAAATATATATACCAAGTCCTCACTTTATGTATGACTCTATTTTGGGAGTTTATTATTTTTATAAACTTTACTTGCAGGATGATTATCAATCTGAAAAAGAACTTCCCTGTATTTCAAGTATATGGAACAAATGTCTCGAAACAGGTGAGGCTGACGCCTTCCCGTATCCGTAGTGAGGGATTTAAACTTCATCGTGGGAGGAAAAATGAAAATATAGAGAGGAAGAAACACAGAAGGAGAAATAATAGAACAGGTGGAAAATAGAAATATCGTAGGCCTCTGTTTGCTCACCCACTCCAGTACCTCAGATCAACACGGGAAAATGAAAACGATTAATTGCACATATATAATAACTTTATTTAAGTGAGCTAATGACCAGATGAATTAGTATGTTGATTTAACGACAAGTACATATTGAAACAAATAAGAAACTAATGAGAGAAGCCTACACTGATGAGGGGCCCAACTTTTGCGTTACAATTGACGATACAAGGGAACAGGAATAGTAATACCTAAAAATGCCACAGCACACCAACGAAATAAATGCGCGTTTTCGCGTTTCGCAAGATTGCCCCTAACTCGCTGCCTCATAAGTTGTTTCTCGTGGCTACTAAGCAAGAAGAACACACTAAGCGCGCTCGCAATCCAAGGCCAGCAATTTTCCTGTATGTAGATTGCCGGTTTCCCAGTTTGCGCACTGAGGTTTTCTTGACGCTCCCCTCTGTTCGCGTCATCTTGATGGCAACTTGATGTGACACCCAGCGGTTTAAGGCATCGTCATTGCCATTCCCTCACTCCTGCGAACAAAATGTGGTTGAGTAATCCATTCCTCTTAAGCCTTCATTCCCTGCAATATGACTGCTAATAAACCCCTCCAAATTGAATTGAAAAACACTAGGATTAATTCGGAAGTTTAGCATTTGAATGAGTTACTTGACAGACAAACTCGCCTTTCCCCACACAATGGAACGTCAAACAATGCTCTCACTATTTTTAATTTACTGCATCCCATTTAACACGAATTCCATCTGAGAACTTGTTAAATAATTATTCACCCCCATTTTACCCCATGTTCAAAGATAAAATCACAGCGCCCCGCTTGAGAACAAAATTGAATAAAACACAAAGACTGCAACTCAATTTCTGGTGTCACTCGATAACGCTTCCTAACTCTAACGTAAAAACTTTCCCACATATCTGCTTGCTGCTTGCCCCAATCGCTTAAAAAAATAAAATTAATATTCTGGATGATATAATCCCCTGAAATCCTATCCCTTCCTAACCCACAAAAGCATGCTTACCTCCCCTTTGTAGCTCTCTGGGCCTACATCTTACACTGAACCAGGTACACGCTGAAGTAGGCCCGCTATTTCCCTCCATTACTTTATTTAGCCGCCGCTCAACTGAGGCGCGATGCGGGCTGTACCCGCGAAATTCCCGCTGGGCAGGGCTCGGGAAATTTCCGCTATTCCTATTGGCTCGTCCTTGCGCGTCACCTCTCCACGCTTACGTGTCTCTCGCTTCCATCTAATATTGCTATGCACAGCCCTCTCAATACTTTTTGAGAGCCCCAAAACATTGTTCCCTTACTCGTAGAGAATTAAATTTAACCCCTTACTTTTCTAAGGTACGGATTTATTTTGCAATCGATTCTTCATGTATGCAGATGTACGAACTAGCTCTCCTTATGCTCCTGTCCCTCGCCTACTCCCCCCTCTCTTGGTGTAATCCATCCCTATTCCCCTCTCTCGGTCCGCAGACGCGCCCGGCTGAGTTTCGCGCGCTCCTTGCTGCTGGCTACGAAAACATATATATTTTACATGTATCATTACACAAATATTACGCCTGTAATCATCAATCAAACTTAAAGTCGTGGCCGGAGCGTCATTTTAAGCAGATGCCTATTTGAAACAGATATATACGCATTAAATGCTCGTTCAAGGAAAATTTTGAGCGGAAAGATGAATGAAATTCAATAAACTATTTAATAGAAAACGTACAAACTTAAAAAAATAAACGTTGGTAAGTAAATGTATGAAATATGCATGCGACCTTTGACGAACTTATAACAAGCATTTTGCTGGCGTATGCTCCTTACATTAGAGGCTCTGACGCAAGTCAATTTAGTGCGCAGCCTACGCGTCTACTATAGAGGTGCTCCGTCGTTCAGCATCTGTGCGTCTGAGGACCAGAACTGCGCCATCTCCCTACCTACGTACCCTCTCGGAGCCTGGAACACCTCCCAGCCCCACTGCTCTCTGTACTCCACCCTCCTGCCCGTGCCTCCTGTTGTTCCTCAACCTGTGGCGAGTGCAAATAAGAAGTGATGAGTATGAAATATCTGTAATTGTCATTGATTTCGTGCATAATTAAATACAGTACAGTTAATGTCGTACAGTATAAAAAGAATTAATCGTTTAACTATGGTAGTAAGAGCTTTGATAACAAGGCCTTACATACCTGGGAAAAATACAAATAAATGTGTCCAACGTTGCATTAACGCAGCTTTCAAATATAACATTTGACCCATAACTAATGTGTTTCACGAAAATGAAAACTCAGAAGAAAAATTTTGTGTTTTCAAGATAATTCCTATTTACTTCCCTGAAAGAGCCTTGTTAACTTAATTGTAAAGAAATCACGTGTTGTTAATCCCTATTCATGCACGATCACTAAATAGGTTATATTTCTAAAACATTATAGCCCACGATTTCTGGGTCGATGGTGGATTAAGGTCATGAGGGCAGTCTCCCTAGTGATCCTGAAGCAAATAGTAATTGTTTCAGGTTCAGTAGGCGTTAGGACTGCGGCACCGTTGTTCTTGTAACCAAAGCTGTGATATTTCAATGACAAAATTAGCTCAAATAGATCGAGTAGTATGTTTATTAATTTACACTCATCATCGAAACTTACTTTTCGAGTGTTCTCAAAATCAGGCTTATAATATTGTTAGTGTAAACTTTAACTTTCTTTCGAATAATACCCGTGGCTCAATTAACTACTTGTATTTGCAGGGTAAAAAACGATTCGTACTCAGTTCGACGAAAGCTAACCGAGGAGAAACCGAGTTTCTTGACGCCCAAAAGTTCTGCACTTCAGATGGCTACCAGTTCGGGGTGATCTCTTCTGCAGCTGAGGCTCAGCTGCTCGTCGATCAAATTGGTCCTGGTACGAACTTAGTACGAACTATAATGCACGTACAATAATTGGGTCAGAAACCCTTACGTAGCGTCAACTTTCGTCTCTACTTTACAACCCCTATGAAGGCATCTGGGAAAAGTAGTCATATTGTAACACTTGTAACACATATCGCTCATATTGTAACGCATATCGCTCATTTTGAGTGTAGTTAAAGGATGAGAAGCACGCTGTTCTTATTCTTCATAGTTTTAACAATTTATTCGACTAATCTCAGTTTAGGTAAAGGATTGTGCAATACACTAATTAACATAGATATCACAAGCACAGAAGATACTTACTAATTCCTAGAAGATCTAAGCAATGCGCGTTTGCATCACAAAGACTTGAAATCATTTGCAGAATTTGATTTCAAACCATTATGCGAATGAACCTGAAATAATTACGAACGAATTGATAAGCCCTAAATTTATACCTAAACCAATCGGTGAGCGAATGATATTATTCAAAATAAGGAAGTCTGAGTTAGGTCGAGAAAAATTGATATGTGAAATGCAAGCATCAAAAATTGATTAGGTGGGAATCGGTGATAATGTGCTGTTAAATCTTGATTACAGCTTAAAAATTTTGTTTCATAAAAATTACTCAGATAATTGCAGTTCATTGTAGCACTAATAATTTTAAAATGCTGTTTCTTGTTTTGAAGTGGAGGCGCTGGACTATTCGGCAATGAAAATACCGTTAATAGCAAAAAATCACTTCATTTCAAAGGGAAGCAGTGTGTCATTTTTCTTTCTGCAGATATCCGCACTAGATGTACGAGGCTGTGCTACGCCTGGGTGTACTTGACGGCCACACTACGGTGGCATGACAACAGCCTCGTTAACCAGTGCGAGGTGATCTTCTTGAATCCTTCAGCAACTGGGAATTGTTTCGTCGTGCCTTGGAATAAAGAAGGTTTAGTCCGACAAACGTGCGGCATTGAGCCTTTCCCAGTGGTTTGCCAAACGTTTGAATGAAGACAACATCTCTGTAAACTGTTTAGATAGCGTGAAAGACTCTGGAATCTTGTTCTCTGCTTCAAGTGTCACGCTCCCTTTAGCCCCAACAGGTTATAGTTTCAAATGTCGACGAAGAAAAAGGCTTGCACATTACCTACGAGATGCGAAGCTATGAGAGAGCAAACTGCATTCCTCACTCCGAATAATTATTTTAGTAGATGATTATCTTGTCCAAGATACTGGACACCTGCGAGGAACTCCGGATACTGGACACTCTTGTGCAAGTTACTGGACACCAGAAAGAATGAAATTCGCAGTTAGTTGACCAATTCTTTTATCGAGGCCAAATGCAGAAAATCCTATAAAAAACACAATGTTCTCCATGATATGAGTTATCGCACGAAAGTAGTTTTTTAAATTATCCTCATTTTATTTATGGCCTGAAAATTGCAAGAGGAAGGAAGATTTTCAATCTGAATTGACATATTCTAAAAATCACGAATTATCTAAAGTTATCAGATGTCAGAAGAACCGTATGCCTAATTAGATGGTTCCAAGTTATTGGCCATTTAATGCTGCTAACATTACTGCTGCGAACGATGCCTTTCGTTTAACCCAGGGATATGAAGAGAAAAAACTTTCTTCTGTGCAGTACAAATTCGGTTGCACTTTGGAAATTACCACGCAGGGAAATTACACAGTTAGCAAAGTTAATAGGGTGCTATCTGGATTTGAGCGATGTCAAGCTCTCTGAAAAAATGGTCATATTTCGATTTCAGATCTTGTGTTAGTTTGATCATTAAAATGACTGAATTAAAACGGACTTTAAATGCTTCGTTTAAATGCTTTAAACGAAGGCTACACTTCTTTTTTCTTACAGTAAGGCTAACCCTATACGTTCATCTATTAACATTGATCTGACAAACTTAGAGGGAATTGGTTACAAAAGAAACCCATGCCTGTGCAATGATTCCGTCGTTTCTATAGTTAATTTCAATTTTTGGGCAGATATTCAACAGTACCAGAATACTTACGAATAATGTTAGCCGACGCAAATCCAGGTACCAAGGTGCAGGAAAATTACTTGATTTGAGAAATTTCTGAGTTTTGGTGTTGTTTTTTGTATTATGCAGCGAGAGTAAAGGTAAATGTTAACGATACATTGAAGGGAGAAAATTAAATTTTGAATAGATACAAGCAGAGGAAAATTTTTCAACTGATATTAAGGTCAATTTTAAGAACTTGAGAGAAAATTCAAGCATTAATGCTAGCCCCCAAAATATTACTGATTCCTAAAATATTGATCGCTGGATGATTAATTTTGAACTATACATCATCATTCTACTCGTTTAGAGCTGCATCAATCCTGACAGCTTTATCCTAGTTCTCGTTATAAATTTTGATGGCTGTACCTTTGATTTCCGCCAATTCTTTTATCCCGTTGAACAATTTATTCTTAGCAATGAAGGTAACTGCCTCGATCCCTTCTGCCTGCCTAAGCCTTAGTGTGATTGACATCGTGGAAATTTTGATGAACAGACATGCAGCAGCCACATGCAAATGCGAAGCATGGCCTGCTTTTCGGACTCATTGACAATTTTCTCCGTTGAAGCTATGATCATCAGAAAAATTTATGAAGAACCGTCGATCTGAATAGCAATAATGATGAAGCTGGCTGAGGCACAGATACAATCAACCGAGCTTATTTTTTCTGCAGAGAAGTTAAGATACTCACTATGAGCACGATGTGACTGTCCAGAAGCGTCTCAGGGTTGAATTTTATTTGCGTCTGTTCTCAAGGCACATTCTTGCATATTGCCGGCTCATTATTGGGCTCTGTGGAGAAATATTTCGTTGGCAAATGACTTATACTGATCGAACTCGACAAAATCACCATGTGTCATGAAAAAAAATTCTAAGTTGACGTAGAGTTCTCGGAAACCCCCTCACCGCCACCACCACTCGGCTTAAAAAGCTCTGAAATTCGCTGCGTTGACGCTTATATTGTATATTTTTTTAGGGTTGAGCTTCATTTAATCAAATTGCTTAACATTATACGTGATCTTAAAAATTTTACTTGTGAAACTCTTCATTTCAGCACGCAATACAGTTTCTCTAGGTTGATAATTGTAATCATGTTTGCCCTACTGTTTCACAATTCTCAAATTGATTTTTGCCATTACTATTTTATAGAATCAACCACTCGAACATCGGATGCAGAATGTAATCAACTATTTCATTATTTTTTTACCAAGGATTTCTAATTGGCACAAAATTATCCCCGGAAATTTATTAACATAGGAAAATACTAGCAACGAATAATTAATCAATTGCCCAATTCCTTCATACGGAAATTAGACAAAACATTATAAGAAATTAAAAACTCCCTTGAATATGGGGAATATGGTTAATAGCATGCATGCAATTTAGTGAATACAAACACTTTCATGTTCATAGGTCTCATTTTCTTCTCTCACTTTACATAGGTCGGAGATTATGGGCTCACTTGCTGACTTCAGCACTCAGGGCTCAGAGCGAATGAACGCGTAAAAAATTCCGCCGAATGACTCCGCCAAGTTTCTAATGTCGGCTTCCAACGTTTAGTCACACATATCTCTTGCAGTTTCACAAAATATGTGAGTTAAGTTGCCTATCGCTATCACGGCACTATAGCGCAACCAGAATAAATGTTCGGCCAATAATTAAAACAGTATTTGAAAATAAGATTTGGTTATATGGATTTGAATTGTCTTCATTGGTCGTCAGGACATCTTTTCCTGCTGAGCTTTCAACTCACCCAAAGCAGTCATTTTTCATTGGAACCTATCCTAAGTATCATGTTTACATGAAGATCACCAGGATGCGCTAATCTGACACACTCAGATATCAAAATCATGGCGGTAAATGGCTTTTCTCAAACCAAGCAAGTATTATGCGTCACTGAATGGCATACATTCTTAGAAATACATGAAAAGGCACCCTTATGTTTCTTGTCTAGATTATCGTGCAGTCTAGCTGATGCCAACGTCGTGAGAGATAGAAAACTGCTCAGAGTGCTCCTAATTTTGAAATTAGTAATGACTCTGATCTTGTGGACAAAAATGGTTCCTAGATAAAAAAAAATGACTCAAGCCTGATCGGCGCAATACCGCACGTGGCTGACATCTTGAACCCAGCGCACGTTATGCGCCTAATCAACTTACTTCAACATTTTAATGGCTGGGATGATGGTTGTGGTTGGTAAATATATTGATTGACGCACGTATACTTGCTCATTCGGTTTAAAAATCAATCGATCATTTGTTTCCAGAGTCTGGCGCTCATTCAAAATTAATTATTAAACTGATATTCCAACTGTCGTCGTTTACTTAATTACTATCCTAGAGTTTGTGAAGGCAATAAATTGTCTCACAATAGTGTTCAATGACTCGCTCTGAATACCGCTTATTATTCATAGGTTGAAAGATTTCACAAAAATCCAATTTCATCACTAACTTGCTGCAAAATACAGCGTAAGTATATGTAGAAACAGTTTGTAACTTTTTTGTTTGGACCAAGTGATGTTTTTCGGCATTTATTACTTTGAACGTACATCATTGTCATTTTAAACTTGAATAATTTCGAGCCTATTTTTATATTACCAGAAAGAAGAACCTGCTAAATACGTAACTGAGAGCAAAATTATGATAAATGCATATCGAAATATCAAACTCATCTCACGCCTCGACATATAGATCGTGTGTTCTCTGCACATGTTGCCACAACAAATGTCCTCTGTTGATATGGTAACGTGGTAGACTTCTGGTCTGACAAGATCAGGCACCGCAAATTGCGAGTGGCAAAACGTAGAGAATATTTCATGCAGCCTGTGATTGTATAGGAGGTAGGTTTTAGATTTCGATTATTGAAATATACCCTATATAGCTCTTAAAATAAAAGGAAGTGTGTTACCAACGTGCAATAAATTCTTTTCCCACTTAAGAAATTTCATGTGACTATCATTTGAAAACACGAATAAAGAAGTTCATTATACCTCAGATCGATAACCTGTCCGATGGATCTCGGTTTCTCGTTAGTCCTTCAGACAATCTGCCCCTTCGCTAGTGAAAAGAACGGAGTATTCTACTGAATTCCTAAATATTCTATCAATTTCTCATTCGCACTTATTGTTTCGCACTGATTTCGAATGCATTTACCACATTCTTTATTTTTATAAGATATCAGTTGCCAGCACATTGTTATGTGTAATACCTACGTAATTGCCTTAAATCCCCATGTGTGTGCTTAACGTTACTAAAAGGAAAACAGTAAAATATAGAATTTTTGTTTTTATTGGTCGTTAAGGGGTACAAATTAGTTTGCAGAGTACATTTTGTCAGTTCAATTTATACAGATAAAGGGCGCAAGCTTTTTAGATTTTATTCAAATTAGGGCATCACTCGTTTCTTAAATAGTTTTGGGGTTTGGTTTTTCGTCGCACCAATAGAAAATTCAATCTAACTAAAACGTACGTTAGTGCATTAAATATATTTTTTCTTCACCTTTATTCAGTTCAATTTTTCTTGCTTCTTTTTAAACTCCAAAATTGCTCTACACTTTCTAGTTGCAAGGATTGTAAGCTTAAAATATTGTACAAACTTATGCGATCACTTCATTAATTAAGGATCAACGTTCGTAATTCAGGGGATTGGAAGCTTCAGCTGTATGATCTGTGTTTATCACGAGACTTTGAATTCGGTTGGTAAAGTTTTTTAGAATGATTTCCTTGATATCCTTACACTGCAAACGACATCAAAAATAGCAGAGGTTCCTCACATGACACTCTTCTTCCTCTATCATTTCCTGGAAACGATGATTTTAAATCAAATTAATCTTCAGTAACCAACATCAATGAACATATTGACTCGAGAAAATAATTTCGTCGATGATATGGTGTGCCGAGATGGTAATGTTTTTTTCCAGTTTTATCTGGTAGTTATTTTTGATTAAAATGAAAAGTTAACTGAACAGCGAACGAATTAAATTAATTCCCCATTCATATTTGCCATCGAAATCTCGAAAGGAAGTTTTGTATTCGGTATTCTACAAACCGTCATGCCAGATTTGATACCATTTCGAATTCTACGCTTAAAATTTTGTTTATGCTGTAACCGCCTTCCAGCATTATATTTGTATAATTTGAATTTGGGTCAGAAATTCTTACAACTTCTATAAAAAATATAGGTACTTGGAAAATTCATTTCAGCTATTGCACTTCTATTTCTATCTGCTAATTATATTTTCTGTGTTCTTCACCTGCATATAAATCTGCATCAGCTATCGTTGCACCTTCAACCGATAGCACATGCTCCACAAGCACTTCACTTCTATTTCTACTCATTTAAATTTTGGAAAGCTTTTTCTATTTTAGCTCTTTTCATATTTAGTTGTTCAGATTCTTATCTGTGTGTCCCATGAGTTACTAAATTTAAGAATAATTTAGTCATAGGAGAACTTTATATAAAATATCATAACACTGTCACTTCGATTCTGATCCATTTAGTTTTTTGTTACACTTTTGTTCTACACGCAAATACCATTTGGTGTTGCTAGCTCTTGTAACTACATTAGGAGCAATTTATGCACTCCGATGTTTTCGCTCGTGCATAGAATGAATGCGTGTACCGTTTATGAAATTGCGTTAGATTGATGGCTGACCATATTTGTGCGTTTTTCTACTCATTAAGTTTGTCTTTTTAATACTAATATATTTATTCGTTATCTTCTTTTCATAATATTTATTTTAACTATTCATTCTATTTTGCAGTGCTTGACTTTAATAGCTGATCATGTTGATATGTTTGATGACGTTGACCCAGATCTCAATCATTTGAACACATTCTATTCAAACTTAAATGTTTAAGAAACTATGAGTAAGTACATAATTGTAAATGCAGTGAATCGATGAGAACAAGCTACAATGATTTTTAGCTATAGCCCTGGAACTGTAGGTAACTCGATCGAAAAAGTAGATGAAATAACGTGCACTTCAACTGAGTTAAATTGCAACTTTGACGTTATTAGCTTCGCTGAAAGTTGGCTGGATGACTCATCGAGGGACGATTTAGATGCAGAACTATTTGAGCCCACCATTTGCTTCGCAATAATCACTGACGTGGTGGAGGCATCAGTACTTATACATTTAAGCACATAGTTTCGCGAATGTTGCAGGGGCAACTATAAATCGAGACCATATCGAAATGATATTCTAAGAACTAGAGAAAATCGGTAAACACATCAGAATAGGAACAGTCACTGGGCCTCCAACAGCCTGTCTGGTATCACTCCTTAAGGATACCGTCCGAAGCCCCTGCCAGGCCCCTGTCGGTCCGGTGAGCATTTTTCATGTTATTGTTGGAGAAGAACCCTTAGATGGTGGACTATTCGGTCCTAAAATTTTATAGCGCTACGGACAATAAATCCCCCCCCCCCCCGCAGAGGGGGGTTAATGGGACAAATATCTTGAAATTTCGACCTGATTTCGACCCCATATAAACAGAAAATATAAAGAGAAATGAATAGTTTCCCAATTAACTTTTGTTGGAAATGTTTCATAGATTCTAAAACTGTGTCTGGTTTTGTTCTAGCAGCAAAACTCAATGAGTTGATACGTTTTGAAATATCCGTGAGAATGAACTCAAAAACCAGTATGTCAATTTTTTCAAAAACTAAGGCCTGAATCAAAACAATGAATAGAAGAAATTGTGTTTCTTTTCAAAAGTTACATATTATAGTCAAATTTCATAAGAATCAGACTGAAAATGAAAAATTCCATAATTTTTATGTATAGAAAATTTATTTTCTTATTTTTTTTTGGAAATCACAACTCACAGTGTGAATATGAAGTTATGCATGGAAATTATCGAAATAAAAATTAAAACTGCATTCAGTTACATAAATTATCTACTATATTACACTTCAACAAAAATTTTGTTATGGTTTATACCCAAAACATATACCTTTCAACATTCAAACTGTATCAACTCATTGAGTTTTGATGCTAGAACAAAACCAAAGACAGTTTTGAAATCCTTGGAACATTTGTAACGAAGTTATTATTAGACTCTCCCAAATTTCAGAAAAAAAGTTATACGGCTCCAAACCCAAAAATAATTGTTTGTGATATAAAGTATCGCTTATCACAGAATTTTTTTTTTCGAAATGTTAAAATTTTAAATTATAACTTTGTTAGAAATGCTTCAAGAATTCTAAAACTGTCTGGTTTTGTTCTAGCAAAATTCAATGAGGTGATTCGTCTTGAAATATACATAAAAATGTATCAAAAAACTAATTTTGGGAAAAAAATAAGGCCTAAATCGAAAAAATGGCACGAGTAAAAAAGTTTTACTTTCAAAAATACATATACTGGCCAATTTCCAAGCGAATCGGAGGAAAAAAGGTCAAAATCCCGGACGGTATCCTTAATCAACCCCATAGCATTACAACGCAGTTTACCAAGTCGTTTTACTCTGACATAATAATCTGTTGTGACTTCAACTATGATCTTTTAAAACATAAAAGCTTTAAAACATCTCAAGCTTATAAATATTTATCAGTTTAAATCTTTCCTTCCAACCATGATGAAGCCTACGCGTGTCTCATCAGAACCTGCTACGCGGCTCGATAATATCTTCATGATTGATCTAACTGATTCTATCACTGGATTAATAACATCCGACTTACCTTATAATTTCGGTGTAGTTATTACTGCATAAAGTCAATATTACTTTTACCGAGCCACAAGTTGAAACGTACTCATACCGTTGCATAAATGAGTTTAATTTGGGAACAAAGAGCATTTTACTATGAATTCATGAAAACAATCGACATCCATCAACAAGACTACAATGCGACAAACATTAATGAACCCAGGTAGCAAAATTTATTGACCTAATATTGAGCCTATATACAATCTCAATATTGACTGGATATTCAAAATGAACATTGGGGCAATACCTTATTTTAGAAAATTCGGTTGATATTGGAAAAACAGATTGGCGCAAGAACAATATTTTCATCAACCCAATATCAACTAATTATTGCACCAATATTGACTTGATAATGAGGTGTTCCTTACAATAACATTGGGTTAATACTCAATTCCTGATATCAAGTCCTGATATTCCTGATATTGGGAAAACATTTTGTCCCGATAATAATATTTTCACTAACCCAATATCAGCTAATTATTGTGTCAATATTGCATTGATATTGAGGGGTTGCCTTAAACAACACTTTGGCACAATAATTAATTTCTAATATCACATCAATATTGAGAGAAGTGTTCGAAGACCGGAAATATATATAATTCTGATAACCATGTTATCTGATGTACATACCTACACACTTGTAGGTATGTACATCAGATAACATAGTTATCAGAATTATATATATTTCTGGTTTTTGAATACATCTCAAATTGATGTGATATTTGAAATTAATTATTGAGCCAAAGTGTTGTTTAAGGAAACACCTCAATATCAATGCAATATTGACACAATAATTAGCTGATACTGGGTTAAAAATATTAACTAAACAGCATTCAAATTTTATCTAAAATCCATGATTCCATGATTACCAACCTCTTTGCCATCTTAGGGTAGAAGTCCAAATTTTGTGTTGCACGTACCAGTGGTCGGGCAACCTGTACATGCGGTTTGATCCCGTTTCACGTGAAAACAAATCGTGTTCCCTCAAGAAGTATCATTTTAGCTCAAAAATGCTCATAATGATGTATTTCAAACTAGTTAACTAGCTATAATTATATTAAGAAGTACTGAAAAAATCACTGCCAGCGATGATGGCAGAAGTGGTAGGCGATCGTTTTGTGGCGACAGTAATTCGGTTCATTGCAAGCAAAAATAAGAACCCGTTTACATAGTTTACATTAAATTGAAAACATGTAGCTTATCGAGTTCCCAGTATTTCGTTCTTGAATGAAACTGCGTTCTTGCCATTATAAAAGAGTGAGGGACCGGTTTTGCTCACGAACAATAGTCAGTACGATACATCTTGGTATAAATGAGAGTTTCAGGACAGCCCAAATCCTTCATTGTGGCACGAATGCTAATGTTCAAGAGCAGCCAATTTAGTTATTAATAATATTAGGTTAAGTAGTAATCTAGTAAAAAACTGAGGTACAAACTGGATTAAAGGTGACTGTATATACAGCTGCAATATATATAAAAATTATGACTGCTTCATGAATATTAGCGGGCTTGTTTCAAAATTTCTTAAGGTCATACTAAATCCAATGTGCGTGAAAATATATTCATAACTGACTTGAAAAAATGCATGATTTCAATTAAAATTTTAATTTAAATTATTACATTTGAACTACAAAAAATTACAAATGCAGTTTGTAAAACAAACAAAATAAAAATACTGCCAGTGTAGCTTCAGATTAAGTTCAAACAAAAAAAATTGAATTGGTCTCCTTTAACAGGGCAACTTACCATTCAGGTTTATACAATATTTTAGGTACATATATGTATATAAGTCCAGTACTTTTATGTCACCATTATTTTTATATCACCATTATAACTGTTAATGTGTGGATACTTACATATTAGCCTAGCTTACGTGTAGCTAAATACTACCTAGATATACATACCTAATAGGGAGGTGAAAATGTTCAATCCAGTTTTGATTCGTGAAATGTTAATGAGCAAGATATAAAAAACTTAGGAAATACCATGAAAACAAGGTGTGCAAAATATCAGCACAATCGAACGATACCCAAGTAGACACAGATGTAGGATTTACATGGGGCCCGTATGATATAACTGAAAAATAATTATACCTTTGATCATTTGTTGCACAATGTATGATAGATGGTAGTATTACTGTAGATTTGTGATTTTCAAAGTGAAGAGGAATATAAAAACATGATTTATTGATGGTCACAGGAAAAGTTAAGCTGCAATATACCTGCGTCTCTATACACATGCATCTTTATGAGGTGGGAAGAATTGAAGTGAAAAAACTATATGGTTCTTTTCATTACATTAATTTAAGACAACGTAAATCTCTAGAAATTAAATATTTTGACCTATTCTAGTCTCTTTGACAAGATAGGCCAACTAATTCAGATAATCCCTCACAACACTGATTAGTCATTAAAAGTAAGCAAGCACAGCATTGGAACATAATGCGAGCAGTATTCATTCCCTTGGTATGATAAAATAAGTAAATTTAAAAACGTTTAAGTTACCATCCTTGTCTTTTGAAGCGCCAATCCACATCACTGTTTGAACTCGTATATGTATACCCAGTCTAACATTTTTGCAGCCTGCATGCATGCTTTTCGCCGCCCAAGTAATTGAACTGCTTGGGAGCGAAAATTATGCATGCCCTGGCAAAAAAGTTAGACTGAGTAACCTCATAGAAAGAGCAGAACTTGAGCTCCTTGTAGATCAGTGTATGTTTTCTGACTCTCATTGGGATCTCTTGGGTAGATTTCTGAATGTCAGTCACCCCTATTTGCAAGAATTTAATTTTTACGTTGAAAAGTGCTGTAAAGAGCAATATGTTCATGCAAATATAATTTATTGAACGTAAGCAAAGTTTTGTCACTTGCAAATGAGTATTACGATAGGGTATCATGGGCCATACCCACGCATTGTGGCTGACTTCCTCTATGAAGTGTGGTTTAAAATTTAATATGGAACCATACATATCATTCACTAACAGCCACTAACATTGATGCTAACCAAAATGCCGAAAGGAAAGATTAGATTATAAGTTAGCTTAGGCAACCCTAACCACACAGCAAAAACGTTCCAAAAGGAGGAATGTTGGCAATCTTGTGAGTCTTTGAGTAGTGTTTCTGCTAGCTTGGATGTACATCTTTCATGGGAAATGTGAAGGGAAGGACAATCATCGATTTTCCAATTTTCGGTGCCTAAACAAAATTAGATCAAAACAAACAATTTTTTTCAATGCACTTTCGGGGGCAAATGAGTATTTAACAAGTTATAGCGGTAATTTAGTTACCGCAACTCCAGTGTTTGAAGCGGGAAAGAATTCATCGAGCACCGCGTCTGGAAACACTGCAATGGACGCTGCCATCGAACGCCCTCGAATCATCGAGCCCGTTCCCGGCATCTAAGACGAAAGTTAACATACAGCTATAACTCGTTATTTTTGGGTGATAATTTCTATTGTGTTATAAACTTGAAGATCCTAGAAGTGGGTTCAGGCTCCGCAGGGCCTGCAATTAATAAATTACAAAGTACTTAAACGTACTTTAACAGCTCAATCGCGCAAAAAATAAAACCTACCGCTCTAACTCGTAAAATATTCATTTGCCGCAAAAATTGCATAGAAGAAAAGTACTTTATTTCGAAATTATTGCCATGATTCAAGCAACAAAAATTCGAAAATCGACGAGTAGCTGTATATTCGAGCGCATTCGACATCAAAGATGAAACTAAACCCACCGCTATAACTCGTTAAATACTCATTTGCCTTCGAAAGTGCATAAAAGAACAATTGTTTATTTCGATCAAATTACCAATGTTTAGGCAGCGAAAATTGGAACACAAATACCTCTTTCCTTTCCACAAATACGCTTCACAAATACCTCTTTCCTTCACACTTTGGTTAATGGCCTAATAATTCTTTTTCATTTTTGTAGTATTTGCACAGTATTTTAATGAATAAACCGTTAATCAGCTGATCTGAACAATAAAAAGAAAAAATGAAGTACTATTACAAATATACAGATTAATTGTTAAAAAAAATATTAATATCACTTATCATCAACAATTGAGAATACATATTTACAATACATATATGTATTGTACAATACTTTCAATAAATATAGTTGTTGAAACCCTAATAACAAAGAGCTATAATATAAAAAAATTTGCATAAATTGAAAAAAACTTGAATCAATTAATGAAATAAGAAAATTAAAGAAATAATATTGAAGTTTTCTCAACTAATGTAATAGTCAGAACTTACATATGTGCGTTGAGATCACACTTCATCACCCAAAAAGCTCTCAGTTTCACATTGCAAAATTGCAAAACTTTCAATAAAAAACACTTTAAATGAGAAGTCTTCCAAGCAAATACTACAATGTTTTTGTCACCCTCGTGAAACTTTTTGTCGTGTTGAAAAAAAAGTTTCACAAATATTTTCCATGTCTTGATAAACGTTATTTACAACTTAATTATACATCAATAATTGGAAAAATAAATTCTTCAATGCTTCCAACACTTTCAATTGTACCAATCGTGAATCGTGTAAGTTCGCCATTGTCATCAATGCATTCACAACAAGGTCTGTTTCGCCTATTATTCATGCCCTTCTCTGCACAGGAACTCGAATATGGCGAATGCTAAATATAGATTTCTATGGACCATTAATTCATGAACAACTGAATTACAATGAGTTGTACCACAAATTATGTCTACTCTGTAAGTCATGGAGGTATGAAGGCCGTTTATCTACGCGTAGTTCGGCTAAATTTGAAGGGAATGTTTTCTTTCCGAAAATATAGTTGTTGAAACCCTAATAATAAAAAAAGGTAACACGTTGGCTCCAGTTACTTGAATGAATTTAACATCACGTAAACTGCACACTTGCTGTTGATAGCTTAGCAATGAAAGTCCTAACCATGAAGGCATAGCATCTAGTCCACATTACACAACCACTAAATTCAAACTACCGCGATTCACTCCTCAGCACGCTCCTGAGCACGGTATACTTAAGAAGGTAGGAGCATTCAAGTCATTTCTTTAAAGAGTCCTGGGTGCGGTGACGTCACATGCCCAGAACGAATAGCAACTCAGATAAAGAGAGATACGTCACCAGGCGACAATATTTGACAATATCGAGTCAGCTGTACGACAATTGTCAGCTGTACAAGTTAGACAACAATTGGCCATTGAATCGGGCGCAATGGCGACTAGATTTTAAAACAAAATCTAGGTATATCTAGAAACTGGTGTAAGGTAATTGCCTCAT
Source organism: Morinoia aosen (assembly GCA_030386875.1). Classification (NCBI taxonomy): domain Eukaryota; kingdom Metazoa; phylum Arthropoda; class Malacostraca; order Amphipoda; family Talitridae; genus Morinoia; species Morinoia aosen. Next base: position 22,908,092 of record CM059573.1, on the reverse strand, counting down.
AATTATTCACCGTAGCTTGAACGTGGAAGGTGTGATATTGGAAATTTGGGTAAATCTGAAGGATATGTCAGTTATCGATTTTGTAAATTTCGACGCCTAAGCATAGTTAATTAGATCGAAATAAACAAGTTTTCTTCTATGCATTTCCGTCTCAAATGAGTATTTTATTAGTTATAGCGGTAAAAGACTTACCGCAACTCCAGTGTTTGAAGCGGCGAGTAATTCAAGGAGCACGTCGGACAGCAACACTGCAATGCGCACTCGCTTCCAGCGCGATCGTCATCATAGACGAAACCAACCCTACCGCTATACCTCGTTAAATACTCATTTAACGAAAAAAGTGTATAGAAGAAAAGTTGTTTATTTCGATGTTATTACCCTGATTCAAGCAACAAAAATTTGAAAATCGATGAGTAGCTGTTTATTCAAGCGCATTCGTCATCAGAGACGAAACTAAACTTACCGCTATAAATCGTAAAATACTCATTTGAGACGGAAAGTGCATAGAAGAAAAATTGTTTATTTTGATTCAAATAATTAGGTTCAGGCATCAAAAAGTGGAAAATCGATAACTGACATATTCATCAGATTTACCGAAATTTGTTATTACGAGTTCGTTATCTGTGAATTTATTGGAAATTTGTGTGGGGCGTTTCATATCGTTTGTGGATTTATGGTAGTATAATTTAGTTGGAAGTTTTCTGAACACGTTGCTACGCTACAATGGAAGAAATAATGCCAGGCAGATTTTTATTGTAAGTGTTTAATTAATTATGTTTTAAACATTTCTTTATAAATGGTATGTATCCGGGTCAATGTGAAGTTTAATGCAACCACGGAAAATAAGAATTCCGATCTTAGGAATCACTAAAGGAACCCATTTAAGAGCGTTTTACATGAATGACATTCTGCTCGCTGATGCGTTATTTTCGAATATATAATTGAACTTTGAAGTTGGCCTTTGCGCCAAAGGAAGCGAGCGCGTGAAACGGATTTTAACTAATAACGGAAGCTATTATAAACGTAAAGAGGTTGGGTCGTGAGGGGGAGGCACAGTTCTTCTAGTGAAAATTATAAATAAAGCTTCTAACCCACCCATTAGGGTGACGACCGCAAACTTGTTGACATCGGGTCCAAGATGGCGGCGCCCATGGTGGTCGCCATGTTAGACCCGATGTAAACAAGATTGCGGTCGTCACCCTAATGGGTGGGCTAGAAGCTTTATTTATAATTTTCACTAGAAGAACTGTGCCTCCCCCTCACGACCCAACCTCTCTACGTTTGTAATAGGGGGTTAGCTTCCGTTTTTAATTGAATTACGCTCGCTTCCTATGGCGCGGGAAGGCCAACTTCAAAGTTCAATTATTCGAAAATAACTCATCAGCGAGCAGAATGTCATTCCTGTAAAACGTTCTTAAATGGGTTCCTTTAGTGATTGTTTGGAATATAATTATTAATTTCCGTGGTTGCATTAAACTTCACATTGACCTGTATCCGTGCCAATTAAAAGGGTGGTTGAAGATGATATTTCAGACAGCTCGTATGCCAATTTGCTTGAATTTAGCGATTATAAATGTCTGTCTATTTGCTCTTTTATGACGTCTTCAAAATTTCACTTTATTGAGTGACTTATTAACTATATTAACCAGAATTGTTTAATAGTTCAATTATAAACATTGATCATGATCTGATACTTGGAAAAGATGTAAAGACTATGAAAAAATGATCAATAATAATTCCACCTATGCATTACAAGACTCGATTATCACATTACTTCAAATTGTAGTTCTAAATGAAGTGCTGAATTTTAGATTTGTAGCAGTAAAAATACTATAATCAGATTCAATTTAAACAGAGAGACATGTATCACACCACAATTTGCAAAAACTAGTCTAGAAAATAATTTTGTAACAATTATACAAAATTAGATTGTACTAAATTTAAATATAGATTGTGATTATAACCAGAAGTGTTGATAAGAAACTAATTATTCAAATAAATGACAATTCTATGCAGATAGCATGTGCCATAGATTTTTAATTTTAATTTTAATGATAAAGGTAACTTAACAACTACAATTTTAGATGAACAAGTGCCAAATGTTTAGTTAATTGTATCGATTTTATTTATCAATTGCAGAAGATTTGTAGAAAGAATAAAGAACCAGGTTGTGGGGATATTTTGCAAATAATAAGAAATATTGAAATGTGTTAGCCTATAAATGTATATTTGTTGTTATAGTATTAAAACTACACAGCCTTTGATATATGAAGAGCATTTTAAATGCAAGTTTATGATTGAATGCAATAATATAACTGGCTTGTAGAGTTATATAAGGTTATGAATTTTAATCTGGCTATGCTTGAAGCAAAAATGTATATGGTGATTGATCTTAGTGGGACAATTTTTTAAAATCATCAATTTTTATTGTCTATATTGAGCTGATATGCAGGAAAAGGGGTTGAAAGGAGCAATTGACTATGTTATATGGAAGATTGAAACTAGAGAGAGTAAATGTGAAGGAGAAGACCAAAATCAACTTTCCACTTTTCGGTGCCTAAACATATCTAATTAGATCTAAATAAACAATTTTTCTTCTAAGCACTTTCCGTCACTAATGGGTATTTATTGAGTTATAGGTGTAAATGACTTATAGCAACTCTAATGCTTGAAGCGGAAGGAAATTGATCAGAGGAGAAGACTAGAATGGGCTTTCCCTATCGACACGCTTAAATGATCAAGTGCATTCCACCCATCAAAAACAAAAATTAAGGGAAGCATTTTGGGAGCTTTTTGGTCATCTGCAGTCCAAAAGTCGATTCTCCCGATTTTTTTTTTTATTGCTTTAAATGAGTTTGAGATATGTCCCCGAATGTCTGTAAAAATATCAGGAACGTATCCCAGAGCTAACGTCCCCCCCGGGGGGGAGGGCATGCCCCTTACGGACCTATTTTTTCATTTTTGAACCTAGATCAATGAAATTTGGTATACTGATAGGAAATGCAATTTAGAATCATTTATCATCAATGACAAAATGCGATTTTCTTGAAAAGAAAATGGGAAATCATAGAAAACGACATTTTGGGAGGGGTTTTCTAAATGCCTCTCCTCCTACAGTTTTTGAGCTACAGTAATGATTTTGGTATCATTGAATGCAAAATAACGTGATAAAAAAAAAAAAAAAAAAAAAATTCTCAAATTCTCAATTTTATTTCATTTTATTTTTTTTATATATTTCATCATTCATATTCCTCAAAGTAAGCAATCCCAATCCGAATATTTCTCTTATTATTGAATTTAGAGCAATGGAATTTGGTATACTGATAGGAAATGCAATTTAGAATCATTTATCATTTATGACAAAATGCGATTTTCTTGAAAAGAAAATGGGAAATCATAGAAAACGACATTTTGGGGGGGGGGTTTTCTAAATGCCTCTCCTCCTACAGTTTTTGAGCTACAGTAATGATTTTGGTATCATTGGATGCAGAATAACGTGGAAATTCCAAACACTTGAATGCTTTTCCTCAAATTTCCAATATAAAAATTTAAAAAATTAAAATAAACAAAAATCAAAATATTCTCAAGAAAATTCAAATTTATGACGTCATAACTTTAAAACAAGAATGAATTTTGTAAAACTTCTCAATACATTTTAAAGCCCTTGTTTTTCTGCATCCAATGATACCAAAATCATCACTGTAGCTCAAAAACTGTAGGAGGAGAAGCATTTTTTTTCTTAAAAATAGGTCTTCTAACAAAACTAAGTTTTCAAGACGTTTGTCATTATTACTCCGAAGTTTACAAAGCTAGAGCAATGCGGTTTGTTGCATTTGAAAGTGAAATGATTGCTCTATCTAATTTACTAGAAGATTTTCAAAGTTTTTTCTGTAAAGCTTTCCGTAGACTTTTTACCCTAAAAGTATAATTTTTGATCTGACCTTTACAAAAAAATTCATATAAATTCTGAATGAAATATATCAAAAAATGCCCTAGTAAATTAGATAGAGCATAAGTTTGACTTTCAAATGCAACAAACCGCATTGCTCTAGCTTTGTAAATTTCGAAGTAATAATGAAAAATATATGTATATATAATTTTTTTTTTTTTTTAATAATTAATTTTCTATGCCCCGGGGAAAAATTTTTCTTAAACAAAAGTTGTTACAAATGTGGAGATCTAGTAGTCTGCAAATTTTCATAGACGGAAGTCCAATAGAAAAAAAGTTTCAGTTTTTTGGAAATGGTTCCCTTAACTTACCGCTATAACATGTTATTTATGGGTGATAACCTTTATTGTGTTATTAGCTAAAAGAACATAGAAGTGGGTTCAGGCTTCGCAGGGCTGGGGAATGATAAATTACAAAGTTTCCAAACGTACTCTAACAGCTCAAGCGCGCAACGGTTTCTGCTGTATGGAATACAAAACTAAACCTACGGCTATAACTCGTAAAATACTCATTTGCTGCAAAAGGTATATAAAAGAAAAGTAGTTTATTTTGATTTTATTACCATGATATAAGGACCAAAAATTCAAAAATCGATTAGTAGCTGTTTATTCGAGGGCATTACAGTCATCTAAGACGAAAATGAACATACCGCTATGACTCATTAAATACTCATTTGAGACGGAAAGTGCATAGAAGAAAGGTAAATCTGAAGGAAATGACAGTTATAGACTTTGTAAATTTCGATGCTTAAGCATAGTTAATTAGATCGAAATAAACAAGTTTTCTTCTATGCACTTTCCGTCTGAAATGAGTATTTTGTTAGTTATAGCGGTAAATGGCTTACCGCAACTCCAGTGTTTGAAGCGGCAAGTAATTCAAGGAGCACGTCGGACAGCAACACTGCAATGCACACTCGCTTCCAGCGCGATCGTCATCGAAGACGAAACCAAACCTACCGCTATACCTCGTTAAATACTCATTTGATGAAAAAAGTGTATAGAAGAAAAGTTGTTTATTTTGATGTTTTTACCATGATTCAAGCAACAATAATTTGAAAATCAATGATTAGCTGTTTATTCGAGCGCATTCGTCATCACAGACGAAACTAAACCTATCGCTATAACTCATACAATTCTCATTTCAGACGGAGAGTGCATAGAAAAAAACTTGTTTATTTTGATTCAATCAATTAGGTTCAGGCATCAAAAAGTGGAAAATCGACTACTGTCATATCCTTCAGATTTACCAGAAGAAAAATTATTTGTTTCAAAATAATAACTATGGTTAGGCAGCAAAAATTGGAAAATCGATTATGGTCCTCTCCTTCACAAATACCCAAGAGAGAGAGTAATGAAACAGAATATACGGGTGAAAATGAGTTTTACATCTACATTGACTGCGAGATGTTTGTTCTGAAATATAATAAGGGTAGGTGAAAGTGGGAGAATATGAGTAGCTTATTGAAAATCTCTCAAGTTGAAATGACAAGCTGGAAAGAATTTAGTAATGGATTGAGTGATTGAGGAACACTGGAAACCAATTTTATGAGTCATGAGGTTACATCTTACTATTTATGTGAATGAAAAAGATTTGTAAGACTTTTGCAGTCGTCAACTAATCTCAGCCCTCCTTGCTTCCAATTTCCAGTAGGGAAAAATAAATTTCCCAGCTGAAACAGAAATGCTTCAATCAAGAGGCATTTTCAGATCATACACATTGTTATTGTAGTATGTTTATCGTTATATTTCAATTCATTTTATTCTTGCACTAAGTTTTGGTATCAGTAGTATCAAAATTTTGTTATTACTGCCGTAAGAGCAAATAATATTAGTCACGATTGATAATTCTACCAACTTCCTGTACCTTGTCTAATTCTTTCTCATTGTCCAACAGGAGGAGTGTGGTCAAGTTAATGTATGCTACATGCCAGTCACTGCCCTGGGAATGTTTCACCTTTAATAAATGCTGCATCATGCCATCTACCCAATTCAGTTGGACATGAGTTTACATTGCCTGTTCAAATAATGGTCAACTAAGTTAGGTAATTCACAAGGTGTCAAAAATATTCTACTTCTCAGACAGTAATTAAGTAAGCATGCTCAACTCCCCAAACAGCTTAAAAAGAGAGCCTCTCAATCTCCTAAATTGGCCAACATTGGAGCTTGTCAGACTTCATGATGTTACGATGACATCCTCACTACTGTAACTCCTGGAACTGTAACTAAGGGAACTTCAACTTTTGAAAGCATTTCTACAACTTCCCCATCTGGAACTAATAGAAGCTGTCAAGAACCCTGGGTCATCCAGATCTGAATTTTGATGAATGTCTAGTGGCAGAAAATATCAAGGCATTTTATGACCAATCTTGTTGAAGAAATTTATTTTCACGCCCTATCAGGGTGAAAAGGACATCAAAAAAGAAGGAATGACAGAAAAAATGCTGTTAGAAAGAAAAGGACTCCAGTTCTGTATTAAAATTTCAACATTCTATCACAAATATATCCAAAGCTGGAACCCTTTTTGACAATATTTATTCTTCTAATTCATGATTGGCAGTAATGGATACCGGCATTGCAAAGTGCAAAATGGAAGCTTTAACATTTACCACAAGGCTAGTCTACTGCAGAAACTCCAAGATGCTCGTCTTCACCTTAATTAAGATATATGAAGACCCCTATGGAGTTTCTCATCCGTACCCCTTTTGCCTGCAATTGCAAGACTCTCTGATCAGCAGCTGAGAGAGACACCTTAATTGGACTTCTTTGTGAAGGTAAGATGATTGAACTCAAGTCAGAATGGAAAAATAAATGGCACAATGATAGTCAGCATGGTTCAGGTGATGGTTTGTATTTATATTTAGAATTTCAGGCGAATTACGTTGAGTTAACGTGTGAGATGTTACATTAATTATTTTGTAAATCCTGGGCTCGCTTTGAGAGGTGTTTTATTATTCATGATGTTATGTTAATTTTTTGGTAATGAAAAGCTTCATATAACATCACTACTGTCAACTTGCTACAGTGTTAGTTAGAGAGATGTATGTCCATTTCCTTCCCTTTTCCTTTCCTTCCCTATTATATTTCCATGTCTCCCTCCTCTTATTCCCTTCAGGGGGAGACAACTTTTGTATCCATGGGAATTAGCGCTCCCATTGGGACAATGTGAGGGCCCGATCTTCGAGTTAAGTAGGCCTTCTCTTTGTTGAAATTGAATGTTTAGTTAAGTTAAATGGCCATCTTTTTTCGGTTCACTGTTGTCCTGTTTTTCAGCACCTATATACTACTTTCTACTTCAACTTTGATCTTGTTTCATTAACTTCTTTCTCAACTTACTGTTTCTATGCCCTTTCTGCATAGATTCAGCGTTCCTTTAACTCCATACTAAATGGGGCCTTCCTCTCTTTTGGTCGCATTCGTTGCTGCGTATAAGGAGGATTAAACTAACCAATAATCGAACCTAATCCTTCTCATTCCCATCCTTTTTCCTGCTTGCTTTCAGGGAATTTCGGATTCATTTGCATTTCCTGGTGCATATTTTTGGTCCTGCTCACCATTTCACGGTTTGAAATGACTTATGGTCATCCTCTTCATCTCGATCTTACTAAAAGTCTCCTTTCATCACACAGACATCTCTTCCAAGTTCCAACTTCTCTCACTGTGACGATGAATTGCACCTACATCACAGAAATGCTGTTTTGTTGTGAGTTTGCTAATTTTTCTTTGCCTCTCAGGTTCCGAAACAGAAGAAAGAGGACCCTCAACCCATTAGCAAGAAAAATAGGGATAAGAAGAGGAAATGGCTCCAGTTATGTGCAAGGGAAGTATGGAAAAACGAAAAATTTTCGAACCAGAAAAAGTGAAAGGCCGTACGTGTGTGAAAATGTACATAGATTTGATACTGAGAGTAAGAATTCTTCAACGCTAAATTGTTACCATAATAAATTCTATTTAAAAGCACCCCTCAAAGATACAAGTATTTTATCTGTGTGAATTAGTGCTCCAATAAGGAGCATATGAGATCTCTAGCTGACGGTTAGGTAGCCCTTTTTAATGATGAAATAGTTTTTGTTTTTCACGGACTCATGCAGTCCTTAGTATTGTTAAGCAAAAATCAGTCATTTGCCTGGCTTCTATAAGAAAATTCATGAAGTAATCGATTCAAACTGTTCCAAGCCTAACACTTGTTGCTCGCAGATTACATTCTCCCTCATCAAATTTTTCGTGAAGTGTAGAAATGTAGAATCGATCAGAGTAGATCATTACGGAAGACATGTGTGAAAGAAAAAGGAGACAAAATAACGAACAATTATTTTTTTCCCTCGATGAAATTTGGTCCCTAAAGTATTCCATTTTGTTAAGACCGGTATGACCCGTGCATCATGTACAGTCCTGCAGCGCTAGGAGAGGGTTGATCAAAACATAAATTGTTGCGTTTATTTTATCAAATTGAATTTAATTCGCATGTCCTTCAAGTATTCTGGGGTACAGCAGTGGATTGCAGATTTTTACAAATATGTATCTAGCTATAACTTTCAATTTGTAATGATGGAAAACACGGAGCACTTCTGTTGAAATGAAGAGGGTAAATTTTTCTTAAAATTCTATTATGCGATTATTTAGCTACCAGATGACTTGAAGTGGTTCACATCACTAATTGGTGTTAAGGGGTTCAGTGTCACTATGTATTTAATCATGAGGAGGAGACAACCACTGTGTCAAAGGAAATTAGCTATCCCAGGGAGGATGCGAGGGGTATTCAAAAAGTTCTCAGACAAATGCCATAATTTCTTTATTTAACAACTCATTATTTTATTTTTCAACATAAGCTCCATTGTTGTCTATACACTTTTGAGATCTATGTTTCCACCTGTAAATTCCTTCGTGATAGAATTGGGGGGGGGGGGGGGGCAATTTTATCAGGAAGGCATTTACAGGTGGAAACATAGATCACAAAAGTGTATAGACAACAATGGAGCTTATGTAGAAAAAAAAGGAAAGAGTTGTTAAAGGTTCTGTACAAGAGAGATGTACTAGGTTCTGTACAAGAGAGATGTACTAGGTTCTGTACAAGAGAGAAGTACTAGGTTCTGTACAAGAGAGATGTTTTCTTCTATTATTGCTGTTGTGAGTCTTCCTCCCCGTTGGTCGTCATCAAGTTGGACTCTTCCCTCTTTAAAGGCCTGTTGACACGAGGAGTGGGCGAGCGCTCCACCACGAGCTCAGTAAAATGCTTGTTCGAGTCAGCGTGTCCACACGGACCATGGCAGAGGTGCAGACTGCTCCAAGTAAAATCCTCAGTCTGCTCCTAGCAGCGGTAGGGAGAGAACGTACGAAGGTGGCTCTGCGACAGGCAATGGCGTTTTCAATCTCTATCAGTTGTCGCGGCTATATAGAAGAAACAAAAACGAATGAGGAAAATGTGGGCGAAGCGTTGGCTTAAAAAAGTCCTTTTTTGGCAGCTAAACGCCACTTTTCCAAGAGAACGTGTAGGCAGGGAGCAGAGACGCACACCCTACACGTTCAGCGTCTGAAATTGCACTGGGAAGCATTGAGTCGCTCGACGAAGACCAAACTGAGACAGACTGTTGTCTACTGCTCCATTGAGTCTGAAACGAGAGAAAATGGGCGTGGTTTAAGCCTCTCTTTCCCGGTGGAGCGCTCGCTCACTCCTCGTGTCAACAGGCCTTAAAGCGTTTAATCCAATCATAAACTACTGCTCTACATGGTGCAGAGTCTCCATAAATCTGCTGTAAAGCTGCGATGATCTTAACAGGTTTCCAATTTTGTTTATTTAAAAATTTGATGTTTGCTCTGATCTCGAAATTTGCCATTTGAAGGGTTGAAAATTACTATTTTAAGATACAACCTCTCTCGATGCTGACCTGACAGACTGATGAGACAGCTGCAAGTTATCAAGGAAGCTATAAGGACAGGTTTCAACTCGTAAAAACTTGTAAATTTCTGTTCAGTTCAAAATTATGACATTTGTCTGAGAACTTTTTGACTAACCCTCGTATGTGAGGTCCCGAATTGAGAGTTAGGTAGGCTTTTCTTGTTGAAATGAAGTGTTTTTTGTCATGGTATGAACAACCTTTTTATGGGCACTGCTGTTCTGTTTTTAAGCTCCTACTACTTTTTATTAAACTTTTATCTTGTTTCATGAACTTCTTTCTCAACGTTCAGTTTCTATGCGCCTTGTGCATAGATTCTGCGTTTCCTTAACTCCATATTTAACAGTGCATTTTTCCTTTCTCTATTTCGGATTTCTTTTTTGCGGTTAGGGAGCCTTAAACCGACATCTGGTTTCGAATCAACGTTGCGCAAATCATCAACATTACTTATCCAATATCAATTCTAAGTCACTCACTATAAGTCCTTTGGGCTTTGAAGGTTTCAGGACCGTTCATTATAACTCTTGTGCTTAAGTATTAATTTTTCAACTTCTCTTCTAGCATTTTTTTCCCCGCAATTTCTGATGTTAGCCACGAAGGGGCTTTCTGATGTCTGATGGTTGAAGTATGTCATAAGGTGTGGTAATAGCTGTTGTGTTCTACAACTGGCCAGCCCATGTTAATTGTCTCTCGGTTATTAAGGGTACGCCAGAATTAAGTAACTGATTCTTCTAATTTGCCAATAAAAGTAAAACTATGAAGGCAACGAAGTTGAACCTCGATGTATTTGAAAGAATAAGATGTTTATGGTTTACCAAGATTATTGTTATTAACAGTTAGAGAAATTATGACATTGTTGGGAGAGTGCTTTCTAAATCGTTTGATTTTACGATTTGGTAACGTCCCTTGTCCAACTCGTTCTCCAGAATTGTCCCCATGCGACTTCTTATCGTGGGGCTCCCGTATATCACGAGTATATGTAAGAATTCCAACAAATTTACAAGAACTTAAAAACAGCATTCATTATGAAATAGCTCAATTTTCGCCAGATTCAATAAGGAGCGTAATGGAAACGACTAAGAAAAGAGCTCTAATTTGTCAAAATAGCCGTGGCAGTCATTTGAGCATTTTCAAAACTTAGTGTGGATAAACCATAAAAATTTTATTCTTTCAAATAAAAAAAGTTTCAACATCCTAGCGTTTTTGTTATGTGCAAATAGTTTTTTGTTATGTGCAAATTAAAAGGCTCATTTACTTCTGGCCTTCCCTGTATATGTATGGCAATAGGCGAGTTGTTTTTCCAGTTAAGCATTATTTGTTCCAGAGTTATTGTCACGTTGTTTTTGATGTAATAGCGGAGAGGTATTTCTAAGATATTTCAATTCTGCAGGATTGATTTCACAAAATGTGCACTGTACGTTTCGAGCGTCTGGTTACAGCGTAAGTCTTATAATTTGTTATGTCGAATAGAAAAGGAAATGAGTTTCGTTATTTCTATTCGATTCATTCATATTGCCATTAAACGGAGCAAGTTGCTTATCATAGGACGGGTGCTGTACATGTTTGTATGTACAGGGTGATTTGTAATTCGATGCACATATTTTCACCATTTACAGAAAAACGCAAAAAAAAAACGATTTTCGTGAGTGACAAAAACCTCAAGACTCCTTCGTTTCCGAAGAATTATTACCTGAAATAATTTTTGGTTCCCGTTGGACTATAGGTTTACCCTGCAGCCAACGAGTAAAATCGAAATTCTTACGCGCTTTAGGCTCTTCCTACGGGAATCTAAAATAATCTCATGTCATCATTAATTTTCATGAAAACGAAGGCGTTTTGAGGTTTTTGTCACTCGTGAAAATCGTTTTATTTTGCGTTTGGCTGCATATGGTTGAAGTACGTGCATCGAGTTAAAGAACACTCAGTATAAATTTTCAGTTATTAAAGGACGTAGTGTTCAATACTAAATTCCTACACTAATGTACTTATCAAAAAAATACGGATGTGAGACTACTTTTTCCCAATTTAATAAAACTTAACTAAATTATACTTATTTCATTTTAGACTCCAGCCTAGTACTGTCACGTGGAACTGAAATTTATTTTATTGATGATCTCATTACATGCGTCTTCTGAAAAAATTGCCCCTAATCTTGCTGGGTACAAAGTTATGCTCTAGCATTTTATAGATGAACATTTTCAATCAATATTTAATGGGACAAGCTCATTCTTTATTGATGTAAACAAGCTGTATGCTCTCGACTCTCTTGGAACTCAATTTAGCGATTGTAACTCTCGATGCAAGTCATTGACTTGCATCTCCATCCATACTAAAACTTGTGATGACAACCTCACAAACTAGCATTTTCAATTCGTGCAGTAAATTTTGACGGTTTAGCGAGTGGAAATAATAAACTTCAACTCCAATTTCACACTTTCCGTTTGTGATTGCCATACTGAACCCGTTCATTTGCCGAACATATTACAGCCCGAAAATGGTTATTTACTAATCATCCATGTTCTTACAAGTAAAAGCACTTTGATGTTTTCAAGAAAGCTATCATGCACAGTATAAGCTACTAGCATGCAGCCACCATTACTAAATGAAGTTTTTTGCTGTGATTCTAATGTACTGTAGATAAATTTCACTTTTTTGGAGAATTTGTCACCTCCACCCCAAAAAGGCGTTGGAGCGTAGATAACAGTTTGGCAATGTTGTTTAATCGATTGATTGTATTTAAAACTATTGCGACTATTACGTAATTTACATGTGAATATTAGGACCATGTTAAAACTGTCACATATTGACTGGGCCTAACTGCATCGTATTTAATTAGGTTGGGAGCCGCAGTAAATCTCAGCCATCGGTGATGCTTGCGAGCGCCGCGGCTCAGAATTCACGATGCGCCGCATCATTGGAGAAGCAATGTCGTCCTGCTGCGCTCGCCTCGTCAGCTAGGTCTCAAGCGAATATCAGTGTACAGAATGCTGAAGATCTCATCCCTCCTGCAGTGGAAGCCCATCAACGGCATGAACTCACCCTGCTGCGGAAGGAAGACCTCTTGCGGTGTGGTATCACCACGAGCAAACCACCAGTGACGACTGCTCAGGTGCGTGCGTTGTTGCCTGTCTTCTTTGCCACACCAAGCAAGTGACCTGCTTTAAGGTACTAGCATGTAACAATTATTACTGAATTAAGTAATATTGCAGTGATTCTCTTGTGGAGAAACTTCCACCGTTTTCGACAAGAATTCGTCAATTCCACTGCACGAAGATGCTGAAGTTTGGTAAACAGTTCGGCAATGTTGTTTTCAACCGATTTTGGACAGAACTATTTCGTCTTCGACTATTACGCAATTTGCATGTGATTATTTGAAATAAAATACAAATTTACAAAATATTAGCCGAGTTCGACTGCATCGTTTTTTAATTTACATGCAAACAAAATCATAGCTCGAGTTGCTCTAAATTTATTTAGAAACAGTACATGAATTTTTCGTAGAATTTTTTGTTTATTTTCTTTTTTCATGGGTTGTGAGAGCAGTTTTCGATTTAAACATGATGGGGTATTTATTATTCACATTTGAAATTTTTTGTTTAAATTTCTAAGCCCCTGCCAGAATGTTAAAAATATTTCTTTCTCTAAATTCGCATGTGATATGGAAGCAAAATAAGTCTTCGGATTTACAAACAAATATTTAATTATATCACCCCGAACAAGTGAGCTTCCAGAATTGATGTTTCTTTGGTCAATATTGTCATATTGATACACAGGACACGACTTAGAAGCTGTGTAGTCCACTAGATATGATGTTATGTTCCAGTAAAAATGGATATTCTATCCTAGCCACGTGATAGTTACCATGCAGCTTCTGCAGGAATGTCGGAAATAAAGACACATAGAATATCACGATGAAGTGGTAGTTTTTGGGAATGGTGTTTAGTAATGGGTATGAGTCAGAGTGGCTGAATCAAACTTTCCTCAGGTCTTTCGTTTTGCAAGGCAACACGATGAGGATTGTCTGATAGTCAGTTATTTACTAATATTCTATTTCTATACAGTTTACTTCAATTATTACCATATTTTAGGGACTCATGTGAAACTCACGAAAAGACAGAATTTACGGAGAATGGGGGGGAATGAGAAAATGAAAATGCATGAAAGACAATACGCATGAATTGAATTGTGACCCAATGGGAATGTTGTGGGTTCAGTGATGTCTGAGAATTCTTGTGCAAAAAGCTGGAGTATAACTACACTGGGACTGAGTTTGTGAGGTCACAGCTTTTAAAAACTGTTAATGATCACTGTGAACAAGCGAGCTCTAAAAACAAAACAAGTAGCTAAAAATTTTCCCAGCAGCGTATAGTTTAACACTGTTCTTATTTCAACTTAAAATACTCCTGATTAGTGCTTTCAATCAAGTGACGTTACTACACACTAGGCGTACCTAATTTTTTTAATTGTATTTTTTTTGCAGGCATTGTGTTTGGAAATGGTTAATTTTTCCACAAAGCTAACCCTGGCCAAGCGACGTGTTGCACGACGTGTCACTTGACGTTACTAAATACTAGGCGTACCTAGTATTTTAAATTTTACTTTTTGTGCAGGCGTTGTGTTTGGAAATGGTCCATTTTGCCACAAAGCTAACCCTGGCCAAGCGACCCTGGAGGACTCTGACCTCTACCCGCCCCCCAAGCCCGCCGCCTCGAGACAAGGGTCCAGCAATGCTGTGACGGCGCAGAGCAGCTCACAGCTCTCCCGCGCTGAGCAGAGGAATCGTAGACGCAAAGTAAGGATGAGGTCGAATGGCAAGTCTTAGAATTTTTTTGTTCTCTTGAAACATGGCAAATTACTGTTTATAGCGTATCAGTACTGATTGTGAAACTTATTTTGCGATCTATGCTTTTATGTATATCAACATTGATGGAGTTGATTAGTTGACCTGACAATTTTATCTTCAGAATAATGACTTTTTGAAATTAAGGAAAAAACAGAATTATATGTCACTTTTTGTGAAAGAATATGAAGTGCATTTAATTTTGTAATAGTTCTTTACGAACGAAGCAAAGTACCTATCCGGTATAGTTAATAAATGATGTTTTCTTTTAAAGGTTTGCAAAAAGCTAGCGCTAGTTCCAGGCAAATTGGATCACGCGACCGTTGTGGCTTATAACGTCGGTCGATATGATCCAGACCACCCCCCTGCCCAAGAACGCGAAAGGATCGTTTTCCCATTAGATACCAAGACTCATCTCGATTTAGCACACCATACCCGCACTCGAGCATCCCGAAAGTGTGCAAGTGTCTCGTGCCGTGCTGTTCTAAGTGATATTTCATTTTATGATAATGGAGTCGTTTCATATAAGCTGTCTGTGTGAAGCCTGTTTTAACTGTATGTAGAAGCAAGAATCTTTGTAATAAAAGATAAATAATTACATTTCTGATGGTCATTCCGATTCGGATGTTGCTGGCCACATAAACGTACAAGAGGAAAATAAAAGTGTTAGTGAGATTTTCGCATTGTTGTTTTTATTATCTTCTACTGCTGTCGTTCAGTATTTGTGCGATCAACTCGTGTGCGCAATCTTCTACTGCTGTCGTGTGCGCCAATCAACTCGTGTGCTTAATATTTATTTTCATTTCCTACTTCATTGATGAAATTTTGTCTCGTGGGTGTAATTTCCTTTGCATTTCTTATTTGCTTTAAGTGATTTAAATGTTCAAATATTTAGACAGTGAGTTGATTCTACAATGGAAGTTACACACCACTGATAAAAGCCTATTTTCATTTTGAGGAATTAAAATAAATGTGTGTTAAATTAAGCAAGTATTTCATTGTTCTGGAATTATTTGACACCCGATACTTATTGTTATACAGAAAGTAGTAGATATGCTCTTCTTTAATTTATGATTAATTTAACTACCTTTATGGTTGATTTGTGGTGATCATTGCCCAACATATCATACCAAACGCTGAACTAATGAAAGTTCTGATCATTGTGTGAACGTTTCTAATATCGGAAAGGAAAAGGAATCTGCATCAAAATATCAGACATAGATTTAGAATTTCGTCTTACCTATGAGGTCTCCTAAGCGTCCTACAAATCCAGTCCGTCACGAAATGCTTGCAAACGTAAATGAATTTCAGTTCAGCTTATTTATTTTACCTTTTCAAGAATTCGTTCATTTATTGTTTTTTTTTTAGTTAAGATAAAATACAATAAAATCCATTCAAAAGTTTGTGAGCGTCCCGTGAAGAATGAAAGAAAACGCTCAGAAGTAGTCAAGTCTTGTAAAATATAAAGCCTAAAGACCTAAATGTTAAATGAAAGTTCAAATATTTTTATAATAGGAATTATGTGTGCCTGGTAGATAAAACTGGTTGTGAATTATTTTTTTAGTTTCAAATTTTTAAATTGATAGGTATATTACATCAGAGCTTGGCAGCCAAATATCAACGAAAAACAAGTTTGAGGAAAAATATTGCCAAAAATGTATAGCCACAAATGTTAATGTTCTTTACCTTTGCCCGCTAATATGAAGTTTAAAATTACTCAACGGATTTTCCTGCATGTTTAGTTTAGTACTGTTCGAAATTATTTTGGGCATTTACAGTTTACTTCCAGCAATGAACTGATTAAATCTTGGCTTTTGAAACATTCGCTGATGAAATTCTTGTAATCTGTTCATGATCGACGCCATTATTAACAAAGGTTGAATTCCAAATTATGTGTTTGTAAATAGATACGCTGAAAATATTTCAGATTTCTTCTACTACCTCGCATTTTCAACCCCTTGGCTGTACTCACAAATTTAGAATTACAAGACATTACCAAGATATTCCAAGTTGGACCGTGTTTTTACATCCAGAAGAGAGACAACGTTTTGCACCCAGGACAGTTTATGCGCATAATCAATTTACTTCAACATTTTAGTGGCTGAGATGGTTGTGCTGATTGTTAAAATATTGACGCATGTATATATATATATATTTGCTTTTTTGGGTCAAAAACCAAACGACTAGTGGTTTCAAGAGCCTGGCCTACGTTCAAGATTTATCATTAAATTAATATTCCCACTGTCTTCGTTTATTTACGATCCTTAAGTTTATGCAAGCTGTAACTTGTCTCGAAAAAGTGTTCAATGACTCGCACTGAACACCGCATCTTATTTGTAGGTTGAAAGATTTTACAATAACTGAACTTCAGCCCAAATTTGCCGCAAAATACAACGTACGAAAAAGTCGAAACGACTTCCAACTTTTTTCCATGAGACCGCGAGTGAAGTTTTTCGTAATTTATTATTTTGAACGTACGTCATTGCCATTTTTAACTTGAATAATTTCAAACCTATTTATATTTTACGAGAAAGAGAGAACTGCTAAATAGGTGACTGAGAACAAAATTATGATAAATGTACCTCGAAATATCAAACTCATCCTCACGCCACGAAGTATAGATCGTGTGTTCTCTCCACACGCTGCCACAACAAACATCCTCTGTTGACATGGTAACGTGCTAGACTTCAGGTCTGGCAAGATCAGGGAGCGCAAAATGCGCGTGGCAAAACCTAGAGAATATTTCATGCAGCCTGTAAAAAATTGCGTGAGAGATAGGTATTATATTTCGAGTGATATTTTTCATCATTTTTTTCAAGTCACTTAAAATATTAAGAAACGTGTAACTAACGTACAGTAAATTCTAGTACCACTTGAGAAATTTCATCTGAAAATAATTTGGGAACACGAATAAAGAAGAACACTGTACCTTCGATCGATGACCTGACCGATGCCCTTCGGTTTCTCGTTGGTCCCCTAAGCCTCCTGCTCCTCCGCTGGTCAAAAGATTAGAACATTCTCCTGAATTTTTATGTCTTCCATCAATTTCTGATTCGCAATAATTGTCTTGCACTGATCTCAAATGCATTTACTACACTCCTTCATTTCAAACGAAATCAGTTGCCTGCACATTGTTCAGGGAAGATGCTACGAAGTTGCCTTCCATCACGAAGTGTGTGCAATAAGTCGCCCGCACGAAATCAGTTCAATATCAAATTTTCGTTTTATTGATCGTTAATGTCGGTTTGCTTAGGGAAGCTGGAAAACACCATCGCTCATATCCAATTTAAATCGAGTAAATAGTTGCTAACTTTGGTTCCAAAATTTTTTAATTATAGGAGGGTGCAAACTTTTTGATTTTATCTAAATTAGGGTATCCCCGGCTTCATGATTTTTTTGTGGCCTTTTTTTCGTTGCACCAGTAGAATATTTAATCTAACTCTAAACGCACGTTAATGCTTTTAATACATTTTTCTTCTCCTTAATTCCATTCAATGTTTTCCTGCTCCTTTTCAAAGTTCGAGATTAATCTCCACATTTATTTGGAATGATTTTGAACTTAAATTATTACATTAATCGATGCGATCACTTCATAAACGATCACTTAATAACCCTTATTAAGAATTAATGTTAATGATTCAGGAAATTGGAAGTTCTGGCTGCATGATCTGCGTTCATCATGAGCGTTGAATTTGGTAGGAAAGTGTTTTAGAATGATTTGGTTGATAACCCGACACTGCAAATAGCATCATAAATAATAGAGGTACCTGGGATGGCAATGTTTTTCCTCTATCATTTCATGGAAATAACAATTTTAAACCAAATTAATCTTCATTAATTATTGTCTAATAACATATTCACTCCAGTAAACTATTTCATGTATGTTATGGTGTGTCGAGATGGTAATGTTCTGTTTTTCATTTTAAATGACAATTCCTTTTGCACAAAATAAAAAAGTAACTGAACAAGGGAGGAATTGAACGAATTCCGCATTCATATTTGATATCGAGCTAACGAAAGGAATTATTTCCAATTAGTATTCTACAAGCGATCATGAAAATTTGGTATCATTTCGATCTTCACGTACAAGACTTTTCTTCGTTCTACTAGCACTGCTTCCCTGCATTACTTATATATTTATTTTGAATTTGCGTCATAAACTGTTACAACTTCTTCTGAAAATATAGGTACTTGGAGCATTCATATTAGTTATAGCACTTCTATTTCTTTATACTAAATTATTTATTTACTTTGTTACCTGTATTGTTTACGTACATTTAAATTTATTCCAGTTATCGTTGCAGCTTCTACTGATAAAACGCCAATCCAAGGCATTCATGGTAGACATTTCAGTTCGATTTCTACTCATTTAGGTTTTTGTGAAGCTCTTTTTATATTGGCGGCTCAGATTCTTATCTGTGCGTCCCCTGTATAACTAAATCTAATAGTAATTCATGCATTCAAGATTTTTATGTTAGATGTCATATCACTGTCACTTCGCTTCAATACTAATCCATTTAGTCTGTTGTTATACCTTTTGTGTTACGTGCAATTACCATTTGGTGCATGCCAGCTCGTGCAACTGCGCCATGAGCAATTTATATTCCAATGTTTTTGCCCATGGACTGAGTGCGTGTAGTCGCTGTGAAATTTTACTAGATTGAAGGCTGACTAGCTCTGCGTGTTTGCAACTTTTTTTTTCTTTTAAATCATATTTTATTTTATAACTTCTCTTTGTACTGTTTGTATTTTTATGTTGCGTATTATTTTCTCGTATATCACTTTAATGATTGACCATGTTCATATATATGATGATACTGACCCAGATCTCATTCATTTGAACACATTGTATCCAAACCTAAATGAATCAGGAAACTGTGAACATGTAAATATTTGTAAATGCAGTAAACCAAAGTGAACAAGTTCCAATAATTTTTCACTGTTGCGTTGGAACTGTAGGTAACTCTATCCAAAATAGGTGAAATAACTTCTACTGTAACTGAGTTAAATCGTAACTTTGACCTTATTAGCTTCTCGAAAGTTGGCCGGATGACTCATCTAAAGACATGATTCAGATGCAGAACTATTATTGCCCTCTTTCTCTTCGTTATAATAACAAACGTCGGGAGGCGACAATAATGCGACGAACATTGATGAAGTCATAATAAACTTATCTGAAATGACAACAATTGCATTTATTACGCGTAAAAATACACCGAAAAATAGATAAAAGCCATGGGTTACTGGAGATATCAATATAAAGAAACGTCAAGCATACCTAACTGTTATATCGTGGTTTTTCATCACGATATTAGTATTAGTAATTGTAGCTGCAAACTACAGTATCGGTAATTGTAACTACCGATCTGAAGCGTTAGCTTCAGGAGTAGGAAAAGGAAACTCTTAGCTAGGTTCCTATTCTTGTACTCAATCATCCAAACACCGACACTGCTTATAAGCTATAGCGCTCGGAAGTTAAACAATGCTCTTCCGGTGCATACCAATGCGATGCGCTCCCAAGGCACGGTTTCCGGCGCGTGCGGTCAGGGCGCTTCCGACCCATTTGAACCCAAGTACGATATAGACATAGGGCAATCCGCAACAAGCGTTTCCGTCGGCTCCGTCTTGCGGTTAAGACGCTTCCGCCGGTGCCGCGATATCTCAAACCAAGTGTGATAAGGACATCATGCCTGAAAGGCCTATATTGAGATACTACACTAACTCTGCTCAACGAATGGAGAATATCTAAGGAATGGTATTACAGATACAAGAATTATGAATCAAATGAAATAAGAATATCAATAAAAAATTAATTTCAGCTGAAATTCGCTCAATTAAGATTTATAATGAAAAATCTGCCATCTGAGCAATTCTTTCCAAACCGAATAATAGTGTCATGAAAATTATTGAGCCCATTGTTTAAGATAATGTAACATATCACGATAAGATGGATGTTGCGACTAGAAAAAACAGTAGATAAACGAGTCGTGAAAACATAAATTATCGCTTAACGCCTAAACGAACGGAGATCAGTCACGAGTCAAATAATCGCGGGAAACAAACAAACGATGATAAAAAATTATTTTTAATACTAAGACCTTCCATGGGCTTTTCAGTTACGTTTTGAAAAACTATTAATACGACAGTATTGCAGTTATACTTGGAATAGTTTCGTTATTCACGTTATTGAGTTACGCTCAAAATAATAATACAACGAAAAATATCGAAAATGGAATTCCTAATTATATTCCCAATATTTGAGAGGATCACAGTACTTGGATGATGTTGAAAATTTAATTTTTAATTTCCTTCGTGCACGAGCCATACTATCTTTGCTAGTAGAACCACGCCCCTATGAAGAAAAGTCTCAATCTCAACCTGGAAGTGAATCAATTTTAAGTGAGGTTGTTGGTCGCCTATTGGTCTACTGCTTGCCTTTGCGTTACTGAATCAGGCATATAGTATAAAAAAATGATTCAACTCGTACAGAAATTATTACCCAATATTCGTGGTCGCCACTGCATGATAGCTGGAACGGTATTTCAAAACGTCTACCACAAAAGGCAAGCGCGGAAATTCATTCTGGCCACAAAAACAAGTAAATTTAAATTGTTTCACTTACTTGAAGGCTTTTTATCAGCTTTCTGCAGTGAAGTATTGAGGCAGAGGACTAAGTGTTTGTGTCTATTTTTACTAACGATTTTCATGCCAACAACTATAAAAGCGCCATGAAATTCATCATTGTCATGAATATCTAGGAATGAATAAAACGAGCTAATTGATACTCGCATACGCTCATGGACGTACTACGAGTATAATACGTGATTCCACTGGCATAAAAGTTAAAAGATGGTTCCCAGCACTTTTGGGGTTGAATTTCCGTTGGCTTTACAGTACAGTCAAAGTATTTTGTTTCGTTGCAAAGGAATAAAAGAGTGAATTACAAAATGACTGTATTTTAAAAGTGTAACCATCCCGTTGATCTATATTTGCTATTACAGTATTTGAACTTGCTTCCCGGGTAGCGAATCAATGAATTTAAAAAACGATAGAGCACAAAATATACTGAACATTCTATTCAAAAATGGTTTAATTTCTGCATTCCAATTGAAGTCAGGGTTCAATTCGATACTCATAATACTAAGAGAATGCGCAAAAACTGTAAAATTAAAATAAGTTCAACTGTTCATGAAATAAATTCTTCTCTACAAGTGCTCATAAGGAAATAATATCTGTTATGTGAAAATATTTGGTTATAATAATAAGGAAAGATATCATCAAAATTCTATTTGGAACATAAAGGAAGCATGAACGTGCCAGAATTTGTCAGGACGTTGACGCAATCTTAGCAATTAGATGGATAAAAATTTTTTTTTTTGCCAGCGTACCTCGTACTTTTACATACATAATACATATACTTATTCTCTAGCATTCTTCGATTCGAATATCGAGCTGAAAGAAGCGAACTCTGAGGTTTAATTATTTGTAAATGGCAAGGACTACTGGGACAAGATGTGCCCATCTAATTTGCTGGCATTGCTCTCGGAGGCCAGCACATTTATCGTCGTAGAATTATTATCTTCCCTAAATTATTACTGATTAATGTTTAACTGATCAACAGTACAGTATCCAAAACACAGAATACTTTCGTTTAGAAACGGTGTTCTGATAATTTGTGGTATTCCTGAAAAGTGTATGGTATTGGCTTGAAATATCATCGGTGTTTCGCACTTTGTCGAATTTTTATGATGTTACATTGTTTGGTGAGCTAGTTAAATAATACAGTTAATCAAAGCATTTGTTTACTTCTCTTGAAATTATTTTCAATCGTAGTAGCAGGTAGTAATCATTAATAATCAGGAACAAACCTTTATGAAATTCCAAAACGACAATATCTCAATTTTTGTACATTAACAAAGTTTTATTTAATTATAAATAAACGTGCATACATACACAGGTATTGAATGAGCATGTTATTTTTCGCTAGATACTTTACCTTAACTTTCACGTTCGAAAGTTGATGACTGAATTCAACTAGAAAAATAGGATCTATACAGGGTGTTTTTGTTTACTTTGAACAAACTTCGAACTTTAATACAAAAACTCAAAATAAATCGATTTTCATGAATGACAAAATGTCCAAAACTCTTCAGTTTTCGAGTTTTAGTTACTTGAAGAATATTAGAACTTCAAGTAGGATTGCACGCGCGCACCATTTTTAGCGCTACCTTTGATAGTTAAAGAGGTTTTTGGGCCCCAAATGTAGTATTTTTGTAATTTCACAATGAAATTTGCGTGTACACGTTTTACAAATAAGTATAAATTGTCCTAAATGAGTAATTATCAATTATTATCATGTAAGCTAACCATTAATCAGTAAGCATTGCAGGACACAGGTAAAAAACATAATCAATACAAACTTTAATGTAAGAACTTTTACGCAAGAACAAACTTGAATACAGTTTTATTACAACAGTTACTCGAAATGGCCTCCATGAACTTCAACACATTTACGACATCTAACAGCCAGTGACCGCCTTACAGATTGAAACACGCCGGCATTTCCATAATACGGCCAGCTGAGTCCACAATGCGTCCAACCAGATCCTGTTCCGATTCAACAGGAGTGGCATACACGAGGTCCTTCATGGTTCCCAAAAAGAAAAAATCCAGTGGCGTCAAATCAGGCGACCTAGCTGGCCATGCCACAGGAGCACCTCTGCCAATCCATCGGTTTTGAAATTGGTTATTCAGGAACAGGCGTGTTTCACGAAAGTAATGTGCTGGCGCTCCGTCATGCTAGAACCACATTCGCCTGCGTGTCTCCAAGGGCACGTCCTCCAGTAGTCCAGGCAAAACTTCGCGTAGGAAGATGGTGTACGCAGGTCCCGTGAGAGGAGAAGGTAATAGGTACGGACCAAATAA
Organism: Morinoia aosen; assembly: GCA_030386875.1. Lineage (NCBI taxonomy): Eukaryota > Metazoa > Arthropoda > Malacostraca > Amphipoda > Talitridae > Morinoia > Morinoia aosen. The sequence continues at coordinate 22,884,488 of CM059573.1, read as the reverse complement.
ATTATTGCCAATAATGCCTCCCCACACGTTGACACTAAATCTGTGCTGGTGACTATTAGGCTGAATAACATGAGGGTTATTTCCAGCCCAGTAATGATTATTGTGACGGTTGAAAACCCCATCACGACAGAAATAAGCTTCATCTGTGAAGAGAATAAGTTTTGAGAACCCACGATTCATTCTTTCCTGTTGCATTAACCACTGGCAAAACAGCATACGAGGTTCAAAATCACCTGGCATGAGCCCTTGCACTCTTTGGAAATGGTACGGATGTAACTGCTGACGATGTAGTGCCTTCCACACAGTAGTATGGTTTCGCAAGCCAAGACGTTGAGCAGCTGCACGAGTACTGGTTCGTGGATGTTGCTCAAAGTATTCCACAATTCTATCCTCCTGTGGATGATGGCCGCGCCCAGCATTCCCTCTGTTAACGTTGAAGCTGCCGGTGTCACGCAATCTAGTATGCAGAGTAGCAAAATACCGGAAATCAGGCACTTCGCGCCTAGGAAACCTTTCTCTGTACATCCTCAGAGCGAGCCTACCATTTCCGCCTGCAGCTCCATAAATCAAATGCATGTCTGCCTTCTCAGCATTGGTTAATCTTTCCATGGTCACAGTGCAACGGCGTGTCAAGAAATGGCGAACTGATACTGCAACACGTGCGTTCCAGTAATGTAGATTGTTAATAATAAATTTCATCCCATTATTTCAGTTTCACATTGCATCTTGAAATCTTGTCGTTGATTACATGGAATGGATAACCCATAATGACATGAGAAAAATGCTTTAATTGTATTCGAAAATCTCGAAAACTAACAACTTTAAATAACAATTGGTGTGCGGCCCAGTTATAACATGCACTTCTAAACATGCTTTGCGACGCCATAACTCGAAAACTAAAGAGTTTTGGACATTTTGTCATTCATGAAAATCGATTTATTTTGAGGTTTTGTACCTAAGTTCGAAGTTTGTTCAAAGTTAAAAAAACACACTGTATAATACAACCGATATGAAAAACGCATTGCTATATCTTATACATGTTGTACTAGTTAATATTACTGCATTTAGGTTCTCAAGGTTTCATGTTTACTGAATCGCATTGTACTTTGTTATCTTTACGATGATGAATCGGGAACAGGTTTTTGAGAATTATAATATTATTGATTTCCCCTGACACGTGATTCTGAAAGATTTTAGTTCACGATAATGTAGAGTGCATGTTTTTTAGGGTGATGCAACATAGGAAATAAAATATTTCTAGAAAAATACTTTGATATCATCTCAAATTAATTTATTTTAGAGGAAAATAATCCTAGAAAAAATTCTCCAAATTTTAATACTTAGACATCGCACCTGCCGAATGGAAATCTATTTACGTCTAAGAAAGTTCAGTAATTGTTTCGTTAATTTTATCTAAGTAGAAGTTTTATTAATTACTCAAGACGTGTACTCGATACGATACATATTGAGGTAAAATTTCACGTTTTAGTCAGAGATATGTGGATTTTCTTAGTTTTGCGTGGAAGTTTCTTTCGATAATTTGAGATGACCTGCAGCAAATATTGTTTTCGCTGTCCCTCATTAGCAATTATTTTCGTGCAATCTTGTATCAATCTGACACCTCTTAATATAGCAATATCATTGATCACTTTCATTTGATCGACTACATTCTTTGCAATCCAAAAACCCACTTCCAAAGGCCAATCTTCCGCTAGTACGCTAAAAAAATAACAAAGATAATACCAGAATTTGAAGAAAGACATTGTGTTAGTAGTAAAAAAATATTCAGTTTGTCTCTTGTCTATGCTTTTTATATCTATTTGAGCCTTCTTTAGTGGATGTGGATCTAATGGTATTATTATTTTCTGTGTATCATTCAATTGAACAGTTGAATCAAATCGTACGTCACCATTTCAAGTCACCGTAAATAAGCTTTTGGATTCCTTTTCGTAAAGCAAATTTTATCTTTTTAACCTGATAAAACCTTATCTGAAAGTTTGTTCAACGAATTTGGAAACAGCCTGTATGTTCATCAGAATATTAAGGCAAAACTGAATATAAATAATTCACTACTAGAAGGTTAAATGTATGGGACATAAGAGATTGGCATAAATAAAAAAAAATATATTACTAGTATTTAGTGGTGCGACATTTTTTCGCGATGACAGTATGAAAATAAGTATTGTAATTGAACTCTAACTTTTCGCATTAAATGTTTATGGAAACATTTTGTATACGGAATCTTCTGATAAGATTTTCTCTCTCTCTGCGGTAGCAGCTAACATTATTTCACGAACTTTTACGAATGCTTACCTCTAGAACCAAGACTTTGAAAATACTCAAAAAGAGTCTGAAACCACAGATGTTTGACGTGTGTAAAAATATTCAGAAGAAAATTATTTTCCTGGATTTTCACTTACAAGTAACGCAGGCACATGAATTCCAGACGGACGAGATATTATTCCACACTAGGTTGTAATGCTTTGTTAGGAGACATTTTAATTTACGAATTTTTGAAAATTTACGGAATATCCCACTAGATTATGTTTTTTAGATGGCGTTTTTTATGACTAGATTGTGTTTTGCTTCACGTTTTTGTAGGGAATTTGTAGCCCTCTATTAAAATTCGTTTGTATCTCAGAACACATAAAAAAATTGCGTATTCCAACAGCACGGGCGTGTCGCATCAACGTGTGTATGCCTGGGGGCTGGTATTTACATGTTTTTATGTGTATGGTGCAAGCGAATTGTGCGTTTCAGTTGTGAGCTGTTGTTCAGCAAGAATTTGTGGTCGAGGAACTTGGAGAGGGTGTCTGCCGGACCACATAGAGCCAAAGTTAATCACCAACCCTTGAACCGAAAAAGCATTAGCCCGTACGGTTGCGGACGCCAGCCACAGAGGGTGGCAGTAATACATAGCACAACACTCGAACTTGGGAGCCTGAAAACGAGCGGTCGTAGCAAAAAGAAAACAAGCTTAGCAGAAGGCGGAAAAAACAGCGTGCTTGGTGCACAGCATTTTAACAGCAAATTAGGAGAAGGCCTGTTTCAGAACCGCCAATTAGAAGGGTTGTAGGCGTGTCTTTCTGAAGTTTCGGCGGACTGTATTGGTCGTACATGAGAATAGAGCGCAGCCCTCAAGAATGCTCTAGGCCTAGCTCCATGCTCTAGGCATCACTATGAATAAAGGTTCAGTCGTACATCGAGAACCATCTGAGAAAGTGCTTCTTAACCAAATATCTAATATATATCTATATCTTAACCAAATATCTCTATCTATTGTGCAGAAGGAAAAGAGTATCCCACAAGACCGGGTTAGTCGTAGAAGAAACATTATGTTCAACATCGCTGGGAGGGTGAGAGATGCAGTTTTTTCTTTGGAAGAAATGCTTTTGAAATAAATGTAAAAGTAAAGGTTAAAGATTTTGAATGAGCATAATTTGTGCGATTAAAAGTAACGAGGTGATAAATTGGCTTGTGCAGGCAGGTCGGATCGACTTCTTTCGTGAATAAAAAGGGTAACATGCGAAGATGAAGAAGCGGAAGTATCAGTAAGCAGTCGTCAAAAAGCATATTTCCTAAATTAATGATGACCGGAGTAAATGAATTCAAACCCATGTGAATGTGCTTGTAACAACGGAGGTGTGCTCATGTCCTGTGCTGTTGTGAAAAACGTTATGTAGGATAGATGTGTCATTTTGTCATGGTTCTGTGAGTAGGTAACGGGCAGAGGGAGCGTCGGCCGGCCAATTTGACAGGGTAGTGTCATGAGGGATATTGCGTTCGTATAGTTCAACATCTCTGTCAATCGCGTTATGTGCTTATAATAGAGGGTAGCATGTTGAGGAAGTGTAGGCGCAGGAGTACCATGTCTTGGTGATTTGTCGATTGTATGTTAGCCTAATAAACGTGTCATAGAATTCACTGACGTAATCATAAAAATTATGCAACTATATCTCGCGTATAAAATACCTCACGACGCAAGCAACATCTCTCGTCGAGGCAGATGCGCACAGAAAAGCGCGCTGTTGTAAGTGGGTCTCTTCACATCGGTGAGTACTTCAATATTTGTGTTTGTAATCAATAGTAATTGCCTTGGTAGGTAAATTTCCTATGTCATTTATTGTGTCTCGGTGAGGGCATTATATGTGTTTTCTTTCTCGTGTACGTCACGATTTCATGGGGGTATGCCAATTCCTTATTACGAGTATCCGGTCTCCTAATTAATGCAAATTAGTGAGGGGCAGGACTGCGTCTCGTCACAGCTTCATAGAATTTTAGTAAACAAGTTCATTGGGATCTGAGGGAAAATGAAATGTAAACAGTAAAAAGTGTAAGGAAGTAAAATGTAAACAATATCCAGATGGTGATGGCCATTGCGATTGCTTTGAATGACGTGACAGCTAATCGACGATTTATTCCGTTCGTATTCATTGCAAAGACGACAGACTATTTCACTGATAATCATGCTTAAGTCCATGTTGTGTGACACTGGGATTTCTCATATAACAATCCCGGAGCCGACGCGGTGAATCGTGGCAGTTAAACCCGAAATATCAAGCTTAAGTTTTGTTGCTTATTTTCGTTAGACATTTCATAGTACAATGTATTTTTTTTGGGTCAGAAATTTAGAATGTAGCAATGCTCAAGATTTAGACATCGAAAAAATGATTTATGTAATTTCTTTTAATGAAAAACTCATCGAGAGAAATTGTAACACCCGCGTGTGCCAAACAGTTATTCAAAGAAATCCTGATAGATATTGGAGTAACTTCTTTAACCACTAGCTCAAATGATTGAGAGAGTAAAATCACATATTTACATTTCACACAGCCAAAACTAAACTTGGTGTAGCTTTCGTGAATCGAATATTATTATCTCTAAAAGCATCAAGATCTCCGCTTTTTTTTCTTAAAATTCGTAGATATTGTGAGTACATTCGTATAATTGCTAGTCAGTTTGAGAAAGTGTAACATTCATGTGAAAGAATGTTGACACACGCTGTGGCGTGGTTGACCCACTTGTGTGTAGCGTGTCAGCCCGGGGCACGCAATAGTATGTCGCAATACAGAGGCTGATGATGTATATTGATAGATTTTTGTGGAATAGTTTTGTGACAACCTTACACGCAAAAGTGCGTGGGTTTTGAGGCAAAAATTTTTTCAGTGCTTTTGCGTCCACTGTCAACCACTTTTAATTTTCTAATTTCAAAGTCTCAATTCCTCTGCAAGAAGAGATCTGTCCAGGCCCAGTAAGTTAGTATTTATAGTGTAATATTGCTTATTTTTGTAATAAAATTATACAAGTTTGACCTTTTTATTTTTCTTTCCAAAACTCTCATGAAAGATACAAGGCCGATGTGATGCGGAGATGTCCGTAAGCATCAATTTAAAAACTGGGTATTTCATAATAAATTTTAGAACTACGGAAAATTTTTCCAAATGTGAATGAAGACGCAAAGTGACTTTCATTAACACTATTTTCCCGTCAAAGTTAAATCTTTTATCATTGTTTCAGCGTTGTTGAAAGCAAAATAATTAGTTCTTCTAATCAAATTTCATGAGACATTTGAATCTATAGCTATTTTTTGTAATGGAGAAAATGTTCGAAAAACTGAGTCAGTGTTAGGCCTATGTATGTTGATTTGAACTTTTCACAATTGCCGTATAAATATTTTTGTTCGCACGTGGAGTATTCCTTCCAGAAACGCTTTGCCGTTCCTAGATTTACGACTAACGTTAATTAAAATCATGACTAAGATAATGATGAAACATCGAATGAAAATCATTATCTTAGGCCTGGACATATCGACATTTCTATTCTATGTTTAATGTGATATATCTTCGCATTCTGACGACATAAAATATTAATTGATGGAATGGCCCAGCGAGAATATTGTGGCGAATATTAGGAGAAGTTATGATATATTTGTTATATGAATCAAAACTACGATATACTGTTTCATGAGCTGCAAGAACACGGTAAAAACAAAATATCTCATGTACGAGGTACACTTTAGCCCAGTAACAGTAGAGCGTCTGATAGCTGGCACCCGTAATTATTGTAGGCTGCATGTCAGTCTGGAGCAGCCCCTGCCGCGCCTCCCAGAGGCTTGGGCGCTATAAAGGAAGGCTGCAGGCTGTGAAGTCACTTTGTCTTTCTACTCGGACGGAGGCTCTGGATCTTCTTCAAATACTGACGCAATTTGTTTGCCAAGTTAAAGTGGGCTACAGGTGTTAGTTTCATCTGATACATTAGATGACTTGCTCGCAGATCTTCATTTTGACAATGAATGATTGGTAAATTACTGCTCAACCAGCTGTTTTTCTCTTGTCTCATTCAGGTTACACGAGAACTAAGGAGACTACTTTATACTCTTTCAGTAAATAATTTCTCAATTAATAATTTCTCATTCAGAAGAAGATCTATGAAATGGTTCTTTCATTTCTTCAACGCACCCAAGTTGTTTACTAGCTTCATTATTACATGTTTATTCCTGTAGAACACTTTTTGATTGTATTTGTGTGTGAGTTTTAATTGTCTTATTTAAAACTCTAATCATTTTTTTCGTTTGTAATTTCCATATTTTAAATTCACGATAAAAATCGGGCACCAGTCCTAACCCCAAATCAGCTCAAATTGGTGAGCTGTCATACAATTATTGTAATTTTATTTACCTCACTAATCATTGGATTTCAGAATATTTTGGTGCAAATGCAACATGCTGAATTTACACAATATTTTGGAAAGACATTTAAATTCCACCATGTAAATTCAAGTCGCGCAAGTTAAACGTGGTTCTCAAGATTTATCAGTTTCAAATTGTTAAACTGAATTATTGCTGACTTTTTGTCAGTGTTGTCCAAAAACCTTAATATTTTGTTAATGGCCAGCCATGCATACCAACAACTTTCAACCTACTTTCTATTTGTAGTGCAATCGCTTAGCCAGTCCGTCGATGATTATTGCTGTTCAGTTTTACCATGAAGCGCTGCGAAGTTTCAAGTACACGTTGAATCTCTTTTAATTCCTCTAGAAACATCACTTAAGCAACAGTATTGTATGAGATTGAACCATCTATTTAGAAATATTTCTGTACTTTTTGATTTAAGTAGATACATTAAAAAAACAGTACACGTAAAATTCAAATTTTGGAGTAAGTATTTTTTAATAATTTTAGCAGATGTATGAAACGCACAGTGGTAAAAAATTAAACACTTTTGCCCTTTCGGCTTAGTGTAAATAAGTTATCTTTGCGTGGTTAAAATGTTTGACTCATGTGTATTGGATCAAAAATTTTCCTCATGATGGACACTCAAAGTTGCCTCGTTACCATTAAGTTCTTCACAGCCCTGAAACCTATAAGGTTTCAGTCGTTCTTTCTGCCTAATAAGCCATTATTCCCATAAACTTTTTCCCTATTACTCTATTTTTTTTTGTACAATGATGTCTTGGCCGGGAACTCGCTTTGGCGTATATTTCTTGTGTCATCAAATGTTTCACAGAAAAGCACGTTTATGAACTCAGTTATTTCCATTCCGAAAAAGTCCAGGACAGTAAATCAACAGATTACTTGAAATATTTTCGCTCTGCTGAAAATGGCTGCATTGTTCTCAAAAGTCACCGCATTATTGATTTCTGTGTTGAGTTTTTCAAGCCTCTTCAAGGCTAGAGTAAGCGGCGTTAAACATATTCGCATGTTCAGGCTGCACTTCCAAGGTGCACTGTGCACTTCCTACAGCAAAGAAGCGCGTCACGTTCGAAATGAAATACAGGTGAGTGGCAGAGCAACGCTGTAAAATAGCATCTTGCAATTCATAGCATACAGTCCATATTGTAGCGGATTACCCATATTCTGTTGAAATTAACGGTACAATGGACAACTATAATTAAAAACTCTGAAGTTTAGGCCCATTTTCAAACTGAAGTTAAACAAAGGACAATTCGATTAAAATATTTGGGCTTCATTTGATTTAGTAATTAATATCGAAGCAAAAGCCATCATGTTGCGTTTGAAATATAACAACAATTGATACTAGTGAGTTTCGCAGAGTAAAAAAATGCTTTTAAATTCTGAAATTATGTTTTAGTTTAAAAAGCGGACTGAAGTTAATACCGTACAGGAATAGAAGTGACTGACTATTTGTTCTTATAGAATAATACTCAAAATGATGAGCTATTTTTTGCCCTTTTCATTTGATCAGACGGTCCAAGCCAGCTATCAGTAGCTCTCATTGCCCCTCATGTTCTAATTTGTACCTGGAAACTTCTCAAAGGAATTGAAAACTAAGAAATGTTGGATTTAGTACTCAAACCGTAAATTAGACTAAATTAGACTAATTAGACGAAATTAGACTAAATTAGACTAAATTAAAAAAATTAGACAAGAACAATAAATTAGACTAAATTAGACTAAAAACAATTGCTTCTTGAAAGTAGACTGATTTTAGAGGATAATTTCACCAACAACAATTAGCTGTGAATGCTGTATATAGGTTATTTGCGAAGATAAGCTGAAAGTTAATGAATTTGTCGAAAAGAAAAAGAAAGAAAGAAAAACATTTATTTTCCAATAAAGTACAAACATGAAATGTTGATACATTGGTTTTTAAAATACCTTAACATTAACATCCTTAACTGATTATAATACATTGGTATCGTAATACTCGTGTAGAAAGTTGTGACAAAAATGATTGACAAAAAAGTACAACAAAAATGAGTTCCTTTCCTTGCTTAATCCGATTTTGAACTAAGAGAACACAATCCTCGCGACGCTCATTTGAAAAACATTTTCATTAGTGCGAACAAGTATTGAGATAAAAGCTAAAAATGCATTCAATTACATTAGCATAGAGACCCTTAATTGCTATTTATACATGATTATCGTAATACCCATGTTGAGTGTTGAAACAAATGATTTAGATCCTTAATTGCTATTTATACATGGTTATCGTAGTACACATGATAATTGTCGACACAGGATTTAGAGAGAAGCACAAGTTAATAAAAATAAACAATAATATGTATAAAAGGATCGTTTGTATTTGGGGTGTGGCGCTGAATTTAGTTTCAAAGTTTCAATTCCTGAAATTTTTTATATGAAGTAAGAATTTATTTTATTTTACGTTCGCTAAGTCATTCTAATATTGATTTTCCTTATTCCTGTCGACTAATATGAGCATCACAACTGTTTGTTCAATGTAGCGGAATGAAGGTTGTTTTTCCAAAATTAGTATTAGGCCTCAAATTAATTAGTGTTAGTATTAGGCCTCGAGCGTATTAGGCCTCAAAAATTTTCCGGAATAAAATAAGCTTGTAGAATTCAATACCTGAAAATATTGAGCAAAATTATTGCATTTTAAGATTGATTATTGCCCTGTAAAAAAGTGATTCATTTCGTGAAAATGATATTAATTTTTTTGACCATTGGCTACCCATGTCCTTACATCAAAGTGGGATACTTTTAATCTGAAATGGCTGATTTAAGCATAAATAAGGATGTGCTGTAAAACTCTGAGGATGTTTTAAAAATGAAAAGTTCACATGGTACTCATCATTTATTCTGAGGCATCCGGAACCAGAAGCTCTGGGGTAACAACACAATTTATCTACGAAGCATTAGATGACCAACAATGAACAATCATATAGAAATGTGAAATCGAGTCGACTCATGGAGCGTAAAATATCATAATTATAAATAAAAGAGCAAAGAAAGTCGCTTTTAAATTCAACATTCTTATTATTACAGTCTAATACTAAAAGAAGAAAGTTTCGACCTGTTAGGTCATTTTCAACTTCTGTTGATAGAAAATCACAAGATTTAATAAAATTTCAAGTAAAATTGCACACAATGAGGAAAAAAAAAATCTTCGTATCTTAGAATCTTTGTATATTTTAACGGAAAAACCGGTTTTGAATGATAGTCAGTCTGCATTCCCCCTTCAGCTTGTTTAGGTTGTATTTGTTGTTTTTTAGTAAGATGTTATTTTATTTTTATTATTTTTTTCCTCATTGTCTGCAATGTTACTTGAAACTTTATTAAATCTTGTGATTTTCTATCAACAGAAGTTGAAAATGACCTAACAGGTCGAAACGTTCTTCTTTTAGTATTAGACTGTAATAATAAGAATGTTGAATTTCAAAGCGACTTTCTTTGCTCTTTAATTTATAATTAGGATTTGCAAGAAGCAAAACATAAATATTTAAGCGTAAAATATCTTTCCTTTTTTCTATCAGCTAATATTGTATTATGCTAGTAATGACAGAACTTAATCCTAAGTTGGATCAGAACTTAATCAAATATTTACTACCTATACAGACCATGTCGTTCCTTTTTCGACTGCTAGTTTTTAAAGAAACAAACGACTGCTGCAGAAGTAGTAGAAACCAGTTGTGAAGAATATCCGAAAGAGTACGCCTTAAGAGATCATCCGGGTCGGTGAACTTTTTTCGTCCGATTCGTTTGAAATTTAACCAGCATATGTATTTTTTGAAAGTAAACACTTTTTACGCGTGTCACTTTTTCGATTTAGGCCTCAGTTTTATTTTTTTTCGAAAAATTAGGTTTTTGGGAAATTTTGATGTAAATTTCAAGATCTATCTCCTCATTCAGTTTTGATGCTAGAACAAAACCAAAGACAGTTTTAAAATCCTTGAAGCATCTCTAACAATAAAATGAAGAGAAATTTCAACATTTTGAAAAAAAATTTTGTGATAAGCAATTTTTATGATTTCATAACTAAGAAAATATTTTTGGGTTTAGAGGTATATAACTTATTTTTATTCTCTCAAATATGGACATAAGGCTTCATTTTCTTGTTAGAAATGTTTCAAGGATTCCAAAACTGTTATTGGTTTTGTTCTAGCATCAAAACTCAATGAGGAGAAACGGTTTGAATGTTGAAATTGTTTTTCTTTTGGTATGAGCAAAAAACAGATTTTTTGTTTGAAGTGTAATATAATAGACAATGTATGGAACTGAATGCAGTTTTATTTTATTTCGATAATTTCCATACATAACTTCATATTCACACTATGAATTGTGATTTCCAAACCTCCCCCCCCCAAAAAAAAAATTTGTTTTTTTTCATTTATATAAAAAAAAAATTTCAGTCTGATTCTTATGAAATTTGACTATGATATGTAACTTTTAAAAAGAAACACAATTTATTCAGTTCATTCTTTTGATTTAGGCCTTAGTTTTTTAAAAAATCTGACATATTGGTTTTTAGGTGTAGATATTTCACTGATATTGATATTTCAAGACATATTTCCTCATTCATTTTTTATGCTAGAACAAAAACAAAGACAGTTTTAGAATCCTTGAATCATTTCTAACAAGAAAATGAAGCGAAATTTTTCTATTTTCCGTTTTGTTGTCTTTTTATATGGGGTCAAAATTAGTAGAAAATTAAAGATTTTGTTCCTCGCTCCCCCCCCCCCCCTGGGGGGGATCTATTGTCCGTAGCGCCATGAATTTTTAGGACCGATTTGTCCACCACCTAAGGGTCCTTTTCCAACATAAACATGGAAAATGACCATCTGAGCGTTAGGGGCCTCGGATGATCTCCTTAATTAGTTAGCGGACGCTGAAAAATTTGGCTGTGTCCAGTGGGCTCACTTTTTCAGTTTATCGCAGGCCTCGAAATTAATTAACTTCATTGCGTCACTTTGATTTAGTTTTCTAAAATGGGGCATGTTGGACACAATACCTTCATCGTAAAAAGCCGCGATAAAAGTCTTGGGTGATGAAACAATTTTTTGCTGAACAGACCTGAGTGCTGTATTTTTACGTCGAGGCATTCAGGTCAAGGCTGTCATACACTGAAGGAGTTCATCACAGCTATTATACCCTCGATAATGCACTCAAGGACTTCTTCATAATTATTACACACTGGTTTTTACTTCACGAGAAATTTGTGACGCGATTTTCTTACAAACAAAACATGCATTCCCGTATTTTGATCTACATATTTTTTTCAATACTTACACCGTTGTTCCGAAACACCTAATACAATGCTCGAATCAAATCATTGTATTCGTAGGCCTAATTTTTATCAATATCATCCTGTATTCTTTTCTTGAGCAAAAGTTCTAATTCTATTTTTTTCAAACAGCATATGAGGATTTTCTCGCTTTTGCGAGCATTGGAGATCAGAATAGGACAGGGGTCTAAGCATTGAAAGTAGAGAAAGGGGTCCTTTGTGCGTTAATGAAATTTGTGATTTCGGTTGAATAATTAGAATCATATTTTCAAAGTAAATTCGTGAAGGCGTCGGTTAGATTGTTGGACTGAATTCTGTCAACTGTTGCCATGCATTAATTTCTCATAATTGATAGAGCAAGAAATATTATCTAAACAAATTAATCATTCGCTCCATGTTTTAAAGATTTTTCTCAATGTATATAACAACTTCTCACAACATTTTATCCTACATAACCTATAACAGCCTGCAGTTATTTGCGATTACTTCAATTCCACAAAATGAGCTTAAATAAGAGTAATATCTTTGCAGCAAAAGCGAATTTGAAAAATAATTTAGTTTTTCTGAACATTCATAGAGGCATTAGCTTGCCACCGCGAACATCCTATTACTGTTACAACCATGCAACTTGCACGTGGAAGCTTGGGCCGAGAGTTGGAATGTTCTGAAGAAATTGTGTTTCTTTTCAAAAGTTACATATAATAGTCAAATTTCATAAGAATTAGACTGTAAACAAAAAATTTCATAATTTTTATGAAGTAAAAAAATTTTTACTTATTTTTTAAATTGTGAATTACAATTCACAGTGTGAATATGATGTTATGCATGGAGATTATCGAAATAAAAGTGAAAACAGCATTCAATTACATAAATTTTCCATTATATTACGCTTCAACAAGAAATTTGTTTGTGGCCTATACTGTAAAGTTATATATTTTCAAAGTTCAAAAGAATAGAAGTTCTTGAGTTTTTATGCTAGAAAGAAAACAAAGACAGTTTTAGAATCCTTGGGACAATTCTAACAAACTGATAGCTCTCGATTTTCCAATTTGTACGTTGTCTTTTATTTCTGCTGGTTCAAAACCTAAAAATTAGGTATCTTTTAGGTATTGATCATATATCGCATATATAAAAAATAAAAAATTTCAAATAGAAAATTCAGACCTACCAGTTGGTTTGTAATGTTACGAGGATTTCATAACTGTCTTTTTATTTGTTCTAGCATAAAAATTTATTGACTTCTATTCTTTTGAAAACATCCCAAAAATGAACCAAAAAACGAGTTTAAAAAAAATTAAGGCTGAAATCAAAAAACTTCTCGAATAAAATATGTTTTTCTTGCAAAAATACATATAGTGGCCAATTTTCAGACCAATAAGATCCAAAATTCAATTTTGACGGGAGGACCCCTTTAAGGGGAGCATCACCCCAGAAATTGGGAGATTTTGTGGAAAATAGATTATAGCTGCTATCGGAGGTGAAAAATGGCAGATACACCCTGTGAAAAAATGAGGCTCGTGCGTTCGCTCGTTTGCCCTCTTCGGAGATTTGAAGTGTGTGTGTGGGAGGAGGGGAGGGTAGAGGGGGTATTTCATCATATTACACCACACCTCTGCAGTTTCTTCACGGTGCGACGTTGCTATGTCATCTTCTATGTCTATTTATTACGGAATAATGATTTCAAGGGTCCTAGCTGACCTCACAAATGATTACGAAGAAAACTTGAGATTGTCTAAGTTTCCTTGTTTTGCCTTTTTTTGGAGGATCGGAATGTGGGGTTTCAAAATGCATCTCATACAGTTTTTAGGCTACAGTAATGATTTTCATATCATTGGGTACGAAAAAGCGTGTAGATTATGCCGTGCAAAGGGGTATTTCGAACTTTGGTATGATCGAAAGTTGTGACGTCACAAATGAGTTTTGACGTCTCTAAGAATGGCGCCTCGAAATTTTTTAAAATTTTTATAATGACTTGAGAGATTTCTGGTTTACACCCTGTAATCTACACGATATTTCGCCTCCAATGATATCAAAATCATCTTTGTAGCTTAAAAAGTGTACGAGTAGATTCATTTAACCTTAATTATTTACGATATCGACACCTTTTGTAACTGCAGACCTGACTCACTAGATAGAGTGATGTCATCTACATTCAAGAGACCATCCTGTCTTTACTCATCAATTTCAGTTTCAAATTATCTATTATTAGGCAGCGTTGTGTAAAAAAAACAGAAAGTGAGACGAAGTACAACCCTTTCTCACTTTTCCATTTCTCCAAACTAACTCAATAGTATCGAATTTTCAATAAAAAAGAGAGAATCAGGAAAATGGTTTAAAAAAATTTCCATTCAAGTGTAGTCTCGAGACTGTGAAAAGACTCGTAAAAATTGGACGTTTCGAGCCTTCGCTCATCATCAGCAATAGGTACAAATTCGTACAAAAAGTCATCTGTAAAATACAAAAAGAAAACAACTCAAAAAATGTATGACATTACTTATTGACTAGGGATAAAAAAATAAGCTAAGATGATTATTTAAAATAGGTTTCATTTTAAAAATGAACAAAGACTCTAAAATCCGCAATTCTGAACACAACTTTGCCCTGGCTATGACTTTGAAACTATTTTCTTTGACAGCTGTGTCGCATTCAAAAGCATGATTACGGATGGCTGAATTAGATGGGCTTGCTAAAATGTTTCCCGTCCGGTAGCTCCTACATTGATGCTCGACAATCCTACATCCCAGAGTACGGGTAGTCATGCCCACATACTCAGATGCACCAAGTGCACAACTATATATGTATATTAGGGATGCCTGCATCTCAGTAGGAAGTCTATCCTTGAATCTAAAAATGATTCAATTTTTTGGTTATTGATCAATATTAATCTAAATTTTACAATACTGAAATATTTTCGTAGTAGCTCCAGTATTTGTTTTTTCATTAATTCTGATTGAGGACCAAAGTAAGGGAAACATAGAGAGAGCGTTCGTACAGAGTCTGCTGCTTGTTGAAAGTCCGGAACATTTGCATATTTCTTATCCAAAAATGTCCTAATTTGAGATTCAACAAAACCACTAGAAAAGCCATTATTCCTAAAAAATACTTTCAAAAAGGAAAATTCCTCGTGTAGAAACCGATAAGAGCTGCACACATTAAAAGCACGGCATAATAAAACTTTGATGAAATTCAGTTTAAAAATGAGGGAGGAAAAACTGTAAAAACTAGTACCTAGACTTGTGAAACAATTCTTCCTAAACACGGAGCACTCAAATTTATCCCTCTCTTTTTACCTACACCAGACAATCCAGAAATGAAAGCTTGCCACCCACTTCACAATCTAGCGTAAATTTTATGTTTCTATGCTTGCTGTTGAGGTAGTTTAAGAAGAGCGGAGCATGAGCCTAGTCCCGAAAAAGCAAAAAGGTGTCATCAACGTATCTCCTATAAAAACAGGTTTAAATGATTCAGGACATTCTTCCAACCATTTCTTTTCCCCAAAACACATGAAAATATTAGCAAAGGTTGGAGAATGCGGCAGACCCATACCTAGACCCTCTAATTGTTTGTAAAACTTTCCGTTGAATATAAAAAACGTGTTCATGGCTGCCAGTTCTAAAAGATTATGAAACAATTTTTTTGTTAGCCCTAGGACAACAGACTGAGGAGTAGTGAACAAGTGTTGCAAGCATATTTCTATAGTTTCACGCAATGGAACGTTAGTAAAAAGATTCTCAACATCAAAAGAGCATATAAAAAATTGACTAGCATTTTGTACTGAAGTTATATCCTTCACAAACTCCGTAGAATTCCTGACCGTGTATTAATTTTGAGTTATAGGACTCAATATCGGAACAAGGAATTTAGACAAAGTATATCTCGGAGTATTAATGGCCAAACTCAATAATAAAATTACCTAATCGGTGGTTTGTACTATTATTTTCGTGCTGACAGCTCAGAATGCCCACTATCATCATATTAAATTAGTTCTTCTCAGTGTCAAAATGCCTCAGAGTTTACTCTGCCTTCCGGATTCCTTATATTCAACAATTCTGAATATATATTACCTACTCTGTTATTTTCTTCCTACTATTCTTAAGTTATTCTACTTGAACCGTTGCAGTTTGTAACGTTTGTTGCAGAACGACCGTCTGTAAAAATCCAATCTATTCTTCGTGCTCACATTCAAAATCCCCTCATTGTGGTAATTTTGCTTATGGTGTCGTTAATACAAGCTCGAAAATTCCTTAACCGTGTTCTTTCAGTGTGCAGTATACGCGTCAACTAGAGGAGCTACGACGTTCAGCTTCTGTGCGTCTGAGGACCAGAACTGATCAGTGTCTTCAGTGACTCCGTGGTGTGAGGACGGGTGTGGCGCTCGCTCCGAAACAAAGTGCCTATTGTTAGAAAGAATGTACCTCTAACCTAAATGGGTACCCACTCTCGTCCTGAGTATTCAAATGTGATTTAAATACCCCATATATAAAAATAATCAAACTAAAAGCATAATATTCCCTCAAAAGCGTGAGAGTATTCAACCCTCGTTTACACAACGACCCTCAATCTTCAAGATGACTAACAAACGACGCAGTACCAGCAACAGCACCAACAACAGCACCAACAACAGCAGCAACAACAGCACCGAATTTCAACCGAAGTTTGGTCAATACCCTGATGTGTCTAGCCTAACGAAAGGCGGTAAAGAAGTGGTCTCTGTCTTAATAAAATACTTCGATTCAGTGATGACAAAATTTAATAGTGATATTGAAAAAATGCAAAATGAAATAAGCCACCTTAAAACGCTATTTGGAACAAAAGAAGCGGAACACAAAAAAATTCTCGATGAACAGAACAAGAAAATGGATAGCTTAACCTCCCGCCTCGACCAGTTGGAAAAAAATAATCAACGCCGAGACATTGAAGACAAAAAATGTACTCTCGTCATTTCTGGAAGGGAAATACCGCAATCTCACGCAAACGAAATCTGTAAGGATACAGTCTGCAAACTCCTGAAGGACAAGATCAACATTGACCTCTCCGACACTGATATGACGTCAGCTACAAGAATGGGGAAAAAACCAGTAACTGGGAACGTAGATCAAAGAAACATTGCATTTGAACTAAAAGATTACAACAAAAAACGTGAAATTCTCAACGCCTGCCGAGAAAAGAAACCAAAGTTCTTCTTCATAAATGAATACCTCATACCTTCACGAGCTAACGCCATGTACATTCTGAGGATGGCCAAAAGGAAATTCCCGGATAAAGTTGGAACCCCAAAAACACAGGATGGAAACATTTTCATATTTAACCCCGGAAACCCTGATTCAAGACGCCGCGAGATCAACACGCCAGATGACCTCGAGCAATACCTGATGCAACAACTCAATATGACATCAAAACAAGTCATGGGTGACTAGACTAGGTGATCTCCTCAATTTGATTGTCAGTTTTCGTGCTAGTTTAACCCCAATTAGATATCATATCAGCTTATCCTCAACTTGATGTTAGCTTAACCTGAATCTATACAAATGTTTAACAGATGTGTTTGTAAACATTTATGATAGGTGTATGTGAACTTTTGCAACAACGCAATCAGCAATTTTTACCTCCCAATGTTACTGTGATTTTTTTTTTTTTTCATTTTTTACCACTAAAGTTTTTTTTTATTACGCGTAAACCATATTAGCTGATTATATCATTGTCATTAGGTGATCCCCTAAATTCCCTAGACTAGGTGATCCCCTAAATTAGTCAATTTCATTTTCATCCCCTAAATATGTCAACTTCGTATTAATTTAACCTCAATTAGGTATCATGTCAGTAAACCTCAACGTGATGCTCGTTCAACCTGAATCTATACAAGTGTATAACAGATGTGCTTGTAAACATTTATGACAGCTGTGTGTGAACTTTTGAAACAACGCAATCAGCAATTTTTTACCTCCCAATGTTACTGTGAATTTTTCCTCTTCTTAACCACTTAAGTATTATTACGCGTAAACCATATTAGCTGATTATATCATTGTCGTTGTAATCTTCTTATAATCTGATAATCGCTTCTGCCCTCCACTGCCATCGTACAACCATATTAGCTGATTATATCATTGTCGTTGTAATCTTCTTATAATCTGATTATATCATTGTCGTTGTAATCTTCTTATAATCTGATTATATCATTGTCGTTGTAATCTTCTTATAATCTGATTATATCATTGTCATTATAATCTATCAGCAATTTTTCACTTACCAATATTACTGTAAATTCTTCCTTATTTACCACTACAGTTATTATTACGCGTAAACCATATTAGCTGATTGTATCATTGTCATCATAATCTTTAAAACTTATTCCCTCTTATGTGAACTTATGAAAACGCCCTCAGCAATCTGTTTGCACCAATGTAGTGATATCGAACTCCAATATTATAACAAATAAATAATAGATGTGTGTGTAAACATCTATGACAACTGTGTGTCACATTTTGTAACATCGCAATTAGTAATTTTTCACCAACCAATATTACTGTGAATTCTTCTCTATTTACCACTACAGTTATTATTACGCGTAAACCATATTAGCTGATTGTATCATTGTCGTCATAATCTTTAGAAATTTATTACCTGTTGTATGTGAACTTGCGAAAACGCCCTTAGCAATCTGTTTGCACCAATGTTGTGATATTGAACTCCATTATCACTCGCTCATGGACTGAGTTTGTGTGTACTCACGAAATCGCGCTAGATTTTTCTTTTTTACTCTATTCTCTCTTACTTAATAAGCTACTTTTTAGACTGAAATATCCCTTTAAGCTTGACTCTGTATTTCGTCTTAAGCTCTATAGTACCTAATTCTTACTTTTACTTATTTTAAATGACTGATCACCCTGTAATATTTGAGGAAATCGATCCAGATTTCAATCATTTGAACAGAATATATCCAAACCTAAACGACTCTCAAGAGTGTAGGTATACTAATATATCAGAATTCAACGAAACTATACGAATAACTGACCGAGATTTCTCACTCCTGTGTTGGAACTGTAGGTCACTCTATCCAAAATTGGAAGAGATACAATGTACTATTACTGAACTTAAATATAACCTAGACGTGATTAGCTTCACCGAAAGCTGGCTAGATGACTCGACTAAAGACATGATTCGATTTGAAAATTATCATAGTTACCATTCGCTAAGAAAAAACCAGCGGGGCGGAGGCATCAGCACATATATATCTAACCACATAGACTCGAGAACCATAGCAAGTGCAACCATGAATCAGGATCATATAGAATCACTCTTCGTAGAACTTTTTAGAGATGGTAAACGCATTGTGCTTGGAACGGTGTATAGGCCTCCTACAGCCTGTCCTATATCCTTCCTGAATGAATTGAATCGTATTATTTCTCAGTTCAACAGGCCCTTATACAATGACATAATAATATGCGGTGACTTCAATTATGATCTACTGAAACATGAAAGCCATGAACCAATCTCTAATTTCCTAACTACCTTTCAGTCTCAATCCTTCCTTCCGATCATTACAAAGCCTACACGAATAACCTCAGAGTGTGCTACGCTGCTTGACAATATCTTTATGACAGACCCTAGTGATTTTCTTGCTGGAATAATTACTTCTGACTTATCAGATCACTTCCCAGTTTTTCTTATTAAGAAAAATGTCTATATTGCTTGCACCAAGGCACGGGCTGAAACTTACTCATATCGTAAAATAAACGAATCAAATATTGAAGAAATGCGCACCGTTCTAGAAGAATCAATGCCTACATTGCACATCTCTCAACAAAACAATAATACTACGAGCATTGATGAAGCAGTAGTAAAGTTGACTGAAACTATAATGACCGCATACAATCAGTGTTGCCCAATTGTAACTCGTACAGTTACCCCGAAAAAAAAACATAAGCCCTGGATTACCAGAGACATCGTGATAAATATAAAGAAACGTCAAGCGTACCTAGCCCTCCTTTGCGAAGGACGAATATCTAGAGAAACATATAACCGATTTAGAAACTATGTAACAAACCAGATAAGAACATCAAAAAAGAACTACTTTACGCTCAAGTTTACTCAATTCAAAACTGACGTTAAAAAGATTTGGCATCTCCTTAACTCCTGCTGTAAACCGAATAATGCCGATAAAAAGAAAATTGAATATGTTGTTCAAGATAATGTAAAATATCATGAGAAGAAAGAAATTGCTAATCTCTTTAACAACTTCTTCGTAAACGTAGGGAAAACAATAGCTGATGGTATTCCAAGTGAACCTACTGATCACCTGGAATTTATGGATCATATTCGAGAACACAACTCCTTTTTCTTTACGCCTACAAACTCCTCCGATGTAATTACGTGCATAAACAACATGAAAAATAAATCGAGTGGGTTACAAACGTTTCCGACTAAAGTACTTAAAGTTATTGCTGACATTGTAGCCCCACTGATATCAAATATTATTAACCAGTCTCTCTTACTAGGCACTTTCCCGAACTCCCTCAAAGTTGCTAGAGTAACCCCTATCTTTAAAAGTGGTGAAAAAACCTGTGTAAACAATTATCGACCTATCTCCATTCTACCAATTATTAGCAAAGTATTCGAAAAGATTGTGTATAAAAAAGTGTACTCTTATTTTGAACAAAAATCATTTCTTTACGATAAACAATACGGTTTTCGCTCTAAAAAATCAACAACACAGGCTATATTAAATCATTTACAATTCCTCTATTCTAATATAGATGAAGGAAAGCCTGTCTTCTCTGTATTTCTTGACTTCCGAAAAGCATTTGATTGTGTGGACCATAAAATACTATTATCGAAACTACACTGTTATGGCATTCGAGGGATTGCCCATGATTGGTTCAGATCATACCTAACAAATCGGAAACAATACGTTGTCATTGACGACGCAAAATCAGACCCACAGACAATTAGCCATGGAGTTCCACAAGGATCTGTTCTCGGGCCTCTCTTGTTTCTGATTTTTATCAATGATATTGTAAAATCTACATCATTCTTCAAATTCATACTTTTTGCCGATGACAGTACGCTTTCTGCGGTCCTTCCGAACCAAAATCCTGCTATGATTGTGGAGAGTATAAATACTGAACTTCACAAGGTTTCATCGTGGCTCAAAGCTAATAAAATAAGCCTAAATATCGATAAAACCAATTATATTACTTTCTCATACAAGAAAGATGTATCTCTCCCATGCATTAAAATTGGCGAAGGTGAAATCGAAGAAACCAACTCATGTAAGTTTCTGGGCATCATAATAGATAAACATCTGACCTTCAAAGAGCACATCACTCATATTAGTTCTAAATTATCAAAATCAATCGGAATCCTAAATAAAGTTAAAAATTTTCTGCCTGAAACAGCTTTACAAATGCTCTACCGAACGCTCATTTCTCCATACTTGCAATACGGAATAGAAGCATGGCACGGAACTGATAAAAATAAAACCAACAAAATTTTTACTCTGCAGAAAAGGGCTGTCAGAGCGGTAAAGAACCTAGAATATAATGCTCACACAAATGATTCTTTCAAAAATTTACAAATACTTAAACTTTCGGATCTATACAAAATCTCCATCTGTAATTTCATTTACAAAACATTAAGAAATGATGGCGACAATAGCCTAAGACAATTATTGACTGCGCAAACTGGTCATCACGACCATTTAACCCGAAATAGAAGTAAATTCATGCTTCCTTATTATTCAAAGGCCAGGTCGCAACACAGTATTCTCTTCGTTGGAACCAAAACTTGGAACTCTATACCTGCAGAGATCCGTGAATGTAATTCGTACAAAGTATTCAAAAGACATCTTGAGTCTCACTTCCTATCAGAATACTAGTAGTGTAAGATCACCGTGTCGAAATCTTGCCTCCTACATGTAACTAATGATAATGTCATAATGTAACTTGCCTTGTGTACCATAACCAATCTTCTCTCTGCTCTTGAATCGTTTTATCGAACATACTGTTAAATATAGCCGACTTGTAAAATATCGAGTTAATCATCTCAATGATCAGTCTAATGCGAAACTAGGTTAAGTGAACTAGGTTAAACTTTTGTACACCCTAGAATAGCGTGATGGTAGGATGCCCTAGAAGTCGCTGAACTTATTCGGGCCCACAGGTAGCTATACTCAAATTTGACCATTGTACTAGACTTAAGTAAAACTCTACCTCTGTATCACCTACCTCTGTATCTCCTGTGGTAAATAAATTGTTTGTAAATTGTTTGTAACTGCGCCATCGCCCTACCTACGTACCCTCTCGGAGCCTGGAACACCTCCCAGCCTAACTGCTCTTTGTTCTCCACGCTCAGGCCTGCGCCTGCCGTTTCTCCTAAGTATGATGTGAGTTCACGAGATATGCGCATTGGTACTTGGTATGTTTCATGTTACATTTCAGATGATGTGTAAGAGACTGCATTTCATGAGGGGTGGAGTGTATAGTCTCCTATTTTCAAACATGAAAGTTACGAAACTTATGTTTTCCTTTGAGGGAATCGTCCCCCATAAGGCAAAAATTTTTCAACACATAAAGCAGATTTTTTAATTAGATTATGGATTCACGGCTGATGTTGAACATGACGCTTATCTGTTGCGATGCAAGCGTTCAAACGCCGGTGCAATGATATTTTTTGGCAGATTTACCCGAAAATTTCACAATTTTACCTGGAGCGAAATTTCGTTGTCAGATTCACTTTTTTTCGTATTTATTGCCTCTCATTTGAGTGCTAAACGTAGGAATACCTCTCTGAGCTAAGCTCGGTTTAAACATTATCACATTTCTAAGTCTCGGTTAGTGTGTCTGAGTCTTAATTGTTTAATGTAAACCAGTTTGAGCCTTTACAAACGCAGTTCTTACTTGAGATTACGGAGCTCTGGAATCCTTGGCTTAGTGCTGAATTATTTTCATATTGTTAACGTCTCGTAGTAAGATTGCGGCACAGTGTTGCACTGCGCATTCCAGATGTGGTCGGACTAGTGCCTTGCCGAGGAGCAAGTATTACTCGTATATTTTTTATTAACTGTTAAATTTTTCTTGCGATGCCTGAGGAATGTAGATTCTAGTCGTTTTCTTTCCAGTTTTACTAGTTTTGGCAAGCTTGCGGTCCATATTGCTAATTATACGTAAATATTTTTTGTTGCTTTCCAGTTTCATCACAAGAATCATTCATTGTATGTTGGATGGGACGATTTTGAGTTTCAATTTGTAATACTGAGTATTTGTAGATGTGGATGCTCATTAAGCATGGTTTTAGTCCGCCGAAGGAATCGCTGAAATTTGCTTTGATAATGTGTTTGACTCTCTTTGTTAGCGCCGGGGGCAAAAAATTAATCGTGTGTAAACTTGTAGATGTTACGGGGTGGTTATGGTCGTTAATAATAATGTAGACGCTAGAGTGAACTGACCAAAAATGCTCCCTATGGGATCCCTGATGATCCCTGATAGGGGATCCTAGGGGATCCCTGTTTCTAAAACCTGTAACAAGTAACATCATGTTACTTGTAACGGGTAAAACCTGTTAGCTGTTACTAAAATCCCCATGCATCGTTTCACTCCTTTGGTGACTGGTGTGCTAGTATCGTCCCATCCAGATTAGTTCCCTTATACAACAAAGGTTTCAATTTAGGTCCAGACCTTTTCATCATGAACTTTATGAAAATGAACGCAAGGTATTAGTTGTTTCATATGGGGTCAACGGCTTTTTGTCGGGCTGTGGATTGTGTTGACTTTTTCAAAGGAGTCTAAGAAGCTTGTATGACAGCTACTTTTTTCAGGAATTCTTACTGCATGTCTGCCACCAAATTTTCGCTTTGAGATATTAAAATCTCTGAACTTGCGCAATGTTTCCATTTTTTTACTGATGATCTATTTTGGGATGGTTGTGCAAAGATTTTGGGTATTTGCTTGTTGTTCTTTTTTTAAATTTGATGGTTTATTCGCCAGTATCTAATTCTGGGGAACCGGTCGGTCAGTTGTAATCGACTGATTGAAGATGTTAGATAGAAGTTCGCTGATTACATGGGCTGATTTTCAGATACACAGGGAGCTAGGTCTAAAAATCGAGTAGTTGAAAGTGTTTATGAGAGCCGAATTATGTTTTGGTCTCATTCATTGCAAATTTGCTTATTTTTTAAATTATGTGGATATTTTGAAGTTGTTGAATGGAATCAACTTTTGTGAACACAAATGTAATATTTTCACCTTCTGTGCATTTATTTATTTCCCTTCTTGATGGAGACAACTGCATTATCAAAATAATTTTCCCATGCATTTTGCAGGGCGCAAAACGCTTCCTACTTAGCTCGACCCTTTCCCCTCGAGGAGATCCAGAATTTCTGAAGGCTGGAAATTTCTGTACTGCTGATGGCCATCAATTCGCTGTGACTTCCACGTTCGCTGAGTTGCAGCAGCTAAACGACCAAGTTGGCCCAGGTGAGGCAATGACCAAACGTTTTCCTAAGCTCACTATGTTATGATGTTACTTCATCAAAATTTCAGTCTCTATAGTTCAGTCAGCATTCGAGCAATACATTATTATAGAAGTATCATTAAAATCATCATTGAAATAAAATCTTTTGACCCCCTATCAGCATTTGATTTTAATGTTCAAGATCTTTAGCTTAACAATCGAAGTTTTTTAGGTATACTCTCAACTATAGAAATAACACACATGAAATATCTATAAAAGCCCCAAGCTCAGCTGAAGGACTTGTGAAGACAGTTCGGATCATCAAGTTGAAAATAAACAGGGGCCAATACGATTACATCTCTGCGTCAGACTCTGCATCGATATACAATACACTTTGCATACGGCGTAAGGAAATTCGATTCCTCCTATTGCACTACGCAAGTCTGGCTGATTTATCAAACTTGCACTCTTGAAGAAAGATGCTTGGATGTTGTGCAAACTATATCAACGCCACCTAAAAGTTTTCATGCCTCATGAACTTTCCACACGTTTCTTTTACATAGATTTCCTATGACTTCTCTCAAAATTTATCTACTGTGTTAACTTTTTATGTCCAATATCCAAATTTGTAGGTCGGAATGTTTTCGTGCTTGAAATTTGAATTTTTTTGAACATTGTTTCAAAAGTTGTTGAAGAAAATTGTCAATTGAATTCAATCCCTCTATCATTGGGCATATAAGTATTTTTGTTCAAGTTTTCCTATTGCAGAATATCTTAAACATGCCTATGTGGTTTCTATCTGTAGAATGAATAAGACTAGTTAAAAATGATCAGTACAGTAACCCCTGCCACGATGCTCAGTAACCCTGGAGCTCAAAATACGGGACGTAATCTAATGTGAGAATTACAGTACACCCCAACTTTGTCATTAGGAACTTTCATTCCCAATCTCATTTTTTCAAACGAATGGATTCTCAATTTATTTTATCAGAATCAAAGATGTGAAAATTTTACCCAGAAAAATAAATTCATTTGATTCTACAGGTAAAAAACGGTCAAACACTAAAAAAAAAACGCTTCAACCCCCAACGCTTCAACCCGCTTCAACTTTTAACTTCTATCGGTAGAAAATCACAAATTCAGTAAAATTCCATGTAAAACGTTAGACGATGAAAAAAGGGAGGAAGAGTAGCATCAAACTAAAAATCAATAAATACTACCTAAACTAGCTGAAGGGGAAAAGCGGACTGACTGTCATTTAAAACTGGTTTTGCCGTTGAAATGTTCAGCGATTCGAAAATACGAAGATTGATAATACCGAATGTAGATGCAATTACTGTAAAATCGTTTAAGCGTACAGGAAGATCACACTTCTCTGCAAGAGAACGGATGGCAGAATGGGATGGCGTAGATAGAAGAAGGCCGTCTCTAAAACTCCAACCAGCATGCTCCCGCAATGCGAATACTGAGGGCAATCTACTGTAAAATTCTGTTAAGCAATCATGTTGTTTCCATATTTTGACCCAAGGTCGGAGGATTTGAAAAAGACGGTGAAAATATTGAGCAGTAATGCCTAATATTTTCTTGTAATTGACTCCACTGTAATATTGGTCAACTACATCAGTATCTCTTTTTATTTTTATAGCCACTTTTGAACTTTCTGCTGCATTTCGGTGAATTACTCAAGTTGTGCGCGATATGCAGATTTGAAGCCCGTGGAGAGGCCTGATGTGCTCTAGCTCCAATACCCCTAAGCATCACGTAAATAGTTACCGTTCTGATTATCTTGTAAGTCAGTGCTCTTCATACAATTTCAGACTACGATGACCAGTGCAATAGCGTGTAAATGTACAGCGGTTTTGAATTCTTTAGTAAAATTAAGTTCACAATGAAGGTAGCTCAAAACATTCAGCGTAGTTCACAATGGATGATCATTACTGTTATACAGAAAACGATTATTTTTTGTCTCCATTCTTGAATTTCTTTTGTTCTCTCGACGTTCGGTTGGCTTTCCAATTTTCACATTGTGACTACGTTGCCAGTTGATTGTTTTTCATAGAACAACAATGCTTTATTGGTTAATGATATGCAAAACCACTAAACGTTTTACCTAAATTTTAAATTTTCTCTTGCATTTTGCGGAGTAAAATGGTTCATACGGTTTTCATTCATGAATCCTTAGCATGAAGCGTTTTGTTGATGAATATATTTTAAATTTACTGTGAGAAACTCATAAATGCCAATCATTAAATAACTTGCTCACAACATTCAGTTGTGGTATAGCTTGAAAAGTTCAACTCACACATAGAAGAATGCTTCAAAATTTCCTCAATCTATCATTTCGACTACTGTGCTTTAATTTTTTTATATTGCTGGTGCAGTAGCTCCATATGAAATTGTTTATAGTCCGCTTATTCGAGCACCTTCAAGCGGAAGATGGTTCTGGAAATACAAAAAAAAAAACAGTCGGTCGATTCGTGTTTTTCTGCTGCGTGTACTTTTATTAAAACAGTGAGTGAAAAATTTCGTTCATTTTGGTAATTGACTGCTCAAACATAGGTGTAAATTACAGCTGTGCTCTGTAAGGAGTTGAAATGACGATGATTTTAATATTTTACGTCACAGTTGTCAAAGTGATAAACTTTCCAGTGACAATGAGGAATGTATTATTTACTCTGCGTACGTAAAAAGGCCTGTAGTAAAGATAAACGTTGTATCACAGTTAAGATGTTACTAGCTACTAGCTGGAAACGAGTTTATTTTACGAAGGACCAAAAACAATATTGAACTAAACATACATATGTACTGGTGGATGATTAATTCAGATTCACCCATCTTTAAAATTTTAAGTTAAATAACGAAAGACCAGAAGCTCATAAACTGATGGATTCACTGTTTATAAAGAGATGTATTAACCTAGAAATCATAAGGGAGGGACGTTGGTCGTTTACCATTTAATATTAGTAATAAAAGTATATCATTGTTCCAGTTCAACACGCGTTAAAATATGAAGATAATCACTTATCATCTTTACTTAAAACACACTCAATTGTTAAAATTCTAAGCCTGTCAATCTCTAAACGCAACGTTTTCTTCAGGTTGTAAAATACAAATACCACATCTTCAAGCTGTAAAATACAAAAGAAACACTTAGCCACATTGGAAAACTATATCAATGTTAAACTTGAACTACATCAGACCGGGTAAAAAAATATATAGGTAATCACATTGCAAGACTAGATCGGACTAAGACAAAGCCAATGTGATATATCAGTTCTAGTGCAACAGGAGAGAACGTAAGTCTCTCAATAAGTGTTACATTGGCATGACTAGGATGACCCTGAAACAAAGATTAGCTGCACACAAATATCAAGGTTCCATTTTTAATCATTTCCGTATCGATCATGGTTGTAAGCCCTCACATGAAGATCTGTACTCTAATATTCAAATTTTGTACAATGTCGTAAAAAAAGAACATACCCAAATAATGGAAGCACTGCACATTCATAAGCTTAAACTTAGCCTCAACGAAAATACAAATGATTTTTTGCTTTAAAGTTGTTCAGTAAGACTTAGGCTTGGACGTTTGTAACCTCCGTTCATTCATTTTGCTTGTGTCTTTGGTGCCGTTAACATGTAAATATTCGATGTGCAATAACAACTATTCAACTTTAGTTTCAATCTTTGTACAAAATTAGTCAGATCTAGTCTTGCAATGAGATTACCTATATATTTTTTTACCCGGTATGATGTAGTTCAAGTTTAGCATCGACATAGTTTTACCATTATGACTAAGTGTTTCTTTTGTATTTTACAACCTGAAGATGATTTTAGTAACATCGAAACGTTGCCTTTAGAGATTGACAGATTTTGAATTTTAACAATTGAGCGTGTTTTTAGTAAAGATGATAAGTGAGTATCTTCGTATTTTAACACGTGTTGAAGTGGAACAGTTTCGCAATGTCGAAAAATTGGAGGAGAAAAAAGTATATTATTTTATTTTATTTTTGTCTTTGATTCCCAGGTACACCCTTGGCACTTTTGATTTTGAACAACAATGGTGATGTGCACATGAACAATAGTGGTAGTTGAGTTCGACAGCGGTCGCTTCCGCATTCATTGCGGTCATACTGTTAAAAAGGGGATCGAAGGAACTATGTTAGTGAAAAATAAATTACTATTGTGGGGTGAGGATAAAGTCACCAGCCAAACAGGCGTGTCAATATAATTTTATATGAATAAAATGAACTTTAGTAACAATTAACTAGAATCTCTTTTTGCATTATAATTTATTTTGTTCTGATATGTCCCTTTCATGTTCCACTTCTAGAGCAGTTTTCGATACCTACTTGATCTTATGACTCACTAAATTGTTACTGCCTAAAAACCATTCGCCGCATTATCCGATTAAGCCTTCAGGAACTTCCTTCAACATATTTGAGGATAAACTTCAAAACTTTGTTTTTAAATGTGAAGAAACAAAGGATTCAGACTCAACCTAGATTATCGAAATAAAAAATTCATTGGGATGAGAACAAGTGATGAGCAGGGCATTTCAATTCTTTCGAAAAACTGGGAACAGTCTTCACAACTTTGTTACGAACACCTCTCGTTCGACTTATTTAAGAACGTGATGTCATTTGAGGAAGTGATTTTTTTCGAAACTTTCATTGTTACCTTTACTAATTTTACTGGTTATTAATTATATTATCGTTGTTTCAGTTACGGAAAGGAAACAGGCTACAGATAAGGATTTGATAATGTTTACTTGCAAATGGCAGGTGCATGTGTCAGCATATCCATACCTTCCCAAGGTGCTACGCTTAGCATATCCACTTAGAGTTAAAAACTCTTTACATTGTAGTTATATAAAAAGATAACATAAATTTCATGTAGTTATTCATTGAAGTTTCAAGCTCCCCAACTCCTCTACTGTGAGGCTTGTGCTTTCCCCGGCATCGATAGTTGAAAGGTGCAAGTCTAACGGAATCTTGCTCTTCACCTTATTTGTCCCTGGTGGGAGCATTGTTCGGATGAGTTCATTTCAATAACTACTTACTACCTCTGTACGATCTCGATCAACATGTTACCGTGTAGTACTAAGTTCATTGTATGCTCATTATGTGCATCGAATGATCACATTTGGAAAAATTGTACTTCATCGATGAGGAAATGTGTGAACTGTGGTGTTAATCATCCAGCCGTGTCTGCCTCATGCGAGAAGAGGAAATAGATTCTGATGGAAAAGCGTAAGGAGGCTGAAAAGAATAAATCTTTTGCTGCCGTAGCTGCCCCGGCTAGCCGATGGCGACTCACCGTCCTACTGGTCAATCTGTAGCCGTGTCTGCGTGTTGCGTCGTACTTGCATTGGCAAAAAATTATGAAAATACTGGCTGCTTCTCGAAAGTTGTGAATGAATTTCTTTCTATTACGGGCTTCCAAGGATTGTTCTGACCGCTTATGAACCTCCAAATCTTTCAACATTCATTAAGGATGAGACATCGGGCAGGGTCCAGTTTAGAGATCTTTCTGTTGCCAATCGAATTCGGATATTTTCAGCTGCTACAACCTTTTTCATTGCGTGTACTTTAGATCTGGATGGCGATGTCGATGATGAGTGGAATCGATTTCATCAGCGTCTGTTTGAATTGTATGATAAAGCATTTTCAATAAGGACAAAAAAATTGTTCCGTAAACGCAATAAAAGCCCATGGCTGACCGCAGATATTGTCTGAAGCATCAACAGAAAGCATGAGTTAAGTAGGTTTTATATGCGTGGCCTCTGTCACCTGGACAAGTATAAAAGTTACCGAAATAGGGTATCGAATTGAATCAACAGAGCCAAAAAATTGTACTTTCATGATTGATTTAATAGCATACTGCGTGCTGGTGACAGATCGTCAGGTGATATAGTTTTGAGGAATGACAACGGTATATTGATCGATTCACCTTCGGAGGTTGCAGACTTATTCAATGAATACTGTGCAGCTGCTAGGCTTAAGACTGATATTCCCAGGTCTAACATTGATCCAACATTCTACTTACCCCGTCTCTGTAATTCCTTTGATTATCTTCCGATTGATGAAAGCGAAATAATAAATATAATCAACTTATTTTAAGCTAAATCAAGTAATATCTCATCCATCCCAATTTGTGCTAACAGAGCCATGGCTGGGGGTATTTCTGCTGTTTTATCCGATCTGATTAATTTTTCTCAAACTAGGGGTGTTTTCCCGAACTGCCTTAAAATAGCTCGAGTAATTCTAATTCATAAAAAATAATCGAAAGATTCCATTTCGAATTTTAGACCAATCTCAACAATATGCATATTGAGTAAAATCTTTGAGCGTGCCATACACTCCAGAACGGTTTAATTTCTTTCTTCTTTTCCATGTTTTATCTCCCCATCAGTTCGGCTTATACAGGAGGAATTGCTCAACGCCTGACGCGTTTATCGTGTTCTGCGATTCAATTTATTCTTCTTTGAACGAGAAGGAATATGCTATTTCGGTCTTTCTTGACTTTTCGAAGGCTTTCGATATCATTAATCATGATATACCAGTGAAAAAACTTGAAGCCTTGGGGTTCCGCTCTAATATTCTACACTGGTTTCAGTCCTATCGGAGTGGCCGCCAACAGTATGTTAATGTTTCTGGTTGTTCATCTGGTCTTCGAAGATCTGTTGTGGAGTTTCACTAGGCTTCATTCTGGGACCTCAACTTTTCCTGATATATATCAATGACATCGGCAACTCTAGCGAAAATCTGAACTTGATTCACTTTGCGAATGTCAAAACTGTGTTTGCTGCGAGTCCGGAACCAGAACCATTGGGTGAATTAGTAAATAGCCAACTATAAGCGATTCATAAAGGGTTTTGCTGTAATGGATAGTCCTTGAACATTGGTAAAAACTTCGTACCTGATATTTTCTGATAAGGATAAGTTCATGGTTCGGCAGATTTATATTCGTGATGTACCAATTGCACTTTCAAGGGAGTGTAAATTCTTAGGAGTTGCTCTTGATGACATATTTAGCTTTGTAAACCATATCGTAGAGGTTTGTGATAAGATGGGCAAATCTATTGGCTTAGGGTACCCGCAACCGAGCAACTTTTTATTGTCATTTACCACAACTAAAAAATTGTGCAAAATAGAAAGAATGCATTTGTATGGCTGCCCGCACACGCGCAACTTTTCGTGAGTCGACAACAAAAAGTTGTGAGGTGGTCGCGACTGGATCAATTTCTCTGACAACACAATAGTTGTCGACAACTGTGGCAGGCGATAGAGAACGTTGTTTCTAATGAGAGATCGCACACGGACAACTTTCAGTTGCCGCCAGCCAGCGCCCAGCCGGTCGCAGGCCGCCAGTGTGGCTTCGTTAACTGCAAATTTTTGTAAATGTGACTGGTTCTGGAGCAGTTTAGTGCGTAAATAAATTGTTTGGCTTTTAGGCTATTCCAAAATTGCTCGGCGAAACAACCTTTTCACACCTGGATAATGAATTCATTTTATGAAAGGCATTCTATGGCATTTATGGCTCGGCATTTTTATGATGATTAATATACTCAATAATGGGATCACATATTTTCTTTTTTTATCTGACAATCCTGCCGTGATTTTCCAGTGTCTTCCAGACTACACCTTTTACACTTCAAATTAATCTAAGTCAAGTTCAATTTAATCCAAGTAAAGTTCAAATTATTCCGAGTCAAGTTCAAATTAATCCGAGTCAAGTTCAAATTAATCCAACCCTCAGTTGAGTTAAAAAATGACACAATAATTTGTTAATTTAAGTTTTTTGGGTTAAATTTGTATCGATTGGATGTTATGAGTAAAACTGGCATCGAGGATTTATTTAACTCATAGATATTAATATACGTGAAATTCCACTTTATCACATCTATGAAATCATATACATGCAAATACAAAAGGCTATCATTGAACGATATGTAGATTTAATCTTTAAAATAAATATACAAATGCAATTCACTGAGTATTAATGCAAGATTCCGTTTGATTAGAATTTATACCTGTACATTACTGCTCAGATACATTCTTGCATTAACGATGTAAATGTTGCCATTCATTCTAATTCTGTGTTAGTCAATGTGAAGAAATGTAGGAACCACTTACAATACACAATAATAATACAAGAAACAATGTTTCTAACATAATAGTGATTTTATTTGTGTGTGTTCATAATTCAATATAAAATACTCTCAAGACTTAAATATTCATGAAATAACTAGTATAAAAATTATCGAAGTCCTAAAAGTATTATATATTGAATTTTAAACACACACAAATAAAATCAGTAGTGAATTAGAAACATAGTTTCTTGTATTATTATTGTCTATTTTTAGTGGATCGTACATTTCTTCACATTGACTAACACAGAGCAAGAATGGATGGCAACATTTTTATAGCTAATGAAGGAATGTATCTGCGTAGTATTGAACAAGTATAAATTGTAATTAAACGGAATCGTACATAAGTACTCAGTGAATCGTGAATTGCATATTTCCTTTAAAGATTAAATCTACATATCGTTCAATGATAATATTTTGTACTTGCATGTATTTGATTTCATATATGTTGTAAATTGGATTTTCACGTATATAAATATCTATTGAGTGCAAATAAATCCTCGAAACCAGTTTTGCTCATCACATCCAATAGATGCATGTTTAACACAAAAACTCAAATTAACAAATTATTATGTAATTTTTCAACTCAACGTAGGGTTGGATTAATTTGAACTTGACTTGGATTAGTTTTAACTTGACTCAGATTAATTTGAACTTGACTCGGATTAATTTGAACTTGACTCGGATTAATTTGAACTTGACTCAGATTAATTTAAACTTGACTCGGATTAATTTGAAATTGACTCGGATTAATTTGAACTTGACTCGGATTAAATTGAACTTGACTTAGATTCATTTGAAGTGAAAAAGGTGTAGAGTGGTTTTGACAATGCCACCTCCCCAGTATCCATGGTGACACTAAGCGATAGTTGCCGCCATTCGGTGGCTCGTGTGCGGGTGTACCTTACTGACAACTTTTCGTTGTGACAATTTTTTTATTGTGACATTATATTATTGTGATAACTGACAATAAAAAGATGCTCGTGTGCAGGTACCCTTACTGCGTAAGCTATCGCACATAATGTGGTCTCGTGTTCTGAGGATGCTATATTTCTCTTTGGTAGATCCAAACTTAGTATATGGCATTGTGGTCTGGGGTTGTTCGAGTCGGACTCAGAGGTGTAAGCTCCGACGGTTGCAGGATCGAGCAATTAAGGTTTCGTCACCTGGATATGGTAATGATATCAGTGAGGTGTATCGCAGGGCCAGAGTTCTAACCGTTGAACAGATTCACGAGTATTTTGTGCTCGTAACATTCTTCAAGTACCACAGGGACGAAAACCGAGCTACCTTGCGGGGAGGCTCTCTGACCTGGAAGTGAGTCACTGTCATTGCACGCGATTCAAGGGTGACCTTAACTTGGATGTTCCCAAATTCTCTCTCAGTGTATACTAAAAAAATTTTTTTATATAAGTCGGTTAAATATTGGAATAGCCTGCCTTTCTGTCTCAAATCTTTAAATAGTTTGTACGCATTCCAGCGTGGTCTGAAATCGAGATGGTTGGCTAGGGATTCACCTTTTAATTACTTACAATGCTCGCAATATCACACCCCCAACGTTTGTCTCTGTCGGCTCTTTGGAATGCTTCAGTTTGGCTTTGAACAACTCGGCTCGTTTCACGTTTGCTCATTGTTCAGTTTGTTGATTTGTCACTGTAGTGTAATCACGCCCGTTCTCCTATTCACTAAAGCATATTGGTCTGTTTCGGACTGAGCTAGCTAAGTTTAAAGAATATAAAAAATTCATTTAACTGGATTATTGTGCAGCTCTATTTGTATTAAGTAATTCATTACTAAGAATCTTAGTAGATAAGTCTTAAGGAGGCCGTCTGGGTAGAAATCAGGAATTGGTTTGATTTTTCTGTTTTTATATGCATCTTATAGAGGATTTTCTTGCGCTTCCATTGGTACTTTCCGTTTACGTCTACTCCGAATAGTGCGCCCACCAGAGGGGGTAAAGCGATGGGGGTGGCGTGACCTTGACCCCTCCCCCCCCCTCATTATTGGGGGTCAATTGAGCGTGTTTCTCTGCGGCAATGGCAATATAGTTCGTTCATGGGCTACTCAGAGTACTTTCATTATTCAAACGAAACATTCTAACGCTGAATAAATATTTTTTATAAAATTTTGACAATTTCAGGATTTAGCAGTTCTGCCGTATCTATGATACCGCAGCTTTCATTCATAGCTCGATCAGCTGCAGTATCATAGCTACAGCTATGGCGATCACACCAATCCAAAGGGCTTGAAAAGAGCTATAAAACAAAGGAATTGACTTGAAAAAAACGTATTTTCATCGAGAAAAAATGAAAAAATGAAAAAGTGGTTGTTTTGAAGAATTACACGTAATGTCTTTTGTTGTATATTTTTCCCCAGAGTTACAGAGCTACAGCAATGTAAATTATATCAATCGAAAGTGCTTTAAAAGAGCTACAAACGCTCAAGAGTTCATTGTAGAAAACCCTGTGGTTCAAAAGATAAAAAGAAAAACATTTTTTTTGTGAATAAAACACGTTTTTCTGGAAACTTGATAATTGGTTTCTCAAATGTATCTCCTTCCACAATTTTAAAGCTACGAGAATGGTTTATATGCCATTCGATAAGGCTTAGCAAGGTGTATCCATAAGCAATAGAATTTTTTGATACATTTACTATTTTGAAAATTACACCACATGAAAAAAAAATGAAAAAAGGTCATTTTTTTAATTCTCAAAATCCACAAAAAGAAGTTATCGAAATTCCCTATTGCTTATGGTTATATAGGCTTATAAGATCTAAAAACGAAGTACTGGTTCTGCAACTTCAAAATTGTAGAAGGAGATAGATTTTACAAAACCCCCTATTTTATCATATTTTTCGGAAAAAAGTGCAGCTACAAAAATTTCGTTGAAATAACATATGATATATGCATCATTTCACACCTACTGTGAAAATTTCAGAGAAATCCATCCATAAATAACGGAGTTTTTTTTACCCAGACGGTGTCCTAAAGCTATTGGTTTCATATTTTGTTACTTGCGCCCGAATAATTTCCTAGACTAACAAAGGGCTTGAAATTTTTTAGTTGGTGTATAACTGTTCCTGTATTTCCAAGTCTCTGTATTGTATAACACGATTGTATTGGGTTGATTTCATTAAATATTATTAATATTAATATTGCATTGTGGTGAGTGATAGCTTTAACGTTGGGGCACCCACTAACATCTGTCTTTGTTAATGTTTGTCTTTTGTTTATTCACTTTGGAGAATTATTTTGTGCTGAAAGTAAGCCCTTTAATTTATCATGGAGGCCACCCATTTAAAAAAAAAATTCGAGAGATAAGTGAAGAGTGTGACGGATCATGATCGAAGAAAAATTGAAGGCACACTACATCGGGTCAGCTCTCTTTCTCTCTCTTTCCAAATATACATAATTTTATTCAACTAATAACATATAAGTTTTTTCATAAGTTTATTTTCTGTTTGTGTTTAATTTATTTAATATTAAATAATTAAATTCATTTTACACTTTGTGTTTAAAGCTGTATTTCATTAGGAACGTTTCTCATTATGTTTCAAAATGATTAACATCTGATTGTAATTTACAGTATTTCAATTTGCATTGTCGAATTCGATATCAGTTTGAATTTGATTAATATCTGGTTGCAATTGATTTACATTGGCAGTATTGAAAACAAGTTATCTTTGAATATTCTGGTTTTTCGCCGGGCGAGTAATTAAATCGCTTAGGCGGCGAAAACCATGCATGCTTCGGCGAAAAAGTTTGACTGGGAATAGCTGATTCAATTTCTATGCTGGAAATCCCCAAAATTTTGCTATATCATACATACACGTAGATAAAGTAGGCAAGATTTATACACCGCCTTTTCTTATCTGAGCCTACACTATGCAGGGTAACAATGCAGAAAAGGTTTAGTAGTAGTAGTAGTAACAAATGTTTGCAAGATGCCAGAAAAGGTGGCATATTATTGCTCAACGCTATTTTACATCTCGGCTATAACAGCCAAAAAGAGTTGTTCTTCTTTCGTTGCATTGGCCTAACATTTTTCGACGAATGATAGCCACTTTTTAGATTTTTTTGTGTAATATGAGACTCTCTTTTATTCTCGTTTGATTTTTTACTCTGTATTTGGCACTTTTTTATTTCAAGAAACGTACACGTTCTTTTCATTTTGTAATTTTGGTGAAATTTGGTACGTTTTCAGCAATAAAAATTGGGACTATCGCATAAATGCAACAATCATAGCAGCAGAGATAGTGCATTGCTTTCAGTTACAATATGTGTGTGACTAAGTGAAGTATGCGCCATAGTGTTGTAATATTATTTTCATTGCAGCTCTTTCACATTGTACTTTTATTTCAAGCGTTCCAATACCGATTTTGTTTACCTTCCAACATTTCCAAAACTCTCTTAAGAAAAAGCCATTAATTATATAATGCTGAGAAACAGACACTAACTTAGTTTTAATATTTTGAGAAAATATTTAAAAATCTCGATTTCAGCGTATGCTTACTTAGAAACTGGGGAGTGATCAGAAGATAAAAATTAAACATGAAAATGAAATGATGAAATACAATATAACGCACAAAGAATCAAATGAAATTCAAGGAATAACAATATAAAGGAACAAAAATTATCATTATTAATACATATTAACTTGACCCAAAGACAAGTGAGTAAACAAAATATAGAAATAAATTTTAAGTACATAAGTACCACATATCGCTGAAAAAAATCGCTTAAGATCACAGTTATTAGCACCAAAATAAGATAATTGAATTTTCATGATAAAAGCGATGTTCCGACCCTTTCAGTATTATGTCGTAACCAAACGCGAATGAGGTTCGGGAGTGAATCAGATGCAGTAACGTAGTATCCTTTATTGTTACTTCAGAGTTGACACAGGCTTCGTAATTGGTAGAGAATCTTTAGATAGGAAGGTAATCTCGTTACTTCTATAGCGCATCTGTGATCTCTACAGATGCTTTCTCGATGGTCGCGCTTCTGCTACTGAACAGCGACGCTTCTGTTTGTAAGTGCGACCTCTACGGCAAGCCACCTCTAATGAACGACGATATCTCTCGCCGACTCTATTTATATGCCTGGCGGGCGCACATAATGCTCCCCCCACGTTTTTTAAAAATTCTTTATTACAATAAAAAATTTTAAAACGTTACTCAATTAACTTTGATTTTCCTTAGATTATCAACTAATCTTACAATCCGTCTAATTAATTCGAACAGATCAGAACGTATGACAAAATTGCTTCCGAATTATGAACGGAAGTAGGCAGGTATGGCCTTTGCTGTCATCATAAACAAATTTCAACGGTAATCCTACATCTTGGTAAACATTATTTTTAGTGTCAATATTATATTTTAGTGTCAATTCAATACTAGATTTATAACCCAAAATCAACCAAATAATCACTCTACGCACTTAGCTCAAACAATTTGTTCATTCATTATCAAGTTATTTATCAATTGATTCTTAGAATTCTTGGATACTCCAGATATTTCGGATACAAATGGATACACCACACAATTTTATTAACATATCAAAATATCAAAATCAAACATCAAAACGCGTACTTAATAAATCCCTTCCATAAGGTACACTTTCTTGAACAAACTGGACACCTACCGTCAGATCGAGAACAAAATTTTTATTTTAGATTAACATATTAACACATTTCGAGAACAGAATTTTCAATGCAATTGGAAATAAAGAAAAATCCATCATAAGACTATGTTACATAAAAATATAGAAAAGAGGTTTAAATGCGCAAAACAGTACATTACATTACCACAATTGGCAAGGTAAAAGTAGAATAGGACTCAAATCGTCCTACGATTTAAATTAACATATTCCAATTCAACTAAACTACAAGCGTGCAATTTGGTTTTTTTTTATTCGCAATATAGTACTTCGTCTCAATACTTCACGTGAATACATGAACAAAATAATCTATAAAATATAAATACATAATCCGTATATAATAGAGATTTTTTCCGTATAAAATAGAATTAATCTAAGACAATGGAAGGTTACTACTCCGTTGCAGATTGGATAATCGGAACATGATACTCTGATCTATGGTATTCAGATTCAGAATGTGGGAGTCTAGCGTTGTAATGTTACGCGCTAACTTGAGGTGGAAGTGCAAATAGTTGTTCAGGAGTCGCCCAAGGAATCTGAAAGGAACCGAGACAGGAAATTAGCATGGCCACAAGTTTAAGTAAGCAATTGTCGTTTCATAATAAGGCAACGCTTCATTCTCATTAAGACACATTCATTTCAACTACACTGCCTAGCATTGTTGCCAAACAATTTGCGGCAGAAGCGCAGATCTCGCGGCTTCGCGCTCGCACTCTCGTGTTGACATTTCCAAGATTGCATCTCAGTTTATCAACTCTAGCTGACGGCTTGACGAACACAGCTTTTGATGTCGCAACAACAGTATGACAACATCCTAAGCTCAACATCTCGTCTGAAGGTGTTTGCGCAACACAATATTTCCTAACGCAAGACATACATAAAGTCTTAAGAAAGGAACTCATAGAATGCTCTTACAAGCTAGTAACTCATAGAACTCACTTACAAGCTAAATACCATTAAAATACATATATGGAATGGCAATTTCGGAATATTAGTAATGAACAGTTCCAAACTTGGTTGACAATTTTACCTTCTTAACTTATCTAAAGGCAGTACATGGTTTAAGTTCGTTCGGATAATCTTGTTACCGATCTTAATATCTGCGTAATTTTTACCTAGCTTTTCAATGATACCTGGTCCTAAGAAATTTAGCTGTAACTTGTGTTTTTTGGCATGATTTTTTACTAGTACACGGTCCGTCACTTTTAAATTTTTATCGCGACGTTTCATATTTCTATAGGCAGTTCTTTCGATTGTGGCGTTAATGATCGCATTTCTAATATTGTTCACTACAATAGATGACTCGGTAAATTTTTGTTTGTGAACATCTTCATATGTAGTCGCAACATTGAAGTCTTCTAAATTAGTAGAACTGATATACACACACGTATCTCTACCGAAAACCGTGTATGCGGGTGTATCTCCTATAGTTTCATTAAAACTATTGTTAATCGAATTCTCCACAATATCCAGTAATCTATCCCACTCATTATGAGTAAGAAAATTTAGATATAACTTGAGCAGGTGTCGAATTTTTCCATTACATCGCTCGACAATACCATTAGAAAAAGGTGAATAAGCCAGAACTTCCTTTTTTAAGATAGAAAGTCCTTTTGTGAAATTTCTCACATTAGATGATTTAAATTCTAGAGCGTTGTCGGACAACAATACGTCCGGGGGTACCGAACAAACAGCAAAAATTCCATAGACAATCTGTAACAGTCTCTGTACATCGGTCACTAGTCGAATATAATTTAACAAAACGTGAAAAGAGGTCGATAATTACAAGAATATATTTGTTACCATTGTCCGTCATTGGTAATGGACCGTAGAAGTCCATGCTGACCGTTTGAAAACATCGTGTTCCAATTGGAGCATTTAGAATTTTAATCGGCGTCGGTATTCGTGATTTTAGAATCTTACAGATGTCACAAGATTCAACAATTTTGCGTGTAATTGTCCGTTCGTACGGGTGAAAATACTTTAATTTAAACTTAAACAAGGTATGATTCAAATCTGTATGGGACAAATTGTGGATGAACAGAATTGTCTTGTGCAGCAGAGTATATGGCACCACAATAGTCAGAATGGTGCTGGGTCTGTTGTCAATTCTGCGTCTTTTATACAAAATGTCATTCATAATCAGAAATTCATTCATGTCAGTATTATTAACTTTTGTTGCATTCTCTAGGGCATCCTTCATTTCAGAACAAAAGGGATCACTATCTTGTTCACGTTTAAATTCGTCTAACGACCAGTTGTCATGAATACTTGAATGGTCTGTAGTCGTATTAACTTTATCCAGTCTGCATAAGCTCGTTTTCTGTCTGCTATTAAAGTCACTGGGTTCACGTCTGGGGCTTTCAGCAGTACTGTTGTTGTTTCTTCCGTCCTTACTTCCTGGCATTGTCTCCTCGAACTCTTCCTTAGTCACTGGCTTGTTACATTTGTTACCTGCAGCAGCGGCTTGCAGCCTGGTTACAACGGGAAAAGTCTCTACATCTGGGGTTAAATCAGAACACTCTGAGAGTTCTTTTTCTGTTAAAGGATTTTTGTCATGATTTAATCTACTTAATGCATCGGCGGCACTATTCGCCTTCCCAGAAAAATACTTTAATTTGGCATCAAAAGCTTGGACATAAATACTCCATCTCGCAAGCGTGTTGTCTTCAGGCAATTTCTTTGAAAATAAAGGAACTAAAGGCTTATGATCGGTGTAAATGACCAGATCATAGCCTAAAACAAGATATTTAAAGTACTTCAACGCTTCAACTATAGCAAACATCTCCTTTTTAGTTGTTGAGTATCTTCGTTGGGTGGAATTCAACGTTTTAGAAAAAAATGCGACAGGTCTCATGTTTCGAACCTTATCAGTAGATGATTGAAGTAAAACAGCTCCTATGCCGACATTCGATGCATCACAAAACAGATGAAAATTTTGATCGAAGTTTGGATGACTTAAGGTTGTATGTTCACATAACTCATCCTTTAGTTTTTCAAAGGCGTTTTGACAATCTTTTGACCAATTGAATTCAACATTTTTCTTCAGAAGATTATAGAGCGGGCTTGCGATACTCGCAAAATTTTTTATGTACCTACGAAAGAAATTTACTAGACCTAGGAATGATTGTAATTCTTTTACATTCTTAGGAATTTCTAAATTCTTCACTTTGTCAGTACCGGTGCTTCTGGTTCCCATTCCACTAATGGAATGTCCTAGATATTCAATCTCGGTTTTGAAAAAATCACATTTTTCAGTTTTGATTGACAATCTAGCGTTTCTTAATAGTTCAAGTACAGCTTTTATATCGGCAAGATGCTGTGCCTTCTCCTTAGAAAATATGAGCACGTCGTCCATAAAGACTAAAGATAGTTTTCCTAGAACAGGAGATAGCGTTTGCGTCATTACTGACTGGAAATATGCAGGTGAGGTTTTTAAACCGAATGGTAAGCGGTTGAACTCGTATTTTCTACTACCAACTGTAAATGCGGTTATTTCTTTACTCTCATCGGTCAGTGTAATATTATGATATCCTGACCTAAGATCTAGTTTCGAAAAATATTTTTGACCATTTAAACTATAGAGAAGCTCGTCCACTCTCGGCAGAGGGAATGATTCTTCATGAATTACCTCATTTACTTTGCGAAAGTCAACTACCGGACGTATGGTTCCATCTTTCTTATGAACTACAATTATCGGTGAATTATAAGCTGAAATCGATGGTCTAATAATTCCGTCGTCTAACATTTTTTCGTTAACGACTTTCAAGTCTTCCATGTAACGGTGGGCAATACGATAGGGAGGGACATTTACAACATCCACGTTAGGTTTCAAGCGTATTTTGTATGGTTTAATCGCAGCGGCCGAGATCGATTCATTGTCTATAGTAATAACGTCTCTGAATTCATTCAACAAACTCAGCAATTCAGGCTTCATTTCGTCATCGTTACACTTGATATCATCATTATTTAATCTCCGGCGACCACGGGCTACTTCTTTGGAATCAGAAACGTACCCTTCGTCGACAACTCCTGTGATCCCGACAGATTTACTATTAGTGTCCTTCTTCTCGACATCTAAATGACTGTCCTGAACAACACTCGTTGCCTGCACAAAAGTACTCAATCCTCCCTTTAATTCTCCTTGTACATCTGACAAGTAAACTTCGGATTCAACATGATCCTTCTCCACTTTTTCTAAAGTACTTATAATTGCATTCTCTGGTAAAACAATCGCTCTGTCGGAGCTATTAATTAACAACAACGGAATCTTTCTCCTATTGTTAACTCTCACAATTGCTTCTGCGACACAAATGCCTTCTTTTAAAGTTGCTTTCTTTATTATGTATTCTCCATTTTTACACTTTCCAACATGTCCAACATGTTTCAAAATTACATTGGGAGCAATCTCCACTTGTCGAGTATGCACTCTTAACGGCCTTGGCCTTGTGGGGGAATTGGTAACTGCAACTGCGCCTCGAACAGGCTGATTTTCTCTCTTACCATCCCTTTTTACTTCCTCGCCTGCTCTCTCAGCAATGCACGTCCTCTTCTCTCTTAGCTTATTTAGGACTTTTTTCTTAGCTCTGGACGTAATCGTGTCCGCCATGAGACACTCAGTATTCTCTATTAAATACTCGAGACACTCTGTCTTTCTCTTTTTTCGTCGTTTTACCTCTGCAAAGGGGATTTTCTCGTCTTTGATAATTAAACATCTTTGTTTTAAGTCTACAACGGCGTTCTTGTCCAACAAATCACGTCCAATAATGACGTCATAATTGTAAATACCATCTTTAATTATTAAAGCATTTGTCTTTAAACTTATACCGTTTTTTAACTTTAGGACAAGCTCCACCTCGCCTTCAACATTACTCCTAGCGTTAACGCCTTTTATAGTCAGAGAACTTGGCTTCACGTCATTACTTATCTCACTTATTCTGTGGTAGCTGATTAGGCACTTCTCTGATCCTGAATCAATCAATGCATTCCACAGGTCTGCATCTTTTCTAAGCACAATCATGGGCTTATGACTTTTTCGTATTACAAATAATTCATTTTGTCCTGTAACTTCAACTTCTTCATCTTCTTCGTATTTACAAACGTTCGCCGTCACATGGCTTTCTATTATTTTGTGGCTTTCTATTTCAGTGCCATGAGCGTTCAGATCATCACTTAATTCCGCCTCTCCCAGCGATTCATATCTATTTTGACACCTAAATATTGGATCTATCATCTCAACATTTTTAACGAGGGAATCTTCAGACATGTTTAACACATCAACTCTCTCGACATTTTTAACGAGGGAATCTTCAGCACCAGAATTCTCCTCGGGTTCACAGGGATTTGTCGCCGTAGAGTCATACTTAGTTATTGTAGTTTCATTTTTACCATTGACGTTATTTCTATCGGAAATGAAATCGTCTCTGCTGTTTACGCTAAAAAATCATTGCCACTGTTAGTTTGGTAAGTTTCTACCTGGCCTTTTTCTGACATACAAGTTTTATACTGTCCTCGCGCACGGACACGGTCCGGTCTGCCTGGTCTGTTGAAATAGTCTCTTCTGGACCTACAATCTCTTGCGTAGTGTCCTAACTTATTACAACGAAAACAAGCTACATCACGCAGTGAATGCTCGGTGGCTGTCTGAGATGAACCTGGTTTGTACCAATCAGTCGGTTTCCTAGCCACGGTGGTTGCCGACTCACTTTGTCCTTGACAGACACACACATGATTGTAACACTTCGAGCAACGCTTTGTTTCAGCTGTCTCCAATGCCTGGACTTCTAGAGTTCCCAATTCACGATCTCCAAAAAAAGATTTTACGTGAGGTCTAGCACGAAAAGTTGGTCTCGGGAAACTTGGTCTCCAGTAGGGCCTACGCGTCCTACCTCTACCTTGAAATCCGCCTCTTGTCATTGTGTGCACTTCGGCCTCATCACAGGCAGCTTCGAAGTTTGATTCGGACGAATGATCATCCTCAGCACAAAAGATTTCCATAGATCTCTCAGATCGAGTCGCTAATATTTGCTTATCCTCGGGAAAATTCCTAATTACAGTCACGAGTCTCTGAAGGAGCTCTTCCGACGATTTGAAGGGTTTATTGAATAGTTTCTTGGAGAAATCTTCCGTCACTAGAGGGTTGATGATGGCCATAGCTAACGCAACAACTAAAGTATTCTCGAC
This sequence comes from Morinoia aosen, assembly GCA_030386875.1. Taxonomy (NCBI): domain Eukaryota; kingdom Metazoa; phylum Arthropoda; class Malacostraca; order Amphipoda; family Talitridae; genus Morinoia; species Morinoia aosen. Next base: position 22,840,066 of record CM059573.1, on the reverse strand, counting down.
ATACTTATCGAGGGCAACAGGATCGGGACAATTTACTACATAGGGGTGGGCTCTGTTCGAACACTCCGGGCTGGTCATTATTCTGTGGGTAAATTTACGGATTTTGGACAGGATAGCCACAAACTGGCTAGCTAATGCATCGTTTCTTTTCAGGCGTACGTTATTTAGATCACAGGCGACCGCGTGCAAAGATCTTTCACCTTTTGATACGTAGATATTTTCTAACAGGTGCACGACTTCTTCGAAACTTAATTCATAACCTTCACTAATTATGGAGGCTACAACCGTATTGAAATCGCCTACCCGCTTGTCTGCAGTTCGCAACAATAAGTTTAGTTTGGCTTCTTCTGAATTGTCTGAAAGCATGTTGAAATACGCTCTCACATTTTTTATATGCGTTTCTAGTGATTTGTTTTCTATGAAGTCCGGGTCATTTCTACGTTTTCTACCTCTGTACTGCGGCAGATCCTGCCCAGCAATCACAACACTAGGTATTGGACCTACAATAGAAGTTGTCACAGCGGTAACCGTACTAGTTACAGGGCTTGTGGTAGTGACTGCACTGGTAACAGGGGTGATATTTGTGGTGGTCGCCATCGTGAAAAAAATAGGCACTGAAATTCTTCCAACTCGTGTCACATACGGGGTGGTTCTTATGTACTCGTATTCGTCAGAGTCACTGTCCGACATAAGCACAAAAATAATCCTATATTCATAAACCTCCAATTTCCATTAAAAGAAAAATGTTCTACACACAATAAAATTTTCTACATGCAAATGATAATATTCTACATACAATAAAATTTTAACTCACATTTTCAGTGGACTTAAACCAGGCTATTTGCTAATTGCTCTTGAAGGCTGGCACCACTCTGAACAGAAGCAAGCTGCTCCAGCTTACTCTTATATGCTAGAGAACAATGGGCGCTAGAGAACAATGGGTGCAACTTCCTTCAATTGTCCTGGAGAACAATGGACTACCTCTCCACACAACTTTTCCGCGTAGACGCTCGCTCTCTCACTCCCGGGAATCAGCTTGCTTACTGCGCTTTCGCAATGCCTAGGCTGCTCCGCCGCTCGCTCTCCCAACTTCCCGGAATCAGCACTTGCCTTGCAATGCTTACCGCTTACTGCTTAGCTTCCTACTCATTAATTTTATAATGATGATGTATGATCATTAATTTGAGCGCATGCTTATTTTTAATTTGCAAGCAACATTATCGGCGTACACTTAACTTAATATTTTGGCGATGCGTAGCTCTCGTAGATCTTCTCGTTGCAGATGACGGTGCTTAAATGCGTAGATCTCGTCGACAGACCAGGTTGTTGGTCTGGACCCTCACTTCATCTTCTCCTTTGAGTAGCGATGAGCAGACTGGTGTTTCTTTCTCGAAGAGTTTCTTTCTCGAAGAGTTTCTTGGAAAGAACTTCGATTTTCTGCGCTGACGTCTTTCTTCCTTTTCTCGATGCTCTGAAGTAATGTGATAACTATGCGACGTTACTCCAAACAGGTTGACACTCCTCACATTTAAAATCACGGGTCAGCAGAACTGAAGATCAATTCTTGATGTCTTTCTTCTTCAATGGGGCAATGTGGATATCTTCAATGTTCGATCCCCATACACGGGCACCAAATATGTTCTGACCCTTTCAGTATTAGGTCGTAACCAAACGCGAATGAGGTTCGGGAGTGAATCAGATGCAGTAACGTAGTATCCTTTATTGTTACTTCAGAGTTGACACAGGCTTCGTAATTGGTAGAGAATCTTTAGATAGGAAGGTAATCTCGTTACTTCTATAGCGCATCTGTGATCTCTACAGATGCTTTCTCGATGGTCGCGCTTCTGCTACTGAACAGCGACGCTTCTGTTTGTAAGTGCGACCTCTACGGCAAGCCACCTCTAATGAACGACGATATCTCTCGCCGACTCTATTTATATGCCTGGCGGGCGCACAGCGATTACGTAACCTAAAACTAGAATGGCTCTTCATGTAACAGACCATAGCTTCAAGTTATGGCGAAGAGTAGTCATTATCAATATATCACAACCTAAAGACTAGAAAAATTTATGATCATAACATAACTTTTGGTTGCTGCAAAGACTGGTCATTATCAATCAATACACCAAAGCATAACCAAAAGAAAGACTAGAAAAATCGTTATAAGAAACCACTTGTGTCGAATGTAGACACAGTAAGAGCGCACAGAGTTACCATTATTTATGTGGGTACAATGTATTGCATCAGCTGAGTTTTCTGCAAGTAACTTGCAGCACATTAGCTACTAGTTTCTAGATCCTATGTATTAATTGAAGGGGAATGAGAGAAACAGAAATAACAGGATGAATTTTCGATGCTTTCAATTATTAATTCCAGCTTTTTTAATGTAGTATACGCATTCTTGCTCCAGTACGAAATTATATTTCGCACTCGTGGGTATCACATATATATCTGTGCGAACCCACAATGACTAGATATCAATGACCATTGGCCGTATTAGGTGATAGGTATAAAATACGCTGTTTCGAAGCTCGAACAAAATAATCAATAAAAACGTTGCGAATATTTACAGCTTTTCAGTGAAATATTTTAACTCTGTTTTGTATACTTTTGGCTATAAACAGTTATGAATGATTTTTTGTAAAAATTAGAATCGAAGACACCAAAAAACAGCGACTCCAACCCCGACTCCACCACACCCGAATGAACGACCCCGACTCCGACTCCGACTCACTACATTCGGGAAAGCGACTCCAACTCCGACTCCGACTCCACACACATTCAGAGAAGCGACTCCCAATACACTAAAAAAAATGCGACTCCGGCTACTCCGACTCCGAATCAGCAACCCTGCTCTGATGAAAACTATTTTTTTTCCACCATGTATTAAATTGATGAATTTTTATTATCTCTAGGGAATTTTTCAAATTTAGTTAGAAGATATGATTTTTCAAATCCCCATCGTAAATGAAGCAGGTACATGGAGTTCACAACTTTTTGAGCACCTATTCGTTGTTTGGATAATTATTGTAATTTTTATTAATGAAAATTTTTAAAATAGGAATTGAACATTTACATTGAAAAAACTATTCAAATTATTTGAAATACAGTGAGAAAATTAGGTATGAAAAATGAAATCTTTAAATGTATCTGATATATCTAAATTTAAATCTATGTACATGTAAATCTAAAAGTTATCAATTTTCTTTTTCTAGCTCACGTTATAGAGAATTTTTTTCTAGGTGTAACAATATTTTCTACTGCTTTATAAGTGGGTTCGTTCGTCTGCAACAGTTTGTTAAAGGCCGGTCCCTTACGTCTCTACACGGCTAGGTGACGAGTTAGTCAGGCTCTCCTGAAAACTTGAACCTGTTGACGTTTAAAATGTTATTTCTCCCACAGTTTTAAAGGTACAGGAATGGAAAGCATATCAATTGGTAGGGCTTAAAAAGAGCTAGAATTAAGTGGATGAATTCTTTGAAAGTCTATTCAGTGTGAAAATAATAACAGAAATAAGATGTCAAAATATAAAAAATGTAATTATTTGAGGGGAATCCCATAATTCAAAAGAAATCAAAATATAGAAATTTCACGCCAATGTTTCTGTAGATAATATATTTAGCCACCTAAAAACCATGCGGGTTCTATAGCTTTAAAATTGAAAGGTAGGCAATTTCCAAAATACTTGTTTTTCAGTGAAAAGAAAAATTTTCTATTAACATTACGAAAGAAAACACACGATTTCAAAAAAGATATGCATTAATTTACATCTGTTGTGACACTTTCAGAAAAATCTGTTTGATAAAAGTTGATTTAAGTTTATACATAGACGGCCCCCTAGGTCATCCCCACCCCCCTCATTTTGACCTCCCAGACGACAAGCAGGTTCGAGCGTTCTGCAGGCGAGAATTAGCCATACAGCTCACGTTCGAAATGCTTTGGTTCGGTAAAAAACATTCCAACGCACACAGTGAACAAATGCTGCCTTTGGTTGAGCAGCAAAACACTCAGTGCACCGAGTTGGGTAAGCTCTCCTGGAAACCTGAATTAGATCACCTTTAAATTGAATTTCCTCCCACAGTTTTAGAGGTCCAGGAAAGACAAATACGTCATTCGATGAAATTTAGAAATAACTAAATAAATACTGAAAATCATTTTTGAAATTTGATTTAGGATGAAAATTATCCGAAGTATAAGAAGAAAAAGTCGAATATTCTGTAAAAAAAATCCTAAAATTCAATGAATCAAATTTTTAGACTTAATTCTTATATCTCTAGATGATACATTTGGCAATCTAGAAAGCATAATACCGATTCTTTAAATTCAAATTTCTATGAGAAATTCCATTTTTCGTATAACCCATTTATTCAATTTTTTGAAAAAATTCTTTTATGAATAAAATTACGAAAAAACACACGAGTCCAATTCTTTTTAATATTTTACACCTACGGTGAAAATTTAAGAGGTAACCGTGGAAAAATAATGAACTTTTTTTGGGCTAGACTGTCCCGCCAACAAATATGCATGTGTTCAATTTAATAGCGAAACATACCCCGAGCACAATTTACAAATTGATCGCGAGAACAATAATTATGCAACAGCCTAAAACATACTAATAGATGAACTTTCTTTTGAATACAGGCATTTCAGTATCAGCAGACAGAATGAACGAATTAAAAGATACTACAACTCGCATAAAAAATTAAGCAGAGTTCAAATCAAACATTCCAATCGATACTAATGCATATGCATTAATTTTATCAGATAGTATAATTCAACTATAATGTGACATTGATGAAGAAATGAACTTAAGGTGATCATTACAGTTGTTAAACTTTTTTCGTCCAATTCGTTTGGAAATTGGCCAGTAAATGTATTTTTTGAAAGTAAACTTACTCTACTCATGTCACTTTTTCGATTTAGGCCATAGCTTTTTTACGAAAAATAAGTTTCTTGGTACATTTTTGTGTATATTTCAAGTTGTATCTCCTCATTGAGTGTTGATGCTAGAACATAACTAAAGTCAGTTTTAGAAACCTTGAAGCACTGCTAACAATATTATGACGCGTTATTTAGATATTTTGAAAAAAATTATGCGTGGTAAGCGATATTTCCTGATTATATATATAAAAAAAATAATTTTGGGGTTTAGAGCTATATAACTTTTTTTCTCGCAAATTTGGCAAAAAAACTTCGCTTTATTGTTTGAAATTTTTCAAGGATTCTGAAACTGTCTTTGGTTTTGTTCTAGCATCAAACATCAAAACTCAATGAGGAGATAGAGTTTGAATATGAAAGTTACTTGTTTTGAGTATAAGCTAAAACAAAATTTTTTGTTGAAGTGTAATATAATGGACAATTTTTGTAATTGAATGCAATTTTAATTTCAATTTCGATAATTTCCATGCATGGTTTCATATTCAAACTGTGAATTGTGATTTCCCAAAAAAAAAATTTTCCAAATTTTTAATTTTTTTATTTTCAGTCTGATTCTTATGAAATTAGACTATAATATGTCTTTTTCGAAAATAAACACAATTTCTTCCATTCATTTTGTTGATTCAGGCCTTTGTTTTTGAAAAAATTGGACATATTGATTTGTTAGTTCATTTATATGGATATTTCAACACGTATCTCCTCATTGAGTTTTTATGCTAGAACAAAACCATAGACGGTTTTAGAATTCTTGAAACATTTCTAACACAAATAAATTTTCAAATCATCCATTTCCCGTTTTTTTATATGGGGTTGAATTGGTGTCGGAAATTCAAGATTTTTTGTCCCCTTACAACCATCCCCCCCCCCCTGGGGGATGGGATATATTTTCCGTAGCGCCCTAAAATTTTAGGACTGAATAGTCCATCACCTAAGGGTCCTTTTCCAACAAAAACATGAAAAATGACCATCAGAGCGACAGCGGCCTGGCAGGGGCCTGGGATGATCACCTTAAATTACAAACAATTATTGAAACATATTCATATAATAATGTTCAAGAAATATTGTACCGTTAAGTGTTAAAAGAAAATGGATTCTGATAGCCTCAATATTTAATGACAAAAAAACAAAAGGTAGTGTCGGTGCTTGATTTGTTAAAAGACAAAGAATGATTTTCTTTCTGAAGATACTGTAAGAAAAAGATTTTATATTTACATTTTCAAATTTATTGGCAGCTCTTGGGGCTGCTGGTTCTTTGGCTGGAGGTGCTTCTGCATTAGCATTCGCCTTTAATTAGAAAAAAGCTGATTAAAGAACAGAAACAAAAAGACACAATATAGCCATGGAATCTAAAAAAGGCTCAGGTATAAGAAAAGATCCTGCGAAAAATAGCTTGCGGTAAAGGTATCTACTTGAAACAATTGAAAAAATAATACCGATCAAACCACTATTTCAGCATGTCTTGAAGCATTATACAATAATCCTAAATATCTCAAATGCTAGAAGCATTTTTATGAAAGAATAATTGCCCAAGCAACTGAAGGAAATGAAAGGCATATTAAATTTTTATATGGAAGTTGGATCAGGAACACATTGGACTTGTTAGTTTAAGAAAAAGATGTAAGTTATTATTTTGAAAGTTATGGTTCAAAATATCCAAAAGAACTTGATGAATATATGACACATTAGCATATCATTTGGTCTGCCTACAAAATGTAAAAACTAGTAGAAGTCATTTGTGGTCATTTATGCTTGGAAGAACTTAAACGTTTCGAAACTGAAAGATTCGATCAAATTATTCGAGATCTGTATGATAAACGTTTGTAAATATACACTGAATATTTTCGAGAATAATTTTTTTAAACGACGGAAATTTATATTGATACTGCTAAATTAGTTATCTCACGTTCTTACCAAGGATAAGATGATAATTCCCATATTCATGCAATTAAGATTTCAATCGCAGATTTTAATAGGAATCAATAACTAATGCCATTGATGAAATAAAAACATCTTTTGACACCTTGAGAATGAAGATGTTCAATGAATTTTCAAATGAAAAATCTGGAATGAAATTTATTGAAGGATCTAATAAAAACTTCTTCAAGGATTCGATACTCTACCGTCAAAATTTATTTCAATTGATGAAAGGTTGGATAATTTAAACTTAATGGTAACAGAGATAATGAATAAACAAATTGAAAGTAAATTTAATACTCTACAGTCAAAAATACTTCCCATTAAAAAATCTTAAATAATTTGAACATGATGGTTACCGAGAAAGTAAATGAGCAGGTTGAAAATAATTATCTTCGGCAGAAAAAATTCACTCCAATTGAAGAAAAGTTAGCTAATTTAGACGTGATAACAGAAAAATTAGATGTAAACATTGAAAATATGAAATCAAGCATTGAAGATTCAGTTGAGAATGCAGTCGAAAAAGTGGACGAATTATTTGATACGATTCGAGAAGATGTAATTAACTTGAAACCACCAGGTAATCCAATTAATGGTAAATTTAACATCTGTCAAGAAAATTGTAACAGTTTGAAAACGTCTGTTAACGAGAAAAATGAAAAGTTTTATGAGCTAGAAGAAAGCTTCAACAGTAAATTTGATAACTTGGTGTTACGTATAAGTATTGCTGTTGCTCGTCATAGCCGTATGGTTTCAGGAACTGCCTCTGTGCGGGCAAAGAGGTTTCGAATCCCGGCGCTGGATGGCAATTTTTTCTGTTGGGTATAGGGGGAAAATTCCAAGCACAATACCCCTCTCTACTCAGGTGTCTAAAATGGGTACCGGTCTTGACCAGAGAAAAGCGTCATGGCGTCATGGTGTTAGTTGTATGGGATTTGAAAATCCAATGTACTAGGTGATATGTGTCGGGCTTGAAATTGGAAATAAAGCATCAGTAGATGCCGTTGTTTGTTTGTTTGTTTGATGAAAAACTTATGATCATATGGAAGAAATTTGGTTCATCATCTACAATGTTGGAAATAATATCGAACGATGTTATTTAAAGTACTGAAGTACTGAAAATAAATACAATGAATTTCAAACAAACATAATGAAATCTAAAACCACGTTCGCATTAATGCGTCAAACTCTTAAAATGAAAACCAAGGCGAAAATCGCCGTACGTATGGTCATCTTATTCATTAATAAAATTAACAAAGTCTACAGGAATAAAATTCAATGTTTCGAACTCAATGGATCATCATCAGCAAAATATTTGTGATAAAACAAAACTAATATGAGCAAATCATACTATAACACACGAAAGAAAACTACAACATAAAAAAGTAGCCATAGATATAAAACTCTAAAAATCACAGCAAATAAAAGCGACCGAATAATTACGTGTTCGCAACGAGAAGGGCAACGACCCTTTGGGTGTCATTTGCAGGGGGTCTGAGCTTAAAAATGTATGGAGACTCGGGTATACGTAAATCAATCATGTGTGGGGTACTTGAAAGTATTTAAAAATGGTTCATGGAAAAAGGACGTCGCAGTTTTTAGCGTGGGAACCAGGAGATGACATAGGACATAGGAACAGAGGTCGGTTCTACAGCTGCGCCTAGCGTGCTGGGCTACTCTGGACATTTGAGTACGACAGGTACGTACTGTGATTCACAAACTGAATAACTAAATTGGTACACGAGAGACGAGCACATAGCAGGAGGCAGTTTATCCTTAAAGCGGAAAAGGGAGCCGATTGTAAAATTATTCGCAAGAATAGAATGAACTTTGAGTTGTGGAAAAATGTATTGATTAGGAGTTGAAGCTCCCGATTTAACTTTAAAAGAAAAAACTGTCTGAAAAATCGAATTCCCGATGCAAATATTGAAAATTTGAACAAGCCTTAAACGCTCTATGGCTGAGGATTCGAATGCCACAGAGTTTAAAAGGGATCATACAAAACTAAAATAACTAGTACCTAAACCAGAGAAAGTTTCTTTCCTATAAACAAAGCATTGGAAAGAATTATTATCTACTCTACTGACATTGACGTCCAGAAACGTTGGTTCGATTCATCTTCCTCAGTAAACCTAATATTTAAATGATGGGAATATAAAATATTAAGAAAAATAACAGGCTAAGATCTATCTTTACAGAGTACAAACGTGTCAACATTTATTTTGTAAAATACCGGATTAAAATGATTAGAACCTAATGGAGTTACGAGCTAATTTCATTCAGGAAAGTTTAAATGATGTTAAAAGCATTTTTCAACAATTTATACAGGATATTATAACAAACCGAGACGAAGTTAGTCGATTGAAATCAACGTTATAGGAAGAAGCTGATTAGTGTCATAATGTGAAAAATCATTTAGCATTGTAACAAAAACTGGTAAACAATCTTGAAGCTTCTCGTATTCGAGGAAATATTGAAAGTTAAGATTAATTTAGAGAATACTATATGAAAAATGCTTGGAGTAAATACATTTAGTACAAGGAATAATTCTACAGGTATTTCTCATGTAAGAGGTCCTCCAAGTGTTGCCTTCATGAATCTAGATGACGAAAATAAATTTAATTTGAATAATTTTTAGACTTGCCGATATTTCTTTCCGAATCAAAGAGCAAGATGCAAAAAATTAGAAATATGGTAGCGAAGTTTCAAAAAATTCAAGGCTCAACCTCAGAAATTAGATAGAGATGAGAGAAAATCTTATCAATAAAAATCATCAGTTCCCAAGTGATGCTATCCAAGCTTCACATGATCAGATTACCACAGGTCTTTAATAAAAATTCAATGAAATTACGCAAAATTTTCTTGAATACAGTTTTAAATATCTGAGGAAAAATAGAAGTTATTCGGAAGGGCCTTTTAGAACATGTAGGGTTCCTGAAAATGATAATAAGCGATTAGAAGAAGAGCCCATAAAAACTATTAAGCTAAATCATGCTAATCTAGAAGGAGTGTTTAACGAGGCTTTTATTGAGATTTTAAGAGATGATTTATATCAACAGCATACAAATACGATTACAGAAGCTGAAGAACTCGAAAATTTAAAAAGTTAGTAGAGAAATTGGTATATGCTAATGATGTTATGAAGCAAAGATTAGTAAGGATGGAGAATACGTTTAGAAGGGAAACAGTAGAACCATTAAACTAAAATAAATCATTTTACCTAGAGGCAAGAAAATGTGAAAGCAAAAAAAGAAAAACAACCCAGAACGGCCAGTCGTTCGATTGGACCTCATCACGTCTTCGCTCGTGAAGATCAGTTAGCTCACAATTATCCACTGAAGTCTGCGCAACACGGTGCAAAATCTTCGTAATCTGATTTTTACGTGAGGCGGAGCATTTCGCATGTTTACTCAGACAGCTGATTCCATGTAATATATTTGGGGATTTTCTCTTCAACTTGGCGCCTCTTTCAGGTCCTGATTATGGCTACTCATTTCCCACATGTACGCGCTGTTTAAGAGTTCTACATGTGGAAAAGGCAAAACACTTATGTGCCCCCGAAACATTGAAAGCTCATAATTAAAATCCTTGGCTGCATTGCTTGTGGAAACGATAACCCGAGACAGATCCACTTTGCCCAGGATTGCCTGCATCATACGCAGAATTTAGGGGCTATTTAAGTTAACTTTTTCTGAATGGAGAAGAAAATGCTGCCATTTCTCAATTTTTACATATTGTGACCCTTATTATAACTTATCCATTCCTTTCATTCGGTAAAGAATGAAAAGAAAATATACTGGATTTACACATCAACCCTACTTGATATTAACTATTTATCATACTTAAGTATCTTTTAACCCGTATCGTTCACTTAGAAAAATGAACACGCAAGGTGGAATTCACCACCACGACTTCTCGGGGTTTTGCTCGCGTAGCAACTTTTAAATTAGTATACGAATTTAAAATCTCTATTGTTTTCATAGAAATCGGTATTAAATTCTAATTGATATTGAATACTACTGTAGAAAGGTGACTGTTTTACTCATGTTCAAGGGCTTTTTTCAGATATTTTGATACAAACATTTATACCTGCAAACAATTTTTTAAGATTCTTTCCAGAATATTAAATTCAATTCGTTTCTCTGTTTTAGAAATAAGAGTTAGAGTTGAATGGGAACCTAAAACAGATATTGAAGGTAATTTTGTGAAAACAGAAAAATGAATGGAGATAATTTTTGTAGATTTAAGTCTTACGAGTAGATTAGGAAAATTGAAATTCATATCTAAAAATGAGTTTGTCGTTTAGGAAAATATTTTCTGGTTATGAAAAGGGACAAAAAATAGTCAATTAAGTAAAATTGAATGGGATTTTATTAGTTAAAGGCGTCACACCGTCAACTTTTAAATTGTGATCCGATTCGTTTGAAATTTGGCCAGTATATGCATTTGTTGAAAATAAATATATTTTACTCATTCAATTTTTCGATTTAGGCCACATTTTGTTTGAAAAATACGAAATATTAAATTTTGGTACATTTTTATGGATATATCAAATAAATAGATGTCATTGAGTTTTCATGGTAGAACAAAACCAAAGTAGTTTTAGAATCCTTAAAGCATTGCAAACAAAGTTACGGTTTCAAATTCTCCATTTAAAACTTTCCTTTTTTTAAATGCGATATTTTGTCACTAACTAAATATACACAAATTTTAGGTTTTGAGCTATGCTAAAAAAAGTGATATGTACAATTGGGAAACAAGGGACCGTAATTTTGTTAGGAATGTTGCAAGGAATCTAAAACTGTTTTTGTTTTTTCCTAGCATAAAAACTCACTGACTTCTATTCTTTTGAATGTTGAGAATAAGGGTTGTCGGTAATAAGGAATAAACAAATTTTTATCTGAGCTGTAATGTAATGGGCAATTTATGTAATTGAATGTTGTTTTCCCTTCTATTTCGATAATCTGCATGCAAAACTTCACATTCTCACTGTGAATTGTAGTTTAGAAGAAAAAATTCTTTATATATAAAAATTATGAACTTTTATAATATTAGTCTGATTCATGTGAAGTTTGACTATAATATGTAATTTTTAAAAAGAAGCACAATTTCTTTCATTCATTTTTTTCGATTCAGGCCTTAGTTTTTAAATGATTGGACATATTGGTTTTCTAGTACATTTTTATTGATATTTCAAAATAATAGAACTCATCAAGTTTTTATGCTTGAACATAATCAAAGGCAGTTTTAGAATCCTTGGAGCACTGTAAACAAAGTTATGCCTTCAAATTTTCCATTTCACTTTTTTCTCATTTGGATTCGAAAACTCAGGATTTTGGTCCCCTTATACCCCCCTGTAGGGGATCTACAGTCCGTAGCGCCATAAAATTTTAGGATCGAATAGTCCACCACCTAAGGGTCCTTTTTCAACAATAACAAAAAAGTGCTCGTCGGACCGACAGGGGCCTGGCAAGGGCCTGGATGTCCCCTTAATATTTCTTCATAAGGTAGTTGCGTCAAACTAAGATGAAGGTGGTAGTTTGCACACCACAGGTGCGATAGCTCAACTGTTGTAATATAATATATCAAAACTCATTTCAGGATTCCTTCCTTTAAAAATCTTTCAACTGAAACCTGGTATGCACTAATGTTTGAAGCCACTTCTGTAGTAGATCAGCGATCAATCTACTTTGATATAATGGATCATAACCCCAAATCTCCCTTCGATAAATTTTGTAAAAATGTTTCTTCCTACTGGTCTGAAATAACATTAAATATAGTTACTCGGTGGAAATTTTTTTACAAAATTTCTCGAGCGGGGCTATTCGGGGAAATGATCCCATATGTTTTCACTAGCAAATTGTTCATGATGGAAATTATTTACAAAACCAAAAAAGGCTCATAAGCCGGCAAACATACATGTGTACATGTATGCATGTGTATTAAGCTGGTCGTTATTTTTAGGTTTTTTTAGTTTCACTGGTCTGACTCTGATGAACTGTTCCTTTTGGCTGAAAAACACTGTGTTTAAAGTACGTACATATTACCATTTAGAGGTCGCTCAATGGATCAGAAATTCCGATACACATACACAATACGATACACATACGATACACATACGATACACATACACAAAAATTACAAGGGCTCTAATTTGAATGCTAGTAAATAAACTATTCCCAAGGTAACATTTTTCCTACACATTTTACAAGGGTTTTAGGGTTTATACCGAGCGGGCCCCAGTTACACATATGTTGAGTGATACAGCTTGAAAGTTTCAGTTTAGTTGTGCCTGTGGGAGAGAAAGGGTGTGAACTGTCTATTGCTCCACGAAGTGGTATCTCCGGAAGTAAAGAATTTTTTTTTCTTTTTCTTGATAGTAAAATTATTCACATATTTATTACGAGCCTGTTTCTTTAAATAACCCAATTTTATTTCTCCCAGAGATAATTATTAATGAGATATCACTGTTAGAAACTGTTCGACATTATTAATGGCTCACGAAACGCGTATATCTTGTTGAGAATAATTGAGGGAGATATTAGAGGTCCCAAACTCTTCTCCAACAATTAAGTTTTATGTTTTTTTTATTTTCACTCAAAACCAGTTAAATGAAACCATCTACGCTTCTGCGTTCAAGACTGTAGAAGAGGCAACAGAGTTTTTCGATCGGGCCTGAATTCCCACTCGCCACAAGCAAGAGTGTATAAAAAAGTAACTGGGTTGTTTGAGAAGTGGGAAACTATTAAGAAGAATGCACGACGACAAACTGCAACTCAAAAAAGTAAAGAAGTAGCTTTCAAAGGCACGTTTGGAGATTTATTTGATATTGCTCACGCCAATGCACTGGAGATTTTTTCAATCGAGGGAGACCGGTAATTTCTGATTGCCCACCTCGAACCAGGATGTCGTGGAGCGATGATATCAGTAGATGTCAGCTTGAAGAAGAACGAAGACAGAAAAAGGAAAAGAGATGAGCAAACCATGAAAAAGCGGAAGAAAACTATAGAAGATGTCTACTTTTTACAGTCCTTAGCAGTGGTAGAAAGCAGAATGACTGACAGTATTAGTGAAAACGAAGAAGATCCGGTTGCAGACCTAAGGACCAGCTACACGACACCAGGTCCTTCGAAACGAGGGCGCCAACAACTGTTGTCAACAGAACTTGCTGCAACTAATTTGGACCGAAATAAGGCGTTAGACAGAGCTGCTGTCGTGGTAATTTGAGAAACTGTTTGCACTTTGAGGCAAGAAATCCAGCCACTAGCCTTGATCCGACCCAGCAACCGATGGCAACGACAGCAGCATCGTCGTGAATCCACCTAAGAAAAAATTCAGGATAAGTTTGACTCATAGTTCCCCTCATCGTACACTGGTATGGGAAGCTTATCCTAGATCTCACTGGAATTGGTGCTGTGGACAGATTACCTATGCTAGTGACAGGTAAAGGTAAATCAGAGCTTCTTGCAGTACCAAAGCTGCCATCAGGGAGAGGAGATGTACCAGCCCATGCTATCTTTTCTGGCAGGAAAGACTGGATTTTAGAGGAAAGGATCCAGGGGATGTGCTTCGACACAATTAACTAGCTTCAATACTGGCCCACACAAAGAAACGTGCATTCTTTTGGAACAGCTTCTCGGTCGCAAACGGATGCATGATGCTTGTTGCTATTATATCTCGGAGTTGATTGCTTGAGCAGCCTTTTCTCAAGCCATGGGTACTTTATCTGCTCCATATCTTCTATTATTAATGCGTTTCAAAACAAGTTGGTATAATATTGGCAAGACCACAAGACTCGTCAATTGATGAGTACACGGCTACCAACGCTGTGATCAACTTAAAAGATGAGATGGTGTAGATCTTAGAGACAGCTGTCAAAGTCACTCAGCCCGGAGATTACTGAGGATTGGAGCTGTTTTTCCATGAGGCATCCACTTTTCAGCTCCCGGATAATTACACCACTCCCAGTGGATGGCAAAAATCATCTACACCCTCAAAGTCTGAATGTTTAGCTCACAGGTCAAACTGACATCACACAAGCATCGAGGATTGCAAGAACTCTGCATCTTCTTTTCCCGAATCTACGTTGAAGCGTCAGTAATAGCCAGGATTGTTTCGAAGGCCCCGATAAAAGACCTGAAGTTGCTGAAGCAATATCAAATGTACCCCACGAGTAACACCGACATATCCAACGCTACGGTGGAGAAGATTGCTAGCCAACTGTGGAACATTTCTGAGGAGTTGGTTGCTTTGGCATCGTTTGACGATAACTTGGACGACTACTTCAAGGACAAGATAGTTACAGGTATAAAATAAAAAGGAGGTGAGGAAAAGCTACCAAAGCGTGCAACTATCCGACAGTTCAGTGGAAGCATTATCCCAGCAGCGCAGCAAAAAGTTGTATCACCACATTAGCTGTCACTAATTATCACTCTGAACGTGGCATTGCCTTACTCGAGGATTTCTTTAGCCGTCTTACGAAGGATGAACAACAACTCCATTTTGTTTTGAATGTGGATTGCTGAACACCGCAAAAAATTATCTGACACTCGTAAAAAGAACTTTCAGGGGAACAATGAATGATATTGGTCATCACGACACCCCTGCCAATGAGGAGCTATTACTCACAGTAGATGATTCAGTGGAGGGGACCCAGGGTTGTGACTTCATGCTACTGAAATTTCTGTATAATCCATTATTCATCGGGGTAGAACTTCAGATTCTTTGAGCCACCTTTATATATTAATAAATATCAACCAAACTCTGCACAGAATGTTTTCAACCGATTGAAACAAATTGACAGTTTTAAAGCCAAAAAATTTAAAGTTTTATTTTTTCATGTATGTTTAAAGAGCACCAAAATGTTTATATGTACACCTACATATACATATTTTTGTTTCTATTTTTTGCGCAAAAATAAAACCTCAAGGCCTCTTTACTGTTCAGCAACCAATTAACCCTGAATCATTTTTCAGAAATAACTCGTTAATCCAATAAAAAAAATTCTTGCACTTGCTGTTTCAAAAATAGATTTATAAGCACCACAATGTGTGTTTCTGTTAATCGACGTAGTGAAAATTATAAACAGACAAATGACATAAAACGCTATTTGAGCTTATGATTTGTCAACAAATCATCTTGCTGTCCATACGGTGAACAAGCTAGGAATTTAATTTTGCGTGTTTTTTTGTTTACTTATTTTATATGTGCGTGCTGCGCGATATTTTTCATACATTATTTGTGACTTACCTTTTCTCACCTCTTGATAATCATTTACGACTGTGTTTCAGTCTGTTATGGTAAAGCGTTTTCCATCTTTTCTTATTTCGTTTCAATTAATAACGAAGGAATTCGAAGAGATTGTCTAGTAGTAATTATTTTATTTATAAGTTGTCAGCAATCTCTTTCTGTATAAAATATCCAAGATAGATTTTGATTGTTTCTCACAATATCATAATTAGCCCCCGGCACGCCAATTAGCACCCAACATGGTAAGTCTATTGGTAAGCCTCGTATAGTCTGTTTATCAATTAAGGACCTTTATATTAATCATTTTTTAAAACACAGTGTATTGTAATACACCTCACGTATCAGCGTTTTTGGGTATAAAAAGTTTTTTTTTTCTTTATTAATTATCTAACGAGATCGTATAAAAAACTGAAGCGAACCCAACTAGCAGCGTAATATTCAAGAAAACAAAAAAACTGTATGCATTATTGCTGCTTGTTGGGTTACAAATGCAAACAGAAACTCCGAGGCTTGTGCTTCAAAAATGTCAAGTATTTTGAATGAATTTGATCACAAAATATTTTTACAGCGCGCTATCTCGATTTAATTTTTTTTCTGGTGTCCTGCGCATATTTATTAAGTTACAGCTAAAGAAATGGTATATATTATCGACCGACTAAACACTTACTCCTTCATTTAAATAACTTTATTTATTATTCGACAGATTTGGTGGCTAAAAGCCCAGGTCACTATGCCGCCTGGATATACATGCTACCTACTCTGCACTGGCAGGACGGTAGCCTCCTCAACCAGTGTGAGATCGGGGCTCCTGAACAATTGTCGGCACCTGAATACCACGGAGACTGTTTTGCGGTGGACCATAATTTCACAAATTTCTTCAAGCTCGATTGTTACGTAGAACCTCTCTACGTGGCCTGTCAGACTTTTGAGTAGACATTGTCATTTCATAAATTTCGCTTCGTGGTTAGAACTACACAATTTGCTCCTCGTCACTACGGCTTGTGATGTGAAAATAATTCAAGCAAAGAAGTAGCTCATGTAGCGCATTTACTGCTTGTTAGTTGGCAGTTTTTGTTTTATCCTAACAATGTGCAAAGCCCGGGGAAATATTTCTGTTCGTAATTTGCATGCAAATATAAGAATGAGGGGAAATGGGAATCACGATTTATAAATAGCGAGAACTGATAAGTGACTTGTTTACCAAGTAAATTGTAACTGTAATTTCGATACGTACAGAGCTTCACGCACACCTACGTGAATTAGGCGCAGAAATAATAATTTCATGACTCATGGCTAGTGCGCAAAAGATTAAACAAATTTTTCTCTCAATACTTCTAACAAGTAAAACGAGAAAACGAGTACAATCGAATGGATCTCACGTTTTGCAATTTCTCGCAACTCTATCCTGTTGCTCTTCCGCCATCTATGTCTTTACCAATTTGTTGAATGTTAAATTGGTGGTTTTAGCTACAACAGTTTTTCAAAATTCGAAACACACGACCAGCTTGTACTTCAGTATTTTAGAACTTTCGGTCGGCAATAACGTAATCGTGTAATTTAGTAGACGAGTATCATCTGCCTCATCAACGTATTAATTTGAACAAACTACATTTCTTGAAAAATTATTGTGATCATCATCGAGTAATTATAAATATCCGTGATTGAATAAGAATAAATAAAATCTTCAAGGATTGATAACAATTAGAACGTTATTGACGTTAAGGTGTCATTGACAGGTAATTTATTCCACGGAATGTCATTTCTTTAATGACTAAATTGATGCAACTATGCAGTTTGTAAAACACATAACGGATCCAGCTATAGGAGAATGTCTACTGCACCTAGAAGGACTGTGTTGGATCGATTTTGAAACATGGGCTACGAACTATCAAAGATAAATTCAATCTCATAAGAAGTATTATTGATTTCAATTATGTCATTAAGAAAAGAAAGAGAAGAAAAGAAAGACAGTGTATTTCAAAAAAGTTGAAAATGAAATGTAACAAAATTATTTTTTCAAATATTTTAACATTTGATCCTTCGTTGCTACTTACACATGAGTATCGTAATTCCCATGTCACACGTCGAAACAAAAATGATTGAGAGAAAAACACAGGAAAAAACGTTCCCTTGAATGCGCCAATCGGATTTTGACAATGTATGTAAATACAAGTAACTAAGAAAATATAGTCCTAGAGATGCATTGTTACAAGTCATCTCATTAGCGCAAACTTTTATTGAAATATGAGCATACGAATATAGGAACTGGTGATATGGGGATTGATGCTAAAAGTAAAACAGCAGATTTGATTTATTTTGCGTCTAAGACAATGAGGTTGACATTCGGGACTCGGGACAGTTTTTCATTCTTACGCATCAACTAGTATGCTAAATGATGAGCTCGGAGAGAATCAAATATTTACTATGACAAAAATTTACGATATTCCCTACTTACGCTAATAATACTGCCGAAAAAGATTTCACCGGAGTCAGACATGAGAAGAATTGTTGCACTATGCTAATCATTACATTTTTAACACAGCTGGGACAGTGCAAAAATTGAACTACCTAAAATAGTGTTGTCATAATGTGCTCACGAGGGTAAGAAACAAAAAATCGTCACGCAAAACTAGCAAGAACATTTTAAGATCAGAATAAGATAATGAAACAATGATACTCTTTAAAGCTATTACATAGGACGAATTACGTGGCCTTTAAAAATTTTTAATATGTACAAAAAATGATAAAATACCTTAACATTAACATCCTTACTTGATACTCACACATGGGTATCGTAATTTTACCACCGTTTTTTCACGGCAAATCAAAAGAAATTACTGGTTTCTACCGTTTTCAGTGCCCAGGTTTTGCTATCATTTCACGGAAATTTCGTATAAATTACAGTTTATACGAAAAGCATTTAAAGCGCTGAGTTTTACTTTTCCTCAGTAAAATTCGTTTTAAAATTCGCAAGGCATACGATCTCGGAGACATGAACATGGATCATTCGTATTCTGGACAAAAGGGGGTAATAAATTGTTTTCCCATCGAACCGCAATGAGAAAAATTGTGTGATAGTGATTTCACTACAAATAATTGCCTTCCTGCATCTTGAATACAAATAATTCTTACGCATGTCGATCATATCGTCGTTTGCGCGCTGAAAACGATTTTTACCCTTATGATCGCAGGAGTGTACTGAGTGTTATTGATCAAGTATATTGAGTGTCTCATTGCAGGAGCGTAAGGTTTTAACCCAAGAGCACACAGTAAATCCAGTTTCATTTCTAGAACTCACTTCATCTACATAAAAATTACCATTTAACAGGACGTTGTATCAAAGAATACAAAATTCAAAAATATTCTAAACCCAGAACGTATTCAGGATATCGCGTGTGGATCGATGAGTGCTATGAGCCACGTTAGAAAATACGTTTTTTAAGTATTTGCATCACGTAAATAAATTCCAGGAATACACAGTGATATTTACCAAAGAATTACAAGCAACCGATGCTAAGTCAGAACCAAGGCATTTTACTGCAACACGGTATCAGTAGTATATACATATATAAGTATTTATTTGAACAGTTTGCGGCATTCAAGTTCTTAACATCAACACTACATTAAAATTAAATTTGTATCATACCGGAGAGGTGGCCTTAAAATTTCCACAGTAATTGCTCGTTGGTCATCAAAAAGAGGAAAAATCTTCGAGCAGCGAAGAAGTTAATGAATTTATTGACTAAGTTTAACATGACTGGATTGAAATTAAAAGCTTTACTAAGAATTCTTTGAACTATTCGTAAAATTCAGACCATTTGCAAATACCTCTGATTGAATTCCAGCGTCGCAGCTGCTTCGGGAGGGTACTTGTAGTTGAAGCAGTAATATGTTGCAAACAGTGCAGAGAGCCCAGATGTGAATGTCATCTAGTTTTCCATCACGACAGTCCCATCCAATGCAAGCATAAACGAACTGGCGGTCAGAGTAGACTCTGCACCTGCAACACAAACGCTCATCAACAAACCTGATGTGGTCCTAAGTTGGTGCGAAAAAACTGTGTTTCACTCCTACTAAAGATAAAGAAAATCTGTTACAAAAAATTTCGATTACAATACATTCTTATATTCGTGAATAAAACTCATACAAAGCTTGCATTTTGGATCTTGAATCCATTCTTATTCTCAAAATCATTAATTAAGCTAGCCATGGAAGAAAATGTAATTTTTCCTGCTGGTTGGTTCAAAATGCTTGGCCACATATAATGAAATATCAGCTCTTGATACTTTTTTGCCTTCTATGAAGACTCTTGACTCGGAAATATGTGCGTTGTATTTCCATTCTATAGCGTATATATTGAAATGACAATTTCGTCAAGTTGATCATTCTGTTGAAGGTTTTCGGAAAAGTTTCCAAGATTTATAAAAATTGTTATAATATATTTCCATAAAATGACACCAGACGAAAAATATCAATCAAAGCGTGGCATGGAATTCATTCACGATTGGCTGTATTGATAAGACACCGTCCAGGTCGGCCTCAAATTATTTTTTTAAATACTTCATACCAGCTTTTGGAGGTTATCTGATGAAATGGTGGAATTAACTAAGTATCAAGATACCCCACGGGGGTAAAATTTAGTGGCAAAGGTTAAAATGTACTCTCTTACATTGAGGCAGGTATGTTGTGTTACTTACCATTTATTACAATGTGAGGGTGCAGATGGAGTCTAGAATCCTCGATCTCCTGCACGGACTTCTCATCCTGCAATAAAATATAATGATTAGCACATTTTTCTCAGTGGCGTAGATGATTTAGTAGAAAGTCTCCGCAAGGGTTGTTTTAATATTGTTAAGCTTATAACTAAGAGTAGAAGAAACTTAACTTGAAGGAATCCCGCCTTGAAATGAACGCAAAATTTTCCATCATAGCCAGCACATCAAATTTCATAACACTCCAGGATAATTTTAAGCAGACACAGCACTACTATGTTGGTTTTTGGCACTTATGTTTATGGAAAAAATTAGAAAATAATGAAAGCACTGGAAATAATGCAAGAAATATATGCATGAAAGGATATAGGAGAGTTGCTGATATTATAAGCTTCTATGGATTTGAATGAAGATTGAATGGTTAGATTAGATTAGCTATACTCTTATGTTAGTTCAAGCCTCCCTAACCGCTACAAAAAAACGTATCACAGAGAGAAAGGCATCATTTAGCATGGAGATAAGAGAATACAGAATCTATGCAAATGGGGTATAGAAACAGTAAGTTGAGTAAGAAGTTCATGAAACAAGATAAAAGTTGAAGAAAGTAGTAGGTGCTGAAAAACAGGACAGCAGTGAACCAAAAAAGGTCGTCCTTAACAAAGCAAAAGCATTTTATTTCAACAAAAAAGGCCTAACTAACTCTCAGCTTGGCCCCTCACATTTTCCCCCGGGAGTGGTAATTCCCATAGATACAATAGTTCATCTCCCTGAGGGGAATTTGAATGGATAAAATTTATAAAAATGAACATTTGAACATCCGCAGTACTCAGCTTGAACACTTTGAACATAACGTCTTGTTTTCCTTGAAACAGGCCATGGCACTCAAAATAGTTCCTGGCAATTCAGAAAGCGTGTTGCCCGAGTTAAGTTTTGCATTTTTATAATCCATATTGATTTGGATTACGTCATGAGATTTCACTTACCTAACCATCCACAATAAAATTCTTCGTGCTCTGCTGTGGTGCGTCGCCTGCACTTGATCTCTTATGTTAACTCCTGTTAATTCTTCAAAATGGATGAACAAACATTGAACCAATCCCTCTTGCAGGCAGTTCAGCTACAGTGTTGAGGTCTGATGCACTTGCAGCAGGTTGTACATCTGTGAAAAAAACAATACATAGTAAAATGAAATTAACACTGTCCCGGTATGATTAAGTCCCTAAAATTAAACAAGAATACAAATACAATAAACGTCAAAAATTTGAAATTAAATACTGCAACTGCCCCTAATATTTTTGTTTTCAAAACTGCATGAGGAACTCATTCATTCACTAGCTCTCTAAAAAGAGAAATGTTCTATTAGCTACTATGAAAAAGGGAAATGTAGGGAGTTTTTGGTGGTTGACTTTGGAACTCCTCACTTCAATTCTAATACAATTTAATATTTCTAAAAATACTTTAATTTCCTAATATTGATTTTCAATATTTACATAGCAATTTCTTTTATCAATTGGTTTGTGAATTTTTGGAGAAATAGGAGATCTGTTTATTTTTTGAGCAACAAAATTTTTTTAAAATTATATTGCAAATAAGAAAATCAACTTCTGAAGTAACTCAAAGTATAATTCTAGTCAATTCTGACTCTCCCTAATCACACAACAAGGGTGTTTCAAAGAGAGGGAGGCATCATATAATATGGTATCAGGGGACATGAAAATCTATGCACAAGATATGCCCCCACATCTAGCACATAGAAATAAATTTGGAAGCAATTCACAAAACCAGATGAGAGGTGAAGAATAAATGGATGGAAGCAGAAACAAGCAACAGTGAACCAAAAGTGAACTAAAAGTAAAAAAGTAACTAGCCAAAGAAAGAACTTATCATCCCCTGGAACACTGATATCAATAGAAATAATAAGATTAAGATTATAAGTTAGTTTAAGCCTCCCTAACCGCTACAAAAAAAACGTATCAAAGAGAGGAAGGAGGAAGGCACCATTTAGTATGGAGATTAGAGAATGAGGAATCTATGCAGAAGGGGCATAGAAACAGTAAGTTGAGAAAGAAGATTATGAAGCAAGAAAAAGTTGAAGAAGAAAGTAGTAGGTGCTGAAAAAACAGGACAGCAGTGAACCGAAAAAAGATGGTACGTAACAAAACAAAACTTATTCTATTTCAACAAAAAGGACCTACCTAACCTTTAGCTCGGGCCCTCACAAAGTCCCCCTGGGAGCGCTAATTCCCACAGATACAATAGTTGTATCCCCCTGAGGGGCAATAGAAACAATAGAACATTAAGTACCACATACAATCATTTTTTTTCAAGTGTCATAAAATTATGCATAATTGTATGGCTTGAATATTTCAAACACAAACGGCACTCCTGGAGGTACACAAAAAATGTATAAACCTCTTAGTAACTATATTTGATGTTGTCAGTTCTTTTTCTTTGACCTCCACCATTCTTCCGGAGTCGTGCTAGATGAGTTCCTGAACTTATGAGAAATATCTGTGAACAATCTCTATTTGCCACTTTACCCACAAATTTAATTAGCTGAAGGCAACTTGGGCTACTGCAACCTGGCAAGTCAACAATATTCCGGACAGTTTTGTTCACTATGATGCATTACTTCCCCTCCTTTGCTTGCACTCAAAAATTTGAACTGAACACAAGTAAGAAATTTTTAGATCATGTAGTTCAAAACACTGAGTAAAAGTGAGGTTTGATTATTAATTTTTTTCAAATAATGACATATGCACTCAGCTGAAACTGAACTTCTCCTCTGGAGTGAATTGGTACTAAAGAACTCACTCTTTCTATTGGCACTACAAAAGTAAAAGAAAAAAGGGGAAATCTTCAATAACCAATGCAACTGTGATAAAAAATACCAGATGTAAATTGATCAGCAGTGGTAAAACAGCATTGAAAAAATACCCACTTGAACTAGACTGAGTTTTAAATTTTTCTTAAAATTTTTCTCACAACTTCACTAAGCAACTAGCCCTTACTATATAGTGATGCAGAATAATCATTTTCACACTAACTTCAATACATTACATTGTTTAAATGTTATATAAACTAGCAGATAACAGAAGACAATTTTTCTTGCTTATGTTTAGTAATTCACATAAAATTTCACACTTATAGAAAAATGTAAGTGATTCCAACACAAGTAAAAGATTACATCCCATGTTGCACAAATTAAGCAGTAACATATTTTTTCATTGTATTTAGCCGATAAGTCAAGCGTTGAATGAATCTCATAATTCAAACATCAAGCATTAAAAGACTGACTTATATTCATTCCAACACACTACTAAAAATTAATGAATTCAATTCAACTCCTAAAAAATCAAATGTTAAGAAGTTTCTACCTACAGTATTGCTTTTTTTAAATTCATCAATGGTTATTTCATTTCACATTGATTTCAAGAAAACCTGTGTACATTGTCGACTAAATAGGACAAGGCTTCAGAAAAGTTTACAGGTATGTGACAAAAGTAAGTACTTGAATTTTTTACAATTTGTCAAACCAAAAATAAAACAATACTAAGCACTCTGTAATTAGCTAGTTCACACACATGCAACTTTATTTCTGATGAAATTTAATAGCTAAAGAAATGAAAACAATTTTACTTTTATTTAACATTTTTACTGGTTGAAAACACAAAAATGAAGTTAGGAAAACAACAATCCAAAATCTCTTTTTTTACCTTAGCATTCTGGTTTTAGGAAGAATTTCTCAGGAAATGCAATTAATTATCTGATAATATATCCATAAATAATCATCGATACACAGTTAGTGCCCCCACACAACTAAATTTACTTACCCAAAGCATATCTTCAGAAATTTCTTAGCTTGCGAATTTGGATCAGCCTCAGGATTGGGCGAAGGTCATCCTCTTCAAGACTCAGGCCATCCCTAGTTTCCACACCAGCTTCAGCGCTAAAGATTTCCTGAAAAATCGTATTAATTTAAAAAAAAATCACACAACTCCAAAAAAATTCAAGACCGATAAACAATGACTCAACAGATGAAAAATAAAAACGGCTACGTATTAACTTGGTATAGAAACAAAATTACACACATTGAACGGAACTAAATTGAGGAGATGAACAACACATCACAAATGCATCGGCTTAAAAACATAATTATCAAGTCATCCCATAAGTTCTGTCAAATTTCACCTTTTTTAAATTAAACAAAATTTAAAGAGTATTTTAAAATGTCTAATGGAGCTTATCATTATTTTTATGCTTGAAACGAATTAAATTTTATTTCAGAGATGAATTATATTAAAATTAAATTAAAGGAAGAGTATTCCATTTCAAAATATTTTATCATTGGACCTGCAATCGTGAAATTTGGTGTACATGTAGCAAGTGCAAAAATATGAACTTATGGCTTCATGAGAAAAATTCGATTTTCCTCATAGAAAACGAGATACTTACAGAAAACGAAATTTCAGGAGCGTGAGGGGGTTGAAATGTATCTTCTCAGTCAGTTTTTGAGCTACTGTGATGATATGGGTATTACGAAGACTCGGGCAATACGTGATGGATCAAATTTTTCAAAATTCAAAAATTGGAATTTAAAAAGTATCCCAAAATATTCACTTTTTTCGTAAAATTTTGTACTTGTGACGTCACAATTTTTGATTGAAAACAAAATTCGAAACGCTTAAACCCCCACCTTATTGCCAGAGTCTTTCCACATCTAATGATACCCATATCATCTTTGTAGCTCAAAACTGACGGAGAAGATGCATTTTGAAACTTCGCAATTTTTACCTCGCAGAATAGACAAAATAAAGAAAAGTAAAAAGCTTATTTTTTTTAATTCATTTTTGGGGCCAGATAAGGCCCATGCAATTTATGAAGTAATAAAAAAACAATGGAGCTTACATAGCAACGTCGTGTCGTGACGTACCGGCTGATGTGCTCTGTGAACACGGTATACGTCTACACAACTTTTGTATTAGATCGTTTTCCCGTTTCAAGGAAAAACTTCCCGTTGAGATGTGATCCTCAACTGTTTATGAATATAGTTGTGCACAGTATGCATCCAGGTACGTCGGTTGTACCGGTCGTACTCTAGGACAGAGGATCGCAGAGCATAGGGGAGTCAGCTACCGCACAGGAATAAGGCGAGGACAACCACCCCATTCTGCAACTCTTGTTCACGCAGACAACTGCAATTCATTAATCTCCAACAATCATTTTTCAATCATAGAGCAGGGATCAAATTTCACTGACATGCGCATTTTAGGATCACTGCATATTTTTAAGGGTAGACAAGTACTCAATGATATCTCCTATAGTTCTTTCCCATTGTGCATTTCCGCCTATTTCATTATAATCTCGTGAACCGTTGGTGCCTGCAACTAATCACATTCAATTTCATGTCATGTGTTTTTCAGCTGATGATGGGATTTATCTCGAAACGTTCAATAAATGTTAAGAATTTTATTCTTAGCCTTTAAATTTTTAATATATGAGGCTCTTCAACAAACTTGGACTGAGAACGTAAATAATTTTTTAGATTGACAATATTGTAAAACAGCTTTACATTCCACGTAATTAAACCAGTGCATGTTTAGATGAACTCATGAATGAAAGAGGTTTTTCAACCTCTCAGATTAGCCTGTATTAATATTCCAGTTCATTACTCTAAACAAATATGTATACAGTCTCTCAAAATACTACCGATTGTAACATTGTATTAAACCCGAGAGGAAGAAAAACCCATGAAAACCCATGTACGCTCATCACATGCTTCCAATTATTTTCGTCTAAAGTTTTTATGGTTACAGGGCAATAAAATCCTTATACTGTGTACTAGTTCATACATGTATTAATTGAAATAGACAACTGTTTTTTTTAATTATGCATTTGAAAATTACTTTACCCGCTTTTGATGTAATATTTTGATGAACTCTAACTGAATTGAAATTTCATTAATTTCCTAAGCATTCTCTATTTAGTGCGGCAATATTAATATGCATCTTTTCCATAGACAAATTCATAGTTCAAAAGTGGTTGATTTCTATGTATTATCTCTTACGCTTGATTTCTGTTCCTCAGTGTAGGTTTTTGGATGCCCTCGTGTTCAAGTTATGAAATGTATGCTAGGTTTTATATGTTTCCTCCATGATTTGGGGCGAAGCGTACGTTCTTTGGGATGGAACTGAAAGTTTCCCTCCCAGAACGGCCTTCAATTTTGTAAAAATATAAGTTAATGTATTTTTTGCTCACAACGTTCACTGCAGAGAAATATAATCGAGTTTCCTTTATATTCAGTCTGTACCCTTTTCGTTCAATGCTCACTCGAAAATTCCAAGTTTTCTTTGAAGTCATTGAAATTTAGGTCGCATTGATTTGAAAGGTTATCTGATTCACATTTTATTAAATTTATAAAATTTTCCTTATTCATATACGTTCTCTTAATCGTTGGTTCGTCGAATCTTATTTATTTTAATGATTTTGGTATTTAATGTGAATTACGATCCCTGTCACGTATCAACTAGATGGGACTCATTCTTTATTAGGGCGTAAACAACTAAAATAGAAACGCAGCATTTGACTTGTTAACTGTTAATTAAAGGTATTGTTAATAAACCTACTATGTTACCAGTAATTGAGCATAGCTTTTTCACTTTCGTACGAACTATAAGGAAATAATATAAAACTGTTCAATTTCACCAATGGTTGGGCACGAAACAGTGCTGAATTTGGTCACCGGGCGAATGTGGAAACAGAAGAGCAATCAAATACACAGAATAATGACACAAATCGAAAATAATCTAGTCATGCTCTGAAGTTTTATCCACTAACATTATTAATTATCTGAACTATTGAAACATAACTAGATACTGATGCAAACCCAACTAGCAGCAAAATCGTTTTAAAAAGCACATAATATCGGTGAATTGTCGCTCTTTGATGGGATACAAATACTGATAGAAATAACTACGAGGATTTTTCCTAAAAAATGTGAAGGTATTTCGAATAAATCTTCTCACAAAATATCGTTACACACTGCAATCTCTGGTTATAAGTGTTTTTTGGTCTCTAATGCATATTTCTAAAGATACCGACCTGCAGCACATGGATAAATGCTATCAATGATTGACTGACAGAAGTATGACTTCTTCATTTGAATGGCTTTATTTTTGATTCGGCAGATTTGCTGGCTAAAAGCCCAGGTCACGCTTGCGCCTGGATATACCTGCTGCCTTCTTTGCACTGGCGCGACGGTAGCCTCCTCAACGAGTGTGAGATCAAGACTCCTGAACAACTCCCGAAACCTGAACTCCATGGCGACTTTTTTGCTGTCGACTATAATTTGACAGATATCTTTAAGCTCAAATGTGACTTACAACGTTTCTATGTGGCTTGCGAGACTTTTGAGTAGAAACATTGTCGCTTCAGCAATTTCGATCCGTGGTTAGAACTATACAATTTTCACTTCTGTCAAAATTTGTTTCCTGAAACAAATTCAAACAAAGAATAACGGGTGCTTGTATAATGCATTTAAAGCCCGTTTGTATGCAATTCAAGTTGTATTCAAACAATGAAGAAATACATGGGCAAATATTACTGTTCGTAACTGGTATTCCATATATCAACCGGAGGAAAATGAGAAACACTTTTTTAAAAACCCTGAGTAGTAACCAAAAATGATACTTTTAGCAAATTAAGTGTGAATGTGATTTTGATACTAGCAGAGCTTCAAGCATACCTATGTGAGTTAAGTATAAAATTAATATCTTCAGGATTGATAGATGTGCGTATATGTTTGAGCTAACTTTTCTCTCAGGACCTCAAACAAGTATCTTGCGAAAACGAATATATTTCATAAAAATAACACAAAATGGATCACACGTTTTGCACATTTTTCACTACACCTATGAAGTAACTTTTTCACCATCTGTCTCCCTCCCAATATATTGAATTTGATATCTTGTCACAAAAAATTGTCGAAAATTGAACTAAGCATACACCTTTTACCTAAAGCTTTTAGCTTTTGTTGAAATGAGCCATCACTGAAGCGCTTGGTTGTCTGTTGTGCAATCATGATTACGTATAGCAGTCGAGCATCTGTCCGCCTCGACCACATACTCATTTGAACAAACTGAAACAAATGATCAGTTGTAATGATGATCATCTTCTAATTATAAATAACCATGATTGCAATTGACTGAATGAAATTCTAAGGGATTGTAAACAAATAGAACGATTTAGTTATTAACAGAGAGAATGTGTTGAAGGGCAATGTAATTTATTCCATTGAATATCTTTTCCTTTTTTCTTAATGACTTAATTTATTCAACTATGCAATTTAAAAAAAAAACATAAAGGAACCCGCTTGAACAATGCCTACAGCACTTAAAAGAAAGATGCGTAATGAAAAACCAAAGAATATTCAATACCATACGCAATTAATCTCGAAAAGCTTCATGTAGCCCTGAATTGTATATTTTCATTCATCGCATAAAATTGTTCTTGTCTTGTTCTCTTCTCTATCGCTTGTTCCGTTCTGTTAATAGTTGGCTTGCACAAAGAAAAGTTAGTCTTACCTTTTATAACGGTCTATTTCAACTTTTTCCAAACTATTTATGCTAATAATCTGTTTTGAAATATTTGAATTGTTCGTCGAAGCTTTTTTAATGTACAATCGTTGGCGGCAATCAAAGCCAACATTGGTGTTTGGCAACGAAAGAAACAGGCCATCCCAGGCCTTCTAACACACATTTCTGTGGCTTGATTCTAAAATAACACAAAGTTACACATTTTCAAAGTTTTGGTTTTTAAGGAACCAATAACGACGAGAATTGCCACCATTCTTTCTTCTAGTTTCTTTGAGTTCATCTCAAATTTTTTAACAAGTGGCATCGCATGAATAAGATTTATTTTTCGTGTATCAGACGTTGTTGGGATTTTTACCTAGCTGAAACTTGTCACGGCCCTCATAACACCCACCTTGTTTCAACATGAATGTTTTTTAAATCACTTTTCCTCTTATGTCTAATGTCAGTGAGGATTCGTACTTCCAGAATCATTACCATTATCACAAGCTCATACTATTTACAGAGCCTGGACGTGAGTAACTTATTTACGCGACTCGAATTACAACGGAATTTAAAAGTGTTTAGCTGTTGTTCGTGGGAAAGAAATAGGATCTGAGCAACGGACTCCAGGAGATAGTCGTGAAATGAACCATATGAAATGCAATCGAAATGTATGCACAATTATTTGAGCTGCTTTGGATACCACGAATCTTTAAAACTATGAATTCAAGACAGCTGCATTCCAAATGCCTTAGCCAGAACGCCCGAAAACCTCAATATGAGAACAAATCAATAAGTGTCGCTCATTTTTTTCTGAACTTTTATTTTCATCGTATTCTACAGAGCGATGGTGTGTGTATCTGTCGAAAAATTTCATACGTTCACTCTGTATAAGAGTTGTTCGTGAATAACCACAAATTTTGAAATCCTTTCAACCCAGAACACATCTACTGTTGAGTTGATTGACACGACCGTAGTCGAACAAGAAGCTTCTGAGACTGTCGACAGTCTCATGTTGCTGGAAACCTCCTGGAAATTTCAACACCAATCTCGTATTATTTATCCTTAGCTTTCAATAAATTCTTACTGGTCTATTTTGATATGCATAAAACTAATACTCGGATTTATTATTTATAAATCTATCGCAAAAAAATTCGTAGGGAGCTTCAGCGTTAGATATTTTGGTATGGAAATATGGAACAGTAAGGGTCTGAATAATTGAGAGTATCATAGCGGATACATAAAGAATCTTTATTACTTAGAAATTTTGGGGGAAAGAGAAAATGTGGCTAAATGTTGAATTGATTTCTAATTTTTAACTGGAAATACCTTAGGCTTATGGAAAAGAATCTCTGATGAGTGATCTTCGTTCATGTCAAAGGACATTTTTAACTTTTTGACAAATGATCTGAAACTTTAATTCAGAAGTCAGTAATCCTGAATTGTACTTGTACGTTTCACTTGAAATCAATGATCTTGAGTTAATTAGTCAACAATTTTGAAAATTAGTCCTCACATGAAATAGTTGGAAATGATAAGGCTAGGAAATTTAGGAGGCTATTTGGTATTGTTTGAAGAGAAAAAATGTATATCTAAATAAAATTTGATGAGGTTTTCTTTTGGTGTTACTGAAAAAGTGTACTATTATCTTACTTTTTAAAGGTTTTTATGATGATTTTTTAACTTTATCTTTATGTGTCTGAAATCTGAAAGGTTTATGTCATGAAAGCACTAAATTATTAAATAATGGCCATATTCTGAAACACCCAGGTGCATCTGACGTTTGTCCCAAAACCAAGACACGCAGATGCATCATCAATGAGACACTCAAGGTTAGGATGCATGCCAGTGTCTCCAGACCCGATTTAAAGACGTTCCAGGGTCTCATTAAAGACGCTCCAGTGTCTCATCGATGAGACACTAAGGCATCAGTTTGATGCAGTTTTAACTGGTGTCTCATATAAAATTCCATTGATATTGACCTTGCATGGTTGAAGCTCGTGTAGCCTGCAGTTTCACTGTCAATTAGAAACGCTCTCGAAGTTAGGGAGGAATGAAAAGCTGTTACACAAGAACATGTATGGATATATTTTATAAAAATAATAAACTTAGAATGGCTCTCAGTCCCCCCATTTATCTTTGTTTTATTCTAGAAATTGAATTTGAACAATGAATTTAAAGTAAGTTTTAAATGAGGATAGGAAACGTAATACCTTATAAAATAGGGAACAATTCATTGAAGCACAAAGAAACAATATCTAACTCAACTCATGTTTTAAAAATGAGTTAAGCAGAGGGTATCATCCCGACCAAGGGACTCATTGTTGCTGAGTTGAGAAGGGTGAATGAGGAAAAAAAATCCATGAACAAAATATAATGAAAACCTAAATTAAAAATCATATGAAACAGTGCGAAAAAGAAGTTACCCTTTGAAAATAAAATAAAAATTTACATCCATAATAGATTCCCTGTATATTCCTTTCTTCATTCTACTTTTTTTCGCTATATAGCCTATACGGGAACCCACCCTTCGCAGGGATACCCTTTTCCAACATATACATGCAAAACGGGATCTTGTTCTTTCCTCTCTTGATACAACTTAAATGTTGTTCATGCAAGCGATAAGCCAATTAATAATCTAATCTTCAATTTGAACTTATATCTTTCAATTTGTCGAATGTTTTCTTGTGTTCGTGAAGAATCTGTTGTTTCTTTGCTATGTTTTCTTTCGAGCGATGTAAATCCGTATAATTATGACAATTATTTTTCCTTAAAGATACCTACCGTTAGCTATATTATTTTAGAGTTGACAGTTTTACGGTGAGTGTTACGTTATTAGGTTATTAATGTTTAAGGCTTGCATGAACAACATTCAAGTTTTATCAAAAGAGCTAAAACAAGATCCCGTTAAGCGTGAATATGTTGGAAGAGGGTATCTCTGCACAGGGTGTGTTCCCGTATAGGCTACACAGCGCGAAAACACAAAAAGGTAGAATAAAGAAAGGATTAGATTAGATTATGTATTAGTTTAACAATTTCTAACCGCTAAAATAAATGTTTCGAAGAAAGGAAGGTCCCATTCAGTACGGAGATAATGGAACGGAATTTATGCAGAAGGGGCTGTATGAAGTCAGATTCATCCCCTATCTCACATTTTGCCGAGCGAACAGGATAGCATGCACGGGAAGACCGCATCTCTGAATTTATACGGGTCGTAAATGAAAGCCGGCTTTCGTGCTCTGGTCTTGGGAAATATATGAACGGGACGTTCTCAGAAGAGAAATCCTCCCCATATTAAATTCGATAATTTGATGCGCTGGCCTATGCAGCCACAGCGCTGTAAAACTGTGGGAACACCATGCCGACTGCGCAGTGCGCTGAGACCAGAATCGCCGTCCAGCGAACCATTGTTAATTACCGTAACGGAAGGCGGGTGAGGCCCATGAGACCCGACCCCTCTCCCTTAGCCGTACCCCCGGTTGTGTGGGGGAGGGGCGGCTCAGAACCTTTCTCGCCCCCTCGTTACCCTGCTCGTGTGGCGACCACCCTCCCCTTCGGGGAGGGGGGAGCGCTGTCCAAGCGGGGTTGAGTGGGACGAGTAGACGGGACTTGGTGCGGAGTCGTAGTCGTGGACGGACGAACCGGAGTTTCGGGGTTGATTTGTGAGACGATTAAGCCGGCTTTTATATACTTAGAAAAATTCAGTCGCCGGTGAGTCTAGAGAAATGTCAGGGACGCGGACGTAGGACTCAGAGAGTACTTCAGCAGAGTAATGCAGACGGAGATTGGGGATTGATAGTGAGGCAGAGTATTCAATTTCATACTTAAAACTGGTGTTCGGTTTAAACGTTGGCCAATTCGACGGCAAATTATTGACTGTAACGTTGAGGGCGCATGATTTCAAAGCGGCTGCTACACGCTTCGTTGGCTCGACTTTTTCGGTGGCTCGACATTTCGGTGGCTCGACAATTTTTCTTGACTTGAAATCTTGGTTACACAGTGTGTCGTGGTGGTATCGTGAGCGATCCATCGAAAGATAATCGTGAGTTGAGTTGTCCTGGGGTCCCGAAGTCGTAAAGGGTTTTTACCATGCGTGCTCTTGCGATCCTTACTTGCCTTCCAATAAATGAGTAAAGATTGGACCTCGTATATTTTCCTTTTCTCGTCTCTCGTGAACTCGCAACTTGTAACACGCGCCTTGACCGCGCCATGGGTACCAAGTCATATAACGGAATCAATCTCTAATTTAGTCGGGGCTTTCCGCCCCTGGTGGCAGCGTCGCTATCGGCAACCTTATCATTAAATACCTCATGACATACTCAAGTAATCTGAAAACTCTAATGCCATAAATCTAGAAGGAGCGGAAGAAAAACCCGACTCGTACAGGGCATAAAAACAATAAGTTGAGAAAGAAGTCCATGAAGCGTGATAAAAGTTGAAGAATAAAGTGGTAGGTGATGAAAAACAGCACAGCAGTGAAGCGGAAAAAAGTGTTCCTTGACACAACAACAAAAAATGTATTTCAAAAAAAGAAGGCCCACCCATATAACTCTCAGCTCGGGCCTCGCACATTTTCCCCTGAGAGTGGTAATTCTAACAAATACAATATTTGTACTCCCCTGAGGGGAATGAGGAAAGGAAAGAATAAAAAAGTTGAAGACAGCGGGAGGAACTGAAAAAAAGTAGCAATGAACCGAAAAGAAAATTTCCCCTAGCTTAAAAATAAATAAAATAAATAAATAAATAATAGCATTAGCCCTAGCTTATTTATTCCATTGAAACGAAGGCTGACCCAACCATAACTTGATTGACGTAGAAATAGGGTTCCAAATTAATACATAAATTTAGTTTGTATTTTTCAGCATTTTTAAGCTCTGGACAGTGTCGAGGACGATTAAATAATAATAATAATAATAAAAACAATAATAATAATAATAATAATAATAATAATAATAATAATAATAATGAAGGCATCTACGGATGCTTTATTTCCAATCAAGCCTGATACATATCACCTTGTACAATGGATTTTCAAATGCCTTATATCTAACGCCAGGACGCCATGACGCTTTCCCCCGGTCATGACCGGTACCCATTTCAGACACCTGGGTAGAGTGGAGTATTGTGCTTGGAATTTTTCTCCTATACCCGACAGAGAAAATCGCCACCGCCAGCGCCGATGCTTAGAGTCTATCTTGATCCTGTCTCGTTTCAGTTTTACGTCTTGTGCTCTACGAGAACTGGAAAATGGCAAAAAAGGCCAGAAAAAAGCCAAATTAAGAAATTGACCAAGCCTATAATCTCGAAGCCAAACGCTCGCATAGAAGGCCAAATTTGTGATATTAGGCCTTAAAAAGGCCAAAATGGCAACCCTGTTCGTTGCACGTTTTTAAGGGCGAGAAACAGATTGAACGCATTCTACCCCATCCGATAGGCTTAGTTTTGTATCGGGTATTCATTTTTATACCGTTTAGAACCAAAAATTCTCAACTGCATTTTTTATTTCATTCCAGTTAATGATGGATTTTCTGTCTGACTTCAAAAAACTCAGATTTAGCGATATACAAAAATTGAACATAGCAACCCAGAGGGATCGAAAAAACCAAGATCTGGGTCGAAAAACCCATGAGTGGGAGCCATGGGCTGCTAGTGGAGTGGGCAGTTAGGCTTGGGTTCAAACGAGGAAGGATGCTGTACATTCATGGTAGTACATGTTGGCAAATGACGAGACAGTTGAGGAAAGTTGGTGAAATCGGGGCGTGCAGTTGTGGTCAAAACTATGTGTGGAGTTTTAGGGTACGCACAGTTCCATTATTTTGGTTATTGATGGAAGGGTTTTTGATGTGGATGAGAATTGCTTCGACTATTTGGAGTCCTTTATGATCTGATTCTCTATAAATGATTTATGTGTGGGTGACGATGTTTTCGCGGATCATTTCTATATTGTGTGTATTATGGACAGGAGGCAAGATCCCCCGTGCAACAAGTGCATCAAACCCATGTTTCCTCGCCATCTGTCTTTCGTCTGTGGTGACTGTATCTAACGGCTGGTATATGAAGCTAGCTCCATAAGTGATGTATAGTACTGTATGTTTATTTGATGTATTCTGAGACATTTGACGCATAATTTACCGTACTGCAAGTTTGAAAAAATAAATTACCAAAATAAAAAATGTTTACGTACTGAAAAATTAGCCCTATTGTCTGTCTCATTGTCGTCGAGCTAGCCTAGAGGGATGGGACTCAACACCAGGGCATCTTATAACCCAAGAACACTCCCTACACGAGAAAAAACACTCTGACCAGTAGGCCAATACATTTTTTTGGTTAAATTATTTAAAAAGTTTCTCAAAAAAAATATTTTTTTATTATTATGAAATTCACAAAAATTTAAAATATAAAGGATGGTCTCATTTATATTATGCTCAATAATAGAGTACAAGATGTATTTTCTCTGCATTTTTTCCAAGTACAATAATTATCAGGATACGTATTTGATTCAAATTATTTTATATCGGGAGAAATTCTCCCATGTTTACCTTTCACGCTTCTGAAATAGAGGGTTACCATTCTAGGGTTAAAGATCATACATCTATTTCAATAATTTAATAGGCAACCATTCATCATTTTTCTATTCACCTTCTATACAATCAAGCTCCATCGATGGCATGTCTTTGGTTCTAGAACTTTAGTCTGCACATTCTTTCAATACGCAACGTAAAACTGAGTAGTCAACTCTAGGTGAAGACTAGTCGCACATAATGACTTTGCAAACGCCATAGAGCGACAACGGCAGCGATATTCTTTTTTCATCCAATTTCATATAATAATTCTTTTTGTATAACTGGATCAATTTTTAAATTGATATTTTTCGTAAATCAATTATAATTGTAATGTGCTACAGCTACTTCAAAAGTTGATTTTAATTTTGCGGGAATAAGCTCAAAAATTTCTAGATATAGCTACCTTATGAAGTGTATTTAAGATTAGTAAGGCTAGTAGTGATCTACAACCATGCCAAAGGTGAGCAAAAAGCATCATTCTTAGACTACTCCAGGGAATTTGAAGATTTTCAAGCCGAGGAAGGATTTCTCTATTGCATTTATTGCGAAAAAGAGGTGAAATTTAAAACTTTTTTCTCACTCACAACACTTTAGAGAAGTTTTGCGTGGTACAAGGTCTTAGTTTCTAAATATTATCACGTGAAACCATGCTGGGCTCAGTGCACACTTTATCAAATTATTGTCACGAAGGATATGAATTGCTCTTGCATAACAACACAGGGACTTCCTATTTCAAGAGCAATAAAATTAATGGATATCATAGAGGAAACATTGAAGAACAGATATGATAAAAGGTATTACCAAGAGTTAAAATGCATTTTGGTGATAAACAAAGGTTTTGAAAAGATAAAAACAATCAACTCAATTTTGACTCGTGAGATCTCTGACGCCATGGATGAATCCATTAAGGAATATTCACCTTCCGAACTTACTTGCTTCACTTTTGCTCCTCATGATTCTTGCGATGTCGAGTGGAAGTTTCGCAATAGGATTGGGAATGAACTTTTTTAGCAATATTTTCAATAAATATAAAATTTCCGGCATAGTGACATTAATCACAGAGGTTTTGAAATATTTTTTTTACCAATTGTTTCATTTAGAAATGAATTATTGGCAAAAATATTCTTGTTCGAATAATTACCCGAAGAATATTTCAGATGATATATTAATTTACTCAAAAACCATTGAGCAACATTTGTGCGATATTTGAACTGCCATTACGACGCTCCGCATCGGTAAATTATCCAATTAACTCGAAAAATGTCAATTTTTCATGAAAAAAATTTAGCTCATATTATCTCGGCCGATGGAATACGGTGTGAGCATTCCGACAAATTGCAAAATTGTCCGTCACCAATAAATGTAAAAGAATTGCAGCAATTACTTGGTGCAGCCAATTATTTTCGTAACCATATAGCGCAGTTCGCAGCAATTGCAAACCCCCTGTACAGATTGTGAAAGAAAAATGTTAAATTTAACTGGAGTAATGACTGTCAGAAAAGTTTTGGCTATATAAAATCAGCCCTGACTTCTGACACTTTTACGACGTCCTGATTTTACCAAGACGTTTCACATTCTTACTGATGCCTTAAATTTTGGCGTAGGAGCGATCCTGATGCAGCCCGAAGATTCAGGTGACAAACTAATGCGTCCGGTTGCATATTTCAGTAAAAGTTTGAATTATAGCCAAAAACGTTGCAGCACTACCAAAAAGGAGTTTCTTTGCCATCTCGAGGGCTCTTAAAGCTTTTAAATACATGATTATTAGATATCCTATCCATGGGTACACTGAGTACCGGCCCCTAGCTCCTCTATTTACGAAGAAATTACCGTAGGATACAGCAATGGCTCGATGGTGCATTACCGTTCACTCTTACGAACATATCGTTAATTATTTACCATGTTGGCAAAACGTCGTAGTCGACTACTTAAGCAGGCTACCGAAAAACAATGATCAACTAACCATTAAAGAATTAGAATGCTGTGACCCATTGAAGCCTGAGCCTGAATTGAAGGTGTCTTTAGCGCAGACGCGAGTGAGCTAAAGCAAAACAAGACGTTCCCACTGACTCGACGATGCAGTCACACGGTGGCGATGTGTTGACACCTAAATTAATTAACTATATGCTGACAGAAAAGGAAATTTCCTGGACTTTGAAAGAATTAATCGATTAGCAGAAACAAGATCCCTTTTGTATTGAAGTTAGAGAGGCGTTACTCAATAGAAGTACGTCTACAATTCCTGACTTACAGAGTTATTTAATTGTTAATGACATATTGTACCGACATCGACGCATTGACTCACGACCTAGTACTATATTAACATCAATGGTGCCAACTTCCTTCATGAAGAATGCAATTCTAGCTATACATTCCTTGTACCATACGGATGCTTTTTACACTACTCAAATTCAAGCTAATATATTTTAAATATCTAGAAAAAACAATCGTGAGGAAATTCGTACAAAGTTTTGAAGTTTGCAAGCTTCTTAAAGCTCACTTTTTCGTACCTTTAGAATTTTAACGGCTCTTATAGCGAAAGAACCTTTTGAAGTAGTTTCAATGGATTTAGTTGGTCCACTCAGTGTGACCGATAATGAGAATAAATACATTCTTGTTGTGATTGATCTTTTCTCCCGCAACTGCAAATTGTATGCGAACAGACACAGTCATATAATGCTTAGGTAGTTGCCTCGCAATACGACGGCAAATTATTGTTCCTCAAAGATACCTACCGTTAGCTATATTATTTTAGAGTTGACAGTTTTACGGTGAGTGTTACGTTAGTAGGTTATTAATGTTTAAGGCTTGCATGAACAACATTCAAGTTTTATCAAATGAGCTAAAACAAGATCCTGTTAAGCATGAATATGTTGGAAGAGGTTATCTCTGCACAGGGTGTGTTCCCGTATAGGCTACACAGCGCGAAAACACAAAAAGGTAGAATAAAGAAAGGATTAGATTAGATTATGTGTTAGTTTAACAATTTCTAACCGCTAAAATAAATGTTTCGAAGAAAGGAAGGTCCCATTCAGTACGGAGATAATGGAACGGAATCTATGCAGAAGGGGCTGTATGAAGTCAGATTCATCCCCTATCTCACATTTTGCCGAGCGAACAGGATAGCATGCACGGGAAGACCGCATCTCTGAATTTATACGGGTCGTAAATGAAAGCCGCCTTTCGTGCTTTGGTCTTGGGAAATATATGAACGGGACGTTCTCAGAAGAGAAATCCTTCCCATATTAAATTCGATAATTTGATGCGCTGGCCTATGCAGCCACAGCGCTGTAAAACTGTGGGAACACCATGCCGACTGCGCAGTGCGCTGAGACCAGAATCGCCGTCCAGCGAACCATTGTTCATTACCGTAACGGAAGGAGGGGGAGGCCCATGAGACCCGACCCCTCTCCCCCAGCCGTACCCCCGGTTGTGTGGGGGAGGGGCGGCTCAGAACCTTTCTCGCCCCCTCGTTACCCTGCTCGTGTGGCGACCACCCTCCCCTTCGGGGAGGGGGGAGCGCTGTCCAAGCGGGGTTGAGTGGGACGAGTAGACGGGACTTGGTGCGGAGTCGTAGTCGTGGACGGACGAACCGGAGTTTCGGGGTTGATTTGTGAGACGATTAAGCCGGCTTTTATATACTTAGAAAAATTCAGTCGCCGGTGAGTCTAGAGAAATGTCAGGGACGCGGACGTAGGACTCAGAGAGTACTTCAGCAGAGTAATGCAGACGGAGATTGGGGATTGATAGTGAGGCAGAGTATTCAATTTCATACTTAAAACTGGTGTTCGGTTTAAACGTTGGCCAATTCGACGGCAAATTATTGACTGTAACGTTGAGGGCGAATGATTTCAAAGCGGCTGCTACACGCTCCGTTGGCTCGACCTTTTCGGTGGCTCGACATTTCGGTGGCTCGACAATTTTCCTTGACTTGAAATCTTGGTTACACAGTGTGTCGTGGTGGTATCGTGAGCGATCCATCGAAAGATAATCGTGAGTTGAGTTGTTCTGGGGTCCCGAAATCGTAAAGGGTTTTTACCACGCGTGCTCTTGCGATCCTTACTTGCCTTCCAATAAATGAGTAAAGATTGGACCTCGTATATTTTCCTTTTCTCGTCTCTCGTGAACTCGCAACTTGTAACACGCGCCTTGACCGCGCCATAGCTACCAAGTCATATAACGGAATCAATCTCTAATTTAGTCGGGGCTTTCCGCCCCTGGTGGCAGCGTCGCTATCGGCAACCTTATCATTAAATACCTCATGACATACTCAAGTAATCTGAAAACTCTAATGCCATAAATCTAGAAGGAGCGGAAGAAAAACCCGACTCGTACAGGGCATAAAAACAATAAGTTGAGAAAGAAGTCCATGAAGCGTGATAAAAGTTAAAGAATAGAGTGGTAGGTGATGAAAAACAGCACAGCAGTGAAGCGGAAAAAAGTGTTCCTTGAGACAACAACAAAAAATGTATTTCAAAAAAAGAAGGCCCACCCAAGATGTTACTCTATTCGAGTAACACTGCTGTAACTCTCAGCTCGGGCCTCGCACATTTTCCCCTGAGAGTGGTAATTCTAACAAATACAATATTTGTACTCCCCTGAGGGGAATGAGGAAAGGAAAGAATAAAAAAGTTGAAGACAGCGGGAGGAACTGAAAAAAAGTAGCAATGAACCGAAAAGAAAATTTCCCCTAGCTTAAAAATAAATAAAATAAATAAATAAATAATAGCATTAACCCTAGCTTATTTATTCCATTGAAACGAAGGCTGACCCAACCATAACTTGATTGACGTAGAAATAGGATTCCAAATTAGTACATAAATTTTAGTTTGTATTTTTCAGCATTTTTAAGCTCTGTACAGTGTCGAGGACGATTAAATAATAATAATAATAATAACAATAATAATAGTAATAATAATAATAATAATAATTATAATAATAATAATGAAGGCATCTACGGATGCTTTATTTCCAATCAAGCCTGATACATATCACCTTGTACAATGGATTTTCAAATGCCTTATATCTAACGCCAGGACGCCATGACGCTTTCCCCCGGTCATGACCGGTACCCATTTCAGACACCTGGGTAGAGTGGGGTATTGTGCTTGGAATTTTTCTCCTATACCCAACAGAGAAAATCGCCACCGCCAGCGCCGATGCTTAGAGTCTATCTTGATCCTGTCTCGTTTCAGTTTTACGTCTTGTGCTCTACGAGAAAGGGAAAATGGCAAAAAAGGCCAGAAAAAAGCCAAATTAAGAAATAGACCAAGCCTATAATCTCGAAGCCAAACGCTCGCATAAAAGGCCAAATTTGTGATATTAGGCCTTAAAAAGGCCAAAATGGCAACCCTGTTCGTTGCACGTTTTTAAGGGCGAGAAACAGATTGAACGCTTTCTACCCCATCCGATAGGCTTAGTTTTGTATCGGGTATTCATTTTTATACCGTTTAGAACCAAAAATTCTTAACTGCATTTTTTATTTCATTCCAGTTAATGATGGATTTGCTGTCTGACTTCAAAAAACTCAGACTTAGCGATATACAAAAATTGAACATAGCAACCCAGAGGGATCGAAAAAACCAAGATCTGGGTCGAAAAACCCATGAGTGGGAGCCATGGGCTGCTAGTAGAGTGGGCAGTTAGGCTTGGGTTCAAACGAGGAAGGATGCTGTACATTCATGGTAGTACATGTTGGCAAATGGCGAGACAGTTGAGGAAAGTTGGTGAAATCGGGGCGTGCAGTTGTGGTCAAAACTATGTGTGGAGTTTTAGGGTACGCACAGTTCCATTATTTTGGTTATTGATGGAAGGGTTTTTGATGTGGATGAGAATTGCTTCGACTATTTGGAGTCCTTTATGATCTGATTCTCTATAAATGATTTATGTGTGGGTGACGATGTTTTCGCGGATCATTTCTATATTTTGTGTATTTATGGACAGGAGGCAAGATCCCCCGTGCAACAAGTGCATCAAACCCATGTTTCCTCGCCATCTGTCTTTTGTCTGTGGTGACTGTATCTAACGGCTGGTACATGAAGCTAGCTCCATAAGTGATGTATAGTACTGTATGTTTAATTGATGTATTCTGAGACATTTGACGCATAATTTACCGTACTGCAAGTTTGAAAAAATAAATTACCAAAATAAAAAATGTGTACGTACTGAAAAATTAGCCCTATTGTCTGTCTCATTGTCGACGAGCTAGCCTAGAGGGATGGGACTCAACACCAGGGCATCTTATAACCCAAGAACACTCCCTACACGAGAAAAAACACTCTGACCAGTAGGCCAATACATTTTTTTGGTTAAATTATTTAAAAAGTATCTCAAAAAAATATTTTTTTATTATTATGAAATTAACAAAAATTTAAAATTTAAAGGATGGTCTCATTTATATTATGCTCAATAATAGAGTACAAGATGTATTTTCTCTGCATTTTTTCCAGGTACAATAATTATCAGGAAACGTATTTGATTCAAATTATTTTATATCGGGAGAAATTCTCCCATGTTTACCTTTCACGCTGCTGAAATAGAGGGTTACCATTCTAGGGTTAAAGATCATACATCTATTTCAATAATTTAATAAGCAACCATTCATCATTTTTCTATTCACCTTCTATACAATCAAGCTCCATCGATGGCATGTCTTTGGTTCTAGAACTTTAGTCTGCACATTCTTTCAATACGCAACGTAAAACTGAGTAGTCAACTCTAGGTGAAGACTAGTCGCACATAATGACTTTGCAAACGTCATAGAGCGACAACGGCAGCGATATTCTTTTTTCATCCAATTTTATATAATAATTCTTTTTGTATAACTGGATCAATTTTTAAATTGATATTTTTCGTAAATCAATTATAATTGTAATGTGCTACAGCTACTTCAAAAGTTGATTTTAATTTTGCGGGAATAAGCTCAAAAATTTCTAGATATAGCTACCTTATGAAGTGTATTTGAGATTAGTAAGGCTAGTAGTGATCTACAACCATGCCGAAGGTGAGCAAAAAGCATCATTCTTAGACTACTCCAGGGAATTTGAAGATTTTCAAGCCGAGGAAGGATTTCTCTATTGCATTTATTGCGAAAAAGAGGTGAAATTTAAAACTTTTTTCTCACTCACAACACTTTAGAGAAGTTT
Source organism: Morinoia aosen (assembly GCA_030386875.1). Taxonomy (NCBI): domain Eukaryota; kingdom Metazoa; phylum Arthropoda; class Malacostraca; order Amphipoda; family Talitridae; genus Morinoia; species Morinoia aosen. The sequence goes on along the minus strand of CM059573.1, from coordinate 22,796,972 downwards.
TGCGTGGTACAAGGTCTTCGTTTCTAAATATTATCACGTGAAGCCATGCTGGGCTCAGTGCACACTTTATCAAATTATTGTCACGAAGAATATGAATTGCTTTTGCATAACAACACAGGGACTTCCTATTTCAAGAGCATTAAAATTAATGGATATCATAGAGGAAACATTGAAGAATAGATATGATAAAAGGTATTACCAAGAGTTAAAATGCATTTTGGTGATAAACAAAGGTTTTGAAAAGGTCTTGAAAAGATAAAAACAATCAACTCAATTTTGACTCGTGAGATCTCTGACGCCATGGATGAATCCATTAAGGAATATTCACCTTCCGAACTTACTTGCTTCACTTTTGCTCCTCATGATTCTTGCGATGTCGAGTGGAAGTTTCGCAATAGGATTGGGAATGAACTTTTTTAGCAAAATTTTCAATATATATAAAATTTCCGGCATAGTGACATTAATCACAGAGCTTTTGAAACATTTTTTTACCAATTGTTCCATTTAGAAATGAATTATTAGCAAAAATATTCTTGTTCGAATAATTACCCGAAGAATATTTTAGATGATATATTAATTTACTCAAAACCCAATGAGCAACATTTGTGCGATATTGGAACTGCCATTACGACGCTCCGCATCGGTAAATTATCCAATAAACTCGAAAAATGTCAATTTTTCAAGAAAAAAATTGAGCTCATATTATCTCGGCCGATGGAATACGGTGTGAGCATTCCGACAAATTGCAAAATTGTCCGTCACCAATAAATGTAAAAGAATTGCAGCAATTACTTGGTGCAGCCAATTATTTTCGTAACTATATAGCGCAGTTTGCAGCAATTGAAAACACCCTGTACAGATTGTGAAAGAAAAATGTTGAATTTAACTGGAGTAATGACTGTCAGAAAAGTTTTGACTATATAAAATCAGCCCTGACTTCTGACACTTTTACGACGTCCTGATTTTACCAAGACGTTTCACATTCTTACTGATGCCTCAAATTTTGGCATAGGAGCGATCCTGATGCAGCCCGAAGATTCAGGTGACAAACTAATGCGTCCGGTTGCATATTTCAGTAAAAGTTTGAATTATAGCCAAAAACGTTGCAGCACTACCAAAAAGGAGTTTCTTTGCCATCTCGAGGGCTCTTAAAGTTTTTAAATACCTGATTATTAGATATCCTATCCATGAGTACACTGAGTACCGGCCCCTAGCTCCTCTATTTACGAAGAAATTACCGGAGGATACAGCAATGGCTCGATGGTGCATTACCGTTCACTCTTACGAACATATCGTTAATTATTTACCATGTTGGCAAAACGTCGTAGTCGACTACTTAAGCAGGCTACCGAAAAACAATGATCAACTAACCATTAAAGAATTAGAATGCTGTGACCCATAGAAGCCTGAGCCTGAATTGGAGGTGTCTTTAGCGCAGACGCGAGTGAGCTAAAGCAAAACAAGACGTTCCCACTGACTCGACGATGCAGTCACACGGTGTCGATGTGTTGACACCTAAATTAATTAACTATATGCTGACAGAAAAGGAAATTTCCTGGACTTTGAAAGAATTAATCGATGAGCAAAAACAAGATCCCTTTTGTATTGAAGTTAGAGAGGCGTTCCTCAATAGAAGTACGTCTACAATTCCTGACTTACAGAGTTATTTAATTGTTAATGACATATTGTACCGACATCGACGCATTGACTCACGACCTAGTACTATATTAACATCAATGGTGCCAACTTCCTTCATGAAGAATGCAATTCTAGCTATACATTCCTTGTACCATACGGATGCTTTGTACACTACTCAAATTCAAGTTAATATATTTTAAATATCTAGAAAAAACAATCGTGAGGAAATTCGTACAAAGTTTTGAAGTTTGCAAGCTTCTTAAAGCTCACTTTTTCGTACCTTTAGAATTTTAACGGCTCTTATAGCGAAAGAACCTTTTGAAGTAGTTTCAATGGATTTAGTTGGTCCACTCAGAGTGACCGATAATGAGAATAAATACATTCTTGTTGTGATTGATCTTTTCTCCCGCAACTGCAAATTGTATGCGAACAGACACAGTCATATAATGCTTAGGTAGTTGCCTCGCAACGTTCGGCTACCCGAAAACGTTGCTAAGTGATCAAGCTCTAGAATTCAAATCATTGGCAGTTAAACAATTTGCCAAAATACACGCTATTGCATAGGAAGAAGTTCTAGCTTTTAGCCCTCATTCGAATGCTATTGATGAACGAAATAATAAAAAATACCCAATTTGCTGAAATTGTATATTAATTCCCTAGTTCACACTGAGTGGGATCAGTGTTTGGAAATGGTAGAGAATGCAATAAATAATTATTTAAATATCACATTGGGAGACACTCCCAGTAATGTTGTTTTCGGAAGAGATACGTGTCCCTATTTTCAGGGGGAAACTTTCGATATTTCATACAGTTACGAAGACGAAATAGACTTCGTAAATTCTGTTTAAGATGGTAGGCCATAGATGTTCTACGACCATAAATGGTAGAGCATAGACGAGCAATTATAATACGGAACGCGCCGCAAACGTCAAGAATTTCCAAGTTTATTCACGGTATAGGAAATTATAATCTACTAATTTGCCAATATTTAGTTTTAAGAATATTGTATTTTCCACATGTTGTTCAGTACTCAATAACACTGAATAATTTTGAATATGGGTAATATTAATTGGGTGTCTCAATATAGTTTATACATACTTTGGGAATATATATACATGACATGTCCAACATTAACTTTTAAACTAAACGGAAGAAGTGTAGATGCACTCATACAACGCGTTTGTGCTAAATTTGATGGTGATTTGAAGTGATAGAGTAAAATTGAACTCATAAAACTGCGAAAAAGGACGTAAGGAATGAATATTTTCTGTAATGAATTCAAGCTGGATAGAATCGAAGACATGAGGTGTATGCACATACGAGCTGCATTTACTCTGCTTTTATTGGCGCGTTCAGAATACGGAAATTTGATTTGTACAAAATAATGTAGAAAATATCCTAACTGGATTTAAGTCAGAAGATGCATCGTTCACTGGGAGAAACATCAAGTACTAGGACGAGAATATAAACTTGACATCTCATTGGATGATGTTCTTAATTTGGTCGTTATACTAGTTTAATATTTCATTTCAATCAATGGGATTAGCCTTTTACTGCGTTTTGAAAAAAAAATCAAAAGTCTCTCAACATGAAGGTAAAGGAAGTTTCAAGTATACGATATAGCAAATTTTCTTGCACAACGTTGAAACGCATTCGTTTTTAATCCGAATATGCCGTTCGAAACTCGTTTCAAACTGACGATTACAAGCTTGCAAGTTGCCAACGATGTGAAACATCAACGGAATACGAGTTTAGCACTTGTTCGATTCAATTAACTCCTCAAGTTAAATTAGCTATGTATTATAGTATTTTGTAGCATCCAAATTATTTCACGCAGTTCTATTGGAAGATTTTAGCTGTATTTCAGAATTTTCTAGGACAATTACTTGCTGCATAGCTCAAACGCGTATTAATTTGCTGTATTGGTAGGCTGATGTTAAGCAACTACCTGGTTTATTAAGAAGTATTAACTCATTCTGTCAAATATGGTTCCTAAGTATCATTTTAAAATATTAGAATCGAAGTAGCAGGTTGATCTTAAAAGCTATGAGGCCGTACATCATAATAATTTCTTATAGCTTATCGCAACGCAATACTCGTACGTCTGGCAGCGACAAGTGATTGCCGGCAGTGCTGCAGCGGGCTCAGTTTGAATGCACACATTGCGCGATCTGTATCTGTCCTCATTTCAAGTTCAGTTCAAGCTCAAGTGATCGAGCGTCAGTTCAAGTTCAAGTGATCGAGCGTGAAGTCAGTTGTTTTCAATTTAACAAAGAAATGGGAAAAATAAAAAATTTCTACGATTTATCTCAGAAACAGAAGCGGCGACGTGTGAAAAAAAACATAGAAATGTCCTTGTTAGAGACTGAGAGGAACAGTGACGACATACAAACTTCTAGTGAATGTGAGAGGTCTGGGAAAGATGACAACAATTATTGTACTGCCACTGTAATTAGTGGTATGAAAAGCTTCATTTCATTAGCAGAAACGTCCTGCAGTGAACCCCTTAAACCAAACATCCAGGTGAACACATCTAGTGCAAGTGATGAATCGAATGATTTATTTGAAATATCCAAGGAAGCACAAAGGCCTAAACAAGCTGCCAATATGTGCACTATCGCTTGCACCAATTTCTGCAATCTAACTTAGAGAACTGGTTAACCGCAGAAAAACAAGTTCCTCATGCAGCGGTTGATAGATTATAACTATGCTAGCTCTTGGATATCCAGGCTTGCCTACTTCAGAAAAATCATTAGTTCAAAAAGAAAATGAGTTTCATACAAAAGGTATGGGAGATGGTGAGTTTGCTTATTTTCAAAACTGGCGGATACAGTTAGAAGTTAAAAAAAACTCAAATTAACAAATTATTACGTCATTTTATAACTCAACTGAGGGTTGGATTAATTTGAACTTGACTCGGATTAATATGAACTTGACTCGGATTAATTTGAACTTGACTTGGATTATTTTGAACTTGACTTGGATTAATTTGAACTTGACTTGGATTAATTTGAACTTGACTTGGATTAAATTGAACTTGACTTGGATTAATTTGAACTTGACTTGGATTAATTTGAACTTGACTCGGATTAATTTGAACTTGACTTGGATTAAATTGAACTTCACTTGGATTAAATTGAACAATTTTAACGGAGACTAATAAAATTATTATACTACGGATAAAAATTTGGGATTTATCTGACCTCTATGTTAAATTATCAGTCTTTTTATCATTTCTAATTACCTTGAAATAACTCTGCGCTTACATTTAGCATCTTTTACGATACATTTTCTTTCTAAAACTATGTTAAACACTCCAGAATTGTGGAGGTTTGTTGAATGCAATTTTCTGAACGCCTGTGAACCTCAATCAATTGATGACTACCGTATACTAGCGTACACGACCCTTAAAAAATGATGGCATTTGATAGTTTTCGTAAATAAGTCTTAAGATATGAATGAAAAATAAATATATCCATCCTAATAGTACCCAAGAATGAAATATTTTTGAACTTAAGCATAGGAGAAATTTGTTTCTCAGATTCGATCATAAAGCACTCTAAAAACCTGACAGAGATACGGACCAGAAAAACAAAAATGACGGGAATCAATATTTTCTAAACAAAAATAAATCAGATGTGGATTAAAAACAAATAAATCCAATCCAAAGGAACCTGCGATTAAAATACTTTAAGCACCCTTGACAGCGTGACTTAGCGGCAGACCAACTGAGCTTCAACATGGCATTCTCATGATTTCCCATGCTCACCTATGGCTTCCGATACTTTCCTAACTCTCAACTTCTGTCATTGTATGCAACCTAAACTTTAATCACTTGTGATTTTCATACCGACTCCGAATTTGATGGATTAGCCCACCAAAAATTGATGAGTTAAATCACAGATGCGCTCATCACACACTCTCTGCTGGTGGGTGTGACGGACAAACGGACAGATTGACGGACAGACGGACAGACGGGGCTCCTTTCATAGTATGGATTTAATTATCATTAGCCAAGAGTTTTTAAAAAATTTTCTACGCTATTTTCCAAGCAATGAGCTCCATTTTCTAAACAATAGATTCAATTTTCAGGCTACATTTTTTGGCTTTGGAACAAGAGTGAGTGGATGCCAAGTTTTTTTTATATCAGTTGAACCATATCTATGATACAAACCATGCAAATAGATTCCCATTGGAATAACATTTGATAAATTCAGTACAAAGATATACTATTTTATTTATGTGTGGAAAGACGAGGCGTTTCATATATTAGGGATGATAATAGAATGAAGTTCAAATGAAGAAAAACTTTCTGACATAAATGATGCCAATTTCGAGAAGACAACATTTTTTCAAGTAATGACTTCAGTCATTTCTCACACTCTGATTGGCGAAATTTTCTGGCCTGCTTGCTTATCAAATGCAGAGACCAATTTTCCAGAACAATTTTACTTGACCGTTAGCGTTTACGCACAAACGCTACAGCAATGTAGTGCACAATCCTGTACATCCATACTCTTCACTGAAGTATCTCTTCTCCTAAGATAATTAGACTCAAATGAAGATGATCAATACTGCTCCAGTGAATTGGAAAGAGGTGATAAATTCTGGGCCTAATGGCTGTGATCGTACGTGAGGTGTTTCAGTAACGGTGAGGGCTGCGTCTTCTACGAGGCACGAGCTTGTGGTGCATGAATTTGTGAAACTAAAAATTTTCCAAGCTTTCTCGCCGTCAGTTTTATTCCCCGAATATCAAGTTAATTCTCTTTGTATTTTCGTTTGGTTCTTTCTGATAAACTTTCACCTAAACAGTGATGTACTTTTCATCTGCGGGGAAAGCTAAATATTACAATATATAGCAGTTAATACAACGGATCTTTGGACATTCTTTTTAGCTGTGTTACAATCTCCTTCTTGTATCCCATTTTTATTTTTTTGAGTTCTCGGTTTTTAAATGTTAGGGCAATTGTCTGTTAATTTTTTAGATGGTCCCATTTAAGCGTGCTCCAACAACCTAGAACGTGAAGCCAGTGTGTATCCGCTCAACGCGCCGCACTTCCAATTTGGCTCGCAGCCTACAACTTTTGTATTCAGTCGTTCTTTGCATTTCCTCTAAAAATAGAAATCTTTCACCTCCACGGTTTCTAATCTCATGATCTATTTTCTCCAGCATGAATGCACATGCACCTGTACAACTAATTAAATGAACTGAGCTCCACAACATTTACTGCTCACAACCTAATACAGCACCATAAATGGACTCAACCTAGTAAAGGCCTTTCAAGTAGAACCTATTTTCACCTGTTTATTTTCTCTCGACCTGGAGAAGAAGGTTCTTCGAATGTGACTGACTACAACCAAAGTCGAAATTCAATCCCGTTGTATTTAGAGTTAGAGTTCATTAATTTGTACTTCTTTAAGTTCGAAGTGACATTGCCACGTCTGGAAAATAATTCTATTTCTACACGGAAGTATGGTTCAAACATTAGAACTAACCACAATGATGAAATTGGAAGTAAAGAGACAAATAAACGCAGATTGTATCAATCGATGTGATAAACCATACGGGTAAGCAGCTTTAAAATAAAACACCTGTAGCAACTTGGAATTAAATAAATCATTGTTAGGTACTCCAAAGGAATTAACCATCTTCTATTGTTGAAAGCTCATGACTCTCCCGAGGAAAACTAAAAACAAACGCTGCACTGAACAAGGGCATAATGAACTACTTTCGCCATCAAAAACGTGAAGTACACACTTGTCAAACTCGTAGCCTAGGATTTTGACAAACTAAACTGGAGTGCTTCACTAAACTGGTGTGAAGAATCCAACAACAAAATCTCAAACTATCTACACCCAGAGGTTATATCAACGTCGACTTGACTATCATCGTCAGAATGTTGACTGCTGTTGTCAGCTTTTACAATAATTTTAAGAAAAAGTATCTACTTGCATCAACTATACCTATGAGTAAAAATTTTAGCAGTGGATTGATTTATGCATGCAGGAAAAATGAACGTAGACTCAACTAACACCATCAAAAACTTTTCAAATAAACTTATATTTTGTAGGAGAGAAACTGAAAACATTCATGGAAAATATAAACGCTACACTCTTCCTGTGTAATCGTATGTATTAATAAAAATCTCAAATGTCCGAAGAAAATATTTAAGGGTGATAAAACAATAACCCATTGGATAAAAAATGAAAAGGTAAAGTATTCAATTTGCACGGAAATAAAATTGCACACATTGAACGGAACTAAATTAAAGGTAAGCAACACATCACATGCATATATATATATATAAATGCGTCAACTCAAGTACATAATTAGTATTACACACATTCTGCAAACATGGGAAGCTCGAAAGATTTGCTGCATACACATACATCGCAGCACATCGCAAAAGTTGCAAAAAGAATTATAACAACCGAACAATTTTATTAGACACAGAATTACATTCAAAAACCCGTAGGAAATAAGAGGTAAATCAAAACATTTACAGTCGTATTGCTCCCACTATACATGTGCACATGCGAAGCTTGTTTTTCAACAGCATTCAAATTAACTGCCAATGGTAACACCCACGATTTTATCGTAAGCTTCTCGTATGAAACTCGCATTCTGTAGTTTGAATTCTGTAGTTCGTTTTTTTCCAGTACGTCTAGTTCGTTGGCTATACCTACCTCATCCGGTAACCAAAATTCCAGTGGTTAGCTGTGTTAATTAAGAAGGATAATTATGCTTTGAATGAACTTAACTGTTGGAAAATCATCTCAAATGGTTAAAGCACCTCTAAACACAGCGTCCCTAATATCATTCGCTTCATGCGCAATGATGTTCAATCAAATTTGAATTTTTAAGTATTTCTGCGGGCTTAAACGTCGAAGTCTACTTTCTTCTATTAAAGGCAATCATCCCAGGCCCCTGCCAGGCCATTTTTCATGTTATTCTTGGACAAGGATCATTAGGTGGTGGACTACTCAGTCCTAAAATTTTATGGCGCTACGGACAATAGATCACCCCCCCAGGGGGGGGGACCAAAATCTTTCATTGGTATTGATATTTCAAGATGTATCTCCTCATCCAGTTTTGATGCTAGAACAAAAAAAGACAGTTTTAGAATCCTTGAAACATTTATAACAAACACAAATGTTTTTTTTTACATTTCCCATTTGTTCTCTTTTTATATGGGGCTGAAATGGGCTCGAAAATGAATGGGTCCAAAATCTTTAATTTTCGAGCCCATTTCAACCCCATATGAAAAGAGAACAAATGGAAAATGGATAAAAAACATTTGAGTTTGTTAGAAATGTTCCAAGGATTTTAAAACTGTCATTGTTTTTGTTCTAGCATCAAAACTGGATGAGGAGATACATCTTGAAATATCAATACCAGTGAAATATCAATACCGAAAAACCAACATGTAATTTTTTTTCAAAAACTAAGGCCTAAATCATAAAAATCAATAGAATAAATTGTGTTTCTTTTCTGAGGTTACATATCATAGTCAAATTTCATGAAAATCAGACGAAAAATAAAAAATTTCATATTTTTGAAAAAAAAATTTTTGGGGGGGTTTGGAAATCACAATTAACAGTGTGAATATAAAGTTATGTATGGAAATTATCGAAATAAAAATTAAAACAGCATTCAATTACATAAATTGTTCATTATATTAGACTTTAACAAAAAATTTTGTTATGGCTTATACCCGTAACAAATAACTTTAAACATTCAAAATAAGATTAGTCATCGAGTTTTGATACTAGAACAAAACCAAAGACAGTTTTAGAATCCTTGGAAAGTTTCTAACAAACTCAAATGGGCTATTTTTCAAATTCAAATTTTTCGAAAAAATATATAGCTCTAAGCCCAAAAAAGTATTGTTGGTTTGGAAATTTAAAAAAAATTAAAAAAGTTTGAGAAAAATTGAAAAATTTGAATTTCGAAAAAAGCCCATTGGAGTTTGTTAGAACAATTCCAAGGGTTCTAAAACTGTCTTTGGTTTTGTTCCAGTATCAAAACTCGAGGACGAGTCCCGTTTTGAAATATCCATAAAATATACCAAAAAACTAATTTTTCGTAAAAACACTAAGGCCTAAATCGAAAAAGTGACACGAGTAAAAAAGGTTTACTTCACAAATTACATATTCTGGCCAATTTTCAAACGAATCGGACGAAAAAAGTTGCAAAAGTGGGATGATCTAATAAAAAGTTCAATTCCACAGTGCTTATACAGGTGTCACGAGAAGGCTGTCTGCCTCGTCTCTCATTAATTTACACTAATGAGAAGACCGAATGCTCGCTTGAGGGGTTGGCATACCTCAATAAAATACACAGGAAACACAAGGAAAATTTATGGGCAAGCCCAAAACAAATCAACACTACTACAAAATGTGTATACTAAATTGGGCAGTACTCACCGATGTACGTTGTACTCGACTTACTCAATGCGCGTTTTTCAGAGCGCATCAGTTATGATGAGGGGCGGCTTGCTACTAAATTTGGGGGGGGATTTTATACACGTGAAAATTCACTTAATTTATAATTTACGGCAATACATCATACAGAACATCGATAAGCGCACGCAATGTATGGTATTAGAACTGGTGTAAATTGAGTAATGGTATGCTAGAAACTTCATGTGTTAAACAGCTTACATAACAGAATGACAATAAATGCTACCGCTGGCCAGCATATCCCCGTACGTTAATCACACAGGTCCTGATACATGAGCCCTACAACATGTTCATATTCTAACAGTGCTGGAGGTGGTGTCACTTCAAACATACATTCATTAAACAACACAGCTTCAGTTCCAACTTTTGCCTTATGCACAGTTCAAAATGTCTATTGCTGATATCACACTGCTCGTCCCGCTTCGTTATCTTGACCCATGATTTCCCTTTCTTCCAAGCCGATGACAAAAACCTCCCCGCCTGCACGATGAAAATTAAATACTCATTACTTCTAGTCGTGCTAATGAAGTTCCCTTGAATATTCCAATCTTCACTTCAACAAAAGGCCACACACTTTTATCATATCTATTTCAAAATATTTTCTCCAAAGGTAATTACATCACTCTTACCCTCCCCACTTAATGTGGCATCTTCAGAATGATTTCCCCGCTTTAGCCAGGTCTGCAATTTACCCTCTGTGGAAAAAAACGGAGACTATTTTATTAAGCGAAATTTTTGATAAGTTTAACTCCCTGTGTTGATATCTATGTCACATATTTTCAGGGTAATTTTCAACACCTCCTATTTTTAACACGTACTATATCCGACGATCGCCGACGCAAGACTAAATTTTTCTCATCAGCTCTACCCACTTGTTCGCGAGAAAGCGGTGTTCTAGTTCACGCATGGCCAATCACACACTTAGAAGCTTCTACGTCATGTTCGAATGCCCTTCTTGTTTAGCAGCTAAAGCCTCATTCGTGTTCCTTAGCTTCAACTACTTTCCCACCATATTGATGTCGTGGTATTGGCCTAGAGCCTTCTGACGTAACTTAGCAGCCTCCTCCCTCTCGAGGGTTTGCAGGACCGCCGATCTCAACGTTAGCCCTCCGACTATTTCTGAGAGTTTCCTTTTCACGCTCAAGTGCTTGCCATAAATCTGTCGAGCACTGTGTATGGAGTTTGAGATTGTGCCATTAACCCACACAGCATGCGGTACCCGCCGAGGGCCAGCAGACTGCTTGTATAGCCAAAAATCTTGAGAACATAATATACACAGCTATCGCCTGGACCAAGGCGTCAGCACTTTCGAACGTCTTAGTGCTCAACCGTTGAGATTGTTATTTCTCCCCTCTCGATCGAGTTACACACTCCCTGCCTGAAACAACACACCCTTTCTGAAACAACACATCCTTTATGGGCTCACCACACACACCCGTCCAGACATTCTGGCTTGTAACACACACAAATGTTGAAGAGACTACACCTCCGCACCGCTGGAATTTTAATCAACTCATAATTACCATTTTCCTAAATTCCCAAAATTAAATCTTTCCCAACACAGGTACATTTTTTAGTTGATGGCATGTATGTTGAGAATAATAAATAGATCGTCACAAAATGGCAACATTGTGCCCAAATTTCGTCAGCATGTTGTACAGGATGCTTGGTTTGTGGAGCTTGTGTGTGAGCAGGACTCCGTGTGCTGGCGAGACTGTCACTTACAGGCTGCACTTCCAAGGTGGACTCTGTCCTTCATTCTCCAAGATCCAGCTTTTCGTACGGAACAGGGCACAGGTAAGCGTTGGTATTTCATAGACAAACAGGGATCAAACTGATATTTCATTTAGAGCTGTCGGATCAAAAGCTCGTTGAAGGAGGTCAAAGACTGTTGGGTTAAATGCTATGATCAAAGAAACGTTTATTTTTTGTACTATAATATTATGAAAATAGTTTATCCCGAAGTCGGTGATAGATTAAAAATCCGGAGAAAGTTGACTATATTGGGTGAATATAGGAATCTGTGAGTAGCAACGTCTGTGAATTAAATTGGCTAAAGTATCTGGCACATCATTAGAGGTGTAATATTACGGATCGACAACGTCTTCAAGCTACTTGAAGAAACAGAATATGACCTCACTCGTCAACTTGACGTGTTCACGAGAGAGTACATTTAGTTTACCGTTGACTCCTGCGGCATTAACCACACCATCATTTAAACAAAAATAGTCTCTCCTAATAAGGGGGCGAATACAAAGAGGTGGGAATTGTTGAATACAAAATTCAAAGCGAACTGGAAAATAGATTAAAGGCTGCTAGGCAGGCCGAAAAAGCATAAATTCTAGCTTGGCAATTTTTTGAATGTATTTCTAAAAAAGCAGGCTTAAAATTTCAGTTTTGATAATACGAATTCATTTTATCATGAGGTTTTCAGGTTTTCAACATCTTTCAACATTACTGCATATTCCAAAGTTTACCGAGAGGCTTCTAGCTGAGAATTCCGTCTCATAAACAACAAACTAAATAACCTAATTTTCCAAAACACGGAAAATTTCTCTTTTTCGTTTCAAAACGAGAAAAAACAGGAAGACGAGGACCATGTTTAAAATCAAACTCAAAATCAACATGTTATAAAGCAAAATACACACATATACAGAACATCGACCTTGAGTGGAGTTTCCGTGTACACACTGCAGAACTAATTGTGCACGCCAGCATTATTTAAACAATTTTAAACAATTTATTTACCACATGAAGGTACTTCGGTGTCCAATTGAATCTTTAATTGGAAATTATATACGAAGCATAAATTACATAAAAGCATGAAAATCTTACATCAAATGCAATTCGGGTAAATAGTCAGGGTTTGGTTGAGCGCAAACTAACCTACAAAAACGTGACCTACTTCAAAACATGATAACCCAACCTAACGGAAACTGACCTAACTGACTTACATATATTATATCTTCATAGTTGAGACACAACGGGTATAAGTTAATGAAGGAGGTTATGTGTTTGTATATACAAACATATATACCAAGCCTTCACTTCATATATGACTCTATTTTGAGAGCATCCTATTTCCATGAACTTTACTTGTAGGATGAATATCAATCTGAAAGCGTGCGTGCATGTATTTCAAGTTCTGTATATAGGACGAATATTACGCCTGTAATCATCAATCAACCTTAAAGTCGTGGCCGAAATGTCATTTTAAGCAGATGCCATTTTAAAATAGCTATTTACGCTTGAATATTTCAATGAAGGGGAATTTTGAGTGGAGACATGAATAAAAGTAAATATAATATTAAATAACAAACCTACAAACCCGAAAGCATATACGTTGGTAAGTAAATTTGTAATATATGGATGCGACCCTTGACGAACTTATAACATGTAACCTATAACATTGTGCTGGCGTATGCTCATTACATTAGAGGCTCTGACGCTAGTCAAATTTAGTGCGCAGCCTACGCGTCAACAAGAGGTGCTCCGTCATTCAGCTTCTGTGCGTCTGAGGACCAGAACTGCGCCATCTCCCTGCCTACGTACCCTCTCGAAGCCTGGAACACCTCTCAGCCTCACTGCTCTCTGTACTCCACCCTGATGCCCTTGCCTCCAGTTCTTCCTCAACCTGAGGCGAGCGTAAATAAGAAGTGATGAGTATGAAATATTTGTAAGTGTCACCGATTTGGCTTATAATTGATTACATATACAGTTAATGTGACACAGAATAAAAAGAAGCATTTGTTTTACTATGGTATAATGAGCTTTGGAAGCAATGTCAAACTTACCGTGCAAAAACGCAAATAAACGTGTCCAATGATCCATTAACGCAGCTATCAAATATAACATTCTACAAGTGCCTGATATGTATTATGAAAATGAAAACTCAGAAGAAAATTTTTTGCTTTGAACTTAATGAGTCTTGAATGAGCTTTGCTAACTTAATTGTAATGAAAACACGTGTTGTTACTCCCCGTTCATACACGATCACTAAAGAGGTAATATTTCTAAAACATTATTGCCTGCTCTTTCTGCGTCGATCTTAGTTTTCCAGCATGAGGGCAGTCTCTCTAGTGATCCTGAAGCAAATAGTAATTGCTTCACGTTCATTATGCATTAGAACTGCTGCACCGTTGTTCTTGCAACCAAAGCTGTTATATTTCTTTGAAAAAATTAGCTCAAATTGAGTGAGTAGTAAATTTAGAACCAATTTAGAACCTATATAACCCTGTTTAAATTAATCCAATTTATTAATTTAAACTCATCATCTCAACTTACTTATCAGCATGCAGTGCTATCAACTTCAAGCTCATAATATTGTCAGTGTAAACTATCACTTGCTTTTGAATAATCCTTATGGCTCAATTTTCTACTTGTATTTGCAGGGTAAAAAACGATTCGTACTTAGTTCGACGAAAGCTAACCGAGGAGATTACGAGTTTCTTGACGCCCAAAAGTACTGCACTTCGGAAGGCTACGAGTTCGGGGTGATCTCTTCTGCAGCTGATGCGCAGTCGCTCGTCGATCAAATTGGCCAAGGTACGAAACTTAGTACGAACTATTCTACCCGTACAATAATTGGATCACAAACCCTTACGTAGTGGCAACTTTCGCCTCTATTTTAACCCCTATGAAGGTATGTCAGAAAAGTTATCATATTGTAACTATAGACCGACCTGAGTCGAAAATTTTGCCGGGGCCAGGGTCAACAAATTTGTCATGGCCGGGGCCGGGGTTATCAAATTTACCACGGCAGGGGCCGGGGCCGGGGCCGGGGTCATCAAATTTACCACGGCAGGGGCCGGGGCCGGGGTTCAGACCGTGTCAGAACGTGTCATAATGCATAGAGCCGGTTAGTGGCTCAATGCATGTTGAATTACGGTTGCTGTTGGGTGTGTATTTATGTCAAGTCAATAAAGTTTTTTAGACTTGTAGTTGCAGTGCTTGTTGAATTAATTAATACAGAAAAAATTATAGTAATTAAATGTACCGGGTGTTCCATAAAAATGTCCCCGACTTTTTATTTGATTCTATCTTCGCTTTAAATTAACGTATTTGAATTGTCTTTTTTCCACAATGTAGTAAATCTTGTTTCCTTTTCGAATTATTTAATAGAATTAAAAGGGCGATTTTTGGGAAATCTAATAGGTAAAATGAAAAGAAGAATCAATATAAAATATGCAACATTCTTTTAATGCCAAGCGTTTCAGAATCTCTGATTCCATCATCAGTGCTGTAAAACAAGGAATAAAAAACGATAATGAACAAATTGCGAAAAAGCTATAAGAAATTAATATCACTATACCTACATCGAAAAATAGCTATGCCTATAACCCTTAAAATGAAAACACAATTTCTCTTAAACATTCGAAGCCATATGCACACATACACCTAAATTCTAGCAATCAAACGAACACACAATAACATCTACGCAAAGTAACAGAACTGCATACACACACACACACACATTCCAACACACTCATATTTACACACTTGGGGCAATATTTAATTTCATCGCACTTTGATCATTATTTAGCTGAGGTCTATAGGTAAAAATGAACAATGATTCCAAAATTCTAAGATCAAATTCCTCTGCAGTTCTACAAAGTGTGGAGAAATTGGAACTTTTGAAAGGGTGGTTTGAACTATGGCAAAGATCTCTGATGGCTGACCGGGAGGGAGATGAGTATGGACGGCCGATTCCTTGGGAGATACCAGAGTGTTGGCTGTGACGATGGAGTGTGGCACTTCCAACATAGGACTGCAGGCAGCAATCACATTTATACAAATAGACACAAACATTTCTCAGGCACTCTTCCAAACGCTTTTTCCTATTGAAAAATGAACTTATATTAAAATATTTCTTTAAAATGGTAAAACGTCAATGAAAGTAAAATGAGAGTGTATCAGAGATAAACGATCCTTTCTCATCTCCTTGAAAAGATAGCACAAGAAAGAGAGCTCGACGAAAACTTTCTGCTTTGATACGGTGAGAGGAAAGTTTTTGCTGAAAAACTTTTTAATCAGATTGATAATTAAAGATACAGGATATTTATTTTGTACAAGTAACTTTGTGATATATTTCAATTCGTCATGAAATATTTTATATGAATTTGAAATACGGTATGCTCAATGAAATAATGTAGTGACACTTGTTCTAATATAATCCTTGTAAATGCAATTGAAGAAAGTGGTACATAATCCCGTAAATGTAGGCTTATTATAAACAGAGGCGGTGAACGTTGAATTAGTTTTTTACGAGAACGCCTTAAATTGGCAATTTATCATTCTGCTCAGTTTCTATTATGAAATTTATCTTGGCGTGATATCCATTTATGTTGTCAAAAAGTTTTAGGGCCTCTTCCTGTGAACGATACATTCACAGTAGGTATTTCACAGTTGGTATTTCACAAGGTATTTTACTAGGTATTTCACACTAGGCATTTCACAAAGTATTTCAAAGTAGGTATTTTATTCCTTGTTTTACAGCACTGATGATGGAATCAGAGATTCCAAAATGTTTGCCATGAAGAATGTTCCATTTTATTTTGGTTCTTCTTTTCATTTTATGAATAATTTAAGTTAATGAGAATCGTTTAATAACCACTCTACAGTGATCGATTTACTGAAAAAGGCAGAAATACTATTTGTTCAAAGGAAAAGTTTTAAAAACAACACTTGTGATCGTCTTCATTTCTCAATAACTACTGCGAAGAAACGCGTTTTCAAAACATCACCTCCATAATAATTCTTCGACAACGAGTTGAAGTGTTTCAAGTACTAAAAGAAAACGGCGAAAATTAATGATCACAAAACTCTTCGTTTAATAGTGGCTAGAAGTAATGCTTGCCTTGAGAGAAATGGTGGGTATGTCGAAGGAGACTAAATTACTTTTTATTCAAACTTTATTTAATGTATTGATTTGTTACTCTTTTGAGTTTTTGTTTGTTCGTTTTTTTTTTTTGGAAAGTGCATAATAAGGAAGCATATCAATGTTGTTTTAAAATGTCTTCCTTTGAAAAACTTAATTTTTCTATCCGTTTCAGTTAGTCGATCAATGTCAAGTGGTTACTAAACAATTTTCAAAAACATAAATTATTCGAATATAAGATAAAATTTACTACATTGTGAAAAAATGGAAATTAAAATATGTAAATTTAAAGCTGGAATATAATCAATGAGAACTCAGTGACATTTTAGTTGGACACCCGGTATAGTGACTAAAAGTAGTGCGTCAGCAGTATGGGATTACTTTTACTTATCGGTGAAGAGTGTAGCAATTCAGTGTGCACCATTTATGAAGCAAATATACGACGAGGAGCGGCTGGTGCATCTTAGAATACTTTCTCAGCTAAATATTTATGGGCTCATCTGAAATCGACACAAAATGGTGAATTCCTGGAAGCTGGAAAAAAACGGAAAAGAATTGAAAAATGGAAACAAAACGAACAAGAAGGAAAACTAAATGTCTGCGTATTGAAAACAAACAAAGACTGTTTAGCTTGCAGCAGTGGCAAAACTGCCGATTGTAGCAAGAGTCGTCTTCGTCTACTGGCAAACAGCTTACGTGAGAAAAAACATTTACTCAATCTAAAAACTGGGAGCCAAATAATACTGACCAAATACATAGAGATAAATTGTTAATTTACTGGCTTTGTGACGCGCTCAATCCTTACGACCCTGTGGAAAAGGAAACTTTTTTAATTTTGTAGGGTTTTTGAATAAGAAGTTTCAAGTTCCATCAGAAAAGGTAATTACAACAAAACTAATTCAGGACCTCAGTATAAATTCAGTTTTCCATTTCAGAGAAAATACAAAACAAATTAACGAAAATAGCGTTTTCTCATTAACTGCTGATATTAGGACCTCTCCAAGTCGATAATCTTTCATGTCAAAAACTGCGCACTGGATTATAATTACACTTGATGGTAGCATAGTTACTGCTTTTTCTTCTCAGTGTCTGTATGTTCTTCAGGATTGCAATAAAATCGCAAATTTCTTGAGGAATCCTTTTAAATTAGTTTAAACACGGGAATTTTTCACCTGCGGGTAACCGGGCACACTACGCTTTATTCCTTTCAAATTAAGCCAAGTCAAGTACAAATTAATCCAAGTCAAATTCATATCAATCCAAGTCAAGTTCAAATTAATCCAAGTCAAGTTTAAATCAATCCAAATCAAGTTCAAATTATTCCAGCCCCAAGTTGAGTTAAGAATCGACATAAATCACTCGTTAATTTGAGCGTTTATTGTTTTAAAAATGTATCTGTTGGATGTGATGAGCAAGAAAAACGTTTTTCCTTTCAGTAAGGAATACATAAAATTTCTGCAGTATTAAAACAAGCTGTCGTAAAATGTGCCAAGTATCCAGTATCAGGAGGCAGAATTTAATTCAGATCTTTGAGCGGAGTAACAGTTAGAAGTCAATTATAAGAACTTCGTATTATACTACACATTAAAGTTGTTTTATAATTCTAAATTAATGGCGGTATGCATCCATTAAAATAATTATGTTAAAAGGGACTTTTATGTTACACATACACATAGTACCGAGGATTTATTTACACTCATATAAAGATTTACATGCCTGAAATTGCACTTTATCACATTTATGAAATCATGTGTGCATGCAATTATAAATGATTGCCACTGGACGATGAGAGTGATTTGTGATTTAACCTTTAAAAGAAATGAGCAAATGCGATTCACTGAGTATGTATGTACGATACCATTTGATTACAATTCATGTGAGTACATTACAACACAGATACAACCTTGCAATAACAATAAAAATTGTGCCATCCCTTCAAATTTAGGAGGCTATTTGGTATTGTTTGAAGAGAAAAAATGTATATCTAAATAAAATTTGATGAGGTTTTCTTTTGGTGTTACTGAAAAAGTGTACTATTATCTTACTTTTTAAAGGTTTTTATGATGATTTTTTAACTTTATCTTTATGTGTCTGAAATCTGAAAGGTTTATGTCATGAAAGCACTAAATTATTAAATAATGGCCATATTCTGAAACACCCAGGTGCATCTGACGTTTGTCCCAAAACCAAGACACGCAGATGCATCATCAATGAGACACTCAAGGTTAGGATGCATGCCAGTGTCTCCAGACCCGATTTAAAGACGTTCCAGGGTCTCATTAAAGACGCTCCAGTGTCTCATCGATGAGACACTAAGGCATCAGTTTGATGCAGTTTTAACTGGTGTCTCATATAAAATTCCATTGATATTGACCTTGCATGGTTGAAGCTCGTATAGCCTGCAGTTTCACTGTCAATTAGAAACGCTCTCGAAGTTAGGGAGGAATGAAAAGCTGTTACACAAGAACATGTATGGATATATTTTATAAAAATAATAAACTTAGAATGGCTCTCAGTCCCCCCATTTATCTTTGTTTTATTCTAGAAATTGAATTTGAACAATGAATTTAAAGTAAGTTTTAAATGAGGATAGGAAACGTAATACCTTATAAAATAGGGAACAATTCATTGAAGCACAAAGAAACAATATCTAACTCAACTCATGTTTTAAAAATGAGTTAAGCAGAGGGTATCATCCCGACCAAGGGACTCATTGTTGCTGAGTTGAGAAGGGTGAATGAGGAAAAAAATCCATGAACAAAATATAATGAAAACCTAAATTAAAAATCATATGAAACAGTGCGAAAAAGAAGTTACCCTTTGAAAATAAAATAAAAATTTACATCCATAATAGATTCCCTGTATATTCCTTTCTTCATTCTACTTTTTTTCGCTATATAGCCTATACGGGAACCCACCCTTCGCAGGGATACCCTTTTCCAACATATACATGCAAAACGGGATCTTGTTCTTTCCTCTCTTGATACAACTTAAATGTTGTTCATGCAAGCGATAAGCCAATTAATAATCTAATCTTCAATTTGAACTTATATCTTTCAATTTGTCGAATGTTTTCTTGTGTTCGTGAAGAATCTGTTGTTTCTTTTCTATGTTTTCTTTCGAGCGATGTAAATTCGTATAATAATGACAATTATTTTTCCTCAAAGAGACCTACCGTTAGCTATATTATTTTAGAGTTGACAGTTTTACGGTGAGTGTTACGTTATTAGGTTATTAATGTTTAAGGCTTGCATGAACAACATTCAAGTTTTATCAAAAGAGCTAAAACAAGATCCCGTTAAGCGTGAATATGTTGGAAGAGGGTATCTCTGCACAGGGTGTGTTCCCGTATAGGCTACACAGCGCGAAAACACAAAAAGGTAGAATAAAGAAAGGATTAGAATAGATTATGTGTTAGTTTAACAATTTCTAACCGCTAAAATAAATGTTTCGAAGAAAGGAAGGTCCCATTCAGTACGGAGATAATGGAACGGAATCTATGCAGAAGGGGCTGTATGAAGTCAGATTCATCCCCTATCTCACATTTTGCCGAGCGAACAGGATAGCATGCACGGGAAGACCGCATCTCTGAATTTATACGGGTCGTAAATGAAAGCCGGCTTTCGTGCTTTGGTCTTGGGAAATATATGAACGGGACGTTCTCAGAAGAGAAATCCTCCCCATATTAAATTCGATAATTTGATGCGCTGGCCTATGCAGCCACAGCGCTGTAAAACTGTGGGAACACCATGCCGACTGCGCAGTGCGCTGAGACCAGAATCGCCGTCCAGCGAACCATTGTTAATTACCGTAACGGAAGGCGGGTGAGGCCCATGAGACCCGACCCCTCTCCCCCAGCCGTAACCCCGGTTGTGTGGGGGAGGGGCGGCTCAGAACCTTTCTCGCCCCCTCGTTACCCTGCTCGTGTGGCGACCACCCTCCCCTTCGGGGAGGGGGGAGCGCTGTCCAAGCGGGGTTGAGTGGGACGAGTAGACGGGACTTGGTGCGGAGTCGTAGTCGTGGACGGACGAACCGGAGTTTCGGGGTTGATTTGTGAGACGATTAAGCCGGCTTTTATATACTTAGAAAAATTCAGTCGCCGGTGAGTCTAGAGAAATGTCAGGGACGCGGACGTAGGACTCAGAGAGTACTTCAGCAGAGTAATGCAGACGGAGATTGGGGATTGATAGTGAGGCAGAGTATTCAATTTCATACTTAAAACTGGTGTTCGGTTTAAACGTTGGCCAATTCGACGGCAAATTATTGACTGTAACGTTGAGGGCGCATGATTTCAAAGCGGCTGCTACACGCTTCGTTGGCTCGACTTTTTCGGTGGCTCGACATTTCGGTGGCTCGACAATTTTTCTTGACTTGAAATCTTGGTTACACAGTGTGTCGTGGTGGTATCGTGAGCGATCCATCGAAAGATAATCGTGAGTTGAGTTGTCCTGGGGTCCCGAAGTCGTAAAGGGTTTTTACCATGCGTGCTCTTGCGATCCTTACTTGCCTTCCAATAAATGAGTAAAGATTGGACCTCGTATATTTTCCTTTTCTCGTCTCTCGTGAACTCGCAACTTGTAACACGCGCCTTGACCGCGCCATAGCTACCAAGTCATATAACGGAATCAATCTCTAATTTAGTCGGGGCTTTCCGCCCCTGGTGGCAGCGTCGCTATCGGCAACCTTATCATTAAATACCTCATGACATACTCAAGTAATCTGAAAACTCTAATGCCATAAATCTAGAAGGAGCGGAAGAAAAAACCGACTCGTACAGGGCATAAAAACAATAAGTTGAGAAAGAAGTCCATGAAGCGTGATAAAAGTTAAAGAATAAAGTGGTAGGTGATGAAAAACAGAACAGCAGTGAAGCAGAAAAAAAGTGTTCCTTGACACAACAACAAAAAATGTATTTCAAAAAAAGAAGGCCCACCCATATAACTCTCAGCTCGGGCCTCGCACATTTTCCCCTGAGAGTGGTAATTCTAACAAATACAATATTTGTACTCCCCTGAGGGGAATGAGGAAAGGAAAGAATAAAAAAGTTGAAGACAGCGGGAGGAACTGAAAAAAAGTAGCAATGAACCGAAAAGAAAATTTCCCCTAGCTTAAAAATAAATAAAATAAATAAATAAATAATAGCATTAACCCTAGCTTATTTATTCCATTGAAACGAAGGCTGACCCAACCATAACTTGATTGACGTAGAAATAGGGTTCCAAATTAATACATAAATTTAGTTTGTATTTTTCAGCATTTTTAAGCTCTGGACAGTGTCGAGGACGATTAAGTAATAATAATAATAATAATAACAATAATAATAATAATAATAATAATAATAATCCCCGAGCAGCTGACATCCGCTCAGGGGGGCGTCCCTCCGCTGGCGGATGGGGGGGACGGCCTATGCAAATAGGTTATCTGCGAATACTTAATAAGCAGACGCCGACCAAACTGTCCCCGCTGGCTGAGGGTAATCACTAACCGCATGGAAGCGCGCATTAAGAAACAACCCCCCAACGACGTGAACGGGACCCGACAGTCTCCAACTGCGGGTGCCGCGTCCGGCAGGGTAAGCTCCCCGGGAACTAGTAGTGAACCACACGCTACTAGTGGACCGGATGGTTCGGGCGAACCCGGTCGTCAACTCACTACGAACCCAACTGCAGTACAGGAGCAGGCTCCAGTTGCTTGTGAAGCCGTGCGGGACACGGCTCACTCGACGGCGACTACTCCAAGCAACCCAGGGAGAGCGGCAGACCGGTCACTGGAGACAGTGACCCCTCCTACCTCGCCGCCTCTCACTAACAGACGTCAATCCCGGAAAAAGTGGACGAAGGAAGCCTGGAAAACCCTCTGGATGTGCTACCTACGAAGCGACCCCCAAACCCGAGGCTTTCGCAAACGTATGAGGCAAATCTGGGTCGACCTAGGCCTTCCCAACCACTCCGAGCAAATGCTGGCAAGCCAAATAAGAGAGATCAATCTCAAAAACCTCCTTACCAACGAGGAAAAAGAGCTCATAGCCAGTGAACTAAACACGGAAGAAGGGGTTGACGAAACTAATCACCAGGCCGAAGCAAGAGCGTCTCCGATACCACCCGAAACTGAGACACCAATCGTGACCACCGGAAACGACACCGACCAAAAACCAGAAGACGACTCTTGCTCGAGCAATTACACCACCGACGATTAAGCAGAAACGTCGGGAGCTGGAGCTGAGGTACCAAACCAGCTGAGGTACCACCAGATCAGCGACTCAGAACCTGACGATGCTTCAGACGTCGATTTAATAGCAGCACCTCCGCAACAAGCTGAAGTGCCAAACCGGTACCACCAAGCCGGCGACACCGAACCGGAAACGGACGAGGCGGAACCCATCGCAGGGGAAGAACCTGTGGTGGACCGCCGAGACCTTCCGGGAGATGAAGAGACTCTGCTCAACGAGCTCCACAATACCTACTTAACGCTCCTTCACGAAACTCCAAAAGAACAACTACCGAACCTCAGACACGTCCCATCGGGGAAGATCCTAGCAGCTACTGCCAAGATTAATCATCTCATCGGCAGAATAAAGACTAGGAACATAACAGAAACTAACACCCTAATTCTGGCCGGAGCGTTCCTAGTCTCCAAAGAGCTTGCTCCTCCGCCGGCAACCAACCGGCCGAGAGGAAAGAAAGACCCCCCGTGGAAACACCGAATCCAAAAAAGCATAGATGAGCTCCGGAAACATCTAAGCTGGATCTCGGAATGGAGACGTGGCAGACTGACCTGCAGAAACAAAATGGCGGAACTCGATGGTATTTACCACTGCAGGGAGGCAGGACTACAACTGGTAAAAGAAACCCTCAAACAAAGACTATCGGCAAAACGAAGCAAAATCCTTAGATATGAGAACAGAATCGCTGGCTTTCAACAGAACAAAATGTTCGCGACCAACCAGTTACGATTCTACAAACAACTGCGCCACAGAAATGACGAAATGGACGTTCCGGAAGCCGGAGGTACGCGGCGCTTCTGGAGCGGCATTTGGAGCCAAGAGGTCCAGCATAACGCCGAGGCTGAATGGCTCCAAGGCATCGCCAAAGACGTCAATCCGGACGAAGACCTCCGGATAACGGCGGCGCGATTACAAAAGCAAATAAGAAAAACGCAGAGCTGGAAGGCCCCCGGTCCAGACAAAGTCCAAGGCTACTGGATCAAGACCTTCACATCCCTCCATCCCAGGCTGGTAGAAGACCTGGACAGACGCTTAACATCAGGCAATGTGCCAGATTGGATGACAACAGGAAGGACGGTGCTGATACAGAAGGATAAGGAAAAAGGATCAGCGGTGAGCAATTACAGACCCATCACATGCCTCCCGGTCATGTGGAAGATCCTCACCGGCATGATCTACGAGAGCATGTATCAGCACCTAGTGAGCCGCGACTACTTCCCTAACGAGCAGAAGGGATGTAGACGGGGAACGAGAGGGACGAAAGACCATCTTCTGCTCGATAAGCTGATCATGACCCACGCCAAAGCTAAACACAAGAACCTTAGCATGGCGTGGATTGATTACAAAAAGGCCTTCGCCATGGTCCCTCACTCATGGATCCTCGAATGTCTGGAGACCTACGGAGTCGCAGGAAACGTCCGGCGGCTGATCGCAACTACCATGCCTAACTGGAAGGTCCAGCTCACGTGTGCAAACGCTGAGCTGGGAGAGGTGAACATCCGTCGAGGAATCTTTCAAGGCGACTCCCTATCCCCACTCTTGTTCGTACTGGCACTGGTCCCAATGACTCAGGTCCTCAACAACACGGGCCTGGGATTCAAGTACGACCGCAATAACAGCCTCAACCACCTACTCTACATGGACGATCTCAAGCTGTTCGCAAGGTCCGCTAGTGAGATCGAAAGACTTGTGAAAGTTGTGCACAAATTCTCCCACGACATCGGAATGGAATTCGGAATAAGCAAGTGCGGCCTCATCAACATCGAGAAAGGCAAAGTCTCAGCAACTGAAGGTATCCATTTAGAGAACGAAACAATCGAACAGATCGAAGAAGAAGGGTACAAATACCTAGGAGTGCTTGAACACGACAACGTTCTGCACACCGAGATGAAGGAAAAGATCAGGAAAGAATACTTCAGCAGAGTAAGGTTAATTTTGAAATCTAATCTCAACGGCGGCAACATCATCAAAGCCATTAACACATGGGCCGTACCGGTCATCAGGTACACCGCCGGAATAGTTAAATGGACGAAGCTCGAACAAAAGCAGCTAGATACGAAGACCAGAAAGCTGATGACCATCTTCAGGGCACTCCACCCCCGATCATGCACCGACAGGCTATACATCAAGAGGAAGGAAGGAGGAAGAGGTCTGCTTGAAGTGGAAGAGTGCATCCAAAGTGAGATCAGAGCACTCGGCCAGTACACGAGAGAGCACCAGGATCCTTGGATGAAACTGGTGTGGACATCAAAGACCCTGAAAGAAGAAGAGACCTCAGACAGTTTCAAGGAGAGGAGAAGGGGAGAGCGACTCCAAAAGTGGGAGCGAATGGCACTCGCCGGCCAATACCCCCGACAAACTCGAGAAGCAAAACCCGAACTCACTTGGAACTGGCTGAATCGAGGTGAACTCAAGAAAGAAACTGAGGGCATGATCCTTGCCGCGCAAGAACAAGCCCTCAACACCAAAAACAGAGCAGCTAGAATCACGCACACAAGCAACGACCCAAAATGCCGGATGTGCAAAACCAAAGACGAAACCGTCAACCACCTGATCAGCGAGTGCTCGGCGCTGGCGCAGAGGGAATACAAGAGGAGGCACGACAAGGTAGCAAAAACTCTACATTGGAACCTGTGCAAGACTCACAACTTCCCCTGCGCTGACCGCTGGTACCAGCACGAGCCCAAGACTGTGATGGAAAACGACGACATAAAACTTCTCTACGACGTCCTCCACCAAACTGACAGGGCCATCACAGCCAGACGACCGGACATCGTCGTCGTTAACAAGACCCAGAAACAGATCAAGATCATCGACGTGGCAGTTCCGTACGACTCAAGAATCGTCGAAAAGGAGGCTGAGAAAATCCTCAAGTATCAAGACCTCCGAGTCGAGCTCGCCTCGACCCACGGCTGCCGCGCCGAGGTGGTTCCCATCGTGATTGGGACACTTGGGGCCTCAACCACCAATCTCGAAAGGTATCTGGGTAGCATCGGCTGTGATAAAATCCACCCTGGACTGCTGCAAAAGTCAGTTTTCCTGGGATCTGCCCACATTCTTCGCAAGGTGCTCGGATAAAACCGGACGCTGAGCTGAAGCTAAACCCACGAACTGAATTCGAGTACGGAGAAGAGAAGAAGGCTGCGATCCTCAGGGTGCGGGACGCACCCCGGAACGCTACGCCTAGAGGGACCGAAGGCTGCGAAGGAAGGAAGAAGAGCGTAAAACACTCGATACACCACTTCCAACTGGAACATCCCGAGGACAACCCTACACCAGCCTTAAGAACTCGGCTGTGGATCTGTTTCAATAATAATAATAATAATGAAGGCATCTACGGATGCTTTATTTCCAATCAAGCCTGATACATATCACCTTGTACAATGGATTTTCAAATGCCTTATATCTAACGCCAGGACGCCATGACGCTTTCCCCCGGTCATGACCGGTACCCATTTCAGACACCTGGGTAGAGTGGGGTATTGTGCTTGGAATTTTTCTCCTATACCCAACAGAGAAAATCGCCACCGCCAGCGCCGATGCTTAGAGTCTATCTTGATCCTGTCTCGTTTCAGTTTTACGTCTTGTGCTCTACGAGAACTGGAAAATGGCAAAAAAGGCCAGAAAAAAGCCAAATTAAGAAATAGACCAAGCCTATAATCTCGAAGCCAAACGCTCGCATAAAAGGCCAATTTTGTGATATTAGGCGTTAAAAAGGCCAAAATGGCAACCCTGTTCGTTGCACGTTTTTAAGGGCGAGAAACAGATTGAACGCATTCTACCCCATCCGATAGGCTTAGTTTTGTATCGGGTATTCATTTTTATACCGTTTAGAACCAAAAATTCTTAACTGCATTTTTTATTTCATTCCAGTTAATGATGGATTTGCTGTCTGACTTCAAAAAACTCAGATTTAGCGATATACAAAAATTGAACGTAGCAACCCAGAGGGATCGAAAAAACCAAGATCTGGGTCGAAAAACCCATGAGGGGGAGCCATGGGCTGCTAGTGGAGTGGGCAGTTAGGCTTGGGTTCAAACGAGGAAGGATGCTGTACATTCATGGTAGTACATGTTGGCAAATGACGAGACAGTTGAGGAAAGTTGGTGAAATCGGGGCGTGCAGTTGTGGTCAAAACTATGTGTGGAGTTTTAGGGTACGCACAGTTCCATTATTTTGGTTATTGATGGAAGGGTTTTTGATGTGGATGAGAATTGCTTCGACTATTTGGAGTCCTTTATGATCTGATTCTCTATAAATGATTTATGTGTGGGTGACGATGTTTTCGCGGATCATTTCTATATTGTGTGTATTTATGGACAAGAGGCAAGCTCCCCCGTGCAACAAGTGCATCAAACCCATGTTTCCTCGCCATCTGTCTTTTGTCTGTGGTGACTGTATCTAACGGCTGGTATATGAAGCTAGCTCCATAAGTGATGTATAGTACTGTATGTTTAATTGATGTATTCTGAGACATTTGACGCATAATTTACCGTACTGCAAGTTTGAAAAAATAAATTACCAAAATAAAAAATGCTTACGTACTGAAAAATTAGCCCTATTGTCTGTCTCATTGTCGTCGAGCTAGCCTAGAGGGATGGGACTCAACACCAGGGCATCTTATAACCCAAGAACACTCCCTACACGAGAAAAAACACTCTGACCAGTAGGCCAATACATCTTCTTGGTTAAATTATTTAAAAAGTTTCTAAAAAAAAATATTTTTTTATTATTATGAAATTCACAAAAATTTAAAATTTAAAGGATGGTCTCATTTATATTATGCTCAATAATAGAGTACAAGATGTATTTTCTCTGCATTTTTTCCAAGTACAATAATTATCAGGATACGTATTTGATTCAAATTATTTTATATCGGGAGAAATTCTCCCATGTTTACCTTTCACGCTTCTGAAATAGAGGGTTACCATTCTAGGGTTAAAGATCATACATCTATTTCAATAATTTAATAGGCATCCATTCATCATTTTTCTATTCACCTTCTATACAATCAAGCTCCATCGATGGCATGTCTTTGGTTCTAGAACTTCAGTCTGCACATTCTTTCAATACGCAACGTAAAACTGAGTAGTCAACTCTAGGTGAAGACTAGTCGCACACAATGACTTTGCAAACGCCATAGAGCGACAACGGCAGCGATATTCTTTTTTCATCCAATTTTACATAATAATTCTTTTTGTATAACTGGATCAATTTTTAAATTGATATTTTTCGCAAATCAATTATAATTGTAATGTGCTACAGCTACTTCAAAAGTTTATTTTAATTTTGCGGGAATATGCTCAAAAATTTCGAGATATAGCTACCTTATGAAGTGTATTTGAGATTAGTAAGGCTAGTAGTGATCTACAACCATGCCGAAGGTGAGCAAAAAGCATCATTCTTAGACTACTCCAGGGAATTTGAAGATTTTCAAGCCGAGGAAGGATTTCTCTATTGCATTTATTGCGAAAAAGAGGTGAAATTTAAAACTTTTTTCTCACTCACAACACTTTAGAGAAGTTTTGCGTGGTACAAGGTCTTAGTTTCTAAATATTATCACGTGAAACCATGCTGGGCTCAGTGCACACTTTATCAAATTATTGTCACGAAGGATATGAATTGCTCTTGCATAACAACACAGGGACTTCCTATTTCAAGAGCAATAAAATTAATGGATATCATAGAGGAAACATTGAAGAACAGATATGATAAAAGGTATTACCAAGAGTTAAAATGCATTTTGGTGATAAACAAAGGTTTTGAAAAGATAAAAACAATCAACTCAATTTTGACTCGTGAGATCTCTGACGCCATATATGAATCCATTAAGGAATATTCACCTTCCGAACTTACTTGCTTCACTTTTGCTCCTCATGATTCTTGCG
The DNA here is from genome assembly GCA_030386875.1 of Morinoia aosen. NCBI lineage: Eukaryota > Metazoa > Arthropoda > Malacostraca > Amphipoda > Talitridae > Morinoia > Morinoia aosen. The sequence goes on along the minus strand of CM059573.1, from coordinate 22,767,883 downwards.
ATGTCGAGTGGAAGTTTCGCAATAGGATTGGGAATGAACTTTTTTAGCAATATTTTCAATAAATATAAAATTTCCGGCATAGTGACATTAATCACAGAGCTTTTGAAATATTTTTTTTTACCAATTGTTCCATTTAGAAATGAATTATTGGCAAAAATATTCTTGTTCGAATAATTACCCGAAGAATATTTTAGATGATATATTAATTTACTCAAAAACCAATGAGCAACATATGAGCGATATTAGAACTGCCATTACGACGCTCCGCATCGGTAAATTATCCAATAAACTCGAAAAATGTCCATTTTTCATGAAAAAAAATTTAGCTCATATTATCTCGGCCGATGGAATACGGTGTGAGCATTCCGACAAATTGCAAAATTGTCCGTCACCAATAAATGTAAAAGAATTGCAGCAATTACTTGGTGCAGCCAATTATTTTCGTAACTATACAGCGCAGTTTGCAGCAATTGCAAACCCCCTGTACAGATTGTGAAAGAAAAATGTTAAATTTAACTGGAGTAATGACTGTCAGAAAAGTTTTGACTATACAAAATCAACCCTGACTTCTGACACTTTTACGACGTCCTGATTTTACCAAGACGTTGCACATTCTTACTGATGCCTCAAATTTTGGCATAGGAGCGATCCTGATGCAGTCCGAAGATTCAGGTGACAAACTAATGCGTACGGTTGCATATTTCAGTAAAAGTTTGAATTATAGCCGAAAACGTTGCAGCACTACCAAAAAGGAGTTTCTTTGCCATCTCGAGGGCTCTTAAAGCTTTTAAATACCTGATTATTAGATATCCTATCCATGGGTACACTGAGTACCGGCCCCTAGCTCCTCTATTTACGAAGAAATTACCGGAGGATACAGCAATGGCTCGATGGTGCATTACCGTTCACTCTTACGAACATATGCTTAATTATTTACCATGTTGGCAAAACGTCGTAGTCGACTACTTAAGCAGGCTACCGAAAAACAATGATCAACTAACCATTAAAGAATTAGAATGCTGTGACCCATTGAAGCCTGAGCCTGAATTGGAGGTGTCTTTAGCGCAGACGCGAGTGAGCTAAAGCAAAACAAGACGTTCCCACTGACTCGACGATGCAGTCACACGGTGGCGATGTGTTGACACCTAAATTATTTAACTATATGCTGACAGAAAAGGAAATTTCCTGGACTTTCAAAGAATTAATCGATGAGCAAAAACAAGATCCCTTTTGTATTGAAGTTAGAGAGGCGTTACTCAATAGAAGTACGTCTACAATTCCTGACTTACAGAGTTATTTAATTGTTAATGACATATTGTACCGACATCGGCGCATTGACTCACGACCTAGTACTATATTAACATCAATGGTGCCAACTTCTTTCATGAAGAATGCAATTCTAGCTATACATTCCTTGTACCATACGGATGCTTTGTACACTACTCAAATTCAAGCTAATATATTTTAAATATCTAGAAAAAACAATCGTGAGGAAATTCGTACAAAGTTTTGAAGTTTGCAAGCTTCTTAAAGCTCACCCTTCCGTACCTTTAGAATTTTAACGGCTCTTATAGCGAAAGAACCTTTTGAAGTAGTTTCAATAGATTTAGTTGGTCCACTCAGAGTGACCGATAATGAGAATAAATACATTCTTGTTGTGATTGATCTTTTCTCCCGCAACTGCAAATTGTATGCGAACAGACACAGTCATATAATGCTTAGGTAGTTGCCTCGCAACGTTCGGCTACCCGAAAACGTTGCTAAGTGATCAAGCTCTAGAATTCAAATCATTGGCAGTTAAACAATTTGCCAAAATACACGCTATTGCATAGGAAGAAGTTCTAGCTTTTAGCCCTCATTCGAATGCTATTGATGAACGAAATAATAAAAAATACCCAATTTGCTGAAATTGTATATTAATTCCCTAGTTTACACTGAGTGGGATCAGTGTTTGGAAATGGTAGAGAATGCAATAAATAATTATTTAAATATCACGTTGGGAGACACTCCCAGTAATGTTGTTTTCGGAAGAGATACGTGTCCCTATTTTCCGGGGGAAACTTTCGATATTTCATACAGTTACGAAGAGGAAATAGACTTCGTAAATTCTGTTTAAGATGGTAGGCCATAGATGTTCTACGACCATAAATGGTAGAGCATAGACGAGCAATTATAATACGGAACGCGCCGAAAACGTCAAGAATTTCCAAGTTTATTATCGGTATAGGAAATTATAATCTACTAATATGCCAATATTTAGTTTTAAGAATATTGTATTATTCCACATGTTGTTCATTACTCAATAACACTGAATAATTTTGAATATAGGTAATATTAATTGGGTGTCTCAATATAGTTTATACATACTTTGGGAATATATATACATGACATGTCCAACATTAACTTTTAAACTAAACGGAAAAAGTGTAGATGCACTTATACAACGCGTTTATGCTAAATTTGATGGTGATTTGAAGTGATAGAGTAAAATTGAACTCATAAAACTGCGAAAAAGGACGTAAGGAATGAATATTTTCTGTAATGAATTCAAGCTGGATAGAATCGAAGACATGAGGTGTATGCACATACGAGCTGCATTTACTCTGCTTTTATTGGCGCGTTCAGAATACGGAAATTTGATTTGTACAAAATAATGTAGAAAATATCATAACTGGATTTAAGTCAGAAGATGCATCGTTCACTGGGAGAAACATCAAGTACTAGGACGAGAATATAAACTTGACATCTCATTGGATGATGTTCTTAATTTGGTCGTTATACTAGTTTAATATTTCATTTCAATCAATGGGATTAACCTTTTACTGCGTTTTGAAAAAAAAAATCAAAAGTCTCCCAACATGAAGGTAAAGGAAGTTTTAAGTATACGATATAGCAAATTTTCTTGCACAACGTTGAAACGCATTCGTTTTTAATCCGAATATGCCGTTCGAAACTCGTTTCAAACTGACGATTACAAGCTTTCAAGTTGCCAACGATGTGAATCATCAACGGAATACGCGTTTAGCACTTGTTCGATTCAATTAACTCCTCAAGTTAAATTAGCTATGTATTGTAGTATTTTGTAGCATCCAAATTATTTCACGCAGTTCTATTGAAAGATTTTAGCTGTATTTCAGAATTTTCTAGGACAATTACTTGCTGCATAGCTCAAACGCGTATTAATTTGCTGTATTGGTAGGCTGATGTTAAGCAACTACCAGGTTTATTAAGAAGTATTAACTCATTCTGTCAAATATTGTTCCTAAGTATCATTTTAAAATATTAGAATCGAAGTAGCAGGTTGATCTTAAAAGCTATGAGGCCGTACATCATAATAATTTCTTATAGCTTATCGCAACGCGATAATCGTACGTCTGGCAGCGACAAGCGATTGCCGGCAGTGCTGCAGCGGGCTCAGTTTGAATGCACACATTGCGCGATCTGTATCTGTCCTCATTTCAAGTTCAGTTCAAGCTCAAGTGATCGAGCGTCAGTTCAAGTTCAAGTGATCGAGCGTGAAGACAGTTGTTTTCAATTTAACAAAGAAATGGGAAAAAGAAAAAAATTCTACGATTTATCTCAGAAACAGAAGCGGCGACGTGTGAAAAAAACATAGAAATGTCCTTGTTAGAGACTGAGAGGAACAGTGACGACGTACAAACTTCTAGTGAATGTGAGAGGTCTGGGAAAGATGACAACAATTGTACTGCCACTGTAATGAGTGGTATGAAAAGCTTCATTTCATTAGCAGAAACGTCCTGCAGTGAACCCCTTAAACCAAACATCCAGGTGAACACATCTAGTGCAAGAGATGAATCGAATGATTTATTTGAAATATCCAAGGAAGCACAAGGCCTAAACAAGCTGCCAATATGTGCACTATCGCTTGCACCAATTTCTGCAATCTAACTTAGAGAACTGGTTAACCGCAGAAAAACAAGTTCCTCATGCAGCGGTTGATAGATTATAACTATGCTAGCTCTTAGATATCCAGGCTTGCCTACTTCAGCAAAATCATTAGTTCAAAAAGAAAATGAGTTTCATACAAAAGATATGGGAGATGGTGAGTTTGCTTATTTTCAAAACTGGCGGATACAGTTAGAAGTTAAAAAAAACTCAAATTAACAAATTATTACGTCATTTTATAACTCAACTGAGGGTTGGATTGATTTGAACTTGACTCGGATTAATATGAACTTGACTCGGATTAATTTGAACTTGACTTTGATTATTTTGAACTTGACTTGGATTAATTTGAACTTGACTTGGATTAATTTGAACTTGACTTGGATTAAATTGAACTTGACTTGGATTAATTTGAACTTGACTTGGATTAATTTGAACTTGACTCGGATTAATTTGAACTTGACTTGGATTAAATTGAACTTGACTTGGATTAAATTGAACAATTGTAACGGAGACTAATAAAATTATTATACTATGGATAAAAATTTGGGATTTGTCTGACCTCTATGTTAAATTATCAGTCTTTTTCTCATTTCTAATTACCTTGAAATAACTCTGCGCTTACATTTAGCATCTTTTACGATACATTTTCTTTCTAAAACTATGTTAAACACTCCAGAATTATGGAAGTTTGTTGAATGCAATTTTCTGAACGCCTGTGAACCTCAATCAATTGATGACTACCGTATACTTGCGTACACAACCCTTAAAAAATGATGGCATTTGATAGTTTTCGTAAATAAGTCTTAGGATATGGATGAAAAATAAATATATCCATCCTAATAGTACCCACGAATGAAATATTTTTGAACTTGAGCATAGGAGAAATTTGTTTCTCAGATTCGATCATAAAGCACTCTAAAAACCTGACAGAGATACGGACCAGAAAAACAAAAATGACGGGAATCAATATTTTCTAAACAAAAATAAATCAGATGTGGATTAAAAACAAATAAATCCAATCCAAAGGAACCTGCGATTAAAATACTTTAAGCACCCTTGACAGCGTGACTGAGCGGCAGACCAACTGAGCTTCAACATGGCATTCTCATGATTTCCCATGCTCACATATGGCTTCCGATACTTTCCTAACTCTCAACCTCTGTCATTGTATGCAACCTAACCTTTCATTACTTGTGATTTTCATACCGACTCCGAATTTGATGGATTAGCCCACCAAAAATTGCTGAGTTAAATAACAGATGCGCTCATCACACACTCTCTGCTGGTGGGTGTGACGGACAAACGGACAGATTGACGGACAGACGGACAGACGGGGCTCCTTTCATAGTATGGATTCAATTATCATTAGCCAAGAGTTTTTAAAAAAATTTCTACGCTATTTTCCAAGCAATGAGCTCCATTTTCTAAACAATAGATTCAATTTTCAGGCTATATTTTTTGGCTTTGGAACATGAGTGAGTGGATGCCAAGTTTTTTTTATATCAGTTGAACCATATCTATGATACAAACCATGCAAATAGATTCCCATTGGAATAACATTTGATAAATTCAGTACAAAGATATAATATTTTATTTATGTGTGGAAAGACGAGGCGTTTCATATATATATTAGGGATGATAATAGAATGAAGTTTAAATGAAGAAAAACTTTCTGACATAAATGATGCCAATTTCGAGAAGACAACATTTTTTCAAGTAATGACTTCAGTCATTTCTCACACTCTGATTGGCGAAATTTTCTGGCCTGCTTGCTTATCAAATGCAGAGACCAATTTTCCAGAACAATTTTACTTGACCGTTAGCGTTTACGCACAAACGCTACAGCAATGTAGTGCACAATCATGTACATCCATACTCTTCACTGAAGTATCTCTTCTCCTAAGATAATTAGACTCAAATGAAGATGATCAATACTGCTCCAGTGAATTGGAAAGAGGTGATAAATTCTGGGCCTAATGGCTGTGATCGTACGTGAGGTGTTTCAGTAACGGTGAGGGCTGCGTCTTCTACGAGGCACGAGCTTGTGGTGCAAGAATTTGTGAAACTAAAAATTTTCCAAGCTTTCTCGCCGTCAGTTTTATTCCCCGAATATCAAGTTAATTCTCTTTGTATTTTCGTTTGGTTCTTTCTGATAAACTTTCACCTAAACAGTGATGTACTTTTTATCTGCGGGGAAAGCTAAATATTACAATATATAGCAGTTAATACAACGGATCTTTGGACATTCTTTTTAGCTGTGTTACAATCTCCTTCTTGTATCCCATTTTTATTTTTTTGAGTTCTCGGTTTTTAAATGTTAGGGCAATTGTCTGTTAATTTTTTAGATGGTCCCATTTAAGCGTGCTCCAACAACCTAGAACGTGAAGCCAGTGTGTATCCGCTCAACGCGCCGCACTTCCAATTTGGCTCGCAGCCAACAACTTTTGTATTCAGTCGTTCTTTGCATTTCCTCTAAAAATAGAAATCTTTCACCTCCACGGTTTCTAATCTCATGATCTATTTTCTCCAGCATGAATGCACATGCACCTGTACAACTAATTAAATGAACTGAGCTCCACAACATTTACTGCTCACAACCTAATACAGCACCATAAATGGACTCAACCTAGTAAAGGCCTTTCAAGTAGAACCTATTTTCACCTGTTTATTTTCTCTCGACCTGGAGAAGAAGGTTCTTCGAATGTGACTGACTACAACCAATGTCGAAATTCAATCCCGTTGTATTTAGAGTTAGAGTTCATTAATTTGTACTTCTTTAAGTTCGAAGTGACATTGCCACGACTGGAAAATAATTCTATTTCTACACGGAAGTATGGTTCAAACATTAGAACTAACCACAATGATGAAATTGGAAGTAAAGAGACAAATAAACGCAGATTGTATCAATCGATGTGATAAACCATACGGGTAAGCAGCTTTAAAATAAAACACCTGTAGCAACTTGGAATTGAATAAATCATTGTTAGGTACTCCAAAGGAATTAAGCATCTTCCATTGTTGAAAGCTCATGACTCTCCCGAGGAAAACTAAAAACAAACGCTGCACTGAACAAGGGCATAATGAACTACTTTCGCCATCAAAAACGTGAAGTACACACTTGTCAAACTCGTAGCCTAGGATTTTGACAAACTAAACTGGAGTGCTTCACTAAACTGGTGTGAAGAATCCAACAACAAAATCTCAAACTATCTACACCCAGAGGTTACATCAACGTCGACTTGACTATCATCGTCAGAATGTTGACTGCTGTTGTCAGCTTTTACAATAATTTAAATAAAAAGTATCTACTTGCATCAACTATAACTATGAGTAAAAATTTTAGCAGTGGATTGATTTATGCATGCAGGAAAAATAAACGTAGACTCAACTAACACCATCAAAAACTTTTCAAATAAACTTATATTTTGTAGGAGAGAAACTGAAAACATTCATGGAAAATATAAACGCTACACTCTTCCTGTTTAATCGTATGTATTAATAAAAATCTCAAATGTCCGAAGAAAATATTTAAGGGTGATAAAACAATAACCCATTTGATAAAAAATGAGAAGGTAAAGTATTAAATTTGTACGTAAATACAAGTTCACACATTGAACGGAACTAAATTGAAGGTAAGCAACCCATCACATACATATATATATAAATATACATATATATAAATATATATAAATGCGTCAACTCAAGTACATAATTAGTATTACACACATTCTGCAAACATGGGAAGTTCGAAAGATTTGCTGCAAACACATACATCGCAGCACATCGCAAAAGTTGCGAAAAGAATTATAACAACCGAACAATTTTAATAGACACAGAATTACACTCAAAAACCCGTAGGAAATAAGAGTTAAATCAAAACATTTACAGTCGTATTGCTCACACTATACATGTGCACATGCGAAGCTTGTTTTTCCACAGCATTCAAATTAACCGCCAATGGTAACACCCACGATTTTATCGTAAGCTACTCGTATGAAACTCGCATTCTGTAGTTTGAATTCTGTAGTTAGTTTTTTTCCAGTACGTCTGGTTCGTTAGCTGTACCTATACCTCATCCGATAACCAAAATTCCAGTGGTAAGCTGTGTTAATTAAGAATGATAATTATGCTTTGAATGAACTTACCTGTTGGAAAATCATCCCAAATGGTTAAAGCACCTCTAAACACAGCGTCCCTAATATCATTCGCTTCATGCGCAATGATGTTCAATCAAATTTGAATTTTTAAGTATTTCTACGGGCTTAAACGTCGAAGTCTGCTTTCTTCCATTAAAGGCAATCATCCCAGGCCCCTGCCAGGCCATTTTTCATGTTATTCTTGGTAAAGGATCCTTAGGTGGTGAACTACTCAGTCCTAAAATTTTATGGCGCTACGGACAATAGATCCCCCCCCAGAGGGGGGGGGGGGGGGGTGAGGGGACCAAAATCTTTCACTGGTATTGATATTTCAAGATGTACCTCCTCATTCAGTTTTGAAGCTAGAACAAAAAAAGACAGTTTTAGAATCCTTGAAACATTTCTAACAAACACAAATGTTTTTTTTTACATTTCCCATTTGTTCTCTTTTTATATGGGGCTGAAATGGGCACGAAAATGAATGGGTCCAAAATCTTTAGTTTTCGAGCCCATTTCAACCCCATATGAAAAGAGAACAAATGGAAAATGGATAAAAAACATTCGATTTTGTTAGAAATGTTCCAAGGATTTTAAAACTGTCATTGTTTTTGTTCTAGCATCAAAACTGGATGAGGAGATACATCTTGAAATATCAATACCAGTGAAATATCAATACCTAAAAACCAACATGTAATTTTTTTTCAAAAACTAAGGCCTAAATCATTAAAATCAAATGGATAAATTGTGTTTATTTTCGGAGGTTACATATCATAGTCAAATTTCATAAGAATCAGACGAAAAATAAAAAAATTCATATTTTTGAAAAAAAAATTTTTGGGGGGTTTGGAAATCACAATTAACAGTGTGAATATAAAGTTATGTATGGAAATTATCGAAATAAAAATTAAAACTGCATTCAATTACATAAATTGTTCATTATATTAGACTCTAACAAAAAATTTTGTTATGGCTTATACCCGTAACAAAAACTTTCAACATTCAAAATAGGACTAGTCATCGAGTTTTGATGCTAGAACAAAACCAAAGAGAGTTTTAGAATCCTTGGAAAATTTCTAATAAACTCAAATGGGCTATTTTTTAAATTCAAATTTTTCGAAAAAAATATATAGCTCTAAGCCCAAAAAAGTATTGTTGATTTAGAAATTTTAAAAAAATTGAAAAAGTTTGAAAAAAATTGAAAAATTTGAATTTCGAAAAAAGCCCATTGGAGTTTGTTAGAACAATTCCAAGGATTCTAAAACTGTCTTTGGTTTTGTTCCAGTATCAAAACTCGAGGACGAGTCCCGTTTTGAAATATCCATAAAATATACCAAAAAACTAATTTTTCGTAAAAACACTAAGGCCTAAATCGAAAAAGTGACACGAGTAAAAAAGGTTTACTTCACAAATTACATATTCTGGCCAATTTTCAAACGAATCGGACGAAAAAAGTTGCAAAAGTGGGATGATCTAATAAAAAGTTCAATTCCACAGTGCTTATACAGGTACATTTTTTAGTTCATGGCATGTATGTTGAGAATAATAAATAGATCGTCACGAAATGGCAACATTGTGCCCAAATTTCGTCAGCATGTTTTACAGGATGCTTGGTTTGTGGAGCTTTTGTGTGAGCAGGACTCCGTGTGCTGGCGAGACTGGCACTTACAGGCTGCACTTCCAAGGTGGACTCTGTCCTTCATTCTCCAAGATCCAGCTTTTCGTACGGAACAGGGCACAGGTAAAGCGTTGGTATTTCATAGACAAACAGGGATCAAGCTGATATTTCATTTAGAGCTGTCGGATCAAAAGCTCGTTGAAGGAGGTCAAAGACTGTTGGGTTAAATGCTATGATCAAAGAAACGTTTATTTTTTGTACTATAATATTATGAAAATAGTTTATCCCGAAGTCGATGATAGATTAAAAATCCGGAGAAAGTTGACTATATTGGGTGAATATAGGAATCTGTGAGTAGCAACGTCTGTGAATTAAATTGGCTAAAGTATCTGGCACATCATTAGAGGTGTAATATTACGGATCGACAACATCTTCAAGCTACTTGAAGAAACAGAATATGACCTCACTCGTCAACTTGACGTGTTCACGAGAGAGTACATTTAGTTTACCGTTGACTCCTGCGGCATCAACCACACCATCATTTAAACAAAATATAGTCTCTCCTAATAAGGGGGCGAATACAAAGAGGTGGGAATTGTTGAATACAAAATTCACAGCGAACTGGAAAATAGATTATAGGCTGCTAGGCAGGCCGAAAAAGCATAAATTCTAGCTTGGCAATTTTTTGAATGTATTTCTAAAAAAGCAGGCTTAAAATTTCAGTTTTGAAAATACGAATTCATTTTATCATGAAGTTTTCAGGTTTTCAACATCTTTCAACATTACTGCGTATTCCAAAGTTTCCCGAGAGGCTTCTAGCTGAGAATTCCGTCTCATAAACAACAAACTAAATAACCTAATTTTCCAAAACACGGAAACTTTCTCTTTTTCGTTTCAAAACGAGAAAAAACAGGAAGACGAGGACCATGTTTAAAATCAAACTCAAAATCAACATGTTATAAAGCAAAATACACACATATACAGAACATCGACCTTGAGTGGAGTTTCCATGTACACACTGCAGAACTAATTGTGTACGCCAGCATTATTTAAACAATTTTAAACAATTTATTTACCACATGAAGGTACTTCGGTGTCCAATTGAATCTTTAATTGAAAATTATATACGAGGCATAAATTACATAAAAGCATGAAAATCTTACATCAAATGCAATTCGGGTAAATAGTCAGGGTTTGGTTGAGCGCAAACTAACCTACAAAAACGTGACCTAATTCAAAACATGATAACCCAACCTTACGGAAACTGACCTAACTGACATATATATTATATCTTCATAGTTGAGACACAACGAGTATAAGTTAATGAAGGAGGTTATGTGATTGTATATACAAACATATATCCCAAGCCTTCACTTTATATATGACTCTATTTTGAGAGCATCCTATTTCCATGAACTTTACTTGTAGGATGAATATCAATCTGAAAGCGTGCGTGCATGTATTTCAAGTTCTGTATATAGGACGAATATTACGCCTGTAATCATCAATCAACCTTAAAGTCGTGGCCGAAACGTCATTTTAAGCATATGGCATTTTAAAATAGCTATTTACGCTTGAATAGTTCAATGAAGGGGAATTTTGATTGGAGACATGAATAAAAGTAAATATAATATTAAATAACAAACCTACAAACCCGAAAGCATATACGTTGGTAAGTAAATGTGTAATATATGGATGCGACCCTAGACGAACTTATAACATGTAACCTATAACATTGTGCTGGCGTATGCTCATTACATTAGAGGCTCTGACGCTAGTCAAATTTAGTGCGCAGCCTACGCGTCAACAAGAGGTGCTCCGTCATTCAGCTTCTGTGCGTCTGAGGACCAGAACTGCGCCATCTCCCTGCCTACGTACCCTCTCGGAGCCTGGAACACCTCTCAGCCTCACTGCTCTCTGTACTCCACCCTGATGCCCTTGCCTCCAGTTCTTCCTCAACCTGAGGCGAGCGTAAATAAGAAGTGATGAGTATGAAATATTTGTAAGTGTCACCGATTTGGCTTATAATTGATTACAGTACAGTTAATGTGACACAGAATAAAAAGAAGTATTTGTTTTACTATGGTATAATGAGCTTTGGAAGCAATGTCAAACTTACCGTGCAAAAACGCAAATAAACGTGTCCAATGATCCATTACGCAGCTATCAAATATAACATTCTACAAGTGCCTGACATGTATTATGAAAATGAAAACTCAGAAGAAAATTTTTTGCTTTGAACTTAATGAGCCTTGAATGAGCTTTGTTAACTTAATTGTAATGAAAACACGTGTTGTTACTCTCTGTTCATACACGATCACTAAAGAGGTAATATTTCTAAAACATTATTGCCTGCGCTTTCTGCGTCGATCTTAATTTTCCAGCATGAGGGCAGTCTCTCTATAGTGATCCTGAAGCAAATAGTAATTGCTTCACGTTCACTATGCGTTAGAACTGCTGCACCGTTGTTCTTGCAACCAAAGCTGTTATATTTCTTTGAAAAAATTAGCTCAAATTGAGTAAGTAGTAAATTTAGAACCTATTTAACCCTGTTTAAATTAATCCAATTTATTAATTTAAACTCATCATCTCAACTTACTTATCAGCATGCAGTGCTATCAACTTCAAGCTTATAATATTGTCAGTGTAAACTATCACTTGCTTTTGAATAATCCTCATGGCTCAATTTTCTACTCGTATTAGCAGGGTAAAAAACGATTCGTACTTAGTTCGACAAAAGCTAACCGAGGAGATGCCGAGTTTCTTGACGCCCAAAAGTTCTGCACTTCGGAAGGCTACGAGTTCGGGGTGATCTCTTCTGCAGCTGATGCGCAGTCGCTCGTCGATCAAATTGGCCAAGGTACGAAACTTAGTACGAACTATTCTACCCGTACAATAATTGGATCACAAACCCTTCCGTAGTGGCAACTTTCGCTTCTATTTTAACCCCTATGAAGGTATGTTAGAAAAATTGTCATATTGTAACTATAGACCGACCTGAGTCGAAAATTTGGCCGGGGCCGGGGTCAACAAATTTGTCATGGCCGGGGCCGGGCCGGGGCCGGGGTTATCAAATTTACCACGGCAGGGGCCGGGGCCGGGGTTCAGACCGTGTCAGGACGTGTCATAATGCATAGAGCCGGTTAGTGGCTCAATGCATGTTGAATTACGGTTGCGGTTGAGTGTGTATTTATGTCAAGTCAATAAAGTTTTTTAGACTTGTAGGTGCAGTGCTTGTTGAAATTATTAATACAGAAACAATTATAGTAATTAAATATACCGGGTGTTCCATAAAAATGTCCCAGACTTTTTAATTGATTCTATCTCCGCTTTGAATTAACGTATTAGAATTGTCTTTTTTTCACAATGTAGTAAATCTTGTTTCCTTTTCGAATTATTTAATAGAATTAAAAGGGCGATTTTTGGGAAATCTAATAGGTTGAATGAAAAGAAGAACCAGTATAAAATATGGAACATTCTTTTAATGGCAAATGTTTCGGAATCTCTGATTCCATCATCAGTGCTGTAAAACAAGGAATAAAAAACGATAATGAGCAAATTGCGAAAAAAATTTAAGAAAATAATATCAGTATACCTACATCGAAAAATAGCTATGTCTAACCATTGAAATGAAAACACAATTTCTCTTAAACATTCGAAGCCATACGTACACATACACCTAAATTCTAGCAATCAAACGAACACACAATAACATCTACACAAAGTAACAGAACTGCATACACACACACACACACACACATTTCAACACACTCATATTTACACACTTGGGGCAATATTTAATTTCATCGCACTTTGATCATTATTTAGCTGAGGTCTATGGGTAAAAATGAACAATGATTCCAAAATTCTAAGTTCAAATTCCTCTGCAGTTCTACAAAGTGTGGAGAATTTGGAATCTTTGAAACGGTGGTTTGAACTATGGCAAAAATCTCTGATGGCTGACCGGGAGGGAGATGAGTATGGACGGCCGATTCCTTGAGAGATACCAGAGTGCTGGCTGTGACGAATAAATTGCTGGAGTGTGGTACTTCCAACATAGGACTGCAGACAGCAATTACATTTATACAAGTAGACACAAAAATTTCTCAGGCACTCTTCCAAGCGCTCTTTCATATTGAAAAATGAACTTATATTAAAACTATTTCTTTAAAATGGTTACACGTCAATTAAAGTAAAATGAGAGTGTATCAGAGATAAAAGATCCTTTCTCATCTCCTTGAAAAGATAGCACAAGAAAGAGAGCTCGACGAAAACTTTCTGCTTTGATACGGTCAGAATTGTAGAAGGAGAGGAAAGTTTTTTGTTTAAAAATTTTTTAATCAGATTGATAATTAAAGATACAGGATATTGATTTTGTACAAGTAACTTTGTGATATATTTCACTTCGTCATGAAATATTTTATATGAATTTGAAATACGGTCTGCTCTATGCAATAATGTAGTGACACTTGTTTTAATATAATCCTTGTAAATGCAACTGAAGAAATTGGTACATAATCCCGTAAATGTAGGTTTATTATAAACAGAGGCGGTGAACGTTGGATTAGTTTTTTTTACGAGAACGTCTAAAATTGGCAATTTATCATTCTGCTCAGTCTCTATTATGAAATTTATCTTGGCGTGATATCCATTTATGTAGTCAAAAAATTTTAGGGCCTCTTCCTGTGAACGATACATTCACAGTAGGTATTTCACAGTAGATATTTCACCAGGTATTTCACACTAGGTATTTCACAAGGTATTTCAAAGTAGGTATTTCATTCCTTGTTTTACAGTACTGATGATGGAATCAGAGATTCTAAAATGTTTGCCATGAAGAATGTTCCATTTTATATTGGTTCTTCTTTTCATTTTATGAATAATTCAAGTTTTTGAAAATCGTTTAATAACCACTCTACAGTGATCGAAAGTGATTACTGAAAGAGGCAGAAAAACTATTTGTTCAAAGGAAAAGTTTTAAAAACAACACTCGTGATCTTCTTCATTTCTCAATAACTACTGTGAAAGAACGCGTTTTCAAAACATCACCTTCATAATAATTCTTCGACAACTAGTTGAAGTGTTTCAAGAACTAAAAGAAAACGGTGAAATGATCTGCAAAACTCTTCGTTTAATAGTGGCTAGAAGTAATGCTTGCCTTGAGAGAAATGGTGGGTATGTCGAAGGAGACTAAATTACTTTTTTTTTTAAACTTCATTTAATATATTGATTTGTTACTCTTTTGAGTTGAGTTTTGTTTGTTCGTTTTTTTGGAAAGTGCAAAATAAGGAAGAATATCAATATTGTTTTAAAATGTCTTCCTATGAAAAACTTAGTTTTTCTATCCGTTTCAGTTAATCGATCAATGTCAAGTGGTTACTAAACAATTTTCAAAAACATTAATTATTCGAATATGAAATAAAATTTACTACATTGTGAAAAAATGGAAATTAAAATATGTTAATTTAAAGTGGGAATATAATCAATTAAAACTCAGTGACATTTTTGTGGGACCCGATATAATGACTAAAAGTCTATAGCGCGTCAGCAGTATGGGATTACTTTTACATATCGGTGAAGAGTGTAGCAATTCAGTGTGCACCATTTGTGAAGCAAATATACGACGAGGAGCGGCTGGTGCATCTTAGAATACTTTCTCAGCTAAATATTTATGGGCCCATCTAAAATCGACACAAAATGGTGAATGCCTGGCAGCTGAAGAAAAACCAAACAACGAAAAAGAATTGAAAAATAGAAACAAAACGAACAAGAAGAAAAACTAAATGTCTACGTATTGAAAACAAACAAAGACAATTTAGGCTGCATCAGTGTAGCAAGTCGTCTTCGTCTACTGGCAAACAGCAGACTTTAGAAAAAACATTTACTCAATCCAAAAACTGGGAGCCAAATATTACTGACCAAATACATAAAGAGAAATTGTTGATTTACTAGCTTTGTGATGTGCTCAATCCTCACGACCCTGTGGAAAAGGAAACTTTTTTAATTTTGTAGGGTTTTTGAATAAGAAGTTTCAAGTTCCATCAGAAAAGGTAATTACAACAAGACTAATTCCGGACCTCAGTATAAATTCAGTTTGCCATTTCAGAGAAAATACAAAACAAATTAACGAAAATAGCGTCTTCTCATTAACTGCTGATATTAGGACCTCTCCAAGTCGATAATCTTTTACGTCAAAAACTGCGCACTGGATTACAATTACACTTGATGGTAGCATAGATACTGCTTTTTATTCTCAGTGTCTGCATGTTCTTCAGGATTGCAATAAAATCGCAAATTTCTTGAGGAATCATTTTAAATTAGTTTAAGCCCGGGAATTTTTCACCTGAGGGTAGCCGGCCACACTACGCTTTATTCCTTTCAAATTAATCCAAGTCAAGTTTAAACTAAACCAAGTCAAGTTCAAGTTAACCCAAGTCAAGTTTAAATTAATCCAAATCAAATTCAAATTAATACAGCCCCAAGTTGAGTTAAGAATCGACATAAATCCCTCGTTAATTTGAGCGTTTTTTGTTTTAAAAATGTATCTGTTGGATGTGATGAGCAAGAAAAACGATTTTCCTTTCAGTAAGGAATACATAAAATTTCTGCAGTATTAAAACAAGTTGTCGTAAAATGTGCCAAGTATCCAGCATCAGGAGGCAGAGTGTGATTCAGATCTTTGAGCGGAGTAACAGTTAGAAGTCAATTATATAAACTTCGTATTATACTACACATTAAAGTTGTTTTATAATTCTAAATTAATGGCGGTATGCATCCATTCAAATAATTATGTTCAAAGGTACTTTCATGTTACACATACACATAGTATCGAGGATTTATTTACACTCATTTAAAGATTTACATGCCTGAAATTCCACTTCATCACATTTATGAAATCATGTGTGCATGCAATTACAAATGATTGCCACTGGATGATTTGTAGATTTTAACCTATAAAAGACATGAGCAAAATTCCAAGCACAATACCCCACTCTACCCAGGTGTCTGAAATGGGTACCGGTCTTGACCGGGGGAAAGCGTAATGGCGTCCTGGCGTTAGTTATAAGGCATTACAAATCCAATGTACAAGGTGATATGTATCAGGCTTGATTGGAAATAAAGCATCCGTAGATGCCTTCATCATCATCATCATTCATCATTGATTACAATTCGTATGAGTTCATTACAACACTGATACAATCTTGCAATAGCAATAAAAATTGTGCCATCCCTTCAAATGAATAGGCTTAGGCAAATATATCATCTCGATCGATGAAACAAATTGAAACTTGTTTTTACCAAAATCGTTTGAACAAGCAAACACAGACTTCGCTGCTATATTTCTTTTAAAGGTTTAATCTACATATCATCCAATGGTTTTCTTTCGTAGTTGCATGCATATATGACTTAATATATGAGATAAAACGAAATTTCACGCTTATAAATCTCCATGTGGGTAATTAAATCCTCGATACTACTATGTTTATGTGCATATGTAACATAAAATTTTCTTTGAACATGAATATTTGAAGGGATGCACACTGCCATTAATGTAAAATTGTAAAACGACTTTAATGTATAGTTAATACGAAAATTTATATGCAACGCCGCTCAAAGATCTGAATCACAGTCTGCCTCCTGATGCTGGGGAATTAGCACGTTTAATTTGAATTTTACTTGCATTAATTTGAACTTGACTCGGATTAATATGAACTTGACTTGGATTAGTTTGAATCTGAATTGGATTAAATTGAACTTATCTTGGATTAAATTGACCTTGACTTTGATTATTTTGAAGTGAAAAAGGTGTAGTAAAAAACTAAAAAACCCGGTGTCGATACCGTCGTGCGGTCGACGTGAGGGTTCGTGGAAAAGGGGCTGTCTTCTGTGCAGCTACCTTTTTCCGGGGCGCTAGCTTTTCTGTGCAGCTGCCCTTCCTGATGTTCGTGGGGGTACCACCTACGCCGTATTTAGTCCGCTAGGGCAACAGATGTAGTTCTGTTTGTGCCGAACTACGGCGGTACCGTTAGGTGAGATTTGTGTGGGTACCACCTGCGTCGTAATTAGTCCGCTAGGGCAAAAAAAGTAGATTCTGTTTGTGACGAACTACGGTGGTACCGCTAGGAAGACGAGCAACTGTCTGCGCCGTAATCAGTCAGTTAGGGCAACAGAAGTAAATTCTGTTAGTGCCGAACTGCGACAGCGTCTTCCTTTGAGACAAACTATGCGGAATAGTTTGTCCTCCCAAGGTGGTTTCCTTAAGCCCCTTTCAAGGAGAGAGTCTCGTATTAGACTAAAGCATGTGTCAAAAAAGGGGGAAATACTTTTTCGACTTTAGGATCTCAATTCTTTAGTGCAGAATCTCGTTACGATGCCTCTTAAACAGACTGATACATTTCAGCAAAGAATATGATTTTATATACTTTTTGTGAAAATAGCGTACATATGCATGAGTTACTGCATAACACAATACAACACACAAAATTACATATCAAATGTTAGTCTTATTCAGCTAGGTTATCAAAATAACATTGAAATATTGAAATGCAATACAAATGACGCTTAAGAGCTAACTAAAGTAAATGCACAGACGCAACATCAGCGCAGAGAAACAGAAAAGTCGGCGTTCGGGGAGCTGGACACATAAAGAAATAACTTAAGATTATGGGTAACGAGCACAAAAGCCTCGACAACATCTGCGCGGCCTGACACCCGGTCAAATCCCCGGTTTAGGGTACTATTTCGCCGGGGCCGTGGCCGGGGCCGAAGTCTGCAAAAATAATTGTCGGGGCTTGCCGGGGCTGGGGCCGGGGTCAGCAAAAATAGCCGGGGCCGGCCGGGGCCAGGGCCCCGGTCGGTCTATAATTGTAACACTTGAAGCTTATCGCTCATTTTGTGTGTAGTTGAAAGGTGAGAAGCACGCTGCTCTTATTTTCCATACTTCTAGCCATTTATTCGATTAAGTTTACTTTAGGCAAAGATTTGTGCAATACACTAGTTAATATAGATATCACAAGCGCAGATATTATTGCAGATAGTCAATACAAATATCACAAGCAATGCGCATTTGCATCCCAAAGACTTGAAATCATTTGCAGAATTCGATTTCAAACCATTGTTCGAATGAGCCTGAAACAATTACGAACCAAATTATAAGCATTAAATTTAAACCTAGACCAATCAGTAAGCGAATTATATTATTCAAAATAAAGAAGTCTGAGTTAGGTCGAGCTAAATCAATATATGAAATACAAGCATCAAAAATTGTGAGGCATTGACTAGGTGGGAATCGATCAGTAACGTGCTGTTAAATCTTGATTACAGGGTAAATTATTTTTCATAAAAATTACTCAGTTAAATGCAGTTCATTGTAGCACTGGTTGAATTATTTTAAAAATGCTATTTCTTGTTTTGAAGTGAAGGCGCTGGACTATTCGGCAATGAAAATACCGTTAATAACGGAAGAACTTCATTTCATTTCAAAGAGAAACAGTACGGCATTTTTCTTTCGGCAGATATCCGCACTAGATGCACAAGGTTCTGCTACGCCTGGGTGTACTTGCCGGCTACCCTACGGTGGCAAGACGGCAGCCTCGTTAACCAGTGCGAGGTGATCTTCTTGAATCCTTCAGTAACTGGGAATTGTTTCGTCGTGCCTTGGAACGAAGAAGGCTTAGTCCGACAAACGTGTAACATTGAGCCTTTCCCAGTTGTTTGTCAAACGTTTGAATGAAAACAACAACTCTGTAAACTGTTTAGACAGCGTGAAAGACTCTGGAATTTTGCTCTATGCCTCAAGAGTCACGCTTCCTTTAGCCCCAGCAGATTATAGTTTCAAATGTCGACGAACAAACAAGCGTCCATATTACCTACGAGATGTGAAGCTCTGAAAGAGAGAACTGCATTACTCACTCCAAATAATTATGTTAGTTGAAAAATATCTTGTGCTAGATACTGGACACCAGCAAAATTAATGTTATTCGCAGTTAGTTGATCAATTCTTACAGCGAGGCAAAATGCAGAAAATCCCACGAAAGAAGCATAATGTTCTCCCTGATATGAGCTATAGCACGAAAGCGGCTTATTAAATTTCCCGTATTTCATTTATGGCCTATGAATGGGTAGATGAAGGAAGATTTCCATTCTGAATTAATATATTCTACACATAACGAAATAACTGAAGTTATCAGACATCGGAATAACCGTCAGTCTAATTACTCGTAGATGGTTCCCAATTATCGGTTCTTTACTGCTGCGAACGATGCCTTTCGTCTAACCAAGAGATATGAAGAGAAAAAACTTTCTTCAGGGCATTTCAAATTCGGTTGCACTTTGGAAATTACCACACAGGGAAATAGTTAATAGTTAAGCATAGTTTATTAGGGTGCTATCAGGATTTGAGCGATGTCAATCTCTATGACAAAATGATCATATTTCGATTTCAGATTTAGTGTTAGTTTGATCACTAATATATTAATATGACTAAATAAAAACTGACTTTTAATGCTTCGTTTAAATGCGTTAAACTAAGGTTACACTTTTTTCTCTAACATTTAGGCTAACTTTTGGTTCATCTATTAACAATGATCTGACAAACTTATAAAGATGAAAGGTAATAGAAGAAACCCACTCCAGAGCAAAGATTCCGTCATGTTTCTATGGTTAATTTGAATTTTTGGTCAAGCATTTTACAGTGCCAGAGAACTTATGCATAATATTAGCCGATGATAATCCAGATATCAAGGTGCAGGAAAATTACTTGATGTGAGAAATTTTTAAATTTTGCTTTTGTTTTTTGTATTCTACAGAGGACGTAAAGGTAAATGCTAACGATGCGTCGAGGGGATAAAATTAACCATTGAATGAGACACAAGCATAGCAAAATTTTTTTCACTGATATTAAGGTCAATTTTAGAAACTTCAGGAAAATTCAAGCATTAAGGCTAACCCGAAAAATATACCTGATTCCTAAGAACATAGATCGCTGGATGAATAATTTTCAATTATATATCATTATTCTGGTTTTTCAGAGCTGCATCAATCCCGACAGCTTTCTCCTAGTTCTTGAAGTCAATTTTAAGTATTGTACATTTGATTTCCGAAAATTCTTTTCAAGTCATTCATAGCAATGAAGCTAGCTGCCTCGATCCCTTCTGCCTGCCTAAGATTTAGTGTAATTGACATCGTAGAAATTTTAATGAACAGACATGCAGCAGCCTCATGAAAATGCGAAGCATGGCTTGTCTTTCGCACTCAATGACAATTTTCTCCGTTGGAGCTATGATCATCAGAAAAATTTGTGAAGAAACGTCGATCTGAATAGCAATAATGATGAAGCAGGCTGAGGCACTGGTACAATCAACCGAGCTTATTTTTTCTGCAGAGACGTTAAGAAGCTCTCTATGAGTACGATGTGTAATTTAAAGATCATTTACTGTCCAAAAGCGTCCGAGGGTTGATATTTTTTTGGTCTGTTTTCAAGGCCCTTTCTTGCATATGGCCGGCTCATTTTTGTGCTCTGTGGAGATATGTTCCGTTGGCAAATGATTCATACAGATCGAACTCGACAAAACCCTCATGTGTTTTGAAAAACATTAAGTTGCCCTAGAGTTCTCGCTCCCACTCGACTTAAAAAGCTCTGAAATCAGCTGCGTTGACACTTATAGTGTACATTTTTTGAGATTATGGGCTCATCTGCTGACTTCAGCACTCAAAGATCAGAGCGAATGAACGAGTAAAAAATTCTGCCGAATTACTCCGCCAAGTTTCTAATGTCGGTTTCCCACGTTTGGTCACACATATATCTTGAAGTTTCACAAAATATGTGAATAAAGATGCCCATCGCTATCACGGCACCATAGCAGCCAGAATAAATGTCTCGCCAATTATTCAACAATGTCTGAAAATAAGATTTGGTTACATGGGTTTGAATTATCTTCATTGGTTATCGGACGTCTTTTCCTGCTGAGCTTTCAACTGACTCAAAACTCTTATTTTTCATGGGAACGTATCCTATCATGTTTAACTGAAGACCACCAGGGTGCGCTAATCTGACACACTCAGATATTGAAATCATGGTGGTAAATGGCTTTTCACAAACCAAGCAAGTAATATGCGTCCCTAAACGGCTCATATTCTTAGAAACACGTGAAAAGGTACTGTTATGTTTCCCGTCTAGTTCGTCGTGCCGTCTTGCTGATAACAAAGTCGCCAGAGATAGAAAACTGCTCAGAGTGCTCTTAACTTTGAAATTAGTAATGACTCTGATCTTGTAGATGAAAATGACTGCTAGATAAAAAGAAAATGACTCAAGCCTGATCGGCACTGTACCACACATGGCTGACATCTTGAATCCGGCGCAGGTTATGCGCCTAATCAATTTACTTCAACATTTTAATGGCTGAGATGATGGTTGTGGTTTATAAATATGTTGATTGACGCACGTATATTCGCTCATTCGGTTTAAAAATCAATCGATCATTTGTTTCCAGATGGCGGTCATTCAAAATTGATTATTAAACTGATATTCAAACTTTCGCCGTGTACTTACTATCCTAAAGTTTATAAGGGCAAAAAATTGTCTCAAAATATTGTTCAATGACTCGCTCTGAATACCGTTTATTATTCATAGGTTGAAAGATTTCACAAAAATCCAATTTCATCACCAACTTGCTGCAAAATACAGCGTAAGTATACGTAAAAACAGATTCTAACTTTTTTTTGGACCAAGTGATGTTTTTCGTCAATTATTACTTCAAACGTACATCATTGTCATTTTAAACTTGAATAATTTCGAGCCAATTTTTATTTTACCAGAAAGAAAGAACTGCTAAATATGTAACTGAGAGCAAAATTATGATAAATGCATATCGAAATATCAAACTCATCCTCACGCCTCGACATATAGATCGTGTGTTCTCTGCACATGTTGCCACAACAAATGAACTCTGTTGATATGGTAACGTGGTAGACTTCTGGTCTGGTAAGATCATGCACCGCAAATTGCGAGTGGCAAAACATAGAGAATATTTCATGCAGCCTGTGACTGCATAGGCGATAGGTATTAGATTTCGAGTATTGAAATATACCCTATACAGCTCTTAAAATAGAAGGAAGTGTGTTACCAACGTGCAATAAATTCTTTTACCACTTAAGAAATTTCATGTGTCTATCATTTGAAAACACGAATAAAGAAGATCATTATACCTCAGATCGATAACTTGTCCGATGGATCTCGGTTTCTCGTTAGTCCTTCAGACAATCTGCCCCTTCGCTAGTGAAAAAAACAGAGTATTCTACTGAATTCCTAAATCTTCTATCATTTTCTCATTCGCACTTATTGTTTCGCACTGATTTCAAATGCATTTAAAACATTCTTTATTTTTATAAGATATCAGTTGCCAGCACATTGTTATGTGTAATACCTACGTAATTGCCTTAAATCCCCATGTGTGTGCTGAACGTTACTGAAAGGAAAACAGTAAAATTCATAATTTTTGTTTTTATTGGTCGTTAAGGGGTACAAATTAGTTTGCAGAGTACATTTTGTCAGTTCAATTCATACAGGTAAAGGGCGCAAGCTTTTTAGATTTTATTCAAATTAGGGCATCACTTGTTTCTTAAATAGTTTTGGGGTTTGATTTTTCGTTGAACCAAAAGAAAATTCGATCTAACTAAAACGTACGTTGGTGCATCTAATATATTTTTTCTTCACCTTTATTCATTCAATTTCTCCTGCTTCTTTTTAAACTCCAAAATTGCTCTACACATTCTAGTTGCAAGGATTTTAAGCTTAAAATATTGTATTAACTTATGCGATCACTTCATTAATTAAGGATCAACGTTCGTAATTCAGGGGATTGGAAGCTTCAGCTGTGTGATCTGTGTTTATCACGCGACTTGAATTCGGTTGGTAAAGTTTTTTAGAATGATTTCCTTGATAACCTTACACTGCAAACGACATCAAAAATAGCAGAGGTTCCTTACATGACACTCTTCTTCCTCTATCATTTCCTGGAAACGATGATTTTAAATCAAATTAATCTTCAGTAAGCAACACCTATGAACATATTGACTGGAGAAAATTATTTCGTCGATGATATGGTGTGCCGAGATGGTAATGTTTTTTTTCAGTTTTATCTGGTAATTATTTTTGATTAAAATGCAAAGTTAACTGAACAGCGAAGGAATTAAATTAATTCCGCATTCATATTTGCCATCGAAGTCTCGAAAGGAAGTTTTGTATTTGGTATTCTACAAACCGTCATGCCAGATTTTATACCATTTCGATTTCTACGCTCAAAATTTTGTTTATGCTGTAACCGCCTTCCTGCATTATATTTGTACAATCTGAATTTGGGTCAGAAATTCTTACAACTTCTATAAAAAATATAGGTACTTGGAACATTCATTTCAGCTATAGAAATTCTATTTCTATCTGCTAATTTTATTTTATGTGGTCTTCACCCGCATATAAATCTGCAACAGCTAACGTTGCACCTTCAACCGGTAGTACATGCTCCACAAGCACTTCACTTCTATTTCTACTCATTTAATTCATTGCCACAACAAATGTCCTCTGTTGTTGGTAACGTGGTAGACTTCTGGTCTGGCAAGATCAGGCACCGCAAATTGCGAGTGGCAAAACATAGAGAATATTTCATGCAGCCTGTGATTGTATAGGAAATAGGTATTAGATTTCGAGTATTGAAATTTACCCTATACAGCTCTTAAAATAGAAGGATTTTTTCTATTTTAGCTCTTTTCATATTTAGTTGTTCAGATTCTTATCTGTGTGTCCCATGAGTTACTAAATTTAAGAATAATTTAGTTTCGGGAGAACTTTATATAAAATATCATAACACTGTCACTTTGATTCTGATCCATTTAGTTTTTTGTTACACTTTTGTATTGCACGCAAATACCATTTGGTGTTGCTAGCTCTTGTAACTACATTAGGAGCAATTTATGCACTCCGATGTTTTCGCTCATGTATAGACTGAATGCGCATACCATTTATGAAATTGCGTTAGATTGATGGCTGACCATCTCTGTGCGATTTTCTACTAATTAAGTTTGTCTTTTCAATCCTAATATTTTTATTTCTTATCTTCTTTTCATAATATTTATTTTAACTATTCATTCTATTTTCAGTGCTTGACTTTAATAGCTGATCATGTTGATATGCTTGATGACGTTGACCCAGATCTCAATCATTTGAACACATTGTATTCAAACTTAAATGTTCAAGAAACTATGAGTAAGTACATAATTGTAAATGCAGTGAATCGATGAGAACAAGCTGCAATGATTTTTAGCTATAGCCCTGGAACTGTAGGTAACTCGATCGAAAAAGTAGATGAAATAACGTGCACTACAACTGAGTTAAATTGCAACTTTGACGTTATTAGCTTCGCTGAAAGTTGGTTGGATGACTCATCGAGTGACGATTCAGATGCAGAACTATTAGAGCCATCATTTGCTTCACAATAATCACTAACGTGGTGGAGGCATCAGTACTTATACATATAAGCACATAGCTTCGCGAATGTTGCAGGGGCAACTATAAATCGAGACCATATCGAAACGATATTCTTAGAACTAGCGAAAATCGGTAAACACATCACAATAGGAACGGTCACTGGGCCTCCAACAGCCTGTCTGGTATCACTCCTCAATGAACTCCATAGCATTGCATCGCAGTTTAACAAGTCATTTTACTATGACATAATAATCTGTTGTGACTTCAACTACGAGCTTTTAAAACATGAAAGCTTTAAAACTTCTCAAGCTTAAAAATGTTTATCAGTTTAAATCTTTCTTTCCAACCATGATGAAGCCTACGCGTGTCTCATCAGAACCTGCTCCGCGGCTCGATAATATCTTCATGATTGATCGAACTGATTCTATTACTAGAATAATAACATCCTACTTACCTGATAATTTCCGTGTAGTTATTACTAAATGAAGACTATATTATTTTTACCGAGCCACAAATTGAAACCTACTCACACCTTTGCATCAATGAGTTTAATTTGGGAACAAAGAGCATTTTACTATGAATTCATGAAAACAATCGACATCCATCAACTAGACTACAATGCGACAAACATTAATGAAGTAATACTAAACTTTACTGAAATAACAAGGACTGCAGATTGTCAATGTTGTGAGGTCATAACTCGAAAAATTACCTCATAAAATAGACATTAGCCCTGAATTACTGAAGACGTGGTCATCAATTTAAAAAAAATCTCAAGAGTATCTAGCTCTGATTGATGAAAAGAGAATATCTTCGGAAACGTATGACAGATGCAAGAATTATGAATCAAATAAGAAAATCGAAAAAACTTATTTAAGCTCAAATTCGCTCAATGAAAAACTGATAATAAAAAAACTGCCAGCAGCGTAATTCTTTCTACAAATCGGATAACAGTGCTATGAAAATGACTGAGCCCTTTGTTCAAGATAATGTAACATATCACATTACGATGGATGTTGCAACTGGGTTCAACAATTTTTTGCTAAACGTAAGAAAAACAATAGATATACGAGTCGTGAAAACATCGATTATCACTTAACCGAACGAAAAGCAGTCTGGTAACACAAAGTAGGTAATAAAGATAGCAATGATGTTTACACTATTAATAGTAAGACCTTCCACGTGCATTCCAGGTGCGTTCTGAAAAAAATATTGATATAACTAAAATTTAACAGTATTGCAGTCATACTCGGAATGAAGTTTCGTTATTCACGTTATGAAGTTACGTTCGAAATAATAATGAAACAAGAAATATCGAAAATGTAATTCTTAATTATATGTCAAATGTTGGAGAGGACCACAGTATTTTGGATGATGTTAAAAATTCCTAAAAGGGACATGTATTCTAATTTTTAATTAACTTCGTACACGAGTCATGATATCTTTGCTAGTAGAACCACGCACCTGTGAAGAAGTATTGCACGCTCCACCTGGAATTAAATCCTATGCTATGTCAGTTTGTCGATCGCCCATTGGTCCACTGCTTATACCTCTGTGTTACTGAATCAGAGCATACGAGTAATCTGAAAAAATCATTCAAGTCGCTAAGAAAGTATTACCCAACACTTGAGGTGAATAATAGCTGGAACGGTATTTCATAGCGTCGAAAACAAAAACCAGCTGATAAATTCTTTCAGGTTTCAAAGACTTGACTGAATCTTTTTGCTCAGCTTTTACTGCGAAGTGATGAGGCAGAGGACTAAGAGTTTCCGTCTAGTTTTACAAACGAACACCATGTGAACTACGATTAAAGTGTTATAAAGTTCATCATTGTTATGAACATCTAAGAATGAGTAAATGAGCAAATAGATACATACGCTCACGGACGTACTATAATACGTGATTAAGCCTTAAAAATTAAGAGACAGTTACCAGCACTTTTGGGGTCGATTTCTATTTACTTTACCCTCAATGTTCGTTTTTCGTTTCATGGCAAAGGAATAAACCAGTGAATTTTAAAACGCGTGTATTATGAAATTATAACCACCCCGATGGTTCATATTTTCTATTACAGTATTTGAATTGCTTTCCGGATATCAATGAATAAAAACACGATATAACACAAAATTTACTAAACATTTGATTCATAAATGCTTTAATTTCTGAATTTACATTGAATTCAGCGTTCAACTCGACACTCATGAAACCAAAGAAATGCACAAAATCTATTTAATTGTTAAAAATATACCCGCCCATGTAACAACTTCTACTCAGCATGTACTCGTTGGGAAATAATATCCATCGTGTGAAAATATTTGATTAGAACAATACGGAACGACATCATCGAAATATTCTAGGGAACATAAAGAAGCGTGAATGTGCCAGAATTTGATAGGACGTCGACGTGATCTTCACCACTAGCTAGCAAGAAATTATTTTCTTACTCGCGCAGCTTACCATCTCTTTTATATAATACAAATACTCATTCTAGAACTTTCTTCGATGAAGAAGCGAACGCTAAGGTTTCTTTATTTGTAAATGGCAATGACTACTGGAACAAGAAATGCGCAGCTTATTTGCTGGCATTGCTCACGGAGACCAGCACATTTATCATCGTAGAAAAATTATTTTTCCTCAAATAATTACTGATTAATGCTTTATTGATCAACGGTAGAGTATCCTAAACACAGAATACTTTTGTGCGGAAGTATTATTCTGGTAATTCGTAGTAGTCCTGATAAGTTTAAGGTATTGTTTTGAAAAATCATCAGTATTTTGTACTTTGTCACTTTTTCTGATGTCATATAGTTTGGGTACAAGTTAAATAATGCAGATAATAATCAAAGCATTTGTTAGTTTCTCTTGAAATTATTTTTAATTGTAGTAGCAGGTGGTGATCATTAACAATCAGGAACAAACATTTATCAAATCCCAAAATTACAATATCTCTATTTTTATACTCAAACAAAGTTATATTTATTCATAAATAAACGTGTATACATACGCAGGTTTTGAAAGGGAATGTTATTTTTCGGTAGATACTTTACATTAACTTTCATGTATACGAGAGTTGATGATTGAATTCAACTAGAAAAATAAGACTTATAAAATACAACCGATTTGAAAGCTGCATTTTTTTATCTTATACGTACTGTACTCGTTAATGTTCTAGCATTTAGGTTTTCAAGGTTTCATGATAACTTTGTTAATTTTACGCTGATACATCTGGAACTGGTTTTTAAAATTATAATGTTACTACATTTTTACCTTCGACACGTGATTCTTACAGATTTTCGTTCACGATGATGTAGAGTGAATGTTTAATAGGGGATGCAAAATAGAAATGAAAATATTTCTAGGAATATACTGAGATAACATCTCAAATCAATCTATTTGAGATGAAAATAGTCGTAAAAAAAGCTACCCAAATTTCAATATTTAGCTATTGCGCCCGCAGTATGAAAATCTATTGATTTCCAAGACAGTACAGTAATTATTTCGTTTAATTTGGCTAAGTAGAAGTTCCCCAGTAGGCCAATTACTGCACCGCTGGTAGTAGTTACTCATAACGTGAACTCGATTTGATCCATATTGAGGTAGAATTTCACGTTTTTGTCGGGCGTGTGTAGATTTCCTTCGTTTTGTGTGAAAGTTTCTCTCGATTATTTGAGACGACCTGCAACAAGATTGTTTCTGATGTTCATCATTACCAATCATTTTCTTGCAATTTTCTATCAATCTGACACCTCTTTCTGCAATATCATTGATCGCTTTCATTTCATGGACCACATTCTTTGCGATCCAAAAACTCACTTGCAAAGGCCAATCTTCCGCTGGTACGATCAAAAAAACGTCTAAGATAATCCCAGAATTTGAAGACAAACATTGTGTGAACGTAAAGAAATCTTCACGTTGTTTCTAGTCTATGCTTTTAAACCTGTTTGAGTTTTCTTAGGGGGATCTGTCTCTGCTGGTATTGTGAGGGCCTCTTTTATTTTCTGTTAAAAATCATGCAATTGAACAGTTGAATCAAATCGTACTTCATCGTTTCAAGTCACTGTAAATTTTAAACTAAGGTTTTGGGATACCTCTTTGTGAAGTAAAATTTTCCTTTTTAACCTGATAAAACCTCGCCTGAAATTTAGTTTAACGATTTTGAAAAACTTTATATGTTCACCAGAATATTCAGGCAAAACTGAAATAATTTATTCGCTACTAGAAGGTGACGGAAGGTACGGGACGGAAGAATTAGGCAAAACTAAAACAAAATATTAGTGTTTAGTGGGTGGTGTGACGTTTCTTTGCGATAACAGTATGAAAACAATTCTTGTAATTGGACTCTAACTTTGTATCATTGAAGTTATATGGAGATATTTTGTACACGGAAACTTCTTTTGAGATTTTCACTCTCTGCAGTAGCAGCGAACATTGTTTCACGAACTTTAATGAATGGCCACCTCCATGTAGAACCAAGACTTTAAAAGTGCTCAAAAAGAGCCTGAAACCACAGATGTTTCACATGTGTAAAAACTACCGTCATATAGTCCTCTCGAGAAAATATTGAGATGAATATGATTTTCCTTGATTTTCGCTCACAAGTCACGCAGCCACATGTATACCAGGTGGACGTGGAATTATTCGATATTAGGATGTAATAGTTCATAAAATTTTAGTGAACAAGTTCATTAGATCTGAGGGAAAATGAACTGTAAACAGAAAGCAGTGTAAAGAAGTGAAATGTAAACAGGAAGAAGTGTAAAGAAGCAAAATGTAAACAGGAAGAGGAGTAAAGCAGTTAAATGTGAACAGTAAGAAGTCTAAAGAAGTGAAATGTATACAGTAAGAAGTGTAAAGAAGTGAAATGTAAACAATATCCAGACCGTAATGGCCATTGCGATTGCTTTTGAATGACGTGACAGCTAATCGACGAGATATTCCGTTCGTATTCATTGAAAAGAGGACAGACTCTACAACTGATAGTGATACTTAAAGTCTTTGTTGTGTGGTTCTGGGATTCCTCATATCAACCTCAGAGCAGTCGATCAAACAGCGCTGTGAATCGAGGCCTTTTAAGCCCAAAATATCAAGGCTTACTTTTTACTTTGCGTCCATGAGACAAAAATTTTCTAAGTGCATTTGCGTCCATCATCAACCACTTTTAATTTTCTAGTTTCAAAGTCTTAGTTCTTCTGAAAGAAGAAAACTGTCCATGCCCAGTAAGTTAGTTTTTATAGAATAAAAGTGTTTATTTTCGTGATAAAATTTTATAAGCTTGACCTTTTTATTATTGTTTCCAAAAATTCGCTTGTAAGAGGCACGACCAATGTGATGTAGAGACGTCTGTAAACATAAATTTAAAAACTGTGTGGATTATTTTAAGTTTTACAACTGCGGATATTTTTTTCAAACGTGCATGAAGACGCAAAATGACTTATTTACACCATTTTCCCGTCAAAGTTAAATTTTTAGTCATTGTTTCAGCGTAGTTGAAAACACAATAGTTAGTTCTTCCAATCAAAATTTATGAAACATTTGAATTCATAAGATTTTTTAGTAATGAGGAAAAAGTTTTGAAAAAATGAGTAAATGTTGGAACTAAAGGGATGTCATGTAAGTTGATTTGAATTTTTTCACAATTGCCGTACGAACATTTTTGTTAGTACGTGGAGTATCCCTTACAGAAACATTTTGCCGTTCCTAGATTTACGAGGAAAATAAAATAAAACCGAGAATAAGATAATAATGAATCATCGACATAAATTCATCATCTCTGGCCAAAACATATCGGCATTTTCAAATTATGTTTAATGTCTTATGTCTTCCCTGTCTCATGACACAAAATATTAATTGAGAGTAATGCCTAGCGAGAATATCGTAGCAAATATTAGGTGAAGCTATACATACATGGTATAAATCCCTCAACACTATGGTTCTGTTTTATGCGCTGCAAAAGCACAGCGAAGATAAAATGTCCCCTGCATGAGGCACACTTTAGCTCAGGGGCTGCCCTTTCTGGGGCAGCCCCTGCCCCGCCTCCCTGAGTGCTCGGGCGTTATAAAGGAAGTCTGGAGGCTCTAGAGACACTTATGTGCTGTCTTTCTACTCCGACGGAGGCACTGGATCTTATTTAAGCTTTACTTAATCTGTTTGGCGAACGCAAGTAGGCTGCAGGTGTTAGTTTTATCCAATACGTCTGTTGACTTGTTCGCAGATCTTCATATTGGCAGAGTATGATGGGTCACGTGGTAAATCTGTGCTCAACCGGTTGTTTATCACTACTGTCTCATTTAGACGGAACAATAACTTAGTTTACTAGTTCCAATGAGTAATTACGTACTTGGCGCTTTCGATGAATAATTTTTCAATCTATTTCCAGTAGAAAATTCATTAAATGGATTTTAAAATTTTTTGAACATAGTCAATATTATTGCTTTATTAACTTTGGAATACATGTTCATTCATGTTTGACAATTTTTTATTTTTTGTGCCTTATATGTCATATTTCAATTTTTGATAATTTTTCGTCGTTTATTTCCATATTTTAAATTCGCGAAAAAAAATCGGGCATCAGTCTCAAGCCCACAACAACTCAAATTGGTGAGCTATCACCTAATTGCAACATTATTTACCTCACCTATTATTGGATTTCAGAATATTTTACTACATATGTAACATGCTTGACTTACAGAAAATTTTTGATTTGGGAAAGATATTTCACTGATGTTTGGTAAATCCATATCGCACAAATTAAAGATGTTCATATGGTTTATTAGTTTGAGATTGTTGAACTAAATTGTTGCTGACTTTTTCGTCAGCGTTATTCAAAATCCTTTGTATTTTGCTAACGACCCGTCATGCTTACTGTTGAAACTCATTTTTTAACTAACTTTCTATTAATATTAGAATTGTTTAGCCCGCCCGCCGAGGATGATTATTATTCAGTTTTACCGATAAATTGCAACGAAATTTCAATTTATAGTGTTCAAGAAGTCTATTTTGTTCGCTTTTTCACTTCGTGTATCAACTTCATCTTAGCAACAGTGCTTGGTACAATTGAAACATCTTAGTAAGAATAGTCGTTCACTTTTCGACTAAGTAAAATATTTTTTAAATAGACGCAATAATTTCAAATTCAACTTTTGAGGCAACTATTTTGAATTAATTCAAGCTGCAGTTTTAAACGGACAGAAGTAAAATATTAAGCTCTATTATCTTTTCCCATTTGCTTACATGATCTTTACTTTAATGAAGCGTGTAACTTATATTAGATAAGAACATTTTCCCATGCCGTAAACTTAAAGTTAACTGGTTGGTTCTGTAATATAGTCAAAAGTCGGAACTATCAGAAGTGAAAATATGTTTTTATAAAAAAATGAAACAGTTTTGTCTGTATGTATTTTTAGGTTACATTAGGTTTTTCACAGTGATGAAACCAGTATAAGACCTCAGCAGATGTCTCTGCCCAATAGGTTATTATTCTTAAATACCCTTTCCAATTTGCCATAGTTTTTTTCGTTTTTGGACTAAATGTAGCAGTTCTGAGACGAGGAGGTAATTTTGTCGGGAACTCGCTTTGGCGTAAATTTCTTGTGTCATCATATGTCTCACAAACAATCATGTTAATGATCTTCATTATTTCCATGCCTATGAAGTTCATCAGTAATCTGAAATTTTTGCTGGTAGCATATTATCAATCCTTTTAGCTGAGAAGAGGAAAACTCATAAAATCAGCATTCAGAGAACTACATACTTGAAAGTCATCGTCTACTTTATTACGAACACTAGGTTTAACTTTATTTGCACTATTTGAAACAATACTATCAAATATATCATAGACTTCCTCAATACATTGATGTCCACCTTATCTAATTTACCATAAATAAACAGATCACGTGAAATATTTTCACGCTCCAAAAATGGCTAGATTGTTTTCAAAAGCCGCCGCTTTGTTCATTTCTGTGTTGAGTTTTTCGAGCCTTTTCAAGGTCAGAGTAGGCGGCATTGAACTAATAGGCATCTTTAGGCTGCACTCCCAAGGTGCATTGTGCGCTTCCTTCAGCAAGGAAACGCGTCACGTACGAAATAAAATACAGGTGAGTGGCAAAACGACGCTGCCGAAATAGGCTCCTGCAATTCATGGCATAAAAGGCTATATTGTAGAGGATTTGCCGTATGCTGTTGATGTTTACGGTAAATTGGACCGCTGAAATTAAACCATTACAAGTCTATTCACATTTTTAAAAAATAGTTGATCTTGGAGAAACGCGATGAAAAATACCTGTACTTTATTTAAATGACTAAATAAATATCACACCCATAACCTTATTGTGATGATTAGTATATTAAAAAATTGATTCATATGAGTTGGTAGCACAAATTAAAAAAAAGATTCTACATTCTGAAAGTTTGTCTCAGTTTAAAAAGTGAACTGAAGTTAATACCATACAAGGAGTTCATACTACTATTTTTAGTCAAATAGTACTGAAAATAATGAGCTAGTTTTAGAATTTTCATTTGATCAGACGCTCCTAACCAATTATCACTAGTTCTTTGTCCATCATGGAGACATTTATACCTTATATTTATAGCATTTATATTCGAAATGTTAGCTCTTCCCAATTGTATCCTCTCAATACATCAATTTTTAGGATGAAAACTCATTGAGTTTACTCTGTCTTCAGTATTCTCAATATCAATGAATGATAGATATAGATTTCTTACTATGATATTTCCTTTCCTATTTTTCTCAATTATTCCACTTTATTTGGAATAAATTGTTTCCACTTCAACCGTCTCTAAAAATCCGTGTTTTTCTTCATGTACATATAGTTACTTCATAGTGATAGTTTTGTTTATGCCTCCGTAAATACAAGCTCGACAATTCCCTCACCTTGCGCTTTCAGTGTGCAGTGTACGCGTCAACTAAAGGGGCTTCGACGTTCAGCTTCTGTGCGTCTGAGGACCAGAACTGCGCCATCGCCCTACCTACGTACCCTCTCGGAGCCTGGAACACCTCCCAGCCTCACTGTTCTTTGTTCTCCACTCTCGGGCCTGCGCCTGTCGTTTCTCCTGAGTCTGAAGTGAGTTCATTGTATGTGAGCATTGGTACTTATAATTCAGTTCCTACAATCGACTATACTTGAAAATAGTTTTCATGTTAAAGTTCAAATGATGTGTAAGAGATCGCATTTCATGAGGGGCGTACAGTGAACAGCCTTCTGCTGTCAAGCATGGTGAACATGAAGTAACACATGTTTTTTTATTTAATGTCTTGTTCCAAATGATTTCCAAATTGTAGTGTCATTGACTGAAAACCTGTGAAGCTCCAAAAATATGTATTCCTTAGATTTGAGGAGATCGTCCCACTTTTTCAACTTTTTCCGTCCGATTCGTTTGAAAATTGGCCAGTAGATGTATTTTGTGAAAGTAAACCTTTTTTCCTCATGTCACTTTTTCGATTTAGGCCTTAGTTTTTTTTTGTTTTAGGAAAAATTAGTTTTTTGGTATATTTTTATGGATATTTCAAAACGGGACTCGTCATCGAGTTTTGATGCTAGAACAAAACCAAAGAAAGTTTGAGAATCCTTGGAACATTTCTAACAAACTCAAATAAGCTTTTATTCAAATTCAAATTTTTTCGAATTTTTTCAAATTTTTTCAAATTTCTAAACCCATTAATAATTTTTTTGGCTTAGAGCTATATATTTTTTCGAACAATTTGAATATCAATTAAAGCCTATTTGAGTTTGTTAGAAATGTTCCAAGGATTCTAAAACTGTCTTTGGTTTTGTTCTAGCATCAAACCTCGATGACGAGTCCTTGTGACGAAACTAACACTCGTTGGTGACCTAATCCAATTTCAAATTAGCCATTTAATTAGGTAAAGTAGATGTTTACCAAAACACTGTATACCTTCGGATGTTTAGTCAACAATTTTTCCTCTGTTGATGTGTGTAGCATTTACAGAATTTTTAAAGCTGGGATTAAACTTGAAATATACATTCACATGAAAGTTTCTTTATCTTTGTTTCTGATAACGCTAGTTCATTTTAGGAAAACACCCACCTCTATTTGTAATGATTTCAATTTGATAAATACATTCTTGCTATATAGTAGAACTACGTCACACAAATTTTCCTCTTGCGAACACGAACAGAATATCATTAGACAATTAAGAGCTATGACAACATGATCAAACTGAGTGGTCAATACTCTGGTTCACTATACACCAAGTTCCTTGCCGTCAGACACTCCGCAATTCAATTTTTTTGCCTTGTTCTCAATATTGAATAGTAATATGTTCTACTCTTTTATGTTGTGTTGATACTACAGTACATATGGAGGAAGTGCAAATTTTTTAAACAAAGTTTAACTTAAATTTGGGGCCATTGATGTGAACACTTTTTCCTCGGTAACCGTTAGGTCAAAAATGCTTTGTTGAAAATTAAGTTACAATGATTTAATATTTGAAACGGACTATAATAAATTTGCTTTTTGAGAGCGACACTGAAATAAAAAGTAGAAAGCTAAATTGCGTTTTCATCATGAAATCAAGAAGCAGAATAACACCCTTATATATTAGGACCACATAACACAGATTTTTAAATAAGATTAGGTATTCACGGACAGGGTTGAACATATAACGCTCATCTGCTGCCATGAAGGCGCTCAAACGCCGGTGCAATGATTGTCAGACACAATAGCAGGTACCAAGAAATTCGTGAATCCTTTCAGCAGACTTCAACAAATATTATTATACCAATGAGGTCTCCTTCGGAATGAATCCGTGTTTCGTACACCAACTTTTCAAATGTTCTCAGTTGACTTTGGAGGTGGTCTGCAAATATCAAACCCTCGAAACGCTTTTACGAAGTATTTGTGATCACATGGTTATTAAGTGATTAGTGTTTTTTCCCCTTGAACAAACTAATGTTGAAATATGTCCTACGACTCATTCATTTATGCAGTTTTTTATAACTCTCTAAAATTTTAGTGAACTTCTGACTTACAGTTTCAGCCTACTGGTAATTTTCTGCAATACCAATTATCAAACGTTTTTTGAACATCATCACTGCACCAGTAGAGTCAATATTTGCTCAGAAATGTAACCAAAAATTTAATAATTATTATTTGAAAAATTTGGTACTGGAAGGTTCTAAATTTCTTTTTCGTAACAATGAAACTTTCTCCAGTTGCTAAACGTCGGAAAGCCTATCTGAGCTAAACTTGATTTAAACATTATCACATTTAGGTCTCGGTTAGTTTATCTGAGTCTTATTTGTTCAGAGTAAAACAGTTTGAGCATTCATAAACGGCGTTCTTGGCTGTGATTACGAAGTTCTTGAATACTTTAAGCGGCTCTGCACCGAATTATTTTTGTGATGTGGCCAGGTCTGTGCCAAGCAGGGTTGCAGGTACTACTTGTCTGTTTTTTTGATTTATTAGAAATTTTTTCAAGGGGCTTGAGCATTTCAGTCATTTTCCTAAATTTTTCTATTCGTTTTGGCAAGCTTGCGGTCCACATTGCTAATTATTTCCTAAATCTCTTTGTTGCTCAGCTTGCTATATACAGCTTCACTGAACCATTGTTGTTTGTACATTAGATGTGATGATTTTGAATTTGAATTTAAATTACTGCGCATTTTTCGCGCATGATGCTCATTAGCATGGCTTTGGTTTGTCGAAGAAATCGGTTGGAGCTCACTTTGATAACACCTCTGGTTCACTCGATTAGCTTGGTGACGGCGACCAAATTTCGAGTTTGAGATATTTGATTTTCCAAACTTGCATTTATGTATCTTTTCATTTCTTTACTGATGATCTATTCTTGGGAAATTGGACAAAGTTATTGGGTATTTGCTTGTTCTCTTTTTCGGAAATTTGATCGTCATTCGTTAATATCTTATCTTGCGCAACTGATCATTTGTAATCGACTGGTTAAAGATGTTGGCTAAGAATTTTCTAATTACTTGGACTGATTTTCAGATACATGGGGAGCTAGGCATATGAGTCTGGTCGATTTACAGGGTTTAGCAAATTGAACTATTTTTCTGTCTCTTTCCATGTAAATATGTGTTATGTGAATATTTTGAAGTAGAGAAATGGCAGCCGAATCATCTTATATGAATACAAAGGTTACATTCCCATCATCCCAACATTTGTTTTTTATCGTTCTAGATGGTGACAACTTCCTTTTCAAAAACTAATTTTCCCACGCATTTCACAGCGCACAAAACGCTTCGTTCTGAGCTCGACCCTTGCTAATCGAGGAGATCCAGAATTTCTGGATACTGGAAATTTCTGCGCTGCTGATGGCCATCAATTCGCGATGATGTCTTCGGCTGCCGAGATGCAGCAGCTAATCGACCAAGTTGGATCTGGTGAGGCTTTGAGCCAACGTTTTTCAAAGCTCATTGTGGCCATAGAAAGCATTTGTTATCATTTTGCTTCTTCAAAATGTCAGTTCGTATTATTCAACATTTTTATAGGAGCACCGTTCAATTCATCTTGAAAAACAAGATTGTTTACATCCCTACCATCTCTTGATTTTTATCTCTAAAGTACTTCAACTTTACTATTAAAATTTTTTGTAGGCTTGCTATCACGAATAGAAAAAGCATACATTAAAACTTTGACTGCGACATGAACCACCGGTGGTACACGGATTCAATCTGACCGACCAATAGAAAAAAATTCAATTTCCATGAATACCTAATCAAAACTAAATGAAGACGCGATGCAGTTAATGTTTGTTGTCTTCAAAATGACCTACTAAAATTGACTTTAAATTTGAGTTGAATATTGAACTTCAATTTTGCCTGCCGCAGTCAAAGTGTTAAATATCTAAAAACGCTCAACTCGAAATCGAAGGACTTGTTTAGAGAGTACGGACCATCACGAAGAAAACAGAGGTCCATACCATTTCTTCTTTCCGTGAGATTTCAGACTCAAAATATACTTTGAATTATGCGCGAATAATGTCAGTTTATCCAAGTACACTGCATGAGGCTTGCTTTTTTATTACACCTGGATTCTTGAAGAAAGAGGTTTGGTGGATTGTGCACACTAGTGTCTCAAAAAAGTGTACTCACATTTTAACTGTCACTTACATGCTATCTCACTTGCAAGTGTATTTGATTAATCACTTAACGTAGAAGAGAGAAAGTTAATTCTGAATTGTTATTGGAAGACTGATAATGCATTTGAAGTGCGAAGGCGATTCAGAACTGAGTTCGCAAAACCGCCACTGAAACTCGTTGGACCATTGCTCGCATCTGAGACAAATTAGATGCAGATGGAATCTCAAGCCCATGGACTTCGTTATGTGGGGATATTTTAAAGACAAAGTCTATCACACCAAATCAAGAATAATGGATGCATTGAAACTAGGAGCTTAAAGACAATGTCACATTATTCCCAATGACCTGTTTCGTGACGTTTGCGAATCCCTTGGTGTGCGTTGTCTGGACAAATGTGGTAATCAATTTGAACATTTGTTAACATGATTCTTTAATTACATTTTTTCTGCATTCGAAACACGAAGTTTCCCGACGTTTTTTCCACGTAGAGCTCCTCTGACTTTTCCAAGAATTTTGACTTTTACAACGAAATTTTTATGTCAAATATCCATATTTGTACGGCAGAATGTTTACGCACTAATTGAAATTTTCCTTTTTTGAAACAATGTTTGAAAAGTTGCCGTAGAAAAGTGTGAGTTAAACTCAATCCTACC
This sequence comes from Morinoia aosen, assembly GCA_030386875.1. Taxonomy (NCBI): domain Eukaryota; kingdom Metazoa; phylum Arthropoda; class Malacostraca; order Amphipoda; family Talitridae; genus Morinoia; species Morinoia aosen. Next base: position 22,729,010 of record CM059573.1, on the reverse strand, counting down.
ACCATAAGCATTGAAGTACTGTTAAATTAATTTATTGTAGAATTTCTGTCCCAGTTATTATTAAAAAATATATAATTAGGATCAATCCCCATCCTATATTAGTTATGACGGCGTAACAGGAGGTACAGAATGAATAGAAGATCAATTGACTTCTGTTAAAGTAAAATCTTTTGTATTACGTTTGTATTCATACAAAGAGTGAATTTTAAAGTTACCGTTTGAAACCTGCAACTTTTTCTATTTCCTCATTCCGGGAGTATTTTGTGTAAATTCATTCTTGCTACCTTACATTGCCCGTGGTATATAAGAGACTTATAATGAAGCACATCTTATGCTTGGGGTTAACGCAAGTTTATTAAAAATTTAAAAGCGCAGAATAAAATTCTTAACACTTGAAAATGAATGTGATTAGTGAATGGCACCAACGCTTCACGCGATTATAATAAATTAGATGGGAATACAGAATGGGAAAGAACTAGACGTATCGTTGAGTGCTGGTCTATCCTTTAAAATATCCAGTGATTCTAAAATGCGTACGTCAGTGAAATTTTACCCCTTCCTTATGATTGAAAAATTAGTGTTGTAGGTCAATGAATTGCAGTTGTCTGCGTGAACATGGATTACAAAATGAGGTGGTAGTCCTAGCCTTGATCTTGTACGGTAGTTGACTCCCCTATGCTCTGCGCTCCCCTGTCCTAGGGTACGCCCGGTAAAGCCGACGTACCTGGATGCACACTGTGCACAACTATATTCATAAACAATTAAGAATCGCATCGCCATGTAAAGTTTTCCTTCACACCGAAAAACGGTCTAATACAAAAGTTGTTCACAAAAATAACGTAAAATGTAATGTATAATAGCATGTACATGTTCTGAACAACTTTTGTTTTGGATCGTTTTCCAGTTTCAAGGAAAAAATTCCGGTTGCGATGCGATCCTCAATTGTTTATGAATATAGTTGTACACAGTGTGCATATAGGTACGTCGTTTGCACCGGGCGTACCCAAGGACAGAGGATCGCAGAGCCTAGGGGAGTCAACTACCACACAGGATCAAGGCTAGGACAACCACCTCATGCTGTAATCCGTGTTCACGCAGACAACTGCAATCCAATAATCTCCAACAATAATGTTTCAATCACAGGGCAGGGGTCAATTTTCACTGACGTATGCATTTTAGAATCACTGCATATTTTAAAGGGTAGACCAGCACTCAATGATGCGTCTATTTCGTTCCCACTGTGCATTTCCGTCTAATTTATTATAATCTCGTAAGCCGTTGGTGCCTGTAACTAATCACATTTATTTTCATGTCGTCTGTTTTCAGCGATGATAGGATTTATCCCGAAGCGTTCCAAAAATGTTTAGAATTTTATTCTTCGCTTTTAAATTTTTAATAGATGAGGCCCTTCAACAATTTTGGACAGAGAACGTAAACCAGTATTCAGATTGGCAATATTGTAAAACAGCATTACATTCTACGTTATTAAACAAGTGCATGTTTTGATGAACTCATGAATGAAAGAGGTTCTTCAACCTCTCACATTTCCCCCGTATTAATATTCCAGTACATAACACGAAACAAATATGCATACAGTCTCTCAAAATACTACCGATTGTAACATTGTATTCAACCCGAGCGGAAGGAAAACCCATGACACAAGTAAGCTCATTACATGCTTCCAATTATTTTTGTCAAAAGTTTCTAAGGTTACAGGGAAATAAAATACGTATACTGTGTACTAGTTCAAACAGGTATTAATTAAAATAGACGACTGTTTTTATAATAATGTATTTGAAAATTTTTCACCCGCTTTTGATGCATTATTTTGATGAACTCGAGCTGAATTGAAATTTTATTAACTTCCTAACCGTCCTCTATTTTGCGCGGCACTATTAATACATGTATCTTTTCCCTAGATAAATTCCTAGGTTAAAAGTGATTGATTTCTATGTATTTTCGCTCACGCTTGATTTCTGTTCCTCACTATAGGTTTTTGGAATCCCTCGTGTTTAAGTTTTAAAATGTATGCTAGTTTTTAAATGTTTCCACCATAATTTGCAGCGAAGAGTACCTTCTTTGGGATGGAACTGAGAGTTTCCCTCCCAGAACGTCCTTCAATTTCGATGTAAAAATTTAAGTTTTTTTATTTTTTGCTCTCAACGTTCACTGCAAAGAAATATAATCAAGTTTCCTCCATATTCAGTCTAAACCATTTTCGTTGCATGCTCACCCTAAAATTCCAAGTTTTCTTTAAAATTATTAAAATTTCGGTCTCATTGATTTGAAAGGTTATCTGATTCACATTTTCATTAAATTTATAAAATTTTCCTCATTCTTTGTGAACTCTACGGGACCAAAAGCTATCTGTAGGTTGTCTTAATCATTGGTACGTCGAATCTTATTGGATTTTGAGATTTTGAATGATTTTGGTATTTATTGTGAATTACGACGCCTATCACGTATCAACTAGTTAGGATTCATACATAATTAGGGCGGGTAAAACTAAATAAAATACATTTGAATTCTTAATTGTTAATAAATTAATTAAAGGCATGGTTAGTAAACTTACAATTTTACCGGTAATTGAGCATAGCTTTTTCACTTTCGTACGAACCAAAAGAAAATAATGTAAAACTGTTCAATTTGGCCTCCGGGCCAATGTGGAAACAGAAGAGCAAACAAACGCACAGAATAATGACACAAATCGAAAATAATCTAGCCATGCTCTGAAGTTTTATCCACAAACATTATTAATTATCTGAACTATTGAAACATAACTAAATACTGATGCAACCCCAACTAGCTGCAAAATCGTTCTAAAAAGAACATAATGTCTGTGAATTGTCGCTCTTTGATGGGATACAAATGCTAATAGAAATAACTATGAGGATTTTGTCCTAAAAAATGTGAAGGTATTTCGAATAAATCTTCTCACAAAATATCGTTACACACTGCAATCTCTGGTTATAAGTGTTTTATGGTCTTTAATGCATATTTCTAAAGATACCGACCTGCAGCACAAGAATAAATGTTATCAATGTTTGACCTACAGAAGTATGACTTCTTCATTTGAATGACTTTATTCATTTTTGATTCGGCAGATTTGCTGGCTAAAAGCCCAGGTCACGCGTGCGCCTGGATATACCTGCTGCCTTCTTTGCACTGGCGCGACGGTAGCCTCCTCAACGAGTGTGAGATCAAGACTCCTGAACAACTCCCGAAACCTGTACTCCATGGAGACTGTTTTGCTGTCGACTATAATTTCACAGATATCTTCAAGATCAAATGTGACTTAGAAAGTTTCTATGTGGCTTGCGAAACTTTTGAGTAGAAACATAGTCACTTCAACAATTTCGTTTCGTGGTTAGAACTATACAATTTGCACTTTTGTCAAATCTTGTTCTGTGAAACAAATTCAAACAAAGAACTACGAGCGCCCATATAGTGCAATTACAAGTTTGTATGCAATTCTAGTTGTTTTGAAACAATTAACAAATACATTGGCAAATATTACGGCTCGTAACTGGTATGTCATATATCAACAAGGGGGAAAAATGGGAAACACTATTTTTTGAGCTACTGAGGAGTAACATAAGTGAGTAACATAAGTTTAAACTAACTTTTCTGTCAGCACTTCAAACAAGTATCTTGAGAAAACAAATACAATTGATTCAAATAACGCAAAATGGATCATATGGTGTACAAATTTTTCGCTACACGTATGGTGTAACTTTTTTGCCATCTATCTCTCTACCAATATATTGAATATATATTGACCAATGTATATATACATATATATCTTGCTTCAAAAACTTTTCACAATTTGAAATACGCGCACACCTTTTACTTAAAGCTTTTATAGAGCGCCATCACTTAGCACTCCCAGGGGGACAATGTGAGGGGTCGAGCTTGGAGTTAGGTAGGCCTTCTTCTTGTTGAAATAAAATGCTTTTGTTATGTTTAGAACCATCTTTTCCTGTTCACTGCTGTCCTGTTTTTTAGCACCTTCTATTTTATTCTCCAACTCTGATCTTGTTTCATGTACTTCTTTCTTATCTTACTGTTTCTACGCCCTTTCTGCATAGATTCCGCTTTCCCTTAACTCCATACTTAATGGTGCCTTTTTCCTTCCTCTTTCTGGATCTCCTTTGTTGCGGATAGAGAGGCTTAAACTAACTAATAATCTAATAATCTAAACTACAGCGCCATCACTGAAGCGTTGGGTCGGTTGTTGTGCAATCATGATTTCGTATAGCAGTCGAGCTTCTCTCCGCCTCGACCGCATACTCATTTAAGGGGAGCGTCCTCCAAAAAAATGAGGAAATGTGTGAAAAATAGGTTTTAGCTGCTATAGGAGAGGAAAAAGGTCAGGTACATCCTGTGAAAATATGAATTTCGTAAGTTCGCTTGTTCGCCCGCTACGGGGGTTTGAAGAATAGGGGGGAGGGGAGGGGGAATTGGTATTCTATCATGTTACACCTCCCCCTTGGCTCTTTCTTCACGGCGCAATGTTGCTATGTCATCTTCTATGTCTATTTATTACTATAGAATGATTTCAATGGTCCTAGCTGGCCCCATAAATAATAACGGAGAATGATTTAGATTGTTTATGTTTACACAATTTGCCTTATTTTGAAGGTTCGGAATGCGGGGTTTCAAAATGCATCTCCTCCTACAGTTGCCAAGCTACAGCAATGATTTTGGTATCATTGGATGCGGAAAAGCGTGAAAAATGAAGGGAACTATAAGGGAATTTCTAGATTTGTTGCAAACAAAAGTTGTGATGTCACAAATGAAAATAAAAAAAAGTCAAAGATTAACAAAAAAATTGAATTTTTTTTAGTGTGACTCCAGAGATTTCCCTTGTAGTATCCTGTAATGTCCACGATATTCCGAATCTAATGACATAAAAATCATCACTGTAGCTTGAAAACTGTAGGAGGAGATGAATTTTTAAACCCCCTCCTCAAGCTCCGTTTTCTACGAATATAAATTTTTTTGAAGAAAATCGCATATTTTCATAGAAGACAAACGATTCCAAATTGCATTTCCTATCAGTATACCAAATTCCATTGCTCTAGGTTCAATAATATAAAAAAAATTTGTATGGGGGACGCTCCCCTTAAACAAACTTAAGTTAATGATCGGTTGTCGTGATGATCATCTTTTAATTATGAATATGAATGATTGCAATTGTTTGAATGATGAAGGGATATTTGTTATCTTAGGGATTGATAACAAATAGAACGATTTAGTCATTAAGAGAGAGAATTTGTTGGAGGGCAATGTAATATATTCCATGGAATATCTTTTCCTTTTTTCCTAATGAGTAAATTTACGCAACTATGCAATTTCAAAAAAGTATAAAGGAACCCGCTTGGAGAATAACTAAAACTTAAAAGAAAGATGTGTACTGAATAACCCAAGAAAAATCCCAAATCATAGGCAAGTAATCTTGAAAAGCTTCCTGTAGCACTGAACTAAATTTTTTCTTTCATCGCATAAAATACATGTCTTGTCTTATTCTATTCTCTATTACTTGTTCCGTTCTGTTGATGGTTTGTCTGCCCAAGTAAAGTTAGTCTTAACGTCGATAACGGTGTATTCCAACTTATTCCGTACTAATTATGCTAATAATCTGTTTTGACATGTTTGAATTGTTTGTCAAAGCCTTTCTAAAATACAATCGTTCGCGGTGATCAAAGCCAACATTGGTGTTTGGCAACGAAAAAAACAGCCCATCCCAGGCCATCTAATACTCATTACTCTGGCTTGATTCTGAAATGACACAAAGTCACGTTTTCGAAATTTTTATTATTGATAAATCAACAACGACGAGAATTGCCACCATTCTTTCTTCTAGTTTCATGGAGTTTATCTCAATTTTTTTAACATGTGGCATCGCATGAATAAGTTTTATTTTTCGTGCGTCGGACGTTGTGGGGATTTTTACCTAGCTGAAACTTTTCACGGCCCTCATGACACCTTGTTTCAACATGAATGTTTTTTTAATCACTTTTTCTCTTATATCTAATGTCAGTGTGGATTCGCACTAACAGAATCATTACCATTATCACGAGCTCATACTGTTTACAGAGCCTGGACATGAGTAACTTATTTGAACGACTCGAATTTCAACGGAATTTGAAAGTGTTCAGCTGTAGTTTATGGTAAAAAATTGGGTTTGAACAATGGACTTCAGGAGACAGTCGTAAAATGAGCCATATGAAATGCAAACGAAATGATATGTATGTATGCAAAATTATTAGAACTGCGTTGGATACCACGAATCTTTAAAACTATGTATTTATGATAGCTGCACAACTGCCTTCGCCGGAACGCTCGAAAACTTAAATATAAAAGGGAATCAATAAGTATCGTTCATGTTTCTTTGAACCTATATTTTTATCGTATTCTATAGAACGATGGTGTATCTGTCGAAATATTGCATACTTTCACCCTGCATGAATAAGAGTTGTTCGTGAAAAACCACAAATTTTGAAATCTTTTCAACCCAGAACATATCAACTCTCGAGTTGATTGACACGACCTCTGTCGAACAAGAAGCTTCTGAGACTGTCGACAGTCTCTTGTTGCTGGAAATCTTCTGGCAATTTCAACACCAATCTCGTACTATGTATCCTTAGCTTTAAATATATTCTTACTGGTTTTATTGTGATATGCAATAAAACTAATACTCCGATTCATTTTTTATAAATCTATCGCAAAAAAAATTCGTAGAGAGCTTCAGCGTTAGATATTTTGGTATGGAAGTATGGAACAGTAAGGGTCGGAATTAACAGCATCAGAGCGGATACATAAAGAATCTTTATTACATAGAAATTTTTCAGGATAGAGAAAATGTGGCAACATGTTGAATTGATTTCTAACTTTCAACTGGAAATACCTTAGGCTTAAGGGGCCCACACACGTTCAAAAAAAGCGTCAAAATTTTGCATCAAAATATTGATATCAAATTTTGATACAAAATTTGACTGTGTGTGGGACGTTTTGATGTCAAAAAAAGATTTGAAACAAAACTTTGATGGATCAAATCCGTTTGATATTTTTTGATGAGTCGTCAAATTTTTGACGCGTGTGTGGGCTTTTGTCAAAATTTTGATCATAATTGTTAGTCCGCAGGTGACTGCCGAGGAGACAGAATCGCCATGTCTGGGAAGAAGGAGACCGAAAAAAAATTTTGGTCGAAGTTTTAGGCGTGTATCGAACCTTGTCAGCCTTGTGGAGAATTAAGTCGGAGGATAATAGCAATCGTACCAAGCAAGCCGAGGCCTATGGCGCATCCATCCGAAGGAAGTTATGGAAGTCCTCTGGTTCGTTAAAACGTAAATCGTGGAGGAGGTTGACGTGTCCGTAGGTTTCGCGTTTTAAATTCCGGCCTCTTGACCATTTCCGACATTTAGCAGGAGGTTTATCAGAATCCAATGCGAACACTAGTGCTATGGCCACTGATGCATCCATGTCGAAGATTTTGACGACACTGAATTTTGATGGAAAAAACGCCTAAACGTGTGTGGGCAATTAAGCATCAAAATTTTGTATCAAAATTACGCGTCAAAATTTTGATGCAAAATTTTGACGCTTTTTTTGAACGTGTATGGCCCCCTTCATGGAAAAGAATCTCTGATAAGTGGTCTTCGTTCATGTCATAGAACATTTTTAACTTTTTGAAAAATGATCTGAAACTTCAATTCAGAAGTTACTGTCAGTAATCCTGAATTGTACTTGTACGTCTTACTTGAAATCAATGATCTTGAGTTAATTATTCAACAATTTCCAAAGTTAGTTCTCACATGAAATAGTCGGAAATGACAAAGCTAGGAAACTTAGGAGGCTATTTGGTATTGCTTGAAGAGAAAATATGTATATCTATATAAAATTTTATAATGTTTTCTTTTGGTGTTACTGAAAAAGTGCACTACTATCTTACTTTTTAAAGGTGTTATGATGATTTTTAACTTTATGTTTAAGTGTCTGAACTCTGAAGGGTTTATTTCATGAAAGCATGAAATTCAAAAGAATAGGTGGAAGTAAAAAATATTGTTGAATGCGCGAAAAGTTTAGGAGGCTATGTGTAGAAAGGGTATATGAAAATTAATTAATTATAATGTAAGCAAGGGAAAATTATTCTAGGCTGTCAGTGGATTGTCACTTGAAAATACCGCTTCCGCTCATGTACATTGTGGAAGATGTGATAGCTTACTGGTGAAATGATAGCTTACTGGAACGTTTTAGTTATAAAGGCCATCCTCTTATTTATGAAGCACAAAATCTGGATCAACTTTCTAAAATGTATTACCAAGCTGTTGGAATTTCATAGAACTTTTTTTGAAACAATTCTACATTACGCCAAACTTTGGGCGCGTTTCAAGATAAGTCACGAGTTTATAGGTGCGCTCATTGCTCCTGATATATAACAATGAATTTATAATCGTGAGAAATGACATCAATATGTTCGATTAAGGACTCCAAATGATACTAGCTGCTTTTGATCACAATGCTTCTTTTTCTGAAAGTTTTATCATAAATACATCTTCGATATTGTGGAGAGCCGAAGAATTTCGTATTGCCTTTTAAAACACAACTTGTTACTGGGGAATGTTTACATTCGAAACCTTTGGAGGTATCGTTTACGTAAAAAATCGACTAAGACGCGAAAAATGTTATTTTCTGCAGAGTTCATCTGTTAGACACTACGAAGACGAAAGTAAACGGGAGAATTTAAAAAAGTACATCGATCGTTTCCATAAATTTTAAGACGAATTTGAATGCAGTATAAATTAACACCCATTATTTCTTTACAAGTGCCTTTCATCCCGTAAAGGTTAGGTTATCAGAGATTCGAGGAAAGGTTCTGGCAAAGAGCATTAATACGTCCAAGAAAATCGCCAGTTTCTCACTGCATTATTATGTTTTGCATTATTCTGTTATGGCTGAGAGAAAATGAAATTAAGGACAAGTGTGGAAAGTTTCTAAATCACAAAGCTTTTGGAGGTTTCTAACTTGTCCCCCGCACATGCATCGACTAGGTAATTTCTGATAGGAATATTTTTTCAGCGAATAAAAGGCTACTTGAGTGATGTTTTTGAGGTACCGACTAGTCAATGATGTAAGATAATAGAAATATTTTGAAAATATTAGGATTAGAAATATTTTATATCATCGGGAAATTTTGGAGAATGTCCAACCATTGAGCCTTGTTAAAGTATTACTTCAACAGTGAGACAATCGCAAATGGCAATAAATGAGAAATATCTTAGTCAAAATGTTTTTCAAATAAATTCATATTTCTTACTGTGTTTTTCAAATAATGGATGCTTAAGGCCTAGCATGATTTCACTAAGCCGCTTTCAATAATTTGCTCAAGTGGATCACTAACACAGCTGTCCTACGGAATAAATTGCGATGGAAAATAAAGAAGAAAATTTTATTTCCAGAAATTGCTACGCACATTACAATGCAATTTATTGCATTGTTATACTTGTTCGCACAAAGATCCTAAATGATTAGACTATCCATCATAAGCATTCGATTGCAATATCACGAGTTGAATGAACATTAGAGAAAAAATTATTTCATTGCAACAAGACGTATACATGCTGGTCATAAATGAAAAAGTGCAGCGTTGACAAAAATGACAAAGAATTATTCGCTTATACTCATAAGTTTAGTGATTCCACTATAATAGCCGGTGTTGCTGAAAATATAATGAGCGAAAATAACAATTTTAAGTATAAATATTGTATATTAAAGAAAGCGTAAAATCTTTCTGAATTTGAAACTCTGAAGAAATTCAGAAAAGATGATACAAAATGTTTATCATAGTGGATTTTAAATTGCTGATGTAATTTTAAAGACGTGTTTAACAATTACAGTAAGTTTTTAATATCGATAACAGAGGATACAACATTTGAGAGCAACATATAAAACGTATTTTCTCAGTGCGTTTTAACTTACGAAAATATGAAAAACCTTAACGCTTCACAAACAAACAAAAAAGAATACGTTGAAATGTTGAAAAGATAACGCCTTGAGAAACATAGCATTCACACCGATGCACAGGCCTACACTATTGCACAATAATGACTGAAGTCGTTGAAACCATCGTGAGTTGAAAAAATTATGGTACTTGTAAAACAAAATATCACTGTGCAGTAATTTGACCCCTACCGCATGACTAACTTATGATTGTCATTTGGAGATATGAATGGCATATATGAGGCCCTTCGAATCATGCGATACCAAGCGCCGCTTTTTAAACACGTCAGGAAACGGCATCAAATTTGGTGACTTAGAAACCATCGCTTCTCGGCAACTTATAAAGGTATTTGACATTTTGTAGCTATCTTTCTGAATTAATACCAAACCTCCAAACAAACGAAAGTTTTGGGGATGACAGCGGCAAACTAACTCATTTTTGCTAGATATATTTGGCGCTTAGTACCGCAGGGGCCTCATTTGATTTAAAATTCTTGAAAATGGTTCCCCAACACAACCTCCAAAAGCATGGCACAACATGAGTGCGTTTAAACTAAGAAAACGCTGATATTATGTTCCATAATATGTCCAACATAATATTACATGTGGACAGATGAGATGTATGGTGTATAAATCCGAAAACTTAGTTTATGTTAATATCTATTAATTTAATACATTTTGGGATAAACCTGTGTCCGGTGAGATAAATGGTGTATAAATTCGAAACCCAAGTTTACGTTTATTTTTATTAATTTATATATTTTGGCATAAGCCTGTGACCCGAAATAGGCTAATGGTTAATATCTTGTTGGAATGTTAGTCATTGTACCACTATATTAGTTGACTGTACGCGTTATTGGTGATTTATCAATTTTTCTTTCAGCTGCTGACTTAGCTGCGCTAAGCAATCATGTATCAGGATAAAATTGGCTTGAATATAAACTGTGAAGGATTAAGATTTTTTGTATCACTCTGATCTCATTAAATGACAGGTAGTATCTCATGAATGACGAGAAGAAAAATCGCAAAAAATAGTTATGGAGATGAAAGTCCGTTACCAAACTTGGTGAGTACACGTAATAATTTGACTTTGTATATTTATTAGAGTGAATTAACGTCTATACTCTGTATTTTTTCCACGTGATTTGCATTATTATTCGTATGGAAGTGTGAAAAGTGTCTCCTCTATTCTGGGAATTCCTTGTTAAAAATTAATGATGTAAAATTAACGAAGTGACAGACGTCTCGTGACGTTATGTCCTGGCTATGCTGTGACTTCGGGAAGAGTCGGTGACACTGTAAGATTCGTTCTGGCAGCTATTGCGTTTCTATTAAACAATTCATTTGAATGTGTTTATTCTTTGTATTCTATTTTTATTGCAAATTCTCTTGTTATGTATTTTGTGGTGTTCTCCCCCAGGCTGCAACACGCTTCGAGCAGACTTTGAGCTATCTTTTTCTTGATAGGATAGCCCGAAGCGAGTGCCTGGGGTACAACCGTATTCGGCAGGATATGGACAACACGGGGGTAACACGGTAATTATATTGGTGACTGTTAGGTACACGGAACACGGACCATTACACAGGGCCCTCGGTGACTACTATGAGCACTGTTCGTTACTCGTAAATTATGTAATGATTGGAACACAGCACTAATACGTGATGGTTGAAATACAATACTATTCGAGAAGTACGTGATGATTGAAACACAATCCTATGCGCGAATAGTACTAATACGTGATGATTGAAATACAATACTATTCGAGAAGTACGTAATGATTGAAACACAATCCTATACGAGAATAGTACTAATACGTGATGATTGAAGCACAATCCTATTCCGGAATGACGTATGATCGAAATACAATCCTATGCGAGAATAGCACAAATACGTGATGATTGAAGCACAATCCTATTCGGGAATGACGTAATGATTGAAATACAATCCTATGCGAGAATAGCACAAATACGTGATGATTGAAGCACAATCCTATTCGGGAATGACGTAATGATTGAAACACAATCCTATGCGAGAATAGCGCAAATACGTGATGATTGAAGCACAATCCTATTCGGGAATGACGTAATGATTGAAACACAATCCTATGCGAGAATAGCACAAATACGTGATGATTGAAGCACAATCCTATTCGGGAATGACGTAACGATTGAAACACAATCCTATGCGAGAATAGTACCTATACGTGATGATTGAAATACAATCCTATTCGAAAATGACATAAATTACGTAATGATTGAAACACAGCACTAATAGCGGGTAACGTCCGCGAGGACGCTACTTACGAACGCAGCGGCGAGACGTGATGATTGGTGCTACGTCGTGCGACTGTTACGAACAGGTCAGCTGGTGCTAGCGGGGCGCCGAGATGAGGCTTGTCAGCTGGGTCGGACCCAGCCGCCACGCGGTTCACCGTTGTAGCTGGTAAGTAGATGCGGCGAGGCTAGCCGGCCGGAGCGGGCGAGAGATGTCGTAGAGCGGCTTGGCCGACGACGCCGGCGCGGGGCGTTGCAACGTGACCTTTTTAAGGCTTTGAAACACCTTGAAGCGTCGATAGGCAGGGCCGGTCTCCGGAGCTTGGTGCAGGTACGCGAGAGACAAAGTCGATCTCGGAAGCTAGATGCAGGAACACGAGGCTGGTGCTGGAGATGTGACTTGAACGAGGACGAGGGCTTGAGTGAACGCGGGCCTTGTTGGGGTCGCCTTATGTAGGCCTCGAGTGCGAGCCTTGAGTCCGGGCGTGAGTCCTGATTGGTCGCGAGTTTGTGGGCCTGTGGTGCTGGAGGCAGGAAGCCGTTGTAGCTTACGGGCACCTTTTCTCATAGTCGCGAGGCGGCTTCTCTCAGGTCCCGTGTTTGGTTGCCTAGACGCTTCGGGTCCGGAGGTGCTCTGGAACGGATGCGGTTGTAGTCTGGAGGCAGCTTTTCTCAGGTCTTGTGGAGGTCCGCGGCTTGCCGCTGGGATCACCACAGGTGTCCCTCTCCTGTTTTTTTTTTGTTTTTTTTTTTTTTTTTCTATTACAACACTTAGTACCTCACTGGTGGTCTGCTTTCTCTGCCGTATTTAGTGAATACTGCCTGTTTTGCTGTTTCAGGGATTGCTGTGCCTGTTCCAGGGAACGGAACGCCCTCGTATACTTCGTAGTTTGTTGCTCTCGGTGCCTTAGCCTGTTGTTGAGGTTTATCCTCGATGGTGGGTAGGTACGCTGCTTTGACCCTTTCCGTCGCGATGTTAGCTTTTTTTCCTTGTATATCTACGGTGATGTAGTTTGGTGTCCTTTGGAGCACGGGAAAGGGACCTGCGTAGGGTTTCTGTAAGGGTCTTCTGTGCCCCCCGTGTTTCACGAAGACGTTGGTCGCCTTGTATAGAGCGCTCGGGACATTGGCTTTTTGGGGTCCCTGTTGTCGTGGCAGTATTGGCTGCAGGTTTGTCACTCGTTTTTTTAGGCATTGTAGAAATTCTCTGGCGGGCCGGTCTCCTTTTTCTTTCTCGGGTAGCTCTCCTGCGAGGCGCAATGTTTGTCCGTATACCATTTCGGCGGGGGAGATGTTTGCGTCCGTGTGTGGCGTGGCTCGGATGTTAAGCAGTATGAGGGGTAGTGCGTCTGCCCAGTCTGCGTCAGTGACCGTAGCTTTTAACGCCTCCTTCAATCTTCTGTGCATCCTCTCCACCAGTCCGTTGCTCTGCGGGTGGTACGCTGTCGTTCGCTGTCTCTCAGCGCCCAGCGCCGTCAGCAAGTTTTTCCATAAGTTAGACTCGAACTGGACGCCTTGGTCCGTGATGATTGTTGTTGGAGCGCCGAATGATGCTACCCAGTCTTTTAGGAATGCCCGTGCTGTTGTTTCTGCCGTACAATCGGCCATTGGGGTAGCGGTGCACCATCTGGTGAAGCGGTCAATGCACGTCAGCAGGTACCGTTTGTTTTGTGACACGGGTAGTGGTCCGACGATATCGATGTGTATCGTCTGGAACCGTTCCTTGGGTACCGGCATCTTCCCGGGCGGGCATTTGGTGTGCCTTATTATTTTGCTTGTCTGGCATGGAATGCACTCGCGTGTCCACTTGCCGACGTCTTTGTTGAGTCCGGGCCAGATTACTCGCTGCCTCAAGAGGTTCCTTGTTGCTTGTATGCCGGGATGACTTGCCCCGTGGAAATGCTGAAATACGTTCTTTCTGCAGCTTTCCGGGATGTATGGCCTCCGTAGGCCTGTTGACACGTCGCACCAGAGGGGTGGTTTACCGGTCTGTCTGATTATGGGGCGTAGTTTGAGCGCGCTCTTTGATGCTGGGTGCAGCAGTTCTTCTAATTCTGCGTCTGTGTTTTGTTCGGTCATTATTTTGTCGTAGTTGATCGCAGGTCCTTTAGGTATTATTGTTGACACCAGACGTGATAGCGCGTCTGCGACCGTGTTGTTGTCGCCGCTGATGTGCTTGATTTCGCAGTCGAACTGTGAGAGGTAGGAGAGCTGTCTTGCTACCCGGGGGCTGTTGCCTTCCGTGGCTTTTTGCAGGGCGAAACAGAGCGGTTTATGGTCTGTCCTGATTTCGAAACTTCGGCCTTCCAAGAAATGCTCGAAGTGTTTCACTGCGAGGAATATCGCCAATAGTTCGCGGTCGTAGGTGCTGTATTTACGTTGGGTGTCGTCTAGTTTTTTGGAGAAAAATGCTACGGGGCGCTGTTCTTGCCCGACTTTTTGTTGTAGTACGGCGCCGACTGCGGTTCCTGATGCGTCTGTGATTAAGGTGCTTTTGCCTTCTGGAGCGGGGTGCGCTAGCAAGGTGAGTTGCGAGATCTCGCGTTTTAGGCTAGTGAACGCTGCGTCTAGTTCTGTTGTCCAGTTGATAATTTTCTTTGAGTTTTTGGAGTATCCTTTTGTCAATCCGGTCAGAGCTTGCATCTTTTCTGCTGCGGCTGGGAGGAATCGGTGGTAATAGTTGACTATTCCTAGGAATTGTCGTAGCTTTTTTACTGTTGCTGGTTGGGGAAAACTGCCTATTTCCTCTATTTTCTGAGGGAGTGGTGAGATTCCGCCGGCTGACACTCTGTGTCCGAGAAAGTCTAGCTCGGGCACTCCGAAAATGCACTTGGCGGGGTGCACGCGCAGTCCTTCTTCTTGTAGCCGTTGGAAGAGTTGTCGGAGGTGTTTTTGGTGCTCCTCTGCGTTTGCGGACGCTATCAGTATGTCGTCGATGTATGCCGTTACGAAGTCCATGTCTCTTGTTACCGCGTCGATGTATCGTTGGAACGTTTGGGCTGCGTTCCGCAGCCCGAATGACATCACGGTGTATTCGTACAGCCCAAATGGTGTGGTGATGGCCGTTTTCTGGATGTCCTCGTTTTTGACGGGTATTTGGTGATAGGCTTTGACGAGGTCGATTTTGGAGAAGATTGTTTTGTTATGCAGTTTGTAATGGAAGTCTTGACAGTGTGGTATTGGGTAACGGTCAGGTTTGGTGCTTGCGTTCAGTCGTCTGTAGTCTCCGCAGATTCTCCATGCCCCGGGTTCGGCTGCCTTTGGTACCATGTGCATGGGTGATGCCCAGGCGCTCTTCGACGGCCTGATGATGCCATGTTCCAGCATTTCCTTGAATTCTTGTCGCGCCGCTTCCAATTTTTCCGGAGACAGTCTCCTTGGTCGTGCATATACTGGGGGTCCGGTTGTTTCGATGTGGTGTTCTACGTCGATTTTCTTTTGTGTGTGCCGGATGTGTTGGGAGGTCGGTAATATTCCGGGGTATTCCTCGTACAATGTGTTGAATTCCGGGGCGGTTTGGTGTTCGATCCTGTGCACTCGTTGGCTTCTTGAAACGACACGTTTGCAGGGTACTTTGGTTCCGGAAGCTTGGGCGTTTACCATTCTCCGCGGTCGTCGTTTTCCCGCGAAACTGCAAGGTTGGGTACAGTTTCTTGCTCGGTTACCGAAAGTTTGGTGGTAATAGCAGATTGCTTGGTCCTGCTTGATTCTTGTATTGCTTCTGTTTCCGTACCTAGGTCCTGGGGTTTGGTTTCGCCAATCTTCTGCTTGCTTCTTGTTTTCCTGTGGGCGTAAAGCGTTTGCCAGCATTTTCTTGAGTTCTGCTATTTCCTGTAGGGCTTTGTCAAATTCCGCTCTTGAGACGGTAAGAGATGGTGGGTGTTTGACGGCAGTTACGGCGATGGGTTCACTCATGGCCGTTTGGCAAGCGGTTTGCCTTGCTATGATCTGATCTGCGATTACTCTGTATTCTTCGTCCGTTTTTCCCCTGCCTAGTGCCTCGATCAGCGGTTGTGCTGTGATTGGTAGCTTTGCGAGGTGCATGGAACGGATGACGGACGGTGGTAGGGGTGCTTGCCTGCAGCTGTTCAGTCGTTTCATTTCGAGGAGCAATTCTGATGGCGTATTGTCTCCCATGGTAGTTTTGACGATGGTGTCGTAGTTTGCTTCCTCGTCGTGTCGCACGAAACGGTGCGTTAATGCGGCTTTTAATGCGTCGTATTTGTCGTTTGCCGGTGGGTTCAGGAGTATTTCTTGGATCTCGGATACGATGTGTGTTGGGAGTCCTCCTAGTAACGCTCCGAACTTTGCGCCGTCGTCCAGGTTTGGTATTTGTGCGAGGAACACGTCGCAATGCAGTAACCATCCTTTCACATCTCCGCTGAATGCGGGCAACCGGATATCTTGCCCAGCCATGCCTCCTATTGCCTGCCGAATACCTCTGGGGTCAACCAGTGTGGTGTTCTCCCCCAGGCTGCAACACGCTTCGAGCAGACTTTGAGCTATCTTTTTCTTGATAGGATAGCCCGAAGCGAGTGCCTGGGGTACAACCGTATTCGGCAGGATATGGACAACACGGGGGTAACACGGTAATTATATTGGTGACTGTTAGGTACACGGAACACGGACCATTACACAGGGCCCTCGGTGACTACTATGAGCACTGTTCGTTACTCGTAAATTATGTAATGATTGGAACACAGCACTAATACGTGATGGTTGAAATACAATACTATTCGAGAAGTACGTGATGATTGAAACACAATCCTATGCGCGAATAGTACTAATACGTGATGATTGAAATACAATACTATTCGAGAAGTACGTAATGATTGAAACACAATCCTATACGAGAATAGTACTAATACGTGATGATTGAAGCACAATCCTATTCCGGAATGACGTATGATCGAAATACAATCCTATGCGAGAATAGCACAAATACGTGATGATTGAAGCACAATCCTATTCGGGAATGACGTAATGATTGAAATACAATCCTATGCGAGAATAGCACAAATACGTGATGATTGAAGCACAATCCTATTCGGGAATGACGTAATGATTGAAACACAATCCTATGCGAGAATAGCGCAAATACGTGATGATTGAAGCACAATCCTATTCGGGAATGACGTAATGATTGAAACACAATCCTATGCGAGAATAGCACAAATACGTGATGATTGAAGCACAATCCTATTCGGGAATGACGTAACGATTGAAACACAATCCTATGCGAGAATAGTACCTATACGTGATGATTGAAATACAATCCTATTCGAAAATGACATAAATTACGTAATGATTGAAACACAGCACTAATAGCGGGTAACGTCCGCGAGGACGCTACTTACGAACGCAGCGGCGAGACGTGATGATTGGTGCTACGTCGTGCGACTGTTACGAACAGGTCAGCTGGTGCTAGCGGGGCGCCGAGATGAGGCTTGTCAGCTGGGTCGGACCCAGCCGCCACGCGGTTCACCGTTGTAGCTGGTAAGTAGATGCGGCGAGGCTAGCCGGCCGGAGCGGGCGAGAGATGTCGTAGAGCGGCTTGGCCGACGACGCCGGCGCGGGGCGTTGCAACGTGACCTTTTTAAGGCTTTGAAACACCTTGAAGCGTCGATAGGCAGGGCCGGTCTCCGGAGCTTGGTGCAGGTACGCGAGAGACAAAGTCGATCTCGGAAGCTAGATGCAGGAACACGAGGCTGGTGCTGGAGATGTGACTTGAACGAGGACGAGGGCTTGAGTGAACGCGGGCCTTGTTGGGGTCGCCTTATGTAGGCCTCGAGTGCGAGCCTTGAGTCCGGGCGTGAGTCCTGATTGGTCGCGAGTTTGTGGGCCTGTGGTGCTGGAGGCAGGAAGCCGTTGTAGCTTACGGGCACCTTTTCTCATAGTCGCGAGGCGGCTTCTCTCAGGTCCCGTGTTTGGTTGCCTAGACGCTTCGGGTCCGGAGGTGCTCTGGAACGGATGCGGTTGTAGTCTGGAGGCAGCTTTTCTCAGGTCTTGTGGAGGTCCGCGGCTTGCCGCTGGGATCACCACAATTTGGCTGTTGAATCTTTATATACCAATATACCAGTCAAAGAGGCAGTACCCATTATTTTAGATAAATGTTTACAGAGACCTAAATAGTCTAATAAGGTTTTATCCAAAACAGCAATAAAAAAATTGCTTCAGCTAACACTTTAATAGAAATACAGTGCGCTCACCTCCGTAACAAAGCAGTCTAGACCTCGTTTCACCACACACTTGAGGTTTGGAGCGCGAACGGAGGTGAGATCGTGAACTGGTCCCAAATTTTATTGCCATTACGGCTATTACCATTATTACGATTATTGTTGCTAGCGTTACTACTATTATCATCTTCATCATCGCTTCTGAAAGTGACCCAGTGCTACGTGTGCCTGCGGAAGTAACTATCTGTGCAAACGCACTAGTGCTGAGAAGTTCCGTCGCGGCTGCCATCAAGGCTCTCGGTTGAACAAGAGGACGAACATTTCTGTTCCTCTTGTGCTGTCCTCTCCCTTCTCCTTTAATTTGCACTTGTATTTTCCGTGTTACTTTTTCCATTTGGGTGGCTTAATTATTAATGCTTAAAACTGGCAATTAGTAATTTACCTTTGTCGTCCTCCTTGAGAGGCGACCCCTAATTTACCTTTGTCGTCCTCCTGGAGAGGCGACCCCTAACTTACCTTTGTCGTCCTCCTTGAGAGGCGACCCTTAACTTACCTTTGTCGTCCTCCTTGAGAGGCGACGCTTAACTTACTTTTGTCGTCCTCCTTGAGAGGCGACCCTTAACTTACCCTTGAGAGGCGACCCTTAACTTACCCTTGAGAGGTGACCCTTAACTTACCTTTGTCGTCCTCCTTGAGAGGCGACCATTAACTTAGGTAGTATTAATTACTTTAAGGTATTATTAAGGCCTTCTTTATTATCTTCTGTGTTCTGTTGCTCCACTTGAGCCTTGCACCTATCTTGCCACTAAAAGAGGAGAAACCTCACTGAGGCTAGATTCCTTAGGTGAGTTTCGACCGACCTGTAAATTAAATAGTTTCTGCATCATAGTGACTTAATTACTTCTACTCTCTCTTTATCGCCCTATTATTACTCCTAAGCCTTTTTTTTACAGTATAACTGCACTTCACTGCCAAAGCACCTTCCTTTGTTCCTGCAACTTCGTTCTATGGTCACGTAGCGCAAGCGCTTTGCACCGAACGTCGAACGTTAAGCGGGTAAGAGGGCTTGTGTCAGATTTTTGTGATTATATTCATTGAATGAGCTATTCACCTTCATCCAATTAACTTGGCAAAACCTCTTTCCAACCCTTGCTGGCCGAAGGGCACAACAGCGCGAGAGCGCTTTTCTTCGAATTAACGCAACAATCTGCGCAACCTTAAAACCTACTCTCACTGGAGTGTTGTATCGTGCCTGTGCACGATTTTCTTAGCCTTCGCTCATGTATATTTGTTTGCCTAGCGCAATAAAATTAAAGAACTTAAACCTGTAGTGTGTGTTATTCTCAACTTTGGGACTCGTTCTTCAAGTTTAAAATTAAAATTTAAAAGCAAGTTGAGGGTTTGGCACTGGGATCTCCTTAATACCTCCTTGTGATTGACATTTTCCTAAGTAATTTTGAAGAGAAATTGTTGAAAATATGTTCAAAAAACTTCAAACGAGTGTTTTATCGAAGATATCTTAATGATGCGTTTATCCTTTTCAAAAACAGCCGAAATTCCGACCAGTTCTTTTAATATTTCAGTCAATGTCATAGGAATATCAAATTCACATTTGAACACGAGATGAATAATGAACGATTTATTTTTAGTTGTTGAAGTTACAAAAGCTGAAAACAAATTCTCGACTTCAATGTTTCGAAAATCGCTTTTTGCGGCATAGGGTACGAACTTTTTAGCAAATTCTTTTCAAATATAATATTTCAGGGATATTAACATTAATTCACAGAGCCTTAGAAATTTCATCGTCATGCATATTGATCTATTTTGAAATGAATTATTTACCGAATGATTTCATATGCAGTCCAAATCATTCCGCGAAGAATAATTTCAACAAGAAGTTACGAAACTCTTTGAAAAGAAAGTTCGCTACGAAGCAACGTTCTCTCACTGAGCCGATGTCAAGCTTACGTTTTCAGCTCAGAGAATGTATAAACTATTTTCCCGTACAGAGAAAAATAAAATTTAAGTATTTTCAACTATTACGGGTTCATATCCTGAAATAAATCTATGTGCGTATTTCATAAATGATAAGAAAAACGGGCATATTATGAATGAATCGATACTCCGGATGTGATGTTGCGCACTTCAGTTGTATGTCAATATACCGGTAACCGCTTCGAGCAATTTACATTTATAGCAGTGGGCTTCACTTGTTTGTGAGGTATGCACAACACACAGGAGTCTCCTTTCGCTATGACAATAACCTGACCAGACCATCTAACTCGTTTGAATAAATCCCATACCCTTGAAACGATACATTCCAAAATCTTTCATTCAACCTCAAATTCATCTGATTTCCGCATTTTGGAATCGATGTGCACTTAAAAAGAAACAATCCATCAATAAATAAATACGACTCGGTTTTGAAAATTTCTGTTGATTGCTGAAATTTTCAATAGTTTTGTCTTTTATGTATTAAATGACAATATTTTATTTTCGATTTATTCAAAAGATTTAGAGTTCAAAATTTCTTTTATCAATTTTATTTGTTTTATTTCAGATAACTGAAGATGATTTTGTTATAATCCGAAAAATTTGTTTATATCATGATATTCTTTTGTTCATGCACGCAACTATATCTGAAGAATTAGCAGGTGTTAATAAAAAATTTATTCACGGACATGATCCGTGTATTCCAAGTGGGCAGTTGATTTACTAAGAATACCATCAGTAAATTTTTTTTATGATTACCAAAAAATTATTGAATAGAGTTAAAATATCCTTTTTTTTGTGATATTCGACGTTACCCTGAACAATGGGCGCTAATATTTTCGTTGCACTATTGTTCAATTTATAGACGCAATCACACTGGCGCCGTGCTTTTTAATATTAGTTTTAAATTGGGTGAATTCGAGCGTTAATAAGTTCATTTCGACATACTCGTTTGATTTTTTACGTAATTCCTTCATCTGTTTTTCATTTATTCAGACATTCTCCTTTCGTTGAATAGCACTAGATACCCTGGACGTTTCTTTACGTTGATAACGTTGTCTTCAGTAATCCAGGACTTTTGCTTATTTTTCGTGTAATTAACGTTAATATTCAAGGTTGATTACGTGCAATCATTATCATGTCAGTTAAGCTTAGTATTGCTTTATCAATGTTTGTCATATTATTGACGTGTTGATAAATATTTGAATTAATTCTCACAGAACAGTGCTCATTCTCTCCAAGTTAAATTTAATTACGCAACAAAATTACTGGGTTTCTACCAGTAGCTCGATACGAGTAATAAAGACGTTTTTATTTCATAAAAAACACCGGAAAATTATCTGACGAGTATTCTGACTTGAATATCTTTCTAATCTATCGTGAAAATATTATCGAGCAGTGAAGCAGATTCTGGTCAAACAAGCGTATGCTTAGTGATGATTAGAAGGAGCGATATAAGCTAGAAATATTTATGAAATAGAATATTTGTTCTCAGCTTTCATGTTTTAAAAGATCGTAGGTGCATGAAGTCACCGCTAATTATTACGCCATTGTAAGAAGATTTTATTATATGCGATTTAATACTATGGAGTTTATTTAGATATGATACCACACATTCTTTTGGAGACCTATAAACAGTTCCGATTATAATACGTTCACCGATTTTCATCATTTCCATGAATGACGTATTGATAAGGTTACGATTCATTGTTGCTCTGTCAAAGATTCTTGAAGCCATGTGTTTATCTGTTAGTACTGACGCCTCTGATATTACATAGCAAATGGTGGCTGTATAGTTCTGCATCTGAATCATGTCTTTAGGTGAGTCATATAGGGAACGTCAAATGAACAATTTTGTTCCGTGATAGCACAAGTTTTTCATCAATGTTGGGACAGGGTCACCTACAGTTCCAACGCAACAGGAACAAATAATTGCAACTTGTTCCCATCGATTCATTGAATTTTTGAATATTTATACTTATATTTCACAGTTCTTTTTCATTTATGTTTAGATGCAATGCATTCAAATGATTGAGACTGGGTCAGTATCATCAAATATATCAACATGATCAGCCATTAAAGTGAGGGGAGAGAAAATAATATACAATGAATGAATAAGAAATATTGAAAAAAGATGAAACTGTCACTATTAAAAAGACTAAATTGAGAAGTAAAGAGACAACGCAGAGTTGACCAACCAACAATCAAGTGCAATTTCAGAAAGAATATAGCACTTAGTCTATGAGCGAAAACGCTGGATGTGTAAAAATTGCTAGAAGTATCGCTACATGCAGGGTTGTGGAGTTGAAGGAGTTAATTTTCAACTTTGACTACCCCTAATCAAAACTTGGAGACCCAAGCACCTATTTCACTTTTTCTGAATTGGCGACTCCGGCGTCGACTTCGACTCCACCTTTTCAGAATTTTGGGACTCCAACTCCATTTATTCACACTTTTTGAGATGAATATTTTTCCTTAAAGTTTGCGGGTGTTGCAACCTGTATATATTTTTATACTCTATATTTACAAATGAAATTTAAAGTAGAAACAGTGTGTTAAAAATAAAAATTTACCATTACATGTATTACAGACACGTGCCTTCATAATAGCTACAGATATACGAGTATTACAGACACCGGCCCTCCGAATAGGTATAGTAAGCATTGCCTACTCTGAGAGATATAGATCGCTTTCAACAATTCCTTTATGTAACTAATGATATTCAAAGAAATTATAATAGTTGATTTAAAGGGTTCAACGCATAGATTTTTTAATTTTGATCCGATTTATCTGAAATTTGGCCAGTATATGTATGTTTAAAAATAAAACATATTTTACTCAAGTAACTTTTTCGATTTAGGCCTTAGTTTTTGAAAATAATTCAAAAATTATTTTTAGGTTAATTTTTAGGGATATATCAAAATAATAGAAGTCAGTGAGTTTTTATGCTAGAACAATTTCATGGACAGTTATTGAAACCCTTGTAACATTTCAAACAAACCAATAGATCTGAATTTTCTATTTTCTTTTTGTTTTCTTTGATATGCGATTTTTTATCACTAACTAAATTATACCAAAATTTTTTTTTAAACTGTGCTAAAAACTTAAATGTTTAAATTGGGAAATCGGGATCCATTATTTGTTAGAAAGTTTCTAAGGATTCTAAAACTTTATTTTTTTCCTAGCATAAAAGCTCAGTGACTTCTATTCTCTTGAATGTTGAAAATGAGGAGTTTGAGCATAAGCAAAATAAACAATTTTTTGTTGAAGTGTAATATAATGGACAATTTTTGTACTTGAATGCTGTTTTCATATTTTATTTGATAATGTCCATGCATAATTTCATATTTATACGGTGAATTGTAAATAACAAGTAAAATATGAAATGAAAATAGCATTCATTTTATGATGAACGGTGAATTTTTCTTTTGTGGTCTGATTGTTCTGAAATTTGACCATTATATGGAATTTGAAAAAAAATTTGGTTCATTCATTGAGAAATTAATTTTTTAGTACATTTTTAGGGATATTTCATATGAATAGAAGTCATTGAGTTTTTATGCTGGAACAAATTCATATACAGTTTTAAAATTCTCTTAACATTGAAATAAACTGATAGTTTCAGAATCCTCATTTTCTGTTTTGTTTTCTTTTTATATGTGTTCAAAAATTCATGATTTTTGGTCCCCTACACCACACTTTGGGATGGGGGATCTAATGCTCGTAGCCCCATAAAATTTTAGGGCACAATAGCCCACCCCCTAAGGATCCTTTTTTAACAGAGAAACAAAAATGGCCCATTGGGTCCGCAACCCCTGGGGTGACCCCCTTAATTGCTATGATCGAAATACCAAAATTTTGAAACATTTGTAGATAAAGATGGCGCGATTTGCATTGCCTTTTATTCTCTATATGTCAGAAATTCTCGCACACTACATTCAAAGATGAAAAAACTATGTCAAAACGAACTCAAGTTAAATTGAGATTAAATTCAGTTGAAATTACATAGAGTGCTATATTCAGATAAAAATACTTACATTCAGGTTTACAAGATTTTCGATATCTTTCGATGATTAAAAGAATAAATTCAAATGTCTTTGTTCTATGACCCAAAAAAGTAGGTGCTCAGTCATCCAATGTTGCTTCACAGAGAGACGTCACAAAGTTAGGTTTCATTGCAGTGCACAACTCTTTAGGGTCCATGGGTTAATGGTTAGAGAAACAGCACGGGAACCACGGAAGTGAGTAGCCAGAGACTAAGCCAAGGAAACATGGCAGCGCTCGTGTCAATAGCTGGCCTCTGACCCCACTCTATCACCACCACCATCACACACACCACCACCACCACCCCTGCACCTGTGATGGCTGCCAGATACCGCGATTCTACAGATCATTCTCTATCGAAAATACATGTTTATTTGGATAAGAAGACAAATATACTACGAATTCTACAATAACTCCCGTATTGTGTTCTCTTATTTCCCTTTTATATTCTGTATACAAAGTGTTAACGACAGCCGGATATTAAAAAACACGTCTGGCATTTCAGAAATCTCACCAGCAGCCTCTGAAATTTTGGCCACGAGATCTTCCTCACATTCATCCAAAACGTTTCTGCTTAAACCTTTTAATCGAATATCACTAAAAGGAAATTTCATCATTGTACACTCTCGTACATTAGAAGTGTTTGTAACGTAAATTCAAACTAAATATTGCGAGTAATTGTATCATCAAATTTCATACTTTAAAACAATAAGCTGCTAATATCTCAAAAAAAAGCAAAAGTGTTCTGAAAATTTCATAGAAAAAAACTGTTCATCTGGCTATATACTGCTTGTGAAATTGTGTACCTCTTGTCGTAAAACATCCTGCACAAACTAGCATTATCTACGTACAGTTATCAGCCAGCAGATTGTAATTATATCAACTTAATATATCTGAACACGTCAGTGGTTGGCTTTAATCGCAACCTCATCAAAAACTTAAAAATGAAGAAAATTCCGATTCAATTCATCATTTTTACGAAGAAAACGTTTTTGAGTCCAACTCCATCATCAGTTCACACGAAAAACAAAAGAATTACGTCTGAAATATAAGATCAAAGTAAAATGAATTGTAGGTACTATAAATATATCATGAAAGTAAAAATACAAAGTGTGAGATGGACAAGAACAAAGAATAAAATACAGAAGCACAAAAAGAACACATGTGACACATCAGTATGACTAAAATTAGGCTGGTTCTGACGAGGAATATACCTATTCACTATTTGCAAAGGGTACGAACTGTCCATATTGTTCAAATGAGGGTTTCGCTTGAAGATATGCAAGGACTCTAAATTTCTGAGGTAATATGGGGTTCAAGCTGAGTCAAAAATTTTGAAATCGGCAGGAGGTATAGGAACATTGCTTTATTAACTTAATTATGGAATATTTAAGTAACGACACCTTTTTGAATATAAATATTGTTCACTTTGCTTGAAAACGAACTATTGTGAGACAAAACGAACAACAGTCATGTGCGTGTTCAGTTGATATCTTTTATTCATATTCCCGCAAAAGAATGAAATACTAATGAAATTCTCACTACCTATCATGACGAAAATTACGACAGCAATATATAATTCTACAATTCGTAATATTTTTGTCTTCTTATCCAAATAAACATGTAGTTTCGATAGAGAATGATCTGAAGAATGGCTGTATCTTGCAGCCATCACAGGTACAGGGGTAGTGGTGGTGGTGTGTGTGATAGAGTGGGGGCAGAGGCCAGCTATTGACACGAGTTCTGTCGGGCACCTCTTCGTCGATTCTGTTTCGGTCGGCTATGGTGATGTTTTGGGAGTTGCGGTGCTCTCGTTGACGTCATACTGCTTCACTGTCGGAGTTGTTGTAGTCATTTTAAGCGGCTTAGGCTGTTGACTGAGTGATTTTTCTCGTGAGAATTTTGGTGGTTTTTGCGTTCGTTTTGTGAACGGTTCAGATGAATTCCGCTTATTGGGGGTTTAGTTTTCATGCGGCGCTGTAGTGAGGGATGTTATTTCTCCAGATAAAGCTGCTTTCTGAATACATTGTGAAGTTGTATTGGATGAATGAACAGAGGTGAGTATAATTCAAAATTTTGTTCACTGAGTAGATGTTATGAGTGGGTATAACGATCGTCTTGGGTAGAAAGGTAATCGTTTACGCATGAGTGAGAGCTAGCTTCTCATTTAGACTTTAAAACACCCTCAAACATCGCCATGAGAAAACATCACCTAAAAACATCACGAAACACATAAGAAGATAGGGTTGCCCTTTAATGCTGGAGGAAGGAGGCGAGGAACAGGGAGTGTTAGTCGGCCGTGAACAATGACGGCAATGATGTTCAGATTTCTGCAGGATGCCAGATTTTACTCACTCAGTTTCTCAACGTTTCATAATTACAAAATTTGTATTCCTCTTTCACTTTTTACGTCGTCATTCCACCAAAGTTAACAGGTGGGTCTCTATTCCATCAAAAGAAAAGTTAATTTTGTTTATTCAGAGGAAGTTGAAAAATTGGTGATTAACTTTCAACAAGAAAGATAGCCATCATTGAAATATTCGCGGATGAGGGATTGCGTTGCTCGTTCACATTTGCAAACAAAAAAGACCGCCTTTTAATGCCAGACGAAGAGAAGCCGCTCTTAAGAAAGTGGGGGAGGGGTAGAGGAAAAGAGAAGGTAAGGTAGACAGAGACGGGGGGATTAGGAGCAGGATGCTTGCGGTGATCCAGTTTCGCGTCTCTCGCTCGTGTGCTAGTGAAGAAAAATAAAATACAATTTTTCCGTGTGAAGATTGCTATGGTGAGCTATCCAAGAGACGTCATATTGCTGAAAATTCCCCTCACATTGTGGAATTATGTTCTAGCAGTGAACACAGATTTAAGTTAGCTACTATTACAGCATGGCAATTTTTCCAAGGAGAAGGTAGGCTGGGGGGGGGGGGGGGGGGATGATGAAGGGGTGCGGGCGCAGACATGGCGTTGCTGGGCCCTCATAGAGGTCAATTATTTCAGGGCTTACATTTTATTCATTCAGTTAACGACGTTCGACAATTACCGAATTTATTTTCCCTAAATCACTTTTTACGTCACTGTTTCACCAAAATTTATCAATAAAAGGACAGAGTTACATACTGGTAAAGTAATTTGAACATAATGTTGTGGATTAAAGGTCAAAATAATATTGAGCGTCACATACGTTCAACATTATTTTTTCCTCAATAACAGATGAAAATTAAAAAAAAATTATCAATGTGTTTTATGTTTGTCTTCACAAAATTTAAATTTTCTACTGCATCCGGTCTTTTTTGTTTCCACGCTTGTATTCGAGGTACGTTTTTCTATTTCACTTGAGTGTGGCGTGACAAGGGGATGCGGGAGAGGGAGGAGGGGGGAGGTGTTGCGGTTGACCAGCGAGGGAGTCTACACCGAGGGCTGCTACACAGACTTCGAGTGGAAACAAAGTTCACAGAAAGCACCAATCTGTTTTTGCACGATAAAATTGATCACAACGGAAATGTATTTGATGACTGTTTTCCACTTTCACGATTCAATGAGGTAGAAAGCACATTCACAGATACTCAGTTCGAGTTTGGGGTTTTAGGGAAGTTTCGTTCCCTTACAGGCTTACATTCTGAAATGTTTGACGCAGCGTTTAGACGGAGCGTCTGTTCCCCTCCGCACCCTCCGAGAGACGAGAGACGCACCCTCTGTTCCCCTCCGCTCTCTTTTATATGGTCCACATCCATGGTTTAGTTCGATGAGTTTTTGGCCTTGACATTTGGCATCGAATTTTTCAATGAATCTAAATTAAATGGGCTGTTGATTGAAAGTAACGTCGAGAAATATTATTTCGTATGTTAGAACAGAATAAAGTTAGGTGTTTCGATAACGCGCGAGTGGGAAATGTAGCGTAGCCCTGTGCTGTCTGTGAGTGCTCAGTAATTTTCGCACATACGAATTTTCCTTAAGAATGTTTTAATCCTTCTGTTGAGAGGAATATGAAGTCGCTAGGTGCATTATTTCGAAAGTTACTTCTGGGTTACTTACAACGGCGCACGAGTAGGAGTTAGGTACTCTCAGAAATTTCAGTAATGTACAGAAGACCGTTTCGTTTCTACACAAACCATCTGGGTTGTGGCCTGCCGGTTGACTTCCTTTCGTCAACCACGCGGGCCCACAAGTAGCTGTACTCAAATGTCTCCTTTGTACTAGACATTAGAAACAATCTACTGCTGTACCACCTGTAAATGAATAATATTGTTGTTTGTGTACAGTTTTATGCTTTCATACTATTGATCATTCTTAAAATTTTATAGAACTGATGATGGAACTGGTTTCCGAAACGTTTTCGTTTTTTTTTAAATGAATAACTTGATCAGCATTTTCCTCGCTTCTGAAATTTTAGTGAATTTGCGATTTAAATAAAGAAAAAACCTGTATAGATATCGTCCGCTCAACATGTAATTATCGACATAGATGGAAATTTCAGGTGAAATTCGAGAGGGCTGGAATTTTAAAGAGGCTAAAAAATTTTTAATGATCTTTGGGTGTATTGTAATGAAACAATTATAAATGTTTGCTCTATATATTTTGACACACAAAATTTTTCTGCTTAGCAAGGACTAAAGCCATAGTACAACGAATATGGTTGCACTACATATCCAGAATACTTTTTCGAAAGCAATATCAGTCTTGAAAGGTCCGCTCATGAATCTTTTTTGTTGTCCTTAGGAGAATTTTCCACTTCCTTTAGCAGTATTCTATGAGGCAGCGGAAGTAGGCAGCAAGCTGCGGAGGAGGAAGTGATCGAAATGAGTAATTTAATTATGACGAATTATTTGACGCACCACCTAACATATTTGCCTAAAGAATTATTTCTAAAATTTCACGTTGTAGATACTTAGCGAGAGAGGCAATAACTGTATTACAAAAGTTAAAAAAGGTATACGCATTATTAGAGCGTGCTTCATGATAAAATAATGCCATGTTTGTAATCCAACTGAATACATTTCAGTGAGTTAAGATACTACTCCAAATGATATCTCAACCTGCCGTATGATTATTACTAAAAATTGAAGCCCACATTAATGGCTAGCTTAAATGTTGAAATTGAAATAAAAGAACACAGCTCATTCAAGTTACCCAAACATCATGTAAAGATTGGGAAGAATCCTCACTTGGTAAGATTGCTGAAGCGTGCTGTCGCAGTTGGCCAAAGCTTCCTGGAATGCAGCCTTGTCGGTGGCAGCATTTTCTGCATAATTCGTAATGCGCCGTTTTACCTCCTCACGATCTAGTTCACCTCCGCTGAACTGAACGCAGAATCGTAGAAGAACGATATGTGAGAAGTAGTGAAGTTGAGTGTTAATTACGAAGCTCCAATTCATTACTCCGACAGGAATTGAAAATACAATAAGTAAGGTTTAGCACACAGCATATTCACCTTATTGAATCGAATTCACACAATTAGTGTCTGCAGAAAATAATTTGAAAATCATTGGACAGATCATTTAATATAATTCAACTAACCACTGCGAAGGAGGAGAAAAGTGGAGCATTGGGAGCGATGAAAAATATATATGTATCTACTCATGCAGTGGATACCTGCCCAGACCTGTCGTTGCACAGTTTCTCGCTAGATCTTCCAAGCAATATATAATAAACGTGCATGAAGTTCCAGTAAAAAAATTTCAATAGCCATTCAGGCAACTTGCCGAAAATACGAGAATACATCCGAGTGATAGGAATAAAGTTTGCTTTTGTATTTAAAAAGTTTGGCTTTCTAATCAGAGTTTTAGCGTATTCATTACGATGTTGTGGCAGGTAGTAATGCCTGAAATTTTGAAAAGAAATCTTGTTCGATGCACTTGCCGACAGCTCAAAGGATTGTAGTTGATTGTAAAGTGTTGGAGGGAAGTGAACGCTTTATGTATATATTAAAAAATGTCGATTTGAAAGAGAGCAAGCAAGAGAGTTATCAAGTGTATTAGAAATCAAGTGTATTAGAAAGCTGTACCCATCAGTTGTGACAGAAAATTTTGAACTGTTAGAGGTGCTAAAATTTTGTGATGAGACCTAAGAGGTTTAATTAACGAGTGACTAAGCGAACGCTACCGACAGATGGATGTGGAGTCATAGGGGTGCCATGTGTTGTTATACAGGCAGAATGAACGTAACAGGAAAAATATCCGATCAGTTTTGAGTATGGAATAATATGTTTCAGACAGAGCTAGCGTCTCAAGAGTGAAGTTTCACCGGTGGAAGAGGAAGGAATTTGCACCGATTCTATAAACATCCTCTAACCCTCTCTATTGATAGCATTGCTGAGTTGTCTAGAAGAGCTAAATCGATCGGGGTTTTGACAACGGAGAAAGAAATTACAATTTAGATTAGTTTGATGTCTAGGGTAGGATGCTGTGTTACATGGTGAGACTTCCGTTTCCAATAACATTCAGGAAACCCAAATATAGGATAGGAATATTCCTTTTTATTTGATGACGACCTACTCAATGGCATTCATTTGGTAGCATGCATTCAACATTTTATATTAACAAACCCAATTAAGGTCATCTAATGATTAGCTCATCCATTTACTGACAAGTCAACGTTAATCCTCAACTCACACAATTCAATTAATTGAACGAATGTGTTTTCACGCTGTCGGAAAATGTCATCTAACTAACAAAACTCCTTAAATTGAGTTAAGTTCTTGAATTGAAAATGAATTAACAACTGAATCAGCAAAACATGTCCTGCGTTAGATAAATTTGAAATTCATTTCAGAATCTGGTTACTTTATGCATTGAATTTTTGATAAATTTAACCAATTTAAGTGCTTCTCTCTTTGATCAGTTTCAAAATTTACACTTGAAATCTCAGTGAGAACATATTTCGAAATAAAATGAGCACACCATAAGTGCAGGGCAAAATGAAACTTTCTTGTTTGGTTCTGGATTACTGAGCATTCAGGCTCAGACAATTTGTTCGAAATATGTAGTGTATTGTTGTTATGAAATAAAAAGCCACTTTTTTCGCAGTGTTAGGTCCTCTATTTTAATCCAAAACAAAGAGAACCAGCATGTAATTTCACGTTACAGTGACGAGTCCGCCAATACATTCCATCTTCAATTAACGTTTCCGCATAATTTGTCAGCTTCATTTCGAGGAGTGTGAAACATTAGTGCTATAATGCGGTACAAATCTTGTATGAATAAATACGTCCAGAAACTATTGAATTGTGATGGTAATTCTGTTCCGATGATTCAGGGGATCTACACTACCCTGGAATTGACCTTCCTGTCCATAAGTCACTGAACGCATTTCTATCGCACCTAGGGGAACGAAAATACATACAGATATGTAAAATTGAATTCCAAACACATTTGCTTCCATAAAATCTTTCAATTTTTGCAAAAAAAAGGTAATTTTTGAACACAAGAAAAAAATTCGCAGAACAATTTTCAACAAAGAAGCGTGATTTTGGTCTCATTTGAAGCAAAAGGACTGTACGAACGTCGTAACGTAGGCTTTTTTTAATTTCGAATTAGAAAAAAATTATGGTTACATATGGGTTCCGCCATAGAAAATAGTTAATTTATGAACTCAAAAAAAGGCGCCGAACTTTTCTGACTCTACAATTTTCAACGTAGAAGCTTGATTTTGGTCTCATTCGATGGGGTTCGATGGTGTGAACAGCGTAACGAAGCGAAACTCTATTTGAATTCCAAGATAAATTTTTATTGGAATATAACTTTTTTTATTTTTTATATTTTTACATGTTGGACATATATAACCATAAATTTTTCCTAATTTGAATTTGAAAATATTCTACGTTACAACGTTTGTACAGTCCTTCCGTTTCCAATGAGACCAAAATCACGCTTCTACGTTGAAAATTGTAGAGTGAGATAAGTTTTGGGCAATTTTTTTTATTTAATTTTTTTCGTACAATAATTTTTTTTTGCGAAAATCGAAAATCTTTTTTGAAGCAAATGTGTTCGGAATTCAATTTTACGTATCTGTATGCATTTCGTTTCCCTAGGTCCAAAAGAAATGGGAAAAAATACATTTGTAAAAATTTTTGGATCGGGTTAAGCCCAGGGTAGTAGATCCCCTCCAAGCATGAAATTTCAAAATTTGAAGCAAACAATTTTTAGTGCAATAGTTGTTTCCCGTTCATGGTGGTATTTTATGAACGATCTACTCATGTTTATTCTGAACGACTAACCGTACAGCTATATGAATTGTATCAGGATTTTTTCTAACTCTCATTTCGTAGAGAGTTGTCATAGTTTTGTCCTTCGATTGAAAAAATTATTGTAACACATATTAGAAAAATTTATGTAAGCATCGCTGCTTGCTTTTGGTTATGCTGTTTTTTCTGCTTGGACGTTTCCTAATTCTTCCGAGTTTAATTCAACAAGGAACTTCCCTTAATAATTTAAATCTAATTAGATAACCAGAGCTCTCCCATTTAATGCAACATTGTGAACGTTAAGGTTATAATGAGCTCTGTGATCACAGAACCGAACCATGTAAGTCGCAAGTGCTTTTCGTACTGCAATTGATAAGTAGATATTTATATAAACATCAGTGTTTTCAGTAGCGCAGACAGAGGAGGGGCCACGGGAGCCATGGCTCCCTCCAAAATGTTGAGATGGGGGCCACTTTCAGTTGCCGTTTTTTATAAAAGAACAAAAATTGCAGATAATTAATGTCGTGTTCTAGTAAATACGAAAACAATGTAAATCACCATCCCTGAGCGTTTCCCCCAGCACTGGTGAATGATTTCGGCCCTTTTATCATCATCAGTACCTGCAACATCGAGATCATATAAGGTAAGAATGAATTTTTATTGCATTCACCATAATTATTATCCTGGCACAAGCATTACAGAGACTTACAGCAAAACTTTAGAAAGAGACTTCCAAATGATGCAGCGTAGAGAGGACACGTTCTACCAGCGGCCAAATAATTTTATCGGGTAGCTGCTAATTTCAGTTGTTATTCGGCTGAAATAGCTTTCTATTAAAATAAAACGAGGTATCTCCCTATGCCCGTTTGAAGTTACAACATCTAAGTATGAACAACAGGTATCCTTTAAAAATGATCCACACTTTAACTTCTACATGAAATTGACTGATGACCAAATTCTTTACCAAAATATGACAGTTGTTCACTGAACGCAGGAGCTATAAATTTCTTATCAGGCTTTCTAATTTCATCGTTTGTCAATTGCCAGCATGTGGAGGAAGTTTGTTTTAGTAAACATAGTTAACCCTGAAGGAATCACTTCTAGT
Organism: Morinoia aosen; assembly: GCA_030386875.1. NCBI lineage: Eukaryota > Metazoa > Arthropoda > Malacostraca > Amphipoda > Talitridae > Morinoia > Morinoia aosen. The sequence continues at coordinate 22,695,241 of CM059573.1, read as the reverse complement.
ATTCTTCAAAATACATTTCAATCTTAAACTATTACCAGGGGGATGTAAATGGTTTTTGTGTACTCATAAAAAAATGTACAATACTGATACCACGGCGTTGTATCAGCAAACTTCTTAATTTCATTCAAAATTAAAAAGTTTGAAAAAACAAAATTTCGTGTATATGCACATCCTCAGCAAAAACAGCGATAAAAATGCCCTCTGATAAGTTGACACGCGAAGCGAACAACGTCACCAGAAAAGAAAATGCAAAATCCTAAAACACCTCTAAATACAATATCAACATAATATAAAAATCACGCAGACTGAACTTGCACTTAAACAACAATAATAAGCTTTCTATACGCCTGTTTGCACATCATCAATTGAATAGAAACACAAACAATATGAAAGCTTTCCTCACAAAGAGTTTTTCACGAACTAAATTCAGGGTAAACCGACTAACGTACTGTAAAATTAAAAAAAAAATGCGATCATTTTCCCTAATCAATGTGCTTCTCCGTCATAGGCGATCCGAACTCATGAACAGGCGCCTTAGCCATCTATCGCTCTTTTCTTCGTTATTACCCACACTTGATAACTAGACGGCGATACGTACGGCTAAGAACTAGAATTAAATGTTAGCAAGTTGAATTTTGGTGGGTGTAATTAAAATTTCATAAACATAGATTGTTCGTTGATGGATAATGTGGGTTGGTCCTTATTCGGATGCCACCCTTTTGATAATGTCCCTGTCTTAGGGGTACCTTAGAATAGTCGGTTGATCGATAAAAAGCCGTATTTTCTGAGGCTGGTTATTCCGTTGGAATCTTCCTGGTATCCAGGGATAAAAGAGAAGTCAGATTTGCTGACTGATAAAGTTGTAGTTTCTGATATTGGTTATTCCGTTGGAATCTTCCTGGTATTCAGGGATAGAAGAGAAAGTCAGATTTGCTGACCTTTACTTATTAGGTTGAGGTCGTAAACAGTTTTCCCGCTGCTGCGATAAACTTCCAATATTTTTCAGAATTTCTGTTGGCTGCGTGGCTAAGTAGCGAAATTTTTAAAATATAAGTCAAGCAAAAATAAATTGAGCTAACTTGCTTACGAAACTTTGAAAATCGTGACAGAAGTCCGCTTCGCGTGCATCTGTAATACGTGAGCTTAGTTTATTCGAGTGAAGAATTATTTTCCCTCCGTATTACAGAGGCACCAGTCGACCTATCTTGGCGATGGCTCAATATTCGTACATACTATAAGCGGGTTTAGTTTTTAAATCCTGGTAAGTTAATGGCTATTATTAAACCGCAGCGACAACTATATATCGCGTGAATTTCGGTAATTTTAATTTTCATTCCTCCTTCGCTATGCTTTATTTTACTTATCTATCTTCCTAATTTACTGTTCCTATGCCCAAGGCATAATGTGTGTGAAACACACTTCGGGCACAAATTTCGAATTTTCACTCTTGGAGATCGCCTCTGTCGTGGCTAGAGTGTTATTTACAAGAATAACCTTATTTTAGTTTAGTTGTTATTATGTTTCGTTGATTACGATAAAATAAATAACAATTCTGAGTGTTAACTTTCACTTCAGTGTCAATTTTTCTTGGTGTTTCATGAAGTTGATGAAATCAATTTTCATCGATTCAAAGGCTAGGTACGTGACCTGAGGTCCTGTATATTTAATTGCATCATACTTCGATACCCTACGTTGTTCAATATTTTTGTTTACTCGAAGGATAACACCAGAGGAGCAACGAGATCAATTGTGTAATGAGCGGTGGTTCAATTTTCACATGTCAGCATAGGTACCCTTGAAATTAGTCGACGTATTCGACAAAATATCATAAAATTTCGATAAAATATCACAAGCACAAGTAGAGTCTCTCCTTTGTTTCGGTTTATCGACTTCTGATTCGATGCAAGTCTCTTGGGTGAAAAAATTGAGTTGAGCACCATGAGCATGAGACTACGTGGGAACGACGTCCCGTACGTTGTTAAGTTCCAGGATAGCTGGCATTTGTGTGGAGTTCAAAATATCAGTTTAAATGTTTCTTAATTTCACATACGTATAAATGATTGAGCTAGAAATAATGTGGAAAAAACTTTGTGTTAAAATAGGTTGTTTGAGGGTTCGCTCATCATCCGGTTAGGAAGCAATAAATTAAAACCTAATAAAACCAGAGCGCACTACCAGTGGACAAATCGAAAGAACTAAGATGGCGATTTAAAATAGGTTCAGCCCTAAGAATGAAAAATTCGCAAGTAACTGAATGGTTAGCAAAATTTGCCTTATCAAAGGAACCCTTGTATAGCTGATGGATTTTTAGTAGTGATTAACTTACAAACTTTGTGTTGCTGCAGCCATCAAATTTTAATTTTTACTGTTAAAGATAACGTTGCCAAGTGCAACTGTCTCGTTTACATTTAATATTAACAGAATTTCGTGTTTAACTAGGTTGAATTCAGCCCTGAAAATTTCTATACAACCCTTTTATTTTTCATAACGTTCTCTTTATTGTGTTTCCGGATGATGTTTTGATTGATGTGTTTTTGACTAGTTTTGTCAAAATTTTCAAATCTGTCAGGTAAGAATATTAAGATATAATTTCCATAATTTTCGAGAAACAACTGATAACATGTTTTTAGTTTTATCGTTTTCATTGAAAATTTAAGAAATTTTAGTGGACATTATCAGAAGTAGGAAAAATTAGTATTAAACTTAATTACGAGTTCTCAAGTTGAGATGCTGACTTAAGTTTTATTATTAACTTTATTCTACTTCAGTTATTTTTTGAGTTATTTTAAAAACCATGGTTGTAAAAGCGACTCCGAAGACAGGGCAAATTCCTAATCAGCAAACGTGGTTATAATTATGAAAATAGAAATTAAAGTTCTCTTTTCACAGATCGTAACGCGAGAAATCTTCAATATCGTGGTAAAAAATTAAATAAATAAATTAAATTTTTTTATAAATCTCATAAATTTTTTGCTGAACTTTCGTCCAATACTTTTTACCATATATGATGATTGTGCATATTAGTGTCAATGATCAAATGAAATATGTCTGTTTAATTGTATTTTACATGTATATAAGTGATGGAATTTTTCGAACAATAAATTTCATGGGTATTAAATACGTTTTTATCTATCTAGTTCGGAAAAATTTAGAAGATTACCTTCTAAGTATTCGAAGCCTTGAACAACATTCATGACGAAATTGTCATCGCTTCAGCGAGAGAACGTATTTTCATTCAAGTTTTCACTTGAGACATTTTAACTACGAGTATAGTGAAGTTACAATATGATAAACATAAATTTTTAACTACGAGTATAGTGAAGTTACAATATGATAAACATAAATTTGAAGTTCAGTGCTTCATCTCCGTTAAACACCGTAAAACAACGGTATCGCGACAGTGTTTTTCCATTAATGTATTCTGTTTTATTTTGTCAAGATGCATTCAGTAATTCTTTTGTTATTTGAATGAAAGAATTTGAAGCCAATACTCCACTGCAACGCGCGCCTTTGGTGGAAAATACTCACGAGAGTTCGACTTCACAGCCATAATACGAAATAAGCTCGTTTTTTCAAACCTGTGAAACCCTCTGCGACGGCTTCAATTTCGGGCATTTCGAGGCATTCTTCAACATCTTTATCCGTCATGCGGTCCATGGGAGGATACAATGTATTTTTACATTGGAGTCTGAAAACGAACAAAACAAACATTAACATTGGTGAAATTAGAACGAACTTGCGTTCAAGCTACATTAATATTCCTTCCGTCACAGGTTGCGATTAACCGATGAAATATGGACGCGATTATTTGGCATCAAAGGCAGTTAACTTAATATATATGGGATTCAGAATCAGATTCCCAAGCCCCGATGGAACAACACCAGGCATCACGAGGCTTCATTGAACAATGACATGGTTGAGCGAAAAAAGTACATAAGTAGTTTGGTCTAGGAACTGCGGTTTTGAATGCGAAGTGCCCTAATGACTTCATCGCCTGAATTGATAGCGATTGCTACAGTAACCATATTGTTTGATTGTCTCGGTATTGACCAGCTCCAATAAAGTAATCCTAATACAGTGAGGCATCCTTCATCTAAGCTGAACTGCTCAGTTCCGTAAGAATTAGCCAAAGCAAGATGAAAAATATGTACTTGAAAGTTAAAAAAAATGAATTGCTTAAAATTTCTCACGAAATTCTATCGGAAATTTTCTCTACATATGCTAAAATATACAATGACGTAGACCAATGAGCGGAAAAATCTGGAAACAACTATTTCAACAAATTATTCTATAAATAATTTGCAAAGAAGTATACGAACGCATTCAAGAAAAGTTTCAAGTCCGCAGCTTCTACGAATTTGTGCAACTTTATACTCAGGAAACTCCGCTGGCACGCTACGTAGTCTTTTTTTGCAGTTATTTTGTATTTTGAGGGAGTTTCACACCAGACGCTTATCTAATAGTAAGATACAGAAGAAAAGGCAACCGTTTTCAAATGTAAAAATCGTATTATTTTGTGCACAATGCAAAAAGGAGCACCACAAAATATTGCTGCAAACCAAATCGTCCCTATATAAGTGCTATTGTTTATATTTCGAAAAAAATGAAAGAAGATATGAATTAGAACAATTTATAGAAATTGCGTGCACTTTGAAAGATTTTAACATTCACGAAACATGTTTCGTTAAGGTGAAAATTATCGATTTGGTATGTGAAGCGAATTTCTAAAAGACCACCGTGAAGCGGCAGTATAGCTCAAACCACGATCTTTTTGCCAGAGTCAATTACGGAAAGAAGGTTGACAAATAAATCAGCATGAAATTTGGAACATGATTCTGACTTTTTTAATCGAATATTGTCGTCAGAAGAAAAATGCTTTATAGCCACAACAATGTCATTCATCAAAAGATAAAAGGTGGAACAGCCTGCAGAGAAAACACCATCCAAACTGTGAAACATGGCGGAATGAGCGAAGAGGTGAAGGAATACTTTGTATTCAACAGTACATGATAATTGGATATGATTTAGGAAAATATGCAACACCAAAAATCATAACGTTGCGTAGACAATTTGTAAAAATCTGCTAAGAAACTGAATCATGGATCTAAATGGCTGTCATGAATAATTAGGGTTAATTTCAGATTAATTGCGACTAAGGGACAATGTAACCTGTCCCGCGGCGGGATAGATCACATAATCAAATTCACGGCGTGTATTATATATAAGAGCCCATTTGTTGGCGTTAATCTTGTCGAAACGTAAGTAAAAACTGCTGTACGGTTACTTCCTAGCTTACCTCATTTGATGGCATTATTGCTCTATCAGCCACAGATCATATTTCGAATATTCAGAATGAAACTAGCACATGACTGACGAGATATAAAATGGGAAATGAAATTTATTTGCACGTTCAATCTTGTAGTGATTGCTAAATTGCTGATTAGCATTATACTCGTTAAATGCATGCTGAAATTTTAATCCATAACCTCCTGGCATTACTCCACTTGCTTTTCATTGTAAAAACATCTCAGTCAAATTAGAAATTCCAGCAGAATATTTCTTTTCGTTGCATTGGTGTGACGCAAATGTTTGTACAATCATTTAAGTTGAAATTTACGCGCACTAGTTAGAAAAATGAAGCCTCATAAGGTAGCAAATGAGATAAGATAGATAGTTTTGACATGTCAGAATATGAGATAGATGTTTCCTATAATGAACATTATTATATTTACATTATTTCCATGTCGGATGTACTTTAGAATTAAGAGGAAAGCCGAAACGTCCCATAAGTTTTTCAATCAGTAATCAATTATTACTTTATACGAGTAGCAACAGCTTCTCGTCAAACTAATTAGCAATAATCGAAAGCACAAAATTTTGGAGTTTCGGGAATGCAAGACTATAATATATATGTATAGTGACAAGACGTTGAGAAGCCTAAAGCAAAAAAAAAACGATATTGTGTAATTGGCATGTTATGTGTTAATTAGATTCCTAATAATTTGATTTATTCACTGTGATGCTGTTCATCATAGTATGATACGTAAAGCCTCAGGCGTGTCTTATAATCTAGAATTTCATTTCTGTTACGAGCTTTCGAACTTCGCTTCAACAAAAGCTACCTGAAGTGATAATTTAAAATTCAGTTTTGAATACAATTAATTTCCTTAAAAATACAAATGCTCTCTTGCACATCGTTTTTAATAATACTGCCTTTGTACAGTTAACGCAATACACAAAAAAAAGTCATTCCGAAGTAGGGACAGAAGATATAATCATTAATGCGCAGAAAATGACTTTGCAACTGCGAATAGTTTTAGCTCCTGTTTTTAATTTTGAAATTCATAAAAAATGTTATTAACATATTACAACTGCCCTAATAATGATACGTGTTCTCAAAAAAACATTTGAACATAATGCGATGAAGACTCTCCGTATAATCTTGTAGAGCAATTCAACCATAAAAGTACTCTACTGTGTTAGTAGCTTTATATAAGAGGGAAACGGGTTAATCTACTCTGGGAGTAGAAATCAAAACCTACTACTGGCCAACTCATACACCTCAGCACTCACACAGATTTGTCCTCTTCCCCAGCTGCGGCAGATGTCAACAACAGGATGAAAAACGCCAAAGCCATCGCAGTTTCCTGAAAAAGTGAAATCATTGTTATCTACGTATTTACGGAGATATTACAAAATCAGATTTTCGAAGTAAAATGCAGTTTTAGGCGACATTTTTTACTCTTAGCTACGGCATTAAGTATAGTTTCAACACATTCGATGCTAGCGAAACAAGATATTTTATGACTTAGAACTTATAAATTTACCATTGTTTAAGAAGAGGAATCTACGTTTAGACGAAGTAATGGGTAGTTGCGCACAACGTACTAAAACAGAGAATTCTGAGCCAGCTGATAACCATGAGGTGTCTTATATAGCCACATAATCGAGTGGAACACCTGAGCCAATGAAAAAGAAGAACAGTCTGAGAGTCAGCAGCTTCCCTCCGCTTCATGTAACGCTTAGGAAAAAACATTCTAAAAAATAAAAACTATCGTGGTACATGTTCTCTTGCGAGGATAATTTTTCAGGTTTTGAATCCCTCATTTTTGGTATTATTTAAGTGAAGTAAAACTAGATGCTTCGTGAAGGAGCAAGCTGGAGCACAAGTGTTTGTCATTCAAATGACAAACAACAATGACATAATAATATGCGGTGACTTCAACTATGATTTGCTGAAACATGAAAGCTATGAACCAATCTCTAATTTCTTAAATGCATTTCATTCTAAATCTTTCCTTCCGATCATCACAAAGCCCACACGAATAACCTCAGAATGTGCTACGCTGCTTGACAATATCTTTATGACAGACCCAAGTGATTTTCTTGCTAGAATAATTACTTCTGACTTATCAGATCATTTTCCAGTTTTTCTTATTGAGAAAAATGTCTATCTTGCGTGCACCAAAGCACGGGCTGAAACTTACTCATATCGTAAAATAAACGAATCAAATTTAGAAGAAATGCGCACCGTTCTAGAAGATGAAATGCCAACATTGCACATCACCCAACAAAACAATAATGCAAGGAGCATTGATGAATCAGTAGTAAAGTTGACTGAAACTATGATGAACGCATACAATCAGTGTTGCCCAATTGTAACTCGTACAGTTACCCCGAAAAATAAACAAAAGCCCTGGATTACCAGAGACATCGTGATAAATATAAAGAAACGCCAAGCGTACCTAGCCCTCCTTTGCGAAGGGCGAATATCTAGAGAAACATACAACCGATTCAGAAACTATGTGACAAACCAGATAAGAACATCAAAAAAGAGCTACTATACCCTCAAGTTTACTCAATTCAAAGCTGACGTTAAAAAGACTTGGCGCCTCCTTAACTCTTGTTATAAACCGAATAACTCCGATAAAAAGAAAATTGGATATATCACTCAAGATAATGTAAAATACCATGAAAAGAATGAAATTGCTAAGCTCTTCAACAACTTCTTTGTAAACGTAGGGAAAACTATAGCCAATGGTATTCCAAGTGAACCTACTGATCACCTGGAATTTATGGATCATATTCGAGAACACAACTCCTTTTTCTTTATGCCTACAAACTCCTCCGATGTAATTGCGTGCATAAACAACATGAAAAATAAATCGAGTGGGTTACAAACGTTTCCAACTAAAATACTTAAAATAATTGCTGATATTGTGGCCCCGCTGATATCCAATATTATTAACCAGTCTCTCTTACTAGGCACTTTCCCGAACTCCCTCAAAGTTGCTAGAGTAACCCCTATCTTTAAAAATGGTGAAAAAACCTGTGTAAACAATTATCGACCTATCTCCATGTTACCAATTATTAGCAAGGTATTCGAGAAAATTGTGTATAAAAAAGTGTACTCTTATTTTGAACAAAAATCATTTCTCTATGATAAACAATACGGCTTTCGCTGTAAAAAATCAACAACACAGGCAATATTAAATCATTTACAATTCCTTTATTCTAATGTAGATAACGGAAAGACTGTCTTCTCTGTATTTCTTGACTTTCGAAAAGCATTCGATTGTGTGGACCATAACATATTACTCTCGAAACTTCATTGTTATGGCATTCGTGGGGTTGCCCATGATTGGTTCAGATCATACCTAACAAATCGGAAGCAATACGTTGTCATTGACGACGCAAAATCGGACCCACAGAAAATTAGCCATGGAGTTCCACAAGGATCTGTTCTTGGGCCTCTCCTTTTCTGATTTTTATCAATGATATTATTAAATCTACATCATTTTTTAAATTCATACTTTTTGCCGATGACAGTACGCTTTCTGCGGTCCTTCCGAACGAAAATCCCACTACGATTGCGGAGAGTATAAACAATGAACTCCATAAGGTTTCACTGTGGCTTAAAGCTAATAAAATAAGCCTTAATATCGATAAAACAAATTATATTACGTTCTCATACAAGAAAAATATATCTCTACCATCCATTAAAATTGGCGAAGGTGAAATCAAAGAAACCAACTCACGTAAATTTCTGGGCATCATAATAGATAAACATCTGACCTTCAAAGAGCACATCACTCATATTAGTTCTAAATTATCAATTCCATCGGAATCCTGAATAAAGTTAAAAATTTCCTGCCTGAAACAGCCTTACTAATGCTTTATCGAACGCTCATTTCACCATACCTGCAATACGGAATCGAAGCATGGCATGGAACTGATAAAAATAAAACCAATATAATTTTTACTCTGCAAAAAAGAGCCATCAGAGCGGTAAAGAACCTAGAATATAATGCTCACACAAATGATTCATTCAAAAATTTACACATACTTAAACTCTCCGATCTCTACAAAATCTCCATCTGCAATTTCATCTACAAAACATTAGCTAATGATGGCGACAATAGCCTACAACAGTTATTAACTGCGCAAACTGGTCATCACGACCATTTAACACGAAATAAAAGCAAATTCATGCTTCCTTATTATTCAAAGGCCCGCTCGCAACATAGTATACTATTCGTTGGAACTAAAACCTGGAACTCAATACCTGCGGAGATCCGTGAAAGTAATTCTTACAAGGTATTTAAAAGAAATCTTGAGTCTCACTTCTTATCAGAATACTAGTCGTGTAAGATCACCAAGTCAAATCCTGCCTCCTACATGTCTGGTCCTAATAATGCAATTTGCCATGAGTAATATCGCCGATTTTCAGTCTGCTCCTAAATCGTTATCGAATATACTGTTAAATATTGTCCATATGACCTATATTGTAAAATTAAACATCAATATCGAGTTCATTATCCTGTTGATCAGTCTAATGCGAAACTAGGCTAAGTGAATTAGGTTAAACATTATTGTACGCCCTAGAATAATGAAATGGTAGGATGCCCTAGAAGTCGCTGAACTTATTCGGGCCCACAGGTAGCTATACTCAACTCTGACCATTGTATTAGACTTAAGAAACATTCTACCTCTGTATCTCCTGTGGTAAATAAATTGTTTAAATTGTTTAATTTGTTTAAAACTTCTTCACGATGTAAAGAGTTCCTGAGATTCACACGGGGTAGGTGAGAGGTGGATTTGCGAGTATGCTGGTTAGGCAGTTCGCCTGTACCTGTTAGTATTAACAATACTTTGATCTTTCAATGCTAATGTAAACGACTAGAGCACTATTTTTGAATGGGTCCCATAATAATGTAATCTTTATTATAAATGTCTTCAATTTACTAATCTATTATACTCTGAGGGAGTTATCTCATTTTATTTTTGAAGCATTCAAGTTCAAGGACTGATATCAATTTTTCTGATGCATTATTTCGAGATTTAAAAAGCTAATATGACGACTTACTGAAAATTTGCGCGGACACCTAAAGTTCATAAGATTTCACTTCTCAATCATATCTGATATAGTATCACAGTTTTGAGTCAAAACACGGACGTAATTATATTTCGAGTAAACTTTTCATTAAACAAAAAATGGACTTGCTCCAAGCTAGCTTTGGACGGAGGCCGGCGACGATTTGCTGCATGTTACGTACTCAAGCTTAGCTTGAGCAGTCGAGTAGCTAATTCTTTGTTCAATGGTCACTTTAATTCGTGAAAATAATTAACAAAGGCCAATTTTCTCGTCTTCCTAGAGGAACATCATCGTAGAACCTGGTTGGATCTCGCCTCAAGAACGCTGAACCCGATGATTAAAATTACAGAGCACGCGGCCCTCAGAAACAACATTCAACATCATTGTCGTCACATAATTTAAAACTTTCTCCTTAAGTTGATGTTAACCTTGCCGAGGGTAATGGATTACTTGCAGGCTCTCTTCGGTGAAAATTCGTTATTCATATATTTATTTTCATTCTTTGAGCCACGTTTGTTCCGTTACTCAAAATTTTTGTTTGTACGAACATCTGCTTTCTAGGTTATAAGCCACAAAGTTCCGTGTATAGAGACTAGCGGGATTATAAAACCTAAGGTTTTTCAAAGAGTTGTCAGATTCAGAAAATTTGTGATCATAAATTAGTAATTATTCATTTGATTTTCAAAGATGTCAGTTGGCACTCGATGCCACTCGATACTGGGCTTTTTCATGTGGAGCTCAGAGATGGCATGCGGCATTCGTTCATCTTTTCTTCGGTAGTATTGTTTTGCAGTAACGATTGAGAAAGTGTAGGATTACAGATGGATAAAAAGGGCTAAACTCGTTGACCCATAACACTTCGGAAAAAATAACTCGTAAAATTCTTTCAAATCCGTGATTTAAATTTGTAATAAGTGTCACGAGATGTGAACGTCTTCGTACGAGGATTTTAAACTTCAAATAGTCAGAGAGGAAATAAAATTACAGAGATGAAAGGTGTAGAGAGGGAGAGGAAAGAAAGGACAGGGGAAAATATGAACTTTCCGCCGTTGCGCAGCAGATTCAACACCTGATAATGACAACCCCCAGTACAGCATTTACGGAAACCTCGAAATCTACCGGTTAATTCAGATTAAAAATATTTACCATTGGTCCGATGGTAAAAAATTGCTGTTATTTAACCGGTTGTTTTTGTCGGACTTCGTCCAAAACATACCGGTAAGATTAGCGATAATAACCGGTGATACTACGAAAATATGAGACATTTCAAACAATAATTTCGACGATATATCGGTGGTTTATCGGGATAAAAACTCTAATTACCTGTAAATTTAGACAAAAATTGCAGTCGGTCGTACTGTAAAATTAAGACTGGGATGTGATGGCGTGTGGGGGTGGTGGTGTGAGGGGTGGAATCACTGCTGGGAGGGAGAGTATATATTGGGGCAATGTGATTAAAATGAAGTACTAAAAATACTAAAAAGATGAAAGCGGCAGGATGGAGAAAACGACCAACAGAACGCAATTGTGTCTCGAGTGCGAATGGAACTTCGTTTGAGATGCAGGGATGCGTGAGGGTGACGTCAGCTGATTACAATTCAAAATTTTGTTGACTTACCAGTTCTATTTTTTACCAAAAGTTCTGGCCTCTAACCGATTAGGTCACAAACCCGAGCGTTCACTAACCGAGGTTCCACGGTAATTGGAAATTCGTTATGTGTTCTTATTTTATTCAGTGAAGCATTTCACCGCCGTTCAAACGAGGTTCAAATGACTTATCGGTGAACACTTGTTCGACATCGTTGCGATCTGAGCGATGTGTTTTAGAACACCGGTCTACCAGTGTTGCCAAATCTTTCGACTGAGAATTGGTGACAGTTTGTCGAGCAATTTAAATAAAATAGAATCATAGAACTTGTTCCATCACTTGTTCATGGCTCTAAAACAATATTCGCAATGTTTAGATACTTTTTTTCTTGTGATATTGATAGTTTTTATAATCTTGCATGATGTCCTCCCACGTTCTGGTCAAGGTCATATCCATTTGTTTTGTACCATGTCTAGTGTACCCTTAAATGATATTCCTGTTACTAAATGCTCATGTTTCGTCAAGTTTTAGGTGGCTTGTGGATTTTCGAAAGTTTCCTGTGAAAACGTTTAAAAGCAAGAAGCACTGCGCGTTCCCGTTAATGTCGAATGAATTCTTCGTTTTATTTATATTTCTTCAATATTTGTGAGCATTTGAGAATATTTAGGAACTTTTTCTTAAGTAGTACATTTTTGAAGTGAGCATACTTGGACAACTTTGCGAAGCTTAGATTTTCAATTTTACCGATTAATATGTGGGAAACACATGCGTCTTTAGGAATTTGGAATTGAGCTCTTTTAACTAAGTAAACTACTGATTTCAGAACCATGCTCGCAATTTTGTTTCATCAAATATTTTTGGATACTATGATTCACTACATAATAAAAAAAGAACCAACATTATGGAGAACATTTATTGTTGCAAATGTTTTTGAATAAAATTATTCCATCATCACTGCTGGAAGAAATAAAATGCTTTTAAGGTCATGAAAAAGGTATTTAAGGTTTCAATAACATACAAAGCAAAAAACGACACATAAAAATATTTTCTTGCGACTAAAGCTTCGTACGCAGGCACATGAACGATACACATGGTACATATGGCCGTACACGCACACAACGCGCACATCCCATCATACCGCAATAGTGAGGAAGTATAGGGGCCACCAATGATTTAGTCCCACTCAAATCGTTATTGAGTGATGGTTTATTCGTGAATATATAAAAAGATTCGAGAATACGGAGGTCTTGTTCATTAGAGGCTTTGCATAGGATGGAAAAATTAGACATTCTGAACGGGTGATTGGAACTATTGGAACGGTTTCTAGCTAATTGAAAATCAAGGACGTATCGCCGATGTGTTATAGCCGGGCTAGAGAGAATCTAAGGGAATTATCATCGGTAAATCGCCTCTTAATCATAGGCGAAATGTCCACGCTAAGGACTAACTTTTTTAGCCCATATTCGTCCACGGCTGTCCGCGCCGACCATCTACGCTAAGTTCCTGCTCGGCCCATTTCACCGGCGATAGGCATATGATTCGCGGATGGCCATCTTCTAAATTGGTTTCAAAAATCCCTCAGCCACGCACAGACGAAATTTATCGCTTCTGGACGACCCTCAAATATATGTAAATACGTATGTACATATACATACACACCTACACAATTTATATATATATATATATAAATTGTGTAGGTGTGTATGTATATGTACATACGTATTTACATATATTTGAGGGTCGTCCAGAAGCGATAAATTTCGTCTGTGCGTGGCCGGTGAAAGGATTGCTCTCCAAAACGAAAATCTCACTGAGCGTGGCACGGAGTTTCTAATGGCAAAGCTAAGTAAACACTCAAAAGTTTACCCTCGCTGCTTATAATGTAAAGAAACAAACACACTGGCTCATCTTGACCGAAAATTAAGAATACCTGATCAATCACAGCATAGATTGGGATAGTCTGATTTCTACCATCACTTACTAGACTTCTTCCATAAAACGTGTCTTGGCAGCTAAATTATTTGACGCTTAGATTTTTTTAACGAAAATGCGAAGCATGATTGAACTAGAACTAGAAGCATGATTGAACTAGAATGTAAGTTAGATCAAGCCTCCCTAGCCAAATTAATGCGTTTTAAAGAGTGGAAGAGGATAGACAAAAATTGGTTGGGAATTTTAAAGGAACGGTGAATCTATGAACGAGGCGTGTCTACACACCTTGTGTACAGAATCAACAAGACACAAAGGAGTTTATGAAACAAGATAGAAATTAAAGAAGTAATGGGAAGCGAAAAAGTCAGGAGTGAATTGCAAAAAGATGATCCGTAATAAAACGAAAGCATATACGATTTTACCAAAAATAATACCTACCTTATCTTCAGCTGGGCCCCACAAATATCCCTGGGAGCGCTAGTTCACATAGATATAATAGTTGTATCCCTTGAGGGGTCTAAACCTTCCGTAACACTTCAACTTAGAAAACACCCTATGTTTTTGCCGTCAAACTCAAGTGAAACTGGCTCCTCAGCGATGGCGCACTATTTTCAAACGCCCGCAAGAGGTATATAGAGTTAATTCCCAGTCAACAGATCCTTGAACAAATATAATGGTTGGTATCTAGGATTGCTATCTAACAAATGAATATTCTGAGTACGAAATACCTTCATTAAAGTTTCCTGGTATTTCGTAATACTGCAAGCAGTTTACATTAGGAATGGTACTTTTTACACCAACCAGTTATGTAAACCACAAGGAAAACTTTAGAGCGTGGCCAAAATATCACTGCCAGAAAGTGGGGGGAGCTCTTTTTATATTTTACTTTCTCAGCAGTCGAATTTCAGTGAGAATAAATGCTCCTAAGAACAAAAGGTTTATAAAGTTTATCCTTCGTTTTAGGTCACATATCAGTAGCTTTACTTATTTAATGAGGAAATACTGGCTGGGGAAAACTTTGTAAGACTAATACATCGAATAACTTGTGTTTTGATAGTTTTACACATGTTAGAATACAAGATAATCACTTATTTAAACTACGTAACACTGAATAAAATATTAGTTATCACATTGCGAGAAGACTAGATAGGACTAATTTTGTGCAAGATTGAAATTACAGATGACTAGTTGTTATTGCTCACCAGATATTTGTTTGTTAATGGCGCCAGAGATAAAGGTAAAATAGTCGACCTGCCGAAGGTTCCAAACGTTTAAGCACAGTCCAACAGAACAATTTTAGAGCAAAAAAATTATTTGGAGTTTCGTTGAGGCTAGGTTTAAATTTATGAATGTGTAGTGCTTATATTATCTGAATGTATACCTTTTTACAACATTGTAGAAATTTTTTGCAATTACTGTAAGTACAGATCTTCATTTGAGGGCTTACTGCTATGATCAACACGAATGTGATTCAAAATGGAACCTTGATATTTGTGCGCGGTTAATCTTTGCCTCAGGGTCATCCTAGTCATGCCAAAGTAACATTTATTGAGAAGCTTGCGTTCTCTCCTGATACATTAGAAATGATACATCACATTGCCTCTGTCTAGGTCGCTGACCCTGCAGATCTGGAAATTCTAACTAGAATTTGCTCTGGATCTGGAAATTCTAACTTCTAATTGTTTCTAACTAGACGATCACTGATTTTACGATTTTTGTGGTACACACGAACTTTGATTGACATATCTGGATCTATGAGTATCACGAAAGTTTTAACAATATTTTTGAAGACACGTTCATCTATTTTGTAGGTGCTATGCATTTGATTTTCATAAAATATATTTATGTTACGCATATTATGACCCGGATTATAGTCCCCGTTCAAAATTCGATTGGCAAAATTACCAACAGTTCTATTAATAAGCGTACAGGGAAAATTGTTATTAACTAGCAACCGCTTAACTCTTTGCATTTCTGAATGAAAACTAACCCAATTGCTGCGCACTATATCAACTCTATTCAACAATGTGTGGATAACGCTTTCTTTATACACATGCGCTGCATCACAATCATAGTTTCTAGTTTCACCAGCATGACAGGGTTTTACGTTCACAGATATGCGAAAAGCACCTTGAGGAGCTTCAACTAAAACATAAAGAAATTGCAGCTTTGCATTTTCACCCAGCTCGTACGTGAAACGCAACACCGAATTACCAGTCATCAAATTCCTCAACATCTCCAACCGCTCTACCGTTCCAATTTCTACGAAAATATCGTCCACGTATCTTCGTGTAAGAACGGCTTCTGCGATATAGAGTTCAAATTATAAAAGCACTGCACATTCACAAACAGTTCAGCCTGCCCTTAACGAAAATAAAAAATTTTTTTGCTACAAAATTGATCTGTAGAACTTTGGCTTAGACGCTTAGAACCTCCGGTAGTTCGTCTATTTTGCCTTTATCAATGCTGCCGTTAACATGCTCATATCAGGTGAACAATAACAATTAGTCATCTGTATTTTCAATATTATACAAAATTAATCCTATCTAGTATTCTCGCAATGGGATTACCAATATTTTATTCAGTCTGATGTAGCTTAAGTTTGGGATTGACATAGTTTCATCAATGTGATTGTTTCTTATGTATGTATTTTACAGCCTGAAAATGATGTTTGTAACATCAAAACGTTTCCTTGTATAGATTGACATTTGCAGAATTTTTTGAGAAATTGAGTGTTCATTTCAATAAAATGATTTGTGATCATCTTTGTATTTTAACACGTGTAAACTAAAACAATTTCGCAAAGCTGAATGTTTGAACAAGAAATAGTGAAATAATAATTAAAAAACATCTCTATTAAATTACCAACCTTTCGTCATAGGCAAATGCAAAAATATACTTTCACTGCTACGTACGCAATTGTAAAAGTAAGTCATTTTCAGCTGAGACAATACCCGTATCCGGTAAGAGACTGCTCTTACTATCGCTCCTAATGACTACTGTCAGTGAAACCGACAACATTATGAGCGCAACGAGCTCTACCGGTGGCTTCGGAGGGGATTTTGATAATGCTGCTGACCGAAGAGTAGTCACAAACAAAACTTTTAATGGAAATTGAATTAAAGAAAAATGAAGGTCAGGTCCACTTAATATTAGCATTTTCATCAAGCCAACTTTAATTGACTGAAGTTCAATATTCTGTTTAATCAAATGCTGTCAAAGTGCTAAAGCATATACTCATAATTTATATTTCAAAATTCATGAGCGTAAATATCACTGGCTACTAAAGTGAATGACCATTAGATACAGCAAGTAGTCGCCGTGTAGTGGACGAACATAAGCCATTAAACGTGTGCTTTTACGTTGTTAGTCGAAATATTTGAAATAAAATCAAACTATCTACCTTCCGTGACAATTCGTAAAGACCGAGTAATAAGACTGATCGTGAAATGAAGTACAACTGCAGATTTAACTCCTGCGTGATTTATCGAACTATTTCAGCTGATGTGTGACAAATCCACATGTACGTTCATGTGTACCATTTTCATGTCGATTTAATCAAAGCAACTTTCAACTGACATGAATGGAATTTATTGATCATTAGTGTAGTGTAATTTGGTTGGGATGTATCTTGGCATGTCGATGACAGGCAAGTTTTGCAGTAGATAGTTCAGATCACATTCGGGATTATTTTCCTGTTTAGAACCTCTTACTACAATAGATGGATAATTACGAAAAATTTAAGTATAGTAAAACATGCTAGGTATTGAAAGAAAATATAAACTGAAAAATGTATTATTACTCTCTTGGAAAATATTTCTTCTGAAATATTTATACAGCCTAAATATATTTCATTTCAGTAACAGTCCTATCTCATGCACGTTTCTCCAAAATGTTGGTCTAGACACTGCGACTTCTGAATTAACATTCGCTCAGTTAACTAGGAGAAAGTATAATTTTGCTTTGAAAAGTGTTAGATAACAGAGAATATAAAAATGAAATAGGAAACGAAATGAAATAAACATTCCCAGTGTTTTCGATAAAGGTTAATTAATATTCATTTATGATAAATCTAATTGCATCAGCAGTGAGTCAAATTTTTATACGGATGACTGAATTTTATCCACGACAATAATTATTCAAATATTGCAACTAGAAGACTTTAAATTTTGTTTCTGATACCCTTCATTACTTATTGACAAATTAGATGTTCTTGGTGACAATTTCAACATCCATGGTAACCAATTAAATAACCTGTGTTACACACTAGATTACCTTTCTAACACAATAGATATCGTGCATAACAAATTAGATATCCTTTGTGACAAATTATATACCCTTCACACGCATGAGCATTGAATTGTTGCACGGCAACATGTAAAAGACTGAAAAGAGAAAATTCAGCAGTAAATGAAGCCCTTATCTCAAATACTGCATGTTTACTGAACGTCCAGGGGTTATGAGCAAAAAGTTCCTAAGACTCTTTAAATTTTAGCGACGAAACCTGTATACGTGTTCCTGGGTATAATTTCAAATCTGGGACTTGTTCAATATTAGCTAGGAAAATATAAACAGTTGCTTAACGATCGGTTCAGAGCTGTATTCTGGGACTGACATGCAAGTTTTAATACTTCTCAAATTTTCCTTTGAATTTGTAAGATATGGCTAATGCAATACATAAATGACATTCTATGAGAAGAATAATTATTTCATACATTATCGAATGCTATAGAACGTTTTCCTTTCTTTAATGCGCCGCGTACGCTGGCAGAGGCACAAACACATAAATGAACACACAAGTAAATGCGCCAATGCTTTTATTGTACAGCACAGTTGAATGTTCATTTACAATGTTGGTAACATTTTAAAGAAGTAAGAAACTTTTGAAACATGCGACGCTTAGTTTTAAACTTGATGCAGTGTATACAACAACTGAAAAGCACACGTTTGATGGCTTATGTCCATCCACTATACGGCCATAATTCAACGATGTTAGTAAAGCAGTAAACCACGGATGGCCGTCATTTAATATTACGACCATCATCCACTGAAAATTTTGCGGCCTCGAATAATATCTGGTCATCTTCGAAAACAATATCAGTGCTCGACCGCATATAGTTAAGAGTTACAAGGCCGAGTCCGCCTACTAGGCTTCCGTCTCGTCCCTTATCCACCGTCTCGTCTTAATTCACCGGTGACACGTCCTAAGATTTTCAATTTGGTAACGGCGGACTGGGGGGGATAGACAAATGGGTGGCCAGTTTTATGAGAATATCCTGAATGTTATCTGTGACGGATAAATAGTTGAAGGGTAGTGTTTCCAACGTACGATTGCTGGCAGTAATCACAAACATACACATATACAAAGCAGATTTCCTGGCACTCATCCTGTCGCTCTATCCTGTTAGAAAAAATGTTGTCTTATATGTATTGTTATAATAAACGTGCACTTTAACCGCTGTAAAAAAGGTCCGCACATGGACTAGAAAACTCTCTTTGAAAATCACTGTTCAGGTAAGAGAAGATTACAGGACCGGTAACAATAAGCTAGTCAAACTAGGAATTTCCCTGTTGGACCATTATGCAGATCAAGACGCAGGTATTTTTAATTACTCGAATACGGTATTTTCTAATGGTGAGAAACGAGTTTTAAGCTTACACCGAAAGAAATAATAGCACCCAGGTGCATCTGAAGTTTGTCCCAAAACCGGGACACACAGATGCATCATCATTGAGACACCCAAGATTAGGATGCATACCAGTGTCTCCAGACCCGATTTAGAGATGCTCCTGTGTCTCACTAAATGTGCTTCAGTGTCCGATGAGACGTACATTTGGGCTTCAGTTTGATGCATTGAGAACTGGTGTCTCAGAGGAAATTCTACGGATGTTGAGCGTAGTATTGCACTGCCTACCATGATTGCTGCTCCCATACCATGCAGCGTCACACAATTTTAGACACGGTTACGAATTCTGTAGAGTGCAGCGGTAGATGCAGCTGGGACACCAGTTATAGGTAATCCTGATGAGGTGCAGTGCCACGAGCAGCAGTCGATTTCTGCATGCTGACCTTGAGACGCCAACTGCACCGCTACTATCCAATTGACTAAGTTCGGTGTTGAAGTTCTATAGGCTTCCAAATAATTTATTTATTAACTATTTCTCAAATAATATGTTTTGCTGCAGAATTTTTAATTAATACATGTTACATTTACTGAACACTTAAATAGCTAGAGTCAGGTTTGAGGGATAACTAAGCTACTACATTATCATTGCCAATAAAACAGGCAGCATTTTGAGACAGCTCTCATCGAGGGGTCACAATTTCGATGAGACATCTGCTCTCTTTTTGAGATGTTCTAGCTACCTATGAGACACGTGAACAGCCATGAGACACTTAAGGCCCTTTTACACTGACGGTGTCTTTGCGCTCCACACCGTCGCTCCATACCGCGAGTCAAATAAGCTCCGCCCACAGCAGAGCAAAATGACCCTTATTGCCACGCTCACGGTAAGGAGCGGCAACATTCTGCATGCTAAATATTGGCGGTGTGCACTGCCAGTCGACAGCGTTCAGTTGCTCTTGAGACCATAGAGAGCATGTGTAGTGATGGCTTACATATTATGGAGCAAAGAAGAAATTAAAACTCCAATCGAAAAATGTAAAGAATTTCCATGATTATGGAACGTTAAGCTCACGGAGAATAAAAACAGAGTGTCCAAAGAAGATGCTTTTAAAAGTATAGCATCTCACTTCTCAAATTATAATATTTTAATGGTTAAAATGAAAATTCAAACACTGAGAGGCCAAGATAGGAAACAGATTTCACTATTTAAAAAATCAGAGAAACACACACAGCGTGTGTGAACGTAAAATTAATTACAGTGCAATTAAAATTATACAGTGTGCATTGCTCTCAGGAAAAGTACTTCAAGTAGACGAAAAACATTCGGCAGGTGTCATTAGAAGATTGTGCAAATTAAAGCAAAAGTAAAAATTTACACCTACAGAGTAGCAATGAGTATTCATTTTTTCTTCCTATTTTCAGTGTTTTCTTGAAGGTAATTGGGTAGTATTAAAGTTTTTTAGAATATTAGCTTTTTACTTCTGCAAAATATTCTGTTAATACTTCTGCAAATTGTTATGCCAAGTATTCTGCCAGTATTGCAAGAGCAATACTGACGATCAGGGCTCTCACTGAAAATGTTCAGATAAACCTAGATTGAACATGATAAAATCCAGATTCGTTAAAAATAAACGTAGAAGTGTAGTTTTAATAAGAAAAAAGTAAAATTTAACATTCGTCAGTAGAATCAATGACGGTAATGTTGATTTTATTCCTGTATTTCCTCCTAATTCTCTTCTGCAGCGCAAATGTTAATATTAAGTCGACTTTTCTGTTGTCCAAGGCGCTTTTCATAACGCTGGTGACATACTCTGTTGATGACATCTCGTACCAATTTCGGTTTAAGCTTCCAACCGTGACAGGTTTTTCATTCCTTCCATTAACCATTCATCTTTGAAAGACTGCGTATACCTCTTTTTAGACATCGTTTTTGAAGGGCTAGACATTTTGAATACTAGTGCGGCAATAATCTGAAAATTCGAATGTATAAAAAAATTAACTTTTAGGCCTTCATTTAAAGGAATGCACGACCAGTTTTACGATCAAAATGAGTGTCATCTCACTGCAACGTGCCAAGCAAATCGAAGCAACGCAAGTGAAGCGCCGGCTATCCCTGGTTGGCCGGGTTTGCAAGTTCCTAAGGTACTCGTTCGTTACGCGTTTTTAAGATCGAAAAACAGATTGAACACGTTCTACCCTATCCGATAGGCGTGGTTTTGAATCAGAAATTCATTTGCAAACGGTGTTGAAACAATAATTCTTGACTGCATCATTAAATTTACTGCAGTTAACGATGAATTTACTGTCTGACTTGATTAAAAAAATATTTAGCAATAGATCAAAAATTAAACCTAGCAACCCAGGAGGGATCGAAAAAAACAAGATCTCGATAGACAAACCCAGGAGGGGGAGCCCTGCGTGACGATTGCTGTCTCTCGGGAAGGAGCGTTGTATTGAGCGGCAATGTAAAAGCAAGTCGGTGTGCACTGACGCACAATCCTATCGTGGGCGGAGCTATTGCAAGTTCACTGTCGCTCCACACCGTCGCTCCACACCGCTAGTGTAAAATGAGCTTAAATTAGAGAGACATAAATTTCTTTCAGTGTAGGCTTAGATTTCGGCCTATCAATTTGAAAATTGAATTTTTTTTTGTATTTTTCATATTTTGAATGTGTATATGACATATTTGCTAAATTAGAAATTAATCCTATGGTTGATATTACTAGGGTTATTTTTAGAAACAAATTCAAAACAATGGGTCACAAATTTTATCGCGGATTTGATGGTAATTTTCAATGTACCTTGTTGTGTCGTGAAGATTTTTTAACTCTTAATCAAGTTTTTATATTACACAACCGGATAAAGGCAACGATGCTGTTTTATTCAATAGACATGAGTATACTTCGTTGAACGACTGTTGACTGATCAGGATAAATTTCGCAAAGTTACCGCAGGTCCAAATACTTCTATTGTAACGCTCGAGAATAAAATCAACTACAGGCTTACGAAGTATAAGGACGCTGGAATTTTATCAAATGAATTTTTATGAATCCAGTCGTGCTAGTGGATTTAGACTGGTAGTAATACATGGATTGCCCAAAGTACATAAGCCTTACTTTCCCATGAGACCCATTCTCTCTGCATATAATACTCCTAGGATTTGGCTTTATGCAAGTTTTTGTCCCCATTGTAACTCCAATTAGCATCAGTCCTATACAGTGGACAATTATTCTCGTCAGTTCCTTCGTGAAGTATCCTGTATCGACAATTCTCATGACCGTTTCAAGTGCAGCTTTGATGTTGAATCGTTGACACAAATGGGCCTATGAGGGAATCAATGGAAATTTTGCAGGAAAAAATTTTTTAAACAATAGCTATTTTATGCATTATGACAGGCATCAGATCAAGCGTTTTTAGAAATCGCTCTCAAAGATTCTTATTCGTGTTGAATAAGGTTATATATCAACAACTAGACGGACTAGCCATGGGCTCTAACCTGTCTCCCGTAATTGCTAATATGTTTTTGGTTCATTTAGAAACAGATTTTCTAAATTCATGCTTGACTGAATGCAAACCTGTTTTTTATAGACGGTATTTGGATGATTCTTTTCCATTATTTAGGCTCCGGGGTCCAGCAAATCAATTTTTTTAGTACATTATTGCTATTCACCCCAATACAAAATTCACAATGGAATGTGGAACAGTATGGTGAATTACATTTTTAGATGTCCTGGTAAGGAAGTCAGTTTCTAAGTTCATGTCTTCAGTTTATAGAAAAAACACATTTACCGGTCTTTGTAAAAATTATTTTGTCTGTGTCTGCAAAGGTTGTATTAAATCGTGTGTGAAAACTTTATTACATAGAGCCTATTGCATTTCAAGCGCTTTCCAATTATTACACTATGAATTAAAACATTCGCCGAAAATTTTTACGCGTAACGATCATCCAAAATATTTTAATAATCAAATGGCTCGAAAATTTATCGATAACACAATTTCCCCTCCTCCTGTAACTTCGACCGTACCGAAACAGAAAATTTTCATTGGCCTTCCGTTCCTAGGTTACCTGAACAATTACTTTCGAAGAGAGTTCTTAGTCCTTGGGCGAACCTTTTTTGCAGCGGTTGACGTACATGTTTATTAAAAAAATACCTTTAAAAGATGACATCTTTTTCCAACAGGAAAGAGCGACAGGATAAGTGTCTGGAAAGTTGTTGTGTACGTGTGTATGTTTGTGATTACTGCCAGTAATCGTTCGTTGGAAGTGCTACTCTCCAACTATTTATTCGTCACAACCAACATCCAGGAGTTTCTCATACAGCTGGCCTCCCAATTGCCTCCCCCCACCCTTCCACCCAGTCCCCGATTGAAACCATTGTGATATTCCAATCAACCTTTCAAAATGTCTAACTTTCTATCCTATGCAAAGCCTCTAATGAACAAGACCTCCGAATTCTGGAATTTTTTTATATATTCACGAATAAACCATCACTAAATAACGATTTGAGTGCGGTTAAATAATTTGTGGCCCCTACTTCCTTACTTGCGATATGCTGGGATATGAGAGTTGTGTGTGTATATGAAATGTGTACGTGTGCGTGTGTATGTATGGTTGAATACGGCGGTATGTACTATGTGAACGGTTTACGTTCTTGCTTTAGTTCAATAAACTCTGAAAGAAAATAAACACTTTGCTCTCATTTTCATCAAATATACCATCAAATATAAAATAAGGACTAGATCAATGTTCACGTCATCTAGCTACATACAGGTATAGTGAGGTTTTGCATTAGCTGAAAAAAATTGGCAACAACCATCCCTTTTGTTTTTATGGGAAAGTCTGGATTTTCTCTGAGTTTAGATGTATTTTAACCATTATAAAACATTAATCGACTTCCTTGCACGCATTGCAATCTTTAGCATTCCTAAATCCTTTTTTTTTCAAACGAGAATTCCAGCCAAATAAGTTTGAGAAAATTTTAAAAACACTTTGCTGCTTTTCAACAATATGAAATCACAAATCAAATTGCACTTACAACATTTTGTTCAATTCAGGGAGGGAATAATTGGATGATACCGGCGGTAGCATACAAATGTGGCCAAATAATGCTAAGTTTCTCACCTGAACACTTCAGTTCAGATGAGCAACTTGGCACCACGCGAAAACAAACACCTGGGGCTGGAGCACCTGTGTTTGCGCAATGAACACCTGGACACAAAGAGCTGTGGCAGCGTCTATCACAGTTGAAGTCTCGTATGAACATTTTTGAAGATGGCGCTGAGACTTTTTATCGAAAAAACATAGACCATCAACCAATGAGAAAACCATTCGATGAACTTTGAAACGGCTTTGAAAATAGTTGAAAGGGCTTTCTGTGTTGATTTGTATTGACAAAACTTTACTGGTTATGACGCTAAAAATCAAAGCCTTTTTGCTCCAAAGCGACTTAAGTTTTTTCGCGATATCGAGAATGGTATAAAAATTTGTTTTCGAGTCTGTACATTCCTCCCTGACTGAAAATAACAAAACAAATTAAACACTTTTGAAACGTCTTTTATCTGAGTACGGAAGATATTTTTCGTGTAGAGTACGGAAGATATATCAAAGTTATTATTTGTTATGCTCCTAAATATTTGCAGCTAGGTATGAATGCAAGTATATGAATGCAATTGTCTAGAGAAATAGCTGTTTAGATGTATTTTAGTGCAAATGTCTCTATGAAACCGCTTGCGGCATCAGTGACGTTCAAATTGTGGCCGAAACTGCAGACATGCTGACGCAATAAAGTCCGCATTCATTTCACAAAACACCTAGGTTACGAAAGAATCATGTGAAGATGTTGAAATTCGCTGAAATATTCAAAATATATCATTCTCAGATGACATTTTTTAGTTATACAGATCATTTATGAGGAGTTGACTCAGTTTTGGAGAAACATTTTCCCTGTTGAGCAGATTTATCAGAAAATTGCATCAGATATGTAAATTAAGATTTTGAATTGTCTTTGCTGGAACGCATTCGTCCAATTTTTGCGTAAAAAACGAGTTATTTTGATAAGAAAGATTTTAGAGGGCACCTTTTAGAGCGCCATAAAGGCAAAACCAATTGATTTTAAAAGTTGTTTTCAATATCATGGCACTCACAAAACAATAATCTACGATCTTACTTTTTTGAATATAAGTTTTCTGACGTTGTTGCATTGCGCCACGTCATACACCATCCCTCGACAACTTGAGTGTAAAGGCCTGTTTACACGATCATTGAGTGCGCGCGTGAGCAGTGAAGAGAGGCGCAAGCCCCGCCCACGTTTTCTCGCTTCAGGGGCATTTACTTGCTCAAAGACATTGTGGCTGTCATGAAACTGACAAGCTCTGGCCACCACCATGAAAACGAGCATGGTCCGCATTGTCATTGAATAGTAAATTAGCCTGAAGCGAAAGAAATTGGGCGGAGCTTGCGCCTCTCTTCACTGCTCACGCGAGCATTCGATGATCGTGTAAACAGGCCTTAACAGAGGCATCTTCTGGATTCATGTGCTATGATTGGCTCACTGCTAAATACTTTCAGCCTGTAATAACTCCGCTTGCATCAGTCTTTTTCAAAGCGAAGAAAGCACTGGCATGTTTCTAGCCAATAAGGCACCTCTCCTACGCAGCGCGACCAGTAACTACGCAACTTATCTCCGGAACACTTTGGTCTAGGAACACGAAATATGAAGTGGAGCACAACGAACCCTTTACACACTTATTCGAATAATAAAAAAGTGAACTTTTTTATAAAAATTTGAGTCAATCCCTTTAACTCCAATAATTTCATTATCCTGTAAAAAGAAGGAAGGTTGCATCACGTAACCTTCGCCACTCAACTCTTCTGAAACCTACTCGCTTGTTGGAATTTTGATGTTATTACTTTGAATACGTCAGGTGGATTGACATGCAGTCAAGTTTCTTTGGTATATTTTTTATAACAAAGATTGCGCACCAAGGCTTTTGGGTCACTTAGCAAGAAATTAATGTATAAGTCACTTTGGCTCACAGATAAGCCAATTATGAACGCATTTTTTACGTTTCCTGAGTGACAATGCTATAACCTTAAGGTTACCTGTAGAAATTACCGTACGTTAATTCATTTATAGGAATACCGAACAAAATGGAAAGATATGTACTTTATAAAACTATTCAATACCTCCATACCAGCAGCTTATGATTAACTTTTCACTGAGTCAAGATGAAAAGACGTAAACTCAATATATGTTTCAATATTTTGATACCAGCACCGGACTCGCAAATTTTTATGTATATTACAGTGAATGAAAAATAAGTGAGACACTGTCAAACAAACCCCTTTCGGTGCGTGTAGTGCATGATCTGAATTTCTCAGTCGTTTGTTCAATTAATTCTCGCATATTGTATGCGCCACAATAATTTTGAGTCTTCACATCAAAATTTGAACGAAAAGCTGGCACTTTTTTGTGTTACTCCAAATCGATGCGCTGTTCTGGTAAACAAATGACAGATAAATGAGCAAAATACAATGTTTATTGCAACAGTAAAAACAAAAATCACTCAAAAACCTGAAACGAGAGGCAAATTTAAAAAAAAATCCTGACAATAAGAAATTTGTGACTGCATTTGTGCGTCAATGGTGCATCGCATCTAAATGCTCAGAGCATATAGGCGTTAAAACACCAGAGACCGAGTAAGTCAGTGCAGCATCAGAGATGACAGCCGGACTTCCCTGGCTGCGAAAAACACCGCTTCACGCATCGCATTGCAATGGTGAAGTCAAACGGAGAGTTTTGCACAGCCGCTACGTTGTGCACGAGCTGTCAGCTGCTTGAAGGATGCGAAGTTTTTTTTTCGGCCTTCCCCAATTACCGCAGTAGAAAAATATAGGCAGCAAAATTCCATTTAAAACGCGGAAGGGATCTTTCAAGTACATGCACAAAAAAAGAAAAATCGATTTCCTGCACCTGTGATGCCTGAGTACTAGGATGTCCCAAGAAACCGAAGTGAATCGGACACACTCCAGCACTTGTCTTTGTTTCCTGTCGTGACAAGTTTAAACAGGAAAATTTTCAGCTTCCTATCTCGTCTTTTACTGGTCGTGTATTTCATTTAGTTTTCTGTTGGGCGTCAGGTTGTAAGCGTTCACTAGCATATCGTGCAGCGGTCAATGTTGATAGGGCATTATAGGTGAGCTCTATTTTACAATAACAAAAATTTTTTCTTGTTTCATGAACTTCTCTCCTGGCTTACTGTTTCTATGCACCTAGTGCACTGTGCATAGATTCTGCGTTCCATCAACTCCATACCAAATGGTAGCTTCAACCTTACTCTCTTTGAACATTTTTATCGTGGTAAAGGGAGGCTAAAACTTTCTTATATAGCAACAATAATAATGCTTCCCTTGGATAAACTGAACTCGCGTATCTGAGCTCTTCTGATACTTGCGAATCAGACATCTGTCACAATTTTCAAATTTTCCTTAACCTGATTGTTGTTTGATTTTCCACCGGACTTATTGCGGAAATTTAGCTTTCACTCATCGCCTCTAACTGGACTCAGCAATCGGAACTTCGCCCGAGCTAGGAACAAAATCAACGATCAGCTAACACCAGGTCTAACGTAATGACGTGTGAAACCAGATCTAAGGGAGTTGTATGGCTACTCAAGAAGTCCCCAACATCGTCCTCTCAGGGGAATCGTCTTCCGTCGGTAGGCGAGGTTCTCCAGGTGTTTTTTTTTCATCACAAGATCCAGAAGGAGGTTCTACTTGTTGCAGCGACTTTTTGTAGTGTGGCTGTTTCAGCACGACATGAGGTTTATTTAACAGAACCTGTAACTTCAGTTCGCCTAGCCGAATACCAGGCAGAAGGATGGCGAAACGCAAAGCTTAGTTCTTAATCTTGTTCTGACTCAAACTAGGACAGACATTCCTTAAGACTAGAGTGCCCCCAGAAGTTAAACAAAGCCCTTCCGGTAAATGCATAACAAGGCGGCTTCCGTCAGTTACGTTTATGACACTTCCGCCGGTGACCGCGATATCCCCAACCAAGTGTGATAAGGACACCCGGCTCCGAGGCCTATATTGAGATACTACACTTCTACAGCTGAGAAGGTCATGGAAGTGTGGCGACGTGGGAACATTCCGACGTCGGATGTGTCGTGGGTGAAGAAAAAGATCCTCAAACTGTACAAGGAGTACGGCACCTTGGCAAAATCCAAGTCACGAAAAACAGAGAAGGAAGAAATGAAGAGATGCATCTTCATAGACAGCCTCGAAGGTATGTTCGACATCGCGCTTTTTAAGGCAATGGAGGCTCAGAGGGAGGACCAGCAGAGCTGCTTTATGGCTGGCGTGGACGAGAAGCTGAAACAAGCGACTGAGGAGAAGAGACAAAGGACGGAGAAGATGAAAAAAAGGACGCAGCTTCTTCGTCACTCACTCTTGATCGTAACGTGGCTTTAGAGTCTTCTACTTCATCCTCATCAACCAACGAAGACACGGAGGACGATTTCAAATCTCTGCCACCAGCTACATCTCAACGCCGTCGACTTCCCCAGGAGAACAAGCTCATCTAGGAGTTAACCCTTGCTTAGGAACGTGACAATCTGTATGTCCGTGCTGTAACATCCTCCTACGCTGCTGCTGCAATGAGCCTCGGCCATGAAATTGAACGTATCACTGTGTCCCGTTCGTCAATCCACCGGGCCAGAGTCAAGAACCGCGAAGAGATAGCCATGTCTCTCTCTTTCAAGCCTAAAGTCCCCTGGATGCTGCATTGGCACGGCAAGTTGTTACCCAGTCTAGCGGACGGAATGTCATTGGAGGTTAGGGTGGCTGTCTTGGTGTCCGGGGAGGATACGGAGGAACTTCTAGGTGTTCCTGTGTTTTCTGGCGGAACAGGACAAGCTGTTGCGGAAACAGTCTTGAAGCTGGTGCGGGAAAGCAGTTTGGAAATGTTACTCGATACGACAGCAGCCAAAACGGGGATGGTTCAAGAGCATGTATCACGAACGTGCACTGAAGAGGCCCCTGATGTGGTTGGCATGCCGCCACCACATCCTGGAAGTTGTTCTGAAGCATGTCTTCGAGGCTTGCATGGGGCCATCATCTGGTCCTCACATCTCCTTTATCAAGAGGCTCCAGAATCGTTGGCCTTCTGATGACCAGAGCCGACCACAGCCCCTGCCATTGACTGTTTTGTCATCCGACAAAGAAGCTCACCGCCTTGAAATGCTTCGTCACTTGAATCATCTGCGTGACTGTGGGAATCATCCACGCGAAGACTACAAAGAGATAATCTTGCTCAGCGTGGCCTACCTTGGAGGAGGAGTCCCTACATCCTTCCGTGCTCCTGGTGCTTACCACATGGCCAGATGGATGGCCAAAGCCATCTATGCCGTGAAGATCATGCTCTTCCTTGACCAGCAAGAGGTGAGCAGGCGGGAGTTGGCGGAGATCCGTCGAGTGGCATTCTTTATGACCATGGTCTACTCGAAATATTGAAACGAGACAATGATTCCGTCCTACGCAGCCAAGAACGACCTGGACTTCATAACTGACGTAAAGAGGATCTGCGACGATGGGGTGGCGTCGGTTGTGGAACGAGCGATGCGGCGCCATCTCTGGTACTATTCTGAAGATCTAATTGACGAATTACACATTAAATTTTCAAGGTCTTCGATATCCTGGATTAATTAAATTAGATTGGGTTTTGGTTCGATGCCCCGAATAGGAGGAGCTCAGTTATCCAACATTGTTTCACAGAGAGACTTCACAAGGTTAGGTTGCATTGCGGTGCACAGTTCTTTACGATCCATGATCATTGGTTAAAGTAAGCCATCGCGGCAACTGAAACCTGGAACGAGCAACAACACTATCATTACCAGAGCCAAATCATGATTGAATTTATATCGAACATTATACCATTAATATTTCAACAATCTTGGGCCGCCGCGACCAAACACAGGAAGCAGAAGGGATGAGACCGACACCATGCAGACACTGCAGGTTCGTCAAGAAACCAGACAACGAACAGCAGACGGGGGCCCAGACTGACCTGCAGCAGACTTTTAACATGGTATACTAAGGAAACGATAAAAAAGAATAATCCATGAGTTGAAAAATCAACGAAACGATGAATAGAACTTTCAGTATCTCTAAAGAACTTCACACGTAACTCACCCAAGAATAACGTATTTCTTTTTTAATCAAAAGCTGTATAAACAAATAGATGGCTTATCGATGGGCAACCCAATCGCGCCTACTCTTGCTGACATTTTTTTATGCAATATGGAACCAAAGTACCTTGAGGAATGCCCTGATTTTTTTAAACCTGTGTTTTACAAAAGATACTTGGATGACACATTTGTAATTTTTGAAGATAAATCCCATGCTCCGTTATTTCTAAATCATATCAATAAGTATCATTCGAATATCAATTTTACTATGGAACCTGAACAAAACAATAGATTAGCTTTTTTAGATCTCAATATCAGTAGAACAGAGCAGGGTTTCGTTTCCAGTGTATACCGCAAACCAACTTTTACTGGGTTAGGCTGCAGTTTCTTCAGTTTCTGTCACTTCCGCTATAAACTTAATTCAATACGGACCCTTCTCCATCGTGCATATAACCTATCCTCCTCATACTCCAACTTTTCTTCCGAATTAGATTTTTTTAAATTTTTTTTTTCTGACAACGGCTTCCATACGGTTTATTTGACAGGCTTGTCCGTGATTTTTTAAGCAATATATTTTCTCGTCAGAAACAAACCTTGTGCACATTAAGTAAATGTAAGGTGTACATATCTCTTCCTTACATAGGCCCCTCATCTGAAGAAATGATTAGGTATTTCAGGAAATTACTTTCTAAATTTTACCCCCAGATTGACTTTATTTTTGCTTTAAAGAATGACTTCCAAATTAAAAAATTCTTTCGGTATAAAGACAGGCTGCCCTCTGAATTGCTTTCGAATATTGTCTATAAATTTACGTGCGGAACTTGCCAGAGTTCTTATATCGGAAGCACTCAGAAACAGTCGAAGATCAGATTTTTTCAACACATAGGCCGTTCCTTCAGAACAAACCGGCCTCTAGCATCCTTGCCGCATTCTCCTCCCAGACATCATTGTGAACAGACCAATCATTCGTTCTCAATAGATAATTTTGAAATCATAGGATCAGCTCAGGAGTCAGATATTAGAATTTTAGAATCCCTTTATATAACCAAACATAGACCGCAGCTCAACACCGATCAAATTGCCGTGCCCCTGTACACCCAATGATTTAGTTTAGTTTTCGGTTTTTTTTTATATATTTTTTTATCAAGGACCCATGTAAATTTCCTATGAAGTGTTGCAAGTGTTTTTTCGAATACTTTGTAATTTTGATTGTATAAAAAATTTTTTTTTTGTCCTTTTGTTTCAGAAGCATTCATTGAAAATGAAAAGTCGAAACCAGCTGGTCTGAGTGCAAATAGATGATTTTTAATGTGACCCTTGTGTTTCTTTTTATACTAAAAATAAGGTTTCCTACCAATCGTCCAATTTCTGATAAGAATATTGCCATACTCGGTGGGCCACAAAACTACTTCTAGAGGTAATTTGAAATTACAGTAAAAAACAGTATAAGGCAGATGTTCTGCTGCGTGACAAAATATAGCAGGAACTGGATTCAACTCGTGAAAGTCGTAGTGCAGAAGAAAAACCGTTCTAAGCTTCACAGAGCAGGTGTCAGCCCACCTTTGTAGTTAGAAAACCCTCTCCAGTGCAATTCGCAATTTTACTCAAAACACTAAAAACACTATGGCAATGCCAAAATACAGGCCGTAGCTCAAAAGCTTAACGTTTTGAATCAATAGTCCGTAGCCCAGTAGGTAAATTTTAATTCAGCAGGCCTTTAATAGTTAAGGTTTATTAGGCCGAACACCTATATAATTGAAAATTTTAAACACGAACAAAAGTTTAATGAAAAGAATTCTCACTCAGACAGACCAAAACACAGGTAAAAAATATATGTAGCAGCAAAACAGTAAGAGGCCGAGGGACAGTGGCAAATTACAGCACAGTCACGTTACTATAGTACGCCTCGCGAACAAGACGCCAGTCCACAAAGCCACAAGGCCACACAACCATCTCACGCGGCAGCAAGGAGGATCCGAATCGCACTGCTTGCTGAAAAAAGAGAACAAACCAAACACACCGCTGGAACCCCAATCAGACAGAGCAAAACTCCCAACGGCCCACGCTAAACGCTTACAATAAAAAGCTATACGCAGCGTATGTGAGAAGAATTTCTTAAAACCAAGTAGTACTCGTATCCCTGTTCCCGCGAGGCAATTAAACTTATTGGACAGGTACACTATGGCTGCTGCCTCTGATCGCGCAAGGCTGCATGAATCATGCACGTCAGTCGGTTTTTGGCAGCGTAGTGCAAATATGCGCACCACACAGCGATCCGCTGTTTCGTTGTGCTTACAGAAACACACGCAAGATCCATGACGCGTGAGCTCACCAAGCACACTACTGGTAGGTTGAGAAATATATATCGATCAAATTGCTTGGAATTTTCATTGTTAAAAAAATTATTTGTAACGAGCATAGCTCGAGCATAATTACTAAATTATAGAAATATTTTTTTAATATCTGTAGAGTAAAACGTTTCCTGTTCGAAGAAGCTTTAAAAATATTGCTATTAGTCCACCCATTTATACAGTTTGGGGGAGACAAAAGTATGCTGAACGTAGTTCTTTCACTATTAAAGAGAAACATTTGAGCTGTAAGAAACTTGTCACACATAACCGATGGTACAAACGATTAATTTAAAGTCTTAAAAATAATTGAGCTTTGACAAATCTGTTCGAATAATTTGACATATAAACTAGATCGTAAACAATCAGCACCTTTTCGAACTGTTTCTTCATCACGGTCCTTTGCTTAGAAACCGAAATAAGTTAAAACTGTCCTATTTCAACGAAGTCTGACCTCAACACAATTGCCACTTCGGTATAATTAAATCTTTGAACTGGATTTATTCTAACATTCGGTAGGAACACTATTACTGAGCATTCAAAATATCTTGGTTGTTCAGATGTATGGCTGTTCAGCCGTATTTACTTTGGTAACAACCAACAGCGAAAGTACATTGCTAAAAAATAAAATATATATTAGTAAAAACAACCCCAATATTCATTGAGTTCCTTTCGTCTATTTATTCCTACTCAATTGCTTATTCTCTAGCATTGCTTGATCTTTATCTACTGGGAGTTGTGACAAGTCAGGTCAGTGGCCAACGCAAGCTCCCTTACTGTAGGTCTAAATAAAATCCAGAAGTAAAATTGTTCATGATGAACGGTTCACAAAACAAATATCTTGTGTTGGACTCGAACGATCAACAAAATATGAAAAGAACTTAAAAAATAAAATAAAAACACCACTACTTGCTCATTGTCATGATGGTACAAAAAATTGAGACTATAGCAACTAAAATGTGCCACTGTTAATGACCTAAGAGATGCAACGAAAATACAATAAGTTCCCGATAGCGAAAGGAAAAATGTTTCTTGCCCGAATACCAGCAACGAGTGTTTCGGAAAATTTCCGAACTCAAATTCTGCGTAGCAACTATAGAATATGATTAGCACTCAAAAGTAGTGCAAACTGATGGTGGCGCTAGCAGAAACCCATTTGAAAGATGATGGTGCTTTTTCCTAAGTCACCGAAAGAGTACTGTAATACCAGTGCAGGAGATTTTTACTGACTCGGGCTGGTATATAGCGCTCTTACTCTGTATACTGATCGATGGGAGTGTTTTTAAGAACTCTTTTAAAACTTCCATTCTCGCACTGATTTGTAAAGAACCGTCACAAACACTATTTTGATCTAAAAAGTCTTCTTCAACCCCGACTTAGAAAAATAATCTGGCACTACAGCGCATGCTACAAGACCGATATGTGATCAAAAGATGTGCCCGATGTTGTGTGCTGTAAGAACAAACAATCGAACCAAGCCTTGGTCTGGTCGAGTTTACTGTATTTGCTGTGTCAGCTCAGCGCTATTAAACTGCAAATTTGCAAATGATTACAAAGTATAAGGGATCGGAGTAAAATTCAATGGATGTGACGTCGATAACTGTAGATAACTGTAGGCCGCAAGACGTACTGAAGAAATAGCTACGACTTTCTGCCGCTCACTACCTGTAATTTCTAAGTTTTCGACCAAAAGTATTTGGAAGAGTGCCAATGCAATGTCATTACTTGCGTGCTAATATTCATATATCTAAACACGCACATCAGTTACAGCAAAACTTGTACTCCAGCGACTTACATTTCTGTTATAAATATTCTCCTCATGGTGATACAACTAGTGTATCTATGAAAATTAGTATGACCAGCGAGGAAATGTGAGAACCCGAGTTGAAAGTTAGGTACGCCTTCTTTTTGTTGAAGTAAAACATTTTTTTATGTGTTATAGATTATTCTCTAGCATTGCTTGATCTTTATCTACTGGGAGTTGTGACAAGTCAGGTCAGTGTTAGTTATAGTTATAAGGCATTTGAAAATCCAATGTAAAAGGTGATATATGTATCAGGCTTGATTGGAAATAAAGCATCCGTAGATGCCTTCATTATGATAGACTTTTATCATGTTTCATGAACTTCTTTCTCGACTAACAGTTTCTATGCACCTAATGCATAGATCTGCGTTCCCGTATCTCCATAATCTCCATACTAAACGGGGCCTTCCTCTCCTTGGATCGCCTTTGCTACGGTTAGGGGGGGCTTATACTAACATTTAATTTAATATTTTATTAAAACGGTAGTTTTTATATTAACCATCAACTTTTTACATTACCTACCACATTAGTTTCTTACAATATTGTCATGCATTTATATAGGAAGCTTCATAAATTTGTTGTGTGGTTTAAACTTTAAATTATGCTTTTTGGTACAGTTAACGTAGTATTATCTTATTATGTTTGCAATGAAAGATATTTTCGAATTTCTGCCATTTCGACCTTTATGTTCTGAACATAAATTATCTACTTCGAACCATTACACTTACAAAATATTCTTTGATGTCACTTGACGCCCTGTCGATTTACCAGAGTTACGAAACATCTTATACCCACTAAAAAACACCAAGGCAGTTGGACATGATGGTATCAGTCTTCAATATATCAAAGACAGTTTCCCTGTTACAGCACCATGGATTCGTCTGATAATTAATACATCAATAGTAACCAACACGTTTCCAAACCAATGGAAACACTCCATTATTAGACCGTTGCACAAAAGTGGTGACCTAAATACAGCATCAAACTACAGGCCCATCAGTCTTTTGCCTGTCATGTCCAAACTATTGGAGAAAGTGGTGACAAATCAACTGTCATTTCACCTGGACGAGTCAAATCTACTCCACCAAAATCAATATGCCTATAGAAGAAATACTAGCACCCAAGACGCTCTGCTCAATATATCTGAAAAAATATACAGTGACATCGATCGAAAGAATGTAACACTCTTGCTGCTACTTGATCTCTCTAAGGCGTTCGATAGCGTCGAACATGAAAGACTTCTACGTAAAATACTGAACTTGGGAATAGACACGCAATGGTTTGAAAGTTACTTGTCAAATCGATCTCATGCAGTCCGCATAGAAAACAAATTGTCCCCATTCATTCAAAACAATTTTGGTGTTCCCCAAGGATCCATTCTTGGTCCGCTACTCTTTTCTATTTTCATTAATGATTTCCCTCCAATGCCTTCTAACACACGGATCTCAATGTATGCAGATGATGTTCAAATTGCAATAACAAGTTCAGTATCGGAAATACCACAGACGCAAATTAAAGCCGAAACTTTACTGACTAGCCTGAAATCATGGTACGACCGAAATGTCTCAAATTAAATGCTAATAAAACACAATGCATTATTTTTGGATCCAAAGATGCAATTAAAAAAACTTCAGATCTTACTCTTGCAGTTGGAAATGATAAAATTAATGCATCAGAAAAAGTTAAAAATCTAGGTATCTGGTTCGATAGAAATATGTCCTTCAAATCTCACGTTGAGACTACTTGCAACAAAATCTACGGAACGTTAATGTTTTTTCATCGTATAAAAAGTATGCTAGACGAAAAATCCAGATTATTAGCTATTCAATCCCTTGTGTTATCGCGCATTGACTACTGCAGCCTAGTATGGGGAGACTTACCTCAATACCTTCAAAGGGACTTACAAAAATGCATGAATTTTGCAGCCAAGGTGGTATGCAACGGTAATTTCAAAAGAAGTGATCACGTAACCCCTCTCCTCAATAAACTCGGCTGGATTCCTATCCAAGAAAGGCTCCTCTTGCAGAAGGCCCAATACGTATTCTCCTCGTTATATCTTCCTCAGAGCAATGCTGAGATAGTGCGTTTCCATCCACCCACTGTAACCAATCAAAAACCGAACAGAAACAATAATGTCTTAGTCAACTATCGTTCATCTCACTTAGGGCAGAAGGCTCTGTCCATATCAGGCGCCTTACTGTGGAACAAACTTCCCCTGAATATTAAAGTCCCTCAAAGACCTAGAGAATTTAAAGCCAAAATAACTCGTCATCTTGTGTCTCAATAATAATTTTTAGTTACAGAACATACTGAATGAGTACTGACGAATCTCATTTGCCTGATATCTCCATTGCTGAACAATCTCCCTCGCTCATTGTTTTATAATTCAAGACATCACACAACAGTTTGGAAGTATGCGTAGGTATTATGATTTGACCGCCTATACGTTGTCATTTGCAAACATGGTACCTATGTGTGTGTGTGTTTATCAATTGCAGACATTCTGCACCATATTACAAAGATAATGTGTTTTTTTTCTAATTTGAAATTGTAAAGCATCCATGTAAAAAAAATAAAAATAAATTCGTTGTGTGATCATCCATTTATACTGCAGTAATATGCTGATTCTGCTCATCGTTATATGCTTATAATAATGTGATACCTATGTTTGTTCATGAATTGCCGACAATTTGCGCCATATTTCAAAGATAATGTGATTTGTTTCATAATATGAAACCTTTATAGGACATTAATGTTTTCTTTCTTATCCACGTCCCACAATCGTTTTCATGTTTCTGACTTGAGTAGACTGTCTTGTGCCACTATTTTTAGTACTAAATTTTATAAAATTCATGCTATAATAAAAGATATTTTCTCTGTTCCCCTCGATTGGAATTCTGGTTTATAATGGCTAGTTTATGCTGATATTTGCGCACATGCTTACTTGTATACTGTATATGTGTACGTGTGCACGCTATGCGTATGACACTCTGTAGAATGCGTATGTATTGCCTCGATGCATAGAAATGCATTTGTGTATGCTTACGAGTTTGGTGTAAGTATGTGCGTGGGTATGTTTGTGCATGCGTATGTGTATATATCTACATGTATACGTGCACATATGTGTGTACTAAACTGACAACTAGCATTTTACTAGAGAAAATGGTCTTTTTTCTGTGCACTCTCAACTTGTAACATTACCTAACTCGTCACCTCTTTATTATTGTAAAGCATTCATGTTCAAACTATACATTTGTTCTGCGATCATCCATTATATTTAAATAAAATGCTTATTAACTAATGACCGGTATGTTAAAATTGTTGAATCAGAAATACAAAACTTATAATCTTCTTGGTCCTCATGCTTATGTGTACATATATGTGTATATATTCACATGTATGTGTGCACATATGTGTGTACTAGACTGACAACCAGCATTTTACTAGAGATAATGGTCATTTTCTGTTCACTCTCAACTTGTAACATTACCTAACTCGTCATCTCTTTATTATTGTAAAGCATTCATGTACAAACTATACATTTGTTGTGCGATCATCCATTTATATTTGAATAAAATACTTATTAACTAACGACCGTTATGTTAAAATTGTTGAATTAGAAATACAAAACTTATAATCTTCTTGGTCCTCATGCTTATGCGTACATGTATATATATATATATATCTGTATGTGTGTGTATGTAAGTATATATATATGTACGTATATATATGTATATGGATTTGTATTTATATATTTTTTCATGCTTCCTTAAAATGACACTTTTGAACATTTGCCGAAACAAGCGATTCATATATTATTTCCTGGCATCAATAATTGCGAAGTTTTATGTCATGTACATGTAAACTGTCAAAAGTGTTTTCACCCCACAATGAAAATGCATCGTCCATGAATTTGCGTTATCTCTTATAATTATCATTACATGTATTGTCAAATGTAGATTAAGCAAGATTAGGAGTACATTGCCCTCAATCATATCTTTTCGACTAGTGACACGAGTTTTTTCAATACTCGTGTGTGTGTATCATCTAAGTGTATTAATTTTAAGATATTTAAAAACCAATGATTGTAATATTGTACAATCTCTATTGGAAATAAAGTTTTTTTTCTTTTTTCTTTCTTTTTTCTTGAGACAAAGCTGATATGTCAATGTGCGTGGAGACAGTCAGAATTGTTTTACCGCACAGTGTTCATCTTTATGTTTCTTTTAATTCATTCATTTTATGCATTTCCAAACTTATAATAATTTGATAGAGGAATTCATACTTAATATTTTTCTCTCAGTCTCATGTACAAGAGTTGATATGGGTTGCTATGATACCCATATAGGTTTATAATGGACCTGTATAATAGGATACTTCAAAATGCCAGGTAGTTAATTTATGTCAGAAACTTTAAAACGAAGTAAATTCCGATAAAATATATCATTTTTACTAAGAAAACGTTTTGGATTCTCGCTCCATCTTCAGTTTGAACGAAAAAAAAGAATTACGTCTGAAATAAAAGATCAAAGAACAATGAATTGTAGGTACTAAAAATATATTATGAACTAAAAATACAAAGTATTACACGAACAAAAACAAAGAAAAACATACAGAAGCACAAAAAGAATGCATGTGACACATAAGTATGAAATTAAATTAAGCTGGTACAAACGATAAATGTACCTTTTTTCACTATTTGCAAAGGGTACGAACTGTCAATATTGTTCAAATCCGGGTTTCGTTTGAAGATGAGCAAGGCCTCTGAAATTCTGAGGTCATACGGGGTTGAAGCTGAGTCTAAAATTTTGAAATCGGCAGGAGATATAGGAACATTGCATTTTTCGGTATAATTTCGCACTGCAAAATGCGATGAGTCTGCTAGTTGGTTACCACTACGGAAACTTCTACCTCTATGCTCTGCCACTCTGATATAGAAATTTCATGACGTCATACCGACGTGCGAAGATGTGTACTACACACAACTATAAGAGTTCACCAAATAGGCTCGCATATCATTGGGATGCGTATCTTTGTACCGAAAAAAATAATCAATTTTGAAATTATTGACCTGAGTTACTAAGAAAACGTTTTGGAGTAAAGCTCCATCATCAGTTCAAACGAAAAAAAAACAGAATTACGTCTGAAAGACAAGATCAAAGTGCAATGAATTGTAGGTGCTAAAATATATCATGACTCAAAGTAAAGATGATAAATTTTATCGGAATTTTCTTCGTTTTTGAGTTTCTGATAAGGTTGCTATTAAAGCAAACCACTGACGTGTTCAGATATATTAATTCATGTCAACTTCATAGAATATTATAGGCTTCCTTTTCTTATTCTTGTGGTATTAAGTTGTTGTTATTGTTAGCCTTGTGAGACAATTTCTCGTACCGTACCTGACACGCGTTAATATATATATATATATATATATATATATATTATGACTGCATTATAAGGTAGTTAAGTAATTTCACGAATTACTCCAATAATGTTATAAATGTTTTGGTTTTAGCGTAGTACAACAATTCTTTTTCATGTTTCTGACTTTTTTGTGCCCATTTATTTGTATAGGGAAAGTCATAAATTTCTGCAGTACAGAATATTTTAGTTTTTGAATCTCTTTATTTGGCATCATAGTTGATACACAGGAATTAAAGGATTCTTCCGAATGTCGACCTCATATATAGTCGTTGACGCAGTATAATTTCAATCCGCCCATTTTACTTTCAACAAAATCACATACATCGGAAGTTCCTTAGCTCGTATTTCAATGTATGTGCGCACTCAAGAGTTTTTTCAGCAATGCGTTACTGTAATTAATTTTTCCTGGCTACATGTATTTATTTCCAATACCAAATGAAATGAACGCAACAAAGGGAATGTTTTTTGGGATGCTCTCTTCTCAATCATTTTTTTCGATTATGGAAATGGGTATTACGATACCCATGTGTGTATGGCAACTAAGGATCTTTATCATAAATTTTAAGAACCAATATTTTATATATCATCTATTAAATTTATTGAAAGTAAACAGTTTTCCATTTTCTTTCTTTCATTTTTTTACTGCTAAGAGGGACGGAATATCATACGTTAGAATTTAGAGTTCCATTAAAATAGGTGTTTAAAAAAAAACTCCGAATAGTGGTATAGTGTGAGTTTGTAAGTGTGTCGGGGGGAAGGGGGGGGGGGGGGGGTTTGGTATAGGTGCTTTAAGAGAGCTTCGCTCGTACATTTTATAGATAAAAAAGAAATTAGTGACCCATTTCTGCAGTTATAGAAATTTGTTAGCTCTAATTTCAGTTTGAAACTAAATGTATAATTATGCGCGCATCAGGTCAACAGGTCATTAAAATTTTCAAAAAATTTCGATATTTCTATGGAAATCGGACCGTTTAAGTGAGCGTCGCGAGACTAGTCGAAAATTCGCACTTCGGGGCCGGATGCTTCATTTTTATTTGTTTCCTCGCAGAACATTTCAGACTGAAACAGATCGGCTGCCAAACTTTACAGGCTTAGAGGTTTGACTCCATGACAGGAATATAAATTCAAACTTGCACAAAAAGTTTTCCGCTTTTCTCATCCACTTTTTGACCTGGCTCATATACAGCAAGTGTTAATTTAGTTTTAATTCGGTTAGTTTTTATATTTTGGTTTACTTTTATATCTAATTACAGACCTTTGCGAAACTAACCCCAAATCTACTTGGAATAAATATACTCTTTGTACTGATTGTTGCACATTTTTCATGAGTACTCAGGCATCATAGGCGCAGGTAATCAATTTTTCTTTTTTTGTGCATGTATTTGAAAGATCCCTATCGCGTTTTGAAGGGAATTTTGGTGCCTATATTTTTCT
The DNA here is from genome assembly GCA_030386875.1 of Morinoia aosen. NCBI lineage: Eukaryota > Metazoa > Arthropoda > Malacostraca > Amphipoda > Talitridae > Morinoia > Morinoia aosen. The sequence continues at coordinate 22,653,522 of CM059573.1, read as the reverse complement.
ACAGCGGAAATTAGGGAAGGCCGAAAAGAAACTTCGCATCCTTCAAATAGCTGACAGCTCGTGCGCAACGTAGCGGCTGTGCAAAACTCTCCGTTTGACTTGACCAATGTTTGGAGGCGGCGCTAATGATTTTATTTTAACACCACTATACTCGTAATGAGCAATTGTAGATAATTTCATTTTCAGGGGCTGGCACGTAGAAATTGGCTGTAGTTAAATTGCTCCTAACAGACTCCCTATGCTGACACATCTGTTCGTAAGTACATAGTACCGTCCACATGTAAGAATGGATATTCAGTTATAAATGCTTTCAGAAGTTTCGAAGTTCTTGAGTAGGCTTACCTGAATTGGTGGAGAAGCTTGAGGGATCACCGGAACTCATCGCGTGATCAAGCTTCTCTAAGCGACTGTTTCAGCGAAGGCGCCAGCCTTCAGCGGCCCATACACGCTCAAATTTTTTGATGTTGAATTATTTGACGTGAATTTGATCGTGTATGGCATAATTTGACGGCCTGAAACGTCGATGTCAAAAGTTGGACAAATCTCATTTCATTAGATATTTTTTCGCAAACTCCATATAATTTTTCCGTGTGTGGTAGGCCTACCTAGCAATATTTTGCGCAAAATTGTTAGCGATGAGACATCATCTGAGTAGCACATTTGCGGCTCATATTGATGGTTTCAACGAAACATGAGAAGCAATTTCTCCTTGAGCTAGTATATATTTATCGAAGTTTAACAACGCTTTGGAATATTAAACGCAACTGCTAATTATGGTGGTGGAAATAAGAAAGATATGGCGTATGAGACTCTTCTACAGAAATACCGAGATTATTATCCGGAAGAGACGATGGAGGAGTTGGAGAAATAAATAAACTTACTACTGACATGTTTTCGAAAAGAATTGATAAAAGTAAATGACTCAAACTTATCCGAAGCCGGAGCAGATGATATTTACGAACCGTCACTATGTTTTGATGCTCTTTCGTTCCGGAGTGATCAAGAAACACAATACAATCGAATCAACAGGGGAAATACATGAGGTAAGCTAAATATTTTAAAATACTTGATACTTATTAATTTTATTCGATAACAATTACATAGGTTATCCAAAAAATAAAAATTAAAGATTTGAAATGTACCTACAAAGTTCATCGTTATTCATGTTTATTCGCTATAATATAAAATTCATTGAAAATCCTTTTTTCTTGGACCAAAACTTCGTTTCACATAGCACTGTAGTGCTTAAGGAGATTTTCATTCATTGCAAAAGCATCGTCGCCCACGAAAAACTAAGGCACATCAATAGAGTCTCCTTCATGCAGCGTTTTGGCTCCTGAAAGCTCTAGTTTGCCGTGTTCCATCATATATTCGAATTTTCTATGGCTCATAACATCTCCGTCTGAAACGCATCCGTTCATTCCAGCGTCGACCATTATGAATTCATATTTGGTATTAACAGCTGCTAGTAATACGATACTGAAATGTTTCTTATAGTTATAATAAAGCGATCCAGTGCCAAATGGTTTTTAGTTGATACGTGTTTTCCGTCAACAGCTCCCATAAAATGTGGTACATTCCAATGTGTGCTGAAATCGTTGCTCAATTCTTTCCATTATTTGTCAGTTTTCGGTATCTGAAAAATAAAAAATGTATTATTAATATCAGATTGGCGATGACCAGGAGGGCAGTCTAAGTAATGATGGTAGTAACACAATTGTATAGGACAAAGTAAACGATTTATAAGAACGTCACGAATATCAGGTATCCTAAAACTAGCTTGAGCATTGATTTGCCGTTAATTTTTTAAAGAATGTTATCATTGTAATTTCATCAAAACTGAAACGAGTTCATTAGCAGTTTCATGAACGTCGGTGACAAATGAATAGTTTCAAAAATTACTCTTCTTTACAGATTCTGTAAATGAACTAAAGCCTCATTAGGTCATTTCAAAAATAGGGTTAATGCGTCTTAAAATAAAAATGATTGTTTTTCTTGTGTGTTTTGAAAGTAGCTCATATTTTCATCTCTTTCACGAGACTCGTGCTTATTGTATCATATCGAGATGAATACCTGCTTGATAACACGCTCGAGACTTTCGTTTGTCAAGAACTAACTAAACAAATTTTCATGGAGAATATCAGAGAAAAAAATAAAATTTAATGGTTATCTTGAACCTTAAAATTTAGTAGCATTAAAAAATACGTGTATGTGCATAGCTAACATTGCCTAACTTCGATAACAGTGCATGTAATTTTTCGCGCTGCTAATAGTTGTTTGCTCACTGAAAGTAAACCGATTGTTTTTTACGAGAATAGTTATTCATGATTCTCCCATGTTTATTCTAGACGAGACTTACAACGAGCAATATAATGCAGAAACTTCATTGAAGGAATTGATCTACACAACACCATCTTTGGTGTTCTACGAATATCATCTTAATGCTGTCTTTATACACTTAATTTCTTGCCATAAATTTGTGCAAAAATTATAGGGCTGTACTTGATAATGAATATTGAGCTGAATATATCCCTATATGCACTGCAATCAGGAACCTTGAGGAACACGTGATAAGCATAAAGTTTATATTTCTTTCTCGTCACACTGAAATACTTTCATGTTTCACTTTTTTTCGAGCCACACTGAATCACCATGCTGGACTGTTTGCATGCTTAACTGTTTTTTCATGTCAGTCTAAAACGTTTTACTTAACAGTTATCTAAACATTGCCAATATCACATATTTGCTAAAAATTTAAAAGGGGGAAAAATGTTAATAAAAATCTCATTTTTATTCTAGGGAGGAAAAAACAAAAATATCTCGAAAACCAGCTTCATTATCAGTTGTGTAAATACAAAGGATGAGAAAAAATTCTAAGCTGATTGCCCTTCACTTTTAAAATCTGTATTTGAAAATCGTCAAACTGACGATAGTTTCTTGCCTTGCTTTTTAAAGCCCTGCGCATGATAAACTTTTCTTAATTAGTTGAATGAGAAATAAACATCAATTGAATTTGCTATAGAAATTGAAAACGAAAAGCACATACCATTTTATCGTTCTCGTGTCTCTAAGATCAGAGAAAATTTTGTAACGGCTGTACAGCGAAAGCCCACGTGTATGCGATAGAGAACTAGATTTATAGCTACTGTTGTAATACTTTTAAAATCAACAGCATCAAAACGCTGTTAAGAGCATACAATATTGGTTCATCTATCAATGATATGCACGCGTAATTTAATTATTTACTTGATTTCTTTCAGAATAATGTTTTTCCTCTTGGAATCATAGACTTCCATATTAGAAAGTTCCTGTCAAGAGTCCAACACGCGTGTTCAAAAGTGAAATCTACATGTATTGCTCTTAATCTTTTATCGGTCCTTTATCTGGAAACTAGCCTGTGAATTGAAATTTTTATTCTCTAAAAATTTTCTTACAATGAGTTAACGCATCACACTGGTTAGCAAAGTAACAATCGGTTCTCTTTTTGGGGGCATAAGGACTCTATTTCCGTCCTCATGGGCTCTTCTGTTGTTTGCGAATGCAGATATGCGCAGTGTGCATCGCCGTATGTCGGAATGGCGTCAAGCAATATATTTACGCTAGAGTGGCTGAGTACTGCAGAAGTTTTCGTACGGGTGTCTTGCTGGCCATCCTCATTCAGTAATGCTCAGCCATGCTGTGAAAGGCAATACAATTACTTGCGATGATGATTTTCGAGTGATCGATAGTTCTTTCTGTGTGATGTTGACTATTGGATTTTAAAACCGTAGCACATTTTTATGGAAAAAATATTTTAAATAACATGCTTAGCTCATATTCCCTTCAAACAGTTGATGCGTAACTGTCTTCGTTTTCTGTTGCTTCTTCTTTTTTTTCTCGTAGCTGCAAAAAGTCTACAATTTATAATCGGTAGCTATTTTATTCTAATATAGTATTGGTCACACTTTGTATTTTACAGAACTAATGATGGAGCTGGTCTCTGAAACCTTTTCGGTTTTTTATTCTTTGATCAATGCAACGTTTTCGATTTTTTGCACTTTGATCATAGGACGGAGTTGTTGAGAATTTTTTTTGCTTTGAATTTTTAGTAAAGGTGCGATATAACCCATGAAAACATCGGTTCAGACATATTTTTTACACATATACATACATAATAAATTCGACGTGTTTTTTACTAAAACTTCATTTTCTAGCAGTTGTTGGAATAACATGTAATGAGTACACCTAAAAATTTCACGTCTAGCCCTCAAACTGAGTTGTTCAATTTGCCGGACATAGCATATATATTAAAATATTTTGCAGAGAAGTCGTTTTGTCGCACCAGGCAAAGACAAGAAAAGTTTCTGCCACCCTACGCTGCTTCGATAAAGAGATATCTTTTAGTCTGCGGTAAAATTATGTTACTTTCTGTAAAGATTTCTCAAAGAGTCTTTTGATGGGTGACCTTCTCATTTTGTATTCAATGAAGGGATACCTGGAGGTTTTTCATAGTAGTGTAGATGTTTTCGTTCTAAGCCTTGTTTTCCTTCCTATGCGTTGGCTTCGTCATTCAGTTTATTTACCAGATTTCAGTCACAAAATTTCAAGGACTGAATTTTTCAGAAATAGATACGGTAATACATAGTTGTTCCTTACTTAGTTTAATGATTGTATATGCAATATTAATTTCATCAGTTTACAAGTACATGAGTAATTTAATCGCGGGTACCATTAAGATGGGTAAATTTGTTTGTCATTCACAGTTGAAAAACTAATTTAAGGAAAATATTGCACACTCTCATTTTTGACGGGTAGCATGGTTGTCTAAACGACATTACCTGCTGTAAAATTGATACATAAGCCTTTTATAATAAATAGGAATTTTTTCAAGCTCATAGTTTTATATTAAAATGTTTGTTTCGCGTATGCAAGGAAAATGTTACTTTATGGGAAAAATCCTAGAGGTTGTGAAGCCTGAATCACAGCTACGCCAATTTCACATTTTTAGCTTTTTAAGTAACCATAGAATTACAAATGTCATTTAAAATAATTCAATTAAATAAAATATTTACGACCTATACAATAATTTAACGAGACTGAGCCTTCAGAACCCTGGACTCGAAGATGCGATACACCCGCGACTCCTGACACTGGAACTTCGACTTATCATGAACTGGCCACGAAGTCTAGAGAGCGAAGTGCAGTGACGCTCGTCTGTGAAAAAATATGAAACCTACTTCTACGGGTGAAAAAATTTTGGAGTGAAACTCTCACAACCAGAATGTATCAAACATAACACACAAGAAGAGTCTGGAATGATGCGTAAACCAACCGACTCAGCATTACGGCTTGAGCTCGCGATAGCCGAGTGCTATAGGTTCCGCCGCCGTGCGGCCGGGACCCGGGTTCGAAACTCGGCGCTGGCAGTGGCGATTTTCTCTGTTGGGTATAGGAGAAAAATTCCAAGCACAATACCCCACTCTACCCAGGTGTCTGAAATGGGTACCGGTCTTGACCGGGGGAAAGCGTCATGGCGTCCTGGCGTTAGTTCTAAGGCATTTGAAAATCCAATGTACAAGGTGATATGTATCAGGCTTGATTGGAAATAAAGCATCCGTAGATGCCTTCATTGAGCAACAAGAGCGTACCAAGCAGCCCAAGTGAGATCAATTTACCGACCGAAGCAGAGTAGCGGAACTTTCAGTACGCAATCGCGTTACTTCGACCGTGTGACCGAGCGACGGCGAACCAACCAGCAACATGGCAGCTAAGCGTACAAGCATCTCAGCGGCACCACACCACGATTTTATAAGTCAAGTTATGTTGTTTATTCTTTTATTTTGTCAAATACTTAGTCTTTTAACGTAGAGGGTGACTCTGGTGTCTGATTGAATTTATATAGGGCACTGTTTAGGATGTTCCAGATCGGTCCTTTCATAGTTGGCAAGTACAGTGTGCTATTGTATCTAATTCTTACCTCGCTATTTTAATGGGTTGCATGTCAGTGTTTTTACCATTGGGTATATCAACACAAATCCAACATTCTTATGGCAGGGTATAGGACGTAGTCACGTCATTATTGTCGAAAGATTTGGAATTTGGACGTGAGGCAAAGTCAGAGTCTATGTGTATACAAGCCTGATGTGTGTGTTTACGAAAACAAAGAAATCTTTCCTTGGCCAGATTGTAAATATCCACACTTTGAACGGAAACGTCAGCGTTTTGTGTTCAAAACAACCTGAAAAAAATGGGAGAAATTCAAGCCATCAATACCTTAACGGATTATTTAAAATTTTACCTCAACAAGTAAATAATGTCCTGGGAAATTATTGTGCAATTGCCAGAAACCAATAGCATATTTCATTTTTTAAATATTTATATGTGTTTATCTTTCTTATTTTCATATTTTCTTATTCATTTATTCGTATAGACCCTCGTGCACTCATCTTTTTAAATGGAAATCTAGCTTACGTTGTATATAAGTATTGTAAATACTAATGTTTCCACTCACGAAAGTGTACGTGCAAATTACTATTCTGAAAATTTGATTTAGACTACATTTTTCAGGGTAATGTGCTTGTTTTCTTTTCCTAACCTCAATTGAGTTATTTGTGTCGAAATATTTTCATTTGTTTACTTGCTCTTGCTTAATAAAATAAATCACACAATTTAGTGCAGCAAAATGACTGATGAGGAAGATTTTTTATGAGGTATTGACGCACAAATAAATTGTTTCAATTCTTCAATTTTAAATCTAAAGGATTTCATGAATTACGAGTACATCAATATTCAAATACGTAGTTTGAAAATTTTGGTAACCGAAATTCATCCTCAACAAAGATATATCCTTACCATGCTGAAAATATTATAAAATTTAGAAAAAAATTTACCATGCTGGAATATTACAATTTATACAAAAATTAAATAAATAAATTCCGCCGCAGCTGAACTTTCTAAAATCGTGGTCTCTCTAAAAGTTTGCTACGCGACTCGTCAAAAAAAAAAAATTATGCGCCCATTTTTCATTACGGAAAAGTAAAAGTGGTGGAAGCATAACCACGTATACATCTGAACATATATGTACATTCGAGACTAATTCCAAATGCTACCGTTTTTCATGATCGTATAGAAAGATCTTCACTGAATTATCAAAAAACGGTAGACGCATTATTTTAGGAAGAGTTCGAAGACCCTACAGTACATCAGTTTTCTCCTTTAACGAACTTGACTCTTAACCCGCCCATTGCATTAGTTCACGCAAATGATTCTTCAATCGAATTGCTTGTGGACATAAACGATTTGTATTGAATCATATATATAATGTTAAAAGAGACAAATTATGCAAGATATTGCATTGTGAGTGGAGAGATTCGTATGCATAAATTTACTTTAAATTCACTTCTTTTCCAATACGCGTGCATATCTCGTTGCTGTAGATGACGACTGGCAGCTAGAGAGAGAAATGACTTTCTTATAATCCAGCCCACCTGTCTTGCGGACCCCGAGCTGTGTGCACCAAATGCCGAACTATTCAGATATGCTGGCCTACAATGTTTTTGGTCTTGGAAGCAATTTTACAAGTTAGAGGACGGGTGCTCCATTTAGTGCTCCACTTTCACTGTACATAAACAATTCTGTGCTGGTGAAAAAGCTGATCTAGTAGAATGAACTCATATTTTTTCCTGAATATGCCAAAACTCTCGAGCATTATCTTCTTACAACAGAATTGTAGACTTCTCTATTGCTTCTTTGCTTGGTAAATTATCGTAACTTATAAATCGATCGCTTGTAGTTCTTCTAAAACCATTTTTAATTGTTTTTAATGAAATGAAAAACGGTCAATTTAAAACTCGCTTTATTTATCCTTGGTCTTCAAAAACAAGCTTCTATTTTTGAACTGGGAATTTTAAACTCCCATTGATAAAAAATAGAGATATTAAAGAAACAATCGATAGCTTATATTTTTGCTGGAGGCTAATATTTTTAGTTTAAATTTTGCTAATCCTTATCTTGTAACTTCAACCTCAATGACAATTTACCTCAAAATATCTAACTCGATATGAACAAAAAATCTAACACTTTTGTGCTAGTAACTTATTTTTTCAGAAATTATTTCCATCAATTGATTGCCATTCATGGATTATGAGAAAAGTTATCAATTAACCGCCGTAGTCGAGCTTGAAATTTTAAGAAATCGTCGTCTTAAATAATAAGAGCTCGATTGTCATCTCGATGTAATATTCCTGCACTGTTTGTAAGAAATTATTGGATCAGAAAAGTAACTAGAATTTCACAGAATGGTATGTTTATGTTGTTAGTTACGAAAACTCACGCGCACAGAATCATGGCAAGAATTATTTCAAATACATATCTCTGCTGAAACTACTCTAGTACTTCTAACAGCTTACATTCATATATATTCGTATATATTTTCAATAATTTATTCAAAAGTGGATAGATGCTTTTACGTACATTGTTTGTACAAAAGCATTTGATGCTGCATATTATGTGAGCATCTGCCTTCATAACATGCGTCATCATACTCAGAACGCTTCACTTCATCTCACTAATATTAAATGAACAAAATTTGAAGGTCAAGTGTCAGTAGTTATTGATTAGATTCAAGTTTACCAAAAAGCCTTCCCCTCTGCGAAGGATGTTTTGTTCAACACAATTTATATAACAGAATTCTAAATTGTTACATTATTGCTGAATGTCAAAGTTTCGCTTTTTGCCTCAAAAATATTATTGGTCTCACACAGGTGTTGAGCCCTGCTGAGAATGAAATTAATTTTTGTTTTCTCATCTCGAAGTTGAGGCGATCGTTGAACTTTGATTTAAGTTCGATTGTGCCATTCACTTTTTTCAAAATCGAGTGGCACTTATCCGTGGCGTAGATGCATCATCCCACTCAGTAGTAACTGCATTTTCAAAATCGTTTCCACTTCAGGGCAAAAAATATCGTTTTAGAGTAATTTGATCCGAATGGGATGGTACTAGAATAGATGTAAAAGTTTCTAATAGCTAGTAGCATAAAGAAAGCCTGTATTTTACATAAATATAACCAATAACAGTTATTTGTCAAATTCCCATCCGGCTGGTGTCGCAAGAATGAAGAGATGGACACTATTATTTCTCACTGGATTTATTTAAAATATTAGTACACAATTCATTTACTCACTAAATTGCAGAAGAGTAAAATATCATTTATTACATGCAATTTGAGAACAAATATTTCAATATCAGCAATCATTTTGCCGTACAGTAAATTTCTTTAGATATCATCAAACTTGTAATCATAAAATTAGCAAGTATTTGCCTGAGCAGGTATAATGACGTATGTTAGGCCATTTTAAATATATTTCGCGGGGATGATAAATTCGTTCCAAGAATTATTTTCTTTCCATTACCCAAGAATTCTTTTAGTTCCACCACCCAAGTTTCCATACCGCTAAAACACGCGTGGTGTGCGCGTGCGCGCGTGTATCGTGCGAGGCAACCATTGTCCGCTAATGGATCACAGTGGTCATCGGTGCACGGTGACGAAAAGCGCCTTTTAATGACCGGCAGCAAATTACACAGCGCCTTAACTCACAAGCCGCTGCCGTCACGCTATGTTGAGTGGCGTGCCTTGCTCCACTGCGCCACTTGCTGGGACTGGCTTCATGTGCTGCCTCAATTCCTTGAGAATTTATTGGCGTTACCTTAAGTGATGTTGAGCGCGGCTTCATGGTGTCGGTACCTGGTTGTGCTATTATGGAAATACTCACTAGAGGTTTCGTTTCTTGGCCTTATCTAAGTGCTGCTAATTTAAGGTTGCCTTTCTACTCTCCTTCACTTGGTTAAGCCATTATGAAAATACTCCTGAGCCAGTCGCCGTTTCTTAAAGCAATTTGAGTTTAATGTTATTGAAGTAGCTAAAATTGTTCCTATTAAGGGTCATGATTTTGGGAATGAGTCGCGATAAATTTTATGGAAGGAATTCGTGAGAAATGTGCCTAAAACAGAACTATCGAGGCACTAAAAATTATGTTTCGTAAAATTGTGGTTACTTGAATTTGACGGATATTCCATTAAAGACACTAAAAGACAGACCGTAATTTATGTCAATTCTTAGTATTTTCTGGCGACCAAATAAGCATTGCCAGGCACGTCAGAAAAGTGAAAATGACGGCTATTTACATTCCTAACGATTTACGTGTGTTCCAGGTGGGCGGTCGGAGAGCCTGTTCCAAGGAGCAAATTCCTGTAAAATGAGTTTCCAGTTTTGTGCATGAAAACTACCAGCACTTGTCCATGACAATTTTCACGGCAACAATTCGGCCAATTTTCAAATGATGAAACATGAAATTTTCTTTCAGTACCAACACGTGAGTTTAGTCTACTCTCAAAAACGAATTAGCTTCAATTAACTCGGTGATTTGAGCGCGCGAGTTCGTGTACCAGTTGTGGCAGACGATGTACCTCGCTGGCAGGAGATCCCTCTTCCATCGGCCCTGCATCAATCTGTCGCTTTCGATCGAGAATTGCAGGTGATTTGTTTGCGCACTAAAGTGAAGTGCACTCGAAATTACCTCAAAACTGGTCAGTGAGCAAATATTCTCATCAGTCCTTCATGTCTCCCTGCTGATTGAAGCCTGACACGTCGGAATGCTCTACAAAATTTTCTTTTGAAGGCTACGATTCTTCCGTCGAGTCACTTAGTTCAAGAATGTAAGCAACGAGGAATATTACGTTGAGTGAACAGGTTTTGACTAACCATTAATTTTGTTGCTGTACCTGTAAAATTTATGTACTTTCAACATTTTAAAATAATGTCATGTTTTAACCCAGAAGACGAAAGCTCGAAGGTTTTTTAAATAACTGCCCTAAATCATATTGTACATTTTCGAAGTGAAACAATTTATTCACACCTATCATTTGGTAGCGCATATATTCTTGTGTCCATTAGGACCATTCGAAGTCCAAGTAATCGAGTTCAGTGTAAAATAATTTTCGTTCTCACTTTAAATTCCGATATGAGAATATTTGTTTGCCTCAATTGACCTCAGAAATATGAATAATTCATCTTCTACTCTACCTGGTGTGCTGAGTAAACTTATTTGTATTCAGTAGCGACCAACTATGATTACAAGTTTCTTTGCTTTTGAACACATAAATGGGGATTATTGATGTTTAGCTAAGGCTTCAAAGTAACAATTTGGAGCACCTCACCGAATGGGGCTGAACCAAGCTATGACGCGTGCTCTGCATAGGTAGGCAATCAATATCAAGCCCTTTTTCCATTCCTAAATTCCATCCCTTTACTTTACATAGAATATCCAATGTTTATCTCTCTATGACTGGTTGTCATTTAAAATCTACTTGGATAATTCTTTTAAAATTGTATACATGGCGTTTCAGAACAATAGGTACAAAATTGCACAGCAAGCTGATAATGGCCAAATGAACAGTTTTTCTTCTAAGAAAATTTCCGAAAACATTCGGGTATATGAGGTATCAGCTGTTAATTGTTTAAAAGGATGAAATTTAATGATACACGTACCTACTTGCAATATATATTTTGAGTTTACGATACAAACACTTTTATTCTGTGAGAGTTTAGAATGAAAAATTTAATTTTAGTGATATTTAGAAAAAAGTTTTAGCAAGAAGGCCTTAGAATGTTCCAGATCGTGCTATACCAGGTTACTTCTTGTTTGTCTTGTTCAAACTGCTCAGTTTCAAAGAAACCTCGACACCGGTTACATGAACCGTTTAATAATTGCTGAAATGACAGATTTGCACCTTCCATATGGGGCTGCTGTTGGCAATGCGAGACAGGCAACTAGGCTTTTTCAAAAGCGGTTTTCTAACCGATACATCCCTGGTCATAGAATGTTCACAAATTTACACCCAAGGCTACGCGACAATGGGAGTTTCGAAATTAACAGAAATGAAACTGGACTCCCAAGGGATGAAAATGTTGAGGAGGCTGTGCTAGATTCTTTTCGTCATAATCCAAGAGCTAGCACGCGTAGAGTTGCAGCAGCTCTGGGATTACAGGGCCACCGTAGTGTTTGGAGGATCATGAGTGACTGTAACTTCCATACATACACTTACGAAGGGTTCAAGCATTGAATCCTCGAGATTATGATGTACGGGTGCATTTTTGAACATTTGGAACAAATTTTGTAAAGTAAACTCAAAATAAATATTGTAAGGTTTTTTTTACCATTCAATTTCATCCTTTAAAACAATAAACAGTTAATATTTCAAAACCATGATTATTTTCGGAAAATTTCATGGGAGAAAAAATATTTATTCGGCCATTTTCTATTTGGTCTGTAATTTTTTACCTCTTGTTCTGAAACACACTGTAGATGCCAGTGAAAAAGGGTTTTTACTTTTTCTTCTACCCAAACAAATGGCAGGACAAATTTTATTCGTTTTGAACATCCTTTGTGGTTGGCAATCAGTGATGCGGCTCACACATGTGCTACGTCCCTTCGTTAGAAAAAGAGCTCATTTATCTCAATAGATTTTTTTCAAATGAATTTAAAAAATATGCGATATAAGACGTCCAGATTATTAGGTAATAACATTTTCACGCTTTTATCTCTCCATCTCCTCAGGGGTATACAATTATTGTATCTATGGGAATTAACACTTCATGAGTGAAACTGTAAGGGCCCGAGCTGAAGTTTAGGCTGCCTTTTTTGTTGAAAAAAAAAACATTTTTGTTTTGTTAATTATAGACATCTTTATTCGGTTCACTGCACTTCTGTTTTCAAACACCTCTAACTTTCTTCTTCAACTTTTATCTTGTTACTTACTTTCGATTTCAACTTCTACGTGCGAGGGATCCTGCGGGGGGAATACACCTTGAGCATAGATTCCGTGTTCTGCTAAATGGTGCCGGCATCCTTATAACTCTCTCTGAGCTTATTTTTTGCGGTAAATGAGGCTAAAACAAATTTATATTAAATGAATTTATCACTGCATCAACACAATTCCCACAACCGCAAGTCTATAATTTTACCTACTATAAATTTCATTTTATGCGTATCTTGGCCAAGCTCTTGTGTTTTCCTGCGCAGAGCTCAATCAAGATAATAAAACTGCAAAGGGTGCGTATTGCTCCGTATTAGATACGTAAATAATAAACAGTTACAACTACAACTGCTCGGTGAAAGTTCTATAAACTGGGGGTCCTACCAAAAACGGAATCCGAAATGAAAATGGTAAAATTAATGACCGAGAAAAAAGGAATATGAAATGAAAAAGATACATTTCAAAAGTGATTGGTCACATTTGTAATCTTATTCGACAATATTCATCGTTGACATTTTTCAACAAATTCTAAACTTTTTAACAAAATAGCTTAAAAAACATTTACATGTAATTATTCCACTGAAGGCTCTAAGGAGATATTTGTGCAGGAAAGTTAAACAATAAAATTTACACGTCACGATTTAGCTAGAGCTTTTAAAAATTTGGCAGTATTATCTGTTCAGTGAACCTTGGCATGTATCTGTGATACCGATATCCGACATAAAGAACGATTGTTTTTAGTACTTTAGATTCGTTCGTGATTCTTCCTTTGAGTTCTTTTGTGTTTTGAGAGGACTAAAATATCCCTCTTTAAGTGACACGTATTGACGAAAGTATATTCTAGTCCCCCTCGAAACACTGAAGAATTAAAAGAAAGAATCATTAACGAATTCAATTAATTCAATGATCGACAGTTCATCAAACAAGTTGTTTCATCGATGCGATCAAGAGCCCAAAGGTATGTAGTGAGCAATGGACGACATATGGTAGGAATTTGAGCTTGAAACATGTTCGCAAGCGTTTTAATAAAATAGTTTTCTGCATAACTGTAAGAACTTCTTTTCTAAAACTTGAAATAAAGCTAAATAGTAGCGTGTACATTTTAATGTTTGACTTTCCAGCGCAAACATAATTCTGAAAGACTTCTGTAGAGTAATTACAGGGTTCATTTGCTTGAAACTATTTAATCAAAAACGTATAGTTTTTGCTGAAAAGCGTCGAACGAAGAATATTGCCGGAAGCGAATTAATGAAAACAAAGCCAATAGGTTTTGTATCATATCATTTTCATTTTGAGTTACCTTTCGTTGGACACCCTGTAAGGTTTTAATTTTCTTCGAAAGTTATAATATCAACAGTTGGAGAGTTTATCGCGTCTCACTCTTTGGGAGGGTTGTTTCATAGTTTGAAATTCATGGGTTAATGGATATCCTAACTGGAGAAAGTAACATAAACTTTATTTAGTTATACGTGACCTCACTGAAATTTTTTCCCCTGATTTGTGAACAAGTTAAGGGACAACTTTTCATGCAATGTGGTTTCTCTTTCTTTTTGTATTGATAACAGGACACAAATTTTGTATAGACACGAAAAATTTTGTATTTGAATATGATTTGGGCGCGTTTTCTTTCGTCGCCGTTATATTTTTAGGCACAAAAGTATCTAATCCGTTATATCACAAGATTTTGTTTTTCGATGTGAGACTGTAGTCAGAGAAGATCCTTGCTCGCTGAACTCGCTGAACGACTTGAACTCGCTATTTAATGTGAGAACGAATTCTTTGCATTTGTTTTCTAATATTCTATCAATTCAAGTTTTATGTAATAAAAGAAACATCAGTAATAATATCACATATAGAGTGTTGTGAACAACTCATTTCACAAAATCATTCCCGCAACATCCAATGAGAGGTACAAAGGAGCAACGCAGATACTAAAGAACTTTAAAAGATTTCAACCACACTTTGTTGACTGGCAAGCTGCGTGTCGAGCTGGTAGCTACTTCGATCCAATATCAACTTTTGCTAATGACGGTTGACTGCATGTGAAAAGGCCAAAAGTAATTTTTTGGGAAGACATTTGTACATCATAGGACGACGAGACCAAAAAAATGAAGGCACACTTCCGTACGGTGTTTCTGTAGTGTTAATATAGTGAAGTATAGTAGCGCAATAAATTCTGCTTCGGCCCTTTTATCAACAGTGCTGGATATATTTTTCAGGTATCAATAGAAAGCTAAAATAAAAGGTAGTAACATAACTTCAAAAAAGCGGCA
Source organism: Morinoia aosen (assembly GCA_030386875.1). NCBI lineage: Eukaryota > Metazoa > Arthropoda > Malacostraca > Amphipoda > Talitridae > Morinoia > Morinoia aosen. The sequence continues at coordinate 22,638,457 of CM059573.1, read as the reverse complement.
GTTTTGAGTTATTTATGTGTTCGATACGCAAACTCTTCTATAAAATGGGCCAACGAGGGTTCATTTGCGAGTTTTGAACCAAATGTGACTTCAATGGAATGTTGACTAGTCCAAGGCTCCAGGTCTGTATTGGGATGGCGATGCATTTTACTATGCACACAACTCGTCCAAGGAATGACCCCTTTACTTTACACCCGCATTAAGGACAGTTTAATGGGATAGGTGCACTTAAAGCACTCAAGGAGTGACTCAAAAGCTTCGTCTTTACAAATAAGTTTTAATACTGCTCATAAAAATTTTAATTTTGTGAAAAGTTAAGTACATGATTTTTTTGTACATGAAAAAACGCATTAATGTACATTTTACTTTGATCGCTTTTGAAGCACAGACAATGTTAGACTCTAAAATATCACGCAAGGTTCGAGGCATAGATTTGGTGCACTGCTCGGTGTGTAATTCACGCCGCTCACATCTTGCAACAAATATTTTGCGAATGGAGTGTTTGCACATAAGTCTTTTTAAGGCGATTCAGTACCACAGTAATGGAAAAGAGGTCATAGAAACTTCAATTTATCATTCAGAACATATAGCACAAAGGGTGACAAAAACTTCGAAGGGGGAAAATCACTCCAATCTTAATGATAGTTGAGAGCACAATTATAAGCGCTTGGATTTGCGTGATATGTGCCACAGAAGCAAACTTTGTTACGGTAGTAAAAGAGTAGAGGACACTTTTAGTTCACGATTGAAGTCTAACACGATGTCTCGCGTAGCTCAAAGGCGATTGCATGCATACTTAGCATTAGGTATACGACACGAAGTCCCAGTTAAGGCAGTAGAATTTCACTTGTGAACCGAATAAAAATTTGAAAGAGCATATTCCTCACTTGAAAATACATGAGGGAGAAACAGAATGAAACTAATTATGATAAACTTCTTAAGAAGACAGGAAAAGACGTAAATTTTTAAGGCAGTTTTTAGCATAACCAATAAAAAAATATGAAACTGTGCTCAAAGAAGGGCTTTTGATTTTGCTTCCGTCAGGCACATTTTTTCCCCTCAATTAACCTTCACTCCTTACCCTCGTGAGACTCAAATCACTGGAAATGAAAGAACAAGGATGGAAAAAAATACATCATTAGGTTGGCCAACTCTGAGAGTGTGAGTTAAGTTAACTAGGAAACAATGTTCAAGACGGCAATATATATCATTAGCCTGTTATTCCATTAATAAAAGAATAACAAAAGAATTGAAAAAAAACACCCATCAAATCGTCACGCAATTTAAGCATGAGTCAACTCAGTCAATGAAAGAAACTAATTGATACAGAAAAACCTATACGATACAATCATTGATGCTAGACTTCGTTTATTCTGCAAGAATAAATTGAATTTCAAATTTTAGTGGAGAAGCAACAATATAAACATAAAAGATAAATAGCAAAACCAAAGTTGACACAACATTTGTTTAATCACAAAATGCTCTGACACAGTGCAACATATACCACAGTTTAACATCATGCTCAGGTACAACACACTATACACTACAGTCTGATATCATGTTCAAACACAACGCAATATGTATACACCACGGTTTGATATCATGCTCATGCAGATACAGCACAACATACATCACAGTTTTACCAATGTCTCATATAAGGAAAATTGGAAAACATTGGTATTACTCGCTTAAGCCTGATATCTTAATTTGAGAATCTTTCATAATTAACTTTTCCTGTGTTTGACGGAAAGGAATTCAACAATTCGACTACTTAGATTTTAGCATTCGATTACAGGTGGCAGAATAAATGTCCGAGAAACTAAAAAATATCAACGTTTTTACAAATGTGCTTTTATTGGCGTGCTTGTTTTAGCGTACGAGAACAAGTGAACGAGTGAAACTGAAGCCGTTATTAATGCTTTTATAATTGAGTTCTTTCTTAGTATTTCAATGCCCTCGACCATCCATGACGTCTGGCGATCGACATTGAATTTGAGGTAATTGACAAATTCAAGTTCTTGTTAACTGGCTCATAATGCGCTGTCGTCATTCACGAATAGTGCTCAAAACGTAAAGGCGTGCTCAATAATAGTAAAGTGATTCCAATCATGAAGCCATCTTCTTTTTTTCTACACATGACTTTTATAAACAATTATGAATTTATACTCTAGATGCAAACGAGTCTTTTAACAGTTACTTCTTCTACTTGATGATGATAAATCTTTACACAGCGAACTACTTTGACGATTTCTTAATTTGATTAGCTCTAGTTGATATTCTACACAAGTCACTTCATTATGCTGACTCTCCGCGGTCTTCCATTATTCAAATCATACTACTTGCGTTGTTAATACTCGTTTCTCGAAAGCGCCACGTGAACACTTCACAGTACTGGTTTTGAAACCCTTTAGCTCTTAGAAAAGAGTGACACAACCCTTACACTTCCGGCTGCGATAAGACCGCTTTCCCGATACTGCTTCAGACCTGTGTAAAACTCACGTCAATTTCATTCGGTTTGCCAGGTGGCACTCAACTCAACGAGTGACGCGAGAAAACCATCAAGCGAAAAGAAAATAAATATTCAACTCGTGAGCTCGTGGCAGTTAAATACAGGCCAGCTGTGAATTCCATACCTATGATGCTATTCGCGAGCTTGAATCTAATTTTTATCTCACATCTTCGAAAATTTCGGAGCAAGTTTTTCAAAGAATGAGTTGGGAATTTAACGCCTTACTTTAAATTAGGTATCGAACGTCCCTGCATTCTTTGGAAATTTCATCCTAGTTGGGAATAATTATTGATCTCAACCTTGATGAAATTTTCAAAAATTTTGTCAGGTACAAGTACCTTCAAACTCGAATCTTACTTGATATCACATTCGTGTGTCCTTCACATTCGTGTGTCGTTCAAGAGGTTCTCTGTTGAATGATTGTTGAAGCTTTTTCTTTCCTAGAAAGGCATACAAAAGAGCACAACCCTTAGACTAATGCATCCGGAATAATATTCCTCTGTTTACTTTAATTTTAGTCAGTGAACTTTTGAGTGCAATGTATTCTTCAAACGCTAGTGCGTGTCATCCGAAGGACGTCATCAATCTTACAGCCCTGCTTATTTTAACAGGCAATAATGGTGATTCAATGTACTTCTTTAAATGTGCAGCTAAAAATCGCTAAGTCTTATGTTTAAAAGTACCTAAAAGCTTTTTAAGATCAATCATTATACTTGTACGTAAAACCTTGATTTTATACCCGGTTCTTCATTATGATGCATAACTAATAGAAAAGGCCCAGTAATGATGTTTTTAATGTTTGATGTCATTTACTTTAAAATTAAAATTTTTTTTTGCTATCCATGCATCTTTTAGTTGATCATATAATAAAAAAATTTTAGACCTGCTCGTGAACATTGCTCAATGAGGAAATATTCTCACTTGTCTTAGTTCTGTTTCTTGTTGGCTTGATAACGTTAGCGCATTCTCTTATTCTGAGTATTCGAAAAACACCATTAATTTTATGCACCAGAGGTTGAAGGCGTTTATGAGAGTTTGGGTACCAGCTCGAGCCGCGGACGGTATTATGCCCACATTTCAACTGCTAACTATGGCTAACATTGTCTTCGTGTGAGTGGAGTGGGGCAGGCAATCTCGTACTGGGACTCAAATGTGTCTGCTTCTCGCGAAAAGTACACATCGCGCTGCCATCGATATCATCTCCTTCGATTTGGTTGTGCCCCGAACTGGGAATTATGACTGGGCTTTCAAAGCTTGATTGCTGCCACGCAAAATTGCAGGTTCTCCTTTAAGGATGAGAACATTAAATAAATTTAATGTACTAAATAAAAGATACTGATCAGCTAGAGAAATTAATACAAAGATTTAATACATGGAATTTGTTTGGTTGATAATTCCAAGCTAAAATCTCCGTCAACTTGCGAGTGTTTGAACATCGACTGACAATTTCTCAGTAAAATTTGAGAGTTTTATTTACGACACAACTGTACATCACAACAAGCATAATATTAAACATAATGGTATCGGATTTAACTCAATATCCTGCCAGTAAGCTAAATGCCAGTACTGTGGGCCGGATAAGCTACGAGGCTTTTATGGCAATCTGTCGAGGGAGGAACCAATTCTTCAGTTGAGCATGAAAGGAATCTAGTGAGCGTGTCTCGAACCCATTATTACATGAGCACATTATGCTGACGTTAATGCCAAATTGTGAGGTAATGCAGTTTGATTTCCTGATTATTAAAATATTCTATGTAGTACATCCCTGTTTTTTTTGAAAGGGGGGGGGGAGGAGGTGACGCTGCGAGAAGGTCGAGGTGTAGGTTTTTTTTTGGTGTACGCGATCCGTCATAAATGACTGGAATCGATAATTTCTTGATAAAATATTCTTCAGATGTGGATCAAAAACAAATATATCCAACCCAACAGCACCCGCGATCAAAATACTCTTAATCTTATGCACTGGTAAAACTCCTATCAAAAATAGTCATTAAGCTTCCTTGACAGCGTGATACAGTGGCAGACCAACTGAGCTTTAACGTGGCTTTCCCACGATTTTCTATGCGATCTTATACCTTTCATTTACATACTTTCCTCAGTCTCAACTGCTGATATTCTATACAACCTAATTTAACCTTCTCTCACACTTTCGGCTGGTGGGTGACACACAGACGGACAGAGGGACGGACGTGGCACCTTTTATTACATAGATGTACTTCATTTCTTTAAAACACTTTGAAATTTCGAGTTTTGTCGGGGAGCACTTCGTTCATTCTCGTATTTTGTGCAATTTGTGAGCTGCACTGGTTTTCGATGCAATGTTTGGAAAATTCGAATATTTCAGCCTCGTTTTCGAATGTTCATGCACAAGTTGGAGAACTTAGTTACGATATATCAAAGACTACGACAACATATCTTCAGTGTGGATATGCAGCACAAAAACTTAAGGAAAAAAAACACTTCTCTGAAGAAAAATGATAATTTTGAGAACTTTATTAGGGGTGTAAGGTATGGGATGTTTCCTGTAATTTGATATTCAATCTAGCTTGTGCTGAATACATGGAATTTTCAAAACGTTATCATCGTACAACAAAGAACAGAGGAACTATAGTCTTTCGTATATCTATAGTTACTCTGAGCAGTAGAGCATTCTGGTGAAAATGTACAGCGCAATAGAAATTGTTTAAAAAGGATTCAAAAGAAGAATCATTTCCGTCCAACTCGGGCTAAATCAAGATAAATACGACTTGCTCTGCGTGTATGGTTTGTGTAAATGAAATGAAAAAATTCTTTGTTAACAAAATGTTCTGAAGCTTACAAAGACTTTCTCGAGAGATAGTAGACAAAAAGGAAATTACTGTAACGTTCTGTGATGAAAGAGACTACATTGATTTGTTAATGAGGGCTCGTTTTAATCAAATTCAAATTATCGAAAATAAAACGTGAAGATCAGCACAGGGAGCATTGAGATTTGTGTTTTTTTCATTAGTTGGTTCATGTTGTAGAACTTGATCTATGAATATTGTCTTGGGGGCCCAAGCCCTCGCACTAAAACAAAAGAGCAAGATGAGAGACTGTGGGCATTTATCCTCCATTTTCGATAAAGCCTTCTTACAAACATTTCAGCCTCAGGCGATCCTCATTCTTCAAATTTGAACGCACAAATCATAACGTTACCTGTTTTCAATTGCAGTTCAATCCTCCGTTCAATTGCAGACATTTTTTTATTCCAAAGATAATGGGACTTTTTTCCTAATATGACACCCTTATAGAACATTCATGTTTCTTTCTTCTTCACGTCCAAAAATGCTCTTGGTAGGCTAGTGCAGTGCAAATTATCATATCATCTCTTACGCTCTGGAGTATATTAAAACAACCGCACCTAAGCCTCGCGTACTTCTCGAAATATTTCTGTACTTGGGAACCAATGTAGAACAATCGTTTTCATGTTTCTGACTAAGGTAGGCTGTTTTGTGCCAATATTTTTAGTACGGAAATTTTATAAAATTCATGCCATAATAAAAGATATTTTCTCCGATTCCATCGATTGGAATGCTAGATTATACTGATTAGTCTAAGCTGATATTTGCGCACATGCTTACTTGTGTATATGTGTACTTGTGCACGCTCTGCGTACGTAGATGGGTGAATGTGTCACTACGTAATACTTCATTTCACTTGGTTATTGTACAGCATTTATAAAGTATATATATACGAATATATTTGTTGCGCGATCACCGACATATGATAAATAAGACGCTTATCAACCAATGATCTGTTCGATACAATATTTAATAGAATATCGTTGTAATATTTCATTAGAAATTGTAAGCAGCAACACATTCTGAAAGAGTATGTGTTGCTCATTATCCTATATTTCAGAACATCTCACAGCATTTTTATAGAACGCGCATATATTGTGATTGCCTCGATGCATATAAATGTATTTGTGTATGTTTTCGTGTTAGGTGTATGTATGTGCGTAGGTATGTATGTGCATGTGTATGTGTACATATTTATATGTATATATGCACATATGTGTGTACTAAACTGACAACTGGCATTTTAACTAGAGATAATTTTTCTTTCTGTTCACTCCAAACTTGTAACATTACCTAACTCGTCATCTCTTTATTATTGTAAAGCATTCTCGTAAAAACCTATACATTTGTTGTGTGATCATCCATTTATATTTAAATAAAATGCTTATCAACTAATGACCGTTATGTTAAAATGGCTTAATTAGAAATACAAATCTTGTAATTTTCGTGGTCCCCATGCTTAAATATATGTATATTTATTTTTTTCGTGCTTCCTTAAAATGAAATTTTTGAACATCTTCCGAAACAAACAATTTTAATATTATTTCCTGGCGTCAAGAATTGCGAAGTTTCATATCATGAATACGTGAATTGTCAAAGGTGTTCTCAACCCACAATGAAAATGCATCGTCCATGAAATTGTGTTGTCTCTTATAATTATCATTATGTGTATCGTCAAATGTAGATTAAGCAAGATTAGAAGTATATAGCCCTCAATCAATTCTTTTCGACGAGTGACATGAGTATTACAATACTCATGTGTGTGTATCACCTAAGTGTATTAGCTTTAAAATATTTAAAAACCAATGATGGTACTTTTGTACCATCTCTATTGGAAATAAAATGTTTTTCTTTCTTTTGTTTGGTTCCTCACACAATTAAAATGGCCAACGTGAGTAGCTTTTAATTGCCTTATATTTTATTTATTTTCTGTTTTCAGTTTCTTTCTTTAGTTTTACTTAGAAATTCGATCATTGCACAGAAAAAGTTTTATGAATTTAAGCGGATTATTTTGATTCACCAAGTCTTCTGACTTTAAAATTCTCGAAATACTCTCCCGTTCAAAATAAACCTTGCAAGCTGTATAATATGTACTATGCTACAAGCCCGTTACAGGCGTACGAACGATGTGATACGTAGGTGCTGGATCCTATTCAAACTTCCACGAAATGTGTTTCGGCAGAAAATGGCTCTTTGATCCTTTGATGCTTTCGAAAATAAAATTTGAACACTCTAAAAAATTTTCAGGTCACTATGAATTGTAGGTAGACATTTTCATCGGTAAATTAATGAGCTTATCATATTTCTTAATTCTCTGTACTTCAAATGTGATATTTCTGTTTCGTAATTTTTTGTTCGATATTTCTTGTTTTAAATTCTGGCCCGTTAGAAAGTGTTCAGACATGTTTCTTAAGTGGAATATTTTTCAAGCATGCGCTCCATAACAGTAGAGGGCTGAAAGTCGATGTCTAATTATTCTCTTCAATTTCGTCTTCGCAAAGTAATTCAATCATCTTTGAAATAAATGAATAATTAAATATCCCTTAACATTCTCAAACATAATTACCAGTCAAGCTTCCGAGCCACACTAGTAACACAGATGGTGGGCGTCGGGGCTTGGGCACCGAAAACCCATTACAATTTTAGAAACACACGACAGCTCAAAACAGCGTAACTCTATGGTAGATATCAGAAGCGTGGATTGCGTCGCTCTTCCCAAAAATTTGCTAGTGATTATAATGCACTTATATATCTCATATGCGTGTTAATTAGCACAAGTTAAGATATAAGCATTTGTCTTTTTCAATAAATAAAATCCAAACGTGCTCCCTATCGCCATTGAGCTCCAGGTTCAAAGGGATATATCATCAATCGAGACATGATAAACTTCACGAGTACAGTAGATTTATCTTGAAACCTTGTATTTTTCCCATCCACTAGTCTCTATATCTGCATTATTGGTCTGCTGGTGCATGCATCAGTGTTAGTCAATATATTATACTTCATCATTATAAAATATGGTCGCTTACAAGTAATTCATACATTCATTTTTACCCGTATCTTGAGGTTCCAAGCTAAGGGTTAGGTAGGCCTTACTTTTATTGAAATAGTATGGGTTTTTGGTTTTGTAACCGACCATCTTTTTTAGGTCCACTCGTGTTTTGTTTTTTAGTAACTAATACTTTCTTCTTCAACTTTCATATTGTTTGATGGAATTCATTCTTATCTTTCTGTTTCTAAAGACCATGTGCATAAATTCCTCGTTCCCTTAACTCCCTACAAAATAGTGCCTTTCCCCTTCCTTTCATTGGAACGCCTTTGTTGCAGTTAGGGAGGCCAACACCAACATCTAATATAATTCATACATATCTTATCCGCCACGTCAGCCATGAAGGTATTTTTACAGCATTTAGTGCAGGGTATCCATGATATCATACGTCACACATGTAAGCGTTTGTCAAGCATGACGAAATATTCGTTGTACGATTTTTAATGCTCTGTAATTGGTTGTCTATGAAACTTTCTCAACTGGCTTGTGTCTCAAATTGATCAAGAAACGAGTTTTTCCTGAACAATCTATCATCAAAACTGGAAATAGAATTCTATCAACCGGTTTTATTACATTTTTACGTTGCCTAGATGATGCATCCTCTAGGATACGTTTACTACCTTCATAGTTTTATTAGGATTTTTTCTTTCCCTTCTATTCTTTGCTTCTGGGATGATGAATTTAAACCAATTTTTGAGGGATAAACCAACAATGCACGCAGTATTTGTCACTGTTGAATCCATTGTCAAAACATTAAAAAATGTAATGCTTGTATTTCGTATCGCACCTTCATTACAAAACGCGTTACCTGAGGTGCGTAGTGTTTTCTACATCCTGTGGTCCGGTCTTTCCAATCTGCACATAGACGCCCAACCTGCACCTTGTTTTACCGCTTTAAAGCCAAAGGTTGGACACAAAGGAAAACGTTTATCTACTTAAAAATAAATATATCTATAAATTAGATATGTTAACGACCCACATTTGCCCCTTTTTATATACGAACTTGATTGATTAAACCCACACCGGGTTCTTGGAAGGCACGATAGTTTTAAAGTATAACGACTGATCATTTAGCATCACCTGTCGTAGTATTTCATATTTCTTTGCAATACAGATTTACTCAAAACAGCTAAGCCACCCATTTTTTCGACCCTAGGACGCATACGCTCTTTAGGACGAGGCATTTAATAATCATTTTTGCCCTCAAAAAACGCATTTTCTTTCAATTTTCTATAGTTGGTTGATTGACCTACAACTAAAAGAATAATCATAATTTGGCAATTAGGTAATAGTTCAAGTCCACGCATCTAATTTTTCAAACCGTTGTGCAATATTGGGTAAACTTCAAGGAAAAATATAAGAACTCATGAATAATAGTTATGTATACTATATTCCAGTAATTGGACAAGGCCTCATTTTAAAGTGAGCAAACAAGGTAATAAGATATTTGTTATTTAATATGTGCATATCCGTTTAAAACGTACATAAATCCAGCTAATTTGCTGATTTAATTAAATTGCCCCCGGCATTACGAGTGGCTGTAAATTCTTCGGCAATCAATAGATTGCGCCACTATATGTATAGCTTCGCAGATTAGGGAATGTATAACATTGTTTGAGAATACCCTGCTTCAGAGCATTTATTTCTTTACTATTAATTGGTTTAGGAGTTTTACTGTAATTCTGAAGCATTTTCGATTGTACTCGTAACTTACTGCAGTAATTATGAACGGATGAGACGCATCCGGAAAGAAAATTTTCAAAACGGCCTGCAAAAGGAAAACACAATTTACGGAAAAATTATTATTCTAACAAATGCAAAATAGGTCTCACAATTTTTACTCCTCATAAACATCACCAGTTTTGAAACGCTTGACTTACCATGGGATTAACATTTGCAATTCCTTGTCGTCGCAGAAGTTCGCTGCCCGATATATGTAGGTACCAGTGCTGGACAGCAACCTGCAACTCGGCTATACTGTTATGAGTGTAATGCTGAGCTACTGAGTATAGTTATTAAAAAAATGGCTACTGAGTTCCGTTATGGAGAAACGATGGCTTTCCATGGTACGCAAATGTACATGTTGCACAAGATTGTCCGCAATGAGGGATGGAAGCCCACTGTGATCCACATCATGCGCATTTTGCCGACCTGAGAATTTTCTACTCCATCAACGCGTCATCTGCTAGCTCACAATGCTCAGTCCTCGCACTTGACACAGTTGATGATGGATTTCGATTGGTGACATTCTGTGCGTTGAAAACTTTCTCACAGACCGCACCTTGCGAACGACGGATGATGGAATTACAGCCGCCATCTTCATGGAATTATAGCTGCTGTACTCGTGCTGCTCTGGAGTATGTCAGTGCTATCTGGTGCATGTAATAGCCATGTCATTATTCTCCCCATCACGCCGTTTTTTTGGGAAATATATGCAATCTGTGATCCGTAAAGGGAAACTCCGTGTTTGGAAGCTCTTCGTAATTACTTTGCATCAAGCGATTAAAAAAATTGGTGATGAATGTACTGAATAAAATTAAGACCTCAAAGCACTTCTATATGAATACAGAGCAAATTTAATTCTAAAACAATCCTGCGGGTGTCGTGGTGTCACTTGCAATAGTGCTGAGAGGGCTCATCGGTTCAAGTACAACACGTGACAAGGTTCCACGGCTTGAAATGCTCTTACAGTGAGAAAGGGAAGACTTTGTGTATTTAATAATTTATCTCTGCAAAGCGACGTTGACAATTGAACAGGGAAGGCGCTACTAGACAGTGCAGTTTAAATAAACCTAGCAGGAACGTCGTTAAACCATCCAGCCTCCCGACTATCAAGCGTAGACCAGGTCAACACGTTGCTTTACGTCCGGCCCCAACCTAGCTAAACGCTCTGCATTGTTCCCGAATAAAGCACGCGTTCAGAGTGGACTAATTATAAAATCAAGTAGGTAGATTTTTCTTAGTAAGCAACTTCTATAAAAATTGGATGGCACAAACCAATGAAATACACATGATTAAAATTGCGTGTGGTCAATTCTGAAACGAACGTTTCATGCCTTGACTCATCATCAGCTCTATAACTGCAAATATAAACAGATTATTTAAAAATACTGACTGGCAATTGCGCACATTATACATAACTAGGGGTGTTCAAACACTGGTAATTGCGAACAGACTCTATAAGCTGAAATCAGGTAAAGAAAAAAATGAATGAAATGTATAATGGGACATAATTGAGAAGTAAACAACAGCACGCGCCCTGAAGCTAAAGTTGCCTAACCAAAAGCAAGGGATGTCCCCTCTATATGTCATGAAGACTGAATTTTGTATACATAAATATAAAGAGATTCGGGAATTCTAAGTTTTGCTACATTGCGAACAGATCCTAAAATCGAGAAATCAGAAGCAAAAATTCTAACATCACACGGTTTAGAGGTATGAGATCTTATGGCAGAGTGTGGAGGGTGACAAAGCCGAGACCAGTTCTAGAACATATTCCGACGTGTTCCGCCTGTCTGACACGTAACCTACGGGTTGTTGAGCTGACATACGAAGATGCTCAATATGCGCAACTGTATTTATGGACAAGACCAGAACGGAGACGCAAAGGTATTTTGTCCCTAAACCGGAACAATGAACCAATGGAAAATGTGTTGACTTGCAAGGGCCTGAAAAGACTGAGGGAATAAGGACGATATCAATAACAACAGTTCACACTTCAATTGCGTTGACTGCTCCCCACAATACGGAGTACGAATGAACATTTTAATTTATCAGTTGTTAGGTTAGGCTATCAAAAAATTACCAATTTTGGCGTCGATTATCGTGAAATCGTCGACGCCAAAAATCGTGATAAAAAATAGTGAAATTAGAATTTATCGTCGATTATTCTAATAAATCGCGTAGAAAATTAAATTCGGAATGCAGTGATTCAAAAAAATAGCAAATGTTGTATGCTCAACACAAAAGAGTTCTAATACCATTAAATGAAATTGAAAAGGACAAAAACTGAAAAAACTGTATTCAAAACTAGAAAAACATGTATTACGGTAAATCCATGTTTCCAACTTGCCGTTTAGTGCTTATACAAGAGCGTTCAAAAATGCAAGTTTGCCATCACTTCGCTGTCCATAATAAATTTGTTGGGAAGATGTTGAGAGTTCAAATGCAGTAAAACTGTGAAGCAAGTAAGCGATTTCGAAAAATAACAAATGTATCATCAATGTACTTCTGATAAAATATACCGGCCGATACTCGGATGGACAGTCATCTAACCACTTTTTCTCATAATGGCAGATAAATATATTGGCAAATATGGGACCAAAGGGTATCCCCATTCAGAGACTTTCAAGTTGTTTGTACAATTTGCTTTGGAATATAAACAAACAATTTAATACGCTAAATTTTAGTGAAGTTCTGAATAAGGACCGCGTCAGACCCAACTCAGTACAAACTAAACCACAAAAGAGTTTCTGCAGACAAATCTCGACAGTTTCTTTTAAACGTATATTAGAAGACAAGCTTTTCATATCAAATGAGGCCATGAAAAACGCTTCAGATTGATCAAGCTATGACACATTTTCTGAAAAGCAAGGGAATTTTCTGCAGTTATATTTCCAGTAGTAAACTGTTTTAAGATTTGAACAAAGTACTTAGCAAATTGGAAGCTAGGAGTATTATTATATACGGCAAATATAGATCATAATTGAAAGTTAGTGAGGAAATCAACTTCATGAACATTAGGAGGCCCAGTTAGTCCACCAGGCGAAGACCCTGAAACATAAACGGTTTTAACAGCTCTTCAAAAATCATACATAACTTTCTATTTTTGTAAAAAGGTATTGATTTCAACTTTGATTTTCGTGACAAAAATTGAATGTGCTCAAAAACAAGTTGAAATTTCGTTTCATCGGAAAAAAACATTCAATATTTTTTTAATATGCACATGCTTGTCAATGAGGACTACGCCTCTACCTTTATCAGATTTACACACCACAAAATTTTTATTTTAAACCAATTTCTTCAACTCTGAAACATCGTTGGCCAAAAGAATAGCCGAAAAAAGTTTAGATGATTTAAAGTTATGTGAGTACTTGTGGGCAACAAGCTGGATTTTCATGGGCTAATTTTTCAAATGCATTTGAAAAATTTGCCTACGAAGTCAAGAAACAGTGAAATAGTTGATTTTACCTTTCATTCGTACTCCGTATTTTGGCGAGCAGCCAGAGCAATTGAAATGTGAATTGTTGTCATTGATATCGTCCATCCTCCCTCATGTGCCTTTTCAAGTCGTGCTAGTCAACACATTCATCGTTGTTTCATTTATCCGGTTTAGGGACAAAATTTCTTTGCATTTCTATTCTAGTCTTGTCTATAAATACAGTTGTGCACATAGTGCATCTTCGTATGTCATCTCAACAACCCGTAGATTACGTGTCAGACAGGTGGAACACGTCAGAAGAAGTTCTAGAACTGCCATGGGGCTCGGCTTTGTCAAACTCCACACTTTGCCATAAGATCTCAAGCAAAGGAGCAGTGTGATGTTAGAATTTGCGTTTCTGATTTTTCAGTTTTATAATCTGTTCGTAATGAAAGAAAACTTAGAATTCTTGAATCTCTTTGTAGATATAAAAAATAAATCTTATCATAATGATATGCAGAGTGCGCATCCCTTACTTTTGGTTCGGCGACTGAAGCTTCGGGGAGCGCTCTGTGGTTTACGTTCCAATTACGCCCCAATATGTGTTTCATTCGTTTTCTCCTTTACCTGGGTTCAGTTAATAGGGTATGGCAGTGCTTTCGCAGTAACCGGTGTTTGAGTATCTCTAGTTATGTATAATGTGTGCAATTACTTTGTCAGGATTTTTAAATTCTCTGTTTGTTTGTGCAGATTTACAGCTGATGATGGGTCAAGGCCCGAAACGTTTCTTTTAGTATTGACCACACGCAATTTTAACAATGAGGACTTCTTTGGGTTTTGCCCTTAACTTTTTATAGAATAAATAGTTATGACTGATCGGGAACTTCCAGACCAGAGCGGACTGAACTAAAAAGTTTAATTTAATATTTGAGTTGGGAGTTTAGGCGACGGGACAAAAAGCTATTTCTCAGACGAGCTTCTCACAGCTAGAAACAATGCATCATCAAAATGTTGGTTCCAGTTTTTCAATTAACATGACTCAGGCCTAAAATATAATAACATCTTGACAGAATTTCCCAAACACTAATGTCGGTTGCAGCAATTTTCTACTTGACAAACATCAAGTTTATCTTGACAAACAATCTTTATTTGACCAACAGAAACCTATTAGCTAGAATATAGTTTTGAGGTGGGCTGTGGCCAGTGTTGAGTAAAGAAACATCGTTACTGCCCTGAATCAATGCTCCAGGTTTGTTATTGAAGTGACAGCTGGTGGCCTGCATGCAGTTAGTTCTAATATGAGGCGACGTTCATCATTGCGAGGCGCTCTCTAGCACATGTCTCTGCGACTGATTGTTAAATGAAGGGTCTGACAGCTAAGACATTCCTCGTCTTATTGGATGAATTGATTGGTGGCGTGACTGCCGCTTAGTCCTCATGAATACCAAACTCGGGCCGTGCGTCTTCTTGGAACTGGTCGGATATGACGGCTCTGGTGGCTACGGGGGCCACAATATTTTGAGGCACTTTGTGGCGCTGTTAGGGTACGCTGCAGTGCGCTCACACCTGACGCATGAAACAGCCAAGATGAAAATTGCAGCTGCTCGGGGACCTGTGATGAATCTTTCGGTAATTAAACAATAGCTTCAACGAGCGAAACGCTTCCACAAGCGATACATCACTCGAAGGCTATTGTAATGGAAATAGTAGGTACGGTTAATGTGCAGTTAACGTGTGTCTGGTAACTGTCATGTACCACTAGGCGCCTATAAAAGAACTGGAATGGCGTGACATCTGTAACAAGTGCAGTATGATGAAATCTATATGTTACGAACAGAGATTAAATTTTTGATATGATTATACAGCACACTGTAGGTGTGCGTGGTGAAGTTGTAGGTGCACCCCGAGTCTCTAAAGTACACTGAAAAGGTGCGATGAATTTTTGTAAGGGTATATTGAAAAAATAAGATTTATAAGCTGATCTAGTGTTATCAAAGTATGCTTTGAAAAATGCATGTAAGACTTAATTATTGTTTAGACCGGGTGTGATAACAAAGGCTTACTCAAAAGTTGTCGATCTGTTGTTTTTCCTAACATATATCCTGAAGTCCGAGTATATTTTCTAAATAAACTATCACCATAAAAATCCCTCAGCTTGTGGGAACCCTCGATTGTCATCTGACGTTATAGTCATCTCAATTTGGTGGTGACTTGCACTCTTATCTGACTCGAATGATGAATCAAGTGAAGATTGTTGGAGTAGTTTATAACTTTCAAGAAACAAAGAACTCAAATTGACTGTGGCATGCAATTTCAAAAGCACTTCAGCTGCCTTCCACACGTTCACTGCTACTTTTTACCTGCAACGTTAATGAATATTTGCAATATAATTTGTTAGTCCTGAAAAAAAGCTCATTTACTGCCTTCGTAAAACGGTTTGAATGAAGCTACTCTGAACGAAGATTTACATTTTTAGCGGAAAACAGTTCTGTACTTCGGTTTCACGGGCAACATAACTATTGAATCAGTGCAACAAATTTAAACGGCGTAATTACCTAGATCTCACATCAGTATTTAATCAGAGCCTATAACAGCGTTGCAGTAGAGCTTCGACAATATTGTTCACCAATTGTGCAGCCCTTTCTTAAAAGGTACTATAAACTGCATGCCATCACTTTGACGTACGGGTTCCATGCAACGTATTTGACAGTAATGATCTCTAAGGGTACGGCCAGACTGAACGCGTTGGCGCTGACGCGCGCGTACGCAGGCAGAAGCTGCAATATTAAATACATGTGTTGCTCCGAGAGCGGCCACACTAGACGCGCGCGGACGCAGGCAGACCAAAGCGCACAGACGCCGCGTCGCGCTGTCAAAATTCAGGATTACTTGGGAGAAATATTTGACGCTGCGCGGCGCGTACAGTGTGTCTCGAGCAGCCGTGAGTGGAGGATGTGGAGTTGCTACTCCCTTCCATTGAGGCTGTGCATGCAATTTGGGATGCTTTTCACCCTCAGCACAGTGACAGGGTGTTCATTAGACGACCAGTGGTCGATGATTGCGGACTCACTACAAGTTTCAGGTGAGAGTTGTAGCTGCGTTCATGACCTCTAGCATACTCGTGACGCTTAATTGTTTTTCTTGAAGTAAAGATAGGTAAACTATGAAATTAAGTTAAATTTATTTCCTTCGTTGCAGAAAATATAATCTGTCACTTAAACTAAACTCATGTAAATAACATTCAAATTTGAAGATATACGATGTTTCTTTTCAATACATATGTCTACCCTGTAACTTTTCGAACACCAGAAATAAAATAATTTTTCAATTTAGTTCTCACATTTGCTGCAATTGGTGAGCTGTTTCTGTCTGCATGAGCTGTTTCATATTGTTGATTTAATTCAAAGAATTCATGTAATGTAAATTCCAGCCCTATATCCACTCTCTCCCTGACAACAATTGTGTAAAGCTGTTACTGTTTTTGTGATTTCCACTGCATTCTCTGCACTGGTTTCAATGGATTTTGTCAAATTCTAGATTTTCATGTCATTACTCCGAAAGCACTCTCTACACAACACCGAACTTTAGATGGGAGATAATTGATTTTTTTTTTGTTTCATTCAAGTTTAGACGTGGGCATGGGCGCATTCAATAAAGGAGCAATGTGTAGGCTTCATCTCTTACAAAAAGAAATTGCGTTTCTTCGTCACTCCCGGGTAGCTTCATTGATTCAGGGAATTGAATTTGTTTCCCTGCATGCATTCATACAGGTCAGTAATACGGAACACTCCATCATCGCTCTGCTTACCAAATGTTCCAACGTCAACACACACAAATTTGCATTCATGATCTGTTACACCTTTGAGAATTATTTAAAAAATGCTTTTAGTTCAATACAGGTATCCTATTTGGTTTGAGCATGTTATTCGAATGCGTTTGCCGTCTATCGCGCCAAAGCAGTTGGGGAAGTTCCATTTTATACAAAACTGCTCTGCAATTTCACTACACAACTTTTGATCAGGGTAAGGCATACATATAAGTTGAAGGTTTCTCCAAATAGCTTTGCGTGTTTTCGTCACAATAGTTGCAACTGTTCCTCATCCTGAATTGAAAAGCTAACAATCAAAATGGCGATCCAGTTGTCACATTTCTGAAAAACACAATAATCATGTTTGAAATGCCACATCAGTCAGTTTAAATGATAGATCTTTTCTTTTTTCAGAAGAAGCAGCAAGGAAGAAGTATAAAACTGTGCAAGATAAATTTCGAGTGGAATTGAAGAAACTTTCGCAAGGAAAGTCGGGAATCGCAGGACTTCCCCCTGAATCATATGAAAGCAAGTGGCCTTTTTAAAATAAAAAAATTTTATGAGAGCTCAAATGTACGGACAACAGACAATTGGAAATTTGTCAGAGATGGCTTCGAAGCAAAACTGCACTGATGGACAGCAATCAGAGTCGATGAGTGCAAGCATTACTTCGACTTCTGCTCATGACACTGATAACGCTTGCGAAGGTCTTGTAGAACCCGGTATTGATGGAACAGGAGGAAATATGGAAGAGGGCTCCAAAGAACCATATAGAAAAAGGGGAAAAGTTCAGAGTGACATCAGGAAACATTTCTTGCAATTAGTTAAAGAGAAACTTGAAAACCTCAGAGGAAAGAGTGAACCTGATGAATACAGTCTCTTTCTTCAGAGTGTTGTACCCTCAATGCAGAGCATGAGCAAAAGAAATCAATGCCTGTTTAAGATTATGGTTCAAGAAATAGTTTAAAATTATTACATGATATAAACGACGCATTTTAAATGGGGGTATTGGCATTCTAATGTTTACGTTTCCCTAACTTTTTCAGCCCTTTCCAGTGGATATTTTTGCATTAGTCTTAAAGGTTTACCAATTAATTTTACGTTTAATAAATAATCAAATATTATACTGATACATAAATAGAGAGTAAACTATACCTTTTGGATAACAGACATATAACTTACAGCTAATTATATAACCTGAAATGGAATGGCTTTGCAAACGAGTGTGCGTAAAGAATTACTTTGTGATCAATAAACTTTTAATTAATTTCATTGTAATGTAATATTAAGTACATATTGTTGATTGAACTATCGTAATATTACTTACTTTATTGTTACCATCAGCCGTTTTTCTGGGGAGATAGCCTGCCGAAAGTTCGTGGTTTGTTTGTACATGTATAGGTCCTCAGTCAATAAGCTGAGCAGCTCATCAAATATAGCCATGCTCATCCTTCTGTATTTTTGAAACTTTTTTTGGACATTTCAGTAGATCAGAAAACTAATGATGGTATTCTCCATGCTCGAATTTTGTTTTTATAAAATTGGGTGAACGGCAACTCACTGATTTCCATCAAGAATTAGGTACTCTACATATGAGGACTCCAAAGAGAACACCGTCTCACTAGAAGTCAACATGACAATTAGTTATCCCCGAAGCCCGATGCTTCTCGATGAACGCGCGCGTCAGCGTGTAGTATGGCCGCTCCCATTCAAATGACAGCGTCAGAACGCGTGAAGCGTACGCACGCGTCAGCGCCAACGCGTGTAGTCTGGCCGTACCCTTAGGCGCTAATACTACAGAGTACGCTGGTTGGTAGGGCTATGCGCAGCAAGCGCACCGATAAATTATCCTCATGTGCGAGTGCATTGGAAACTAGCTGATAAAACGCTCAAAGTCGCCCCTTGTGATCGGTTTAGAATGCGCTCAGTGACCAGCACAGGAAGCCAAACTGAAGGATTTTAACAGCCGTTGTTTTAGGGCTACGAGCAGCCAACCGCAAATGCCCCCAGGAAATGGAAGTGGTTGGTGAAGTAGGAGACTACCGTAATAGAAAAAATATTTAAACTATTTTGTACTCCCAAACAAAAGGGAGAACATCGCAGCAGGGGCTACGTGGGGAAATAGAAGCAGATGAAGCAACGTTAGAGTAGTTCAAACTAGATGTACCTTGATAGAATAACTAGCAATTATCTCAGTTTGTCACACCTTCGATTAAGGAGATCGTCCCCGGCCCCTGCCAGGCCCCTGTCGGTCCGGTGATCTTTTTTTGTTTTGTTGTTCGAAAAGGACCCTTAAGTGGTGGACTATTCGGTCCCAAAATTTTATGGCGCTACGGACAATAGATCCCCTCCCCCAGGGAGGGGAACTATGGATTGGGAAAGAGGACAAAAATTTTGAACTGTCGACCCCATTTCAACCCCATATAAAAAGAAAACAAAACGGAAAATGGATTATTTGAAAATTTACTTTTGTTAGAAGTGTTTCAAGGATTTTAAAACTGGCTTTGGTTTTGTTCTAGCATCAAAACTCAATGAGGAGATACGTCTTGCAATATACATGAAAATGTACCAAAAACTAATTTTTCGTAAAAAAAACTAAGGCCTAAATCGAAAAAGTAACATGAGTAAAAAAGTTTACTTTCAAAAAATAAATATACTGGCCAGTTTTTAAACGAATCGGACGAAAAAAGTTGAAAAAATTGGGACGATCTCCTTGTCACCTATTGTGACGGTAGTAAACTAGAATAATGGTGAATATTTACGCTCGCAGATATTATTATCGCGTAATTGTTGCTCATGGAAGATACTAAGTATTTAACTCATTGAAATGGCAAACGTTAGTAAAATGAGTGAGAGGTGAAAAGGTGAAAGTTTATCTTTCATTTTGTGAAAAAGCGGTGAACTGTTAGGTGTTCTCATTTTTATCCACTCCCATGTCCAGTTAGAACTGCACGCGTTGGAAGATTGAGAGCGTGCTATGCTACAATGATCGTCTGCTCCCAAATGAAACGTGTCACCCAAGTGCTTACTTAAGTGCCTATTTTTTAAACGAGCTGAAATGCCTTTACTTCACTAGCCCAGTGTTCTGCAGTGTGCGTGCTGCACGTCATTTCGTTCGCACGAACTTGTAATTACTGAATGACTTCAATATTAGAAGCCCTCAACTAGCACATTTCTTAGTGAATTGTTCGCTGAACTTCAAGAGTCAATCTGTTTTCCAGCATGAACTTTAGCAGTTGAACTCGACATTCATGCCTAACTCTGTCCACGCCATTTAGAACTTGTTGGTCAGCTGCATGTTTGAAAAAATATGTTTGCCTTGCGTGAAGTGCCCTAATTCTCCAATAAGTTATAACGTAATCCGTGAGCAAAAGAGTTTAAAAATGGTTTACTTATTAAAGCGACAATAATAATGGAGCTGATTTTCTTCAACTGCAGCAGAAGCTAAGGCGAGTATTCGAGTGCATTGGTGCGACTCACAATAAAATGTAAATGATGGCATAGTCTTAACGCTTCGTCTGAAACACGCTTTCATACTTCTAATCGATGTTCGCTCATGAAAAGTTTACGTCCATTTTCAGTGGATGACCATTAAAAACATTTAAATAGTCGCGACTAATGGAACTACGATGGTCAGGTCACAAGTCGTGGCCGCGATGGTCTGAGCACAAATTGTCAGGTCCAGCGCTGCCAAATAAGATTTATTCTGACCGAAATTATCAGGCAGAGTATGTTTTTAACTAAAATTTGCCCAATACCAATATTGGAATCTGGTGGAGAATGGGGGAAGAGGGTGTCAGGGGCTGAGTACACTTTGTGGCCAAATAAACGAACATAAATTGCAAATAAGTTCAATGGGAAAATGTTGGCTATGAATATGCCAATCTAGTAATTCTAAGACAGTCTGTAAATACGAGCATGTCTGCTTCTACTCATTGTAGTAATGCAGTGATTTACAGCGATGTCAATTCAACTGTTCTTTTTATTAATTGTAGGGAATGGTTTTTAAAGACATGGGTTTGCTATTTATTTCCTCGTATTTAATAATTTACTTTAACTTCCTCAATAGCCCTTAACGAAAAAATTTGTTCAGATAAAGACATAGCTATATATATATTTGTGCTACATTGTGTCACATTATTTTGAGGAGTGATACATCTTAGCGGCAATTGGCATCGTTAGTAATTTGTACCTCTTCTATGATATTCTTTCACCTCCAGCTGTACGTATGTTTATTACCTGTTTATTACCTGTTTATAAACTTATTACCTGTTGTATGTGAACTTGTGAAAACGCCCTTAGCAATCTGTTTGCACCAATGTTGTGATATTGAACTCCATTATCACTCGCTCATGGACTGAGTTTGTGTGTACTCACGAAATCGCGCTAGATTTTTCATGTTTACTCTATTCTCTCTTACTTAATAAGCTACTTTTTAGAATGGAATATCTCTTTAAGCTTGTCTCTGTATTTCGTTTTAAGCTCTATAGTACCTAATTCTTACTTTTACTTATTTTAAATGACTGATCACCCTGATATATTTGAGGAAATCGATCCAGATTTCAATCATTTGAACAGAATATATCCAAACCTAAACGACTCTCAAGAGTGTAGGTATACTAATATATCAGAATTCAACGAAACTATACGAATAACTGACCGAGATTTCTCACTCCTGTGTTGGAACTGTAGGTCACTCTATCCAAAATTGGAAGAGATACAATGTACTATTACTGAACTTAAATATAACCTAGACGTGATTAGCTTCACCGAAAGCTGGCTAGATGACTCGACTAAAGACATGATTCGATTTGAAAATTATCATAGTTATGTATAAAATATTACATTAAAAATACTAAAATCATAAATGTAACTAAGACTTGGGTGTCTGATAGCGTTCTGTCGGTAGCATACTTGTCGCAACCTATTATGTCGATGCCAACGTGTAGTCGGCTCGCACCGTTCAATGGTCGGCAGACACCTCGCTAACCCAACCGTGCTCACACGGCTCAGCTCTTTTATACTATTCAGCCTGTCATCGCCACCATGACGTACAACCTCATCCGTGGAACCATGAAGTGCCAACCAGGCATGTGTTGCTAGTTTCCCTAAGTGCCTCGCCGGCTAGGGGGAGCGTTCGCTGGAGGGCGCTGGAGCCGGTCATCGGCGTCTCGCTATGTCTTCGGGCCGTGTCTACGGGAAGCTCTTCTCCGGCACCTGGGACGTCGACGCTCCGCTGCTCTACATGCGAGCCCAAGGGATGTATCGGACGCGGTAAGTGTGCTGTCGGTAGGGACGCTTTCGTCAGACACCCTTGTCCGTAGGTCCAAGGTACTCTGCCTTGATAAACGTCCCGCTTCTCGGTCCTAGTATCAAATCAACGCAGCCTAACTGAATTTCTTATACTTGAACAACTTGTTCCGTTAATTCCATTTATATTGGAACTTGTTCGTCAATTCTACTTATATTTAAACTTGCTCGTTAACCTTAAACTTAAACTTGAGCTTGCTCGTTAACCTTAAACTTAAAACTTGAGCTTGCTCGTTAACCTTAAACTTAAACTTGAGCTTGCTCGTTAAACTTAAACTTAAACTTGAGCTTGCTCGTTAACCTTAAACTTAAACTTGAGCTTGCTCGTTAACCTTAAACTTAAACTTGAGCTTGCTCGTTAAACTTAAACTTAAACTTGAGCTTGCTCGTTAAACTTAAACTTAAACTTGAGCTTGCTCGTTAAACTTAATCTTAAACTTGAGCTTGCTCGTTAACCTTAATCTTAAACTTGAGCTTGCTCGTTAACCTTAAACTTAAACTTGAGCTTGCTCGTTAACCTTAAACTTAAACTTGAGCTTGCTCGTTAAACTTAAACTTAAACTTGAGCTTGCTCGTTAAACTTAAACTTAAACTTGAGCTTGCTCGTTAAACTTAAACTTAAACTTGAGCTTGCTCGTTAAACTTAAACTTAAACTTGAGCTTGCTCGGTAAAACTCTAACCTATAACTTAAAATTGAATTCTTTCTTACGTTTTGTAATTTTCAGATGGCTGCTATTGTGGAAGCCGTATGTGGGCTACCGCCGGAAGCGCCGCGCCCGGCGTGTTGCGTCTCTGCATGCTAAATCCGCCGGCTCTTTTACGAACCCCTAAAATCTCCTGGCTTATCAGCAAACCCCACTCAACTTCTTTGCTGTATTCGTTAATGTAATTTCACCCGTAACGAATTACCTTTATTTTATACGGGTTACGAAATAAATTGAATAAATTAAAATGTTATACTTTGCCCACTCGGTTTTTTCAATAAGTTACCATTCGCTAAGAAAAAACCAGCGGGGCGGAGGCATCAGCACATATATATCTAACCACATAGACTCGAGAACCATAGCAAGTGCAACAATGAATCAGGATCATATAGAATCACTCTTCGTAGAACTTTTTAGAGATGGTAAACGCATTGTGCTTGGAACGGTGTATAGGCCTCCTACAGCCTGTCCTATATCCTTCCTGAATGAATTGAATCGTATTATTTCTCAGTTCAACAGGCCCTTATACAATGACATAATAATATGCGGAGACTTCAATTATGATCTACTGAAACATGAAAGCCATGAACCAATCTCTAATTTCCTAACTACCTTTCAGTCTCAATCCTTCCTTCCGATCATTACAAAGCCTACACGAATAACCTCAGAGTGTGCTACGCTGCTTGACAATATCTTTATGACAGACCCTAGTGATTTTCTTGCTGGAATAATTACTTCTGACTTATCAGATCCCTTCCCAGTTTTTCTTATTAAGAAAAATGTCTATATTGCTTGCACCAAGGCACGGGCTGAAACTTACTCATATCGTAAAATAAACGAATCAAATCTTGAAGAAATGCGCACCGTTCTAGAAGAATAAATGCCTACATTGCACATCTCTCAACAAAACAATAATACTACGAGCATTGATGAAGCAGTAGTAAAGTTGACTGAAACTATAATGACCGCATACAATCAGTGTTGCCCAATTGTAACTCGTACAGTTACCCCGAAAAATAAACAAAAGCCCTGGATTACTAGAGACATCGTGATAAATATAAAGAAACGTCAAGCGTACCTAGCCCTACTTTGCGAAGGACGAATATCTAGAGAAACATATAACCGATTTAGAAACTATGTAACAAACCAGATAAGAACATCAAAAAAGAACTACTTTACGCTCAAGTTTACTCAATTCAAAACTGACGTTAAAAAGACTTGGCATCTCCTTAACTCCTGCTGTAAACCGAATAATGCCGATAAAAAGAAAATTGAATATGTTGTTCAAGATAATGTAAAATATCATGAGAAGAAAGAAATTGCTAATCTCTTCAACAACTTCTTCGTAAACGTAGGGAAAACAATAGCTGATGGTATTCCAAGTGAACCTACTGATCACCTGGAATTTATGGATCATATTCGAGAACCCAACTCCTTTTTCTTTACGCCTACAAACTCCTCCGATGTAATTACGTGCATAAACAACATGAAAAATAAATCGAGTGGGTTACAAACGTTTCCGACTAAAGTACTTAAAGTTATTGCTGACATTGTAGCCCCACTGATATCAAATATTATTAACCAGTCTCTCTTACTAGGCACTTTCCCGAACTCCCTCAAAGTTGCTAGAGTAACCCCTATCTTTAAAAGTAGTGAAAAAACCTGTGTAAACAATTATCGACCTATCTCCATTCTACCAATTATTAGCAAAGTATTCGAAAAGATTGTGTATAAAAAAGTGTACTCTTATTTTGAACAAAAATCATTTCTTTACGATAAACAATACTGTTTTCGCTCTAAAAAATCAACAACACAGGCTATATTAAATCATTTACAATTCCTCTATTCTAATATAGATGAAGGAAAGCCTGTCTTCTCTGTATTTCTTGACTTCCGAAAAGCATTTGATTGTGTGGACCATAAAATACTATTATCGAAACTACACTGTTATGGCATTCGAGGGATTGCCCATGATTGGTTCAGATCATACCTAACAAATCGGAAGCAATACGTTGTCGTTGACGACGCAAAATCAGACCCACAGACAATTAGCCATGGAGTTCCACAAGGATCTGTTCTCGGGCCTCTCATGTTTCTGATTTTTATCAATGATATTGTAAAATCTACATCATTCTTCAAATTCATACTTTTTGTCGATGACAGTACGCTTTCTGCGGTCCTTCCGAACCAAAATCCTGCTATGATTGTGGAGAGTATAAATACTGAACTTCACAAGGTTTCATCGTGGCTCAAAGCTAATAAAATAAGCCTAAATATCGATAAAACAACTTATATTACTTCCTCATACAAGAAAGATGTATCTCTCCCATGCATTAAAATTGGCGAAGGTGAAATCGAAGAAACCAACTCATGTAAGTTTCTGGGCATCATAATAGATAAACATCTGACCTTCAAAGAGCACATCACTCATATTAGTTCTAAATTATCAAAATCCATCGGAATCCCAAATAAAGTTAAAAATTTTCTGCCTGAAACAGCTTTACAAATGCTCTACCGAACGCTCATTTCTCCATACTTGCAATACGGAATAGAAGCATGGCACGGAACTGATAAAAATAAAACCAACAAAATTTTTACTCTGCAGAAAAGGGCTGTCAGAGCGGTAAAGAACCTAGAATATAATGCTCACACAAATGATTCTTTCAAAAATTTACAAATACTTAAACTTTCGGATCTCTACAAAACCTCCATCTGTAATTTCATTTACAAAACATTAAGAAATGATGGCGACAATAGCCTAAGACAATTATTGACTGCGCAAACTGGTCATCACGACCATTTAACCCGAAATAGAAGTAAATTCATGCTTCCTTATTATTCAAAGGCCAGGTCGCAACACAGTATTCTCTTCGTTGGAACCAAAACTTGGAACTCTATACCTGCAGAGATCCGTGAATGTAATTCGTACAAAGTATTCAAAAGACATCTTGAGTCTCACTTCCTATCAGAATACTAGTCGTGTAAGATCACCGTGTCGAAATCTTGCCTCCTACATGTAACTATTGATAATGTCATAATGTAACTTGCCTTGTGTACCATAACCAATCTTCTCTCTGCTCTTGAATCGTTTTATCGAACATACTGTTAAATATAGCCGACTTGACCTATATTGTAAAATACAGCATAAAATATCGAGTTAATTATCTCAATGATCAGTCTAATGCGAAACTAGGTTAAGTGAACTAGGTTAAACTTTTTTGTACACCCTAGAATAACGTGATGGTAGGATGCCCTAGAAGTCGCTGAACTTATTCGGGCCCACAGGTAGCTATACTCAAATTTGACCATTGTACTAGACTTAAGAAAAATTCTACCTCTGTATCACCTGTGGTAAATAAGTTGTTTAAATTGTTTAAATTGTTTAAATGTTTCGTTTTTTGATTCATTTCTGTTGAGAAAACGTTGCATTTCATCTCTCGTCTTGCTTTTGGGCATACCAAATAATGTAAAGTTTTTTGTGTTGCGTGGAGGGTGTCTTAGGGCTTACGGCTGCTACCAGTTTCATCCATCGTTTGCAACCTAACCTAAAAAATTGTTCAATTTTTTTAAAATCTCATGATCTATCAACGGATTAAAGAACTATTACATAAATGAAATGGGCGTCTCATCTGACTGATTGTTTGAATCGCAGCTCGCGTGTATGACAAATAAAAAAATTTAAATTTACGCCAAGTTATTACAAATTTCAGGCCCATTCAGCGTGGTAGAACTATGGTATCCAATGGAATTGGTGCTCCTCAAGGGTAAATGTGAGATCTCGAGCTGAGATTTGTGTAGGTCTTCTGTTTATTAAAAAAACCTTATTTCGTTAAGGACCATCTTTTTTCGCTTCACTGCTGTGCTGTTTTTCAGCATCTCTGACTTTCTTCATCAATTTTTATCATGTTCCATAGTCTTCCTTTTTAATTTACTGTCTCTATGCGCAAGGTATCTTGTGTATGAACCCACCTTTTGCTCACTTACATTTCGTGTTCCATTAACTATATATCCTAAATGGTGTCTTTAGCCTTCATGTCTTCAAACCGTCTTTGTTGCGATAAGAGAGGCTTAACCCGTCTCCACATGGTCGACCTACCAAGAGGTTTGAAGAAAATGGGTCGACTGTGCAACTTACTGTACATTCATTAATCATGTTAGAAGTTTCATTGGGGGTTCATTGTAAAGAGAGAGAGTTGCTCTTTCTGTCAGTGGGGAAAAAAATACTGCTACCCCAATGAAAATCTACGAAATTTGAGTTTTTATTTCGGTAAAATACAAAAAACAGAAATCAGAAAATCACTGGCCATTTTTTATTTATTGCACTTTTATGTTTTTTTATGATGCATTTTCATAGATTCCGAGTTGCTGAATCTTGTGGTATGCGAATTTTTTTTCAGGTCCAATAGTTCCGGAGTTATGTGCACTATATGTAAAACACAGTTTTTATTTTTTAGTTCATTTCGAATATAGGCTGTTATGAAGCAGTTTCATTGTTTGTAAAGAGTTTGATATGCATAGAGCTTTTCCTCCCGAATACAATGGTGGTATTATTTTTTGCCCAAGAGTAAATCTGTGGATTTGGACTCCGATTTTTGGAACAAAAAACATAAGAAAATAAAAATTATGGCGACCTTCTTAGAGGCAGAGTGTGTGCTGGTATGCCTCAGCTACACTCCTGTCCTTCTAAGAGGTTGTGCAGCGCCGATAGCTACACTCCAGACTGAGCAGAAGAATTCATACAGATTTGAGCTTGTTACCTCTCCTTCCCTGTTCCCCGCACCTAATTTTACCTTACACCAATGAATAGCGCTCAACGAGACGCTTAAGACCATATATAGCAACCCTAGGTTTGCTGATGTGAAACATGTGCTAGCTTTGCCGACCTTCTAAGAGTCCAGGACGTGGCGACGGGTTAAACTAACTTCTCTAATCTACAAGTTTTAAGAACACCCGACCAATGATGAAGCTCACTAAAATAGAGCAGATTTAGGCAGTGAAGAACCTCAAATGCTCTCAACCATAATCTTACTATCGCCATATTTTAACTCAAAACTCCTGCCTTCCATGTGCCTAGGAGATTTGAAATATGCTTCACTTTTAACACGAGTCGATTCAGCTTGTGTTAGAAATGAGTTGGTCAACCTCAGTACAGTATGAAATGAGCGAAAAATTTAAATGGTTTGCACGAACGTTCTCTTGAAGTTAATTAGAGGGTGTATTTATCGCCAATCGAGAATAAACAATATTCTTACAAAGTATTGCGAGAATTTTCTTGCAATTTTTTTTATTTAGTGCGAACAAATCATTTTGGTGGTAATTTGTTCAGTGAACAAATTTTAGGAAGCCGATCAGGACAAACTTAAGGGCCGTATGATTGGAGACTAGGGCATAACTCATATCTACACATTAGTAGATATTTCAATAATTCAAGTGTTTGTACTCCTGCTTCATGAATCGGGTTGTTAATTTTGATGCTTCACAAATTGAAAATTTAAAAAACAGACAAACAGAACGGTGCTCTGCATGGTACTGAAGGGTCTACTTTTTTGGGTTACGGAAGAGTAAGCATGAAGTTGAATACGGGAGCGAGGCAAAAATTGGGCTCACAACTGCAGCACCCCAGATTTTAACATTTCTAAAAAGAACTGCACCCTCCCATAAATTTTAAGACGAGCAAGAGAAAAACTAAAGACCACATATGCCACCCAACATATGCCACCCAACAAATATGCCACCCAACATCGCTCAGTCCGTAAATGAGTGGCTGAGGATCTTAGTGAAAGCACAACTCGAGACAAGATGACACCTACCCAGACATGACAGAAAAACTGATATCTACTGAACGGAAAAATGAACATATGACGACACTGATAACTCACTCAGTTTCATGACTACACTCGGAGGGTAAAATACCCATTTTAGAATGGAAATGGAATAAAAAGAGGGAAACAGTTTGAGGTTGGTGCTCAGGTAGAGACAGGCAGGATATTTTAAGGAATAATTCTGAAAGTTTATCGTAGGCATAGCAGAGCCAACTGGTAAAAAAAGAGCTCTATTGACAATCACTGTCGTTAAAAATAAACTAAATTGTAATAAAATGAATTAATTTACAGCCTGAATACCTTTAGGAAGCAACAATCCTAAAATGAACAGAAAAAATAGGACAAAGGTACACAAAATCGTTTATGGTAAAAACACAATAGCAGCCAGAATTTTAAATAAATGTTACGGTGGTTTCTAAGTTTACCCTGGTAATGGCCTCAATCTGGAGGCTTCGAACGCAAAAAGACCAATTATTCCACTTTTCATTTGCAAAATTGCGCAACACCGCTTTAATCCCTCCCATTGATCTTAAAAGCGCATAATAAAAAATGAAAGACAGCAAAGTGATCGCTCAACTCCACGTACGCTATGGGCTCTAGTTGAATGAACACCTCTTAAGTTTGGGGGTGATATTTTCTACCGTATTCAAATAGAAGATACAACATATCAATTCGAGGAACAGCTAATAACATTCTAACCTCATCAACCTAAAATTAATTCATGTTGTATACCTAAAGATGCTATTTGTTAAGAAATTGCAATATGTCGATAAACAGATCAAACCCAACGCATTGTAGCGCAGTTTTATGAGGAAAAATTTCTTCGTTTAATCTCACAAACTAGTTTCTGTTTTACGAGTTATAACAAGCTTGCAAGCAAGTAAAAATATTCATAAATATCATAATTTTTCGCAAGTTCGGTTGTTACATCTTCTCCTGGAAATATCCGAGGATCTCAAGTACATACTTGAGGCACTACAGGATCGCCTCTCGGCACAAGGCAATGCATTAAGAACTAAATAACAAAGGCGATAAAGAAGAAGTGCTTGAGAAGCAATTTGTAAAATGGTTTAGAGCGTTGAGTAATTTTTAATGAAATTTCTATCAGAATCGCCTAATATTTAAAAGAAAAATCTAAACCTGTTCTGTCTTATTTATCCTTTCGAATGAGAGCTATAAAACCAACACTCACTGGTAATTTTATTTCCCTCTACAGGCCGTGCAGAGTCCGAATTTGACCAGATCAGCAGCCCATATAGACACGGCCGGCTCACTGGCGCCAGTGAGTTGGAAGGTCAGACTTGAGCTGTGAACAATTATTGATGCCAGATATTAGTGTGTCTCAAGGAAATGTACGTTTTTAGAATGAATGAAACTAATTACTCCAGCAATTTAAACAGCCTTTAACCATTTCAAAACAGTCTTTAGCAATAATTTTATCCTGTAAGGATTAAGGTGTGTAGAATGTAGTGAATCAAGTATTCTTACAGAATTGCAAAATTAAACCAGCTATCTTGTTTCCGTTCGCATCAAATTACACAGCAATGAATACCAATTGAGAATCCCTTAACTTGCAATTATCTAATGAAAGGAACTAAAACAACTCTGAATAAGTCACTAATTTGTACATTCAAAAATTTTTCACTAATTTTTAACATTAAGATTCGTATGAATTTGAGACCAAGCTCTAATCCAACTTCCACTAATTTGAAGTAAGGAAGAGAGTGGAAAATTTCGCATCAGTTTTGATGTGAATTTTCACTGTGGAAAATTGACCGGATACGACACTACATGGCACTATAACCACAGACCATGTCCTTCTGAAAGTGTTCTGAGCTACAACCTCCGTCGCTAGTGAATCTGATCCTGCGGGCTGCGTCTCCAGAAACACAGTAGCTGCTCTGCGTACGCACGGTGGAGGTCAGCGTCGTACCGTATAGCGCACTGTCGCGAGAGGATCCATGCTACACCATTGCAACGCCAAGCAGTCCTATATGGAAGGGGTGCTCCCACTTTTTTCTACGAGGGGGCTTCAAAAATTTTGTGGAAACCGTACATAACTAAAAACCATTTGGAAAGATTTGGTGCTAATGCACCAGAACGTTTTTGCACCAACGTATTGACATGAACCCTTAAATGAATGTTACAACGCGGCACCGCCATTTGCAAGGCAACAACCGCTCAAGCAGCATGGCCTTTGCCAAAATCGAAGCCTGAATAAACATCATATTCATGTTGAAGCTTGGGTGGAATAATAGCCAAATCATCAACTCCCTGAAACAAGTTTATGGTTACAATGCTCCAAAGAAATCAGCAACCTACAAATGGATTAGGCGCTTCAAAAGTGGAAGAAATGTGACTGAAGATGATCCCCACAGTAACAGGCCGTCCACATCAGTTTCTTTGAAAAACATTGATGCTGTTCTCGACCCATTGAAAAGGATAGGCAAATAACCACTGATTAGCTTCTCCGTGGGTACTGCATACACAATTATTCTAGTGGACAGTTTGAGGCTGAGCAAGCTCTCCGCTCGATGGGCTGCATAGGGACTCATCTCTTTGAAATACACGAGAGTTTACAACGTTGAAGAAGAAGAGGCTTGATAGTAGTATAGCACCTCTTAGTCAGCTCGAAAACTCACGATCTGAACAATGCCCTGCTCACAGAGGAGAAATTTTTCATACTGGAAGCCCTTAACTGATAGGGTTCGTACAAATATATAGCCATATGTCCAGAAGAGACAAGAAATGTTTACCAAACGTAAAAACCCGCGTCAGCGATGATTTGGAATGGAGTGTTTTCGAAACGCTAGACTCCTCTTATTTTTCTCAGCGAGGAAGCAAAAATCAGAACTACATACATACATATACATATACCTGGCTTATCCTCCCTATGGGAGGGTAGCCGACAGCAGGCCACAATCACCACACTTAGTCACTAGGAGGCGAGAGAGGCAGCACTGGCTGCACCTGAACTGCCAGGATCAGCAGCAGCTCAGCACAACCACCTTCCACAGTCAGGCCCGACAGCCATATCTGGTTTACCCCGACGGCTTCATTGAGTGCAGCCCCTCCCCCCGCACAGGACAGGTCAACCTCATCACACGCGGGCAGCTTCCAGTACCGCGTCAAAAATAAAATTACCTCCTTATGCACTGCCCCCACTCACTTCTGTCCGCAGTCATCCCTCTCGCCACGTCCACAGTCAGACCCCTCTCATACAAAGCACGTTTCACCCCATCCATCCAACTCATCCGTGGTCTACCTCGCGCTCGAAGACCACTCACTTCCGACATATATATCTTTTTTACCAGCCGCTCAACATTCATTCTTTCAACATGCCCAAACCATCCAAGCACTCTTTCATCCACTCGCCTGCTCAACTTTTTGATAACACCCGTCTGCCCCCTAACCAACTCATTCCTGATCCTATCTCTTCTTGTTACTCCATACATGCTCCTCAAACACTTCATCTCTAACACATCCCACTTCCTCCTCTCAGCTGCTCTCAACCCCCAGGACTCTGCTCCATACAACAAAACTGGCACAATCAAGCTTTCATACAGTCCCCTCTTAGCATTCATACACAAACTCCTGCATTCAAAAACTTTCCTCATTGCACCCAATGTCTCACAGCCTTCACTCACTCGATGCCTCACTTCTACTTCCATTTTATCCTTAACAGTCACATCCGACCTGAGGTACCTAAAATGCTCTACCTCCTCTAAAACTTCACCATTCAACCTCACATCCAAAGTTCCAAACACTCCACCTCTTGAACATCTCATCACCTTACTTTTATTCATTCTAGCGCTCCCAGGGGGACAATGTCAGGGCTCGAGCTGAGAGCTAGGTAGGCCTTCTTTTTCGTTGAAATAAAATGTTTTTGTTATGTTAAGGACCACCTTTTTTCGGTTCACTGCTGTCCTGTTCTTCAGCTCCTACTACTTTCTTCCTCAACATTGATTTTGTTTCATAAACTTCTTTCACAATTTACTGTTTCTATGCATTTCTGCATAGATTCCGCGTTTCCTTAACTCCATACTAAATGGTGCCTTCCTCCTTTCTCTCTTTGGATCGCATTTATTGCTGGGTAGGGAGGCTAAAACTAACGACTAATCTAATATACTTTTATTCATTACCCTCAATTTCCGCCTTTCGCACACTCTACCAAACTCTGCAACCAGTCTCCTCAGTTTTTCCTCTGAATCAGCCACAAGCGCTGTATCATCTGCAAACAACAGCTGACACACTTCCCAATACATACCATTTCGTCCCACCAACTGCGCACCTTTTCCCAACACTCTGGCATTCACTTCTCTCACCACACCATCCATAAACCAATTAAACAACCATAAACAATTAAAAATCAGAACTAAAATTTACAAAGAAATAATTAATCTTTGAGACGTTGGTGAAGCACTTAAAGTATGAAATGTTTCAAGTTTAAATTAATAATTGATGGACATTTTACTTTAAAGATGGCGGGCCTGCCTACATTACCATTAGAAGACAAAGGTGAATTCCGGACAATTTGCGAGATTTTTTTTGTCAGAGCAAGAATGGCTTTCCTCGAGCCCTGATCTCAACCCAATGAATTTCAGCGCCTGGTCCATGTTAGAGGCTGATACCTGGAAGCTACTACTACTGAAAAGATACTCTGCAGAGTTCTTAACTGTGAGAGGGATAAAATTCCACATGAAGTGCTACGAGATTCTTTCGGAACTCTGTCTGCAATCGTGCATGAGGCAGTAATTAAAAAAACTGGCAGAATCATAAAATACTTTTGGGGCTATAAATAACTAAAGATATTTAGAACAATATGCAAATCCCCCTGAGAAAATTGGCTGAAATTTGGCAGTACTGCTCTATGGAGACTTTGTTACAGAATTCAAGTTCAGCGTGTAGTCCTCCATTCCTATAGGAGGACTTAGGCGCTTTATCGGCTCCGAATAAAACGGACTCTCAATGTCGCGAATAAAGCCGTGAGAAATCAAACTCCTTATTTCTCAATTAAACCTGATAAACATAGAAATATTACGCCTCAAGAACTCGTAAATTGGACAGCAGTGACCACCGCCGTTAGTCGAATGCTTTATAATGCGATTGTTCTGGTTCTTAACATCAGGTTTTTATGCTATGCAGGTATTTGGAAACTGTCTGTACGAAACTCTGCATGGAAAGTAGAGTACAAAATTAATTTATTGAGCGAGAAAGAGTACTAGATAGTGTTTACTAAGCAAGAAAGTGTAAAAATGGGGGAGCATGTATCGAGTGGTGGTAAGCAATGCACTAATAACTCTTGTGAGCTGTGAGTTAATAAGGACCCATTTAAAGTTTTTGTGCGTTATTAAGATGAGTTTAACCTTTCATTCTTGTAACTTATTCAAGCGACATATTAATAGCTTCTCTCGATAATGGGTAGAAAATAAATAATCTAAAATTAGTTGGTTGGCAAAACGACTACTGGTCCTTTTTCCAATTTTTTCAGTGCCTGGCTAATATTCTGAGTAATCAGTTTTGCATTGAATTTAAATCTTATTGCAATTTCCAAATAATGAATTGTCAAGAATGAGTGAAGGTTAGAAAAAACTACAAAATGAACTTACAATTATATTCTTACCACACATTCTTCATTAGTTTGGATAATAAACAAATATCAAAATGTGAGATACCTAGCTGAGAATTAGGTGGGCCTTCTTTTTGTTGAAATAAAATATGTTTTTCGTTTTGTTAAGAACCATCTTTTTCAGTTCACTGCTGTACTGTTTTTCAAGAGCTCTGACTTATTTTCCAAATTTTATAGTGTTTCATGAGCTTAGTTCCTTACTTTCCGTTTTTACTCAGGCTATCTTATGCTGGAGCCCACCTTCTGTATAAATTCCACGTTCCCTTAACGCCATCCTAAATAGTGCCTTCATTCATCTCCTCTTTGTAACGCCTTTGTTGCAGTTAGACGGATTTGAATTATTTTCTAGCCTAATATGCATCTTAATCATATTAAAAACTAAGCTAGCTAATTTATATAAATTTTCAGTTTAATTAATGAAATGTGATTCTCTTAATTGATGCTGACTGGCCAACTGTGTAATGAGCGTGTATGATAATTATGAACTTAATTTGAAAGTAATCCTCGGAACTATTTTCTTTAAACCATTTTGCTTCCATATTAAACTAACGACTGGTCGTTGGAAAGTCTTTTCGAATGAATTTTCTTGCAAAGATGAGCTTTTTCAAACATTTTCTCGATTGAATGATCGTGATTCCTAATTCCGTGTACTAATATCAGCAAGCTTTCGAAGCCAGTTATACTGTTTTCCACAAAGAAATGGAAATAAACAGAGGAAGGTAATGTTCGTGGCTAAAACCAGTCTATCTACGTCTGAAAATACTCGTGTTAACTTGCCCGTTTTAGTCGTCAAAGCAATGGCCTCAAGAAGGGACGCCTGTGAACAGCAGTTAAGGATGTTAATGAGTGAATGTGCTTTTGTTCTTTTCCACTTTTCAACCATACCTTCTTGCCATTAGCATGAAGGTCTCGCACCAGTGAAATGATTGCTGGCCAGCAGGCTTAATATACTGACACGCGTTAAC
This sequence comes from Morinoia aosen, assembly GCA_030386875.1. Lineage (NCBI taxonomy): Eukaryota > Metazoa > Arthropoda > Malacostraca > Amphipoda > Talitridae > Morinoia > Morinoia aosen. The sequence continues at coordinate 22,602,698 of CM059573.1, read as the reverse complement.
AATACGTTATCGTTTTATTTTCAATCAATTCCTGCAAAAACTGCTCGTGGAGTTTACTCAGTATCACTGAATACGCAAATTAACATTAAACCAGAAAGATATCACACTGAACATTGAAATGACCATGAAATGATAAGGTTCTGAGGACAGTACCAACTTGAGCCGCTTTCCGAGTGTGAGTCTTACAAGAGCATGATTATCACTATTTAATACATAACTATTCATTGATCAATATAGGACTCGACGAGAAAATAATCTTTTAGGTTTGTTAGTGATATGCAGTCCAGCACAGCATAAAACTAGACATGGCTTGTTCTTGCACCATATCATATGTATATAGTATATACCTTTCGCAGCTAGCAGAACCCTGGGTGAGCAGACGCACTCGATACTTCGGTTGTCATAAGTTCATTTTAAATAGCTATCTGGTACCTCATTAATTTTTTTGGCAGGAATTCAATATTCCCCTAACAGGTGAAGGTATTTCAAATCTATGTGATGTATCCAATTTTTAGGATTCATCGTCAAATTACCCACTGAAATAAAAAGCTAACATTTCAGCTCTCTCGAGAAGAGCAATGCATAGCATTGGCGACGGAGTCAGCGCGAGGCACTATTTCATGTGTGTTTTCGATTCAAAGTTACGCTAAACGATTAGAGAATCAGTATTTTAAGTAACACACGAGCGACGTTATCGCACGGCGGTAACCTCTGAGTGTCACGGCAGGAAGTTATCCTGCTCTCGGCAATGTGGGGTTCCTTCTACTCCAACCTCATGCATGAAACCCCAGCGGGCTTGTGCATGCCACACCCCTGTGGGGACGCACGTTGAGCCCCAAGTTGCGTGAGGTTGGGGCAAGCCCCCGCAGTTCCGTCCACTTATATTGCGCGGTTAACGAGCCCCGACGATGATAGGGCCACGATTAGGTCTTATCTCGCTTCTACTAACAAAAGAAAGACTCGGTAAACGCTCGGACTCTTCAGCACAGCGCTCACTTATCACTAAATGAAGCGGATAAAGTTTTAACGCTGTGAGCTGTGTTTAATTTAGATGAGTTCCTCTAATTGTCTAGATAACATTATAAATGGAGCTTCAATTAGTCTCCATTATCCTGGCGGGCATACAGACCTGACGTAGCGTGCATGCGACCAACGTGACTGTATAAACACGGCTGTGTTACAAAAGCTAAAGTGTTGGCGCATGTCCACACAGCAGGGCGTGCGTCACCGCATAATGCAATATGCATGCTTATTTGATTTGCTTCGTAAAATATTTCATATCAGATACAATCTGTCGGTGGCATAGCCTTTTGTACATGTTGAGTGCTGAATGCCTGAGAGTTATGAAACTCCTACCTCTGAAACAAAGTTCCGATCCTTTTCCCACAGTACGTTATTGATTCCATAATTTTATTTGTTAAAGGGGACCGCGTTAAGCCACCAGCCCGTGTACTGACTGAGATGCGGGCGTTATCATGGTCCCGAAAAGTAAGTAAGAAGGTACAATAGAAATTGAAATTCATTTGAACTTGAAACGCCTAAATGTTGGGCTTAGAAAGAAAACATTAAATATTCAAACGTTTTATTAAAATAGATTATATCTTCAAAACTTTGAGAGACATGAACGCTAGTACCAGCCCCGTCGCAGGTCATCATGTGATCTCAAATCGCCCGGGTTTGACGATTGACTATGCCTCTCTTTCTGCAGGCCAAATCGAACTCAACATTGCATTGCTATCACGCATGAGATTATAAGCACAAGTGATTTGCAATATTTTTGATCTCTAACTCTATAATTTTATTCCTTAGAAAGATTTGATTTGTTTTGTCGGACATCATGTAGAAGATTTATCATCATTCTCATTTCATAGCCTGACGACTGCTTGCCAAAGATTGCAACTGTTCTGGTCAACTGTTCACCGACGATTGCAGAGAGCAGTGAAGTTTCGACATACGAGGCATGGTTAAATAACTGGACAAATCACCGAGTCAGACAAACACCAAAGGGCTGCTTCACGCTGCTGCGAAAACGCTCAAAAATCCCATTTATCGGAAGTAATTTTATTAAACAATGACATGGTGACCGTAGTAGTCTCATATTTAATCCCCTCTGTTCCTTTTTGCTCTCGGTGTCTGTATTTTAATTTTAATTCAGGAGGGGCCTGTTTGCTGTCGTTAAAATACTCTAAGCAGTTGAAAATTTTTTAAACCAACCTTTACTAACTGTAAATTTTCATTTTTTCGACTAGCGAGTAGTTTTATTATGGTTGATTAGTACATCATCCAGGTAATTTTTTGACTACTTTAATGGCCAAATTTGAAACAGAAATATTTTCTCGACTATCATAGTGTCCATTGCACTATAACTACTTTTTCATTTTACAGACTTTTCTTGAAAAGCGTTCAAGCGAAATGTACGCCATTAATTATTTCCTACGATTTCCTGGGCTTCTCTAGGTTCAGCATTGCGGCAAGCGACGCTAAATTGCATAAAATTAAGACAGAAAGTTTGATTGTGCTCCGCTCAACTGCTGAGGCAGAACTCTCAACTCCGCCGTGCAGAATTGAGGTGCTTCGTCCTTATCATTAAAGCCTCGCCGATATCTAAAATCGTTGGCAGTGGTATCGTACAATAAATATGAATTTCAGAGGCAAATTATTGGCCTTAGAGTTTTATAATTCGTTTCTGTCGCTTCGTGAACTTTCGTTGAAAGTTTCGATCCCTGATAAATCATTGACTGAACGGAAATGTTAAATAAATGTGAATGCGCAGTTAGATTTCTTTCCCCATTGACAATTTTGATCGAACAGAAATGTTTTAAGTCTGAAACGACTCAAAAAAATTTTATTTAAGAAAACAGTTTTTGAATAGTATTAAGATTGCGGTCAGATACCCGCTTAAAGACAAATATTTATTTATATTTTGCCTCGTATTATTATATAGTGAGCCAGCAAAGTTTAAATCAAATTAAGGACTTAATAATTTGTATTCTCGTTAGGTCACTGTTTTGTGATTAGTGTAATCCGACGGTGCACCACAGGAGTCGTAATGGCGGTTGTGGTCATGCACTGAGCTCACAAATCTTCCTTTTGCAAATTTTTTCTCCTATGTGTCATTCATTGAGATCACTTCGCACACTTTGCATCACGCGCAAAACTAATTTGTTCCTGATGAGCATCTGAACTTTAATGCTAGCGTTTGTGCTAGTGGAACCCTCCGGCACTGAAGCAACATTTACGGAGCTGAATACTTCAACAACGGCGGCGCAATATACTGCCCAGACGGCGATGTTTGATATGACGATACAAAGAAAGAATTATTCTCGAAGGAGGGGCTGCTCGTATAGAGGCGAAATCAAGTTGAAATGAAAAAATTCGAAGGAGGTTAGTTCCAGTAAATGCAGACCTTGGTTCAGCACCCGTGCGCCGCTTTAACGATCATCTCCGCTTGCTGTGATGAAATGACTCACTGAAAGCGGCGCTCTTACTTGCCGGGGCCTGTAAGTTCCCCATAACTAATCTCTAAGTTTAAAGGCGAGGGGAATTTCACTAGCAACATTTGAAAAAATACTTATATTCCATCGATACGCAAAAATTAGAATCAGGTATAAAGTAGTTATTTTGGCATTCAGCCTTTGATTACAAAAATGAATTACATTTTACAGAAAACTATGTAAATTGTTTTCATTAATAATTAATACATGTAATTAACACAAACAAGTACTCTTGCGATTTGTGAACTTAAGACAGACTGTGTGAAAGTGTTTCAAACTGAGGCGTTGATTGGAACTGACTTCCTATTAATTTTTTTACAATTTTACTTGCTTTTCTTTCAAATTGAGAAGCACTGGTATTAAAGGTACAAGTTCCTAATTTGTTACTGCAGACCGTACAACTATGGACGAAACTGAAAGGTACGAGGGAGAAAATATTTTAAAAGCTCGAAATCTAATAAGCATAAACAAATTCAACAGCATTCTAAAAAGTGTTGCTCTGTTCCTTCAAGTTAAATAAGGCTTGATTATAGATTTTAGTTGTTTATCGGTCGTTTTGGACTAGTGATAAAATAATTAATTTCAAATGTAATCTCTGCTCCCGATTTTCCCTGTCAATTTTCCGTAACAATACAACTTATAATCATTTGACACTTTTTATTGATGAAAATGTTTCAGAAGGAAACGTTCTAAAACTATGAGAACTTATATCTTTGTATTTTTGAAGAGAGACTCTTGCACGCTTCATCAACTAAAAAAAATGGATTTCTCGAGATTTGGCGTGCAAGTACTTATTTAAAGATACAATGAAACAGAAACTAAAAAAATGGTGGTTTTGTCGGAATGGATCCAGAACCGCAAAAAAGGACAAACCTGTTTCGATCCTGGTTACGGAAAAAAACCTATTAGAACGTGACAGCGGATTATCAAGAAGCATGAAGGAAAATAACGTAGAATCGAACGGTGAGAAGGTTTTTAGGAATTTGATCTCATTCAAAGTGTCGTTATGGAGGAGGCGGGTAAAGATTGGGCCAAAGTTGTTCGGTCTGATGAGAGCAACATTGAGGTGAGGTCATGCAACAAAGGTTGATAAACAGATCATGAGATCGAACATCTGAGGTCACGCTCTGGGCACAATATGCCCCCCATAGTTTGTGTTAATCAAGCATAAATCCGTAAAGGTTATTATAAGACCTCAAGATGCCAATATCAAAAGCTAAACATTGATGAGGTTTATTTAAAAGAGTTTTTTCTTTTCGTTGAGTTACATAATAAAGATTTCCGATGAGTTTTACTTATATTTATATCCCCGGATTAGGTGAGCCCACAGCTATTGACGCAAATCATGCGATGCCATTTAATTGCATGTATTTGTAGCTCCTTTCTGATGGTCCGTTGGCGTTGTTTCTGTCGAGATGCGTTGCTCTCACTCACTCAGTGCTGGAGATTAATAACTCCTGATGACACTCGCCTCTCTCTAGCAGAACGCAGTCATCACACTCTACTGTAGGCGACTTTTGCGAGTGTACAACATTAGTGCTCACGTCTGAAATATCTCGATAAAGTTCCCTAATACGATAATGAATCTACAATTCGCGTCCCAGAACTTAGGAGTGGACTGCCAATTCACGACTTCAGAGCCTCATGAAGGCCAAGCAACAAGTTGACAATTATGGGACGATTAGTGATGTTTAATGCAGCCAACTTCCTCATATCCATGATCATTGATTACTACTGAGGGCTAAAGTTTTACTCCAGTTTTTTGCTGAGCTGAGGGTGCTGCTTCTTTCGTCTGTTTAACTACTGCTGTAATTTACTGAAGTTACATTTTTTATCTACTCTTTCTATTGGGTGCAGTTTATTGAATTTTTTTACGTGCTTTCATTTCTGGACATAGTCTGCTGAAGATGTCATCGCTCTTGACGTCAGACGTGAATGTCGATGATTTTTCTAGGGTTAATTTTTTTGCTCAAGTAGCAAAAAAATTTGACTCACCGTAACTGTAGAAGATACAGGAACGAGTACAAAATATGCTACATGTCATGGCGAGCCGAAATGAAGATTTTTGAGATAATATACCTGGATTGAGAATAATCATTATTCGGTTTTCGTATTGACGTCAACGATATATTTCTATAAGTGGTGCAATTGCAAGGGTATGGTGCAATTTTAATGCATATTTTACCCGGCATTTTCATTAAACGAAACTTCATCACAAATATTTTTAAAGCAATTTTATACGGTTTTCTTTAATATTTATAAATAAAGTAGAAGCATCGCTGATTAGAATTTTTTATTTTACACATCTTTGCATGCTGGATGTAGCTTATGGACTTGGGCAGAACCTATCATGAGAGAGTTTGTTGCGTAACTGAAATTTTAGGGGAAGTTTTTTGTGAAAGTAGTAGTTTTCATTCGGTGATATTCAAAGAAAAATTCATTTTCACTACAATGATTGCCGGTAATACAAGCTTTCCGATGCGCGTTACCAAAACTTCGGGTGTCAGTTATGAAACCAAAGCTAAAATAATGGTACGAATCAGTTAATGTTTGTTGTTTTCAAAACGTATACTACAACTGACTTTATAGCAGGAAAAGATCATGCTCTCCAATAAAGTCTACATGTAGCATTAAGGGTCTTAAATTTGTGTAGTGACTTGTCCTAATCTAGCCTGACAAAACCTAATACAATGTAACCTGACTTTACCTCACCTAATCCTTAATTAAAACTAACGAGTATTACCGGTTCAACCCGAGTATCGGGTTGTCCGACTTGCCTAAAAATAAAAAAAAAATAAAAAAAATATAGTCTATATACTTAATTCAGTAACTCAAAATTTGTCCGAGTCCGTTTAGAAAATTGGCTGAGTCTATATGGTCAAGTGAGGTATTAAATTGAAGCCACTGGTATCTATATTTGCAGAAAACTATTTATTTATTGATTTTATTTTATTTTTTTCATTTTTTTTATTTTTTTTATTTTTTTTCTTTATTTTATTTTTTTTTGTTGTTATTGTTTTTTTATTTTTCTTTTATTTATTTTTTTTTATTACCGGTTCAACCCGAGTATCGGGTTGTCCGACTTCCCTAAAAAAAATGTAGTCTATATACTTTATTCAGTAACTCAAAATTTGTCCGAGTCCGTTTAGGAAATTGGCTTAGTCTATATGGTCAAGTGAGGTATTAAATTGAAGCCACTGGTGTCTATATTTGCAGAAAACTATTTATTTATTTTTTTTTAATTTTTCTTTTCATTTTTTTTATTTTTTTTTATTTTTTATTTTTTTTATTAATTTTTTCATTTATTTATTTATTTTATTTTTTATTTTTATTTTTTTTTATTTTTTATTTTTTTATTTTTTTTTGTTTTTAGGCAAGTCGGACAACCCGATAAATTTAATCAATCAATCAATCAGCACGTTTACGGCAAAACATGTGCATAAAAAACTGAGGAGACGCACCCTTGACTTGTTTTTTTTTTTTTGCCATTCAGTTTTAATGGCAATTTTTAATCACAATTTGTAGTCGCCGTGGTCAATATTTTTCAAATCTGATAATTTTCTGCAAATATAGACACCAGTGGCTTCAATTTAATACCTCACTTGACCATATAGACTCAGCCAATTTTCTAAACGGACTCGGACAAATTTTGAGTTACTGAATTAAGTATATAGATTAATGGGTTAAAATTTTTACCACTGAAATCTGACAGCGCAAGGCATTCGAGATAACTCAGAAATTAAACATATAGAGTGTATTTTCATTGCGCATACTTTTTTCCGTCGGATTATTTTTATAAATTTTAATAGAGATGCTAAAACCGTTCATGAGTTGGAGACACCGTAAATTCAGACTATGTAGTGTAAAAGCTTTTTGCGCTACTGCCAGTCTTTTCATATAAAATAAGCGAATAAGATGGGCTTTTAATTTCAATTTCAGGGGGCCATCTAATGTTGCAGTTTGCCGACGAGAAGAGCTTCAACCGGTAAACTGAGAATTATTTAGAGATTTTAGTATGCCTGGATGGGTTACAGCGAGTGAAACATGCGATTGTGTTATGATGAAATAGTTAAAGGTTATACATAGAGCTTGAGCTTACAAAAATAATCGAATTTATCTACAAATTAAGTTTTTCTCTCCTATTTAGTGCAGATGAGAATTGTATTTGTGCCCATGTGCATGTTTTCCCCTAATTACTGGGCAGGGAAGTTTTATGAAATCATTTGTTGGATTGGCATCAGACAGATGAATGAACCACGCGATCATAGTGGCAGTGATTATTATTTGTACTTAAGTGTGTCCAGAAAATATTTCATTTAAAAACTAAGGTCTCCTGCTTACTCAGTCAGGTCTGCTCCATGTACCAAAAGCCAAACTAGAGAGAAATAATGAAATGTTCGAGTCAATTCAATCACTTAAGGTCTTAACCAGTTGAACCTGATCTCAATTTGACCTCGTAAGTTTACATAGACAGAAATATGGTATGAATGCTACATAAATTCACTGTACTTTATGCTAGTCTTTTTCGTTTGTCCCTCTATTGATGTACGTTATGGCAAGATTCGATTTTCACGACCCAACCCTTCAATATTATGAGAGGAATCATCTAATTTCTGAAGCCAGAGTCAATTATGAATGCAGTTGAACTATTTTTATCTCTCTGAAACTGCTTTCAATTTACTACCTTCTCTCGCACCTGTACGGGGCGGCATTATTACCCATTTAATTGCACGTTACTAAATTCCATATGAGCTCAATTTTTCCCCCCTAATCTCGTCTGCGCTCACTGACCGTGTTCATGATGGATCGACGTTACGCTATCGCTGCTGAGTTACATTCAAGTAAAATGACTGAACAATTTTCGTCATACCAGCGTGGGCGCTGCGGCTCTGAGTGGCTCGTATCAAAGTAATAGCTTTTAAGTTCACTTGAACAGCACGCTCTAATGGCACTAAGATGGAATTTCACATTAATGACACCTTTCATTTAGTTAATTCAGTCATGAGGAGTTTCTCATGTGGTTGAAGTCTCCAATTTTGGTCGCTTAGCGAAGCACATGACTTCAGATCACAGAGCGTCCAATGTCTCGGCTGATAAGAGTGTCTGCAGAGTCGCGGTACCTAAATTAAATGGGCTTTTGTAACGCAAGACTAAGTCGCCTGTTAGACCCTAAGTTGTGCCTCGAAATTTTTAATTAAAAGAAGCTCCAGGGCATCTGACTTATTGAGTCTGACCACAAATTTTCTAGTTTCAAATTAGAAAAACGTAGCTTAACTTACTAAGAACTTTTATTTTGTCGCTCCAATCTACATCTTGATCGCTATTATTTTGACGGACGGCAGATGCAGTTCAGCAAGGCATAGTTTCATTTCGAAGAATACTTTCACAATCCGCTTCTTTTTATTCTGGCTTCTTTTCATTCGTTAATAGCACTATTTATAGTACTGAGTAGTGATAAAGGAAATGAGAAATCAATCCCAATAAAAATGCACACCCCTTAATATTTATCAATAATTTTGCACAGAGTTTAAAATTTCACGTAGGAAAAACTTCTCGAAAATGAAATGGATAACTTCATTTTTAAAGTAAGTTAGTTTTATTACTACTGAACGCTAGACAAACGCTACGTGCTATAAATGTTGCCATTGAATTTCAACTGCCATCTCAGATAAGCGCAAAAGTGTAGAATGTTCATTGAATGCTTCCGTATTTATATTTTGAATAAATTCAGAACGGTATAAATGAAAAAATGTAAATTTTACATCAAACTGGGAAATTAGTTCTTCTCCAGCGTAGTGAACCCATCCCTGGGCTACTACCTACCAGCAGCTACATAAAATGTTATTTCACAGAGTAAATATAGCACCATCTTCTAATTAAAAGAGTAAAATACGTTCACTTATAGGTTCATGCTAATATTTGCCAGGTAATTATATCCTGACTACAGCTTGACTTCATTACTCTTCAGTAAACCAATTAATTTCTGAAACATTTGGGTAGCCTAATCAAGTCTGCGGAATTAACTACTAACATTTAACTTACTCAATCAATATCGCAAAAAGTTGATGGATCTTATTTGAAACCTTTAGTGATATGAATTATTTATAATATGAATACAACGTAGTAAACATAAAATTTTAGAACGACTGCGGTTTGATGTGACATCCCCATACCTCTGGCTACTTCAATTCTTCCAGGCAATGCGGTGCCGACACTGCCATCGGTTTAAACCCTCATGAAGTAAAGATTAGGTGGCTTAAAGCGGGCCTTGCTCTTCACTGTACGTTTTAGAAATAAATTTTTCATACCCATTGAACGTCGTCACAAGGTAATGACGAACACGACACCGCTGCGAAGTCTCCCTATTTACTCAGCGCATACTCCACACGACTCACTCACTCTGCAAACATTTCACCCGAAGGTAAATTGAATGGAAGTAAGATACTCTGCCAGCGACTAGTCCAACTCAATTCTTGTAGAAGAACAAGTCAATACTCATAAAAACCTCGTCGAAAGCTATCATTCGGTAAGGAAGTCTCCTCTAATAATTTAAGAGACATGTGATGCAGTGTTTGCACTGAAACGTTGATGCAATGTCCATCGTATTGTGCATTGGTGAGCTTAGATCTCTTCATTAATCGGACTTAGCGAAACGTGCAGCTCTTCGTTCGTACGAGGGCAAATAGTACATATTACAGTGATAACTTTATGAGCTGTTCCTGCAGAGCAAAGTTTGCGCAGGAATATCATCAAATTAACCAAGCGCTCATGCGGAGAGACATGTAACTGCAGCAAATAGCTCTCGACACGCCAAGAGTTATTTAAGCATTATACCAGGCACAGTGTGGAACCGTGCGGATATGCGCCGTGCTAGATCCAGACTAGGTGCGAACTTTGAATTGAAAAAGCAAAGGATAGTCTTGTTATCTTGCATTTTATTGCACAAGATATGTAGTTAAGTACTGTATAGATTAATTATGCAGGAGCACGCAAGACATGCATATGGTAATGACAGTGATCCAAATGCTAAAACTCCTCGTAAATGTGATTAGGGTGACTATAAAGAGTAAAAATTACTTATCTAATAAGATGTGCATGTATATCATACTAACCAGTTATGGGAGCAATATTTCCTGACTAACTGAAGTACTTGCCAGCATTGCTGAGCACGAAACACAGAAATTGTAGCGAGTGAACGACCGTAGCTTTCACACTGAGCTACAACGAGTCATTGCGCAGTTAAGATGAATAGGAATTGCTTTTCTCTTTAATTATATCAGTATACTGAACACATTTAAAATATTTATGAAGGGAATATCATTGGCAATCAGTACCTCTCATGTCCCGGGGTTGTTGTACAAGTTAACTCATAAATGTGAGCGATGCAAAGAGAATAATTAAAAGGGGAAGTATGGTTGCGGTAGTTCTACCATTGATTTATTATTTATGACCAGCATGTATCAATTATGATGAAAAGATCATCAAGCTGGATGACATGCATGTGTTATTTTACATTTATGAATGGTACGGAAAGTTCCAGGATGAGTACCTAAGCGATTTAATAATGTAGGACCAAAGATTATCTCTGCCTCGTGCATGGACACGTCTACTCAAATTGTACTTCTAATAGATCGTGATAGCTCTTTTTATGAACTTCTGCAAATAATTGTAAGGATCGCAGTTTTGTAGGAGCATAAAGAAAAATTACTGGTGACCTGGTCAAACAAGCTTTAGGTATGTATAACTTTAAGGAATGTATATCAACGAAAAAACTTTAGGTGTTTATAACAACGCAAACGTATGAATGAATCAACAAAAATGTGTTTGGAAGAATTATTTATATTTTAACTCATTTGAATTATCTACCAAATTTATTTTTCATTTTATATCAGCCCAGAGTATTTATCGTATCACAAAAGATGAATACTATGTATCTTCCTACTTTGTTGGAAGGATTTACAGACACATAATTATGAATGAGTTAACATAATTACGGAAACAGCGACTAAATTACTTACATTTTATATACAGTCATACCTCGCAGTCGCAACGATATGCTTGCGAAAGGGTGATACGTAACAGACGCTGGGTTATTCTTTAAATTTCATCACACAAAATTGTTCAATTTTGCAGTATCATAAAAAATGCCATGCTTTAAAAGGCCAAATAAATACCACGTATATTGCAAAATTCGTTAAAATAGCAAAATCTTAAAAGCCTCGTTCAGGCCATTTGTCTAAATGTGATAAAATGCGGATTTGATTAAACGACGGTTTCAACGGAAAAGGAGTTACAAAAGGGAAATGCTGAGACGAGAAAGTGAGAATGCAATCGACGTGACAAAATACAACCAACATCCACAAAATGTGCAGGTCCTATAGGTCTAACAGAAATAGCCTAACTGAACAGGCGCGACTGAAGCTTATAGTACATTTTACGCCCGCAATCTGTTCGGTGTGTGTGAGGGATTGTTTAGCTGCCTCATGATTTACATCTAAAATCTCCGTTAAGTACATTGATATACAACAGAAATTCTGAGTCAAGTGCCGCCTATACACAGAGTCTAGTAAAATCTGAGTCATTTCCGTCTCTCAGCGTTGTGTTCAAAGTAAATGGTTAAAATTGTAATTACGCACAAGATTTCTTTTATTGAGTTCAAAATAACAAACCTTAGGCATGGAATTGCCCACCCAACTACCCTGACCCCAGACCTTGGGATTTTTCTATGCAGTTTTTCTCAGAAGGATTCACACTCGCTGCTCCACAATTTGAGCATCTTGTGGAACCGAATTAAGCGAGTAGTTACCATTTCAAAGATCCCATTAAATTATCCAAAAGTTATGATTACAGGCCAGTGCTTCATAGACACTAAATGGACGACACATTTTTACTTTTTCGCGAGCAAGGAGATTGGATATTCAACCTTCTTGTTCGCGACAGAATGCATTAGACTTAATTTCTGAAGTATCGAAATGTTCAATATCCCAAAATTGAATACATTTCAGGACAAGAATGCATCAATACTCTGGTATTTTTAGATTTGTCCAATATTTAGACATGACATTAATTTTCTTTGTTCAGGATTTTGTCAATCTTGATTTACAATTATAGGTATCAGTTTTTCAGTTCTTATTCGTGTCTTTTTCCAAAGATCCAGTGTTTTTCTTAACTTTTCATCACTATTGAATTTAAATTTTAAAATATTTATTCAGTGGGAATGATTTTCCATTGAGACTCAATGAACTTCTCATTAGTAATCTATTTCATCAAAAAACTTTTTACGTATTGTAAATGTATTTGATAACTCTAAATTGTCACGAGTTTTGGGCTCGCGCAAGCGTCTTTGGAGCCAGCCGGCGCACTTACATGGTGTTAGCAGCACATTAACTTCTGTTCTTTTGTCTTAATAGCTTATTTTTGCTTTTTTCTCATTCTTTCAGGGTTTTCACCGTCAGGGCCTAAACCTAATTTTTTATTTATACCTTATTGGATCTGATTCTATAATGTGTTGTGTGACCTCCTCAAAGTCCAAGCATGGATAAATTAATTGGCATTTTCATTAAATAGCATTGAATTCAACCTATATACAAATATTCCTAAGCTATGAGTCTGTTAACGTAACGAATCTCTTCACACACCCAACATATTTCACCGGAATAGCTCTTAATTTTTAAATTTCAATCCTTAGCTCTAGCTTCTCTTTATTTCTAGCCCACGTTGTGTAGTTGTGAACTCTTAAAGGCTTATTAAACGCTAATTCAAGGTGGAAGAATTGAAGGTGGGTGCCCGAGAAATTAGAGAATAATTAGTCGATGCAATAAGCTTGAAAGTAATTATATGAGCGGTAAGTGGCGACTTTCGTTTTTCATCAGTAACGTCCATAGATCTAGCGCTTCGTGTTACTGGGTCTCTTAGTGTAGTGTGGCTTGTAAGCTGAAGAGTGTTGCGAAGACCTGTTCCTTAAAGATATTATTATTATATGTCTCATGTAGCTGGGGAGGGTGCTTTCATGCTTTTTGTGAGAAGGTATCACGAAATTAAACCGTTTATTGGGTTATGTAATTTCAATCTATTGCGCTCTCAGCTGCGAGTCGACGGTTCTTTCGAGAGAAGTCGTTTCTGGTTTTCTTTTAACTTAAAGTGCAACGTTCTTCATCCTCATTAAATTTTAATGACGTTTATTGTGAGGCATTCAATTCTTTAAAACTACAATTAACTCATCATTTCTTATCCTTATTGAATTTCAGTCAAGCCTGTAGGGTTTTACTCTGTAGATGGCTGTTCTGATGCTTCTTCATGCGTAATAAAAATCATGGTAAACATTGTTATTAAACATTGCGAAAATCCCTTTAAATTTCATAAATAAATTTTTATCAAGCCAAGTTTCTATCAGGAAATCGGATCAAATTCTAGCGCAATTTCCATACCGCAGCACAATAATGATGATACTGAATGCAAACATTCGTACCTGTACGATTTCTAGCAGCATACTATGTGAAATCAAATCAGTTTTTTCAAAGGTTTTGCCAAAGGAAATTGTTGACGAACCAACGTGTTCTTCGTAATAAAACTTTCTATAAAAAAGTGTAAATGAGTATATGAAAACTTTGAGAGATGAAACAGAATGGAAAACAGAAAACATTGTAGTTGTAATGCCGAAAATTATGTTCATTGTTTGAAATGATCGATGACGTTGCTGTTTTCAACCACAGCTGAAGCATTGAGTGAAATTGAGAAATGGAATTCAAAAAATGAATTGAATAAAATTTAGAAAGACACATTGAAATAATTAAGATATTATTTGTTAATTGTCTTTTGGTTATAATGATCTGATAAGAAAACTGTCTTCTGATTTTTTTTTTGCAAAGAATCGAATAATTTACAGGCTGGATGCATATGGGCTTTCAAAATTTTCTTTATTCCCTGCGCACAATATTCTAAAATCTTTAACAGGATAAATAGTGTGTTATTAAAATTTAGAATCTCAAGTCTGATTTTTTGGTCTTCTCGGGCAAATATATTTTCTTGTTCAGAGGTTTATTTCAAAATTAAGCTGAGTACATAAGGTGTTTCATTTTTTTATTTTGCATAGGATTGCAATGTAAAATAGTTGGTTAGTGAAAGACACAGACATACAGGATGTACACAACAAAAGTCGCAATCAACTTCCAGCCCGAGCAACTAAGGGTAAATATTTTTTCCTCAAAATTAAAATGCGCAAATATCGATACCACTGGTATCATAATTACTGTAATATTATTACTGTTTCACTGTCGTCAAAAACACTCTAGGGCAATTAATTGAGGTGAATATTCACTGTTGGATGGTTGAAGAAACACATGTTCACATTTTTCTGAGATTTCGATTTTCTCTTATTGACACCTTCTATTTACTTAATGTATAGTCAGTGAAGTTCTTTAACTCGGAAATTCTTTTCGGGCTACAATGGTTAAAAGACAAGGTTATCTTTTATACTCAGTTATTTCAGCACACGTTTTCAAGTTATGAGAATGTTGTCTGACTTTTTATCGTGAAATAATTATTCGTAGAGAAGCTTTCATAAATTATTCTTGTGTAATTAATTTGCATCGTATAACTCATGTAAAACATACTGTACCTATATTTTCCACTCGTTCACGTTAAATGATTTGCAACAACACTGTTACCGATCTTTGTACGTGAGTAAATGTTTTGAACACAAAATAATTCAGAAGCGTACTATGCACAGTAGTGATTTTCTTTTGAAAAAGCGCATGTCATGAAATTTTTTACAGCTCAGAACTGGATTCATTGTTAATAGCAAATGAATTAATAACGTTTATTGAACACACTCTGATTTTCTGCAGTTCTACGTCAAAGATTAAATTGAAGAAATATAACTGTCATAACTTAGATGACTTCTAGAACTCTTTTGCTAAATTTCAATATTCAAAAAACAATCGTAACTCTACTTAAAAACTGGTCCTAAGGCGATAATTTCTAACTTGATTTTGATTGAGCAAAAAGTGGTTCAAAACAATGACCAATACTTCAGCTAGTCAATCACAGCGTTTCTTTGGATAGAGTAAGGCATGCACTGGAAGTGAAATAATTTACACTTCACCACGAACGTTCCACACCCCAAAAAGTGTCGCTCAGATGCGACAGTAACGGAGCTGGCCAGGCTGCAACCCCTTGCAAGTCTATAGGACCTAAATAGCTGGTGCAATGCACGCGGCTCCGCAGGCGAGCGTAACGACTGAGGTGTCTGCACGACACTCGTACACTCTCGGTTCCTGCAAACATCCCTCATGTTTCTAAAACCAAACTTACGAGAATTGTCAGTTATGATCCGTTGATATGGCCAGCAATAAATCCCGTGTGGGCGATATCCAGTAAGTGTTAAGTACAGTGTAGTGCCATGAACTCTAGTAAGAATCGGATTCGCAAATGCAAATGAACTGTCAGCAGCCTCATTCTGAACTTGAAACTTTCAGTCTTGGAGAAGAAGATACTGTTGACGAAATTAATAATCGGAGAATTTATTCTTTTCTCGGAACCATGTTTCCATGAGATAAAAATTCGTTTACTTTTGAAGCTATTAAGGACACCGTACACCTTTTTTGGGCAAAAAGTTTTTTAGCAAAAATATTTTTCGCTTCAAATTGAAGCTATACATGTGCTGAATCTCCACAGTAAATTTTACAGACGTGCACGTAATAGAACGCTCACTGTGGGGGAAGAGTGGTGGTGTGGGGGAGATGTTTTTTGTAAAAAAAAGTTTATTTTTTGAGCCAAACCCTTTTACTTTATGAAAAATAAACCTTTGAAACTTTTTGAAATACAGAAACAAAAAATCTAGGAAATTAATTACTAAAAAAATGTTTGTTTGTAAAATATCAGTTTGTTTTTTGCTTCCGTGGAAACCTAGACTTCCTCACTCCAAATCCTACTCCTCCTACAATGTTTAGTGAAGAGAATCCAGATAATTTTTTTTTGAGAGAAGAATATTATGGCTACACCCCGAGGTATAGCAATTTGAAATTTTCGAATTAGGCACAAATCGGCAAGGAATCTGAGTAAAATAAATTGAATATTTTTGTCAATTTTTTTAAATTTGTTTTTTAATATATAATATCTCCGAAACCAAAACGAGAATCAAAAATTCCTACCTCAGAAGTGTTGCCCAAGTATTTGTCTTTTAAATGACACTTGTTTCTAGTCAATCTGTTGAAATTTGTAGTAGGAGTAGGTTTTGCCGCACCCCCCACTATTTTCTCTTTTCTCTACCGTAACTCATTTTCAATGAAGCAAATCTGAATTATCCAAGAAAGCGACCCCTATTCATTTTATGAGCTGTAAACATACCTGCAAAATAAGATGTTTTATAAATACTTTCATGAAGAATAATTAAAAAAGTGGATCGTCTTATCTTCGTGCGTTCAAACTCTTAGATTTGCTTCTGATGATACTCTAAACTTAGTTTTTGAAGGCGTTTGTACGACAGATGAAGATGCAACTGTTGCACTTGAAGTTAAAAAATGCTCATCGTCATAAAGTGAATCGATTGGTGCTCTGCAACTCTCCCAATTCAACGATGCGCTTATTTTCTAGCGAGGGTGGATTGAATCTAGGCCACGGAGCAAGAAATGATTAGTCTGAAATGATCCCGTGTTGGAGATGCCGTTGCTATTTCCAAGGAGGGACAAGCGCCGCCATCGTCTTTTGTTGCGTCTTGATGGATGAGCTGCTGCGGTCAATGTAACAATTAGCGGTGCACACAGAGGCAGGCGGGTGCAAGGCAGAACTGAGGGTTGGCTGGTGCCCCTCCCAGAGCTGGGAGCTCTCCGTGCTGTTAACTGGCTCATTCACGTCGATTTGTTATGAACAGGCAACAAAAAACAAAGATTTATTTTTTAAGCTCAACAAAACAGAGAATTGTTATTTTACAGTTGTCAAAAACGAAAAATTGTTATTTTATAACTGAAAACCCGGAGAACTGTTATTTTACAGTCAACAAAAACTGAGAATTGTTATCATGCAGGTAAAAAAAAAGACGGAGAAAAGTTTATTTTGGCTTGAGTTAAGGGTGAGTTAACGTACAAGTGTACTTTGATAAATCACCTAATCCTTTATTTTCAACGAACGTCATAACTTGAGGCCTGTATGAGGCTTGTTATAAAAATGGATTACGTATCATAAAAACGGACTGACAAAGTTCCGGGTTGTGTAGCCAGTATCTGTTAAGCCTTAGAAGAGCGTCAATGTATGTCACGTAAAGAATTTAATTGTAAAAGGTTCAATTTATGTTTTTAAGGCTCTACAGATATTGAATGCAAGTTTAATTCAGACAAAGTAATTCCCAATGCAGAAAAATAAATTTCTCCTTACATGTTCCACTACCACCTACCGCAGTACCAGACCATGACTCTCATCGAAGTTTGTTTTACTTCGGTAACCTCGTCACTAATTGTACAACCAATTTAAATAATGTTTTTCATCGTAAAATGAATCCTTGGCACTAAAGTCATAAAATTTAAATCAGAAAATTGCGAAATTGGATCCTTTTCATTACTGCACATTTTTGGCTACAACAGCTACGTCATATCAGACTTCCGTCCCTGTACTCGTATGAGTGCTCCCCTTTGGAAATATAATTATATATGTTCGGAAAACAGTAAAATATTTTACGAACCATGTGGTATATACAGCACAAAAAGCGTAAGAAGTATGGTAAAAATTGATTATTTTTTTGCTCATTTATTGCCAATGATATTAAATGACCATGGAAACCCGACGTAACTATATATTACCACTAGTGTACATACACGACCCGTCAAAAATGACGGGATTCGAAAGTTTCTTTAATAAATTAGTCTTAAGAGATAGATGAAAAACAAATATCTCAATCCTGATACACGCTATAAAAATGTTCTTGTACTTGAGCACTGGTGAAACTCGTATCTCAGATACGGTCATTAAGCATTCTTAAGAGTGTGGCGGAGGCAGGCCAGCAAGCAAGCAGTAATTGGGCATGATTATTTCTTGAATGAATTTTCCAGACGTGGGTGAAAGACAAATATGTGCATGCCAATAGTAACCGCGATTAAAATATTATTGTACTTGGGCAGCGCGCTGGGAACCTTGGGAACCTCGTAGTGCAGATACGGTCATTATAGGCATCCTTATGATCTTAACAGAGAGACGGACCAACCGACCAAGCAAGCAAAAACTGTGTATCATTAAGTTAAAGTGTATAAAATTATTCACAAATTTAATGTGCTTAATGATATTCCCAATGTCGTAATAACGTAGGAGGAGAAAAATGTAAGATTTGTTCATGTATTTGTTTATTTATTTATTTATTCATTTATTTAGGGAGACACGTGGCGTTTTATTATTTAGTGTTAATTGTTCAATCCGAAATGTATTATTACTTGGGAACATCTTGGATGTATCATAATATCTTTATAATCAAACGAGGGCAACTAAATCCAAAGATTCTGTAGATGCACGAGGTCCATTCAAATAAGCAACTGACTGTGGTCCATGGAGAAAATAATAGAGTACATTTCTCAAATTCTATACAGTCCCCTTTATCTCCACCTTAAAACTCCTCCAGTGGTGCTGCCAGAGCTGGTGTAATCCGTAGAACGCCGTGATTGGAATTGGTAAAGCCCTTCTCTTCTGTCTCTTATCTCATAGTTTCCCCTCAACTCAGGGTGGTTTTTAATTCAGATCCCAGAAATCATAAGGTGCCATGTCTCGAGAGTACATAGGCTTTCGAACAAGCAAACAAGCGAAGAGCTTTTGGATAGGTAAGCTTGAATCTAGAGGGCAGAATTGGCGAGCAACTTGTAACGTTAATGTTGCAAGTTTTTCGATGCACAAATTATAGGTTGTTCGTGTCGTGCAGTATCACGAGCGTGCTGCTTCCTTTCACCTCCAGCGAGTTCATGTTTGTTCTGCTGGTTCATATCCATGACGCACACTCTCACTGAAAAAAAACATGTCATCATCATCTAGTTGGTACTGCGAACTCGGATAAGGTTGAAAGATTAAAACTGTGTTAACAACACGCACGAAATTTCTATCAAACTTTCTAAAACTCATGAAAATAATATTTGTCCTGAAATCTCCATACAGAAACGAGAAAATCAAATGATTGTACAATATTTTTCATCTAATGATGAATATTGATACGTACTCAAACGGTTCGTTCAGACTCGTTTTTAAAGCCACACCAACTTCAAAATTTTGCACGGGATACCGAGTAACTCAATCGTGTTCAGAGAGTTTCAGTTTTTTGTTGAATTTTTCATCAATTATTGCTTAATTTTTAGGTCCCGGTCCCCATAAATATATTTTCAGTCAATAACTTGAACAATGTAAGCACTTTCACCAAAAAAATTTTGAAGAGAATTGTAAATTAAAGCAAGTAACTGCAATGAGTGTTTTAATTATAAATAATTAAACATTAACACGGTTTGAATATAGAGTACGAAAATTCGGTTGAATCGGAGACTCCCTGGAACTATGAGAAGTAGGAGTTCTCGTTGCATTGCAGGAAAATTATGCATTCGATCACTGATTATTTCTTTATCTCCTCCTGCCTAATTGGTAAGCTCAAAAGAGGTAATCAGGATTTAATTTTAAAATGGTTTTAAGTATAGGCTCGTGATTAGGTGCTAGTGATTAGGTAAGAGTAAATACAAGGTGAGTAAGGCATCTGAGGGCAGTTAAATTTTTGTAATTTAAACTAAGCCGATAATAATTAACGTAATTTTTATTTTAGAAGATCCCATAGCCGATACTACTATAACTAATAAAATGAAAAGACACGCTGTAATAGTCACTATAAAACCGAACTATTACACGCTGTAATAATCTCTATCGAGCAATTTAGAAATAGCAAGATTTCTAAAAGTTGCCAGATATTTCGTTTGCAAAGTTAGAAAGGAGGTGAATGAAATCAATCAAGATGAGTTGGCCACGAGCAAGAGAAAACAGCATTTCCAACGCTCTGATCCACTCAGAACGCCTGAGTTTGTCAGAGGAGTGCATGTGTTTCGGTATTGTTAACAGTGAAGTGCACATCATGCCTCCTCACTTGTTTCCACAGGGCCATAGAGTCAATGCAGATGCCTAGGTTGAGACTCTTCAAACCATTGTTAAGCTTTGGATAGATAGAATAGCCAACGGAAATATATATGTCTTCGAAGATTCGGCTCCATCCCAAAAAGCTCTCAAAACCCAGCGCTGGGCGCAGAGAACTTTGATGATCAAGTCGCACCAACCCTATGGCCTCCTAACTCACCAAACCTTAAGGATTATTACATGTAGGGAGTCGTTGGAAAGGAGGTTATTAGGCATCCACATAACACTAAATCTTCTCTGATGAAAGCAATAGCCAGAGCAATGGAGGACATAAACAAAGACCACCTGATCAAAGCTTGCAGCCGCTCTCGCACTCGAATTGAGTCGGTGATAGAAGCCGAAGGAAGATACACAGGTACCGGGTGTCCCACAAAAATGTCATCGACTTTATAATTGATTATATCTCCGCTTCAAATTAATATATTTGAATTGACCGGTTTCTTTGCACTGTAGTGAATTTTGTTTCCTTTTTGGTTACACACTTCCTCATTTCATCCTTTGAAGACGCCTAAAATTCATCTCGCTAAAGATCAAAGAATTTTCATCGTATTGGAATATGAAGCAACGGAAAACTGTGAAAAAGTAAGTAGAGCATTTAATGAAAAATTCCCGGAAAGGAACTCACTCGATACGAAGACTGTGTTTCGCACATTTAGAAAATTAGAAAGAAAATTAAATGCTCTTCAAACTTTTTACAGTTTTTTGGTGCTTCATGTTCCAATACGATGGAAATTCTTTGATCGTTAGTGAGCTGCATTTTACGTGTTTTCAAATGATGAAATAAGGAAGTTAATAACCTCTCCGAGGGCTTAAATACTTGGTGGTAAGTAGGATACATCATTGTGAAATCATTTTTACCGTAGGTATTGAGAAATGAAGAACACCAATGTTGTTATTAAAACTTTTTCCTTGAACAATTAGTTTTTCTACCTCCTTCAGTAAATCGATAACTGCAAAGTGGTTATAAAACGATTTTCAGATCGTAACTTATTCGGAGAGGAAACAAAATTTACTACATTGTGAAAAAAATGCATTTCACTTTGTTCTTTTAAAGCGGAGATATAATAAAAAAGTCGGGGACATTTCTGTGGGACACCCGGTATAAAATAAAATGTAGGTTAATATCCTGTTTATTTGTTTTGTTACAAGAAATTGTACGTTTCAACGATCAATAGTTTCATTTTCTGTTTTTTCTTAGAAGTGCGTAAGGTGTCCTCAGGTAACTTGAGCACCCTGCACATAGGCTAGTGAAAAAGAAATAGCAAGCACATAGGCTAGTAAGAAGGTAATAGTATGCACATAGACTAGTTAGGCTAGTAATAAAGTAATGGTGAGCATATAGGCTAGCAAGAAGTGTACAGGAAACAAGCAAGTGTGGGTTGTTATTATGCTAAGTCGACCTTGGAATGACCAATGAGCTACCGCTAAACTTACCAGCACCAACCTCCAAGACGCCGATCGTAGCGCCTGTGGTGACGGAGGAGTGACATCTGCTGGTAAGGTCCGTCGGAACGTACGTAAGTCCAGGTTTGCCCGCGTAGGTGCCGCGAATCTCGTGGGGACATCCAGAGAGGATCGTCGGAGCACTGCATTAACAGCTCAGAATGCGTGATGAACGGAAGGGAAGCTGGCATAACGGATGCTTGCACTGGATCACAGTTCCGTCTAACATCCCTAGGACATCGGAGTGGCTAAGCCCCTGCCTCAAACGACGATCTTATCCTACTCATGACTAAAGCAGGAGGTATCTCCAATCTAACCTTGTTACCAGAGGTTGCAGTCACCGCAGTTGTGCTATTGGTCCCAGATCTGAAGTTCTTCTTCTTTTCTTTTTTTTTCTTTTGTACTGAGAAGGAATCTCCTGACGAAAAATTTGATGTTACGTTCAATAAGAAATTTGTACGTTTCACCTTAGGTTGTCAGTGGCAATGCAAACGTCAGCTATTGGTGATGCCATGAGCATTAACACTCATTATAAGAAAATCCTATTTGCTTATGATGCACAACTTTCCACTCGGGGCGTGCCGTATATTTGGGCAATTTTGCAACGAAATTCTGACAATATTTCCTAAGAATATGTACTATGATGACGGTGAGAAATAAGTCCTCAACCCGCAAACTATCCATAATGAAAAGAAGCGTCTAGGAGATTTAAAGTAAATTTATTTCTTTGTTTCTCATTGGAAAGAGCATTGATTTTTCTTACTTCGCGTAAGTAATTCAGATCTAAAGTAAATAAACACTATGTAATTTTTTCATGCTGCCATTAACTCCAATTTATTACACTAACATCAATATCGTGAAAGTTTACACTAAAATGCAGTCTACAAAGGTTGCTTTCATTTTTTCTCTCAAACTAAAAGCAAGGAGTGTAAGTACTCATAACGCGTTATATTCCAAGCATCTGTTCTGTGAGATCAAGATTCGCAGGGATCAAATTTATCATTTTTTCACTCGGATATCACAGGAGGCCGCCCACAACTCTCTCTTCATCCTCTGGCTTCAATTTATAAATTAGTTTTTGTCTTTAATGAAATAAAGATTCTTCTATTCATTTTCCTCTTTAAGTCCTATCTCCAGAAATTTAAGGTATATTCTATCCTTGAGTTCCAAAAGCCAAAGGTAAAGGTTTTCAATGGCGGATTAGTTATCCAATAAAATCTCTGGGTTCTGATCGATAACAAAGGCCTGGTGCACCGATCCTCTAAGCAATATTTCCTGTGAGTATCTCTGAAGAAAGTGAGGCTGATCCCGCCCTAAGAAGACCGCAGGAACATTAGAATAACAATGGCTGTATTAGTGATACCGCCCGCAATTGCCCATTGTCACCCATTGGCAGCCTGACGCATGATTATCATCCGATTATCATCTGATTATAGCGCAATGCGAGCGATAACTACGTGACAATCAAGCTCTTCATTGAGTTAGCCGTGAGAAGAGATTCGTAAATTCTATAGCTTATTAATTCGAGCAGAACTCAGAACAGAGTTGAGTGGAGCGTAGCCATGCAAAACGATGCTTGCTATACTCGGGCTGACGTGACTAGCGGTCAAAGGATTCTGATCATCTATTGTTCTGCTTCAAGCTTCTCTAACCTTCGACGGCGACACGTAGCTGAGATTTTTTGATACTCGATGTTGAAGGTTACATTCGATTATACGTGAATGCATTCAGAGAATGTATAATGAACTCAGTTTCATAAAGAATTAGAATAAAGTTGATAATAATTTCAATTGAAAGAATAATATTGTTAAATGAAATCGTGATACGACGTTTGAAGAAAATGCTTAATGATGAAATTGAGTCATCTTCATTCACTGCCCGTGTTAAACGGAAGGTCATCCCCTCAATAACCGGTTTTGGGCACTCTCAAGGCGAATAAATTAACTCATACCGATAAATTAGGAATGACTATCTATCGTTTTCTATCACATGAACAAATAATGTATGTTTTGTAAATTGCGTGGCAAATATTTTGGAAATATACTGGATAGAAAATTTTACTACTGAATATACCGTAATTTTGTTTTACCAACTTCAACACCTTGTGTTGTATACTTACTGAATTATTGATAAAGAATTCATGATAAAGCACAGTTTAATTTGCGAGTTTAAATCAGCAGCAACTCTAGTAGCAACTTCTTGAGATCCCTGTAGTACCTCCGTAAAGGAATTACTATTTTGAAATTCGTTGGATTTCGGTAGCTTTCTTATGTTTGTATCATTCAACGTAGGCGGCAATTTCCATGATAAGCAAGTGTGACAGTGATATTTAAAAAATCTTAGGGCCTAGTTCGAAAAAAATTGCATTTCAATTCTTCCTGTTAAATGGCAAATGCGATACTTGGCATTTAGCGAACGCACGTCTATAGTTATTCGCTGCAAAATTTGAAGAAGAAGAAACGAATTTTCTCCTTGACACTAACTGATTAATATAAACTTTTATTCTTCCGATATATTTTTAGTTCTATTCTGATGCTCACAAAAGATTCGAAGGCAGGAGCAGATCTGGCAATCACGTGATGTACCAGCAATTCAGTGCCGTCGTGATGGATTTTGGTCTCTTGAAAATTATTTCCTTGTGTTGCCGTTGGCATCTGTAAGTCTCGCGTTCATAACACGCAAGCAGCTGTCTCAAAATCATCGAATGCGCCTGTTTTTGATCCAATTTGAACGGAAGATAGATTTAGTTGAACCTTTAAGTTCATGTTTATAAAAAACTATAATATTTACATCCTTTCAAATTTAGTGTTAGGATAACTACGGATAACTACGTATTTGTCCACAATGAGGAGCAATTCTCTCCTTTTGAGCGTATCTCTTACTTCAGAATGTTAACTTTATTTAGCGTTTGTGAATGAAGTATCCGTGCCTTGACGTCGGTTGAAGCAAATCCAGTCGAAAGCTTACACCAAACAAATTTTAAGTTCTGTTGGTTTTTGATTAGAAAATATTTGAAAAATTGTCATTTTTTGACGCTGTGATTTCCAGTTAGGAAAAATTTGCAGAGCAAGCGCTTCTCGATTATTCACATCACTTTATCTGCAGCAAAAGTGGGAGAAAATTTTCATGGAAACATGAGCAGTTTGACGTAGCTAAATACCATATCAGAAGGTCTTTCCACATTCACGAGTACGACGCGGCTAAGTAAGGACGAGTGCTTTAGAGCTTCGAGTTCAACATCATGAGTATCAAGTCTCGTCACCCTAATTGTAAATTTTCTGATTCTGAGCAATGTTTATGTCTCAGCACAGAACAGTTCGAAATTATATCACGGTGTGACTTCAATATTTTAATTGTGTTGTGTGGGAAATACTCCAAAATAATGCTAAGCTTGTTGTGACTCAATTATAACGAAGTTTCTATTATTAATTTGATGACAGGCTGCTCTAGAGATGCTGTTTCGATAGCGAAATGTGTAACGAATAATTCTACTGGGCAAATGTACTGACGGGAAAGATAAAAATTCTGATGTACACCTTACGCTAATCACACATTGCATTAATTTAAATTTCTTATCAATAACGGTATAAGAGAGATATGTATAAAACTAGTTTAGTCTTCTGTTTTGCTGGAGCATTGGAATTAGAACATCAGACAAATCAACACTATGGGCTGAAAATGTTTTCAATTTTCTTCTAAGCAATAGCTTATTACGCGTAAATTTTAGGCGAACCTTATGTGTGTTGTAGCTCTGTGTCTGATTTTAGAAGACCAAAATAATTATTGCACATACGACTAGTGTAATAACCTAAAAGTGTTATAAAAATACTCAGGTTTACGGCTTCAACTATGTGCGAAATTATGTATAATGTAAAAACTAACGATATGTTAAGCACCTAATATTTTCCTCATATTAACCTTCTTTTTTGCTTTTGTACCGCTGTAAGTTACGCGTGACCAACTGAGGTATATCAGTTTAACCTAACTCATGTAGTTCATGCGGCGGTAAGTTCTTGCGGTCAACCGAATAATTCGTTGCTAACGAGCGGCCAAACATGTACAACAAAAAGAGTCTCACTAAACACCTCTATTTATTTCTAACAATCATTTTAAAAATTGCTTCGAAATTACCGGCTATTTGCATTTATATGTATTTTTGATCAGCTTCACGATCGTAAAAAATTCGCTGATTGCTGATAAGAAGCGAGCTCGACCACATCACTCGCAGATTGATCACCTATCTCGGGACTTCCTGGAATAAATCTTCATTGCTCACTGGGCGGAGATATCTCCACATCTATAAAAGTCATCATAATCGCTTCCTATTTGTTTTACGACAAACATCGGCGAGTATTCAAAAGTTACTCAGTAAGTATGATGCGTGTCCTGGAGCAGCGGACAAGTAATCGTTATGTTTGATCAAAACCAGAAAAATTAGAATTGGCTGTCGACGTTGAGTCCGTAATTGGGCCGGACCGCAGGACGCCTCATTATGGAGATCGCATCAAAGAAGCTCGAGCTTGTCAGCATTTTTATTGTTTGTAATTTGATGTAATGAATTGCAAACGTCCTTCATAGCGGATCTTCGATCAAGCACAAAGCGTGAGACCTCAGTTTCACAAAATTGCACATTTTTACTGCACTCTTCTTATGACGATGATACGTTGAGTCAGAGAGTGAGATAGTCGGTTGTTATTCAGCCCAGATTAGTGTACAACGAATGCCAAAACAAAACTCTGTATATGAAAAGTTTACGTTTCCAAGCTAATTTCAATTAAATTGAAATGGGATGGCTCAGCCTCATTCAAATAAATGAAAAACGACTTTACAGATGGCAGCACAATCTGAGAAAAAAAATGGTACCCGACTTCCATTTTTTACTGTTATGTTCATCACAATCATACAGAAGAGATACATACAACAAAATGAGTTCAGAACAATTGTTTGCACGATTTTCCTGCGCTTGCGCCAACGTATTTTTAATTTTACGCATTTCAATTGTTATAAAAACATAATAGAACGAAGTCATAGACGAAACGCAATGTAATTAGTTTAATTTTAATGCATATGCTTGTTCTACAAAGGTAACGGAGTTAATTAGTTGGTGAAAAGTTTTAAGAGTACCTGAGCGGCTTCGCTATAGCTTCTAAGCTTGTATGATTTTTTTTTGTAGAACCGCAAACTTTTCTTTGCTAATTTTTCTCGCTCTTACTTACTGAAAGTTTTCTGCTCACACACACAATAGGCACTGAAGATAAGCACTGCCTGAATTGTATTTGACGAATACAATCAAATTTGCAGTCATCGGTTTGAGAGGAGAAAAGTGACGCGGTGCAATGATTCAATAATGAATTAGAGAAAACGCAAAATTAGACGTTTTTACGCGTGGATATAATAAGTTGCTCTTAGTATTGCACATATACTTGCATTGAATAATTTTCTAATGTTATTATTTATAAAATCTAATTCTAAGTAGAAATGTCTAAACTGTAATTTTAAAACTAGGTTCTATAGATTGTGACTCAATTAGTAGTATTTTACACTAATACTTGAGGTGGAAATTTTTAACACTTCAAATGACTCACGGTGGAAAGGTTCACTGGCGAGGAGCACGGTCTCCGTAGGTTTCCAGTCAACTTGTTCAGCTTCCGTTGCTCGCACTTTTCTCGTTTACTATTCATTAAATCCGAATCGGTACGAGGGTCAAATATAAAGGCCCCGACAATTAGTAGTATTTTACACTAATACTTGAGGTGGAAATTTTTAACACTTCAAATGACTCACGGTGGAAAGGTTCACTGGCGAGGAGCACGGTCTCCGTAGGTTTCCAGTCAACTTGTTCAGCTTCCGTTGCTCGCACTTTTCTCGTTTACTATTCATTAAATCCGAATCGGTACGAGGGTCAAATATAAAGGCCCCGACAGATTTACAGATTGCAATTTCGGTTTCGACTTCTGGTCGCAAATGACGTTTCAATTCGTGAAACACGATTTTAGGTTCAGCGCATTGGTTTTGAATCAGTCTTATATCCAACTTATGGTCGTGAAAATGGCTTTAATTGTATTTTTTAATCATATATAAGTTTATTTTGCTTGTAGTTTTTCATAGCTTTTAAATTTCATTGCCTCCAACGCGCAGGTGTCATGCTCATGACTTATCCGACCAGTTTACCGCACCTCGATCCACCGGTAAAGCTTTGCTAAAAAATGTGATAAAAATCACGGGAGATTTAGTATTAATCTTCAGGAATAGTATTGGGAGCTCACCCTTGTTTTGAGCCACTTTATATAGTACTCAATAGTGGAATCAAACATAAAT
The DNA here is from genome assembly GCA_030386875.1 of Morinoia aosen. Taxonomy (NCBI): domain Eukaryota; kingdom Metazoa; phylum Arthropoda; class Malacostraca; order Amphipoda; family Talitridae; genus Morinoia; species Morinoia aosen. Next base: position 22,574,307 of record CM059573.1, on the reverse strand, counting down.
TGGAATGTATTTCTTTGCACGTGTTCTACTTTCTTTTTATGAAAACAATTATTTTATTTATAAATATTTGCGTCCTTTGAGATAAAAAGCAAACAGTCACCTTGAAATGAGAAATTTTGGTCCGAGATTTCAATACATAGGTTTTTAGCATAGATGAACAATGAATTCAGTTCAGTCTGTGTGAAGAAAGCATGCTGGCCACGCTAAGGCCAAAAGCGGGTTCAATGTTTTCTTCCTTGCGAGCCGTCTGTCGATGACCTCCTGCAACGGCTTGTGATTCAAGAGGCTCAATGTCGAGCACAAAAGCAAGGCCAGGATGCTAAGTTCAGTGTCTGGAGTTGGTGAGGCCGCAAAGTGCGAGCGTGATGGACAAGTGCAGGCGCCGCCTCTTAACAGCTGCGCTTCTCCATTGCTGCGATGCACAACGATTGGTTCCAGCCCGTAATTTTTGGTCATTGACTGCATATGGAAAGTAAATCATAAAAACCAAATAACTGGAAAACTACACAGGGTTTTTATTTAAATGCTGGTTGTGTTGTTGCACTGCTTATTGATTAAATAATGACGCCAAATGGAGTTAGTAATTTAATTTTTACATTGTATTTCGTGGCAGAGAAGCATTGACCTTAGGACACTATTCATATATAGGCTGTATTCGCTAATAAGTTATTGATGATTTAAAAGGAGTTTAGTTCTTTTTAGGAATTAACTTCGATTATGTGTGAAATACAGTTATATAAAAAATCAAATTCATGATTTTAAGTAGGAAAATCAGTGGCATTAATTAAATAAACTTTACGTAAACATTTAAAATCAGTAGGTAAATGTTAACCGGTGCTCTAAATTGATCATAAATTGAAGTTAAACACACCAACTGCAGCGGTGGAGCTACCAACAGCACACGCTATTACAAACAGGGCGATAATAATTCCATTAAAAGTTCACAGGCTGTCGGCCGTTAACTTCTAATAGACTCTTTACCTTCATTAATTCATGCAGTCAGCGAGGCATTCGAAGTGCTCTGACGAAAGTGAGGCGATGGAAGCTATTAATCGATTGTACGAAAGCGGCATCAAGTTTGCCTGCGGTAGAGTCTCGTCCACTTATCGTTTGAACGCCGGCACCGAGTTCTAGAAAATTGCATCGCTTAAAGTAAGTCTACGAACTTCCTACACGTGCCATTATTTTCCAATCATAGGCTAACTTTTAATGACCAGAAGACTTTCTGCAATCAATGTGAACGAGCCATTGTGGAGCTTCTTTGAAGTGCTATTTTGCAGGGCTATCGCAACAGAACGTGGTTAGGCACATCACAAGGAATACTGTGGTACTCTTGCGTCAGTTCCGACGTTGAGAAAGAGTGGAGGATCATGAATTTGCCAACTGGAAGTTTAGAAGCACGTCAAAATGATTTTACTCCTGACCAAGCTGACAAATGCTTTCCTCAGTTGATTCTGTTAAATTGCGGGAAGGCACGCAGACCTCTTTGAGAGATCTAATACAGCATATTTGCAAGACTCACTGTGAACATGTTTCAAACACTGCTTATTGAGTCTGCACATCTTCGACATGAACTACTGTGTGCATGACATAGAAATGAAAGTGCTATTACTTAGGAATCCATTTTTGAACAAGTCTATAAAAATATGAGAATAAATTACGAACACAGTGAGGACATCGAGGTTTGTGGTCCACATCAGTCGCGGCTTGTCATGTATCACTGATTTGGGGGAAACTCAGCCTCCAGTGTTCATTTTGAAAAGCAATGCAGAAGAAGGACTGAGTGCAGGAGAGCCTCTAAAGCACGAACCAGAAAGCATTCTCGACTTGGGGGCAGTTTTGGTCTTGATACAGGATACCACCGGTCGTTCTCTTCAAATTTTTGTCTTCTTATAAAATCTTTTCAGTTTTCTAACGATACCAACCATTTTTAAATGGCTGACTATAGTCTTTTTGATTACGACGTTATGCAACAAATCCATTGAAGTTCTTTGTTGAATATTTTTTTATATTTCTGGCGCTATATGAACAGTGACTGAAAAATTATTTTTACGTCAAGTCCTTACACGTTATCAGTGAAGCTACGGAGCGAGAGAACTCCAATGGGAAGTTTTCTACTCTTCTCATAAAGGTGTTACTCTCGGATTGTATTCATACCTCATTCACTATCAGATTTACTATTAAATGAAATGAAAACAAAAAAAGGGCACTGAGACATACACAAATGTGAAAGTAATATTATTTTCTCCGAAAACATGTATTTTCCTGAGCTTATTATTAGTTGTACAATATATTTCTGTATCCACTTCGAAATTTGACTTTAGGTTCTGTCATCGGACTCATGGCTGAAAGAAGTGAATATGAACTGTTCGAAGCAAGTGGCTGAGAAAGGAGTTTGTAATATAGTGTTTCTATTAATATTTAAATTTTTGTAAAATAATTTCTTTAGTGTCTTGAGTCATACAACGATCGCTGAAAACAATGGTCACTCGCAACGCTAGAACAGAAGTAAAAGAAATATGTACCAAGAAACGTTGGCGCCGTTCACTCGTACTGTTAGTCGGACTGATTATCATTTTAATTTGGCAGAAGCGTTTGCCTACCAGATGACATGTCCTTTAATCAGCGTCTTATTGGCCTGGCACGTTGCCTCGAACTTGAAGACTTAATCGAACGATCCATGAGGCGGTGGAGCATATCAGGCTGGCCAGGCGGCAGCTCGGCAAGTCACTCTCCCTCGTGTACCTGCAAATGCACGTGATGCATGTCTCCGCTGAATGAAGCGCACTTACACGCGACAGCAAATTTGCCACCTGTCTTTCACCAGTCCAAAAAAGAATGTCATTTATTTGCATTAAACAGAAACTGCGAGGTAAAACGCGAGGTTCTGTTATTCTCCAAGTGTGACTTGAGTCGTTTTAATATTCACACAGTTGGTATGAGCACAATGCTTTAAAGCGAAACTGACTCGAGTATGTGATTGGATATTTAACTCATGTTAAACATGCAATCATAGAAAGATATTGACATGCTGACCGTCATGTGATTTGAACTGAATATCAATATCGAACTAATATTTAAAGGCAATAATTTATCGTAGTGAACAATTTTGAAAATAACAAATAATAATTGGATTATGTCTTCGCTTAGTTTTGGTTAAATATTTATGAAAAGGGAGTTTGTGACCACTGATCGGTCAGCAGGGTTATGAAAATCCCCTCTGAATTTCCACCGGTGGCTCATGTCGCGGTCAGATTGATAAATTAATTCTGCTCTGTGTCATATCACAATTAGGTCATAAGCTTTGGAGTTGGCCTAGGATGTGAAGCTTCACGGCTCCTTACAAGAGACACACGAGCGTATCGCAGTTCTGAAATATTAACGTATCGAAAATAGGGACAAAGAACGGTCGGTATTCGATGAATTCTAACCGACTATGACGCTATTGAAATAAAAAAATTCTCTTATAATGTTCCAAAATTTTCTTCTACATAAGCTTTTTTATGGGTGTTTTAAATTTAATGCTGCATTTCGAAGACATTTTTCGTAAAACATAGTTTTTATTAATATAAAGATCATTAAAAACGTTTAATAAGACTACTAGCGGACTCGTGTCGTCATAATTTTCAGCACCTATAGTAGTGTACGCAAAAGTTAAAGACATTAAGCTAACATCTGAGTGCATTATTAACACTTTGACGATGACGTGACATGCCGGTGTCAAGATAGCAATTTCCGTTATGTGGCTCACAGACCAATCGTCATAAAATCAATTTTCATAAATACTTAAAATTAAATGAAGGCACTATCCAGTTAATGTTTGCTAGCTTCAAAATTCCTCAAAATAATTGACTTTAAATTTTAGTAGAAAATTGAACTTTAGTTTAACCCATAGCTGTCACAGAGGCACAGGCAGATATTTCCAACAACATCTAGTGCCATGAAACTACTTAGTGAGCGCCATTAAGGTTCTATAGTGCAAGTTTGCGGTCCGTTCCATATAGAGAGGAAACGATGCTCACGACTTTGCTCTAATCTCAATGGAAAATAACGAAAATTAGGAAAAATATTTGGAAAATGCTGTATTTTCCTAAGCGGTAGTTTTTAAGGGCATTTTCATGTGACGTTCAGTGTATGTGAAAGTTTTTTTAATATTAATGAAGGAAGCCAGAAAAGCCAATGTAATCATTTAATGTACAATGTTTGAATTCCTCATGGAGGGAATAACCTTTTTTTTTGCGATCTGAGGTCAAAATACGCTAAACCAAAAACGTGATTCAACTTCACAGACGCCATCCATGGATCAACGCAAGCTTTCGTTCAATCCTTGAGTGATTATTGCTGAAAACTTTCCTTTCTTCATACACTTCAGATAAAAAGCCTGGTATTTTGATAGAAGTAGCAATTAAGCAGGAGTAGGAAAACAAGCAACTATTTTATCCAGCCATTTAAGAGCAAAACTTGCTGTTTTTGCTCGGTTGCAGATCAGTGCCGCCCACAGATCGAGCAACAACCGGAACCAGAAAAGGTAAAAAATTCGATCGCATTACGCTGGCCGGTTGTAATTTATGCAATTGGTTGCTGATTCCATAGGATGAGGAGATCATTACAGCGGCCATTAGACATGTTATTGTCTTCATGGTTAGCATTGCTACCGTGCTATCATCCAATGATGACATGGCGCGCCTACCAATCATCTCTTGGACTGTCAGATGTGTGCAATTAGCGTGTCCAGCGAGGCCCGAGCGCTGTTGTGTGTTGTACGCAGTACGAGTGTGGCCGAGTTGTGTGAGCATAATGCGTCGTTAGCACACTGTGAAGTATTGGCCTGTACTTTGCAGGTCGCATTGCAGCGTCGGCAGCGCATTCACTTTGAATGTTCTGTTTAGTACTGCGTTACTGTGTCAGAATGGGATGACGACTCCGTGCATCTGAGGACTGTTTTCTGCGAGTCGTTCTAGTTTAGGTAGTACCCTCGATTTTTCGCTGAGGTCTCTTGTTAAACGCTGTTGAACCAACACGTGAAATTAGAATGAATGCCCCTACAGACTCTTAACCTGAACTGCACACAACTGTATAGACTACATACTTACAGTTAGGCATAGAAACTCATCATAGTTAACACATGAGATTGGAGTGTGAACGTGAAGCAAAACCTCGACATTACCAGCAAAAGTTTACAACTATGAAGCGACAGGTAGCTTATACGAAATAAAATTAAAATCTGGATCGCGAGTGCGTGCAGGAGACTGCATTCAAGCCTACGTCTATACGAGTTGAAGACATGCAAAATTTGGGTCGTACTATGTCTCTCTTCGTCAGTTCAGGTTGTTCAGTTGTATTGAATGTCCGGATAATGCAGGAGCAGTGTGTGGATGAGTATACTATACACAGTAAACTGAGGATAAAACGCGTACTTTCGCATTGTATGTATTTGACATCGAAGAGGGTTGAATTCACCTCATTCCACTCACAAAGACATGTTCACCTGCATGATCCGTCGTTGGCCTGGTGGATTTTGGTATCGTGAACTACGTCGACCGTCACTTTTTGAACTGGCATTACGTCCGCTTAGAGCTGTAAGCAGACTAAACTAATACTAAATTTCACTCCCAATTGTACTTTACACTTAAATATTTACATAAAACTTTTTACAATCTTTAAAATTGTATGCCCTCTCCTAATACATTTCATCTTCCTCAAAGCATCTTCAATAATTACGTTACTTTTTTATCATTCATTCAAGCCATGAAAAATCGTGTTCTTTCTTTATTAATTTTTGTATGGGGTCGTTTTGTATCGAACCCCACGCCCTGTACACTAACGCACATTTCACTTTTCCCTAATTCAATTCTACATATTTTCTTAATTTTTGCTTCAGTGCTCAACCACATACAGTACGTTCTTTATCAATGATGTGCAGCAGCCTAACACCTCCTTTACTTACATTTATCACATTTTTTTTTTTTGAGTGGCGGATCAACCTAAGCGCCATGCAGTAACAAAAATGATATAGATCAAACAGTAAACTGTTGTCAGCCTCATTAATATCCCCTATTCAGAGAAAACTTCCACACTAAAACCCTTTCTAAACTCAAATGCCATGTTGAGTTCCATCTTATATTAATTATTCCTGTTTTCTTTCTTCTCTGCTCCACAATTTCATCTTGTTATCGCCCTCGATTTCAACTGAACCAAGTGCATGCAGCACCACACGTTCATCTCAATTTCCGTCATCTCTCTTTCGTTACTCATCACAGTTAACTATACAGCACAGATTATTTCCTCGGCCTCTTTCACACGGACCTACATTCCGACAATACAGCTCAAAAATAATTCCGCAAGTGCCCCAGTTCCAATTCTAAGTTTCTCATTCTTTCCACTTTCTTTAAGGACATATTCTATTAACAATCTCTCATAAATTTTACATCAGATACTTAAACTAAATGATAATCCGCCTATCGTGCAGGCTGTTTGCTTCAATAGCTTATCAAATAAATTGTAAATAATTTGTAACACTCTTAAATATTTTCCACGTTTTTCAGTACACATATTGGACTTCAGATACACACGTGTGATCGAAACTAAACTGTTTGAAACATCGATCATCTTATGATTTCTATCGACTATATTTATGAGACAAATTTCTGATAATATGCCAACTTGCGTGCTTTATTTCAGCCTTACCATTCACAACAATTTTTGAGGAATCTTCAAGTTCAATGAAAAAGCTCAAGAGAAAAATGATTAACTATCATTTACAAATACTATCTATCTACAAAAAAAACACTGAGCAGTTTACTGTGTTTTCTCTTATTATTTGTGCAAGATCTAACTTGGTCTTTGAATCCCAACTACTGTAGTATGCATTACCTTCCTAAAGTCTTTTCATTTATCTCATCGATGTTTAAAATATCTTGTGCCCTTCATGATTTTTTCAGGTTTCATGATGATCTCTTTTTACTTTGTACAATATTTTCCTTTCATTTTGTTCTTGTCATTTCGAGCATTGCTTCCTCCTGAATATAGCAACATTATTTCTATATTTATATTACATTTGTAAACACACATCAATGATTACTCAACATTATATTCAAATTATTGAAGCCTAACATATCCATAAGCTCAAATCTTCCCTCAATGAAAATATGAACGATTTTTTTGCTCTGAAATTGTTTAAAAGAACCGCGCCGTAAATTGTTGGAACAATCATTAATTGCAGTCCACCATTTCGCTTTATTCTTCGGCCAAGTGAACATGTGTTGAGAATAGTTAGAGTCTTGGTATTTTTTCCATGTGTGTTTTTGTATTAATTTTATTAATGGTCTTTATTTTTAAATGTATGATTGTATCATTTCTATAGAGTGACCAGTTTTTTTTTCGTCTTTTCAGCCTGAGGATGATGCCAGTGGCATTGAAACGTTGCATTTTACTTATTGACTATAGTGTGATTTAGTAAAATGATAAGCAATTTGCTGAGAATTTTAACACGTAATGAACTTCAAATATATCGTGATGCTGAGAAATTAGTTAAAAAAATTACTCAACATTACAGTGTTTATTATCAACCTAGTATACTCTCTCTAGTAATTGCTCTCTATTTCATTCAACCTGCGTGTTCAAGGGAGTAGTCCTTTATGGACGAACCTCTTTAAAAACTTTAATATCTGAACAGGTCTTCTCTTATTAAGTTTATAAAATAAATTCCTTAGTATAGCTCTCAATAAGTTTAGAAAATAAATTCCTTCAGTTCAAAAATCTTTTTACCACCCATTTAACTCCGATTTGTGATTAAAATCAAGAAATCTTGACCAGTTTTTTTCCTTTTTATTCGTTAACAATGGAAAAAACTCAATTTTTGAAAAAAATGTTTACCAGGAACGGCAATTCGAAAAGCTTTAGCACAAAATGTAATGCAAGGTAAATTCCGAGATATAATTCGTGGGCTTAAAAATAAGGTCTGTAAAATGGTTTTGATACGTCAAGAATCAATAAAATCGAATCCTAATTTCAAAAGTTTTAGCTTCATAGCGTTCGACTCGTCAGTGAGCATGCATCGGCTCCAAAGATTGAGTGTTCACCTTTTCAGTGCATCGCACACATACTGCCCACCAATTCTACACCGGTGTAGCGAGCTAGAAAAGCACACATCGCCAGTAACGAGCCTCTTATACCCGTACTGAGCTCGACAAAAATATAAAAAATTCCAGGGGAAAATGACGCTGTGAATCGAGCTTGTTTCTTTCTAAAGAAGGCTAGGAGAGCCGACGAACACAACACAATACGTGACTGTTAAATTCGTACGAGATTTTGTAGATGACATTCAGCACAAACTATAGCATGATTACACTTATGTTTGCATCACGATCTCTTTTTGATACAAGTAGTCCCAGAATATCGTTGAAAAATAAATAGAATATATTACAACCTCCACTAGGAACATGGCTCAATATTTGCCCACTTCCAGTGTTTCTAGTCACAAGTCTACAAATCCATTTCGTGAGCAAGAACTGAAATGTTTTTTATCGTGAAACACTAGTTGCCAAAGCATGATTCTCTTGCTCAAGATTAGTGGCCTTGAATTTTCGCTGACAATACTTACAATTTCTCCTGTTCTGCCTCCAAATTTACTTCACATGTGGCACAAATTATTGCAAACATTCCGATGCAAAATACTGGCCCTGAGCATGATTTTTCATGAATACCAGAGATGTCATGATTGGGATTGAATGCTGAATTTCCGTCGTCAGAATATCTGCTCATCACAGCTTGGACTAAAGTAATTGCAGAGCAAACTTAGGCACGCGGAAAGATAATAATAACTAATTTTGAAAACACGCACGTCAAAAACTGTTCAGTTTAACTTGAAATTCATTATTTCTCAGCGTTCAATTTATCGTGGGCATGAAATCACACGCACGTGCGTCACTCTATGTCTCTTTCATATATTCTCATTCAAAAATTCTCAGTTCAGGAAACAATTAAGTTGCAGTATATAGAAATGCATTAGAGTCATGACTTTGAAGTTGAAATGAATCACAAATCTTTGTCACTTTGGGCTTTGATTAGGAAACAGAAGAAGCGTCAATTTATTTAACCCAATTGGTGTTTTCCACGTGGAGAAATGCAAACTTATTGAGAAAAATAAATGGTAGTGGCATGTTTAGGTTCAGGTACAAGATCACTGCATTGAGAGCGAGCGGAGGATTTTAATGCACTCTATAATGCGCACATCAACCGAGAAAGACCCGAATTAACCATCCAATACTTCTCATGCGTACATCATAATCATCGGTTGTAGGTAGTCGACCGTGATGAAATTTGAAGGCATCAACTTTAGTGTTTTGAGAAAACATTTCATTTCATGGAAAGTTTCATACCTAGATAAGCGTTACAAGCATTGCTCTGTTGTCTCACTCTTTCTACATCATTCATTCGAAATTGACCGTGCTGAGTTTTTTTTGCGTTTTAGTACAGGTACTATTCAGAAATTTAGTAAAATTTGTCAGGGTACGTTATGAGAAAAAGCATAGGAAAAAATTTGATTGACTTTCTCGCAAAACGCAGTAAAAAATTGGGAGACCATATTCTGAAAGAAGGAAGTTCCAACCATCGTTTGGGCAGCACACATTTTATTTACTAGGAATTTAAAAACGAGCAACACTGCTCGTACGTTAATCATTATTTAATATAACACATCGTCAAATCTAAACGTTTTGGAGTCCAGCTCCATCTTCAGTAAGTATAGTTTGAAAAACATAAAAAGATAAAAAGTTCGTCAGACATGTTAAAAAAGAAGGAAAACTTATAGAATAACTCATGTAAAAACTTCCAGCGGATGAGAACAATTCATACTGTTTAAAACGGGTTTTTCTTTGGCTATGTACAAAAAAAATCGATAATTCTTATTTCCGAATCATTAAAAGCATTGCACATTATTTCAAATTGATCTTCAGAGACTCCAGCACCATACTGCTCTGCATGGAGTCTCACAGAAGAATGAAGCGGTTGCGCAAGAGGCCTCCCGGTACGATGGCTTACTCCACGATGCTGGGCAATCCTCATATAAAACAGCAAGGCCGTCATACCGACGTAGCCTGATGTACACTGTACACAACTAAATTTGTAAACTAAGGATGCCCTCATTTGCTTTGGAAGTACATCTTTATACCGAAAAAATGAGCCTATTTTAAATGAATTGACAGACATTAGGCATAATTTTTATGTCAGGAAAATAGCGATTGAAAAGCAATTCCAAATCTCTAGACATCTTCTCAGACAACTGGCCAAAGAAAGAAAAACTGCAATACAAACATTGTACAGGGTCGACATTGGCACTAACTCTCGAATACTTTTTTGCCAAAAACCTCTCAACATTAGTGTAGATTTCGGAAGAATTACGGAAGAGGTTTTTGGCAAAAAATTATTCGAGAGTTAGTGCCAATGTCGACCCTGTACAATGTTTGTATTGCAGTTTTTCTTTCTATGGCCAGTTGTCTGAGAAGATGTCTAGATATTTGGAATTGCTTTTCAATCGCTATTTTCTTGACATTAAATTGTGCCTAATTTCTGAAAATTCATTTAAAATAGGTTAATTTTTTCGGTATAAAGATGTGCTTCCAAAGCGAATGAGGGCGTCCTTAGTTTACAAATTTAGTTATGTACAGTGTACATCAGGTTACGTCGGTATGACGACATTGCCGTTTCATATAAGGATTGCCCAGCATCGTGGAGTAAGCCATCGTACCAGGAGGCCTCTTGCGCAACCGCTTCATTCTTCTGTGAGACTCCATGCAGAGCAGTATGGTGCTGGAGTCTCTGAAGATCAATTTGAAATAATGTGAAATGCTTTTAATGATTCGGAACTAAGAATTTTGGATTCTTTGTACATAGCCAGAGAAAAACCCGTTTTAAACAGTATGAATAATTGTTCTTATCCGCTGGAAGTTTTTACACGAGTTATTCTATCAATTTCCTTCTTTTTTAACATGTCTGACGAACTTTATGTCATTTTATGTTATTCAGACTGTACTTACTGAAGATGGAGCTGGACTCCGAAACGTTTAGATTTGACGATGTGCAATATTAAATAATGATTAACCTACGAGCAGTGTTCCTCGTTTTTAAATTCCTAATGAACATTCGATTAAAGAGAAATGATTTTCCTCAACATTTTATTTAATCAGGTATTTCAAATATCCTTGAGAAAGGAGCGAATAATTCAGATTCATGACCAGGTTTTCATAAGCTCATAAACATATAGTATGAGGAGTGCAAATAAATTTCAAAGTATGTCTTCAATTCAGCACTCACCGGCGCGACCTAGGTATAGATTCTCATGTGTTCCTCACGCGGCATGTGAATAACGCTCGCTGCTTTGAATCTGTCGGTAACAGGCTGCGAGTATCGAAGCCTTAATCATCGAAAATGTAGATTGTCAGTTGTACGACAGTAGCACCTAAACCGTGCGTAGGGTACCAATCCGGCGCATGAACACCATTGCAATGATAGCCTCTTTAATAAGAAGGCCTTTGAGCTGATAGGTAAATGTATTCATTAGGCCACGTTTAAGAAGCATTGGACGATGTGGAGCCAACTTTCCAATGATTACACAAAAACTCTATGAGAAAATTAAAGGCTCGCCCTGCGAATACAAGTGCGTAGCGGACCGAAGTCACGCTACACCGCTTGGCCTGGGAGCGGTGGTGCAAGGTCGGGCAGCTGCCTGTCGACTTGAATATTGGAAACAAATGACCTCTGGAGTATGCTAAAGAGTGAGCGATGAACAACGTAGAGCAGGATGAGATCGTATAGTGAAGAAGCTTGATAAAGATATTCGACCGATGGTGATTGAGTATCAACAGAAAGCAAAATTACCGTAAGATATAGTAATCAAATTGTATATGGTATAATATTATGATTACTATCGCATAGAAGTTGTTAATGAGATATACTTTCAGAGTACGATTTGTTGGGATGTACTTGAAGTCACTGCTGGTATGTATGCGATAGAAGTAACGTTATCACCGAAATGATGAGTTCGTATGCGTTAGAAAGTGCAGGTTAATTTGAGGTTGGAATTGAACGCCTGCAGTAACTCATGGTAGGTGAAGGCTACCGTATGTATGTATATAGTCCATCGGTGGCTTTAGCAGAGACCTTCCTCAGCCTGAAACACTGTAATCAACTCACTGGGTCACTCTGTAACAGAGCTGAATTTTCCAGCCTGTCTCTGAAAGCTTCTGGCGATGCACAAAATGTTAAGAACTTTAATTATGCCTTTGTTCCTATAATTTATTATTCTATGTATTTCGTATTATTCCTTATTTGTGTTATTGCTTGTCATGTTTTCTACGAAGTATTTATTTTAGTTGCTTTTCAAGTATCTGTTCATGCGAACAGAGAAGCCGCCTCTGCGGTTACGTACGGAGGCCAACCACTGCACCCTATGAATCTGTTGTGGGTTGTCGCTGTGTGCGGGTCTGCGGTGCTTCTCGGGCGGTTAAATGACCGTTTGATAATTTGTGACAATTAAGGAAAGTGTTATTGTATTAAGGGTAACTGTTATTCATGTTTCATATTTTTTAGTATTCGTTAGCTGATTAATTATTAGAATACTTACCAATCCGAACATTTGAAGATTTCTGATTATCCAGAGTATAAGTTTTGTTTCTCGAAACTGGAGTCTATCTTTTCAGTAATAACTATTAGTCTGCTATGAAAGTACTTCAAGTTTGGTGAACGTTAAATGTTTTCTTTAAGTCTATTTTTTATTGTAGTTGCTACTGCTGATACGGATACCAAAGGGTCTCTCAATAGACGCATTTCTATTGCCTATAACTAAAGTTTTCTTTGTGTGAATATAGTAATAAATTCCTCTATTTCTTTAAACGAGATACTCGTATTGATCGTGTTTAACTTTTTATTTGATTTGTGTTTTTCAGGCTCACTTATCGGACTTTGTTATATAGTTTTTCAGTATTATTCTTTAATGCCAATAAAGCCTGCACCCCATCGCCTCTTCCTAATTTCCACTGAGTAACATAGTGCTAACTGCGCTCAGTGGCTGGACCTAAAACAACTCTTCAGGAAAGTAAAGTTAGGTTGACAATATGCGTAACATTCATCAATGAGTTAGTTATAGACGTATATATCAGTATTAGTGTACGAAAATATATACGTACCAAGTGCGCAATTAATTTCAATTTTATACATGTATGAATGGCTTAGTCTCGGGTTTCTATCCAAGTTTCGGGCTGTCAGGCATAAGTCACGCTCAGGCGTCAGCGAGGAACTAAAAGTCATATTTACAGATATCGACTTGCTCCCAATAAAACAGTATATTCGTTTTAACACAATTTCACAATACAACACCGTTTTATAGAATTGTGAGCCCATGATTTGAAAGTTTGTTGCACATTATCAGCTACATTACAACTGTTGTATAGTCGGTTTCTTTTTACGCGCTATGTTGATAATAAATGGCCCTAACAAAGGTTTTGTTTATGAATTTATCACATAAAATGACACAGTAGAAATACGAACATACGCCTGTGAAGTACATGCTCAGTGAAGCTCATTATCAGTTGCATCTTTAAGCTCTGGTAGACATTTCTTGCTGTTATCAGGGATTTTCGTGGTAATCAAGAATGCTTGGAACTTGCAAAAAAAAGAGAATGAACGAGATTTGTCAATAAAATAAAATTAATTTATTAATTCGAGTTTTCACTAGACCTTGGTGAGTTTTTAATAAAATTTTAACATATGATTGAATTTAATGACGAATAATCGGTCATAAATATGAATTTTCACACTGCAAAATGCAACAGCCTGGAATTCTGAATGTTGTGTTAGGGACCCCATCACTGAATTACTAAACTGACCATCACACTAATTTATACTTGCGGTTTTCGTAAGTGGAAAAATGCGATAAATTTGTGAAACTAAACTTATATGACTTAAACATTCGCTTTAGCTGAAGATCAATATTTGGATCTATAATGAAGGGATGAACGAAAAAGAATCTTGGTTTATGATATTAAGATTATTTGCTAGTAATATGTTTGTGGCAAAGCTATTTCTATTCGTTTAATTTTTTTGAGACCTGCGAGTTTTGAGACCTGCGCTTGCAAGTTCCAGGTTTTCGGAAAATATTTAATTTGTCTATGGAAATTATTTTATCCAGGTTTGCGCATTTACGTTCGAAAATTGGTCAAATGGGATTGAGTCCTTGATATTTAAAATTATTAATCGAGATTTGCGCACATAGAACTTCATTTCTTGAATAATTAGCGTACCATATTGACTCGTCTCATGTAAAAAGAAGCACTTGAAATGTAACTGACTAAAGAAACTTGAGAGTTTTTCCAAAATAAATTTTGCATGCACTCATTAAATTTGAAATGGGTAAGGCTGAAAAATAGGAATACATGAATAATTAATGTCATAACACTTTTGAAGTTTCAGCCCTTCAAAATGCAGCTTAATTACAGACTCAGCACCAGCACCGATCGCTCAAAAATGTTTTTTTCAAAAAGTTTTCTGCTGACACCCGGACGTTTGGTGGGGCGTTGTGGCGTGAGTGCAAACCGATCGGACTAGTAACACCGCTGAAAGAACTCGTATAAGTTCACTTCGTAAGCTGCACCGTTAACACTTCCGAAATTAACTCACTTCGAAACTCTCTTTACTAATCACGACATCATTCTCTGCGTAATGACAAACGTAGGGTCCTAATCTGCAGTAGCGTTAATTAAAATTTTCATATAAGAGGAGATTACATTCTTCTCAACAGATTTTGCTTGGGCTAGATTACCAAGGTTTGGTGAATTTAGTAACCAAGTTTTGAGTGCACAGATGTGAACTATGGGCAAAAATACAGTACTTGGCAAATGCAGAAGCACTAATAAAACTAACGATGCGGTACAAGAAAACTTGTTGCTTTTATAAACGCACTAAACAAAATGACAAGGAGCGTAAGAAACTATGAAGGATATTTTTGATTTGGTCATTTTGAGTTTGGATTAGGGATAAGAAATCTGACGAAGACGTTCTTTGGTCTAAAAACATTTTTCAAGTCTTCCATATAGAAGGTATAGAATTGGTCGCCAGGATTATAAAACAAACCTCACATTGCGGGTTTAAACCGTGAACTCTTCTAAGCTTCAGGACATGAGGGAAGCTTCACGATCTCTAAAATATAGCTACCTTGTACCTACGTGGCTATGCTTACGTCATGTGAATCGTTTGTTGTAAATATTAGGCAAAAAAATCGTTCAATTATAATTTTCTGGGTGAAAATGTATTCTGGCTTTTTGAAAGTCTGTAGCATGGATGCAATGGATGCCTTGGGTTGTTTTGCGCCGAGTATATTTTTGTGCTCTCTTAATTTTACCTGCGTTCATTATACAAGCAAAGCGAGTCTTTCGTTACCCCATTCTCTCTCCTCCCCCACCTACCAACTAACATTTTCCTGTCTTTCTTCTCAACACACTCTGTGTTAAAATCCCTATCATGATTGTCTCGCTGTCATTCAATTTGTTCACTGTGTGTTTTACAAATCGCTATGCAATGATTAATTGCACCGTGAAGTTATTTGCGACAATTGGGAATTTTAAGCTTCCAAAATTTTCAAAAAAGGAGAGGATGAGAGGAATGTACGCAATTTCAACAATAAGAACCATCTGAGGCAGTTTTTTTTACATTTCACGGCGTCGTCGGTCAACAGCTGGCAGCGTCAGATCTTTCAAGGTGACCGTAGTTACAGGGCTAACTGTCGTTAAGAAGAGTCGATTCGTAACCGTTGACCCCTTCACTGAAGACCTATTTTAGAGATTACAAAATCTTTTCAAAATAGTATTTAGTTTTTATGATATTTCAATACTTGACTCGTTCACTGTTGAGAAGGGCTTTGAATCGGCGCTTGAACTTGTCTGTGGCTGTTTTTGATACGTTATGTTCTAGACGAGTTTACTTGTCGAAATACGAAAATGCAAAAACGATGAAGATGAGTTTACTCGTCCTTTCCGGGCAAGGAGTTAAGATACTACGATAGGGTGTGAGCTAGGCTCATAATTGGTTCAAAGAGGATATTAGTATGGGATAGATTGAGTAAGATAACGTCTGGAAAGGTTTTTTCAGATTAAGTTAGGTTAGGAAAAGTTAGACTAAGATAGGGCAGGATAGGTTTCGTTAGATTAGAAAAGAATCGGTGAACTATCTTTGTTCAAAAAATTATGGTGAATTTTTCATTGGCTCTAGTTTAGATTAGATTATATTAGGATAAGATAGCTCAACACGTTAACCGCCATGTGTTAAACTGAAGTTTTATATTTAACTCAATTTTAAAATCAATTGTAGGAAGCAATTTTGAAAATAACAAACTTGAACTGAATCTTCCCTTCATTTAGCTATGATTAAGTATTTATGAAAATTGAGTTGGTGACTACTGGTCAGTCAGCAGCATTATGAAAATTCCCTCCATGTACCACCGGTGGCTCACATGCCGGTTAACGTGTTAAACAGAAGTTATGATTGGTTGTGCTTTGAGATGATGGGTTAAGTTATGTTGGGATCGCACCCGTAAAGTTAAGCTAGAATAAGTTAAGTTAAGAAAAAATCAATTATGTTAAAGATAGAATAGGTTAGATACAAATTGGTTTGGATTATATCGGATTTGTAATTTGATTTATAAATTCTATTACTGTGAATTCCTCACGAGTCTGGCTAGTAAGTCATAATATGCGTTGTTCAATAAATTCAACGTGGTTGACATTTTAAACATTTCGAGATGAAAAATCTTACTCGCTAAGCACCTCAAATGGGACCAGACTGAAAAAATTGTTAGTCCTGTTCAGGACTTAAAAAAATTGTGCAGTTTTGTTACAAGGGACATTGCCCTCTTTCAGCAATTGCGTTTTATTTCACCAAGTTGAGACTTTTGTTCGAGTAGAAACTATTCTCAGAGCGTGGAATATTGTTCTATAGCTGTGCTCTAATATATGTACCATGAAGTTCCCATGGTATCTGATAGCTTTAAACATTCGCCTTTTTGAATGGCCTAAAGAGTATTGAAAACCTATAGATAAAACTAAATTGTTAAGAAAAATTTTCTTTTCGAATCCTTTGCAAAGTACTCAGACGCCCGCTATTCTAAATATAAGATATTTGACAAGGAGAAAATAAACACAAGTTTTTGAGGGGCTTTTCTAAGATTTAACTTTATAATTGGGCAAATGGGAAAATTGGAGATAAGGTCAAATCAAATAAAAGGAAGATGCCAAATGACGGAGAGATATTCATCGCAGAAGAGTGAGTCAGCTGATTCAACCAAGTCAGGAGAAATCGAGCTCCAAGGGACAGATTTTCAATAAAAATTCGAATCGCAATTGCGGTATCGCTTGCAACGTAAGTTCTTCCAAGTCGACTTGCCTACGTATGGAACCGTGGCACGTGACATAACAAAATTGATTTGAAGTCGTGAGCTGTACAGCTACAACGACGAAAATTTGTAGAAAATCAGACCCACAGTTACGCTTGCACTGAGCGTGAGGGTGTCATGTTACGTCTGCGTGATATAAATTGCTTATTTCCGCCGGATATGCCACAGAGGATTTACAAACAGGGTGAGATGAGCTCTCGTCTAATGGCTTGAGAGAAGTGCTTTGGTTCATTTATAAAAACGGGCAACAATTGTAAACGATGTCTGAGGTCATTTGCCAATTGTTTTGTAGTTATTTTGCGTTCTAATTACTGAAATTTTATAGAACAGAGTATGGTAATGAGGCCGAAAGACTTTTTAATTCTAAATGTACAAAAATCGACACAACTACGCTTACTGACTCCCTTGAAAAAACAGCATTATAATTGAGACCTCACTGTCCTTTTAGGTTCGATTGAAATGTCTTGTAGAAGGCCAGCCGACTTCACTCCGAGCTCAAGTCGCCCATGCATCATTACGCAGCACATGGAGGGTAGCGTGCAGCGCTGTGCTGTCTGCCATGGCAGCTCGTGACTTCTCAAGCCACTCACTATATCGTCCGCGACGTTCGTTATTCAATTTCTCAACTCCGCAGAAACCTTCTGACAAAAGGGACTGCTGAAACGCCGTTAAATATTCAGAAATGGACGGTTGCCGCTTGTTATGGATGGGGTTTCTGATCGGTCTAAATTGTGCCTCTTAACTACTATCGTGGAAATGGTCGGATACAATTGTGTAATAATATATCCTAGAATGTCGCTAAAGGTTCCCTCAATAATTAATGCTGACGGAGTGGTCCATTTGCTCCACTATCTGATAGATCAGAAAAATAGATCGAAGCGATGATGTATCGCTGTTGGAACACTTGGAATTTCTTTCGGAATTCCCGTTTGACTCCCTCGTAATTGCTGTCAACATAGCATTTCTGCTTCTGCAGTCCCTATTCAATTCCTGCTTTAGCCAAGATATCATTAAAACTTGCGCTGAATTGTTAAGAAGGACATTAGAGAAAATGAACATGTCACCTGGACCATAATTACTGCGAAGTCTTTCTCCGGATCAGAGAGTGATCTGGAATGCGTTAACTAACATTTTTGGAATTTGAAACGCTGTCTCCTTAAGACTCGATTTAATGGCCCTTACACATAGGATGAATAAGGCGAACGGTTAGTGTTCTGTGGCGGTAATGTAAAACATTCCTAATATTACTCCGGAGAACGTGTCTTCAAAGTCACGACAAAAATTGTCACTAAACACGTTTGTAATTAAAAATGTTAAGGTTCCAATCTTTGGAAAGTTTAACTATAAAAAGGAAGACTAAAGCCACGCTTCTTAAAACCATTTCTTATAAAAGAAAGACAATTCATGAAAGTGAACGTTTCGACCATTATCACTGGTCATTATCAACACTGAAAAGATAAAACAATAGTACAGTTAAATGATGATCTATTACTACATTCTGATCAATATATGGTGATCGATAAAAACTATGAATTAACAATTTGTAGGGGGTATGCTGACTGCATATCGTTCAAACTTGGTTTTAATTTGGAGATGAACAAAGATTCTAGAATTTTGAGTTCAGTTGGATTAGAAGCTCTACCTAATATCTGGAAATCTGAAAGTCTGATAGGTGAATCACATTTTTCAGCGTGTGCACGTATGGCAGAATGGGATGGTGCGGATAACAGATTATTGGTTCGATGGCTCCGACCAGCATGCTCAGATACTCGAATACGTAGGTTACGCGAGGTAGAGCCCACATACTCTGATGCACCACATCGTGCACAACTATGACTGTAAACAAAAGAGCTGAGCATGCCCTTAGGAAGACCATCCTTAAATCTGAAAAAAGACCCAACAGAGAGCGGATTGACCTGGATGAACTTAAATTCACACTGCATGAAATATTTCGACAGTAGCTGAGACAATTTCGACAATTCTAAAAAAAATTGTTTTTTTTGGGTCATTTTTATGTATATATCAAGATGTATCAACTCATTGAGTTTTGATGCTAGAAAAAAACCAAAGACAGTTTAAGATTCCTTGAAGCATTTCTAACAAAAAGTATGTTGTAAAATTTTAACATTTGAAAAAAAAATTGTGATGAGCGATATTTTATGATTACATCACAAACAATAATTTTGGGGTTTGGAGCTTTATAACTTTTTTCTCAAATTTGAAAGAAAGCCAACATATTTTTGTTAGAAATGTTCCAAGTATTCTAAAACTGTCTTTGGTTATGTTCTAGTATCAAAACTCAATGAGGAGATACGTTTTGAATGTTGGAAGTTAGAGGTTTTGGGTATAAGCCATAAACAAAATTTTTGTTGAAGGGTAACATAATGGACAATTTATGTAATTGAATGCTGTTTTCATTTTTATTTCGATAATCTCCATGCATAACTTCATATTCACTCTGTGAATTGTAAGTTACAAAAAGAAGAACATTTTTTTTATAAAATTATGAAATTTTATATTTGTAGTCTGATTCTTATGAAATTTGACTATTTTATGTAACTTTTGAAAAGAAACACAATTTCTTCTATTCAATTTTTCGATTCAGGCCTTAGTTTTTGAAGAAATTGGACATATTGGTTTTTAGTTCATTTATATTGATATATCAAATGAATAGAACTGATTGATTTTTTACGCTAGAACAAAACCAAAAACAGTTTTAGAATCCTTGACGCATTTAAACAAAGTTACGGTTTCAAATTTTCTATTTCCGGTTTTGTTTCTTTTTATATGGGGTCAAAAATTCGCGATTTTTTGTCCCCTTACACCCCCTTGGGCCCCTCCTGGGGGGACCTAGTGCCCGAAACGAAATAAAATATCAAGACCGAATAGTCCACCACCTTAGGGTCCTTTTTCAACAACAAAATGAAAATGGCTCTTCTGACCGACAGGGGCCTGGGTTGACTTCCTTAAACAGATCTGGTTACGAAATCATCAGGAATCTTGAAATTTTTCAAATCTCTGTATATATAAAAATATTTATTTATTTGTAAAAATCAAATTTAGAAATTTCCTGTGGAAAAAAATCTGTGTTAAGTGCCATCAGCATTTTCAAATTTATCACACAACTAGTCCCGCTAGAAACGCGGGACATATAAAATAAAAGATAAAATTTAAAAGTTTCATCTTGATTCAATGATACGGATTCTAAGCATATTTCACAACCAAAATTTACAGAATAATCACATCCTAAAAATACCGAACTACAGCTAGAACCAACCAGCTAAGATAGTGGAAAGTTATTTCTCTCATTCTCTCCCAATAGGTTGTTAGTTATAGTACAGAGGGACTAGGTAAGAATATTTAATCAACAAAGAACTTCCAAACATTGCATTATTGCAATGATTTCAAGATTCAGATATTTCTGCACAACAACAGACAAAGAACGTTCTGTCAGAGCGATATCGGTACGAAATGCACGTGTAATTCAACGTGTTTCGTTAATTTCACCAGATTTAAAAACGTTGACTAAACGACGTTCTAGTCAGCTAGGAATGTCACGAAGATCATTGCAACGTATCCTAATAAGAGATTTAATACTGTATCCATATGAAATTAAATTACAACAACTATCAAAGTTTGTTAAAGTTTGCAGACCATCAACAAAGAAAAGATTTTACAAATACATTTCTATGCTTACGGATGATGAGACTGTCATCTCACTCCTAATCATGTCTGATGAGGCCCATTTCCATATCAATGGCCATGTTAATGAACTAAACTGCCGTTTCTGGTGTGTTGAAAACGCTAGGATAATCCATGAGCCGCCAATAACTATTCATGACCACAAGGTTACATTCTTGTATGGCGTAACGAGTGCAAAAATTATTGTTCCTTACTTCTTCGGGGATGTTGATGGTGAAACCATGACAGTGAAAGAAGACAACTGCAGACATAGGATCCAAGAAATTTATCGCCTCGACTGGAAGATTTGGACATGCATAATTTGTAGTTCCAACAAAATGAAGTAAAACCTCATGCTGAAAGAGAAACTATAACAGTAGTACGAGCTGCCTTTCCTGGTCTTTTAATTTCAAGTATTGGTGACGTTTCATGGCCACCACGGCCTCCTGATTTGAACCCCGTAGATTTCTCACTATGGGGATGCCATAGAGGAAAGGTTTACATCAATATGCCTAATACTCTCTATGAGTCAAAAAAGTCATCGAAAAAATCATCAGATTAACTCCAGACATTTTAAAAAAGGCATGTTAAATGCTATACGTAGGACACTGTGTTTGAACGATAATGGAGAACTATTAAAGGATATATTTAAAACTTGAAGATTTGTATTTCATTTCATATGTAATCGATTTTTATAGTTATATTAGTTGTGTAATTAATATTCAAAATGGTGAAGAGATTTCTGCTCCACCCCGAGCTCCACAGCCCGAGAACGGAACTTGACAGCTTCTTGCTGTGAAATGTCGAACATAAAAAGTTCTCATCTATCATTTTAAGTCGGGGTAAGTAAGTTTAGATAAGGTCAGATTGGACCATGCGATGGCGGTATGAAGAAATTCATAACCAAATTCAGTAAAGGCCAGCAATGTGGCAAAATTTCAAAATATGTATATGTATGAGTAAATTTGAAGTATTAATATCCTTCTCAAAAGTGCAATAGCACCTGCGTCCTTAATCGAACTGCTCCCACGATAACGTGCATACTATCGTAAATTGCGTGTCCAGGTCGGAGCAACGCTTGCTAAACCAACAAACGAGTTGCGAGTCTCGAAATGCGTGTCATTGCTACCATGTAAAGGACACTAATGGTGAAATTACATTCATTTTGTGAAGCTACATATCTAGGTTTGCATGCGATACGGCCATTATGTTTAAAAAACACAAATGAAGCCTTACATCACACTCGTCCTTGTTGTAATTTTCTGATTATTTAGCCTGCGCTTAACTCCCTCTGTAGGCATGTGCACATCAATATACTCATTGGGTTCGACAGGGGAATTTTAGCATAATGTTACACAAAGAAACGTGTTCCTATTACGTTTTTTTCCATTGGCCTTGAATTTTCCATTATACTTTTCCACTGTAGAATTCAATGACATAATTTAGCTGAGGAATTGAAATTTTAATTTGTGCAAAATAAAAAAGGTCATTTATCAACGAGTTTAGACAAAAGGGCCGTTTCTTTTGAGATTTTTGAATTGCTTTAATTATTCTGCGACATTTTTCATGCCTCTTTGGCTGAATATAAAGTAATTGTGTATAAATTGTTACCTGTGAAAATTCTAAATACTCAACAAAAACAGTTCATGCAGTTGCACTTAAGAGCGTTCTAAAAGTTCAAACTTGGATTCAGCGTTATTGATATGCCTTTATTCAGTTGGTGGCTTTCTTCAGTAAATTGAAACTAATGAGCAAACCTCGTGCAACTTATTACATTTTAACTCCAAACCAGCAGTGATCTAATTCTAGTAAGTCATACTCGCATGCGTACGGGTCGTTAAAACACGAATCATGTCGCCACAGCCCCGTATCAAATCCTAGCTCACAAACCCGAGCTCGAGTTCATTATGGTCATCGAGCAGCACGCTAAACCGCCACCTGACGAGCCTTTCAAATTACGCCTCGCTGATAAGGCCAAATGAGGTTTGATGTAGCGGTAAACTCTTATAAATTGCAGCCGCTGTGTATGAGTGTCTGTTGGTAATGTATGAGAGAGGATATATGTGTGTGTGTTCTTTCCTGACAATTTGTTGCGCCGGAGAAGAAACGATTTGCGAAATGCCTAATAAATTTGAATGCAAAAAATAAATTTTATTGTGAGGAAAAACTATTATTTGGACAGTCGAAGATGTTAGTTAACAGAAATTTCTCAAAGAATTTAACCGTGATGCATACAAAATGCGCACATATATATTTTGGCGTTCATCACTGTGAATCGGAAATAGTTTTTTTTTTAAACAGCTCTAACGAATAATTTAATACATTGCAAAAGAATAAAAAGACTACATTTCAATCAAGATTTAATAGGTAATTGCTGTGAGTTACGACGACTGAATTTACCAGAAGCCTGTGAAAAACGAACATAGCATATGATACCGAGTGTCTGGAAATTGGCAAGTCAGTTCTATCATGCATTAAAAGTTGGCATAAACGTACCACAAGCTTAGGGAATTCTGAAAAGATGCAAAAAATTTATGAGCGTTCTGCAAAAGTGAACTTTCGTGATCTTTTTATGACTTTAAACGTCAACTGTAGGTTACGTTTTAAAGAAATGACAGGTGCCTGGTTCCACGGAACATAATACAAGATTTAGTGCTCTAAAATGAACTTCAATAGGAAGTTCACAAGAAACGTGTTAAGATAAAACTAGCCGGTTACCTCCGGTAACCGGCTAAGCTCAAGCCGGTGCAACCCGAGTATCGGGTTGTCCGACTTGCCTAAAAATAAAAAAAAAATAAAAAAAAAATAAAATAAAATAAAATAAAATAAAAATAAAAAAATAAGAAAAAAAAATAAAAAATAAAGAAGAAAAAAAATAAAAAAAAAGATTAAAAAAATGTAAATAAATAGTTTTCTGCAAATATAGACACCAGTGGCTTCAATTTAATACCTCACTCGACCATGTAGACTCAGCCAATTTTCCAAACGGACTCGCACAAATTTTGAGTTTTGCTATTAAGTATATAGATAAAACCAATCCGCTCATGACATGAAACGGATTTAAAAAAGATCTTAGTGCTATTCCTGTTGAGGAATTCATAACAAAAAAACAATGAAATTCAGTGGCAAGAATTCAAGTAAGAACCAATCCGCTCATGACATGAAACGGATTTCATAAAGATCTAAATGTTAATTTGTAATGGAATTCATAATAAAAAATCATTTAAATTCAGTGGCAAGAATTCAAGTAAAATCTTCTCGCATAATCCTATAACTGAAGATACGCTATTGAATATGGAAATTGCTGTTTGCAAAACTATTTTTGCACCTGATGATATTTTTTCGAAGTACATTTCGCGGTGGGATGAAAGCAAAACTAAGTCTTATGGTCTTCATGATATCCTCTCGTATGGAGAAAAGATAGAATTACCAACGCCTAAAAGAAAATAGGAATTACGAAACATGTTGGCGGCAGTATAATGTTATAGGGTTGCCTCGCTGTTCGAAGAATGAGCAAACTATAAATAAGTGAAGAAACCAAGCTATAACAGAAAATCAGAAAACAATTTTCGAAATTTCAAAGAAAAAATAGATCTTGCATCTGAATGGCTGTTTCAAAAGCGCAATTATCCTTACCTTTCTTCTAACGTAATTCGTGAAGGGTCTCAATGCAACAATTTCTAAGTAAAGATATGGCGTAGGTAATTACGGAATTTGAATTTGATGGTGAAAATTCAAAAGTCACATTCAAGCAAGACCAACCCCAAGCAATTGCAGGGTTTTGGCAAAGAAGAACGAGTTGAGATTTCACTGACATCTTGCACTGATTCAGTAAAAACTCACTAGAGCCGCCTTAAACCTATAATTGCAATTAGAGTAACTGAAACAATATTGAACAAACAAATTCCCTTCAACCATAAACCATTTCGCTCTATATTTTGTTGAATGATACACATGTTGATAGAGGCGAAATATTTTCCATACTTGTTCCACAGTTACGCTCGTTGAAGTTATTCATACGCTTTGTGCTGGTTTCATAATTATCCACGTACAGTAACATTCTATAAACGAAAGTTTTCTGTCCAAAAATTTTTATCACTTCATTGTTCTGTACTACAATTATAAACTGTGGAGTTCTGTGAGATAGGACCCTACTTAAATACTGCTCGTAACATCTTTTTAGCCTTTGAATTTTAAGATTTATGAATTGAGGTTTTTTTGTGGTTGGGTTTTGCAGGTAATAAATAATAGACTGCAATAGATACGACGGCAACGGCCGATGTTGTAGAAATTGAAGCCTTTGTGTGGCGATATTATGTTAAAGATGCAACTGGAGAAAGTGCGAAGTGTATAAAGTGCGGCTAGAGTTTACTTTGCATAGGCTGGTTTACCAGTGGTTTGTGACGTCACCTGAAGAGTGAACACAAAATAGTACAGCCTAAAACTGTAGACCCAGTTGCGTTAACTAGCTGCTCAGAAAACAGAATTCGTATTGGATCAAAGCGCCCTCATTCAAGGGAGAGCAGTAGTAAAAGCACTAAACCTAAACAAAGAAAAATAACAAGTTTCGTAAAGATGCATCAAAGTAATACGGAAGAACGAGTGACCAAGCTTGTAGCAGTAGATGGTGTGTCAGTAAATACAGTGACAAAGAGTGAATTCATTAGAGAATCTTTGTCAAAGGTTTTTAGCTCCTTAGAGTGCGAAATTCTGTAATGAGCATGGGCAACAAATTACAATAGCATAAATGTGAAAATATGAAGAAATTCCCGGATTCCGGGAGTTCCCGGGATTGTCGTCCTGAAATCTAGGGGTTCCGGGATTTTCATTTTGTCCTGGGATTGCAAGCCCTAATTGGATAATAAATTTACGTCATTAATGCAATACTAAAGACAGGTAGAAGAAACTATGAAGGGTGAGCATAAAAATTTTTAACCAATTTCATCTCGCGAATTACTTGAAACCGTCAATCATTGCAAGAAGGAGGGCTTAGTCAGAATTTAACTCTTTTGCGTTTCCGGGTGGTAGGTTTTTATCGTCGACGATTTACTTCAGACGTAAAGATGTTCACAAAGAGTGTGGTTGAATGACTTGTGCAAGATAAAAGTGTTCGGAATTTATTCCCGCGTTACACTTTAATACAAGAAAAGACTAAAAGGCATTGTTAATGCAGTACGGAGTGTGAGAATACCGGACTGCGCACCTTGCCACGGATCTGTTTGTGTGAAAAACCGTATATCAGAAATTTTTAGGAAGCGCGTCATAAGAGTACGGCCAGTGAGAGTGAGAATGAAGAACAAAAATTTTCATAAAGAGTCAAAATGAAAATATCCATATTATAAAAGCCATTGCGCTGGAACTAAATGATCAACAATAAAAAACTTAGAGTTCGTTGCAGAAAAGATAAGTATCGGCTATAATTCAATAACGCTAAGAACATTCTCCTTAAATTGATATACTTGAGTGCAAAATTCGCTGACATTGGGTAACCAATTTTTCGCCCACTTTGAGTTTAACTTTAGGATTCCCAGACTATTGTGGCAAATTTTGAAGTTTATCTCATTATTTCCATGAAGAGGTAGAGCGTAAAAAAAACCAGAAAGAGCAAATTCTTATTTGGCAAATCAATTGCAGCGGGATCCCATGCCTACACTAGGAGAACATATACAATAGATTTGCGGTGGATTTTGCTGTGGATTTTGCGGTTATCCTACATTTCAATATCTACAAGGTCTTATAATTTAGTTTATCAACTGCGGTTGGTCATAAATTTCAACCCATGATCACAGTGAAAGCTTATTTTCCGCTGAATTTTTCTACTTAAAATTATGTTCCGACATCGTCATGATGGAAAACACGTCTCCCAACTTCTCTTTTTCTTAAAATATGTTTTCTTTTCATTAGTTAATGCCCCCAGAAAAGAACACAAGTTTCCTAAAAGCCACAGAAAAAATTTACGCGGTGCACTACACAAGGGTTAGACTATTCAATGGCATAAGAAAGTCTCGGCACTCAGTAATTAATGAACGTGTTTTGCACGGTGACAAAATTCAACAACGTTCTCAAAGAAAATGTTCAATTTTTATTGTTTTCTCATCCAACTCATACTAATATTTCCGTCGTGTTTTGCCGTTTGAGAGGTTTAAAGATTTCTACAAAATTATAAACGATAGAAAAAATAATTTCAGCCAGAAATGACGATGTTGCAAGGTTTTATTTCAATAATGGTTAACTTTCTTCAAATGAGGTTAGTTCGTTACATTTGGCAGATGATGACTTTCGGTATTACATTTTATCACAAATTAAGTAGACATACGTTTTTCCTTTAACATTGTCTGGCATCATCTTGAGTACAAATATGAAACTTGTTCAGTACATTGATGAACGAGAATCAAACCAGATAAAACAATGAAAATATGGAACATTATGCGATTAATTCCGCTGCTTCTCGGGATTTTTAAAATTTTGATTTTATTCAATTCTTTGCTCAAGTTTCTCCGAACAGGAGTTTAGCGGCTTGTGGCACGTCGAAGAATCCGACGCTGTCGCAAGTCTTTGCAATGCAGAGGCAATCTTTTGTATATCGTATTTATGATTCATCAGCACTTAAATGAGCTTGGCTAATAAGTGACAACATTTAAAGAATGACTATAGGCTTACAGAATAATATTTGAGTTACTATTTCAAACTGATTTCTGTAACTGTGAACTTAAGACAACGCTTGGTGTACTATATGAAGAAGAGCACGACGGGTTGAGTTTGTCTTACCGCTCGATCACACCAAACCTGCTCCAGGCATACGTATTCGCATGAGTATCATTACGCTTGATCCATACAAAAATAAACACATTTCAATTTTATCGAAAAACCTATAACAGATTTTATCTTTAGGCAGAGCAGTCTTTTTAATTCATAATTCAAAGTTTAACCGATGTCTGACTTTCCTGTTTGACGGCTAACGGTTCACCGTGATAACCTGGTCACTGGTTTGCTCAAAAAAAATTTTTTAGGCCAAAGCGCCTTTCATTGCCCAGGCAGATCAGAATATTTTCAGAGTGGCCAATTGGATGATATTATATTTTCGTTCAATATACAACATTATGTTATGATGCATTTTCATATCTTCTGTGTTATATCTATGTGAAAAACGATGAATCCATTTATGTTATTAGTATTAGTAGCGTACTGCATAACTGTGTATCCATCAGATACGGCAAGATGCGAGCGCCACCTTTCGCACATACACTGTATGCGAACCTCGAGGTATAATTAGGTTAAGGAGTACCTCTCTTACCCAATTATGTAGAACTCATGATCAGTATGCAGGAGGTCACGCAATAATCTCTTATGCACATAGTAGAATTCCGAAGTAGTGTAAAGAAACAATTGAAAGGACATTCTCTCACGCACGTCGCAAAACGTTTAGGCATAAAAGGACGTCACACGACGGTCTTTTATACGTAATGGTAGAACCTCGAAAAACCTTTGAATCAGGCAATAAGCTGTAAAATGGGCTGCAAGGCCATAGGAATCTTCTCTTACGCGTCGTTGAGCACCGCGTGGAATTGCGTCCAGGCGCCTTCGCTATCATTACAGGAGGACCACCTGCCGGGGGGCTAAATGGGCCCCCCTGGGCGCTACGGTGCCCCCTGCTGGGGC
Organism: Morinoia aosen; assembly: GCA_030386875.1. Taxonomy (NCBI): domain Eukaryota; kingdom Metazoa; phylum Arthropoda; class Malacostraca; order Amphipoda; family Talitridae; genus Morinoia; species Morinoia aosen. The sequence goes on along the minus strand of CM059573.1, from coordinate 22,545,527 downwards.
TGTGGCCCAGGAACTTTGGAGCCGGGCCCAGGCATGCGGCGCCTGCGATGCCGGGCTCCTCAGGCGCGGGTGTCGCTATCACCAGCACAATGGGGCCCGCGGTGCTCGACAAAATACTGGTCACGGGGGGTGACGTCCGAGTGTGGTGCTGCTGAGTGGTCACGGCCGGGGTGAGTGGCGGTGGTGACCGCAGGTCGTGGTTGCAGTTATTGAGAGAGTTTAGCGGATCCTCGAATTAGACATAATCCTATGCAAGTCTTAACTTGTATAGATATCGGATAATCAGCCAAATAATACACGTCACTGCGTGTGGTGTTGCTTTGGTATTTTTATTTCTATCAGTGCGTGCATTTGTTACCTTTATCAAAATTTTAATAATGTGACCATGGGTGAACATTTTTGTGTTTTCCTCTCAATATTTTGGTCAAACGTTGACATGGACTGTCGTGGTAACCATGAGCGTTTACCAACTACGGATCGTTATGTCGAGACACTTTAAAAGCTAATGGTGAATTTCGCAAAAAGGTATAAATGAAAAAGGTACTTCAGAAACCTGTGTGTGATGTTAAACGTGTCGACTTGATTTGAATGTGACATATTTTAAAAACATTCTGCTTTAAGGATGGTTGTAGCCATGAATATATTTTGCATCACACCTCGTGCGATATAAATGATCCATATTCAAGCAAAATTATTGAATTGAGTCGTTGAGCGCCTGTTTCATTAATATACTAACGATATTAGAAAAGAATCTTGGAATTGAATGATGGAAAAAACATTCATAGGCTTTTTTCAGAAAAAGAAAGAGGGCGAAATTGAGTTTAGCGACAGTTCAAAGGGGTGAAATGAATAAGTAACACCGTCAAATCTTAAATGCTTTTGCTATTTGTTGCACGGACATGTTCATGGATTGAGGACGAGTATAGTTAATAAAATTAGGAAAGATCTTCCCTGAAAATTAAAGGCATGTTCTTCCGTTTTTTGTCTACCTTTTTTTCCAACGACACAAAATTTTGGACTTTCGATCTTTAACGATCTGCTATAAGCCCAAGCCATCGCAAGCGATTTGCAGTATCTATGTTAAACTGTACAAACCATTTTTCCTTGAAGGAGCAGTATCACCTCACGATTTGAGTTTCACATCTGCTAATTTATTTTAGCACATACGATCGTGGCTAAATCCCTGAGCGGTGCTGTGGAAAAGTAATTATTTAAAGCTCATTTGGTACATAACCCTATATATAACATTTGGTACATAACCCTATATGAAACATTCAAAGCATTCGAAACCTTTCTGACTTATTACAAATTAGTTAACTCTCTGACAATCCAGAGCACCATCGAAACACCTGACTCAGTCCACAACACCGCCAAAACATCTGACTCAGTCTACAGCACCACCAATACACCTGACCCAGTCTACAGCACCACCTAAACACCTTTCCCAGTCCACAGCACCAACAATACACCTGACCCAGTCTACAGCACCACCAAAACCCCTGTCCCAGTCCAAAGCACTACCAATACACCTGACCCAGTCTACAGCACCACCAAAACACCTGTCCCAGTCCACAGCACTACCAATACACCTGACCCAGTCTACAGCACCACCAAAACACCTGTCCCAGTCCACAGCACTACCAATACACCTGACCCAGTCTACAGCACCACCAAAACACCTCACATAGTCCACAGCACCACCAATACACCTGATCCAGTCTACAGCACCACCAAAACAACCTGTCCCAGTCCACACCACCACCAAAACACCTGACCCAGTCCACAGCACCACCAAAAACACATGTCCCAGTCGATCGCACCACCAATACACTTGACCAAGTCCAAAGCACCAACAAAACACCTCACCCAGTCCACAGCACCGCCAAAACTCCTGACCCAGTCCACAGCACCACCAAAACAAAAGATCCAGTCCACAGCACTACCAAAAACACATGTCCTAGTCCATCGCACCACCAATACACTTGACCCAGTCCACAGCACCACCAAAACACATGGCCTAGTCCACAGCATCACCAAAACTCCTGACCCAGTCCACAGCACCACCAAAACAAAAGATCCAGTCCACAGCACCACCAAAAACACAGGTCCTAGTCCATCGCACCACCAATACACTTGACCCAGTCCACAGCCCGACCAAAACACCTGACCCAGTCCACAGCACCATTAAAAACACATGTCCTAGTCCATCGCACCGCCAATACACTTGACCCAGTCCAAAGCACCAACAAAACACCTCACCCAGTCCACAGCACCACCAAAACACCTGTCTCAGTACACAGCACCACCAAAACACCTGTCCTAGCCCACAGCACTATTTAAACACCTGACCCAGTCCACAGCACCACCAAAACACCTTTCCCAGTCCACAACACCACAAAAAAAACTGTCCCAGTCCACAGCACCACCACTACACCTGACCCAGTCTACAGCACCACTAAAACACCTGTCGTAGTCCACAGCACTACCAAAATAACTGTCCCAGTTCACAGCACCGCCAAAACACCTGTCCTAGTCCACAGCACCTCCAATACACTTGACCCAGTCCACAGCACCACCAGAACACCTGACCCAGTCCACAGCACCACCAAAAACACATGTCCTAGTCCATCGCACCGCCAATACACTTGACCCAGTCCAAAGCACCAACAAAACACCTCACCCAGTCCACAGCGCCACCAAAACACCTGTCTCAGTACACAGCACCACCAAAACACCTGTTCTAGTCCACAGCACCATTAAAACACCTGACCCAGTCCACAGCAACACTAAAATACCTGTCCTAGTCCCCAGCACCGCCAATACGCCTGACCCAGTCAACAGCAACACCAAAACACCTGTCCCAGTCCACAGCACCACCAAAACCTCTGTCTCAGTCCACAGCACCACCAAAACACCTGTCCTAGTCCACAGCACCACCAAAACACCTGACCCAGTCCACAGCAACACCAAAACGCCTGTCCTAGTCCACAACACCACCAAAACACCTGTCCCAGTCCACAGCCCCGCCAAAACACCTGACCCAATCCAGAGCACCACCAAAACACATGTTCCAGTCCAGATCTCTAACAAAACACCTGTCCCAGTCCACAGCACCATTAAAACACCTGACCCAGTCCACAGTACCACCAAAACACCTGTCCCAGTCCACAACACCACAAAAAAAAAACTGTCCCAGTCCACAGCACCACCACTACACCTGACCCAGTCTACAGCACCACTAAAACACCTGTCCTAGTCCACAGCACCACCAATACACTTGACCCAGTCCACCACCACTAAAACACCTGACCCAGTCCACAGCACCACCAAAAACACATGTCCTAGTTTATCGCACCACCAATACACTTGACCCAGTCCAAAGCACCAACAAAACACCTCACCCAGTCCACAGCACCACCAAAACACCTGTCTCAGTACACAGCACCACCAAAACACCTGTCCTAGTCCACAGCACCATTAAAACACCTGACCCAGTCCACAGCAACACCAAAACACCTGTCCTAGTCCACAGCACCACCAATACACCTGACCCAGTCCACAGCAACACCAAAACACCTGTCCCAGTCCACAGCACCACCAAAACATCTGTCCCAGTCCACAGCACCACCAAAACACCTGTCCTAGTCCACAGCACCACCAAAACACCTGACTCAGTCCACAGCAACACCAAAACACCTGTCCCAGTCCACAACACCACCAAAACACCTGTCCCAGTCCACAGCACCACCAAAACACCTGTCCCAGTCCACAGCGCCACCAAAACACCTGACCCAGTCCACAACACCACCCCCAAAACACATATCCCGCTCCACAGCACCAACAAAACACCTGTCACAGACCACAGCACCACTAAAACACCTGTCCCAATCCACAGCACCACCAAAACACCTGTCCCAGTCCAGAGCACCACCAAAACACCTGACCCAATCCACAGCACCACCAAACCACCTGTTCCAGTCCAGATCTCTACCAAAACACCTGTCCCAGCCCACAGCACCATTAAAACACCTGACCCAGCCTACAGCACCACCAAAACACCTGTCCCAGTCCACAACACCACAAAAACACCTGTCCCAGTCCACAGCACCACCACTACACCTGAACCAGTCTTCAGCACCACTAAAACACCTGTTGTAGTCCACAGCACCACCAAAACAACTGCCCCAGTCCACAGCACCGCCAAAACACCTGTCATAGTCCACAGCACCACCAATACACCTGACCCAGTCCACAACACCACCAAAATACCCATCCCATTCCGCAGCCAAAACACCTGTCCCAGTTCACAGCACCACCAAAACACCTGTCCCAATCCACAGCACCACCAACACACCTGCTCCAGTCCACAGCACCACCAAACACCTGACCCAGTCCACAACACCACCAACACACCTGTCCCAGTCCACAACACTACCAAAACACGTCCCAGTTCACAGCACCATTAAAACACCTGACCCAGTCCACAGCAACAGCAAAACACCTGTCCCAGTCCACAACACCACCAAAACACCTGTCCCAGTCCACAGCACTACCAAAACATCTGTCCCAGTCCACAGCACCATTGAAACACCTGACCCAGTCCACAGTAACACCAAAACACCTGTCCCAGTCCACAACACCACCAAAACACCTGTCCCAGTCCACAGCACCACCAAAACACCTGTCTCAGTACACAGCACCACCAAAACACCTGTCCTAGCCCACAGCACCACCAAAACCCCTGTCCCAGTCCACAGCACCACCAAAACACCTGTCCCAGTCCACAGCACCACCAAAACACCTGTCTCAGTACACAGCACCACCAAAACACCTGTCCTAGCCCACAGCACCACCAAAACCTCTGTCCCAGTCCACAACACCACCAAAACACCTGTCCCAGTCCACAGCACCACCAAAACACCTGTCTCAGTACACAGCACCACCAAAACACCTGTCCTAGCCCACAGCACCACCAAAACACCTGTCCCAGTCCACAACACCACCAAAACACCTGTCCCAGTTCAAAGCAACACCAAAACACCTGTCTCAGTACACAGCACCACCAAAACACCTGTCCTAGCCCACAGCACCACCAAAACACTAGTATCAGTCCATCACACCACTAAAACAAACCTAACATGAACGTGCTTGAGTAGGTACGATCTTTACAATTTAGCCACTTGTCAGTAGTCGCCTTAATCCGAGTGCCGATGTTGGTGTCGTCTAATGATTATTTTATATCGATGCTATGGAAAGCTTGCGCGTTGACAGAACAATTTCTCTGAATTTACTGTACAATTCATCTGAAATTTACTTAGTTTAAACTACACCATCGGCGAAGGGCTTGCTCCATATAATCAACGATGGACTGGTGTACCTTTTTCGGGAAAAAAATTCTCTGGAATAAAATGCGTAAATGCAGTTCTTGAGAATTTTAACGGATTTCTAACAAACTTGTAGCTTTTGTTACCATGATGAACTCAAACAAACAAACAAAAAATTATGTACAGTGTAGACAATTCACATATCAATCTCAATGGCACCTTTACAAACTAGTATGGCTTCAAATTTATTAGGGCAGGTAGAATTTGTTCGACCGCTGCATTTACGGTTTATGGTGTTTAGAACGATTTTAGTTTAGTAGTTTAAAGATACGATGCACTCTGTAGTTTAAATATGCTTGCACTATGAAGATACGTTGGTACAACTTGAATTTTACGGAGTAAAACCTTCACATAAATATTTTTGAACTGATTACATTTTGAAAGTTTGGAAAGAGAAATTATGTTGTCAAATATTTATTTCCTCGCTGTTGTGCTACACATAGAATTCATTTCAGCATCACAATACCATACATAAAGTTCGTCAGACCAGCCAACAAAAGGCCCAGAAATCATGTCTTTTTCATGCCAGCCTATGGCATACTAATCGATTAACTTCTATAGAACTCGTTTGTAGTCCAAGAATTACATTCCAACAAAATAAGAGCTACAAAGTACATGTTTATTGCCTACGAGTTATGAAAATTACATAAAGAGTTTTCTATACCCTGTACATTTGTGTATATAATTATCATATAACTACACGCATTATTCGTATCTAAGATACAAGCTTCATCAACTCCACAATTTCGGTTGTATCAACCCATCTGATTCAGAGTCGGAATGAATGTCACTTGTAGATTAGATTAGGTTGTATAGAATATCAGCAGTTAAGACTTAAGAATATCACCAACGAACGATGGTGAGTCAGAGAGCTGATAAAGGTGAAGTGTGGTTTGAATTAGTTTTACACTACGAATTGAACGTGAAACTGTGAAGAATCCTGGATAGACAAGTGGCAAAATTTGAACCGGGTTGGTTGATTATTGTCTCAAAATACTTGATATCGCTTTCTGGAGTTCACCGCCAAGTCAAGAATATCAGTGTCAATGCATTCAGTGGCATGAAGTCGCACACAAAATCACCTGCAATGTGCGAAAAACAAAATTAGAGTTAACTTTCTCGGTATATATGTATATGTATACAGTCCGTCCAGCGACATATTGCATGTGACTTTTCATGTCCTTGATGGCTCGAGCAAAGAATGAGCGGTAAATGGACAGAATTGCCTTAGCATTCGAAACGCCTACAAGGTGGCGGAGGGATTATGATTTGGGCTGGGATAATTAATTGTTGGAACAACCTTGGTTAGACTGGAAAGTACTATACGCATTACACCTTGTAACATTCAGTGTAACATTCAGATAAAACATAATTTTCGTGTCAGATATTGCCCTTTGGATGCAGCTCATAGCATCCCCAAAAACAGGAGTTCTGTGGTTTTCTAATGATGAAATGGCCTGAGAATTCACCAGATTTAAGCCCAATAGAAAACAATGGAGTATTCTGAAACAAAAAACGTTACCAAAAGGATGCCAATTCGAAAACATGGATAAGTCCTTCTTGATGTATCATGAGTAATTACTGCAGATGAGATTTTGAAATTAACAAATTCCAAGGTTGAACGACTTATTCTATTCATTTCTTAGAGACGGTTGCATATTTCATACTAATGCTCTAAAGATGTTCATTGAAATTGAAGTAGTACACATTTACTTATTTCCCGCATTTATTCGACGCTCGTGCCCTTTGCTCAACATAAGATGCATTAATGACAGTGATGGTTTTTTCGGGTGAAACTAGTTTTATCACTGCTCTCTAAAATTTGGGCTCACTGTGATCTCTGATCGAGATTGAATGCTACTGTTCATCAATAATTTTTTTTCACACTCTGAGTATGTGATAAGTGTCAACATCCCCTGTAAATTTCATGTAATTTAATCACTTTGTTTTAGTCGTCATTGTAAAAATGTTATCTCGTTGGACTAACCCTCAAAAAATCCAACACAGAAACAAATGAATAACTAGGCATGCAGTGTATTTTCAGTGGTTTCGGCCTATACGCAACTTTCGTTTTATATTATTGTATTTCGGTAAAAATCGTCATACTATAATCATTATAATATCAATTCCGTTTTCTTATTTTTAATTGCACGTTGATCTCCGTAATCTTTCTCTTTTCACTTCTAAACATCATACATCAATCACAAAACGACATATTTCATTAACAACTGCCGAGGATCATTGTTTTGACCAATTATTTTCAACACTATGCATACTAATGAAAAATATGGAGTCAAGAATGTGATATTTCCATCAATGTGAGGATTTTTCCAACCCACAAAATTTTTAGTTTTCAGGCTAGAGTAAATACTCGTCACCTCAACTTTCAATAAGTCCAGTGACTTGTAAATCCATTTCAAATATGGAAGCACGACGAATGGAACTACTTTATGAATATAATACCTGTAAGCACTCTCGATCAAATCTGGTGCATCGATAAAGAGTCTCTGCCTGGATCGGAGGTATGAAAAGAATATGTACACTTCATAAACCTATAGGAAGGTGATATTTAGCTCAAACTTCACAATGCAGACTACTTGGAAGCAAGGGTCACACAGCCGGCGATTAAAACTCGTGCAAATGAACACAATAAATAATTTAGCGACTGCATTCGAAATTTGATGATTGAACTCTATATTTTGATATTGAAAGGGTATAAAATCCGGAATTTCTCCTTTACTGCTGCCATGCCCTGCAAGTCAGGAGGAGACACTGGAGTACCATCAGCTCTCAGTCTGAAATTCGAATGAATGCCTGTCCTTCAGCCTACGAGGGTTGCACTCTGTCTCTCGAGCATAACGACCTCGATTGTCATAATCTCCTCGCGAACGAGATTCACATGACAGTGGCGTCATTGTTTAATTGACCATTTAAATCCTATTCTAAGTAAAAATATCGATATGATATTCAATAAGATGCTTACAACATTCTATACAATAGTCCTGAGAAATATCATAGAATAAAATAAGGAGAAAGAAAGGATATGAAAATGAGAATTTCTCTTAACGTCAAAGCCTCGCACCTCAGTGAGACTTCGTTTGAACGTGGCGTGGAGTTGTCGTTGGGAAGGTATGTCGATGCTGTATAGTTCTCGTAGCGTAATAAAGTAACGACTGGTGAGAAAAGCGACAGTTGGGCAGTTTTTACTGCCATACTCGAACATAATTGTGTTTTTAATTTGAATGACGTTGCCGTTTATTTTGAGCATTAAGAGATAACACTTACCTCTTTTTGGTCAAGTAATTTGATTGATAACTCATGCCACTTCAACTAAATCAAAGAAAAAGCTTCAAGATTGCGTAGAAGTACTCAACAATTATTGTTCTTTCGGTTGATGCAAACTGATCTTGTCTTAGACGGCCATATATACAAATTTTGGTACCTGCGAGTAGAGGTGTTCTTATGGGTATTATTTGAAACGAGCTACTCAAATTCCGCTGTCACTTGGTAGTACTTCGTCGAAGATTGACCTCAGCGAAAGTGCAGATAAAAAACGACAAATTGATTTCACTTTGAGCCATTATACTAAATTACACAAGATTTTTGCAGTGCAGCTCTGTGCATAGAACTACTCCTTCACAAATACCGATGCATTAACCCTTTGAGTACTGATGGGACTCTAGTGTACGAGATGGCTAGTGCTTCCAGTTTATGATATCGAACACAATTTCAGAGTAATTAGAAATTAAAAGCATTCATGAAACCATTTTTTCGACATTTCAGAGGCCTGCTTGCATGAATTACCATTGATTTCTCAAGTTCATGCTACAGGGTCCAGGCAACATATTCAATAGCCTTTCTATTTATCTTGAGGAAGTTTTTTAACTTTCATTCATTTTCTTAAAATTTTTGGCAAAAACTTATAAATGATTAATGATTTTTTCTTAAATTGAAAAGCTTTATTTTCAATGTCGAAAATTTCTCTCGCCACGCTAAAAGCTTAAAAGATTCATGATTTTTAATTAAAATAATTAGGTGCTTGCTTTAAGCAAAAAACGGTAAATCTGAAGGAAAGAACTGTAATTGATTTTGTAAATTTCGATGCCTAAACATTGTGAAGAACCTTTAAAGTTAAGGATTCAATTTGGAACTAACATTATTTGCATTAAAGTATTTCTAGGTTTAAGTTGAATTCTGATGGATACATAAAAATGATTGCGTACCACTCCAGCACCATGGGTAACATTCATGTAGTTAGCCGACATGTCGTTCCCTGAATACAACCTGCCTTAAACAGCAGAGGTTACTTTAACTCGTCTCGGAGCTGTCTGAGCAGCAGGGTTGCGGAGTCGGAGTCGGAGTCGGGAGTCGAAGTCGCCGGAGTCGCATGTTTTAGGGTGCAGTCGGAGTCGAAGTCGGAGTCGCTTTTCTGAGTGTGGTGGAGTCGGAGTCGGAGTCGCTTTTCTGAGTGTGGTGGAGTCGGAGTCGGAGTCGGAATCGTTCATTCGGATGGAGTGGAGTCGAAGTTGGAGTCGCTATTTTTTGCTGTCTTTGATTCTAATTTTTACTAAAAATTATTTATAATTGTTTAAAACCGGAAGTAAACAAAACAGAGTTAGAATACTTTGCTGAAAATCTAAAAATACGCAATGTTTTTGTTGATTTTTTTGTTTTAAGTTTGAAACAGCTTATTTATACCTATCACCTAATACCGTCATTGTTGTCTAGTCGTTGTGGGTTTGCATTCCTATATATGATAAATACAAGAAAGAAATATAATTGTACTGGAGTAATAATGAATATTTTGCAGTTATTTAAGCAAGAATTAGTATTTTGAAGCATTGAAAATTTGTTCTGTATATTTCTGTTTCGTTTATTTCCCCTTCAATTAGTACACAGGAAATAGCAAATAGTACTAAATGTGTTGCAAGTTACTTGTAGAACATTTCAGCTGATGCAATACATTGTACTCACGTAAGGAGTGGTAACTATGTAAGCTCTTAATGATGCATTGATTGATAATGACTAGTCTTTGCAGAAACTTAAAGTTATGTTGTGATCATAAATATTTTTAGTCTTTATGCTATGATTCCTTGCCAATGAGTAGTCTTTGCCAAAACCTGAAGATATGGTCCGGTACATAAAGACTTCTAGTTCTCAGGTTATGTTATCAAAATTGATATGGCTTCCTTGTCTTGAATTCTTAATAACAATTTCTGCTCATTTCTAAAGTTATTTCTTGAATGTTATTTGGTTCTTCCATAGTTATTTGGTATTTCACTTTATCATTATCATGTTCAATTTTTATCTTCGTATCACTTCCCAGTTTTTAAGTAAGCATACGCTGAAATGGAGAATTTTATATTATGCTTCTACAATTTTAAACACTGAAATAGTATCTTTTTTGCAGCATTACATAATGAATTACTTCTTCTTATGGAAGATTTGGGAATGTTGTAAGGTAATCAATATCGGCATTGAGACACATGAAAAATTAAAATACAATGTAAACGAGCTGCAATGAAAATAATAACACACTAGCAAAAACTTCACTTAGTCGCACGCATATTGTAACTGAAAGCAACACACCATCTCAGCTGCAATGGTTGTTACATTTATGCGATAGTACTAATTTTCTCACTGGAAACGTTTCAAATCGCTCCAAAAATCATGAAATTAGAAGAACATGGGCGTTTATTGAAATAAGAAAGTGTCAAACATAAAGTAAAAAGTTAGACGAGAATAAAAGATAGGATCATATTACACGCAAAGAAGCTAAAAGTGACTTTTATTCGTAAACAAAACGTTCCGAAAACTTCAGTCCCCTGCGACGAAAGCAAAACAACTTTTGCCTACTATAGCCGAGATATAAAATAGTGTTGAGCAATAATATGACACCTTTTCTGCATTGTTACCCTGCATAGTGTAGACACAGAGAAGAAAAGGCAGTGTGCAAATCTCGCCTACTTTATCTACATGTATATCATTTTGTGGATGTTAAGCATAGTCATTGAATTAACTATTATAATTTCACTGAATGAGTGTTTACTTAGTAATGAAAAAATTGTGGATACATATCTTTGCTTCTCAGTGTAGGCAGTGCCTACTTTACCTACTCAGAAGACACTTGTCAGTAATATACAGGGTTTTTCAGAATAAGAGGCAAAAATTTGCCCACTAAGTAGAAGATGTCCGGATAAAAAATTTTTCTTCTATGAAATGTTCCGAAGAAAGAGACATTGAGATATTAGCCGTTTATTGTTTTAACGGATGAAATTTAATGACTAAATTACTCGCAATATTTATTTGAATTTACGGTGATCGGGCGAAATCTTTTAGTTGCATGACCTGCTAGATCTCCTTACATGACTCCACTCGATTTCATTTTTTGGGGACACGTGAAGAGCCTTGTCTATGCTACACTCATCGAATCTGAGGAAGATCTTGTGACCAGAATTGCAGTGGCTGCTGGCGCGATACCTAAATGCCAGAAGTGTTTCCTAATATCCGGCAGTCGTTAAGGCTAACATTCGAAAAGTGCATTGATGTAGGCGGAACACATTTTGAACAATTTTGTAAAGTAAATTCAAAATAAATATTGCGAGTAATTCTTCCATTAAATTTCATCATTTAAAACAATAAATAGCTAATATCTTACGACCCCGATTTTTGGGGGAAAATTTCATGGAATTAAAAGTGTTTATTTAGCCATTTTCTACTTGGTGTGCAATTTTGTACCTCTACCTCATGTTCTGAAGTACTCAGTATATAAAATTGTGTACTCGACCCGTGATAAATGATGGGATTTAAGATTGTCTTTATACGAATTCTCCAGATGTGGATGACAAAAAAATATAGCCAACCTAATAGTACCCGCGATTAAAATATTCTAGTACTAGTGCACTGGTGAAACTCGCATCACAGATACAGTCATTGCGCATCTTTAAGAGCGTGAAAAGGAGACAGACCAACCAACAAAGACGGACAGTCAATTTTATTTGTTCAATGGAATTTCCTGTTGAAAACCTTCCGTATTTCTGATGGCGGCTTTGTGGAAGAAAAAGTTTCCTTCAGATGGCCTGTCATAGTTGACAGATAAGAATTTGAAACTGTTGAAATTGGTTCTTTCTTTTCTTCGTCTTTTTGTTTTACAGCTACATCTTTTCTTTTCGTTTTTTGTTTAAATTCAACTTTCTTTCATTAAGCATGTTAGAGCTTCTATCAGACCTGCATTAACCTAAAACCGCTTAAATTAACATTACTCGTGACGCACTGGCGTTCACTAATTAAATTATTAAATTATCTTATCATGTCGCCCTTTTAATAAAAGTCGGTCTGGCACCTCTAACTTATTTCTCTTGCGTAAAAAGCAGTCTTTCTGCGACTTTAACTCCTCGACCCGGTTAACTGGCAGTTATTATTCAAGGTAATTAATTGTCAGTTAATTGTTGAAATCTTAGTGCTATATGCAACCTTGCAATAAGATACGATATTCAGCTAGTCGGCGACCAGACATCTTAAAACTCTGTTTCTATCTACTCGGAACGCCACTAAAACTTCCCACGGGAGTACCGTGCTGATGACCGGCCACGTCCATTGGTTGTCTTCTATTTTTAAGGAGTTTCGTTTTTAAAACTAACATTTCCTTAAAGAAAATCTTCGGTCTCCGTTTTAAAGGAATTTGATAATAAAAATAGTACAGAGGACGCTGCTATGCGTACTGTTGGAATCATCAAGATATGCCTAACTTGGGTGTTGTTTCCCTTTTTGCGCATCTCGGGAAACGACTTGCTATTGTTCACATGAAGTTCTTCTGTATTTGAAACAAATGTTCGAACAGTAGCCCTTAAGTTTTAAATCCTAAAATTCCATTGTAATAACATAGGAGAGATTACGCACAGGAAATACCTAAACCAATTTATTTATTTGATTAAGGGGACACTTGCACTTTCATTGTATAAGAACAATCAACGCCATACCGGATGCCCCACAAAAATGTCCCCGACTTTTTAATTGATTATATCTCCGCTTTAAATTAACGTATTTTAATTGTCTGTATTTCACATTGTAATCAATTTCATTTCCTTTTTAAATAATTTAAGTTTTTGAAAATCAATTGAATAACCACTTTACGATGACCGATTTACTGAAAACGGTAGAAAAACTAATTGTTCAAAGGGAAAGTTTTAAAAGCAACACTGGTGTCCTTCTTCATTTCTCAATACCTACAGTTAAGAATAATTTCATAATGATGTATCCTACATACCACCAAGTATTTAAACCCTCTGAGAGGTTTCAAGCGTTTTAAATAACAGTGTTTCAAGAACTGAAAGAAAACGGTGAAATAATCTGTAAAACTCTTCATTCAATGGTGGCCAGAAGTAATACTTGCCTTGAGAGAAATGGAGGGTATGTCGAAGGATACTGAGTTACTTTATTTGTTTAAACGCTATTTATGGAAATGATTTGTTCCTTTCTTATATTTTCGTTTGTTCATTTTTTTGGAAAGGACAAAATAAGGAAGAGTTTCAATATTGCTTAAAAAACTTTCCTATGAACAATTAGTTTTTCTACCCCTTTCAGTAAATTGATCATTGTAAAGTGTTTATTCAACTGATTTTCAAAAACTTAAATTATTCGAAAAGGAAACGAAATTTATTACATTGTGAATAAAAGACAATCCAAATATTTTAGTTTAAAGCGGAGATATAATTAATTGAATAATCGCGTACATTTTTTGGGACACCCGGTTTAATAAAAACCCAGGTGTCCGTCAGTTTGTAAATAAATATATGTTCTCGTGGGTAATTTATCCTATTTTATTACAATGGGAATCTGCTTGCTTGGACAGTATCATGAACACCATTGAAATATTATGAAAAACCTGGCATCTGCTCACTTTTTTTATAAATAAAAAACATTGCGTCAAAATCGAATCTATTGTCACGAAAATGCGGCTAATCGCAGTAAAAAGGTATGGCAATTTTTTTAAAAACTTCTTGCCGAATATTAATATAAATTATAATACAGTGTTGTTGCTTGCTTGGTTGGTGTGTGCGTCTGCGACATTCTTAAAGATGCTTAATGACCGTAACTGTGATAAAAGTTTTACCAGTGCACAAGTACGAGAATACTGTGTTTTAATCGCGGGTACTATTAGAATGGGTATATTTGTTTGTCATCTTTATCTTGATATTTTTTTAAAACGATACCATCGAATCCCGTCATTTTTCACCAATCATGTACTATAGTAACTTGATTAATAAAATTATGCAGTCAATTTAAAAGTCGTTCGTTAATAAAGAATATAGTGAACATATGCACAGGTTTCAACACCTGCAACCGTCTACTGCTAAGAATGACAGTAGTGTGTTTATTTATACGTTTCGTGTCCCGCTCTTAAGAATAATTGATAGGAAGAAATTAGCACTGGCGGTCTTGGTTTCAGTTCACGGTCAATTAATACACTCATTTTCGTACAAGTGCTCTAGTTATAATGCCACTTTCAAAACAATTGAGAGATCCAGAGCCTTATATACCAGAGTTCGAATCGTGGATACCGAGTTCAGCGGGGTATTGTATATTACAATGTACTCTACTACAATACACTCTAATGCATATTACAATATACATACACAAGCTCGCAGTTGCTTTCAGTAATGCTGAATTTCTGTATCTAGGATACTACACGAATGGCTATAACTACTTCTCTTGCGGTTCAAAAATACTGAGTTCCAAGTGTAGGTATATTACTCTAATAAGAAAAATAAGTTACCTTTGGAATGAGTTTAAGCATGAAAACTCCACTCGAACGAAAATTTGTTGAAGATAGGTATTGAATCCCGTCATTTTTGACGGACCGTGTACGCTAGTTAAGAAATAAAATATTCATCTTATAAATTATGAATAGGTGGAGTTGGAGTCCCAAAATTGCAAATAGGCGGAGTCGGTGTTGGAGTCTCCAAATTTTGGAAAGGTGGAGTCGTAGGCGGAGTCGGAGTCGTCAAATTCTGAAAAGGTGGAGTCGGAGTCGCCAAATTCTGGAGAGGTGGAGTCGGAGTCGGAGTCGGAGTCGCCAAATTCTGGAAAGGTGGAGTCGGAGTCGGAGTCAGAGTTGCAAATTTATTCCTCCGACTCCGCAACCCTGCTGAGCAGTTCACTCCTGCCCTCCGAGCTGGCACCACTGCATACGCACTCTGAGGTCTAACGTGACGTCATCCGTGACGCCTCCCCGCATCCAGCTGCTTTGCAACTTCCGACTGTGCTTCCTGCACTTTCTGTCCTGGGTGAGTTTCCGGCGACCCTTTCGTCATGTTCACGGCTGGGGATGTGGTCATGGGCTGAGTGTGCCACCAGCTGCTGCGACGTCTACGCCTGCCTACCTCTGCTCTGCTCACTCGCTGAGGTTCACGGACTTGTGGAGGTCGGTGACTATTGTCGTTAACTATGTGAATGTCCATTCCGTGAGCTGGTTTTAGGTGTGCGCAATCCAGGCTTCGTATCTATTCCAATCTCTACCATAACCTGTAAGCCCTATAACTATGATTACGTATAACTGCAACGGCTGCATAACTACTTTAGAACTATAACTAAAATGCGTAATAACTATAACTATAACGGTTACTATGACTATCTTATAACTACTGTCGGTAAGACAACGAACGATGACTATAAGGAGTCATTATTATGCTCTGAACCTCAACGCAAACTAACTTGCATTTCTTTATCCCCTTGCAGTTCCTTCGTGGCTTAATTGAGTGCAAGGTGTGACGGTCCGCTTCTTCAGCCAGTCACCCTGCTCGTGTGGAGCTTGAATCTCCCTGCTACGCACTTATTATACATTTTACTGTTCATCTATGTCGGATCAACCTTGGATAAAGTTGGAACTTTCAATATACGGATAAACGCTTCAACATCATTTTTTCTCCCATAAATATTTATTTTCTGTAAACATAGTTATTAGATCAAAATTAAGAAGTTTTCTTACATGCACTTTCCGTCTGAACTGAGTATTTTATTAGTTATAGCGGTAAATTACTGACAGCAACTCTAGTGTTTGAAGCGGCAAGAAATTCACGGAGCGCGTCGGATGGCAACACTGCAATGGAGTCTCGCTTCCAGCGCGCTCGTCATCAAAGACGAAACCAAACCTACCGCTATACCTCGTTAAATACTCATTTGACGAAAAAATTGTATAGAAGAAAAGTTGTTTATTTCAATGTTATTACCATGATTACAGCAACAAAATCCGAAAATCGATGAGTAGCTATTTATTCGAGCGCATTCGTCATCAAAGACGAAAAAAAAACTACCGCTATAACTCGTAATATAATCATTTCAGACGGAAAGTGCAGAGTAGAAAACTTTTTTATTTTGATTAAATTTATTATGTCTAGGCACCGAAAAGTTAGAAATCGATTAATGTTCTTTCCTTCAGAAATACCCAAAAACACCCACACTATGGTAATTTCACTGATATTTCAAGGTACTGACAAATTTTTTCCTAGGAAATTTTCCCTAAACCATTTGATGTTCCGTACTCAAAGGGTTAAAGGCTTTCTCATTGTTGACAACGCCTCAAGAGAGATACTTCGTTGAACCTCAAGAATCAACTAACAAGTTGATCATGCCTATCACAAGTTATTAAAGTTAGTTGATATGAAATGACGAGGGTATGCAGAGCAATTACGATTTGAACAATCATTTTAATTGACGACGAAAGAAAAGTGCACTGAAACTCTATGATTAGCTTATAAGATTTTAGTAACGTAGAATGATAATAACAGTTGTGTTAATAAAGATAGAAATTAAAATACATTTAACTATAATACCGGTGAGAAAGTCTGATAAAATATCAACAAAAATTGTAAAATAAGGTTATAGGAGTAACTAATGAAGTACTAATACAGTGTATTTTCCAACCACATCCCCTATCCCTTGAACAAACGTTTAATCTTATTTCCTTTATATCATAAAAAATTCTGTTATTATAAATGAAGTGTCACATTTACGTTGAAAATTTTAATTGGCTACGATTTTGAGAACATTTTCACAGCCCTGCTTGAGTGCGGTCACTTGTTTTCGCATGTTGGTGGAGTAAAACTAACGTCATTTCTTCAAAAAACTTAAAAAATTCGCTGAAAGTGAAAACTCGATGATGTCTCGCAGTGTCTGCATGCAGCCTGAGGGCTGGAAGTAACTTCAGAGTTGCTGCAGAGGAGACCCAGCCGGTCCTCTGGGCGAGGGCACTCGAGCCGTAGCCCTCAGTGCTCCTTCCCAGCTGTTCCCAAGTGTTTGTAGTTCAGGTCCTGCGTTATTGAATGAAAATAATTAATAGCTAGAAGTTAAATGAAATCAGAATCATGAAAATAACAGTTTCCAGTCAAGTACTATGAAAAACACGGTGGTAATTGGAGCGTTTATAGCTTATGTTCCAGTTTATGACGCTCAGGTCATCAAGGAAGGAAAAAACGTGATAATATACGGCAGCCTAAAAGGAAAGAGAGCTCCAGGAGACAATTGCTCGAGCCTCACTGTACAAAGAAAAAAGAGCCTAACTTGTACTTCACAAATTTTTTTGTGGTAACTATACATACATATTGTCACTAGCTACATACATTGCTATTACCACTGGCTAACAATATACATAGTCACTGTTACTGTACACTCTTCCACGTGCTGGTGCGAGTCTATGGAGCCCAGCCTTGTTCAAATCGGAGGCTGGGGGAGTGAATTGCCGTCGCTGCATGTTATTATGACCGATGAAATTCACTGACTCGTGATTCTAAAAATTATGTTTCTTAAGACCATCAGCCCGCTGAAACGCCAGTATATGAGCAAAGGGACGCCAGTAAATACGGACACAGGCACACCAGAATACGAGCAGAGGATCGCCAGTATTCGAATGAGGGTACGCCGGAGAATACTAGCAAAGATATGCCAAATTGCGAGCCAGGGAACTCCAATATATGAGCAGTATACGTCTGTGAAATTGCCTAACCCCAGAAACTGTTGCAAGTCTGAAAACTTTTTCTGCAAGAAGATGAATGGCGAATTAGTTTTTGTTACGCTGGAGCCAGGAGCAGAAGAACAGGACAGCATTTGGGCCAAACAATAATCACGCATATTGAGTGTTTTTTATGCTGATCTTGGACCGACTGAGAAGTATGTAGAGAGATACCTAAAACTGTGATTAAATATAATTTTTTATCAAACGCAAAATGTTTCAAGTTTTACGTTTGAACGTTACATTAATGATTTTTTCAGGTTCTTTTAACACTAACGATCTTTTTTCAGCTCATGACTCTTGCACCAGGAAACTGCGAGCTCATAGAATGCAAGGCTCCCTTTTATAGCCTCTCTAACCCTCCTTCTCCTCCGTTCCTAATATCACAAAAGTAGCTGCCTACTCTGATCAAAGTTTTGCACCAACGTGCGGTGACGAACCAGCTGTACAATTTTCTTAGAATCATACCTGTAAATTTTTCCCTCTCGCAAAATTATGTACGTACCTTAATTGATAGCACTTTAATGTTTGTGAAAGTCCGCCTTCGAAGTTGACCTAAGAGAAAAATCACAGCGAGCGGGCAGCTCTTATTCTTCGTACGCCTGATGTGTCGCAACGCACCTTAGGTCTTTCTCGGGTCTTCCTGCCGTTACCGCAGTGCATGGGTACGCACGCAATCGTGGACCCTTAGTTACCGTCATCTAACTATCTGATCGGTATGACACCTCAGCCGAATTCTCCATATTTGTTACAAGCAACTATCATCCTCATGCGTTGCTGCTAAACCTTAGGACAGCATGAGTCAGCGTGGAGTTTCGGCGCGGGAGACCTGGGCAGCAGAAGGATCTAACGCCAACGGCCTTATTTATTTGGTATGTCGATTGGCACTATGCCATTCTTCAAAGTTGGTCATCAGGATGCATCTTCAGTGTTCCTTATCCGGAGGGAAAAGATCCCTAAACTTCTGTGTACTTTCCGGGACCGTAGGACTCTTGTCCGTTCCTTTTAACAAATCACTCCTAGGAGTAATGTGGATAGTTAGCCCCATGTGTGCGCATTCCACTATTTTCATCGATTTGTTTCCTAGTGTCCTGAATGTATACAGTTTTCTTTTCTTTTGTTATCTTCCGAAAGGTTTTTTGAAGTAGGTGGCAGAAAGCGATGCAGAGTATATTTGTCATTTTCTAAAATAAATGTAAACGTTAATTTCCATAATTTTCCTTTCGCTACCTCTCGATTTCCATCAGCTTTGCTGGAAACTAGTGAACTTAACTCACACCCAAAACTCTATTGGAAAATTTTGTATACCAGCGATGCTATCGCCAAGGGTGTGATTCTTAGTACATTTAACACGGGGAAGTAAATTTACATTGTGAAGAGCAGATGTAATGAATGATGAAGTCAAGAAACGAAAAATATCATAATAATTCGAATTTGTAAGATAGTGTAGTGTTCTCCCCCAGGCTGCGACACGCTTCGGGCAGACTTTGAGCTATCTTTTTCGTGATAGGATAGCCCGAAGCGAGTGCCTGAGGTACAACCGTATTCGGCAGGATATGGACAACACGGGGGTAACACGGTAATTATATTGGTGACTGTTAGGTACACGGAACACGGACCATTACACTGGGCCCTCGGTGACTACTATGAGCACTGTTCGTTACTCGTAATTTACGTAATGATTGGAACACAGCACTAATACGTGATGGTTGAAATACAATACTATTCTAGAAGTACGTAATGATCGAAACACAATCCTATGTGAGAATAGTACAAATATGTGGTGATTGAAGTACAATCCTATTCGAGAATGACATAAATTGAAACACAATCCTATGCGAGAATAGCACAAATACGTGATGATTGAAGCACAATCCTATTCGGGAATGACGTAATGATTGAAACACAATCCTATGCGAGAATAGCACGAATACGTGATGATTGAAGCACAATCCTATTCGGGAATGATGTAATGATTGAAACACAATCCTATGCGAGAATAGTACTAATACGTGATGATTGAAATACAACCCTATTCGAAAATGACATAAATTACGTAATGATTGAAACACAATCCTATGCGAGAATAGCACAAATACGTGATGATTGAAGCACAATCCTATGACGTAATGATTGAAACACAATCCTATGCGAGAATAGTACTAATACGTGATGATTGAAATACAATACTATGCGAGAATTACGTAACGAATGAAACAAGCACCAATAGCGGGTAACGTCCGCGAGGACGCTACTTACGAACGCAGCGGCGAGGCGTGATGATTGGTGCTACGTCGTGCGACTGTTACGAACAGGTCAGCTGGTGCTAGCGGGGCGCCGAGACGAGGCTAGTCAGCTGGGTCGGGCCCAGCCGCCACGCGGGTCACCGTTGTAGCTGGTAAGTAGCTACGGCGAGGCTAGCCGGCCGGAGCGGGCGAGAGATGTCGTAGAGAGGCTTGGCCGACGACGCCGGCGCGGGGCGTTGCAACGTGACTTTTTTTAAGGCTTTGAAACACCTTGAAGCGTCAAGACGCTACTGGTTTAAGACCTTGCAACACCTTGGGGTGTCGATAGGCAGGGCCGGTCTCTGGAACTTGGTGCAGGTACGCGAGAGACAAAGTCGATCTCGGAAGCTAGAGGCAGGAACACGAGGCTGGTGCTGGAGATGTGACTTGAACGAGGACGAGGGCTTGAGTGAGCGCGAGCCTTGTTGGGGTCGCCTTATGTAGGCCTCGAGTGCAAGCCTTGAGTCCGGGCGTGAGTCCTGATTGGTCGCGAGTTTGTGGGCCTGTGGTGCTGGAGGCAGGAAGCCGTTGTAGCTTACGGGCACCTTTTCTCATAGTCGCGAGGCGGCTTCTCTCAGGTCCCGTGTTTGGTTGACTAGGCGCTTCGGGTCCGGAGGTGCTCTGGAACGGATGCGGTTGTAGTCTGGAGGCAGCTTTTCTCAGGTCTTGTGGAGGTCCGCGGCTTGCCGCTGGGATCACCACAGGTGTCCCCCTCCTGGTTTTTTTTTTTTTTTTTTTTTTTTTTTTTTTTTTTTTTTTTTAACACTTAGTACCTCACTGGTGGTCTGCTTTCTCTGCCGTATTTAGTGAATACTGCCTGTTTTGCTGTTTCAGGGATTGCTGTGCCTGTTCCAGGGAACGGAACTCCCTCGTATACTTCGTAGTTTGTTGCTCTCGGTGCCTTAGCCTGTTGTTGAGGTTTATCCTCGATGGTGTGTAGGTACGCTGCTTTGACCCTTTCCGTCGCGATGTTAGCTTTTTTGCCTTGTATATCTACAGTGATGTAGTTTGGTGTCCTTTGGAGCACGGGAAAGGGACCTGCGTAGGGTTTCTGTAAGGGTCTTCTGTGCCCCCCGTGTTTCACGAAGACGTTGGTCGCCTTGTATAGAGCGCTCGGGACATTGGCTTTTTGGGGTCCCTGTTGTCGTGGCAGTATTGGTTGCAGGTTTGTCACTCGTTTTTTTAGGCATTGTAGAAATTCTCTGGCGGGCCGGTCTCCTTTTTCTTTCTCGGGTAGCTCTCCTGCGAGGCGCAATGTTTGTCCGTATACCATTTCGGCGGGGGAGATGTTTGCGTCCGTGTGTGGCGTGGCTCGGATGTTAAGCAGTATGAGGGGTAGTGCGTCTGCCCAGTCTGCGTCAGTGACCGTAGCTTTTAACGCCTCCTTCAATCTTCTGTGCATCCTCTCCACCAGTCCGTTGCTCTGCGGGTGGTACGCTGTCGTTCGCTGTCTCTCAGCGCCCAGCGCCATCAGCAAGTTTTTCCATAAGTTAGACTCGAACTGGACGCCTTGGTCCGTGATGATTGTTGTTGGAGCGCCGAATGATGCTACCCAGTCTTTTAGGAATGCCCGTGCTGTTGTTTCTGCTGTACAATCGGCCATTGGGGTAGCGGTGCACCATCTGGTGAAGCGGTCAATGCACGTCAGCAGGTACCGTTTGTTTTGTGACACGGGTAGTGGTCCGACGATATCGATGTGTATCGTCTGGAACCGTTCCTTGGGTACCGGCATCTTCCCGGGCGGGCATTTGGTGTGCCTTATTATTTTGCTTGTCTGGCATGGAATGCACTCGCGTGTCCACTTGCCGACGTCTTTGTTGAGTCCGGGCCAGATTACTCGCTGCCTCAAGAGGTCCCTTGTTGCTTGTATGCCGGGATGACTCGCCCCGTGGAAATGCTGAAATACGTTCTTTCTGCAGCATTCCGGGATGTATGGCCTCCGTAGGCCTGTTGACACGTCGCACCAGAGGGGTGGTTTACCGGTCTGTCTGATTATGGGGCGTAGTTTGAGCGCGTTCTTTGATGCTGGGTGCAGCAGTTCTTCTAATTCTGCGTCTCTGTTTTGTTCGGTCATTATTTTGTCGTAGTTGATCGCGGGTCCTTTAGGTATTATTGTTGACACCAGACGTGATAGCGCGTCTGCGACCGTGTTGTTGTCGCCGCTGATGTGCTTGATTTCGCAGTCGAACTGTGAGAGGTAGGAGAGCTGTCTTGCTACCCGGGGGCTGTTGCCTTCCGTGGCTTTTTGCAGGGCAAAACAGAGCGGATTATGGTCTGTCCTGATTTCGAAGCTTCGGCCTTCCAAAAAATGCTCGAAGTGTTTCACTGCGAGGAATATCGCCATTAGTTCACGGTCGTAGGTGCTGTATTTACGTTGGGTGTCGTCTAGTTTTTTGGAGAAAAATGCTACGGGGCGCTGTTCTTGCCCGACTTTTTGTTGTAGTACGGCGCCGACTGCGGTTCCTGATGCGTCTGTGATTAAGGTGGTTTTGCCTTCTGGAGCGGGGTGCGCTAGCAAGGTGAGTTGCGAGATCTCGCGTTTTAGACTAGTGAACGCTGCGTCTAGTTCTGTTGTCCAGCTGATAATTTTCTTTGAGTTTTTGGAGTATCCTTTTGTCAATCCGGTCAGAGCTTGCATCTTTTCTGCTGCGGCTGGGAGGAATCGGTGGTAATAGTTGACTATTCCTAGGAATTGTCGTAGCTTTTTTACTGTTGCTGGTTGGGGAAAACTGCATATTTCCTCTATTTTCTGGGGGAGTGGTGAGATTCCGCCGGCTGACACTCTGTGTCCGAGAAAGTCTAGCTCGGGCACTCCGAAAATGCACTTGGCGGGGTGCACGCGCAGTCCTTCTCCTTGTAGCCGTTGGAAGAGTTGTCGGAGGTGTTTTTGGTGCTCCTCTGCGTTTGCGGACGCTATCAGTATGTCGTCGATGTATGCCGTTACGAAGTCCATGTCTCTTGTTACCGCGTCGATGTATCGTTGGAACGTTTGGGCTGCGTTCCGCAGCCCGAATGACATCACGGTGTATTCGTACAACCCAAATGGTGTGGTGATGGCCGTTTTCTGGATGTCCTCGTTTTTGACGGGTATTTGGTGATAGGCTTTGACGAGGTCGATTTTGGAGAAGATTGTTTTGTTATGCAGTTTGTAATGGAAGTCTTGACAGTGTGGTATTGGGTAACGGTCAGGTTTGGTGCTTGCAGTCGTCTGTAGTCTCCGCAGATTCTCCATGCCCCGGGTTCGGCTGCCTTTGGTACCATGTGCATGGGTGATGCCCAGGCGCTCTTCGACGGCCTGATGATGCCATGTTCCAGCATTTCCTTGAATTCTTGTCGCGCCGCTTCCAATTTTTCCGGAGACAGTCTCCTTGGTCGTGCATATACTGGGGGTCCGGTTGTTTCCATGTGGTGTTCTACGTCGATTTTCTTTTGTGTGTGCCGGATGTGTTGGGAGGTCGGTAGTATTCCGGGGTATTCCTCGTACAATGTGTTGAATTCCGGGGCGGTTTGGTGTTCGATCCTGTGCACTCGTTGGCTTCTTGAAACGACACGTTTGCAGGGTACTTTGGTTCCGGGAGTTTGGGCGTATAGGCTTGCGTTTGCGGTGTCGACGCTTAGCTGGTGTGCGGCGAGGAAATCCATGCCAATGATCGGTTGTCCCACGTCCGCTTTTATGAAGTTCCAACTTACGGGCCATAGGGGGTTGAGCAGGATGATGCGCTCAGTCGTCCCGTAAGAAGCTATGGGGGTGTTGTTGGCGGCGAGTAAGTCGTAGGACGGGGGTTTGAGCGTGTGTTTCTTTTTAGCTGGTACTAGGCTGACGGCTGAACCGGTGTCGATGAGGTATCGTACGTTGCCGGTGTCTGTGGCGTACATTAGCTCGCCTTTTTTTGTCTGTGCGGAGACTGGGGCGTTTACCATTCTCCGCGGTCGTCGTTTCCCGCGAAACTGCAAGGTTGGGTACAGTTTCTTGCTCGGTTACCGAAAGTTTGGTGGTAATAGCAGATTGCTTGGTCATGCTTGATTCTTGTATTGCTTCTGTTTCCGTACCTAGGTCCTGGGGTTTGGTTTCGCCAATCTTCTGCTTGCTTCTTGTTTTCCTGTGGGCGTAAAGCGTTTGCCAGCATTTTCTTGAGTTCTGCTATTTCCTGTAGGGCTTTGTCAAATTCCGCTCTTGAGACGGTAAGAGATGGTGGTTGTTTGATGGCAGTTACGGCGATGGGTTCACTCATGGCAGTTTGGCAAGCGGTTTGCCTTGCTATGATCTGATCTGCGATTACTCTGTATTCTTCGTCCGTTTTTCCCCTGCCTAGTGCCTCGATCAGCGGTTGTGCTGTGATTGGTAGCTTTGCGAGGTGCATGGAACGGATGACGGACGGTGGTAGGGGTGCTTGCCTGCAGCTGTTCAGTCGTTTCATTTCGAGGAGCAATTCTGATGGCGTATTGTCTCCCATGGTAGTTTTGACGATGGTGTCGTAGTTTGCTTCCTCGTCGTGTCGCACGAAACGGTGCGTTAATGCGGCTTTTAATGCGTCGTATTTGTCGTTTGCCGGTGGGTTCAGGAGTATTTCTTGGATCTCGGATACGATGTGTGTTGGGAGTCCTCCTAGTTACGCTCCGAACTTTGCGCCGTCGTCCAGGTTTGGTACTTGTGCGAGGAACACGTCGCAATGCAGTAACCATCCTTTCACATCTCCGCTGAATGCGGGCAACCGGATATCTTTCCCAGCCATGCCTCCTATTGCCTGCCGAATACCTCTGGGGTCAACCAGTGTAGTGTTCTCCCCCAGGCTGCGACACGCTTCGGGCAGACTTTGAGCTATCTTTTTCGTGATAGGATAGCCCAAAGCGAGTGCCTGAGGTACAACCGTATTCGGCAGGATATGGACAACACGGGGGTAACACGGTAATTATATTGGTGACTGTTAGGTACACGGAACACGGACCATTACACTGGGCCCTCGGTGACTACTATGAGCACTGTTCGTTACTCGTAATTTACGTAATGATTGGAACACAGCACTAATACGTGATGGTTGAAATACAATACTATTCTAGAAGTACGTAATGATCGAAACACAATCCTATGTGAGAATAGTACAAATATGCGGTGATTGAAGTACAATCCTATTCGAGAATGACATAAATTGAAACACAATCCTATGCGAGAATAGCACAAATACGTGATGATTAAAGCACAATCCTATTCGGGAATGACGTAATGATTGAAACACAATCCTATGCGAGAATAGCACGAATACGTGATGATTGAAGCACAATCCTATTCGGGAATGACGTAATGATTGAAACACAATCCTATGCGAGAATAGTACTAATACGTGATGATTGAAATACAATCCTATTCGAAAATGACATAAATTACGTAATGATTGAAACACAATCCTATGCGAGAATAGCACAAATACGTGATGATTGAAGCACAATCCTATGACGTAATGATTGAAACACAATCCTATGCGAGAATAGTACTAATACGTGATGATTGAAATACAATACTATGCGAGAATTACGTAACGAATGAAACAAGCACCAATAGCGGGTAACGTCCGCGAGGACGCTACTTACGAACGCAGCGGCGAGGCGTGATGATTGGTGCTACGTCGTGCGACTGTTACGAACAGGTCAGCTGGTGCTAGCGGGGCGCCGAGACGAGGCTAGTCAGCTGGGTCGGGCCCAGCCGCCACGCGGGTCACCGTTGTAGCTGGTAGGTAGCTACGGCGAGGCTAGCCGGCCGGAGCGGGCGAGAGATGTCGTAGAGAGGCTTGGCCGACGACGCCGGCGCGGGGCGTTGCAACGTGACTTTTTTAAGGCTTTGAAACACCTTGAAGCGTCAAGACGCTACTGGTTTAAGACCTTGCAACACCTTGGGGTGTCGATGGGCAGGGCCGGTCTCTGGAACTTGGTGCAGGTACGCGAGAGCCAAAGTCGATCTCGGAAGCTAGAGGCAGGAACACGAGGCTGGTGCTGGAGATGTGACTTGAACGAGGACGAGGGCTTGAGTGAGCGCGAGCCTTGTTGGGGTCGCCTTATGTAGGCCTCGAGTGCAAGCCTTGAGTCCGGGCGTGAGTCCTGATTGGTCGCGAGTTTGTGGGCCTGTGGTGCTGGAGGCAGGAAGCCGTTGTAGCTTACGGGCACTTTTTCTCATAGTCGCGAGGCGGCTTCTCTCAGGTCCCGTGTTTGGTTGACTAGGCGCTTCGGGTCCGGAGGTGCTCTGGAACGGATGCGGTTGTAGTCTGGAGGCAGCTTTTCTCAGGTCTTGTGGAGGTCCGCGGCTTGCCGCTGGGATCACCACAATAGTCTCGAACAGCTCATCACGCACATGGAACTCAAAGCTGGAGTGTTTTATTGAACTCTGGTACAGTGAACTCTGTGATATATGACGACATGTTTGTTTGCTGGTTTTGCTAGTGTAAACAATAATAGCATTCACCCAATGGAATTACTTTTTAGTACCTTTTATTAACAGCCTCAGTTAGTAAGTTCGCTTGCTAAAACATCATTGTGGTTTTCAACAGTTTGGCATCATTTACTAAGCAATTTTATCAACAATGACAACTCGTTTGTTAGATGAGCTGCCGTGGCCTAATGGATGAGGCACTCGCCTCCTGAGGCCGGGAATTCGGGCTCGAGTCCCACCGGAGGTAAGTAAATTATTTTACTCAAGTACTTTGGTCAGTAATCAACGTTAGTATTCACAACATCATGGCAAATGATTCATAAGCGTAAGTTAGAAATTGTATGCATTTAGCGTACGCTGGTCAATGACATTCATCCCTAGGTTCAAAAATGTACTTCCAAATAGGTGCTCTGAGATACTGCTAGACTTTAGGTAATTAAATAACTTAAAAGGGAAAGGACTTTATTATTCCACGTCGGAAGCCTCTTGGTGCTTGTTACTCCAGTAAAATCAGGCCAAAGAGTTCGACTCCGAAAACGGTCGTCCAATAAAACTGCAAAAAAAAACACGCTATACAAGATGAAATTGACCAACTGATATATACATTTATGATAACAATCACTTCCCTTGAGATTACGAGATTTGTTTCACAATGTTACATTACACACCTCCCAGACTACCAGGCTTTTTCTGGACCATTAAGGACAACTTTAAGATCGTCAGAGCTGGGCTGGCAGGTTTTACGGTCAGAGTATAAGGCCGATGGCAACAGCGCCGATCGTAATAGGGCCGGGCTAAAACACAAAATTGCCAGGTCTCCTGATAAGTTATTTATTAGTTATCATCAGGAAATGTTGATCAGTTTTCGTCATCAGGCCATTTGGCAAGTTATTCATGCATTCATTGTAAAAAATTGATTAGGACTACTGATTAATTTTCATGTCTCTTAGTAAATTGGTAAATGCACGTTTGGTTTTTCTTGATCTCTGGCATCCCTTCTTCGCAGGCTGCGTTTGTTTTGTTCTTCATGTGTGTAGAAAAAATATTCATCATGTATGATGGTACAAAAAATATTCCTCTGGACTTTTCATGAAATTCATAGTTAATGCACCGCCAAAGCTGCTAGTTGCGGAACGATACATGCGAGCGATCGTGCCTAACTTCATCACAGGCGTTTTTTTACAAAACCTGATTAGATTTAATGCAAATTTGTATTACAGGTGGTGACGTAAGTTCTGTTCACTCCCAATTTTCTATGTTAGTTTTAACGCAAATTTAATAGAAACTTGAATCTCCGCTAAGTTTTTCATTTCATATTGTCCACTGCTGCCGTGATTATTTTGTTTTTCATACTTTCCAGTCAACGTCGAGTTGTGTTAGTTTAATTTCAACTTTATCTCTAGGGCGCGGGATATTTTGTAAACAAAGATTGCCTAAACTGAAAAAAATTAGAGGAGGCAGTCCCCTAAGAATTCAGATCATACGACCACAAAATGCTTGAGTCTGCCAGTATTTCATCTGCTGTATATGAACGTACTTTATCTCGATGAATGAAAACGGCTTTTTTTCTAAGGCTAGAAGCTTTATTGTTACTGCTTCGTAGAACCTTCGTAATTTTTGACGATATTTTATAGATTATCGTCTCCTAGTTTTCTATAAGTTTGCAGTGAAAGAGTGTGTTAAAGAAAGGGCAAATTTCAAATACAGAACTTATGCTGCAGCCAGAGATGGAAATAAAATGTTTTCCGTGGAACAATCACAAATATGCTCACAATTCTTGAAAACTCCCCACTTCTTTCTGCTTGTGATGTGCATCTGAATATCAATATTATTATGAGAAAATTTGCGTAAATATTGGAAAAAAATTAACAGAAGTTTGCTTTTCTTTTTATTGAAGAAAGTCAGCAATCAAGCATAATTTAATTTCTGCGTAGTTTAACAGATAAATATCCCAGCTTTTGAAACAATCTACCTAGATTCTTAAGTTACAGTAGTTCAAAACTCATGAATATCAAAAAAATCATCGTGGAAGTCATTGCTGTGCTTCACCGAATTCAGTGGCATTTATCTCCACGAAATTTGGTTAAGAAAATGTAATGAACTCGGATGACTCGCGGTGGAAAGTTCGTCGGAGAAGGACGCACTTGGCTGAGCTCAGGGCTCCCCACTGCGGCAGGCTGCGCCGTGTGGGCAGATTCCATTAAGATGAACTCCTTTGAAAGGCAAACAGCAAATTATCAGCACTACGGGCCGAGCTTTAAATCAATGGCCAGCCATCAGTAATGCGTGATGTGTTTTCTTATTATGAAAAGGCGTCAACATTGCTCGTCTGTGATATCACTAAAAAATGTTTTAATGAATTTAGGAGAAAGAATTGGACACTGTTTAAAATGATGATGTATTGTATTGACATGAGTGTGGTTGGTTGGTTCTGTTTTCGGTGTCTGTTGAACAGTAGTGTCGAATTATAAATATGATCAGCTAACGTTGGAGTAGGATGGAAGTTTTGGATGCATAGTCGATCAGGAAGCTGAAACAGCGTATACAGAATAAAACAAAATTTGAATGAATAAGAGTTTATATGTGAATATTCTTGTCAACGCCGATGAGACTCATGCGACAGAAGACCACTCGCCTGATTAGTTTTAGTTACCGCAAATGAAATTTTTTCTCACACCTCACTCAGTCATTCTTCCAACTATTTGTTCTCCATATTTTTCAGAATGGAAGTTATTTAAGAATATCAATGTAACTAAGAAATAGGAGAGGAACCAGGGCAGAGCAGAGCTGAATAAAAATAAAATGAACGTACCCATTTGATGAGACCTCTTTCGAGTACGGGTTGCCTGTCAGTTCACTAAATTCACATGTCAGTTTCCTAAAAAAAATAAGAACAAAAACAACTGCTGCATCCATTCACTTTCATACTAGAATGATTCATACAACTCCTTTCATAAATATAATCAACGCCTTTGGAGAAACAAGTGTAATTTTCTAAGTTACCCATTTAATAACTCGATGATTGAAGGTGGAAAAAATACGTACGCTCAAGGTTTCACTAGGATGCCATGAACAAAAATGTCACTTGATTCCCGAAGAATATGAACTGGAAATTTGAAATTATTCTCTAGAGACCTATTTGCGTCGTGTTTACCTTTTTGTTATAGATATACAAAAATTTTCCAATATAGGATAGGTGTGAGTTAAGCTCAATAGTTTTTCCAGCATAGCTCCTTGAAATCGTGGAGTGAAAGGAGAATTAGTAAAGTTGACGTTTACATTTATTACGAAAAATTACAGATACTTTAACTCACTTTCTGCCTCCTACTTCAAAAAACCTATCAAAAAAACAAACAATATACATTCAGGACACTGATACAAATCGAATTAAATAGTAGAATAAGCACACATGGGGAGTGCTATCCACATTACTCCTAGGAGTGATTTATTAAATGGAATGGACAACAGTCCTACGGTCCCGAAAGAACATAGAAATTAAGGGATCTTTCCCCTCCGGATGAAGAACACGGTGAGAACGCGTCCTGAGGACCAACTTCGAAGAATGGCACATAGTGCCAGTCGACATACCAAATAGATAAGGCTGTTGGCGTTAAATCCTTCTGCTGCCCGGGTCACACCCGCGCCGAAGCTCCACGCTGGCCCATGCTGGCCAAAGGTTTAGCAGCAACGCATGATGATGATGATTGCTCGTAATAAATACTGACACGACGGCAGGTGTGTCATGCCGGACATATCGTTAGATGATGACAAAATAAATAAAGGTCCGTGATTGCGAGCGTACCGATACACTACGGTGACGGCAGAAAGAGCCGAGAAACACCTAAGGTCCGTTGTAACACATCAGGTGTACGAAGAATGAAGAGCTGCCCGCTCGCTGAGATTTTTCTCTTAGGTCAACTTCGAAAGCCGACCTTCACAAATATTGAAGTGCGATCAATTAAGGTACGTACATAATTTTTCGAGAGGAAAAAATTTACAAGTATGATTTTAAGAAAATTGTACATTCCCTGTAAAGTATCATGTAAATGATTCTAGCCACCCTCTACTTGAAAAGAGGAAAAGGCTTGGTATATATATATATATAGATAATGTAATATATAGCCTTACACTTATGAAATAATCTTTAGGTGTGTAACGTTTTAGCAGTCCGTTGCAGATTGAATGTAATCTATAAGTGTAGTAGTGAACAACATGAAATTTTACAGGACGAAAAAGAAAGTTGAACAATCCTTTGAGCTTAGAGCAGGCTGGTTTATTTTTCCCATTGTAATTACTGAAAGTAGGGCGTTGAATTTTGTCTTAGGTTATTACTGAAAGCATGGTGTGAATACTTGTAATAAATATTTCAACTAAATTCATTTTTAAATCCAAATTTTTTCCCATTTGTTATTACTCAAACCAAATCTCTTTTCGAACATTTTTTGGTTAGAAGGAAGACAAGTAAACTTATTTGAAATTTTTTCAGACAGCCTTGAACTGGAACCGTACGTATGATTTACA
Organism: Morinoia aosen; assembly: GCA_030386875.1. Lineage (NCBI taxonomy): Eukaryota > Metazoa > Arthropoda > Malacostraca > Amphipoda > Talitridae > Morinoia > Morinoia aosen. Next base: position 22,513,913 of record CM059573.1, on the reverse strand, counting down.
AAACGACGGCCTCGTGAGTGTCATTTTAGCCTCACTGACAATGAAAAGGCAACTCTTGACCTTCGTTTTGGAGTGCTCCCTGTTCTAAGCACTCTTAACTTGCGTCTCTTTCCTCTCTTTAACCTTCGCAAAGATAATATCCGAGAAACATAAAGCTCAGAGCTAGGAATCAATTCTGCATCCTGCTGCATGGCTGCGGCAGTATTTTTGCACGAATTTCTTGTTCACGCTGGAAGCATCGGAATCTCCATGTGCGTCGAAGCCATATCCGAAAACCAGCTCTCAAATTGCACTATCATAGAAATTCAATTCATCAGACTCCACTAAAACTAAATTTGCTTGGACACAGGAGAACGCAACTGAAAAAATTTATAACAAACAAATGAGGACAGTGGTTGCAATAAATAATATTGCCTGGCTCGGACGATGTTACGATAAAAGTATTTTTGTGGTCAGACAGGTACATATCTGTCTTTGCCCATAAGTAAACCGTGCAATAGCGCTTCCTTTTTCTTAGGCAGTCACAAAATATTTCTTTTTTTAGTATAAGTCATCGTAATGAAAAGGAAATGATGAAGGTCGATGTCCACTATTTTTATAAGTAGGCTTCCTTGCAAAAGATTTTGAAGTTTGAGATGCGATGGTATATTGCCTCTCACTGACAGAATAAACTACATACCATCACTAAAAATGGGGGAATTCATTAGATAACCTGCAAAAGGCATCTCTTCTTAAATTGACGAACCCGTGCGTGAAACATTATCTTAGATTAGTTATTCAAATGCTTGGATTGTATCACATATAACACTACGGAAAGCAAGTGGTCTGAAAACAAATGGAAAATAAAGCGCGTGTGATTTAATTCACTTTTCTCGCATTATGTGCATTTTGAAAGCTAATATGTAGTGTATTTACGCGCATTACCAATTTCCCAAGGCAAGCTCGTAGAAATCTCGACGCCTCACTAATGACGGAGATTTCGCGGCATGTAAGCTCCGATCAAGTAAGCTCCAATCTGTCTTTGATTTTTCATAAAAGCAGAAAACAAGACTTTGGAGAATTTCAAGAGCTATGCATTGATGCGTTTTGTGTCAGATGAGTGTGTAAAAATTCTACTTGCTAATAATAGTTATTATCCGACAAAAAACAAAAGCATATTCGGGCTTGTTTGGCAGACTTAAATGACGTTAGACCGCATCTTCGGGTTCAAAAACTGAAACAAAGGCAACAATGTACTCATGCATTTTCTTGTAACATCAGCTGGGTCTCTATTTTATCATTGGTGCATAAGAGTTACATCAGGTAAAACTACTTCAGAAATTTACCTTTTTGAGGTTGTCAAATCTCGTCAATCGCAACGAAAGTCTGCCGCAATTCGAAAACACAAACAACAAAATGCTTAAAATTTAACTTTATGACTTTGAAAACTAAATTTTTATTCCATCTCTTGCAAGGCTCTACAAAATGACTGCGACTCCCTTTTTATATCAAATGAAACGAAAAAAACGCATTTGATGAGCTTAAAACCTACATGTTAGGAATTTATACACCTTTACACCACATTCATGTAATTTTAGATAGCTCTCCCTCAATAACATAGACGTTCTAATGGAAATATTCCGGAAAGACTTACTCGCTGCTTTTTATTCTATTCAAAACAACCGCTGTTTTCAGACCACTAAGGTAACGTCATTGCTGTGGCGCCATGTCTAATAGCAGGACTGGAGGTGTAGGAAGCACTGGGTTCGCCAAAGCTTTTCAATTGCGGAGGCAAAAAAGCAGAAGTGAAATTAAGTAACCCTTAGAAGGGAAGTTGTCTAATTGTGTGCTGGGAACTCGCCTGCCCTGCAGAGAAAACGGGAAATGTGATGATATGCGACTGAGTGAATATAATAAATATGTGCTGATAAATAATTTAATTAACATGTAGAAGAAATTTTTGAAACAGCAAAAATAAATAAAATAAACAAGTTAACACATTTACCAAAAAAATAAAATTGGAAAAGATGTGCAAATAAATGAATAAATAATCATATATTTGATTATATTATTAAATAAATGAATGAAATATTTGAAATTAGCAATTAAAAATAAATATAAATTAACCAATAAAAAAATAAGTACATATAAATATTGGAAATTGTGAAACGATATAGATTTAAAATAAGGCTTAAAAAAATGTGTATACGAAATTTAACGAAAAGAAAATGTAAAATATAAATCTGTGCTGCACCAGACATAAAAATGATGCAATAACAAAGCAAATCCATCTACATAAATAAGCAAATACCTTAAACAAAAAAGATTTCACGACGGTGTAGACAAATAGCATAGATTATTTTATTATATTATTTGTAAAATATTACGTCTTGCACACAGATGCATCTCGTACATGTACCAGGATAAAATACAGATTGCTCATCTTTCTTGTGCTTTAAAGAATACTTCATTGAAACACAATCTTTATTTCAGCTTCAACCTAAAGATATTTTATGTATGCGTAAGGAAGAGAATCATAGAGTGGTTCGACACTGCGTTGCCTCACAGCATAATCTTACCTAAAAGTAAATATACTCGCAAGAAAAGTTGTGGCGCAACTTTTAGCAGTCGAGCAGTAGATTTCGCTCACCTTTGGAGAAGAGATCTGACAGGCTCCCTTGGCTTTAGTGATAACACTCCCACTCTCTCGAGGGTAGAGTAGGACATTAGAGTCTACTCTTGTTACTTTTTGGTGAAATTAGGCCATCATTGCAATTTTTTCTTATAGGAACTTTTTTACCAAGGTAAAAAATACGGACATGCTTTTGGATAAAATTATCCCTCTCAAAACTATAACACGTCAAACTCATAATATAATTTATCAGCAAGAGTTTCATGTAAATTAAATGTATGTGCATACAAAAAGAAACGTAAGAACGCACTTCCCTTAATTATATCATCGAACAATGTTCAAGGTGATAAAAATCTAAGGTTATGTATTTATATATCGCGATAACCATGCACGGCTTATTCTCTTCTAATACCTACCTATTGTATTAACGATAAAGATGGTATTTACGATAGGTAATCAATAGGTTTGGCCATTCAACGCTTAATTGAAGGCTATTAAGATTCTACAGTTGATTGCTCTTTCTCGGGCCTCCTCGAACTGCGCTCCTGGCGACCTTCTGCAACTCGTGTTGTGTGTTGCGTACAGCGCAATTCGCGTTGTGTGTTGTGTGCAGCGCAGCTCGCGTTGTGTGTTGCGTACAGCGCAACTCGCGTTGTGTGTTGCGTGCAGCGCAACTCGCGTTGTGTGTTGCGTACAGCGCAGCACGCGTTGTGTGTTGCGTACAGCGCAGCACGCGTTGTGTGTTGCGTACAGCGCAGCACGCGTTGTGTGTTGCGTGCAGCGCAATTCGCGTTGTGTGTTGCGTGCAGCGCAACTCGCGTTGTGTGTTGCGTACAGCGCAACTCGCGTTGTGTGTTGTGTGCAGCGCAACTCGCGTTGTGTGTTGCGTACAGCGCAACTCGCGTTGTGTGTTGCGTACAGCGCAACTCGCGTTGTGTGTTGGGTGCAGCGCAACTCGCGTTGTGTGTTGTGTGCAGCGCAACTCGCGTTGTGTGTTGTGTGCAGCGCAACTCGCGTTGTGTGTTGCGTACAGCGCAACTCGCGTTGTGTGTTGTGTGCAGCGCAACTCGCGTTGTGTGTTGCGTGCAGCGCAACTCGCGTTGTGTGTTGCGTACAGCGCAACTCGCGTTGTGTGTTGCGTACAGCGCAGCACGCGTTGTGTGTTGCGTACAGCGCAGCACGCGTTGTGTGTTGCGTGCAGCGCAATTCGCGTTGTGTGTTGCGTGCAGCGCAACTCGCGTTGTGTGTTGCGTACAGCGCAACTCGCGTTGTGTGTTGTGTGCAGCGCAACTCGCGTTGTGTGTTGCGTACAGCGCAACTCGCGTTGTGTGTTGCGTACAGCGCAACTCGCGTTGTGTGTTGTGTGCAGCGCAACTCGCGTTGTGTGTTGTGTGCAGCGCAACTCGCGTTGTGTGTTGTGTGCAGCGCAACTCGCGTTGTGTGTTGCGTGCAGCGCAACCCGCGTTGTGTGTTGTGTGCAGCGCAACTCGCGTTGTGTGTTGTGTGCAGCGCAGCACGCGTTGTGTGTTGTGTGCAGCACGCGTTGTGTGTTGTGTGCAGCGCAACTCGCGTTGTGTGTTGCGTACAGCGCAACTCACGTTGTGTGTTGTGTGCAGCGCAATTCGCGTTGTGTGTTGTGTGCAGCGCAACTCGCGTTGTGTGTTGTGTGCAGCGCAACTCGCGTTGTGTGTTGTATGCAGCGCAACTCGCGTTGTGTGTTGCGTACAGCGCAATTCACGTTGTGTGTTGTGTGCAGCGCAATTCGCGTTGTGTGTTGTATGCAGCGCAACTCGCGTTGTGTGTTGCGTACAGCGCAACTCACGTTGTGTGTTGTGTGCAGCGCAACTCGCGTTGTGTGTTGTATGCAGCGCAACTCGCGTTGTGTGTTGCGTACAGCGCAACTCACGTTGTGTGTTGTGTGCAGCGCAACTCGCGTTGTGTGTTGCGTACAGCGCAACTCACGTTGTGTGTTGTGTACAGCGCAACTCGCGTTGTGTGTTGCGTACAGCGCAACTCACGTTGTGTGTTGTGTGCAGCGCAACTCGCGTTGTGTGTTGTGTGCAGCGCAACTCGCGTTGTGTGTTGCGTACAGCGCAACTCGCGTTGTGTGTTGCGTGCAGCGCAACTCGCGTTGTGTGTTGCGTACAGCGCAACTCGCGTTGTGTGTTGCGTACAGCGCAGCACGCGTTGTGTGTTGTGTGCAGCGCAACTCGCGTTGTGTGTTGTGTGCAGCGCAACTCGCGTTGTGTGTTGCGTACAGCGCAGCACGCGTTGTGTGTTGCGTACAGCGCAGCACGCGTTGTGTGTTGTGTGCAGCGCAACTCGCGTTGTGTGTTGCGTACAGCGCAACTCGCGTTGTGTGTTGCGTGCAGCGCAGCACGCGTTGTGTGTTGCGTACAGCGCAACTCGCGTTGTGTGTTGCGTACAGCGCAGCACGCGTTGTGTGTTGCGTACAGCGCAACTCGCGTTGTGTGTTGTGTGCAGCGCAACTCGCGTTGTGTGTTGTGTGCAGCGCAACTCACGTTGTGTGTTGTGTGCAGCGCAACTCACGTTGTGTGTTGTGTGCAGCGCAACTCGCGTTGTGTGTTGCGTACAGCGCAACTCACGTTGTGTGTTGTGTGCAGCGCAATTCGCGTTGTGTGTTGTGTGCAGCGCAACTCGCGTTGTGTGTTGTGTGCAGCGCAATTCGCGTTGTGTGTTGTGTGCAGCGCAACTCGCGTTGTGTGTTGCGTACAGCGCAACTCGCGTTGTGTGTTGTGTGCAGCGCAACTCGCGTTGTGTGTTGCGTACAGCGCAACTCGCGTTGTGTGTTGCGTACAGCGCAACTCACGTTGTGTGTTGTGTGCAGCGCAACTCACGTTGTGTGTTGTGTGCAGCGCAACTCGCGTTGTGTGTTGCGTGCAGCGCAACTCACGTTGTGTGTTGTGTGCAGCGCAACTCACGTTGTGTGTTGCGTACAGCGCAACTCACGTTGTGTGTTGCGTACAGCGCAACTCACGTTGTGTGTTGTGTGCAGCGCAACTCACGTTGTGTGTTGTGTGCAGCGCAACTCGCGTTGTGTGTTGCGTACAGCGCAACTTGCGTTGTGTGTTGTGTGCAGCGCAACTCGCGTTGTGTGTTGCGTGCAGCGCAACTCACGTTGTGTGTTGCGTACAGCGCAACTCACGTTGTGTGTTGTGTGCAGCGCAACTTGCGTTGTGTGTTGTGTGCAGCGCAACTCGCGTTGTGTGTTGCGTGCAGCGCAACTCACGTTGTGTGTTGCGTACAGCGCAACTCACGTTGTGTGTTGTGTGCAGCGCAACTCGCGTTGTGTGTTGTGTGCAGCGCAACTCGCGTTGTGTGTTGTGTGCAGCGCAACTCACGTTGTGTGTTGTGTGCAGCGCAACTCGCGTTGTGTGTTGCGTGCAGCGCAACTCGCGTTGTGTGTTGTGTGCAGCGCAGCACGCGTTGTGTGTTGTGTGCAGCGCAACTCGCGTTGTGTGTTGTGTGCAGCGCAACTCGCGTTGTGTGTTGCGTACAGCGCAACTCGCGTTGTGTGTTGTGTGCAGCGCAACTCGCGTTGTGTGTTGCGTGCAGCGCAACTCGCGTTGTGTGTTGCGTGCAGCGCAGCACGCGTTGTGTGTTGTGTGCAGCGCAACTCGCGTTGTGTGTTGTGTGCAGCGCAGCACGCGTTGTGTGTTGTGTGCAGCGCAGCACGCGTTGTGTGTTGCGTACAGCGCAACTCGCGTTGTGTGTTGCGTGCAGCGCAGCACGCGTTGTGTGTTGCGTACAGCGCAACTCGCGTTGTGTGTTGTGTGCTGCGCAACTCACGTTGTGTGTTGCGTGCAGCGCAACTCGCGTTGTGTGTTGTGTGCAGCGCAACTCGCGTTGTGTGTTGTGTGCAGCGCAACTCGCGTTGTGTGTTGCGTACAGCGCAGCTCGCGTTGTGTGTTGTGTGCAGCGCAGCTCGCGTTGTGTGTTGTGTGCAGCGCAACTCGCGTTGTGTGTTGTGTGCAGCGCAACTCACGTTGTGTGTTGTGTGCAGCGCAACTCGCGTTGTGTGTTGTGTGCAGCGCAGCTCGCGTTGTGTGTTGTGTGCAGCGCAACTCGCGTTGTGTGTTGTGTGCAGCGCAACTCACGTTGTGTGTTGTGTGCAGCGCAACTCGCGTTGTGTGTTGTGTGCAGCGCAGCTCGCGTTGTGTGTTGTGTGCAGCGCAACTCGCGTTGTGTGTTGTGTGCAGCGCAACTCGCGTTGTGTGTTGTGTACAGCGCAGCTCGCGTTGTGTGTTGTGTGCAGCGCAACTCGCGTTGTGTGTTGTGTGCAGCGCAACTCGCGTTGTGTGTTGTGTGCAGCGCAACTCGCGTTGTGTGTTGCGTACAGCGCAACTCGCGTTGTGTGTTGTGTGCAGCGCAACTCACGTTGTGTGTTGTGTGCAGCGCAACTCGCGTTGTGTGTTGCGTACAGCGCAGCACGCGTTGTGTGTTGTGTGCAGCGCAACTCGCGTTGTGTGTTGCGTACAGCGCAGCACGCGTTGTGTGTTGTGTGCAGCGCAACTCGCGTTGTGTGTTGTGTGCAGCGCAGCACGCGTTGTGCGTTGTGTGCAGCGCAGCACGCGTTGTGTGTTGTGTGCAGCGCAGCACGCGTTGTGTGTTGTGTGCAGCGCAGCACGCGTTGTGTGTTGTGTGCAGCGCAGCACGCGTTGTGTGTTGCGTACAGCGCAACTCGCGTTGTGTGTTGTGTGCAGCGCAACTCGCGTTGTGTGTTGCGTACAGCGCAGCACGCGTTGTGTGTTGCGTACAGCGCAACTCGCGTTGTGTGTTGCGTACAGCGCAGCACGCGTTGTGTGTTGTGTGCAGCGCAACTCACGTTGTGTGTTGTGTGCAGCGCAACTCGCGTTGTGTGTTGCGTGCAGCGCAACTCGCGTTGTGTGTTGCGTGCAGCGCAACTCGCGTTGTGTGTTGTGTGCAGCGCAACTCACGTTGTGTGTTGCGTGCAGCGCAACTCGCGTTGTGTGTTGCGTGCAGCGCAACTCACGTTGTGTGTTGTGTGCAGCGCAACTCGCGTTGTGTGTTGCGTGCAGCTCAACTCACGTTGTGTGTTGCGTGCAGCGCAACTCGCGTTGTGTGTTGCGTGCAGCGCAACTCACGTTGTGTGTTGCGTGCAGCGCAACTCGCGTTGTGTGTTGTGTGCAGCGCAACTCGCGTTGTGTGTTGTGTGCAGCGCAACTCACGTTGTGTGTTGCGTGCAGCGCAACTCGCGTTGTGTGTTGCGTGCAGTGCAACTCACGTTGTGTGTTGCGTGCAGCGCAACTCGCGTTGTGTGTTGCGTGCAGCGCAACTCACGTTGTGTGTTGTGTGCAGCGCAACTCGCGTTGTGTGTTGTGTACAGCGCAACTCACGTTGTGTGTTGCGTGCAGCGCAACTCACGTTGTGTGTTGTGTGCAGCGCAACTCACGTTGTGTGTTGTGTGCAGCGCAACTCGCGTTGTGTGTTGTGTGCAGCGCAACTCGCGTTGTGTGTTGCGTACAGCGCAACTCGCGTTGTGTGTTGTGTGCAGCGCAACTCGCGTTGTGTGTTGTGTGCAGCGCAACTCGCGTTGTGTGTTGTGTGCAGCGCAGCACGCGTTGTGTGTTGTGTGCAGCGCAGCACGCGTTGTGTGTTGCGTACAGCGCAACTTGCGTTGTGTGTTGCGTGCAGCGCAGCACGCGTTGTGTGTTGTGTGCAGCGCAACTCGTGTTGTGTGTTGTGTGCAGCGCAACTCGCGTTGTGTGTTGTGTGCAGCGCAACTCGCGTTGTGTGTTGTGTGCAGCGCAGCACGCGTTGTGTGTTGTGTGCAGCGCAGCACGCGTTGTGTGTTGTGTGCAGCGCAACTCGCGTTGTGTGTTGCGTACAGCGCAACTCGCTTTGTGTGTTGTGTGCAGCGCAGCACGCGTTGTGTGTTGTGTGCAGCGCAACTCGCGTTGTGTGTTGTGTGCAGCGCAGCACGCGTTGTGTGTTGTGTGCAGCGCAACTCACGTTGTGTGTTGTGTGCAGCGCAGCACGCGTTGTGTGTTGTGTGCAGCGCAACTCACGTTGTGTGTTGTGTGCAGCGCAGCACGCGTTGTGTGTTGTGTGCAGCGCAACTCGCGTTGTGTGTTGTGTGCAGCGCAACTCGCGTTGTGTGTTGTGTGCAGCGCAACTCGCGTTGTGTGTTGTGTGCAGCGCAACTCGCGTTGTGTGTTGTGTGCAGCGCAACTCGCGTTGTGTGTTGTGTGCAGCGCAACTCGCGTTGTGTGTTGTGTGCAGCGCAGCACGCGTTGTGTGTTGTGTGCAGCGCAGCACGCGTTGTGTGTTGTGTGCAGCGCAACTCGCGTTGTGTGTTGTGTGCAGCGCAACTCGCGTTGTGTGTTGCGTACAGCGCAGCACGCGTTGTGTGTTGTGTGCAGCGCAGCACGCGTTGTGTGTTGTGTGCAGCGCAGCACGCGTTGTGTGTTGTGTGCAGCGCAACTCGCGTTGTGTGTTGTGTGCAGCGCAACTCGCGTTGTGTGTTGCGTACAGCGCAGCACGCGTTGTGTGTTGTGTGCAGCGCAACTCGCGTTGTGTGTTGCGTACAGCGCAGCACGCGTTGTGTGTTGTGTGCAGCGCAGCACGCGTTGTGTGTTGTGTGCAGCGCAACTCGCGTTGTGTGTTGCGTACAGCGCAGCACGCGTTGTGTGTTGTGTGCAGCGCAACTCGCGTTGTGTGTTGCGTACAGCGCAGCACGCGTTGTGTGTTGCGTACAGCGCAACTCGCGTTGTGTGTTGCGAGCAGCGCAACTCGCGTTGTGTGTTGCGTACAGCGCAACTCGCGTTGTGTGTTGTGTGCAGCGCAACTCACGTTGTGTGTTGTGTGCAGCGAAACTCGCGTTGTGTGTTGTGTACAGCGCAACTCGCGTTGTGTGTTGTGTGCAGCGCAACTCACGTTGTGTGTTGCGTGCAGCGCAACTCGCGTTGTGTGTTGCGTACAGCGCAACTCGCGTTGTGTGTTGTGTGCAGCGCAACTCGCGTTGTGTGTTGTGTACAGCGCAACTCGCGTTGTGTGTTGTGTGCAGCGCAACTCACGTTGTGTGTTGTGTGCAGCGCAACTCACGTTGTGTGTTGCGTACAGCGCAACCCGCGTTGTGTGTTGTGTGCAGCGCAACTCGCGTTGTGTGTTGCGTGCAGCGCAACTCACGTTGTGTGTTGCGTACAGCGCAACTCGCGTTGTGTGTTGCGTACAGCGCAACTCGCGTTGTGTGTTGCGTACAGCGCAACTCACGTTGTGTGTTGTGTGCAGCGCAACTCACGTTGTGTGTTGCGTGCAGCGCAACTCGCGTTGTGTGTTGCGTACAGCGCAACTCGCGTTGTGTGTTGCGTACAGCGCAACTCGCGTTGTGTGTTGCGTACAGCGCAACTCGCGTTGTGTGTTGCGTACAGCGCAGCACGCGTTGTGTGTTGCGTACAGCGCAATTCGCGTTGTGTGTTGCGTGCAGCGCAACTCGCGTTGTGTGTTGCGTACAGCGCAACTCGCGTTGTGTGTTGCGTACAGCGCAGCACGCGTTGTGTGTTGCGTACAGCGCAATTCGCGTTGTGTGTTGGGTACAGCGCAGCACGCGTTGTGTGTTGCGTACAGCGCAATTCGCGTTGTGTGTTGCGTGCAGCGCAGCACGCGTTGTGTGTTGCGTACAGCGCAGCACGCGTTGTGTGTTGCGTACAGCGCAGCACGCGTTGTGTGTTGCGTGCAGCGCAACTCGCGTTGTGTGTTGCGTACAGCGCAGCACGCGTTGTGTGTTGCGTACAGCGCAGCACGCGTTGTGTGTTGCGTACAGCGCAGCACGCGTTGTGTGTTGCGTACAGCGCAGCACGCGTTGTGTGTTGCGTGCAGCGCAACTCGCGTTGTGTGTTGCGTACAGCGCAACTCGCGTTGTGTGTTGCGTGCAGCGCAACTCGCGTTGTGTGTTGCGTACAGCGCAGCACGCGTTGTGTGTTGCGTGCAGCGCAACTCGCGTTGTGTGTTGCGTACAGCGCAACTCGCGTTGTGTGTTGCGTACAGCGCAACTCGCGTTGTGTGTTGCGTGCAGCGCAACTCGCGTTGTGTGTTGCGTACAGCGCAACTCGCGTTGTGTGTTGCGTACAGCGCAGCACGCGTTGTGTGTTGCGTACAGCGCAACTCGCGTTGTGTGTTGCGTACAGCGCAACTCGCGTTGTGTGTTGCGCGCAGCGCAACTCACGTTGTGTGTTGCGTGCAGCGCAACTCACGTTGTGTGTTGCGTACAGCGCAGCACGCGTTGTGTGTTGCGTACAGCGCAGCACGCGTTGTGTGTTGTGTGCAGCGCAACTCGCGTTGTGTGTTGCGTACAGCGCAGCACGCGTTGTGTGTTGCGTACAGCGCAATTCGCGTTGTGTGTTGCGTACAGCGCAATTCGCGTTGTGTGTTGCGTACAGCGCAGCACGCGTTGTGTGTTGCGTACAGCGCAACTCGCGTTGTGTGTTGCGTACAGCGCAGCACGCGTTGTGTGTTGCGTACAGCGCAATTCGCGTTGTGTGTTGCGTACAGCGCAATTCGCGTTGTGTGTTGTGTGCAGCGCAACTCACGTTGTGTGTTGCGTACAGCGCAACTCACGTTGTGTGTTGCGTACAGCGCAGCACGCGTTGTGTGTTGTGTGCAGCGCAATTCGCGTTGTGTGTTGCGTACAGCGCAATTCGCGTTGTGTGTTGCGTACAGCGCAATTCGCGTTGTGTGTTGCGTACAGCGCAATTCGCGTTGTGTGTTGCGTACAGCGCAGCACGCGTTGTGTGTTGCGTACAGCGCAGCACGCGTTGTGTGTTGCGTACAGCGCAATTCGCGTTGTGTGTTGCGTACAGCGCAATTCGCGTTGTGTGTTGCGTACAGCGCAACTCACGTTGTGTGTTGCGTACAGCGCAGCACGCGTTGTGTGTTGTGTGCAGCGCAATTCGCGTTGTGTGTTGCGTACAGCGCAATTCGCGTTGTGTGTTGCGTACAGCGCAATTCGCGTTGTGTGTTGCGTACAGCGCAATTCGCGTTGTGTGTTGCGTACAGCGCAGCACGCGTTGTGTGTTGCGTACAGCGCAGCACGCGTTGTGTGTTGCGTACAGCGCAATTCGCGTTGTGTGTTGCGTACAGCGCAATTCGCGTTGTGTGTTGCGTACAGCGCAGCACGCGTTGTGTGTTGTGTGCAGCGCAACTCGCGTTGTGTGTTGTGTGCAGCGCAACTCGCGTTGTGTGTTGCGTGCAGCGCAGCTCGCGTTGTGTGTTGTGTGCAGCGCAACTCGCGTTGTGTGTTGTGTGCAGCGCAACTCGCGTTGTGTGTTGTGTGCAGCGCAACTCGCGTTGTGTGTTGTGTGCAGCGCAACTCGCGTTGTGTGTTGTGTGCAGCGCAACTCGCGTTGTGTGTTGTGTACAGCGCAACTCGCGTTGTGTGTTGTGTGCAGCGCAACTCGCGTTGTGTGTTGTGTACAGCGCAGCTCGCGTTGTGTGTTGTGTGCAGCGCAACTCGCGTTGTGTGTTGTGTGCAGCGCAACTCGCGTTGTGTGTTGTGTGCAGCGCAGCTCGCGTTGTGTGTTGTGTGCAGCGCAACTCGCGTTGTGTGTTGCGTGCAGCGCAGCTCGCGTTGTGTGTTGTGTGCAGCGCAACTCGCGTTGTGTGTTGTGTGCAGCGCAACTCGCGTTGTGTGTTGTGTGCAGCGCAACTCGCGTTGTGTGTTGTGTACAGCGCAACTCGCGTTGTGTGTTGTGTGCAGCGCAACTCGCGTTGTGTGTTGTGTACAGCGCAACTCGCGTTGTGTGTTGTGTGCAGCGCAACTCACGTTGTGTGTTGTGTGCAGCGCAACTCGCGTTGTGTGTTGTGTACAGCGCAACTCGCGTTGTGTGTTGTGTGCAGCGCAACTCGCGTTGTGTGTTGTGTGCAGCGCAACTCGCGTTGTGTGTTGCGTGCAGCGCAACTCGCGTTGTGTGTTGGGTACAGCGCAACTCGCGTTGTGTGTTGTGTGCAGCGCAACTCGCGTTGTGTGTTGCGTACAGCGCAGCACGCGTTGTGTGTTGTGTGCAGCGCAGCACGCGTTGTGTGTTGTGTGCAGCGCAGCACGCGTTGTGTGTTGTGTGCAGCGCAGCACGCGTTGTGTGTTGTGTGCAGCGCAGCACGCGTTGTGTGTTGTGTGCAGCGCAGCACGCGTTGTGTGTTGTGTGCAGCGCAGCACGCGTTGTGTGTTGCGTACAGCGCAGCACGCGTTGTGTGTTGTGTGCAGCGCAGCACGCGTTGTGTGTTGCGTACAGCGCAGCACGCGTTGTGTGTTGTGTGCAGCGCAGCACGCGTTGTGTGTTGTGTGCAGCGCAGCACGCGTTGTGTGTTGTGTGCAGCGCAGCACGCGTTGTGTGTTGCGTACAGCGCAGCACGCGTTGTGTGTTGTGTGCAGCGCAACTCGCTTTGTGTGTTGCGTACAGCGCAACTCGCGTTGTGTGTTGCGTGCAGCGCAACTCGCGTTGTGTGTTGCGTACAGCGCAGCACGCGTTGTGTGTTGTGTGCAGCGCAGCACGCGTTGTGTGTTGTGTGCAGCGCAGCACGCGTTGTGTGTTGTGTGCAGCGCAGCACGCGTTGTGTGTTGTGTGCAGCGCAGCACGCGTTGTGTGTTGTGTGCAGCGCAACTCACGTTGTGTGTTGCGTACAGCGCAGCACGCGTTGTGTGTTGTGTGCAGCGCAACTCGCGTTGTGTGTTGTGTGCAGCGCAACTCGCGTTGTGTGTTGTGTGCAGCGCAACTCACGTTGTGTGTTGTGTGCAGCGCAACTCGCGTTGTGTGTTGTGTGCAGCGCAACTCGCGTTGTGTGTTGTGTGCAGCGCAGCACGCGTTGTGTGTTGTGTGCAGCGCAACTCGCGTTGTGTGTTGTGTGCAGCGCAACTCGCGTTGTGTGTTGTGTGCAGCACAGCACGCGTTGTGTGTTGTGTGCAGCGCAACTCACGTTGTGTGTTGTGTGCAGCGCAACTCGCGTTGTGTGTTGTGTGCAGCGCAACTCACGTTGTGTGTTGCGTACAGCGCAGCACGCGTTGTGTGTTGTGTGCAGCGCAACTCGCGTTGTGTGTTGTGTGCAGCGCAACTCACGTTGTGTGTTGTGTGCAGCGCAACTCGCGTTGTGTGTTGTGTTCAGCGCAACTCGCGTTGTGTGTTGTGTGCAGCGCAACTCGCGTTGTGTGTTGTGTGCAGCGCAACTCACGTTGTGTGTTGCGTACAGCGCAACTCACGTTGTGTGTTGCGTACAGCGCAGCACGCGTTGTGTGTTGCGTACAGCGCAACTCACGTTGTGTGTTGCGTACAGCGCAACTCACGTTGTGTGTTGTGTGCAGCGCAACTCGCGTTGTGTGTTGCGTACAGCGCAGCACGCGTTGTGTGTTGTGTGCAGCGCAACTCGCGTTGTGTGTTGCGTACAGCGCAGCACGCGTTGTGTGTTGTGTGCAGCGCAACTCGCGTTGTGTGTTGTGTGCAGCGCAACTCGCGTTGTGTGTTGCGTGCAGCGCAGCACGCGTTGTGTGTTGTGTGCAGCGCAACTCGCGTTGTGTGTTGCGTACAGCGCAACTCACGTTGTGTGTTGCGTACAGCGCAGCACGCGTTGTGTGTTGCGTACAGCGCAGCACGCGTTGTGTGTTGCGTACAGCGCAATTCGCGTTGTGTGTTGCGTACAGCGCAGCACGCGTTGTGTGTTGCGTACAGCGCAATTCGCGTTGTGTGTTGCGTACAGCGCAATTCGCGTTTTGTGTTGCGTACAGCGCAGCACGCGTTGTGTGTTGCGTACAGCGCAATTCGCGTTGTGTGTTGCGTACAGCGCAGCACGCGTTGTGTGTTGCGTACAGCGCAGCACGCGTTGTGTGTTGCGTACAGCGCAATTCGCGTTGTGTGTTGCGTACAGCGCAGCACGCGTTGTGTGTTGCGTACAGCGCAGCACGCGTTGTGTGTTGCGTACAGCGCAATTCGCGTTGTGTGTTGCGTACAGCGCAGCACGCGTTGTGTGTTGCGTACAGCGCAATTCGCGTTGTGTGTTGCGTACAGCGCAGCACGCGTTGTGTGTTGCGTACAGCGCAATTCGCGTTGTGTGTTGCGTACAGCGCAGCACGCGTTGTGTGTTGTGTGCAGCGCAACTCGCGTTGTGTGTTGCGTACAGCGCAGCACGCGTTGTGTGTTGCGTACAGCGCAACTCACGTTGTGTGTTGCGTACAGCGCAGCACGCGTTGTGTGTTGCGTACAGCGCAACTCGCGTTGTGTGTTGCGTACAGCGCAACTCACGTTGTGTGTTGCGTACAGCGCAGCACGCGTTGTGTGTTGCGTACAGCGCAACACGCGTTGTGTGTTGCGTACAGCGCAACTCGCGTTGTGTGTTGCGTACAGCGCAACTCACGTTGTGTGTTGCGTACAGCGCAACTCACGTTGTGTGTTGCGTACAGCGCAGCAAGCGTTGTGTGTTGCGTGCAGCGCAACTCGCGTTGTGTGTTGCGTACAGCGCAACTCGCGTTGTGTGTTGCGTACAGCGCAACTCACGTTGTGTGTTGCGTACAGCGCAGCACGCGTTGTGTGTTGCGTACAGCGCAACACGCGTTGTGTGTTGCGTACAGAACAAAGCACCACTTAGTTCAGGTGTGTCAGGTGACTGCGACAGCCACCTAGTGCGTGAGCTGCAGAGTAAATGAGGATTCCTAGTTCTCTCGCTTTCGGATCATTGATCAGATTTTTGTCTTCAGCGGTTGACCCGCAGGCTAAAACAACCTGCCTCTAGCGACTGGCTGTGGGGATAACACTTCACTGGGCAGTACGACTGTAGTATATCTTCCTTCATCTGAGGGAAATGTGGCTTTTTAGACCGCTTGCGTGAGGGCAAAAGGCGTGTTAATGTGCATAAAAATCTCGCCCGTTGTCATAGCTGCTCATTGTGCAGGTCAAATTGATCGATCAAAATTATAACGTAGAAATCAGTCAAATATCAGGTAAATTAATACGTGTAATCGTTCATTAAATTCCTCGTTTTTATTCCTAAAATAAACATGTGTTTGGGTTCAAACTTAAAAATTTAATGCAAAATTTTTCTGTTAACGAGGGCTCATTTCATTCAAGTTTTGCGAGAGTAGGGCACAAAACACGTAGCATATGAATAAATTTTCCGGTCCCGAGTCAAGAATTTGAAGTAAGAAGGTCGATCTGCTTCACATGTCCTGCGACGCCAGTGGCGGTCGCGTATGCGAGAAGTCTCAAGGCAACGTGCGCTTCTGCAATTACCAGCATTAACATACCACTTACCAATTATTAACCCATCGGTAATTAAAGAACAGAAGTTATTGACTTCCTTATATTCGCTCCGGATAATTAGAACCAATTAAATTTTACATTGATGGTCTGATCTACGATTAGGTAAGCCGATTCTGATGACTGAATCGAATTAAATTTCTTTGGCTGGCAGTTTTAACATGACCAGTATTCTCGGCCGGCATGTCGGGACTGCCTCGATGAAATATGACAAGACGGCTCACAAAACTGAGCAGACAACGAACGATGAGAGATGTGCTGGACGGACCGCCTGCTTCTGGAGCACGGTGCATCACCCTACACTTATTATTTCTTACGGTTCAAGTATCTCATACGAGTCAGAGTTTATGGCGGTATAAGTTCAACAATTTTATTTTGAATAACATTTGCAAAGGGTTAGTTTACTCTCTGTAGGTAGCACTGGTCGAGTTCGGGTTTCAGGATTCATGACGTCGTTTTGACTCGGGCTGAAAGTGAAAATCAATCAGGCGAATTAAACATAGTGACAACATTGGGCAGAGAGAGTATGGAAGAATAAATAAAGTGGTTTGATGAGCGTTATGAAACTGAATGAGGCCAAATTTCCCATAAAAATGGGTGTGTTCTTAATGAGCATTAGTCAAACGATTTACATAAAATAGATTGTAATACAAACTCTTCTTTCTTAAGGTGGATCTGCGGATGTAACACCAAGGCTCATCGTTAGATGCTTGCCTACGAGGTTCAAGAATAGAAGTTTTGAATGTATGTATATTTTTAAAATCATGGTCTTTATACAACACAATGTTGTAAATTGCTGGCACGAATGCGGTGAATTCAGCAGTCTGTCAAGAAAAACGATGTACAAGAAAATATCACCGGCCCTACAATTCACGAAGAAAGAGAATTGGTATTCTAGAGTGATCATGCACGCCATTATGAGATCTTAATATTTTGTTTCGAAATTCAAGGAAGTAGGACGTGGAATCCCTTATTTTAGTTCAGTCCATTTGTTAAAATGAGCGTAAACTCAGCCTCAGGACTAAGACGTGATAGATTTTGTTGATTCCCGATACGCTAACGAAGAAAATTATAAAAATGTGAGTCAAACAAACTATTTCACAAGTCTCATAACACTACTTTGTGAGAGGTTTAGACATGTAAGAAGTAGGCCGTTCTCATTACCGGCTACAAGCATGAACCAACACGAGTGAGATGCGTATCAAGTATTATTATCGTTAAGTTTCAACAATGGGTCGTCTTGTAAACGATTCCTTCTGGAAAGTAACAGGAGTTATCTACCAAAACTGTTTCCAGTTTGGTCATCAGACTACTATTCGTGTTGTGCTAACATTTGAACATCAGGTGAACTTTTGGGTAAGGAACTTAAGCTCGGAGGAACGCACGAGCAGGGCTGAATAATTAAAGTTTATTGCGGCGTCTAATTTTATGTGTTTTTTCTGCAAGAAGCGATGCATGAGAGCGTCATTCTTACTGTGGCGTCAGTAGTATTATTGATGCTCATGTGGCGCCTGAACACGTGCGGTAAATACAGGGAACTTAGAAGCAGTGATTGTATGAAGAGTGAGTTATAGGCTGTAAATAGAATAGAAAAACAACGCAATATAGAACGACTGTGTAGATACCGTGAATATAGTCGTAGAGGAGCAGCGATTTAGCGGCCATGCATGGGAACAGAGCAGTTATGAAGGGGTATTAAGGACAAGTGGAAATGCGGCATTTTGGGTCACAAATTTTAGTTAAATTTTTTCTTTTTTGGGGGGGATTGCAGTTTACCTCATTATACGAGGAGATTGAAATAAAACTGAGGAAAGCGAATTTACAAAGGTATTTCATTGAAAATTGTTCCTTTAAACTTCATCATGATTATTATGAAGTATTTTACTATTTTTTCGCTCCAGGGAGAGGGAATGAGTGCAACGTATCTCAATAAAAAGCAACAGCCTAACTTCTTCCGTCAGATTTTTTCTCGCCTCGTAAAAACAGGGATACCAATTTTATTTATATTTTACCTTCGTCTCGAGATTCATGAAAAAAGCGACGGACAGTATGAATATTTTTTTTGTCTTGCGTCCTATCTCTGATTGAACGATTCTGAAGAGCTACAAACGCCTTCAAAAAGACACAAGCCTTCACTTATTCATAAGTGGACCCAAGGCCTTATTTTTGTTCAAAAAACGGCTAAGCAACAAATTCATTCGAAATGTTTCAGCGTCTCTAGTAAATTATTTCTTTAAACTTCTCCATAAAATATTCTTATAAGTAAGCGAATGGTTCAATGAATAACTCATGTATGTAGTGGCACTTCAGAGCATGTCAGGATTAAGGTGCTGAACCGCACTAGGGCTCCTTCAAATAACATGCCATTTTTTAACTCAAAAATTTCTAATGACATTCTAATTCTGCAACAAAATTAATTCTCAAAATTATACCTGTGCAAAATGACATCGTTTGAATCTTGACTAAAAATACTTTGAAGTTTTGGCTGTAATTGCACTCCTACCTCAGGTTGTTTTGTTTTTTGTCTCCCAGTAATTCTTATTAAGTAATATCGCTGTCTTCTTGCGTACACTTTTCCGTTCCTTACTTGTAAGGTTGGATCAGTTAATGGCAATTAATTTTGAATCATTTTTTTCTTTACGTACATGGTAGAATCGGTTACTATAAATTAATTTCGCTCCATCCACGCAAAGATAAATCAGTTACTTTGAATTTATTTCGCTTCATTCGAATGAGGTTAAATCGGTTATTTTAAATTAAAAGCGAACCATACGTACAAAGTTGAATCGGATGCTCTCAAATTTATTTAGTTCCATATCCGCAAAGTTGAATGGGTTACTTTGAATTGATTTCGCTTAATTCATACAAGATTAAATCCGTTACTTCTAATTGATTTCGCTCCATGTACATATACAAGGTTGAAACCGTTCATTCAAACGCCGTTCAGTCGAATAAATTAAAACAAATTCAGGAGGTGACTATAAAAGCTCGTACTCTGCCACTCTACCGATGCCGTTCATTCATGCACTCGGGTCGAACATACGACGGCTCAAATATTGCCTCGCAGCCCAGTTCCTTCAAATGATCTTGTCCAGCTATCTCTGTAGGCGCATTCATGCGCTGACTTTTTGCCCGCATTCCCATGACTCATTTGGTTTCTCAAATTAAAGTTAGGAAAACCAAAGCGCTATAACTGTCCCTTAGTCCTGTAGTAGCTACAGCACATTGAGGCTAGACGCCCCAGCGTATGCTTGACACTGATTACCGCTCCTCTAATGCTGTCAAGTAGCACAACGACTAAATGGAAGGAGGCAACTAAGTTGACTTCCTCAGCGACAAAGATGGTGTTGAACAAAGAGACTCGATCATTAAGGAAGAGTTATCGTCCTAAGATGAGTAGGAATGCCGCACCGTACAAGTTCTGGCGCAAAATCTCTAACGACATAATTAGGCAGGACTTGTTTAAATAAATGTCCTCCGAAGCTCGTTGTGATGAAACTCTTGAAGACAATTTGATCTTCTTACATGCATGACTGCTTCCCTCAAGGAATGACGACTCAAGCGATTAGATCTCATTCGAGAATTTCAAGAACGCAGACTTTAATTTTGCATCGACAAGCAGCTTGTTCACCAGATTTACTTTCCGTGTATCCTACAGTGAGCGCAAGCTTTAAAGGAATACCCAAGCCTCGTTGGTTACGTTGGTCACATTGAATACGAGAGGACCCTGAGGTTTAAAACTAATCTGGGTTCGTAAATTTTCGTTCATATAAATTTATGTATAAGTTTCACAGGCTCAAAGAATAAGGATTCAGAACAAATTTGTCATTAAATTATGATCATGATGTTAAGAGAAGTAAAAAGCTCTTGTTTCGCACATTTTTTGGTCAGATGATTGCTTGAAGTATTTTTTATTAAAAATTCAACTCAATTTTGGCAAGAATTTAATAAAATGATCATTCAAATTGAAAAATAATGAAGGGATGTGTAGCCGTTACCCTTTTGCTGACGGTAGCCGAGATTGAAATTGTTTTGATAGTTCTACATAAGATATTTTATATTATAAAATAACTCTGTGTTGGCGTACTCATGCATATAAGTGAACACATAAGCACAAGAATATAGACCTGCTTACATACATATATGTGTGCTTCCACAGAACATGACGCAGTCACAACCAAAAGAGATTAGCTCCCAAAGCAAAGAGCAAGACATGTCAAGCGTGATTTTTTAAATAAATTTTAACTTCAGCTTTTTATTTTTAATAATTTTGACTAGTTTTTAACTTTTTAATTGACTTCAAAACTCAAGGCAACTCGAGCACTCCTGACGCTGGCAGCAAATAGATAGTATTATTAAAATAAAAAGCGTTATTTCGTGCAGATTCAGAAGGCGAATAGCAATAAAAATTACATGCTTCCAAATTTTTTTTTTAATTTCTCGTTCGTTTGAAATGTTACAAGACTATAATTTACTGTGCGAATGTACGTTTTTTCCCGTCACCTCTTAAAAGTCGTTTATTGGGTAGATGGATGTTCAGAGCCCTAAAGTATATCTAAATAATAATGAAATGCTCTGTAAATTTGCCAACGAGAGCTAATTAGGAGAATGCGGTAGTCAGACCTTGCATTAACAGTTTCAAAATCCCGTTTCTATATTCAATTCATACTTTTACCGGTAGAGTTTTACCTTCGCACGGTGGCTGGAGATGAAGTTCAAGCAGGAACAGTAGGCGATTGTTGCATGCCTCACTAACATTGGGTTACAAATTACTATGTACTGGTACCTACAAGATAAGAGACGCATCATGGATAAATTGCGTCTGACACGATAACGAAGTGTTCAGTTTAGGGGGATAAAAATTGTTATACATCTCCCGCGTCACCGCTGCACATTGTTAAAGCACCTCTGCGTTTTAGTGTTTGGTCGTCCTTGTAAATTCTGTCGTCCCCACGAGCATTTCCTTAACTTCTAACATCGGCATTTCTCTCTCTTACTACAGTTGTTATAACCACCATCACTAAACTGGCGCTGGCATCAGGTCGTCACCGATATGAGAATGAGGACGGAACTGACACTCGGCAGTGAACTTCAACGAACATATTAGGAATCAAATTTAATAAGAAGTACAATTTATTGGGGATATTTTTGAAGGAGGACCATAACTCGTGCGGGGCGTTAAAAGGTTTGTTACGCTCGTGAGCTGCAGTCGGCCACACACTGTCCTCAGCTCCACGCCCGATGTGCGATAGCTCCTCACGCGAACCTCAACCAATACGGATAAAAGTCAGTACCAGTTACTCTCCGTCATTCATAGCTGGAATCAAGCATCGTATTTGCTAAATAACTGAAACCAATTTTTTCGTAATGTTCTAAGGCTCGTATATAATTAAGGTGATGCATAAGTAAAATGTCAACTGTGAGGCAAAGTGTTCATTCCTCATTACGAACCGCTATAAGACTTATGTTAATTGTGTATTGCTAGGCTATAGCACATTTAAGGCATAGTGTATGGTATAATGCGTGAGGGCTTACTATAAAAAAAATAATCGAACGAAGAGAAGTAAATTTCACCTTTTATTCGCGCGTGCTAAATTTGAAGTAATTTTTTCATGTCATGACCCTACCTACACATGCCTCTCACCGGTGTGCTGTGAATCAGGTCTTTTGATGAATGTAAAGAGACGTTGACACAGACGTTGAACGCAAACGTTGGTCGAGTGCAATCTTATTCATCATATGGTTGCATACTATCTACAGAGCCGTATTTTATTTCAGTTTCAGAAAATATCCAAAGCGAGAAGTTTTCGTTAGGAACGTATTATCTATTTTTTCTACAATAAGTGGCAAATAATGTTTAACAAGTTTAGGCGACTACATATAAGATATTGCTGTTTCACACACATAAAGTTTGAGGAGCAAGCCCAAAAAGCCGTGCGCTACAAAATACGCGTGAGGTTTGATTGCGTCATTATGGTCGCAATCCTTGAAGTTGAAAATCGGAGGCCGTCCTGGTACTGTCTACTCAGGCTAGGGCTGCCAGCTTAGTGCTTTTCCCCAATATTCGTAAACTTTTTTAGCCATATATAATTTAACAATTTTGAGCATGTATGAGTGGGCTTAAACGCCGAATTTAAAAAGTTTAATGGTCTGCCCTTCTCTAATGGGAGTGTTATAGTTATACGTCCTCATTTCCCCTCAATATCCTATAGATGCAATTTCTGTGCAACGCGTCGCGCTGACACCCTATATAATGAGAATTAGCTTCGAAGGTTGTCTGTTTTTGTTTCGTTCAGTTATAAATCCACTGGTTCATCAGAATATTATTTTCTAAAAATTCATTACTGACTGGCATTTGATAGCTATTCGGCTACACTTTGGCTCTTCCTATTCTTTAGTTGTCTTTCAACTGAAGTTGGGTGTCCACCATACAGCAATGGCCTGTTTGTCCGTGGACTGGACGCTACCTTGACTACGTTACTCGCACCGACACCATAAAAAAGCTACGTGCTCCAAGCTAACAAATTTGTAATTACGTTTCATGTACCCTCAATCAGAGTTTTGGTTGGGACTGGTTTTCATATAATTTTATGACCCCTCTTCAATACTATCCTTGGTGATTCTAACAGGGCAGTGATTTCTTCATTAATTAACTTAAGTAATGTAAACGAAGCTATCACATAAGCTGACGAAATTTGCAGTTCTAGGTTCGTTTGATAAATTTTTCAAAGAAAACGTATTGATGAATGTGTATAACTTGCATAATTATTAACTGTCTGACACATACGTACATGTCACCTATGGCACTAACAACAGCTCTAGGTCAGTTGAATAAACCTCCCAAAGACAAAGTTTGTATAAATTAGAATTTTCGCATAATTAATTCTTGCTTAGAAATGTAAGTGAATACAGGGTGGATTTTGCTTCTCAAACCCTTTAGAATAACCAAAATTCCCTGTTTACGAACGTCAGTCCAGCAACATGAGAAATAAATCGCGGTCATTTCACCACAAGGAGTAGAACAGGTCTTTTAACAAACCCGCTGTGCTTGGAAGTATATTATCCGCTTAGGTTGTATGAATAGTAGATTTGCACAATGGCTTCCAATTCCTTGAGAATCAAATGACTGACCTAGTTGATAATTAAGTATTTATAAATGATTTTTCAAGGACTGTTTACTTGTACGACCTAATAAATAATAAGTTAAGGGCAAAAATCAAAGAGGTCCATGCACCTTGTTAAAACTGTATGTGGTCAATACTAAAACGAACTTTTCGTGCCTTGACCCATCACCAGCGATAAATCTGCAAATATAGACAGAGAACTTAATACTATGACTTTGTAATTGCACACATTATGTATAACTAGAGATTTTCAGACGACGATAATTACGAAGAGACTGCCAAACTCATAAACCGAACACAGGTAAACAAAAAAATGAATGATTTGCATAATGGGACGCAGTTGGAGAGTAAATAACAAAACGTTCTCTGAAGCTACAGCAGATCAACCAAAAGATGCGCACTCTGCATATCATCTAGATTGAGTTCGTTCTTATGTATCTAAAGAAATTCAAGAATTCTATGCTTCTTTACATTGCTAGTAGACCCGAAAATTGAGAAATCAGAATCGGAAATGCGAACATAACACTGTTCCTCTGTATGAGATCTTATGACAGAGTGTGGAGGGTTAAAAAGCCGAGACCCAGTTCCAGAACTTATTCCGACATGTTCCGCCTGTCTAACATGTAATGTACTGGTTGTAGAGCCTACATACGTAGATGTACACTGTGCTCAACTGTATTTATAGACAAGACCAGAACGGAGAAGCGAAGGAATTTAGTCCTTATACCGGAGAAGTGAGCCATAGGTGAATGTGTTGACTAACAGGACTTGAAAAGACACATGAAGGAGGAATTTGACGATATCAATGACAAAAATTCACACTTCATTTGCTTTGATTGCTTACCAAAATACAGAATCCGAACGAGCTTTTTTAGTTTATCAGCTGTTAGGGTGGGTAGAGTACATTCATATTTCTCGTTCAAAAATTTACCAATATTGGCATTGACTAACGTGAGGGGAAAGTTAAAAGATTTCACGAAGTAGCATAGAAAATCAAATTCGAAATGTGGTGATTTAAAAGAAGAATAAATGTTGTATGCTCGAAGCAACAGCGTTCTAATAGCATTAACTTCAATGTGAAAAGGACAAAAACTAAAAAAACTAAATCCTAAACCAGAAAAACATGTTTTACGGTAAACTGGTGTTTTCAACTTGCCATTTTGTTAAGTTGCAAGAGCGTACAGAAATGCATGTTTGCCATCACTTTCGCTGTTTATAGAAAATTTGATGCGAGGATGTCGAGTGTTCAAATGCTGTAAAAACCGAGAAGCATGCAAGCGACTTCGAAAAAGAATAAATGTATCATCAATCAATGTACTTCTGATAAAACACCGGCCGATACTCAGATAGACAGTCATCCAACCACTCTTTCTCGTGGGGGCGCATAAATATATTGGCAAATGTGGGACCCAGGAGTATAGAAGCCCATCACGGGACCTTCAAGTTGTTTGTACAATTTGCCTTGAAATATAAAGAAACAGTTTAATACACTAAGTTATAATAAAGTTTTGAATTAAGACCAAGTTAGCCCCAACACCGCTCTAGCTGAACCACGAAAGAGTTTGTCGAGACAAATCTCTACAGTATCTTTCATAGGTACGTTGGTAAACGAACTTTCGATATCAAATGCGGCAATGAAAAACGCTTAAAAATTTACAAATTTAGGCAGGTTTTCTATAAATGCATGATAATTTTCAACAGTTAGATTTGTAGTAGTAAACGGTTTTAAGAGAGGGACAAGGTTCTTTGCAGTATGGAAGCTAGGAGTATTTTAAGAGGAAAATATTGGTCGGGATTGAAACTTCGGGTGGAAATAAACTTTATGAACTTTAGGAAGCCAATATAGTACACCAGGTGCAGACCCCGAAACATAAAGGGTTATATGCATCTCTACAGAAATTATCGAGTGCTTCCTAAGTTTTCGTAAAAAAATGTTCATTTTATCTTCGACCTTCGGGAAAAAGGAATGAATAAGTTCGGAAACTAGTTGAGGATACTTTTCAGATAAGCCCCGCCACCAATGCAAAACATAAGTTCACCCTCTCGTAACTTTCGAAATAATGTACCTATCGAGTTCAAATTACCCTCAAACGAAAGAATATTTTAATCTTCTGTTTGAGAGTAATCTGAAGTCGATAGGTGCATTATTTCGAAAGTTACAAGTGGATGAACGTATATGTTGCATTAGTGGCGGGGCTTATCTGGAGAAAATCCCAAGTTGAAATTTAGTTTGATCAGAAATAATATTTAACATTTTCTCAATATAGACAGGCCTGCCAATAAGGATTACGCCTCCACCCTAATCTGGTTTACGCACCCCAAGATTTTTATTTTGGCCCAATTTCTTCAACTCTGAAATATCGTTGGGTGAGAGAATTGCTGAGAAGGCCTCAGATGATTTGAAGTTATAAAAGTATTCGTGTGCAATTAGCTTACGACACCTACAAAAATCCACAATGTTGAAATCCGCTATTTACAGGTGTTTTTTTTATGTCATGAGCTAATTTTTACATGCAAGAAAATACCCCAACAAATTCAACCATGAACAGGTTGGCAAAACTCTAAGCCAAATGCAAATATAGTTTTTTAAACGAGCATGTATAATTGGCTTGTGCTAAAATTGAAAATTAGTATCACGATTACACGGTTAGAGAGGATTAAAATTTCCGTGATTGTTGAGTTTTCTTTCATGGATTGCCGTAGCTGATTGCATGAACTCGGAAATTGTGAGACGTAGAAAAAAATGTATCAGCATCCAGCCCTTTTAAGAATAAATTGCCTAAAATTAGTCAAGATTTGGGAGGGAATTTTTAGATTTTAAAACGTCTCGTCAAATATTCTATTTCTCAAAACGAGGAGAGCACAATTTCCCTGATTTTGCAGTTGTTGATTAATAAGAAAAGTGTTTCAGCCTAAATGAATGGAAAAAATTCATTAGCAATAGTAGAGTTATGTGGAAGATTTTACCAAGTTTATTATTCAGTTTAACCATGAAAACATTCATTGTAATAATGTTTACTTTCTAACTCACGTGGGTTATTAAAAATTTTCGATTATTTTTGATGTTTTCATTTTATTCATTTAAAGCACTACACTAATTTTCTGATAATAGTTTACCGACATTTAATTTGAATAAATCGATTTGAGTCGTCGTATGAAAACGAGTATAGGTAAGTACATAACGCTCTATTTTAATATTTTACTGGATGATCCAGCAGAGTGACAAGAATAGATCCTGCATGTAAAATGTACTTGGAAAACAAAAACTTTCAGTTGACGACTGGCTAAAATCCCATTTCGTGGGAGGAAGCAGTAAAAAATGCAGATATTTTTTAAATCTGGGAAATTTTCCACAGGCTGAACAAAGTGCCCGTTTTTTTAATTTGACGCTGTAAAACAGTAAAAAATTTTCTTCATACGGGAATGTCAAATGTTTTTTTAACCATTAATGTTCAAAATGCATATGAACACATTTAATCGGAAAACCAACGCATGAACCTTCTCGATGGAGTACATGAATAAATTAGTGAAAAAAACTTGTTTTTTGTCATTAAATATCGTTAAGTGCGTAACGTTTTCGCTTAATGTAACTTCGAAGCTGAATGATGATCTAATCGCTAGATTTCCGTTCTCAGTATATCAATCGGGACAAAATTTCAGAGCAAAATAATAGCGAAGTGCAGCTCTGAAATTACATTTTTTTGAGTTGTTGGAGTTGCCTGCCCAGCCTCACGAGTCATGATCGATCGAGATCGAGAATTTATCGCAAGGCGATATTTAATTGAATAATTGGAGTCGTGAGAGAGGCTGTCGTGAGCTGACAAATGAGAAAACGATTGATAATTTTACTCTGGTGCTGTAAGTAGTTGAATTATTCTCGGCGTAATGGAAAATCAACAACGTGTAGATGAACGCATCATGATTCAAATTAATATTTGTATTGTAAGTGTATTTGTTAGTCAACGTGCAAAATTTCCCGTACTGGCTCAGTCGAAAGTTCATAAGTGACAAATTTGGAAACAATCGCTATAACTTTATTTCAACTTATCGTTTGAAGGACAGGAATGAGCGATTAATGAAATCAGATAAAACTGAAATCGTTTGAATTTAGTTTGAGGTCGAAAACTTTACTGCACACATTTGATCAGAATTCTTGCATTTCAATCATCGATCATTAGCTGTGCTTTCTATCCCAATATTGGTTTGTCTTCTGGGCTATGTGCTCAAGTTGACGCGCAGCAGCATCTTTGAAATCTGAGTAGAAAATGATAGGCCTAGGCTCAGAGCGTTTCAAGCAGAGAGTGAAAAAGAATAAAATAAACGTCTCATTCCTGTCAAAGAGACAGCGCGTTTTTATTTGGAAGTGGACAATTATAAGAACAAACGAAGAAGTAAAGCTTGATCCCACGAAAAACGTAACACCAGTTTCGCCGCGCCCTCACAGATCTCTGAATTAGAGAAGACGAGGAGAAACGAACGTTTGAAAGGCTTACGTAGAACACCGATAAGCGCGTGTGAAGCTCCGTGCAGTGCAATTCTATGAGTAAAGAGCAGTGGTATTTGTTCAGTATTTTCTCTGAAAATTTCATCACAAACATTGCGTACCGTATTCGACACATCATATTTCTACGCGGAGTCTCAAATAGATGAAATGCCGCTCGCGACTTAGCCCATGGATGAAAGTTACATGTTTTAACATTCTTGTGTTGGGATTCATGAAAAATGATTTCATCAAATTCGTAGGTTAAGGTCATCACTCTGTTCGCTACATTATTGCAATTAGATCGTTCATAACGTTGCAGCTATGGCTGTGCTCATGCATTAGCAATGCCATATAAAAAATACTTTATTTTTTAGATGTTGCACGTTAGGTTTCTCCGTCTCCTCAACCAGTGTTATAAAACTCTGTCAACCAGCTGCTCAAACTGAAAATCATTGGAAATTATACACAAGGCAAAACGTATTTTACTTGTCATTCGGAAGTTTATTCTATTATAACTTTTTGCGAATTCTTGTTTACCTCATGGAATTATCTATTTTTTGTGAGCATATGGAAAATTTGCATAGGGAGAATTATGGATGAGAACGTTGTGAATGCACCCACCACACATTTTCAGTTGTTTACATAATCGAATAAAAGACTGAATCGATCTGAACGGGTCAGTCATTTTCTTTAGTCGCAAATTTATGACGAACTTAAAAACGAGGGAAATTCCGATCTAATATAACATTAATTTAATTATGATGACTAATTATGATAGGATTAATTTCCTCGCAATTTTCTTCGTTGATGTGTTCCTCAGAAAAAGATGCGATATATAAACGCAATCGTGCATACATATTAAATTTATTTTTATTTTTATTTTTATGTCAGTCAGTAGCATTGCACATGCGCGATTTAATGTAACTCCAAAGAAGCGTTTAACTAGGCCCCTGCTCTACAGCCCAAGTAGGGATGCAGTGTAGGGAATACTGTAAAGCTTAAATGTGAATCGGGAAATGAGAGAAAGAGGCGATATCAGAAAGTATTGCCAATTTACAACTAACTTAATCAGATCTCAAAAACCTGCCGACTGAACAAAAAGCGTGAACCAACCAATAGTCAGAAATATTTTTGCTCGTGAGTAAATTAATTCAAGAACTGACATCGTCCAGGTACATAAATACTGTTCTTTTTTAGAGCACCGGTAGACGATTTCAAGCTATATAAGCCACGTTGATTTATTAATTTAATCATTACTAAATCAAATACGACTGAAGGAGACTGGCTTGGGTTAGTTTTATATTACTTGCAAAAATTTTCTCTAAACTAGGTCGAGTTGTTGGTTCTTCTCAAGCCCATAGTTGCACGATTTTGTAATCACCGAGGGCAACACTCTCTTTTTCACGTTTTACCTACACTCTGCGTTGGAGTGCTATGGAGAACGAGGCGTCGCATCATTTGTTCGAAGTTGTCACAAGACGCACAAAGAAAGGTTACGGTTGTCTCATGAAATCAAATGCAATGAATGTGCCGTCGGTTCAACATGAGTTATCCGTATGAGTTCAGTGCAGTTATACGAGTGTTCACTTCCCTTTGCAGATGCTGCCCTCGGAGAATAACTGAACCCATCATGCGATGAGCAGCCGT
Source organism: Morinoia aosen (assembly GCA_030386875.1). Taxonomy (NCBI): domain Eukaryota; kingdom Metazoa; phylum Arthropoda; class Malacostraca; order Amphipoda; family Talitridae; genus Morinoia; species Morinoia aosen. The sequence goes on along the minus strand of CM059573.1, from coordinate 22,484,771 downwards.
TTACAAAACACCAATTTTCAAGTGTTGTATGGTACAAAATATTTTAAAATACAAAAATTAAAACAAGCAATGATGTCAAATTATATCTTCTATCCACTAAGGGTACACTACGTCTTAACGATCAAAACTTTTATTTTTAGATAAGCACGTAATCACTTGCTAAACGTTGTGGAGAACATCTACAATCAGCCTGATAAGTTATGGGTTAGGACATGGGTGTTTCAAAGGTAAATGACAACACTTATCCGGAAAAAGATAGGAACTGCTGGTAAGCTGATGGTGTAATATGATGTTTAAATGAATCAACATGCATAAGTATGAATGTAACTTTTTCATTTGATAGTTTTTGTAAATTGAAACTAAATGCAACTAAATTAAGAAGATATTGGAATAAGTGACATACCAAAGAAACTTGGCAGCAGTCCTATTTCCAACATCACAACGATCCGTAACTCAATGCCGAGGAAACTCTGAAATCGCCAATAGGTGAAAGAAATGATGTTCTGAATGTACAAAAACGCACTTCTTATGTCAACCTGAGGGAGAATTTGTTGAAATCATTCATGATCAAATTAATTTTATAAAGCTCAAATAACTAATAAGTTGGCCACAAAAAATAGGATACACCTTCCAGACAATATTTTTGGAGCATTTAGCGAGAAATAGAGAAAAAACTAGGACAAAAGATATCAGAAACCCTGCTCACGAATATCAGTTAAAAAATGCGTTATTTTTTTTATATCTGTAACAATTTATTACGATAAAATCCATGATACAATACATTTTCAATTATCTTCACACGCAAGTAGGTATGAGGTAAATTTGAATGTGGTTGTTAAGTTTTGAATGAAATGGAATGCGAAAATTTCTAACCTTGTATTTTGCAATCGATAGCGTAGACCTAATGTCATGAATTTGAAGAAGAAAAGTTGTTTGAAATCAAATTTCCAGTGTTATTGTTGTATGTCTCTTAAGAAAATTATGAACTACTCCAAGCAGAAAAGAGTAGAATGTTTTATAGTTAGTGAAAAAACTCAATTGTACCTTTATCATTGTTTGAATTTGCATTTTTATCGTACATCATAAATAGCTCTCCTCATATTACAGCTCTCCTCATATTACAGCTCTCCTCATAGCTGTCGCTCTAATACATACTTCACAAGTAAAAGAAAAACGTGAAATTCTTCTAAGGAGATGAGAAAGCATGACAGTCATATTACTAAATCATTTTTTCTAATATAAGCCCCATTATCCCAAACAGGTTTTCAGATCATAGTCAAGAATGAAATTCATATAAAATCAAATAAGCATCTCCGGCAACAGGTGAAGTATTTCAGAACTACAAAACGGTGAGTTCAAACACTTAATAAATGCACTAACCACTCGTTTTCTGAAATTATAATGTTACCCGATAAACCGTTTAAATGTGGAGTGGAGCAGAGTGAGAGCAGATTGAATTCGATTTGGTGAGCACAGAACTTGGTCATTGTGTCAGATCAGCAACCTGCTGGCTACGCCTCAAGTGAAACCATTCTGGTCACGGCATCCAACTCTACATAGCTCGTTGTACATCAGAATATGACTAAATAAAAAACTGGAGCATTAATTTTCGTTCGTGTCAGTTGTCAGTGTTAAGGTTCAGATTCTAGACTCAGAGGCATTACAAACTAACGACTTTCAAGCCCTTACTCAAACGGCAACACAAAAAAAACGTAACCGTTACCTAGAACTTTTGGAGACTGCACTAGTCTAGTCCTTGCAATCATAGATTATGGCTGATATTCGAAGAACGCAAAAATTGGGTTTCAAGCTAATCTCAGTTACTTTGTGTTCAAAGTGATTAACTCTAAATTACCAACTTGCTCAATATTCGTGGGCATACAAGATCAGCTTTCAATATTTTTTTGGGATATCTCTGCAAACGTGAAATTTTTTCAACTACAAGAATGAGTAGGAATCATTTTTGCAAGGATATTCCATTTCAAAATTTGTAAACTACATATGAGATGAAATTCGCAAGGGCTTTGTTAAATAATAAATAAGTCAACAAAATCGTAGTTATAAATATCTAATTTTGATTAAATTAGAGAAAGTGTTGACAATCCTTTTTCATTTGCTCTGAGATACTTCAGCAGCGCAGTGATGGATGTTACATTGCCACCTTATAAGAACACTAGACCGACCGTTCATTTAGCATACGATAGTAAATTACCAGCCAGGGCAGCTCCAAAAAAGCAGAGCGAGGCTACGAGGGCTTGGCATCGACGAGTTACTTATAAAGCACCGCGTATCAGTAAATAATTAAGAACAATTTCAACCACGTCCCAGCCATCCTCGTAGGCTCATACATCTCAATCTTTGCTGTCACAAATGTATGAAGCTTGATAATTTATATGGATGCAGCCGAATATAGAGGAGGCGGCAATTTATATGCCATGTTAAAGTGAAGGGACTTTCGAGGAGCGCGAGGAAAAGAAATACAGAAAGATTTGTTCGACGAAGCCTACAGCGGAGTATAATTCTTCCATTAAGCTAAAGCTAATAGACCGCGCTTGATGGAAGCCTCGATGATTATTTAGAGGGATCGCAGGTAGTATCCAATCTTTAGGACATGGAGGTTCTCCTAAAACCAATTTACTGCCTTCAGACCATTCATTCTGACCCCGATTCTGCCACACCGCCTTTAATTCCCCATGCTTTTTCCCTCGGTTCATTTCCATGCACATCAACTTATCTCCATCAACTTCACGGCCACAAAAAGTCGTCTAATTTTCTGAAAATTAAATTACCCGAGGAACATTAGAGCATCTAACATGAGCAGTGTTGCACGTTTAAATTTGCACGCTACAATCCAGAGCTGGCCGAGGTGGGAGCCGCTGCTGAGCGATGCTCCGACTCGTCTCATAATTAGAGTTATATCCGCTCAAAGAACTCCTGCCGAGACGCGCAGTAGGGGGCGAGACCCAGAGACTTGCGCTTCACCCAGCCTGATGTACGGCGATCCAAGTCTCGGGTATTCCATTGACTTCCAAAAGTTCCTTTAGGTTTCGTTCATGAATATTTGGAAGCTGATTGTCAGTCTCAATAAACTCTTAAACCTGAACGTGAAATGAAGCACTTACATCAGGAGGATGATATGCCTCGAAGCTGCTGCCCGGTACAGGGTATCATGCGGAGATCGTCAGGCTTCTTTACGAAGAACTCAATCATTGTGCTCCGTCATTTTTCGCTCATTTTCGTTCATGTTATCAAGTTGGTAATGAAAGGATCATTTCACGGTCCGACTCGATTCGTTATCTGGTGCGCCGTTGCCTTGATACCGCACCACGAAATTAGAAATAGAATGGGAAATTCAAATTAGAACCGCTATGAGAGGTAATTAGAGACGTTCAGCATTGATATTGATGGCATATCACTTTCCGGATCATTTCAGATTTTGACGGAAAAATATTTCTCCGTCGAATGCGTCGGTTTTTCGTTAAAGATGGTTTTAAAAAAAGTTTTAGAAGGTATGATTAAACCGTCAGTGATCTTTGAAATTGCATTTTGAATGAATGACTGATGAGATGAAAAACAGGGAACTTCTATGTATGTTGTATACGTTTCCCTAAAATTCAAAGTTTACGTTAGATTGATAAAATAGAGAATTTGTGCAATGCAGTACGTATAATTAATGAAACTATATACAATTATACATACACATTAAAATTGTCCCAGAAAATGTTCAGCAGCTTCCTATTCTTAATTTAGGCAACATTTTTCACAAGCTTATGGCTTCTTCATTTCTCCCGCTCTGATTTATTTTTGCTTATATTTTAATCACAAACACAAAAGTTTTCCTTGTGCTGTTCCTCGCATTATTTTCGTTCTTGCATTCAACATTGGGTTACAATTGCTATATACCGCTCACATTCGTCGTCTTACGAAAAGTCAAATTTAATTTCTGCTCCTTATAATTTTTAGTTTTGTCATTGGATATTTTTACCCCGAATGACACCAACGTGTTCTGCCTCGAGTTGAAGGCTTCTCCGACATACTTTCGCTTATGCATATATTCCCATTTATGTTTAGCTTTCGAGTGAATTCCAGGGAAAATGTTAATCCAGTAACCATCACATGCTTTCTCGGGCTCGTACATTCGCATGTATTGCGCACTTACACGGCTGCGTTTTTATTCCAACTGAAAATCACACAGTTCAAGCATTATTTTTACCATGATCCATTTCCTTCCAGTTCCCAAATTACAATTTCCCTAAGTTGGCTGTCTAATTTTATTGAGGTGTATGCTGTTCGATGCAGTGAGCTGTTACAGGGCTGTGATAATGACCCAAAATAAGATTCTAAAACTCGTTTGTTCAAAGCTTCAACTCCAAAAAAAATTTACTGAGCAACACCCACTTTTCGAATGAGTAATGAAACGTAGAAACAGCTGTGCTCGATCTTTGTGCTTAGTGATCAATTGTATTTATTGGCGAGCGCTTATGCTCGATCGTAGCTTCTCAGTGCAAATATTGAATTGGTTTTTTGTACTCAAACAGCGGCGTATACATTTTCTGTTCGTAGCCAGAACCACGTCAGTTTCCTGAACGACTCGTCACTGGTATGAAACACAATTTAGTCTATTCCTTCTAAATTACGACACCGTCAGTTTAAGTACGTAAATAAGCGCTTAGAATTCCCCCAAACAATGCAGAAGTAAACTCAGATTTGCTATTTGTGTATTTCACTTGTTTACATTCAAAGCCACACTTTTTTATTTCTACCAAACATTTCTAATCGTTCCCAGTCCTTAGGTTATACTAAGGCATCATTTAATATCCCAAGCCTCACGTACACTAGGAAAAATGTTGTAACCGACATATTTTCGTGAGTGAAGTTGCCACAAAACCGCCACACTGAAGAATACCATGGGCAGATACGACACACATAAATGAGCCTACTATGATGCACTTTGCGTAAGTCGTCAATATTTCACATAAATGATTAACTTTCTCAGACTAGCCTATGATCATACTAATGTACAAACAATAGCTGAGAATTTCAAGAAAAAATCGGTGAGATGTATTTTATTCAAAAAATTCAAACACAGTTCAGTTTTCGATAGAAATTTATTGGCCGTTTAAACGTGAAAGTTAAACGTTTGGCTTAACTTTATTAACCCTGTAATGTAGTAAATACAATTTACCATAGAGGGCGTTACAAGTCATACGCAGTTGTAATCGGCAGGCGTTCGATCAACATCTCTCTCTCTGTTTCGACGTAGCTCCCATGATAATAGGCCGTAGCACTGTCCTCTTGTGGCACTACGTCAAACGTGTGCCTGGTCATGTCCCTGGACCTAGTCAGTGTGCGGAGGAAACTACGTGGAGTGTGCGGTTAACTGTAATATTGTACTACAGTATTCTGATGGCAACTAAGGTGTTCCTGCTTAGTGGCCGGATTGTAACCTGCGTTTGTACAAAGAAAATTAAAGGTTCCTGTTCTTTCTGTGTAAATAAAGACGTTCTTGTTTGTGAAGAGTTTGAAGTACCACCTGGATCCAGAACCCAAGACAATTCATTACAAACCCCATGAACATGTGGTTAAAGAAGGGACACCAATGTGTAACAGGTTTATTGTGAATAACCGCTTGACACACACAGGTGTGTTAAATTTTCGTGAGCGATACAGCATTCACTTCATTGTTCTCAGGCAAAAATGAAGTGTCCTCCCACACTCTCTCATGCGTCAATCTCCAGTTAGCACTACTACTTTTACCCTGCTAACAAATGACGGATTTCCGTGCTGCATAGTCGAATATTTACTCTTCTTGTCTCCGAACTGATGTTTTTATTTTTTCTGGCGCTCAACACCTGAATATTTCACCCATGTATTCCTTTACTTTACATGTTTCAATTCTCCATGTGACCAGGCTCTACGGTTTCACGAACAAAAACATCACATCTTGCCCCCCACACCCAAACACCACATCCTGCCCCCACAACCCCAAACATCACATCCTGCCTCCACACCCCCAAACATCACATCGTTTTCCCACACCCCCATACATCATATCTTGCCCCCCACACCCCCCAGACATCACATCCTGCCCCCACACCCTCAAACATCACATCGTGCCCCCACACCCCCAAACATCACATCTTGCCCCCCACACCCCCGAACATCACATCTTGCCCCCCCACACCCCCAAATATCACATCCTGTCCCCACACCCCCAAACATCACATCCTGCCCCACACCCCCAAACATCACATCCTGCCCCCACACCCCCAAACATCACATCCTGCCCCCACACCCCCATACATCACATCTTTCCCCCACACCCAGACATCACATCCTGCCGCACACCCAAACATCACATCCTGCCCCCACACCCAAACATCACATCCTGCCCCCACACCCCCAAACATCACATCCTGCTCCCACACCCCCAAACATCACATCCTGCCCCAACACCCCCATACATCACATCTTGCCCCCCCAATCCCCAAACATTACATCATGGTGGTTTACACCCCCAAACATCACATCCTGCCCCACACCCAAACATCACATCCTGTCCCCACACCCAAACATCACATCCTGCCCCCACACCCAAACATCACATCCTGCCCACATACCCAAACATCACATCCTGCCCCCACACCCAGACATCACATCCTGCCCCACACCCAAACATCACATCCTGCCCACATACCCAAACATCACATCCTGCCCCCACACCCAAACATCTCATCCTGCCCCCACACCCAAGCATCACATCCTGCCCCCACACCCAAACATCACATCCTGCCCCCACACCCAAACATCACATCCTGCCCCCCACACCCAAACATCACATCTTGCCCACATACCCAAACATCACATCCTGCCCCCACACACCAAACATCACATCCTGCCCCCACACCCAAACATCACATCCTGCCCACATACCCAAACATCACATCCTGCCACCACACACCAAACATCACATCCTGCCCCACACCCAAACATCACATCCTGCCCACATACCCAAACATCACATCCTGCCCCCACACACCAAACATCTCATCCTGCCCCCACACCCAAGCATCACATCCTGCCCCCACACCCAAACATCACATCCTGCCCCCACACCCAAACATCACATCCTGCCCCCACACCCAAACATCACATCTTGCCCACATACCCAAACATCACATCCTGCCCCCACACCCAAACATCACATCTTGCCCACATACCCAAACATCACATCCTGCCCCCACACACCAAACATCACATCCTGCCCCCACACCCAAACATCACATCCTGCCCCCACACCCAAACATCACATCTTGCCCACATACCCAAACACCACATCCTGCCCCCACACACCAAACATCACATCCTGCCCCCACACCCAAACATCACATCCTGCCCCACACACCAAACATCACATCCTGCCCACATACCCAAACATCACATCCTGCCCCCACACACCAAACATCACATCCTGCCCCACACCCAAACATCACATCCTGCCCACATACCCAAACATCACATCCTGCCCCACACACCAAACATCACATCCTGCCCACATACCCAAACATCACATCCTGCCCCCACACACCAAACATCACATCCTGCCCCCACACACCAAACATCACATCCTGCCCCCACACCCAAACATCACATCCTGCCCCCACACACCAAACATCACATCCTGCCCACATACCCAAACATCACATCCTGCCCCCACACACCAAACATCACATCCTGCCCCACACCCAAACATCACATCCTGCCCACATACCCAAACATCACATCCTGCCCCCACACACCAAACATCACATCCTGCCCCCACACACCAAACATCACATCCTGCCCCCACACACCAAACATCACATCCTGCCCCCACACACCAAACATCAAATCCTGCCCCCACACACCAAACATCACATCCTGCCCCCACACACCAAACATCACATCCTGCCCACATACCCAAACATCACATCCTGCCCCCACACACCAAACATCACATCCTGCCCCACACCCAAACATCACATCCTGCCCACATACCCAAACATCACATCCTGCCCCCACACACCAAACATCACATCCTGCCCCCACACACCAAACATCACATCCTGCCCCCACACACCAAACATCACATCCTGCCCACATACCCAAACATCACATCCTGCCCCCACACACCAAACATCACATCCTGCCCACATACCCAAACATCACATCCTGCCCCCACACACCAAACATCACATCCTGCCCCCACACACCAAACATCACATCCTGCCCCCACACACCAAACATCACATCCTGCCCACATACCCAAACATCACATCCTGCCCCCACACACCAAACATCACATCCTGCCCCCACACACCAAACATCACATCCTGCCCACATACCCAAACATCACATCCTGCCCCCACACCCAAACATCACATCCTGCCCCCACACACCAAACATCACATCCTGCCCCACACCCAAACATCACATCCTGCCCACATACCCAAACATCACATCCTGCCCCCACACACCAAACATCACATCCTGCCCCCACACACCAAACATCACATCCCCGAACATCACATCCCCCAAACATCACAGCTCGGCTTTGGGTCGAGGGGCGTAGCGAGACTAGGTATTGTTTAGCGAGGAGCTTTGCTTTAGATTGGATTAAGATACGTAATGACTTCATGGTGCCCATTGGAATAGCAATTAAAGAGATAAAAGATATATCATCCGTCATTCCCAGGTAATTTGAATGCTTCAGTCTTGTAATGGAGAGAATTAGTTAACAAATGAACAGCTTTTAAGGTCGACTCATTATTTACTCTGGAGAACATTGGATTCTCTGTAGCTTCGGATCTTTTTTGATCGCAGCTCTCCCTATTTTTTACTTCTTACGTTAACGAACCCTGCTGCTTGCATTAGTCATGGCCATATATGTATATAACAGAACTAATCAATTTATTCTTGTTGTTTTGCAGCAAGGGCTGCTTTTACTTTTAAAATAAATCGGTGTTGAATAAGTTCAACCTCCTATTTTGTGGTTATAAAGGGTGCTTATTTTAGAGTGATAGAATTTTAAGGTAATAAAAATACTGAAAATAAGATTTAATACCAATGTATTTGATACCATTACAAAGATTATATTGTGGCATTTAATATTTAAATATGATTTCCGGCATATGTCCTCCTCGGCTCGCGTGAATGTACCGCAATCTTGAAATCCAATTTTCACAGACTCTCCTTAGTAAATCAGGCTGGATTTCTGCAATAACTCGTTAAATATTGTTCTCAAGCTGTTGAATTGTCTCTGGTTTGTCAGCATAAGCCTTGGATTTAGCATATCCCCAAAGAAAATAATCTAAGGCAGTCAAATCGCACGAACGGGGCGGCCAATTCACAGGTCCATTTCAGGAGATGGTTGTCACCAAATGTCTCCCGCAGTAATTCGATGGTTTGTCCCGCTGTGTGGCAAGTGGCTCCGTCTTGCTGAAACTATTTATCTGCAATATCAATACCTTGCAGTTGAGGCACCAAAAAGTTGTTTATCATTGAACGGTAGCGCTTGTGCAGCTTTATTACTGCATTATACAGCTGCACAATTTGTTGACGCTGTTTAGGCGTAAGTGTTGCCATGTTGACGTCTCACGATTAACTAACACAATGGCATAGCATATTGAACGTGATGGAGTTACCGGTTGCCAATTATTCAATAAGAGTTAAGCTCAGTAAGCACGGTAAGCTAAAATAATATCCCTTTATTAATTGTGAATCACAAGGATTTAAATACCTTTTTGCATAAATTTTCCCAGAAACTTTCTATAACAGCCGAGTTCCCCCGAATCCGTAGCCTTACCGCCAGTAACGAAAATACTTTTAATTTTTTGACATCTCAGATTTGATAGAAAAACGAAGCCATTTGGTGAGGTAAAATGAAGGTCAAGTTTGCAACCTGTCTTGATTTTCAGGAAAAGAATTTTATCTTAATTTATTCTCACTGTAAACAACGATCAACATAGAACTTCCTACCTTTATATTTTGGTAGCGTAAAAAGAAGAGAATTTTCACATAACGATCCGAGAGCGATCCAAATCTTGTGGTTTTGTCCCCAGTGGTGGACCCTTTCTAAGATTTTGGAGGATGCATGAGTCAGATGGTGTGTGTGTGACCTAATGATTGGAGGGGGGACTGTTTAGAAATTGCAACTGCCAGGAATATATTTTGAAGTAGCAGTTGTGTAACAGCTGGGGATGAATGAAACGTATCATATTTGAATCATTGGCAGTCATTCAAAATGGCTAATCATGTGTTAGGTCAAATCTATGTGTACAGTACAGTACTTTATGCTTCATACTGCAATTTTTGATTCATACCTAAAGATAACTAGACCAATTCGTCACTGAATAAAATTCCTGAGATCATTTGGAAACTACCTCGTCTCAATATCTGCGTTATGTGAACTATAATCTTAAGCAATCTCGAAGTAGCTTTAAATTATAGATACATTATCACCATTGTTCCATTATAAACATTACTTAATGTGGAGCCTCTCCATAATTAGAGTTTCTTCGAGCTTGTCGAGGATCTCTCAGCGCCTGCATCACAGCCGAGCAACTTGACAAACTCCATCAGGCATGCCATCACTCTCTCCAACTCCTCCGCCACAAAAACCACAAACCAAATTGTCTTCAATAAATGGCTCCTATTAGAGTTTTTACCTCTCGGTCCATTGGGTCGCGATGGCCCACTCTGGGCAGTCCAAAGGTTCCATTATCTCATTATAAAGCCTCAGTTAAAGGCAACTGGCCACTTATTTAGCAATAGCCCCAGCCTCTTCTTGAGCTCATATTCGGCGTTTGCCCTCGAGAGAGAATGTACGACGCTTCACTCAATCAACATCTATGGTTTTTAGGTCGGAGCTTCAAGTTCAACGCTCAATACCAACATGCACGCACATCAGCACGTTATACTTGGCAAGCTCGAAAATCCTCTACAACTTCTTATTAGCTGCCATGTGCTGTTTTTCGGTGTTCAAAATTCCTTCTGTGCATCTCGTATCTTGTGTGTGGATAGTCTCATCGTCCTGTAAATTTATTTCAAATTCTCGAGGCCCTTTTCAGATGTCCAATACCATAATTATTTATTATACTTTAATTAAGTACAAAAGCGTACCACTGTGGTCCGTAAATTTCGAGTATTGCAATACCAGGGGCCGAAAATAATGCTACTAATATTCTAAAGTGTAAAGTTAAGGTTTATTCGTGGGTGCTGCAGGAACCAAACCTATTTTCATTTTTACTTTTCCAACGGCCATTATTTGAGATTGGCAACATCATTGAATGTTACCCAATTTCCTCTCCATACTATATTGGGTATAAGGGTATTCTGTGTCTCTTTATATGTTGAATGTTGAACACGCTACATAATCGATCAAAATAACGGAATTGTTTAACCTTATAAACGGATGCAGTGAGCAGGATTTAAATTATTGTTAAAATTTAATAAATTTTTCATAAGTTCCCTGATTTTGCCATTCCGTTCTCCTTCGTTGATGCTCTGATTTTGCATTCTAATTATTTATTTTTTTTCATTTTCTGCACATCACCGTCCTGAACCAAATGAACGATATCTTCAATTTAATATAAACTTCATATTCACATACATCATGCATGCAAATTATACCCGAGGTTGATTTCTCATACAGATATTACGTGGTCCTTTTTCAAAGCTTGATCAAATTACGAGGCAGCATGATGAAATGTTTGAAATACGAGGGAGGCGGACGATGATACTGACAATTATACAGGCATTTGAGAAAATTTCACAGCTACAAAATGCATTATAGCCCAGGTATTTGAGGTTTACAAAGTGAAAAATATTTATCAAGAAGAACTAACAAGGGAAGACAACTAATATATCTATGTGTATTATTCTCTACTAAGATAGGAAGTTGCTATTGTATTTTGCATTGTTCGCTTAGGAATGAATGAGAGTAGCTGACACAAAAAGCTTTCGATCAAACGGCAACAAAATTATATCTGTGTGTAACAGTAAATAACATTTCCGCACAACTAATTCCTTTTAATAGTTCACGACACGTGATGGGTATGCATATCTGCTTCTTGTCTATTAATAATGAATAAGTCAAATAGTGAACAAGTCCAATAGTTTTCAGGTCCAATAGTGAACAGGTCCAATAGTGGACAGGTCCAATAGTGGACAAGTCCAATAGTGAACAGGTCCAATAGTGAACAGGTCCAATAGTGAACAGGTCCAATAATGAACAGGTCCAATAGTAGACAAGTTCAATAGCGAACTTGCTGTGTGACATGATATTAAGCATGCCAAAAGGCAATTCTCACAGTATGGTTGCTTCTCTGTGTTGAAAAAAAAACCTGCAATCCTGCATAGTAGCTCGCATATGGATCATTTGTCCGTTGAAGTTAACGTTACTGCCATTTTCGTTCATTAAAGTAGAAAAAATTAATTATGCGTGATTCTCAAAAACACTGTTTCACTGCTTGCATGATTCTCACTGCATTCAGAGCTGGTCTGTTAGTACCACAGAGGTAGCTAGTATTTCTTCGTTATTTTAGAGTGGAGTTGCTCCAGACAGGTTTACTGTTTTTGTGTGATTAAAATTTGTCTCTCATTTTACCATCAAAACTTGACTATGCTGGTAAACACAATTCATGTTTTTTTTCTTGAAGCTTAGCAATTTAACCGTATTATTCTACTGGTCAAAATGTGAAATATAGCGTTCAATCAGCACCACTAACAACTAACGTTTACTCAGCGCTCTCTATTGCAGAGCTCATAGGCCAGAAAAAACCGTAAATGTGTTTAGCAGGTTTCCGGTAAAACATATCGCCGATCTTCAACGTAATTTGGTGTAACGTATACTGCAGCAGAGTTTTTAGAAACAATCTCTAAAAATGTCATCAACTTAATCAAAGAAAATTTAAATTTTGATGAACACGGGTTTGAATCTTTCTAAGGCAAACTAATTCCCTATTATTAAACAGTGCATTTACGACATGCTTTGGGTGCAAGCATAATGAATCTGTTGATGATTTCATTGGCTCTGATCTTTATGTACTTGTATAAAAAATTAAGTTTTGCTTGAGGCCTTAAATTGCCTGGAATGATAGTACAATGGCCCAAACTACAGTGCAATAACATACAAATAAACATTGAAAATTTATTTTGTTTATGGTTTACTGAATAAAATCGAAGGCTTTACTTCTTAAAGGTGTCATAAATACGATGAACCTTGTTGTAATCGTGATGAGTCGCTATAAATATCAGTCCACACTCTGACTTATTAACTGTGTCAAATACTTTTCCACGGATGGTGATATTACATACTCAGCTGATGCGCAGTTTTTGACTTTTGAAAATCTGGCAAAATGATTTTACCGACTGATGATCGTGTTTAGTTTTAATACCAGCATTTTGGGTGTCATGTGAACAGGATTCATTCTCAAATGGCATTTGAGAATGAATTTTGAGATTGATTTACTCCATCTCGTTGACTTTGAAACGCTTTCATCGATTGTCCACTGTAGCTGCGTTATCGTAGGGTTGAATAGTTGCCCACCGTCTATTCTTGACTCTGTAGTTGAATAATAGTCGCATGTGCTCCATTTCCGAAGTTTGAGCTATCAAACTGATTCAGGCCCAGTCCAGCCCAATAAGATATAGATTATAGATATAGATATAGATTCAGGCCCAGTCCAGCCCAGTCAGATATAGATTATAGATATAGATATAGATTCAGGCCCAGTCCAGCTCGTCATGATGTGAAAGAGAAGTTAGGCACTTGTATACAGGGAGCACCGGAGGTAAAAATCACCGTCTTGTGATTTCCCTTATCCTGTTATATGCAGTGCATTTTGTTTGTATTTAGTATTCCTTTTTGATCTATTAATTTGGCAACAAAACATACGTAAGAAATTTTTGAGCCCGCTTTCATGTATTTACTAGGTTTATGATAGTGGGTTATCAATATCAGCATGAAGTCAAACATCAAAAATAAAGTTCTCTCTAGAAAATTGTGTCAAATTAAGCATCAAAAATAGTGTTTAAAATATTGGGAACTTATTGAGCAATTAAGTACATTTAGTGTACAACATTCGATTATCTCTAAAAAACAATCAGTTGCAATTTAACAATTTAATTGTTTAATTGTTGATTATTGTAAGAGAAATTTAAAAAAAATCAGAGATATAGAACTGATCCACATATATTTTTACCCGATCTCTATTGGAATGGGTTTTCAATACAGAGAACATCTTGCAGAAATTCAGAAAATGAAATTTGATTAGTGAAAGGGTAGGGGGCAAGATTGAAATAGATTAGCTTGAATCAAATATTTATCTACCATCATGTTTACTAAAAAGAGTTTTTGAGTTGTAAAAATGTAGCAGAGGGATGAGTGCATGAGGAGCCATTCCTTCCCAGATTTCCACGAGCACTTTACAGTTTTTGGCAGAGTTCGTCTGAATTGAGTGCTCTGCGATGTAGCTTAAAAGTATCGAGGTGGATGTCATCATGAGATACGAACAAACTCTCAGCATATGTTGTAACTAATATTTGAGTTGAATTTTTTATTTCCACTCTTTGATCGTTGTAAATTTAATAATGAACACTGAACGTTCTTTTGAAGCTAGTTATTCATAGCTAACTGGGAATTCAAACTACATCGTCACATTTGTCTCCAGTGAAAAAAACTATTTTCAACTCGACTAAATAGAGTTTGTTCAACAGTTTAACATTTGTGTAATATTTGCTTGTTTATCATTAAAATATACAGCTTGTACAGTTCTCTGCTTAATCTCTTTACATAAATTAAACAAATATGAGGTAGTGTCTACTTATACAGAATTTCACAAACCGTAGCACAAATTGCTTGTGGAGTAAACTTTTGTGATTCTAAACATGAACATATGAGAGTTCGGAAATGAATGGGAACTAAATGGGTGAATTTATTATCCATTTTAATTTTGATATTCAGATATAACCTCTAATTCATGTCATCAAGTCCAGGTTCCGACTCACATTCACGAATAATGATTAATTAAAGCATTTATGCGCATTACTTGCCTTACGTCTTGTGCAGACTTTATTGAGCAGGGAACTCCACACATTCTTGCTCTCCAGCAGACGAATCAAACCTCTGATCCGTATCACGAGACCTGGGACAAGAATCATGCAGAGCATCAAGTGCAGAGGTATCATCTAGAGAGGTACCCCTGGCCGCTACGGCGGCCGCAGTGTCGAGCAGGCAGGCCAGTTCCATCACAATGCTGGTCTCTCCTGACAGCAAGCTCTCCGGTGAAGTTAATGCCGCTGCCTATTATTGATACAATGATTGCAGGGACTTCACTGGTTTTCAAACCCATCAGAATTACAGGTATCAAATACCTTTGTAATTTACTGAACTACAGGTTCTGATTTTAAGCCTCGTCCTGGACGTTCTCAAACACGGGAAATATTGATGTCGTTTGGTATTTCAGAGATGCTTCCAGTCTCTTTTGACGGTTTTTATATGGAAAAATTTTTCATCATATGAATTTTTATTTTAATAAGCCTTTAAATTAATATTAATACCAATGATTGAAACTGTTTTCTCTACTTTGTTTATCCCAAAATAAAATTTGAATTTTGCCTGAAAATTTTAAACCTGCTGATAGATTCTTATACGTTTTGCATAAGAATGCTTGTGAAAGAATGTTAAAAATATGTATTAAAAGTTTATTCCTTTGCTAATTTCATTCTTTTTTTGTAAAAAATTTGAAATCTCATACACAGAAAACTCAAACACACATAAGTAAATGGAGAACTGTCCAGCAAAAACTGAAAGAGTTATAAATTTATCGATCAGAAATGCAAATTTCACAATCCAAAAGCCTTATTTTGTACGTACTAATTGTAACACAATTCTGAATCTTAAATATGCTTGCTTGTTAAACTTTTATTTCATACGTCATGCATTTAAGCGTATATCGTACGCTGTGTGTATCAAACCTTCTCATTTTTGGAATACTTGTTCGTAATTGAAGAGTGTTATGAAGATGTGATCGCGTAATGAATGTTTAGTGATGGATGGCCAACTCGCCACGGAGGTGCCTGGACCCGTAGGGCTTGCGCTGATGGCGGGTGCCTCCTCATGATTTTGTCATTATATTCAACAGCCTTTTCTTAAAGTGGAAGGTTCAGAAATAAATCCTGCTATTACTTGAAAATAATCCCTTTGAAAGGGCGATCAACGCTGTGATGGCGTCGGTGTACAGTTTGCTGCTCGCTGGAAACTCCGACAATATGTCGGTTTAACTCGTGAAATTCTTGATAAAGTTCAAAAGACCTTGAACAAACTTAATGTACAACACAGAAGGAATATATAACATTGATCGTATGCACTTAATATACAACATCGATGAATTTTATGCGAGGACACAAAAATAGACAGGTAATTATTTACCTTAAAATTCAGTATTGATGCAGAATTATCATAGTTATACAGGTGAATGGCTACTTCTAGACTGCTCAAGGCAGCTACTCTAAATGAATATAAAAATAATTGATGTTTTTCCCTGCAACAGGGTGTTGCTAAATTTCTTTATGTTACTTGTCAATCGATGAAAACGTCACCATCCGTTTGAGTTGAGACTTGAGAGGCCTTTATTTTAGGTAATATGAAAGAATTTCTAGAGTTACAGCGCTCAGTCTTCAATAACTTATTATTCAACTCAAGCAACTAAATTGTAATAATGAGTTTCAGTAATTTGGATAGTTAAGAAATTGCTCCACAAGTGGTCGAAATGCTTAGATGAAAACAGGAAACAACTTCTGTGAAAATAACGTTAGTGACTTCAACGCTCTTCAGATAATGATCCAATTTGGTTTACCGCTAGCACGTGAAGTAACCTCCCCATGTAAAAAAATCTTATGTTGACCTACAAATTAAGATAGGTATGATCATTATGTTTATGTTTTTGAATTCGAAAAAAATTCCTGTTAGCAACTCATGTGTAACCTATTTTATTACCTACATTGCAGTCACTTATATTGAGGTTATATGCGTACAAATTGTGGAAAAAATTATTAAAATAATCACAAAAATCAGTGTCAAGTAAAAACCCCACAATGTTGGTTCATCAGCGTAAATGTTTCTTTTATTGTTCTATTTGTACTGTAAAACGCTTATGTTAGTTCTCAGAGGCCTTATTGTCTCGTTTCAATTTTCGAAAATTGTATCTACGAGCATTTTAGGAGATTTTATTAACTTATGCGGTGAAGCATGTTTTCCTTAATAGGTGCACGCTGTTACTAGATACTCGTTGATGTGTTGCTCAAAAAATCAGCTTCCATTTGACAAGAAGTCGACTTCTCTCATTTACATGCACAACGTTCATTTCCACACAGTATACTTCGAGCAACGAAGGTTACTGTCGTAGAACCGGAAGCTTGTGTGCCGGTTTTAATCAAGCGTGTTTCCTCCGAGGCGTTCTCTATGAGCGTCTTGCCGTTTTTTGAGGTAAAATTGTTCACTCGCATTTGAAAACTTAGAGTACACAAACTAAAGGGATATTTTCTCGAGTTTTTCTCAATGTTTTGCTCAAACTTTGGCACAAAAATAATGTTATCCATTACGGTATATCTTACTTTTTATGTCCAAATACTTATTAAAATCATTCGGTTGTAAAACGTATTGTGTATCACCGTCATAAAAAGTAAACTGTTTCTCTTTTTGTTTAATTCTTTAGAATGAATTTCCGCATCCGAGCACATTCCGAAGACACAAAGAGTTAGGTATCAGTAATTTAAACAATTTAAACAATTTAAACAATTTATTTACCACAGGTGATACAGAGGTAGAATGTTTCTTAAGTCTAGTACAATGGTTAAATTTGAGTATAGCTACCTGTGGGCCCGAACAAGTTCAGCGACTTCTAGGGCATCCTATCATCACGTTATTCTAAGGTGTACAATAATGTTTAACCTAGTTTACTTAACCTAGTTTCGCATTAGACTGATCATTGAGATAATTCACTCGATATTTTATGCTGTATTCTACAATATAGGTCAAATCGGCTATATTTAACAGTATGTTCGATAAAACGATTCAAGAGCAGGTAACCAGATTAAAACGATTACCCAAAGCAAGTTACATCATTACATTATCATTAGTTACATGTAGGAGGCAAGATTTGACATGGTGATCTTACACGACTAGTATTCTGATAGGAAGTGAGACTCAAGATGTCTTTTGAATACTTTGTACGAATTGCATTTTCGGATCTCCGCAGGTATAGAGTTCCAAGTTTTGGTTCCAACGAAGAGGATACTGTGTTGCGACCGGGCCTTCGAATAATAAGGAAGCATGAATTTACTTCTATTTCGGGTTAAATGGTGGTCATGACCAGTTTGCGCAGTCAATAATTGTCTTAGGCTATTGTCGCCATCATTTCTTAATGTTTTGAAAATGAAATTACAGATGGAGATTTTGTAGAGATCAGAAAGTTCAAGTATTTGTAAATTTTTGAAAGAATCATTTGTGTGAGCATTATATTCTAGGTTCTTTACCGCTCTGACAGCTCTTTTCTGTAGAGTGAAAATTTTGTAAGTTTTATTTTTATCAGTTCCGTGCCATGCTTCTATTCTGTATTGCAAGTATGGAGAAATAAGCGTTCGGTAGAGCATTAGTAAAGCTGTTTCAGGCAGAAAATTTTTAACTTGATTTAGGATTCCGATGGATTTCGATAATTTAGAACTAATATGAGTGATGTGCTCTTTGAAGGTCAGATGTTTATCTATTATGATGCCCAGAAACTTACATGAGTTGGTTTCTTCGATTTCACCTTCGCCAATTTTAATGTATGGGAGAGATACTTCTTTCTTGTATGAGAATGTAATATAATTTGTTTTATCAATATTAAGGCTTATTTTATTAGCTTTGAGCCACGATGAAACCTTATAAAGTTTATTATTTATACTCTCCACAATCATAGCTGGATTTTGGTTCGGAAGGACCGCAGAAAGCGTACTGTCATCGGCAAAAAGTATGAATTTGAAGAATGATGTAGATTTTACAATATCATTGATAAAAATCAGAAACAGGAGAGGCCCAAGAACAGATCCTTGTGGAACTCCATGGCTAATTGTCTGTGGGTCTGATTTTGCGTCGTCAATGACAACGTATTGCTTCCGATTTGTTAGGTATGATCTGAACCAATCATGGGAAATCCCTCGAATGCCATAACAGTGTAGTTTCGAGAGTAGTATTTTATGGTCCACACAATCGAATGTTTTTCGGAAGTCAAGAAATACAGAGAAGACAGGTTTCCTTCATCTATATTAGAATAGAGGAATTTTAAATGATTTAATATAGCCTGTGTTGTTGATTTCTTAGAGCGAAAGCCGTATTGTTTATCGTAAAGAAATGATTTTTGTTCAAAATTAGAGTACACTTTTTTATACACAATCTTTTCGAATACTTTGCTAATAATTGGTAGTACGTAGATAGGTCGATAATTGTTTACACAGGTTTTTTCACCACTTTTAAAGATAGGGGTTACTCTAGCAACTTTGAGGGAGTTCGGGAAAGTGCCTAGTGAGAGAGACTGGTTAATAATATTTGATATCAGCGGGGCTACAATGTCAGCAATAACTTTAAGTACTTTAGTCGGAAACGTTTGTAGCCCACTCGATTTATTTTTCATGTTGTTTATGCACGTAATTACATCGGAGGAGTTTGTAGGCGTGAAGAAAAAGGAGTTGGGTTCTCGAATATGATCCATAAATTCCAGGTGATAAGTAGGTTCACTTGGAATACCATCAGCTATAGTTTTCCCTACGTTTACGAAGAAGTAGTTAAAGAGATTAGCAATTTCTTTTTTCTCATGGTATTTCACATTATCTTGAATGACATATTCAATTTTCTTTTTTTCGGCATTATTCGGTTTACAGCAAGAGTTAAGGAGATGCCAAGTCTTTTTAACGTCAGTTTTGAATTGAGTAAACTTGAGCGTAAAGTAGTTCTTTTTTGATGTTCTTATCTGGTTTGTTACATAGTTTCTGAATCGGTTATATGTTTCTCTAGATATTCGCCCTTCGCAAAGGAGGGCTAGGTACGTTTGACGTTTCTTTATATTTATTACGATGTCTCTAGTAATCCAGGGCTTTTGTTTATTTTTCGGGGTAACTGTACGAGTTACAATTGGGCAACACTGATTGTATGCGGTCATTATAATTTCAGTCAACTTTACTACTACTTCATCAATGCTTTTAGCATTATTATTTTGTTGAGAGATGTGCAATGTAGGCATTGATTCTTCTAGAACTTTGCGCATTTCTTCAAGATTTGATTCGTTTATCTTACGATATGAGTAAGTTTCAGCCCGTGCCTTGGTGCAAGCAATATAGACAT
Organism: Morinoia aosen; assembly: GCA_030386875.1. Lineage (NCBI taxonomy): Eukaryota > Metazoa > Arthropoda > Malacostraca > Amphipoda > Talitridae > Morinoia > Morinoia aosen. The sequence continues at coordinate 22,464,352 of CM059573.1, read as the reverse complement.
TTTTCTTAATAAGAAAAACTGGGAAGTGATCTGATAAGTCAGAAGTAATTATTCCAGCAAGAAAATCACTTGGGTCTGTCATAAAGATATTGTCAAGCAGCGTAGCACACTCTGAGGTTATTCGTGTAGGCTTTGTAATGATCGGAAGGAAGGATTGAGACTGAAAGGTTGTTAGGAAATTAGAGATTGGTTCATAGCTTTCATGTTTCAGTAGATCATAATTGAAGTCACCGCATATTATTATGTCATTGTATAAGGGCCTGTTTAACTGAGAAATAATACGATTCAGCTCATTCAGGAAGGATATAGGGCAGGCTGTAGGAGGCCTATACACCGTTCCAAGCACAATGCGTTTACCATCTCTAGACAGATCCACGAAGAGTGATTCTATATGATCCTGATTCATTGTTGCACCTGCTATGGTTCTCGAGTCTATGTGGTTAGATATATATGTGCTGATGCCTCCGCCCCGCTGGTTTTTTCTTAGCGAATAGTAACTATGATAATTTTCAAATCGAATCATGTCTTTAGTCGAGTCATCTAGCCAGCTTTCGGTGAAGCTAATCACGTCTAGGTTAAATTTAAGTTCAGTAATAGTACATTGTATCTCTTCCAATTTTGAATAGAGTGACCTACAGTTCCAACACAGGAGTGAGAAATCTCGGTCAGTTATTCGTATAGTTTCGTTGAATTTTTATATATTAGTATACCTACACTCTTGAGAGTCGTTTAGGTTTGGATATATTCTGTTCAAATGATTGAGATCGGGGTCGATTTCCTCGAATATTTCAGGGTGATCAGTCATTTAAAATTAGTAAACAGTAAGAAGTAGGTACTATAGAGCTTAAAAACGAAATACAGAGTCAAGCTTTAAGGGATATTTCTGTCTAAAAAACTAGCTTATAAAGTACGAGAAAATAGAGTATAAAAAAATCTAGTGCGATTACGTGAGTACAAATAAACTCAGTCCATGAGCGAATAATATTGGAGTTCAATATCACAACATTGGTGTAAACAGATTGCCGCATGAAGGCGTTTTTACAAGCTCACATACAACAGGTAATAAGTTTCAAAGATTATAACGACAATGATATAACCAGCTAATATGGTTTACGCGTAATAATAACTTTAGTGGTAAAAAAAGAAAAAATTCACAGTAACATTGGGAGGTGAAAAATTGCTGATTGCGTTGTTTCAAAAGTTCACACACAGCTGTCATAAATGTTTACAAACACATCTGTTATACATTTGTATAGATTCAGGTTAGACTAACATCAAGTTGAGGTTAAACTGACATGATACCTAATTGAGGTTAAACTAACACGAAACTGACATATCTAATTTAGAGGATCACCTAGTCTAGTCACCCATGACCTGCTTCGATGTCATATTAAGTTGTTGCATCAGGTATTGCTCGAGGTCATATGGCGTGTTGATCTCGCGGCGTCTTGAATCTTGGTTTCTGGGGTTAAATATGAAGATGTTTCCATCCTGTGTTCTTGGGATTCCAATTTTCCTTTTAGCCTTTTAGCCATCCTCAGAATGTACATGATGTTAGCTCGTGAAGGTATGAGGTATTCATTTATGAAGAAGAACTGTGGTTTCTTTTCTCGGCAGGCGTTGAGAATTTCACGTTTTTTTTAAATGTTTTAGTTCAAATGTAATGTTTCTTTGATCTACGTTCCCAGTTACTGGTTTTTTCCCCATTCTTGTAACTGACATAATGTCAGTGTCGGAGAGGTCAATGTTGATCTTGTCCTTCAGTAGCTGGCAGACTGTATCCTTACAGATTTCGTCTGCGTGAGATTGCGGTATTTCCCTTCCAGAAATGACGAGAGTACATTTTTTGTCTTCAATGTCTCGGCGCTGATCACTTTTTTCCAACTGGTCGAGGCGGGAGGTTAAGCTATCTATTTTCTTATTCTGTTCTTCGAGAGTTTTTTTGTGTTCCGCTTCTTTTGTTTCAAATAGCGTTTTAAGGTGGCTTATTTCATTTTGCATTTGAACAATATCACTATTAAATTTTGTCATCACTGAATCGAAGTATTTTATGAGGACAGGAACCACTTCTTTACCGTCTTTCGTTAGGCTAGACACATCAGGGTATTGACCAAACTTCGGTTGAAACTCGATGCTGTTGTTGCTGCTGTTGTTGGTACTGCGTCGTTTGTTAGCCATCTTGAAGATTGAGGGAGTTCGGTCGTTGCGTAAACGAGGGTTGAATACTCTCACACTTCTGAGGGGATATTATACTCTTAGTTTGATTATTTTTATAAATGGGGTATTTAAATCACATTTGAATACTCATGGCGAGAGTGGGTACCCATTTAGGTTAGAGGTACATTCTTTCTAACAATAGGCACTTTGTTTCGGAGCGAGCGCCACACCCGTCCTCACCACACGGAGTCACTGAGGACACTCGGTAATATCAGATTTTTAACGCGTTAATCCATGTATTTTCTGCTGAAATGTCTCAGATTAATTAATACATCCAATCGCATCTGCTGGAACTTTCAGTTAATCAAAAAAAAGCTTGATAACACCTAGCCACACAATGACTATTCAGCTAGTGAAATAATTACATCATCGGCCACCGTTACCAGAGTTATTAATTAACTCTGTTAACAGAGTTATTATTGGTTATTATTATAACCGTCAACAGAGTTAACGGTTGCACTTAATTCACAGTGGTTGTCCATTTCAGCGAATATACCGCAGGGTCGTGGGCTGCCATGATAACATTGATGAGGTGAAAGCGATGAGGTTAGGAACTAAACTTGCAGTTTATTTTTCCGACTAAAGGAATTGGAATACAACGAAAGGAAAGTAAATTTAAAGACGAAAAAATTTCCTGCATGTATATTAACGAAGTATCGATAATAGAGACCTCTCACAAATAAAAGAATAAAGAACTAAAGTGTACGTTGCGGTTGGAGTTATTTATACTCTGTGTTGAATTTTCATTTGCCCTGTAATGTGGGACAAGTTACACGTGACGGTGTTCATCTATGAATAGTTACTTTCATTTTGCGTTGGTGGTACATATATGGGATTCGTAGTGAATTTTCGTACGACGTAATAGTGAATGTCTCACCCCCAACAAGTCTGTGGAAGCTGGCTCCCTATAGGGACTGCCGTCAATGCATTATGCTGAGTTTTGGGACATGATATCCGTCTCTTCTTTCAGCCAGCGTATTAGCTGAACATTCGTGTTTTTTTGTGTGATCATTTTGTAAAAGAATTATAATTCCTCGCCGTCCAATGCCATGTATTTTTAGTTTAGCTGCAGGGCACAACTGGAAGTAAAGATTCAATGTTCGTGCATCTAATTTTTGTATTTACGCCTATTTATAGTACATGAGCCTACTATTCTTCAGTGAGCCTACCTACTCTTTGTGAGTCTACTTATTGTATATGAGCCTCTATTTATAGTCATTGAACATATTAGTTTCGTGCATTTATTGGTTATTGTATTTGATTGTTAATTTCAGAAATATCATTAAAAACTTCAAGGAAAACTTCCCTTAAGCCCCTCATATGCTTCCAGCGAAATCCTTTTTTCCCGTTGCGGTGACTTTATGTTCGTAAACACATATGCACGCATACGATTGTCCTCTGAGCGTGCTCTCACAACGGTGGTTGCAGTGATGGTACAGTTCCTAAGGGGCGTCATGACGCAATGCGTCCACAATATTCTCGAATGAATTTCAATACATATATTGTGTTTCTTAAAAACAGTAATACTTTTTTTGGAAATGGATTAAAAATGCATTTACTGTATTACAACACTTCATAAGTGTACAGGATGCAAAGAAATAATAATTACTTTCCAGAAAGTTCGGGCTTGGTAGACAATGACGTTGGTGAGAGAGCTAGGCTCGGTCTCAAGTTCTTGTGTCACGTCATGTACGGGTGGATGGCAAAATAGTAAAACACGTTGTTTAAATCGCCAGATTCAGCATTTCTAAACCACTTACAATTACAAAAATTGGACAATATGAAACATTAGTATAAAATGGTTAATAATATTTATAAAACCAACAAGTATTTAATATAAAAAATATGGAGGAATATGTATAATGAAGACATAAACAAAATTTTATAATACCTGACTTTTTTGCGAAATTATACATTAAATTTATTGTAGGATGACTCCAGAATGTTCTAATACGTACTTATATTTGACAACCGAACTTTCACCAGCATTCGTCTCCAATAACGTGTCATTGGTACAGCAGCTCTCGTTCTGAAAGGTCGTACTAGGGGGTAAGAATAAGGACATCAGCCAATGCCTTCGCAAACGTATTGTGGAGCTCCATTATGAAGGTTTAGGATATCGGAAGATTTGTGCACAACTGTGTGTTCCTATAACCTCGGTTGGAACCCTTATACGTAAGTGGAAATGTCGGATATGACTCTCAGCCAGCTTCGAACGGGCCGTTCACAGAAGATTAACGACCGTGCTGTTCAAAAATTGGTCAGAACATTAGTGCAAAGATCTCAAACTACTCGTGAAGAAGTGAAGGATGATCTCAAGGCATCTGGGATCGAAGCCAGCAAACACACGATCAGCACTACGCCGTGAAGGTTTTCGCTCCAGCACCCCTCGTACGACACCTCTTCTCCAGAAACGTCACGCCAAGGCCAGACTGAAGTATGCCAATGACTATTTGAATGAACCTGCAGCGTTTTGGAACTCAGTACTGTGGTCAGATGAAACCAAAATTGAACTATTTGGGAGAAATAGCACAAACCACGTTTGAAGGCAATAAAACGAAAAGTATAAACCAAAGTGCGCCACCCACTATTAAGTTTGGAGGTGGTTCAGTCATAGTGTGAGGATGTTTCTGCTCATCAGGGGTATAGGTAAACTTCATGTTATAGAAGGAACCATGAATGGCAGGTAATATTGGAACAGCAACTCCTACCTGCAGCTCATTTGTTAAAATTGAAACCTGGATGGACCTTCCAACAAGACAACGATCCAAAGCAACTGCAAACGAAATCAAGGAATGGTTGTACAATATAACCATTATTCAGTACAATTATGCTACCAGGGTCAGACCGATTCAGTGGTATTGTCATTTGCGACTTGACCTTCTGTCGGTCGCATACATAGAAGTAGATTTCCAGTCTCTCCGCTCAAAAAATGGCAGTTCACTCTCAATCTTCAGCACTTTAACCTTCAACTTAATCTCTCTGATTTCTTCAATCGAGGACCCCTTTTTTGCCATCATCAAGCCTCTGTAGTATCACCATGGCTAAATAAGAAGCGGAGGCTCCTTGAGCTGGCGGCTGCGGTGGGCGCCGCGACTGCTTTCGCGTTCTGCGATGGGACGCTGCTCGGCGATGCGGTGCTGCCGTGTTGTGTGGGTCGCTCTGCTGCGGGCCTCTAGAGCTACTCTGAGCTGTTGGCCGCCCCAACAACATCGCACCGGCGGCGCCGATGGCATCGTAGCGATAGCACCCTCGTGGACTTCCTGCAGACCATCGCAGCGGAGACTTTGGAGCCAGTTCGCTTACGAGGTGGGTTGCAGTAACATATAGCGCTGTGTATGGTCGACCCTTCGTAGCGAATCCTCCATTCTAAACCGATGTTTGTTTCCCACGCCATCCTTACTATAAATTCAGTGTTGGTCGGTGCGCGCGTTAGGTCTTTATAGAGGGAAGCGATTGAGCTGGGGTTATTTATTGCTAATTCATGAATGTGAAGCTGTTGCTAACTTATTACTAATTTATGAATGTAATACCTACTATTGCTAACTTATTACTCATCTGTAATTGTAGGTATTGCTAAATTATCACTAATCTCTTAAGTATAAGAACTGCTAAAATAGTGCTAGTAGGTTGTTATTCTCCTAAATTACGTAATGCTTGAAAAATCCATAAATTAAACACCTTCCTTGATTATCTCACGAAACAAACCTATAATAGAATAATAAGCTTGGCTTTCAGCTCACAACCATCCGCTTCCTTGGGATCATTGTTAACCAAATTATTTGCTTGCAGCCCGATTTCGGCCTTCCAATTCGTGTGTGCCGGTGGGCCAGCCGGGGTCCTGCGCTATCAAACCGTCATGGCTTGGTCCTCCACGACTGGCGAGGGGCGGTTGTCCTGCCGGTGTAAACTCATAACTAAACTGGAAACAACAGTGAAATTGTATTACACTGGTGCAATACTTTCCTTCACCCGCCGTCATTTTCGATAATGGTTAAAGATGAAGAAGATAAACATTTTAGAATGGCCAGCTCAATCCCCGGACAGGAATCTGATCGAAAATTAGTGGAGAACATTGAAATTGGAGATTCAGGAGAGAGGTCCCAGTAACATCACTGAACTCAAAGAAATTTGCATTGAAGAATGAAATGCGATTACACCAGAAACACAAAAAGGCTGGTAGTAAACTACTCTAAACGTCTCGAAGCCATAATTAATAATGACAGCTATGCAACGAAGTATTAATGTATGTATATCTTGAAATATGTTGTAAATTTTTTTTCACGAATTTATTATACATGTTCCTATCTATTTTTTCGATTAAATATTTGTGGGCTTTAGACATATTATTACCCTTTTTATACTATTGTTTACATATAGCTTAATTCTCGCAATTGTTCGTGGTCTAGAAATGTGGAATCTGGCGATTTAGTCAACGTGTTGAATTATTTTGCCCACACTGTATGTACATGTGCATTAAATCATTAGAATAATACCAAAGTTCTTTCACAAGAATGTATACGATAAACTTCAGGTTCAAGTTGGAGGCAAATGTTTTTAACTGTTTCGCCCCTCCTGCTGATATTGCGAGGGCACAATATTTTGGCATTTGATTCCAAAGAACAAATAGTAATCTGCCACAGTATATTTCATTACAAGAAATACATTCCATTACAGTTTCACAATGCAAAAAGGTAATATATATATACATATAAAATTATCTAATTTTATGCAAAGCGTTGTATTTTATCTTATCATGAGTACCCCCTCAACTTTGCGTTATTGATTGCTAGGAAATTGTAGATCTTCTATTGAGCTCTCTCCTGCTCTGTGCTCAAAGCAAAGGATGCGCTTTTCAGAGGCTCTGCCCTACCGTGGTGTTCTTTTCTGAGTTTTCTCTTGCACTGCGGAGTCAATTTTAAGTAATTAAATGGTTTTGGTCTCAGAAACTTTAGGTCAGCTGGAAATGCAGCAGTCAGGATATGCCACATGTACTAACTAAACTGCTAGCAGCTGCATCACACTTCCAACCAAGCATTCAAGTGGCTTCACATAAATATAGAACTAGTAGCTGTCAACAGCTCTAGGTATTCCAACCAGCTTGTCGAACACACCGTCAGTGGTGGTGAACTATTGGGGATAATTATGAAGATAATCGTTTCTCTGATAGTTAGAAGAAACTGAGTACACTGGTATTGGTGCTGACGTTCACACACCTGTTGTTCGAAGCATCCGAGTATGAAGCATTTCTATTACTCTGAATTTTGATGCTCATTTAAACTTTCCACCACTGTTACATATATGAAATATAAGTACCACTAGAAAACATATGAAGTATGATTAATCACACGTTAGGAGATGAACGACAATTTCTCACGTTATACATACGAATGAAATCAAGAGAGTTTCGAATCGTTTCAAAACGCACTTTGCTGGCCGTCCTCGACCGTCTTCATTACGAAGCATGGTTGTTACTGCTGGCCCCATATTCCAGGTGAGTTTTGTTTGAAATTACAAACTGTCAACCAGAGGCCGAGAGAAGCCCATGAAAAAGAAGGGTTTCTTCTTCGTTTTTCGTATGTATTACATGTCAAGGAATGGGATGAGCAGAACGTCAGGTTGGTTGGGACGGTTTGGATTACTCCAATAGTAATAATTCCGCGTCAGTGAAAAAAATGATTTTTCTTTCGTAACAAGGTTTATTCTCATTGCCTTAGTCAACTTTATTCGAAAAAAGCAAGGCTTTTTCAAGGCTTTTTCAAGGCTTTTTCAAGCAAGGTCAGTACATACGGTGGTCATAGGAACAACTTTAACCATGTATCCTTTTTTAGCATATGATATTGGCATGTTAAACGAAATGATATTAAGTGAGTGACTCAAGAGGTAAGCGTGATCCCTAATTACATATCCCAACAGCAAAGAGCTCGCAACGAATGCAGAAACAAGAAATTGCCATAGTCATTCTCAAAATTTCATTGGCAGGGGTCACAAACGCTGCAACTTGAAGTTTAATTAAGTAATGATACACTGTGAGTGGTCATCGATTGATGGCCTTAAACGCACAGCCCAGCACGTGCCAATAATGATCGATTATAACGAGCCATTTCTATCTGAAGATTACTAAGCCACTGGTAATAATACCGTACTTCACCGTTGAAGGCTAATGGCATTATTGAGGACCATTATGGGACTAAGTTTAGATGTAGCCACGCCACCTAGCTTGCCTAGCTAGCGAGTCCCAAAGTCAGAGAGGGAGAGAAGAGTAGAACAGAACAATTATGCGAGCGACAGCGAACGTGAACTATATGACGGGGGCAAAAAAAAAACAAGCTACACGTAGCTATGGTTCACATGTTTCTTGAGGAATTGTTGTAAGCAACATAATTGTCGTAGAATCCTGAATTTTAAATCCGAATTAACAATTTGACTGACTGGTTAAATGGGAATCAGAACCGACGAAGAGATTTTAAAAACGTGTCTCGTCCTTCGGCAGGATATTGATTCATCTAACATATCAGTGACAGACAACAGATGTAACCGAAATTTCTTTTTTAAAATCAAACGCAACAAGCTCATTACCTCATATTGAAAACTGCGTTTTGTTAGCCAACTATGATCGCCATATAGCAGGTAATCTGAGCATCGTAAAATTGGGAACTGGCTTGGAACGTCACGCGAAGGAAGGATAAATGGATTTAAAGGCTTCTAACCCCAGTATTGGCAATGTAAGTAATTTTGCAGTTCTTTTATTTTCACTGGAATATAACGTTACCGAAAAAATCTGAAGGCTACGTTTGACAACACATCTCAGTAACCCAAACAACATAAACTCGCATTCGTGGAAAAAAATCTTCTCTGTTAATAATATGCTCGCTTTCGTCAGCGACGATGTGCAGTTACGGTTCAACATTACAATAGCTGTCAACGACATTTGTTTCAAAAACACTTAAGAGAAAGTAACATACAGTATTCGAAAACTTTGCCAAAAAATATTGAATTAGTTTTAGCTTCATGAAAAATAACAGGGAGCAACGTAATACATCAATAAAAATTTTGCAACCCACTGCGTCCTAACCAGCTCGGTGAGTAGAAGAAACTAAAAACAGCCATGCGTTGCAATGACCGAAACACTTTAGGCGTAGTTACGTGACCGATTTCGAACCATGAGCAAGAATTTGCGATAAAAATTAATACTCTAAACTTGATATAGATTTGCAAAAATTAAATGAGGGTTGAAACACTGTTCTACATTGATACCTCAGACTATAACTAAGATAAATATGCGGCAAATCATACATCTAACTAAGTGTGATGGCTCAAATTCCTGCTTAAGTCTACTAGGATCGCTATAAAGCAGTGCTAAAGTGAGTTAAAAAACAACGATGCTGAGGCACACTTCTTGAACGAAATCACAAAACAAAATTGAAGCATTTAATTTGCATTTGGTAAAAGCAGTGATCAATATTATTATTTTGTTCGTTGAGTGCAGTGGTCAGTATTATTGTTTTGATCGTAGAGCGCATCAGTTAGCATTAATATTTTGTTCGTATAGTGCAGCAGACTGCATTACTATTTTCTTTGTCCGTTGAATTAGTCAAAATAAATACTCTGTTGTTTCGTGCTGCGGGCAGCATTATTATTATGTTCGCATGGTCTGTGAGCCAGCATTCTTTCTTTGCTTGTACAGTGCAGTGGTCAGCAGCTGTACATCCATCACTCCTTCGCATCACCAACACGACACTCGCGGTTTGCCAGTTTTTGAACTGAAACGCATTAGGTGCTACCAAACACGCGAGGTGCTACCAAACACATGAGGTGCTACCAAACACATGAGGTGCTACCAAGCACATGAGGTGCTACCAAACACATGAGGTGCTACCAAACACGCGAGGTGCTACCAAACACGCGAGGTGCTACCAAACACATGATGTGCTACCAAACACATGAGGTGCTACCAAACACGCGAGGTGCTACCAAACACGCGAGGTGCTACCAAACACATGATGTGCTACCAAACACATGAGGTGCTACCAAACACGCGAGGTGCTACCAAACACGCGAGGTGCTACCAAACACATGATGTGCTACCAAACACATGAGGTGCTACCAAACACATGAGGTGCTACCAAACACATGAGGTGCTACCAAACACGCGAGGTGCTACCAAACACGCGAGGTGCTACCAAACACATGATGTGCTACCAAACACATGAGGTGCTACCAAACACATGATGTGCTACCAAACACATGAGGTGCTACCAAACACATGAGGTGCTACCAAACACATGAGGTGCTACCAAGCACATGGGGTGCTACCAAACACGCGAGGTGCTACCAAACACATGAGGTGCTACCAAACACGCGAGGTGCTACCAAACACATGAGGTGCTACCAAACACATGAGGTGCTACCAAACACATGAGGTGCTACCAAACACGCGAGTTGCTACCAAACACGCGAGGTGCTACCAAACACGCGAGGTGCTACCAAACACATGAGGTGCTACCAAACACATGAGGTGCTACCAAACACGCGAGGTGCTACCAAGCACGCGAGGTGCTACCAAAAACGCGAGGTGCTACCAAACACGCGAGGTGCTACCAAACACATGAGGTGCTACCAAACACATGATGTGCTACCAAACACAAGAGGTGCTACCAAACACGCGAGGTGCTACCAAACACGCGAGGTGCTACCAAACACATGATGTGCTTCCAAACACATGAGGTGCTACCAAACACATGAGGTGCTACCAAACACATGAAGTGCTACGAAACACATGAGGTGCAACCTAACACATGAGGTGCTACCAAACACGCGAGGTGCTACCAAGTACACGAGGTGCTACCAAACACATGAGGTGCTACCAAACCCATGAAGTGCTACCAAACACATGAGGTGCTACCAAACACATGAGGTGCTACCAAACTCATGAAGTGCTTCCAAACACATGAGGTGCTACCAAACACATTAGGTGCTACCAAACCCATGAAGTGCTACCAAACACATGAGGTGCTACCAAACACATGAGGTGCTACCAAACCCATGAAGTGCTACCAAACACATGAGGTGCTACCAAACACATGAGGTACTACCAAACCCATGAAGTGCTACCAAACACATGAGGTGCTACCAAACACATGAGGTGCTACCAAACACATGAGGTGCTACCAAACACATGAGGTGCTACCAAACACATGAGGTGCTACCAAACACATGAGGTGCTACCAAACCCATGAAGTGCTACCAAACACATGAGGTGCTACCAAACCCATGAAGTGCTACCAAACACATGAGGTGCTACCAAACACATGAGGTGCTACCAAACACATGAGGTGCTACCAAACACATGAGGTGCTACCAAACACATGAGGTGCTACCAAACACATGAGGTGCTACCAAACACATGAGGTGCTACCAAACACATGAGGTGCTACCAAACCCATGAAGTGCTACCAAACACATGAGGTGCTACCAAACACATGAGGTGCTACCAAACACATGAGGTGCTACCAAACACATGAGGTGCTACCAAACACATGAGGTGCTACCAAACACATGAGGTGCTACCCAGCACATGAGGTGCTACCAAACACATGAGGTGCTACCAAACACATGAGGTGCTACCAAACACATGAGGTGCTAACAAACACATGAGGTGCTACTGAACACATGAGGTGCTACCAAACACATGAGGTGCTACCAAACACATTAGGTGCTAACAAACACACGAGGTGCTACCAAACACATGAGGTGCTACCAAACACATGAGGTGCTACCAAACACATGAGGTGCTACCAAACACATGAGGTGCTACCAAACACATGAGGTGCTACCAAACACATGAGGTGCTAACAAACACATGAGGTGCTAACAAACACACGAGGTGCTACCAAACACATGAGGTGCTACCAAACACATGAGGTGCTAACAAACACACGAGGTGCTACCAAACACATGAGGTGCTACCAAACACATGAGGTGCTACCAAACACATGAGGTGCTAACAAACACATGAGGTGCTACTGAACACATGAGGTGCTACCAAACACATGAGGTGCTACCAAACACATTAGGTGCTAACAAACACACGAGGTGCTACCAAACACATGAGGTGCTACCAAACACATGAGGTGCTACCAAACACATGAGGTGCTACCAAACACATGAGGTACTACCAAACCCATGAAGTGCTACCAAACACATGAGGTGCTACCAAACACATGAGGTGCTACCAAACACATGAGGTGCTACCAAACACATGAGGTGCTACCAAACACATGAGGTGCTACCAAACACATGAGGTGCTACCAAACCCATGAAGTGCTACCAAACACATGAGGTGCTACCAAACCCATGAAGTGCTACCAAACACATGAGGTGCTACCAAACACATGAGGTGCTACCAAACACATGAGGTGCTACCAAACACATGAGGTGCTACCAAACACATGAGGTGCTACCAAACACATGAGGTGCTACCAAACACATGAGGTGCTACCAAACACATGAGGTGCTACCAAACCCATGAAGTGCTACCAAACACATGAGGTGCTACCAAACACATGAGGTGCTACCAAACACATGAGGTGCTACCAAACACATGAGGTGCTACCAAACACATGAGGTGCTACCAAACACATGAGGTGCTACCCAGCACATGAGGTGCTACCAAACACATGAGGTGCTACCAAACACATGAGGTGCTACCAAACACATGAGGTGCTAACAAACACATGAGGTGCTACTGAACACATGAGGTGCTACCAAACACATGAGGTGCTACCAAACACATTAGGTGCTAACAAACACACGAGGTGCTACCAAACACATGAGGTGCTACCAAACACATGAGGTGCTACCAAACACATGAGGTGCTACCAAACACATGAGGTGCTACCAAACACATGAGGTGCTACCAAACACATGAGGTGCTTACAAACACATGAGGTGCTAACAAACACACGAGGTGCTACCAAACACATGAGGTGCTAACAAACACATGAGGTGCTAACAAACACACGAGGTGCTACCAAACACATGAGGTGCTACCAAACACATGAGGTGCTACCAAACACATGAGGTGCTACCAAACACATGAGGTGCTACCCAGCACATGAGGTGCTACCAAACACATGAGGTGCTACCAAACACATGAGGTGCTACCAAACACATGAGGTGCTACCAAACACATGAGGTGCTAACAAACACATGAGGTGCTACCAAACACATGAGGTGCTACCAAACACATGAGGTGCTACCAAACACATGAGGTGCTACCAAACACATGAGGTGCTACCAAACACATGAGGTGCTACCAAACACATGAGGTGCTACCAAACACATGAGGTGCTACCAAACACATGATGTAATGACGCTAGAAAATTGGAATGAGACTGAAAGCATCACCATTCCTACATGAATGCTGATGCATTGGAGAATTAAATTAGACTTAAAATAGCTTTTCATGGAATGATGGTGTAGCAATAATCATATTACAGATGGGGTAAAAATCAAGGTAATATATTAATTACTATCATGATACACCCTCTGATTGTGTACGTGGTCAGGACACAATGTTACGAGTGGTTCTTAATTCATTAATGTGTAAGCTAAGCATTTTCAAATGAGATTTTTCCAAGACATTAAATTTTACAAACATGTTCAATTGAACCGTATTCATCACAAACTAGTAGAGTTCATTAAAGACTAACAGCGTGTTTTGAAAGTGCTCTAATTAAACTGTACTTATAACGAATTAGAGCAGTAGATTAAAAAGTCCTATAGTGTTTTTGAAGGTTTTCAATTAAATCGTACTTATCACATACTAGTGCAGTACATTAGAAAGTTTGTTGCGTGTTTTTGAAGGTCTTCAATTAAATCGTACTTGTCACAAACTAGTGCAGTACAATTAAAAGTCCCAGCGTGTTTTTGAATGTCTTCAATGAAATCGTACGTGTCACAAATTAGCGTAGTACAATAAAAAGTCCCAACGTGTTCAGCACTTCAAAAGTACGAGCGTGTCAGTACACTTAAAAGTGCCAGCATGTCAGTACATTAAAAATTCCCAACGTGTCGGTACACCAAAAAGTGCCAGCGTATTCAGCACAATAAAAAGTGCGAGCATGTATGTGGAGGCCGCTGCACATGAGCAGAAGCGAGTCCACGCCGCGCTGCCCTGCCCTGTTCTGCCTCGTCACACGAGCTGTCCCGGCGCGGTGACGGCGCCGCTGATGAGTGCTGATTATGTGCTGTGACTGATGAGCGCTCCAAATGCCTCGAAATAGCTCTATTTCAGCGGCTGCAGATAATAACCTAACAGGCCTTTGCGATCCCTGCAGTAAACCACAACATCTACGCCTGTAAAGTGTTTGAAACGTTCATACAGCTGCTGAAATAATGTGGAGCGTTTTAGGAAAGTACTAGCCTATATAACTCGTCGTACAGCGTTGTCCACTGATCTGCTATGAAGTTTTTCCTTATTATGTTATGATGGCTTGATGGTAATGTAATTTTCTGTGGTGTACCGTTACTTCAAGCTCAATGGCAATTTGTAATCCATTTTCATTTAAAAAAAGGAGTACTGTTGTTAATTGGACTGATGTAAATTTTAAATATCAACTCATTCATCAGAAACATCAAAACGACAAAATTCCAAGGAAATTCATCATGTTTAATCCGAAAATATTTCAGAGTTCAGCTCCATCATCAGTTCAAGTGAGAGATGATTACATTTCTGAAATGAAAGATCAAACTACAGTGAATCGGTGCATTAAAATATATCAAGGAAATCAAAACTATGGGTAAACATTGATATTGAGCAGATAATAAACAGGTTGTTATTCATTGACTATTTGCAAAGGATATGAGATCTCTGTACTCGATCATCAGGTTAAGTTTTCGCTTAAAAATATGAAATGACCCTAAAATCCTGAGTTCATTGATAGTTGAAAGTGAGTTTAAAATTTATAAATCGATAGAAAATTTGAGAATATTGCATTTTTCAGCATGATTGCGCACTGTAGAATAAGCTGGGCGTGCTTGCTTAATCCCAATTCGGAGACTTTTACCCCGATCCTCTACCACTCAGATATAAAAATTTATTGACGCCATGCCGACATAAGGCGATGCTCACTGTACACAAATGAAAGAGTAAACCAGAGAGTCTCTCATATCAATGGGGAATGTATTCTTGCACCGAAAAAATGAAACAACCTTAAAATTGCTAACAAGGATGACACATAACTTCGAGACACAGTTACCGGGTGCATTAGACACTATTAGACACTAATTACATATTAGCCCATGTTCATCGACCAGAGATTTATGATAGAATTGCCTGCAATAAGTGCCAGGAAGTCTTCTACGTGCTCACGAAAATCGATCAATGCAGCAAGATGGGATTCGCTAAATTTTCAGAGCCGCTGCACTTGTCTTAGAAGAATTGGATCAGCATTTCTGTGAGATAAACCCAATCTCACAGTACATGGATAGATTCTGGTCCTGAGAAGGTTCATACGTTCGCGTGTCAAGGAACTGTAAAATACCACTCGCCTTGCACCGTCACAGACTTCAGACAACGCAAATTTACAGAAAACTTCCCATGTTTCTCAGACAAGGAAGGGCACGCCATCCAACATCGTGCACTAAATTTTGTCGTTTGCGTATACCAACATCGCGACGAAGATGGATAGCATTCATCAAAGTGACTGCAGCGCATAACGCAGCTTGTTTCTGACGGGAGAAATAATTTGATTCATTTTTTGGTAAATTTCATGGCTTTATGAGCGAACGATACTCTGTTACTTGATCATTCAATTTTTATTTCATATAAATATTGGCTGAAAACGGCTAAGTGTCTCAAGCAAAATGTTTCTGCCAAATTACATCTGAGCAGTGCATTTAATAGGTTATTCAAAAAGCTGACAGTTATTGTAGAGGGAAAATGTTTTTTTTGTACTGATTTTAGACGTTTTTACGAGCTAACGATAGTGAAATAAATATTACGATCATCCTAATTACGATCATAATGATTTCGATATAAATTTAAAATCAGCGTTGAATTAATACGACAAATATAAACGTAAATAATGAATTGGGAGAAAAATACCCGTTTTTTCTTAATGGCCGTATATGAAGGCAATTCATCTAAGTCACGCCCGCTTATTGCCAACGAAGATATGATTAATTACTCAAAATTTCAATACTTAAATCGTTACAGCTGGAACTTATATCGATGCTCCTTCTCTAGCCTCGAACTTTCGATACAAATAGATATCTATTAGGAATATCTTTTCTGCTAAGCAGTTTAATTATGAAGGTAATAGCGAAGAAGAACTTTAAAATCATTTATTGGAAATGTTTCAAGCCTCAGCCCATCATCAGTCATGCTTTGTAAAAACAAAAAATACACGCATTGAATAAAATACGAAAAATTAGCAAAAATGTTCATCAAGAATTCAAAATTGGTACCTAAATAAAACAATGACATGACGTAAAAAACGGATGAAGCTGAATAACAGAATTTCACTATCCAGCATCGTATACACGAGTTAAAACGGGGAAAGGTTTATAGAAGCACAACTAAAATGCGGAACGGTCATAAGGAAAATTAGCTAGTTTACTAGTCTCTGGAAGATTTAATTTTTACTAGTCTCTAGAAAAAATGCATTTTTCTCTTCTTCTTACCTCCTCTTCTCTGTTCCTCTTCTGTGTTTCCTTGTTTTCCTTTCTTTTTTCCTCTCTTTCTTCCTCTCTTGCTCATTCCCCTCTTCCTCTCCCTTTGATAAGATTTTATTTTAGTTAGTTAATTATTTCCTCATGACCGTTCCGCATTTTAGTTGTACTTCGATAAACTTTCCCCGTTTTAACTCGTGTATACGATGCTGAATAGTGAAATTCTGTTATTCAGCTTCATCCGTTTTTTACGTCATGTCATTGTTTCATTTAGGCACCAATTTTGAATTCTTGATGAACATTTTTGTTAATTTTTCGTATTTTATTCAATGCGTGTGTTTTTCGTTTTTACAGAGTATGACTGATGATGAGCTGAGGCTTGAAACGTTTCCTAAAAATGATTTAAAAGTTCTTCTTTGCTATAACCTTCATAAATAGACATCTATTCATAAATCTTAAACACTATAAAAAGCTGAAGAAAATCAGTGTTTGACGTCTATTAAAGAGAACAGTTTTAGCATGATAAATAAACAAAACGTATCAGCAATAAATATAGATATTTTAATCAAGTTTGTACACATATCCTCGAAGATTCTTCTTCATCAAATTATTTCATTAATTCACGTTCGGTTTCAAAGTCTGCTTCTATTCGGCGCCAAAACCGTAAAGACGCTGCAATTAAGTGGTCCTTAACCATTTCGGAATCACCTGGACAATTTCGGCTTACAGTAAAGATATGTTGCTAGGAGGAAGTCGATAGTAGGAGTCGATGCTAGAAAGAAGTCCTTTCAACGCCACTTTACACGTTGGTCCATAGGATTTATATCTGGCGAGTTTGGGGGCCAGATTTAGGGGCTCACGAGATTGTAAACATTTTCTAATAACCAGTCTTGGTTTACAATGGCTTTCTAAGAAGATGTGGAGTGCTGTTGAAAAACGGATGGCCTTTCTTCATATACTTCATCTTTCTAGGGCTTTATTAGCATTTTTAGAAAATCAACGTATTTAGTAGAATTACGGTATTAACCATAAGACCCTGTGGGAAAATGTTAGGGGGCATTACATGACTTTCTGTACTCATACCTCCTAAAACCATCGCAGTAGCCGAAAATTTAAGGCAGATCACCGTGGATTCTACAGAAATATCTACACTCTGCTATCTGATATTCCGTCTGGTAATTTTCAAATTCTGGTCGAAGTTTATTGTCCGCTAAAAACAAAAGCATAGCATTTCCGTGAAGGATTTTGACGTTGTTAAGTAATCGTTTTGAACGCATCAGTCAGGTCTTCTGTGCCTTTCTAGATACGAATTGGGCTTTTCTCACTACAAATGACTTGCGTCGAATGTCCTGAAGTACCTCAGTTTCGATAGTCCTCTCTGATACCTGGAGCTCTTTGGTAATTGTCCTCATCAATCTTCCGGGGTCTTCATCGAATATGTTTTGGATGTGGCGTATAAATTATGGTGTTCTCAATGTACCTGAGCATTGAAAATATTGTTTTGTTTTTCCAACAGGGGGAACATTGACATCATATCCCTTTAGCTCTAACCGAACCTTTTGGATACATGATCCGGCAGCATGTATAAAGTTACGGATTTCTAAATCGTTATGCTTTGTATTGAAGAAAGCTGGATGTCTTGTACAGCTGGTTTTGAATGGGTTATCTGAAATAAAAAATATTAATATACATGATATGCACGTGCAACGAACTGACACGACAAATCTTCAATAACCCTCACACCCTGATTATCCAACTGGAATAAAAATCAGTCAAATCCAATTGTTAAGGCCGCAAATGGTGTCCTTCAAAGCCTAACAATGTAAATAACGTCTTCGAGCAGCGCAGCTTCATTCACGCTTTTGGAATCTTTGAGGGTGTGGAACTAACCTCAGCTTTTTGTACTGAACTTTTAAATAAAATTATTTCTTCAGCTAACTTCCTTCCTAGCTTCACAGAAACAGTCTTTCAACAACTGTGTTCAGTAAATGAAGCACTTTCTAAGCAGAAGCAGCTGCTTTTGTTAAAAAATCAAATTTATCTGTATGAATGAAAATTGTCTTCAACCGAGGCAATGCCTTAGTTTAACGTTCCGGGAATTCAAAAATTCGAGTAAAAAACACCTTCATTGCACGTGAGTTCCTCAAAAAAATTTGTTAATATGTACTACTAATCAAGATGTACTTATGATTACCGAAAAATTTACGTCCTGCTCAAAAAGAATGTTTTGATGGAATATGAGAGGTGTCAAAATAGATTCGGATGTTAACAAATGATACAATCCAGTTAGCGAAGTAAATAAATATTTAGGCGTTTGGTTGATGAACACTTATATTTCGCATCACATTTCTAAAAACTTCGCGTTCGAGCAAACAGAACCTGATTTCTCATTGGTTGAGTAATAAGTTCGCAATGAAAACTAGATTGACAATCATTTGTTATCACGTGTTATCGTATCCTTCATCCCGTCTTATCTGAGAATTACAGAAATGTAGGAACTTACTACCAAGGTTGTACGGGGTGGGCAATTTCAGGAAAAGAGCTCGCTTAGTCCTCACTCAAATAAGCTCGACTGAACCTCAACAAACTAAAGAATTTTTCTTAACGATCGATAATTTTTACCCCTCCATACCTTTTCGAACTAATAAGGACGTGAAGAAGCTTCAACCCTCTGCTACAAGTATATTAAAATAAAAAAATTACGGTTCACAGAAAGCCCAGTCCATCCACCTCAGGGTCCTGCAGTTGTTTGCGAAATGCGTCTCTGGAGTAGAACAAATGACAGCCGTCGAAGGATTTCAGTCCTGTAGTTTTCGATCTCAAAATTAAGAATATTAGTTAAAAATTTACAAAGTAATCTCAACAAAATTATTTCCTTCAATCGTAACTGCAATGTTGTCAATTAGTATCACGGTATTGAACCATATCGTGGGTCAATGCGTTCGATGTTCTCTACACTTCTTTGTTTCATTCGCAGTGGGCATTGCAACGGAGCTCGTGTTGAAATGAGTGAGCACTTGTATTTCATTTCCATCAAGAATATTTTATTCCGGAGTATATAAATTTTACTTTGGGAGTCTTTATACCTGAATATAACTCTTGTGAAATCCTATGAAACTTAACAACATATTTTATCATCCAGTAATATTACTACCGACTCACTCCTCGAAATGTGTTTTCTGCACAATTTCATTCTCAGATTTTCTCAACTTTACATTCCAATATTAAGATCGACTAGAATTTCGGTTCCGGATAATAATAACAACTCAATTTTTGACGATTATCATTATGTAACGTTGAACAACGAGCCAAAATCGGCATTTACAATTTCATCATGATTTGCATAGCTATTGTGTAGAATTTTAGTTATTACTTATGAAAAGGAACTAAAATAAAGTTAAAGGAACACCAATAACTTGTTTCTGAATAATCATTATTTTAAAAGGTGACTTTGATGAGCCGAGAGTTTCATGAGAGATTTTTTCCCAAAATAAACGCAAGATTGATTCTGATTCACCACAATATACTTTACGAACATCGAAATTGGACGCCATAGAATTACTGACACATCTATCCGTTATTTTACCGTTAACGAAATATCAACAAATATAACAAAATGCTATATTTTTCTGCTTATCTTGAGTAACATTTATCACTTTGGTGAATAAATTTCACATTTGATTCTTGTCGAAAATTATGCTTTTTCTTTTTGCTGTTGCTCGTTTACATTTATATCTGTCATTTTAATTTTCCTATAATATTAATTCATTTTGAATGTTATGCTAGATACATTTTAATAGTTTACAGAAGTGACCAATTATCGTTAAATTATCTCAATTATCTTCATTGTTAACGAGAATATTGAAACAACTGAAAATGTTCAAGGAATAGTCAGATTGTACAAACTAACTGCACCTTAAACCCATTTAATTTTATAATCGAAATTGAATGTTAAATATTTTTTAGCGTGGTATGAACTGAGGTTTGTTTGTTTTTGACGTCTCCTCGATTATCTGTTCGAATAAATGAATGTACGCACGTTTCTCAATCAGAACCATTATGTATTTTGCCCAAACGAAGAGTTTCTGCTGAGTCGTGCTGAATGCAACCTCATCGAGCACTTTTTGAGCACTCAGCCACACATGCATTTTGCGCTGGAATATTGAGCTCTGTTTAAAAGGGAATCCGAAGCAATGAAATTCATGTTATGGTCCTCTATTACAGCAACATTTTACGTAAGCTTTCCTTACTTCTTTCTATCATTTAACTCCTTCAATTTTAAAGGATTTTTCTGGCAAAAATTAGCTCTCCTTATACTAGAAGTAGATTTTTAAACATTATAGAGTAGATCTGGAATATTGTTTGAAGACATTAAAATGTGTTTGACTGCTATCATTCAGTTGAATTATTGATTGTTTGTTCGGAATAACAGTTACTTTTGTAGAAGGAAAACAGTCACGTTTAGCCTCTTAAAAACTCTTATTCAGAATATAGGGTATACACAATAAATATACAAACTTGGGAACATATGACATTTGATTTTTTGTGATCGATTCTGAACTTATTTGAAAATATGATTTAAGCTTTTATTGGTTCGAACATGTTTGAAGCTATGAGCTGCACGATCAGTGGTAAATAGATGTGAATGTTTTTCCTGTTCCCAGTAATTATACAGGTGTCCATAAGATGGTGTGTGAGTGCCAACTACTGCTCTCAAAGTATGAAGGTATTCCCTCATAAGATCGCTCGATTCCACTAGGCTAAAAAATTGTCAATTGTCTTAATTGTCAATTAAAATTGTCTTCAATGATTAAACTTTCCCTAATTGAAGTCCTCAGTGAGTATTATTATGAAAACTATCTCATCTGTGGCTACTGTGTAATATAATTTACAATGTTTTTACTGCTGATTGACTAGATTAACGATGTTAAAAGGTAACTATGTATCTAATAGAACTCAAACCAACCTTAACAACAACATGGAAAATTTACTATTTATAAAGCCTCATGAAAGTACACTATAAGGTGTACACATATAAAACAGTACTGAATTTAGTCTTTAGTTTCTCTTGTTTGAATATCAAAACTCAGTAGCATTAAAGTTTTCTGTTTACGATGTTCTAAATGGAACTGAAGGGCAATTCCGGCAAAACTGTTGTTTACGCATCTTTTCATTTGTTCACAAAATAAGCATTCTTAATAGAGATGGAAAGAGCCAGAATATCGGAGGTTTTTATCGATTTCTATGTAGTCATTGTACAAAAATTCTCTTGAACCATTACTCAAAACATGCGTAATAAATTAAACTAAAATTTCTCATATGAAAAAGAATCCAGATGCAGTATGGGACCTCATCCAAGACAATACTTAGTATTCAGTAAATGCTGATTTTTAGCTTTCTTGGGAAATAAGTATGTTATCCTTCGATGAAGAGATTCTATTTTCCCGAAGAAAACGCAAGCATTTCAGTGTTAATATTGAAAATACTGTAATACCTTCCCTTTTCTGGAATCAAAAGCTTGCTCTGTATCATAAAATTTTTATATTAAGAAAACAAATAAAATTATCCGTTCAGTAGTAGGGAGAACAATTCTTATCGAATTTTTTCGTTGGCTTTGCAGAGAAAAAAGTCTAAGTCTATGACTTTATAGCAGGCACTGATAATTCCGTGGTAAAAGTTAGGAAATTTTCTTGAAACGTATTTACTATCAAAAACTGCATATACGACTATAAAGTTGATATCTTAGTCTCCAAATAATTTTATGCAAACTACCGCACTTAGTAGCAGAACGCTTAGATAACGTTAGCGTGATTATACCTATTTGCATAAAATGTCCATAACAATAACGACAATTGCCTTCAAACGCTGGTCTGAGACTTGCGCGCATTCTAAATGAGACGTTTAAATATTTTGTCTCTCAGGACATCAAACAGTTTCGAGTACACGATAATGCCTTCCGTGCATCCGATAATTACTCTAAAAAGTTGTAATAGTTATCAGTAATGTTTTTTAGGGCCCATGAAAACCACAGGCAGCAGAGCAGCGTCGCGCCGCTCACTATCAGCTGCGCGTGAATACCCAAACGAGCAGCAGCTCAGTCCCAGCTGGGCTCTGGGAAGGCGAGGAAACGTACAATATTTCTCTAGTTCCAACAGGAAACTCGTGTTTCAGGGGCAGAAAATATGGCTGACTGACGGGAAGTAGAGGATGACAATCCTGTTGTTCCGTTTGTAGTCAAAAGGAAGGAAAAAGTTCTGTGAGGTTTACTTTTGTCGCTGCAGGGTCGTGGGTTTGTTCGTGGAAATATCGATTATTTTGGCGCTTGTGCATGCTGGAAAAACGTTTGTTTAATTCTTCTTCATGTTAAAACGGCTTACAAATTATAAATTTTAGAAAAATAATGTTTTATGAGAATAGCCTAGGGGTCCGAAAATAACCTGAGTTTTTTTTCTCAACTAATTGATACTTATTGGTGAAAAATATTCAAACGAAGCATGATAATAAAACATTGCGATGTCATTTTTTAACAATCTGTAGATGATTTCCGTGAGTGAGTCCTCGATCATGAATTTTCTCTTTTTTACGCACAGAAAAATATCTAAACACCGGAAGGCATTCAGAAAATAGTGCTCAGATTATAAAGTCGTTTACTAGGGTAACACGGAAGTCAAAGCTTCAGTGTCTGATTGTTGGAAATATGGGACAACCTGAGAATGGGCTCGTATTGGCTCGTATCTGTTGCCTCATTCTAGTCTATTTTATCCTATTCTATTTTAAATGAAGTCATGTGTGTATCTAAGGACAGTTGCTTGTTGTAAACAGCGTGTTACACATTTTAGCTGGTTTGTTTTCCAGAATATTTCCTGCACAAGGTACAACACTGAGAAAACCTTCAATGCAGGAAAGGTTCTGACTAAGGGTCATATTCTCAAAAATTTTCAATAAAAATTATGCAGTATACATGAAGTAATTTCAATAGATAATATATGCATCGTTTCTTAAAGCGTCTCGCTTAACTGCTAAAGCTGAAGACATCATCTGCAGGCCAATGATACAATAAACGTTTCTTAATGCAACAAGTAATGTAATGACTAGTAAACGAAGGAAGAAAAAAAATATATGCAAGCTACAGGGTAAGAGAGTGTATCAGCACTGAAGTAGCTACATTATTTGTCCATATAATTTTATAGCTTAGATTTCGATCCATGGAGCTGTCCATCTATAATTTGTGATGCTATTATGGACAACACAACACTTTTGACTTCCTAAAACTGCGTTCCAGGATCCAGGGCTGCAAAAAGCACAAAAGCTATTGAGTGGGGCTTAGGACAGGTGAAGCAGGAGGCCAACATCATTAGGTGTTCTCCTTTGATGCATATATAGTGCATTCAGGAATGAAATGTTAGACTTCACTCACGTATGCATTTTCATGCATACGTTTCTGACGGTTGCATGCAAGTTGTACAAAAATCATCACCATTGGTTTTTGATTAACCTTAATATATAGATCATTTGTATGTTTATGTACAATGCATGGGTATGAAAATAGCCATGTCTAAAATTGAACAAAAGATTGAAAGAAAACATGGTAATGTGTTCCCATGGTTAAGTTATTCTAAGTTTAATAACGCATATAGATATGTGTAAAAACAGTGACACATTGATGAAAAATGCGTTTTACATTCCACACTAACATTGTTAAACAAGCTCAGGCTGCTGAGAGAATCATTTTTTAAGTAAACGGGGGGGGGAATAGTTCGGCATCTAAAACTAAAAGCAGGCATGGCAGAAATTGGAAACTATTTTTCGTGAATACATTTTAAAATTATACCTAGTAACTAGCTCAATGAACTGGCTTTACCTCGCTTCAAATCTGTGATTTATTTCATATAAATAATACTGGTACTATTGGGAATCATGAAATAAGAAAACTTTTTACTTCTAATAAAGTTGAAACTTAAGTTTCTCACAACAGGGATTTCTTAATAATTCTTAAAAAAGCAGTATCGAATTATTATTATCATTATTATCATTTTAGGGTTTCACAGCTGGTTCATGATTGCTACTGAAACCATTATAGACATTATAATAGCGTGGAAATAGTTGAATAAATTTGTAAGGAAGAGAGTGAAACGTATTTCCTAAGTTATAGCATATACCGTATGCTTACAAGCTCGTAAATACTGCTCACTAAAGGAAATACGTTGAACGTTGATAAGGATGTCATGAGGAACATAATGTTTATTTACATACTCATAAACTTAGGGATTTTATGATAGAAAGTATCGTTAAGGAGAGCATGGTGATTGGGGAGTAGACATAACATAGTTTTGGTTCATGTTTTACATAAAGTTTTTAATTTACTTATATGCATACATAAAATATTCACAGACATTGACACATGAGATTGATTATAATAATGCAACGAAGTGATGTGTAAAATAACGTAACAAGTTGATGGTTAATATAAAAAATACAGTCATTATAGTAAATATTGAAGTCGCAGTTTTATCAATTTTGCGTCAACTGCGGTGCGTTCGTCCCCAATACGAATGAGTACATAAAAGATCACCTCACGTACGCATATTATCAAAAATTAGGACCGAAAATGAAGCAATGCAGCGTAATGATAGTTTTCGTTACTACTTTCCGGTTCAGCACCTTCAAATATTGCAGCTCTGGTCGCTCCATGTTGGGCCATAGCTCGCCTTCATAATTTCAACGTGTTCATGTGTTTTATAGTTGTATCTTCTCTGCTAAATCTTTCTTATTCATTGCGATGAAGTTCTTCACACGCTCCATCACTCCGGCAGTCTCCACCCCAGGGAGACCATTTGCAAGACCTTGGGCAATCTGTGCCATTTCCTCAGTTTTCAAAAGTCGTATTCTTGGCATATTCTCTCACCTGCACATTTGAAAACACAGGAAAATTGATTAATTGTTTTAATTTCATACACAGTGCAACAATATTCTTGAAGCTTCACAATAATATTAGCTTTTCTATGAACCCTTTGAATACTGAAGCTCCGATTGATACTGTATCTTATACTGAAAATATTTTGAAAAAACGAACTTGCAAAAAATCGTGGCCTAAGTTTAGCTCAAGCAATCTTTGTTCACTACGCTCGCACTCGTAAGATACTTCTCCGTTAGAAAATAATATAAGTTTACAATCAATAGAAGAGTGATGCGAATTAATTTCCTATTAACTGTTTTTTTTTTAATTAAATCATTAATAATCAGTAACATTTACAATATTGATGTTCAGGAAAATACATATTTATACTTTTTGTCCCATTCAAACGCAATTACAAGTTATTTGCAAGCTGTTTTGAAATTATACGAGAAAATCTACTTAGGGCATTGTTTTTCAGGCTCTCGTATGGTCGAATATTAGTTCAGCTCAGAAGTTCCCCGGACCGAGTAAAATTTCCAGTAATTCCCTCACGTGTGATTCAAACGTTCCCGAACTCCTCATGAGTTCCATTGACTTTTTGCTTCCACTTGTCGCTAGTTGAACAGTGCACAAAACCACTTTTTTTCCTTGCCAGTCAAGAAGAAAACCTGCTTATAAACTTTACATTGAAGCGATCATTTGAGCAGCGCGTAACGTCGGGGTGATAAGCGACTGAAAAATATTCCTCATCACAAACGTGTAAAAAATTGCAAAATATTATTAAAAAAAAACACGGAGAATATTTAAAGCCTAATTACATACAAGATTATATTTTACGTAAACGCCATTAATATACAAAAAATTCTTGATGAGTCTTCTTATAAAATGTACGATTATTTCTTCGAGCAAGAGCTTGCCTTAGTGCTCCAAGTTGCTTCTAGCCATTTTCACACCAATTCAACATCGAAATAAACTGTAGCGTTGCTGTTACAGGAAAGAAGGAACTCCCTCGTGTTGCCTATCTTCAGAGAAATTTTATTCTCGTATATTAGAAAAAAATATTAAGCTTATCACAGTTCTCGCTTGACTGATGTGAAAAAGTATGCCTTGAACGTGAAAAGAAGATGGTATACCCCAGGAGGATGAAGAGGAGGATGGTATACCTCAGGAGGATGGGAGAAGACGATAGTATACCCCAGGACGATGTGAGAGGAGGATGGTATACATTAGGAAAATATGAGGAAAAGCTTGTATATCCCTAGAGGATGAGGGGGGAGGATGGCATACCCCAGGAGGATGTGATCGAGGGGAGGATAGTATACCTCAGGAGCTAGTACGTGAGGAGAGGATGGCATGACATAGAAGGATGTGAGGGAAGATGGTATACATTAGGAGAATGTGAGGAGAGGATGACATGCCGCAAGAGGATGTGAGGGGAAGAAGACATACCTTATGGGAGAATGTGAGGGGAGAACGGTATGTGCATGGATGCATTCGTAGCGGAGATCTACAAGCAGGTGCCACAATACCTCTGCATGTTCTGTGTGTCGGGATTCGATTAAAGTGGGTAAATAAAGCGCTCTCGTGTTCTTAAAAATTAAACTGTGTGCTTCGCGGAAATATTTTCTAAATATTGCTTCACCCCTGTCGTTGGAAAAATGTAGCCCTAACTGATTACCCAGAATTTAGTTTCCAGAAACTAGTATTTTTTATGACTAAAAAAAGAAGCATGATAAATGATTAAAATATTCGCATTACAATTTCCATCAGAGGGCATCAGCAGTAGGTGTGTTTACAGTGGCAGGCTTTCAGTTTAATACATGCCCCATGATATGGATCTCGGATTGTGAGGGGCTTTATGTTTTTTCAATCCAAAAAGAACTAAAAGTACTCCTTTGACCAATTTCTAGATATGCATAGATTGCTCATTTCATTCAAGCTGTTAGGTAGTGTTCAAATTTTCATTTTAAGCCTTATGATAGGTAAAATTATCACCGAATGCTTTTTCATATTCTTCAATCAGTTGAATTCTAATCAGCATTGTCTGCTTCATGTGAACGAAATAACTTGAAAGCAGTTTACCTTTTTTGATGACTAATTCGCTTAATATCCTTACGTAACTACGGTATATTAAAGCTTACCTAACTTTACCCAACATTCCATGCGGGTAACCTACCAAATTAAGCTCAAGAAGAACATTATAAACGAGAGCGACAAAAAATTCTAAAGGGTGGCGAACAAAAACACTCCAAGTGACGGCTCAGGCATAAATTATCACCGTAGATAACACTATTCGTATTAAAGGCCAGCTTTTAAGTTTAACTTGACACCTCTCATCGCGCAGCTTAGCACCACCGAACTCATTACGATGCAGGCCCATCTGCCGCCCGGCCCCAGGCCTCACGCCTCTCTATCTTCCCATCTCGCCAGCTCGAAAAGCCTCGCTGGCCGGTCTCTAGCCGTCAAAACGATCCTATTTGGTCTTCCTTAAACAAGTATTCTTGAAATCATAAAGACGATTATTTATTCATATAATTGTTTGGATTATTTGATTGAAATTTCCTCGTTTGAATTCATTTTAATGGAATTATATCTTCGAATTAAATTAGCCTGTGATATTCTCCAGGATCTCACAACGCGGCAAGATGCAGGATTTTGAATTATTTGAAGATTTTTTTCAGTTAAATTTAAGCCAAATTTGAGAATTTCGGTCTGATAGGGTAAATTTGGCATCCGAACTCACTGTCCGTAATTGCGAGGTTACTTTACTTGTACATCAATCACACAAGTACTTCAATGAACATTATAGTTTCGCTTGCTGAATGTGTGATGACTGGTGTGCGTGATGCATGTCTCGGCCGTTAAATATAAATCACACAATTTGATGAATGAATTTAATTACATGCTTGAAATTTTCAAACTTATAATTGTTGGTTATTGGAATCATGAAGATAATCACTATTCCGCATCACTCGCAAAAAAATTATTCAATTGCCTACGCTAAGACCAAGTGCGAGTTTAAGCCGCTTTTCTGTCATTATTAATAATTTAGAAAGCTATGGAAATAGGCTAAAGAACGACTCAAATCTCAAACAAACCTTTCTCATTAAAACTTCTTACATAATACATCAACAACACAGATGCGCGCTATTTTCGTCACTTAAGGATAACTTCCAATTGAGGATGCAAATAGATTCTAAATGCTGAGGGCTTGCTTATCGCTAATGGAATCTAAAATCCTAAATCTACAGCCCATTTTCTTCCCACTTGAGTTTGCGGGTACGCCGAGAGTGGAAGTATTCGTACGAGCTATCAGATTTACAAAATAAAAGCTGGTATATATGTACAAATTTTCTTTAAAACTTGCCTGCGCTTTCTAGCTTTTCATTGCTGATGTCAGTAGGAAACTGCTGTAGGAGTAACTTCTTGCTAACAGGACAAATTTGAAGCTTGTCGAATTTGATCTGAATGAGAAGAACAGTATAGCTGATAAGCGGCACAGGCAAAAAAAACAGTGGATTACAGCCAGCAACAATATTGTTCAATTAAATATAAAAATTATGCCAAGTGCGTAAATGGTGTAAAGTTTTTCGGTATATTAATTCATCAAATTCTGATGCCTCAGAAATTGAAGCCTCAACTTCTCAGCCATAATCACGAACATGTTAGATATTTCGTATAAGTAAGAAACAATAGTCTATTTTCATTAAGTATGGAAATCAAATGCACTCAGTGCAATAACTCTTTCAGACGCAAATTTGACTGTACTATTGCGAACACTAAAGCCTTTTAATTACTGAGATTTTCCTGATCGTGAGAGAAGAAGACCATGTTTAAAACGAGCAAACTCCACAGTATGAGCCGTTCGGGTGAGAATCAGAAGAAAAGAGGTCTTTGAGGGAGATGGCTAATGAGACAAACATGAGTCTCAGAACGATGGGAGGGCTGGTTCATAAAGACCTTAAAATGTCATCGTTGGCTCCTCTCTAGAAAAGAAGAGCTCTTTCGGATTATGTAAATCGAAAACGATTAGAAAGGAGTATAACCTTTTTTGGCGAGAGAAAACGAAGCACGGCAGTATGATTATTAGGTCTAACGAGAGGGTTTTACTGCTGATCAGGCTGACAATGGCAGTAAAGATGGTAATTGGATTAAGTGTAAGCCATATTCAGAGAAAACAAAAACACTCTACCTAAAAGTAAATTTAGCATCTATCATTGACTCTGCTGCAGTTTCGAAAACTTGGAGAACCCCTGTGATTTTTATTTCGAAAGCATTCAAGATTAACTCAAAACCTCAAATCATGTACATTATGGAGAGTTCGAGTTGGCTAAGAATCACTTTGATGATGGCACCTTGAGGACCTTCCAGTGAGACGGACAACTTCACAGACCGCGAAGATGTGGCAAACCTGGTAAAGAGATCATCTTCAACGCTTTTGTCAGCGGGAGACGTGGCTCTTGAGTTCACCGGATGTAAATCCGATCAACTTCTCCCTTGAATCAATGTCTTTCCTCAAAAATTCATCGGATAATCGGTGATTTGAAGAGATCAATAGAGAGCATGATAATTATACCGCAGTAAGACGTCTTCATTAGGTGACGTTCGAATATTATAAAAGGCTGTCATTTACTCACAACGAGGCCATTTTGGATAAAAACAATCGATTCTCTAGACTTGTACGTAACCATAATTTTACGTATAAAATTTTAATATCTATTCATTTACTCTTAACATTTATTTTTATTTCGTGCAGAACTTCAGCCTCACCATTTATGTACGCGTACAGACCAAAGAGTTTATCCCAAGAACGTTTACAAATTTTTAACCGAAGTTATAAGATTGCTCTAGAAATGAAGATAGCCTAATTTCAAGCATTGGAGAGCCCAGAGGTATGATGGTTTAGCACTGTGTTATACTGCTGTGTTCAAGAACATTCCAATTTCAGGTTTATGAAGCTACGACTTGAATCTCGACGTTCTTGAATTGAACATCTGAAGCCTTGTGTATGTGGTTGAAGTTCCAGCTATGCACTCCACATGAATCGTGTAATAATTGTCATTCGTACTGACAATTGTCTCTGATTGGACTGATTCGTGCGATTTTCATTGTTACATCGATTATAAATCTTTAGCTATCCACATTCATTGTATTTATGGAGAATATATAGAAAAGAATTTTCGAATTCTTGTTTAATTTTTCTGTTTTACGGGACTTAGCCTTGATTTGTTCATCCACAAGCAAGTGAAAATTTTTTAGCTTCAAGATATTGTTTTGTTATTCCTCATCGAATGTTGAAATTATCCATTAAAAGAATGAGTTCGATTTGATAGAAATTAACTGCAAATTGTAGTGTATCGTTCATTTGTTAATGTACTTAACTATATATCATACTGCTATTTAGACTTCTGCTTCAGCATTGTCAGTACCATTGTTTTTCAGCATAGTTTATGCAGTGTAAGATTTATGGAAGCACATAGTTTTTACAATCCATTATTTTCAAAGCGTTGTTGAAAGGGACTTAGATTACTTCATTGGTATGAATTATTCTACCTAATTAGAAAAGCATGCATCCCCAGCTAACAGTGTAGCATGTAAACATGTATGACAAGTTCTTCAAGGTAAAATGACATATCGTTTGCCGTGATTACGTAGGAAAATAATTTTTGTTATCAATTTTACTATCATGCTGTTCCCTATTAATCCCATGGAGAAAAAACGGAGCTTGTAAAAAAACATACATACATACATACATACATACATACATATACCAGGCTTCTCCTCCCTATGGGAGGGTAGCCGACAGCAGGCCACAATCAACACTCTTAGCACTAGGAAGCGAGAGAGGCAGCACTGGCCGCGCCAGACTGCCAGGATCAGCAGCAGCCCAGCACAACCACCTTCCATAGTCTGGCCCGACAGCCATAGCTGGTTTACCCGACCGCTTCATTGAGTGCAGCCCCCCCCCCCCCCCACCCCCGCACAAGACAGGTCAACCCCATCACACGCGGGCAACTTTCAGTACCGCGTCAAAAATAAAATTACCTTCTTACGCACTGCCCCCACTCACTTCTGTCCGCAGTCATCCCTCTCGCCACGTCCACAGTCAGACCCCTCTCATACAAAGCACATTTCACCCCATCCATCCAACTCATCCGTGGTCTACCTCGCGCTCTAAAACCACTCACTTCCGACGTATAAATCTTTTCCACCAGCCGCTCAACATTCATTCTTTCAACATGCCCAAACCATCCAATCACTCTTTCATCCACTCGCTTGCTCAACTGTTTGATAACACCCGTCTGCCCCCTAACCAACTCATTCCTGATCCTATTCCTTGTTACTCCATACATGCTCCTCAAACACTTCATCTAAAATACATCCAACTTCCTCCTCTCAGCTGCTCTCAACCCCCAAGACTCTGCTCCATACAACAAAACTTCAATGGCACGATCAAGCTTTCATACAGTCCCCTCTTAGCAATCATACTCAAACTCCTGCGTTCAAACACTTTCCTCATTGCACCCAATGTCTTACAGCCTTCACTCACTTGATGCCTCACTTCTACTTCCATACTATCCTTAACAGCCACATCCGACCCGAGGTACCTAAAATGCTCCCCCTCCTCTAACACTTACCATTCATCCTCACATCCCAAGTTCCAAACACTCCACCTCTTGAACATCTCATCACGTTACTTTTATTCACATTTACCCTCAATTTACGCCTTTCGCACACTCTACAAACTCTGCAACCAGTCTCCACAGTTTTTCCTCTGGATCAGCCACAAGCGCTGTATCATCTGCAAACAACAGCTGACCCATTTCCCGGTACATACCATTTTGTCCCACCAACTGCGCACCTTTTCCCAACACTCTGGCATTCACTTCTCTCACCACACCATCCATAAACAAATTGAACAACCACGGCGACATCACACAACCCTGTCTCACACCTGTCACAACTGGGAACCACTCACTCCCCTCATTCCCTACTCCCACGCATGCTCTGCTATCAACGTAGAAACTCTTGATCGCATTCAACAGTCTTCCACCCACTCCATACAAGCTTACAACTTACCATAGAGCCTCACGGTCCACTCTGTCATACGCCTTCTCTAGATCCATAAAAGCCTAACATACATCTTTACATTTTGCTAAGTATTTCTCATTTACCTGCCTCACAGCAAACATTTGATCCACACAACCTCTACCACTTCTAAAACCACATTGTTCTCCAGCAAGCATACGATCCGTCATCATGCACTCTCACTCTTCCAATTAAAATTCTTCCATACAGCTCCCCAACGACACTCAGTAGACTTATACCCCTAGAATTACTGCACTCATACCTGTCACCTTTCCCTTGTACAACGGAACTATACACGCGCTACTCCAATCCACCGGTACTTTACTAGCCTCGAAACACACATTAAATAAACATAAAAAAACACAAGCATAATAGCAGAACTAAATAAAGATACTTCGATTATTTGCCTGTAATTATTTTTTCTCCCTATATATATACGGCTGCGAAGAGGTTTATTTCGAGTACCACTCATGGTGTATTCATATCAAGGTAGGTCATAAAACAATTAAAAAAAATTATGCTTACGAGTTACTATGAATTTGTAAAGGTTATTAAAAAATGCATTGATGCTTGAAAATAATTTTTCTTATTTCGCCTGATTGATTGGAGATGCGCACTGCGTTTTATTTTCCGTGCAGAATTGTTGTGTCTTGGTGTAAAGGATGAAACTGCTCACGATCATTGAATTACTCACGTACACGACTGCCATCGAAATTAGAACTTTCTCATAACATTAAAAGATCACTAGACACAATGAAATACAAGAAAAAGGATATTAGAGTTTTAAAAGATTAAGAAACATTGAAGTTACAGCGTACTCAAATAAAGACATGATGACCTTATTGCGTTGCAGTTTTCTTGAGTTTTTAAAAAATATCAGGTGCCACGGTGAATAGACCTTGGCACCGTGAACATCTAAAACATTTCACGGTGATTTAAAAACACCTTGTGACCGTGTGCAACACCCACTCTATCTTCTTCGGCAAATTATTGATGTCTTTTTCCACTTATATTTTCTCCCTCACATCTCAATTAAAGCTTGCTCGTTTTTTCTCTATTTCATGGCAGCGGCCTTGCATTCAGAAAACAGATAGCTTATTTACCAGAATTTCACAAAATTTTTCTACTCCTGACCAGTTTGAATAGATTTAAATAAAATGAAAGGTAATTTGTTTCATCGTTTTGATTTTCACTGTTACATTTTTGAGTCGAACTTTTTTCTAGGCTACAATTATCATAGCTCACATATTATCCACTACTTTACTGAACTGCTCATAATCAGAGTCACATCAACACAGTTTGCAAAGTTATTACAAGATTTACACGACAAAACTAAAGCGTATAAATTCAATCATTCTTTTTAGTGCATGAAACTCATGACTGGAATTTCACAGAACTTGTGACCGAAGTTCCTCAGTCGCATCCACCCAGTCTAACTTTTCCGCCGCCTGCATACATGTTTTTCGCTCAAGCAACTTAATTGCTTCAATTGCTTAGGCGGCGAAAAACATGCTTGCAGGAGGCGAAGAAGTTAGACTGGGCATTCAACCTCCTTGGTCGCATTAGAGGAGTTGGATGCTCCCATCGAGCGTCGCGCTGCGGTCCTGTGTGGAGCCTGACGCTCGCTATCGTGCCGGTCTGGTGCTGTTTAGTGGTGCTCGCCGCTCTTCAGTTATGCATGCAGGTGTGAGGGAGGCTCAAGACTCCAATACTGCCAGCTGTTTTTCTCTCCCGTCTCGACCGGAATTTTTATGTACGAAAGTATGTGAAGAACGTCGGATTCAGATGTCTAAGCTGTCAATAATGCGGCGTAAATCCTCTTCTAGACTTCGGAATTTTAATCTTTATCGGCAAAATGGAATGGTTAGTTTTACATCAATATAAGCTGAACTGTCGTGTAGTGTTGACATGAATTGTACATTGTTATTTTGTTACGATCAAATGCAACTACAACGCCAGTTAGTTAATAATTGCGGGTTACAAAAACGTCTTTGAAATCAGACAACTGGCGCCTCACTATAAGCTCTTTTCAGTCGCAGAATTCGGCGAGAATTTGCGAGATTCCTTGGGTATTATTCATCAACTCAGAGCTACGACGTCAATGGCAGGTTAGTGCTCGAAACTACAATGTTATTTTTTTCACTCTAATGCGGTACATGATCGAGCGCTGAACGTCGTATTTCTAACAAATCTAAAGCTGTTTAATAGTGGTATTTTGCCAAGGAATAACATCCTCGGGAGCACGTGATTGTTAGAGGAAATGAAATATGAACATGGCATAGAAAAAAGTTCAAAGTTTCTTATAAATAAAAAATTAAATAAACTGAGTTGTTCTTCAGGGTCGTACCTCATCTCATGAAGCTTCTGGTGTGGAAGATGGTTTGCGTTATAAAGTGTTCCTCTTTTTGAACTCGTCACAAAATTACAAGGTTATATGTTTTTCTAGCTATTGAAACACGTCGCTGACATTGTCAACCTGAAACATTCAAGTTCTGGAAAACGTACCCGCGGGAATATGCCAATTTCTAGCAATGGTTTCTAAGCTTTAGCTTACGATTGACATTGAATTCAGGCCCAAACTGAGTTTCTGGATTACAGTAGGTAAAAATGATCATTTTGGTTCCCCTAATGTCATGCGAATTTTTCGAGTTTTGTGGAAAAGGTCAATATGTTCATCGCATCTATAGATCTTTAGGATATATACTGCAACAAATGCTTCTTAGCACAGCAAACATTTATTTCTACTCCATGATCATCCACGCTCGGAATAAAGACGCATGAGCTTTATTTTATTCAAACAGAAAACTTTACCAGAAAAAATTATTTTTAGGTTGCTGACGATTTTGAAAGTGTTGGGTTTGCTGGTGCTGCAAACTGTTCGACAATGTCCCTTCTCTTTAGGATGGATAAACTTTTACTGTTCATGTTTTGAGAAACGTCAGATACGGCGCGATGCCGCCATGTCGTTTGTTCTCTCGCTGATTTTATCAAACGCAAAACTAAATCCAAGCGTAATTACTTGTTGGAGATTCATTTAACTCACTCCTAATTTAGAGTTTTCAATCGGACTCTCAGGCGATAAATTATCACGTACGTCACTCTGGCAGTAATTTGAGTTTGCAAGTTCAATAGGGGCTTCTTAGCAAACTTAAATTCTGTGTCGTAAGAAAGGTTTTGTATCAATTTACTTGATACATGATATTCTCAATATCCCTTGTTCAAATGCATGATATCTAGTGGAGGTACGCAACGAAGGTCCCTCTGGCCCGACCAGTATCAGAACTTATAATGGGTTAACTCAATTTTACGAGACAGTTGTAGAACAAGTCAGGTCGATGCCTAATAAAACAGTCCTACGAAGAATAAGTTCAAAACATGGATTGTGAACAAAAAATCTGGACTGAATGAAAACAAAATGCACAAGGGGAAGTATACTAAATAGAAATATTTGTTTTTAACTTCCGAAGGACGGTACGAATCTGAAAAAACTGAATATGGCCAGAGTTATTTTTGACTCAAGTCGCAAGCTAAAAAAGTTTCGGACTGCGTGCATGTAGAGCACCCAAAGGAGAGAAAAGATATCGTCGCAGCAGAACATGAAAGCACTTGTGCAGTAGGGTGTGTAATTTTGTCAAGTGACACTCGGATGTAAATTAGTCGAGTCAAAACTAACGAGTATGTGTAAATTCTAATCCTGGCTATCTTTCTCTTAGAAGGAAAATTTGGCCTTCACTATTTTTTTCTTCCTTTTTGCGAGCACTTAGGTATGGAAGAAAACAAGTGTCTGATTCTTACAAACAACAAAGTCTTTTCCTAAAAAATGAAATTTCCTTGTTATGTTTTCGTAGGCGATAAATCCAAACAAACTTCGGCATCTTTGGGATGCTTTATTTCCAATCAAACCTGATACATATGATCTTAGGCATTGGTTTTTCAAATGTCTTATAACTAACCCTATATATAGGACACCATGACGGTTCCCCCGTAAAGCCGGTACCCATTTCCGACACCTGGGTTGAGTGGGATATTGTGCTTGAGCTTTCCCTTATACCCAACGGGGAAAATCTCCGCGCCAGCGCCGGGATACGAACCCTCGTCTCCAACATACAAGGCTGGTCCCTTAACCACTGTGCCACGGAGAGCACAGTGGTCCGAAAGAAATTAAAGAAATAAATTATCCGAAAGAAAGTAAAGCTTGTACTATCTTACATAACCTAGAATGCATTATTAGTCAATCGAATGCTTTATTTATTTAAAAATTTAAGAATTAAAGGGAAAATAGTCGGTCAATCGCAATTCTTCATCCCAACTAAGTTAAAAATCCTCAAAACATTTATGGCAAATTTTCCCCTCGTATACAAATACTCTCTAAGGTTTTACTATTATTTTAGGCGCTTCAAATTTTACCAAATCTTTTGATGCAATGCCATCCCCTAGGATACTGTGTCGCTTGTACAGAGACCGGATTAAGAAAAAAATTATTGTTTCATAGCGACGGCACAACAAACCGTAATTCAGCTAGGTCGAATTGCTACGTTGTTCTTGGGGCACGTAGCGTATTCAAGTTAACGTAACCTTAATTTTACGTAAAGTAAACTTAGAAAAACTTGTGGCGTTTGCTGCACTTCTACATGCCGAAAATTGCTTGGAATCAAATTTACGAACTTGATTCCATTTCAAACTCAATTAAACTAACAGGAGTACTTATCAGCTTGGTGTATTATGCTAGTGATTGCGAAAATTCTGTTAGCGGCATATGTGGTCATTGCAGTAAATTGACGAATTATTTATGATCTCCGTTGAAATTTTCAATCATTTGGAGCATGATAAAACCTCAACCTATATGATATTATTTAGTATGATCGGTGAAGGTTTTATTTAGATACATAAATTCGGGGCGCCTTCAGAGGAGTTTAATATCAATATGCTCCAGACAAGGACATACAGAGAAGCAGGAGAGTGGTAAACCTTACTAAAATACTTAAGAACTGTCTAATGTGTGGGTCATTTTTTGTTAATTAAAGATACTAATGAGGTGCATTTGTTGGTAATTGATAGTTTAATTTAACGCGCGTCAATTTTGAAACAATTATTGGGCCACCTGCT
Organism: Morinoia aosen; assembly: GCA_030386875.1. NCBI lineage: Eukaryota > Metazoa > Arthropoda > Malacostraca > Amphipoda > Talitridae > Morinoia > Morinoia aosen. Next base: position 22,426,368 of record CM059573.1, on the reverse strand, counting down.
GCACTACTTCAATGCATTAGTATCGTTAGCCAATGAAAGGCAACAGCGGTGCCATAGGAGAGGATGCTGAGGAGACTATTATGATGCGATCATGAAGTTCGGCGGTCATACGCGCGATACACCCACCATAACTGAACTCTAATTTCTTCTCTCAACATTATGGACCGTCAGCACCTCATGCTGTTCTCTCACCGCGGCCAACAAAAGGAGAGAACACAGTAACTCAATGACGGTTCTTGAGGACTCGCTAGGTTGCGGCCAAGCTCTTTAAAACCCAGTCACAGAAGTTGAACTATTTCATGAGCTACATAAAATAAAGAAAGAAATAAAGACTCTGGCTCCAAGCCTTAGTACCATTAAACCGTCTTACTAATACCAAATATTATTGATAGTACAACACATTACTTCATTCTCGATTTATTAAAAAAAATTATAATGAAAAAATGTGTTTAGTTTGGGCTTGAAATTGATGTTGTGCGGAATTTTACGTAAATATTTGGTGTGTTGTGATAACAGTGAGCCTAAATTGAGGTTGGAATAGAGACCAGTGAAAATCTCCAGTGAACTTCTTTTTGATACCAAGTTTGATAGTCTTTACCAACACCGATAACTGACTACCTACCACTAAATGCAATATATTATGCAAAAATATACAGCAAGCTTGGCCAACGGTTACTTGTTCAAATTTTGCCAACTAAATTCATCGAAACTTTTTTAGTTATGATCAGAATCTCGTATACAAAAGCCAAGAAATGTGTCTGTTTACAAAGAATGGTTCATTCATTGTGAGTAATGCGTATTTAAGCCCATCCTTATCAGTTGTCCATGGAGTGTTTTAAGTGCGGACCGAAATTAATGGCTGGTCGTGAAGCGTTTAGGGTAATTATAAAGCAGTGCTAGGGTATCTCAAAGTGAAGCATTGTGTGGCTGGTGTGGGTAATGGCCGATATCATGAGACCACTGTCAAGTCTCTGATAACTTCTGATAAATGAAGGCAAAATAGGATTATTGAGGGCTTTCTTATGGTAAATTTCAGACGGAGAGGCAGCAGAAGGCAATTAGGCTCCGGATAAACAAGGGATGTTCTTTTAACGGGTGCTCAAGCAAAGATTAATTTTCCATTTGGGTTTTTTATTATTTTCAATTGTTCAGTTAGACATTTTTTTTCTTAATATATTTGATACTATTAATCTTTGATCATGACCGTGAGCATTCGGCATCTTGCTCAAGTGAGTGCTTAGTGCAATGTCCCAGCAACGGCTCTCATTGGTCACAATACGTCGAGCCATGGGGACATGTGAGCCAATTGGAACTGGCGTGACAATTTAACTATATCGATGGGAAATATTCAGTCTTTCATTACAGTGAAGTAAGTGAAGTGATTAAGATATTTCGGCATGATTCACTGGTAAATAGACTATGTAAATAATTACACAGAAAAGTTATTCACAATGCAAGATTTAAAATTTCTCGATCATTCTACTCTCAATTTCCAAAAATTTTTCACTCGATGATATTTTCGTTTCCTGGATGCACTATGTAAATTGGTGAAACATTTCATCAAAGAATGTGGCTACATTTGTTCTGAGTGGGTAAAAGAATGGGAATCCCCTTTCGGGAAGAACAACTTAATTAATGCTACACTTTTCCAAAGAGTTATACTAGTTAATAATTTTGTGCTTTAAGTAAATATTTCAGAGCCTGAAATTACGACAATAGTTAAGACTTAAAAACGTTGATTGGGAATAAATTCTTTTCTCACAATTCATTGGTTCATTGAAACCTAAAATTACCCCACAATTCCGAGTTCTTTTATGATTGTTATGCAAAATTAATCAGGGTAATGCACTGTGATATTACTGTCATGAACTTTATGAAATTTTTCATGAACTGTACCGAATATACTTTTTATGTGTCATGAAAGAATCGATTAATTTATTGGAATCCTGAAGGTTTGCAATACTGATTGAAAATTAGGAAACGTGTCACAAAAAATCGGTCATTGAAAAGATTCGCGTCAAACTGTCAACTCTTATGCTGTAAACTTTTAAGCTACCAACTCATACTATCAATGGGTAACCTTCGTTGGAAGGTGTTGACAGTACGAGCGGCAAACAGAAGCCTTAATCTTCCCAAAGGCGTACTCTGCGGTGGTCAACCGGCAGTGTATTTAGGCAATGTAAGCTTTATTTGGCTCTCCGTGACATGAAAAGGGTTAACTGTAGCAAGTTTACCTGACCAAGTCGGTAGGCGATACATTTAGGCTAGGTGGTTCGATTCCATTGATTTATAATATTCCAAGAACTCGCAGTTGAGTAGCAGAAGAAACTACTATGAAACCATAATGTAAGTATAGTAATATTAATGCAACGTGCATGCAGAAGTGAATTAAAGTCCCGTAGGTATTTACGATTGTTCTGAATTTGTGAATAGAGTGATATATCCATCGTACACCAAAGTACGGACAGCAAATACAAAACTGAAATAAATGAGAACATAGGAATCCGCACCACGAATTGTGTGAAGTTAAACGGAGTGTTTAAAAATTGTAATCAGTGTTTGTTTTTAGAGTTACATGTCAACTTACTTCAGACGAATGAAGTTTGTTGAACGTCAATTGTTTTATTGCCCCCGAATGGATTTCGTTGGTATAGTCCTTCGAGGTCAGGATTGCTAAAACGCATAATTTTATAAATATTTTTTACGTGTGAGACTAGACTTGAATCGTAAACGTAATAAGGAAAGCAATTATTCTAGTATTTCATTTTTGGGAGTGAGGTTCTTTGGTCGATCAAATTGAGCGCTTATTGAATTTAGCTATCATTATATTCTGCATTTGTATACCATTATAGTTTTTGATTGTGTATTGGGTTGATTGTGAGTCGTTGGAAGATATAGACCTTGCATGTTCCCGATTGTGAAAGTAATCGTCGCCTAAAATCGCTTGCGTCATGAAGCAAGCAAGAAAGAAGAGTTCACAAATAAAATGGCCGCGGAGTACAAGTAAAGAGTGGCACATTAACTCGGTGAGTACAGCTAATCATTTAATTTAGAGTGTGTTCAAAGCATGTCTGTACGTGTACGAGTTTCCATGTCCCTTTTTTTAATTGTTTCAATTATTTGTGTACTTCTTTTTGGGAGGTGAACCAATTCCTCCACACGAGGTGAGGGTACAAGCGCGGCTGCACCGGAATTGGTACCGTGACACCATCACATGAAGTTCTTCCAAATTACATTGGAATGTTTTTTAATGTATGCCTTCAACTTTACTTTGTTGTTCACACGCAGTGAAGCTTTAGCTGTACGAGGGGTGTGACACTTGCATGAGTGAACAAACGCTGAGCCAATTGGGGAAATGTCGCCTTGCAATTGCATAGAGATGCCATGTGACGGCTGTAGTGCGACGTGATCACTCTGAGAGTAATTGCAGTCACTGAGAATTCTTTAGCAGGCGATAGAATTATTAAAAAATGTTTTTCACTGATGATTCGTTTGTTTTAGTTATTTTAGTTATTGGGTAGATTTACTCACTTCTTCAGTTGTTCCTGAATAGTTATTGAACTTTTCTTATGAGCACACAGTTGTAACGAACTTCTGACCAACGTTTAACATGCAGAATTCATAGCTATTGCATTTTTATAACATAATTGTTCCGTGTCTGCATTCTTGCTCGGTAGTTATTGCACTAAATTTTACATGAACCTTTTTTTTTTGCCTGAGCGACAGTGGTCATCTCATTCACTTCTGCTTTCGTCTCATGAATAAAAATTATTTGACAAAATGTCTAAAATATTTGCTTCCACTCGGTGCGTATAAATAAAATTTAAATGTACGTTAAAGGCATTTAGCACATGTTATCATATTGTGGGTCTACAACGAACATAAAGTGGGGCTGGATATATTTCTAGACAAGTTGTGTGTACTGTTTAGAGAACAGCACGTCACAAAATTTGCAACAGCTTAAAATGTTAGGCTAGAATCACGGTTCCTGCAATCAAAGTGTATTTTCTTATCCTTTCTAATTTAACTATTCGAATGAATCCATTAGGTTTGCTCGTAGAGTTTATTTGAGCGGGACTAAAATTACTACTTTTATAGCGCGTTAAATCAGCCGATGATTTAATCAACCAACGAGTGCTGCATGTTCAGTTATCAGAATTGTTCCATGCATAAGATACGATGTTTTCAGACACGAAACTACCCAATGAAATTTACTGAAGTAATGGAATGAGGCTAATTAAATCAGAATTCATTTTTAAAAATACAAAGAAAATAAAATTTACAAGCAAATTGATGTTCTAACTTAATAGCGTTTGAAATAGTATACGAAATAGGTTGCAGTCAATAACCTTCCAACAGCACCTCAGATGACAGTGCGCAACAGTCCACTCAGATTTAAATCGGGCGCTCATCTGCTGCCACAGCACTGACTGACGGGTGTTTTGTAGTTGTCTGTTCTCCCACGTCGGTAACATTGGCTACTGTAAAATTCACGCTACTGTAGACGCTCAGTCTACAGTAGCGTGAATTTTTTTACGGCGTAGCGTGAACTGATCTAATTTCATTTTCTGAGGAGTAACGGTAAAATCTCAGAAGGTTACTACGGGTGATGTTTCTCAATTACTTCACTCTCGAGGCTATTTCATTCAGTGGAAAACTGACTAGAGCAAGAACATCTACGAAGCTACCTCGCTTTAGCAATCTAGACTTAGACGAACTTTTACATGTGTTCAATGTGTAGTTAGTTCATTCCTCCCGCGATCAATCGTTTGTAAAGCCTGCCACAGATACTGCCAAAACAATTAGATTTTGATGAAACGCAGTTGAAGTCGACTATATGGAGTTTCGGAATTATGACAACTTATTATAAGTCTGTGTTATAATGAAGAATATTCGACGTCAATACTGATGTGTTTATTTCAGGTTTAGGGCAAAGCCAATGGAATCCTTGGTATCATGTTTGTAACTATGAAGATAGAGTTTTGAGAAAGAATTTTTTGTATTATTTTGCCCACTCTATGTTAAGGACTGCCTGGACAAAAGCTGCTGGATTATTCCTTTCTTGGTTCTAGGCGTTTTTTTTTCGTTGAACACAAACCGAGAAAATACCCGAAGACGAGGAACGCTGAAAGTTTATTCTATGCATTGATTTACTTTCGAATTAAGATAATCTTTTTATAAGCCTGTGTAAACACGATTTACAGTGCTGGAACCTCACTTCTGCAGCGTTCACGCACGTGTGGCCACATCTACAGACTCGTCCGCAACGATCGCCTCGTTGTCCCGCCAAATTAATTACAGCTATGAAATTTTAGTGTCGGTACTACGTATGCTAAGTCTTGCGATCACTGCTATTAAATGTATATTAAACATAATGTACCTTCATTAGAATCGCATCGCCCGTTCTTTTTGTGGGATTCTTGGGTGGTGCTACTCAAGTCGAAATTATGACAGTTAGCGCCTTGTTATGGACTTCTGCTCCATTATTCACGAGCGGGATTTTATGTTCTGGATTAAAAGATACGTATAAATCTAAGTCTGGTCTGTTTATTTTAGACCATCCTTATCAACGGGGAGTTTCATAAAAATGACCGATTGGAAGTATTGAGTTGCGCGGGAAGAAGAAGCGTTCATAAAATACGGTTTTCACGAGCATGTTACACAACAATATCTACATTTATGACGATAAAATCCCTATTGGTTCACAAGAATTTTTGAGCGTAGAACATTTTCTGTCTATAAGTTTTCGTAGTACTACAAGAGGATCATTATGCGACCGTTTATCGCTCTATAGATGTATTATGGGGCAATTTGATAGAAGTTGTAGCGAAACTGGTCGCCAAGTAAGGATGAAGGATGAATTTCATTGGCGATTACGTTGCCAAATTGTAGAATATCATATACTGTAGATGTGGAAAATCGGAAATTTTACATGGTTTTCGGTTGACGATGCTGCTGTTATCGAGTGTAAGAAATTGTAACTTGGGTAAAACGAGTTTGATTGTGAATGCCACATGTCTTTAATATTTCTTGTAATGTGTTTTTGAATGATAAGGACTACGGTCCTTTCGAAATGAGAAACAAATATTCATGTGTTTATCACAACAGGACCATTTAAAACTTGTTCAAAATATTTTCTTTAATGTCGATCAGGCTAGCTTGTATACAAATTATTAATAGCTTAACTTGCGTTTAAAATTATTTTATAAATATTTTAGGAATAATATGAAATACGGAGAATTGAACATTTGAACTTAATATCAGAACTGTGAGTGGAAAAATGTGTTCGAATCGAGTCAGGTTCGAAGAGATTCATATATATGGAATTAGTCTTCACCTGCTGGGACGCATTAGACCGGTTCCAGAAAGGCGAACTTTAACAAAATGAGTTTGCCCGGAACGAAAGATTTTAAACCAAACATATCGAAGTCTTTGCAAGTCAATTGATAGAGCGGATAAAAATTTGAATTTGATGTAGTAAATGAATGACAATACTTAAGTGATTTTGTGAATTTTGATATTCAGTATCAACCAGCTGGCAAACCTTTCATGTTTGGTAATGTACCTTTTATAAACCCTTATTTTTAAACGTAGTTTTTCTTTATATTTCTGCTTTGTAGCTAAAGGCTTGCGTCCTCGTCAGTAAATGAAGATGCAATCGGTGCTCCTAAAAAGGGACCCTCGACAGCCACCATGGCAGTAGCTAAGTTAGTAAACAGTTCATCAGGCTTACCGTTAAATTTAGGTCCGTGTTAATTTACCACTATTTATTTTTGGGGGTGGTACATTACAGAGATGAGTGTGTTCGAAAATTGATGCGAATGGGATATGGTGGCAGCCAAGTGAGTAAACAGTTCTTCAGGTTACCGTTAAATTTCCGTCCGTGTCATTTTACCACTATTTATTTTTTGGGTATATTAAAATACAGAAAGGAGTATATGTAAAAATTGGTACTTATGTCATTTTCGTTATTAGGTTGAGTTGAGGAAACAGTGGTAGAAAAACAATGTTATTTTTGTACCCTATAAAATCCATGAATCATTCCTTAATTTTATTCACTCAAGGCACTATGTATGTGAATGTGTTATACAAATACTATCTTCAAGGAGACTAATATTTTCATGACATTTGTAACGCCAAACAGAATTTGATCTTTTGATATATCCGTTAAGTTTCATTTTCCATTATTGGTCTTCAGCTTTGCTTTGCTTACGTCACACTCTTCACACGCTTTCATATTTTGGAATTTGTTCCGTGACTCTATCAAAACAAAGAAATGTGCTATCATACACGAAGTCAAATAGCTGAACTGTGTCGTCTGCACGAGGGAAGTTCTGAAATTGTACAGACTTCCCAGATCCCGTTGGTAGTGTTATCGATGGCAAACAAATTACGCCTGTAAAACGTGTCCAAATGTGAATATTTTATGTCGCTGATATTTCCGGGGATGTGGCTTACGAATGATAAGAACAACGGTCTTTCTGATGCAAGGAACAAATATTCACGCATTTCATTACAATTGTGCTAGAAGAAGTTGTAAACAAACGTTCCGTCAGACATTATTAGATCCATCTAGACCAGATTAATGATGCTGCTGTAGGACATCATTGAATATGACCATGGAGGTTATTTGGCTGCTGAAGAATCTGGTAATCTTTCGTCATTAAATTTATCTCGGGCGACTCGTCATGTTTGTGCGCAACGCTCAATAACTTCCTAGCCAACTATTCACATTACACACTGAAGCAAACGGGATGAGTTCTGAACGCAGTGAGGGGCAGAACACCTATGCAGGAGCCTGGAGAAGACCTCAATTTCTACAATTAAAGAGTTCAATTTTCCCCTACATCTATGATAAATGCTTTGATATGCTCGGTGCAACGCTCTTCAAGTAGCCCTCGCACCCTTTTCCACTAAAAACATTCCCCAGTAGGACACAAAGTATACATCATAAATGATGTAAAATTGCCGAATTTGATCTGTGTAGGGTGCTGAAGAAGGGTTCGAACGTATTTCTAAAGTTTGCATTGAGCTGTAAATTACATTTTACTGCGATGAAATGGAAATGGAGAGTGCCTTTTTTACGAACATAATTGAATTTTAGACTTGTTTGTCCTTTCTAAAGGAGTAGATACGATTCAACTATCGATCCTGGCCTTTACTGAATTGTTTTTTTCCTTGGAACAGCGAGTGACTCTTGAATTAAATGATTTCGAAATACTGCTTATCCATCGCCTTCAATACTAACAAGTTACGCAGAAAGAAATATATTAACAAATCATTATTTCTCTCATTTCACTTTTAAACATTTGTATTATACATGTACATGTATCTCCGAGTTCTTCAGTGACTGCAATGAGAAGTTGTTGAGCACAGACCTAACCTAACCTAACCTAACTTGGTCTAACCTGATCAAACCTAAACTAACCTAACCGTACCTTAATTACGCTTGAAATGATCTAATTTTAACCTGACCTTTCCTTACCTAACCCAACTTTATTAACCGGAACCTAGCATAATCTAACTTAATTAAAATTTCTTATAGCTGAAACTTGAGAAGAACGGGCTTTCAGGACATTATCTTACTCACTGCTATGAAGGGTTTCTTCATTTGCCGCGAAATTATTTTTTCTGAAATTGACGTGCGGCGTTAAAGTCGCTCTTAAAATGGACGTACTGGGAATTGAAGCAAACTTGTTCTAAAATTTTAACTCAATTATCTGGCGGAGGCGATTTAGGCCTAAGCAAAGACTCGAAAAGAGGCCTTCTAATGATGTAATACATGCGCGATAAATCATAACCCCTTCGACCGCAACTGGTTAAACTGAAGTTCAGCGTTCTACTCAAGTTTACATATAGTCATTTAAGTTTAGTTCAACTATGTTTATCGTCGACAGTCTTCTAGCAAAATAAAAAAATTTATAAACAAATTAAAGGCACACCAATGGGAAGTAGCGTGTCCGTAGCAATTGCCGAGGCTACAATGTAAAACATTGAAAATGAGATCTTTGAGCACTCCAGTAGCTAAATTTTGTTTTGGAAAAGATACGTTGACGATGTGTTTGCAATAGTTCCCAAAAACACCGTCGATGATTTAAACAACTAGCTAAACTAAATTAACGCTAACATTTAATTCACGATCGAAAAGGAACAAAATAATTCTATCGCTTTTTTGGACTTAAAAATTACAAGAATGGAAGACAACTCCCTCAGTTTTGGAATTTACAGAAAACCAACCCATACCGGACGATACCTCGATTTCTCTTCAAACCATCCTAATAAATAAAAACGTAGCGTTGTTGATTCCCTAGTTAGTAGAGCCTTGCAATTGTGTAGTAATGATTAAGTCGAAAATCAACTAAAATTTATTAAATAGTAGCTACAATAAAACGGATACCAAGAAAAAATGATTAAATAATCAATCAGAGAACTAAAAAATCCGCGATAAAATATTAGCCAAAATTAGAACCCAAAAATTAGCTATTTTAGTGCCCCTTATGTAAAAGGCACATCTGAACGTGTCAACAGGATACTGCGGCCATTCAATGTGCAAATAGCAAAGAAGTCAATTAACCTGATAGGAAGAAATTTATCAAAAATTAAAGACAAACAAGCACCTGAAGACCGTTGCGATGTAGTGTACAAACTAGGTTGTAAAAATTGTTAATAAGTGTATATCGGTGAAACTTGCAGGAATTTAAAAATCCGTGTCAATGAACATTGCCAAAATGTGGAAAAATAGCAAATTAATTCTTTAGTTTACTAACATGTTCGGGACACGGGTCACTAAATAGATTTTCAAAATTATTAAATTATATCTCAAAATTCCAACAAGAAAGAAAGAAGATACTTAGAAGCATTCTATTCCACAACTAATTCAAACTCCTACAATAGATATCTCTAAATTCCGGATGTTTATAAACCACTCCTGAAATAATTACTGTGACTACTGCATGTTCCACCGATGTCCGCTTTCGTTTATCTTATATGTAATATCTTTCCCTTGTATCCAGGATACCTGCTTTGGCCATAACTTTGCTTCCAAAAACTTCAGTCTCTTGTCCTGAAAACGAAATTTGTTTAAAATTTCGAAAGCTCGACAGAAAATAATAATTTCCAGCTGAATACGAATTTCATTTGACAACAATGGAACCTGGATGTCCGTTATTTCAACTAATATAGTCATTTGTATTGAGCAATTTTGAAAATAGCGAACATTAACTGGGTCGTGCTTTCATTTAGCTTTGATTCAGTTTATGAAATTAAATTTTGGAGTACTGGTCGGTTAGCAGCGTTGTGAAAATCCCCTCCATGGCCGCCGGTGGCTCACGTTGTGGTCAGTGTTGACATGCGAACGAGGATAGCATTCACACATGACTGCATCTGTATTTATACGCACACATTATAGTGCACATAAATATTTATAAACGTATGAATTAAAACGAGAAGAATTAAAATAAATGGTCAATTCTACAATAATTTTGCGAGTCATACTGTCATTACGAATATTTTATATGAAGATTATCAAAAAGTTTCTTGACAATTCGCACCTGCACGCTCACCCATTCGTTTTTTCCTCTGCCATTCATTTACCTATTCATTGTTATTTAATTACCTATATGTCAAGTTTTGGTTAGAACCATGTTTATGTAAATCGCTCCGGATAACATACATTGGATGCCGTTGCTGTTCTACAAATGGGTTAGGAATGTATAAAAATCAATAATACAGGATTCTCTTCAGCACACACAGCTAGGGAACCGCTGCTCGATCTCATGTTCGGTGCTGATATTTCCTTGCCTAACACCTTCTTCTTTTTTAGCTGACAACTTAATTGTTATATATAGATTATAGAATAAGACTTTTTACAGAAATTCTAATATCCCGCTACTGTTCAGGTTTGATAATTTACAGCAAAGGATCTGACGTGTTACAGCCTGAAGCAGAACGCATTTTACTTCAGTCAGCATAGTACACCGTCTCTGAATCTTGTCGCGTTGAACGGAAGAATATCAAAACTGCGTGTTTTGTTTCAGATGTGCCACTCTCGCCGACTTTCCATTCCAGGTCACATTCCTGAGTCCAGAGGCAAGAGTCAATATAGGCGGCATTCCATGCAATAAATCTGCCCTGTGGCTTTGCCTTTCCTAAATGCTGTCACTAATACGTCACTTACACCTCACTAACGCGTCACTAATGCTCCACTAACTCACCTTCCATGCTGTGTACTGGAGCAAGGCTACAATACAGCTCTCAAGTCGCTATTGTGCAGCTCAAATCACTGCTATTGTTGTCAGACACGATGCCTATTGTACCGCTGCATTGTCAGCTACAATTGCCTTGAATACCGCTAATGTCACGCGCGTCAAGGAGGTATTGCTTTTGAGTCGAGAGATAAAAAAGAATATCGGTTGGAAGGAATCTGATATTTTGGCCGTCCTTACACAGTAAGATATTTCTGTGTAATGAACTACAAACGTTGGAACTCGCAAAGTGCGCATTCTGTGCTTTGTTGACTCACTCCAATACAGTCAATCGAGTCGATTGCTCATTCGCCTATTACTATGTATACGCTCTTAGTTTCAGCCGAGTCTTTTTAAAATTGTACTATTTTAAGATTGCTATATAAGTGCATGGATAATTTTACTGATCTGTGAGTTTTCCACACGAATCGATTGATTAAGGAATGTGAGGCTTTGATGATGAAGGAGCAAATTTAGAACTCGTAGCAGGTAAACAAATTTTTTAAGAAGGTAATACTTTTATTTTGTCATAATTTTATTATGTTTATAGCAAGACAAATACGCATTATAATTAAACATAATAACTCAAATTCCTGATTATGTTCCACTGTATATATCTTTGTTGCATTTCGCAGAGCTCGGTGCAACATGCTGCTTCAAATCTCAGCGAAATTTTCTGTGGGAAACCCTAATTGGACTGCGGAAAACAAGGTACAAAATATAACTTCCTCATTTTTTCCACGACCATGTAGGTGTTCTGTGAAATATGAGACCATACAACTTCTATGCTATTGAGACATTGCGTCGCCCGTGGGAGCAGGAGCCTTGAGAAATATGTTCAATTAAACGTACGCTAGAGGCTATGGGCTATTACAGTCTTCGCAAATTTTGAGATTTCCTATAAATTTAAGTTCTTTTAAGTAGGACGACCGTCCGTCGTGCCAATACATATATCGACACGTTCGATCGGAGTACATACCTCTTGGCCAATCAAGAAAAAGAAATCCTTCAAGGTAAAAAGTTATGCGAGGAACCTCGTGGTGCTACACACTCTGAAATGTTGTAAACAGCGGCATTTCCTGCTCAATAAGTCACGCACTAATAGAGTCATTTACATTCGACGGATGCAATATTGCCGCAATGGAATACCGTAATACTGAAATAACGTCCAGTACAGAAGCTTCCTCCCGCAATTAAGTGACAATTCCGTTTAGATATGCAAATCCAGGAATTTTTATGCCGGTTCTACGAGCTCCTGATCTCTAATATAAGAATTGTTTGGCTTTATGCCAGGAAAATGAACGAATTATCACGATACTTTCTGTTTAATACATGTCGTAAATCAAACTTTTTGTTTGAAACCTGTTGCTCAAAAAAAAAGTTTTAAAGAGGTGTCTTTTGTCTAAATTGGACTCTTGAATAGCTTTGTGTTTCATGTTAACGATTGCCCACCATGATATACAAGCACGGCGGTGTACAAGGATAAATTCTTCCAAAATTCGGTTACAGACTGCAGCATCGGTGAGGAAACTTTGCAGTCAATTCAAATGAGACTTGGAATGTCTCTTTAGCGAGCAAAATTTCAGTATGTGATTTATTTGGAACAATTGAAGCGCAAGCCCATTTCGACAGAATATCCGAATGAAAAATTCATTCATAATATACGACTAAAATTAATAATAAATTAAATTAAATAAAAAATTTATTCAGTATGGTTCTCGCTTGTGAGTGAACTCAGTTGCTCGTATTTCTTATACTTAAGAAATTGATTGTCAAATTTACTTCGTTGAAAAATTATGCCCTTTTCGATCTATGAGGCGTTAACGTAGATTTCAGTTCATCTCCATCGAGAATTCAAACTTCGTAACTTATCTATAATTTATACTTTGTTTGAGATGCAATAAACAAAGTGTAATTCAGTCTTTAATTGGAATGAGTAAGAAGACCACGAATTAAAACTACTTCGTAATTTCCACAACACTGCTGTGATCCTCGCATCAAAATCATGGCGTGTCGCACCGCAATATATCGTCGTCAGTCAGTTGCTATCAGCAGATAAAGTTTGCTCGCATCTCTGCGGTTCACAGCTATCGTAAATGGTTTTCTCAAAATATGCTCTTTTTTTGATACTTTTGTAGATAATGCTCTCATTTCGAATACGGTTTTGACGTTATAATGCGGCAAATAATCTGAATGAAATGAAATTTCGAGATATTTTCATCTTTATTTTCTTAACCGCTCTGAGCAGAAAAGATAATGATTTAAAGAAGACTGCCTGCCAACAGCTACACTTCTCGTGATATAAATTGGGTCAAGCAACTCTTAAGTTAAATTAAAAAACAAACGGGATTAACTTCTAAAAATTGTTTGGGAGAAGCTTTCTGTAATTTTTTTTATTGCGTCCAATAGAAAAATACATTGAAAAGAATCTTGGAAGCTCATTGTGGATAAGAAAATAAAAATGTAAATTTCTCGAACTTTCATTTCATTCAGATTATTTACTGCATTATGACGTCAAAACCGCATTCGACGTGAGATCATTTTCTACAAAAGTATCCAAAAGCGAGCATATTTTGAGAAAAACATTTACGCTGGCTTTGAACCGCCGAAAGCGAGCAAACTTGATCTGCAGGCGTATATCAACTGACTGACGACGATGTTGGTTAGCCACCAAGTACATGGCAGTTTTTAACTAAAATCTTTAACAATACCCACAATATGGGATGCATTTTAACAAACGAAGCATTGATGCCGTTCTGAGAATTACTGGTGTTATCCCTTACTGTTTCAATGCAATGTTCTTCATGTGCTCCCCAGCTCAGCCCGAACAAGAAACGACACAGTGCACAGTCTGTTCAGCACGGCACTGGTGAGATCTAGACCTATGCCCTGGGTTTCTACTTAAATGGAGGACTTCCTTGGTATACATTTGCAGGCTTTTCACTGTATACTCTTCTTTTTAGGCACCCCAAAATGAAAAAATCCAAGGGTGATAGTTCAGCCGACTGAGATGGGCGTTCAATATTGTCAAACCTTGTGGTAAATTTTTCCGCAAAATGCCCATGCAGAATACCGATAAGAAACGATGTTCTTTAAGAATATTGTACTTCTTAAGTAACCAAAATAACACTAATATAGATCAGAATTTTATTATTGCTTTGTCTTTTAATATCCATCTTATTTTGTGGGAGTTATTAAAGAGGCTAGGAATATCTATTCTGCTAAGCAAAATAAAAATGAAAGAGCAAGATAAGCTACTTAAATCATTTCATCTTTTAACTATATATAAAGTAGTTTATCTGGCTCTATCATTTTTAGTACGATTGCTACGGCGCCCTGATGACTTTTCTGCCAAGTAGTTTTACATGCAAATAAAGGAATGGCAATGAAGAACTTTAAAATCATTTCAACGAAGCATTTCAAACCTCAGCTCATCATCAGTCATAATCTGCAAACAAAAGGCATATATATATATATATATATATATATATATATATATATATATATATATACATATATGTGCATATGTGGAGATTATAACTGATGATGATCGATCCCAATTGAAAATTATCGCCCTTTTCAGGTAGTAAATTAGTCGTAAAAGGTCGAAAACGGCCCAAAAGGGCCAAAAATCACGACTTCAAACCGACTCCTACCTATACTTGGCCTATTAGGGCTTGAAAAGGGCTCTTCATTCAACTGGCCTTTTATAGGTCTAGTCAATGGCTGTTTGCGGGCTCATTCGGGTCGTTTAAAGTCGTTTTCAAGCCTTTTCGACGACCTCTATTTGGACGCGTAATAGATTGTAAAAAGACTCGTAATCGTAAATGTTGTACAAGTCGTATTACTTCAGTAAATGTAAAGAACTAAATGAATTTCAACTAACCTAACTTAGTTAAGTTAGATTAGGTAAGGTTCGTTAAACATCTTCAACAATACTATAAATAATTAATCCAGTCAACATGAAAACTAGGATAGAAAAGCTAACTGCTGAGCATAACATCAAATTGGCACTTTATTAATGCATTATATAAAATAAATATGAATGATAGCTTATAACTGTTGGAACACTTGGGTTGTCGAACGCTGAGCATTCAACTTGTAGTGCTTTACCTTAGTTACCCCTCAAACCTCGATTCTAGTCTTTTTATGTTCAGTAATCTTAATATATGCCAATGTAAATTTATTTTAGAAAAAGTTCCCAGATCTCCGCCGCATATCATCGATACCTTCAGCCGGAGAAGTATAAACGTAAGTCCGCTGCTTCACTCGCCTCAAATCGGAACTCACTAGGCGAAGCAGCCACAAGACCCGGCCTTACAAACTCTTTATATCGTATAAAAAATCTGATGTTGGAGCTCTTTGAGGTCGTTGCAAGGCCCACTATAAGTCGTACGGAAGCCTAATAAGGCCGGTATTAGCCTTGATCAAGCAGTAAGGAAGCCCAAAAGGGCCGGTATTAGCCTTGATCAAGCAGTAAGGAAGCCCAAAAAGGCCAGGACGAGACTCGTTCAAGCAATGGAAAAGCCAAAAATGGTCGTGAATAGCCTCGTTCAGGTAGTAGAGAAGCCCAAAATGGCCGTTGCATTAGCCGTTTCGATGCCCAGAAATAGCCGTTTAAAAGGGCTTAAAATACTAGACATTTGCTCCGAAAAAGGCTAATTTACTGCTTGTAAACGACTAAACTCTTGGCTTATAACTGCCTGAAAACGATCTGTAAAAGGCTCAGAATTTCAATTGGGATGAGCCGTGGCTAGAAACGTTTCATTAAAATTATTTTAAATTCTTCTTTCCTATTACCCATGTTATTAAAGATGCTTTTAGGAACCATATCAGAAAATCACCCCGTGCAAGAGTAGAAAGAGTTACACACCTAATGCAAAACTACCCCGGACCGTGACAGCTAGTAATCTGCTTGACTGTCCGCCCTCCTGCCATGCAATTCAAGGCTGGCACAGAATCACCCAATGCTCTCCTTCTCTTGGAACAAGTCTCAATGTCACGCCTTCCTCACGCTTCTGAACCTTTTCTCGCGTTTTTTCCTGAATCTTGCACTCTTCCAAGAGTAAGTGAACGCCTACGATTTTCTGTGTACTTGCCAAAACATTCGGTTTCTTGTCTCCACTTGATACTTTTAGGCTGTAAGATCTGGCAGACGTTCTGCTCTCCCATTTTTCCACCCGAAGACTTCTTTCATTAAAACCGGATAATATTTCTCAAAGCTTCCTTATTCTCGTCAATTTTATTCGATTGCTGTGATCGAGATCATAATGCCTTCCATGGCTAGCAAATAATGCGAGTAAACCATACGTGAGTGATATTGTTGCTACTGTTTGTTGATATTTAGCCCAAACTAAGCTAAAATTTCTTATAGGAGACATTGAAAAGCGACATTGAAGATAGAAGATTGAGTTCTCCCTCATATGCTAGTCATCTTGAGCCATTTATCAGCGTTATAATATTTGGTTGGTAATTTCCGGAATTGATGTCATGCATTGATGGTGTGGAACATAGCTCAGAAGAACGCATGAAAGAACGCAACTGCTTTGTGTTTCAAGACAAGATGGAACAAACGTATATTAGAGTTTTTCACTCGTAATCCAAGGCCCACTTCGCAAATACTGTTGCATTAGCAAAAAAAAACTTAAATTCTAAATGCTTCGAGCATTTCGAAGCTTCACTTGAAAAAAAGAGTACGATCTGGCATCAGGTCAAAAACTTAACTAATTAGCAATTGAAACGATTATTGGGGAGGACCTCTAGTTATAACCAATCTAATCCCCTTAAATACGTGTTAATGAATATTTGTACGAATGTTGTTAACGGGTAAGGAACGCTTTAATTTTATTTTAATTTATCTTAATAGTTTAATTTTAATCGAATAATTATTATATTTAATAATTCATCTGTCAATTTAAATTATATTATTTAATTTAATTCAATTTAACCGTTTATCGAGAAACATAGACTTATTTGTAGATCAATTCGTCTTTAATGCACTTTTTATTGGGAAATGTGCCACGCTTTGCTGGCTTTTAGAAGAGTGTTTATTTCTTGCAATTTGCTTAGTTGCTGACGCTGGGTGAGGGTTTAAGAATGGAACAATTAACATAGATTACCAGAAGTTTAGTTATTGATAGTGTCTCAACCCTAACCCCGCTATTTTTGATGCATCGTGTCCTTGTTCAGTTCTTCTTCTTATATCAAATGCGTAACAAGACAGATATGATCGAAAATTTTATCAGGTTTTTGAAGAAACGAGGCTTTAACAAGGGTATCTCATATGTGTCGTATCACTTGTGGAGCCCGGGCAACGCTGGGCCGCTATTTTGAGAGTTGCGACTTTGTCGCTGATTAAGGGCTTATGTCAAGAAAAGCTTGCATGTTTAGCGATGTGTTGTAGTGTAAGCCCACCAGCGTTAGGTTGTAACGCAGTAGATCAAAAAAAGTCTTGCATAATTTATCATCATGTTGTTGAAGAAATGACTATGTTTTTTGAGCGCTATTAACAGGGTTCCATTTTCCTTCGATTCTATCTTTTCTTTTGCTTCATTCGCACCCACCATACGCTTTTTCTAATATTTTTAAAATAAATGCTTTTCAGGGAAATTTTCTTTGTCGGTGCCCCCTGAGCTCCTGAACGCTTAGAATTTAAATTATTTTTCGATGGGTGCGCATGTCAACACTCGTCTTTCATTTGTACCTTTCAAAAATCTTTACTTCTGCAAATCATTATCAATCTATGTACAAGATGCCACCTATTTTATAACATTTGATCAACCGTCTTCAAAAATTTTCTTTGAGGAGTTCTCATTTACAGCTGTACAAAGGTAAATTTGTACTTCACAGGAAAAAGAAAGAACTTTTTTCGCGAAGTATGAACCGTGTTTGTACCAAAAAATATCCAAAAAATTAGTGAGCAATTTAATTCGATGTCTAATACCTTACAACAATTCAGTAATGCCAAAATGAGGATTTCTGATTCAAAATAAAGATTTTCTTCATTAGTACGCGAAGGTGGAATTTACGAGTTGAGATGAGAAGGGCAATGAGAACCCGACCCTCCCAATAAGTTGGGCTACATGCATCACACACAGCAATATCGATGAGCATTACGTGGCAGCTGACAGTTTGATAGAATCGGGCAAGTGTAAGACATGATGCTACCTGCTTTGAAAAATTTAGAAGTGGTTGTTTCAACGTACGGTTAAGCTTTACCAACCGATGCAGAATTAGAGAAAGTGGATAAAATTGTTTTACTTTGATACTCAGGTAAATTACGTGTGTATCAAGGTTAAGATACAGAAAAAACCTATTGCCTTTGTGCAGTGCTGTCATTTGTATAATTTTTCAATGATCCCTGAATAGTACTTCATGTTAAGATATGATTTTCGAAGCGCTAGAGCTGATTTATGGAAGTTCACATAGCTGAATCAAAGAACGCGTTTTAATGAACAACAAAATTATTTTAGTCAACCATTTCAACCTCCTAGAATCTTAAACAATTTACATTGTCGCAGCGGCACAGCTGCATGGGGGCGTAAGTTCTAAGTCGTCTTACACTGCAAACTGTTTATATATATATATATATATATATGTCTACGTGAACTGTTTTAAAATGCAGCCCTGAAGCGAAACGTGACTTGGTTGATGCATGCAGCTGCAGCTGAAGGGAAAACACGCGTGCACGAGCGCCACAGCCCCACTCGCGCACTTCGCAGGCAGCGGTAGTTCAGATTGGCGAGACAAATTTTTGGGTATTCCGTACTTATACTTTCGTAAAAACGAGACCGAAGCTAAAAATCATATGCTTAATGTATGCATTTTAAGCGAAGTATTATTCTTAAAATAACAGAAGTTGAGTCGACAGAATTAGTAAGCCCGAAATTTTCATCTATATTTTATTGCTTACACGAGTAACTATCGACAGTCATACATCTCATTCATCAAGTTCGTGATCAGCGAAATGTTGCTTCAAGCGTTCACAATTTATTTTGAAACGATTTTGCCGGCCAATTTATGACCAAAAATATTAAGGTTAGGATTTTTTATCGCATTCTACCAAGATATTTTGTGCACGCCTCTCAGATGCCCTAAGAATTCGCTTTAATGCGTAGCACGCACAAATTGCAGCCAATCCCTAGAGATCTATTTAATGAAGGCAAAAGTTAGAGGATGATGCGATAGGGATTTAACTCCCATTAACCTGACCTTATTAAACGTATCGCATAATTCCACGTTTGGACGCTCAAAGTTATACTGATTTCGTTTGGGTGTTTGAATAGAAAAAGGATGTGATGAAATCAGTCGTAGGTGAAGACCATTCACAACAATAGTTTATGAATTTAGTAATTAAGATTTGTTGAAACTTTATACAAAAAGTCTTGATGTAGGATAGAATAACACTTTGAATAACATGCAAGTCAGTCTCAAAGTAAACAAAAATGAAACACACAACTCCGTTGACATTTTTGTTTCAACCATCGATTTTCTATCAAATACATTTTTTCTTGTTGCTTGTCCTGGACCTGAAAAGATTTAGCCATGGGTTTCATCAGTAGATATCGATGCGCAAAGCACCTGAACCAACATTGACTGCATCCACAGATCTCACAGCTGTCAAACGACGACAAGGGTAGGTCTGTATGTTGCACCAGACTCTTGTTATTTTATAGCCATAGTCTTCATTTATTATCTGGAACACAGGATCCGAAAAAGCTATTGATTTTTATGTTAACTCTATTTCTGGATCGACTATGTCAAACTAGAAGCATGTGTATCAGAAATACAAGCGAGAAAAACAGAATATTAACAAATAAATTGTTTTCGAAACAAAAGCCATTCATGAACTGTGCTCGTGGGAAGCTGTAAATAAAAAGGAAATAAAATTTAAGTTTCATCGAACTAATGCCAGTAAATTTTATATTATAAGCGAAAATATACGTAAAAAGTTTTCGATGAAAAATCCTGATCTGCAACGGCGGACAAATTTTTGTATGTGAATTACAGCAATCAAGCGTTGCAGGAGGCGTCCGAAGTTACTGCAGGCGGTGAAAATTGTAGTAGACGCCAACAATTGCTGCTTGTGTCACAATTAAGTTGCAGCGACGACTACAACTGCAGTAGACTTCATAATTTGAAGTAGACACTGAAAATTATATTAGACTTGAAAGTTTCAGTAGACGTCAAAAAGTTACAGTAGACGTCAAATCTGCAGCGAAAGAAAAAATCCGCACTCCTAATTGTTATTGTTTTTCACGTACATTTAAATCGAAATGACGTTGAGGATTTCACTTGGCACTTTGTTGTTTCCTAATTCTGTTATTTTACCAAACATGAAAGCATTCAAAGAATTTTCAACAGATTTCATAGCTCCGATGCTAGGAGATTCAACATGTACGTGGGAAATTTATGTCTTATGTCTGAAAGAAGACTGAGCAATTATAAATTCTCCAACCATTGAGGTACGTGCTGATCATTTCAAATGTTGACTGTTATCATATCAAATTTTGGCGAACATTATGAAACACTTCTCCACCGATTCAATTAAGATCACTTATGCTAAATATCGACATTCGAAGCAGATAAGCAAACAATAATCTATGGCTCGATCTATGTCAATAATCTATGGCTCGTAAATCAGAACGATGGTTTTGACTCATAGAACAATTCAAAAAATTCATTCAAAACCATTGCACATTGGTAAATGAATTTTGGGGTTTAGGTCCCTGGTTCAGAACAAAGGCCGCTCCTAATTACATTTGTGGTCATTCTAAACCTCCGTTAGAGTTCCGACCACCCCTTACACTTCCAAGCGACTCGGGATTTTACACGCATTACGTTTTAATACTTTAGTATATCAAAAAAATATATATATCATTTGCCCTCTTCGAGTTTTCTTGAATATAGGTCATATCCCCAGGATGAATTTAGTACCCATTCCCAGAAGAATTAGAAAATTGTACACTCCACTGGGTTACATGAACAATATATATAGGTTAACTTCAAAACCCGTCCCCAGAACATAGAGAAATTGAAGATTGTACATCTACTGGGTTACATGAACAATAGGTTGAATTCAAACCCGTCCTCAGGACAAATAGAAATTCAAAATTGTACACTTTACTGAGTTGCACGACTGAAGCCCGAAGTGGGAGCCAGTAGGACAACCAGCGACCAAGCGCCAGCTACCGAACAGTATCCTTGAGGTATCGATCACAGTGACGCATGGGTCAGGGGACATTGAGTAATGATAATAGGAAGAGATACTACTATTAGGAAGAATAGTATATAGGTCACATGGCGAGAGTAGATAGAAGTAGAATACTAGTTTCAGTAATACGAAATATTTATTTTTTGAATCCCTGACATTGAATATTTTAGACATGATACGAGTGAAGAGAGAGGTGTTTTAAATCCCAGGAGAACATCGCTCAGAGAATCAATCGACGGAACAGCATAATCACGAGACAATCCGCTTTCGGAAATAGCTGTAATTTATTGCATTTCTTCCCAAATTTGTCCTCTAATGTGTTCTTTGAAGACCACTGCCAAGTAGCAGTTCCTTCCTCATTCTGATGTCGGTGGCTGCCGGATGTCGGTACCAATCAAATGACGGCAGTTTTGGTAACGGTAAAAGGAATGCAAAGCTGCTGATATTAAGGTTTTAGCGAATAGCACAGGCAGCTGTATTGACCCTACACAATAGAATTTACCACAAAAACACCACTGCCTATGGTTCAATTATTTAAAAAATGACGCAAATAACACAGCAACATTGGGAATGCTCATGAACCTTGAGCGAGTCTCTTTTCCAGACACGATCTGAGTCCGCATCGAACTGCATTTACCATACAAAATGGTGCTACATAAAAAAAAGTTCAGTGAGTGATATTGTCACTCACTGAATTGTCACTATTGTCAATGATTACAAACGCTCATATTTCATCAACACAAAGAAATAGAATCGCTTTACCATCATAATTTAAATTTGAGTTTTGACCAAGCAATTTCTTTTTTATTCCGTAAGGTATCTTATAACATTCATGCTATCCTCCGATATAGTTGATATATCAAGATAAAAAACAGAACAAGACTTTCGTGGTTCTTCAGAGACACGAGCCACAATGTTCTTTCCCATGCATCCAACGTTGCACCTGATGGAACTGCTACACACACTCGAGCTGCACCTGATGGCCAAAAGAATGCGGCATTCAAAGCGGCGCGCAATGTATAAATATGGATTTGTGTTTCCTACTGTGGTGGTGTGCTCTTGGCAAGGAGGATGTGTTTCGGTCACAAAGCAAGAGTTAGAGGGTACGTGACCCGAAGCGTTTATTAAATTTTGAACAACTTGTGGTAAGCAAAGTTCTTTGATTTTTTTTAGATTGCATTATTCCAAATGTTTCGTGTTCATGCTAGCCCATTCTTTCACTGCTACACACACTCGAGCTGCACCTGATGGCACTGCTACACACACGCGGACTGTACCTGATGGCACTGCTACACACACTCGAGCTGCACCTGATGGCACTGCTACACACACGCGGACTGTACCTGATGGCACTGCTACACACACTCGAGCTGCACCTGATGGCACTACTACACACACGCGGACTGTACCTGATGGCACTGCTACACACACTCGAGCTGCACCTGATGGCACTACTACACACACGCGGACTGTACCTGATGGCACTGCTACACACACTCGAGCTGCACCTGATGGCACTACTACACACACGCGGACTGTACCTGATGGCACTGCTACACACACTCGAGCTGCACCTGATGGCACTGCTACACACACTCGAGCTGCACCTGATGGCACTGCTACACACACGCGGACTGTACCTGATGGCACTGCTACACACACTCGAGCTGCACCTGATGGCACTGCTACACACACTCGAGCTGCACCTGATGGTACTGCTACACACACTCGTGCTGCACCTGATGGCACTGCTACACACACGCGGACTGTACCTGATAGCACTGCTACACACACTCGAGCTGCACCTGATGGCACTGCTACACACACGCGGACTGTACCTGATGGCACTGCTACACACACTCGAGCTGCACCTGATGGCACTGCTACACACACGCGGACTGTACCTGATGGCACTGCTACACACACTCGAGCTGCACCTGATGGCACTACTACACACACGCGGACTGTACCTGATGGCACTGCTACACACACTCGAGCTGCACCTGATGGCACTACTACACACACGCGGACTGTACCTGATGGCACTGCTACACACACTCGAGCTGCACCTGATGGCACTACTACACACACGCGGACTGTACCTGATGGCACTGCTACACACACTCGAGCTGCACCTGATGGCACTGCTACACACACTCGAGCTGCACCTGATGGCACTGCTACACACACGCGGACTGTACCTGATAGCACTGCTACACACACTCGAGCTGCACCTGATGGCACTGCTACACACACTCGAGCTGCACCTGATGGCACTGCTACACACACGCGGACTGCACCTGATGGCACTGCTACACACACGCGGACTGTACCTGATAGCACTGCTACACACACTCGAGCTGCACCTGATGGCACTGCTACACACACTCGAGCTGCACCTGATGGCACTGCTACACACACGCGGACTGTACCTGATAGCACTGCTACACACACGCGGACTGTACCTGATAGCACTGCTACACACACGCGGACTGTACCTGATAGCACTGCTACACACACTCGAGCTGCACCTGATGGCACTGCTACACACACTCGAGCTGCACCTGATAGCACTGCTACACACACGCGGACTGTACCTGATAGCACTGCTACACACACGCGGACTGTACCTGATAGCACTGCTACACACACGCGGACTGCACCTGATGGCACTGCTACACACACGCGGACTGTACCTGATAGCACTGCTACACACACTCGAGCTGCACCTGATGGCACTGCTACACACACTCGAGCTGCACCTGATGGCACTGCTACACACACGCGGACTGTACCTGATAGCACTGCTACACACACTCGAGCTGCACCTGATGGCACTGCTACACACACTCGATTTTCTTGGCCTCCTCTAATGCTAAACTACGTTTGGTTTCCCCACGGTGCAGAGGGGAAAAAAGTTTTCGGGTAAAGAATCTATAGATATCCTTTCCGTTACTATAAAAACCCTGTTTCTTAGGTTTCACCTACAGTCCCCATCGGTGGCCGTAAAACCTATAGTCAAGGTTTTGTTTGATATCCATGAAGTGAGCTTTCATGCATCTGATCATGTCTTCTGAGCTGTTCTGATGAGTCGGATGAGTGCGGGTATGGAACGTAGCCTTCAAGATCGATGGTTTCATCTATGCCTTCGCCAGTTTTTGTAACACAGAACGCAATGCGAGGTTTTAGTTCTTTATTCCTATTCCAACTTCCTGAATCTCACTTGATGCACGAATCATCGCATTTGAGCTACATGAACTTTGACATCGGAATCTTAAAAAATTATACCTATCTTTTTATGGCAAGTGCATTGCATATCAAAATATATATAGTCTTCAGTGATGGGATGCGTATGTCACGAAATACGCTACTGTATTTAATATATTTTTCCACAAGGGAATAACAATTATATTTCCCATGAGCAAAATGGTCTATAGAACCGAATATATGATCGTTTCACTGACATAAAGCAGTGCACTCGCACAAAATTTTACTCCAAGCATCTCAGTACAGAGAAGCCCTAGAACTACACGGTAAGTTGCCCAGTTTTTGTTACTTGTATCAACTTTTTGCTATGGCAGCCATGCTACACAACTACCCAAAGACGCATGAGCTCTCCAAAGAAGTCACCAGTTCGCAGCGGAGTGCGAATAAATGCATTGGTCATCATGGTTTTTAAAAACATAACGGTCCCCGTTGGCACTGTGTACGACCAGCGAAGATCTCCTCCCAAGCAACAAAGGATACCCGAAAAAACATGTGCCATAGCTTCTTAACCGTAAGACTCAACTGCAGCGGGAAGTATACGAGCGGTAAATATTTTAGATAGAAAACAACGCTAGAAAATAATTTAACTGAATCATAAAAAAAGTGTCTCATTATACCTGAATGCTTTGGACAACATATGAGCGATGTATATGATGAGAATTATAAACTCAAACTCCTCCGAAGTTTACAGCCTACTGTCGCTGATCGGAAGAATAACGAAGATATATAACATTCATATCTTCTGCGCACATACTTACCTGCAAACGCCCCGCAGTTCACGGCCAATATGATCACCACAGAGCAATCAATAGCACAGTTCCCTACCGACATCGCTAAAGTTCTCATTTAGCGACCATTGAACAAAAAGCTTCCAATTACACGCCGGAGGAAAATGCTGCCGGCGCGCATCCGCTGCCGCCGCCGCTCACGGCACCCAAAAAGCTGAGCTCCTGCCGCGCCGGGGACCGCCTGAAAAACATCGTGCGCGTTTCTTTCATTTCCTCTGATCGGAATAACTGCCCGATATTTTCTCAATTGAATCGATAACTTCGTGGGTTACTTTTTCAATGCGCTCATAAATATAGAGCTACTTTAATCGGGGGAAATGAGGTGGCTTGATCTTTGTGGGGTTTGTTTGTGGGCTCGGAATTACAACGCGGTCAAAAAATGGCGCATTGGGATCGAGTTGGCGTGTGTATCGCTTGTGTGTATCGCTGTTACTGCCATACACATGTGAAACCTGAGATACTAATACAATAGATTGCCATTTTCTGCTATAAATTCTCTTGGACTTAATTTCTTGAAATATCGGCCGTTACGTAAAAATTCTCAACACTATTATAAATATTGGAAACGAAGGTCAACGTTTCGTGGAAAACGTTACCCATGAGCGATGATGTAATTTCATTTCCTCGTAAATATTTATTTGAGCGTGAATATAGAAATGATTATTGGAGTTTTTGTAATTTTTGGTAATAATTGTCTAAGTGATTTATTTTATGAAACCAAGACGATACATGATTGTCAAAAGATTTGTTTCCGATTCTTTCAAAACTACTAAATAAAAGTGATGGGCTTCAATCACTATAATAATTTTCTCGATTATAATAATAATACTTCTTTTAGACACCTGAGGTATTGAGTGCATGCCCTACTCTAAGATAAATTACATATTTACATTTTTGACATTTCAGAAATGGTTGACGCATATTTTCATTCAATTTAAAGCAATTCTGATTCCTTAAACATTTTTAAGTTGTTTCATAAATAATAAAATTATTCATAGATTTTAATTAAAGGATGCAAGTGTCTATATCAATGCGTCCCTATTGATGTGAACTTTACTCGTGTCAAATAAGCCAAAAATTTTGCGTTTATAACAAGTAACTGTAATACCGGGCAGACAGGACTGAAAGAGATAATAAATCATTGGATGAAAATGTATGCTCGGCAATTTCAATTTTCGTTTGAAGTCGTTCTGTCTTAATGTAATAAAATTCTTTTGTAAGAGCTTCCACACAAGGTGTTCGAAGTAGCGAACTCAGAACTCTTACAGCACTTTCACCACAAGCATGTCAATGAAGAGGTAATAAAGCAAATCTTCAGAGTGAGGAAAGAAATTTTTAGTCTACGGAAATCGAAACAAACATTCGAAGTTTGCATTTTACTTCTGTGGTACTCCAATTAGAGTTAATAATGTTCAGTTCACCAAAAAAAATCTATTTACCATAGCTTGTGTTCTTTATATTCTTATTCTGGCAGTGGATGTATCCAAGAGGTTTCGATGGTCTGAATTTCCTGCTGGTAATCAGGGAGAGAATGGTTGCTTCTACACCACACATAACAAAACAATGATGCCAGAACAGATCTACTTGGAAAGGCAGCTGACAAAATAAGAATGGTCTACATAAAAATAAATTTTTCATGTATATTCAAAAGGGTAAATTTCATAGGTTTTTTAACACGCGTCAATCTCGTCTCTTTCACGGACAGTACTCTATCATGACTACTGAACTACGCAGTAACGCAACCGCTGTTGAAATGGGCAATACCGCCACGACTACTGAATTCAGCATTATTAAGTCATGGTAACAATTTCATTGGTAGCCTTGTAAACTTAAATTTGCATTATCCAGTCTTTTTACCTACGGTTGTAATCAATCTAGAATTTATCCTCTAGTAACAGTGCCCTTCTTAATTACCCCCGACACGATGTTTTGAGTAGGCGGAAGAGGCTGTGAATTTCGCTGCTGCAATCAATTTTGAACCACCTAGTAGAAGACGCAGCATCTCTGTGCTGGAAAAATACAATGAGGCACAAATAAAGCCTGTCTCTATCATACACATTTACACATATGATGCCAAATAAGTGATAAATGTACGAGAAAACTTCTCTCGTAAAAACCAAACAGCCAGTGAAAAAATTTCACGGAATACCTTAGAATTCCTCTTTCATTCAAATTTATAAATTTTAAAGAACTGTTTTGTGCATGTAAAATATGCTGCAAATGAATTAGCGTATAGAAAAGCGTACTCCAAATGTCAGTCTATTTTTCCACCTCAGCATCACCAAATACGCTTTTTGATCTTCAATTCAGCAAAGAGAGAAATGTTGTGTTCCAATATTATTTTGTGATGTCTGTTAGGAGAAGATTTGCTACAAATTGTTTCAGTTTTTATATTAAGTAGAGGTGACGAAATAGCTTCTAAATGTTTTAGCCGCGCTTAATTACATGTGGTTATTATAGGCAAACATCTTCCCTCACACACTCACAAATAAGCAAAGTTCATTTTTATTACTCGAAAAAGCTAGAAAATATCTCTTTTTTTGTTAAAGTTATGCCTTCAACACCTGCCTAGTCATGAAGCGAGCATGGGGCTGAATGCATGACCAATGAATCATTGTATTCATCCTCCACAGCCTTCAGACAAGTGCTGTTCTCAAAAACAATGGTATAACATATAATACTACGTAATATTCGCAGCAATACTGGCATAAGCGTTTTGGCAGTAAAAACTGTTCAGAGAAGTCGTATCAATTTATGTTGCCTTGCAACTACACCCGATTGAAGATCGACTGCCTTGCATGCTGGTCTCCGCCTCGTGTCTCAAAACTCTCACGTCTGGTCTTCAATGCCGCACCCTAACCTGCCTAATGCTGTTAGCAGGCTAAGCCAAAGCGTATTACAAAATTAATACAGGAGGCATTGGCTAAACGACGCCGAAGAGAGGGGATGTAAATTGAAATCAATCGATTTCAGTTCCACCAAATGCGCTTTCAGATCTTCAATTCAGCGAGGAGTGAAATGATTATGTTCCGAAAAATGTCTGGGATTTCTGTTTACAGTGGAGTTTCATGTCACGTTAACTTGACACCAATCAGAAAATTCGTTAACAGGTCAGCGGCCACGCCTACTTGTGACCCGATCTCTTGCTCGAGTCCAGAGCGAGTCCGCTTGTTAGAGGTCACTTGCTGTCGCCATGCTTGGAGAGGATTGCACCGCCCAGAGTTAAAAAAAAAAATCTTAGACACACCGCACAATGTAACACAATGTACATTTCGAACCGGCTCTGTTGCCTGGATGGTTGGTGGGCGAACGTCAGAAACTCATCGGTGGCGCCCAAACAACCAACCTCCTGTTTTTGCTACATTGCCTGGCATGCATGACTGCTTTTCGTCATGCGGGATTGGTAAAATTTTCACCAGTTACGCACCAAGACTACAACAGTCCAAGGACGGGTGGAAGAACTTGCATGATAATTAGAAAACTAATGTCACGCGTTGGCGTAAACACAGTAATTAGTTTGTGTTATTACTCACTGGAACAAATAATACAAATTGATTCAGTAGACTATGTTTTCCATGCGCATTCCAAACACGATAAATTATTTAGGTCAGTGAATGAAAAACTCAAATCTTGATAGTTATCTTGAAAATTCAATCATGGATATCAAGGTTGAGTTCGGTTAGGAACGCGCTTGGAGTAATTTTGCTTTCTTTGTTATGTAGACTTATACGCCAAAAATTGTTTTCATATTCATTTTTGGTACGGGAAAATTGAACTGCAAATATAGATTGCAAGCGTACGAAATTTTGCGATAAGTATTTATAAAAAACGCTCCGCTTTGCGACTAAAACTTTTGGAACTAAAAACCATCACTCTCTCGTAGGTGGGCAGGAGTACCTCAGAGAAAACACAAATCTAACTCATGAAAATCACCGAACTTAGAAGGAAAAGAAGTAAATCGAATTAAAACTTTTGTACGGAAAAAAACAGGACAAGGAGAATCAATGGGTCAAAAAATTATGTTTGAAGGAAAAAATATTATTTGAGAGAAAAGACGGTGTGCTCGGTACTACCGTAGATTTTTCTGCCAACTATATAGAAACGTTGACTTGCTCAACGGCAGAAGTCATCCTCGCAGTGTCCAACTATCGAAAGCGTATCAAAAATCCGCCATTGTGGAAAAAGTCCTTCATCTCGAATAAAACTTTTGCTCTCTTGGTCTGCGAAACAATCTTTCTAAATTCAAAGTATTATGTTACTTTTTCATTTAGGTTTTAAGCAGAGAAAATGAAATGGTGTTAATTAATCTGAAAGACCGTGTGGGATGCGCGCAAAATTATATCTTTTAGTCCCCGAGTGGTTCAGAAATACGTACTGGCTTGCAATGTAAACTACGGTGTGAGCTTAACACTGCTAATTGAGGAAAATTAGTCCGCCAGTATTGAGGTAAGCACATGTGTGCTTTTGAGACGGGCGTACGATCAATTTATGTTGTCGTACCAATACAGCTGGAGGAAGTTTTTTCAACGATTTTTCCTCGTTTTTTTCCGGCTTAAATGCTAAAACACGTACCGTTTCCAATTTTATTTGAGAGAAGCATCAAATTTCAGATTTCAGCTTCAAAAAATCGTGTAACGTAGCAAAGTCGTAATTAGAAAAATTTTGCTTCGCTGTACTGCTACTACCACGTGAATTGTTCAAAGGTCCAACTCAATTTCTCGCAAGGCTGCGTAATAAGAACAGGTTATTAAAGTAAAGGAGCGAGAGAATTATGTAGCGATAAATTTCAGTTTAAATTCAACGCTTGACTTACAATCCGTATCGTTAGGCTTTGTAAGTGACTGCTATTTGATAATCAATGTTGAAAATGCACATTTTGAGAACATATACTTGTATAAATACTGCAATGTGTTTTAACATGTGAAGTTCACATTGGAATATAGGGGAGTCAGAAAGTTTGTACATTTTTTGCACCCGTATGAACTATCAAGGAGAAATTTTAAGTGCTTATTCAATATTTTGAAGATGGTGAAATTGTTGTTGCTTCTAAAACGTGTTTCACAAAGTGAGTAAATGTTATCTTCCCGAACGACGATGAAACTTGCATGAGGTACTAGAGTGTTAACGATAGGACAAAGCCATTCCTGTTAATGTTGATCCTAACAGTCATCTTGCACAAACACACCGAATTATACATGAAAACAGTGTTAATAACATCACGTTAGCGAATTAAGCAAAAAGACATATCGTACGTCAATCGAAATCTGTAATATCAAAAATAATTTACACGCGCGTTCGAATTTTCAAATCGTCGTCCGATTAGACAAGTCAAAATTGGAGAGCATGCTCACGTGGTTTGAGTTTACGGTACCGTGATTGGCCGATGAGTTTTGGAAAATGACAGCGGTGTACCGTAACGCTTTTGGGCGTCCAATGAGAGAGCGTTTGCTTCAGGTCCTTAAGTTTGAAGAACCGGAACGCCCCAATGGGTTTTGAGTTTTGGGTGTGGAGTCTCGAGTCGCGGGTACAGTCATACAGGTACTTCAGGGAGTCTGTTCTCAGTCACTGCTTCCTGGGCAGTTTAATGTCGTGAAAATCAAGTATTTCTAGATGCAATTAGGTCTGAAATTATTTTCTGGGAACTAAAAACTCCCTTTTCTACTAAAAATTGCCCGTTAACAATTTACCAGAAATCGTTTCAAGAGACGACTGTAGATATTTTATGCGTCTCAATGTTGTTCAAAATAAAAAATCATTTGTAGCATTTTATTAACAGAAAATTTGCTTACTGCACTAAGAAAGTGATACTGAAATAAAACACAACTGTAAACACAGCGCTCCGATGCAGATGAAAAACTAATAAATTTATGATGAAAATTTTGGTAAGGGCCAAATATCATTTTTATATACTTCCTAGACTTAATGATGATGTCCTCACAGATTTTGATAGCAGCATCTACAGTTTTACAGCCATAGTTTAAAGCATGATCTCAAAACTTAATTTAAATTTACATTTGACAAGTGTTCGATCAATAGAGCAAAAGTTAAAGTTTAAAAAGGTCATTCTTTCCGGGTAAATTTATGTTTTCACAGTTTTTCATAGAACTTCAAGTCCCAGAGTTAGCAGAAAGATTCAACTTGTGCGTAACTGAAAACGAAACAAATGATGGAAAGTCAAGCAATTTCTAGCTCCCTCAATTTGCTCCTGGACTCAAGGAAATGGAAAAAGAGCACAGAATTTTTTCATTGTTTATTTTTGCAGAGAAAGTTTCAACCGCTTTGAAGGTTTTCGAGCGCGTCAATGTAATTGTTCATCAGGGTACGCTGGCATGACGGCTCGAGCTCTAAGGTTCAGGCCACTGAGCATCTCGGTAGAGTTACCTCACTCATACTCTACTCGTACGTGATCCTCCCCACGGTATCCTCCCTATACAGCAATTGGAAGCCAAGCCAAGTTTAAATACTTGCAAAATAAAACCCTCTATAGAATATTAAACTAAATTAGGTTTACCGTGTGCCTGCTTTTTCCTATTTCGGAAAATTTATGAATTATCTACCAACTACTCTCAACATACTAATTTTTACACTGAAAGACTAGTTCTTATAAGTAGAATGGAAATGAGAACAGACAGTATCATTTTGTTTTATTTTTCATAAATCTTACTCGTAATTTTCTACCGTAGGGTTTCAGGATAATGCTTAAATGTTGGTGTGACAACAATATAGTTTGCCGTAGTGAACTGCGGTTCCATGTTAGGAATAGAATTATTTTTCTTAAAACTGAAAATCAAGATTTTTGCTCGTATTTCGGTACCTATGGTTTTCAACCTGAGCAGCTTCAGTTCTGCAAGAGATTCTCGATCATTATGTTACTCGGCTCAGCTTGCTCATTTCCATTTCTACGGAATTCATTATCCAATAACCTTCGTTGAAAGTTTGAGGACATCCAAGCTGCAGCACAGTATACGAGTACAACTTGCGAATTGAACAACTCATTATCAAACCAGAGACGGATAATCAATTAACTTAGAAATGTGAAACGTTTAATTCCGAAGAGAAACTACAGTGGGCTTTTTCTTGTATCATTCCTCAATGAAGAAAACAACCGGTTCTGAACTAACGAAAGTTTAGTGTAAGTATCGAATCAGCGAGAGTTTCTCGGATTGGAGGGAAAGCCCACCTCCACCCAAACACACAAATGATATTTCAGTTTGCATAAGTAAAACATAAACACAACATTTATATAACAATATGCACCACATTGATTCTGCAAAAATTAGATTTTATTACGGGTACTCGATAGCCGATACAATCTCGATAGCCGATAGACTTACAACTCAATGACCATTTTCTTGAGGATTTTCTGCGTTATTGAGGCAAAACCTGTTCGCTAAATATACTTTGGACGTAATACGATTGAATAATGCACGAAAGTTTCACTCACATGAATTATATCCTATTACACAATTGTTAAACAAAGAGCTCACAATTACAAATTGGTATACTATAATTATGACACCTGTGAAATATTCACTGACCAATTTAGTTCCCCAATTAACTGCAGATATGTTAGCTTTTGATAAACGGAACTTTATAAGGGCTGTTTACTCGTACTTAACACATCCCCTGCAGTATCCGTTAACACGAAAGAGAACTCATTCAGAAAATCGGGCGCACAATGATTGCGTCCCAAACACACTACTTTAACTTTCTGATACAACCTTTGGATGTTCATTCTGTTCAGTTTTTATTCCGACATCAGTTCTCGAATTTGACCACGAGAAGACGAACAAATATCTCCGGGCGAGGTTTTTGCCACAACGACGGCATTAGATGCAAAGGTAAGTGAAGGCAACTATTCACCCATCCCTATAAAGTCATATCTTTTCATATCATTCGCCGACAGGTAGAGATCTAAAATTAAGCTACAAAATAGCCTAATATGCTAGTCTGCAGGCAAAACAGTTACTCAACAACACCCACAATAATGGCCAGGAGCGAACAGAAGCACACTTATTTAAACCTCGGAAATTTATTTAAGTGAACTTTATGTAATCGATGGATGAAGGCTTCCGGTTACGTGTGCTTTTTAAAATTCAATTAAATAATATTCACTGAAGGTATCATTAAAGGCATTAATTCTTAACATTCGTATATAGCAACAATTGGGCAATAATTAGACTTAGCCTTTGACTTACTACACGCTGCTCAGTGGCGGCTGTAAGAGACCTCTCCAGCGCATCCCTTCTTCCCAGCACATCTCTAATTTCCTCCCCGCTCCTTGTGCTTCGAAGCATGGGGAGAAGTCTTGTCAAACTCTTCCCCTTTGTCGCTCGAACGCTGTGTTCTGACTCAGCCTTAGGTTCTTCCATTCTGACTCTAACATATCTCATATCATCGCTACCATCTCCAACCACACCACTATCATCTCCTACTCAACCACTACCATCTCCTCCTCCACCACTACCATCTCCTTCTCCACCAGTTCTATCTCCTACTCCACCATTACCATCTCCTACTCCACCACTACCATCTCCTACTCTACCACTACCAGCTCCTTCTCTACCACTACCATCTCCTACTCTACCACTATACCATCTTCTACTCTTCCACTAGCATCTCCTACTCTTCCACTACTATCTCCAACTCTTCCACTACCATCTCCTACTCCACCACTACCATCTCCAACTCCACCACTAACATCTCCTACTCCTACACTACCGTCTCCAACTACGCCACTATTTACAACTATACCATCACAATCTCCAACAACACCACTACAATCTCCTACTCCAGCACTGCCTCACCGCTCTCCCACGTCTCCGACAAACACGACTCCAACACAGGCCAGAGCTGCTCCAACGCTTCCATTCTCTCTCCTCTGCCAGTGACAAGGCGGAAGTCGTTCACCAGTTATTCCATCTTAATGTTCAATTTTATAGCATCAATTACGGCAGTAAATTGGTCCCCGACTATTAGATTTATTGTCGCAGCCCACAATGTCCTCGACAAATTTCCAGGCCAGTTTTATAGGGCTCAGTCAACATCATGAATTAGTGCCTAAATCCTTCCTTCGCTTAAGCATGAGAAAGTTACACGGAGTTTAGAACTGCAGCGAGTTGAAGCGTGCTGCAATATTGCTGAGTTCCATCACTTGCTTGACTGCGTTTCTTCTTGCTAAAAACTAAATTAATTCGAGGAAAGAAAATCCGTTCGTCTATGGGTGTCCAGATCGCCTGGGCAAACGACAGGAAGCACGATGACTTTAGTAGGTTTTATCCGACACTGTTGTCGGTTTAAAGGCGCTCTCAAATGGAGTAAAGAGGACAAAATTGACTGCTATTGGCTTCAAAAATTGATGTAATGGTGATAAACAGCATCCCATTGATAGATGTGCTCAGATATTGTCCAGACTGATGGAATACATAAGCGGTTACGTCGTCCTATTCGTTATTTCTCGACTGCACCATCGTAAGCTACAGGATGTGCGCCATAATCCTCACTTTGCGTCCAATTTCGTCGTACGTGTGAAGACCAGCCAGCTCTGAACTTTACCCCGGCCAAATTACGGAGGCTGATAAGGGATCTTAATGGTTAAGATAGTGCCTCCTTCGTCAAGCTTTTTATCGTATTTCAAACTAATTGAGCTTATTTGTATAGAGCAATTTAATGTTAAATCCTGTACTCCTCACCGTCTGAATAATGGTTCGCTTCCTATAGCTTTCTTCCGCTGTTGAGTGAACTGCCGCCGTGCGCTGTGGGGCTGCCGAGCTGGCTGTGGTCGTGTGTGCTGGCGTGCTGTGCTCACCACGCTCACGCACTGCACTGAACTTAAATCTTGTACGCTCAGTGTACTGTTCTTAATTGCATTATATTCGAGGCACTGTGCTCAACTCCCCTTACTTAGTAAAGTGCATTTGACACACTACAGTCAGTGAACTATATTCGATACAGTGAACTCTATTCGATACATTGCACACTACATTCAGTGATCTACATTCGATACATTCGTGTGGTGTACTCGATACACTACACCCAGCGCACTGTCCTCAACCTACACTCAGTTGCCTCTACTAATCAACGCACTACACGCAGCGCACGGGGCTAGAGACACAACACTCTGTATGCTGTTCTGAATACGCTACGTGTGGTACATTGTAGTGGCTGCGCTGTGTTAAGAACGCTACACAAGATGCACTATATCACAGGCACTGCATTACTCTCACCACTCGACACCCAGGACACTGTTCTCAATACCTCCTACTTGATGCAGGATACTTAATACACTGTCATTATGATATGCATGCATGAGGATAGGTATTCCACTGCACAGGCGATGCTTCCATGGGGTGCCGCCATATTTTGTTGATGGTGTCGTTGTGTTCGTTGGTGTTGTTGGAGATTTTATTGATGTCGAACTCAACAAAAAATATTGTTCCTGCCATATTTCGTTAAATTCAGGTTTTTGAAACCAAAGGTAAAAACATTATATGGTTCGTTCACGATTTAACGTCATCAGCGTTTTATAAGGAATTGAAAGCTGTAGACTTTAAGTATATTTTTGTACGTAGGCCATCAGAACATCGCTGAGCTCATGGAGGATGTAGGTTCCAATGCAGCTCACGAGGGTGTAGTGTGAGATACCATTAAGTGAAGACTCTTGTTAGCACCATTCATCATTACACACTTCATTCGTCAAGCTTTCCTTAAGATCAGCCATTTCCTTTATTATACCCTTTTTTTTTGGTATTTTCTGTGTTTCACATCAGTTTTTCCTTTGTGTCATCCAGAACCCGGCTTTAATATTTCCCTAGAGCATCTTGGATTTTAGCCATGCAGTGCAAAGGCTATAAGTAAGATCAAATTAACCCTGCGGAAAAGTTGATAACTACTGACTGCTGGGTGTGCCATGTAATTAACCAAAACTGTGTGAACTATCAACGCACCAGCCATTCTGCCAACCTTCGATAGCGAGACGACACAGACGCTAAGAACGTGAGCTCGCTCAAATAATGTAGGGACTATTTCGTGACAAAAGAACCACAATAAGCAGTTGGAGTTGATCGGGAATAGAACTGTTAACAAAACGAGTACCAGGAAGGGCTTTCCGACTTTCTTTTTAGTCTTAGCTTACTTTGCCAGAGCATCTATGATTTTATGTACTTAGTGCAGACGCTGTACATGAGCGGCTGAAATCATAGATGCTCCATGCAATTAAAAAAGTATTAACTGGTTTTGCGTGACACGAGGGAAAAACTTACAGAGATAAGCTAGATATACCGACTGAAAGGCTTATAAAGACGAGCTACCCTTAAAGAAAGCTTGGAGGAGAATCATGCCAAACTCGGTGTGCGATGGCACGCCCGTGTAACGGAGCAACTCAAACAAGTCTCGTCTTCATTTCTAGTCTCCGTCTCCCTACCTTGCACAATGATGACCATACAAACCTGGGTGCCACACAGGTCATCCGTACTCTGGAATGGGTGACAAAAAGCTGTCAAATAAATTCCCAACAGACGAGTTTACTTCCAGTGACAGCTGACCATCGCTGCATTTGGCAGCATCGCTGTTGGAGACCTGCCCCGCTGCTCTATAAAACGAGCTCGATTATTTTACAACACCGCGTCAGGGAAATTGCGTCAATTTAAACTTAATTTGCGTCGTAAACCTGCGGCCTGCGACCTGAGAAATGAGCGAGACGTGTGTCACGATCAGTTGAGATCAGTTAACTGCCTCTGATCAGTTAACTGCTTCTGATCAGTTAACTGGGCGTGATCAGCTAAGTGGCTGTCATTATAGCAAACTTCAAGTGGTCAGCTATACTGACACTGATTCAACTCTCAGTGAACATCTAACTGGCCGTGATTAGGTCAGCAACTGGCCTGGGTCAGCAATCGGGCAGTGGAAGTGAATTAGTAGCTATCAGGTAACTGACCCTTAAGTGTTATCGGCGAACAGCACAACAGTGATGAGTTAGAGTTATTTACAATCACAAGTTAATGGAGGTATAAAAGAGCTGAAATTTTTGTGAAGCCCGTTTCCAATTTGTTTATATTTTATACATTTACTTTCGTTAGTTTATTTGAAAGTAATCTCCCTTTGGCGGCACTGGCCTCTCGTTCCGCCCCGCAGCCACGCCCTGCAACACATCGGTGTGCGCCTCCAGCTGTGGCGCGTTGTTCCTGTGTGCTCATTGACTGTGGCGGTGTGCGCCTCCAGCTGTGGCGCGTGGTTCCTGTGTCCTCATTGATACTGTGGCGGTGTGCGCCTCGAGCTGTGGCGCGTTGCTCCTGTGTGCTCATTGGTACTGTGGCGGTGTGCGCCTCCAGCTGTGGCGCATTGTTCCTGTGTGCTCATTGGAACTGTGGCGGTGTGCGCCTCCAACAGTGGCGCGTTGTTCCTGTGTGTTCATTGGTACTGTGGCGGTGTGCGCCTCCAGCTGTGGAGCGTTGTTCCTGTGTGCTCATTGGTTCTGTGGCGGTGTGCGCCTCCAGCTGTGGAGCGTTGTTCCTGTGTGTTCATTGGTAATGTGGCGGTGTGCGGCTCCAGCTGTGGAGCGTTGTTCCTGTGTGCTCATTGGTTCTGTGGCGGTGTGCGCCTCCAGCTGTGGAGCGTTGTTCCTGTGTGCTCATTGGTACTGTGGCGGTGTGCGGCTCCAGCTGTGGAGCGTTGTTCCTGTGTGTTCATTGGTACTGTGGCGGTGTGCGCCTCCAGCTGTGGCTTGTTGTTCCTGTGTGCTCATTGGTACTGTGGCGGTGTGCGCCTCCAGCTGTGGCTCGTTGTTCCTGTGTGCTCATTGGTTCTGTGGCGGTGTGCGCCTCCAGCTGTGGCTCGTTGTTCCTGTGTGCTCATTGGTACTGTGGCGGTGTGCGCCTCCAGCTGTGGCTCGTTGTTCCTGTGTGCTCATTGGTTCTGTGGCGGTGTGAACCTGCGGGTGTTGTAGCGGGAGGTCTTCCCAATATACTCTCTGTGTGTATTGAGTATGTCCCAACATACTCTCGCTCTCTGTGTATATTGTATACATCCCAATATATTCTCTGTGTATATCCTCTGTGTCTCGATCTTTCTCAGTGTCTCTGTATTTTGCTGTGTCTCTGTATTTCTCTGTCAGTATTTCTTCTCCGCTGTCTTCCGATGTGTCTGAATTTCTCCGAGTATCTGTCTATCTCTGTGCCGCTTTTTTTAATTGATATCTATATTTTTTCTCTGTCTCTGTTTTTTACCTCTCTCTCAAGAAGGTTGTGCAACTACCGCCTCCCAAGGGTTTTTATGGTTGTGTTTTTTGTTTTTTTTTTTTGTTCTGTCTTTATGTCATTATATTTAAGCAAGATTAGTTTCTAAAATTTATTTGTGTGCAGGGACTTATACGCATTCGGTTCAAATACGGGGCTCTCGTTATTTATTACTGTCTTTTGTGAGCATGTTAAGTGAGCATATTTTGAAGGTTATCTTACTATAGTCTCATTGTAGAGCGTAGTTCTTTTCGTAAGCTTTTGTAGTAAGCCTGAAGATTGCATAGTATAATTATTTTAGGTTCCAACTACAA
The DNA here is from genome assembly GCA_030386875.1 of Morinoia aosen. Lineage (NCBI taxonomy): Eukaryota > Metazoa > Arthropoda > Malacostraca > Amphipoda > Talitridae > Morinoia > Morinoia aosen. The sequence continues at coordinate 22,387,311 of CM059573.1, read as the reverse complement.
TCTCAAAAAAAAACTGCACTCACAAAACCTTTCGTAACTTTTTGGTCCATGACCCGCAAACCGACGATGGCTGCGTGAAGAAAAAATACTGATTTTTTACCGGGTTGCTTGAAGAGCATAACAGTTGCGTAACATACAATGATAAACTTCGGGCATGTGTTCCAGTCGTCCAGTCCTACTTCCAGTTCCAGTCCAGTCCTACTTCCAGCTCCAGTCCAGTCATATTTCTAGCTCCAGTCCAGTCCTATTTCCAGGTCCAGTCCAGTCCTATTTCCAGTTCCAGTCCAGTTCTATTTCCAGTTCCAGTCCAGTCCTATTTCCAGTTCCAGTCCAGTCCTATTTCCAGTTCCAGTCCAGTTCTATTTCCAGTTCCAGTCCAGTTCTATTTCCAGCTCCAGTCCAGTCCTATTTATAGCTCCAGTCCAGTCCTATTTCCAGTTCCAGTCCAGTCCTATTTCCAGTTCCAGTCCAGTTCTATTTCCAGTTCCAGTCCAGTCCTATTTCCAGGTCCAGTTCACTCCTATTCCCAGGTCCAGTCCAGTCCTATTTCCAGGTCCAGTTCAGTCCTATTTCCAGTTCCAGTCCAGTTCTATTTCCAGCTCCAGTCCAGTCCTATTTCCAGTTCCAGTCCAGTCCTATTTCCAGTTCCAGTCCAGTCCTATTTCCAGCTCCAGTCCAGTCCTATTTCCAGTTCCAGTCCAGTTCTATTTCCAGTTCCAGTCCAGTTCTATTTCCAGCTCCAGTCCAGTCCTATTTCTAGCTCCAGTCCAGTCCTATTTCCAGTTCCAGTCCAGTCCTATTTCAAGCTCCAGTCCAGTCCTATTTCCAGTTCCAGTCCAGTTCTATTTCCAGTTCCAGTCCAGTTCTATTTCCAGCTCCATTCCAGTCCTATTTCCAGTTCCAGTCCAGTCCTGTTTCCAGTTCCAGTCCAGTTCTATTTCCAGTTCCAGTCCAGTTCTATTTCCAGTTCCAGTCTAGTTCTATTTCCAGCTCCAGTCCAGTCCTATTTCCAGTTCCAGTCCAGTCCTATTTCCAGCTCCAGTCCAGTCCTATTTCCAGTTCCAGTCCAGTTCTATTTCCAGTTCCAGTCCAGTCCTATTTCCAGTTCCAGCCCAGTCCTAATTCCAGTTCCAGCACAGTTCTATTTCCAGTTCCAGTCCAGTTCTATTTCCAGCTCCAGTCCAGTCCTATTTCCAGTTCCAGTCCAGTCCTATTTCCAGTTCCAGTCCAGTCCTATTTCCAGTTCCAGTCCAGTCCTATTTCCAGCTCCAGTCCAGTCCTATTTCCACTTCCAGTCCAGTCCTGTTTCCAGCTCCAGTCCAGTTCTATTTCCAGCTCCAGTCCAGTCCTATTTCCAGTTCCAGTCCAGTCCTATTTCCAGTTCCAGCCCAGTCATATTTCCAGTTTTATGGCTCGTCTCCCGACGTAATGCGGCAGGTCAACCAATTTGCTCGTATCAATTTAACGTTAACGATCACACTACGGGACATTCTTCTAAATGACGTGACTGATAATATAGTTTTTCGGACAGCACGCTGAGCACATCCACTACACACAGTTCACATCGATGAACTAAGTTTGCATCTGCATTTACAACCACTTTGAGCGAGCTCCAGCGCGAGAAAAACTTTGCAGCTCTGCAGCATAGAAACTGATGTAACTAATGGAAAAAAATATATAAACACTGAAGCAACTGGTGCAAAAACTCTGGCCACTGATGAAACTAATGCAATAGAGACAAGAACAAAAACTCTAAGCAGTATATAAACTGAAGCAACTGATGCAAAAATGAAAAGTCTGTGAAATGTAGGAACTGATGTAATTGATTCAAAAACAAAAACTTTTCGAAGCATAGAAAGCAGATCGAGCCATGGCACACACTACAATTAACAGAGGAGCTGCAGCCGAGGTGTACAGCACCGATGCCTCCTATGTACATATACAGCATAAATACTGACAGTAGTCTGAACAAAACTCAGGCTCTATAAACATGAGAACAATTTACATCCCGTTCCTCCATAAGGCAAGATTAGGCCAGAGCTGGCGTTGCCGCATCTAACGTAAGAAACAAACGTCAATCGTCCGACGTTCACCCTCGTTTTCACCCTTGTGATCTACATTTCACTGCGCATCCCAGCGTCATAAAATGCAATACAAACACTACTTCTTGTGAGGGTTTGGGTCTTGTAAATTTACCACCGAGCTTTTCCACAGCAATCGTTTCCCTACGTAAAGCAACATTTAAAGTTACCTGGTTACTCGTGCACTAATTTTACGCTACGCTTCAAACGTGCTCATTTTCGTTCAGTATTTCGAAATTGCTAAGCCGTGCTCGTTAATTAATAACTTCAAATTTAATTCTGATCAAATACCAGACTTGCCTTGTGGATTCTAAATTCTTTTCGGATGCAGGGGTGCAAAATACAAACATAAATGAACTAAATAAAAAAAGCATGCTCGTGATAAGTTGCAATAAATACAACTTTTAAAACACTGTTTCACTGATAATTTTTTGTATTATTGATCTTCCGACTAGATGCTGTTCTTTGGGAAGCCTGGCTTTCATCTTTAGCTGGGTAATTGAGATAAATATGATATAGGTTTTTTTTAATTCAACTCCGTGATAATGAGCATTTTGGAATCAATTCCGTACGTGAAATAGGAAAATGGCTGCTCTAAATATGAATTGTTATGGAATGTTGAGCTGGTGAAAAATTTTAAACATGCACTGAATAATTGAATTTCGACTACCTCACTCAATTTGGGACTGACACAAATTTGTTCTTGTTTAATTTTTCTAGTTCATTTTGATCTAAGTGCTCTTAGTACAAAGTGCTCTTTGTGCTGAGTACTCTTCGTACAGAGTGCTCTTCATAGAGACTGTTTGTTAAACAGAGTGCTCTTTCCCCTGAGTATACTTTGTACGGAGTGCCTTGTGTACAGAACGTTTCTGTGTAGAGTACTCTTGATCTTGGTTTAGAGAGCTCTTCGGGCTCTTCGGAGTCCTTTTGTACAGTGCGTAATTTGAATAAAAGGCTTTTCTACAGAGTGCTACTTGTATACAAGGCTCTTCGTACAGAGTGCTCTTTGTACAGATTGTTCTTTGTACAGAGTGCACTTTGTACAAAGTGTCGTCTCTATTAAGTACTCTTTAAACAGATTGTTCTTTGTACAGAGAATTTTTGTGTTCAGACTGCTTTCCTACACAGTAATTAATCTTCGTTCACAGTGTTCCTGATTGCTCCTGATTGCTCCTTGTTCTCGGTGCGCTTTGTACTGAGACCATTTGATACTAAATACGTTTGTACTGAATCGCTTGGTACTGAACACATTTCTGCTAAAACCGTTTGGTGGAACACGTTTGTACCAAAACAGTTGGGAACTGAACACGTTTGCCTTAAAACCCCTTGGTACTAAACAGGTGTGTGCTGAGGTTTTTAAGTAATTCTGGTGTTAAGTTTTGAGTGATGGTGCTAGTGTGTAAGTACCATACAGTACTAGCAGGTACTCAATTTCAACAGAGCTGAAAGCGAATCCTATCATTCGGCTGTGGGCAGGGAGGTGGTAGTTAAAGGTGAGCTTGGTCTTCCTGTTTCTTAGTAATGAAGGAATCCTGCGTTTTTATAATTGATGCATAGTGCGAGATTTTTTGCCTCAGGTAATTAATTTACTCCAGAATTCCAATTTTTAAGCCGATGAGGGGCTCATTTGCTATATTACACCTCGTATAGTTTGCCTATTATTATGCCTAGTATGGCTTATCTATTTGTACACCTCGGATGGTATGTCAATCAGTACTCCTAGCAAAGAACTTTTGTTAGACTACTAGCACACCACGAATGGTTTGTCTATTAGTACGCCTCGTATATTTTGTCAATAAATATGCCTCATATGGTCTATCTACTGTTACACCTCTGATAGTTTGTCTATTAGTACACCTCGTATAGTTTGTCTATTATGATGCCTCGTATGGCTTATCTACTTGTACACCTCGAATGGTTTGTCAATTATTACTCTCGTATGGAACATTTGTTTTAGGATGTCCTATATTAAGAAACTTTTAAAAGCCAATATGTTGGCATGTATCTCATGTGACAACTTGGAAATACACATTTTTCCGTTTTTCTTTCTTTTCTTTATTCATGTTTTTCAAATCCTATATTTTTCGAGCACTAAATATCAAGCCAGCCTCTGATTTTTCGTTTGCTGGTGGGATTTGAAAGTGAAACTTCTGACAATGCTTGTCGTGACAAATATGTCGTCATTCGTACACCAGAGTTGCATGGTCTTTCAATCGACAAACGCTATATTTTTGCCGGAAAGTTTTGACTGCAACCATACCCGAGAACTGTGATGACCAGGTATGTGTTTGTGTTAAATTGTTGCCCTAAAACTTGCCTGAGGCAGCACGATATTGGTCTCGTGTTGGTGCCTATGATAACTAGCAAACAATTTCATGTTTCACGCGCCTGAACTTCACAATTAAATAATTTTTCTTTAAGAGTAAGCATATTCTACCTAGCTCATGCTAAGAGGATGAAGCTGAAAATGACATCGAAACCTCAATGTTGTCTTGTTCAGCGTCAAGAGCTTTAAGAAAACTTAATACACAATGAGATTAGTCCCTTGCCTTGTGTTTGATTTTCTTTAGATAGGTATCTTCTTCTCAACTTTTGCCAACCCTAATATTGTGAAATATTCTTCTCGCTACAGAAACACTCTTTCATCTCATAAATTTTATCTTCGTTAATAGTTTCTAACTAACTTCAAATTTAATTTAAATTTCATGGGCTTGGCCAAACTACTCCTTCAGCAGTAAACTTTAAATAATTTTCCTTACTTTTAATTAACCTACATGACGTAAATCACACTACCCGTATCTTTCTCCCCTAACGACTCCTGCTCAGTTTTAACATTCTGGTTATCATTTGGATCAGAATTTTTCTTTGGGCGCTTTCCTAATTTTATTGCTGATTTATAATTAGGAACAATAACGTTTTAATTTTTACTAGCACTAGTCAAATGAATTGTTTGTAAAATCCAGTTTTTCATTTTCTTCCAACAAACATAGTTGCATGCTTGTTGAAGTACTTTTTTTATGAAATGACTCGGTAAGACCACGCATCTACTTAAAGTGGTACTCTTTAAGACGCATGGCTTTTGTGTTGTACAATTGATGTTGGACTGCCAAAGTTGTGTTTTCCTCTCGCGTTTTATCAAAAAATATCCGGCGATCTTCCAGTTGATTTCAGTCGTCAAACGGCCAAGACAAATATACTAGGGCGTTGAATAACACCCTTGAAGTGGATATTACGGTGGGATAAGTTCATGAACCGCAGAGCAATAGCTCTTAACCGTAATAGATCACATCGCGCCTCACAGTGCTCATTTCGGCCCGGCTCTCGCCGCGTGATGCGTACCGTGGATGTTAGCTTTGCACGTTACTAAGCAATTTCAGAATTTACCATCGATGACTCGCTGCTAACAAAGGAGACACGGATACGTTTAATTCACGAGAGCTAGATTTGAGTTAAGATTAGCTACAGGGCTAAATTTGAGGCTAACAATCACTTCTGAAACGGAAACAGAAATAAAGTAGCATTAGATCGGCGACGGTTACTCGCGGTACTTCAACTTTGATCATTTCAAAATTTACGAACTTTTGCGCTCAATAACTGCGGGTTGCACCTGCTAGTAATTACTGATATGGGTGAGATTGAAATGAGGTACTACAGAAGGAAGTGATAGCTGGCTGGTCAACGCCTGCAGTTTACGCTTCGCTTTCGTAAGCGCCATGAGCTTTGAATGAACAACCTATCTACATTCATAGCAGAATAAAGCAAATTAATATTAGAATTTGGCTTAGTAGTTTATTCGAATCTAACATTCATTGTGCTGCAGATAACCGATAACGGGAACCTCAAAACCTCAATCTTAAAATCTATCATATATGTGCTTATCACGAATGACAACACTTGTTAGCGTTCAAAGAATCAAAGGCTGAAATTTTAAGAGTTGACAACAATAAAACAAAAACCTGTTCAATACCTTGAACTTTTTCTTCTTTGTTATCACAGTTGGAGAAGCGAGAGTGCTTGTTCTCGGCAGGGAAAAGTGTGATTGCATTTGATATTTGCTCACTAGAGTGTGTGAGTATTAGATATTTGCCGCTGTTGTAACGGAGCCGGCATCTGCCTAGAAGATTCCTGCTTTAATTGCAGAGGAGAGCTTTGCATGGTGCGCTGGAGATCTCTGTTCAACATGACCGCGCGGAGGTAAACCTCTGGACTTCTACTGGGCTCTGCTATGGAAACCTTGAGGGAGGTCCAACCCTTAGAGCGAAGAGACGTGAGTTTGTGGTGCGGCATGGTTGACGTGCCGAGCTACCCTCATCTGTGGAGGGAGGGAGAAGCTCCTGACGTTTACAAAATCGCTTGCATGGTATGCTGAAGCCCATAGCTCAATATTTTCGGTCAGAACGCAAGAAGCTTTGTAAAAATTTGCACAGAACTTAGCCACGATGTAAGAGTTGAATGATGCAAGATGGCCCGTCGCCCGTACACACTCATAATTGTCCTTCGAAATGCGTCCAAGTTGCGAAGTCGTGAGAGGGAGTCAGCTTAGGTCACTTATATCTCATAAATCTTCTAGTTTCATATTTCAGATGTTCATTAAATTTCAAGTTGTTCGATTTTTCAGTTATTTATACGATGTACAGCTGAAATGCTGTGCAAATTTGCAGACATGTAAACTTTTTTGATATTGATGAAGCCTTACGTTCCGGAGTACCCAAAGTGTGATACATGAATAATTATTAGAGAAATGCATTCAAGGAGGAATTTGGAACATAAATGCCTTTACGAACTAGGAATTTTCCTAATAATTCATCTCCTAAAGTTTTTATGGCCTCTGAATATTGTTAGGAGAATATGTGGAAATCCTTCAAAAAAATTTTTTACATGAAGAAACTACTGCAATTCAGAATGATTTTGGAGTTATTTCGGTTAAGTTTTAAATGTTTTTTTTCAGATTCAAAAGCATTAACAGAATGAAGATGTCGCCAAGCACTTAGAATTTACGATTTTTGGAAAATTACATATCATTTTTTTTCAGAGAATTCTAACACAAAACGAAGCTCATTTTATTTTCTCTTTTCAAAAACGGCTTCATTACTGGCATTAAAAAATTGTTAGGTATTGAATCAAACAGAGTGATACAGAGAAAAACTGTTAATAGGTTCTCAATCTTTAACCTGAGAGTATAGTAAGTTAAAAAGTGGTGGCATAGGTTCGTTAAGTTACTAGTATGATTCCAAAAGGGAAATGAGCGTAATAGAAATTTATTTAACACTTCGAAAGATCATGTTAGAAATTAGTATTTATACCTCGATAGAGATCTACACTGGCATCAGAAGGATTGCAAATTGAGGTATCATGCCTGAAACTGTGCGGATAAATTTATTTTTAAATTTATTATTTTTTTTTCTAGTGATTCAGAAGCTTCTCTTTTAAAAAATTTGCCAAAAAAATAATATCGAGTTAGAGTGTCACGTTCCTGCGAAGCTATTAGATAGTTTCTGTTTACCTAGAAACACCATAAAATTATTGTTTTTGAAGTAGTTCATAAAATTCAGGTATCGTTTTGGCCCCGGAAGTAAAGTCCATCGTTCACTTTCCTTTCTGAGAGACATTTTAGATTTCGGACTCATCCTCAAGTTTAGCAAATTAAGATTTACTGCATCGTCATGTCGCAAAAAATCAAACGACGATTCACTATAATTCCCTCAGAAATATATAAATTTGTTCAACTTTGTGCTTTTATGTGTAGGTTTGGTTAAATAGACGTTAAATATTTGTTTTTAAGTGTGAGGGAAATGCTATCTGAAATTACAGCAGCAAAATTAGAGCAAAATTAAGGAGAAGAAGAAAGGTTGAGGTTGAGCTTCAACAGGAATTGAAAAAAAAGCCGCGTGTATTAAATTATCAGATATTTGGAAGTTCCTCCCACTCACATTATTTAAAACTAGACAAACTAAATCAAACTTAATCATCGTTGCCAAAGGATTCTTCCAGTGTAGAACTTTTAAAAATAATCAATCGCCCTTTTTCTAAATAATGACTATCTTACGGCATTCTCGCTGATGTTAATTTTATTCATCTTTTGGAGTCCAGAAAAATGCAACTCGCTTTATCACATTCCACTCTGTGGAGCAATAAGTAATAGGAGAAGGAATTCAGAGAACAACGAGGAGAACGGAAAAGTGATATAATAGGAGGACGGATTAGCGAACCAAGAGAAAGAATAGGAGAACGAACAGGAGAACGAATGGAAGAATGATTAAGAGCACTAATAGAAGACCGAATAGGAGACCAAATAAGAGAACGAACTGAGAGAGATCGAGTGCTTTAAGGAGATATCAGCATTTGGTACAGGCTTAGGACGAGCACAAAGTGGACGTCTGCCGGCGCTGCGGACCGTCATCATGTCACGAAAGTTTCAGAGCAAGGCTTCACGTGCGCAGATCCAGGTGTAAAATCAACAGCAGTTGTTACAACTCAAAATTTCCAGAATATATTGAAATGCACATTATTTGGCGTGCTCTCATTGATGAAATGTGCGAAAAATTCGCTGCCAAAATACGGATGCTTTTGAACAATGATGTCGGCGTGTCGCTCGAGCAAAATTTGTTATTTAAATCGTAATTAGCTTCTAATACTTACTATAAAATTTCTCTCTCTTGCCACATTTTTAGGCCTGAAAGTAGTTACCTCTCTGCGTAGAAGAAATTTGACATTTTATCTAATTAAAAATTTCATTTCTAATTTGAGCAAAGCAAACGTTTAAAGTATTTCAGATTTAGGACTGTTGCCATTTTAGGGGACCAACTTTTAAAGTGTGAGTTATTTAAACTCATGTTAATATGTCTAAGAACATATTATTTAACTAATGTTAAGTTTGTATATTTCTCAGTTGTTGGGGTTGGAAGAGTTGCATTGATGCCTGTGCGTGAAGATTGACTGCTGTGAGCGTGACCAGCGTGACCTTGTCGGGCGCCTGCAAGTGATTGGTGTCTGAAGACATGAGACTTGGGAATGGCCTCACAGCTCTCTCTTGTTAAGGAATTCAGTTTTGTTCTACCTTCTCCACCAAAATGTGTGGCAAAATACGAGTGCTCTGAATTCTAGAGGGTCTTTGGGTTTTCAATCATCAGCAAATCCTAGTCTCAGAATACCCATCATATCCGGAATTCTCTGGGAGTAAATTATGATATTCAGCCACCCAGACCTTTTGCTGTGTTTGCACAAGGCAAATGTCACCAAAACTAAACTCGCGATGGTCTTAAAATCCTACAAATTACTTCATTTTATTCTAGGGTGACCCGTAGTTCAATTGGAAGACATTGAATTCTCATAAATCTGTTATTTCTCGTTTGCATTTATACCAGAAAGATATTTGAGGTTCAAAAAGCTTAACATCTCGTAAAGGCAAAACTTCTGAGAAACTCCTAACCAGTCTGATCTGTGGAAACAATTTCATAAATACGCGAGACACGATCGTTCTCCAGTGTGCCCGAAAGATCGGCGCAGCAACGGTGCTGCGAAATTTAATCCGCAGCTGAGTAGGCCCGACGACGCCGTAAATTTGTGAATTCTTTCAACGTTCTGTCAATCAGAGGCTTTAACATTTTCATGAATATCGCCTGAAAGAAGCATGCATGAGACCAGACTCCGTTTCTGGCGTCTATAGCAAGCAAGGTAAGATAGTATTGAAAGACATAAAAAACACCTCATACCAGGGCTCCCACTCTAAATTTTCAGATAAACCTAGATTGAACATGAAAAAAACCCAGATTCGTTCAAAGAAACCTAGAAGTGTTATTTTAATAGGAAAATGTAAAAATTAACACACATGAGGGAAAAGAATGATGGTAATGCTGATTTTATTCCTGTTCCTCCTCTTAATTCTCTTCTGCAGCGCAAATATCGACATTAAGACGACTTTTCTGTTGTGCAAGGCTCTTTTCATTACGCTGGTGACATACTCCGTAGCTGACATCTCTCCAGTTTTTCATGATATGCAATTCCTTCTCGAATGAGATAAGATGCTTTTGTTGCTTGCATTTAACCACTTTAGCAATAGTGCTGTCATGAAAGACTCTCTTACACACTTCTACGAAATGATCAGTGTGAGCAAATGGCATATGATGCTCGGCAATGAAAGCAGAGATCATCAGTTCTGCCTTTGCCACCTCCTCGTTTTCTGTAAGCTTCGGTTTCTTGAAAAATACATCCAACTTCGTCGTTGACTTCGCACATTTCATGTTATTCTCGTGTTCATCAGTCTTACTATGCGCTAACAACATTGACTTATTTGCGTTTCTTATTTTTGTACCACAGCATACGCAGTAACTACAGCCCTTTTCATTTGGATCTTCTTTAACTTTCAAATTCTCGTCCTTCAACTATTCTTCTTTAAAAGATTGCTTATATCAATTTTTAGCCCTCATTTTTGGAGGGCTAGCCATTTTGAACACCATTGCGGCTGAAATATGAAAATTAAATATCTATAATAAATTTCTACATGCACTTTTAAATAATACAATATCAGTTTTAAGCGGCCCACAGACGATCAATTTGATTGTCAATATCATTGACTCAATATATTGATGACATTATTTTTACCCACTAAGTCAATTAATTGACGGTCGTCAATCAAGCCCACAGACGATCAATTAAATTATCAATATTCATCATTGTCAATTATATTGACAATAAAAATGATCGTCTATGGGCCGCTTTAGTCACAATCAGTCACGTCACTGCAACGAGCCAAGCACATCGAAGCAACAACTCACTCAAGCTCACCAAGGACTGAACTCACTGAAGTGGCGCTGGTTTAAGGTAAATCCCGGCTTGGCCGGGCCTGCAAGTTCGTTTGCTACTCGTTCGTTACCCGTTTTCACGGGCGAAAAACGGATTATACATGTTTTACCCCATTGGATTGGCTTAGTTTTGTATATGATATGCTTTTGCATGCGGTGTAGATTCAGAAATTCTTAACTGCATTGTTCAATTTATTCGAGTTAATGATGAATTTACTGACTTGAAAAACTCAGATTTAGCGAATTTTTCAAAAATTAAACCTAGCAACCCAGGAGGGGTCTAAAAAACCAAGATCTGGGTGGAAAAACCCATGAGTGGGAGCCCTGCCTCATACCTGTATCATTCCTGTCCTATTCCAGTGGCCACCACGGCAGCACAGGTGCCGTCACGGCAGCATAGGTGCCGCCATGGTAACATATTTATATATTGACTAGTAGGATGTATATATTGATGAAATATTTCCGTTTTGAAATATTCATGGCGAAAATATTGCAAAGTTTTTTTTATGATCTAATGTATTTTAGACTTGGCACTAATTTTTAAGAAGGGCTTTTACTGACCTCTCTTCCTCTGTCGGAAATAAGACGATGAAGTCTTAGGAAAATGTTGATGATGTGCCATTTGTCGTGCTTCACATTCCTACTTTTATCAGGAATTGCTAATGAATAGTTAAGAAAATATCGTAATCGTGCCGAATAATTCTTTCCCTATTTAATACGTCGCATTATTTCGGTGAGCAAAAGAGGTCACCGGAGCCCAACAGAAACTTCCGACTGCGACACTACGGTCTGGGAATTAGTTAGGCCTTGTTGTTTTAGTTAGGGTTTAGTTAAGGTTTAATCCTGCCCTTCACCGCTTAGTTGCAGATGCCAGCCCACTTGTAGTTGGCTTTATTTATTATGAAACTAAATTTTCCATGCTATGCAGCAAATGCAGGTTATCCTTATGGAAAAAACAGCAAATATCCTAGAGGTTCGTACGGTATGATGTCAACATACTGGATTTTGGAAAGTTTTTCATTCGAAGGCCCTTATACTAAATTGGTAGAAATGCTGCAATAAATATTCCAATATTTATACAAGTGATTCGGTCAGCAACGATGAAACAGCAAAACTATATTCTCATAATTTGCATTGATTTAAATAATTTGCTTTGATTCAAAAATACATGAAAAAATTAAAACTCTAGTGTCACTCTAATAAGAAAAGGTTGAGACGTTGATACAGACATGGATCGGAGGACATAGCCGTCACATTGGTACTTGAGTCTGCTCGATTACCCATCAAGTTAATAATATCAACATACTCGTATAACACCGTTATGAATTAGTTCCAAGTAATAAAAAGGGGTGAGCAACACGACTTACAAAAATATGCTACTACACTCTAGTTTACTCCAAATAAACAAACATTTCGGCCGAAATGAAATTCAATGATGGGCATGGCACATTGTACAGTATACATGAGAATGAGCTGCTTGCGACGAAGAATAACCTGCTGTTCAGAATAAGTACTCCCATTCGTCACATTCATTTTCATACATTTTAGTGGCTTTGAGCAACTCCATCTCATAACATGCAGCTTGTTTTGCTCTTCTTAGAGCTTCAAAACCGAAAAGCTGTTTAAAAAGTCAAATTCAAGAACTCCACCAAATTTAAACGACTCGCAACACATAATTTTCACAACGGATGCAGATAATGAATGGGTGCAAGGTGCATTCAAATTTCTTTAGGCCTTGCTCCCGCACATATCAAGTTTAATTGGTGTTCATGGAGACAAAAGAAGCAGAGCAATGATAAATGGAACCTTTCTTGGGTGTAAAACAATGGTCAGGCTGTCCCGCATGATGGATTGTCCCCGAGGTGTTTGCGTTGTACGAGCGCTGACTCACGCCATTCCTGCAATCTAATTAGTAATCCCAATGGCGAATTTAATGAACAAGTCATTAAGAGGACAGTAGGGCGATTAATTAGCGTTCTTTCTTTCTTTTAGTTACGGCAATTAAATTCTAATTGAATGAAATGCTGGAAGCGTTTAAGAATTACTGTTTGCGTACGCACTGTAGACACGATTCTATATCTGTAGTTCTAGCTTGGCTTTTTTTGTGATTTTATTTCAAGTACACATGTGTCTTAAATGTTTTCCTGATGCCCAGGGCTTGTTCAAGCATGTCATTAGTCCTGTAATGAAAAAAATTCTCGTAGGCCTACCCTACATCTGACCTGAATGGGTCATAGTCTTTTTGATGATTATTTTGTGCATAGTTCGCAATTTTTTGCCACTAAGCTGCGTGTACTAAACTACTCTTCATCCATCGATGAGTAATGACACCGAAGTAAGTCGTTGTGCATCAAACTGCTGAAGTATATCTCAAGCGGTACAACTCAACGTTACGTCTATCATGCCTCAAACCGTTCACACTCCTGTCCGAATCTGACACACACTACTATCACGAGCGCTGCCGCACCAGAACCAGTCTAACATGCAACAACGGTGCTGGAATTATATGCTGAACAACTCCATCCATGATGGAATACCGGCGTTTGTTTCTGAAACTGCGAAATTTGATAATTAAGACGGGCGCCGAATAATGGAACACTGTTACACTTTTTTCGATCCAATAACTAAGCAGAAAAAGTGCTCATGATGACCTTATGACCTAGACACAAGCCCCTTGTTTAAGCAGTAGCCTTCTTCTTAGAGGTACAATATTTACGTAAAGCTTCACACTTTCATCCAACCGTTGCAGCCGCCTAGCATTAGTTAAACATCCGTTCTAAGAGAAAATTCCGTGCGTGTTTAGCGCTCAGTATTTAAGTAGATCCAACGAATGTAGAGATGCCTGCGTTAGTCTAACCGGCACGAAGCGAGAGATCAGGGTTGGTAAATGTTTAGGATTTGCTTACATTTTATTTGTCACTCACTGTGATGCTCATAAGAATTAGACATTCTTAAAATGAAAAATAATTTGTTTGTGTTCAATGAAGAATAAAGTAGAGGAATTGTGCAAATCATTCAAATAGCACAGTAAAAAGGTTGCAGATGTGTATTAAAACAGTACGCGTAAAGTTGCGCCAGTGTTTTGTTATTCTTTTGTAAAATGCTGTTATGTATCCTGAACAACTACCTGGGGCGTGATGTATCGTGCAACTACCAAAATTACGACATCTAAAAGCTACGTTTTTCATTGTTTTTAATTGCTTCTTTTCTCGATAAATTTAGATGTGAAACTTCCTCTTCTCATACCTGAACAGGCAACACTTTTCAAATACTTTACTTGTAACCAAACAATAGGGCGTATTTAGATCGTTCTAGAAAATATATTCGATATTTGGTGCGCGGCTTGATTTCTCAAACAACATTACCATGAGTTTTAGGTCTAAATTTTACTGGAGCAGTCAAAAATCTTACCATCTCAAATTAAGTCGTATAATTCCAACTGAATTTTTTTCGAAAGTTACCACATTTATTTACGCTCATATAGTCCTTTCGGTGGCGTTAAGGTCTCCTGAGCGAAATGTTGAATTAAATAGACGTAAATATTTTATTCTGTTACTCTACCTCATCACATTTCTTCGAGGTGCAAAAGTACGAATGCGAGGCAAATCGTTATTTTGCAGTGTAAAATTAATAAGTTTCTGGGTGTCAGAAAAATGAAAGAGATGGGGCGATAAATTCCGACAAATTTTCTTCCATAATAAAAAGTTACCGTTTTCAACTATCAGTTTAGTTATTGAGTGGATAAAAATATCTCTCCCGGTAGGTGAAATAAAAAATTTTTGATAGTGAATCCAAATGAACGAGATTAAAAACAGAACATAATGCTGCGGAAAAATAAAAATACTACTTTCCATATCACATATTGCAAATATGCGTGTTTTGAGTACCCTGAAAATGTAAACGCACTTTACGTAAATGCTTGTAAAAATCCATTCAATTTCCAAACGACAATACAACTTACGAACATCATTTGATCGTTTTTCTCGTAGCCTGATCTCTTACTGATGCTCAATTTAGTCCGGCCAACGCAAGGCAATGGCACCGCACACATCACGAAACATTCCCTTAGTATTCGTTTGAAACATTCCCTTAGTATTCGTTTGAAACATTCCCTTAGTATTCGTTTGAAACATTCCCTGAAATCATATTTTTTGTGGTCGTACGGAACTTCCGGAACTGATATATCAGCGTCTAACTCGTCCCTAATTCGAGGCAAGGTAACTCGCATCGGTCGTTCATTTTGAATATCTCTCTCGAAGTGTCTTCGCGCTTCATTTGAGTGTACGTATTTCCAGCAGCATTTTTACTTCTTATGAGTTTCGTCGGGCTGCCGTCATTAATTCTATGGGGATGAATTAATCTGACAAGGAAACACAAGCAATTCATATATCAGCTGCTAAAGGCTGTATTTAATGTTCGCCCTGTGGATTACCAAATCATAACGATGGGTTCTATATAAAAATAAACAAAATACTAGCATAATAGTAAGGCGTAGAGAAGTAAAATAAAATGAGGTATGGAAAACATAATTAATTCACGTTCTCATACTCTACTAATTAGTTAAAACATTTCAAAACATCTGTGCCAGCGCAGTGTTTTATGCGGAATTAGACTCGTCTGCTTCAGCTTATACTCTCTCAAGACATCCATCAGTTAGGAGATTTAAAGTATAACCTTCAATGTTCAGCATTGTTTTCGATATCTGGAGTAAGATGTGATTGCGTCAAAGTTTCAAATAATCTAATACAAACACAACGTATTTTTTATGATTAAAATTAATCTGTTCGTGCTTAACGAGACATGAGCTAGTTTATTCCTAAGTTACTGAAAACTGTCAATTTGTTGGAGACTTGTATCTATTGCACTCCCGCCATCCCGTGAAACATAATGGTTGTAATTTACCTCAACGCCAGACATGGCTTGACGCTCTTGTTCTTCCGAATATGAGTGCCTTGTTATGTTCTATCTAAGCATGAGTCTAACAGGTGATTTGCTTTACCTTACGAATATCTCCTTCGATTAAAAATAAAAAAGATTGAAAGTTCCCACACAAAATCAAAAAATCAAATCAAAATGAACAACATAAATAAAAATGATTTTAAATTTGAATTGTTGGAGTAACCCCAATTTTTTTACAAGTTACCTTGCCGGGAGTAACTACGGATTCGCCATCACTGCTCGAACGAATGGAAAATAGATGATGAAATAGAAACTTCTCAGTAACCGTTTGTACAAAGACTATTATATATGAAAGTAGCATGTACTCCCATGCAACTCTATGTATATATATTTATACACGATACATAGAAGGTGTATCGTGTATATCCACAAAGCAGCTGCCAGTACGGTGAATTAGAATAAGGATTACCTCAATAGAGAAACGTCGTAAAATTATCGTATAATTTTTCCTCCGTGTGGGAGGGTGGTAAGTCGCACGAACAAGCGGCGCTGCAGAGCTGCTGCCACAACACGCACCGCAGCAGCGGTGGTGAGGTGCTGCTCAGTGACTTGCGGCTTGCTCGAAAGCGTTCTGTCGAGAGATAGTGAACTCGTTCATTGCGGCGGCTGAACTGAAACTCAAGATTCAACTCAAATTAAGCTTAATTCCAGCGTTCATTTTTCAAGTGAACAAGAACTTAGTTCAAAAGAGGTTTCATCTATTCATTATTCACGAAAATAGTTAGGTTTTTACAGGGTTACAGGGGGTTATGGAAATCCACTCTAACCTCTTGTGTGGGTTACTGAAAAGTTAACGTGTTGATCCGCAATAATCTGCCCACTTTTTCAGATTTTTCGCATCGACAGGATTTTTATCTTGAAATACAGGTGTTGTGTTAGAAGATTAGGACCAGAATACCAACTTATTTTTCCCCCTGTTCTACTTAACGAGATTTAAAGTTAAAGTTTGACCAACATACAATCAAACACTGAAGAAAGAAGCTCGTCACGACATGTTACAGGAAGGGCGAACTTGTTCCAGAAGTCTAGAAAATTTAGAGAACAGTTTTGCGGCGAAACAGCACCACACAGTAACGATGTACAGCTAAACTGAACGTTTGCGTGCGGAAAATGGTGGAAGGCACTTAGAACATTTGCGAAATTTATAATTGTGTTTGTTGACCACGCTACGGATGATTGCCTGCCATTTATTGTTATGCCAATAAATTATCTCTTAAAGCATGTAGACTCATTTTTAAGCTGTAAAAACTTTGAAAAATTGCATCAGAAATCACCATTTAATGAATAAGTGCACGTTAACTTAAATAATATATTTTGGACGTGTAGTTTTGTCTGAAAGTTTTAATATCTTTGCAGACGGTAAAAGCAGACTTGGATGATTGATTAGAAAAAGCGATACTCATTTCAACATTGAGTGAATACATTCAGAAGTACGCTTCTCCACTGTTATGAGAAGAGGATATTGTGGCTAGAGAAAGAGGAGAATAACAAGCAGCTGTAATGACCAAAATTGATTTCATTTTTCTACTACTATTATAATGTATTTTATTTATGATTATTTTTTTCATTTAAGGTTAGCTAATCGCACGACATTTTCCAATTGATTATTTCACGAAAGTTTTGCAAATAATTATTGCAAGCAATTCTTGACGTTCAAATTTTCTGGCACTAAATCACGAACAGCTACTACGTGTGTCTGCAGTATCACTACATACATATGTTTTTTTAGAGGCAAAAGAGCTTGAACTTTACGTACTAACTTCATCAGACAGGTCCATACGAGAAGCATCGTTTAAAGATAATTGGAGCGAACGAACGTAATTAATGCCACTCGAAATGTAGCCGTTCTGATGTGGAACTCTCAGCTAGTAAATAGTCCTCTTCTCCGCTCTGATATGTCAATGCTCGGAAACTCTGTGACTTCAATGTAAGCAGCCTAGCGCCCTGTAGTTGGCGCATACATGTACTGCGCCTACACCAACTCCGCTGATCCGGCTCAGCCACAAGCCAATTTAGACGTCTTATACTCTGAAGCACACTCACATATTTTTAATTCAACTTGTCAGTAATTTTAGTAATTTGAAGCAGCCAAACGATTGGCTGAACTAGTTTCGCAAGAACCGCAAATCTGTGATGAAATCATTTTCTTTGCCTTTATTTACCCGAACCATTCAGAGGGTAGCGTGCAGTCATGGTCGAACAATGTGTCATTTTTCAATTAAATGATATCCGTAAAATTTCATCAAGTAGTTAACAAATTTGTAAAAATTTCGCCACGTTCATCTGGCTGCTTAATTTTTTTAGTAATAACGACTGAGGGTTATAAAGTAAATAAAAGAGGAACAACTTATTTTCTTGGGGGGGGGGGATGAAGGGAAGGATGTCCCTGATACACTGTTCAATTCATAAAAACTCTGAATTCCAATACATAAGTGCGGAAAAGTTTATTCCAAAGCGAAACGCTTCACTTCTCTGTTATTTTTCTCAGAAACCCTGTCAAACGAAGCTAAAATTCCTTCAACAAGACGAGCATTTGATGAAATTCTCGTCAGGTTCTGATGAATAATTAGGTAGCTATAGCGCACGACCAGACCGTCGATAGTGCTTACGATGATCTTTTCTTTCTTCACTGATGAAGTAGTACCAAAGTACGTACGTAGCCTCGGCGCTAATGCTGGCATTGAGTAAATTTTTCAATCATGCTCCACCACCATGAACCTTCGAGCGCAGTTCGGACACCGGCAACACCGACTCACAGGAGTAACTCAAAACAATTGTCAATTTAATTTCAATTCTTCAGTACACTCTTCTTCTGAACTTTCAGATCTAGCATCTTGTACCTTCAAATTTTGCAATCAAAAATTTCGTTCATAAAGATCATAATATATTTTTACTACTGTCGTGATTAGCGTGAAACAAAGAAAACTTTCTTCATCAGAAAAACACGTCCTTATTAGCTAACAAAATGAAGTACTTTGGTTTCATGCTCAATTATTAATCGTTATCCATTCATCGTCAGTTTATTTTATTAGTTCCTTGTGCTACTGACAAACACTTTTCTCTCAATAAGTGCACGACGGAATAGGTGTTCAGTGCACATATGAATTCCAAGAGTTCTTGCCCCCTCGCACTTGCCTAAATTAAAATTTCCGTTGCCTAAGTTCATGAATCGGCTTCACTCATCCCATATCCGACTACATAAATATTGCGTAATTCCAGGCTATGAAGAGAGGCCTACATACCGCAGAAGCTGAACTTTTCGATTTACCATTCGCTTGTAATTTATTTGGAAATTCTAAACTAATGAAAGGTCATTTGATTCAGGTTTCTTATCGCCTCAGAATGTTCCATGCTTTTAGAAGCCCTCACTTTTGCGTAAGGAGCAATTTATGAAGCGTATTAAATAACTTTAGACGCGCCCATCGCAATGGTAGGTGAGCTTAATTCTCAATTAATTTTGGCTCTTGACTTTTGATTTATTGCCAGTTGATGACGATCGAGATAAAATTTATCTAGTAATATCGGTAGCGAAAAATTAGCTTAAATGTGCCATGATTACAAGCGAAAAGCCTGCCGTTTCTACGATAAATCAAGCTCCCGAAAGCCTTTCAATTTGCATGTCTCTTCAATAAAAACAAGCCTGCCATTGAGGTGCTTCCATAGTTTTTGTAGGAGCTCGATATTTCAAGAATATTATTGAAATGGAGGCCGGCGAATAATGCTAAGTCCCGATAAACTCACACATGCTCCGCGAATTACACTCTCTACAATGGAGTTATAGCGGCTCTCGTTGATAATTACCATCACACGCTCTACTCATTTTCTATGATGTACTAAGAAAATTACACCTCGCTCACACGCTAATTTATTGTGGACTCGAGGTTCATGCAAGAAAAAACTTCCTCACACTAGATCGGGGCACTCGCGAGCGCTCCTCACAAAGCGCACATGACCTTTATTTGCCTTAGCTATTCATGAATTGGACTGTACTTCTTTCTGTGATATTCGAAGTTTAATAGAGGAGTGAAGTTACACAAGAGGGTTTCAAATTAAAGCTGTAATGAGGGACAAAAAATATTGACGGTTCAAAAAGTGACAGTTGCGTCACCTGAAGCCAGCTTGCCGCTCCTATTCTGCATCATCAACATCGCCAGAAATAAATTTTTGATTTAGTTGAATTGTAATGATGCGTATAGTCGTCCATTCTAACGAATGATATACAACATCGAAACGCGCGTTTTAGAGTACGTAGAGTTTATAGTTTTCAGTCAAATGATGTTTGGTTCTTTCTTTTGTTGACGAAACACGTACCGAATTCCGATATTAAACTTACCTCTAAAATTCACGTATACAGCTGATATAGGTGAAAATACATTTAATATTGGCCTACAAAGCTCATTTCAAGACGAGATCATCACAAACTACACAAAATATCGCATTGACAACAGATATAGACCTTCTTCATATAAATATATTCGTAAAGTGTTTCTCAATTCAAACATGATATTGGGAACTCACTTCCTAAACTTCAAGATGGGCTGTCCGACCCGCACGCAATAGGTTAATGGCTTCTTCCAGGCGGATTGATTTCAGAACACAGATAACTTTATCCAATTGTATTATTTATTTTATTGTCTAACATGCTCTGCTCAAGAAAGTAGTTTTTTGACGCGAAAAAATGTGTTCCTTATCGTTTTGTGTAAGAATAGATGCCAGTGAAATTTACAAAATTTTCAAATGGGTATAACTCGTGCGGTAAACTCCGCAAACATGCAAGTACTGGAAACGTTGAATTTCTTTTGTTTTGACTGGGTCAAGACATTTTTGTTTTCTCAAAGCTACGAGACCAATATCAACGATAGTGGGCAGCACCATATTTGATGGACGATTGTTTTTTAACTGAGAAGCTTGGGTATTTTCGAGGGTACGAAAGAGTAAAGCCGACAGCTGGCCGCAGTAGGTACAACGAGCTTCTGAAGAGCCATCTCGTTCGCAGCTGCGCTAGGAAGATAAGCTCTGTTGTTTTAAAGGGAGCTGAAGTTCATAAGCCTTCATTTTCTATCCCGTCGTCAGAGGTGCGCCCTGGGGTACATTACATGAATATTTGGTAATAAAACCATCGATCGGTGAATGTTCTATTTCCATAGGTACACTTACTTGGATAAGGAGCTTCTAAAATTATGTACATCAGAGTATGATATAGCTTACTAAGTTATGGAAGATTTTATTAACGGGAGTCTACGTTTTAAAATTAAGTATGGCAAAAAAAGGAGTCGCTTCACTTGTTTGTGTGTTGCGATAGGGGCCGTACTGTCTCGTTCAGTTAGACAGCATCCACGCACAGGCTGCAGATTACGAGTTGAATAGAGTCGAAAATATGTCAAAATTACCATCATCAGTGACTATAGTGACCACGATTTCTACACCTGCGCAGAGGAAAAGGAAAATCTACAAAAAAAGTATGACAGTCATATTCTCAGTCATAAATTTTCGCTCACAGGCACCCAGTAAACGTTCTTTTTAGCATAAGAATGTAGCAGTTTCACAGATATTTGGTGCCAATGATGTCACTGTTTTTTTGCGCTTTGTGTAGTATCAGTAGTTGTTGGTAATGCATGTTCCGAACTTCCATGCTCTGTTGATGCTACTCTCGGACGCTGCTCTATATATACCCATGCATGGCAGGGTAACGCAAATATGTAGATAAATACAGATTCTGATCATTCTGTTTTGATTACTCACACATTTGTTGTATGTTTTCTGTTTACATCTCACTAAAGTTCACACCAAGATTTTGCCCCTTAGAATACTGAAATATTTCCCACCCAGCATTGGGCACGACAGTTTTGGAACGTGTTTACTAGGCCGGCAGCTGGCTATGTGCCTGCAGCGGGCTACAGATTATAACAACTTGGAAAACTGAAATATGGAATGATTTCAATTGCTGCTTTATTTTATTTACAGCCATTATTTATAATAGGATAATAATATCTCAAGGGTCTAAAAGCCCTTCTGCTGCAATTGAAATTTTTAAAGCCTCGATTAATTTCACTGCATTTTTATATTAAAGGGATTGAGTTCAAATGGTTGGAGACGTCTATCACAGCACAGATTACGAAGTCCAGGAGTTATTTTCATTGTTTCACCTTGAATTTCTTCATTTTAACGATACCTCGGCGTAGAGCTGTGGAACCGAGTTACTCTACGCTTCAAATGCCGTCGGACTAGTCCCTTAAAGTGGCGGGCGCCATGATGTTCTTTGAATTGCAGTCAAAAACTCTTTCCATGAATCCCAGACTTCAGTTCGCGCTCTTGAAGATTTTTTCTACTTGCTTGTAAGGCATGAGACCAATAGTGATAGTAACACCAAGATATCATCGCCTTTCCACTGATTCAAAAGGAACATTTACAATTGCATGACGGAAATCCCAATTATTGCGGAAGTTAAGGAGTGCAATACTGAGCGTTCATCTATGTTGAATAATTTAGTTTTAGAGAAGTTGCGACAGGCGAGTCAGCTTCATCACCATTGAGCTAGTGAAGTTTTTGTATATCATAGACTTCCACTTTGCCCATGATTGCCTACAGTAGGAAGCTTTATCGAATGTTATTCGATAATTCAGATGTCGTTAATTCAAAAAGTGCGGGACTCTCACCATGGGGTAATCCCCATGATTTTTTCATAGTCTAAGAGGTTTCTGAATCAGCTAAGAGCACCTTTTCGGAAATCCGTCCTGTGTGCGTGTGTGCGGTCAAACGTGGGTTTTCAGTGGTGTTATTATTTGTACAAAGAGTAATATTTCCATTGTTTCGCTAAAAATATACGTCAAGCTGCTTCGAGCTTATCATTGGCTGATTATCCATTTCCTTTTCAAGATAGGAGTGTCATTAGCCTGATTCCAATGCTGCGGGACTAGCACAATAATATTGCGAAGATAATACGTCGGAATGTTCAAAGTTCACAAATCTTTGTGTCAGGGTTAGATTTGAAGTTATTATTTAAATCAGTGAAGTTATTGAAATTATTTCATCTTGAAGGGTCCGTGGAAGACTACATATTGTACATAGCAACAGTTTGTTATTTTGTGCTGTAGCTAGTGAATTGCCAAACTTGGCATTTCGCACTTCACTGAAATGAGTGTCATAACTTCAGAGGACTCGTTGGGGCCAACGTAGTGGGCAGTTGGGTGTTGGAGATGGTGCCCTTTGGTATACAGTACATATCAATTAGGAGGAAGGCCTTTCAACTAGCTGAGCATGCACTTCGTTTACTCTCCTTAACTTTAGAGGCTGGAAAAGCATTTTCTACTACACGATTGTAATTATGAGGCAACTTATCCCGAAGTGAAACTTTCGGGTGGAGTCCCTCTGATTTGCGTGAGCTGAGCCATGATTGACTCACTGCTATACATCAAACCTCAACCTGACCGTGACATGAGATCTATAATTCATTAATAGAACTCACTTTTGAGTCGGTATTAGGCCGAATATGGTACACATAATCGTGTCGAGTAAGCCATATGTTTGTTTAGTGATGTCGAGATCACGTCAGCTAATTTCGCGTAAGTTGAGTTCGCCTCAACTAAGTGCACGGTCGTTAAAATTGTTTCAGTAGAGTTAGAGAAATTTTCTGTTTGATTTTCACAACTTCTTGAATGAAATATTCTCATAGGATAATTTTTTTTTAAGAATGTCTTTACATTCCATTGGCCACGTGTAAACAATAAAATTATGGCCCAAGCAAATCCTGTCACTCTTTGCTGATGTTGGCAAATTGAGAAGAAATTCAGGACCTATTTGTGATTGGCATATTATGCTGATGTCTAATTAATTACGCTATTTCTTTTCTTCTTTATTCTGACCTCTTCCATGCACGTACAGTTTGTTCGTTTCTAGGTCATGAGAAGAAGCAGCCATCGTCTCACTTTCTGGGGCGTGTTGTACGGTTGGCGGTCCCACAAATGGCAAAATAGTTTGAGTGTTTTGTACCTGCCCAGCTTTTGCGCACATACTTGATAGACGTAAATGAATAAGAACTTACATCCCTACAGGAAAAAGTTCAATGATATTTCGATGGTTGGCCTAATGAAATTTCAATCACTCGGTTTTCTCCTAAACAGAGATGAAGCATTTTTACACAACACGGCTCGTTCCAAACAATTCTTCCATTTAATTTTTATTTTACATAGTTAGTTTTAAATTTGGAAGATATGCAGCTGCTTCATTAGCAATGCCTTAATTTAGAGGCCTATTGGGGATAAAAGTCCTGTATGTACTGTAAATCATAGACAGCATCCATTTTAGCAGAAAAGCTGAATAAAAAATAATTCCTTTCATCCCTTGAGAGATAAAAGTGGACTTGCAACTCTGCTCAAATCAACTCCAGTATACAAAAGCGCAGAAAAATTGCACGAAGATCGCTGTTAGTTGAAATCTGTCTATACATGGATTGATTAAATGATGGAATTTATACCTAGCACGAAATTACGAAGCGTCTGTAACATGAAATTGAGGGAAGTTCGCGTCTGTCTTTAACATGGAAAGGAAAGAACTGCAATCAAAGGAGTCCGAGATGAAAAGATAGACCATTTCTTCGCAGTGGAATGAAAGTGGGTGGACGTTTCGGTATCAGGGTCCGTGGATGGTTGAACTTTAAGGAATTAAATGCTATGACTCGAGACATATTGCGATCACAATGAACGTCCTCATCGTAGATAAGAAACCCATTGAAGGCATTCGGTGCGAGGAAGGCCATTGCTATAAATTGTCTTGGTCGTGTTCGCACTTACAATAGGGACGTCTTAGGTTGGAATGTTAGAGTGAGGTTAATGTATCCGAGTTGCCACAGAGTTAGAAGAGTTTTGTTATCACCCTTCATCTGGGTTGCTCTATGCCAGCAATATTGGGGTTGTCTTACGACACTGACATGGAACAATCACAAAAACGAAATTAATGGTTCAACGAGACCTTCTGTAATAGTACGCTCAGCCCTGAAGACTGATATAAAGAAGGTTATTACCGTATGATTAGCGACGAGATAGTTTGTGATTCTGGCGACGTGAAATGATACGAACAAATTCAGTTCATTTTAATTCTTCGAATGGAGTTATTTTTAAAGTTGGTAAAATCATTGAGAAGGTCAAGCACGATTGGTCGTTAATCTGAACTACATTACACAGAATGTTCTATAATGAGTTTCAATCGTCTACATTTCAGAATAAAAAATTTGAGATGTTTCTGAATATCCTAAGGGGTTTTCATAATTATCTGTGTCTATGAGGAAAGGTTTTAATTTGTGACAAACTATAAGTGTAGGCTTAGAAATTTTGAATTATGATTCTGAAGTGATGCAATGGTGTTTGTAGGACTGGATGCTGGTCCCACAACATGATCCTCGAGTCAGGGTTCCCATATCGGCCCTTCACCAACCAATATTTCAAAATTTTGAAATTCTCTCAGGCTAAATCATGCCATAAAATTTTCCCTGCATGTAAGAGTTAACAGATGCTAAAGTCTGGACGAATTTATGCTTAAATTTTACTTGAAAATATGAAAAGTTTGGCAAGGAAAAGGTAAATCTGGCAACCCTGCCGAAGTAAGTCGTCAAGAGAAGCAGGTCGTGACCGCTGGCGAGAGAAATTCATTGCACGACAACGAGCGCCGGACGCGGGGCCACTTGAGAAACTGACTCTGCTCGCGTGGGTTTTTTGGCTTCCTGCAATTCCGTGCGGGAATCTCAGACTCAAGCAAACTTGGAATTTCAATTAAGTGGCGAGACTTGTTTCCTACCTTCAGAAGGACAATACAGTAGTATCGCGACTGTATATTCCATGGAATTTCAGTTAAATGGTATAACATGTTTACTACCTTCAGAAGGACAATACATCAGTATCGCGACTGCGTGTTCTAAAGATCGCTGAGGTTACGAGTAAATTTGGACCCGCTCATGTCAAGTCAGTTAAATAAGTTCACTTGCGGTACGTTGATGTTCACGCAACAATGTTGCGCAATGTCACGCGGTACGTTGATGTTCACGCAACAATGTTGCGCAATGTCACGCGGTACGTTGATGTTCACGCAACAATGTTGCGCAATGTCACGCGGTACGTTGATGTTCACGCAACAATGTTGCGCAATGTCACGCGGTACGTTGATGTTCACGCAACAATGTTGCGCAATGTCACGCGGTACGTTGATGTTCACGCAACAATGTTGCGCAATGTCACGCGGTACGTTGATGTTCACGCAACAATGTTGCGCAATGTCACGCGGTACGTTGATGTTCACGCAACAATGTTGCGCAATGTCACGCGGTACGTTGATGTTCACGCAACAATGTTGCGCAATGTCACGCGGTACGTTGATGTTCACGCAACAATGTTGCGCAATGTCACGCGGTACGTTGATGTTCACGCAACAATGTTGCGCAATGTCACGCGGTACGTTGATGTTCACGCAACAATGTTGCGCAATGTCACGCGGTACGTTGATGTTCCCTCAACAATGTTGCGCAATGTCACGCGGTATGTTGATGTTCACGCAACAATGTTGCGCAATGTCACGCGGTACGTTGATGTTCACGCAACAATGTTGCGCAATGTCACGCGGTATGTTGATGTTCACGCAACAATGTAAAGGCTGCTTCTACATAGTAGTCAGTTTGAATTTACTTGATAATTTTACCAGCAATTTTTTTGGGGAAACAGAGATAACAAAGGTGAATGAAAATTTTCAAGTCGTTGGTCGATGTATGTAAGGCGAGACACGTGAGTAAGCCCATTTATCTTCTAGAAATGATATGCACGCCCTCAATAGAAGCGAATATAAGGTAAGCTAAAACAAAATATGAAGCCTTTACTCACTTCAAAACTATTTAGTGTTGTTTTAAGTTTTCAATAACAAAATATTTACCGGCGTCTGGCATGAGGCCACCATTACCTCCGGCCGAAGTGAGTTGCGTGACACCGTTAATGGTGAAATTGAAAAACCAGCTGCAAAGTGGATACCTCAACGCAGACTATAACGATGTTTATGTGATTAATTTCACGAGTTCACGTATTTGCACGTGTGAATTAGAGCGGAAAGTACCGCGTTTTCTTTAAATTTTGTGCCCGAGATCATTCTTTCTTACCGACCACGTGACGGACTTCGGCCAATTCTTTAGAGATGACAGCAAACATTACACCTTATTTTGAGCTCTCAGACAATTTTACGACACCGAAAAACCGAGAAACAAAAGTGTACTTGCTGCCTGTAGGAAGCAATCGTCACGAAAAATGTAAATCTGCAGCCCATTATGCTTAAATTAAGCAAGTTAATGGCAACAACTGCTTCTGTAAATTTATGAAAGCAATGAAATTCCGTAAAGCAAACTATGAACAAATCTGCAAAACGTCTCTCAAAAATATCGATATAATTTTTAGGACTCCGTGTTATTTTCATCATTCTTGGTTATACTTCTCTGTCCAGCTCCACACACTTTGATGAAATATACAGCAAGCTGGTCCTTTAATATGAAACGCTGTAAAAAAATTTTGTAAATGGTATGTTGTGTGTCAGTAATATTATTTCGGCTGGACATTTGCTGCGAAGTCCGACTCATGTTCTTATTTCCATTAATTTTGCAATGATGCCAGAAACCAAACTATTAATAGTAGACACGTTCTGCTGCCAATTTAGAAACACATTCTTTGTCTATCCTATTTTTTTCAGCTTTAGTCAGTCATCATTCAAACAGCATTGCATTTCGCCACAAATATTTCATCGACGCTTAAAAACCAAATGACTACAAAACCGCTAAAATATTTTGTTCGAGCTCGTGCAGCTAAAATTATTATCTGTCTCATTTTCATAAGCCGTATCGAAAGATACATTTTCCTTAACTATCTCGTTATTTGTTTAATCAGCCTTTCTATATACACCCCTAAAGCGAGAAAATCAGCCCGTCTGCGTATCAGTTGCTGAAGAAAAACCCTATGTTTATTTTATGTTGATATTTTGATCCACAATAGTTCAAATATTATATTTTGGAAATAAAAAAATTTTACACGACGAGTGCAGTTTATCTTCGAACTACTTAAAATTGATGAATGTTATGTGATAGGGTTGTTTTTAAAAGCTTATCTAACCGAGCAGCTCAAGACGTTTTGTAAAAGTACTGCGAGGACTTCACACTAAAACACGCTACCAAGTGTAAAATTCTCCTGAAAATGTGTGAACTGCGTGCCTGACGTTACCATAACTTTTATTCAAAATTTCAACGTAAGCGGTGAATGTCGTCAAAATTTCAAGTTTTCAATAATAAATTTGAAGCCCAATCGACCGCGGAATGTACCTGCAAAACCAAGCGACAGTAGAAAATGCAATTTGTTTTAATTTAACAATTTCAAGTTTAAATTTGGGCTCAGGCGATGAGATTCGTTAAAATATAAAAGAAGAGTCGTTTACAAATTTCAGCGTGCAATAGCTCATCACATCATTACAGACGGTAGCACATCACACTCTGAAAAACCACTTATGAAATATCAATGACACTCAACCGTATGAATAATATGTCTTGTCTTGCATTGTCTGGCTTCCAAATTGAATAATTAAAATTTAATTGAGCTCTCTGTTCAATTTTCCAGAAATATTTTTGGCTTCTGAAGGGTACTCAAAAATACACAGAAAAACTTCCGTATCGGCGCATTGTCAAAATCATGATTAAAAGAAAGTTATTTCTCTGCTGATTAAGAGCGCGTAATTTTTCCTTAATTTTATCATAAAGTAAGCGTAAATACTGGAATAACACCAGCCATCCTGCTGGGAAAACGCTACGCGTTTCCACCATTCAACAAAGTTTCAGCGACGAGTCCGTCGAGCGTTATATTCTGAACGAGTCCGTCCTTACAGCGTCCAAATGCGCAGCGTGCTTACAGCGCAGGTGCGTCCAATGCAAACTATATTGTCGCTTGTTTTTAAATAGCCTTGTCCATTCAGAAATGTTCTGATGCAAGCGAACTTGAAGTAAAGTGGTTAGTTTCTTTTGCCGCTTCTTAGAGAAGATTCTGAGCTACATTGTTTTACGGGAGCGATGATTTTTCAGCGGACTTCCATTAGCGGTGGCTAAATTTTCTATCTGGAATGGCGATAATTACCTTGAGAGAGAAGCCTTTGTGCGGTGATGAGCAAGTCTACTGTTAAAAAAAGGTTTCAGATGATATTAGGAAAATCTGATGACTCAATTTTACACACCTGTAAGAAGTGAAGCTGCTTGTAATATACTACAGGGAAATGAAGTTGTAAATAATAGTAGCAATATGAACTTATTGAGAAAAATATTTTTAATTTTTGAGACATCACCAACCTTATCAGTTCATTTTTCTGAGTAGTATGTTACAATAATTTTTATTTCTCTGTAGTATATTCCAAGCAACTACATTTTCTTCTACTAGAGGCTTCTCTTTATGATATAGCTTCCTAAAAATAATTAAAACGGATCAAATACGTACACTGGTTTGCTTTTTGCTAATAGACTTAAACGAGACTTGTGAATGCTGTCAATTATCTGCAGACATCATCATGCGCAGCTTTTCAGTAAATTACCACTTGTTGTGAAGGGTTAAGTTTTAAAACATCGATGTTCCAGGATTGTACAGCTGAATCACCAAAAACTGCTTAGGTTGAGCTTGCTTCGATAAGTGACTAATTCTAGGACATCAGCCGCACTGCCCGTGCATTTCAGCGAGTCTAGTAGGGTAATCAGTGACTGCTTTATCATCATTATGCCGGTAGTAACCGGAAAACTAATCATACCATGCTCCTAATGCGCACACTAATTCTATCTAAATTAGGCGTAGCATTTATTCTCATTTATGTGATCTGGAGTTCAAGTTCTATAAGCGTAGATGGTGCACTCCTTGAATGCCTGCGGCATGGCGTGTTATCTGACTTACATCAGTCTTGTTAAGAAAGCTATTGAATAAAATACTGAAACATCGCTGTACGTGATCTCGAACTACGAGCGTGGCTACTTGAACTTTTTTAACCTGTTTACTTGAGCAAGAAAATTAAGCAACACGTTGCTAACTTCCCGATGTTCTTAATGGTTTTATTTTGCCTTGATTCCTTTGGTTGCCTAAGGAACAGTGTCCTCTTGAAAATGTAGCAGAGTCTTTCTAGCACACGGGAAAAACTACACTGAGCTGAAACTCTTGCTCGATGTTAGAACAGCAAGGCGCCTGCTAGACGACGTCGAGCACGATCAGTGCTTAACTTAGGCCGCGGCCAGACCTACAGCAGTGAAGCAGAGCAGAGCAGAGCAGACCCGGCGCGGTGTTTTATGTTAGTGGTATTCCTACTAGGGTGGCCATACAAGTAGCACGGAGCAGAGCAGGGCAGCGCTGTCTGAAGCAAGCGCCAGCGGCGTTTTATCTTGGATGATAAGGCCGCGACCAGACAAACAGCAGTGGAGCAGGGCAGAGCAGAGCAGAGCCGGCGCTGTGTTTTATGTTAGTGGTATTCCTATTAGGGTGGCTAGACAAGTAGCACAGAGCAGTGCAGGGCAGCGATGTCTGAAGCAAGCGCCAGCGGCATTTTATCTCGGGTGATAAAATACTGTTCGGGAGCTAGCAGTCAGTTGCACCCTAGAGTTCGTACAGGGAGGATGTCAAACTTCTGATCTCCTCGGTACAAGCTATTCCTGCGATCGGGGGTGCATCTCATAATATTTCGATCATAACAATGTTAATGAATAATGGTCATTTATAGCCAACGCTATGGAAGTTATTGGTAGGTGGGATTGTGCAGTTATTTCCACGTAGATGGGTATTTTCTACCTCATAAATCGAAAAACTATACTATATCAAGCATTTTTTGTCAATACCTACACTTTAGAGCGTACCAATGCCGAATATTTCATATCAGATCTTTTTTTTGGCACATGGCACTAAACTTGACTTCAAACACATATCTTTTACGTACAAACTATTAGTTTTTTAGTTATAATTATTAATCATTTTTCTCCTAAGTAATACAGAGGAAACACAGGTTAGGTCATCATTGAGAAAGAAAGAAAGAAAAGAAAACCGTTTATTTCAAAAAAGGTTGGCACATGAGATACATGACAACATCTTGGCTTGTAAAAAATTTCTCATTATAAGACGTCCTTAGACAAACGTATCAAATGAGGAGTACTAATAGACAAACTATACGTGGTCTACTAATAGACAAACCATTCGAGGTGTACTATAATAGACCAATAATTTATACGAGGCGTACTGATAGACAAACTATCCGAGGTGTACAACTAGATGAACCAAACGACGCGTACTTATAGACAAACCATACGTGGCGTGCAAATAGATTAACCCTGTCAATAACTATTTAAATCAAAAATATCATTTCTTTAAAGCTTTATATCCCAAGAGATGGCTGACAATTTATAAATAATTCAAAATACTAATGGAGAATTCTTCAGAATTCCTGAATTATTTGTTGGATCGAAAGTAAGGAAAGATAAAAAACGTTATACCGAAGACGCTTGAAACACCGCCGTAAATGACTGTCAAGTATAGAGAAAAGTTAGTCACAAAGTAATTTATAAAGAACATCACGCAACACAACACGCACATCTAGAAACGAAATGCGTAAACAAACTTACTCGCAAAAAAAAATTCATGGCTTGTTCAGCATACGAACAGAGAGCTGAGAATTTTTCACGAGCGCTTCATTTCATTTGTCATTTTATATTTTTCATCGTTTTTATTCACAGATGCGCCCTCTGGGGTAGTGATAGATCTATTTTTGAATCATTAAGCAGGTGCAATAAATATATTTATTTCCGAAATATGGTTCCGTGTTAACTGGTCGCATAGCTTTAGGTAAAATGTAATGTGTTTTGAGGTTTTATTTTTACTCAAAAAAAAAGGAATAGAAACATATATATGCATAGGTGCGTATATATATATGAAAATTAATATGTGCGCACACACATAGGATTGTTAAATGTGAGTCAAATGTGGAGAGAAAGGATATTTTACTTTTTCTGGAACAGCGCAAAGTGCTGTGCAAAACCGATACAGAATCATTCAAGTTTGCGTTTTATCAGTATTACATCGGTAAAAATAACCTTGAAAGCATGCAACTAAAAAACTGTTAGTTTCTCCTAAAAACGGTTGTGATGTTTGAGTTTTACGTGAAAATTGCCATTAAACTGAAATTTGGTGCCGCACGTCAAATACAAAAGATCCTTTTATACTTAAATATTGTTTATTAGTGTAACAACTCCAAATTCAAGTTGTTACATCCATAGATGTGTATATTTATACGCCTGAACGAATATGTTCCTATTGTTCTGTGATGTCTCTACACGTCCATTACTGCAAAATAATCCATATTCAAGTATTTAAAAGGTTTCAGGTCATGCGTCAGTGAATTATTTGCATGATTATTCTATCAGCAACCATAACTAGCATATTATCATGTAATTAAATTTTTGCGGAATTTCCTGTAACAATTATAAAACAGTATCATAGCTATTTCAAACATTGTGGGTAGAAATATTTTATCGAAATGAAAAGTACTATACGACAGTGTACGGATGTACTTGTAATGCTTAATTAGATCAAATATTGCCAGTTCTACATCTATTTATTAAACAAAATTTGAGGTTACCTGTCACAAAACACCGCCCATCGTGACGCCAAGATTACAACTGCTTCGGACTCAGGACCAGCCACTGCTGTTTGTTTGGCCACCTAACTTACGAGCATAAGCTAGCAGCTACCAGAGCGTCGAAACTGCGCTGCTTAGCCCTGCTTTACTGCTGTTTGTCTGGCCGCGGCCTAAAACACCACTCGGAAGCTAGCTGGCTGCAGTCAGTTGCACCCTAGCGTTCGTACGGAAGGATATCGAACTTCAGATCTCCTTGATGCCAGCTATTCCTGCGATCGGGGATGCATCTCATATTTCGATCATAACTATGTTAATGAACAATGGTCATTTATAGAAGAGCCCATGGAAGTTAGTGTTAAGTGGGCTCGTATTGTTATTTATACGTATTTACGTACTTTCAACCTCATAAATCGAAAACTAAACGTATACCAAGTGTTTTCTTTGTCAATACCTACACTTTAAAGCGTACCACTGCCTAACATTTTATATTAGGCTTTTCGTGTTAGGCACATGGCACTAAAATTGACTTTAAACATACTTTTTTATGTATCAACTAATAGTTTTTTAGTAATAGTTTAGCCCGAAGCGCTGCACACGGCCGATACAGAAATATTCAAGTTTACGTTTTATCAGTATTACATTGGTAAAAATAACTTTGAAAGTATGCAAGTAAAAACTATTAGTTTCTCCAAAAAACGATTGTGATGTTCGAGTTCTGTGGGAAAATAGGAATTAAATTGAAACGTAGTGCCGCAAGCCAAATACAAAAGATCCTTTTACACTTTGAAATTGTTTATTAATTTATTAATTCGAAATTCGGGTTGTTTTATCCATAAATGTATAACTTTATACGCTTGAACGAATAAGTTCCTTGTTCTGTAATGTATCTACACGTAACGCACTGCAAAATAATTCAAATTCAAGTATCTAAAAGGTTTCAAGTCATTCGTCAGTGAATTATTAGCATTATTATTCTCTCAGCAATCATAACTTGCTTGTCATGCAATTCATTTCTTGAGGAATTTTCTGGAGCAATTGAAAAACACTATTAAAGCCATTAAATTCGTTGAGTATAGCAATATTGTAGGGAGATCAAAAGTAAATACGGATGTACGGATGTACTCGCAATGCTAACAGCATAATGCGTAGCATAGAAATATATATAAATAAACATAATTAGATGAAATATTGCCAGTTCTACAGCTACTTAATAAATTAAATTTGAAGTAACTACAGTCACAAAGCACTGCTCTTCTTAGCGCCAAGATTACAACTGCAGCGGACTCAGGACTGCTACTGCTGTTTTTTTGGCCGCCTAACTTGCTAGCACAAGCTAGCAGCTACCAGCGAGCCGAAACTGCTCTGCTCAGCCCTGCTTCACTGCTGTTTGTCTGGCCGCTACCTAACAAGATTTCTGCGAAGTAACAAGACTTGTTATTTCCAACCCTGTACAACATTAATAATTCATCCAATGGTTTTGCTCCGAACACTGTACAATATCAATAATTCCTTTCAACCGTGTTACTCAATGATTCGTTCCTATGGTATTACGCATTACTTCCAACATACAGCATGGATATAATTTCTTTCAGTTAAATTACTTATTAATTCCATCATGCAATATTGATCATTCCTTTCAATGGTGTTACTAGGCATGCGTAACGTTATTTTGAGTTGTGTTGTGCTCAATATTTATTTTGTATCCGATCTATGACACCTATTACCCATAACTCTTTTAGGTTTCATTCAAGATACATCAATTTCGGAAAATGTGATATTCAGGCGCATTCCAAATTGACCAAACAATGAAATTCTCGTGAGAAATCGTCCGTGTGCCGTTGTGTACGTCGACAGAACGTTCAGTTCTGCCACTAAATGAATACCACCAGAACTTATTTCCACGTTTTGAAATTTTCGCTTCAAATTAGAATACAAATTACGACGCATCATATTCGTTCAAAAGGAATTTACGAGGATACATGCTATTGCAAGCTAGTTGAATGCATTTAATTGCTCACCATCGCACAACTCCACAACATGATTAAAGCTGACCAATAGATAGAGATTATCGCTGGTGCGCAGCTGTCGTACACGTACGTTAGTAGTCAGCTGCAAGGACGAAATATCTCACCTTGCTAATAGTTCACTAAATTAGAAGAGGTCTTACATTTGTTAAAGAATGACGCACGCACGCAAAGCTCAAAGCATTTAAATGTTAGCAGAAAAACTGAGTCCCGGGACCAACAGATAGATGAAGTTTATTCTCTGAATATCTAATTTGTTCATTCTGCTCACTTCCATTTTTCGTTGATGAAATAACTATGAAGAGTTAGCAGATGAAGAGAGTGCATGTGCTGGCTGCAGAGCTGAGAGACAATTTGTGCGCGCTTGAGTTTCGCGCTGACATTTAGAAGTCTTCGCCTCACCCGCCTTATGTTAATATAAGCACTTTTAACACAAAAATGTAACGAGTTTAAAAAGATTTAGAACCTTTTCTCTTGCAAATCAAATATTCCTATCAGTAAGGACAGGTTTATTTACGAGATATTTATGCAGGCGCAAAGCGAACTCTGTAAACCTATGAGTAAAATTAGAATTAGTAATTAGTAAATTAGTAATATTAAATACTAAACTTATGATTAGAAATTGCATGTGCAAAGTAAACTCTGTAAGCCTTGGATTAAAATAGCTTATTTGTTTTCACTCACTATATTTGCTTCCAAAGAATGAGTATTTTGTCAAAGTGAAATGTTCCGTTTGGTGAAATTTTACACCCATCTTCATTAGCATCGTTCGATGAGTTCGGGGAATTTAACATTATAAGAAGAAGAATTGAAATTAATATGTCCTAGCTTTATTTACCTTACTTACCGATCGAGGGAAGTTATCGTCAAATATACATCATATGAGCATGTTACAGAAAAGAGGATATTCAGTCCCGTTGTTCCTGTAGTCAGTCTATTGATTAAAAGAGATGGTCAGTCGTGAGAAGGCCTCCTGACGTACCGTAAACGTAGTGAGTTGAGCTAGTCACAGCTAGCACCCACGTTCGTTGAACATTCTGCACTTCTGAATTTCAGATGCAAGGGTTGCGATGTAACCTACATTCTTGGCTGGTTTGTATGTCTAATGAAGAACGCATGTTTATTTTCGTACGACCAGGTGATGCATATCACCCACTTATATTAGTTTCAATATTTTCCTAGTATGGCTAAAGAGTTGTGTATCCTAAACAGTATGAATTAAACATGAATAAAACATAGAAATCAACACTCGATTGAATGCATTAGGAATATTTAGTTTTTAGCATAGAAATTAATGCAAATTTTATACGATACAAATCCAACACTACAAATTAATATTCAATTGCATTCAATTAAATTTTTCCCTTGATTAGACTTAATTCTGTGATTTATCAGGAAGACAAATGACGCATGAATATGAATGCACTTAGTCTGCTTTTAAGGAATGCCTGTTTGATAAATGTGAGTGAGCGCATCCTTGTTCTCCAAGTGTGAGCCAATGTTCCTCATTGAATATTAATGACAAAACACTGGCGGAAATTTACAAGCAGTGAGAAATTGAGATCCCATTTTGTGCATTGAGCTCTCACTTCATGCGTTGTTTTGATGCATGCAAATTAAGTGAGCGTCAAACGATTGCGACCAACACACTGACCAAATAAGTCGAACGGCTCCTTGAGATTTTGTCTTCATTATCTTTTTCTGCCTCAGTCAGTCATCGCATAACAGTGCCGCATTACACCTTGTTTCCTGTGACCATGACGGCACGCACCAGCCACAGAGGTTATGCTGTACTTGTACTCGCAGGTGTTGAAATAATTTCGGGTTTTGCTGTGGTATCTCCGCACGATGCCGAGAACTATTATCAGCAATCAGTTCAGGTATTAAATGTTTTAATGAAAGAATTTTGAAGCATAAATCGTGCTTCGAAAACGCGACCATTATCAGTGTGAGTAAAAGTGATATTCATTCCTGAAAATATATGCAGGAAAACGCAGTTTTTATTCTAACCTCAGAACTTTATTTTTAGCACCCTGTCTCCATGTAGCAACCAACACATTAGACCAATTTAGCAGCTGCGCATCGTTGGTTAGAAATGCTTGACGACAAACGGAGGGATTTTAAAGCAAAAAAAATCATCAGAAGAGTAAAAGATGGAAAAAGTTCCCGGGCAAAGTTAATAGGTAATATATCTTCGAAAGATAGTGCAATGAAACAAAACTCATCCCGCAATAATTTACCAACTACCATGAAACTAAATATTAGTTCATTATTCGATGCACCCTCGTTTTGCTTTGATTACCCTCTGAAGTCTTCCCATGAAATTTCCAACAGAGACACGCAGTTGCTCTCGCGGTTCAATAACGACTCCGCGTTTACTCAGTTTCAGAATACTACAGAAGGTTTTGACTGTAAATTTGTCTGAAACGTGAAAGCAGGTTAGCAAGGGATTGTTAATGAATTTATGTTGGTAGATACGAATATCAGAAGCTTTTATCCCAAATTGAAACGGCCACGGAATTTTTCCCCACACATAACTCACAGTTGATAAATCGCAAATACAGTTTCAATTGATTTACTTGAAATCGAGACTTTCTGTAAAATGTGTTTAATTTGTCAACTTTAATTATTAATTTTTGCACCTATAATTTCGCAAATTTGGTTTAGGATAATTATCACCCCGTATGCTTCCAGACACGTTGGTTTTGTATGGAAAAATTAGGATTAGGTGGCCCCTGGAATATTCATTCGTAGAGGAGCCCTGAACATTGCATGCCACTGAAAGCTGCTCTCAATAAATGAATTCGATTTAGAAGCTTTCTCCACTCAATTGCGTGCTCACTTGCGACTGCATCATCCAAGGGGCGAGGCTTGAGTCTCTTTGGTGCGAAAATGAATGGTTTTGTTGAGATAAAATCTAAAGAGACACTGTTGCTTGGGTGAGAAGTAAACTGCAGCATCAGAACCAAGGGTAAATTGGGACCAACTCTCAAATATTTTGCACTATGTTATTTTACACGAGAAAATTACATCTTCCTGAGAATGATTTTGCAAAAACATATCAATTTAGTGCCTGTAATAATGTTTCAAAGTTAACTTTAGTTTACCGGATATAATTTTATTTTATTTTAAAATTTTTAACAGGAGCGTTCAACGAGGAACTGAAAATCAAATCAAAATTCATGTTGAAAAAAAAAGTGCTCATCTTTACTGGCACTTTGTTGACCGACTGGCAGGGTGACAGTCTAGGCAAAAATTTAACTGAACATTTTCTGACCTCAAAACTCATACTTAATGCACGACAAGGCTGTGAGCGCATAGCTGTCACCTAAAAATCGCCGCGCTGTTGTACATCTCGTTTAGTCAAAGTCCAAGTGATGGCATTATATAATTTTTTTATGGATTTCCGTGCGCTACCGCAGCAAGCACCTGCAGTCGCGCGCTGCTGTCTGCGACAACTGGTTTCTATCAAAATTAATTAACAATAAACCAGGATTTATGGCAACGTTGTCGATACATGGCTGGGCGCGGCGCCAGGCGTCCAAGCAGCGCTCGCACAGCCTCCCTGCCTCGCACCGTCTCCTGATAGCAGCATCCGCTCCTGGCTGGCGCTCAGCTCCTCTTGAAGTTCTCTGCTGACACTCAGCCCTAAACTCGGAAACGTTTTCGTTTCGTATGAGCTGGATCTCAGGTAAGAGGTTGGATTTGAAAATAATTAGAGTTAAATATGAATAGGTACGGTGAACTTCTGCGATTAGGATAGTGCGAGTTTAGACGATTTAAGATCGTGGTTACTTGACATCCAGTCCTAAACTCAGAATTGTTTTCGTTTCGCATGGGCTGATTTTCAGACAAGAGGCTTGATTCGAAAATAATGAAAATTAAACGTGAATAGTAACGGTGAACTTCAGTGATTAGGATAGTGCGAGTTCAGATGATTTAAGATCGTATTTACATACTACCGTTAGAGTATTATCCTTCAGTCTAATCTGAGTGGTTGTTGAAGAACGGGCTTGTATCATTACAATAAGGACAGCCTGCCGTTCATTCAGCCAGCTGAAAGTTCATTATCTTAGAACATAGTAAGCCTTTCAGGTCTATGTGAGACATGGCTGTCCGTTATCTGCCCGCATCACTTATAGGACAACTGAGAGAATAAAGTTTGCTGTTAGTGGTTATTAAAGAATTTGTTTAATCCAGCGGGAAATTAAACAGTAGTCTGAAGATACTCACACACTTCATCGACTATTAAAGAACTACATGGTGTGAGCAGGGGATGATAGAGGAGTCTAGTGAACATGCACTCCAAAGGCGTTCAAGGTTATGGTGTGAACAGGAGATAATGGATGTCTTGTGTGATCCTGCACTGCATTGGCTTAATGGCGATTGAAGAACTAATGCGGGCAGGTCATAATGGAAGAGTTGCATGAAGTTTGCACAGCATTGATATTAAAGAACACGTGCGGAAAGCAATAATTTTACAGAGCAGTGTGCAGTATACTGCCAATTTGTCGTTAGATGGCCAGCATGCGCAGGTTACATAGCTAAGTAAGAACAGTAAAATTTTTGTAAAACCTACAAGCAGCGGCTCAGATATTCGCACGAAGCTGATTTAATATCTGATATAATATTTATTGTGAAGCTGATCGGGTGATATGAATAATGCAGAATTATTTCCTGAAACTTCAATTTCTATCTATTAAGGTAAATTAAGCTGCCCATGAGCAGAAATAATTTTTTAACTAACGACGCCGGCAATCAATCTCTACAATGCTTGTAATGAATTACCACAATGCTTATAATGAATCACCACAACGCTAGCATTAAAATCACAACAATGCTTGCATTAAATCACCACAATGGTTGCGTTAAATCACTGCAATGCTTGCATTAAATCACTGCAATGCTTGCATTAAATCACTGCAATGCTTGTAATGAATAACCACAATGCTTGTAATGAATCACCACAATGCTTGTAATGAATTACCACAATGCTTGTAATGAATCACCACAATGCTTGTAATGAATCACCACAATGCTTGTAATGAATCACCACAATGCTTGTAATGAATCACCACAATGCTTTTAATGAATCACCACAATGCTTGTAATGAATCACCACAATGCTTGTAATGAATCACCACAATGCTTGTAATGAATCACCACAATGCTTGTAATGAATCAGCACAATGCTTGTAATGAATCACCAAAATGCTTGTAATGAATCACCACAATGCTTGTAATGAATCACCACAATGCTTGTAATGAATCACCACAATGCTTGCATAAAATCACCACAATGCTTGCATTGAATCACTGCAATGCTTGCATAAAATCACCACAATGTTTGTAATGAATCACCACAATGCTTGCGTAAAATCACCACAATGCTTGTAATGAATCACCACAATGTTTGTAATGAATCACCACAATGCCTGTAATGAATCACCACAATGTTTGTAATGAATCACCACAATGCTTGTAATGAATCACCACAATGCTTGTAATGAATTACCACAATGCTTGCATTAAATCACCACAATGCTTATAATAAATCACCACAATGCTTGTAATGAATCACCACAATGTTTGGATTGAATCACCACAATGCTTGCATTAAATCACCACAATGCTTGCATTAAATCACTGCAATGCTTCCATTTAATCACCACGATGCTTGCGTTAAATCACCACAATGCTTGTAATGAATCACCACAATGCTTGTAATGAATCACCACAATGCTTGCATTAAATCACCACAATGCCTGTAATGAATCACCACAATGCTTG
The DNA here is from genome assembly GCA_030386875.1 of Morinoia aosen. Taxonomy (NCBI): domain Eukaryota; kingdom Metazoa; phylum Arthropoda; class Malacostraca; order Amphipoda; family Talitridae; genus Morinoia; species Morinoia aosen. Next base: position 22,347,003 of record CM059573.1, on the reverse strand, counting down.
CATTAAATCATCACAATGCTTGTAATAAATCACCACAATGCTTGCATTAAATCACCACAATGCTTGTAATGAATCACCAAAATGCTTGTAATGAATCACCACATTGCTTGTAATGAATCACCACAATGCTTGTAATGAATCATCACAATGCTTGTAATGAATCCCCACAATGCTTGTAATGAATCATCACAATGCTTGTAATGAATCACCACAATGCTTGCATTAAATCACTGCAATGCTTCCATTAAATCACTACAATGCATGCATTAAATCACCAAAATGCTCCATTGAATCACTTCAATGCTTGCATTAAATCATCACAATGCATGCATTAACTCGCAAGTTCACGTAGTGCCGCCATCAGCAACATGAGTCGCTGGTGGCAATAACAGCAACACATTCGTCAAGCTTTCCTTTCAAATCTGGAACCCTCGAGGTTGTGTCGTAGGAAGGTAGCTGATAGCTCCCAAATTGGATCAGTGCGGTATTTCCCTCGCCAGATTCCTATTAATTTTAAGGAGGCGAATGCATTGGCCATGTTCGTAAAATTGGGTTTAATCTTCTCATCATCCTCACTGAATTGTGCAATCATATTTGAGACTCAAATGAAAGAATAAAATAAATAATTTTTGAATCGGGTAAAGATAAATTATTCGCTTTCTTCTTTTATAACCATAACATTCACCCATTTTTAACCTTCGAAAAGCTAGAACAATACGGTACACGGTGAAGGAAAATAAGATCCCCAAAATTCTTACTTGAGGACACGTTTAATTAATATGTGAGAGCAAAAATAAGAAGCATAAATCTTGGAGGTAATGACTCAGCTGCCGCAGTCAGTCATCTTGACTCGCAGAAGCGATTTCTCGCGACTTACAGTTCCTGCCGTACAACCATGTGCGACAGAACCTTTTTTGGGGGTACCGCCATTTGTTCATTATATGAGGAATTTCGTGATGTAAACATTTGTGAATCTAGTTATAATGTATGATTACTTCCCATGTTCCCTACTGGGCTGCTCGAAGCGATTAAGTGATTTTTTTCTCTCTTGAAATTAATTTCACGGACAAAACATGTTAACGAAACGATGATTTTCACAAACCTATTTCATGTGATAATCTGTGGCAGTTCTTATTTATTATACGACGAGCCAGGCCAGTTCTATGTTTTAATTCCTTGCTGAAAAGAACCTTCACGAATCAGGCCTGCCATGGCTCGTTTTATTGATTGATCGATTCCTGGTAAGACATTTTCCTAAAATCAAAAGTGCTGACAATAATCCTGCTAGACATTACGAAATAAAAATTTTACATGAAGCCAGTTAAAATACGTCCTTATTTGCTCTATTTTCTATATTACTCATATTATATTATTCTCTAGTATTTACTCCTACAATACTCTACATTTTAGAAGTAATTTCAGATTATTTAATACGATATCTTTTTTGCACTTACATTGGCAACATGCGTCTTGAAAGTTGACACCATGTATTAGTTTGATGTTAATTAGACTGCAGTGCCAAAGTGAGGCGAGGCTGCGGTGAACATGCGTGGTGGCTGTCAGGTCAAGTTACCAAATCGGCCCTTTTCTCACTGATATTCTCAACTTTTTCATTTTCCATAGAATTTGAGCAAATTAACTTCATTCGATAAATTTCATTCCTCGGTAGGATACCACCGCGCATTATCGTTTCTGAGTCTGGATTGTTTCCGAGTTTTGTAAGCTAATTGTGAATACATGGAAAATTTGTGAATATCTGATTATGGAATTGCTCAACTTTTTAACCTTGTTACCACAGTCTCATCATTTGACTTTCAACACCACGTATTCACATTATGTCTCTGTCTTTAGTGATTAAAGCTAACTCTGGAAATAATATAGATCTCAAAAGTGGTATGCAATTCGTTCTTGTTTAACATGTTTAAAAGAAAAACTGCCATTTATTTTACTCAAACACTAGGCAAAATTTCATCTTGAACGTTCAATTCGTTTGAACTCTGATAACGTCATAAAACTATGCTCTACGAAACCTAATCAGAGTAAGGGAAGAATAGAGCCGTAAATAGACGACAATCATCACCATCTCGAGTAAATTCCACTTCCACCTTCCTGCAGGCCGTGTGCGCTCAGACTGAATCCCAATTATGAATAAAAAGCACTAATTTCATGAGCATTTTCATTTGGTCATGAGCTGTTCGCAAATTAAAGAGAAGATCGGGCGATGCAGTCCGTCGTTCAAATAGAAGGGAAATGTTATTCATCACCACCCATGTAGAATTAAAGCAACGATTTAGTTTTCAGAAACTGGTTAGAGCAATGAATGACACATAGGGAGCTGTTGAGTTCTGGTTCAGCCCATAAATGACGAAGCCATGCATTTTAACCGAACAAGGACTCAAAATAAAACAAAAATTTCGGGTCAATGTTAAGACTCATAACAGGATTTCATAATATCGGCCAGAATTGATAGGAATTGGTTTTAAGTAATGCGACCATTAGTAAAATAGTTTTCCTCGCAATGCCCATTTTTTCAGGAATGAAGCATAAGAAATTCTCAATATTGCGCATTATTCTTTGGAAATTACGCTTATTTTCACATGCTAAATCTCATACAATTAATTCCTTATAAAATAGCAGCTAAGGCAAATGCTTCGTTCATGTTGCGTACGATTGCACGCACAAATTTTCAACGAAGGCTATGGAATGAAAAGAAATGAGCGCAGCGAAAATTTAGCATGGGGAGCGATAATTGCAGGCAGCTCATATTGTACTTGGGAATTATACTACGTTAGGTTAGAGAAGTTTGTTCAAGCCTTCGAAACCACAACAAAAGTGTTCCTAAAAAAGGAAGGAAGGTGGCACTATTTAGGAAGTATGCAATTAAGGTAACGGAAATCTTTGCGGGAGATTTGTTCCCACGCAAGATCCCATGCGCATAGCAACAGCCAGTTAGGAAGCAAATTAATAAAACACGATAAAATTTGGGAATAAAAAATAGGTACTGAAAAGCACGATACCAGTGACCCGAAAAAAGATCGTATTTCAAAACAAAAACCAACCCTATTTAAACCAATTAAAAAAAGTCCCACCTAACCTCCAGCTCGGGGCCTCACATCTTCCCCTGTGAGTGCTAATTCCCGTGTAAAAAAATAATTTTACTTCCTTCAGGGGTCACATTCGTGATATCGACATGCTTGTCGTACAACGTAGCTAGTAATTTGTATGTTTTGAGGTCTCATACTTGCAATGGTCAGATATGTGAAATGCAGTAAATGTGTAACGTCTATTTATGAAAATCATTTTAGCAGATTATCCATCGTGATATGTATGAATTCCACCTGCTTGTGTACACGCTTTTGATAACCATTACATTCTCACGCCCGGATATGAGCAGACCTGCCAGTAATAAATCAATTACTTCTAGAAATTCATCATTTTCCCTCGCATATTTCACAAATTAACTGCAAGTGTACCGTACCGATATGAGGGTGAACATTTGTATTCGTTTCTTTATCTCAAATTTATTCCTATTAAATGTCTCAAAGTTTCATTTGGTGAAATGTAGATAGTTATAATACAACTACATAGTGTGCTCGACCCATCAAAAATGTCGGGATTCAATACCTTTCTTGAACAAATTTTTGAGATGTGGATGACAAATACATAATCCTAACAGTACCCGTGATAAAAATATTCTCGTACTTGTTCACTGGTGTAACTCGCATCTCAAATGCAGTCAATATAACTATCCTTATAAGTGTGACAGAGAAATGGAAGAAGCGGACACCAAATATATATATATATATAAATAAATATATAAATGAACATACAACGGGTATTATTAGGTTAGATAATTATAGTGGAAATAATATTCAACATTGATTTTCACAAACTACTCAGTATAACAATAGTTATCAACTTTAATATTTATGCTTTGTTTTAAAAATAATTGACATAATTAATTGAGAAAAAAATATAATACAAATTTTTTCTGGTGAGCAATTAGGTAAATTATTTCGCTTCCTGGTAATTTTGATTACCTGACTTTGAGCCATCCGTAAGAATTGAATAACTGACACGAAAAATAACGTGGGGACAAGTGTGATCATTTCATTATTTCGAGAAAAATACTAGGACTACGAAACCCCTAAAGTAGAATTAAAAATTCGTTAAATATTTTCATTGACAGTAAGAAATTGAAGTTTTTCAGGAAACATACATGACGAAGATGGGTTTTGAGTGCAATCATTTACGTCGAAAAAAATGCATACTGCTAAAATCACAGGACACAGTACGTACCTTCTTCGTGTGAGCTCATTCAAGATAAACGAATGCAAATCTATTCTAGAATCATAACTTGAGCTGATTACTGATCTAATTCAACACCTAACAAATCATGACCAGTGCAGAGACGTCAAAAGGCTAGACACAGCGCACGTGTCTATAATTCCAAGTGTAATTTACCGGAAATTTACTAATACGGTAACTTCAACCCAGTAGGCTAAAATATGATATTGAAAAATAATCGGGCCTTAAGGGTTTCATTGGAATTAGATATACCTCAGCTCTTATTGAACAATGGACCGAACATCAGAATTTATTAATTTTTCTGCATCTACGAATTCAGGTGAGCAAAATTATTCAAATTTTATGCATGTGTGATTTGTGAAGATTTATTGGTAAACCTAATTCAAGTGAGACTTGGTTGTACAGTCGTGAGGCGTTTTTATCTCATTTACACATTTTTTCGTTTTCAAAAACTTCTGCAATGTTTTGTTAGTTTTCACCACCAAAGGTTTTCAGTTGGTCTTCAACATAAGCGCATAAAGATCGTCTAAGAGGCAGTATCATTCTTCATTTCGATGTCCACGAATTGGAAGATATACATTTAACTTTTTTTAACCTTTCTAATCCAAATATCAAATTAATTTTTTCATCATTATTGTGAGCGAAGAACACTTGAACTTTTTTGAACTTCGTGAAAGAATTTCTTGAGGCGTTTGTAATATCCTAATACGAAGTAAGAGTTTCGTCTTCCTCCGTTCTGAAATCCGTAGCCGTGGCGTTGGACAGGTTTCGGTATCAAGGTTTGGCATCGAATGATCCCGGGTGAGTGGTGGGCGAAGTGCGACTTTCATCGCTGAGGTGTGGAACAATTACTGCAGGGCAGGGGCCGCTATCTCCACTGAGATCGGGACGTGCTCCATCTCCACCGAAATGCCCAGCGACCGTCAAATTAGAACCCGAACGAAGACTTTTTGAGGCCGTAAAATTCAATTTTTGTCAAACTCGGAGCGAGTAACGTAATTCACTGAGAAGTGTGTCTCTGGTAAATATGATGATAATAATAAGTGAACAAACTATGCTTGTGAAACGAAAACCTCATGGACAATGGATTTTTTGACGTAAGAAAAAACTCTTGGAAACAACCGCTTATTTTATAATTCCTCGGAGTTATAGTCACAGTTATAATCAAAATTCTCCCAGCAGCGAAACGTCTTTGGTACTGACCCTAGACGAGCGTCTGCTAGTGTTTTTATTAAAGCAGCCTTGCTGTTCGCTGCCGCAATATGGCACTGGAATCAAGACAATCTGATGTCAAGAAGCGATGAAATTACTCTAGGTGAATGAACTTGTACAATTATTCTTTACTTTCCCAACGTACGGTAAAAATACAAGGTATGCTATATTTATAAATAGTTTATACAAAGGTGAATTAAGATTGTGAACAGAACATCAGATACAGCCGAATCAAGAATTAACATTACACAATTAAATCCAGCTGTCTGGAAATACAATTAACCTCGATTCCCAGCGAATGGTTCTGGCCAGTTTTTCTTCTACAATTTTATATCTCAAAAATGACAAGTTTAATGTTAGTCGAATAACTGTGATGTGCAGATACTTCATCGCCCCTGTACAACTCGTCTCTTAGCAGTACATTCACTCTTCAACCGCTGCACAACACGTCCTCTCACACCGCACATCCCCACTTCACCAGCAGCACAACACGTCCTCTCACAACGCACATATCCACTTCACCAGCAGCACAACACGTCCTCCCACACCGTACATCCCCACTTCACCAGCAGCACAACACGTCCTCTCACAACGCACATATCCACTTCACCAGCAGCACAACACGTCCTCTCACACCGTACATCCCCACTTCATCAGCAGCACAACACGTCCTCCCACACCGTACATCCCCACTTCACCGGCAGCACAACACGTCCTCCCACACCGTACATCCCCTCTTCATCAGCAGCACATAACGTCCTCTCAAAACGCACATTCCCACTTCACCAGCAGCACAACACGTCCTCTCACACCGTCCATCCCCACTTCATCAGCAACACAACACGTCCTCCCACACCGTACATCCCCACTTCACCAGCAGCACAACACGTCCTCTCACACTGTACATCCCCACTTCACCAGCAGCACAACACGTCCTCTCACACCGTACATCCCCACTTCACCAGCAGCACAACACGTCCTCTCACACCGTACATCCCCACTTCATCAGCAGCACAACACGTCCTCTCACACCGTTCATCCCCACTTCACCAGCTGCACAAGCAGAACGTACAGTAAGTATTCTGTTAAGTTCTGTGAACTGCATGTTTGGGAGACGAAAGACATAATAACTAATATTCATGATTAGTATCAACACACTGAAACTTTGTTGGTAGTGGAAGACGATGAATGTCAAGATTGAGGTTATACATATATATTTATCATGGAGATGTGAAATTATATATGCGTAGATAATATATGAATGTACAAATATACATGCATTTCTTATTCCGACCTCAAAGGCAATATCATTTCAAACTCCATGAGAAATAAATACAACAGAATTGTAGATTTGCAAAGTAGTTCTGTTTACGTTAACACAAGCGCTGTGGTACAGCTTCTTGTTTAAATCCGATTGCAGCAACACTGATTGAATGATTTGATGTCCCGTAATTCTTTTTTCCATAGAAAACTTGAACTGTTATTAAACGAAAATCATTATGAAGAAAATTTTCAGTTCATCAGTACTTTTCTCTGAACTCTAATAAGGTGAACTCCGGGAGACTTCAATCTAGATTTGTAAAGGTGATTGCCTAGGAGTCAATAAAATGCTGCCACGAACCGCATAAGGACAGGTCAAACTGATATGAAGAATGATTATATCGTCGTCTTTACATCATCTGACCATATAGACTCGCTTCATTTATGGAGATGCTAACCGTAATTCTGTGCACAGTCCATTCAACCATAATGATTCGTTTCACTGAAATGTTAACTACTTCAAATGCGAGAAAGAGCTCAGCTGAATCGATTAAGAGAAGAAGTTGATGCAACTGAACTTTGCACATTTTTATGTGGGACGAATAGACTGTATTTCATCACCATCGCGCTTTGCAGGGCTCATTACCAAACAAATATCCTCCAAAATTCTATGACTTTCTAGCTGCAGCGTCAATTCTAACATCAAATTCAGCCAATTGGAAACAAAGGCACTGGTATTTTGCTCTGATCCTGAGCCATTATTAATTCACAGGCCGCATTGGAGTTAGTTCGTGGAAATGTTCCACCTCGTTCAAGTGTGTGATTGCGGTGCGAGATTCGGATCTCGAGGGAAGTTTTTTGGAGGCGCGTTAAGGTGTTCCTGAGCGCGGCCGCGCGCTCTCATTATGTCACATTACGAGGTGGACGGAGCGCCACCGCGCTCGCTTATTAGGCGCTCACAGCCGAGCCCTTGCTTGATCAACGATACTGAGCTTCCTAGGATTATCTTTGCAATTTATGCGACCCGCCAAAATTGAAATAGAATCAGCGAGAAAACGAACAGAAAGATAACACTTCGCTCTAAAACAATGAAAGGAAGTCGTAAACAGTTGGTGTTCAGGAAAACGGAAAGGTTCACATCGCGATGAAAAGGGTTCACCATTTTAAATTGCGTGTTTGACCATCAATTGCGCATAAGGCTGGTAAGGAGTTCAGAGCCTTGCATTAACTACGAGCAGCTTTGGTGAAGCTGCATAAAATTATGGAAATTGAACAGAGACCTGCATGTTTTAACTATCTGAAAATGTTTCAAACTCGCGTTTGGAAATTGCGCGGTTAAAAAAATAGTCACTCAAAAAATTCTCATTTTGGAGTATGCATGGGGGAGTTTATTGCTCTTATCCACAAAAATATGAAAAATAATGTGAACTTTTAGAATGGTGCTTTCATTGCCACAAATATTGATTTCACAATAATGTGGTACGACGCACTTTGATGGAAATACGGCCCTCGCTTCCAACAAAAAAATACGATAATATTTAACAGTTTTTTTTACGAATCGTTCAGTTGATTCTTGATTAGCTGTACTTCACTCGTTTTTATCGGTCGCACCTCTCACTTGACCAATCATCTCTGTGACGAACATGTATAAGCCCTTGTACTTCGCATCATTATTTTCCTTGACAAACCCAACGGTTTTTTTTCTGAGGAAATGTGAAAAGTAATTTTTTGGTGGTTCATGAGAAGGTTAGACAAACTTCAACTTAGAATTAAACTTTTACTGTACACCTAGGCTCTTCAAAAAAACTGTGTGCAGGAGGAAGCATTATTTTAGCTCGGTTTACTATCGGTAAAAAATTACATGTTTGTGTATAAAAAATGTTTCCCATAAATATAAGAACTGATTTCGTGGACGGTTACTAGATATATCGAGACAACTCAGAGTGAGGCATTTCACAGGCGCTCGTGGCCAAGCGATGGGCTTCTGGATAAGAATATTTGATGAATTATGAATTTTCGTCCTGGACAGTGAAGAATTTAAAGTCTTTTGACAACTTTTTCCATCACCCTGAAGTAGTTTCTTTAGTCGAGTTTAAGGAAAGTTTTAAATTAGAATTACAATGTTACTGATGCTTATTTTTTACTTTAAAAATAAACTGTCAATCATCACTATGAGATTGTGATGTTATACGAGTTCTGCGCGTTCTTAATCAAACGTAATGACCATCTTGGAAATGTCTTCAGTTAGTTTCAAAATTCAAGCTTACAGATAATGGTTTCTTTGAAATCAACATTTGCTCACACATCCTACAGGTTTTTGCCGCCATGAACGAAATTTATAACTTCGTTCGCCTCTGAAAAGTTTCAGCCTATTTTCTAGAACGCACGGCATCGTGCTGATATGATTATTCAGACAGCGAAAATATTTTCTAGAATGCAAGGTTCCGTGCTGAAGTTATTGAAAATCATGTGAAGTAACGGTGAAAAAATGTGACAAATATTACAAAATTTTTGGCAAAAAGTTTGGTTCTAACATTAGGTCACTGGTCCTGTACATGGCATGGGCTCTATGGATAAGGAATAACCAACCATTTTACTTATGGCAAAACCAGGACGCTGTATTGCCACAGCTCTATGAAGCCATCGCACTAACTGCAGCGGTACAATTCAGCCATATAAGTCTCTTTGCTACACAAAAGTTCGAAGCGAATGACCCACATCATGGGCTACCAGACTGTAGTATTTCTTTGGAGTCCCAGACTCAGTGACTTGCAGTTAAACCCTTCTGAAATTAAAACCACAATTTTAGAAAATTGTTACTATATGCTGACGTCTTGCAAAAGATCCGTTGTTCTGATCCATCGCTGAGGAAAAATATATTCATTGCTTAATTACTATCGTAATCAAATAAATCTTTGTTAGACCAGTTTGAAGATTGGGCTATTGAATATCGAAAAGTTTTACCGGACGCATTATTCTGTTGCTCACAAATCCATTTCACGAATCTTCATGAGGGAGACGTGGTTCACTCACTGATATTCTCAATTCATTGGAAATGAGGCTAAAAATGTTGAGAGCATTAACTTACTTTTAAACTTACCTGGCTATGCTTCATAAGAGTCGACGTCAGACATTATTAGGTTCAGAAGTTATAGGAGCAGCAGCAGTTCTGTTTTATAGCGTGTCATTGCTAAGAGGTAAAATCGCAAAATTAATTCAGACATTACTCCTGATTGCGCCGCATGTTGGTACCTAGCAAATCAAATTAATCTTGAACAATCATCTCTGAACTCACCTATCAGAACACATGAGTTTCTTTGTCACAGTTTCTAGATCCCAAATTGCTTCTCGTTAGCGAGCTTCATTGAAATAACAGCAGCCATTGTGTTACATTTGTTTAATACGACTTTGTGCATAAAGCCATCTTCGCACGGTTTGCAATAATGATATCCAGTCTTAAAATGCAGTTCTTGGAAATTTAAACAACAATTTATGACATTAATTGATAAACAAAACTAGATGACTATGCGTATTAAGCGAAAACGAAAAAAAAAAGTTCCATGTGACTGCTGAAAACTCTTCGAACTCCAACGACAGAAATGATGAAGTGAACATCAGTGGGAGACAAACGCTTATGCTCAATGAAATTATTGCACAACTAGACAGACTGAATGGATTTACGTGGTACCTCAAACAACGGAACAAGTGCTATTCCAATGCTAAGATACTCGTTTTTTTCTTAAAACATTTGGCTTGCATGTAACACTGTTCCTTTGTGTGGCCTTATTCTTGGCTTTCCTTGCAAGAGAGGGTAGATTGATTTCTTGTTTGGTCATATTTTGCGCAGCCAATCATTCCAGAATGAGACTAGACGAACTGAAGCTATTATAAATAAAAATAATGCAATCCATAAGTGTCCAAAAGGATTAATTGCAACTCGTCGGGAAATGAAATACTAAATACTCTTCATTAATGAACGATAAACGTCGCTATAATTAGGACTTACTATGGAGGCAGATAGTGATGGTAGTACATAATTGTGCGGGAAGTATGGTGTGATCCTATTCACGAGTTTCCCTGTGAATTTCTTGTGGGCTCGAAAACAATTATGTATTTTCTCTGAATAAGTATTTGCTTAGCATAGAGTGCAAATAAACTATTTCAAATAGTGGGAGTAATTTCGCTATTTTCCTCTTGAAAATACTTGAGGATTGGTTGAAATTGGCGAGCTACGGGAACGTTTATTAGTAGAAAAGAAGAATATTGGTTGGTTCCATACGTCACCCAACCACAAGTGAGAAGATTCCGCTTTTATTGAGAACGGAGTAGCGACCTCCTCCTTGTTGTACCCCGAAGTTACGCAAAAAACGCAGTCTGTTTGAAATAAAGAACGAATATTGGCAACGCAGTAGAAGTCAGATTAATTACGCTTACGTTTATCTCTTAGTTTCAATAGTCCTTATGGCCAACTGAGCACAAGTTGTAGGCACGCAAGATGAAGGCATATTCAAGATCGCTCAACGCTATTTCAACGTAATACGTAATAGAGATTGAGGTTGCCCGATTTAGAGAATGGTTTCCAGTAATTAATGGGCTAAAATTAGAATCGCTCAGGATCTTATCGAATTGTTAGGGCAATTGTAGCTCCCACTACCCAATCAACCAACCGCCAATACATGGCTCTGAAGTCGTCAATGAGTGACTGTAAGAGAACCCTTGCCGCTGGACTGAATAGTTCTAAATCTTCATTTTTTCGTTTCTCTTCACAGTAGAAAACCATACTGCGAGTATCTAGGCTATGTGAAAAATGGAAAATGGCTCTATTGCCACACCAATCTATTGCCGGGACCAATCTTAATTTTATTTAATGTATCCTGTATCATCCACATTTCCAGGGTAAATATGATTAAAAGATTACATAAGAGACTGTAGTAATTATATTTGGATAAAAAAAATTTCATATCGTCGTAGCGGTAAAGCAAACAGACTACGCTCCTCTATATCTTCACTACGCTACGTACTACAGCGTGTGGAAAAGCCAAGTTCACCTAGAAAACCTTACGTTGCCAGCTATAGAGCTGCGACGAGGTAAATATTTGAAATTTTCTGCTCCATAAGAGCGTCCTTAATTTACTGGATCTTCAAACACCCAGGAGCGCTACGACCTCCGAGAGCCACAATGCTGGTTGCTGCATGGTAGTGAATTGCACTTGTCGCAAAGCCGTTTACGTCGACATACGAGCGATTGAAGTCCGTACTTGCAATGCGCAACTTGGTGAGTCCTTTTAACGCGCGTTCGGGGGAAAGCATTAAGGTCAATGGCGCCACTATGCGTGTAAATTTCTATTTAACCCTGTAATGAGAGGACGTTTTACTTTTTGACACGATGGCCATCAAAAAAGTCATCAATTCCTTTCTTCGTTTTTGACGAATAAAATTATTTCACATGCATTGAAATTGATAATTGAATGAAGTTCTTCTCTACACGTAAAAAGCTAAATTGACAAATGTAGTTAATGTAGTTCATTGATGTGGATGATAGAGCGATCACTTAGTGCCGCCATTCTTAAATTGGTGGAAAATTCACGGGTTATGCTTCAATATACACAACAATCTCTTTAAAAAAGTAAATCTCGGACAGAGACGCTCACAGCTCGGTGAACGAGAAAATTTAAACACAATGATCAGCGTCAGTGAGGATCCATGAATTCAGTGTGAATAAAAATCGATTTTGAGTCTTCATTGTTAAAAATCCACTTTAACCCAGAACAAAAATTAATATTCATTTGACTACTGCATGCACATGTTCCAAATTAGTCGAGTTAAAAGAAAATAACTTATCAAAACTAATTGCCATATTATCCATTACAAGTTTTAAAAAATTACTCAAATTTACTACCAAACTTCAATTAGGTGATACATATTATTCATATAACCATTTCCTTAAGACTATACGTCAAGCTTACTTGAACCAAAAAATTAAGGAACATAAATGTTACGTCAACCACAGTCAAACAATGAAATTATACTTTTTCATTTTACTGTGCACAGTTTTTACATTTACGAAGCAAATGCTGTGCACTTGACTTATAAAAGCTCGAGGCTGGATTTATTGAACTCTAGCTAGGGTGAGATATTACCGGAACAAATATATTCCTTCACAGACTTTAGGATCGGATGTCCACGCAGGTCTTCTCCATACCAAGTAGAAAATTTCATTTAACTATCGATTGCAAATGTACACGATTTGGAGTTGGTGAGTTTTTAGTTCAACACTTGAATTAATTTCTTAGAAATCCCCGTGGAACATTTAGAAAAGAGTTAACTCTTAAGATAAGCTTTTTGAAACATTTATTATTTTTGGCGATGTAAAGAAACTTTACCTTGGGTTTTATTTTAATATGATACGAATTGCATTTAAGTATAGGATACGGTAATATAGACGATGTTCTACTATTTGAATGGAATAATTATCTAAAACATAAAAGTATTTAAACAACTGTGCTTTCTTGAAATATGTATGAATATAATACAGAGAAGATAATAGTTTTCACAAATGACCCTAGTCAATAGTCAGAGTAAAATAATTTACTCGTAAATAAGAGCTTCCATCAGAAAATAGTTACTTCTCGCGTACAACAGAGCACATTTATATTTTCAATAAATTTAATTGAATAAACTTGATGTTGAGCTAGCGGGTTTCAACTCCGATGTATTTATTGTTACAAGATACGTATTGAGAAATTATTTTGGATTCAAATATGAAAATGTCACGTGAAGTTGGCTGTCGAAGAGAACCCTTGATTTATCGCCTTATGGGTTGAAGTTACTTTCTGATTCTTCCTACATGCGATCATATTCATGTTTACTGCGAATGAGTGAAATCGCGAGACACTATTTTCTAAGATGAAGCAACGTTCAAGGAATGGCCCGTTATCTGGTTAGTTTTTGCTGAGCGGTGACGACACGAGCACGCTGAGACCGCGGGCTGTGTAGTTACGATGGTTAAGTGGACGTCATAACAACTGGTGACGCGAGCTCTCTCTGCTGGCTGCATGTGCTTTCATGTACTGCTGATTTAAAAAAGTTTGAATGTATAAATTATTGGCGGAAGAGTTACTCTTGCTTTCCTCTACTGTTGATCTAAACGAGAGTGTGTATAAACTGTTGGCGGAGGATTTGCTTTTGCTTTCGTGTACTGTTGATCCAAAAGTGTAACTAAATATTGCTTTGTGGATCATATTTTTCCGAGTAGTACTATCGTTAGAATTTCCGATGAAAAACTGCTACAAAAATGTCTGTATACGCATTTGGCTTTGGCACTACGTCGCACAGCGGCATTTTGAAATTATGACGCCATATCAGTTCGGAAGCCTGAAACTTAAAGTAGCAGTCCACGTAGGCGAACTGCAGTAAATTCAAGTATGAAATCTTATAAATTTTACATCAATTAAATTTATATGTGCATACATCTAGTAAATAAACGCTTGCAGCGCTCTCGGTGACTTCCTATGAGTCAGTGGGGCTGCTCTTCATGAGATGAACGGAGTTACTTGAGAGTTTTATCTTTTTTGGCGTCTCTAGAGTGGAAGAGAACGAAATGAGGAGGTGCGAAGTTGCGTCGGTGTTGAGAGGGCGTTATGCACTTGGAAGACCGGATTGTAGGGCGTTTGTAATGCGAGATGACTGTCATATATTGTGGGAATGCATCACTTTCGTCTGGGTGTGAAATGGATACATGCAGCTTTGAGCGAAAGGTTTGTTGGACTGCAGCGGCTTAGTGAACAATGTTTCCGTAATGAAACAGTTGGAGAAGTTTTTCGATGTCGTTTTTCATGCTGTTTGTTTAATAACAAGTAATAATCACATTTTTATTACTGGTATTTAAAATAATTAGTCTTGAATTCGTGCTTCAACGCAAATTCACGCGTTGAGTGATTTTTTCAAAGATATATATAATTTTGACGAGGGTCAAGTGAGTTTTCAATAGAAAAAATTTTGCAGAGGATAAATGAGTGACACGGCACTGGGAGGGATGAATAAGAATACGTACGCTTGCTTATACTGTAGTCCTATGTCTCAAGTTAGTACTTTATGTATTTTGCGAGAATCTTCAGGCGAAAACTTTTCTAATGTCTTTCCTACGTTCGTTTCATTTATTTTCATGCAACTAATTTCAATTTTAACGTTTATAATTCCAATTTCAATCATACAAATTGTTTATTATATTATAGCATATCATTCCTAAAGAGTTAATCAGATTCCGTCATAAGAGTTAATGTTTCAAACCTCAACGAGTATTGCTATACAATTTTTTCTCAATTTTACGTTCGATTACCCTAACATAGAGTAGTAACAGAATTAGGAGGAACAATAGGATTTGAGGAAACTTCAATTTTAATGTAGGACACCCAATATTGTAATTTCACTCGCCACATGGACATGTTACCATTTCTAACTCGCCTTCAAACAGCTAATAAATATCTCACTGAAGTTTATTAAAACTTCAGTCATCAGCAGCGCATCACTATGGAGTGCATAAACATCACCTGACACCCGCTGCTATAGTGAGGTATGTGGACAGCACCTGACAACCGCTGCTATAGCGATGCATGTGGACATCACCTGACAACCGCTGCTATAGCGATGCATGCGGACATCACCTGACCAGCGCTGCTATAGCGATGCATGTGGACATCACCTGACAACCGCTGCTATAGCGATGCATGTGGACAGCACCTGACAACCGCTGCTATAGCGATGCAGGTGTACATCACCTGACAACCGCTGCTATAGCGATGCATGTGGACATCACCTGACAACCGCTGCTATAGCGATGCATGTGGACATCACCTGACAACCGCTGCTATAGCGATGCATGTGGACATCACCTGACAACCGCTGCTATAGCGATGCATGTGGACAGCACCTGACAACCGCTGCTATAGCGATGCATGTGGGCATCACCTGACAACCGCTGCTATAGCGATGCATGTGGACAGCATCTGACAACCGCTGCTATAGCGATGCATGTGGACATCACCTGACAACCGCTGCTATAACGATGCATGTGGACATCACCTGACAACCGCTGCTATAGCGATGCATGTGGATATCACCTGACAAGCGCTGCTAGAGCAATGCATGTGGACATCACCTGACAACCGCTGCTATAGCGATGCATGTGGACATCACCTGACAACCGCTGCTATAGCGATGCATGTGGACAGCACCTGACAACCGCTGCTATAGCGATGCATGTGGACAGCACCTGACAACCGCTGCTATAGCGATGCATGTGGACAGCACCTGACAACCGCTGCTATAGCGATGCATGTGGACAGCACCTGACAACCGCTGCTATAGCGATGCATGTGGACAGCACCTGACAACCGCTGCTATAGCGATGCATGTGGACAGCACCTGACAACCGCTGCTATAACGATGCATGTGGACATCAACTGACAACCGCTGCTATAGCGATGCATGTGGACAGCACCTGACAACCGCTGCTATAGCGATGCATGTGGACATCACCTGACAACCGCTGCTATAGCGATGCATGTGGACATCACCTGACAACCGCTGCTATAGCGATGCATGTGGATATCACCTGACAAGCGCTGCTAGAGCAATGCATGTGGACATCACCTGACAACCGCTGCTATAGCGATGCATGTGGACATCACCTGACAACCGCTGCTATAGCGATGCATGTGGACAGCACCTGACAACTGCTGCTATAGCGATGCATGTGGACAGCACCTGACAACCGCTACTATAGCGATGCATGTGGACATCACCTGACAACCGCTGCTATAGCGATGCATGTGGACATCACCTGACAACCGCTGCTATAGCGATGCATGTCGACATCACCTGACAAGCGCTGCTATAGCGATGCATGTGGACATCACCTGACAACCGCTGCTATAGCGATGCATGTCGACATCACCTGACAAGCGCTGCTATAGCGATGCATGTGGACATCACCTGACAACCGCTGCTATAGCGATGCATGTGGACACCACCTGACAACCGCTGCTATAGCGATGCATGTGGACATCACCTGACAACCGCTGCTATAGCGATGCATGTGGACATCACCTGACAAGCGCCTGCTATAGCGATGCATGTGGACATCACCTGACAACCGCTGCTATAGCGATGCATGTGGACATCACCTGACAAGCGCTGCTAGAGCAATGCATGTGGACATCACCTGACAACCGCTGCTATAGCGATGCATGTGGACATCACCTGACATGCGCTGCTATAGCGATGCATGTGGACATCACCTGACAACCGCTGCTATAGCGATGCATGTGGACATCACCTGACATGCGCTGCTATAGCGATGCATGTGGACAGCACCTGACAACCGCTGCTATAGCGATGCATGTGGACATCACCTGACAAGCGCTGCTAAAGCAAAGTATGTTAGCACAGCACTGATGTTGCAGTGACAAAATGCAAGTGCGGTCCCGAGGGGGCCAGGAGTACGAACGACATAAGATGAATGCCTGAGATATTTGTGGACTCTTCACTGATTTTGATGGGAGCGTTGAAACATCGTTTTGAAAAATTTGTTCAGAAATAGAAGTTAGGTTTTTGTTAACTAGAAATCTATTTTAGGCATTTCTGAAGAAAATTGTGGATTTTTTACAAGTTTACTCCTCATCTTTCTCTGCCGCATTGAAAAAAAATATATTCTAAAAATATCCTATTCATTAATAAAAAATGTGCAGCGTTACCCATTCAATGGAGTGTGAACATGCATCATACTCCTTATATTTTCAACTCAGAAATTCATGTGTTGCAATACGTCATCGGGAGCGGTATACTGCCAGAAAAATACTAAGATGGTCCCAGAAAAGTTACCTAAGCTTAGCACTCTGTGCACTCTAGCAAGACTACAAGTATTTGCGCTGATATGTTTTCACGGCCTGAATTTCTCTTGCATACTACAAGAACAATTGTGTGGCATGGCTAAGGACTGTGATAACCAGGACATAATTTATTTGGGGCTCAATTGTAGCGCTGTGTCAAGCAGTAGTCAATTTTCGACAATACGCTTCCAATTCTTTTCAAAATGGCTTTATTTATGAGTTATCGCCAGATGTTCGTCTACAGGCAAGTATCATACAAGGGCAACTCACGTCTTTTTTCCTTGATATCTTTTACTTTAAAGCTCATGCGGGGAAACGAAGACCTTCAATTGTGCAATGGATGCTTCAATTTTGCACAACAGGTTTCTCCACTTTGCAATGCTCAGTTTAGTCGCGAGTGACCCGACGGAGAAGGGTTGGCGAACTAAAAACTCTTTCCGAGGGCTATTGAGAAGTCGCCCTATGATGAAAAATTGTTTCTACTATCACCTCACCATCGATATCAAAGCTGAATTTAATCTCATCCTAACTCACGAAGAACTTCCTTGAAAACGACCCATCGCAAGTAGTAGAAAAATGTGCCGATGATGTCGGAAGAAAAACGAATCCTCGGCACGAACTGCTCGCAACAAAAAGCCCGCCGCGTAAAAAGCGTCAGAAATATCACCTCTGATGACCGTGTAACAACGACTGTTGAGCAGTCGGAAAAAGGAATCGCCACGCTGAAATCAAATGGCCATGATACCCAATTGAGCGGTTATCTCTAATACCATCTGTGTGAGTAAGTACAGACATCTTGAGCAATAGATCAGTTGGCCTTATCAAGACCAATGACCATTACTCTCTATTATGAGCCACAAGATTTGAGGCTTGAACGAAACCGTGGCTTTAGTATCAACACCTCGGCCGGCACGATCTAGCGCGGTCTCTTCGCTATGAGAGGGAACCTCTCTGACTAATGAACGGTGAAGCCACAGCAACTGAGAACGGGTGTAAACTTCGACGATGTGAATTAGAAAATGGACAGAAACTTCGCAAATCAAGCGTTAAAAGTTTGATATTAACTTGAAAACACGACTCAGAAAGAAGCGAATGTTATGAGTGTTAAATTTGATTCTACGCACTCAAATGAAGAGGCGCAAAATAACCAGAATTCATCACTTGACGCCAAAGGAAAAAAAACAGCAAACCACATAAAATTAAACGAAATTATTTGCAACAAATTTTACTCGATCCCATTCAATTCAATTTTCCCGGCCAACAAATCATTCAGTCATTGAAACACAGCAGGCATTAGCTGTACAGACATTACATCTTCATAAGAACTGCAGGGCTTGAAGCGGGTGGCACTAACTGCTGCTCATCTAATTCATACGCACAGTTACTTCTTAAAGCGATTCATAGTTCAGGATTGTATTGATATTTACACACTGCAATACACAGCACTCTGCAAGAGGATATTTAACTAAGAGTTAAATGACAGAAGGCAAACAATCATAAAAGAAGCATGGGTTGAATGACCTGTTGATCAATGTAGAAAAGAACTGCTGACGAATCGAAGGGAGAATTTGAAATGGAATGGGTTTAGTGATCCAGTTCAATATGAACTATGAAAAGGTATATTTTTCCTTCAGTGTAGATGGCGTCCGTACGAAAAAATATGCTTGCAATTTAACTACATCGTAGTAAATTACATTTTAAATTATGAATCTAATCAAGATTACTGGAGGCGTTTCTCATAGGTTCTGAGGAAACGGTTTTAGAAGTGGCCGCACTCAAAAAGTAGTATTGATGAGTGCTGAAAAGTTCGAAGAAAACCGGAAAATTTTATCAAACTAATCTCAAAATCCATCTTCTCACCAAGATTTCAAAAACGTCATGCTCACTGCCGTGCCGAAAACAAAGTCCCAGTCTGGTTTTCACCCATTCTATTGATTTTCCCCTCTGTCGATATTTTGGAATTAATTCAACGAATTAAAAACATTTAATTCATTTTGTCAATTCTGTTTGGAATTAACAAACAGCAGCAGCCCATTTACAGTGTGATTCCTGTTTTAGTTCCTATCTAAAAGCCAAAAACCGAAGAGACGTAGAACAAACAGTTCAGGAATTTAGAACAGATGCATTATTGGGTTGTACCGAAGTGGAATTCATTGTAACTCTGGGTAAATGCACCACAATTAGGATAGGCAAAATCATGATACAAAGCATAAATTCCTAATGTTATCTATGGATGTTTTTCTACTAGCAAGTGTGGGAGGTATTACACCTCTATGTGTGAGAAAGATCGGCTTTATTTTAAGTGGAAAAAACCGCATTCATCGAGGGCAGAGGACAGCTGTTGAACTTTATAAAAGATCTAAAATAATTCCTACAAGAGCTGCACGACGTGATCTGAGGTGAAAGAATTCCAGCAGATGTAGATCCACGAAGAAAGCATCAGTGTATCAGAAATCCTAGGCAGTCTGCTGTTTACCTCGCAGCATTGACACCGACTGACGAGGAGTGCAGTCGTATTCGATTCGCCTCAACCGGCTGTGAGTTAGGTAATACAATGCTATTCCTACGGTGCTACAAATGAACCGTGTGATTTCGCAAGGCGTCTCACCAGTCACATCGCATCAGTGGGCGGGCGGCCTTAGTTGCCCGACGGATCAAGGTTCTCAAGTCATTGCACACAATGTAAGACGTTCAGTTGCGCTTGGGCCAGCCAGCTCTGCTGAGGGTACCATAGCACTGAGGTGACATGAGGGCATCTCTTGGTAGAGGGATAAGTGTGAAATGAAAAATTAGTAACTTATGGTATCAGCTCACTGGAATTTTTCGCAGCTTATTTCTTTAAATTGTTTGGGTGAAAATGAATGAAACTATGTGTACATTTTAAAGAGTTTTTGATTTTTTATGAAAGGGAAATAAATTTCCTCATTCGGATAGTACACACTTATCCAGAATTTTTGAAATTTGGTTCTTATTTCGATATTTGAGTAATTTTATGAAAAATTCTAGCACTCAGAAGAGACCCTCCAGGGGTGAGGATTGCGAACTCTAGCGATCACATAAGCACTCGCTCTCTACGGTTGAGTGTTGAAAATGTTCAATCGTTTCTGGTAGCTAATCCCTCACTGGCTGCGAGGGACAACCAAATTCTTCTGAAAGCCAAACACACTAGATGTCTGTCTAACGAAAATACTCCTCAAAACAAGCAAGAATTCATGAATGTAATCGAAACTATATCATGGTAAGCTAAGCATTATCAGTTCTTGAATCGGCAGTCATTTTTGGATTTTAGATTACTTTTAGAATAGTGCGGGTGCGTACACCTGCAGTAATCTTGCCAGTGAACTTCATTGAGCGGCACCGAAGTGCAGTACCCCGCTACTGAACACTTTTTTCGGTAGGACATCATTATAGCATTTGCAGCAGCAGCGTGTTTTGTTAGTGCTGTTCTGAGGGGTTGTAGTGACCATGGGTGATCTGTCTGCAACAAACAATTTTTGCAATTTACTGTTCTGAACTTACCGTAAACTACGATTACAACGCTAAACTCGACAAAAATTTTGGAGTCACTGTACTGATTTTTAATTAGGATACCAAACAAGATTGCACTGTTGAAAAAATTATTCAGTTTGCCCAAATCATGAAAAGCACTAATAAAAATAACATGGTTACACGATGTGGACTAGGATTCAACGTATTGGAATCATAAAAAGCATTGTTAGATTCATTGAATTTTCTCTACCAGCTGCGGCAACAAGCGTTGACATCACTAATGCACATTTGCTGACAAAATATTAGTCAGTTGCAGCAAAAAATCAATTTTACTCTGGATTAATCGCGATTCTCTTGCATTTATCGACGAAAAATCTATCCTGAAAGTCAAAAGGACAAGCTTAGTCATGTTGGTTGCCATCGAAATCTGCAACCGGGCCTCTCCCTCATGTATACAGAATGCATATATCATTGTGGCAACTAGAAAAACAAGAAAGAAAGAACCAAGCCCTTTTCTCACAGGTAAAGGCACTTCTGCGCCGCGCCAGAGCGATTATCCTCATCATTATTATTACAGACTCATGTATGAAGCCTTTGATTAACCCCGTATTCGGGCGCGAAAGTATCTTTCAGTTTGCAATGACTAGTAGAAACTAGCGGTCTAATTTATTAGCGGCCCTCATCGCATGAGCTTTACGGACATTTGCTTTCATGACCGGTGGTTGGCCAATAAACGCTCTAGATCACTTCTCAGAGGGTCATTTGTTCTCATTGATCTTGTTTTCGCCGCGCTTCCCTGATCCTTAGCCATGCGAATAATAATCATCGGTCCATCATGATGCAGATCACTTTCGGCATCCCGACGAATGCAAGACGCGGGTATTCGCCTTCAAAAGGTGGCAGCTTAATATTGCGCGAATCAACTGTTGCATGCAACTCGTTCAGTGCTCTTGGAATATATTCTCTTTTCTAGTGCTGAAACGTGCGATGTGGAACAGTTGAGTAAGGCTTACGCTGTTAACACTGCTTGGTTGACTGCGTGAAATTTTTAATTTTAACGTCATTAATTTTGAAAATAGTCACTTGCTTGATTGTAGCGATGACGACCTTTCAGCACTGAAAGATTTCGTCACAAGAGGTATAATTTCAAGAGCTACAGTTAGAACTGACGAAAATCGAAACTACGTGAACCTATTGAAAGAAGACTCTACATTATAGCCTTTAAAAGCGAACTCCACTCCCACATTAAAAGAGTTCAGGAGTTAAATCAAGACACGCAACTGTGCTGTCACCGGCAGAGCAAACTCCGCTCTCAGTATGAGCCCGCTCTGAGGTCTGGCAATGACATGTAATCACGCATCATATCTCGCTCCAATGACATGAATTTTGCCTCAATCACCAGTGAGGAACTGCTGGACATAAATTCAAGCCCATTTGCGTGCCAATGAGGCTCGCGTTCTCCAGATCGCATATTAAAAGCGTTCAAGTCTGCTTGCCTGGCTTATATTCCGTGCTCTTACCAAAGCATCCTCTGCCGGCACTCATCCGGAGTCTCCATGGTGCTCAAGCACTCCGTTCATTCGTTCTCGGTCGGCTTCTTTACGTCATTTGTTCATTGATAGGTTCATGCAAGCGCTCGAAACATTTATACCAGATTTAATGAACACTTTATGGGGTAATATTGCTGGTTAAACAAAGAAAAACTTTATTGAAGTTTAAATGAGTTCATTTGAATAATTCTCACCAGCTAAGTGCGTGTGTAGGAACAAATAGTTTTCGACCAAGAAAGTTTTAGAGAACAATGCAACTTATGCAACATAAAATAAGCGTCATGTGGAGAAGAAAATGGTCGATATTTAGTCGTCTGATAAGACCTTACCAGCCCCGAAACATTTTCACATAAATTTTGTTCTTTAACGCTGATTCATTTGCATCTACAGTGGATGATTTTATGACAAAAATTAATTAGAGAGAATTAGCATCCCTATCGATGAAATGGACAATGAATTACAGTCAGAGATATATTATTTTCCTTCATATTTCAGGCCATTATTTACACATTAAAGCACACTAGTCAGTTATCAGAAACTGTTTCCACAAAAGTATTCAATAAATTTTTCACGATGAAAGATCCTTATAATTTTCTTTGACAATGCATATATATTGTTTGTTGTTTGAAGCACAAAATTTTAGCGTTGATGTTCCCACTAATAAAACCCGTGCATATCTATATCCACTGGAGAAAACAAATTCATTTTGCAAATAACTTTTGGAGGATAAATAGACGCTCGACGATAATAGATACGATGATAAATAGATGCACGCGCTCGAAGGAACATGGCGCTGAAAAGCGACACTTCTTTATCTCGTTCGCTCGGTTTCGTCACTAAAAAGCACAAATCGAGTTGTGTTGTGTTGTGTTGTAACAAATTGTTGTGCTGGGGTATTTTTCGAACAGGAATTTATGTACATTGCGTTAGTAAAGTTTCCCATCTACTGACTCGGGCAATAGAGATATTTTGTGCATTTTTCATTATTTTTCCTTTATTCAGCGGACGGCACGAAAATGCAGAACACAGTTTCAAGTGTCTGAGAAATGACCAACTTTCTAGGACCCTGTAATTGAAACGCTGCCAGTGATGACTGCATTGCAATCGGAACATCAAGCGCCGCGTACAACTTCAAATCTCTTGCTTCGCAGGCTAATAAATTGGAAGGGTCGAACTCGAGGAAGAGGTGAAAGCTGTTGCTTCGATGAGCGAATACGTAATATTTCTCTTTTGTTGGTACCAGGAATGCGAGAGCTGAGATAGGATATAATGACTGTATCGTTCATATCACCCGTTTAAAAAAGGCCCAAAATTCTTCATCAGTCTATGATTTATGAACCGAGAATTGCGTGCCACCTCTTGGGCGAAATTTTTAGGTGTTGACAGCACGGCTCGAACGAGCGAGAGAATAACGCCAAAGCTGCAGGTGCGTCCGGTATTGGTTGTATCGTGTTGCTACTAAACATATTTTATGCATTGACTTCCCATTCTTGTGCTGTGATGTCAGTTAATTTAATTTCTGCTCATTTATTTGAGAATTATTAAAGCGTTTCTTGGTCTTTGAGCAAACTATTAATTTCAATACTTTGACTCTGGCGTGATCACTGAGTGAATTTTCATAATGCTGCTCACCAACCAACCGTCACAAACTCAATTTTCATAAATACTTAATCAGAACTCAATATATATACGATCTATCTAATGTTCGTTATCCTCAATATTGATATCTTAAATTAACTTCAATTTGAATAGAAATTTGAACTTCAGAATAACCCGCCGAAGTTAACGTGATATTACTGAGTCATTTTTGAGCTCAAATGTAGTGTGATTTTCTGTAGAGTTTGACTGTGTAACACAGTACTGCACTGTGCACTGGACACTTTTACCGTTTTGCAAGTTTTCGTACACTTATCTCTTTTACAGTCGAAGCAATGCATGTTGTAGAAATAAAACAAAAATTTAATCTGAAATTATGGATGTAAATCTCTTTAAGAAGACTTGGATGTATTCAAATTCTGAACAATGATCATGTCAACTCACCGAGTCTAGTTTTTTGGCAAAGAATTTGTAAAATTTATGAACGTCAATGAAATAAAAATAATGTTTTTTTTAATTATTTTAGGCAAAATGACTACTTCAATTTAGTTTGATTAGCTGAACTCATTCGGTTTTTAAAAATTATGAATAATTCAAGTAAACTGCGAAGCTTTATCGAAGCTTCGAAATCATGAAGTTGAAGAGAAGAAGTCTTTACACGTGAACAGTCGACCAGGTTTATTTTTGCCATCTTCGATTTTTAGTTAGTGACAGTTTTCAGATCCTATCAGTTATTCCAACTCAACATTTAAAGAATTATTTTCCAGAGTGATGTATGATAGTCAGAAAAACGCAAAGAATCCTAATTTCAAAGTTGAAAGCTCTGAGGATTGAACCAGCAATATTACATCATAGAAGCTACGCAGTCTTGCAGTGCTGCGTACTGGGAGCCAAAGTCGAGCTGACTGGATGCTAGCCTAATCTATCCTTTGTAGAACAACAGATCCCACTTATATTCATCGTGTAAAATTTCCCAAAAGGATCACGCAATACGATGTAGCCCTATTTATTACGGTAATTATTACGTGACTTTTTAGCCCGTTGATCGCGATGGGTCAAACTGATGTTCAGTGTTCAACTCAAATTTAGAGTCAATTATTGTAAGCAATTTTGGAAACAGCAAACATTAACTGTGTTGTGCTTTCATTTGGCTTCGATTAAGTATTCAGGGGAATTAAGTTTGTGACTACTGGTCAGCAGCATTGTGAAAATTCCCTTCGCGTACACCGACGGCTCACATTGCGACCATGCGTGTTAGAGACATTACAGCCACAGTTAATACAGCCAGAAAGGTTATATGTCTCATGAAGACATTTTCCAAAGAAGTCGTCTACCTGTTCCTTTTCGTGTATTTTTCTGAGCAATAAACTTTTCGAGATTAAGCAGAATATCAGGTCGATATTGATTTTAATGCGCTCACGGAAATTAAAAATTTGATTCCCACGAATCACTAAAGGAGCGCATTTAAAAACGTTTTACACGAATGACATTTTGCTCGCTGATGAGTAATTTTTGAGTTATTCAACTTTGAAGTTATAGGAACGTCGTATATAAAACGAATGAACAGACACGTAAATGTGTTGTAGTACGGTATTGACGTAACGATGAGTGAGGTTAGGTTAAGTGACGTTAGGTTAGTTGAATAATCTAACCTAAACTAACATAAATAGACCTAAAATAGCTTACCTCAACTTACCCAAACCGATGCTGTTTCCGTCAAAAAAAAAGTGAGTGTGTTCTAACAATGAGGCGAAAACGCAACCGTCCATATAATGTTATTCCCACATGAACGTAATTATTTATATATCTCCAAAATCATGCATAAGCGAGCAAAATGTCACTCGTGTGAAACGTCTTTAAATGTATTCTTCTGCCGATTCTTATAACACAGATTTTTAATTTCCGTGATCGCATTAAAATCAATATCGACCGAACGTTGAAGTAAACAACCGAAACTAGAGACATTGGATTTCTGGATTTCTTCACCGTAATGCTAAACTTAGAGATCATCGGTTAAGGGAAAATGCTACACTCAGACAAAGTGTACGCGTGGATCTTGTGTAATAAGAGATAAACAAAAGTATCCTCCCGTCAAAGGCTCTGCAATGATTATCAATTGGGAAATGTTTCGTAAATTTCTTTTTCATCTTATTCTTTGGCGTAATAACATTTTAGTAAAAAAATAGCTTAATTTGGACAAGTTTTGATAACTGATAAGATGCGATAATGATCTTAAAATATTTACTTGGATCAGTATCGGAAAAAATACCCGAGGCAATTTACGCTCCCTCAAACAATTTCTCATTGATATCGGATGGGGAACCGTCTGGCAGTATATCTCAAGAAACATGCTGTAATTTAAGAATGACTCCCCCATTCTCGGAAGAAGGATGCATTCTAATGGTGCCTCATTACATGAGATAAGAAACAGATGCTTAGATTCTTCATTTTTATTTCAAATGTTGAATTTTTTTTCAAGTGCAAGTTCCAGTCATTCTTCGTACGTCAAAAATTCTGCTTAATTTATATTGCACGATGAAAGGTAATGACGCTGAAGGAAACGCGAGATTAGACCACTGAAATCCGATTGACTTTAAAATTCGAATTTTATTCCAGCCCGTGGGAGTGCTAATTGCTGCTACACTGGTGATCATGGCCACTTTTAAACGTTGCACAGCGTTCTCGGCTCGTTTCATTCTAGGCCAACGCTGCAATGAATTCTTGTTGAGAAGGAAGCACTTTGTTCGCTCAGCGAAGTTAGAGCGGTTGCTACGGTTGTTTAAATTAGGTTGTAAGTGGCTGAGTTTAAAAACGATTTTACTGCTCAAAAAATTCGTATCTGTTCTAAGAAGTGTAAAGATTTACTAACACGATGATATTTTACCTCGAATGCTAAAACCTTTTCTTATAGAAGGTGTTGAAATAATTAAAATGCGGTTCATTTACACAAGTACGTAAATGAGAAATTTAATTTTTTTAATCACGGATGTCCCAATACGCAGTCAAAGATTGAAGATAATTTGAATTTCGGTAACGGTTTCCATCGAATCAAAGTCTCCTGAATGGATTAAGCTCATAGAGTAATGAAAAAAACTTCATGAAATATTCTTTGTTATGTTACCTTGGGATTTGAGGCTTCTTTCCACATGTTGAAGTTATCGACATAATCTACGATATGGAAAGGACTACGTTTTTTTTATTCTTGCTCAGGGGGATACAACTATTGTATCTATGGGAATTAGCGCTCCCAGGGGGACAATGTGAGGGCCCGAGCTAAAGGTTAGGTAGGCTTTCTTTTTGTTAAAATAGAATAGGTTTTTGTTGTGTTACGGACCATCTTTTTTCGGTTCACTGCTGTCCTGTTTTTCACCGCCTACTACTTTCTTCTTCAACTTTTTCTTGTTTCATGAACTTCTTTCTTAGCTTTCTGTTTCTGTGCCCTTTCTGCATAGATTACACGTTCCCTTAGCTCCATACTAAATGGTGCCTTCTTCCTTCCTCTCTTTACGTCTCATTTGTTGAGGATAGGGAGGCTTAAGCTAACTAATAAACTAATAAACTTTTTTATTCTTGTGTTGAGTAAATTTGATAACGAATTGTGTTAACCTGTTAAGTTGAAGTAAGTATTCCACTGTGAAAGTTTAGCTCGAAATTGCAAAAAAAAAGAGAGATGCAAAAGAACTTAACTTGAGTTGCGGAGTTAGGTGAGATAATAATTGAATTATCAGGTAATGCATGTGTAATGGAATGAATTTGTAGCGTAAAAATTGCTTGACGGAAGAGTCCGATCGAAAGTTCGTCCGTCCGTCCAGATTTTCAAATCAAAATGGAAAAATGCGTGCAAAAAGAATGCAAAAGAATACAAAAGCACTCCCTGAAGTTAGTACGTTAACAATCACATTTCTTGGACAACTGAAAAATCCATTGAAATACAATAAAAGATTGTTTTGGATCGTGATTACTGAAAACAACTCATGCTTGGTAGTTAATGCTCGCGGTTTATGATGACCTTTACGAAGATTCAAGATGGAAGGAGATGAATTTTCCAAAAATAATTTTTTTTGAAGCTTTGCTTCCGCTTCATTTCAAGTAAAACATTCAATGCCTTACTAAAAGCTAGTTTCCGCCCCATGATGAGACAAAATAAAACCCAAAGTTACGACAGATATAAGCTTAAAAACAAAAGACACATTCACCTTCTGCGGTACAGTAGCATTAAAGTGATATATTTTTCCAAGCCCACAGAGTTCAAATATTTGTTCCAATGATGAAAAGTTTTATTTCTCCATGAAAAATCCCGTACTTCGCCTGCTGCTTAGTCTAAAAATTCTGCCAAGACAGCAGTCCAACAGCTCTCACAAGAGCTGGAGAAGGTAAAAGTACGTGATTTCTTATATTCTTGGGTGTTTCATTTATCTGGCCTACGATGAATACGGTTGTGTCTATGTGGAACTTACGAAATCAGCAAAGATTCACTTTATATTCCTATATTTGAAAAAAAATCTAGGCTTCTGAAATATAGCGATTAATAACGAATTTTACTTCATATCCCACCAAAATTTTCGAAAATTATGGAATATATACCTGCGTAGCTTTCTTTATAATAGAAATCCGGTGTTATCCCCGCTTGGAAGTTAGGCGGCAACTAATTTGCTTTGTGTATTCCACGTGCATCAAAATTCCCGGCGAGCGATACGTGAGTAGCGTACGCTTGTGTGTGCTTTTTACTAGTCTATATCAAATCCATCTGAGCCCCATGTCACAGAAGTCTTAATTTTTTCCCGAAAATTGTCGGATGAATACACAAAAACACATAATTTTTAACTGTTATAAAGCGTTAAAGTGCGGCAAGTCAAACTGGTGTTCAATATCCAACTCAAATGTATTGGAAGGGTTTTTAATGACTACGGTATGTTACAAGCGAGCTGATCGTCACAGTTATTTCACGAAGGCAGTGTGCGAGTAGGGGCAGAGGATCTCAATGAACCTAACAATGACTTCAACAATAATTCCTTTCAAAATATTATTTCTGGATATTCGTTGATCGATAGCAAATTAATTTTAAGGAAATACAAACATAGGTGGATTTACCTTACGCATTTAAAAGAATGAGCCTAAAATATTGGTTATCACGCAACCATACCATGCAGAGATACTCTTAGTTTGATGTAAGAAGCCCATGATTAGCCTACACAGACGCCGACCATCAGGAAGTCGGTCTCTTGGTTTTGCTTTGATTCAAGAGGTGTTGTTTCATGGCCCCAAAGCCTATACGTTAGTTCAGTCATGTAGGTGCTCAAGCATGGTCATCATAGTATTGAAAAAATTATCGTGTTGTACATAAATTACAGTATGAAAGCCTCTGCATGTTTACATAACACGGTTACTCACGCACTTGCCTCCAACGCACCGGGTGACAGGCTACCCTTTTCTTCCCATCGCACAAATGCACAAAGCTACACAAACGTCCAAATCCTCAGCTCTCAAAAGTTGAAGAGTGAATCCTCTTCTGTTGGTATAAATCGAGAGAATTTCATTGCAATGCACTTGCTGCGGCCTAAATTTCAAGCAATTTATTCTTGGACTACATATTTTTTGGTACTCCTTGTATCGTGCAAATAGTTTTTAAAAGTTTATTTTCATGAGTAACATCACAAATGTGTGCGATTGCTACGAGCAGTTGTGTGTTGGAAGTACTACCCCCAACCATTGATTTATCACAGAATTAATGTGTCAGGGATTTCTCGTAGAACAGGTCACTCATTTGCATGTCCCTCCCAGTCCGCCATTACAGACCCTGTTCCAATTACCACTTCAAGATTTTTAATTTTTTAATGCTTTTATGAAGTAAATAATGGACAGGTTCATTGCATTTAGAATCATTGTGCATATCAACTAACAAACTTCATTTAAACAGTGATTACTGTGCAACCAGGTTATTCGTTGCCCTACCTCCTAACTGTCGAAATACTGGCGTGAGTGTACATTTGGATGTGTGTGCGCGTGTGTGTCTTTTGACAGCTCATGAGTAACATCAGATGTTTGGCCAGTTTTGTGTGCGGTTTATCAAGTTTATTTCAGGTTTTTCTGGCAAATTTTCTAGTGTTTCATTTTTATTTCTTTAATTAAAGGTTTTATTCGTGAATTTTACTCTAAATTTTTATAGCACTGATAATGGAATCTATGAATTCTGAAATACGTACGAATAATTTTGTACATGCCGAATTTTGTTCGTCATTTTATCATTAGCGTGAGATTCCCTAAATATTAATCAATTAGTGCTACTTGCTTAAATCGCAGGAGTATTGTTGCCTAGACATTTAGGATACGAAAACTTACTGTGGCTTTACACATTAATATGAATTACGGTCCCGCAAATTTTAAAAAAGGATATTAAATTTGAATTTGAATTGCGTTCGAGGCAGGAAAGAAAATAAAAAGTTTTAAAATATACAAGATATTTTGCAACTTTATCTTAGTGTTACCAATTTTAGCAACTTCAGTAACACTCAAAGTGAAAACCAGGAGCTCATCACACTAGCAGGGGCTCGAAATTGTCGCATGTCATCCAAACCACATTATTCTCTACACCGAAAAATTATGCTTTTATGAACTGTGTTGTCGAAGTATTCCAACTTACTCAACATAAATTGCGTAGCGATAATTTTCACGTTCACCGCGTGTTGGGCCAAATTTGTCCAACTAGGTATATTGCTCATTCACGTACCTGTATAAATGAATGGCATTTCATGTTTCGCGACCTCCTTTAAAAAATAACTGTTATCGCCCGGGTTGAAATGTTATCGTTTAACTGTGTTTCCATATTTTTTATGAAGTATAAAAAGTTATTCGAGCATTGAAGTCGATTGCCCAATTTCACTACTTATGTACGAATACCTAACCAAACCGACCGTAAACAACCGCGACAACGCCGTGAACGTATTAAGAGTACATATTTTGTATTTTAAGGCTGATTCATGAATTAGACTCTCAAATTTGTATTCGTGATCTATGCGTGGGAAATTTCAATGCGTAACTCAATTTAGCGCAGTTCTCATCATATCGTGCAGAATATCGTGCAGAATAAGGAAGAAAGTATCTGCGTGAAGCTCAGCTGCTCAAGTGAAGAACCAACGATGTCTTCCCTGAGCGCTCCCACTTACTGTGAGGGCTCTGCATATTTATACATCCGTGCACTCGGGGTCACGTATAACGCGGTCTTCAAGCGAATTATTTGTTCAATAGTAGTTGGGGTTAATATCCGCTTGTATAGCGCGTGTGTAATACAGAGTGGGTGTGATACATCGTTAATATTTATGTGCAGTTAAAATTTAAGCTTTTGCTGCGAGACACTTTCTCAAGCACTACGCGTACTGGTTACATTTCCTCGCAAGTAACATGTTTACTACTCGTAATAAGTTCATAGCAAATGAAAACTATGATTTTTAAGAAAAAATACTTACTATTGCATGTCAGACTTTTATTGCATGTCAGTCAAACAGTTTTTCACTAATACGCTGTATGCTACACGCATAGCAAAACTTACGTTATATAAAGATTTACATGCGTGTCATTACGACGTCTTGTGTTTATCAACGCTGACTGCAGGAAACGTGAGCCGTTCTTTGAGATTTTTGGTACACAAAACTTTTATCGAGTATCAGAATTCAACTTTTAGTAGAAAGTTTCACAAAATTTTATTGGTTATCAAATTAATTATTCAGAAAGAAACGATTAAGGGAACGAGGAAGGAACGATTTGAATGATTGTAGTACAACGTACAAAAAAATAAAATTGTTCTTTTTCCTTCGGAATTAGGTTGACCACAAAACATAAGGTTGAAAAACAAAGTAACTTATTTCAATATTATGCAATTCATCTTCGTGTGAATGCTTGGATTTTAGACCAAAAATAACGTTTTTCGAATTCCTTCAGACTTCACCGATGCGATAACGCGACTGGTACCCAACTCTTGACTTCGCAATGCGGGACACTAGCGCTGAGCGCTGACTATATGGTTCCAATCTTGCGTACTGGACCCTTATGAATATAGATGTCTTATTACAAACAATAAAAACTTTGTAGCTAAATATTGAAACAAAATCACAAAGGTATAATGTTAACATACAGCAGCAATCACTCGAATGTTCTTCGATTGAATCAAAACGGTGAATTCAGGTTGCGTTGAGCAAAATTTGTTGATGAGTCAGTAGTGTTGAAGATTTCGTTTCATCAGTTGAGCAAACTTTATTACTGCAGAAATGTGATTTACTATTCAATGTTTTGCCTATTTTGCATTTAAAACATGTATATCTCACGATATTTCTTGAAAGGCTGTTAGAATAGCACATTTTTGCGATGTACATACGATAGATAAACTAACATTAAATTGAGTTCTTTTTAAAGATCTCTTGGAGTAGTAATAACGGTTCAGCGGTCTTTTGATAATTAGTAATTGCCGTTTTTCTATAACTACGTAGTTTTTCAAAGATTCTCACAGTTGCCGTACAAACCAATGAGTTCTTAAGATTAAGGAAGGAATTTTTCTTCACTGACTCGAATACAAGCGGTACGTGCGTCTTAGTGTCGCTTCCACACTGAGAAAATTTTTCGCAATGCCGACTCAGTATCCATACACTTGTCACGAAACAGTCACATAAGAAAGCGACATCAATCTACAACATTAACCAAGGTATTATGACACACTTTGTGTCACAATACCTTTGTGTGACACCTATGTCCCATTTTTGTGTTTCATGAGCCGATACGAAGCACATTAATATTGCAACCATTAATCACTCAGCGTAAGTCAGTACTTTTTCACATAAATGATCTACTTTCTCAGACTATCCTTGGAATACGCGGACTGACCGATAATATCTAAGAATCTTAAGAAAAATAGCAAATATATCTTAAAATTTTAGTAGGGAATTACATATATTCTTTTCACAAATGACTCCCTTCATTCTTCAATGAATTTTCCCCGTATGAAACGTTGGACTGTGATATAACTTGAGCAAGTGGTCGGAAGTGATGCATCTAGATATACCAAAATTTCACTGTTAACACACCTGGCCCTCACAAGTGTGTCAAACTTTCTCTGAGTGCAGTTTACGCATTCAAACTTCGATATGTAAGTTAGTTTACAGATGTTAGACGCGGAAATACATTAACTGTCCAAATCTTAACCGAGCAATATAACTAAATTTGCAGAAAGATAATAAAAAATGTTCGTAAAGTGCATCGTCTCATCGGGCCCCAATAAATGAATGGAGTGCAGCAGGTCGAGCAAATCCTGCTTTCTGATAGTCTTTTGATACACTCGCCCACGTTATCACCCCTCAGGGTTAAACTCTAAAAGAAATTCAGGAAGTTAATCTCCAAAGTCCATGCACTCTCGATCGACAGAAGCAAAAGTACGCGACTTTTTCGCGACAGAAGCAAAAGTGCGTTGGATTTCTTGCTTGTGCATGAGTTTGTCATTCTTTATCTTATGTCATTGTAGAAACTAAACAGAACGTGATAATTAGTGTTCAAATAGAGCAAGAACACACTATTTCTTCAATGAGCAATCGCGTGTTTCGGTTCACTAAAAATATAATATCAGAGTAAAATTGGGAAAATTGGGTTGCTCACTCAACATTGTCTTCAAAGCAGCGCTAATATCTTAACGACAATACGAGTAGAATGAGGTGAATTAAAGGTCCTCAAGGCTGAACCTTTTTAAACATTTACAGTGGAGATATAAGTTTTTGCTGCGTCCGCCTGTAATTATTCATGGCAAAAGTTTTCCTTTCCCCCTTATGAAGATCATGGATCGCCAAAATTAAAATGGACAAACTCTGCAAAAAAATTCGACGAAAACGTAAGAAACATTGTAAAAACTATGACAAAGCCTTGCCAATGAACCAACGTTGAGTGCTGTTTCAAAGCCTTGTCAGAAAAGATAAGTAAAGTAATGTTGAAATTACGGTCAACGAGTAAAAAACATGCGTTAATAATTAGAATACCACCCGAACGTCTCTTGTACGGTGAAACAATTATTAATTAAGGTTTCCACACAATAGTGAAAATTTTCTGCTACTTTCAACACGGCTTTGCTTGATATTTTCGACATTGGAAATGAACATAAACTTTTGACATTTAATATTTTTCTCAGAATACAAGTTCAAGTGCAGTGAAACAATGAACATCTGTATCAAACATAACCATCAAAATGGAGCATGCCGAGCACGAGGTTGCTGATGTGATTGTGAGTCTGATCTACATCGTTTTCTTACTGAATCATCCAGTGTTGCCCATATGTGTCTGTTGACTGGGAAGCACAGATGATTTTCCGAAACTTCTGAATGTTCACATTGCCTTTCATAACATGAAGGTCAGTCGTGTCAGCTGAGACAAAGCTGCACAAACGCTATCTTGCGTCCACCATGCTCTACTGATTACGTACCATGCTGCTTGGTGGTGGAGTTGCATTCCCGGATCGTATAATATATGTATGTGTGTTATCATGAATATTGCGGGCACTTATTTCAAATATTGAAATATTGTTCCATGTTACCACAAAGATTTCTGAAATGACGACTATCATTTTCATTTCAGTACTAAATAGTTTTATTTTTAAATGATGCATCTTCTCAACAAAATTTGTGAGAGCATAACTCGGGCTTTACTTATCTCAAGCTGCAGCATGAACTCATCAAACAAGCTGGTACGGAGAGTACACACTTGTGGTCGAGTTCTCTTACTCTGATCACGACAAAGAACGCGTTTAGAATAGGATAATTAGCAGACGTTTGACAGCGACGTCTGTTGTAGGTGGGCGTTCTAGACAAGCAATGATAAGTCTGGAACAAGCAAGCTCACAAATATAATGTTTAGAGTATTGGACCAGAGTTTATTTCAAAACGAAAGAATTTGATATCGTGCTTGTTATATACTTTGTCGATCAATAGAAGTGCCTATATACACTGATAATAGCTACATCTGCTGCTGCTAATACTTCACGGAGGATATTTGACTAGTTTGTATTTACGATAACGTTCAAGCCAGAAATTTGAGAAACCAACCATGTATGATATGTCACCATGATTTAGAAATATTTCAACGCTGTAGTAACAAGTTCACGGTTTTCATGTGTGTGAAACAACCCCTATGAAATACGACGAGGAAAGTAACTGTAACTAATCATGTGAAGTACTTTCACAGATGAAACTCTTAAGACAGTTATTTTTATCTCAACATTTCAGTTATTGAATATTAGTAAGCTACCGAAGAAAAGATAACATCAAAACTCAATGTTCAATTGAATACTCTGCCAACTTGCGGAGTAGGGCAGGAGTTCCACGAAATAAAATTTGCAAAAAAAAATTTCAGC
This sequence comes from Morinoia aosen, assembly GCA_030386875.1. NCBI lineage: Eukaryota > Metazoa > Arthropoda > Malacostraca > Amphipoda > Talitridae > Morinoia > Morinoia aosen. The sequence goes on along the minus strand of CM059573.1, from coordinate 22,311,322 downwards.
AGCAACCAGTTAAACGGTATAGTAAGTATTAACACAAAGCTTACTCAATAAATTAATCAAAATACATGGATTGACAATATATAGTTCAGTTTTCCAGTGCGAACAGCCATTTATGATGAACGGCAAAGGAAATCTGAAATCCGTACGCGCACTCACAACACTCTTTAGTTTCTCGAAAGCTCCGAAAGGATTTTCATTGCTACCTACAGTGGTGTTGCTCTGACCGATGTTGCATTTTCCATCCTATCGCTGGATTGCTGCAATGTATTACCTAATGAATATTTTTCCAGTAGCAGGATTGCAGCCAATAAATAACAGATGCAATATTCCTGTTTGATGAATTGCAGGGATTAAATAACAGATATAATATCCCAACTCGCACCATTGCAGCGATTGAATATAGCCGATGATGTATTCCCAGGTTCTGGATTGCAACGATAAAAGTTCTCAACATCTTCAATGATGACGCTTTTAAAATTACTATAACATACTGCTTTTATATGCTGCCAAATTTAACAATGGTTTTGCACCCATACTTGTCGTTAAAAAGGCATAATCTTGCTACATATGTTATCGGAATATTCTTTATCGTTTTAACTTGTCAGGGTTATCGGCTGGAGATTATTTATTTGAATCATTCCGGTAGTTGAAGAGACCAATATTATCAAGTTTTAACTTTTGCCATGGCTTAAATAATCAACAATGATTTTAAGGTCATGAACAGAACATTAACTCGTTGAAAACTAATCATATGCTTCACTGATTTTACCAGGTAAAATTTATTACAATTATAACAGCAAATCGATATTTAAGAAATGTATATCAAATCAATGGCGTTCACATAATCATTCCGTCAACCGCAGAAGTTTTACGAGTTCAATGAACTACCACGCCAAGATAAGTTATGGAAAATATGAAACAATTTCACCACGAAATACACATGTGAGCACAATTTCACCACGAAATTCACATGGGAGCACAATTTCACCACGAAATTCACATGGGAGCACAATTTCACCACGAAATTCACATGGGAGCACAATTTCACCACGAAATTCACATGGGAGCACAATTTCACATGGGAGCTCCCGACGGTGTGATGAAACTGCTGTGCTCACGCTGTTAAGATTCAGACTTATTGCTGGTTATTTTGTAAAACACATAACTCACGTCTATAACTCACTGCTTGAAAGAAAGGAAGTGTTTTTCCATTTGGTGCGAAACTACTATACTCAACTTCCTTGTTTTCTATCGTCGTGCATTGAAGGATACTCAAATCAGGAACTTAAAAACGAAGAAAATTCCGATTAAATTTATCATCTTTACTGAGAAAACGTTTCGGAGTCCCACTCCATCATCAGTTCAAACGAAAAAAAAAATACGTCAGTAAAACGTGGTAAAGAGAACAGTGATTTTCTGTGATGAACAATTTTCACTGTTCCCTTTACCACGTTTTACTGACGAAATTCTTTTTTTTCGTTTGAACTGATGATGGAGCGGGACTCCGAAACGTTTTCTCAGTAAAGATGATAAATTTTATCGGAATTTTCTTCGTTTCTAATTTTCTGATAAGGTTGCGATTAAAGCAAACCACTGACGTGTTCAGATATATTAAATCTAGATACTCAAAGTTTTATTAACTTTATAACATTATTTGCAATGTTAAAATTATTTTACAACAAGGCCTCTGAAGTTGAGATGGGGAGTCGAAAATTTATGATCATTCAATTTTTCCCTTTTTAGCGCTCGTTCGGATTTCATGGATCAATTCTAGAGTTTTAATTGAAACATGAAATTTTTTACGAACAGATACTGAAGTTCTGCAAACATCAGCGCAACAATTCACAAGTGTTCAATCTTTCCGCGATTCTGTCAATGCAAAACTGCAGCTACTTAGTAATCAAGTGTGCTAGTTAGCCGTTTGTTTTGTTTATTCAGCAGTGGAGCCTGTAATTCGATGGCCGGTAGCTATTATAACCTGCCACTGATCTCGTCTGCCGATCGTCAGAACTGGACTGGGCTTGCGTGCTCGAGCCATTGCTAATCCGGTCGATCCGTTACGTCAGTCTCTGGGCTGTAATCCAATAAAGACAGGTAGCCTGAGAATGATAGACCGCTGCGCCAACTCTTCTGGAATGACGGATTGACTTTGACTCCGAGCATAAACATAAAGATTAAACCTGCTGCTTAAACGTTTCCTGATCCATTGACTTCCGAGAACTAAGCTTTCTGAACTTCTTATGGTAACGTGAACTTTTAGAGCGAAATAGCGTGAGCTTCATGGAGAAATAACTGTACTACAGGGGTTTATGCATCAGATAAAACAATGCTGTGGTTTTATTGAATGAATTTGAAATAAGTAGTAGCTATGATTTATGCGCTTAACTGATATATTACACTTCTAAAATTTCAGCAGCATTTCCAAGGATAAAATTACTGTGAAGCGGCTTATTACGAGTGGTGGAGCGGCTTACTTATACGCGATGCACGTAACTTTGCTACGAGCCTGAAGGGTGCAAAAAATAAAGCATTAATATTTTTTAACTTTAATCTTGTTTCTAAATAAGCCAGATGCAATTTAATATACAAATCAATTTGAAGAATTTTATTTTACTATTATATAGACACTAGAACTCAAAGGATAGCTGTTTCTTGGTGTATGTGTAATGAATTAATCGCAATTACTGTTTATTAACCCGTAAATGCTACAACCTAAAATGGAGGGATGACATTTGGTTGGTAGACCGCTCGGAAGTACCGTGACATGGTTGGGAAATTTTCTAACTCTGGTGACATTTCAAACGGACTCAAAATATAAGCCAATTGTCAAACACGTCGGATTTCTTCAGTAGAAGCTGATGAAGACCTGACATTTATGGAGCGTTACGATCTGCTGGGAGTAAATATCATTACCATTGTCACGTACGCTGTTTGGATATAAAGTGATTAAAACTTACCGTGCAATATATTTAGGAATCATTTGGGATCATTAAGAGGAATTATTCTTAATGCAACACCCTTCATTTCTGATGTAACTATAGTGTTGGCATTGTCTTGGAACGTTAAGTTGTTTACTGCTATTAAAATCGGCGTACTTCGCATTTGTCCAACGATTTGTACCGTTCGCGACTCTGTACCGTGATGGAGGACGACAATGAAGCAATTACAATGTTTCGCAGCGCAAGACACAGACATTTTCCAGCTCTGTAATAATTCGACGCGTTCCACACCTACTTCTGACCCTGCAAATCGAATGGAGAGCAAGCGGATGGGCAACTTGGATCGCTGAAACTCAATTGCTGGAAAATAGATAAAAATAGATTGCTGGAAATAGATTTCTTGGCTGCTTGTGAGTGAGGGGCTGATTCAAATCGACGGCAACGCTCATATCGTCTCGCCGTTTTTCACCACTTTTTGCCACTTGTAAAATAGGAGATATTAGTTTCACGCATACGTCTGATTTGTTTGAGCCATAAAATTTACTTCAGTTTTCCAGCATACGTTCACTGCTTGCAGCAATTAAGTAAACTTGTATTTAAGGCGGTACGTGCTGCATTATTTGGAAGATATGAAAAACTTTCGTTCAGTCACGCACTCTCGACTTGACTTTGACTTGGCTGGCGAAATCGAGCGTTTATGAACGGTCACCTGACATACTTTGCGATTTTTTCCAACAAAAAACTGAATTTCTAATTTCGTTACAATCGTTAATGAAATTCCAATATCTATCTCAAATAGCTTTTTTCTGAACGTAAATAATATTGAAAATATTCGAACTCTATTCTATTTCATTGTACGAAGACTCATTAAGTCGGAAATTATAGACATAAAGAGACATTTTAAACTAACAAAAGACTTCGCTCATCTGTCTTGCCTTTTATAGTCGTTATAACTTATAATTTGCATAACTTTTAGTGAAACAACTCGCAGAGTTGTTCATTTAAATTAAAAAAAAAAACATCCGAGCTTACGAGCGTAATTGTCTCTAAGCGCTGCTCCATGACTTTTATTAACGTCTAAAATTAAACTCAGTTCAATCCCGCTCATGCTTTCGTGCAGTGTTAATGTTGAAGTGCTCACGAGCTGCACCAGCTGCTTAAATTCATATAATTCTCAAGTACTATCGTAATTCTTCCTTCGTATGCATTGCTTCAACAGGGAACGGATATTCAATTCAACTTGATATTCCCCCAAAACGATGACAATTAATAGTGTTTAGTAAAACATTGTATAATATTGGACAAGTTTGATGCAAATAAATAAATTGCTCAATTTTTGAGGTTAGTATTAATATGGTAAAACAACTTGCCTATTTCAATGTAACCCTTAAATAAATTTAAGACACATCCATTAAACAGTCCGTAAAAATTCATTTTACGGTCATCGCTGTTGAGCATTCTCGTTGACGAATGAAAATTGCACGAAGCAAAGCGAATGACACACAAAAACCACATGGACGCAGAGTCTAAACACACAGCCCATACCACATGGCGTCACGCAACAGCAACGCTTATGTGAACAACTGATACCAAACGGAAGTAATTCATATCTCTGATGTCCTACATTACCGTGTACTAACTCGAATGATTCATAATTCTTACCTAATTCACGTGTTCCCTCTTTTGCGGCTCGTTTCTGACACCACCCGCAGCGCCGGGGTGCGTGCACACTCTCCATTCCGGCGCGCAGGTTGGGACGGCACGCAAGGGCGCAGGATATTCATAGTTATATTCATTAGCAGCGCTCTTTGCCACGAATTAAACTTACTTGCGCCCTTATCTACCACTGTCGATAGTTGCTGACACGCAATGACAGACTGCGACGGCTTCTAGTCGTTATACTTTGCGCGCTGCTCTTGATAACGCGGTAATTATAGCGATAATACTTGTAGGTTTAGCGCAAGAAAAACTGAGCGTCGTTCACCATCCTGGTCATTCTTGACGCATTGGTTCAAATTAACTGCCGTATTTGTGTGATAACGTATCTGTGGTGTCTCGAAAGTAAAAGTGCGATCATGAGCGTAAGAGTAATCAAATTGTGCACAAACAAAAAGTCTTCGAGGATTTCAATAACTGAAAGTAATTATAGTGCTAATCGATCAAACGATAAGAAAAATGGTCGTAAAAGTCCAGACGTCCCGAGCGGTTTAAATTACGTAAGTTATTATGTAAGTAATTATTCGAGAAATACGATAAGATAGAAATACAGGACACAAGAACTTACTGACTTAGACAACAACAGAAATGCTGAGCTCTATTTGTTTTATGTTGACTCTCCTAAAAGTTTCTTGAAGTATCATTAAAATTCCTTGATATGAACATTTAAATCGAAGTAAAAATATCACAACTGTATAAGTTCACGAGTACCCAAGACTCTTGCATGATGATAATTAGAAAAGTTTTAAGGTTCACTAAGTTTACTCCAAGCCCAATAACTTAATTAGTATCCTCTTTCACTTAGCTATTTTTCCTTCAATATTATTCAGCGTGAAAATTATGGAAATCGCGGTTCATTTGACTAGAACTGAGCGCAATGCTTTTTACTGAGCATATTCACGGATTAGGGGCTTCATTTCCTTTATTGGCACAAAGCCATTTGCATGTGCATATCATTTTTCATCGGCGTTTCACCCGCCTCCGTACAAAGCACCATCTCCTTCTCAACTTACGCCGCTGCTGGCGGATGTGCCGCTAATAAACATATCGCTGAGCGGTCTACGTTTCCGGTCGATAGTCGTGCAGAATTGCTGCCTAATTTCTATAGTCGGTAGTCATAGGCGTTTAATACGAGCTTAATACGCCCTGATTACAATACCTTTCGCGCTGTTGCGCTGGCGCCTTTGTTTACTGCAAACTCGTTGCGAATTATTATAGGCGTTAGCGTCATGTGCTAATAAAGGGCTGCGTAACCTATTGAATGTAGTACCTACGCACGCCTCCTAAAGTATGAGCTAGCGTGAGTATTCCCGCCATGTCGAGCAGCTACTGAGATACCTGCAGTGTTTCTCGACATCATTTTCTCAAAACTGTGTACACTTCGCGAATTAGTCCATCATGGAAGCTACAAGAAAGTGTCATGATTGCATCCTTACGACAGCGTTTAGCAACGTATGCCGAGCACAATTCCCCCCATCCATGCATGACATAAACCACTCACTTCCTCGCCCTTATTACGGACTCTCTCATTTTAGTAAGTGTTCCTAAAAGGCGAACGGTAATGTGAACGTGCTTTGTTTTTATTCGAAATAATTTAGCTTGTCTGGAGCTCAACGGATGTTAGGAATACTTAAGAAAGCTTGAAGTCTTTATTATAGCGCACTCGTCGGGTTGTCACGTAGATGATGTACTGCCAATTAGAACTCTTTTGAAAGCTATCTTAGCTCAAAACGGCCTCAACCGTGTTCACCAAGTGAGGATTCTTGAGAAATTCTTTGTGCAAAGTGTCTAAGAGGGTAATATTTAAGATTTGATGCACCAGTTATGGCTATTACGGTGTAAAAAGCCTCGTAATAGGTCAAATTTGCCCACAAAAAGATCGGGATTTGTTATACCTTCAAAATAAACAAACATATTGCTGTAAATTCTCGATTTTGTTAGTCAGTACGTATTCGTAGTACGGTGGGCTTAAAATATGAACTCAGGACAGGCAAACACTGCTGTTTAGAGGAATATTTTTTATGATAGCTAAGCATTTGCATCACAAAAATATAACAGATGTTTGTGCGCTCGAGTGAGAAGAACTAAGCATTTCATTTAGTGACTTTTGCCACGGATGGATGACGTTTTTGTTTCAGGCATGTATATGAGAAATATTTGGTTAACCAAAAACGATCACCCGACCTTACGTACCAAGTAAGAGGCACTTCAAAACCCCCGTTGACGATGTCAGTTGGCGACTGGAGGTCCTGTTACGAGTGATTACTGGAATTATGAATTGAACCTTCCAATAGAAGTAGTAAATTGATTCGAGTCATTGCAGTGTAACTCTAGCTCGCGACTGACGAATCTGTAAGAAATATATTTAGCGTGAGTTATAGGTTACCAGGATAGCCTAACTCGTAGGTTACCTGGGTCTTCTGAGCTGTGACCGTTAACGAACCAAGGCTCTTGAGTTCGCTGAGTGATGAGCGATGAATGACCGACCTTTGTTGGGATGTGTCATGTGCGCAACTAGGAGAAGTAGACTCAACTAAGCTTTTTATGTTTTAAAAAGTACCAAACACATTCGAATAAAACAGAAGGTGATTCAATTTTCTCGAAAACCTACGCAACACATCGTTAATTGCCTGAAGATATATGTCGATGCGGAACTCATCAGCGGGTGGAATCTTAGCAGGCAATGCTTGAATACTCGTAGTTAAGAAGAAAACCGTCTGCACAACGCTGTAAAAATGGTTCCATGTTACTTTCAATGTTTATTCATTAGACCTCGTACAATTCCAGTGGTTAGAAATCTTTCACTCATTCCGCGAGTCGCATTGATGAAATGAAGAAAGACAAGCGTGCGGCTAATTAAAATTAGTTAATATAGACTACGTCTGAGGAAATAACCCGCTTTAAATGAAATTTACCTCGTTCATACAAGGGAAATTGAAGTGTTTGATGAATCCCAATATACTTTGCTGCTGAGAGAAATTTTATAGACTTGCATTCTAACAGTTTTACTCGTACTTTCTGTTCTATAGGTACATTACGTAGCTTTCCAGTGTAAGGCCCATGGATTATTTCTTAGTGATGTAATGCTCGGTTGCTCTTCATTTACTGATCCACTTTTCAGAGATGACGCTAATAACTAACGGGACGAATAGAACAGGCAGGGATGTCGGTTAGGGTCTATTTTCATGAACTGTCACAATTAATTAATGATTCCTAAAATCAAGAGATCGATTTAGTGAAAGCAGTTTTCAATAAAGAATAGAGCCATGCATTTTCATGCTCTTAAAAGATGAGTTGGTCAAGAACAAAGGTTCAAATTCACGGTCATTTTTTTAGTCTCCTATATTCTTCCGCCGAATGAATGCTAATCTAACACTACTATGCTATTTGCCGCTGAGTTTCGTCGGTAGCGATGCGTGTTACGACTGAGAGCTTATAAGTTAGCCATTTGTTCCATCATAGGATCAATACACCGAGAACTTGTTTGAATTGTTGTGTGCACCCACGACTTCATTATATCAACTGAAGCCTGTCATTTATAGATCCATGACACCTAGGGCTGTGTTCAAGGCTGGGTTGCTGGTGTAGTTCACATGAGCTACGATGTCGACGTCGAAGGCTCTCAGTAAATTAAAATACCTCACGAATTTAACATGCATTTGTGAAGAGAGAAGTGAGCTTAAATAGTTAAGTTCCTATTTTCCTCCTGGGTATTCACTTCCTGTAATTTATTATCCGATACGAAGTATTTCCATGATAAGTTTGGGATCCATGTCTAAGAACGCTGTAGGAAATCATTTGTCGACATTTCTCACACCTTTAAGTCAACGTACTTGCTATTTGGGTTGAGTTATTTGTGTATTACCGACTTGATATCGGTTGGGTGAGATACGTGTGAGCGAGGTCAAACCCATTTATTCATATTCCGTTACAAAATCCTTTCCATTTTCTTACTTTACAAACATTTATGCGAAGTCACGTGAACTCATGATGAAGTCTGTGTGTATATCGATGACAAATCAGGTAAATAACGGAAAACTTCCCTGTGTACTTGTGGAACAATGAACAATGTTAAATTTTTTGCTCAATACAGTTTGAACAGCGCTCTTGCAATAAAAGTTCCGAGAGCCAAAGCAACCAAACAATATGACATTCCTTGCTACCTTGTTTTGCAATAAAGGAATTAAGTTTCTTCATCATCGCGTAACGTAGACATGTAGATGTAACGCAGACATGTAGATGTAAGGCAGACATGTAGATGTAACGCAGACATGTAGATGTAACACAGACATGTAGATGTAACGCAGACATGTAGATGTAAGGCAGACATGTAGATGTAACGCAGACTTGTAGATGTAACGCAGACATGTAGATGTAACGCAGACATGTAGATGAAAGGCAGACATGTAGATGTAACACAGACATGTAGATGTAACGCAGACATGTAGATGTAACGCAGACATGTAGATGTAACGCAGACATGTAGATGTAACGCAGACATGTAGATGTAACGCAGACATGTAGATGTAACGCAGACATGTAGATGTTACGCAGACATGTAGATGTAACGCAGACATGTAGATGTAACGCAGACATGTAGATGTAACGCAGACATATAGATGTAACGCGGACATGTAGACATAACGCAGACATGTAGATGTAACGCAGATATGTAGATGTAACGCAGACATGTAGATGTAACGCAGACTTGTAGATGTAACGCAGCCATGTAGATGTAACGCAGACATGTAGATGTAACGCCGACATGTCGGAATAACGCACCCATGTAGATGTAACGCAGACATGTAGATGTAACGCAGACATGTAGATGTAACGCATGCATGTAGATGTAACGCAGACATGTAGATGTAACGCAGACATGTAGATGTAACGCAGACATGTAGATGTAACGCATACATGTAGATGTAACGCAGACATGTAGATGTAACGCAGACATGTAGATGTAACGCAGACATGTAAATGTAACGCAGACATGAAGATGTAACGCAGACATGTAGATGTAACGCAGACATGTAGATGTAACGCAGACATGTAGATGTAACGCAAACATGTAGATGTAACGCAGACATGTAGATGTAACGCATACATGTAGATGTAACGCAAACATGTAGATGTTACGCAGACATGTAGATGCAACGCAGACATGTATTTATAGCGCAGACATGTAGATGTAACGCAGACATGTAGATGTAACGGAGACATGTAGATGTAACGCAGACATGTAAATGTAACGCAGACATGTAGATGTAACGCAGACATGTAGATGTAACGCAGACATGTAGATGTAACGCAGACATGTAGATGTAACGCAGACATGTAGATGTAACGCAGACATGTAGATGTAACGCAGACATGTAGATGTAACGCAGACATGTAGATGTAACGCAGACATGTAGATGTTACGCAGACATGTAGATGTAACGCAGACATGTAGATGTAACGCAGACATGTAGATGTAACGCAGACATATAGATGTAACGCGGACATGTAGACATAACGCAGACATGTAGATGTAACGCAGATATGTAGATGTAACGCAGACATGTAGATGTAACGCAGACTTGTAGATGTAACGCAGCCATGTAGATGTAACGCAGACATGTAGATGTAACGCCGACATGTCGGAATAACGCACCCATGTAGATGTAACGCAGACATGTAGATGTAACGCAGACATGTAGATGTAACGCATACATGTAGATGTAACGCAGACATGTAGATGTAACGCAGACATGTAGATGTAACGCAGACATGTAGATGTAACGCATACATGTAGATGTAACGCAGACATGTAGATGTAACGCAGACATGTAGATGTAACGCAGACATGTAAATGTAACGCAGACATGAAGATGTAACGCAGACATGTAGATGTAACGCAGACATGTAGATGTAATGCAGACATGTAGATGTAACGCAAACATGTAGATGTAACGCAGACATGTAGATGTAACGCATACATTTAGATGTAACGCAAACATGTAGATGTTACGCAGACATGTAGATGCAACGCAGACATGTATTTATAGCGCAGACATGTAGATGTAACGCAGACATGTAGATGTAACGGAGACATGTAGATGTAACGCAGACATGTAAATGTAACGCAGACATGTAGATGTAACGCAGACATGTAGATGTAACGCATACATGTAGATGTAAAGCAGACATGTAGATGTAACGCAGACATGTATTTATAACGCAGACATGTAGATGTAACGCAGACATGTAGATGTAACGCAGACATGTCAAAATAACGCAGACATGTAGATGTAACGCAGACATGTAGATGTAACGCAGACATGTAGATGTAACGCAGACATGTAGATGTAACGCAGACATGTATTTATAACGCAGACATGTAGATGTAACGCAGACATGTAGATGTAACGGAGACATGTAGATGTAACGCAGACATGTAAATGTAACGCAGACATGAAGGTGTAACGCAGACATGTATTTATAGCGCAGACATGTAGATGTAACGCAGACATGTAGATGTAACGCAGACATGTAGAAGTAACGCAGACATGTAGATGTAACACAGACATGTAGATGTAACACAGACATGTAGATGTGACACAGACATGTAGATGTAACGCAGACATGTAGACGTAACGCAGACATGTAGACGTAACGCAGACATGTAGACATAACGCAGACATGTAGACGTAACGCAGACATGTAGATGAAATCAGCGTTGGAGCATCGAAGCTCTGCATCACATGACGCAAATAGTTTATGACCGGACACTTCTGTGTCAAAACCAGTCAAGCAGCTTCAAAAATGCACTAGAATTCTTAACTGAACACTGCGACGTTTTAAGAGAAGTTCTGAAGGTGTTTTTTGAATAATGCTAAAACTTCAGGTTTTATAATGGTTAAGTTGCTGTATAGAAGTAATGATGGTAATTTGCGACAAAACTAGCCGCACACAACTGCAGCACTGCAACACTCAGCACAACTGCAGCCTAGGCTGCGTGACCCTCCACATTTGACAGCCAGACTTGCACGGACGAGATGGTTAGCCTTTCTATCAAAGTCGCGTCAAAATTGCATTTAAAATTCTGATAGAGCTAATTTCCGCATTCCTAGGTATCTTCTCACTTACAGGCTTAACATCAACCTCTAGTACGACGCCTTTACTCCCCACCCTTTATTTATGATCATTTAGAAGATGAGTGGTCTCACACAGCGTAAGCCCAGAGCAGAGTTATCAATGGTTTTCTGTAGCTCTGTGTAGGAGGGGTAGTTCAGCGTCTTTTCAGAGTGTACATTGAACAAGCAGTTCTGGTTGAAGTGAAGCGAGGTTAGTGTAACAGTTCAGTGCAGTAAAAATAGGCATGCTAAAAAAAGCAGTACAGTTCTAGTTGAAATGAGTCAATATTTTCTTAAGAGTTGAGTGCAGTAAAATATAGGCCCGTTAATACAATACAGTTCTAGTTGAAGTGAATCAATGTTATTGTAACAGTCCATTAGTGTAGAGTATACGGACAGAACTGCAGTACAGTTCTGGTTAAAGTGAATCAATGTTATTGTAACAGCCCATTAGAGTAGAACATACGGACAGAACTGCAGTACAGTTCTGGTTAAAGTGAATCAATGTTATTGTAACAGCCCATTAGAGTAGAGCATACGGACAGAACTGCAGTACAGTTCTGGTTAAAGTGAATCAATGTTATTGTAACAGCCCATTAGAGTAGAACATACGGACAGAACTGCAGTACAGTTCTGGTTAAAGTGAATCAATGTTATTGTAACAGCCCATTAGAGTAGAACATACGGACAGAACTGCAGTACAGTTCTGGTTAAAGTGAATCAATGTTATTGTAACAGCCCATTAGAGTAGAACATACGGACAGAACTGCAGTACAGTTCTGGTTAAAGTGAATCAATGTTATTGTAACAGCCCATTAGAGTAGAACATACGGACAGAACAGCAGTACAGTTCTAGTTGAAGGAATTAAGGGTATTGTAACAGATCAGTGCAGTAAGATATAGGCCCGCTAACGGAGCACATATATTTGCTGCGTGGGGCCGCTGTGAGCAACTACAGAAGTGACACCATCAGCAGCCCGCAGCAGTTCACCGCTGCTCAGTGGACGTCACCACACAAAATACAGCAACAGTGAGCGTGGCCCCTGTGGGAAGGAAATTCTCTTAAATACGGAGTGCACCGCCGCTAACAACAACTTCATGTAATACTGATGCTATATAGAAAGAATAGGAAGTTTTAACCGGAGAAATTTTAATTAACAGAGATATGAATGAAGGTTGTTGCTTGGATGTATTCCGTTAAAATTACGTAGAGCTCAACAAAAAGTGATATCATGAATCATTTACAAGCCTTGATCAATTTATGCGTTTTTTTTTGTCGTAAAATTTAAAGCATCTGAGTTTTCGGTGCAGAATTCGCGTCTGTGTGAAAGTACTTCTTTTCTTGCTTCAGAAGTCCCATAAAACATGAAAATTTCTCATGGATTACGAACAATAGAAAAGTAATGTCCAATTAGTGAAATTAGCGCTGAATTACCGAGTTCAAATCTGATGATTTGCTACGCAGCCACGAGCACGTACGTGCGTACGTACGTGCGTGCTGCTCTACTGCCGGTCCCTGCACCGCTGCTGCAGCTGTGCGGTGCCGAGATTCGTTCTGAAAACAAATGAAAATTATATCCGTTCGGGAAAAATGAGCTTTACGAATTGGAAAATCACCTCTTCAAATTTTCAACGTGAAGATTAATGTGGATGCAACATTACTAGTTTGTTAAGTGTCCTGGCGATTGGGTTAATATTAAGTGTCCTCACAGTAGTCTTGATCATTTTACCTCACAAAGCTCAAAATAGGGTTCAAGGTTCAACGGAAATACTATTACTCTATGAAAGGTTTTCGCTCGGGGTAAATTTACAGTTTTCTGACAAGAACTGTTGGCTTCACTAGATACTGTGTAAAAGAAGGTCAAATGACATCACCTACTTGGGAATGTGAACATTGTGTCCTTAAACTTGAGTCCAATTCCTACGAACGCTCTCGATGACCAATGCGGGAGGCCGGAAGATTCCATTCTCTTATTAAAACATTTAAAGTTTTACACCGACTGAACACGCACGTTTTTTGCACAGTATTAATCATTTTCTCCTTTTTTAAACAATAATGCGATGTGCTTCTTTTTGTTTGTTTTGCTACATATTGAAAACGAGTTGCGAACATGGGAAATTTGAGTGCTTCAATCGTGATCGGCAGCAAGAACCTGATACCATCCGTGTAAACTTTTGCCTTCGTATCTCACCTCCAGGAGAATTTTTCCGATCGTATCTAAAATTTTTTTACTATGTATTTTTATTTATTGAATGTTGTTAACTCAGGTGCATTTTGCAGTTTGGCTTGCAGTGCGGTGCTTCGCTCTCACCGTAGCCGAGAACGTAAGTTGAGCCAGAAGGGAGCACGTAGTGTTGGAACTGATGGGAAATTTCTCTGTATTTTCTCTGGCGCTCCGTCGCTGCTGGTAATAAGGCGGCCGAAAAATCGCTTTACCCTCCGGTGCTGTCATTTGCCCGCGCCCAAAAATGGCGAGGTGCTAAGATGTCATTTCGGGACGGCCCAAAAATGACGCGCGTGTGCAAAAAAATGCACAACACCGCATGCAGTCACCCACAGAAGTGGCTGTGCCCGGCCCCGTAGGAATAACATTGAGACAGAAAGCGTCTTCAGTTGCTGGAACGCTTCTGTAGCCAACCTAAATTATCAGGTCGAGAGTATTTTCAAGTTCCTGAGCAAGTTCATATCTTTTTACCAAGTTTATATCCGTTTTAATGATAAAAAATATTTTGGTTTTTGTTTCTTACATTTTTTGCATATGATGTCATAGTCACTATTTCTAAAACTGTTGGTAATAATTGCGTGAGCGAATATAATGGTCAGTTATCGTAATTGGTTGAAAGAACAGCATTTATTAGTCATAAGCAATGAATGCAAATTTTATGTAAAGGGTATGATAAATAAGGTAAATTTTAGAGATCATTAACAAGAAACCACCATTATTACTGTATTTAAACTATGGAAAATCAAGTTTACGTAACACTGCGCAGTCCTGCCTGTTTAGGACTGTAGAACGCGGTAACAAGCTCAGTATGGTGCTGAGCATCTCTTTGTTAACACTCACTGAGAAAAGGTTAATTATAATTAATTTGTGATTCAACTGTATGTATTGACTGTAATACACCACTGTTCACTTTTTCTTTTGGAACGACTGAGTTATGAACTGTGTGCAAAGTTTCCATCAAACTTCAAGCCTGATACAGCACACGGAGGATCCACCTGACTGGATGGCAAATGAAGGTCATCGGAAGGTATAAATAAAAGGTATAAAAGTAATGGAATAAAAAGGTATAAGGTCTAGAACATATAAATAAAAAATTAGGATCTATCTTATTCTTAAATAAAGCCTACTTGTTTCGATAACACAGAGTTGATCTTGCCATTGCAATACAGGTCTTCATTTCATAGTAGTGTTGAAGACACGCGATGGGTCGTCTTTCTTTCCCGAGAAAACGAAATCTTAGAATGAGGCTCAAAGCCTCTGTTTGATTGCTGGGACGACGATCACAATCCTTCGGAACACCATCGCATCAATGTACGACCAGTCGCATTATATCTAATCAATAGAATATTTGAAAGTAACGAAAATAAATAGCGACCCTCAGAGGGCACGCTTTCTCACCAAGTTCTGCGAAGATGGCCGGAGAACTCTCGTCACCAACTGTATTCTGGGAAGCGGGTGAAATTTAATAGGTCTTCGGCAGCAAAAGACTGCCAAAAAATGCAGCACCTATCACGCTGAGATGACACGGCTTTTCTCACTTAATTACACGCAATAAGAAAGTTTCAATGGCGCTATTTGCTCAGCGCTGGAAGATCATGTCGCATTATTTGAATTGAGCTCCTGTTTCGATTACCTACGATCACGACTTGCTTTGTCTCCCTTTGATGGCGTCCAAAAGTTTTTAATTTCATCCATCGAAGGTGTGCATGTATGTCTTTCGTCTTTCTATCTACTGCATGCAGGGAAGCTAAGTAATTCTAGGAGTAAAATTTGGTTCTTTTCTAAGGAAGGTCGAGTAGGAGTAAACCCCTTTCAACTTTTCTAGTTTTATGTGAAACTTTTTATTTACAACTCTGCCTACATGTTCTCGAACATGCTCTACGTGCGATTATAGTACTATCGCGACAAAATTTTCAGATTTCTATTCTAAGTGCAAAGGAATTAAAGTAATTTGTAATTCTAGCGTATGAATATTGCTACAGAACATGGCATCACACGATCTCGAAGACCCAGAGACTCCGAAATCAGCAATAGAGGTAAAATGGCCCAACAGTCCCGTGATTTTCAAGTCAACTTGCCCGACAATGTTGGGCTGCTTGCATTGTGGGCATAAAATAATAAATTTGCTAAAGAATGCTTCTAATTTAATTAAAAAATTAACGAGAAGAAGCAATTGACTTTGGTTAACACATATCTATGGTACAGCAATACACACACAGACGATAAATAATGTTACGAATTATTTAAGTTTTGCATTCTCTCTCTAGAATGAGTAAGAAATAAGAAATTGTATTTATGCTGACCACACTTATCCTAATATTTTCAAGCAAAAAGGTTATGTGAAATCATTTATAAAGGCAAAAATGATGACCGCCACTTGTGTTATTTCAATAGAAATTTAGTTGAGAACCATTTCCAATGACATCAATGGGAATTTGAACGGTCGAAAAAGTTCCCAGTGACCTCCATGACATTTCTTCCAATGAGTGTTTGTCGGTAACCTCACATTGTTTGTAAAGTGATTACAACCACCTGAGTGTTTAGGCTTGCAAGTATCGGAAAATTCGTCAGATAACTCCGCATAGTTGATCAAGACTCCATTTCTTCATCAGGTAAATTTTCACATGCTGGAATATTGAAAAAAAAACAGAACTTGTTGAGCAGTGAAAGAGCTGTTCACGAATTCATAATGTGTTCAAAAGAATCATCGCAGGCAATTTCTTTTATGCACACTGGACTCGCCCGCTGGAGCCCCAAGATGAGGGGCGTGAAGACGCGCTACGTACGCAGCGCCTGAACGCCGAGGGTTCGATTGGGGCTAGTATACTCTGAATTAAGGAGGTCAACCCAGCCCCTGGCAGTCCGATGAGCTATTTTCGTTTGTTGTTCAAAAAAGACCCTTAGGTGGTGGAGTATTCGGTCCCAAAATTTTATGGCGCTACGGACACTAGATCTATAAAAGTTTCCTCTGAATAGATCTTCAACAGTTCCCCTTACACCCCCCAGGAGGAGGGGATGGGGACCACATATCCTGAATTTTCTACCCAATTTTGACCCCATCGAAAAAGAAAATAAAACGGGAAATAAAATTTCCTACCATAATTTTGTTTGAAATGTTTCATGGATTCTAAAACTGTCTTTGTGTTTGTTCTAGCATAAAAACTCGATGAGTTCTATTCTTTTGTAATATCAACATAAATGAACTGAAAAACCAATATGTTAAATTTTTTCAAAAGCCAAGACCTGAATCGAAAAAATGAATATAAAAAATTGTGTTTATTTAAAAAAATTACATATAATAGTCAAGTTTCATTAGAATCAGACTAAAAATATACAAGTTCAATATTTGTATAAAATAATTTTTTTTTATTTTTTATTTTTTTTTTTCAAATTACAATTCGCAGTGTAAATATGAAGTTATGCATGGAGATTATCGAAATAAAAATCAAAACAGCATTCAATTACAAAAAATTTCCATGATATTATAATTCAACATAATTTTTTTTTGTTCATGGGCTCTCCTGAAAAATCATACATTTTTACATTCAAAAGAAAACAAGTCATTGAGTTTTTATGCTAGAACAAAACCAAAGAGAGTTTTATAATCCTTGAAGCATTGCAAACAAAGTTACGCGTGCCAATTATCCATTTGAAACTTTTTTATATGCAAAAATTAGTTAAAAAATTAATATGTTATTAGTGATCAAATATCGTATATAAAAAACGAAAAGTTTCAAATGGAAAATTGGGACGTGTAACTTTGTTTGCAATGCTTCAAGAATTCTAAAACTGTCTTTGGTTTTGTTCTAGCATAAAAACTCAATGACTTTTCTTATGAAATATCCATAAAAATGTATCAAAAAACTAATATTTCGCATTTTTCAAACAAATAAGGCATAAATATAAATATTCAAATGAGTACAACAAGTTTACTTTCAACAAATACATATACTGGCCAAATTTCAAACGAATCGAATGAAAAAGATTAAAATCTTGGGTGGGCCCCTTAAAAGGCTATTGAATCTTGTTTTAACTTTTATTCATTAAAACGCTGTTGAAGTGGAAGAGTTTTGACAGTTTTCTTGTAATTTTAGAGTGACGCCGGAAATGTTTTTTTCGAATCTAATTCAATTGAAGTATGTTTTCTGCGCATCTTAGTTATTATCAGCAGTATTTCAACACTCTTAGTACTTAATAAATATCATTTTTCAAACAAAAAGGGTGAATAACCAATCAATTTTTCGGTTGCTTCTGAAGTTCGAATGACGTCGACTCTATTAGGCTCTTGTTAACAATACAGTTATGCAAGAATTTATAATGATTTATAACAAATCACTGACGTCTATACACTATATTTTCGGCACCAATTCAAAATTCCATTTTAACAGAGTTTTATTGTGCTAAACTTTCAACCCTTGTGTGTGTGTTATCAAAAAGGTTAATATTGCACAATACCCGCAGCTGCCATTATGTTCGGACGTTTTGTCATCTTCGCCCTGACGACAACCCACAAAAATTTGAACAACTGACGCAATAAAACTTGCAGTTTAGTTTTCAAATGGTACCTGCATTCAAAGTATTTCTTTTTACATCATAGCTGGACAAACAATTGTCGTTGCATTTTTCAGGAAGTATTTAAGTTTTTAGGGAGCAGAAACGGTGAAGTGTGAGATTTTGAGCTCTCCGGCTAGAATTAAATCATGAAAATACAAATTCAAATCAAAAATACATCCATAAATTCAAATTTGTGCAGGGGAAGAGGTCAGTAAAGTTTAGCTTCGCTAACTATAGCACGTGGTTAATTGGGTGTAGAACGCGTAACCAGACACGATCGCATGCACAATATTGCGCGTGTTTCGGAAAAAGAATAAAGTGCTGTGATCATAACAGATCGTCTTTCTCGATTAAGCACCTAATTCCGATTTAAAATACTTAGAAGTCACAGTTAATACAAAATTGAGTCCTGATGTAACACGAGTATTGAGAGTTGAGCTCAGATGCGGCTTTTCTTAGTATTGTTCTCGAATATTCTCTAAAGCTCATTATTTTCCCCTGCGGTCCCTGCCAATTACTTCTGGCCTGCGCTTACTCTTTTTAGTCCTCAGACAACATTTACCGTTATCTTTGTGCTCTATCATCTCTAGAACGCCGCGATATGTCAAGTTTTTTTGTTTTTTTTTTCGTTATTTTCGGATTCTTCGGCTTATTGAGCACCAACGATTTATTTTCCTTGAAGCGGCGCCGTGGCAATCATTTTGTACTCTTATGTTTATGCTACGAAGATAAGCAGAAAAATTTCGACGTAATAAGTCATAAAATAAAATGAGTGAGATAAAATGGTTTACAGTTGAATACAGTGTTCATTATCTCCAGCCAATAACGCCCAAATGGTGAAAGAATGAATATTCAGCTGATACGTTCTGTTCGTCAACTCTGCGTGTTGCACTATGGAGATGTACCCAGATGTACAAAATCCAAAGAATAAAACAAAAGTAAATACCGCAAAAATGAATCTTTGAAGTCATGAGGAGTGACTAATTTACGTCCACCGTGAAAGTAACAACTAAAAAAAGTAATGATTACTTTTTTATTATTTTCTATTGCTTTTCAACTGATGAGCTGTGGAAATTAAGGTTCGAACAATCATATAGTCGTACCTAAGGAGAGAGTAAAAAGAGGATTTCAGGTTTTTCAGTATTTCCTCTTCGTGAACATTCTAAATATTCAAAATTGAAATACCATAATTATTATGTCGAAGATTCTAATAGTAGTATGTTTCCTGCAGGGGTTTAAATAACTTTAAAGATGTAGTTCTGACCCACCATCTATTCCACCACTCGATCGACTTACTATATACACGCGCACGCACTCACTTTGTGATCTTAGGAGAGTTTTTAACCGTTTTAGCTGAACTTGAAAGCCCTTTGTTATTATTTGAGCGCTCAAACAGTTTGTGCAGTTTTCCTTAAAAACTCTTACTGAAGTTGAAAAGAGCGTTAAATGAGCATCGTGCGGATTTGGCTGCCTAACACAAAGTTCAAAGAATGACCGATTTTTCAAATACGTATCGCAGTCGTTTTGTGTTTGCAACGAATATTTAGGAGCAGTAACATTCAGATCTCTTGCTACTGTGTCAAATTTGTTTGCAAACAAAAATTTTGGGTGGATAACTGGTTTGAAAATATTTAATAACAGTCAGCGAGAGAGTAATTTGAACTACCCTATCAATGCCTCATCGCAAACCAACACGGCAATGGCGACTCACTCAGTCGCTCAAAGTTCAGTATTTTAAGGGTCAGGTTTGGTCATGGAACTTTATTCTTTGCCGTCTATTGTACGGGATCACCTCCCATTGTCTCCAGACACGTTTTTACCTCATAATAATTAAGTGTTAAAGCGAGGAGGACTCGATCCACTTCATCGAACAGACATTTGCGCAATCCTTGAGAAGGACTCGGGCCGAAATTTGAGGTTTGATTTGTGATGGTCGATAGTGCAAGTGTTCTCGGTGGAATTTATCACCGATGTTTGAATACGAATTGAACAAAGGTAGAGAATGCATTTCAAAACGGAACTGCACTTCGTAACTCAAAAATTTTATTGAAGTGAAAAGAGCTTTTCAACCATTTATTGACTGATAGCAGGAAGGTAGCTTGAATTATTCGCAATGCGCTATGAATTTAAAACACGTTTGTAACGTCTTATATAGCACGACATGAAATTACAATGAATTCACTCAATCCATACATATTTCGCAGAAGGAAAACAATTTTTAGCGCAAGTGAAACTCATATGCATAAAAGAAGCAGGAAAGATTTTCATTATTTTGGCCAACTCATTCAACGTGTACGAGTATATTCGATAGTTTACCACCGCGTACACACGAGTGAACTATTTGGAGTACCGTGATATTCATTGTAAAATGTGAATAAATAAATAAATAAAATTTTTCAAATATTTCTCAAACATAATTAAAACATTCATTTTAGCGGTCTTAAATTTATGGAGATGTTTAACTCGATGTTCACCCCGATTATGTTTTTGAGGAACATCTAAAGGAAGTCTTCTCAAACATATAATTTGGAGTTCAGCGTGAGTTGTAGTTGAACGTATAACTTTATGGAGAACATGATGCATGTTAATTCCATATAACATGATCATGGCGTAGTGCTGCTGGGTGTCAGATGTATGAGTATAATACCAGTCCCTGAATGGTAAAAATAGAATTCTACACTCTCAGTCAAATTATTTTCAGAAGCCTGAACAGATCCAAAGTGAAGCCAAACTACATAGATACGTTCGAAATGTTTAAATCACGCTTCACTCTACAGCAATCTGAAATCCTACAAAAACAGGAATTAAGTGCATACAATGAGATGTAAACATGTTACTAAATGTATCGTATTGTGTTTGCTGAAATATAATGTTTGACCACTTCTCTTTCACACAGAGCTACAACAACTAGCCTACTTGGTCTGTCGTAAATATAAGTCACGATAAGTTCAGTCGATTTTTTATGTCACTTCTGAATAAGATGCGTAAGTATTCATGTCCGAAAAGATTTTTAGCGCCGATACGATAAATCAATTTTAAGAGATCTTATATAGTTTACAAAGATTACAGTTAATCGTTTAAATTGAATCGAAGTTAAAATATCACGCGAGAAAAATATTGTGGGATAAGCAATTCGCCCACCTACATTTTGAGTTCCAGTTCAAATTGTGGGAGAAAATGCATCGAAAGGCTCGTCTTTTAACTTGTGGAGTTAACGAACCTTCAGTGCAAAAATGTAATTTTTAATTCCAGCAAGACAGTGAAATTACAATCAATCTACATATGAGACTCCTCCATTTGAACGTATCAAATTCAAAAGATTCGTCGACATCCAGGCAATAAGACAATTTGCCAGCAGTCATTTGACTTCGATCGCCAGATTCTCATTCATTCTTTCTTGTGAAGAATACCACACCACTTTCCTCCGATTTCTATTTCTTCGGTATTGTTTAAGATGAGTTTAACACCTCTGAAAGGGAGTAACCTCTATTAAATGCAGGTCTCTCGACTCTTTTCAGTTGGACTTTCATCTCCGTAGGATGACCACGACACTAACTGAACCTCATCGATCTTGATGGAAATTTGCTCTGGCTTTGAAATTACGTACGACCTGCATGCTCTCGAACGTATGTTGAGTGGTGGCATTTATCGATATTTTATGACTGTACATTGATACTGGTCATAAACGGAATCCTCTTGGACCCAAATGCGAAGAAATTTCTTTTTCACGAAATGACTACCGGATAGATATGTACAATTTGATTCCCATGATGTTTTTGTCATCTACCATTTCATAAGTTGATCCTCGTAATATTCGTGGACAGTCCTAACAGTCTCGAGACGAAGGAGTGTTCAAGACCGTTTATCGTTCATGAATAATCTTATATTTATTTCGCACAACTGAGGAGCTTCACGAGGGCTGTTGTTGGCTGTCTTGATGGTTATATGACGGATTTTACATCACATGCCTTCAGTCAGACAGCTTTTAGGAACATCAACTTCTTGATGTAATGCGTTATATCGTCTTCATTGCGTCCTAATTCTTCTTCAAGAATAAATCTGCCCAGTCCCTTATGTTAGTATTTATAGTGTACGGTAGCCCGTTTCCGCCACAAAATCATCTTAGTTTAGCCTTTTCAATAAATATATGTCTGTAAGCACTAATTTAAAAACTGCGTATTAATTATAAGTTATAAAGTTGCGGAAAATTTTTTAAACGTGCATCAAGATGCCGAGTGACTTCTATTAACACTCTTTTTCCCATCAGGGATCGGAGTTAAATCTTTCAGCATTGTCTTTGGCGTAGTTGAAAACGCAATAATTAGTTCTTCCGATCATAACTCACGAAACATTTGAACTCATAAGCATATTTGGTAATGAATGAAAGGTTTCGAAAACATAAGTAATTTTTTCGGCAAAAGGTGAGTCATGTAAGTTGATTCATACATCTCACAATTAAGGAAACGCTTTGCAGGTCCTACATTTACTAGTAACATAAAATAAGAGACATTATAATAACGCAATGAGACGTTATAATTACGAAAGGTCAATTATACGTTACTGACGGAAAAATATCAGAAAATAAAAAAACTCGTCGCCGTTCATTTCTGTCGCCGTTCGTTTCTTAAATCACGAGATCCTGCGGTAAGAAGCGGTTCCACGTGTCAACGGCATTATAGTGCATGCTAGAAAGCGGATAACCATCTCGCCGCGTGTTTCATAATTTTATTGACTGTTTTTTAACAGACTTACTGTATGAGTGGCTTGGTACATAGTACATGCCTAAATTTTGTAGTCTACTGAACAAGTAACAATGCACGCTCTTGAGTCAATTCACCGGACAACTTTTGCTACGTCTGCGCTGTCGTGATTAATGGTTCCAGAAAGCGGCCATTGACTGCTGCAGTGAGACTATGTGCTCAATTAATTAAATAAAGTGTCGTACTTTGAGTGTCGTGTCGCAAACCAGGAGAAGAATTGGGCTTCCCGCGTTTGTTGCTCGAAGTGTTCATCAACCATGAATGATTTGTTATTTCATCGAAGTGTTCAAAAGCCCCGAATTCAGAATAAGGGGAATATTGAATAGCCTGTAATATAAGCTGTTATTTGCCTTGTGGCCCATGAAGAAGGGTTGCAAGTACCTAATTCCCCAGCTAACATTCCAACAGGCAGCGATCTAGAGGATGATGGAACTGACTTGTTGGAATAGAAAGTGCTCCAAGGACCAGAGATGCTGATACATCATTTACACCGACAAGTACAGTACCTCCTGTAACATACGCAGAATCATACAGGGTAAACTTCATGACCTTATTAGAAACTTAGAACTCCCAAAGAATAAGCTAACATTTTGGCATCCTGATTGTAGCATGGGAATCTGTTGGAAAGTGAAATTAAAATATCTACTTTTCGCGATCGTCAAAACGAACATTTTATATTTTCTAGCTGTGACGATGACTTAGTATTTTACAATGATGTTGAAGGCTTGATGATGAAACTAAAAATTCTATACAAAGTAAACAATTAAAAATTGTTTACAGAGGCCTCGCAAATGAGTCAGATGGCTGTGCTATATTGCATAAGAGTGCTGAAATATCATTAATCCCTGTTGCTTATGTAGCCCTAGGTAAAGAAAGTTATCTGATGTGTCAGCGCCTTCTGATCGTATAAACTACAATCAACAAAAGTGATTATTAAAGGGTAATTTCAAATTATGTAGTAGCTATTGTGATACGTCTAAAAGGGGGGTATACACAACACTGTTGCTGTACGTGCCGTATGGACCATAAAAAATAAGTAAGCCCAACTTTAAATGTTAATTAACTTTGGATTAAGAAATGTCAGTTTCAGTTGTTGCACTACACACTGAGATTTGTATCCTGACTAGAAAGCTTTAGGTCAGAGTATAAATAATGTTGAAGTCATCTGAAAATTTACCTCTATATGTAAATTTTCAAGGGACAAAACCCATCGTTATGCAACTAACAAAAGAGCAACGCATTTTCATTAACAACGTTTACGCAGGAACAAAGAGTTTAAAGAAAGTTCGAAATAAATTCGAACAGAGATCTGAAAGAAAACCTCATTATAACTCGTTTTTTAGAATATTATTACAATCACCAATTAACTTTTGTGTAATTTATGACATCATTAAAATTTCATATGCGACTCACATTTTTAGAATTATTACTTATCTCATTATTGATACAAGCAATTTTAATGTGACTCAACGTTTTTCAGGAAAGCATGTTTCTCCACTTAATACAAAAAACAGAATTAAATTATCTTCATTCACTGTAAAGTTATAAACATTTAAAGTTGATTAAATTTTCATTGTCCATACGGTATATATATGAGTGGGATAGTCGCTCGATTCCTGTCTATTAAAAACAGAAAGAATGCCCAATGCCAATGGTTTTGATGGTTACCGCTAAAAACGTTTCAGACGAACTTCAATGAACCCTAAAAATTTGTCTTACCACCGTTACACATAAAACTTAGACTCGTGAAGCAATTTGCGGAAGCCTTTTACAAAACTACCCTCGATCGCATTTGAATACTAATGCCAAAGGTTTCGACGCCTAAGTACGATGAAGATTAAACAGTGGCTGTTTAAAATTATAGGTCCCCAGATACGCAAGCTTTCGAAAGGCAAACGGTTTGAACTGATTCTAAATCCTGATGATTTACGTTTCTGGTAATGTTTTGGGGAAGGTAGCACACAATTTGGAAACTTTCGTTCTGAAAATTACAAAGATCTTGTGGAAGATCATACTTAGGTGCAACATGTCACTAAAACTGCACTTCATACATTCACACATTGATGTTTTCCAAGCGAATTACGAGCTTTCATTGACGAACAAGCAGGGTAATTTCACCAGGATATTTCAGTAATGGGACAGCGTTACAAAGGAAAGTGGTCAATTGTTTCCATTCCAGCAGATTTTTATTGGATGGTCCCCAGAGATTCTCCGGACGTCCACCACAAGCGACAGGCCAAAAGTCGACGTGTTTAGAAAGCACAGTTTGTTAACTGCTTATCGTACAATTGTATTTCCATGGCGTTATATGTTAAATGCAAATAATGAAATAACTCAAAAATCTGGGCCAGTAAGCAATTTTAGGTGTTATGTTCGTGTTCAATGAACCGAAATTTCTATAGGGCGAGTATTCTCATCTCTGCAATTTTCCATTGTTGAACTATGTTATTTTTAGAATGTTCGATGAACATTCAAAATTTAAGGGGCAGAGCTCAAATTTCGGATGTTGGCAGAAGCCAGTCGACTGAGGAAAAGTTGTGGCGCAGCCGGATTTTGGTGGGGCGGTGCTGCCTCTGTCTTTGGCAGATCGAAGAGACTCTTTTGTCTGGGAATGAAGCGTACCGGAGTGATTGTTGGAGACAAAAAGCAAATTTAAGCGATCAGCTTCAGCGAACGAAGCTTGTCACGATTTCGTTAACGCGGCATCATTGCAGGAGCGTCGCTTTAAAGACTTGCAATTGGCTTCATCGATGAACAATTGCAAGTTCTCTTCTGGCTGAAAAAATCTTGCCTTTGTGGCCATCAATGCGAAGAAAAGAAACAACACACGGATATCTAGATTTTTTCGGCGTACCTCTACGCTTTATTCTCAAATGATGGAGAAGATTTGTCAAATGATTAGGTTTACTTGCTTTTGTATTCAAATGCATGTTTTCCTATTCCAATAGGCAGGTAATTAATCAAATAATTAATTAATCCAGGTATTCCAATAGGCAGGTGATTACGATCACTAACTTTAAAAAGAAACATTCAGATCTTAGCATAAAGAAGTAATTTCGAATGTTACATTTTCATGAATTTGAGTCAATGTAATTTAAAATGTTTGCATTAGATCAGAAAAAAGTAACTAATATTTATTTATTTAATATATATATATTCTTAATTAATTTACTGCGCACATAAGTTCCTCGAAAGAAACACAATGGCATCCTAATTCTGCGGGTTGCGTGGTTGTTGTGAGCAACAGGAGCGGAAACAAGTCGCTCATGTCTATCCCTCCTCACATTTTGGCAAGTCTGTAATGATGTTCATTTAAGAACGCTGTACTACTGCCGTAGATCAACAGTCTGTACCAGTTCACATGAAGAACCCGTTCCACAAGCTCTTTGATGTGTGGATATCTCCTCCTTTGCGCTCCGTTAAAGCGGTTTCAAATTATCGAACGTTCAGAACCTGTTTGAGCAGGACGTGACCGTACGTATATTTACGCTAATTTCTACACCAATTCAGGAAGGAGAACTGAAATCTCCATAAATTTGCGCGTCAGCGACGCTCCGTTGCGATGAGCGCAGTTGCAGCTGTCAAATAGAATGTAAAGTTTGCTTTACTTCTCGGTGAGCTACTGAGTTCTTTATTGACCTCACCTTGTCAATTCAGAATTAGCTATTGCCTCATTCACTATTTAATTCGTTGTGGATGGAACTTTGTAACTTGTTTTCAATAAATGTTGGTAGCCTGAAATGAGTTTTTTAATTTTCAATTGCGAGATGCTCAACATTGTAGCAAACACACCATGCACGTTGTCGAGGAGTATTTAAAGTTTGTGTAATGAACACTTAAAAATTTTTATGTATACTTCTGAGAAAATGATAAGCCATAAGATATGAGATAAGCATAAGGAATATCAGCTTTGGGTCAATCTTTCGGTGGGTACATTCCGTCAGATTCAAAAAACACAATGTCCATTATGACTGCAGTCGGAAGTGACCACGTATCAATTTATCGTACGACACACATTTCGCTGTCCCTGAACATTAGGCCGAGTTACTTGGAGGTGTTTGCGCTAAGCTGGAGACATTACGCCTTCATGAATGGGGGATGTTGTCGCTTGGTGGTGCCGCTGCGTGGTTGTGACGTTTGGGTCAAATGAGCAGGTTCTGTCTGCAAAATTATTCCCTCTACATTGGATTTGTTCAAATGATTTCGTTCGACTCACCAAGAGTACGCTGTTTCTTTAACTGACTATGCGATGTTTCTAACGGAATGACAAAAGCGCAAAGAATGATTGATTACCCGATTGCTATGGCGTTTTTAAAAAATCAGTTCTGTTGAGTTTGACATCCGATCGTCTATCAGTCAATGAGTTCGCTTAACGAATCGAAAAACGATACAAATAAGAGGAATTTCAACTAAGTTTGTTGTTCTCGGAGTTGGATCCCCTTAAAACTACCATTTATAGCGATTATTCCCTTATTTATACTCGCTAGTGTTTTAATTAAAACGTCTGCAATGTGTGGTTCCGACCTGTGAAGCGATGACGTTAGGTGATTGTCTTAATTTTAGAACAAAACAAACTGTTTTCTTTTTATAGGTTCTGAGACAACACCACAAACTTTTTTCTTACTCATCTTTGCTGCAATAAAAACTACCAATACTTCTACAGCTCAGTGGCACCACAGCATTCTGATCTTCCTTGCACAGTTGTGTGGTAACGCGAACTTCCCAACTACATATTTTTCAGTTTTAAGAAGTCGACCTTCAATCCCTTGCAAACGTATGCATTATTCCCATGCATGGTGTTTTCCCAGTTACTTCGCTATTGGCTTCCCCGGTCTTTAAATATTCTCACTAACAATCGTAACATTGATAAAATAAATAACCACTAAAGTGCGAAGCATGTAACTTCTATTTCAGTGCGTCAGTTTTTTCTTTTGTATGGCGGTGATCAACGAATGGTGGCTGGCAAAATTGCGACGCACCTGGCAATTTTGCGCAGCTTGTAACTCGGGCATCGCTTACATCGATTTATTGAAGCTATTCAAGCAATTGCAGAGACTTGGGGTGTTATTGATAGCGTATCTGTGAAGAGCTCTAAGAGGGTATCAGCGACAGATCTCTGCGTATCTCTTGGAAATTTATCTGTGACGAATTCGCCAGCAATTTAAGACTGTGTATTTTGCTAAATTACATGGTACACGCTGGAGCTTAATTCGAGTCGTCTTTGTATTTTATTAGACAAGTATTAGAGCTGTCGTAAGGCACGTTTTGAAGGTGAAATTATGGAACTGCTTCACTCATAAAGTTGTAAAATTATTGACGATGAAGTGTAATTCTTTTCAGCTTCGACAGTCCCATTACTTCATTAAAACCATTGAATGGTGCGAGGTTTTCTTTGTCAGCATCAACATTTGCTGATAAATAAACCGAAATTGTTTTTAACTTCATGAGTTAAACATGTAATTAATCTGATTCACGGACTCTTTTCTAGCATTTCGCCTCCCACGTATGCATTCAAGTGTTTATGGATGGTAGCATTTTGTCATCCTGGTATACAGTTGCACTTCGTAGTCCATGCAAGGATTATTTTTATTTATACTTATTTAGCCATCCATGTAAAGTAAAATATTGTCATCTATGTATGGTAGCATTTTATCGTCCATGTAAGGAAGCATATAATCGTCCATGCTTGGTAGCATTTTATAGTCCATGTGTGGTTTCTTTTCACATGGTGGGTCTGCTTGCTAAGCCGGGTCGCGAAACCTGAGGTCGAGTACATGTTGTTCAGCTTAAAATTTAGAGGTGTTAACCAAGTACACGAATGCGAACGAGATAAATAAAAGAATATTTCTAGGTTTGATGATGAAATTTATCATTTAAACTAACAGTTCAGTTAGTTCGTGTTTAGATAGAATGCATAATTAACTGGTAAGATGCTAAATGGAAGGCAGGAAAGATAGAAGACGGTTCGCTTTGACTGGAACACCTACACTTCTAGGGATGCTGCTGCCCCGTGCGCTGGCTGTAGTTCAAGCCAGAGAACAACAGGCTAAGATAAGTGGTTTAGGTTACGAAAAATTCATCTTCAGTATTCTGGACTGCAAAATTTGCTTTTAGAAACATACTAAATTGGTTACTATTTTGAAACATCTGAAATTAGAATATCACATTGAATAACAGCTCAATGACAATTCAAAATATTCTGACGGAAATTTCAAAGTTTCTTCGCCGAGTAAAAATCGTTCACTGACAAGGGATCATGAAGATTTGGTTGCTGTGGCTTGACCAAAAAGGGCTAGGGATTGAGCACAGTGTTTCTTCTTCTTGGCAAAGGAAAAACTTGTCATCATTCCTCGTCGACCCAGTAAAGTGCTAAAAATGTGTGCCGGCTCGGCTGAGGTAACAGCCATTGCGTTTTGACATTTGTATAATAGTATATGAAAAATCAGTGTATTGTGTGGCATGCGACTTGATTGGAATAAAAAACCTCCATTAAAAATGTGTCTCGAATCTGAAATGCAAAGATCGGAGATCTAAAATTTTAAAATTTAGTCTAATGAAACCATGGTTTTGATTACTTGCCTACTGCACATGGTCTTAATTATGCTGACATGATCACACTGTGCCCTGATTGACATCTCGTCAATTGAAGTAAGTCATGAGGGTTGTTCAGAGACCAAGTTATCAAAGCAAGAGACACCTTTACCAATATTTCGCGCTGTGCACGCATCGCATATATGCGAAGCTTTTAATTTCATCTAATTTTAGACAAGAAACGTTATTTTTGAATAAAAGGACTTATTTCATTAAATCTTTATAATCAGCCTCAATGAATTCTGCATGACACTCCGTAAATGGAACAAGATTCCTGTATACCTGCATGCATTATATGAGGACATTTCTTATGTGAAATGATGCTGTGGGAGAAAGGAATTACTTTTCGATCTATTCGATATTCGATCCTGAGATATGAATAATCCATAAGAGAAGAAATAAGCTGCCAAAAAATGCTGACGGCCAACATTTCAAGGTGTGCGATGATGCATTTCACAAATAAAGTTAAACTATCTAGCATTTTTAATCCCTGCTACCGCAAAAAATTCTTTTGTTTCTATTCAACTTATAGTAAGATTTGAACGTATCATTACCCAATGCAAGTTTAGAGTTAGCAAAAACCTGGGTGAGTGTTTATCATGCTTATTGTGTCTAGTTCTAACGTTGAAAATAATTGCTTTTCTTAAGGAATCTATATTGCTGAACAACTGACGAAAACCAAAATTCAATAAATAATTCAGTTTTTTTTTTACTTTCAATGACCTTCCAAATTCAAATTGTAACTACATGTATCAACAAGACTAAGAGGCTCAAGGAATCTTGCAGTATTCGTACTCAAACATCGTGTGCTAGACATTATAGTTTCAATTACCCGCAGATTCCTTTCCCCCCAAAACAATCTGAGTCAAACCAGCTAAAAAAGTGCAACAAATTTCGACTTAAAAGTTCGATCATAACTTTAAAAAATGATTTACATTCTTCTCAATTTTCTGAAGGTTAGCCCTAGTTCGTTCTCCTGTGAAAAGGTTAGAAAGAGGCGACGTTAATTTACATCCCTGGCGCAAGTTCCAGGTAACATCTGCGAAGTCTTGGGAGTTATCGTTCCCTCTGCCTGATCCCTCGAGTTTAATTAGGGCCCAGGGCCTCCGGATGCCCCCACTGCCGGCCTCGCTCATCAAGTCGTCAGCTCTAATTGGTCTGGACAGCCCATTCGTCTTCTGTCCGCGTGCGGCTTGTGGCAGCGTGCATAGTGCTGTTGCATGGTTGTGGACTGTGGGCAGTCGGTGCGGGATGTGACCACGGCGTTTGTGACTAGAGACCTGGAGGGGTTCGGTGTCTTGTATCCTACCCAGTCTAACTTTTTTGCCGCCTGCATGTATGTTTTTCGCCACCTAAGCGATTTAATCGCTTAAATCGCTTAGGCAGCGAAAAATATACATGCAACCTGCGGAAAAGTTAGACTGGGCAGTGGGTTCTGAGATGAGTAGTTCCTCGTAGGGGTGAGATGAGAGGCACTCTGAGGGACCCGGCATGGGTGATGTCTTGCAAGTCTCGCGGTGAGTTGGTGGTTCTTCATCGAGACCTGAGGAAAATAGAGGTGGCTATATTTGTGCATATTGAGACATGTCGTCGTAGGTATAGATCTGATTTGTTACGCTTATTGTAAGTTGTATTCTAAACAGTCATTCATTGTGAGGCGTATCATGAGTGGTAGTAGGCTTAGAGACGAGCGGTTGTGAAGATGGTATGTTGGTAGCGAGTGCTATAGATGATCCTTAGCGATGCTTACGATTTTTTTAAACGGCGCACTGAGCATGGACTACTGTTGCATTTGGTGCCTGAAGTGGCTAGTGATGGTCCACAATTTATTTGTAATAAATTTTGGGTACCAGCCTTATTAATGATTGTTTTGGGTATCACACTTATATTTTTTGAGTGGTATTTGAGGAAGCCTGAAGTCTATAATAAGAAATAGTTTCCATATTGTACTTTATGGAGTTCGAAGAGAAAGACCAGTAATCCTGTAAAATACGTATCGGGCACGTCTAAATGGAGAAGTAGCGGCCCATTGGACGTGCGGTAAATGGTGAACACATGGTGGTGTTCGGAAACGTCTGTGTAAGTAATCCTGCGTGCTGCTGTATCTCGTGAGGTTATGTGAAAATTTACGCACTGAAAGGACGTTATAAGTTAAGACCGTCAAGTAATAAAAAACTAAATATTCATGAGCCGAGCTATTTCTTAACATGGCTTTTGGTAACTAGAGGTGTAGATGTTTAGAAGAGATGCAAGGACACGGGAAAACTGAGTGGCATATCAGCGCTAATATAGAGGACATGGAGAGTTGTGAGCGATGCAACGCAACAATCGAGTTTTAGAGCTTTAATCTTCCATTCAGTAGGTACTGTAACCTTTTCAAAAGAGTTTTACAAGGATAAATATTGCAAAGGCCGGTGAAAACTTAGTGTTTGCATGCACTTTTTACTAATGGTAAAGCTTTTGAGTGTCATTGTCATTTGTCTTCTAAACTCAAAAAGAATCTAAAAACAGAAAAATGTCCCCGCCTACCTTGTGCGTTTGCTGTATTTTAAAGCTATACGTCCTCGCAATTTAACTCATTCGCGTTCCTGCATGTTCACAGAAGAATTGCGTTTTGTATATTTTTTGAGTTCCCGTACAATTTTGTCACCCTCGTCGAGTACTCAGTCATTGTTCAAATAATGAAAGGGTCGCAGTTAAAATGATTTTTTAACGCATGATTAGAATCTCGAGTTCAGTTATGGTGGAAAACGGCGCATGCGTTTATCAATACCGAAAACTCGCTCGTAAAGTTGAATAATTCTATAAAGTTTGAGGTGATTATATAAAGCAGAGATGTGAGTTATGCGAGGAGATCTACGTTTTTGTTAGCGTAATGTTAGCTCATCTACCCAGTAGGAAATATAGGATGTCGTGTTGTGCAGTGCGCGGGGCATCGCCGAGATATGCGGTCATATGTACTGTGAAATCCACCTTTCTTCTCCCAGTTCAATATTATTGTGTGAATTAATAAACAAGTTGAACAAGTGGTGATGAGTTCAAGCTCTAATTAGGGTTGCATCATGTGGTAAAAGTTTGGCAAATAATCTATACTTCTCTCATATATGAATGGAGCAAATATCTTGTCTGACCACTGATTGCATCTATAGGTTGCATCATTACATGATTTAAAATGGCCTCTTTTCTTCGAAACATATTCAAGTTTATTTCAAAATTCTGTTTTCCATGATCGGTAACAAATTACATGATATATAATGAGCTGAAAAACGTATCTGTAAGACTGAAACGCACTCAAAATATTATTCCGTTTCAATAAGCGAAGGGACGGGGTTGACTGGCTTGGCTCACTCACTACAGCCTCGTATTTGCCAGACATCTTACGAGGAGGTGTGCATCTTCGTGTACAGAAGCACTTTATCTCACTTACATGCAGATGAATACTTCACTAAAATAAAGCCTTATTTTAATGTCCTTAACTTTCCTCAGCGGTTGACAGATGAATAAGAGATGGGGTTGACAGGAGCGCCGAGTAGAAGGAAGAACACAGGAGTGACCGCTGCCCACACCGCTAGGAGAAGTCTGCTAGGCTGACGTGAACCGATTAGCGCAGCCTACTTGTAGCTTCGTCTGTACGCTGATTCCTTACTTTTGTAAAATATCTTCGTTGAAAGAGAAGCTCAGTTAAGATAAGTTGGTGCGAGCTACCGGAGCCTAACAAAAGCTTAACTGGCATAGGGTGTGGCTGGAGGCTCTGATTCTCAGTCTGGACTCTCTTCAAACATTGGAAGTGCTATCAAATATGATTTTAAAAACGATATAGTCTATACCACCTATAATTATTGTGAAATAGTTGGCTGTGAAATTATAATAATTATAATTATAATATAATTAATTATAGCGCCTCCTCGCAACTAAGTTTACGTAGCGATTTGTTGATATTTTAGTTTTTAATCTTCAACATTAAATGAGTTGCAGGTTTACTCCAGTGAGAGAACGAGCTTTGAGCTAAATTACGTGCTCAGTTTAAGTAAGCAAAAACCTCTCGTGAACACCGCAAGTGTTGCCTATTCGCACGAGTAACTCCGCACGGTTGAACCTCGAAGGCTCTTCATGATCTGGTCACAAACTCTTTGTTTCCAATTCACTTTAACTCAACGTGGATTGACTCTTTGCAAGGCTCATCCAGCAACACCCCGAGCAAAAATTATGGTTTCCGTCATTCCGTCGACCTCGTCACAAAGTCAAGCAGCAGACGAGGTATTTCGGGGATTTTTACAAACCGTCATCCAGCGCGTGAGACAGTTGGTCGTATTTATGCTCGGCAGGTAAACATTTTCACGATTATATTTGACGTTCAAGTCTGTCTGTTTATACTCCGCGACAATCCGCTCTGAGGGCACCATCTAATTTGCTTCACCGATAGAAAATATCAACTTCAACTTTGTTCAGCTAAAACAATATTTATGGAACGGGGATTCTATGCATATACTAGGCGTGAAAAAACTTGAAAAGCCAAAGGAAACTTTCATTGTCTCGTGCAAACCTTTCACGTAAAGTATACAAGGTCATTGGCGAATCTGTTTTGTCCTATTGCATTCAAGTGGTCACTTGTAATTAATCAAACTCCAGTAATCTCAAATCCTTGGCGGAAAAAGATGGAAAAGTAATTACCACAAGCAACATGCTGGATACACCTAAGTCTGATTTGGTATACAACACCCAACGACTTGCCATTAACACCTGCAATCCAACGCTCAATTATTGAAGAATAATTTCTTTCATCACGTGCTGCTCCACACACACACACACACACACACACACCCACACACACACACACACACACACACTCACACATAGACAAATTGACGCCACTGCTTCTTTCTCAAAGACGTGCGCAGGGTGCAAGGAGAAAACATTTCCCATGTTAAAGTGTGGCAAACTTTAAGTTTGATACATTACCAGCGAACTGCTTTGTTTTATGAAAACCTCGTAATTCTGAAAGATCATAACGATGCATTCTGAGACTTTTTCCGAGACTTCGCTTAAGCGACTTTGTTACTTGACACTTTATGTTTTATGGTCAAAGATGCGTGGAAATGTAGGTGTGGTGATATGGTGTAATGAAATGTGCGAGTGGTAATGTGGTGTGGGGAAATGTGGGAATAGTAATGTGGTGTGAGGAGATGTGAGAATGGTGATGGGGTGTAAATAAATGTGGGTGTGGTATGTGGTGCTTGGAAATGCAAAAGTTGATATGACTGGGCTCAGCTCGTCCGAGTAAAACATCTACAAAATGTACCGTACAACGGTACAAGTAAATTGTCGACAAAATAAGAACTTCAGCTTTGGCTGAAGAAGTGACTGCTGAAAATTACAGTAAAAGAATCGGAAAACGACACATCAATTACATGAGTCAAAATTTTACGTGGGTAAAACACAATTCTATATTCCATAACATATATGTAGTTAATGGAACAGTGCAGATAAAGTCACAGTCATTTTCGATTCTTCCATGAGAACGTTTCACTTGGAAGAGATTTCTTTTCCAATGCACTCGTGTGCAAACGGTGCACAAATTGTACTCATGATAATATTGTACATCGTTTACAACATTTTAAAAATTTCTTTTTTGTACGAAAATTTTAATTTTTGGTTGAATTGCATAACGTGTGAATGAACCAAAAATTACAAAAAATATCAATTCACAATTTCGTTCACGAATTACGTTTTTGGCTCATATAAAATAATGAAGGACTCATCTGAGTGAATATGATAAATATAATTACATCACTGAATATATTTGAATAAGATCATGAGTTATATCTATATAATTCAATAAAATCTACAACCCCTTGAAACGACGGTGCTAAACCTCAAATTTGCGAGAATAGCTGACAAAATTGTTGCTATGTACGCGAGAAGAATCATCCACCTAGTTCTTCAAACCGTCAACAATGAATTTTTTTAAACATGAATAACTCCTCGCTATTCGGCATCAGCTTGCGGAACCTTAGATTTTCTAAATTATCTTACGCTCATTCCTTTGTTTTTTCTTAGTTTCTAGCGCCGGCTTTAGTGATTCTCTCTTATTTTAGATATTCATAATGCGCTAAGTTTGACAGAAAGCTTCACATTTGTGAAGATAATGTGATAATGAAGATAATGTTCCTCTATGCGATAATTTGTGACGTGTAATGTGCAAAAGGCTTTTGTTCTAGAGAAAATGTCGTTCAGGATGTTGCGCATAGAATAAGAAAACTCTCATTGTAGAGAAAACTCAGAATAAATCACCTTCTGCGCAGCTGGTTGAAGCAGCCGAGTAGTAACCATCATCAAGTTCATTTTCAGGAAAAACATTGCTCCAAAATTTGGATCTAATTTTGCTCAAAAGAGTCTTAAATTTTTCTCGCGAGACTTACTGCGGAAGAAATTAACATAATCCGTATTAAATAATATATTCTACTGCATGGGGCGAGCATTCTTCCTAAATTATTCCATTCTTGTCAATTTTCCAAAGAACTTAAAACCTTCGTGATGGATTACAACCTCGACGATTTCACAACTCAGTAAATGCTCGCTCTACTGTACATTTTTTCCCTATTTTCCGTGTCGAGCGCACGTTTGGCTTCAGCCGACAGAGTCTATAGCAGCAGTACGTATCATGTTTGTGATGTTCTGCAATGTGATGAAGGAAGCGAGCGAACTAAAGTATCCAGATCTTCTCCAAGCTTTCCTCATTTTCCAGCTCAATTATCAGCGCTTAAACCCATCGGTTCGAATGATGATAATGCTTGTGTTAATTTTTGGTTGCTATTTTGAGTGTTTTTAACTGTTATGTCTTTTACCCGGCAGCTATGATACGTTTTACGTGAATATGTTGCGCTAATAAAAGTGTAAGCGCTAATAAACAAGATGAACAGGTATTGTAAATTTTGAATTTCAAGCTAGTGGAGTGAACAAAACTCTCTAATTGTGAAGTAGTTCGTCCTTGCCCGGTGAGTTTTAATAAATGACCGATGTTCTTTAAAGTTCACTTCGAATATTTTATTCAAAAGATTCGAAATGCTCGCAGTAAAACATTACAAATGCCGTAGCACTAGCTAAGGCTCATACTGGATTACATACTTC
The DNA here is from genome assembly GCA_030386875.1 of Morinoia aosen. Taxonomy (NCBI): domain Eukaryota; kingdom Metazoa; phylum Arthropoda; class Malacostraca; order Amphipoda; family Talitridae; genus Morinoia; species Morinoia aosen. Next base: position 22,274,291 of record CM059573.1, on the reverse strand, counting down.
AGTTGTATCTATATAACAAAATTAGCGGTAATTTTGATGTATCATAAAACAATTCATGTAATTTCAAGAATATTTACATTTCTCTAACGTTAAGGTTTAGTTTTGGGTGTATTCCTTCACGATGAACTTGTGTGTTCATCGATCGTAAGGGAATTATACTTTCCAGTCCAGTAGCAGTTCGCTTCCATCGCCGATAACTTTATTTAAGAAGCCATCACAACGTAACAATGATTTTATTATAGCTTTCATAATTTAAAGGACATGCGAATTGCTGGAAAATATAATCATTTGCGGGAGTGATTATACGCTCCCAGCGTCCAGTACCGACAGCTGACGTAAGCCGCAATGCGTCAAATTTGGGTGTTGGTGATCCGCGGATATAGCGAGTGAACTCGAGCGGATGTCTACGTACTATCGATCCTCTACTTGTACTAGATCATCTTAGGCAAACCTCAGCATAATCCGAGGTGAATTCACTCCAGATAGTAGAGCTATTCGAAACTTGACTGAAGCATCGTATTATATGAATAACTGGGATTTATTTTTATTCAAATAAGTTGATGTTCAAATAAGATATTGTGATCAAACAAGTGGATCAACTGCGCTCGTTTCAAGTTTCAAATTAGAGTTAACTCCAATAATTCCTAAAATTAGATGCCAAACTCTTTACAGTACCAATGGTACGACTGCTTTATAGTTATTTGAAGACTTAATTTGCACGGGGCTATGAAAAGCTAAGCGCAGCACACCGTAAATGTTAGGCGTGGAATTTGGAAGACACTTCCTTCATTCGTAGCCGAAGCTTCCCTTTCTACTGATCGATCTGAATATTTTAAATCGCGTCTCGGATACTAGCCCCGATCTGCTCCGTGCGTGCACCCTGTGCGCCCTGCAACCTGACAGCGCACCGTTGATCGCGTTCTGTTCCACCGCACTCCAATACGGCGTCCAGTTTTTACGGAGCAATTATATAGGGATCCATCAAGCAATAATGCTAATATTAGTCCCGCGTATTCGCAATCTTTTACTTAACATCAACGGAGCACAAAAAGCCCCGTGCTCCAATCCATCTCAATAAAAACCTACGAAGCTTTTTCTGCCAATGGGACCTCGCTTTGTACATCACCCGCAGGGCGATCTCTCATTGGCTGAGAGCGCACGTGACGTCAGTGGTGGATACCGGCCTTGTGTCTGAGCAAACCGTGGTGAGCAACATGAATTCGTTCCAGTAAAAATCATGCATCAACCTGTCAAGTCTCGCCGCTGACCCAGTCAACGATGTTGACTTGATCGTCAACTTATTTCGATATTTTTGGCGCGCCGTATTTCGATGAATGGGAATTTAGAGCATGTGCGCCCGTGCACTGTGTGTAGGTGTGATCGTTACTACTCGTGATTCTTTTTAACCCCATAGAACACATACTCTGACGGAACTCTATTGTCAACTCTACTACATGTTAAGCAAAATCAATAATTCCTGTTTTTTGGAAAAATTTTTAAAGTGACTCCTATAATATATTACGTCAATGTTCAAGTACCTTCAGACTAGGGCAAATAAGGTCAGAGCAATTTTTAAGCAGTTTTGTTTTTTGAATATTTCTGCTTGGCACATAACTATGTTTTTAGTTTCAAAAGTGGGAAATATTCCTCCAGGTTTATGATGGAACACCAGCCATATAATTAATTTTGTATACTAAAGGGTTTATAAATTTTTAAAGGTGTGTAAAATACCATAGTAAGTAACTTTATGTTAAATATCGTGGTGTGTAACTTCATGTTGAATACCGTGGTATGTAACTTCATGTTAAATACCGTGGCATGTAACTCCATGTTGAATACCGTGGTATGTAACTTCATGTTGAATACCGTGGTATGTAACTTCATGTTAAATATCGTGATGTGTAACTTCATGTTGAATACCGTGGTATGTAACTTCATGTTAAATATCGTGATGTGTAACTTCATGTTGAATACCGTGGTATGTAACTTCATGATGAATACCGTGGTATGTAACTTCATGTTAAATATCGTGGTGTGTAACTTCATGTTGAATACCGTGGTATGTAACTTCATGTTAAATATCGTGATGTGTAACTTCATGTTGAATACCGTGGTATGTAACTTCATGTTGAATACCGTGGTATGTAACTTCATGTTGAATACCGTGGTATGTAACTTCATGTTGAATACCGTGGTATGTAACTTCATGTTGAATACCGTGGTATGTAACTTCATGTTGAATACCGTGGTATGTAACTTCATGTTAAATATCGTGGTGTGTAACTTCATGTTGAATACCGTGGTATGTAACTTCATGTTAAATACCGTGGTATGTAACTTCATGTTGAATACCGTGGTATGTAACTTCATGTTGAATACCGTGGTATGTAACTTCATGTTAAATATCGTGGTGTGTAACTTCATGTTGAATACCGTGGTATGTAACTTCATGTTAAATACCGTGGCATGTAACTTCATGTTGAATACCGTGGTATGTAACTTCATGTTGAATACCGTGGTATGTAACTTCATGTTAAATATCGTGGTGTGTAACTTCATGTTGAATACCGTGGTATGTAACTTCATGTTAAATATCGTGATGTGTAACTTCATGTTGAATACCGTGGTATGTAACTTCATGTTGAATACCGTGGTATGTAACTTCATGTTGAATACCGTGGTATGTAACTTCATGTTGAATACCGTGGTATGTAACTTCATGTTGAATACCGTGGTATGTAACTTCATGTTAAATACCGTGGTGTGTAACTTCATGTTGAATACCGTGGTATGTAACTTCATGTTGAATACCGTGGTATGTAACTTCATGTTGAATACCGTGGTATGTAACTTCATGTTAAATACCGTGGTATGTAATTTCATGTTGAATACCGTGGTGTGTAACTTCATGTTGAATACCGTGGTATGTAACTTCATGTTGTATACCTTGGTATGTAACTTCATGTTGTATACCTTGGTATGTAACTTCATGTTGAATACCGTGGTGTGTAACTTCATGTTGAATACCGTGGTGTGTAACTTCATGTTGAATACCGTGGTATGTAACTTCATGTTGAATACCGTGGTATGTAACTTCATGTTGAATACCGTGGTATGTAACTTCATGTTGTATACCTTGGTATGTAACTTCATGTTGAATACCGTGGTGTGTAACTTCAAGACAAACAGCCAATTCAGAGAAGTTCATGTGAACATAATCCATGACGAAAAAGTTGTTAAATTTAATTTTCACACGATTGAATTACCAGATTCTGGAAATGCTGCATCGTTCGTGGAAAACCAAATCAATGCCATTGAAGAAGAGATTCGTGATAAGTAGTATTATAGAATAGTATTAGAAACTTCATCAATGAATCTTTAAACCTGAACAAAACCTAATACATCATTAATGATCCAGCGTTAGTAGACACCATCACCCGTACCACACCAGTAACAAATTTCTTGTGTTAGAGGTATAATCAAATCGAATAAAAAACACACATGCTAAATAACATGGGAGAACTTGAAGGCATTTCTTAGAAGTTGAAAAGAGCTATGTAGGATGCATGATGAACACTTAAAACTATAGAATTGAGAAAAGGATTGCTAGATTGCCTTTCATTTGTCAATAAACGTAAAATTTGTCGCTGTATGATCCCTGACATTGAATACGAAAACCAAGTGAGTTACAACAGATCGGTTATTTGCCTCAAATCTTTTGTTCGTGTTTAATATCAACTTATATTTGTACTCGAAATACGTTCGGCTTGCATATGTTGACTTCGTTCATATCCGTGCTGTTTTTCTAATCGGAAGATAATGATGAAGCTACTTATGTTTCTTGAAAATGGAAGGGCCATTTCATCATTTAAATCCGATTAGTCATCGACGATGATCAAAATTATGGAAGAGAACCTTGTACAAACACAGCACAACTTCTACGTCAGCGTTCATGCTCGCTGCGGGAAAAGCTGTAAATTCCACGTACGCATTTCTCGCAAGTGATATCGCCGGAACCTTCTTAGTGTCGGCTGCGCATAATGCAGCGAAATTGGGGGCTGGATGACCTCCAATGGACCAGTTGTTTTCTAGGGCTGGAATACGTACGGGCACTCATCTCGGGGCTTACGTCGGCGTGTTTTTTACTCTTTACTCTTTTACTATACTAATACGTTTTACTCTTTTTCAACATTATGAGGTTGATTTGGTTCCGTTTAATCATAGTTTTCATTAGGCTTATCTATTTTTATAATCAACTGACTAACCTCGACCTTTTGAATATGTTGACTTTTTGCCCACACAAATCTCGAAACTGACCCGAAAGAAATTGAGTATCTGAGTTATGTTGTTCCCTCGTCACTTTCGCACTGCTCTTGGACATGTATCAAATTTTAACATGCTAATTTAGTGATATCGACCAAGTGAATTACCTAGAACCAGTGAATTAACGATCTTTTTCTTTTTTGAGCGCTGTACGGCAGTATAAAAGGCATAGCCAACTTTAAAAATATTGAACTATCTGTTCAAAATCAAATATGAATCTTTATTTTCAAATGCGTAGTGTTGAAAATGTGTCATTTTTTACTTATCTGGATATATGGGATCAAGGCCTTATAATTTAATTACGAATACTTCAATAGTACCGCTGACAACCATTTCTTACTAGTGGCACAGCGAATTTCACTGTAGACAATTTCTTCTTCGCCACTGAACACTTCTCGGAGCTACTCGTCAGATTTAACGTCAGATCTGTTGCGCCCAAAATCATCAGACTATCTTCAGCCTTCACCGCTAGCACATCAACTTCAGGACTTCTGACTCTCCACTACCTCATCATACGGTGCTGCTTCTTCCGCCGTCCGTCGATTCAGTTTGTAGGTGCCTTGTTGACGTATCACTGTCGGCATGAGGGGAGGAGGTAAGCACCCTGTGAGCGCGATCGAGTGCGCACCCGACATCATCACCCCACCACCGCTGGAAGACACTTCGCTTCGCTATCAGAGCAGTAAGCCGCAGTGCTGTCGTGTGTCGTGCGTAAGCATTAGATTGTTCGCCTGGAGCTTACTGATCGAAGTATTCTGCTCCCTCCTGTTAAATAATAGCTCCTAGGGTAATCAATGTATATGTTAACTAGTTTGGAGTAGATCGGGGTGTTAATTTCGGCGTTTTGGTGTAGATCAGATCGGTGTGTGTGTATGTTTCGGTGTGTTGGGTGTAGATCAGATCGGTGGGTGTTAATTTCGGGCTTTAGTTGTACATCAGATCGGGGTTAGTTATGGGTGTGCTCAACTAATTTATTACCAAGTAATTCTTATCATTATATTTCTCATTTACCATTTATCTTTAATTTTGCTAATTGTTTTAGCAAGGTGCATTAACGGAAGGCGCCTTGGAAGTTTGCGCCTGGGAGTCACGACATCGGCTCCGATACTTCGGGCCGAGTCTTCGACGCGACTTTCACTGGGACTAAAGCCATCGATCGTTCTTCTCCACCTAATTCATTTTTCATCACACTATTATTCATTTCTTTACCGGCCTTGTCAAATATTTGGATCATTTAAATAAAGTTTAATCTATTGTCCTTGCTGCATTCATATTCCCCACGCACCAGTCATTTCGATGCATCATTTCGCACCATAATAAATCACGAGTTTAAATAATTTTGGCAGTAGTTTACTAAAATAATCACACCAACTCCTTAAGGAACTTTCACCAGTTGGAGGGACACTTGGCTTCATATATGGTAAGAAAATTGTTTACTACACTTGGAGCTGATCCTCTCATTGCATATGTACTCTACACCCAACTGAAAGCATTTAAAGCGTTCTTTATGTAAGTTTTCATTCACCACATGTGTCTACAGATGACTGTTATTCCATGTTTCCACCAGTTCGTTATGTGAGTGAATAGAAGACATGATTAGATTGTAATAAAAATGAATGGTGTAGGAAATTTATATAAACAACCATCATCCAAAAGAAGTGTCATTCATTGACTAGAGTACTTCCCAGAGCATATGTTGAGTATCCTGTGGTGATCGGCCGATAAAACATGTAATTTGTGGTGCAATTTTCATTTCTATTGTGTTGCTGTATTGCTCTCAGGCAAGAAACGGGATTTTAAACAGCCCTTTTCCTCGGAGCCGCATATGCTTTTCTCTTGAAACTGAGGCTGGAATAATGTAAATAAGTGTTCTATTTGATGCCGTTGGAATGCATGACATCATTTGCAGTGCGTCCACTTGCTCAAGATGAACAACCGCTTCTCAGCTCCAGCATCCGTATTTCTCAATATGGCTCTCAGTATCAGAGCTCACCCTGAGCCAACACTTGCTGTTGACCTACGCCTTTACTCGTTTGTAAAAGCTCATTAAACATTATTCGGAAGTCAGTCTATCTGCTAGAGCAAGCTGGAAGTTTCAATTAAAAGGTACCCCATAACTTCGCTCGTTCAATTGAACTTACGCTCTCTGTTGTACTGCTAAGACTACGTAAACTGTCTGAAAATCCGGTCCGAGTTTCAGAAGCAACGGACCGTTCGCAAACCGCGAGCTGGAAGCCAGCTAACCGCACGCGGCCAATGATGAAGCTATAAAATGTATATGGTCTCGCAGCAGATTATACCCAGACTAATGTAACTGCTGCTCCAAAGCAAACTTGGTTAATCGCTTTCGCAAACTAGACGTTTTTAATTGCACTTGCAAACCAAACCTGTTGTTTGGGTTTCTCTATAAGCCTGTTAAGGAGGCCTGACTTTATGGTCGATTAAAAACCTCTAAACGACCCACTTGTTTACTTAGACCGGAATTGTTTAAAAATTAAGAGGAAATAAGCGTTTTGGTACCTATGCGTTTAACGTTTATTCGCAAATAAAACTATTAAAGGTAAAACGAGAATGAAATCTAACGGACTAAGGCTATTCTAATTTACTAAATACTTTGATGTCTCAATAAGTATAAAAACACATATCAATGATACAAAAACTCGACTCATAAATCAATGCATTCTAATTGTAGGAGTAAAACATTAAATTATCTGAATAAACTCTTATGGGTCATTATATATTCCACTCATTATAACGCGCAAATTATTTTATCCTGTTACCGTTATTACAAGCACTGTTGTTAGACTGGTAATGACATGAGGTTGTCACCGAAACCAGCACGCGGAAAAAACTGCGACTTGGAAGAGAACTTCAGACAAACACATTAGGATACTAATGCCACAAAGATATATTTGAACGTAATTTTCGACAGAGAACAGTGAAGTCCTTGTTGGCGTTTAAGTATTAATTCTAATCCCATATCAGAATGATGCTTTAAGGGATTTCAATTACGAATATCCAACGGGCCATAAATACTTCAAAGAGAAAATCTATTTATTACATTTTAACCTTTATCGACTGATATGACTCTTTACCGTTTATTTATCCTTTTAACATCTGAATATTTGCGCATTTTGCGTAGTGCAATCACAACCAACGTCATTACATTTGCGCTGATATCAGATTGTCACCAAGATGAAACTGTCACTCAACAGTGAACTTTTTTAACGAACATATTGGGGTACAAATTTTTAAAGAAATGAATTATTTCGAGTCTGTTTGTATGAGTTAATTTCATAACCCCCTTGGACGGTGAAGAATTGTGGACAGACATTATATTCTTAAAAAAACATTTAGTTCCGACTTATGATCAAGCTTTCAAATTCAATTTTACTCAATAATTTCTAGGAGCTAATGGTGCTTATATCCACGCTTAGGTCTTAGGTTACTCTTCCCACATGGATGATTCTCTCGGAAAAGAGGAAGCGAACTCTGGCAAATCCTCTTGTATAGCAAGGACCTTGCGACTTGAATGAACTCGAGGTTTAGGCCAGATATCTGAATATTCGACTGCGATGTGTAGTGGTATTTTCGCCAACAGGAGTCCCTCAAGGCAATGTTGAGGTATAATTATACTGAAATGGAACAAAAATGTAATAAACGCTTTTACACCACTTCCTCGCTGGTTCAGTAGCATGAGATTAGTCTTAATTTATGTCATTTTGACTTTTGAACAAGTCGCAAATGCCACTTCAATTATAATTTCCTTACTGTAACCAAAAAAATCATTTTAGAAACTATGTCATGAAATACAAATCCTTCTTTCACGGTCGAATATCACTTCTGATTTATGCTTTAAATTTTGCGCAAAGGAAACCTTTCACGCGATCAGGCTACCAACTGACAGGGAGAAGCGAGCAACTTTGTGTTTCGTGCAAGACGGTTGTCAGCAAGGATTAACGCGGTCGCCACGTTTACGCGGTTTTTAACAGTTGGTTTGGTTACGTTGTAAGTCGCAGAGTTGAGAAATCGACTTCACTGCTCTACTGTATTTATATCCCTCCTAAGAAATGTGAAAAATGCAATTGCACGATAAATTTTAGTCGTCTTGTATGGTAACAGTTATTTTCTAAAAAGGTTGCGAAACAGATGAAATGCCCTTCATTTGCGCCAGTACTTGGATGTGTAATTTACCAAGAGGTAACACAAATTTCCCAATACGTATAGAACGTGTTAACACAAGTGCAAGTTGAAAGCTTTGCCAAGGTCTCTTCTCTGTGTCATGGAGTCAAAAGCAATTTACCAGGTGAGGTATCAGATGCAAACACGCAATCTACACGTCACTTATAATGTTCAATTTCATATAACTAGAATATTTTTACTTAGAAATAGTTTTTCTCGGCAATTTTGTGGAAGTTTATCGCTGTTGAAATGCGCTTTTCCGCTTCAGGAAAATATTTACTCGGTGAATACTTTAGCTTTATTTGCATCTCTGATCAATTATAACTATTAACGTTTCCACTCAGCAATAGAAAAAAAAGAGCGCTTGTAAAAGTGTCCGCGAAAGCAGAGATCCAGAATTTACGATGCATGGTCGTCAATTTCTCTCATAAAAATTTCGTTCGTGTTCTTTAAGGATAAATTTTACTCAATCTATATTCATGTCTACAATGACAATGGTAACACAATGAAAGTAAGAACTGAAGCAAAACAATGACTATTTTACTTTAATGTTGATGCACAATATTATTACGCCAAAATATCAAAACGGATACGAGCAACAGAACATGCACTGAGCAAGTTGAATGAAGTAAGTAAGCGCTTAGAGCAGAGGACTTGGGGAACGAGATTTGTGCTGTCCATGACGGAATTAAACAGTTTGTACACACGTACATCGACTACAATAACAGATCCTTCGTTATTTAGTATATAATAGCAACCTTTCCTTTCCTTAAACTAACGACTAAACTAAACTAAACCTTTCTTTTCCAAACTCAATGGAGAACATCAGCTCGGCTGACAGACGTTTACTGAGTCCTAAGCTTGGCAAGTTTAAATTTCTTCCTATTTGGATCATCTTCAAAACTAAACTTGGGATTCCTTGCTACTTTAATCGCCTCCAAAACTCAACGGAAGAGCGATGAGGAGATGCAGGTTTGAGAACTAAAACGAACCTTGACCAGTTTGCTGGGCTACTCAGAATTACAGCCAGCATCATAAAAAAGTTATACAGGTCTGTATTTCGCCTCCATCTGATTTAAAAAGTAGTTTATGTCATTCTAAATTACATTTGGTAGCTTACCTAGCTCTTCAAAGGTTCATTACAACATATGTTCCTTTCTCAATTTAGTCTTGCTTTTAGAATGGTACAATAATTCGAAAATACAATTTATCCCATTTGTTATTGGTTCTATACCGGGAATGTAACATTTCTAGTTACAATAAAGTTACAAATTTGATCTATTTTTGTCGTTCATAGATTTTAGAGAGTGATGGGATCGATGTGCTCGTTATATTTCTAGGAGTATCAAAAGCAATTAACTTTTCCTTTTTCTATAATTTCTTGCTCTGTATAGTTATAAACTAGATGCATAAGCCAACGTAGCCTTGAAGTCACCTATAATTTTTACTTAACTACTCGTAAGACTTGTTAACATTTCAAGAGTAAAGCAGTCTGGAAACGTTTTATGCTCTTTTCTATCCTTCGATGTATCAGTACAAATATTTCACCAAAATGAACTTTCTCGTCACCGAGAATTTGGATCAGCCTTTCAAAATAATTCTTCCACGAAATTTTGGAATAGTTTTCCACCCTAATAAATATTTCTCAAACTTCTCCCATTTGGCCAAGTTTTTATCGTCATTAGTAGTTCGACCGACTGAACAACTTTTTATTCCTACTTAATTTCGTCCACCTAAATTTTACTAGTGATTAAATATTTGTACTATAAAAACCAGCACTCGTTACACCTCTATCACACAACTATGCAGCGCACCCTCAAAGAAGGAAATCCAACTTCAGATGTTGAATTGCTTGTTTGTACTTGAACAGCTGATTGGTACTTCCACGAGCTGCAATTAAGCGACATTTCGATTGATTGTGCAATTCGCCTGTGCCAACGCGTTAACTTACAAAAAGGAAGCAAGAATCGATATTACAAGATTAATAGCGAAATTTACTGTTAAAATATTCTGATTAGATTAAATAAAAACTCGATCGGCGTATTTTTTTAGATAAACGAATCTTTCAAAAACTGTGTTTTCTTCAGTCAATATCAAAAGTGAGGTTGGAATTCTATTGATTCGCTTATTTTGCTTCACCCTCTACATTGACTCTCTTCAGTGAAAACATTGCCATAGGGTAAAATAATGAAATAATTTGAAAACATTTTCTCACTTCTAGAAAAAATGTTGTTGAAGAAACACTTTTAAATATCGATTGGAGCTTGAGCTCAAGTGTTTAAAGTAGTTTTTTCATTTTTTTGTTGGACAATCTAACAGCACAACCATCAAAGTGAGATATTCATTACGTTTTACTCAATTAAAGTATCTATTAATATTTTTTCAAACGATGAAAGTTTATGACTTATTCAACGTTCTATGGTAATGCACAAATCACAAAATGAGCAATCAAAATGTCCACTTTTATTTCTTGTGCTAATAGTTGTGTTGATTGTCACTTCGGAAACAATTCAGTACACTCATTTTTTCTGGCTGAACTCTAGACTGTAAAATCTCCCACTACAACAACGGGTATTTTTCAGAATTCGGTTGGATAATGTTTTGCAATTAGTGAGTGCTCGACTCCGGACGCCGGCTATCACGGGTGATACTCTAGTCAAATTTGTTGTGTCGCCATGATATTAAAATTCTAGTCAAATTTGTTGTGTCGCCATGATATTAAAATTCTAGTCAAATTTGTTGTGTCGCCATGATATTAAAATTCTAGTCAAATTTGTTGTGTCGCCATGATATTAAAATTCTAGTCAAATTTGTTGTGTCGCCATGATATTACAATTCTAGTCAAATTTGTTGTGTCGCCATGATATTAAAATTCTAGTCAAATTTGTTGTGTCGCCATGATAATGTTAATAATAACGATTTATTGCCCTTGTAAAATTGCAAATTCGGTAGTGGTGCTATCAACTTTAATTTTTTTAAACCATTGGTAACTTTGCTATGTCAGCATAATAGTAATAATAATAATTAAAATAATAATGGATAATTGCACTCGTAAAATTCAAAGTTTGGTAGTGGCGCGGTCAACTTTAATTTCATTGAACCACTAGTAACTTTGCTACGTCAGCATAATATTAATAATAATAATAAATATAATAAAAGTAATAATGGATAATTACCCTCGTAAAATTCAAAGTTTGGCAGGGGTGCTATCAACTTTAATTTTATAAAGTGCACTATTTTTCCTGGATCTCGTGCGCACAGCTGCGTGGTTTGCTCAAGAAGCAGTTGCGACACCAGGAAGAGGGCGAGGAAACCTAATTTTAGAGCCTCTCTGCTCGTTATGTAGGGCAAAAAATTGGGCCGTCGACCACAGTCAGCGAACAGCAAAAGATGCACAAAGTGGTATTATAATAGACACACACTGTCATTTAAAAGCAATTAATGCAAAATGAAGAACTTTTTCGGCTGAAGAATAATGCGCTGTTCACCCCTGAAGATTAGGCGATTCAACTTAATGTAATAATTACGAAACCACCATCGTAAAAATTTGCGTTGTTAAGAATTATTTACACATATATTTTTTATCGATGTTGTTCTTCATAATTCATCTTATGTTGTGCTACTGTGAGTGGACTTTGGTGATCATTTTGCACAATCTTGCGGGAAAATGAACTCATTCTTCCGAGTAAAAATTTTGGTACTCTGGTTTGGCGCATGAAAAATGAGGCTTTTCTCCTTACTTATAAAGTCCCAGCAGGTGAATATTAAAATGGTCGCTTGATTTATAGCTCTTCAGTAGCATTTGCAATTTAACTGAAATCTGAAGAGTAATGAAATCAGGTTGGTACGTCAAGAATTTCAATGAAAACCCAAAGTTATAAACGTAAAACCATCGGTTCATCTGGCGATAATGCATCCCGTGACCCATGCATCACAATAATGACTACAGACGCGTCTAAAACCGTTTCTTAATTCATGGCTTCAGAAACGTAAAATTGCTGATATTCCAAGGAATCCCCGGCCTTCGATGAGTTCCAACTTGCATCCACTAAAAACATGTCACGAAATTTGATGTTTCGAATACTTCTAAAGTCTCCAAAAAATTTGTGCGGATTAGAACACATAACCTGGCAAGAATTGAAGTAAATTCCAAGTACACGCGTGGTAAAATTCTGCTGGAAAGTTTAGAAATGGCGCGGGAGAAATCAACAAGGTCGGCTCTCATGCTATGGATTATGGATATCGTTATTATGGTTTCTTGTATCGATTGAGCTGATATTTTTTGCCAATCCCTTTCATGATTAAAGTTCTTCTAATTAAATTTTTGAACCTTTCGTTCTGAAAATTGGGTTTAAAATCCTTTTTCAAATATTCAATAACATGTAAATAACATGTTTTGGTATTATATTAGAAAAAACTTAGAATTTATCAAGGCTCCAAACCCTTAAAATTTATTCAAAACCCTTAGAATTTATTCAAAACCCTTAGAATCAAAACCCTTAGAATTCATTGTTCGAATGACTGCAGCAGTCAATAAATTTTGAGGGTATTGTGAAAATATTGAACACTGGCGAGAGTACGCAGAATTTCATCGTTAACTATAGATGCTGCGTAGAACTTCTCAAACAAAATTTGCACAAATAAAATTGTTAGAAAGAAACGTTCGTAGCTGAGTATCTTTCCTTGAGTATCTTCCTAAACGTATCTTCTCGTATATCATTTCTCGTATGTTCAATACTATTCTAAATTACTGAACTGTCATTATGCCGCTTGATTTTACTGTTCGTGTTATTTTTAACAAACAAGAGACCGTTGTCTTGCAGAGGCAGCCATCTTCATAAAAATGGGCAGTGTTATGATATTTTCTTCGTTTACTATTTAATTATGTTTTCCCTTACACTTGTAGACCTATTGTTATTCAAAAGTAGCCTTGTTTGTGAAGCTTTGTAAGTGAAGCTTCTTGTTTTTCTTTGCTCATTTTTCAAAAATTATATAATTTCTAGCGAACACCACCCGTAAAATATTGAGGGATTTGATATTTTTCTTCAATAAATCTTGCAGATGTAGATCACAACCGAATTTATGCATCCTTATGGTAATCGCTTAAAATATTCCTGAACTTGTGCACTACTGAAACTCGTATCACAGGTACGGTCATTAAGCATCGTTATGGTCGTCGCAGAGAGACGGAAGAAGCGGATACCGAACAAAATACGAACACACCAAGGCTGTTATTAAAGTAGTAAGTCAATACGCAATCAAACTTTTGCAGTACTTGAACATGAGTAGCGATGAAAATCAGTTGTTGCTGTTGCTGTTGTTGTGATGATATCACTCTGTTTGTTCAAAGGGTCAAACAAGGTATTAAGATTCAAGTCAATTTGTTAGCAAATCTTTTCGAATAAGCATTAATTATTATGGTAATTAAGGTCCTTAACGGCGGATCATTTCCTTATTTGGTTACTCGTTGTTGTCATTAAAGATTCTTTCGAGAGATGATGACATATACTTTTGCTTACCAATGAAAATAAGTTAAAAATTAACCTGCACCACATATTTCGAATTTCATTCAGAATATTTGATGGGAAACGAAATTTGGAGTCCTCATCACACTACTGTTTGCATGTCTTTAATAACGTATGGGCTCTAAACTTCCGAATTCTAACCGACCTAAATGAAAAGGTTGCCTTAAAACCCATCAGCATTAAGAACAATGACTCCAAAATTATCACATGGTTAAAATTTAACTGTTGTTGACAATATCAGGTTGGGACAAGTTATATTTTTAAACTTCAATGAAGTCCGGATGCATAAGACGAGTAAAAAATCGATTCCTTCACTAAATTAAACAGCGGACACGTTTTTGACCAGTTAAGGGACTTGGCTCTCGTGCTTGCAATGAACCAAAAAAAAGTGAGCAGAATTCTAAGGTGACTCCGAAAGAACAGCCGCGGGCATGTCTGTCAGTGCTGCTGGGACGCCAGTACGCAGCAGCGTCTACCAAAGCTAACCCAGACAGTCGATCCACCGACACAGCACCGTCGAGGGAAAATCTCCAACTCCAAATAAAATAATCCTGTCAAAACTCTCGAGGCCATGAAATGAAATTCAAATTAATCGTTTCCAATTGCGGATGACAGATTTCGACGAAAGTTAGGCATTAACGAAAAGAAAGAAAATTCTACATGATATCAACGATGATGTGTGGTGGAGGTAGGCGTGCTCGGTCGGGTTGTGTTCCCTATCATCAACAGGGAACTCCATTTTCGTCAATTGTTAAGAAAAGCTATACTTTATCGCATCCAGGAAGCAAAATGTCGCAAAATTCTAGCGTTTACTTCGGAAGGTTCAAGCAAGGAACACATCTGTCGGTCAATTATACGACGAAAACACACCATGGCACGCTGTCAAGTGTTTAAGAACACACTATGGCAAGCTGTCAAGTGTTCCAGAACACACTATAGCAAGCTGTCAAGTGTTTCAGAACACACTATGGCAAGCTGTCAAGTGTTTCAGAACACATTATGGCAAGCTGTCAAGTGTTTCAGAACACACGATTGCACGCTGTCAAGTGTTTCAGAACACACCATGGCAAGCTGTCAAGTGTTTCAGAACACCCATGCATCCGAGTGGCCCAAAACACACCGGTTCATTGTTCTCGCTCGGCTTTACAACTTTATGGGCCTGAATCCAAACAAAACCAGAGCAATAGCGTTGAAGGTTAACTGCTGGAGGGTGAATATAGCAGCGGCGTATAAATGATTTATGGCAAGAAATGATCCATGAATTAAGGAAATACCTTTACTGTGGTTCGTCAGAATTTGATTTCAAATAAATGGGAACAAATTGGATGTTTTTTCTGCCGACAGAATTTGAAAAATGATTTTTATGTGTTGTCAGATTACTTGAATTCAGGACTTCTAAAATGTAGCGTCTGGAATGTACACTTTAAATTTTATGCTTTCTTTGTGAAAATTGCTGCATATTAGCACACACACACATAAACACCATACATTTTGGAAATTTACGCCGAATTTCCCCATTACTGAACTTGCCATGTAAGTGTACGAACATTGTGAAGCAATAAGAATACTTTCGTGCCATTCAGCATATAATTGCTAGTTAATACACACACATGCTGGAAGCGAAAACTGCGAGCAGAAATATTCGCGACAGTTTTTAACAGAATTCTTACATGCGCCAGTGAACTTTTGTAAATGGCCTCGGAAAAGTTAGATCATCTGCCCACAAGTATATCCACGTGCAACAAAGGCAATAATACCGAGAACAAATCTTATTTATGCGCATTCAGAATTGGGAACTGAATTTTTTTCTTGAAGTCAACAATTCCAAGTTACTTTGCATCGAATACTCCATTTTTATCTTAGGTCAATCCTGTCACCGACGATCACTCACGGAACAAAGGAAAAGTAGAAAGTCTTCTAGTTCACTCTCACTTTATTATAGGATGTAGTCATAAGAAACGATATATAATATAGTATGGGCACAGTCATAACACTATTTACAAATTTATACATAATATAAGTACTATAAGACAATATATTTACATTAAATTGTAAATTTTGCATCGAAGATTGCCTAACATGAAATAAAATCAGTGTACAATGATATATCGACGTAATTAAGTCCATCAAATGACACAATATTCGCAATTTTACTACTATAATAATTAATATAAATAGCTACCGCATTTACAAGGTGAAAAATTCATGCCTTCGGATCAACTCAAAAAAGTACACATGAATAGTATGCTGAATTTCGCACCACCTATACTCTAGCAAAACCTATTTCAATTGGTTGCGTGCTGCTGAAACTATTCGCTCTCAAATATAGCTAGTTACTTTCAATTGTAGTTAATTGCACCCGATCGTTATTAGTTGAGCTGAACTGTAACTGCACACTTGTGCTCAACTGTGACTTCTAGCATTCAACTGCAATCAGTAACTTTTCGTCTCGTTACCTACATGAAGAGGAATATTTGAACGTTCTTCATGATTTGGGATTGGAAAATGATTCCAGAAAATTGCTCTAAAAAGGTTAGCTATTTTGATTGAATACACAAAAATAGCAGTAGCACTGAAATAGCAAAGTGAGTGGAATCTAACGGTTACATTTCTCATTCCTAAATTTTTAATTTAACCACGGATCCAGCTGTTTAAGGTAACAATCACATTATTTCATTTCAAAAATCATACGTACAACTAGTGATACACATTTCATGAAGAATTTCAGTATCTTTGTTAACCTAAAACACCAGAACTGAAATTAGAACAAAATTGAAGTTTCAAATTAGGATCAAAATTGTGATGTACAACAATGATTGAAGAGGAATTCAATTAATGTTATCATAATAAGTTTCGAAATTCTCATAAGCGAACCTACTCCTGAGAATATTAATTCGGAGTGACATGTGTCACCGATGACTTAGAACAGTTGGAATTTAGGAAGATGGCAGTCAAGCGATAAATGTTATCCCATTATTGCATCTACGGGAATACCTTTCCAATAAATTTTCTATCAATACAAGTAACTTACTGCTAAGTTCGCTGCAGAATTAACATACAATTTTCCATAGGTGGGGTACTAGTATGAAGAGTAGGTCGTTTGGACTGAGGGCATTAGATGACAGAAAGAACTCATTCACTATAGCATCTTCTTGACGAGCGAGATGTCACTCATCAACTCGAAGATACAATGAAATCAATAAAATCTAAACGAAGGAAGAATTTTTGTTACCTAAAGTCATAAAACGGTCAAAGTCTTTTCAAAACTAGAATAAAAAAGTGAACGCTATTTTAAAATGTGGACATCAGTGAACGAAAATTTAGAAAAATTACATTGGTAAATGAGATAAGAGAAGTAGAACGACTACACAACTTCGAGCAAAATATGCGTGCGTATTTGGGACGAGTTTAGAGCTATGCTCTTACGAGTAAATATAAAAATAGATGAGAATGCAAGGACCAGCAGTGCAGCTGTAGAAGTTGTCGGTGCTTCATGGTCAATGCTCACCAAATCTTATTTCTGTGCAAATAACAAAATGTCCGCCCGGATCGTAAATCGTTCATGTTCCGATGAATGAACAGAACCATAAACAGTCTCTAGGTTGATCAGATCTACACATGTGTTCAAAACTGATAAGTTGAATGCTGGTAGCCCTTTAAAATGAGTAGCTGGTTCATGAGACATCCCTTTACGATGTTTATTCAGGCATTCGGTATCGGCTCCGCGATATGTTTGTTTATTTGCGTACTAAAATACTTCGGTTCACGGAATATATTGTGCGTTGTTCGTCTAAATAAAGAGGTGACATACTGGTAAAATATAGTCTCTGCTTCATAGATTCATTACAATCTCTATGCATGGGCAGTTTCCCTGAATTGGTTACAGAAAACATCGCATTATTCCACGCAGTTAGAACACAGCCGTCGTTCGAGAGCAGCTGTAGGCAAATCCGTCATTTTGATGAGGCCTACTAGTCTCAGCGTCAAAATTTATTGATTGCCCGTTGGAAAAAAGAATGATAGGATTTTCTGTGTTCTTATGAGCAAGCCGAAAGAAAGAGACGAACTATCTGGTCCAAAAACCAGTTTTTCGTTTCTCCAACACTTCAACGACCATGAGGACAAAGGTTTCATATTTCATAAACAACCTTAACATATTTCATTCCTAAGAAAATCTATATCCTAATGAATTTTTTGAAGTTTACGGTCGAGGGATAGTTCCTGCCTCATTCTGGTTTCGATGAAAGCCTGATGCAGTGCGTCACATGACTGGTTGAGATGACGCTAATATGAGTGTAAAATTCGGACATTGAAGGACTGTAAGAAGAACTTTTAGTGTGAACCCCGAAGAACTCGAGAGGGAAATTTATAAATACGTTCGATTTTTGTTCTTCACAGCAGGAGTTTCGCGAGTAAGCTTATGTAAAGACTTGACATGAGTGTGAGAGCAGTGAAGAAATGGTTAAACAACATGATAACAATAACAACAACAACATGATATGGTTAAACAACATGATCTGTATAAGTAACGCTCACTGGATACATAATTCAGAATTATTTTAGAATACTGAATTTTGGAAATTGGCAATTCGAACTTCACGCATTCGTGAGGTTTTCTTGCCTTTGTTTGCAGATATCGCACAGATTTTTAATTTTTCAAAAACTAGAACCAAACTTATCTGGGCGAGAATTAGTTCAAGTGCTTTGCTAAAATCATTGCCTCGAAAGTTGCTTTCCCAAAGAAAATTTCGGGGCTCGACAATACAGAAAGTTGATAGAACTTGACTACCAAGATGGAACATGCAAAGTGTTAGCCTCTTCAAAATATAAAATTAACCTGTTTTAGTATAATACGATGATTTCCGCGATGAACTTAAATAACCCTCGAGAGTCTTGAGCACAATCGTCAAGTTCATTCCAAGTTATTCTTTTTTTCTGAAAACAAGAGGCTGAGAGAAACCAAACTCAATTACTGTCCTGGAACACCAATTGACTCAGAAGAACTTACACTGCCAGCTGCATTGCTACGAAGAAATAAACTGGTAGAAAAACAAACGTGGCCGCAACCGGTGCTTCAAGCTACACAACCCAAGAACCTAAAGCGTATAGTCTTGGTATGCAAATGAGCGAAATAAGCGATAGTATCGGTAATCAATAAACATTTGACGTAATTTCGTGACGTGTGAGGAAAAGTTTGCAGCTACGTTTCAAAGGAATTCATTCTACCACAAGTTCTGAAAAAAGACTCATGCTTTCGCGTGTCACCCTCGGAAAAAAGTGTAAGTTGAATAACCAAATGATATGCTACTATCATACTAATTGAACAGCACACACTGCTCGACACATGTGCGTCCTAATTACTGTGGAGCAAGTATAAAAAACGATTTAATCTCACTGCATCCATCTTGCATGCACATATAAGCAATAGCCGTGCACGCAAGAAGCACAATTAACTTGAAGAAAAGTAGCATGATATCATAGTTTCAGTGCAAGACAAATTGCATTGGAAAATTATCATGCTTCCCATCAGGGGTCGCTTTAAGATTTCATAGACCAAACATTTGACAATGTCTCACTCGATACGCAAGACGTACTCAACAACGCCAGGAGCTGACAAGCAACAAAAATGCAGTCGGTGCAGCATAATGAAAGCTGAGGCGATAATTTTCCCTTCAGAGTTGTCCAGTGCAGAAGTAGTGAGCGATCGACTGGACAATCTAAGTGCGGCACAACAGGTGTCACAAACAAGCGATGTGAGTTAGATCACATCGTAATTAGAGGCTACTTGAGGCCTTGAACGACGGAAATAACCAACCTCATGAATGGGGTTTGTAGACAAATAAGCAGCCAAGGCGTAAATGTACATTGCCATAGCATGCAATACTTTTCAAGATGATGAGTCTCGATCGTGATGCAAAACTACTAAGGCAGAAACACTCTGAGCTGCGGATCCTTTCATCGACTGCCACACTCAATGCTCGGCCTGAAGTTCCGTCTCAAGTCCAGACCAGAATAACGAAATACGCTCAGCTACGCAGATGCTTAGTTTTTCTGTACATGGTGGACGGAATCGTAAAGGCTAAATGTCGTCTAAATATTCGGTTACCAACATGTTTAACTGATTGATAATAAGATCACGGATATTTCAATAACTGCAATGTATCAAAACTGGAGATGAAATCACAAGACTGTACAATATTATGATACACATTATGGAATAATTATATAGATTTAGTTAAAAATTTCCACGGTGAAAGAGATTTGAGGTCACGAAAAAACAGATGTTCATTCCAAGTTCAAACATTTAGTTTTAGTCTGCATGTACAAGGAACACACACGCAGTAAATATATATACAAGCTCAAACTCGTGTAAAACTGCAAAAAAGTTTGAAAAACGTTAAATTTACGTCGTATACGTTTCAGATCGATGCCATCGTCATGAAAAACATAGAGAATGTTTTGAAAACAATTATTTAAGAGTCACCGCTTCAAGTGACTGAACTCCTATATTCACACTAAATTTTTTCGCTATAAGTTTTTTTCCGTTCTAAGTCTGCTGTGCAAGTCATAATGCGGACACCAAGTCATCACCTTAAAAACTGAATATGTTCTGTTTTAATTCTATTGGCTTGTGTTTCAAGTAATTTAATTTTTTTAAACCTAAACTTCTGTCTAGTTCTGTATAATACTTGATGTACCGCTCATTTTAAATTCTCATTGATAACCTAACTTGTACATTTCCAGAGCCAGTTATCAGCACGTGTTTTGCAAAGCACACGTACTGGCGGCTAGACGCTGCAAACAGTTCTGAGCCGTGTTTCTTACTCAACGTCTGAGTTCATGTCTAGACGGTGAACTCGTTGGTCTGTATTTATTTTAACACAGTTCAATGATTTTTTGCGCTTTTCCTATTGGAAACTCTGAGTGTAGAGGCTATGTTGAAAGAGATTTATTGGGTTTTACGTCTCCTCTATTTTCAATCGTGATGAGAGCTTTATAATTGAAATCTACATGATTTTAAAATTTTCATCTTTTGCGCACACGAACAAAGTAAAATGACCGCGTTAAAGCGACTGGCCAATTTCCTGCCGCTTTGATACACAATTCAAGTTTGCGTAATAGTTGCACTATTTTTGAAATAATATTTCTATAATCACATCCTGTCATCCGCATCCGTACACTACGATATTTATGATGTAGAAAAAAATTATTTCCTCACCTCGATCAGAAAAACGTTTTTACCACACAAAAATAACACATAACTCCTAATCATGAAATTTCTTTTAGTTACACAGTCTAATGCGCAAATCTGACAGTTAATGCGCAAATCATGCTGAAACTTAATGCACAAATCTTAATTGAATTTAAGAATTGTGCCTCTTAGAATTCATTAGCGGATTATGTTTGAATAATTTCAAACTTCAGTTATTTTTCTTTTGCTGCATGTTCTTGTCATTTTCTTAGCATTGCTGGTAGCATCGTATTTCACTTCTCAATTTCCACGAGAATTTTGGTTGAGAATTCAGGTTTGTGAGCGCACCGTTCGCAAGACTCTAGCACGCACAACATGTTGAGCTATAGTGTCCTCGTGATTCAAGTGAGGTTATTTTTTATAAAAACCATCTGAATTTCAAATGCTACTCACTTCACATGTAAGTTTCATTGTTATTCAAGAGTTAATTCGACGCATTGAGTGGTGGAATGAAGATGTTCAAAAATTATACAACCTTTTAGGAGCCTTCATAAAGCCACTGTTTTGTTTATGCTTTCAGTATCAGTCTTCTCGGGTCGAGCAGCAATACCTTTGTCCAGTAAATTGCCACTCATAATGGAAAGTGAACTTTCAGTCATCTGAAAACATCACAAATCTCGACTCCTTCACACCCGAGCACAGAGTCTCCAATTATTCTTGGATGAAGAATGCAGAAAACAATAAAGGGTATCGAGAAACCGCTTTTCTATAGGCCGCAATTGCGTAGCCTAAGGCATAGTTCACAGGTGATATAATCTTCTGAAAAACACCCATGTCCTAAGCACTTCGCATCCGAACACACCACCTCCAGTCCTTGGAGCAAGAAGCAATGGAAACGTTCACTGGCGTCAGTGCCACGCGTTTCTTCAGGCCGTAATTTCGCCGGCCTTCCTGAGCATCTCTAGCCGCACCTCCTGCGATCGCGCCTTGGTGCGCAGGTCATGGAGGGAAGCCTGGCGCCTCTCTGCCTCCACACTGAGTCCAGGAGGCGTTGCGAGTCCCATGCTCCCGATGGGGGACGTCGATGTGGAGAGGATGGGCGAGGGGAAGGAAGAGGAGGAAGGGGATGGGGGCGTGAGAGCAGGCGAGAGCGTGGTGGGGAGAGTGGATGGAGGGAGAGCAGTGAGGTGAGCGAGGTAAGGCGGCAAGTAGTACGCCGAGGGCTCGAGCTTGGTGCGATGGGACAGCTGGGCCAACACTGAGGTAAACGAGGGAGTTTGTGAGGGGAGGAGGGTGTGCAGGGGAGGGCGAGGGTATGCTGAGGGAAGGTCCCTTAGGAACGCGAGGGAAGCCATGCTGGTGGAGGCCGAGAGACCCGGCAAACCGCTCGCGAGATACGACGCGTGGAACAAAGATGGCGGTGGTGAGGGCAGGTACGGGGATAGACGAGTAGTTTCGAGCGATTTTCCCGCCCTCAGTGATGGGTGAGGGGAAAAATGTGGAGGATACCCCGCTCCTGCACCACCGAATGATGGTGGAAGTGGTGGTGGGTGAAGAGGAACAGGAGAAGTTGGGGGAAAGGCGCCTCCGTACGGGTGACTCGACGGACCAACCTTCTCTTGCTTCCGCCATTTCGCCCTCCGATTCTGGAACCACACCTGTCGCAATAAAACATTCCACTTATTACAACGCTGAAAATACAGTGAAAACAAAACGAACATGTACCAATTGTACACTCTTTTTGCCTGAAATTGTGCTCAAATAACCGTCAACTTTGAGTCATAACTTTTCAAGTTTAAATGAGACAGTTGCATTTTTTGGTTAATTTGCTCTCGTGCCAGTGGTAATTTGTGGGAAGCTTGCTCCTGTCCTCGCTTACAACTCCCTGTTTTTTAGCATTTAACGATTCAAATTTGATATTACTTCATCGTACCCACATATTTACAGAAATTACACGCCTCATCACACTCTAACTTAAAAAGAAGCAGCAGAATAAGAAGCTTAAAAAGTATTGGTTTTACATATGTATTACCATGCACATGGAGCTCATGATCCGAGAGCATGAAGTGAGATGTCCTTGTATGGTACATGTTATCATGCTGTTGGGCTTGCGTGCATCCATGCATTTGTGTTTACAGAGTAAAAATAATTGCACGTAGGTTTTTTGAAGTATAAGTAAATTCTGTTTCTGTTCGAATTTTCCCGGTATGTGCAGTGTATATCGCAGAAACAGTATAGTTTTTGTATGCCTTCAATATGTCCGTTGAGAAATCCGTAATAAAGAATGCATCCTATATATAGACTTAGATTATAACCAGAATTTAGGCCAGAATCATTGTTTGTTAAATCAAAACTTATGACCATTGAAATGGATGGTCTAAAAAGATGTTCACTTTTTTTTATTCGATCAACTCATCAACGCACTTAGCGGACGCACATAACGTGCTCGTATTTGTGCATCAAGGAAATTTTTGCATGACTTAAGACGTACTCCGGCACACTTTGCTCTAAATACTGAAGTGACACTATGCTCTTAATACTGAAAGTCACACTTTGCTCTAAATACTGAAAGCCCGACCGTGTTCTAAATACTTAAATTTACAATTTTCTCTAAACACTGAAAGTCCCACCTTGTTTTAAATACGTAAATTTACACTTTGCTCGAAATACTGAAAGTCCCACCCTGCTCTAAGTGCTGAAAGCCCGACCGTGCTCTAAATACTTAAATTTACACTTTGCTCTAAATACTGAAAGTCCCACCCTGTTCTAAATACGTAAATTTACACTTTGCTCTAAACACTGAAAGTCCCACCCTGCTCTAAGTGCTGAAATTTACACTTTGCTCTAAACACTGGAATCCACTCCATGTAAAATTTCCAGTCAGCAACCCCCATATTTCTACAGTATGTTGTCCAGTTTTAATGATTTCGAGTAATTAATTACATATGTTGGTGAATAATTATGGCGATGAATTCTTCTAAATCATTAAGACGTCGTTAATTTCGCTTAGGCCTGGAACGCTGATAATGAAGAGAAATATTTTCTACTGATCAAAAACATTATCAGTTTGTCGAAATTATGATAAAAAGTTTTGACTCTATTTCGACTCTTTAGTTGATGGATGAAATCGTTACTAGAAATTTATCTAGTACAGGTTTGGAAAAACTATTCATAAAGGAGACTAAATTTATTGAAGAGAATTGGGAGACAATTCTTCTCATCTGCCTATTATGTTCAGCCATCTGCAAGCTTAGACAAATTACATATTTTTTACAGCATTCACTAACCTAGACCGAACATGAACAAAGTTTCGTGTAAAATGAAGTTAAGAAATAAGTTAGGCAAGATACTCCCCAAGCTCACAACGCCTCAGAAACGTCGAACATTGTAATGGCAAAGAGCTCTATTTCCGTCAGTTGGCATTGGCTCTTCTGTGTAGCATCTGACAACTTAGCGCGCTTCTCTTACGTTTGTGTGTACGTCGCAAAATTGTATGAGTTGCGTTCTAAACCATGTTTTGAGCGACTCTCAAATCCATCTTTTATGATTATTTCAGCATCATTTGTTTCTAAGGATCTCAATAATAGATCATTATGAGCTGAACATTCTTACGACTGCGCGCACGAGCAGACCGTGACGTTGGCCGCGCCATGTTACGTTACCGCCGCACTTGGTGCGAGTCGATGACCGACTCTAAATAGATAAACATCCATCATGAGTGACTCTAAATTTATATATTTTATTACACATTAAGACACACCTCATGAATTGAGCTAGATAACGTTAGTAGAACCAAATGCAAATTATTTAATGAGATCCAAAATTTTATAGACAAGATTTCATTCGTTCTTTGTTTACCGTCAAATTGAGTACGACTCACCCTAAAGGTTCAACGACGCACACCCAAAGCTTCATGTTTATCGCGAGTCCCACAATTAGAAGTTCCGTAATTTAATTGCAGTGTGCGGGGTGATCGAGCGGCGGCGCACGTAGCGTGAGTGCAGGTTACGGTCCGACTGCGCGCCGACTCGTAATCAAGTTCATTTTCGCAGTTCTCGTCCGCTAAACTGCTCTAATGCTCGCTCGCGCAGCAACGAGTTATCCGAGTAATTGCCATTGCGAGCCAGCTTATTCATTAAAATAAATTAACCATTTAGTCAGCATGAGGTACACTTTTAAACGAGCAGGAGATGCGCCGGAAAGCTTAAGTATGAGTTCCGTGTAGTACAATTACTGTATATTTATGCGTGTAGAGTGTACTTAGAATATGAAGAATATTGCAGGACTCTCTTACAAGCGGCAAATCTCGCATGATTTTGCAGCAATTGTAATTTTGTAAGCGCAGTTCATTTGCGTTTAGTTCCGGCGGCGAATTAAGTCCGTCAGGTATCATATTTTAATGAAGATTAACAGTCTCAGTAATTAAGAGTTATGTAGTCTTTTTGACCATGTGTCTCGACCAGCTGGAACCGCATTTACAAAACACAACAACAGGAAAGCCAACAATAACTCTAGATTTAAATTTTTTCGATGTATCAGTTTAAGCTGTTGGCTAAGATTACGTGACAGTTATGGGTATCATTTTTTAAGATCTCTCAACCAATTTTATTCAAGATGTAACAGAACTAAGTAATAAAATTTGTAGAGAAAGGGATCAACTGGACTGCGTGAAAGACCTTTGAGATCCTGTAGATGTCATTCATCTCTTTTATTTCCTGAGGAGGTTGTAGCCGGCCCTTCTCCTGTTTTACACGCACTTTATCCCATCAAAATTATCGGTAGCTTTACTTTTGGGCTGCTGAATGCCGTTACAATTCAGCCACGGATTTTTAGCGGGCAGAAAGAAAGGTTGACTCTGAACTCAGCAACGGGTCGACCATGCATGCAAACGCTCCGAAGCGGTTTTTCATGCGTTCACGGTATTGCTAGCATATTGTCGCTGTTCTATTTGGCACGAAATTCTAAGAATTAAAACTCTTAAGTTTTCACTAGTTTTTTTAAATGAGGTTATAATTATGTTTTCTTTGAACACCCATTCTTCGTTAATACTCGTATGTTGCTCTGTAAAGCCTTGGAATACGAGGATACACAACTCTCCTTTTTTCTATTTATCCATGTACTGGTAGGAGTAAACAATTAACTCAGTCAAATAAGAGTTCTCAAATAGCAAGTCACTAATTTCCCGAGCCTTTCTGTAAGAGAATGCTTTTGATCGGGAATTTCACAAGCTTTAAATTAAAATTGATCACAGTTCAAGTTTCAATAAAATATGAACACAAAGCGTTCTTTTACGTCGGCAGTACTTATAGTATTCAAAAATCTTTTGCTAATATGTGTATTCACAGCAGAAGACAGTTTCTACAAATTTACTGTGGCTTACGTTCTCACTACGATGTTATTTTGATTATTATCTCCAATCATTTTTCACTTCATCTGCAATTGCCGATAGAAGTTATTTATGGGTTATTTTTCTCGCCTGCCACGTCAGTTGCAACCACAGCGTTTTCTTAATTTATTTCGAACTCAGTCACATTAATAATTCAGGTTATCTAATTAATGAGATGCTACAATCATTACACTGATAAGTGTACACGCCAGTACATTCAGAGTTTTTACACCACAGCTAATTTCTAACGAAGTTAGGTTGATATAAAAGGCATCAACCCGACTCAAGTTGATACCTGTTCGTGATCGACAAGATTTGGATTTTTACTCTGGTCAAACCCTAAATCAGTCTTTAATTAATGACAAATAAAAGATAGACGATAGCTTCACATCGCCATTGAATAAAGTTCATGAAACAAGGTAAAATTTGAATAGGGAAGTATTAGAGGTGATAGGAAAGCAACGAATCGAAAAGAGTTGCTCAGTAGCTAAACAAAGAACTTCAATTTAGAAAAAAATAACCCCTACCTAATTTTCTGCTCGGGACCTCATATTTTCCCATTGTGCTAATTCCCATTGATACAATAGTTGCATCCCCACAAGGGGAATCATAAGGTGTATAATTTACAGCTAGTTTACAAACACAATATCACTATAAAAGGGATGATTTAACTAAACTGAAACACTAGCAACTCTCTTTGCCCTGAAATCGTACGTTTCTGTTTGGCGAGGCCGAAATGAAACTATTTTATAATTAGACGTACACACTGCTGGAATTTTTGCATAGCAGCAATAACTACAAAATTAAAGATTAGAAACGAACTGGAATTTTATTCTAGTTATTTCCTCTGTAGAGAGCACAGACAGATAATGCCAGCACAGCGGAGTTTATTCTAGATGTTTCCACTGCCGAAGCTCTGCATAGATAGCGTTTGTACAGTGGAACATATGTGCGACTGATCATGAGTTCATACATCAAGCAATCCCGACGTGATCAAATACAAGACTAATTAATGAAGGGGGTTGCTGCTTCATTCAGTAATTATATCGATGACACGTCACAGAGGCCAATATGTCGGCAGGCTGTTAGGCGACCTCGCATGCACAGTACGTGACGCGTCTGCATGTCATTACAATTTTACGATTTCTGCGTACTGTTTAAGGGCAATTCTAACTAATATAACTTGACGAGGAAAAAGATCAGCTTATGTCTGCATGCAACATAGTCCAATCTTATTTCTCAAAAATTGATTGTTGTCGGATGAGACATTTGTAAAACGTGTTGAAACTCCTTAGCGAGGAGATAAAAGATGGAAAAATGGGATTTTATTTAATAAGATACAATATTTAAAGGGAATTCGGAATGATTTTGAAATTATCCTGGTCGAAAAACTTTCATACATAAGCAGCAACACAAAATAATTCATAACGTATACAATACAAATGAAAATTTGAAAACGTGCATCCGTTTTAGGAATCAACTTTGAGTGCAAAAGGAAAGCGGGCACGGGAAGTTGCTTAATAAATGATCATGATAATGGGAAACAGTGGAGAGCTCTAGCTGTAAATATTGAATAAAGATATGACAAAGTGGCCTGCGGCTCATGATCATGTATACGTTGAGGTATTTAGAATGTTCTAGAACTTGCATGCATAAAACACAAGCGAAGAATAACATTATGAAGCGTGGAACACGCAACATGGATCACTGAATGACCATGAAGACCAGCACTGAAAAGCGATAAAGATCAGCACTCGTTTGATAACTCTGTAGAGTAGCCTGCAGCTGAGATGCTTTTGGATCAAAGTTTGTTAGGAAAACAGTTCAACTTGAGTATTTTTTAAGGCCAGAAAAAGACCAACCAGACAACCCTGGATGGAACTGATGCCAGGAATGAAAATAAAATGTAGCGAGGAGCCGTATAGGGCAGGCTGGCGGCCGGTATAGAGCTCTACTCGGAGTTATTCATTTACTTCCATTATAATCCTTTACCCTGGCGTCATTGTTATGACCACTAGTGTGACGTCACCGATGTGTTGCCACGTCGAAGAGCAGCCCTGGAGATCTGGAGGCATTGGCTCGGCCCGGCGCGCTATCAGTGAGGAGCAGCCCTCGCTTCCACAAGACGGCCGGTTTTTATCAGAGCTATAATTGATGCGGCTCCGCAGTGCGGGAAACGCGCGTAATGGTGCACTTCCGAGCACGTTACCCCCTCACACAACGCACGCAATCGTCAAGGGCTGCTTTGCCAAGGCGCAAGCGCGCAACTTCTTTCATTTGTTTTTACAAGGTGCAACATGCGCGCATTTCTTCGAGTACTTTTTGGTCATGTTCTCCGCGCGCAACCACTTCAAATGGTACTTTGGCGGGGTGCACCGCGGACAACTACTTCAAATGGTACTTTGGCTCGACGCAATGCGTGCAACTGTTCACTCGCGGTTTTGAGGAGTTGCAACGCGCAAGCTTCATGTGCGTTGCTCTTGGGGAAGCGAACGTGACAAAAAGCGAGAGCGCAGCTCATCGACTGACTTCTCGGAAGCACAACACAACACTATCTCGCAACATGCACTAAACAGTGAGCTAAAAAAAATTACTGAATACATATTTGCTGTCAAAGAAGTAACTGTAAATAACTAAGCCCATCAGAGCACATCCAAAAAAAAACAATGCAATTGATCAATATTCAATACACGCAGCTCAAGAATGTCGTACAAAATTGTGTTCTCGCAATGATGAGTACTCACAAAACAGTAAAAACATTGTGGGTGCACAATGTTTCTACTGTTTCGTGAGTACTCATCATTACGAGAACACATTTTTGTAGAAAGTGGAATTTTTATCGCAGAAACCAGGGAAAGTGGAACTTCGTTCAGTCTGCTGTTCAGACGTCAGTTGACCATTGCTACGTTTTCGGTTCTGCAGTCGGTTCATTATTGCTTGGTAAGTTGTTCAGTATACGTTAAACTTTATTCAGTCTACTGTTCAGCAATAATTAATCTTTCCTTAGTTTCTAACAGCATGGTATAATAATATTTACAGCAGTTAATTAAAAATTGCTTAGTTTACCGTTCAACAGGTCTGTTATCATTGATCAGTCTACCGTTCAGCAGTCAAACGAATACTGATCAGTTCACCGTTCAGCAGTTAGTTATTTATTGCTCAGTCAACCTTTCATCTGTTATAGCTCAGTCTGCAGTTCAGCAGTGAGTTGAGCATTGATCAGTTTGCTGTTCAGCGGTCCGTAGAGTATTGATCGCTCGCGGGAAATGCTGACCGGTACGAACTCAAATCAATAGGAAATAATTGGTGTGTATATGAATATTCGTGCGTCCTTGCCAAACTGTAGGCCTTAGTTTTAGACCTCGCCCATTTTTGCGTGGTGCAATGTGAGGAAGATTTACTGGCGTCTCCGATGTGCCGAGTTCAGTCACTAACGCCTCCGATGTGATAATTCAACACAGAGTCACTATCTCCTCTGAAATGTCGAGTTCAACACAGTAAAAGTTACTAACACAACTCACATGTTAGTATGAAATCATTTTGAGCCGAAATTTTCTTGCTTCGTCTAAAACTGAGTACAAAGTACTTTATTTTTTTAAATAGAACCGAGAATTTACCTTGAGCACCGAAGCATAAATAAATCGGATTAAATGAGAGTAAAATTCATCACAGGCCGTCCCCCCTTCATGGGCTGTGATGGAGCGACAAAACAAACATGGCTAAATGAGTACAGCAGTTTCAGTCTGAAGCCAAATTTACTCAAATTTCTGTGTGTTGTACGTAAATAAGACGGACAATAAGCGTTTGATAGTCAGAGTGTGGAGGCAGGCAAATGAACTTCCGAATGCTTAATGAGGCCTGAAATGGATGTTGCTTCAAATATTTATCACTAACTTAATAGAAATTATCAATGAGGGATGTTGAAAATATTTCGAGAGGTTCTCGTTTTCCATAAATGGACAAAATCTGAAAAAATTGAACATGCAATCTCTATCAAATTGCTGCGTAGTAACCGCCTCATACAAAAGCTGATTATCGGAAGGGAAAAGTCAACAGAAGCTCGTTGTTTTCAGTTTTGTCTCTTTTCCTGGCTCTTTTCAAAGCTTGCAGCTGTGCAACTTATAATAGAGCCAGACTTTAAGCCTCAGCACTTGATCCCGTCGCAGTAACTCGCACAGTTTCTGCAGTACTTCCCAACTCGCTCCGTGCCAGCTATTGCCATCCTATGCTGAGCGAGACAGCCCGTCATAAACTGTATGTGATGGAAATTTTTACAGCATTCAATGTAAAATGTAAGGTTTTCGTTTAGGTAGTTTTGATCTCCGCATTTTAAAGCGTTAGATTAATCAGTTGAATCCCTGTATTGATGTACTTCCACTGAGTGCATGTCCAGTCACATCTAGCGTGATTTACTACTCAAATTTTAATTTTTCTAATCAATTCAAAACCTTTTTTCCCACAATTTTTCATATCTTCATTCAGACGCGCTTGTGCATTCAACTGCTGAAAAGTCTCCATTGATTCCATAGAACGTCTTTTTCTATGGAAAAAGACATCGCTGTCTTATTCTCAGCTACTCGTACTCATTTACTGGCTTGCATTCAGGCTCAGAAATGCCTTTCAATTTTGAGGAGGTAATCCATTTAACGTTCATCAAATGTTAGTACTTTCCCTTTTTATACAGGAGACGGTAAAGTTCTAAACTTCTAGCTAATCGCTATGAAGATGTTTTCGCAAATTTACCCTATTAATGTCCACCTAATTGAATTATAGTCTCTAATTTCAGGTCTAATAGTGTATTCAGCGTTGGTTCAGAGAATTTGAAGGCAGTCATTTTTCTATAAAGTTTTCACAAGAAATATAGAGAACGAGCTCGAAGAAAGCATGCTCAGCATTTTCGTCCTCAGCGTTTAAAATATCAGGCTACAACATTGTTTCAAAAAATGGAGAGCCTCAGTCTCGCAAGCAATCATATTATCACAAAGTTTTGGCCAATTATTATAGCTTCACTAGCTGCTGGTGATGAGAAGAGTGATTCAGTAGACTCTGAGCGATCGGCAGAGTCGGGTGAATAGTGTGTCCGCTTGTTCTTACTGGCTGAATTTGATGACTTATTGAGAAAGCCATGGCATAGAAACAATTAGGTTTTATATTTTTACTTTCTTTAGGCGGCTGTTATCCAGATCTAGTGGGTAAATCGAAAATGAGCACTTTTTGCAACTTTTCCAACATTTCAATTTTGATGCAACGATCCAATAATCTGCGGGTATAATTGTTTTCAGATATAATTAGCTTAAAGATGCCGACTATCTAGAGAACCATGGTCACTACCCAGGTATTGTTTCTGTTCTCTTCGTAGGAATTTAGTTCTAGTTGACTCGATATTTTAGGCCAAGTTGATAGCGCTTTTGTATTCAATTATCTCCAAAACCAATATCCGGGGGACTGCCATTTTACTAACGTGAGACAAACTGTGTAAACGAGCAAACGTATTCCCAATAGCTTGCAGCCTGTCATTAGTGGCCTATGAAGGAAGAAAAACAAGACACGAACTTTGAAGAAAAAACCAACCTGTATCCGGGCTTCCGTGAGGCCAATCTTCATCGCCAGCTCCTCTCTGTTCAACAAAAAATCGACTGTTAGATCGTCGGAAATCGACATTTCAGCATAAAATATATAGTAGTCTTAGTGATTTCGTACATAGCACGGTGATAAAACTTCATTATTTTTATTCAAGGTATATATTCTCTAAGATAAAACTAAATGAATAAATTTTAATAACATGTAATGATACTAGTTTCAATATAAAAATATGATCATATTCATTGTCATTCATTTCTGTAGGGTTTAAAATTCGCTATGAACATCAGAGACTGAAAACAACTGCATTTGAAATTTTACCCTCGAAATGAACTCAAGCTCCAATATTTCTTGCGTCATTTCTCACCTCGTGAAAACGTCAGGATAGTGCGTCCTGGAAAAAACTTTTTCCAGCTCTTCCAACTGATAAGAGGTGAATGTAGTCCGATAACGTCTCTGCTTTCTTTTTGTGGGCCCAGCGGTGTCTCCATTACCGCTGCTCTCACCGCAATCTTCCCCATCTTCAGCCGCATTATCTTCTGCTCCGTCCTCACCGCCGTCGCCGGATTCAAGGTGTGAATTAGGTCCATCATTTACTGTTGAAGATTCATCTTCCATTTTAGAAATCGTCGAAGAAGACTCATTTTCTAGCTCAGAGTCTGTTTCAACGACATCAACTTCCAATTCGAGATCCTGGTCCGAAAGGCCTGACCTGTTCTTTTTGCTACCCCTGTGACTAGAAGCACTGCCATTTTGATGGAGAGATAGCTTCATATGTGACAGAGACTGAGATTCGTCGTTGGTTGAGGACGGACTGAAAGGAGGCGACAACGCTCGTCGATTATGATGTGGCGAAGACGTTACAGACGATGTAGAAGCGGTGGTTGACGACATCGATTGCGCCGAAGTTACCATTTGTACAAGTGTCTCTTGTATTTTTTTATTCAATGGCGGCGAAAGTTGCTTCGTCAAATTATGGATGCTCAATATGGACTGGGCTCTTGATATAGTTTCATTTGTAGGTCTAATTGTTACGGTATTTTTAGGTGATCTGGGGGACTTTGGAGACGACCGACCTCTAGGCGATGTGCGGCCACCGGCGGGAGATACTAGATGCGGTGAGCTGAGATTTGTCATGCTGTGGATATTATGTGAAATAATATTTGAAGTGAGCTCAGCAACAGTAGTGTTTGCCATGGACGTATCAGAAATCATTAGGCTGGAATTAGAACTGTTCGCCACTGATTCGGTTTGAGGAATCATGGTGGGAGAGGTTCTTTTGATGCACATGTCCAGAGCCAGAGAGGAGGGGCGGGGCTGGGATTCTTCCAGAACTCCCATGGCTTTAATGAAAAAATCCCTGGCTAAAACGCTGTCAATGTAATCACAATAGATCAAAATTATTTTTTTCTCATATCATGTATTGGAAATTGCGAATCATTCTTCCTAAGCAGCCATGAAAGATTAGCTCATTACGGAAGAACTTGTTCTTCAGGCAATTCAAGTTTGGTGCGATGACTTCTGGGTGGAGTGGACTAGCAGTGATGCAGTTATCTGAAAAAAAAACACAGTTGAATAAATCTGATGATTAGTGTGAGCTATTGGTTGAATACATAGATCATACTCAGTAAATTATACTACTAGATTAGAGATAGAAGAAGGGAACGATAAGCAGGAGTATTATGCATGAGTGATTAGACCGAAACAGTGCGCGAATATTCGAATTTTCTTCCAATTCTATCATAATCACCTGCAACGATGATGCATGTAATCCGTTATTTGTTCATTCGTACAGCTGTATAAATCCTTTGAATAAACAGGCAGAATATGTGTAATTTAAAAATTGAAGGTCTAAAGAAGTACGAAACAAATCTTTTCCTCAAAATGCTAAAGAGTACCACTGAATAATTTCAAGTTCCAGCGAATAATTAAAACTTAAAAAGGAACAATGCCATGATTTAAGGTATTCCTGATATATGCTCCTAGTCAGTGCCTGTGAAATTAGTGTAACTGCAGAGAACTTTGCTGTCTACCTGTAATTGAAAGAAGCAAATTGTAGATTTGCAAGTACGTGTTACGAAGTGCACTTGGATTAGCCAGCATGATAGCCTCTGATCACTCATCGATTGCAGCCCGAGCAGAGCGTGGTGTCGATAAATATCTGAAGAGCTTGACAGCGCTGAGCAAACTCCCGTAAATGAACCGTTAACTCTCGCTGACTTCAGGATGACGGATGAACGCATGTCTGAACTTCATGAATCATTTCTCACCCCAAAGCCGAGTGCTTATCAAGGTCTATACGTCAGATACGAGCCGTCTACTCCAGACAGAAATGCAGTTCTTTTGCAAAGATTATTCCAGTTAGGTATTCATGTATATTGTTGTACCAAATGGGATTCGATTTGAAGTTATCAACTACGCTGGTGATTGTAGAGATGTTAACGAGAGCAGGAGCGGAACACTGCCCGTGAAACTTGCATCAGACCGTGACAGCGGCAAATCAGTCGCACAATTTGGTCGTCTGTTGCAACAGTGCAGCCCATGCAGCCAATTAATTCATCTCTTTAAGAGCATTTAATTCCCTTCCTGCTGATTGACATCTGATAAATGCGGTCCGTGGGAGGAAGTTAGAAGCGACCGTTGAAATGATAATCTCTAGTTATTAAAGCTAACAAGGTGACAAGACCGCCTTCAGTAAAAATTAGGGCCGTTATATAATTACAGAAATTTAAAAAAATAAATAAATAAAAGCCACTTACTTTGATTCCTCACACCTTCGAACTGTCTTTGAATTAAGAAAAGAAGAGGAATGCTCTATTTCGATAATTTTCCACTGAGAATAAACTGTTTCACTTATTTGAATTGACTTATTTTAATTCATTTCCTTCAACAATGTATGCATTGTGCGAGTCCTCAGCTTTGCAGTGCATGTAACTGCTCAAATCACACAATGTAAAATGAATTACATATATATCTCACTTGCAAAATTAAAAATGCAAACTTTTGGAAAGATGTGAAGTAAGTTTTATTATTGCCGTATAGAAATTTTGGCAAAAACCCAAAGATGTTCGTAATTCTGCGTTGGTCTGAAGTGGGGCGCCTATGCCGCCGAGTGGCGCGGCGACAGCAGCAAAAGACCGAGTCATGACCGGCGATGGAAAGTTGTGTTGACACTTCCTACATTTGCAGAACAATAGCTACTGTGCTGGCGTGATGGTACTAACACTTTTTCGAATGACATCAGTCTGTATGCACGGAAACTTTTGCAGGGGCTAGATTTCTGGGTACATTTGACAGTTCAGAAACGAATGATGACGGTGTGAACGCAGAAACGTTGATTTTGAACGTAGATGTGTACGTAGATTTTGACTTTCGATCACCTCTAAGAAACAAAACACAAGGAGGAAAGAGACTGAGTCTCGCTTAAACTGGAAATTGACTGCAACGCACTTGCAATCCCATCAGAAAAGGGTGAATAAATGAACTACAAGCGTTAACACGCACACAACTACTGTTCACATCTCCAGCACATGTTAGTGAACAGTCGCAAACATCTCAAACTCCATAGGCAGGACAGCCTACGGCACTCGGTGAATCTTCAAAATTGAGTCATCAAAAATCCAACAAGAGTAATGTTTTGGCTTGAAGTTGAGTAAACGCGCTAACTTTTTGTCTTGAAGCTTGAACTGATGATGTTGATTTGAAAAGCAGCACATACCATGCCAAGCCGACAAAAACGAACTTTTGCAGTCAGCTGTGCTGCTACGACGATGCAACCTGTCCGCGTGTCTGGCTCTAGCTGTAAAACCTTTGTTTCGCTTCCAAGGCCGCGCGGCGGGCTGGCGTGCGGGACAGCAAAGCTTGCCAATTGCAAATGCAGGGAGGTGTAGCAGGTTGGGGATTTGCCTTCACAATTTTCCTCGGTTCGTCTCCTACATGAGGGATTGGAGTTATGCCCAGAAACTATTCGATGTAAAAAATGAGAGCGAAGAGCCTCTTACACTTTATGGAAAAAAATTGCAAACTTAAATAATCGATCTTGGGGATATTCAAGCCAACAACCACAACGAGCTCTCCTGCATAACCATCAGGATCAGCGTAACATAAAAGAATTATAAAAATGATGATAAATACCCAGACGAAATTTTCAGAAACTAGTCTTGAAATAATCAAGCTATACAATCGAGACAGAGCTAACTAAAATAAAAACGAATCAATCTCTCGAGCGGCGGCTCGTGCATTAAACTAACACGTAGAGAAAGACAGACAGAAACGCAGAGAGAAAGTGAAAGAGGCTCAGAGAGAAAGACAAACAGGAACACCGAAAGGACGACAGATACAGAGAGAAAGACAGGCAGAGGTGCAGAGAGAAAGAAAACCCTTCCTATGAACTACCGTGTTATCCACGGTAATCAAACACACAAAGAAATGGCGCATCACTTTCTGAGGGAGAGACCGACTGAGCTGCACGGCTTTGCTACTTAATTGGCTGCGCAAGAGACCATTGCCCCAAAATGGGTATTCCCTTAAAAAACTAGCGAGGATAAATAGATA
Organism: Morinoia aosen; assembly: GCA_030386875.1. Classification (NCBI taxonomy): domain Eukaryota; kingdom Metazoa; phylum Arthropoda; class Malacostraca; order Amphipoda; family Talitridae; genus Morinoia; species Morinoia aosen. The sequence continues at coordinate 22,237,549 of CM059573.1, read as the reverse complement.
AAAATATGAACAGGCAAGGAGATCGGCTGTCCAAAATTTCTACTCTATGACAGAGCAATAAATGAGCAGAGTTATTTCTTTCATACGTCTGTATTTTCTCGAAAATACAAAAATCGAAGATTGCCGATAGTTATAGGTGATGGAGGGGTTTTCATAACATGTGTGGTCAAGAAGGTTGAGCTAAAAAGGAACTAATGCTGTTGTAATGTTTGCATTTGAGCAGCATTAATTGTTCATGCATGAAGTACTGAAAAATTTATTACATTAGTTGTTTATTATTTATAATGCGTAAATTTATGAGGCTTTGAACAGATTTAATTAGATACTGAAGTGATTGAAGAACAAGTTTGTTGCCATTTTCCGTGCAAAAGCTCAATAATTGATATGCGTGTAGAAACATGACAGCGCAAAGTTCGTGGATTTAATTTACGCAAGCATTTTCGAGTTCCTTATCAATTCAAACTTGACCAACTTCTTTTTCTGCTTTCAAACTTTCTCAAACTTGAACTTTGCGCTTTGCCATCCATGGACCCTCAGCCATAACCCTATTCCCAACCCTTGCCTCATTCTGAACTTCCCTTACCCTTATACCTGACCTCACCCTAACCTTAACCTTAGCTCTGAGTTAAATCTCATCATAACTGAGGCCAGTGTTGCAGCACCTACTGTAAATTGAGAATATAAAATTAAGAAACAAGGTTTGGTGCAAATTTATAGTGAGAAGCTAGATGAAAATGCTGAAGTTAAGACGCTGCATTTTAGTGCAAGTTATAATAGTAACACTGGCCGGTACAATTACAGACAGTCCTCATAGATCCATTAAGTCAAATATTATGTAATATTCTCATTCACCTGAGTTATAACCATCAGGATTAGCGTAGCATAAAAGAATTATATAAATGAGGATAAATACTCAGACGGAATTTTCAGACACTAATCTTGACTAAATCAAGCTATACAATTGACAAAGAGCTAACTAAAATTTAAAATATTCTTATGATGTAATATTCTTATTATCAGTGATCAGTGTCCAGTATCAGTATTCGCATCAAGTCAGGAACTACATGTTTCGACACTGATTCGGAGTATTTCATCAATTTCAATTGCGCTCAATAAAAGTTGATTTAAGTTGATACGCGACAGGTTTACTTAACAGTCGTTGAAGCTTCGATGACACTTTTAATGTAACTTATGGTCATGGGAAAGCGCTCACTGTTATATTCATTTAGTAATATTGCCATATGTTGCAAGATGATCTCGATCTCATCAAGATGCGTTTCGAAAAATTCACGAAAAAATCTGCCCTGCATCAGATCTAATTGTCTCGTGCTATTGTAAGGGATTTGATACTGACTATAGTTATAACAAAGTAGGGTGGCTAATAATGATGTAGCCTTACGGAACATCTAAATTTCTTGGTTGCAGTGCATATTTCTGATGTAAAATGAAAATTTGCACCACCAAATTGTTGTTACACAATTAAGCAACATTTTCCTCATGGCATTGCCAATGGCGTAATAAAGTAAAAATTATTTGGGATATTTTTCAACATTTGAAATGCTCCCCATGGTTTCTACCCGGTTTGTCAATTTATGTAGAATGAAACGTGAATTGAATTTCAGAATTTATTGGTGTCTCGCGCTAATATTTTATCAGGTCAAGATAAATTAAACTTGACCGCTCAGAGCAGGTAGAGAATTAAATAAAACCCTACTGCATCGACTCAGCAAGAGGCCCTCGTTCTCAGTTTAATAGAGCTGCTCTGAGCGAACTTTTCTGATATGCACATGACCTCTCTAAAGCTTACATGATTATAGCTCCCACTTTAGAAGTTCAACAAATAAGTTCCTTTAGTTATGGACAAGTGCAGTCTGCTCTGCCTAAGTTGAAGCCTAATTGCAAAATTTTTCTTAGATGTGAAACGAATACAAAAGTTTGAGCCAAATTACTGTTTTTTATAAGAGTGTAAAAAGTATAAGAAATTTAACTTCATTTATGATTCGTGAGAGCAAGCCTGTACAAACACGAGCGACCGAACGCAGCGGCCAAATTATGGGGTGCTGAAAATGTACTATAATAAAGCTAAGATAGAAAGAGCTAGCTACGGTTTGAACATGGTGTCTTGATGGTGACGTCACGCTTCATGAGGAAGTTAGGAGAAACTCGATTGATTATACAGATGCTGGTCAGACACCCATCATTCATCGAAGTTAAACTGGAGAAATCGAAATTTAGTTTTACTTCCAAAGGCCTTTTATAAACATGTTTGACAAGAAATCAATATTGATGAACGACGCCGATTTCATTCATTAGTTGGTTTACTCGCAGATACTGTACAATATTTGGGCAGGCGCGCAACAGCCTGGGTCAACACCGTCCGCCACACACGCCACCAGTTCCAAACATTGGCGCAACAGAAACCGAAGACCGACAGAAAATAAACTTAGCCCACAGGTTTCAGAGCACTAATATTAGCCTCACTGATAAAAACGCTTCATTAAGAATGATGATTTATTGCAAAAGTTAAATCAGCTATCATTTGAAAAACCAGACCATAAGTTTTCCAGAAGCCAATTCTTCACTCCACGGTGTCGTTTACATGCTACATGAATACAGAATGAGCTTCACTAAACAGTTTGCATTTCTATTACTTCAATCTATCAAGCGTATGGAATTTCACTCGATTTTGAAATCGGTCTCTGGGTACACTCATTTCATCATTTGCTTTCGAATAGGATGCAAGTAACTTATTGCCGCGGTCATGCACCTATATTTGCACGAGACACACGGTGATTTTCCGGTCTCAAATTAACCATCATCGGCCGAGAGCTGCAAATACGCAAGTTTGAACTACGAGGCATATTGCATGAGTTTATCGGTAGCAACATTTCATTTTACGAGGAGCATTAAGGTTTGACTCAATAACATTTGAATAACAATTTCAATTTTCATGAGCAGGTAATTGCTCACTAGAGCTCGTCCGAATCTTAGATATATACAGGATGAAATATAGGCTTGAAAATAAATAATAAACATTTCACATAACCTTTGCATGTTTTCCATGGACTGGAATCTATCTTGATATGTAAGGGCGAGTTTGGAAGACTTGACCGCATGACGGATGCATGACAAAGTCCGAACTTTGCCTCAACAGTCACTGTGGTTGCGTTTTTATACATTCGAACTCAAGAAAACCAACTGCGAGTTGCCACTCTGATATGAGCGTGCTAAATGCTTCGTAGCTTTGGAAAAATATCCATTCGGTTTATCGGACGAGAGAATCGGGCTAGTAATTTAGATGCGATAAGCATATTTGCTCAAAATGAGAAGCTGAGTCTATATGCACTTATTGATCACAATTCCCTTCTTCACGTGTCTTAAAATTCGTAAAAACTTAGGCGAGTAATGTCATATTAGTGGTTTCAGGCTATTATCCTTCTGCGATTGATTTTATTTCCCAATAAGATCTATTGCATTGGCTTCATCTATTATACAGTATTTGGGGGTTCACGTAGCTTCAGCATTTCAGCTCCCCATCGGAAAACATTTATCACCCGAAGCTGAACTGTACAACCCTGGAACGTCACTCTATACAACTTTCATAACCTCCAATTAATTCCACGTATTTTTTACACCGTTGTTTTTCTAACATTAGGAGAAATAATTCAACAGGGGCTGTAAAAAGATGGGAGCGTAAATTTAACGCATCGGATATGCCAGAGACGATTTTACGCTCACGCACATAGGCCTGCTCCTGACTGAGGAGAATTTAGCGTATGTTGCAAACATCTAACACGACCCCGACCAACGTGCCCTCCTATTCTATAGCACAGAAATGGTGAGGCACTTTCACTATCACCTTAGCGCTGCCTTTGCACTTAATTTGAAGGCCTTTAATTTAGCTCATCCGGGAGACTATAGGATCGTTTGTTCAGTGCTCTAGTGTTGCTTCGGTCCCTAATCGATCGATTTATCTTATCGGTGATCGGCATCGGGGGCTTGAGTGTGCAAATTACACGCCGTACGTCTGGCAGGTGTAAATTTTGGGGAGGGCGGACCGAAGGTCCCGGGGCAATTAGGAACCGTTCCTCTTTATTAGCGAAGCTCGCATGGACAGCCCCTCGCTGCTGATGCTAAGTCTTCGCTGCTCCACCGCTGCACACAACAGCTCTGCTCCTACTCGGTGTTCTACACACTCTGTGTCTCGGTTTAAAATCAAGTTCTGTTTCGTGTTGTTACCTCAGGAGATGTGCTCAACGTACTGGAAGACTTCAAAACAACTTCGCTTGCATCAATTATGTTTGAGCTATCAACGTAGCATTTGAAAAATCCGTGTTTAAAATGGAGTTTGAGAAGCATCTCAAAGAAGTGGGCTCCCTTGAAGCAAAAAATCTCTATCTAGCAAACGAAAGTCAAACATTTTTAAATCACTATGATATAAATTTATTCGTATCGATTTAGTATTCTTGTTTACCTTGTTCATTGCAGGTGAGAAGGCAAACATAAATCGGTGGCTTGAAAGAATAGCAATAAAACAACAGTCAAGGAAACGTTCAAGCCACTACGAAAATGAACGTGAAAAAAAGTCCTCGGCATTCAATTTGCAGTCGCAGCGTGTCAGTATTTCGCTACACCCGCAGCACTTGCTTTTAGTCAAAATATTCCTGAGAACGAATCGTGAATTGTGTACTTCAGTGACAGGCTGCAAAATGTATTTCTTTCAAGTCAGTATAAATATTTTATGAAAGAAAACAATTCTTCCTCGTTCATGATTTCCAAATAAAATAGAAATGTTCAGCCCAGATAGGAAAATAATTAAAGCACCAGAATAGATGTTCATCCCGACTGTCAACATACTTCCACAAATTGCATTGTAATTTCTTAACCTCACGTATTATGCCTTCGATCTGATTAAAGGTGTTTTTCTTAACTCCAAGAGCAGTACAGAAAAGCAGTTTTAGTGTCAGGTTTCTCAAATAAATTGACGAATGCAATAACTGAACCCATCAAAATTTGCAACCAACATTTATGTCTCAATGATAAATCAAACTAACCTGAATATCAATCTATGCAACGACAGTTTAACAGTTGATTTTAAAATTCATTATTTAAATAAATCATTTTTGTTTCTTCTAACATTTTTTTCAACTAAAAAATGATAGTACAAAACAAAGTCTGGAACGTGAATCTCAATTGCAACAAAAATCCTGCGTGAAACTCGATTACTGGATATCATTCAAATGCTTGAACAGAACGAGCTCAGCAGTTCTTTCCTTAAGCACCATACAATGGTTCTGCATCCTCTCCCATTGCGTTTCGTATCCAAGTAATTGTGGAGGAATTTTTTTTCACAGGAAGCCAATCAAACTTACAATTGTTAGGACCTGAGATATATTTGCAGAATTGCATAATGGTCTCTGAATTTAGGGTAGTCAAGACAGATAAGGACTACCGACGCCCATAAGTCATAAAATAACAGCGAAATTGTAGGCCACCGGACGCAAAGCCGTGCATTGTGCGTAAACATTGTGATGGACAGCGAGAAGGCTATCGCTGCGATCTGTACGGTTAACACCTGTCGAGTAAACGAACTCATAGCGTTCAATTGCTCTCACAATTTAACGATCGACTTACGGTCCGAAAATATTTATCGATCGTAAAGAGAAAATTTAAGATCCATGATCACACGAGCCCTGTCCTCTCCGTACATTTACAACACCTAAACATGCTGATTTGATGCCTTCAGAGGCCTGAACACTGTTCAGATAAGTCCAAGATTATCAGTGAAGAAAATTTACGATTAATAGTAGAGTTTTAATAGCTTCAACTGATCTCCGACGACAATAAAAACGATAATTTTTTTCAATCTAGAGAAAATGTATTGCGTAAAGCCCCCAACAAAAAAGGTTTAGAGATAATTAAATTTTACGGACGGATGACATTGGAAGACGATTGAATTAATTTAATGTGCAATGAGAAATTGTACTGCCAACGCCGCAGTAATTTACTGCTGCACGGCCCTCTTTGCCTTATAAGAAGATAGCGGAGGACGAGAGTACAATTTACGACGAGAATAGTAACCAGCGCGCGAATACAGACCCATACTTCCTACATCAAAGTCTATTTCGAATTGATTACTGCTCTTTAGCCCGTTATGATTTAGCTCGTCCTAAAGATACTGACGGTGATTCCTTCCCATACTCTTCGTCTTCAACGGGGTCTTCACACTTCAATTCCGCTCTGTCAAAAATTATTCTGTTTTCACACAGATTCCAATCAAAATGTTCTCTGGGGTTAAGCTTTCAACAACAACAAATATGCCACCAAAACCCTTCATTCTTCACCAATCTCCTCGCTTTCATTCGGGCTCACTCTAATTAACACAGAACATTATTTTTGCTCTGATCATTCATTATGCGCATCTCTACTATAACAACTCTAAAGCAAGTTCTGCCTTTTTAATTCTTCACCTCTATTTTACAAGCAGTTGCCGTTCGTATCTCATTTTCCCCTCTTACGAAGCGTCATTTTCTTTTTACTTGTTAATTACCTCAGCTCTGGCTGATGCGTTCCTTCTGTTATGCTTGACTGATTTTTATTCTCAAAAATACATTCAACAGCTCGAACAGTCTCCTTTATGTGCATGCATACCATTTTTTTCACTCTGAAAGCTCTCTTTATGGGCGCAGGTTTTTCATATAGATTTTAAAACTAGATAATTTTAAATCATTTATTGCACGTAGCTCAATCAAGTGGACTTAAATAAATTTATGCTACCAACTGCACTGCTATGAAGTTGTAAATTGTTTGAGAGTTGACTTGATTCGTTCATTACGTACGTGACTTATTTTCTTCATCTCACAATTAATGAACAGCAACTCATTACAATGTAAATTTGTCGGTTTCCTGGCCCAGTATTCAGCGTTCTACTGAACTTTGCAGTTGTTGCTACAATGGATCGTTCATTGAATGATTGTAGCTACATTCCCTGGAAACATGCATTCACCCATTTGAGCATCAAGTCATCGAGATTGTCAAGAATTGGGTTCTCAATTTTGAATTTTTAACAGATCAGTACACACAAATCAACTTCACTGGTGTACATTTTCATGGTCACGATAACGAGTTTTAAGACTACTATCGAAGCTATTTTTAATCAAACCTATCTTGCCGTCGTCTTGTACCAAGAGACAAAATTTTGAAATGAGCCTAGACATACAATCTGTAAGAGCGCATGTAAACGGAAAAAAAACTATGAGAACTATCTGACGCACGTTCAGCAAAAAAGAAACTCTTATTCAATCGTGACCCGAAGATTCTGTCCGTTTGAACTTGTCTGGAGAACTGAACCTTGAATTAATTGTCCCTTATTGCCTTTCTACTTTTTTAGCAAGTAAAAATAACTAATAATTGGACTCCACTCAGGAAAAAGTAATAAAATGAAATCAAACCTGCAGTTACTCCGACAATAACCAATCAGGAAAACCGTGCGTAAGTTGAACGAATATGTACTGCATATAACATAGTGAACATTAGGTGAATTGTGTCTACTTTGGTAACTTTACTGAGTTGAATCTCTTGTTCTCTGCCTGACGTGTAGCACATTTCGCAAATAGTGGAAAGAATAATACCTAGAAAATAGAACTGATTCATACTACACGGAAATTAAATTTTTCCTTTCGTAATAGAATTTTGTTATGTTGTAAGCTACTTTAGGAAACAAATTGTAGCCAAATATTTTAATTCGCAGGCCCACCCAAAATTACACGTCTATGAAGATGAATAGTCGTACCCTAGTTCGCTTTAGATCATTAATGGTCCAGGAAGAAGCAGATCAATTAAATGTTCGAAAATTGGTCGCATATCCTAGCATATCCTAGTTCACAAAAACCAGATTGCAATTTAAAAATACAGTAGTTTGATTATTCAAAGCATCCTGTCACCGTAACTGTAATACTATGTAGTAAAATAACCCTTTTTTGTTACTGAACATTTTCAATGCAGTGTCCTAGTGTTCACACCTTCGCAAAAAATTACACGTGCATAAACACATGCGTGTTCCGAGGACTCATATACAGACTAATGGATCAAAGTCTTCTAATTAATTTATCAGGGGCGTCAAGTTGTTTTCATAAATCTCTAGGTACATGGACTCTGTTGAACTGATAGATATCGCAGCTTGTACAGTTTTAAGTTGATGACGTTCATTAAGATCCAGAATAACAAGAGATAGCGCAAACATCGGGTGTCAACACGACGTGTTGATGAGGAGATACGAGGTAGTTAATGAAGTGTCGAAATAAATTAGCCATACCGCCATAAAATGACAATCTAGTTAGCAGGACGGAAAAAAAACAGGCATGCGTGAGGGGGATCTCTGTTATAACCTATCATTTGAATGATAAGGACGTCACTTCCTTTTAGTTTAGTGCGTCAGTTGTAATATTTTGCATGGTAGTATTCTGATAAGGAAGTGAATTTGAGTCTGCGCCTACATTTACACACGCCCAGCACTCCCTGGGTAATGCTGATGTTACATTAAATTGAAGACGAGAACGAAATTTCGATTGAAAATTGTTCTCTCCATTCCTATTTAGATACCTGCCAGAGTCACATTTATTTTTCTCAATTACTTTTGCTACCAACAATGATAGATGAGTGCACTAGTTAAATTCTTCGTTTAATGTGAAACTATATTTTTAATGGCATTCATCAGAGTATATTTGAGACCATGCAGAGTTTGACCGAATTTTAATAAATGCGATTATCTTTACTTCTCAAAATTTCATCTCTATTGCTTAAAAGCTCATTTTTTCTTTATTATTGGCTTGAAAATATCACAAAGTCATATGTAGGTATTCAATACAAAATAGATTTCAACTTTAAGCTTCTTGCTTACTAAAACTAACTTAGGTGCGACTTAACTTGAGAAAATGAAGCCCTGCCAAACCTATACTTCTTTTACTACTTCTGTTACAACTTCTACTACTGCTGCTACTACTACTACCATTGGTACAGCTATTGCTACTACAACTAACTCTTCTACTACATTGTAATATATGATATTAAGTTGTATATAGGCCTACTGCTTAATCATATTCATTTTCCATGAATAATTTTTATGATCTTTACGCTTACTAAAAAGTCTTGTTGTTTCTTTTTATCCAGTTCCTGAAGACTCTTAATTTTTTATTAGTATTTACAATAAACAAACAAGAGAGATTAAATTGTGATGCCCAGACACTTGACATACAATATTCTACAGCGAAGTGTATTCCAGCAAGCCGTAGATAAGAGATTGAATGTAAATGAGAGTAGAATGACCTCTACGTCATATTGACTTTTTAGCAGAAAAAAATTTCCTTTTCATTTTATTATGAATCTTTCCAAACTGCCAACTACGGATGGACGATGGTGATGGAAAATTATGAAATTGATATTCGTAGCAGCAACATCGATTTACTGAAGCTTAACGTCAATTTCTTAGGATAAGGAGTGAATGGAAAGCTCACGTAAGTATCAGCTACAGAGCGCAGCTACGATGGTGTATAGAAATGCGATGCCATGCTCGCATGCAGTGGTATCCAAAGCACGAATTGTATAGTTTTGCACGACAGAAGTTTTTAATAGTATAAATAATTAGGATAGTGAAGATATCTCCATACAATTCTATACAAAGGAAATAAATTTGCTTTTTAGTCGACATTTTTTATATTTTTTATTTGTCATCCATAACTGGAGAAAGTAACTACGAGTTTTAAGCTAAAATTTTTAGCGGTATAATAACTTTCCGGAAACTGTTAAAAATAAAACTGTTCAAGTTACGTACGGGCTAACAATGCATTGATATTTGATTAACATAACACATCAGTTGAGTCCCATGTCTTGGAGGCAAAGCTCATCTAATGATGTTCATTCATTGTCTTCTTAAACTATCCTCAATAATTGAGGCCTTCTTTTTTATTTACTGCTAAAACTATCATGGTCACCGCCCTCCGAATGTTCTGATACGATATCAATATACTAGCCAGCAAACATTCCTCATGAAAAATAGTATTTATTAAAAAAGACATTCCAAATAATTCATGAGATAAGAACTACTAAAGAGAAATTATTTTTATCGTTTTAGAAATAGTGAATCTGATGTTCATCCTGCTGTTATATTCAGAAAAACAAAAGATCACAAAAAATTTCACATGAAATGGAAAATCTGGGTAATATGTAGCACATAGGCATTGTACACACATCGTCACACTTACCTCTCAGAATTTAATGAAGTCGGCAGCAGAAAAAAAGTTGGCAAGTTTTCGTCATTCCATTTCCGAAAACTTCCAATCACTCGGTGCAAGAAAAGTAATCAGCAATCATTTACAAAGTCACAGCAACGTTTAAGCACAATCGATGCGTGTCTCTTGTTAGCCCACTGTACTATAATGGGAAAACGTCAGTTATTTTTCCCGTGAACTGTTTCTTGTTGTTAAGTTCGCCGACTTCACTAAAAAGTTGGATTTAAAACGCTTTCGTTATAAATGTTTACGAATATCACTCGGTGCAGTTGTAGAATAGCTCGCGAATCACCGACCGCAAGGATGAGAGCGCTCAGTCTGTTGAGCAGAGAGACCGGAGAAGCGCCCAGAACGGCTACAGGTAGGGAACTAAGACACCTCGTGTTCCACAGGTACACCGGCGCTCATTAACCTATCGCGCTCCAGAGGCGGTGTCTCTCAACAGAACATATCGAATTTCCAGGCGCAGGGCGGAGCATGGAAAACACATCGGGCCACATTGCTGCTTCAGCCCCCTCGACTTTGGAACGTCCTATTTTATGTCTGCTGGGTTTCTATGGAGCTTCGCACACTTCCATGCCACAGGGATTTTTTCAAAATTCATCTCGTCAAAATATTTAATTTAGCAGAGAAAACAAATCGTCGCATTCGATGTCATGAAAAGCCAGTTTTCAGGCGGAGCGCATGGAAGCATCTGGTGTTCCCCGCTGGAAGGCGTCACCAGAGGGACCCCAGAGGCGGGGTGGCTTCCCGCAGAGCGAGTTGTGTTGCCGCGGCGCGACGGGGTAAAGGAGGAGCTTTGACTGATCGTCATGGGCTATAAAACAAAAGGTGTAACTGAGGCGGTGCTTATGGGTCTATAGCGCATTGATGACATAGTGCCTAGCGCTCATGGCCAAGTGTATCAATTTCACAGCGTGTTTAGTCATGGCATTCTCATTTGAGGAAATTTCCCTCCCATTAACCAACTGTTAAGGTTCGTTTGATTGTTAATGCAGGGCTTCAGAGCCCGTAGTCCCTATCGCCAGAGCCCATTTCAAGCTTGATTGTATAATATTTGAACACGTAAATAACAATGACCTGTCGCTTGTATGGATCAAATTGCGCTGCTCAACGGGATTGATTATCAATGAGCATCGGAAGAACGAGTCTATCCTTTATGCACCGAACTAACAAATGCAGGATAAAAAGGCAGTACTCAAGTCTGATTTTATTATTAGCTCGTTAAAAAAATGAGAAACCTCACTTTCTGACTGGCGCAAGTCACGCAATGCAGGAGGCGCACCGCAGCCCAGGTTAGGATCGTCAGGATTGAGCAAACATCTTCATTAGTCAGCATTCCTTCCTAACTGCAGCAACTTGGCTTCGGTGGAAAGTGTAATTCGTGGAGTGTAGAGTATTTTCAAACTGACTAAGTATGATTCAGATTTTGAATCTTGTGAATGTGAAGAAAAATATTCAACCTGATCCAACCGTTCCGCATATATCAAGCAAAATATGCGTAACCCGTTTAGCATTTGCCTTAGTTTGATTGCTAACGTTCGTTTCTTGTGCTCTTTTGTTGAAAATATAACCATTGAGCTTGAGGTGCACCAAAAATACATTTAACCCCGTGGGATTAGTTATTGTTTATTGCTAAACTATGTGCAACAATATTGCACAGTCGATCAATAGGGGAGAAGTCAGAATTTCTTGCCAAAAAAAAAACAGAAAGTATTACGTAACATCTGCGGCTCTGACTGCGACACAAAAAATTAGGGAGCAAATACAAACAGGGAGAGCTATGTTTATAAAAAACCTAATGATAACTAAAAATTGAATCCCTAAATTTTTCTCGAAAACCCGAGAACATGACATTGTCTAGCTTCAGATAATCAGGAAAAAGCGTACTAGGATTTTTTCGAAACAAAGCTAACATTTTCTGAATCTATTCCCATAGAAGGTGAGTATAAGAGGGGTAACCTAGTGGTGTACAATTAGATAGAAATTATAAGAGCATAATTTAATATATCAACAAGATGGCCATCCTGTTAAAGAAATTTGAATTTTTGAATACTCTCAATTATGATTTTTTTTAATGCTCTGGAGCAAAATATTATTTTTGATGGATTCAATACTGTACATTGAACGATAGGTTGTACACAAAGTGGAATGTATTTTTTATTTTTCCTACTTTGTGGATAATGTTTACCTTAATAATCAACACCGATGGAAAACAATAACAATAGACGTATATGGAGACTAGATATGGTGTTCATCATTCTGTAGTAATAAGGTAATTTAAATAAAAATTGTTCAGAATTTAAATCTTGCTCTGTAATATAATGTTAACATTCACTATCTATCTGGAGTTGTGACGTTCAGGAATAAATGTGCAAAATGCACTTTGTACTCGTATTACGAATGTGATTTAAGCGCAAAGTAAGAATTAATGGCAATAACATAGGGTTCGAATAATCATACCTGCTCAAACCTTCATTAATTTATCATCTGCGCAACGTAAATGAAAGTTGACCATATATGTTGATGGCAATTGAAAAATTGACTTTATTTATCGTATATAAAGTTCGAATAAGAAGAAATTTACTGAGCTTGTACAGAGCAATATTTATTGTTCATGGTAAGGATGTAATCAATCATTTATTTACCAAGCTTGGACTATAATCAAAACTGTATAATATAACCGCCGCAGGTGTCTCACATTTATAAATCAATTTAAAAAGATAAATTTTTTGTGCGCCTTTTCACCTATGTTATAACAATGGGAGTCTCATTGAGCACATTAAATTGCTTGGTCCGTCTTGGTTGGTTGATCCGTCTCTCTGTCACGCTCTTCAATGGTGCTTAATGACTGTATCTCTAATACAAGTTTCCCAGTGAACAAGCACAAGAATGTTTCAATCGCGGGTACTATTAGGATGGATATATATTTGTTTTTCATTCACATCTGCAAGATCTATATAAAAAATATCGAATCCCGTCATTTTTGACGGATCGTGTTCACTAGTTTAGAGATAAAAACCGCAAGTTGTATCAACGCACTGTCTTCTTCTAGTCTCCATTTTTGAATGGCTTGGCCAGCCAAACAAGTCTTCCATTTGGTTTCCGAAGGGTCTCTCTTATATATAAGTTTGGTTTCTCTGAATTGTTGTACTTGCTTTTACATACATCGCTGTACAAACACGCATATTTGCATGCAGAATAATGTCCATACGTCTGACATATACGCAAGTATATTTATTCGACATAAATCGTACGACTGAAATGTATTGGACGCCTCATTTGTGCTGTCTATCACAATCACGTGCATATATATATGCTACATGGCATACAAGAATGCAAGCATTTTATAGCTGAGGATTTCCCGAAAATTACACAACTTTGAGCATGCAAATTCAGTGATAGCGACACTTCAACTAGTGATTTTGTATACGAAAAAATCTCACGGTGCTTCATATATATCCCCTCATCGCTTTCTTGGCGCTCTCACGCAATTTCAGCCCACTGAAATCAACGACGCCAAATTACTTGGATTCAAGTTTAACCTTTGGCGTTAACTTTGCGTAGAGTTCCTTATTGTTTGACATTGCCAAATTGGAATTTTGAACACATATAAAACAATATATTTATATGGTGTAATGCTCATTAAAAAAAGCTATAGCAGCTAATATTCATCTATTGCAAACATTGGCGCATACAAATATTTGCAGCTGTTTTTCAAAGTTCATGACTGGTCGAATGGTAAAAATTGTCGGGCCTTATGAAGTTCGTAAATAGTTAAAATTTGGTTATACCGTTATCCTCCCCAAAAACAATATAGCAAGAAAATGAGAAAAAGATCGATAAAATATCGCTTCAGTAGCTTTACAGAACTGTTTTATCGTTCATCTTCCATTTTTTTATTTCATGGGAAAATAAAATATACAATTTAAGAATGAGAATTGCGGGCAAATTTTTTGTTGGTCTCCATATAAGTTAACTTGTATGGAATGAAACTCCTTCAGTTTGTTTGATACATTACATGACTTTCGAATGAATAACTTTCAAATGTATTGCTAGACTGGGAGAAATGAATAACAATTAACTAGATTTGCGGAATGCAGAACAAAATAAAGAACATGGGTGTTAACTGAAAGTTTTCTTCAACGAAGACGTGCTCTAAATTTGAAAAATAACCTTCCTCTGCTGCGTGTGACGCTTAGCTATTTATGAAAATCTGTTCCGATGTGTGTGCCAAGAAAGTTGCTGTCGTATATATCCTGATGCTTCTTTTGAATTCAGGTTCGAAGTAGCTAAATGGATCAATTCTTGCTTAGTCGGACATCAGTTTACAAAAGCATTGATCGCGAGCAGGCATCTAAGCAAATATAACTCATGTACACCACTGATTGAAATGACAGGATTTAAATGCGTTCGCATTCGAAAGAAGCTACAACCCGACAGAAAATATTGTTCGTACATAATTCCAGCACACTGCCATTGGCCACGGAATTTGATATAAAGGAGCTTGTTTTTTCGAGAAATTAGAGAAAAGTTTTCAAGGGTTGATATGCCTTTAATTACTATCAACTTCGACAAGCTCCTGCTCAGGTGGCAGTGGAAATATGCATCTGCGGTTCGCAAATTCGTAAAAATATGGCACCTGTGAGTTAAACATTCATCAGTCTACGGACTTTGGTGTGTAAAATTCACTATTTTGCATTCAAGTCTCCACGGTAGGAAACTCTGGCGTAATGATGCAACGTTTTGATAAGGTAATAGAAAAATATCTCCGTGTACCAATTTCATGCCATTCCTCTAAATGCATAATTTATTTGTTTCTAGAGGGACTAAAATGATCGAGGAGCGCATGAAGACTGTCGAAATACTACTCCAACTCGCCAAGGAATGCGCCCAACGCACAACTGTACTTCATATTTAGATACTAAAATCTACTGTGCTCTTAGCATTCCTTTAACATATTTTATCCACGAAGAATTAATTTTTGCACATTGGTTTGTAAAATCGTGATTTTTTTCCGTTAAAAAACATGTTCAAGCAGCAACATTTTTTCATTGTTCTCCATTTCTCATTATGTAGAATTTCGAGTGGCAACCACACCGGTCCTCGCTGGGATGACCCCTGCCAAACGTTAGTTGGTTTCCATAAAACCTTGAGAACTCAAGTGAAAAAAGTCTAAATACGCCTGCGAGAAACTAAAAGGTTTACAGCCATATTTTGGTCATTGTATATCCAATAATTGCTGGTGTTTCTTCTCTAGCAAGAAACATGTCAACATTGAGCAAGCAATGAATCAAAAATTGGAGCTAGCAAGCCAGTTCCGCACGTTGGTCGTGCGAATACCTCCATCTGTGAAGGACAGGATGATACTGAGAGATGCCAACGGGACCTCGGTCACCGGAGTCTAGATTACTTCAGAATTAACAGTGTACAGGTTGCTGCAAATAGATGTAAGCTGGGGAAAATCAGCATACGAGAAACATGATGAGGAGAAAGAAGGTCCTCATGAACTGTTGGTTATGTTCCCCAATTTCACAGGATAAAGTACAACGAGATATGATATCTGCATGATCAAACCTGCAGGTACACGACTTAGTGCGTGTTGCAAACGCTTTGTGACAAGCTGAAGTTAAATTGGAGAGACTTTTAAAACGTGGATATTATCTGCAGGTGCCGTTGTAGCTTACTGGTTCTTCCTTTTATTACGAAGGTCATATTTACGACACATCAGTTATACAGGAATAGAAGTTCCTTTATCTGAGAATAGCTTTTTTTTCGAAAATACATAAGAAATAGATCTAAAGATGGGACTCAATTTTTCAACTCCATTTAGGTGAACTCAGGAGAGAATCTTGCTTTTAATTCACATAATCCACCATTCTCACCGGATCTCGCACTCTGGACGCGGATGCACTGTACTGTGTGTGAATATCCAAATAACTTGACTTGAATTGAATAGGTCACAAGTACCGAATCATTAATATACTCTATGTCACTTGAGACTGTGGGCAGGACTGTTTCAAGTCTTCACATATTTTCGATAGCTTATAAATTCCTCGCACTGTAACTACTGTTGTAGACGTGGTCTTTGTTGGTAGACCAGAACATAATATAATTGATTATGTTCTTGGTGTGTAACTTCACGTGATTTATTTTTTCTTTCACGCCACTGTAAGTGCTTAAAAGATATGAAAAATTCACCGTACTATTTTAAAATACATTTAGTAGGATTTCAATTTTCACTCGCAATGTATAATCCACATTAGGAGAATATTTGCTGAAATTATGGTGTCAAAGTAGACTGTCTCTAGATAAGACAGAGAATTCTCATGTACAGTACATTCTGCTGGAAGTGAAGGTGAACTTGTTGGGGATATTTATAGCCAGATCGTCAACATCAATATAGCCTACGATTTGCATTAAGTAAGCTAGCTTTCAATGGGTGCACTTTATTTCGTTATGTTGGCTACCTTCCCTGCTCGTATGTGATCTAGCGCTGGTAACATGCGCCGACGGTGAACAAATCTACGATTGTCATTACGTACTCGCATAGCTTCATGACTGATATAAGTTAAATTGTCATCATTTCTTTATATGCCAACAAATTATAACATAATCGTTAAAAAAATTCTGGAAATTTTACCATAGGTATAGGCTTGGCTGATCCTGCGCTCTGCAGCGCTGGTGATACGCTATGGGCAGGGCGTGCAAACAATTACCGTCTTCAAGGTACAACTGGCAGCGTTGGATTTTTTAAGTCAGATTCGTTACGCTACGCGCTATAACAGTGAAGCAGCCAAATCGCCTTCAAAGTTGACTCAATTCGGGCTACTCCGTATATCAGTTTAGGTTAGGTAGGCCTAAGTATAATTCAAAATATTGCAGCTTATGATGATAATACGCAAATTCTTCGTGAGTATTCGAGTTATGGTGAACTTGGGATGATGATATGTAGAAATTTGCTGCATATACTGCAAAAGAGCGTTGCAAAAGCAATGTATTCATGCCATTTCAGAAATAATCTTCAAATCATTAAACGCCCAGTAAAGACTTGAGAAACCCTAATACATCTACTATCTTAAAACTAATCGAGTCACTCCCAACTCAATATCCAGTAGCTTGGAGCAAGAACATTTTTGATTAAGCACTATAATTACTACGCAGCACTTATGATATGGAAATCAATTCCGAGATTGTTTTTTTATAAATTATCGCAATCACCAAATCCAGAGATACTCGACCTCACTTTTTAGCAATTCCCAAGTTTTATCTCCTGATAAATCGGACTCATTTGTATGATCGATAGCCGAGTTGAATCAGCGTCACGATCAATAATTATGCTTCACTATCAAGCGTATAGCAATCAATTACAATCACGCACTGGCGTAAACGATGCAGAGCCCAAATTATCGCAATCGCGCTCATTAAAAATTTCGCCGACATCGATCAGCGCGTCGGCACATCGGATGGGCCTCTTCCGCCGTGTCGACTGCGCTCTGCAACACGTCGCGTTGTGCAACGCGGTGGCTGCGCTGCGCAACACGACGGTTGCGCTGTGAAACGCGCCCTGTTGCGCTGTGCAACACGACGGTTGCGCTGTGAAACGCGCCGGTTGCGCTGTGAAACAGGGTGGTTGTGCTGTCCAACACGGTGGCTGCGCTGTGCAACGCGCCTGTTGCGCAGTACAGCACGGCGGTTACGCAGTACAACAAGGCGGTTGCACTGTGCAACACGTCAGTTGCGCCGTACGACACGGCGGTTGCGCTGTGCAACACGTCGGTTGCGCCGTACAACACGGAGGAGGCGCTGTGCAACACGGCGGCAGTGTTGCCACCAAATGAGCTCAGCATTCCAGTGTCGCGTTGCTCCTCACTGAACAGCTCCATGGCGTGAAACACCGATCACGCAAAGGCACTAATTGTATTTCTCGAGTAAAAGAGAAATAATGATAATCATATTCACTGCCATTAATTTTTCCGAACCGGAACTATTGCATCTTTGCTAACAGAATAATACAAATATGCAGATGTTTCATAGAAGTGTGATAAATTGTGTCATGATGATACATTCCTCCCGCAAGAACGGCTGTAACCTGCTAATGCTGCTTGGAGGCCATTATGTTTTATACAACTATTTGTCAATAATTGTTCTTGCGCTAGCGCAAAATGTCAAAGTTGTGTAGCTGCGCTTGCTGCTTCGGCGGTGCCTGCCGACATGTGAGAAAATTTTGTTTCGCTGATGTACTGACTTGGATCTTGTTTCTCCTGGAGCATTTTTCCCATAAAATATTGTCGTTAACTCTTATTTTTGGATGTAGAGGTAAATTCAGCATTTTCTTCTAGTGGCTGATTGTCGAAATCGTAAATTTTGAAGGTAAGCATCGAGAGCGTGTTCTTCGTAAGTATATTGCAACACATATTGCTACCAACCGAACTCTTAACGAGCACTGCAATCGAACTCTTCGTTAAGATGAGTTTAAAATCAATCGAACTCTTCGAACATTGCAACCAACCAAGCTAAGAACCTTCAAACCAACCGAACTTTCCCCGAACATTGAAACCAACCGAACTCTAAGCCAGCGTTGCAACAAACTGAAATATACGAACAATGTAACGCACAAATTTCCTACGAATATTGCAACCAACCGAGTTCGCAAGTAACACATCAACCAACCGAACTCATTACTATAACACAGCAACCAGTCGAATTCGCTACTAACACAGCAACCAACCGAACTCGCTTTAAACACAGCAACCAGCCGAACTCGCTTTAATACAGCAACCAGCCGAACTCGCTTTAACACGGCAACCAACCAAACTCACTAGTAACTCAGCAACCAGCCGAACTCGCTGTTAATACAGCAACCAACCGAACTCGCTTTAACACGGCAACCAACCAAACTCACTACTTACTCAGCAACCAACCGAACTCGCTTTAAACACAGCAACCAGCCGAACTCGCTTCAACACAGCAACCAGCCGAACTCGCTTTAACACGGCAACCAACCGAACTCACTACTAACTCAGCAACCAGCCGAACTCGCTTTAACAAAGCAACCAGCCGAACTCGCTTTAACACGGCAACCAACCAAACTCACTAGTAACTCAGCAACCAGCCGAACTCGCTTTAACACAGCAACCAGCCGAACTCGCTTTAACACGGCAACCAACCGAACTCACTACTAACTCAGCAACCAGCCGAACTCGCTTTAACAAAGCAACCAGCCGAACTCGCTTTAACACGGCAACCAACCAAACTCACTAGTAACTCAGCAACCAGCCGAACTCGCTTTAACACAGCAACCAACCGAACTCGCTTTAACACGGCAACCAACCAAACTCACTCCTAACTCAGCAACCAACCGAACTCGCTTTAAACACAGCAACCAGCCGAACTCGCTTTAACACAGCAACCAGCCGAACTCGCTTTAACACGGCAACCAACCGAACTCACTACTAACTCAGCAACCAGCCGAACTCGCTTTAACACAGCAACCAGCCGAACTCGCTTTAACACGGCAACCAACCAAACTCACTAGTTACTCAGCAACCAGCCGAACTCGCTTTAACACAGCAACCAGCCGAACTCGCTTTAACACGGCAACCAACCGAACTCACTACTAACTCAGCAACCTGCCGAACTCGCTCTAACACAGCAACCAGCCGAACTCGCTTTAACACGGCAACCAACCAAACTCACTAGTAACTCAGCAACCAGCCGAACTCGCTTTAACACAGCAACCAGCCGAACTCGCTTTAACACGGCAACCAACCAAACTCACTAGTAACTCAGCAACCAGCCGAACTCGCTTTAACACAGCAACCAGCCGAACTCGCTTTAACACGGCAACCAACCAAACTCACTACTAACTCAGCAACCAACCAAACTCACTAGTAACTCAGCAACCAACCAAACTCGCTGTTAATACAGCAACCAACCGAACTCTAACGAACGTTGTCACCAACGTAACTCTATGTGAGAGCCTCACACTATCCCTGCCTTCAAGAAGTTTCATCGCCAAGTGGGCGCTAACACGTCACAATTAGCAGGCTGGGACCACAACTGCTCCTCCATTCCTTTCATTTGACTGCATAAACTCGTGGGCTCAACGTTACGCAATTTACTAATGCAGCAAAATTTCGATCTATTTTTCTAGGTTAAGAAAATTGCTTGACATATATAGCGCACTATAAACGAGGTCCTACTATCTTCCTTTCTCATCAATGTCCTGATTTCTCAAAGTATACATAGGTCGCCAAGGATGTTTTCATTGATCTTCTCTGATAGCCATTGTAATTGGAAAATCTGGAATTTATACCATAATATTCGCGTTTCTGTTGGTAACTGCTAGTTCTCACAATTTTCTCGTCAGGTGTCTTTAATTTATTTTCATTTAATTCATTGTGTACGCGATTTATCGCCCCAACGTCATACAGCGCAAGCGAAGTTGATTTCGTGGCTTTTTTTGAAGCCACTCAGCAAATTTTCAGGTAAAAGGTTTTTGCCTTCAACAACAATTCAGTTAAACAATGAATTCCACTATTTTATCAAATTTAAGCATATTTCATTGGGAATGGCTGCGTTTTCAGTTTTTTGTTCATCACTGTGCTTGAATAGTAGAAGCTAACTACTTATACTATAAGTAATGATCTGATGCGCAGTTCCTGGGCCCTGCAATTAATGTTCTCATTTCGTGCACAACTTTGCCCATGCTGATTTTATGGGCTTTGTCATGCAGGCCGCGGTGGCTTTAACAATTAAAAGAGCAGTTTCGCCATCGGCTGCTTTTGAGGCTCGTTTACGTCATCACCATCATGCCCCTTTCGATTCCGAAGACATCTTACGGGTCATTAGTTGGGGACCTTGCGTCATTACCAATTTTGAATCTGTACAGCTCAACTATTACAATCTTCTCTAAAGGCTTCAGCCGAAGCAATAAGAAGGAATACTTCATGGTCAACTGTGTAATATGGGTCGCTGTAGTGTTTTTACACGGTAGACACATGTGTGAACCGTGCACTGTTTCATTTCTGACGAAAATTTCACAAAGTCGATAGCTGAGTGGGGATTAATACTACAGCTATCATAACAAATAAGAATCTTCTCAACATCCATCACCGTCATTTGAGTGCATCAAAGACTTTCAATCAACTCAATGGCGATTCAAATAATTGAGCCATAGATGAGATATCCAAAGAGCCACACTCACTTGCCTAAGTTAATGATTTCTTAGTGTTTGTCTTTCAACACATATATGACAATGATTATTTTCGTGATATTCTTCCATGTTCTCGGACTGACAGTTCCTTTAAAATGTTTTCAATTTTAAACCAGACAATAAAAATGTTTGGATGTGGTCAGTTGCTATTATTTAGAGGATCGTGCCAGGTAAGTCCAATTGTATAGGTCATGTAGTCTATCTGGAATTCATTTTAAAATGCTAGGGTAAGTAAGAACACTCAATGATCCAAATAGTTTGTAAATACTGCATTATTCAATGTCTTCGGCTATATCTTGCTCAAATTCCATGATTTAATTGCAATGTTCATCTTAGATCACTACAGTTAAAAATAACATGGATAAGAGAGTATGACTACTGCGTAGGTCAAACTTTGTTTGTGTTATGCAAATTTGAAATGAAATAATATTTGTACGTTCAAAAAATAGTATTTTCCAGATAGATCATGCAACGCACTCATTCATAAATGATGAACCAAAAATTCTTACGTAAACTATTGGGTATTTTACGATCAGGATATATATTGGATTTACTGATCAAGTAAAATACCTCTGAATGTTCGTAACAATTGATTCGAACCTCGTTGGAGTGATACGGAACTTATATGAATTTTTTTCCTAAAAATGAGCAATACTTTTTTAGCATTCGCTATTTTTGTACATATATTGCATTTTAACTTACAAACAGACTTTAATTGATTATTCTAAATTGGTTTCATTTGGCCATTCAAAAATGATTCCAACTGATAAATCAAAATTTATTTCAATTGATCATCATAAATTGATTTTAACTCAGAATTCTCGATTAAATTTCAGAAATAACTCGGAATTTATTCGGCTGACGACTCTAAATTGACTTCAACTAATGATAATATACTTATTCTGTTTAATAATTTGATAGAGACACTAGTAACCAATTCGACAATGATTCTACTTCGTAATTCAAAATTTATTTCCAATGATTCCAATAGATCTCAGGAGTGGGTTCTTGACTGTTCTGTGAGTGCTTATCAGTCATACTTGCCCGTGTAGGGAGGCAATCGGGGTGACCGGTGCACCGAGACATTAATTTTTTTACCACGACATCTATGATTTTACGTGCCCGAGTATGGATTTTGCACTCGGCGTCTACGATTAGCCCACGAACATACAAGTAGGCGTTCCGGCGAAGAAGTTAGACTGGGACGGTGAGCTCCGGACTCTCCAAGTCTCCTGACGGTTCGAGGCCACTAGCTGTGAGTCTTGCGCAGCAGACTGCGCGTAATAACCAATGTGCAGCAGTCGGAATGTTCGGTCCTGATTTTTGAGTTCCTGTTCTTATAAGGTGAGAGAACATATCAACTGTCAACAAAATTGACCGCCACTTATTTAGTGGAACGTAGAAAGGCTTTCGAGAAGCATTTGGTGGGTCCCTACCGCGACATCTATCTCGTTCATTGTTATTAGGTGCTTAAAACGCATTATTGGATGAGGGTCTGTTAAATTTACTAATATATTATGTGCAATGAAACTAAGTCCAAGCATCCATTGGTTTTTTTTACTTCTACTACTATGTGGGCTGGTGCGTTGATCAAATTATTTTGTCTATTTTACTAATTTCATGTGTTCTATTTTTTGGTAAATAAAGTTACTGATTATTTACCATCGCTGTAGTAGCGCCCTCTGAGAGCACAGCTACTGAGCTGGAACATACTTAACAAATTCTCTTGCCCCCGAAAAAACGTATAACTTCGCTTATTTGTATAATTTCGGTTTTGTTCGAATGGCTCGTGTTATGATAGGAGTTTAAAATGACCCGACTTGGAATCTAACTTCAGTCTACTGCTAATTGGAGCTCTTAAGTTCTCTCTCCTAAACCGTGACAGAAAAAACTGAACGCAACGATTTCCTACGAATTAAGCGTTTGCTCTGTTATTTGAAGCACCTTGATTGTTTGAGAACGACAGCCTACAAATTTTTTAAATGTGCCGATGCATGTCTTAGAAACCAGCCGATTCTCAGTGAAATATATCACCAGATTATTTCAAGTGCACGTTTTTTAAGGCACGCAAATCGGCGAACAGTTTCGTTACTAAGCGCAGATCAGCAGACATGAATCCACCATTGGCGTAAATTTTATTCTTCTGCAAAATTTAGAGTCATTTTTTGGCATACTGTAAATATCTGCATTCAATAAGTAATGTATCCTGAGACTATGACGATCAAATGTGAGAAAACCAACGGAAGTCTTCAATATCTAACGAAGATTTAATATGTAATATTTCAAAATGTATTTATAATATGAAATGTAATATTTCACACTATGATTTGGGCGTTATAAACAAAGTTTGGCTCATCGCGTGCATCAAAAGATCTCAGATCATTTGGCGCATTTGAATCTAGGACGACCTCCTTCATCTAGATGTGCGGTAGATTATTTCTAATGTGAGAAATTGTTTACCCGACTGATACCGATGCTAAAAGCATCTGCAGAAATCGAACATTACTGCTGTTATCAGTTATTGAAGAGTGTGGTTATAGATGTTCAAATTAAATCAGTTTATATACCGTGTCCTGATAAAGCTACTCATTTATGAACTGATAACATTTGAGCATTCTGATGTATTTATTCATATATCTCTGCCAGAGCAGTGAATATTCGCCCACCGATGTACTCTGCTCACACTAAACAACATCGGTTTGTCATGGTACTATCTTAACTAAGGGAAGCTCTTACCCCTGAAGATTAATAGGACAACATGGCTTCTAAGCTTCCAAATAGAAATACCATTTCGAGCCACTTGAACGATAACCATGCATAAAGTGTTGCTACTTTGAAGTTGAGTGTCCGTAGAAAACAATCGGAGTACAAGATCCAGAAGCCTTCATCCAGTAACAATGATAATTCCACCATATTACTACGTTCGCAAGTGCTAGACTTATTACTAGCCTACTACAAAGAACTAAACACGTTAGCATGAATTAACTTCGAGCGGAACGTTAATTTTTTTACCAACATTTAGATGTGGCATCAGGATACTATCAAATACGAAACATTTCCTGCGAACTACGCGAGGCACATTACAAGCCCATAACCAAAACCTAAACACCATACAATTGTTCTCAACTAATTAGAGATAACGCTTCTTTGACATCGGGATTCTTGTCACGAGACCCATTTCCTCAAGTACTACTGCTCACACAGCAAGTCTTGATATGGATAGCATCATGATCATGAGTACCGATCATTAGTTTCAAATCAATAGAGTCATCTTTTATGAACCATGAACTGGAAGTTTTCATTCACAAATAACGAATTATTTTGTCTAGTTATGATTTCTTCTGTGTATTTGTTCGTTTTTTGCCAAAGAGATGATTAACATACACATCATGGACCAAATTTTTCCCCAACTTTCGAGATCTTAAATATTTTGCTTGACGTAAATTTAATATTGATTAATGCGTCGTTGTGTAAGGTCTCTGTGACTAGCCTGATACTATTTGCCTCCTGTTGATATGTATCTCATGAAGAATGAGACATTATTAATTATGGGTTTTTTTCGCTCTATTATACAGTGTCACTAAAAATTCAGCTCGCTAAAAGTTCATAGTTCATTCAGTATTGCATTGACAGTTTTCGTGAAATCAATATGCGCTTTTCTTCGCCGTGTGTGGTTCGTTGATTACCCTAAGATATCAATTTTTTCTAGCCCTGTTTGATCCGCTAGTTATGATTATGACGCTTAGATCAAAAAAGAATAATAGCAAAGAAGAACAATAATATGTAACGGTAGAGATGAACCATTCCCCCAAACGTGAAACACTATATTTCTGAATATGTTTGTCAAATCTAATTTTTTACAACTATCGAAGCCAAATTAGTGAATCATGCGTCACTTTATTTCAAAGGAGGAAATCTTGACTTGACCAAATTAAAAACTTTTCCAGAATAAAAATACATAATTTACTTTTAATCGATCGAAATATTTCTCTTAGTAAATTCATGGTAACTCTTTCATCTAAACTTCTAAATTAACCTGCAAATAATGTGACTGGCTTCATTTCAATGCAATGCTCCTACATCGCTAGGCCGGCGCCTATAAAAATCTTGACATCTCAACAGTAGTCGGAAATTTCACGCCACCAGTGCTGAATCAAAGGGACAAAATTAATTCAGCTCCAATCTCTCGTTGAGTTCCCAAAGAACAGGGCTGATTAATTTCATATAAATCCTAGGAGACATGCAATAAGTCTGTTTTGTGACCAACGAGTGTATAAATAATGTAATTTCCCCTAATTATTTCCGATCTCCTTTAAAAAATTGAAATGCAGTCGGGTTTGTTTCGGTGCGGTACTAACCCTGACCAATAGATATGACTAATAAAAGTAAAATATTTTCGAGTATACATTTTCCTCTTGTCACTAGGTTAGGGTCTTTATTTTATAGGGCTATTTTTCAAGCGCTGCATTGCTCCAACTGCGATTTCCTCCTTTGATACGCAAATAAACCAGAAAGTGTGCCACAAATATACACCCCGTTACTTAGAAACCAAACTTACTCATCAAGTCTACAACTGCTTGAATTAATCATAACAAAAAATCATCTCAGCAACTGCTCACCTTCGTCATGGACTTGACCTCAACCACAGTGACATGCAACTCAGAATTAACTGTGAGCGCTGATGTCAAAGAGATCTTATTTTAAGTTAAGCCGAGGTGAAAAGAACTATATTCGTGCGCTGGAAGTTGGGATTAACACGAGTAACGTATGTTGGATGATTCGTTTTGGATTGATAAAATTGTGAAGTTGTGGGACAAATCGATAAATAACCATTAAGGTTTTTTAGTTATCAGCATTGTGCATTTGTTAAAAGCGTTTTACAATTGTTTGTGGGATGAAAACAATGAATAATTTTTTTCTTATTATCGTCGTACATTAAATGAAATATCATATTATCGTCGTACATTAAATGAAATATCATATTATCGTCGTACATTAAATGAAATATATTATCGTCGTACATCATGGTCACCAACATAAGCTCAACTGCCTCTAATTATCTCTCAAAACTAATAAATCTATGCTTCAAAGACCATTGCAATTACTGCTGGTGCCGTTGTCAGAGCTCTGTACAAACTGGATTATGGTGCCCCTCCAAGGCTGGTAAGCGAGAACAAGCATCGCTGAGACCGCAAGTACGGGGTAGCCACCACAGCCACCGTCACCACCAGCACGCTCATAAATACGGTGGGCATGTCGACTCTTCAACTCGGCTCTAATCTGCACCCCCACAAATCAAGGTTGTGTCTGTTGGCGCGTGAGTACAATGTAAGTTACTCAATTAGTCTACATCATTCATCTCTTGCGCTCGGTTTTCTCTCTCCCTTTTGTCCTTTTGTATTTTGCTCACGCGCGTCCCTAACTCACCCACAAAGGACAATGACGTGCTTCAAATGATGATGTGATGAAGTTCATGCCAGAATCACAGTGGCGGCGGACCTCGTTTCCTCAGGCCCTGAGTTACGAGGCGATTACACACGGGCTCCAGTCTTGCCCCACTTACTTGTCTCTTGTTCTACCCTCCCATATGGGCATAGGGAACCAATACTCTTATTCTATCCCTTAAATTTCAACAAGAAGAAAAATTTACTTCTTTTATATTTAACCGAATGTGATTTGACCCTCTACGCGTTCCTTGAAGGGAGTATCAGCATCTATTATTGAATTCACTGATAATTAAGATCATATATAAGCACTCACCGGGTCAGTACGGACGTGCAGTTTGAATAAAAGGTTGCACGATTCCAACCGATGATTTTGGGACTTTCTGCCGAAAGTTATGTCTATTAGTTGCGAAAATTTAATACTATTGCCTCACGTTTGATCCGCGTTGCACGACTGCAGCGTTACACGCCCTAACGAACACATGCAATATTGGTTGTATGCATTCTTTGCTGCGAAAATTATTTTGTAACTTTCTGCAAAAACATTTGTGAAGGGTGGATTTGCACTAATTCTGTAATACTTTATCGATTTGAATCCAGGTGCAAATTGTATCAAATTTGGGTTTGTAGTCATCAGTTAGTAAGTTAGTTTGATCGTCAAATGTTTCCGTGCTAATAACAATAAAGTACAATTAGATTATTTACTTGCGGGAAATACCTCTTATTGTACAATTGATTTTTTGTGCTTCGTTTCTCAAGTGTACGAGGTGGAAATTTGAACATGAAACGAATTGCCTACAAAAGAGGGGATGGACAACGTTTACAGAAGGAACTACCGATGAATGCGTACTGTGAGACAGGAATGGTAGAATGGGAGTGAAGTACGATGTAATGTGAATAAACAATCTCTTGAAGGAATGTATTCATGAAATAAATACATTGCTGTTTATAAAAAGATCTCCCTCGTGAGTCCCCGAGAATCATTCAAAACTGACCACAGACGAAGTTTGCTCCAACAAATAGTCGTATGGAGTAAGCATAGCATGCAGTCTCAATGCTTCTAAGTGTATATATTTTGATGACTAGGAGGATTTTTTTAAAAATACAGCTTCCAAAAACGGGAGAATTACATAGTACTGCCTATGGAATGTGATCAGCTCTCCTGATAACCTAAAAGGTCACGTTCAGTTGTAATAAAATATTAACTATGTTTGATGATACATGGAATGAAGGGTATTGTGTCATAGTGGGTGAGACTCAAAATCTAGGGAGAAAAGATAAAGCGGGTTCCAAGCTGTTGTATTTTGTGTGCGTTCTTTTAGCAGCCGTTCTTTTGCATATCTGTCGGAATTTGTTTGCTTATTTGAGTAAATTACGTCAAGGTTCATGCTTATATTTTATCAAAAATTATTTGACTTCTTGCTTTATATATGAGTCAATAATTTTGTGGGTGCTTTTTCCTGAAAAAAACAGTCACTTTCCAAATTCAGTCGGCCAAATGAATGTATCTGTACTGAATGAGAAGGTGAGTGTCTCAATGGCTTAGGAACTCGTCCTATTTTCGACGCATTCTTCAATTTACCTCATTTACTTCTTGAGAAACTTTCTCAGAGTATTAAAATATTGATAAACTCCGCTTTTGATATAACGGATTAGGGAAAATGATAAAGTGAACAAGAAGTCGTCATCAATTTCTTGGGGCGAGCAACTCTAGCTGTAAGTTTATTTTGTAATACGTATTTAAGCTTGCAATATTCTATTCTTTAACTTAGGCTCTTGTGTAGTCAGTAAGTTCTAGCTTCAGATCATCATTAGTAAAAATTTAAAAAAGCTCAAGGTTAAGCCTTCCGCTTTAAAACCTCTGGCAATTGGGCATAAATAACGGCTCGTTTTCGTGCCTATTTGAATAGGTTTGAGATGAAATGAAGCACATTTATTGGAGTATATCAATTCGTTTTCCATGTCTATTAACGTCAGTGAGCCAAACTATATGGAAATCGACTTTTGACCAAAAATTCTTCGGGTGATTAAATATAAAGACTCCCAAATAAAATTATTTGCTCAAATTTCGCACAACCCGTCAAACGTAGTTCTTTTGAATGAGAAAACGCTCTGAAATGGATAGAATTTGAAATAAACGTGATAAATTGGAGTATGGGTCTATCAAATTGCATACCCTGATGATAATTATCCAGACTACGGCAAGATTTTGAAATAAGATACGTTGTCGTAGTGTTACAATTGGCTGGATAAATTCTGCTATTGTACGTTGACAAAATTACGCTACGCGCTCCAGTTCGTAGCGTAGCCGAGTACAATTAAAGGTCTTACGCTGTCAGTGGTACCGCTACGACGACGGGAATTGTTCGAAAATTAAGCACAACATGAAGTGAGAGCTTGGTGAGAAAGTCGACTTCCTACCTACTTCAGAACGCCTCAAAACTGTCAACTATCTGTTCTTGTGTACATCGCTTAAACGGACTTATGAGTTTTTTGTACTTTTTATATAAAAATTAATCTTCTCTCCCGCCCGTTCTTCATGCGGTGAATTGCCAAGCTGGTATAAAAATGAGCGATTTTGAACCACCCTCTCACATTCAATGTTCATAATGAGATAGACTTTGAAAATTGTCTGCCTCATCATTCACAAGAGGATCTCAATTAAAAAATAAGTTCATCTTAAGTCTAACTTATACTACATTTGGGAAAATAATACAATTTAGTCCCGATCTGTTCATTGCCAGCGCGCGTGTTGTGCGTCAGTGTACAGAAATGAAAGCAAGTGTTCGAATTATAAAATTTATTCGTTCTTTCATGGACAGATGAAGGGGAAACTGCATTAAAGGGTTATAGTTTAACATCATGTCGTTAAGGAATCGCAATGCAGGATTTTCAACATCACGCCATACAAAGAAACAAAACTAAAGGAAATCAAAACTACACGGCATAAAGAAACGGCCCTACAGGATATTAAACTACACGCCATAAAGGAACGGCACTATAGGATATTAAACCACATGCCATAAAGAAACGGCACTACAGGATATTAAACTACACGCCGTAAAGAAACGGCACTACAGGATATTATACATCATAATACTACGGCATCATAAACTACGGCAATAAAAAAAATTAAATATCATTCCGAAAAGAAACAGCTGTACAGGATTAAAGAAATAGCAGCACAAGGTATTAAACATTACGTCGAAAAAAATTAGTGAATCTCTGTTGATTAGGTTTATACTTTGATCTTCCATAAGAAAAAACATTCAAGCTTTTCAACATCGAATAAAAAATTGTTTGACTGATGGCCCTGAAATTTTTTATTTTTTATTTACAGTGCATTGACGTGAAACGAATCTTTTCACAACAAATTCAAACATTTGTTGATGCAACCATCATGGTGAACACCAACTGCATCATCGGTTATGGGCCACACAGTAACATATTTGTGATGAATTCGTTCATTACGCAGAGTGACAAGCACTTTGTTGGATAAACATGAACACAAGGCTGGGACCGTTGGGATAAACACTTTTACTCAATAACCGTGTGGTTCAAAGTGCTTCGTTGAAGTGTTAGAAAGACTTCCAATTTTAATTATATTGGAAAAATATCGTAGTTGAGAGTGGCAGGGAAATGAAATGCAGGAGTTGGGGAGCTTTTTTTATTACGAACACAAGAGCTGAAGCTGCTGTGAGAGACCCAACGTTCTTCAGCGTGGTTACGTTCTGATGAGCGAGGTGGCGCGTTGAGCACTAGTCCCTGTACAAGTGCAGGGCTTCATCTAGGTTCTACAGTGGTGCAATTGGTCTCCGATGTGTTCCGGACCATCATACTGTACGACTCACTAACCCTCTTGTGTTCTATTTTATGGACGTGAACTGTAAGAAAAGGTAAGAGGCTAAGATCAGATTCAGCAAGGAATAGTCTGCCGGAAGTCTTCACTATTCATTCATTAGTTACAGTGAATTGTTCCGCAAGAATTTTGTATTGTCGAGCTACCTGCAGCCATTTTGTTGGTCATCAAGGCGTAGAATCGCATAAACTATTTCGCTCCTATAATTTTTTTCCTACCAACGTATGAGTGTTTTGGTTCCCTAACCTAAAATTTTCACGGTGTCCGCATCTGTACGAAGAAATATCTACATGTGCAGGGCGCTTGTTGACCGAAGTTTGTTACTCCTGTGAATATAACACAATTTTTCACCCACGTTGGTTCGTTATGAGATATACATGAACCTCTCTTCCTAAAATTTCCTTCAATATGACGCATTCCTTAAAATATGAATAGAAACAATGCAAAAGATTTATTGTGTCCTAGAGTTCTGACCAATGTAACAAATCCGGGCACATGGTTATCAGTCATAATGTGACACTTCTAATTGACTTCATTGAAAGCAAGCAGCTGATAAATGCTTCTAAAAACGCTTTGTGATGGCTGACGATGACGATTTGACGATTCGATGATAGTCAACTGGCTGAGCAGCCAACTTGAAAGAGCGAGGGCAACCGTGTGTGACAGCGACTCAAGTTTTGCGTGTTGTTACAGCAGCTCGTGCGTTGTGGACTGCATCGTGGCCGTGGGTACAGAGATCTTCTTTTGTGAAAATCATATCCTATAAAACGCATGTAGCAGTCTGGAACGAGCTACTCCTACCAACATACGCAACAAAATTGAGGATCCAAACTGTTTTTGTCTTAGCAGAATACGGAATACAAACATTAGTCAACACAAGCAAAATAACTACAAAATATTATAATTTTATTTTATTCTCAGATGGACATTTGGAGTTAGCTAGCTACATGATGTTCAGCTTTCCTGCTGCTAGTTTATTTCCTGATGTTAGTTTAAGACGAGTAGTCTGTTGAAGCTTAAACATAAAGTACATAAAATTTGTAATCAATAAACAATGAAATGGGCACACATTTGCGGATCTAATAAATATTAATTTTACATGTATGACATTGATTCCATCAATATTTTTCCTCGATTTTCATGTTTCAACCTACCCATCGAGCCTTTTCACTGCATTTGGAATGTAATATTAAGTATTGATAGCATTACGTATGGTTTCATTCTATACGTCATCAAAAAATCGCATTAACAAATAGATTATGTTTCAGATTTAATTGTGAGAAATATTTGCTGAATTCATGCTACGAAAAAGACAAATGTTATTTACGTATAAATTACTCGTAAAAAAATTTGTACCTGAACAAGTTGCACAAAAGACGACTTGACAGTAGTTTTTCGAAACACTTTTAGCAAAATATTTCCACCTACACAATGATTTACAGTACCACTTTGCGTAAGATATCAGAGTGACATCTTTCTTCAAGAATGTCGTCTAGTTAGCATTTGCATCTGTCCTGGTTCCAATCTGAACACTGGAATACGAAGAATTTCACAAGTATTTGCTGTTACCCAGCGAGGAATCTGCAACTTCGCAAGAGGGCCAGAAACATTCATAAGCAAACTATGAAACTCACTATTAATACACACTTTATATAATATTTGTTGATTGAAAAACTCTTACTGACACTCTTATGGCTTCCAATTTTGTTCTAGCAACATCGATTTCAACCAAGTCGCCATCCAGCTTACTTGGTTCGCGCATTCCCCACCACAACGAATTTCTTGTCCCCCATCACTGATTGCTCCCCTCTTCACCTGTAAGTCTGATGTCTCTATCGACTTGTGTTGTGTTATTGAATTAAGTTATTCCACGGCCGAAGTCCCTTTCAAATCCGTCCATAAAACTCTCAGCAGCTTCATAAAGTGTTCAGTTAATCGAAGCTCGGCCATTCCCTGAAGCGTTCATTGAGGCGGCGCACATAAAGAATAACGCCTGCCACTTGGTAACTTCCACTCGCTTCTGTCACTTGTGTTCGAACGAGGAGTTATCGAGTTAAACGCCGCATTTTATTCCGACCACTGAGCCAAATTATTTAGCTGAAAAAATTCGTTTCACAACATTCTTTGTCTTCAAAATTCTCAACATTTTGAACAGTTCAAATTTAAAGGTCCCATTTAGTATGTGACGTATGATTAGTTTGCTTATGGAACGTGAACTCACATTCATTTTTGATGCTACACATCGTTAATGGTCCGCCTTCCGGAACTGTTTCAGTTTATATCAAATGTGATAATTCTAGAGACAGTTCCCTCATCTGCGGGTCTTGCAGCAATTTCTCATTTGAATCACGGGCCGGAAAAATACAGTCACCTCCTTTTTTAAAGTTTTGATGAGTGCACATGGCGGCCAGATCACTACGCTGGTAGCTGCCCGTATTTTTACGAGCTTTTTTTCCTGGCCGATCGAGCAGGTATTTATCCATTTTGATAAACAAATGTCAGAAACGACATTATAATTTTCTTGAAGACTGAAGCAATACGAACTCAGAAATATATTAGGCGAATGTAAGAATTCTGGCATAATTTCAGAAGATAGATTTGAGGTGAACAACGTTTACTTAATAACATTTTAGAACTCTCAAGGTCACACTCAAATAAATACATCGCTTACTTTGTTCCTAGTGTAAAATTACGTCCTCGACGCGTAAGCAGAAATCGAAGTGACAATTTTTCGTAACTCGATTTGATATTCTAATCTTCAGGATGTTAAGTCTAAGTTCTAAAATTTACTACTCATATGTGAATTATTTTCCATTTTCCTGAATGATCGAAAACTGCTTCAACTTTCAAATATGATTTTTACTTTGAGCATAAAGACCCGTGTACTCACACCGTATCCGCTGCTCACTAATTTGTAGATGCTCCTAACATGCTGGGCGGGAATTGACTCTACTACACCAGCAGTCAACTCATACAGTTAAGCAAGCTGAGGATTTCTTCGTGCCTACAATATTCTCAGTTTCTATTTTCAGGGGCTAGAAATAAAACAAAGTTTCTAATTTTACTTGCAGAACGAAATAATTAAACGTTTTAGAAAATAGCCCAATTCAGGTGGATGTAGAAATAAGCTTTATTTTGACACCGTCTGTTCGCCGTTTGACATATCATCAGACCAAAAATATCAGAGGGGCTCACAGTCTAGGACATTTTTGACACGTGATTTCCAAATTCACGGCAGTAAATATATTATGTGACTCTACATGAGCTTTAACGTGCGCAAGAGGCACCGGATCATTCAACAACGCCGCATTGCTCTAATTTATGCCATTGTTTTATTACAATCGCGTCTCATGCACACCTGCACTGAAATTTTGCTCTGAATTTTTTTGGACTGACAAGTTCTGCTTCTTGCCATAAACGTAAGACCATTAATTGAGATTGTAAGTATGCGTTTTCGGATGGCTTCGGAATTCATTTATCGTCAGTCCGAGGACCGGATTTTCGTCTTAACCTGACTAGACTGTACGAACTTTAGAACATCTTATCATACACGGAACCGTCGAATCTTTTGCATTTAAAGTAGCACTTATTTTAAACATTAGCGAATATCAAATCACCCCTTCTACGTTTCATTGCAATTCGTAAAACTATTATCGATGACGATAGCATTTTACTTTCATGAATGATAAGATTTATAGTAAAACACATTTGAGCACCTGTTTGCACGTGATTTGAGCATCTGCTCACATTCTATTGTCTTCTGTAAATATGAAAAATGACGTACATGAAAAGATACCAATTCGTTCAAACTGTAACTCCCCATTAAGTTACGAAAAACGTCTATGACAGGCTGTGACTAATGTATGTCCTTAGTAAAGGCATTTCATTCTGAGTGTCCTGCTTTTAAGCCTTAACCAATTGATCAATCACTAAAAATATTAAAAACTTAGGACTAAATATTTTTCAATATGTTCTGAGCTCTGGTCGACTAGTTGAGGTTTTCTTCAGAAGTATTGAAAGACTTGTGTACACAAATTTTCTCAATTTTTTCCATAAAGAACCTGAAGAATAGTTTAATTTATATGTTTCAGCTGATATATACTGTAGTTTCAACTTTTACTGAAGTATTAAAGTCCTATACCAGTGTCCAAACTGTCTTTGAGCGGTTGTTGTCGAATATTTGTCAAGAATTTTCAGTTGTCACGAGTACTTCTAACGGAAGAATATAATTGAGTTTTAACCAGCTGATCAGCATGAGCTTTGTTGGCTCTGAGGCCAGCACTACATGTCCACAATTATAGATGTTCCTCCCTTGTTTTGACGGCGGCTGGAAACAGTTAAGCTTCGCGTTCAGGAGATGTGTCAAACTTTACCGTAATAAAAAAGCATGTAGACGGATCCGAATTTAGAAACTGAAAGAAGGGCCTAAACTCTTTCTATGTTTAACTCCAATTATTAAAGCTGATTAAACAACGAGGGAGGAATAATGACTAACCACATGCTGGAAATTCAGATTGACTTCTAGGTGTAATTCGCAGGAGGCCAAACCAGAGGCATCTCTTGCCTCGTATTCATTTCAGTTTACGACCCATTCTAACCAGCGCTCCAATTGGCTGCTTGTTAGCGCGCCAACTCTATATTTGTTCAGTTAATTTGATGACTTCAGGCTTAGAGAGCCTATCGTGTTCTCATAATAAGGATCTCAGTCAATTTTACGGCCGCCTTCGGAATCTCATCTCGGATGCACTAAAAGAACAGTTTATGTCTTAACTGC
The DNA here is from genome assembly GCA_030386875.1 of Morinoia aosen. Lineage (NCBI taxonomy): Eukaryota > Metazoa > Arthropoda > Malacostraca > Amphipoda > Talitridae > Morinoia > Morinoia aosen. The sequence goes on along the minus strand of CM059573.1, from coordinate 22,201,968 downwards.
GCGCTGCAGATGAACAACTCAGAGTAGCCTTCGAAAATCAACGATAACAATTTTATGTGCGTTTATTTATCATTATTTAAAATGGTATTACAATATTTAGCTATTTGACAATGCACTTCATAACTATATATGTTTGATCCAACTCGCACAAGCAACAAGGAGATGGAGCATCCGACACCGCAATAATCCTAACCCATCACAATAATGTTGAGCAACGTTCAAGTGCTCCAAAAAACTTGAAGCAAGTGAACTCTGCATTGTGAAAATCTTAGGCACGCATTAGCAGAATATACGCTGAATACTCGTCTTTGAATTGATTTCTATGTACCTTAGCAATATCAACAGGTATGCTATTGATAGACTGAAATTGTCATATTCTCACCACATGTCTCTGAAAGATTTGTAAAATAAAAGAACCTTTATAAATTAAATCAAATTACAATCAATATTTATCTGTATTCACATCTATCTCGCAAGAAGTTCTTTTTCAACTTGAATGGACCTTTTCTTCAGTACGAGACTGATTTTCGGTGCTGTCGAGCTTGAGAGTGTCATTCATCACGAGACATGGAACGTGACGTATGCTTCTTCAGGAGCTTACAAAACTAACGGTTAAAACTCTTAACAGCTACGTCAAAAACTGACAATAGCTGCACGTTCATCAATTGCAGTGTTTTACTTGTCATTATGTTTCATTGTAGCATAGTGCTGCTCTCAGATCCTTGTGACCTCTGAGATTTCAGAAGGAAATCTTCAGCGCTTTTAGAATCTTGTTCGAATAAATTTCCCGGAAACATGTTTGTCGGCGGAACCAAGGGAGCTAGCGAATGATTGACTATTTCACAGGAAAACTTAGACGTAAAGGGACAGCAAAACAGCACAGGTGAGTTCACGCAAAGCATCAAGTTTGATCAAACAATCTTCACGTTGTTTACGTTTTTCAGTTTTTAGAATCATGACCAAGTGCATAAAGTGTGATGATTTACTAAATTATTATTCGCAGTAAACCAGGCTGATATTTCCGAATAATTTCAAAGAAAAAATTGAAATTTGTCAGTAGAAGTTGAAATAGTACTTTGGAATTCATTCGATGTGGCCGGGATTCACGTCCTAAAATTAAATGCGGCAACTTGTATTAATTATGTGATCTATAAAACAAAAAAGTTACACAAAACGACTGCCCATAACATAATCTAATTTTAATGAGTATTCATGAATGACTCATCCATCAAGCATCTCAAGAAAACATAAAAAATTAGATCATTAAGCTTGGTATACAACTTTAATATTCATGCCATCAATTATGCACCATACAACGCATCACATGCCTTCTGGGCTGTAGACACATGAGCGTGTTGGAGTGTGAATTTACATGAATGATATTTCCTTGCAGGAAATATCGCGCTCTACGTCGGGGCAAGTTTCCTTTGGAACGAACAAGTACTTTGATTCTGAAAAAACAATGGTCGTCTGTGTACAAAAGGTTTCTCGCGAATTATATTTTCCTGCAACGAGAGTGACACTACGATGTATATAACATTTAGAGTTATCTAAAACAGGTAAAGGGTATTTACTCCAACGTGTTTAACTTGAGGTAAAAATCAGGAGGAGTTTTTTTGTAAGACAATGACTAACATAAGTCTGTTGGACTCAATTTTAGACCCACCCTGCTCGAGGCCAATCTGGCCAATACAGGACACCTATACGTTGCAATAAAGCAAAACTCGCAAATTTTTCATATGCAACACAAGTGTTTTTGAACAAGAGAATTTAAAAGCGTTTTTATGACTAACACTCACACATGAACGAACTCTCAGGATTTTATCAACTCAAATGAACTTACAAAGCTCATCGATTTAACAAAAACACCTCGTACGACCCTTCAAAAGTCTAACTGAAATAACACATAACGCCTAGACCAGAATGCAGCACAGCCGCAAAATACTTGCCGCGTAGTCATCCAACATGTAAAAATGCCTGAATTTTCATATACAGAATCTTAAAGCTCAAGCGTTTGATAGGAACCTTGCAATCCTCAATTGTATATAGCGAGATATTAGTAACTGACATTCTTTGTGTGTATCTTCAGTGATGATGAGCATGCACATGTCAAACGCGATGCTGATGATGAGACGGACTCGGTCGTTAACGGACGTGCTGGAGCAATGGTGCATTAATCGTTTAAAATGCGTGGGAACCAAGCAACTAGCAAACTGTACTAATCACACCATCAGTGACAGTGTTCGCCTCCTCTTTCAACTTCAAAAAAACGAACTGTTGTCAGATTTTGCTGATATCGATGAAAATTATAAGCGATGCCGACAACGTGAAGCTGGCCACTACCGTGCAAAATTGTGCAACTCTCTGGTCTAACGATAGGCCTTTCTAAGGTGCTGTTGTCCGTCCCTCAGTTTACGTCAGCAGCTTGTACCTCCTCTCTGCCACAGCCTCACGTCGTCTGACACCTCAATGTTTGGGAAACCCTAAACTTATTACCTTGAAGCACCCAAAGAAATTATACTGATTCCCCACTCATAAAAATATCGGCAATGCATTGATGCCTGAACCTCTCAGTAATGTTTCTTAATTACATCTTACGCGCCGAGAAAACATGTTTCACCGCCGAACATCCGGTTCTTTTAATTCAAAAATTTGTGAGTTTTTGAAAGTGAATTGACAAACTTGCTAGAAAAATAGTTAAATTTAAATACTCATTTTTCAACTAGACATCTGAATTCTGATGTGAAATATTGAAATAAGAATAACCGATGAGCAAGAAATTGTTTAACATTTGCACACATCTGGACAAATTGAATTGAATGTGCTACCTAAAATAAAAATACTCTCCCTCAAAAAGCTAATTCTTTTCCAGAAATATTTTGATTACCTTACCAAAATTACTGTTACAATAAAAAAAATCCAAATTGAGAGACAAAGGCTGCAAAAGAAAAAGAACGATGCAACTGCTCAGTGTGATACTTCACCTTTCCTGCCCGTCTCTCCCCAAATGACAAACACTTACCGGACGAGATTTCTCTCAATATTTCATTTGATCAATCTTTTCACACGTTTTGTAGCTGGTTTCATTCTTTCTTTAATGATGAAAATTGCCTTTACTCAGGGTGAAACTCCCGGTAAACAAAATAATCACGACTGTTGTCTGAGCATCTCATATCGTCGGCGACCTGTTCAACCAAGATGTGAAATAGCGTACAACCAGTTATGTCAACCAGTGAGGTTTTCGGGAAACAGATAGAATCCATCCTAAACACCGAATGTCCTTATAGACTAACTAATTTTCACTATGAAGAAGTCCTCGTTCAAGGCCAACCCCTGGCCTCGAACTTCCTTGCCTTCCTCCTCCAACATCAGAGGGCAATCCCGTCCTCTCTCAGTCGAAAGCTTGAATACCTCGGTGAATGGTTTGAATTAGCTCACTCATTCTAAAATGCTTATCGAACGAGGTAAAACAAAAAATCATTGACGATCACTTGTATCCTCATAAATATATCAAAAATGCTTTGTTCTCAGAATGTTATTATATATCTGCACCATGTACTCACAATGCATCCTTACGCAACGCGCTTCGATGCTCGGAAAAGTTGGTGCAGAAGTTTTAATGAAGTGTCTAGGCTTGTTCCAAAAACACACCCAGTTGCAAATCCGTATAGTGTTCCACCCCCTAATCCGTGAAACAAATGGAAACCAAGACCAATTAGCATTATAAAGCTACAGAAAAATTATACTCCATAAAAATACTAAAGCAATTAGACATGATGGCATTATAGCCTCCAATATACAGTAAAAGACAACTTCCGTGCTACAGCACCCCTGCTTTGTTTGATAATACACACATTCACGGGCCCAAATCAATTCCGTGATTACAGTGGAAACTATCCATCATTAAACCATTGCCCAAATCTGGTCACATGAATAACGCATCATATTACAGACCAATAAGCCTCCTACCTGTTATGTTCAAAATATTAGAAAAGTAGTAACAAACAAGTTTTCGTCTCAAGGGGATGAATCACACCTATTTCATCGCAATTAATACGCTTACAGAAGGGACAACTGTACTCAAGATGCTTTGCTTAACATCACATAAAAAATATACAATGATGTAGACTATAAAAATGTAATTCTCTTACTACTGCTTGATCTCTCCAAAGCGTTTGACAATGTTGAGTATAAAAAACTGAAGCAGAAAATATCGAACCTCAGAATCGAGACAGTGGTTTGAAAGCGGCCTTCTGAACCGCTCTCATGCAGTGTGCTTAAATAACAGAATGTCTCCATTCAAACCCAATAACTTTGGCGTTCACCAAGGTTCAATCCTTGGCTCGCTCCAATTTTCTATTTTCATCGATGACTTCCCCACAATGCCAGTACACAAAATCTCAATGTATGCTAATGATGTCTAAATTGCCTAGATAAGTTCGATGGCTGATTTGAGAGACACACAAGTCGGCGCTGAAAGCCGTCTAAAGAACCTGTAATCATGGTACGACCAAAATAGCCTTAAATTTAACGAAGTAAAACGCAATGCATTATTTGTGGATCAGAAAATGAGATCAGGCAATCTTTAAAATTTAAGCTGAAGCTTGAGGACGATATAATCGAGCAATTTGATAAAGTAAAAACATCGGTGTTTGACGTGACAAAAAAGTTTTTCAAACCACACATGGATGCAATATGAGACACAATAAAGCAAAATCTTTAATCTTTTTTATCGCATTAAGAACACACTTGACGAAAACGCAAGATTATTGATAATGAAGTCTTTAGCATTATTGAGTTTGGACTATTGCAGTCTAGTCTGAGGAGACAAACCTCAATATTTTCAAAAATAATTGAAAATTCTTGAAATTTTCAGCCAAAGTGATGTGCAAAGATAATTTAAGGAAATGCAATCATGCAAATCATTTCTCAAAAAAATTAGCTGGACCCCAATGCTAAAAATATTCAACATTCATAAAGCCTGGCAAGAGTTATCGTCACTCTACCTCCCTAGGATTAATGAAGATGTCAATTTTTTTTAACCAATATTCAAACAAAAAACTAAATCGGAGAAATGATATATTTGCTGGCGTTTATCTGACCAGGGATAATGACCACTCTCGTATACGGTTGCTGCAGGCAGCTCTATTGAAGAATAAGTTTTTCCAGCATACCAAAAACTCTCAAACTGTAAAAGAATTCCAGGCAACCGTGTCACGCCATTTCGCATCTTGGCCATAAAGAATAAAGCACTGCAACATTTCGTAGCCAACTCAAATGAAAGGATCAACCATTTAGCATTAAATGTGCTCGCTGTTACTTTGAGGTCATCATTTTAAACTAAGTAAAGCTGATATAGGTATACTTGTTTTAATTTACTTTACATCGGTTCTTACTACCCCCACGGCAAAGACCTCACTCTTAGCCTGTATAGAGCAGTTGATTATGAAACCACAACTAGATTCATTTGTAATGTACGTGTAGAAATTTTTTATTTATTTGCTACTTTCAAGCGATACCAATCTATCACCATTTCTCTATTTTTATACCGCTCACTGTTTTGGAAAGACATCGATTGCTGCTGCAGTAGGTGTCCCAAGTTTTTGTCTCCAAAAATGTAAATAGCTAAATTAAAATAAGTGCAATCTGAGTTTTAAATTCAGAAACAAATCACTTCAGTCATCGAACGATGAACAAGCTCTGAAATTCATTTCTAAACGCATGTTTGTTCGTTTGTTTTACTGTACATGTGCGTGTTGTGCTATGTTTTTATAAATAACTTCTAGATAAAATCATTTCGGATGATATTTTAGTTAGTTCAGTAGAGTGTTTCAGTTTTTTCTGTAACTAATAGCGTACATTCTGCTAAGCATTCTCCAGTAATATTTAAAGTATTTATAAGATGATAGTCTTCAGTCTTCTTATAAGTTGTTAGTATAATATCCAAAAGAATAAATTCAAATTATTTCTTTCAACAATAGCATTTACCCTAGACGAGGCTAGTATAAACTTTTCATATGGTTTGCCGATCAACTAAGGACTCTTGTATTAAGAAATCTTCAAAATACAATTTTTGAAATCCATTTCAAGTCTCAAATTCTTTAGGAATAATTGATTTTTCCTTCTTTTTTATTAATCACGAAAATATATTTTTTTCTAAAAATTAACGGGCTAGAAATTAAAATCAGTGAAACTTCAATTTAATATGCATAACAAAGTGTAATGTACTTTTCAATCCAACTTGCATATCTAGCTCACCTTGTTTCTTGAGTGTACAGCACTCATGATAACTTGTGAGTAGCTTTATCGAATAAAGCATCGTCATTTGAGCTGTGGTGATTTCGTTGAAATGTAAACAGCACTGTAATCTATGTGCAAAATTATTCGATTGGTAAATGCATCTGAGTCACAAAGGTCAAACTAAGGATAACGAGTGCTTGACTTCTAGAACAGATCAGAATGCACTTTAACATTTACAGCCCCTATTTTAATAATGAAAATGTTCTCGTAGTAAATCGTAGAGATTACGTAAAAAATAATCTGACGCAATGGTCAACACTTCATTATTGAATTTCGGTCAACACTAACACATATTATCAACGTTATTCAATTTTCATATTACTTTATTATCTTCCGTACGTTTAGTTTCATGATCTCCCCATGTGCTTGTAGACTCGACTTTTTTGGCAGTTTTTGTTTTAAGAATTAAAAAACATTTACCTCATGAAAATTTAAAAATATAACGCATACTTTTTTGCAAAACTTTGCAGTTTAAAAATGAAGAGCTTCTAGTTTACTAACCGGGAGTAAAAAAAATCAATTAAATCGTTCACGGATCACTGTCATCACATCTTGTAAACCGGTCAAACGATAGCCTCAAAGAGAGTAAATTTTAATTAACAAGCATAAAAGTGGCATTCGAAGACGAAAATATATGTTTAAAAAATCATCAGCATACCTGATGCTTGTTTGTGCACATTTTTGGCTCGCAAAGAAGTTGTCTAGTGGGGATGACAAGTGAAGGTCCAGGCTAAAGCCGGAGTATCGACGGCAACGCATGGCCGTCTGAATTTGAACCGTGGATTTTCAGAACGTTTTAGATTTGAATTGCAAAATAACACGTAAAAAAATAACACGTTTTTGTAAAATAATTTGAACCGCGGATTTACAAGAACTTATAGATTTGAACCGTAAATTATCAAGAAGTTTTAAGTTTGAAACGTGGCCAAGCAAAGTTCGAATTCGAAACGTGGAATGACATAAAGGTTCAAATTTGAGATACGGAATGACATATTGTTCAAGATTAGCTACTGTGTGTTCGAAGTATGCTGAGTTTGAGTGTACCAATTCTGAAAACTGGCTGTAAAAAATATCATTAATTTATTTTGAGCATATAACTCGAAATCGATTCCCAACATCATTGATTTTTAGCAAATGATTGCTTACCACCGTAGAGGCGTGCGAGGGCTCTGGTTTGATCGCCGTAAATAATCGAATTAGTAGCTTGTGGTTAACAATTTTCAATGTTATAAGCATGATACTCACATACGTTTCCAGAAGAAAAGATAATTAAAGCAAAATCCCAACCGGAGTTGGTTTTGCATTATCTTCTGCGTTAGAATTTCAACTTCGCCTACGAGTAATAAAAAATTTCTGCACATCTCAAGTGGGTGAGCCCCTGCAGTTCTCTAGTTAGCGTTCAGGAATAGTGTACTCATCAACATCCGGAAACAAAAATATTCTGGCCTTAAAATTCACCTGTTATTTTATACATTAATGGCATGTTTACCACATTAATGATTTTTCTTCGAAAATATACTCGTATAGAACTTTCAAATTCATTATTCGGTTTCAAATCTGAAAAGAGAGACTTGAGCGAAAAATCTGCATTCGCAAAAATCTTACCCAATCAATGTTAGACCTGCGCAACATGCTCACAAGCCAATTTTCAGTGAACTAACGTATGAACCATGTACAGATACGCCAGTCATGATTAAGGTGAAGACCGTTACGGCTTGGCAACGATAGTTACCGATTTTTACCGCAAATTTTGAATGATCGGAGGTCTTCAAGTCGAGCTCTACTAAACTATACAATTGTCTCAAGTCAAGCTGTGCTGAACTACAGCGTTGTCCAAGTCAAGCTGTGCTGAACTACAGCGTTGTCCAAGTCAAGCTGTACTGAACTACAGCGTTGTCCAAGTCAAGCTGTACTGAACTACAGCGTTGTCCAAGTCAAGCTGTGCTGAACTACAGCGTTGTCCAAGTCAAGCTGTACTGAACTACAGCGTTGTCCAAGTCAAGCTGTGCTGAACTACAGCGTTGTCCAAGTCAAGCTGTACTGAACTACAGCGTTGTCCAAGTCAAGCTGTGCTGAACTACAGCGTTGTCCAAGTCAAGCTGTACTGAACTACAGCGTTGTCCAAGTCAAGCTGTACTGAACTACAGCGTTGTCCAAGTCAAGCTGTGCTGAACTACAGCGTTGTCCAAGTCAAGCTGTACTGAACTACAGCGTTGTCCAAGTCAAGCTGTGCTGAACTACAGCGTTGTCCAAGTCAAGCTGTGCTGAACTACAGCGTTGTCCAAGTCAAGCTGTGCTGAACTACAGCGTTGTCCAAGTCAAGCTGTACTGAACTACAGCGTTGTCCAAGTCAAGCTGTACTGAACTACAGCGTTGTCTCCAAGTCAGTCAGTACAGCACTACAGCTCCTGGTCAGGCTGTGCTGAACTATGAAGAGCGTTGTGTCCAAGTCAAGCTGTGCTGAACTACAGCGTTGTCCAAGTCAAGCTGTGCTGAACTACAGCGTTGTCCAAGTCAAGCTGTACTGAACTACAGCGTTGTTCAAGTCAAGCTGTACTGAACTACAGCGTTGTCTCCAAGTCAGTCAGTACAGCACTACAGCTCCTGGTCAGGCTGTGCTGAACTATGAAGAGCGTTGTGTCCAAGTCAAGCTGTGCTGAACTACAGCGTTGTCCAAGTCAAGCTGTGCTGAACTACAGCGTTGTCCAAGTCAAGCTGTGCTGAACTACAGCGTTGTCCAAGTCAAGCTGTGCTGAACTACAGCGTTGTCCAAGTCAAGCTGTGCTGAACTACAGCGTTGTCCAAGTCAAGCTGTGCTGAACTACAGCGTTGTCCAAGTCAAGCTGTACTGAACTACAGCGTTGTCCAAGTCAAGCTGTACTGAACTACAGCGTTGTCTCCAATAAAGTCAGTCAGTACAGCACTACAGCTCCTGGTCAGGCTGTGCTGAACTATGAAGAGCGTTGTGTCCAAGTCAAGCTGTTCCGCACTGAAGTTTTTTCTTTACGTCACGTTCTAATACAATTATGGACATGCAGATGAGTAGGCTGGTGTGAGCTATTGGGTGCGCTAACAAACCAATGGGGGGACCAAAAATGGGCCATCACTGGACACAGGGGGACACGTAGGTCTGTGGCTGGTATTCTGGTTGATGCAGCTGTAGATCACTAATATACTGATGATCCACAAACAGTTTTCTACACGTGTTAAAAATATTCATCAACAAACAACTACTCGTATTACACCAAATTAGTCGGCAAAGTTCCGCTGTGAACATCGGAGACGCGCTGGTACGCGGTATAGGTGGGCACAAGTCGAGGCACGTTCGTGGGATGATTTCATCTACAGAAAAAGGAAACGCTCAGTCGATGCATCATTGAGCAGCTGCTACTGAACCCAACTCGAGCTCAGATAAATGCTTTAAAATAAGGACGAAAAATGCAGTGAATTCTCTAATGAGTTTTGGTTTATTACGGTAATTGGCCCGACATGACATCGGCATCTAAAACAGATAAGCAATTATCTTTGGCAAGTCAATATATGCAATGGAACTCTTCATGTGGGAAACGGCCATCTGAATACCTCGTCCCGCTCACCGACGCCGTACAGTCAGGGGCAGAAAATTAACGCTTGAACATCAGAGCTCTTCTGTTCGAAGACGTGAAAATACTTGCGTCAACTGATCAATCAAGTCAGATGTGACGTTTGAATATCATTACGTTCAAAGTTAACGAATCTCTTCCACTTTCTTGATGTAATGTGTTTTCTTAGCACTCATATTTAAGATGCTTCGTGAGTAGTGACTAGATTCGGAGTCCTATGTTCTGAAGTGACTGGAGTTCACAATTAGAGTCGGGATTGAGTTACCTGAACTGTGCTTCAGTAAACTTCTTATAACTTCACAACGATCTAGTTGCCTGCATTACGATGTAGTGTATATTATCAGTTGTTGATTATCGTCGATGTTAGAATTAATGGAATCAGTTCGTTAAGATATAGGATTAACCCGATAGAAGAAGTAAAAAAGAGAAGCAAACTGGTTGAAAATAAAAACACTATCACCTTCGACAAGAAGAATCAATAAATCTAATGATTGTATAAAAATGATACCGAACTTTTCACACACTGTAAATGAGAACAAGTAACTAAAGTTCAAGCAGTGTAAGAACTGTACTTAATCTCGTAAAAATACACACATATATATACAACACACAAGAGATGTATATACAACACACTAGATGATTAATTTTTCATGCCGGAAATCTAATTCCTCATACGAATTTTGCTCAGCGATGCTAATGCAACTAAACGTTTTATTACAAGAAAACAATAAGTTTCCATTACTAACTGGGCCGGAGAAAATTTCAACAACTGACCCTCGGATGAAAATAGAATTTCATCAAAGAACAAAAGTGAGGTGTAATAATCATTTATCAGTCGTAACTCAGGAGCGAGGTGGGAAGAGAACGATAAAATATTAACGAGAGCAGAAACATTTTTCACGCAATTTCTTTATAAGAAAATCAATATCACATTATACCTAAGTAACTATCAATAAACACGAACAGTGACACAAACTTATATTTTACGTGGCATTTTCTATGCATGAAATCAGCTTCAAGTTTTGATCAGCCGATAACCTAGAAGTGTGGGTTATTAAACGAAGACACCTCCTCGGAAAACCTTACACCCTATTTACATACCACGAGACTTTAGTTTCTATAAACGTCACACTTGATGGCTTCCTCAGATTTGGGCCGACACTTGGTCACATCGACTTAAAAATTACAAAAAATACATATCGCCGCATACACTAGCAAATCAAAGTAATGTATTAGAATAGTATTAGGACTAAAAATTGCAAATTTTCTTCTCCGAAAAATAAGGATCAGTTGTTAAGGTAAACTATTTGTCATAATTCTAAAAGATAACTAAAAACAGAATTTTTTGCAAAAAACATATAAGCGCGTTTGTTCTCGAGAACATATCAAAAAGTATCATTGGAGTTTCGTTGAACACGAGCAAAACTGGGCGGCTCACTTGTGGGGAGGTTAAAAATAATTCAGCTTTCCAAAATGCGGAAAAAATTGCAGAATAGGGAGATTTTTCAAATCTTATGACCTGCTTTTTGCTTATGCGATATACGGCAGACAAAATTTCAGAAACAATAATTATCGTTAACATTACGGTTAAATTCTTAATAAATTCAGTAATGAAGCGTATATGCATACGCACAGCGTTAAATTCAAAATCACGAGTTGTAGCAGACTTCAGCCCTCCAACGCACTGCGCAGCACTGTAGTAAACTACTAAGTTTGAAAGAGCTTAGTTTATAACAATTTCTTGAATTTTGGAAAAGTATACGCTTTATAACCAGCATCAATTCATGCCGTCTTTTTTATCACTACGTGTATACATTTACAATTTAAAACTCAAATACAGAACTGTGTCGCTGGTAAGCGATCACAAGAGGGAACACGTGCTCTGCCATGGGAGTCAGTCGCTTCATGTAGTTTATTCTGAATATTAATTTCTACAGCACACCAGATTCGCAATTGAACAATTCCTTGGAAACCTAATTTTAAGATGAAAGCAAATACAACCTTAGTCAAAAACATTTTAAAATATCATCGTTTTTGATACAAAAAAAATCTATGACAGCCTGTAGGAAGAGAAGCCTACAGCTGGACTTGGGAAGAGAACTGTACCGCTCCAACACAACGCTGAGCACAGCACTGCTTTTGGCGCGCACCAGCGCTGACGCCGTCCATATTTTGCCCAAAAAGTTATCGGTGACGCAGGTAATTATCGCAGAGTTATTGCGCACCGTCCTAATTATGTTGTTGTTCAATTTGCTGGATCTCGTTTGGCAGCTGAATATCTGCTGTTAGCTAATCGATATTGGCAAGAACTTTGTCGGTAGAATATACGTCTGCTGCAGTATTAATTTAATTCGGATTTGATCGAAATAAATCCAGGCTACAGTTTTCTTGCAGTAGAGTATGGAATAAAAAAACTCAGTTTAGAGGGTACTTTGTTTGCGCAAATCTGAATGTCATTAAAAAGTAAATTTAAATTTTTCGAAGTTTCTTTGTATTAAATAACTCAAACCGCAATATCTTCATACTTTTGACAGCGCATTGACGTTTTGGTAGGAAGATGCAAGATGGCGAGGAAATTCGCGATAAACTTCTTGCCTTCTGTAGGAGTCAATGTACAAACATAAAATGCCTTTGATTCGTTGTTTTACAGGGCCTTTAGCTAACTTATAGGTCCATGCTAGTTCATTAGGTCTTCCAATTAAAATTTCATTTTGGTTTTCATGCTTCTAATTAGCTAGGTTTTCCGAGTACTAATTTACTTGCAATGAGGAAAACAATAACTGAGTATTCTGATGACAAGGTCTTATGCTTACTAATATGCCACACCCCCTGATTACTCATTGGCAAGGACTTCAATCTCGTGATAGACTTAGTCTTGGGCAAACATCAAAATCTTCTAATTTTCTTAGTCTTGATTGAACAACTGGAAAAAAGCTTTCTACGATTGTCTGCTGGAAGAAGCGAAATTCGCACACTTTAGAATTTCGTATTAGCTCTACCTGAATAATATAATCATTCTAAGAAGAGCAGCCCTGTTTCAGGTGTCTGCTATGTTGAAAATGGAACGTATTCGAGGTGATCAAACTTGTGTCTTTGAAGTTTCGACTCATTCCATTTTTGCAAATACGAACAATTTTTTTGTTGCACGCAGATCCATACAAAAAACTATGTAATTATTAATTTTTCGGTTCTAGAATTGCGCCGATCGACTTCTCTGGCAAAGGAAGCCATCATTCTTTTGAACCTGCACTGGCCTGCAAGAGATACTCTTCAGAAGGCTCGATAATTTCAAAATTTTGCTAGTGCTACCGGAGTGTCTGAAGTATCTTGATTTACCTAGAAGTTTTATTCAAACTCCACACACGAAGAATAAAGATACACGTAATCAACGGGATACCCGATGCCAGTTAACGCATAGCTGGAACTGAACTGTTGCTTTGGAATTCTCCATGCTCCTAAAGTCCAAGCGTAAAATGTTTGAAAATACCGTTTGTTTCAAGTCCCCTTCGAAAACCTATTTTACATTGCATGCAGTTTCATTCGCATTGAATTTTCTCGAGCTTTTCATACATTTTTTTCTGTACTTGGTGACTTAATTAATGAAGAATAATCATATGTCAAAAAAAGAAAAAATAACAAACTATCTGAAGACTCCTGTAATTTAATATCGATAATTATATTCAAATTGATAAATGGGCAGTTGTAGGAAGTTGTTTAACCTGCAGGTAATCGCATTCTTTTCAGGTAATTATCTACCTCACTCACTTCATTTCAAATAGCTGTGTGTTTACTTTTTCCAATGAAATGCACAATAATCATTTATAAAAATATTCGAACTACTAACCAAACACTATTTTACTCGAATTATTTTTAACTATCTACATTCTTATTCCTTAACTTCATAACTACTTTTTATGTACTTGAAAGCCTTGTTCAAGGTTGTGTGGCTGACTCTGCAGCTGCTAAGGTGCTCAAATCTAATCCATCCATTTATTTGCAGCTAAATAAATCTCTATGAATTTTGCGCCGCTGGGAAGAGAATTTTTCAAAAAGTTGCGATCAACATGAATTGCATTTTAAATTACCGAAATGTGGGCGAATTTCTGCACATGAGTTTCTGCACATTGATATTGCAAAACATTTTGATCCATCGATATTTTTATTGAGAAAGAGAATATGTTTCCTTCTGGAACATAAAATGTCTTCAAATCGTTTTTCTGCTCCACGTGTGAATTTTATCTAGTTATTGAACGAATAGAGATATATTATAGCACGCTTTGATTAAGTTATATAAAAAAAAATTACAAAACACACGTGCCTTACCATGCACTAGAAAATCAGGAACATTTCACCGTTTAAACGACGATAATAATAGTATGAAGTTATTTTTAAATGCCACTTATGATCCTAAATTTATATCACTAGCTAACCAATTCTCGTACCCTAACTACCAAATTACATTACATTACTATTTTATCCTCTGAGCGCGAAACAGCTTGTCGCTAAATAGAGTTGCCATCAGTCGGCTAAGTGTTCAATTTTCAAAGCATTCCATGCACTTATCTCCCTAATATTGAATAATATTACTCAAATATACTACACGCATCCTAAACAACTTTGGGAATGAGGTTTATTGAGGAACTTGATTCAATTATCGGATTGTGATTTTCGCTCCTAAGTAGTTGAAATTTCGCTCCTAAGTAGTTGAAATTTCGCTCCTAAGTAGTTGAAATTTCGCTCCTAAGTAGTTGAAAATGGACTTTTAAGCCTTATTTTCATCGAGAGGCAATTAATTTTTCGTTTGATGATTACGATTTTCAGTAGGATAACATTTATTTCACTTTGAGGAAAATTGAATTTCGTTTGTTGGAATTAAATCTGGAATATGTTTAGCATTCAGTGTCTATTTCTCAAGAATTAAATTGTTACCCTATTTCTAAAATTGATAACAACAGTCTTGTATTCTCTGTTTTTCTCTCATAGATCTCCAGAACGAAATCGTAGAAAAACATTTATCTTGTTTACGGCATACGGAGTCCCTTTAAGTGTGAATGAATGTAGTTCAGCGATCCACAAGCTTGCGTAATCCTCTATTAGAAGTTTTCTCCGCAATGTATTAAATATAAATTCTTCAGTGCCGCTGAACATCAAAAACATAAAACAAGGTTAATTGAATAATTTTTTAACATAAAGCTCTTCAAGGATCACTTGCTACATATTTTCTTACAGAAAAAAAAACGCACTAAATATTTTCTGTGGTCTAAAGAAACAATAATTGAAGGTTGAAAATCTCTGGTGCCAACACATTCAATGTTCCAGCGCCTTAAAATCGAATTTACTTTTTTGCATCAGCGTTCAGCCAGACAAATGTGGACTTGGATTTAGATAACAGCTCAATTCCATAATCGATATTGATTTACTTACGAGTGTGATGCAAATCCCAGGATAGTTAAGCGCTTCCAGTGCTTTGTAGCATCTGAGGTCATGGAACCCCTAAAATTGAACCACTGCGTACTATTCCAACTTTGCTCACATTGATAGAGAGAGAACACGCTTTCCAAGTTAGCAGCTCCGACGAAACCAGCGTGCCCTATACCTGCGATTACGTGACCTCAATAGAAACCAACAAAATTCACGAGTGAACAGTAAGTAATGTTACACACCTGAAGACATGCATTATAGCATTCTATGGAAACATCATGAATTTCAATTAGCATCCTTGTTTCAATGCGTTTATTGCAAGAGTCATTAATATTCTTGAAGTTTTAAGAGCTCATAACATTCAACTTGAAAAACAAGCATTCACTCGTATCACACTTTAATAGTATTTATTGAACATCTCAGTCACATTCCCCCACTAAATTTTTCGCAAAGTAATTCACTGTATCCCTGCTTTACATGTCTTTCAACTACAATACAAAAATAATCGCGCGTTCCTATGAACGCAGTCACTTTCTTTGAAATCTTCTGCCCCCAGCAATTATTGGGTGAAGAACGTTTCGTATTCAGACGAAATTTTTCATTGTTTTACGCGTGTAGTACTATGCCACTTGTCACATGTTGAGTCTGGTTGTTTATAGAACCTATTTTATAACTTAGGATATAATTGATAATTATCGTTCATTTCACGAATGTGGAAATAAGCCAGTGACAATATACACCATTTCTACTCAAAAATTGCAGTCGAGTTTCGGGAAAATCTTACAAAATGAACGCTTGTAACAGACAGTACTCATCATACAGAGAGTGGGATTAATACAAGTGCGGCCGCAGGTGGCATGAATTTCTCCCGAAGTATTATTGAAAGCCACGGAATTATCTGTAATATGTAGAAAGTTTTTTAATTTATCTCTTTACTATCACTTATACGAGTAGAAAGATCATCAATTTATCCTATTCTTCTAAAGCAGGGTTCTAAACTGACCTAGATATTATTCCTGCTTGAAAGCAGAGCATGGATGGGAACAGGCAATCAAACAACTAAACAAATAAACATGCAAGTATACACACAAGATTACCAGAAATTTATTGGTATACTAGACCACCATGACCTAGTGGGCCTTTTTTATAAAACTCATGTCCAAGTGGTTGAAAAGCACGAATTTACGACGGTCAAATGTTTGAGATAAATCAGAAACACTAACATTTAAAATTTACTCAAGAGTTAATGATGAATATTCTTCCTATGATAGGGCTCTTGTTTCAGGCCGCATGTAACAGATTTCTAATAAATAGAAAATGTACCAAGAAGAACACCAATACCGTCCTACGTATTAATGAAAAATTTATATTATTTACAGTACGTAAAAGATAATTGATTTATACGCTATCTCACAACGGAAAGCTAGGTGTTGAATTTCTTAGCACAGTATTACAAAGTAAAGAGTGGACAAGATATTATTCTCGTAACCTGTATATTATGGATCTGACTCCTTATAAAAGAGAGGAATAATATCTAGTTAAATTTAGAACCCTGCTTCAGAAGTATAAGATAATGACGTTGACGATGTCGTTATCCATCAAGGATCGGCCTCACTAATCATCGACAAAACGCATGCAGTAAAGCATTTGATGTAGATAGTAACGTCATGGAAGTATACTAGACTGCTGTGACCCCCATTGTCAGGTCACTCTTCTGAGGTCCAACATAGATGAAGCAGGTACGTAAAAATTTATCAAAAAAAGCTAAGAATCTCTCTAAAAAAACTTATTGTTACTAAGCCCATTAAATGAAATTTCAGTGTGCAGGAATTAAATGGGAAGGATTGTGAAACCCGCGCAATGCGCATATTTGTTTTAGAACAACTGTGATACAACAGTTCCGACCTGCGGTGATGAAACGTACTAATATATTTATTGGGATTGATTTACGAACATGACTTTCGAGGCCGGGCTGTCAGAAACCGTCATGAATTATTGCACCAACGACAATTAGAATCTACGTAAGTTATTGTCTGAAGTGCCATAAAACATTTCGGTTTGTTAAGACATTTTTCAGTTAAATACATTTCATGTAACAGATTTTTACCCTTTCTCTATGAAACTCTTGAGAGTTTTTCAATCGAAGGGCTATCGAATTTCTCACTGTTCATGATCTTGAAAATCCATCCATGGTTCCAATATGAAAGTGCAACAGATCTCGACGTTCACTAGAATTTCAACGTGACATTTTTCACTGCCAAGTATCAAAGATTTGGAGGCAGCAATAATTCACGAAATCAGTGTTCCACGGGACACGATTCAAAGGAAGATAGTGAACTTTTGAATGGGATTTCAAAGCTTAACATCAACGGTCACAGTCGAAGCGATATAATTTTCAACACCTCTATAACAAAATTGCACTCCACATGCTATATATTCGTTTCAAGTTTTTTCATGTGTAGTTATTACTTTGTGTTCTTTTAGATTTTCAAAAAAAGATTTACAGGAGTTGAATTTTCTACATTTATAAGGAATCAGATCCATAATATACAGGGTACGAGAAGGATAAATTTTACTCCCAAGAAGAATCGGAATAATATTTCATTTCATTACTAAATGCAGAGAGTTGAATTTTTCACTACATTATTACCGAAAGCAGAGCGTGAACGATGACACTCAAGCATACCAGCATTCAAGCATACAAACAACTCTATCATATTTTTATAGCTACATTGATGGATATATGTATCCACATATAATAACATTCATTTACTATTTTGCCATTTCTTTGAGTGATTTTTTCATTCTGAAAATCTTTTTGGAGAAAAACGGGTTAACTCGTCTTGCTATAACTCGAGTGTTAGGTTTTTAGAAAGACCTTCGTGTAAAAAAGGCTCAGAATCGACTAGTAACTACGTCTGTAGTGTTCCGGCCTTTTCAGTATACAGGTCGAAACTAACGCGAATGAGGTTCGGGAGTGACGATGCAGCAACGGGGTTATCGTTTATTGTTACTTCAGAATTGACACAGGCTTCGTAATTGGTAGTAGAGAATCTTTAGATCGGAAGGTAATCTCGTTACTTCTATAGCGCATCTGTGATCTCTACAGATGCTTTCTCGACAGCCGAGCTTCCGCTACTGGACAGCGACGCTTCTGTTTGCAAATGCGGCCTCTACGGCAAACCACCGCTAATGAACCACGATGTCTCTTGCCGATTCTATTTATATGCCTGGCGGGCGCACATCTAGGACCCCCCAAGCACAAAAAATTTTTTATTACAATAAAAATATTTTTAAATCGTCAGTCAATCAATTTAAAACATCGATTATCCTTTGACGATCAATAATTCTTACAACTCGTCAAGTTAATTACACAGATCAGAACGTATGACAAAATTGCTTCCGAATTACGAACGGAGGTAGGCAGGTATGGCCTTTGCTGTCATCATAAACAAATTTCAACGGTAATCCTACATCTTGTTAAACATTATTTTTAGTGTCAATATTATATTTTAGTGTCAATTCAATACTAGATTTATTACCCAAAATCAACCAAATAATCACTCTACGCACTTAGCTCAAACAATTTGTTCATTCATTATCAAGTTATTTATCAATTGATTCTTAGAATTCTTGGATACTCCAGATATTTCGGATACAAATGGATACACCACACAATTTTATTAACATATCAAAATATCAAAATCAAACATCAAAACGCGTACTTAATAAATCCTTTCCATAAGGTACACTTCCTTGAACAAACTGGACACCTACCGTCAGATCGAGAACAAAATTTTTATTTTGGATTAACATATTAACACATTTCGAGAACAGAATTTTCAATGCAATTGGAAATAAAGAAGGAAAAATCCATCATAAGACTATGTTACATAAAAATATAGAAAAGAGGTTTAAATGCGCAAAACAGTACATTACATTACCACAATTGGCAAGGTAAAAGTAGAATAGGATTCAAATCGTCCTACGATTTAAATTAACATATTTCAATTCAACTAAACTACAAGTGTGCAATTTGGTTTTTTTATTCGCAATGTAATACTTCGTCTCAATATTTCACGTGAATACATGAACAAAATAATCTATAAAATAGAATACATAATCCGTATATAATAGAGATTTTTTCCGTATAAAATAGAATTAATCTAAGACAATGGAAGGTTACTACTCCGTTGCAGATTGGATAATCGGAACATGATACTCTGATCTATGGTATTCAGATTCAGAATGTGGGAGTCTAGCGTTGTAATGTTACGCGCTAACTTGAGGTGGAAGTGCAACTATTTGCCTAGGACTATTACTGATTTCTTTCCAAGCAGATCGACGCAATGCTACGTCCTCACCGCTTAGTCGTCCGATGACTTTGTTGAGATCTCGTTTAATGTAAATAACCATTACAGTAATTATAATTGTGATTATTGTGTAAAGGAGCAACATTATGTCACTCAATCGATCAGGGATGAGGTCGACTCTCGTCTCCTCTGTGTGGCGGATTAGTTCATCCGATATTTGACCATTATTTGCCTTAATGGCAGTTAAAATGGTGTCAACATTAAGATTAGAAACTTTGTTACCCATCTTAGCAGGCCACAAAGCGATTACTAGAGTAGGAAGTAAAATGATTCAAGTCTTTGAGGTGCTTATTGAAATTAAGTAAGTAGTTATTATTGATGATTACTTATTATTGAAATTAGATATGTGCGCAAACCAAGTAGTAAGTGAAGGTGTAAAGTATATGTGTATATCGTAAATCGGAATGTCTAATGTTCTGGAATTGTTCAGGAGTCGCCCGAATCTGAAAAGAGACGAGACAGGAAATTAGCATGGCCACAAGTTTAAAGTAAACAATTCTCATTTTATACTGAGGCAACGCTTCCTTCTCATTAAGACACATTCATTCCAACTACAATGCCTGACATTGTTTTCAAACAAGCTGTGGCAGATGCGATGCAGTTCTCGCGGGTTTCGCACTCGCACTCTCGTGTTGACATTTCCAAGATTGCACCTAAGTTTATTAACTCTAGCTTACGGCTTGACGAACACAGCTTTTGATGTCGCAACAACAGTATGACAACATCCTAAGCTCAACATCTCGTCACAAGGTGTTTGCGCAACACAATATTTCCTAACGCAAGACATACATAAAGTCTTAAGAAAGAAACTCATAGAACGCACTTACAAGCTAAAAACTCATAGAACGCACTTACAAGCTAAAAACTCATAGAACGCACTTACAAGCTAAATACCATTTAAATACATATATGGAATGGCAATTTCGGAATATTAGTAATGAACAGTTCCAAACTTGGTTGACAATTTTACCTTCTTAACTTGTCTAAAGCCAGTACATGGTTTAAGTTCGTTCGGATAATCTTGTTACCAATCTTAATATCTGCGTAATTTTTACCTAGCTTTTCAATGATACCTGGTCCTAAGAAATTTAACTGTAGTTTGTGTTTTTTGGCATGATTTTTTACTAGTACACGGTCCGTCACTTTTAAATTTTTATCGCGACGTTTCATATTTCTATAGGCAGTTCTTTCGATTGTGGCGTTAATGATCGCATTTCTAATATTGTTCACTACAATAGATGACTCGGTAAATTTTTGTTTGTGAACATCTTCATATGTAGTCGCAACATTGAAGTCTTCTAAATTAGTAGAACTGATATACACACACGTATCTCTACCGAAAACCGTGTATGCGGGTGTATCACCTAAAGTTTCGTTAAAACTATTGTTAATCGAATTCTCCACAATATCCAATAATCTATCCCACTCATTATGGGTAAGAAAATTTAGATATAACTTGAGCAGGTGTCGAATTTTTCCATTACATCGCTCAACAATACCATTAGAAAAAGGGGAATAAGCCAGAACTTCCCTTTTTAAGATAGAAAGTCCTTTTGTGAAATTTCTCACATTAGATGATTTAAATTCTAGAGCATTGTCGGATAACAATACGTCCGGGGTACCGAACAAACAGCAAAAATTCCATAGACAATCTGTAACAGTCTCTGTACATCGGTCACTAGTCGAATATAATTTAACAAAACGGGAAAATAGGTCGATAATGACAAGAATATATTTGTTCCCATTGTCTGTCATTGTTAATGGACCGTAGAAGTCCATGCTGACCGTTTGAAAACATCGTGTTCCAATTGGAGCATTTAGAATTTTAATCGGCGTCGATATTCGTGATTTTAGAATCTTACAGATGTCACAAGATTCAACAATTTTGCGTGTAATTGTCCGTTCGTACGGATGAAAATATTTTAATTTAAACTTAAACAAGGTATGATTCAAATCTGTATGGGACAAATTGTGGATGAATAGAATTGTCTTGTGTAGCAGAGTATATGGCACCACAATAGTCAGAATGGTGCTGGGTCTGTTGTCAATTCTTCGTCTTTTATACAAAATGTCATTCATAATCAGAAATTCATTCATGTCAGTATTATTAACTTTTGTTGCATTCTCTAGGGCATCCTTTATTTCAGAACAAAAGGGATCACTATCTTGTTCACGTTTAAATTCGTCTAACGACCAGTTGTCGTTAATACTTGAATGGTCTGTAGTCGTGTTAACTTTATCCAGTCTGCATAAGCTCGTTTTCTGTCTGCTATTAAAGTCACTGGGTTCACGTCTGGGGTCTGTCTGTTGTTCAGCAGTACTGTTGTTGTTTCTTCCGTCCTTACTTCCTGGCATTGTCTCCTCGAACCCTTCCTCAGTCACGGGCTTGTTACATTTGTTACCCGCAGCAGCGGCTTGCAGCCTGGTTACAACGGGAAAAGTCTCTACATCCTGGGTTAATTCAGAACACTCTAATAGTTCTCTTTCTGTTAAAGGATTTTTGTCATGATTTAATCTACTTAATGCATCGGCGGCACTATTTGCCTTCCCAGAAAAATACTTTAATTTGGCATCAAAAGCTTGCACATAAATACTCCATCTCGCGAGCGTGTTGTCTTCAGGCAATTTCTTTCAAAATAAAGGAACTAAAGGCTTATGATCGGTGTAAATGACCAGATCATAGCCTAAAACAAGATATTTAAAGTACTTCAACGCTTCAACTATAGCAAACATCTCTTTTTTAGTTGTTGAGTATCTTCGTTGGGTGGAATTCAACGTTTTAGAAAAAAATGCGACAGGTCTCATGTTTCGAACTTTATCAGTAGATGATTGGAGTAAAACAGCTCCTATGCCGACGTTTGATGCATCACAAAACAGATGAAAATTTTGATCGAAGTTTGGATGACTCAAGGTTGTGTTGTCACACAGTTCATCCTTTAATTTTTCAAAAGCGTTATGACAATCCTTAGACCAGTTGAATTCAACATTTTTTTTCAGAAGATTATAGAGCGGGCTTGCGATACTCGCAAAATTTTTTATGTACCTACGAAAGAAATTTACTAGACCTAGAAATGATTGTAACTGTTTTACATTCTTAGGAATTTCTAAATTCTTTACTTTGTCAGTACCGGTGCTTCTGGTTCCCATTCCACTAATGGAATGTCCTAGATATTCAATCTCGTCACGGAAAAATTCACATTTTTCCGTTTTTATTGACAATCTAGCGTTTCTTAATAGTTCCAGTACAACTTTTATATCTGCAAGATGCTGTGCCTTCTCCTTAGAAAATATGAGCACGTCGTCCATAAAGACGAAAGATAGTTTTCCTAGAACAGGAGATAGCGTTTGCGTCATGACTGACTGGAAATATGCAGGTGAGGTTTTTAAACCAAAAGGTAAACGATTGAACTCGTATTTTCTGCTACCAACTGTAAATGCGGTTATTTCTTTACTCTCATCGGTCAGTGTAATATTATGATATCCCGACCTAAGATCTAATTTCGAAAAGTATTTTTGACCATTTAAACTATAGAGAATCTCGTCCACGCGCGGCAGCGGGAATGATTCTTCATGGATTACCTCATTTACTTCGCGAAAGTCAACCACCGGACGTATGGTTCCATCTTTCTTATGAACTACAATTATCGGTGAATTATAAGCTGAAATCGATGGTCTAATAATTCCGTCGTCTAACATTTTTTCGTTAACGACTTTCAAGTCTTCCATGTAACGGTGGGCAATACGATAGGGAGGGACATTTACGACATCCACGTTAGGTTTCAAACGTATTTTGTATGGTTTAATCGCAGCAGCTGAGATCGATTCATTGTCTATAGTAATAACGTCTCTGAATTCATTCAACAAACTCAGCAATTCAGGCTTCATTTCGTCATCGTTACACTTGATATCATCATTATTTAATTTCCGCCGACCACGGGCTATTTCTTTGGAATCAGAAACGTACCCTTTGTCGACAACTCCTGTGATCCCGACAGATTTGCTATTAGTGTCTTTCTTCTCGACATCTAAATGACTGTCCTGAACAACACTCGTTGCCCGCACAAAGGTACTCAATCCTCCCTTTAATTCTCCTTGTACATCTGACAAGTAAACTTCGGATTCAACATGATCCTTCTCCACTTTTTCTAAAGTACTTATAATTGCATTCTCTGGTAAAACAATCGCTCTGTCGGAGCTATTAATTAACAACAACGGAATCTTTCTCCTATTGTTAACTCTCACAATTGCTTCTGCGACACAAATGCCTTCTTTTAAAGTTGCTTTCTTTATTATGTATTCTCCATTTTTACACTTTCCAACATGTCCAACATGTTTCAAAATTACATTGGGAGCAATCTCCACTTGTCGAGTATGCACTCTTAACGGCCTTGGCCTTGTGTGGGAATTGGTAACTGCAACTACGCCTCGAACAGGCTGATTTTCTCTCTTCCCATCCCTTTTTACTTCCTCGCCTGCTCTCTCAGCAATGCACGTCCTCTTCTCTCTTAGCTTATTTAGGACTTTTTTCTTAGCTCTGGACGTAATCGTGTCCGCCATGAGACACTCAGTATTCTCTATTAAATACTCGAGACACTCTGTCTTTCTCTTTTTTCGTCGTTTTACCTCTGCAAATGGGATTTTCTCGTCTTTGATAATTAAACATCTTTGTTTTAAGTCTACGACGGCGTTCTTGTCTAATAAATCACGCCCAATAATGACGTCATAATTGTAAATACCATCTTTAATTATTAAAGCATTTGTCTTTAAACTTACTCCGTTTTTTAACTTTAGGACAAGCTCCACCTCGCCCTCAACATTACTCTTAGCGTTAACGCCTTTTATAGTCAGAGAACTTGGCTTCACGTCATTACTTATCTCACTTATTCTGTGGTAGCTGATTAGGCACTTCTCTGATCCTGAATCAATCAATGCATTCCACAGGTCTGCATCTTTTCTAAGCACAATCATGGGCTTATGACTTTTTCGTATTACAAATAATTCATTTTGTCCTGTGACTTCAACTTCTTCATCTTCTTCGTATTTACAAACGTTCGTTGTGATATGGCTTTCATAATCAGTGCCATGAGCGTTCAGATCATCACTTAATTCCGCCTCTCCCAGCGATTCATATCTATTTTCACACTTAATTAGTGGATCTATCATCTCAACATTTTTAACGAGGGAATCTTCAGACATGTTTAACACATCAACTCTCTCGACATTTTTAACGAGGGAATCTTCATCACCAGAATTCTCCTCGGGTTCACAGGGATTTGTCGCCGTAGAGTCATACTTAGTTATTGTAGTTTCATTTTTACCATTGACGTTATTTCTATCAGAAATGAAATCGTCTCTGCTGTTTACGCTAAAAAATCATTGCCACTGTTAGTTTGGTAAGTTTCTACCTGGCCTTTTTCTGACATACGAGTTTTATACTGTCCTCGCGCACGGACACGATTCGGTCTGCCTGGTCTGTTTAAATAGTCTCTTCTGGACCTACAATCTCTTGCGTAGTGTCCTAACTTATTACAACGAAAACAAACTACATCACGCAGTGAATGCTCGGTGGCTGTCTGAGATGAACCTGGTTTGTACCAATCAGTCGGTTTCCTAGCCACAGTGGGTACCGACACACTTTGTCCTTGACAGACACACACATGATTGTAACAATTCGAGCAACGCTTCGCTTCAGCTGTCTCTAATGCTTGGACTTCTAGAGTTCCTAATTCACGATCTCCAACAAAAGATTTTACGCGAGGTCTAGCACGGAAAGTTGGTCTCGGGAAATTTGGTCTCCAGTAGGGCCTACGCGTCCTACCTCTACCTTGAAATCCGCCTCTTGTCATTGTATGCACTTAGGCCTCATCATAGGCTGCATCAAAGTTTGATTCGGAAGAATGGTCATCTTCTGCACAATAGATTTCCACAGATCTCTCAGATCGAGTCGCTAACATTTTGGAAAAATCTTCTGTTACTAGGGGGTTGATGATAGCCATAGCTAACGCAACAATTAAAGTATTCTCGACATAAACACACAATACTCTTATATTCTTAGACCTCTAATTACCTTTAAGCGAAAAATGTTCTACACACATATAATGAAAATATTCTACATATAAGAAAATTATAACTCACATTTTCAGCGGACTTAAAACAGGCTATTTCCAGCACTACAAAGTCAAAGCTCGTGAAGGTCGGCAGCAAACTGAACAGAGACAGGCTGCTCCAGCCTACTCTTATGTGCCAGAGAACAATGGGCCCGTGAACAATAGCAACAACTTCCTTCAATTGTTCTGGAGAACAATGGAGTACCTCTCCACACAACGTTTCCGCGTACACGCTCGCTCTCCCACTCCCGGGAATCAGCTTGCTTACTGCGCTTTCGCAATGCCTACGCTGCTCGCTCTCCCGCTACCAGGAATCAGCTTGCGCTTGCAATGCTTACTGCTTAACTTCCTACTCATTAATTTTATATTGAAGATGTATAATCATTAATTTGAGCGCATGCTTATTTTTAATTTGCAAGCAACATTATCGGCGTACACTTAACTTAATATTTTGGCGATGCGTAGATCTCGTCGATCTTCTCGCTGCAGATGACGGTGCGTAAATGCGTAGATCTCGTCGACAGACCAGGTTGTTGGTCTGGACCCTTCACTTCATCTTCTCCTTTGAGTAGCAATGCTCCAGACTGGTGAAGACTAAGTAGCGTGCAGATTTTCGATTTTTTCTCCCTCGAAATTCCTTCCAAGAATTTCGATTTTCTGCGCTGACGTCTTTCTTCCTTTTCTCGATGCTCTGAAGTAATGTGATGACTATGCGACGTTACTCCAAACAGGGTGACACTCCTCACACTTAAGATCACGGATCAGCAGAACTGAAGATCAATTCTTGATATCTTTCTTCTTCAATGGGGCAATGTGGCAATGTGGATATCTTTAATGTGGCATCCCCATACACGGGCCACCAAATATGTTCCGGCCTTTCAGTATACAGGTCGAAACTAACGCGAATGAGGTTCGGGAGTGACGATGCAGCAACGGGGTTATCGTTTATTGTTACTTCAGAATTGACACAGGCTTCGTAATTGGTAGTAGAGAATCTTTAGATCGGAAGGTAATCTCGTTACTTCTATAGCGCATCTGTGATCTCTACAGATGCTTTCTTGACAGCCGAGCTTCCGCTACTGGACGACGCTTCTGTTTTCAAATGCGACCTCTACGGCAAACCACCGCTAATGAACCACGATGTCTCTTGCCGATTCTATTTATATGCCTGGCGGGCGCACAGTAGCTCTTTTTTTGTTGGGCAAGTTTGAGAACACTGCACCCGTTTATAGCTGAAAAGTCACTGCCATAAAGAATGCCTCTTCATTTCCAGAAATGA
Source organism: Morinoia aosen (assembly GCA_030386875.1). Lineage (NCBI taxonomy): Eukaryota > Metazoa > Arthropoda > Malacostraca > Amphipoda > Talitridae > Morinoia > Morinoia aosen. The sequence goes on along the minus strand of CM059573.1, from coordinate 22,174,886 downwards.
TCAGAGTTGACACGTAACAATGACCTCACACTACTGGTCATAACAATGGCGCCAGGTTCAAAGGAATCTAATAGAAGTAAATGAGTTGCTTCGCATACTTGGATTGAAACTTTTGATATCATGTGCGTGTGATCAAAAACTACGGATGAGGCGGGCAAAGAAATGTAGTGGCCTAATTTTACCTAAGAGCCAAATAATTGCATACATTCTGATGTAGATTTCAGTTATGTGTCTGAACGTTTTTTGATCGTTTTTCTATTCGTTTGTTAAACTTCGCTAAACTTCTGCCGTAACTGACAATTTTGGACGACCCCGTGCTGTACACAATCAACACGAAGAGTAAAACGGTATGAAGACGCACTTCTAAAGGCCATTCATTTGCACCAGGCATAAAATGAGGACCATAACCCACTGTTTTCGAATAAAATGCGAGAGTAGAATATTTTAATAGTCTAAATATTTTAAGAAACTTACGAAGGCTAATACTCGCCCAAACAAACTCAAATTCACGTCTGGTATCAGTCATATCAGAAATGAAGATAAGTAACTGAATATTTTTATCCACTCATCACACAGAAAAAGCATCACAGTATATAGCTCGTAGGATTTGACAAAGCCAGGTCAGTTCTTTTCTGTGGGGAGTCAACGGTAAATAGGAGCTCACTTAATATCGCCCTTCCAAATCATCACATTTGATACTAAATACCCGACCGCTCCTGTGACGTCACGATTCATACGAGCAGGCCTGGAGATGCATGAGGCATTACCATAACGATACAGAATCGCATCGTTTGCCTTCTCTACGTTTAGCACTAGCTCTAGCCTTCCCACTCTCACTCTATATACCTTTCACACAGATTACTGTTCTCATTTAAATAATCTTCTGCTAGGCTGCCAGCCCACCAACTTTCATTCAAATTGAATTACAATAGCGAACGAATCTGTTCAAATCTAGCATAGCCCTTCATAAAAATACTGTCGGCTCCCTGGGTGAGATCGTCAGGCTCTCCAACATCCAGCTGGTATGTTAGTCCCCTCCCAAAGTCGTGTAAGGAAAATTCGATTACCTTCTCATGCGAGTAACTGAAGCCATTGTTCTCATTCTTGAGTTAGAATCTACTTTTTTGCAAATGAGTATTTCATCAAATTGTTTTATGCATGGCCGTGTAAGCGTAGAAGAAAGTTAACTCATATAACTTGACCATATCCTAGTAAAAGCAAGAAAGTCTCATTTCACATGAACATCGTTCTTCACAATTTCAGTGAATAGAGATGCTCTGCACAATTAGCTATCTTCACAATATATGCCTCGTTTTTATTGTTGTAGTTTCGAAGTTCTTCGCTAGTAAATTTTACGCGAAGGATTTTTGCCACTTATTCAGGATTTGCCAAATCAATTGACTATTGTGCTGAAATGTCTTCCAAAACTGATTTAAAAGAAAATTACATAAGAATTGACCGAAAACTGGGACTGCGATCGAAAAATTCAAGCTGAATCATTTTAATTTGTAAATTGATAAGTGAACGAATGTTTAAGGAAATGCACTGAGTTGTAAATAGCCATAAAATATCATGAAGAGAAAACTGCAGCTGGGCCTGCATTATTGTCGGAGAAGCCGTACGGCATGAGTGAAAGTTAGAAGAATGAGGTAGCAACATCCTTCAATGAACAATACTAACATTCAGCGGAAAAATTGTAAAGTCAACAGTACCTTGTTAACTTCGATACGTGGAAGCCATTATTAACGGCGCTAGAAAATGTAATAAATTAAAATGTTTAATATTAATCCGCATTAGTACATTATTGTTCTATATATTCATGTGCAATTTCTGTCATGATCTTGAAATACTATAAACGATCTTAATTAATATTTGTAATATATTCACGCGGTTCAAATTTTTTTGCCAACCAAATATAAAGTGCAATTTTGGTGAACTTGAATCAAAACTTTTACTCTCACTCCAACGAACCTGGAATTAGATTTCTGAGATCTGAATGCTCACTCCGTTAGCTCATTCCCTCGTCTAAACTTAGACAACTGAGAGCGTTTGCGAAGGTTCGTTCATTCGCACGCAGCTCGTGGCAGTAACCTGCATGCGGCATGATGTGCAATTTTACTGTTATATCACTGTAACGATGAAAGTTCGTACCTGCATGTTTTATTAATCGCTAGTTATCTCAAAAATGTACAGTACAATGAGCATAATTTAACAGAGCATCTAACTCGACGGCCATTACAAGATATCTCGGAATGAAATGTCAATAATTGAAGCTCATATCTATTCCGTAAAACAGAGGCAATCATTCGGAAAATGACAAGTTTTTATCGAATACCGTAGACGCAGTCGGTTAAGGGCGACCAGTAGTTGATCCTGAATAGAAAGGTACTGATCGAGCTCCAGAAGCGGATACCATTCTTTATTATTTTTAATATTGATTGAAACTGTGCAAGTGCAGTGAAGTAAAAGCTGTGCCCAATCCAAGCCATAATGTTAAAAAGATGTAATTTTTCTACACTTATATTGCCTGTATGTAACATCATGATAACCCTCATTTCACAATGTCACAACTTCTTAGACTTATTTTACGTTTCCTGTGAACCAACCTTTCTAGGTCATCATTATAACTTTCAGAATTTCTTATAACGAACGAACATAATGACAAAAGAAGCAGCAGTAATTTTTAAATTAAAATTGTAAAAATCGATTTCCAAGAGAAATCGGCGAGATCGTTCGAGTCGAGGCTATCGAATATGCATGAAATTTAGGGTGGAAAAAATTTACGACCGGAGAGGAATTGGTCGTTATTTGGGCAGGTGAGGTAAGGGTGCGGAGCTCAATGACAGCCCCGTTCTCAGGAAATGAATGTGCAGATAAATTGCGAATTATGTTCAGAAATAAACGAGTGTTCTAATAGAAGTAAAAATTTTACACGAAGTGTAAAAATTTTACACGGCAGAGGAACGACTCTTTTATCGCTGGTACAAAAGTACCACGGATGTTAAATTTAAAAATTCTCTGATCCTTATTTAAATAAATAAATTAAACTAAGCCTTAGGATCGAAATTTCGTAATGGTACACCAAAAAAAACTTTTCAGGCCCCAGAGGTTCTTTATTTATTTCTATTGAAATTGGACAAAGATTCTAAAACTACTTCCAGTATGCAAATCTCAAACCAAGTAAATCCAGGGCGATTGAATTAAATATACATCAGATTATTATCAGGAAATTAATCGCTTCTAACACAATCTCAACGTAACATTTTATCACGCATATGGGTGATCGCTTCACGCTGGAGGAAATTCAGGTGCACTATCATGCAGAGGACCAGGAGTGATCTCGCTTCCAGCGTTCAATTGCGCGTGGTGAATTCTATCATATCATCCCATGCGTTTTTAAATGCATTTTCAACATCTAAAAATCATTATTGATACAGCAATCGTGTCAGTCGTTGAACCAATACACCATATAAAGACTACACCGGGAAACAAAATTAAATCTAATTTTGTTCTTTACACACAACTTATCCTAAATATTTCATTTAGATGGCAAATGATAAAGGCATGTGGAAAAGGATATTAAATATTCATACTCGTAAGACAAAATAAGAAATACAATGAAGTGACATTGTTTTTATGAAAAAATTGTCCAGTTGATTACTCTGAGGTATTCGTTGAATTGACGAAAGAGATCGCGTACAAGACCGGTCAAAACCATTCAACATATGATGACAGAAGCATAAATATATAAATTTTCTTATCAGAGTTACGTTGCACAATATTTATTGTTGATTACGGCCTGGTAACATCCATACATTGGTCAACAGAATTCTAGAATTAAATAGAAGAATGGAAGAACATAGAATAAAATAGTGTATACATGTACAGCATTAAGGAAAATTGAATAGAAAATAGAACAGAATAACGTAGAACAGGATGGAGAAGAATGAAAGAGAATGCATTAGACTGAAATAAATTGAAACATAATAAAACAAAATAAAATTGAATAGAACGTATTAGATTAGAATAGAATAAATAAGATAAAATAGAATGGAAAATAGCTACAGAAACGAGCCGAGGGACGAACCCATTCTCAGGTCAGTACCCTCGAGTCCCATACAGTCAGACCTACGTTCGTCACGCACAGACACCGAATAGAAGAAGAAAGAAAGAAGAAAGAAAGAAAGAAAAAACTTTATTTCCAATAGAGATTGTACAATGTTACAATCATTGGTTTTTAAATATCTTAAAATTAATACACTTAGATGATACACACACACGAGTATTGAAAAACTCGTGTCACTAGTCGAAAATAAATGATTGAGGGCAATGTACTCCTAATCTTGCTTAATCTACATTTGACAATACATGTAATGATAATTATAAGAGATAACGCAAATTCATGGACGATGCATTTTCATTGTGGGGTGAAAAAACTTTTGACAGTTTACATGTACATGACATAAAACTTCGCAATTATTGATGCCAGGAAATAATATATGAATCGCTTGTTTCGGCAAATGTTCAAAAGTGTCATTTTAAGGAAGCATGAAAAAAAAAAATATATATAAATACAAATCCATATACATATATATACGTACATATATATATACATACATACACACACACATACAGATATATATATATATATATGTACGCATAAGCATGAGGACCAAGAAGATTATAAGTTTTGTATTTCTAATTCAACAATTTTAACATAACGGTCGTAAGTTAATAAGCATTTTATTTAAATATAAATGGATGATCGTACAACAAATGTCTAGTTGGTACATGAATGCTTTGCAATAATAAAGAGATGACGAGTTAGGTAATGTTACAAGTTGAGAGTGAACAGAAAATGACCATTATCTCTAGTAAAATGCTAGTTGTCAGTTTAGTACACACATATGTGCACACATACATGTAAATATATACACATATATGTACACATAAAAAAGAAAAAAAAAAAAAAAATAAATGGTTTATTTCCAATAGATATGGTACAAAAGTACCATCATTGGTTTTTAAAATATCTTAAAATTAATACACTTAGATGATACACACACACGAGTATTGAAAAACTCGTGTCACTAGTCAAAAGAAATGATTGAGGGCAATGAACTCCTAATCTAGCTTAATCTACATCTGATGATACATGTAATGAAAATTGTAAGAGATAACACAATTTCATGGACGATGCATTTTCATTGTGGGGTGAAAACACTTTTGACAGTTTACATGTACATGACATAAGACTTCGCAATTCTTGACGCCAGGAAATAATATATGAAATCGCTTGTTTCGGTCAATGTTTACAAGTGTCATTTTGAGGAAGCATAAAAAAAAGAAAAATATATATAAATATATACCCACATACACACATATGTACATATACGTATGCATGTGTGTATATATCCATACACACACTCACACACACACACATATATATACACGCGTTTTACGGCCATGTGTGTGCCCAGGTTACGAAAAACACCGGTTTCGTTAACATGGACACACACGTGTGTACATATAAGCAAGAGGACCAAGAAGATTATAGGTTTTGTATTTCTGATTCAACAATTTTAACATAACGGTCATTAGTTAACAAGCATTTTATTTAAATATAAATGGATGATCGCACAACAAATGTATAGTTTTTACATGAATGCTTTACAATACTAAAGATATGACGAGTTAGGTAATGTTACAAGTTGAGAGTGCACTGAAAAAAAGACCATTATCTCTATTAAAAATGCTAGTTGTCAGTCTAGTACACACATATATGCACGTATACATGTAAATATTTACACATACACATGCACACATATACCCACGCACATATTTACACCTGACTCGTAAGCATACGCAAATGCATTTCTATACATCGAGGCAATACATACGCATTCTACAGAGTGTCATACGCATAGCGTGGACACGTACACATTTACACAAGTAAGCATGTGCGCAAATATCAGCGTAAACTAGTCAGTATAAACCAGAATTCCAATCGAGGGAAACGGAGAAAATATCTTTTATTATAGCATGAATTTTATAAAATTTCGTACTAAAAATAGTGGCACAAAACAGTCTACTTAAGTCAGAAACATGAAAACGATTGTGGGACGTGAATAAGAAAGAAAACCTTAATGTCCTATAATGGTTTCATATTAGAAAAAAAAAAAAAAAAAAAAAATCACATTATCTTTGAAATATGGCGCAAATTGTCGTCAATTGATAAACAAACATAGGTATCACATTATTATAAGCATATAACTATAGGCCGAATAAGTATATTACTGCAGTATAAATGGATGATCACACAACGAATTTATTTTTTTTTACATGGATGCTTTACAATTTCATATTAGAAAAAATACATTATCTTTGTAATATGGTGCAGAATGTCTGTAATTGATCAATACACACACACATAGGTACCATGACGGTCTAGTTTGATGCTTGCACAGAAACGGAGAGGAATGACATAAAATGCACCTTCGACTGGTTCATCTACTCTAGTGCATGCACAGTTGTACGTGCACATATACACACCCATATGCGCACATACACCTATATACGTACACACATATACAAGTAAGCATGTTTGCAAATGACAACGTATAGGCGGTCAAATCATAATACCTACGCATACTTCAAAACTGTTGTTTGATGTCTTGAATTATAACACAATGAGCGAAGGAGATTGTTCAGCAATGGAGATACCAGGTAAATGAGATTCGTTAGTACTCATTCAGTATGTTCTGTAACTAAGGATTATTATTGAGACACAAGATGACGAGTTATTTTGGCTTTAAATTCTCTCGGTCTTTGAGGGACTTTAATACTCAGGGGAAGTTTGTTCCACAGTAAGGCGCCTGATATGGACAGAGCCTTCTGCCCTAAGTGAGATGAACGATAGTTGACTAAGACATTATTGTTTCTGTTCGGTTTTTGATTGGTTACAGTGGGTGGATGGAAACGCACTATCTCAGCATTGCTCTGAGGAAGATATAACGAGGAGAATACGTATTGGGCCTTCTGCATGAGGAGCCTTTCTTGGATAGGGATCCAGCCGAGTTTATTGAGGAGAGGGGTTACGTGATCACGTCTTTTGAAATTACCGTTGCATACCACCTTGGCTGCAAAATTCATGCATTTTTGTAAGTCCCTTTGAAGGTATTGAGGTAAGTCTCCCCATACTAGGCTGCAGTAGTCAATGCGCGATAACACAAGGGATTGAATGGCTAATAATCTGGATTTTTCGTCTAGCATACTTTTTATTCGATGAAAAAACATTAAAGTTCCGTAGATTTTGTTGCAAGTAGTCTCAACGTGAGATTTGAAGGACATATTTCTATCGAACCAGATACCTAGATTTTTAACTTTTTCTGATGCATTAATTTTATCATTTCCAACTGCAAGAGTAAGATCTGAAGTTTTTTTAATTGCATCTTTGGATCCAAAAATGATGCATTGTGTTTTGTTAGCATTTAATTTGAGACCATTTCGGTCGTACCATGATTTCAGGCTAGTCAGTAAAGTTTCGGCTTTAATTTGCGTCTGTGGTATTTCCGATACAGAACTTGTTATTGCAATTTGAACATCATCTGCATACATAGAGATCCGTGTGTTAGAAGGCATTGGAGGGAAATCATTAATGAAAATAGAAAACAGTAGCGGACCAAGAATGGATCCTTGGGGAACACCAAAATTGTTTTGAATGAATGGGGACAATTTGTTTTCTATGCGGACTGCATGAGATCGATTTGACAAGTAACTTTCAAACCATTGCGTGTCTATTCCCAAGTTCAGTATTTTACGTAGAAGTCTTTCATGTTGGACGCTATCGAACGCCTTAGAGAGATCGAGTAGTAGCAAGAGTGTTACATTCTTTTGATCGATGTCACTGTATATTTTTTCAGATATATTGAGCAGAGCGTCTTGAGTGCTAGTATTTCTTCTATAGGCATATTGATTTTGGTGGAGTAAATTTGACTCGTCCAGGTGAAATGACAGTTGATTTGTCACCACTTTCTCCAGTAGTTTGGACATGACAGGCAAAAGACTGATGGGCCTGTAGTTTGATGCTGTATTTAGGTCACCACTTTTGTGCAACGGTCTAATAATGGAGTGTTTCCATTGGTTTGGAAACGTATTGGTTACTATTGATGTATTAATTATCAGACGAATCCATGGTGCTGTAACAGGGAAACTGTCTTTGATATATTGAAGACTGATACCATCATGTCCAACTGCCTTTGTGTTTTTTAGTGAGTATAAGATGTTTCGTAACTCTGGTAAATCGACAGGGCGTGGTCTCCACTTGACATCAGTCCTCGAGGGTGCAGGGGGGCATGAATTTTCAATTGTCGTTTCATCTGGATTGGTACACACCTCACTGAAAACTTGAGCCCCTACTTTTGAAAAGAATGTGTTGAAATCCGTGGCTGTTGCCAAGGGATTTTCAAAATTACTTATGCGATCTAAATTTTTATATGGGGCTACCCCACTAATGATTTCCCAAGTTCGCTTCGGGTTATTTTTAGCCGTTATCAGTGCCTGGTGGAAGTGAGTTTGTTTCGCTTCAGTGATTTTCTTTTGAAGAATTTTTTCATGTTCTTTATATCTCTTGTATAAGGTACTGTTTGATCTATTGTTTTTGTACTCTCGCAAGTTAGCTTTCTTTATTCTGCTCATCTCTTTAACTTCGTCAGTGATCCAAACAGTTCGTTTTGGCTTGTTTTTTTTGGTGACGTAAGGTGCACATTCGTCGAGAGCTGCTGTGAAGTTCTCGTTGAAAATTGACACTTGTATATCAACATCGTCAGATTGCATCATTTTCTGGAATTCGGTAGACCTATCGAGTAGTTTTTCTTGAAATAGTTCTGCTGAATAGTGCCTTTCGAGCGATAGGTCATTAAGCGGTATTTTTGTCTTTCCTTCGCAATATTAATTTCACATTCTATAGAGTGGTGATCGGAAATAGAAGGTGATATTACTGTACTAAGTATTGCGGTGGGATTATTTGTGATTGCTAGATCGAGGAGAGTTGCAGAGATTTTAGTGATGCGAGTCGGTTCTTTGACCATTTGTGATAAGCTTAGTTTATACAATAGTTTGCTCAGCTGATTGTTTTTATCCGTTAGGTCAACATTGAAATCTCCGAAAGCAAAGAATGATCTTTTTGCCTGAAGGATTTCTTTGAAGGTTTCCTCAATGAAATCTAGTGTTCGATTTAGGGGAGACGATGGGTGCCGGTAAAGGCTGCCAATGATTATTGATTTGTGTTTATTTATTTGCACTTCTAACCAAACCATTTCAATGCCTTCGCAAACTTTATTCACTAGTAGTGAAGATGTTGAGTACATTTCTTTCACAAAAATACAAGATCCACTACCTCGGCTGGTTTTAGCGCCATCGTAGCGGTACAACACGTAATCAGGAATGTTAAAAAATGAACTTTGGGTTCGTGAATCAAACCATGTTTCTGAGACACACAAAATGTCAATTTTTTCAGTGACCAACATTACTCTGATTTCATCCAATTTACCATTCAGGCTTCGAGCATTTACATGCTTAATTTTGATTTTACCTATATTAGCACTCTTTTTAAAGGTAGCGAGGTTACTACTATCTCTACTGTCTTCAGGGGATTTATCGATTTTGTCTAAGTTGCCCAGGGTGTTTGGTCCAGCATCTGCTATGTAAGAAAGTCTACTATTTGGCTGGGCAGCGGCACTTTGTCAAGATGAGGTAACCCCGGTCTGATTTTTGCCTTGTGTGACAAGAGCACTGTAGTGATCGTTTTTACGATGGAGCAGTAGTGGAGGGTTATTATTTGATAACTCTGAAATGGGAACGACTGATATTTTCAAAACACAATGATCTTTTTCATCCAGGACGAGAAGTTTTTGGCCTGTCACATTTGAAATGATTAGTGGTATAAGGTCTACAGCAGCTTGGTCAAAATGTTTTTCGTTAATGTAATTATCTATGAGGTTTTGCATGTCGCCACTGTTCTTGTCAAAAAACTAAGCATATGTGCTGTAGTTTGCTTTACTCTCTGTTTTGATTGCAGCCTTTAGGGAATTGTAATTCCATTTTGATGCTGGTTGTTTTGTAAGTAGTTGAGCTACTGCGTGGAGGAGGCAGTGTCCATCGGCTTTGGTGGGAATCAGTTTTATGTTCCATGATCGTTTCAATTCATCCATTGTGGAATTCACGCGTTCACAAATGGGGCTGGAGACGTTTTTTTTCGCACTTTTTTCATCATTAAGAGGTTCTGAGAGGTGCGGGGAATTTACGTTTTTCTGGCTCTGAATTCCTGTTCTGTGGTGATTTCTCGTATGGGGACTTGCAGAGAACTGAGAAATGCTCGTGTCAATTATATTTTTCTGGTGATGATTGTGCATACCGTTGGGTAGTGGATTTTCCATCGATTGTCGACTGCAATTTTGCAGCGATTTCTCTCTTCCTATTGATTTTACTGCTTCCGAGTATGTGATTGGATGTTGATTTATACTCGTGTCTGAGAGGGGCTTTTCATCCTCTTCATCAGCATTGGATAGCAATGAAAACCTATTTTTTGTAGGCACTCCGCAGTTGTTTGTGGCGGATGCAGGAGAGGGCTTGTTATATGAGGGCAAACATCGGGAGGAGAGGGGAGGAGAGGGTTTGTTATATGAAGGCAAACATCGGTTTATGCTGCTGGAGGTTTCACGTGGATAGGCGGTCAACTTAGAACAATCATTCAACTCATTTTGCTGTTTTGAATAATCATTAGAGTATTCAATTTCTTCATTCAGATCATGGAAGTTTCTGACACAGGAGATAAAATGTGAAGTTAGTCTCAAAGGTGATTTTAGAGCAATTTGTTGAAGAAAATGATGCGTGTCTTCTCGCGTAACGGGCCAAGTGCGGACATTGTTGTAAGCTTCAACAGGACCGGTTGTTACATTTGCTCGCAGCGGAATCAGTTTAAGACCAATTTTTCTGCACAGGCTCGATGCCATGTACAATTGCTGCCCACTGCAGGCACTCACCACATAAATACGAGAAAGAAGATTCTTTGTCCTGATCAAATTTTTTAATTTCGTGAGATTTTGGGACGAGAGGCTCAAACCTTTGAAACTAATTATATAGTTCCTGAAAGGAGGTGCGCGTTCAATCTCATCATAGAGATCATTTAGACGTTCCGAAGTTATGGTCTGAATCCTGCATGCACTATCAATGTCATCTCTGTTGATTTTTGTGAGACTATTGTCTCCAACGAGAAAAGTGTCTAAAGGGGATTTCGCATAAGGATGGTTACTCGCAGCTACCACTGGCGTAAAATCATGAGCGCTGATACGATAATTTAAAGCAAAAAGCTGTTCTGTAATCACTTGAATATTTGATACAGTGGAAGAAATCGACGCTGGGCTTGGGGGACAATTTTGTCTCAAAGCTTTATTGAGAAATGCAGCTGTAAGAGACAGCGTGTTATTTATTTCGTGAATAGTTTGGGAACTGGTCATTTGGAGAGGATGTAAGTACCCATCAAAAGCGGTAACAGGTCTGGTTGTATTTTTCTCCACTGAAAATCTTACGTTATCCTCGCAGTTTACGCTCTGAGGTATTTTACTGCCAGTATTAGCTGCTTCGTATGCATTTTCAAACATAACTTCGCCACCTGAAAGGTCTACACACAATTTATCATTAAAATTATAATTAAAATTACCCCTTTTACTCTCTGACTGGTTGCACACATCCAAAATTTTATCGCGTTCTAACGATGACGTTGGTGTTTCCGTCGGCGGTGAACGATTTTGAGCTTTCTCAGTGACGCAGGGCAGGGGCGACGTCGCCATGACGCAATCGTTTCGGCGAGACGAAGGAGCTAGCAGTGCTGTGGCAGCTTCCGCCAGTGAGGACGTATCTTCTTCACTAAAGATTCTCGGCTTTGTGGACGATGAATCTTCTCGGACACAGTCCAAAGCGTGGGGTTGAGAGTCGAGTGCTGCTTGTACGGAATTTCTTGAACTCGCTTCGGGTGTGCCCGTAGCAGGTTTCAGAACTTGAGAAGATGAATTATTACTGGGAGCTGAATTATTACAAGCAGCGCCTGAGAGATTTTCGCCCGTGTCAGATGACTCTGATTTTGCAGTCATTAGTGATGCTTCAGGGGCTGGGAAACACTTGCTGATACTAGACTTCACGAACGTCCGAGAAGCATTTTTCGTTTTGAGTGTTTGAGGACCTTGAACAGATGGATTCACAGGGGCGGATTTATTAGGTCTGCCTTTCCGCTTTATGGCTGGTGCTTGACGCTTTTTACTGAGCTTTTCGTGCGAAGCTGTACTGGAGGATGTTTTTTCAGATGGAGCAACCTTCCGAGTAGTTGAACGAGTTCTATATTGATACATTGTGACGTTGATAGAGATGAAGAAAAATTAAAATTTGTTCATTGGGTTAAAGTAGAAGACCTCGCCTTTTAAAGGTAGATAAAAAGAGACTGCCAGTAGGAAAGCAACGGGGGGGGGGGGGGGGGCTTGGGGTGTAAGACAGAGGAGGACAGAGTGTGAGCGGGAGGAGGGGGCAGGATGCTTGCGGTCGGCAGAGCAGCGTTGCTTGCTGTCCTGCTTGGGGAAGAAAAGAGAACAGAAAAAAAGAAGAAGAAAAGAAGAAAAAGAACTTCAACTCTTCCATCAGGAGATTGCTCTGGTGAACTTTTCGAGAAACGTCGGATTGTTCAAGTTTACTTCACATTGTGGAATTATGCTCTGTCTGTGAACACAGGCTTACTATGTTTAACATGGTAAATTTTTCCCGAAGTTGCTGGATCAAATTTATTTAATTTTTATATTTAAAAGTTCCTTCAAAGAAGAAGAAGTTTTTTATCCTTCTCACATTTAACGTCAATAGTTAACCAAAATTGTCCATCAAAAGAACATGAGGTAAGCTAATTTTTTTTTAATCAAAAATTGAATGAGTACATTAGAAATTTTCAACATTCATGCTCTTTGTAACGAAAAATAGTTCACAAAAAATGGTCACCATTATTTTCCAAAGATGCGAGTTTGACAGAGCACACTTTCTATTTTGTTTCTGGAGATAACGGCACTTGTCCTTCCACGTTAAGAGTGGAGGTGTTTTGGAGGGATGGAGTGGAGATGGAGGGGGGATGGAGGGGCCAGGGGTAAGCTTGTTCGCGCTGCCCTCACCGGCACTGCGAAAGCATCACTAAGTTTTCACATCTCGCCACTCTGATCTGCTTGTTAAAATGATCATAATTGAATCACCGAAACACTGAAAGTTCACTTTTACCATTTAGTTAGGTAGACGGCACATTCACGGACACACAGTTCTAATTTCGTACTTCGTGGAGTTTTTCTTCCCTCACATTCTGAAACAATTTAGCTCCGGTAACATGGAGCGTGCGTCCACGGTGACCGTTGACGCGGAAGAAAGATACAAGCAATACCGATCCCATTCGTTGTCATAATGTTTGACTCACAAACACCGGAACATTCATTTTAAAACAATATCCTATTGAAGCGAACGTTTAACAAAAAATGTATTGCCATGATTTTGGATTTTCTCGAGAATCACCATGAGCATGTTCACCGTTAGAGGCGTTCTGAGTTGTTCTCACGTGATAACAACACCGTCGGATGGGCACAGCCTATGGTGCTGTAAATGTCATGAATAAACAAACTTGGTGTCCGATAGTGGCAATGAAATTGAGCGTATATATTTGTTTTTCTTGTTGCCTTGAAAACCAGGTCATCTCTTACGATTTTAAATAATACTGCGAGATTTCCAACCTAGTAAGGGTCAAGACGATTTTCGAACAGGTGAAGTGATTTTTGACTGAGCTATTTTGAACGTTTTCTACTTGCCTTTAGCAATTGCTTTTACTTCTTGTCCGTTCAGTTGTTTGGATTTTTTTGCGTATTGCGGGCCAGTCGATTTCGTTATCAACTTCCAAGCTGTGCCCGCACCGACTCGTGAAAATAATTCATGTTGGAAAACTGAGCGGACTGAAAAGTGGGAAGGTGTGGGAAGTAACTGAGTTTTAGAACTAATCAGTTACTTTCACCATCTTCCCACTCTTCAGTCCGCTCTCATGCAGAGAAGTGCGACATTCCTGTTAGATTAGATGATTTTAAGGTAATTGCCTATGCATCAAACCAAATAAACCTCCGCATTTTAGAATCTCTTCATATTTTGAAAGAAAAACCTGTTTTAAATGATTTGCAATCAGCCTTTCCTCTACAAGTATAGTAATTTTAATACTAAACATTTTTATTTTGTTCCTTTCATGTGTTTTTTTGCGTTCTTCGTTCGTGATTGATGTAAATTTGACACTTGACTAGTTTTTTCTACTTGTTTGCAGGTTGATAATGACCCTAGCTGGAGGTCGAAACGTTCCAGAAATTTTAATTCATTGACTTTCCTAAATAAATAATGAGATTTAAGACGTGTATCTTGGCACTTTTATTTATAATTCATTCATCACCATAAACAAAATGAGCTTATTTGCTGGAAAACGTTTCGGAATGTAATCTCATTCTATCATCTGTGTTGTAATGGAATACAAAGATTAGAAATTAAAGCAATGGCTATAGAAATAAAAAACTAACATCTTTGAAAATTACAAAATTTAGCCCCTTGCACTCAGTGACATCCCATTCACATCCATGGATTCACCTGTACACTAAATGAAATACTTGTATTTGCACGAATATAGAGTTTGAGATAAAATATAGAAACAATGTCTAATTTGATTGCTCAACGATCGTCATTTAAGCCAGACGATAAAAGTTTAGAGATTCTAAAATACGGAGGTAAAGTTCATTCTTACATTGGTACTAGAACGGGTGATCTGAACCATTGCAAGGGTCTCGTATGGCTAGCTGACATATGGTAATGTGTGCGGACGGCCCGTCCTGTAAGACATATTGCAGTGTTTGTTGCGGTGAGTTATACACCCAACATACAAGTGCAGGTGGTAATTTCACTTGTGCACATTCATACAACCATCACGTAGGCACTCGTCCAGATATTCTCTCTATGATGTAATTATAATATTATTCCTATTTAACCCGAACATGGTAAATTGGATATAAACAATGAAGATTAGGAATAACATGTTCAAGTAATCCATTTTTATGATCCGATAACCAACGTTTGCAAGTAAATATGTCCATTTTAGCTTTGGTTCTCTGTTCTATCCTTCTCGTGAGATTTTCCAGAAATCGACCGATTAGTTCCAACATTCCTTGCTAAAAACAATATCAATCTCTCTTTCTCTTTATGTATTCATATATACGTATACATATATACGTATACATATACGTGACCATGTCACTATCAGCACCCATACACCTTTCACTAATGCGGCCACTAACTCCACCACCAACTCCACCGGCCACTAACTCCACCTTCTCTAGCTCCTCACGACAGCATGCACTCACTCCACCACCTCCTCTCACTAGCGAAAATTTTCGTTTAGTTTATAAGTTTCCCTCACCCACGGAACATTTACTCAACTTTCTTCATAATCGCAAAACTCTATCACTTTTACTTTAAAATTCAATTTTCTTTGCAATTTAGGCCACCAACTCGACATTTTTTATCAGTAAAGCCCCATCGCAATTAATCCCCTTCACGTAGCTACTGGCACAAACTATACGAGAAAAATTTCTATCTTCATTATACATTCTCAGTGAACTGCCATCATTCCTCTCTACGTCTTCTAACATAACAGATAAGGCTAACCTCTTCTAACTTGACAGTCACTCCAACCTTATCATTCCCCTCTACACAAATTTGCTCAGTTCGCTACCTCCCCTTACCACAACAACCATTCCTCAGATACCTTCTATTAACACCAATACCGCCTACTCACCTGCACTCTCACCACCATACCCACATTACAACATCCTCCTCCACCATCCGACTATTCCAGTAGGCAACACCTCGCTTTAATTACCGGTAGCAGGAGAACGGGGCGGCGATTTTGCAGCATCATCTTAAGGTGATTCATTTTTCAATTCGCCGTAATGAGGAGCTTAATTAGAGATGTTATCTTTGTGGCTGGCATCATCAGGTGCGCCCGCTACAACGGCGGGCTACTGGCTCTGTCAACGCACTCCTGCACCACCGACACAGCCTTGTGCACACCCAGACACCAGCATAAAGAGGTGCGCGTGAAAGGATGAGGATGGTTACCAACGCCAGGATAGGGAAGTGGTGAGCGTGAAAGGAAGAGAATGGTTGCTTGATTTAAGGATGGCTGAGTGGTGAGAAGGAGAGTGGGGGAGGAAAAGATAGTTGAAGACGCGATGTGGAGAAGTAACGAGCTCAAAATGCTGAGGATTGTTAGCTGTCACGAGTGTAAAGAAGGGACGACTACCACGAGAATAGGATGGTTGACTGATAAGAGCAGAAAGAAATTATGAGCAATAAAATAAGGACATAAGTAGTTAGTCGACACGCTATGCAGCTGCTATTCTTGTGAAAGGTGGGTACAGTAAACAATGAATTTTATAGCTGCGATGATACAGTCATGAATTTTTGGTAATGCACAAAATATCAGTACCTCAGTCACAAAATTCAGCGAAATGTTTTAATTAACTTGTATGAATAACGTTAGCAGTGATGCATTCGACCAGGTATCATTTTCAACAAATCACGTTAGATTTTAAATTAGCCGTTACATCATATACAAAATCGTCAGGTCGTAAAAACAGACTATGTGATAAATGCTATTATGGTGAATGGGAAAAAGAAAAATGCAAAATTACAAATGAGGTTTCATCTAAATGAAATGCCAACATCAAGTTATTTATTGAGAAAGCTATAGATAAATTCATTTAATGTGCCAAAATATTACAAAATTTATAATTACCTTTCTAAATGAAGTTACTCACCTAGTTACTCACCGGTTAGGCTTTCTCATGCATAACTCTGGCATGCGGGATTTAATGCTTAAAAAAATCACCAGCAAAAAATTATGAGATTATGATACATTTTTGTCGTGGTTATGGATCTGAAAATAAAGCACACGTTGATTATGTGTATGAAAATAACGCACACGTTGATTATGGGTCTGAAAATAAAGCACACATTGGTTATGAGTCTGAAAAAAAACACACATTGATTATGGGTCTGAAAATAAGGCACACATTGATTATGGGTCTGAAAATAGAGCACACGTTGATTATGGGTCTGAAAATAAGGCACAAATTGATTATGAGTCTGAAAATAAAGCACACGTTGATTATGGGTCTGAAAATAAGGCACACATTGATTATGAGTCTGAAAAAAAAGCACACATTGATTATGGGTCTGAAAATAAGGCACAAATTGATTATGAGTCTGAAAATAAAGCACACGTTGATTATGGGTCTGAAAATAAGGCACACATTGATTATGGGTCTAAAAATAAGGCACACATTGATTATGAGTCTGAAAATAAAGCACACGTTTATTATGGGTCTGAAAATAAAGCACACGTTGATTATGGGTCTGAAAATAAGGGACATGTTGATTATGAGTCTGAAAATAAAGCACACGTTGATTATGGGTCTGAAAATAAAGCACACATTGATTATGAGTCTGAAAAAAACACACATTGATTATGGGTCTGAAAATAAGGCACACATTGATTATGGGTCTGAAAATAGAGCACACGTTGATTATGGGTCTGAAAATAAGGCACACATTGATTATGGGTCTGAAAATAAAGCACACGTTGATTATGGGTCTGAAAATAAAGCACACATTGATTATGAGTCTGAAAAAAAGCACACATTGATTATGGGTCTGAAAATAAGGCACACATTGATTATGAGTCTGAAAATAAAGCACACGTTGATTATGGGTCTGAAAATAAGGCACACATTGATTATGGGTCTAAAAATAAGGCACACATTGATTATGAGTCTGAAAATAAAGCACACGTTGATTATGGGTCTGAAAATAAAGCACACGTTTATTATGGGTCTGAAAATAAGGGACATGTTGATTATGAGTCTGAAAATAAAGCACACGTTGATTATGGGTCTGAAAATAAGACACACATTGATTATGGGTCTAAAAATAAGGCACACATTGATTATGGGTCTGAAAATAAGGGACATGTTGATTATGAGTCTGAAAATAAAGCACACGTTGATTATGGGTCCGAAAATAAAGCACAAGTTGATTATGGGTCTAAAAATAAGGCACACATTGATTATGGGTCTGAAAATAAGGGACATGTTGATTATGAGTCTGAAAATAAAGCACACGTTGATTATGGGTCCGAAAATAAAGCACAAGTTGATTATGGGTCTGAAAATAAGGGACATGTTGATTATGAGTCTGAAAATAAAGCACTCGTTGATTATAATCAACGTGTATAATCAACCCATAATTATGGGTCCGAAAATAAAGCACAAGTTGATTATGGGTCTGAAAATAAGGGACATGTTGATTATGGGTCTGAAAATAAGCCACACGTTCATTCGATGGTTAAGTTCAAGCTTTGACTTGGTGTGCCGTATTTCTAGATTTGAACATAAATAACCTCTCGAATGTTTGACGTTCTAAAGAAATTTAAACTTGAGAATTGATTTCTGTCTTAACGAAATAAGTAACCAGAGTAAAAAAAATATGCTTCGACTATTTCCGATGAAAACGTGTCTCTGTCTGCGCGATACTACTAAAAAAAAACGATTATGTAGCTAAACCCAAATTAATCCAAAGTTAAAGAATGCGAAAAATTAAAGAACACAAGTTCATGCGTTGGTATGCAAAACGATAGTCAGTGATCATCTGCATGGAATGCTTTCTGGAAAAAATTTTTGCACTCTAATTAATTAATTTAATTTAATTAATTTAATTTAACACTCACTTAATTTTTCCGGTAATTTATAAATACGCTCAGAAATATTTACCCAGTTTAAATGTATTGTGCACGATTTCATGAACAACAATACATTCCCAGACCTTGGAATCTAACATATTGCCGTCAGTTGCAACACTCATGGGAGCGCCACAAATGCATTCTCACCAACATGCAAACAACGCCTCACTTAAGGAGCGGACTAAATAGTTTTTAAAATGTTCGCCGTCGAGTAGATAAGAGTAGATGTGTACTTTCTGACCCGATTCTCAAATTTTCATGGGATGGCGTTATTCTTGAATCAGTAAATAGAGCTAATTTCGTTTAATAACGCTTGTAGAAGTCTTTCGATTATGTCTGCCTTACATGAAGGTGTGAGTAATGAAATTTGAGTAATGAAATTTGTGCAAAATCGGAAAAACCTTAATTTTTTCCGTGATTCAATTAATGGCTTACAGGACCGTAAATTGGCTTCATTATCATTAGTGGCTGTTCCAAAAGGGAGGACAAATCACGACCAAAAAACAAATAAAGCTACGTAGTTCAAAGCGTGAGGGGAAAGCTCATGTGAAATTCACATGAACTGCGTGAAAAATAGGCATCTCAGTCAGCGAACGAATGATAAAGAATGCATTGAATGGAAACTTGAAAGCATGCGCATTTGAATATGTGTATATGACCACTTCAATCGAGTCCTCGATAGCCAATATATACTCTAATGAGAGCCGCGTCCTTCTGTCTGTCTGTCTGTCCGTCCGTCACACCCACCAACAGAAAGTGAGTGATGAGCGTATCTGTAATACAAGCTTCATCAACTCCTCAATTTTCGGCGCATTAATCCTTCGGATTTGGAGTCGGAACGATTATCACGTGTATTATTAGGAAATAAGAATGTGTGTCACGTGATTTGTCGAACATTATTTCACATTTTTGACGGGTAGTGTGCACTCGTTGCCATAACATGACAGTTTTAATTGAGAATGCATACAACAAGATACATTTTAGATTTGCGATTAACCGTTTTCAATTGGTTTCACTGACGACACTATGCTGGAAATGACGCTCTAGCCATCAGTTTTGAATTTTTTTTACTTGACTAAATGTTTGTTGTAGAACACTTCAACTCTGCTTCTTCATAGATAGTTCTATCCTTCCCAACGTCACGCTGCTCCATGCTAAGTGCACTTATAGTTACAGTGCGTGCAGAGGTCAAAATATTCATGAGCTGTGATGCACGATCTTGCATGGTGGCGTAGCCATAAGTAAATTCTCGTGTTTCTCTTTAACTCTAAAATGTTGATATTTAAGCCCATTTTGAGATAAGTTTTTAGCATGCTACGAAATTTCTTCATTTGCCCACGATATCTGCCCAACTAATCTTCAGTTTCTCCTTGCTCTTACGAGAAATTGTTTCGTTCTCGAATCTGAATGATGAATCTACTGATTTCAGATTTGATTTCCTGAGAGCAAAATTTTCCGCTGATTTTTCCGTTGAAAAATATTAGAAAGGTGGGTGGAAATATTTAAATGGAATAAGACTAACAAAGAAATATTTATCAATCTAATGTTGAATATTGCGCCGTATGTGGAGGCGTTTTGTCATGAAGATAAACGACCCATTTGTGATTGGTTGGCGCTGAACGCATTTTTGCCACAGCTCTGTGAAGTCTTCGCCGATAGTTCAGTGAATTTATTGCAAAAGTTTAGGCTAATAAATCTGTACTTAATCATGAAAGGAGGAAAGCCTACCACGACTTAGGTTATAAAATTGTACTTGGCTGCTGAGAGCCCATTAAGCAAAAATGTTAAGTGTATCTGCAGCAGGAAAGTTTGCTAACCATCAATTTTTCAAACATTGTAACAAAGTGCTGACCTCAAGATTTGTTGAAAAATTACGGCACTTCAACTGAGCAGGCTGAAAGCATTCACATAAATTTCCGAATACAATGTGATCAATTTTGGGCTTATTTATTGGGCTTATTTGCGAATTTGCTGATTGAAACACTGCTCAAAGTTCTGTAAAGATTCCGAGGCTGTACTGCAGTCACATGCAGACTCATTTGCAGACACTCGAAATGACATGCAACTCTTGCTGTTTCGATCACTCAGTTCAATAGGCAATTAAGTTCAGTCTCGTGGGCTAAGAATTATATCGCTATTTTGTAGCGCAAAGTTAATTCTTGATCTCCACTGTGTGATACATAAGCAAAAGAACTACTTCACGTATAAGTCTGACCGTCCTATGCATATATGCCGATGGTCGATGCTAAATATTGCGTTTTCAAATCGTATTTTTATCATTTATGTCATTTTAATAACTCACAGCATCTATTTTGGATTTGAAACCTTATCAAATAATACCACGGCATGGGGATTAGAAATGGCGTAAGATCTGAATGAATATTTGCCTGAGACCTAGCCATGCGCGCAGTTTTAAAAGTTCAATGTGGTCTTCAATAGCGTGCATTTATGTTAAACTAGGGTTAATTTCATTCTAGTTACCAAATATCATTTGAAATATTATTATTGATAATCATTATTATCATCTCTAAGTTCCCATGGCAGAACGAGGGGTAGCTGAACATTATTTCACTACGATGAGCAGAGGCTTTCAAGCTTTTGATTTCAGATGAGGAAAGGTAGGGATGAACTAATCAAAATGTAAATTTTTTGTATCTCTAAGTTCCTGGATTTTTTTCTCATTGAACAGGTAGGCCATCATAATTTTGACCGGAATCATTACATTCACGCTTGAATCTCAGGCGAAACTTTTAATATCATTCTGTATCCGCCATCAGGAGTGTTGGCAGACTCCAGCGCGATGATAGCAATAACAACCAATGTGTTTTGCTGCCCAGCTTTGTCATTAGTTACCTGACAAAATATTTGTGAAGGTGAGAGAGACCATAAATAAATTGAACATTTGAAAGTACTTTTTTATTAAGCAGACATATAGAACAAAACTCTCAGTTTATAATTTGAAGTTGGATTACTTGCTACATAAACTTCTATTTGTATACAGAAAGTTACATTCTATGAGCGCTTCTACCAATTCCAGGATGTTATCAGCTTATTTTTACTACTTTCACTATCTGTTTTTTGGCCCAAAATGATGATTGATCTCGATATAAAAGATGTATGCGATGAAATCCCTGAATCGGGCAACCCCCTAAGACGGTGCCAGTCGTAGCGTTGTCACGGATCTGCTACGACTGAAGGAACGAAATTGTGGGAACTAAATGTTGACTTTAATCACTGTCAAGGGCACTACGCGAGAAAGGCTCCCCTGAACCCGAGAATAACTGTTTAACAAATGAAAATATGAATCCTAGTAGAGTAGCTCTCCTACTGAGTCTTGCGTGTATTTTACTTATCACTTCCTCTGAGATTTATGTTTTGTATCCCTCATTGCAGTAACTCTGTCTGTGCCAAGCCCTTCCTTTAGAGTTTACCCGGTTCAATTCGGTCATTTTTTCACTCACATGACGTGATTAAGTGGTGGTGCTTGAAGAAGCTTGTCCTTGGTAGAGCAGCCTCTTAGTGCAGCAATATGCGTACCGAAATATATATATATATATATGTATATATATATATTTATATATATATAGCTTGTATACCTTAATAAAGGAATAGAAATAGCTAGAGCATAATGATGATGTACAGGACACATCTCAGAAACAAGTGCGATCAGTTAATATCATTACATTTGTAAAACTATAACAGACGTTAAGAATCCGTATCTATCTTGAATTAGCTAAATTTTTCTGTTTGCCTGATGGTAATGTAAATGCCATCGTTCAAGTAAGAAGTGATGAAAACGATATTAACGAAACTGTGCTGCAGTCCAAGTCGTTCAGAAAGAGCTGGACTGAGGAACATTTTGAACGATGTCATTTGAGCCCGAGCAGATACTTCAAGTGAACAAGAGAACATTAATAGATTCAGCATTGACTCACCTCCTTGCATTAGGTGCTTATTTTATTTTCTAGTACTGATCAATTCTGACTTTCCACGCTTGTTTTATCTCTATGCTTGTGCATTTAAATCTTTTAACCCCAGTTTATTTCCAAAAGCTCTTACTATCAGAACGCGACCACTCTAACGAGTATTGTAGACGCGACTTGAAATATATTCCTGAAATAAGTTTGCAAAAGTTCACAGACATCAAATATTTCTCACCAATCACTGGCACCCAACTTATGAACTTGTGAGCTCAATCTTAGAAACGAGAGCATGTTCGCAGTTAGAGAAATTTGTGAACAGTGGACACTGTTTGACACTACTGCTGGAATTAGCGTGGATGTTATATACACTTATCATACACATACGGTATACCGTATGTCTATTTTGAACATACCGTATGTCTATTTTGAACATACCGTATATCTGTTTTGAACATACTGTACGTCTATTGTGAACATACCGAATGTCTGTGGTGGTACAGTATACCCTATGTCTGTGGTGGTTGAGGGTGTGTTGATTCACTTTGACTGGTGGCGTATAAACAAGAATTATATGGGAGAGGATCTGAGTACATTGAAAAAAAGTTGAAAACAGAGAAGATATCTCAGTAGACTATACATTTCTTTAATTCCTCCTCCGTCATGGAAAGACGTGACCATCGCAGACGCGTGTACGCTTTCCCCGTTATAGCTTAGAATGTCATGCACCAGCAACCCTCCACAATGACAACACCTTAATTTTCAAATTTAACTGATATCATATAACTACGATAAAATCTTACTTAAAGTACGTTAAAATCGCTCATGATCTCTTAATTTTCACAGCGAACGAATCCCATTTCATTTTTTTGACTCCTGCTACTCCTTGACCCTCAACTTACAGGAGATTAAAAACGTAGTGACTCAAGTCTGTTGGTTTACCGATGAGAAGAACGAAAGAGGTTGAAGAAATAAAGCCTTCGTTGTTCAACATCCATGTACAATTTGCGTAAACCTAGTGCCTCCGATGTATTATTTTTGCATTTCAAAATAGTCATCATCGTATTTTCGTGAGTTCCTTTTTATTTTTCTCGCTTTGCAGAGCCTGGAGATAAAGACCGCAGATCGGGTACTTTGCTACGTGTGGGCTCAAGTTTTAGCTTTTATCACATAACATTTGTTCTGAAAAAAACACTATTGAAATAACGAGTACTGTTCAAGCTCAAATTTTACTTCCAAGAAAAATGAAAATAGCGCAAGCGTCGCTAAATCAACCCAGAAGACCTTACACTGCTCTACTGCTGCAAGAACATGAGGCGTGTGGAGACGCAGGTTATGATCAACCAGCTCACTGCAGCGATGGCAGGCGGTCACGGATTAACGACACACTTTGCCTCATTGCAATTTCCGATGCAATTAATATGCACCATATTGCCCCTCTCGCTGCTCTGTGCAACAATTCTACGATAGTTTGTTCAGTGATAGTTTGTTCAACGATTGAACAAAATCTAGCGGCTGATTTTGCTTTTAAAATGTTCAACAGACTGCTCGTATGAAATTTTTATCTGAGTTATTTTCCTCCCTACGGTCAGGTTTTTCTCGGTTGAAATAAATTATTTCTCTGCGAAGTATCTTTTCTCGCATGCTTACAATGAAACAAAGCATCAAGATTCGGTTGGTCCTACATCTGGCTGCGGAGGCCCGCAAGAAAGCGGCTGCTGGAAACCATTGTCATTTGGGCGGCAGGAATGGCTGCAATTTTGTGCAATTATCGATTCTCGCTGAACTGAGAAGCTTGTAATTATCGACAAATTCAACACAATTCCATTGGGAAGAGAGTTGGGAGAAGTGCTAAAAATGATCATTGGATCACCAGTTCTGCCTGGAAACTGGAGGAGTCTTTTTGAAATGAGGCTGAGTCTCCAGACGAGATGTATTTAACTCTAATGGGTTACTCGCATCACGTCTTCAATTTACCCTTAAACTGAATTTACTACCGTTACTTTAAGTTTTTTTCAGAGGTAAAAATTATTTCAAAGGTTTCATGATGATTTATTACTCTAATTTTGAAAGAAATAGCGTGTACATTTTTCAGCTGGTTTGATTATTTTCTCCAAGTCTCATTTTTTCTCACAAATAATACGCGCTTTTACTTTTGACTACACATAGTTCGTGAATAAGCACCACTTTATCAACTAAATTTTGCTGTAGGATATTCTACATTTGTCTGTTCAAATAACTGCACCTGGTTCAGTCGGCTAGACTACTCTGAGCTGCAGTTTTGAACATAGTGGAAACCGAGAAGAAGCGCGCGCGATGAGTGGGCGCCCACTTTCGCTCCAAATAAAGGGCTGCCGAGGGAGGCTCGATGAGTTCACGGCTCTTGGGAGCTCATTCCAAAAGAGGCCATTAACAGGGCCCAAAAAACATCATTACTTTGACAGCGATAAAAGAAGCTCTCGACGGGGCTAACGAGCTACGACAAATGATCTCCAAATGGTGCACAATAGACTACATCGGGGACACCTCGGCACGACGGCCAATGAGACCACAAAAATTATTACGGCCGGGTCTTGGCACAGCCACCCGGTCGAGGCGCCGATCCAGATCAGGTTACACGGTGGATCGTAATGTCATCGCACGGGCTCGCTTGCGATATTTGCCGACGATGTTCTGCGGTAATGATTGCGGTTTGCTATAATACGAGGTGTTCAAAGAACTGCCAGTTGCGTCAAAGGGGTGAAAATTGTGGCTTTGGACCACTGCCGGCAAATTTACCTTTCCTTACGACCAATTTAAAGTCCATGATTACAAGCAGACGCTGGTTAAGTATTTTTCTCATTTTTTCGTACGGTTGCAGCGGTTTAGTTACGGCTGATTTTTTCCCCATTGGGACGGGCTTTTCTCTTTAGCAAGAGTTAAGTATTTTTGTCGCAAGCTTGAGTAATGATGACCCATGAGAGATGATCTCTTTTAATCCTGATCCTGATGATCTCACCACACAACCTGAAGTAAGTTCTAGTCATTAAAAATAAAATTTACCCGATCTCACATGAAGTGGAGTTTCTCGTCTTTAAGAAGTTAGAAATTATTTGAAATCAACAGCTATTTCTAAAGCCCTAAAAATCGTCGAGCTCACAATTCTCCCAACTTGTTGCATTCAGGTTCTTACCATGTGATTTCGATCGAGAAATGTTTTTATACACATAACAATCTAAAGAAAAACTCGAAAGTTACTAGTATTCTCTATTCCAGTTCTGAATTTCTTGGGTAATGAAGGTGCTTCTACAAATTAATAAACTTACACCCATTCGCATATTATATCATTTATGATTTCCAATTATTTATACCACTCAGTGTGGCAATCTTAAAATTCAAAATCCGATGAATGTAAACAACAGCCGTCCCGGGAGCCTCCCCGCACACACAGATATTGTGGTAATAGGAGGTCCTATCATTATTCCAGAGACAATTCCAAATGTTTGAGCTTTTACTTCTTTTTGCCAGCGCTTATTTTTGCTCTGAATTTTTTCGTTGACTTTAAACGCTTCGATTAGAAAAAATAAATACACGCTTGCCAATAAAATTAAACTTTTTACTCG
Source organism: Morinoia aosen (assembly GCA_030386875.1). Lineage (NCBI taxonomy): Eukaryota > Metazoa > Arthropoda > Malacostraca > Amphipoda > Talitridae > Morinoia > Morinoia aosen. The sequence goes on along the minus strand of CM059573.1, from coordinate 22,148,469 downwards.
AATGCATTGATGTGCTAGAAATTAAGTTCTTATCAACCTTAGATAACGAATGAGATAGGGAAGTTATAGTTGATCAAAATTCATGCTTCCGGCGTACAATTTAGTCTAAGTGAAAAACTTCACATTCTCGTATTTACATTTTTTCAACAGGGAAGAACTGTAGAGTATTGTTTTAAATATTTCGAATGCATAGTATGACAATTCACTCAAGAAAATTCTGAAACTTTATTGCCTAGTGAGTACAATCAATGTTTTCAAGAGTTTTTCAATTGTCCTGAACGCTAATATTAAATAAGTTGGCAATCTTGAAATCATCAACATGCGCTAACACCGTAAATTAATAACGATTCTCAAAAAAAAAATCATCAGAGTATTTTACTAAAGTCGAAAATTGCATATACATTATTTAATGCATGTGAGGATGAAAACACCATATGATTCTCTAGTTTCCGAATTGAGTAATAGTTTTAACTTGACATGTACAGTGAACATAGAAGTATATAACATCATCATCAGTATGTAGCTACTACAAAATACCATCCGAGTGACAACGGCAAAAATAATTACAGAGATCCATTATGAACAGTTTCACTTGACATTAGCTTCACTAAAATACCAGCGCGCTTTAGATCAACTTCATTAAAATACAATAAACACATATCCAGGCCTATAACGTTAAGCATTCTTAAATATGTCTCATTTTTAAACACAGATTGCCTGCTTTTACAGAGAAAGGAAAGCGCTCGTGGCGCACACAGGCCTTTTTAGCAAAATTATTATTTTGTTGCATCATAGATGTTTTGTTCACGTTTATCAAATGTGATATCGTTTAATTTTATCATTCCATTCATACTGATCGTAGTTGGGGAATGTTCACGGATACTGCGCCGATAGCAGTAATGGTGTATTTTGGTTATTGCAGAGTGATCCTAGTCAAAAAATATCATGGTTATTGCTCTAATCTTAGTTAAGAAACAAAGCAATTTCAGTGATTTTTATTTCAAAATATTATGTTTGCTCAAACCCATCATGCAGTTGTTGCGCTCCATCTTTTCTCCTCTTAACACGTTCTTTAGTTCTCATTACTTGCAGCACACAAGCCATTATGAAAGTATTTTTTACTGTTCTCTCGACTTAGCACAGATTCTAGAAGCACTTAGCAATTTATTTCGTTCTCACCTGCAGCAAAGCGAGCGTTTGCGAGAGGCAAGCACACTCAATTTTACTCGGGCCGGATCATTATTTTGTTAGGAGAGAACACAATGAAAGTCCCGAGCTGAGTTGCAGCAACTCATTTACCAAGGGCTAAGGAGGCTGAAACACCGCGTGTAATGCTCATCTCTAACAAATTACTCAGTAATGACGCGCGCATTTCTCTCCACTGCCGCCAAATGGACTTCGATGTACGATAATTACGGTCAACCTGGCCAGATCTCCTGGACTTCCGAGAGAAGGTGCGACGAGATGGAGCCTCCTCATTTGTTTCTTTTTGAGGCTCACTTTGCACTGCGTTCTGCCTCTTAACTAGATCGCGTCCTTTTCTAACGTAATGTAAAGACTTATATCACCTCATTTGTTATTTATGCGGCGTGCTGTGCGATTAGTTCTACTTCTTAACTATATTTGCGATGTTTTCAATCCAGTGTAAGGAATTAAGTGACGCCATATTCTATTCTTGAGTTTACTGTACGGTTAGGTATACGTTTCAAATAAATTCCATCGGATATCATACTAAATATAGGTCTACGTGACCTCATGCATTATATTCGAGAGGCGCTCGAGGGAAGAAGTCTGAGATTTTTTTCGTATGATTATTTTTGAAAAGTCTCTCCTTAAAAATGTCAGTTTCTTTGTGGAGTGTTTAGAGAGGTAATTAGAGTCGTAAATGTCAGGAACTCTTTTCGAGTAGGTTAAAAACACTACATAATTTACACGTACTTTAGACGTACAGATTTTACCTTTAAAAAATCGCCCCTGCAACAGCAGCGTAGAGAGAACGACTCACAACAATAAATTAATTTTAATGGAAGAAATTTATTTGTAATTTGTTCAATTAATTCTATAACAATTAGAGTTAAGGGAGAGCGCCTGATAAAAATGCTACTCTAGTATATCAATAAACGCATGCGAAACCATTAAGGATAAAGAAACTGAAATTCATATTTTCATTAAATTTTAAAAAGTGATAACCTCAAGGTCTTAACATTTCCCTTTGAGTGAGTGAAACACGAGAATGAGTATCATGAGACGGCGTTTATTTACAAAGAAGTTTGCATTAGTTCGTCATGCTGATGCAACTCATTGTTTTGATTTTGACTCGCTGTGGTCTGAGACGGAAATATTCTGTCGAAACGAAGGAAGCGTTGCAGACATACGCCAGGCAGAGAGACACGCAGAGCTGCAGTGCTGTCTGTTGCATGTTCAGCATTGCGGCCAGCGCTTGCTGCTCGTAACTCTCAAATTATTTATCCTGCTAACGAAATCATCACAATCAAAGCATAGGTAAAATAAGAAGATATTCGTTCAAGAGTCTTAAATGAAATAGATTGATTTCTGGGAAATCTCACTTTAGGGTAAGAAGGAAAATCAACGTGGCTAAGAATATCATGATAAACAACCAACGTTTCGGATTATAAAAACTCCATCTTCAGTGTTCTGAAATACAATAAATCGAAGTATTAAAACATTGCAACTATAAATCTTCTGAATAAATCGGATGTAAGATAATGAAATTTAAAAGACTGATAAAGTTGTATAGTTTTTTTTTTGTTTTATCATGTCTTTTAAATTTCATTATCTTACATCCGATTTATTCAGAAGATTTATAGTTACAATGTTCTAATACTTCGATTTATTGTATTTCAGAACACTGAAAATTGATTTTTTATAATCCGAAACGTTTGTTTTTTATAATGATATCCTTAGCCACGATGGTTTTCCTTTTTATCCTTCAAGTGTCTTATTTTACTTCACGTTTACAGTCACACGAGCATTCAAGAAAAGTATAGTCACACGCTGGGGGAGAGGAGTGGAGTCACACGCCCGTGGAATGGGGTATAATCACAAATACAGGTGAAGAGAACGTCACCACACACAGGGGGAAAAGGAAGTTATCACACGCACGCTGGTGGGAATATGTAGTCACACGTTCCTAGGATGACATTGAAGTCTGGCTGGCTCTTGAAGAGCGGGACAAGTTTACACACAGATGACCATGATCCTACTAAAATATACTCTTCTTGTTATTGATAATTATCCGGGCAAGGAACTTCATATTACTGCGTGTGATGCTCGCCAGTAACTTTGCATTTCACCGTGCGGGCAGCGCGTCGTCGCAGAAATGTTATCCTGACTGGAAAGAACAATTAATGAGCGAACAGTACCAAGTGACATAGTTTTCTGTTAACGTTTTGTGCTCAGAAATTTTAAACACATCTCTTAGAACTGAGTTGTTTGAATACAAGCTGAATTTATGAAAACGCACCTATGATCTGTAAATGTACCTTTGTGTAAATTATGTTTTATGTAAATAAAAGCTCGAGAAAAGTTCTCACTCTATTCTCATATATCCTTAATGCCAAAATTAACCAATTTTACAGAATTTGGCTTCTGGATCGCCATCAAATGTAATAGTTCCAGTGGAATCTCATTTACACCTACATGGGGAGAGTATCGAAGTCAGAATTTTTCCAGGACGTGCGACTTCGCTTCTCCCGTGCACTACGACCTGTAAAGTGAGTTGCAACTACGAGTATGTTTATCAAACATGAGTGGCAACACTTGCTTTATTGCTATCATATACATGTCATAAATGATGGTCTGAAAATTGATACATAATGAACAAGTTGACACTTCTGAATTCGCAATATACGAACAATTGACAAATACCCTCCTAATCGTACCCGCGATTAAAATATTTTGTGCTTGTGCACTGGTGAAACTCGTATCACAGATACAGTCACTAAGCATCCTTAAATACGGACCAAGCAAGCAAGCTGTAAACAATTCAGTATTATTATTCAAGGTGTCCACAAAAAGTGTATCCACTGACCGATGTATGTACAAACGTGATACCGGAAGCACATGAATAGGTTTAAACAGAATTAAACTGTTGGATGGTTCCGATATCATAAATACATATATCGGTCAGTGGATGCACTTTTTGTGGACATTGTGTATAGTGGATTATTTTCACCGTTTGTAAAGTGCTTATAAACTTTACAACTTCACGCTATCTTCCATAAAACGCACACCGCGCCAATATTGCTAGCAGGCGCAACTAATATTTTTTCAGTTTGCGGGAGTAGTGTAACCCCACCTCGTACGTGAGTGAACTGATCTTTTTGCTGGTATTCCGCATTCGATATAGTTCATATCATATTCATATAAACTTATAATCCTGCTCTCAGTGTCATATAACTCTGAATGGTTACTGTCGCCAACGGCCCAACATACATACGGATGCGTTTGCGGCATCGCACTTCTCAGTTATATATTTCGCTAAGCCTTCACTCTCTCGTGTTTCGATAAATAGCGCTCCTATTGTTTTTTTTTTTCGAAAGTGCTGGTGCTCAATACGAAAATCAACACAACGGTTGTACATGGATCTCTCAAAATTCCGAATTAATAGTTTGTGTTGATGCCACAACCAGTTTTATAACATCAAAGGCCATGGTTGGAACAACTGAGATCAAAACAGTTTAATAGAATCTTATAGTTCGCTGCAAGTATATTAAAAACTAGAACACTCATGTGGCAACCCAGAGAAAAACATTGAGACGTAGAAAAGGAACGCCCAATGGGGCAACACCTTCACAATCACTCATGAACTTCACAATTACACCATGATGACTGATGTTGTTCAAGCGATGAGTAGAAATAAATGAATGCAACTGTATAAAAAAAGTGTCAACTCTTTGGTTACTTCAAACGAGCGTTTCATACTGTCATACACACACGTACAAATATACAGAAATAGGCATGCACTAGTCAGAAAGTAAATGCTTACCGCATGATCAATTTTAAAAATTTGTACTCAAATAACGCCTGCATGAATGATCTTCGAAGAATATGAGATTGGCGTACCTAATTAATATAAATATTATACAACGCACTCTTCAAAAACAAAACCAAATGATTAACCCCAACAAACATTCATACACATCCGTAGTATACAACGCAGGAGAATAATTGAAAAGAATAAATCTTCGACCCCTGACTAAGATTGTCTTGTTCAAATTATTTCTCCGTAATGCTTAATATAATGTGCTACGTGCCCAGGGTGCCGCTGTGTAGTGAGCCTCTCTGCTGCATGTTGCGCTGTAGTATTGCTCTCAGCTGCATGTTGCGCTGTAGTATTGCTCTCAGCTGCATGTTGCGCTGTAGTATTGCTTTTGGCAGCTGCATGTTGCGCTGTAGTATTGCTTTTGGCAGCTGCATGTTGCGCTGTAGTATTGATCTCAGCTGCATGTTGCGCTGTAGTATTGCTCTCAGCTGCATGTTGCGCTATAGTATTGCTCTCAGCTGCATGTTGCGCTGTAGTATTGCTCTCAGCTGCATGTTGCGCTGTAGTATTGCTTTTGGCAGCTGCATGTTGCGCTGTAGTATTGCTCTCAGCTGCATGTTGCGCTGTAGTATTGCTCTCAGCTGCACGTTGCGCTGTAGTATTGCTCTCAGTCGCATGTTGCGCTGTAGTATTGTTTTTGGCAGCTGCATGTTGCGCTGTAGTATTGCTCTCAGCTGCATGTTGCGCTGTAGTATTGCTCTCAGCTGCATGTTGCGCTGTAGTATTGCTCTCAGCTGCATGTTGCGCTGTAGTATTGCTCTCAGCTGCATGTTGCGCTGTAGAATTACTCTCAGCTGCATGTTGCGCTGTAGTATTGCTCTCAGCTGCATGTTGCGCTGTAGTATTGCTCTCAGCTGCATGTTGCGCTGTAGTATTGCTCTCAGCTGCATGTTGCGCTGTAGTATTGCTCTCAGTCGCATGTTGCGCTATAGTGTTGCTCTCAGCTGCATGTTGCGCTATAATATTGCTCTCAGCTGCATGTTGCGCTGTAGTATTGCTCTCAGCTGCATGTTGCGTTATAGTATTGCTCTCAGCTGCATGTTGCGCTATAGTATTGCTCTCAGCTGCATGTTGCGCTATAGTATTGCTCTCAGCTGCATGTTGCGCTATAGTATTGCTCTCAGTCGCATGTTGCGCTATAGTGTTGCTCTCGGCTGCATGTTGCGCTATAGTATTGCTCTCAGCTGCATGTTGCGCTATAGTATTGCTCTCAGTCGCATGTTGCGCTATAGTATTGCTCTCAGCTGCATGTTGCGCTATAGTATTGTTCTCAGTCGCATGTTGCGCTATAGTATTGCTCTCAGCTGCATGTTGCGCTATAGTATTGCTCTCAGCTGCATGTTGCGCTGTAGTATTGCTCTCAGCTGCATGTTGCGCTGTAGTACTGCTCTCAGCTGCATTTTGCGCTATAGTATTGCTCTCAGTCGCATGTTGCGCTGTAGTACTGCTCTCAGCTGCATGTTGCGCTATAGTATTGCTCTCAGTCGCATGTTGCGCTGCAGCGTTCCTTTCAGCTGCATGTTGCGCTGCAGCGTTTCTTTCAGCTTCATGTTGCGCTGCAGCGTTCCTTTCAGCTGCATGTTGCACTGCAGCGTTCCTTTCAGCTGCATGTTGCGCTGCAGCGTTCCTTTCAGCTGCATGTTGCGCTGTAGTATTGCTCTCAGCTGCATGTTGCGCTGTAGTATTGCTCTCAGCTGCATGTTGCGCTATAGTATTGCTCTCAGCTGCATGTTGCGCTGTAGTATTGCTCTCAGCTGCATGTTGCGCTGTAGTACTGCTCTCAGCTGCATTTTGCGCTATAGGATTGCTCTCAGTCGCATGTTGCGCTGTAGTACTGCTCTCAGCTGCATGTTGCGCTATAGTATTGCTCTCAGTCGCATGTTGCGCTGTAGTACTGCTCTCAGCTGCATGTTGCGCTATAATATTGCTCTCAGTCGCATGTTGTGCTGTAGTATTGCTTTCAGCTGCATGATGCGCTATGGTATTGTTCTCAGTTGCATGTTGCGCTGCAGCGTTCCTTTCAGCTGCATGTTGCACTGCAGCGTTCCTTTCAGCTGCATGTTGCACTGCAGCGTTCCTTTTAGCTGCATGTTGCGCTGCAGCGTTCCTTTTAGCTGCATGTTGCGCTGCAGCGTTCCTTTCAGATGCATGTTGCGCTGCAGCGTTCCTTTTAGCTGCATGTTGCGCTGCAGCGTTCCTTTCAGCAGCATGTTGCGCTGCAGCGTTCCTTTCAGCAGCATGTTGCACTGCAGCGTTCCTTTTAGCTGCATGTTGCGCTGCAGCGTTCCTTTCAGCTGCATGTTGCGCTGCAGCGTTCCTTTCAGCTGCATGTTGCGCTGCAGCGTTCCTTTCAGCAGCATGTTGCGCTGCAGCGTTCCTTTCAGCTGCATGTTGCGCTGCAGCGTTCCTTTCAGCAGCATGTTGCACTGCAGCGTTCCTTTTAGCTGCATGTTGCGCTGCAGCGTTCCTTTCAGCAGCATGTTGCACTGCAGCGTTCCTTTTAGCTGCATGTTGCGCTGCAGCGTTCCTTTCAGCTGCATGTTGCGCTGCAGCGTTCCTTTCAGCTGCATGTTGCGCTGCAGCGTTCCTTTCAGATGCATGTTGCGCTGCAGCGTTCCTTTTAGCTGCATGTTGCGCTGCAGCGTTCCTTTCAGCTGCATGTTGCGCTGCAGCGTTCCTTTCAGCAGCATGTTGCGCTGCAGCGTTCCTTTCAGCAGCATGTTGCGCTGCAGCGTTCCTTTCAGCTGCATGTTGCGCTGCAGCGTTCCTTTCAGATGCATGTTGCGCTGCAGCGTTCCTTTTAGCTGCATGTTGCGCTGCAGCGTTCCTTTCAGCTGCATGTTGCGCTGCAGCGTTCCTTTCAGCAGCATGTTGCGCTGCAGCGTTCCTTTCAGATGCATGTTGCGCTGCAGCGTTCCTTTCAGATGCATGTTGCGCTGCAGCGTTCCTTTCAGCAGCATGTTGCGCTGCAGCGTTCCTTTCAGCAGCATGTTGCGCTGCAGCGTTCCTTTCAGCAGCATGTTGCGCTGCAGCGTTCCTTTCAGATGCATGTTGCGCTGCAGCGTTCCTTTTAGCTGCATGTTGCGCTGCAGCGTTCCTTTCAGATGCATGTTGCGCTGCAGCGTTCCTTTCAGATGCATGTTGCGCTGCAGCGTTCCTTTTAGCTGCATGTTGCGCTGCAGCGTTCCTTTCAGATGCATGTTGCGCTGCAGCGTTCCTTTCAGATGCATGTTGCGCTGCAGCGTTCCTTTCAGCTGCATGTTGCGCTGCAGCGTTCCTTTCAGCTGCATGTTGCGCTGCAGCGTTCCTTGCAGCTGCATGTTGCGCTGCAGCGTTCCTTTCAGCTGCATGTTGCGCTGCAGCGTTCCTTTCAGATGCATGTTGCGCTGCAGCGTTCCTTTCAGCAGCATGTTGCGCTGCAGCGTTCCTTTCAGATGCATGTTGCGCTGCAGCGTTCCTTTCAGCAGCATGTTGCGCTGCAGCGTTCCTTTCAGCAGCATGTTGCGCTGCAGCGTTCCTTTCAGATGCATGTTGCGCTGCAGCGTTCCTTTCAGCAGCATGTTGCGCTGCAGCGTTCCTTTCAGCAGCATGTTGCGCTGCAGCGTTCCTTTCAGCAGCATGTTGCGCTGCAGCGTTCCTTTCAGATGCATGTTGCGCTGCAGCGTTCCTTTTAGCTGCATGTTGCGCTGCAGCGTTCCTTTCAGATGCATGTTGCGCTGCAGCGTTCCTTTCAGATGCATGTTGCGCTGCAGCGTTCCTTTTAGCTGCATGTTGCGCTGCAGCGTTCCTTTCAGATGCATGTTGCGCTGCAGCGTTCCTTTCAGATGCATGTTGCGCTGCAGCGTTCCTTTCAGATGCATGTTGCGCTGCAGCGTTCCTTTCAGCAGCATGTTGCGCTGCAGCGTTCCTTTTAGCTGCATGTTGCGCTGCAGCGTTCCTTTCAGCTGCATGTTGCGCTGCAGCGTTCCTTTCAGCTGCATGTTGCGCTGCAGCGTTCCTTTCAGCAGCATGTTGCGCTGCAGCGTTCCTTTCAGCTGCATGTTGCGCTGCAGCGTTCCTTTCAGCTGCATGTTGCGCTGCAGCGTTCCTTTCAGATGCATGTTGCGCTGCAGCGTTCCTTTTAGCTGCATGTTGCACTGCAGCGTTCCTTTCAGATGCATGTTGCGCTGCAGCGTTCCTTTCAGCTGCATGTTGCGCTGCAGCGTTCCTTTCAGATGCATGTTGCGCTGCAGCGTTCCTTTCAGCAGCATGTTGCGCTGCAGCGTTCCTTTCAGCTGCATGTTGCGCTGCAGCGTTCCTTTCAGATGCATGTTGCGCTGCAGCGTTCCTTTCAGCAGCATGTTGCGCTGCAGCGTTCCTTTTAGCTGCATGTTGCACTGCAGCGTTCCTTTCAGATGCATGTTGCGCTGCAGCGTTCCTTTTAGCTGCATGTTGCACTGCAGCGTTCCTTTCAGATGCATGTTGCGCTGCAGCGTTCCTTTCAGCAGCATGTTGCGCTGCAGCGTTCCTTTCAGCTGCATGTTGCGCTGCAGCGTTCCTTTCAGATGCATGTTGCGCTGCAGCGTTCCTTTCAGCAGCATGTTGCGCTGCAGCGTTCCTTTCAGCAGCATGTTGCGCTGCAGCGTTCCTTTTAGCTGCATGTTGCGCTGCAGCGTTCCTTTCAGCTGCATGTTGCGCTGCAGCGTTCCTTTCAGCAGCATGTTGCGCTGCAGCGTTCCTTTCAGCTGCATGTTGCGCTGCAGCGTTCCTTTTAGCTGCATGTTGCGCTGCAGCGTTCCTTTTAGCTGCATGTTGCGCTGCAGCGTTCCTTTCAGCTGCATGTTGCGCTGCAGCGTTCCTTTTAGATGCATGTTGCACTGCAGCGTTCCTTTTAGCTGCATGTTGCGCTGCAGCGTTCCTTTCAGCTGCATGTTGCGCTGCAGCGTTCCTTTTAGCTGCATGTTGCGCTGCAGCGTTCCTTTTAGCTGCATGTTGCGCTGCAGCGTTCATTTCAGCAGCATGTTGCGCTGCAGCGTTCCTTTTAGCTGCATGTTGCGCTGCAGCGTTCCTTTTAGCTGCATGTTGCGCTGCAGCGTTCCTTTCAGCTGCATGTTGCGCTGCAGCGTTCCTTTTAGCTGCATGTTGCACTGCAGCGTTCCTTTTAGCTGCATGTTGCGCTGCAGCGTTCCTTTCAGCTGCATGCTGCGCTGCAGCGTTCCTTTTAGCTGCATGCTGCGCTGCAGCGTTCCTTTTAGCTGCATGTTGCGCTGCAGCGTTCCTTTCAGCAGCATGTTGCGCTGCAGCGTTCCTTTCAGCAGCATGTTGCGCTGCAGCGTTCCTTTCAGCTGCATGTTGCGCTGCAGCGTTCCTTTCAGCTGCATGTTGCGCTGCAGCGTTCCTTTCAGCTGCATGTTGCGCTGCAGCGTTCCTTTCAGATGCATGTTGCGCTGCAGCGTTCCTTTCAGCTGCATGTTGCGCTGCAGCGTTCCTTTCAGATGCATGTTGCGCTGCAGCGTTCCTTTCAGCAGCATGTTGCGCTGCAGCGTTCCTTTCAGCTGCATGTTGCGCTGCAGCGTTCCTTTCAGATGCATGTTGCGCTGCAGCGTTCCTTTCAGCTGCATGTTGCGCTGCAGCGTTCCTTTCAGCTGCATGTTTCGCTATAAGATTCGCCTTCATTGTTAGGGAGCTGGATCGTCCATTTCAGTTGTATACACGCTAGCTATAACGTCCAGATCCGAGAAACATCTAACATCCCGAGGCTATGAAGCTCGAGTTTCAAACTTCGTAAAACAGTATAATAAAATTTAAATCGTGCAGATCTTCTTCATATCTTGGCATCAATGGCGCTATTGCATTTTATGGCATGCGTATATTGGCAGCACTTACGGCTGATCTGTGACGGCGGCATGGCCGCTATAATAAGGGTCGTACTCCCTACAGAGAGCATGATTCGCCATCAGACGTATCCAGCAATTTTGAGCCTAGAACTGCGCTCTGTACAGAAGTGCACAACTTCAATTTTTCGCTGCTACACCTTCGATTCAGTCGTCACATAGCTGCAAACTACCGAACGCTGCATCAAAGCTTCATACGTGCTGCGCCTGCATCGTTCGATTTCTTTGACTAACGTATCAGCATGCAGATTTTTTGCAATTTTTAATTCCTTTCAAGAGATTAATTTCATTTCATTGCCCGAAAATATTTAATTCACAGCCAAAAGCTATGCTTGGCTTTAGTGTCAAGCGAATTGGAATTCGGTCAGGGGGATTTTCACGACGTTTTAGTTAATAGTTTCCCAGTCAGTTATGTTAATATTTCTTCATTCAAACCAAAGTCATAAAAGAGACTTGCAATATGCTAGAATGACTTGAAACCTGAATGAACCTTTTGAATCAAAGTTACTTAAATCGAAACCAAGCACAGGAGCTCGGTAGCAACTACAGGCATGCATGCAAGGCTAATGATATCACGAACAAAACATTCCTAAGATATATTGTAAGACCAATCATAGATCTAATGCGCTCTTACGATTGACTAAGTACTCGGAACAAAAATTTTTCGTGAACAATCGGGCTCGTCCTGTAAGTTTGAACCCTAAGTGATTTACAAAAACGAAACTCATTCACTAACCTCAATGTCTGCAGCATTGTGGTTTCAGTGTATCATAGACCTAGGCAAATGGTTGCCAAAGCGAATTGAATCAACTTCAGAATTACGAATGCCCCTACTCAGAGTTAGGAATGATCATACTCGCCAATGAATAATTATATAAAATTTCGAAATTTCAAACAAACTTTGCACGCGATGCTTATTTCTTCTGCACAATTTCTAATTTATCATTGTTTGATATTCATCACGATAACGGCGTGCTCTTAGTATTATTTCTCAAGCGCGAATCACGAGCATTTAACATTGAAATGCTGCGGCCCACATACATTAAAAAACTTCGAACTGCTCACTGGCAAAGTACAGTATTTAATATCTAAGAAGCATTACAAATCTCCAGGCGACACGTTTGCAATTCACGTGCCTGAACACGGGACGAGCAGCTAAATTAGCACGAGAGCACCGCTTCTCTCTGAACAAAACTTTCCTTCACATAGAAAAGAACAACAGAAGTCAGAGCTCGGAGTTCCTCCAGCTGCAAATGCCCGCTAGCTGCTCCGGCACTAAAAGTCTCGCGTTCTAAAATACGCAAATTAAAATACGAGCAAATCTCCCCTTGGGCCTGATTCCAAAGAATAGATATTATCATCTCCAAATCTAACCATTAATATTGGAATCTACAACTACAGAGAGCATAATCTCGCCCATCTCACGGATAAATGGCTCTCATTGATCAGTGTACATAGTTAATAAAGGATTATAGAGTATCACAAACTACAATGATAGCTTTGATAAGTCTTGCTAATAACAAGTTCTCGGACAGTAAGCTAGGAAGCGCTAATTATGGCGCTGGGATAGAATTTCAAGCCAATAATTATGGCACATCAAGTAACCGACACGATAATTGACTCGCTATAGAGTCAGACTTCCAAACTGCCGCTGTTGCTGCGTCGGTCCTGCGCGACGCCTTGTGATCAGTGGAGCAGGATTTTTGACTAATTTACGTCGTCGTGGCGCCACAGTTCGCAGCGTATGTTCTTTCAAGTCAATTTAGTTACACCACGTGCTGTAGCAAGTAACGTAGTCAAAGACACCGAAGAGTACTCACGCTGCCAGCTGTTCTGCTGTGCCAAAATATAGATCCTTTGAAAATCTAGGTCCGGAAAATTTTGTTACTATAATGGGCCACCTGGGTTTTCTATGTGTGATCAGCAGCCTGGTACCGCCACTACGTGATTAGTTACACAGGGTTGCCCGTGTGAGGTAAATTTCTTTGTAGTTCCTACACATTTAATCAGTATCATTTTGACTCCAAGTATTGCCAATTTCCAGCTCATATCTGGTCACCAAATGTGATCAATTGCATCGTACTTCCTATGCGCGGTCAGTTTCCTGGCGGCTCACACTCGCATGATCAGGTGTTGAGAAACTCTTGTGTGACGAGTTGGGTTATTTGACATCTACATATTGCAATTGTTGCAGAACTTCTCAGTTCAACCCAGCGAATTGCAACTCCCATGTGTGATGATTCACCCCGTATAAAATTTTGGTTATCACTCATTTGCTTGAGATGAATTAATTTGGCGCGTAGTTCAAATTTCCGATTTATAACATATCGGCTAGTAATATGTTAGTGGCAGCGTTGAAACATTCAAGTCACTCACCATTTGCTTTATGCTGCAACTCCTGTAAACTGTCGGTGGGTCGTGGACGAGAGTGCACCTTTAACAGGGGCAAATTTGCTCAGTAAATAATACTTCGTAGCTGTTTTTTTAAAGAAAAACTCTTGATCAAGTGATCAAGTATTTTTATCTGTTTACTCTCTTCAGGATCAAATTTGTAAACGTGAGAAATATTGGCGAGCAAGGTGTCATCAAACGCAACGTATCTTAAAATTATTCAGTAAGATTGGTTTAACGATCCATTCCGATAAAAGAGAATAAGCAGGGTCCTGTGCATTTGTTGCATATGTTTTGTATATTAATTGACGCAGTGAACATGAAACAGTCACAGTGTTAGATAATCACTAATATTTCATCTTGAACTTCACAAAATAAGTTTGAAAGGTGATATGATTAACAACCTAATGCGGATAGCACGATGTCCTGGGCATTGTTGAAGAATTATTTATTTTATCCTCAATGCGCATAGAAAATTTCTGTATTGGCTTTGTTATTTCTTTAAATTTTCGATCCCCTGACAAAATATTATTCATGCTCTCAATGTACCTGACCCTATCAACCAAGACCACACCTTTTCCCTTATCAGGCCTAGATACAAAAATATCCTTATTGGAAGCTAGATTCTTTAAAAGAACTATATCGTCTCTAGAAAAAATTGCAGAGAAAATTTTGAAAGATTTAAAATTAAAAAAATATTTATGGGCCACATTCCGGAGCTGACTAGAAAATTGTACAAAATTTAAACACTGGACGGACTTTAACTGAAGCAACAACTTCTCAAAACTCAGGTAATAGGAAAAGAAGTTTAACTTGTACACAGGCAAGCAAAATTCCAGACCGAAGGCTAGTAAACGGCAAACTCTATCAGGGACATGTAAAGAACTATAGTTAAATATAACATTTTTAGGATCAACTGGTTCTAGCCTGTTCTCTATACCCAAATCCTGAAGTTTCCTATTGTGGGTAGCGATTGTTGCACACTCGAAATTCTTATTGATTGATTCCACGTAGCGCTTGACAAGGACACGATCAAGCGGCGAGAAAGAAGATAATGACGCTGTGCATTCGTCTAGCTTCGTCGTAAGGTTGCAGACAGTCTTCTTCTTGTTCTTCATTTCACGGAGTAGAAGTTTGGACTGCCAGGAACGGTAAAACACTGTCGTCTGCAGGGATCTTCGGTACAGCCGGAATCGCAAAAATTTCGGAAATATATTGTAAATTTTGCAGGATGTCACGAACTTCACGTCTAATCTAGCTTTCGTTAATTTCCTGATTGTATTTTGGTAACTCCGTAAAATTCGAAAGCCATTTTCACCGTATCGTTCTCTAACGTAATCTAACGTAATCCTCTGTTTACTATCGATAAACACATTGGTAAATTTTTGTCTAAGATTTATGATCAAACGCCGGCACTCCAATCATGTGATCAACAGAAATTTTTCTTAAAGCTCCCCTTCTTTGGCCATCAATCTATCAAGTTAAATCAGGAGGTTCAACTCCTAATCAGCAAAATTTTTCGCAACTTAAAATTCATTCTATTCTAGTCAACAATTTCACAATCGGTTCCCTTTTCCGTTTTAAGGATAAGCTGCCCACTGCTATGTGCTCCTCTGTGGTTTACCAGTTTAGTTGTTCACGTTGTGAATCACAGTACATAAGTTCCACCTGTCGTACTCTTATGTCCAGAGTAGCCGAGCACGCTGGGCGCAGCTGTAGAACCGGTCGCCCACTTGGTTCTCCTCCACTGTCCTCTGTTCGATCCCATGCCGAAAACTGTAACGTCCCTGTTTCCGTAAATCATTTTAAAATCCTTGCAGGTGCCCCTCATATGATTGATTTACGCATCCTCGAGTCGCTATACATTTTTAAGCTCAGACCCCCTCTAAATGTTACTCAAAGTTCTTTTCCTCTTCTCGTTGCAAATACATGATCATTAGTTTAGGTTTTTTAATTTTTGTTTTGTTTTATATTTTAGTTTTACATCTACGACTTTTTCTGTATATGTTGTAGTATTCGATTGCATAGTATAGTTTCAATTTACTCATTTTCGTTTTGTTCAATTGTTCAAGATGAACTGTTTAGTTCGAAACGTTCAATTTTAT
This sequence comes from Morinoia aosen, assembly GCA_030386875.1. Classification (NCBI taxonomy): domain Eukaryota; kingdom Metazoa; phylum Arthropoda; class Malacostraca; order Amphipoda; family Talitridae; genus Morinoia; species Morinoia aosen. Next base: position 22,133,035 of record CM059573.1, on the reverse strand, counting down.
TCATTTAGACTTTACTATTTGTAATAATAAAATGGCAATTCATACAGCGATTTTCGCCTTGCTTTTCATTTTAAGAATAAGACGCGTCAACGCAGATTCAGTTTTAGATTACGTAAGAGAACGACACGGTGAAAATGGCTTTCGAATTTTACGGAGTTACCAAAATACAATAAGAAAATTAACGAAAGCTAGATTAGACGTGAAGTTCCTGACATCCTGCAAAATTTACAATATATTTCCGAAATTTTTGCGATTCCGGCTGTACCGAAGATCCCTGCAGACGACAGTGTTTTACCGTTCCTGGCAGTCCAAACTTCTACTCCGTGAAATGAAGAACAAGAAGAAGACTGTCTGCAACCTTACGACGAAGCTAGACGAATGCACAGCGTCATTATCTTCTTTCTCGCCGCTTGATCGTGTCCTTGTCAAGCGCTACGTGGAATCAATCAATAAGAATTTCGAGTGTGCAACAATCGCTACCCACAATAGGAAACTTCAGGATTTGGGTATTGAGAACAGGTTAGAACCAGTTGATCCTAAAAATGTTATTTTTAACTATAGTTCTTTACATGTCCCTGATAGAGTTTGCCGATTACTAGCCTTCGGTCTGGAATTTTGCTTGCCTGTGTACAAGTTAAACTTCTTTTCCTATTACCTGAGTTTTGAGAAGTTGTTGCTTCAGTTAAAGTCCGTCCAGTGTTTAAATTTTGTACAATTTTCTAGTTAGCTCCGGAATGTGGCCCATAAATATTTTTATAATTTTGAATCTTTCAAAATTTTCTCTGCAATTTTATCTAGAGACGATATAGAACTTTTAAAGAATCTGGCTTCCAATAAGGAAATTATTTTTTATAGGCCTGATAAGGGAAAAGGTGTGGTCTTGGTTGATAGGGTTAGGTACATTGAGAGCATGAATAATATTTTGTCAGGGGATCGAAAATTTAAAGAGGTTACAGAGCCAATACAGAAATTTTCTATGCGCATCGAGGATAAAATAAATAATTTTTTACTACGCTTAAAGATTGTTGAAGAATGCCTCGTCCTTGTGACGGGTTGTGCCTCCTCGTAAAAATGCGTTGCCTGGCATTCTCCAGCTGGTCAAAAACACTCATTTTCGCAAATTAATCGATCTCCACATCAGCAGTGGAGGCGCAACGTAGTACGAGTATGACTCGAGATTGGAACACGACGGAACCGGGTGTAAGGTATTTGCACCTGACGCAGGGACTGATTTCTTTATCATTGCATTGTCGTAGCGGTGCAGAGGGCAACGTAAATCCACGTAAAGCTTGCGCTGTTAGTTGCATCGGTAAGACGACGTAAATTGATTGCTATGATGGAAACTTTAATACCATCACTGGGAAAGAGCTTGTGTTGGGGGCCGATCAAGAGAGGAATAGTTGTTATTGTACTCGTGTTGACGAACTAGGAATTAATGCATAGGAAGAGAGTGTACCGAATGCATTTAGGGGCGAGCGACTCCGGCTAACGAGTGAAGACGTTATTTGAGATGAAAATGATGCAAAACCCTTACGTAAAATGACTTGAAGTTTTTACACGATCTATGAATGTCTGCATTGTAATGAAACAATATTTTTTCTACGTTTATACGTATCTAGTTTAATTTAAAAAAGTGTAATTATTGCTTATGTGTATATTTCAGCTTTTCATTTTGTTTGCTTTGTACTCTAGTTTCCTTTGTATTCTATAGTTTTCATTAAGGTTTTCTGTAACCTGTTACGATTTAGGATTGCTAAGATTTTTAACCCTCAGAGATTATCACGTGCTGTCCATGTGTTTCAAGCCGTGACCATCTTGCAGAGTTTTTGTGTTTTCGTCGCTGATACAGCAACGGAATGTGCAATCAGTGCAGCGAGACCGCTGACCCCGAGATATTTAATGCTTATTCAGCGTTTCAGTATCTGCTCGAGGCTGAGTGGCGTTCAGTCATAAAATTGTTGCTGTTTTGAAATTTTTCTTGGGGGTCATGCTAATTGGACTGTTCTCGTTCCATTTTCAGAGCAGTAAAGAAAGACCCTATGATATGTCGTCGAGAATTTGCGGATCATACGGCAGTAAAAGGTGCGAATGTATATTGGATTAACATTGCTAAATGCTTTGTGTGACAGAGATATGAAGCAGCACACTGCTGACAGAGTTCTTCGTTAAACGAAAGGGCATGTTTCCGCTCTCCTAAAATATGCTAATCTACTCAACGAAAAAAACCTAGATATTTCGATAACGTCCCCGTAGCCAGTGGACACTAAAATTGGCCTGCTTGATAACAAATGCTGTAAGACGATTTATGGATCGCTGAATTCCCATTTAACTAAAAAACACCCTTCCCGCTGTGAAATATGATGGTAGAAGTGAAAGGTTTCGGTAACTCGCCACGTATACTTGATGGCGACCTACCCGTGTGAATATCACGCTCTGACTTGCCACCGTATGCTAATTAATTGTTTTGTGTCTAGACTCCAGCCTAATGCTTCTTGAGTAGCCCACTCAACAGCTTGAGTGTGAGCAACTCGTACAAATAACTTACACTAAAGTGGATCCTCGAGCAGACAATAGCCGGCCTCCACAGCGACATGCCTTGCCAACCCGCTTCTTTCTGCGAGAGGCTTATGCAAGTAGTACTTGGTGAGCAGATCCACTCTACACTCTTCCCTCTGCAGTCATCGCAACGATGAAACTGCCTGGAGACCTCTCGCCCCACTTTTACTCTGCAGCGCAATTCAAAAATCTCAGCCTCCACTCACAGCAGAGCGAGCAGCGGCTCACCGCTTGCCCTGCTCTAGGAGTTCGGAAAGCACTCCCAGGTTTACCGCGCTTCAAGTACGCAAACGCTTCTACAAAAGCGTTCTTAAGAAATGGCTTCTTAGTCTTAGTCGAATGCTTCGTTGGCAATTGCGCCTACGCCAAGCGCACCTATGCACCAGCGTACCTTCACAAGTGTTACCACCACCAAACGCTCCTGCTCCAGCGCTTCTCCCTATACATAGTCGTGGAGCATGCACGCGCCTCGCGCACCTCCTCTGCTCTACGTACTCCTGTCCCGGCGACCAGTACCTTTGCAACCTGATGTTCGCTGCAGCAAACTCTCGCTTGCCTACTCCGCAGTCAATGCTCGCCTCCGAGATCCTGAGTCATCAACGAAGCAGTCGTAGTCACCACTTCAAGTTCATTCAACCCAATTTGTCACTCAATCGAGTGTAGAATACGGCGGTCATCACCTGAAGGTTTTCGTAACTTAGGAAACTCTGCGGCAAACAGTGGCTGAGTTTTACTGCAATACAATTTATAACTTCTTACCGAAATAAGACATTATAATAAGCCGTCGCCTGCTAATCGTTTGCGCAGTTCAGTCGAGTATCACTAACTCTAACTCTAACCTCAACAGTTGCTTTGGAAAAACACGATAGGAACATCATGATAGTATGTTCTTCATCTGCAGCTCCAGGTCGACATCATGTAGTAAAAAAGAAGTGTAAATTCGATCAGTTATTGGGGAATTTTGTTCAAATACCTTGCTCCTTCAGTTCGGAGCATCGCTAGAAAATTTTTGTGGACTGAATGGGTATTTGAGCAAGATAATGACCTTAAATACATATCGAAACACACTTCTGATTAGATGCCCTACAAGAAGTTAAGGTTTTCGGCTGGCCTCGGCAATCTCTAAATTCAATTAAAAATAACTGGCTTTGGCTTCAAATTTCAGCTGGTCGCGTCCGATATTTCTACTTTATGTTATGAATATTTTTTAGCTCGTTGTTTTCTGGGTTGAGTTTGTACAATAGTTTTACTATGGAGTACGCGATAAATTGTCATTTCTAAATATTTTCCATCGCATGATGTCCCGTCTTCAGAGAAAATTTCAAATCTTCAAGATTTACAGGAATGCTGTAATAAAAGGAAAGGGATTTTTTCGGACGTTACGATACTTTTCTGACTCACTATTTCTGACTCACCTGAATTACTACGTTATTTTGTTGCAATGTAATAGTTATTCCCAGATAATTTAATCGAAGTGTATAGTGGATGTGGTCTGTAACCTAATTAATGCATTGATGTATATACACCAATGGAAAAATAAATGCGATCAAGCAATCTGGAAGGCAATAAAATGTCAGCCTTGCATTGGACATTTAAAATTCAAATAAATTTTGTTCGCCTGCTCCTGACGCTGTTGATGTCAATGGAAGACTCGTTAACTAATAATTTTAGCATCTACATTCACTCGTGTCACTAACATCACATATACATGAGCATGACAAGCCACTCGGTAAGTTGGTGCCTTGAAAAATTGGACTAATTTATAGTTCAAGAGTTCCAATTATAGTATAGTTCAATTAAACAAAACATTTATTTACAATCTAACACTTGGCTGCCTGAATGGCTTTCGGTAAAAACAATTTTTTCGACCAAAATACAATCACAAGTTTAGTTGATGGACCTCTGTAATAAATATTCAAGAAAGCGAGATCAAACCAACCACGCAAAGTAGCAATAATTCACCCAATCTGGTCTCAGCGCTTTAGCAATCAGCACAGATATAGTTAAATTGAGCTTAATGAAGTCATGCTATTTTCATATAATGATTCCTAATCACGGTGATAGATCTTTGCCTCGAGAAGAAATCCTTAAAAGTCACTCCTTCTGCTGCAGATTTATTCTCAGGTTTCAATGACAATGCCGACGTTTCAATGGAGGTAAGCTTTACGAGCATCCAGTGTGAGGTGCTTGACTTTGGTTATCAAGGTTGGGCAGATCACCAAGACCAATTACTTGGCATTAAATAGCCTCGATAAGAGTGAAGGCAACCTTAATTCTATTAAGATGGTCTCCGCATTAGTATGCGTCGTCTAGTGGCCGACTTGAACAAATTACCGGCGATAACGAGGCCTTCTAATGGGTCGGTATCGGGCGGCAGGCTGCCAGCGCAACACGGCCTACACGACGGCTACACCTCCGCTCAGTATTTATTTCCTCCGGTGGCTGCAGAGAGGAGCCTTCGTAAATCTCCTCTTGAAAGCACATGTGCACGTTAACCTAGAAATTCAAAACACGTGGTAGCGCTTCTTTTGTACTTTGGAATTCATTTACAGGGATTTTTATTTTAAGACGGGAATAGTTTAAAAATATACTTTGCAATACATGTCTTGCTGCTTGAAAAAAAAGGTTTGAACTCACTGTTAGTCTTCAATTCGAATTATTGTGAAAGGTTTAGCTTTGTTTGTGTTATATGTTTAAGATCCTGTGGTGTAAGAAGCTTTGAACTGATATTTCATATCGATATGAGCAGAATTTTCGTGCCATGTCTAGTTAATGGTTTAACTGATTTTATTAAAACTGCATTTACCTTAGAGCGATTTTGATTCATAATAGAAAGTCTAGAGCTTTTTTTCGGCGCAAAAGATACGTATATTCACCATCTAAAACATAGATTCAAATACATTCTAGCCATAATCAAATTTGGAAAACTGTTGGTGACGAAGTGAACTAAAGCTCACCTTGTTTCATCCTTTTTTAACACACTACGCTTCAGTGAGCTGCCTGAGATCTATATCAAACCATTTCCAATATACTGCAGCACCCGTTTTGCCTTTTCTCACCAAATTGGCGTTCTATAACTGAACTCTTATCGATCATGATGGGTTGTTTGAAACTTCCATTGAAATTAAAGGCCCAAACCCTCACTCTGTCACAGCAGGAAATGTCAGTGTTTCGTTAGACCTGCAAATGATTGGCGTTTCATCTACAACCTGGAAAATATAACACCAAGTTCTTTTCTGCACTGCATCATAAAGAGGGTTACATTCTGATCATCCTAGAAACTTCTGGGTGCATAGACGAGATGAAAAAAACAAGAATTGATATCAGATTTAGTTAGTGCAGATGCCTGCCTGGCGAAAAAATACTCGTCTTTTTTTAAAAATGTTGCTGAGAACCCGATCCAATATTGGCTTCAGAAAAATCAGAAAATACTGGCTTGACGTGCCGCCAAGAAGCCCTTGATCACCGTGGTCTTCAAAATTAATCTAGCTGATTTCTTTGAAGGTTGGCCATCAGGAGATGGAGTTTCAAAACCCAAAGCATATTTCGAATCTAAATTCTCACAGCCACCCTTTGCCGTTAGGGCGGCACTAAGATCTTTCGTCACTCCAGTGCATAGTTAAAACTGTACGCTGTTAAAACTATGGATCACCAAAGTGTGATGACGCAAGGCGCTTGAGGTAAACTGGGCTAAGGAGTGGGGAACTTTATTCAAGGTTAATGATAAAAAATCCCGTGAATAGACGTTTTCGTACACTGGAGGCCGATTAACGATCAGGCTCTTCACTAAGTAGGTTAGAAGTAATAGCTCGAACCGCACAATTTTCATCGGTGATTAGAAACTGGATCTTATGAGTTTAACTGCACACGTTCACATGATTAAAATTTGCTAAAACTGCAAAATCCCCTAAGTTCTCCTATTGAAAATGCTTGCATTTGGTCATATTTTAACACACAGATGATTTTTATTTTTTCACCGAAGCTTGTCAGAGTCATGCGAAGCTTGCTAAAAGATGTGCGAACTTCGCCCTTTCTGCTTTCGTCTGCAATATCGCCAAGTCCTGTCGCCTGCGTCTCTCCGTGCCGCCGATGTCGTGCTAATCTTTGATAAAGTTGTCTACTTCGCCCCAACATGGGATCGCCTTGTCTCTCGAAGGCATTATCGTCTCGTGTTCCATGCAAGAAATTGATACAAGTCGGTGAGCTCTTAATACCAGCGATACCTGCTCATGAATGATCAGCAACGAACTGCAAAGCTGAGAGATCAAACTTCAGTCCTAATGATAGTAATAGACAGAGAAAATGTGCAGCATTGTTACACTACTCGACAAGGACTGTAACTTCCCGCATGTTTACATTAGCAGAGTATCACTGAACAAAAACATAAGGTTGACGACAGGGCTTGGCATGACGGCTTCGAAGGGTCGGTTCTCTAGCATCTGTCGAATTTCAGACCGTCAGGCTTCCGTATTGTGGAGATTTTTATCTGTTATAAGGGCAAAGTTGTCCTTTATTCCTCGATCTACTTGGAATGTTTCAATCAATAACAATTCATTCTTATCGCTGCAGTACGACTCTATTGACTTGAGACAGCAAAAAACGCTAAGAATGTTTTCTATGAATTTTTTTCAACAATAGTTTCTATAAATGTTATAAAAGTATTTTCTCTAACAAAATAATGGACCGAGAAGCAGAATCGGCCATTAAAAAATAAATTTAAAACTTATTGGGGATAAATGCTTGAAATAAGATAAATCTAAAGCTTATTGTTGAATGTATTTCATGCTGACCAGTGTGCTTAAATGCTTGACAAACATTAGAACATCTGATACGAACTAGTTTAAGAAGCCATCTCTTGCAGAAACATGCAGTTGTGAGTGTCAGTAAATCTCGGAGAATATCTTGGAATGGCACCTTTCGGGGCAAAATTTGTCCATTCATCTCGATTAGAAAAGACTTTGGAATTAAATAGAAACTGAGCATTACCCAAATCTACCAGCCTATATATATGAGAGATTAAATTTCCTTGTACAGCAACTTATGGTGTTTCCGAAGCACTAAGAAGATAATATTGAGACACTGAAAAGAATATCGGAAAAATAAAAAAACATTTGGAAAATGTAATAAAGAATTTACTGACTAACGAGAGAGATGCGACTAACATCGATAACGTGTGAAAGGTCAAGAGAGTACAGCGATTTGAGGTAAACGATAATGCCAGAAGTTTCTTGCTAAAATTTTTTTTGGAGAATAATGCCCACACAAATCCCACAATCACTAGAAGAAAAGTGTCCAAAAGTACATCACATGATTCAATAATTGACATCCTCACAACTGTAGGTTTTAGTTAGTGACACTTTTCTGTCGCAAGACATGTTCATAAAAACCGAACGCTTAAATGAAATTTCGATCCTCTGTTTTTTTAGTGGTGAGTGCGGGTTATTTGAATATTTCAATCGCAGTGTGCTTGCATGAATTTTCAATGCATAAAAATAACAACTTACATATCAAACTTTTCGATTTCCAACTCCATTATTCGGCGTTTATTTTGAGCTAGGGCATTTAGAGGAGGTTGAAGCTTGGGTTGCTGGAAAGGCAGCCATTTTCCTCACACGAAAAAACTCTTCGCTTTGTGCTTTGATTTCTCACTTGAGCGCAGCTTCAAAAAATTAATTACTAAAACTGTTAATACATTTTTTCATGCATGATTATAAAGTCTGACGATTAAGAGCGTTCCCATAAATTGTACAATTAACTACACCAGCACTTGCACCACGAAAAAAGTTGAAAAAAGCAAGCAAAGGATATGGAAAAGCGGGAATGTAATCAAACAAAACGAATGGATGAACGATACGAACCAAAATTTTACCAATTAGGGAGTGTCGAAAGAGCTCGCTGGAGTTACGAGCTGAAATTCAAATTCCATTATTACATATACAAACGTACTGGAATTGAGTACAGTAGGAAACGAAATTATATGTTACGCAGGATTCTGGTAACGTATTCCTCATCATTTCAATAGTACACAGAACTTCGTTGTACGTTATATATTCCTAAATTCTATGCACGATATTGAAAATCAGTAGATAACATTCTGTTATTTAACAAAATAATATGAATCTTATCTATTTTGGGACAGTATTTTTCACTGTAAGCTATTTTGAGCTGCAATTCTCATAGAATTGGCTTAAATACTATGCATACAAGACATCGAGACGTTGCCGCAGACATGAAACTTTGGCTCAGGTAAATAACATTTCTCATCATGCATTGTTTGCAAGAAGCACTAGTTCGTCTGTCACTCTGTACAGAAGTTACCGAAGCACCGCATTAACGGAGCATCAGGCAGGCAGACGACCGTGCAACTGCAAGGGATGCGCAATGGGGAACACAAATTTAATCACCTAAGCGTTCTAACGAAGAAGACTCTTAAAAGTGATCTTAAGCTTCGGCCTTCGAAGATTTCAACTGATGCAATTAAAAGACATTTTATTCAAATAAGAGTAATACTAGAACGTGAATGATATAGATTAATATCGGATACTTTTGAAACTTGTTATTAAACGTTTGTAATTTTTACGTTTATAACAAAATAGGGGGATTAAAATGAGGGAGTGTTTATATACTCCAAATTTATATTATAATAAAATTTCCCTGCTCCAGTCCTCAACTAACTCTCTGTTTTTACTTTCTGCTTTGCTCTTGCCCTCTGCACACCCCCTCTCACTTTCTCCTTACTCCCTCTCCACCTCCACACTCTCTCTCTGATGGCTGCCCCTCCGCCTCCGCGTATCAAGAGACATTGAAGAGCAATTTGCGTAGCGATAGCAACCTCTGCCAGACGCAAGATTTTGGCCGCTGCCAACCTTTGTGTTGGATCAACTTGTAAAACTTCGTTTTTTGCTCTACACAGCAATGAATTGCACGTTTGTTAAGTAATTATTGTTCTAATGTGATTTCAAATAATTTCACTTATCGCTAAGTAGGGGACTCCTGGTCTGATATTTTGTCCGTACGAGGAGACAGGGGCAGTTAAACATCATTTAAATTGAGTAGAATATATATTACCGTTCAGAAATGTCAGAAGCAATTTTATTTTACTGTGCTAGCTTAAATGACCCATGATTTTGAAGACCGTCTCATCCTGTTAATGTCCTTGTTTTTTATCAACGCGTTACCTTGCCCGTGACCAAAACAGTATTCAATTCAAGTGACTTGCGAAGGTTTTAAAGTGGCTTATTAAGGTTTCGCCAAAGAGAATGACTCTAATTATCATGCATTTATTTCCAAATAGTAAGAAATGCGAGCATTTATCATGCGTAACACAAGAAGTTGACTGAGTTTCGGTTGCGTGGGACGGAAATGAGTACTCAGCGTTTTAGCATGCGTAATGCGTACGAGTATCTTGACTCATATCCGTCGCAAGACAACAATCTTCCGTCGCCAGCTGGTGCGTCGTTGTAACCTCTGATGTGAACTCAAATTTAGGAATTCAGAACAAAAAAGCGAGTTATCTAAGCAAAAGTATATATTTTCATGCAATAGTATGAAACGAGCGACAAGTTTTAAAACTATGTCAGTGAAATTCGTTTTGTTTGCTATGCTTTGTTTATTAAGATTCTGTGGTGTTAGACTCACACACGTAAGATTCACTGTGCTAGCGTTGAAGTGTTGGCTGGGTAGCGCTCTTCAGAAGCACTAAACAGCGTGCTCACATGATGGATGATGTAGCAAACAGAATGGGTACGGAGTTACTGGAAAATGAAAGTCACTTATTTTTTACACATTTTTACACTATGAAAAAACCTTCGCATCATTCTTTATGCATTTAAAACCGTTGTCTATTATTAGATAGAAACATTTAATGCATACCCGTTTTAGGAAATAATATCAGTTGCAAAGACTTGACAAGAAAATGTCAAAATAAAAAATGAGCTGTAGAAATTGATTGTGGCTGTCAAAGCTTCAGCTCAGTTACATGTATTAATCTGTATGCCTTTTTTCACAAATTTTAAGGATAAAAACTGTCTGAATTACTTTCTCACAGATGAACTCCCTTTTTCAAAATATTTCATTCTCTCACTGACTGCTAAACTATCAATATAAGCAGAAAAATAAAATGTAAATGAATAAAATTAAAACCCTACACAACTATCCCATTGGAGAGCGTAATCCTAAATCAAACCCAAATAACATGCAAACCAATAAAACACTACAGACACGGTGCCAAAATTCTCAACCATCAAATCCTGTTTCAGCTCACGATGGTCGACATGAGTTTCTGTATCCTTTAAATTAAAACTTATACTACTCGCCAGTTTTTTCTTCTTGTAGAATCGTGGCTATAGAGTAGCACGTCCAATAATCTACTTAATTATCCGTCTGATGAGGATGCCATCCGTTCGAAAGCCTGGACGTCAATTTTTACATTCTTGCTGCTGCCATTGACTGACGTTGAAGTGATACTGCAACGGTGTAGGTATTTCTACCCAAAATGATGCGCAAGAGATCATTTGATGTGTTCCGGAAATTCTGAAAGTGAAGGGATGATGCTCGGCATTTTATTATGAGCAGCTAAAGAGGAGCTTTATGGCTGGGTTTCCGTCAATTAGGGTATCAAAATAACTGCCAGTGTATGAGTATAGTTGCACGATGCGATTTTATCCCAGAGAAGTGGCTAGCGGTAGGGCGATACCAACGCAAATAAAATTACCCCTGAACGCATGATTTTCCAATAGGATAATTCTTCAAAACCTTGAAAACAGCTTGAACGCCTACAATATTTTGTTCATTTCGTAATAAATCCATTCAACAGAGAAATTTTAAAGATATTTTTGAACGAAAAACTCACTTCGGACCTCAAGAAGTGTTTCTCTTCCACGTACAGCGTTGTAGTTTTAGTAAAGATATCTTTATTGAACAAGAGTTGGAAAAACTCGAAAATTTTTAGAAAATGAATTGTAAAAATGCCGATCAGCAGCTATGAAATTTTAGAATCACCGTTCACACGTTTGCCTTTACTTCTGCATGATTTGCCAGGTATAAATCAATGACCAAAGAGACGAAGGAAAGATTACTATCTAAGCTTCGTTGAAGTTCCCACTTCAAAGTTTTCTGTCGAGTACGTGTTGTTTTGTCACCGGTAATATCATCATCTATTTTTATATTCTGATTCATCACAATACTATTGAAATTATCTCTGCGTTTCATAACTGCGATCTATTTGCTGTAAATTTTTACGTTTAGACAATGAGAGCGAATGTAGAAAGCTTAGTACTCGGTTTGAGTCAATTTGTTGGGAAAAATAGTTATCAAAATGTTTTTTGAAGATAAATTCGAAATTTCTATAATCAAATAATTTTCCGTGGTAGCGTTTACGAAACTAAGAGATCAAAAAATAAAAGCATTTATTTCTTAACGTTGTGATTTCGAGTTAATAATGTTGCCTTAGCTAGCTTATCCATCGACCAGCTCCAGACCAGGACTCCAGCTCCAGACCAGGACTCCAGCTCCAGACCAGGACTCCAGCTCCAGACCAGGTTTTCCTAAGCAAATATCCACTTGCGTATGACATATTTGCATGTTTATTGTTCTGAATTATATTTTCCTACTACAATGTAGGGAAGGAACGACAAGCATTCAATTTTCAACGTGAGTCCACGTATTGTTTTTTATATAACTCTTCTACCCATACGTGTCGAAAAATACAGGCGAAGCAAGAAATTGGAAATCTATTTCTTTAAAATTAAACCAATATCTTTTCATATTTTCAAATCAGTGTTATATCATTATTAGGCCAAGACGTTACCTTTATTAAGGAATTTCCATTATACCTATAAGTTGAAAGAACGAAATGATAGTTTCTCTAAATGAACTAAATTTGAGGCACTCTAATTGTGGTTGAATCTGCAATTGTCGCTATTCCTAGATCGGTAATACCCATTGATTTCTATGCAGCACTGCTCTAGACACTCAAGATATCAGTAGTTTTTATAATTAAATGCTAATTAGTGAGATCTAAAGCTAAAATGACTGCCTTTACTGCACACATTTTGCATGCCATTGACATCACCATTAAGGCGTTGCTTTCTTCATCAATGCAAAAGCTCGAGGATGTGCGCAGATGACTGTGAGTCATGTGGCTCTGCCCACGACGAAGGCGGCTCCTACCCTGGAGTGTGCAACGCGCCAATCTTGCTACAACGGAAAGCACTACTAAGCACAGATCCGCCGCCGCCACCTATCTCCTCGCAAATGTTGCCTGTGCACACCTCTATCAAGAGCAGGGCTTCAATAAAGCTGTTCCAAATAATGCTTATCATACAATTATCGCCAAACTAGAATGCTAACTATGTACCTGAAGGTGAAAGGTGTGTTCAAAGATGTAAAGAAAGCCCCAAACGTTGCTTCAACTCAATGACAGCATAAATTAAGTGGGCTACGAACTTATTCTCGTCGGATGATCTCGGGCTCGCTAAACAGGCTGCGAGGCAATAAAAGTGTGCCAGACAGGGCTTCGCTCTCGTCACGTATCGTGGATGCGACAAGACTTGGCTTTAAGCGAGCATCTTGAGCTTAAACGTATCGTTCGTGCGATAAGTCAAAGCTTTAAAGCGGGCTTCATTGAGCTTAAACACTGATAAAAAGATCGTGCTCTTCAAATCGACGTGTTTTTGTTGAATAAATGCTGCAATACACTGATAAATTAGTGCTTGGTCCAGACGAAAAGATTTGCGAGGTCTTGAAGTCGCCTCTTCCGCGGAGTGGAATTTTGTTAAGTTAAGATATCGAAAACTTGGGGCTTACGCTCGCTCTTGTTTGTTCGACCACAATTTGTGGTAATTGTCCGGGACAGTTTGTGGTGTTGGCGTGTCGCAAGAACTGCGCTAGTGTTTAACTCAGGAGTATTCTTCTGCCTCAACAACGTTTGACTAGCCTAAATTAGTTCACAAACTCGCTGTCATAGCCGCAGTGAGATGTCCAATTTGCATTTTGGAGTTTGAGTATGAACGTACTCTCAAATATACTACAACATTCTAAGAAAGTGGCGCGCACTTGAAGTTACGCGGAAAAATTAAATAAATCTCTGAAAAAACCTTCTGGAATTTAGAAATTTTAATTTCGCAAATATTTAAACTTGTTCAAAAGTCTGAGTTTGTCTTGAAGATCAATGATCATGAGGAAAGAAATCTCATCGTAAAGACTCAGTAGAAACATAAGCTAATTTTATCTTTACAACGGGTCTACTGCACGTAAGTGCAGTTTGTAGTTCCTACATGTGAAAGATACAGTTAGTCACTTTAGCGATTTAAAATGACTACGACAAGATACTTTTTCATCGTCCAAATTTTGTATACAACGAAGGAGCAAGTGAATTAGCAGCTCTGAGGAAGTGCAGTATTCATAATTAAACATCAATATACTGTGCCTAGAAGAAACTTTTTGCTCTCAAAATCTTTAATCATTGAGATTTCCAGAATGCAATAAATGTTCAAATGTGTAAATAAACACTGGAAAACATCTATCATTCCGTATCAAAATAGCTTGTAACTGAGATGGATGAAGCTGAGGCGAACAAATCTGTAATTATAGGCTACGAAACAAAAATTGCAGGGGAGTAAATGTTCGCGAACATAAATCTTGCGCAAAATAAACTAGGAGTGATAGAGACGTGATAGCGGGGGCCAGTGATCACGGTAGTCTGGTAGCGCTCACACGCATATTTGTGGGTCTCACATCGCTTATTACTGTCAGAATATCCTGCTTTGTGATGAATTGAGGCACAAATGAACCCATGTATCACCCATTTAATCTCATTTAGAACATCATTTAGAGTTTTATGAAAATGAGGCTGATAATCCAACTGTTAAATATCAGTAAATTGCAGTGGGTCTATCCTCCAGAATAATTACTTAGAGGAAAACAACTTCAAAAAATTAGAAGCTAAACAACAAATTTTAAACAAAAAAACACATGCGAAATTTTGAAAGGTAAAATAATTTGTACTTTTGTGCAAACTTGTTTCCTTCTGCGTGCATAACAATGTCAATCGCTGATATTCTTTTCCTTTTTCTGCGAATGTAATTCTGTTGAACTTCTGCGACCCAGAGCGCTCCTTTATACAGTACACGAATTCCTCGCCAAAGCACCGAAGGAAGTTTGGTAACCACCCTAGTTGAACAGTCTCATGTTAGTTTATGCTCTGGAATTACGTGCTTTGTTCCCTAAATTAGATATACAATAGGGACATCAGGAGGTTTTCGCGATGTTGCATTATGGTCTGAAGCGCAGTCGTTTCTCACTTGAACGTTATTGCAATTTGTGAGTTATTTGAGTGTGAGCAGCACGTGATGCCACACAATGCACAGCTTTAGCAAGAACAATGGCCTCCGAAGAACACATTTCCCATGCTGAAAATTCCACGCTTGAAATATGGAACTCATCCATTTTCCGTTCCGTGCGGTTTATTTCATTAGTTTCGTTGAAACACTTGCTTGTTTTCGCTGTGGGAAGGAGGGCGTCTTACTCGCATGAACGTAAAATGTCAAGACAATATTTATCGGCAATAATTTGTTTCCGGTTGTGAGTAAAGCCTTGATGGATTAACCGTTAACAATCATTTCAGTCAAGATTCAGAAAACGTTCTCATATATTTGCTCACAGTTCTGGGCTTTGCATCAGATCAAGTTTGCCAACCGATTTTAGCCGTGGTGCAGTGACGAGCTGCGACTTACAATTTTATCTTATATCCTTAATACTTTCATAATGTTATTCTGCACCGAATACTATCCTGTAAGAATTATCGTGTTTCTCCTTCGCTCTCAAAATGCAATATTCTTTTTGGATTGAGACTGTTAACGTTATGATATCAGCGACTGAAATATGACTAAAGAATTTAACCTCCGAACCTAATTTTCAGCAAGAGCTTGTACGAACATCAAATAATTCGACGAGTTTATTGAAATTAAATACTAACCAATGAAAATCATCACCCATTTCTTTTCAACAGCCAGTCATCGTAGTAATGAGTTACCTCCAGACGGAAGAATTTAGATGAGATCAATCTTTACAGGAGCAGCAAGCTGTCAGCCCTGGGAGAAAAATAATTGTTACCCGTGCTCTACCGAACTAGCCAAGTCAACGGGTGTCGGAAGCAAACAGGTTTAGAACGCGTTAGAGCGGCGGATGTAACAATTGTCGTCATTGGCTGGAGCGGATGTACGGCTACCGCTGATTGGCGAGCCAGCATGGGGTGGCTCAGTGGCATTTTTGACGGGCGATTAACTTCTCTAATGGTGATCTCCCTGGTGAACCACAGAACAATGATAGGTCCTTTTCTCATCCGGTTTCTATATTTAAGCACAAATTACGTGCAAAATTACCTAGGTTTGCATGCGCAAGATTTCTGAGTAAAGTCGAGTGCAGTTTGGTTAAAGGGAATATAGGAAAGTAAGAAAAATAATAGCGAGGGATCAGGCTTCACTACCAAACTTCTACTGTTGCTACTGTATTAAAGAAAGATTTGCTTTGTATTCTCTCTTTTTTTAGGTCAGCAATAGAAAAAATGGAGAAAGAATTGAATGTACTTTTATCCAAATATTCCATGCATGTTAACTTTCATTTTGTGCTTCTTAATAAATATTGAATTGGTTTCATCTTCAGGTACAAAGATAAATTTCCGAAAGGTATGCTCTCTTCAGTAATTTATCAACACAGTAGCGCAGATTGCGTCAGAGTATGTGGGATCTACCACTCGAGCCTTCCATATTCGCGTTGCAGAGCATGCTGGCAGAAGTTATCGCAAGAAACGTCCTCTTGTTACTCCTTCTTACTCAGCCATACGATCCCATGTTGAAAGATATAATCTTCTAATAAAATTAAACGATTTTTATATTTTAGCCGCTGCTTCGAACCCTGTTGATCTTCGCATTATGGAGTCCCTCTATACTTTACAACGGAAGCCTGTTTTAAATGACTCCCAATCCGCTTTTCCTTGGCAAGTGGCTTGGCGATTTTATTTAGTTTACTTACCTTTTACATTTACCTTGGATGTTTTCAATTATTCTTCCGAGAAATTTGTTGGGAATGACTAATTGAGTCGAAACGTTCAATTTTAACTGTAAAGCTTTTCAATGTAATGTTACGTTTCACAACCTTATCCCTCGCTATTATTCACTTAGTTAAACTTTGTTGAAATACAAACTGACATAGGAGGGAATATAGGAGTAATGAAAGTTTTAAAAAGAAATGACGCAAAAAAAGATGACTGTGAACGTTCAACAACCAGGTTGGATATCAGAAGCTGAAAAAACTTTCAGTGAAATGCATCCCTGGAACGTACCTAGTCTCTTATATCGAATAAATTTTTATGCAACCTATGCATTGGTGATTAATTTCAAAATTCGTCAATTTGACAACGACGCAAGAGCATTGAAATTGTTTTCTATCTTACTTGTGGGATATTTCTGAAACTTTTAGCGATACAATGGGAAAAAAGATGCAATTAATAACTTAAAATGAAAATAACTGAATATATTTGTTACACACTGATATGTGATCCTAAGAACCTTGAGATGGAAAAATTAGCAACTCGTTTCAATGATAAAGGAAGAAGCAATGACAAATTTCTGAACGACATGTAACTTTGAACGTGTCGAGCAGTGCAGGGAGTGCAGAGATTACATCACAGGATGCTCCAATTTCATTACAAGGAACCAGGCAAAAAAACGGTTGGATAAAACACCAAATATCCAGCATTGGAGCAGCAGCTATTGAGAGTAAGTACGAGTAGAAGACATGATATAAACACAAAACAAGACACGGACACACGCACTCCTCATCGACGACTGAGAGCGAGGAGTGAGCGCTCTTATCGTTGAGGCGTAGAGTGATTAGTACTGTTGTACTGTACATCTGTCACTCATGCTTCGGTTAGTCTAAGCGGGGAAAGCACGCGCCGATTTGGTCTAGTATTGTTGATTATGGCATTTTGTGGAATTATGGCGTCATGAGCTCTATATGGGAAAAGTAACCCACGCAATAGCTTGTTAAATACAATAAAATATATACAATACGACGAGAGTAATGATTCCTATGAAAATAAAAAATGTTTCAAGCGACTCGGAAATAAACGAAAAATTTTAAACTGAACATTCAAGTGTTGGAAGGTAAAATCTGAAACAAACAGTCCTTTCCACTAACAATCAAGACCTACTGACGGAAAATACCGCATTTTGTTAGACTGAGGCTAAGCACGAAAACTATGATCTGTTCCAGGACCCAGACCAGCTTGAACTGTCCCCATCGCATTAGATGAGTAAAAGACTGAATTTTCGACGTACCTGTCCCATTTGCGAATGAAAATGTTGGTTATCCTAATAAAATATAAATTAATAATCCAGGACACTTTTCATGTATTGGTATCGACTGGTATGCGTTCTTTTCATACATGAGACACCCTCGTTCCTCATTTTAGTTATCTGCATTACCGAATTCCCAAGCTTGTAATGTGATAGGTCTTTAAACATAAGTCACTTGTTAGCGTCCCTCCATGTTTGCAGTTCAATAATATACTGCAGTCGTAGAAACAATTTACATTTTGCACGTCTGAATACAAAATGGAGACGCCTGCGCTCTACAGTTTCCTTAAATTCTTTACTTAAAGATCTCTTTCAACTAAATACAGAATATATTTTTAGTAAAGTAGTTGCCCATGTTTTTAAATGTAATACATTTGTAGGGTCCATTGCAATATCTCAAGATTCTTCAAGAAAACGGTGAATAAATTTGACGCCTGCTAAATTGAAGTTTTTTAATGACTTTCTACTATGCCGCTTCTATTCTGAACAAGTATTGTAAAACACGCACAACCACGTGCACCCTCACGTGCAGCAAAACTCAAAGTGTGAGTTTTTCAAGAGAATTTAGCGCTTTCTTTTGGTTTGTCGAAGATCTATCAAACCTTTAACAACATATTCATGTTCTTAGCCAGTGCAGTGAGCTTATTTTCACTGACTGCCTATGAGGGAAGGCACCACGAATCACTTAAGCTGTTTTCTACCAAGGGCAGAAAATGAATTTTAAGAATACTAGTATTAGGCATGAGAAAACTTTTCGAACAATGTAAATTACACAATGGTTAAATCATCCTTTTTTCCGCTAGCTAAGCTTAGTTGTCACTTGATGAGAAAGACTACTTAATTTAGGTAAACTAGTTATCATTATTGAAGTAATCATTCGGGGTCTTTCTTGATGAATTATGAATGAAAACAATCGGAGCTCCCAAATGGAATTTAATTTCATTCCTAGACCGAAGAATTTATTCATCTCAATTGGAAACTCTGTGATGAGCAGTATCGGAAATATCAAAAAGCTCAATAATGCTAGCAATAAATTCATCCCCACTTCCAATAACGTAGAAGAACATTTATATGTTTTTGTTAAGTATTTTCGCACATATGAAGGATTATGCATTAGCGAAAACAAACTTTTGTGTAATTTTTAAGAATATTTCTTGTACATGAAAAACAAAGTTAACTTCTGAAGGGATGGCTTTCATTGAGACACTCAAGCGAAGTGAGAATTGAAATATTGAGAGAGACTAAGTATAATCTAGTGTACAGGTTGCTTTTCAAGATGAAGTTCTAATTTCACAAAAAAATAATTATGCTTGTGTGATTTAAATATAAATTTTTAAATCGTGAAAAGTATTACAGGGTATTGCATAAAGCGTTTTTTTTATTTTACACGCTTGGCCAACTTTCTTTTTGGCTTTGTATCGAGTTCATGTAAAACAATTTCATTTTCAGATAATGTCGACCAATTTCAGCTATTTTAAATGATTTTCTTTTTATTGCTGAATGTATGCAAAAGCACGAAACATCTCATTTCAAGTCAGGATTGTCATCGTATCTTAATGAAATAAAACGTTTAAACTGTTTTCTAATTCTCTTCTTTTTGCTTAGGTAAACATTACAGTGAAAGTTCAATGCACTGGTCAAAGTACTTTTTAGAGTCCACGAGCAAGCTTATGAAACTCTCTTCAACTCAAAATTAACAAAATTGCAGTTCACCCAAACGTATTGTCAGTAGTGATGAGGATAATTGTGATGGCTAAAACATTGCTTGCTGTGACACTGAGTGAAATACGTCTAATATTTTGTGTCCACGAACCACTTCAGTTCCCCCTTGGAATTGGACGTCAGTACTGCCGATATTACTGGATGACGTATGGTTATCGAAAAAATACAAAGAGCAGCTGTTAGCGGCGTGGGACAGCGTAGCAGCCAGATAAACAATGCGCAGAATATCTTATATTGAATTTTAACAACCAATAATTGCACCTTTTAGTTGTCACTTTTAACAACAACAATCGGGGAAGCAGAAAATCTCACAACTAGCCCATCTGTAATTGCTACTGCCAAAATTAACGACAGGAAAGCCTGTTTCATCCGATTCTTCGAGGTTTTATGGCGGCGCTATTGTTTTGTAGTGTTCAGCTCGAAGCGTTATGTTTCTGTAAATTGTCTCGCCATCTTCCGATCTGTTAAAAGATACTGCAACACTTGCGCCATCACACCGCTGGAGCTGCAGCTGAGTCAGCTATCTAAGCAAATAGACCGTCTCCGGTGAAAAACGACCGTTGTTCAGCAAGGAAAGTAAATAAAAAATTACCCCCCGAAATAAAACGGGTGATTTTATTAACCGAATTTGTTATTTTACGTCAGGCAACTTTTATTTCATTTGAAGCGTTAATAAACCCAAAATCATTTGAATTTTATTGAATTTAGTTTAACAACTTATGAATAAATGCAAAAAACACGATGAAGTTCGTTGCGCTCGACATCTCACCGGAAACTCCGGTGTTTGTGTGGTGCGCCCAGATCGTCACCTAGCTCAGCAGAGCTGGATGCGTGCGGAGTAATATTCGAGACTTCAACAATTTTCCTTCAAAACAAGCCCATTTTGACGGACGCGTAAAAAAATCGAATATCTATCTTCTGAGCATCCAATAACTATATGTGCAAAAAACTCATTTTAAATATAATAGTACTTTTACTTCATGTTTCACATCGCACAAAATATAGTGACACTCAAAGTTAGATTTTACATTCTCTCGAACTTGGGTTAGTGTACGTCAGAAGCTTTAAGTGAGTCATGAAAAATATGAAAAAGTAAAAAAACACAGATACACTGGTGCACAGTACCTCCGCTAAGGGAGAGCTACGCTCTTTGGGTTTAGGGCATAACCACAATGTCGCCTGTAACGAGCGTGAGGATTGAAATATCGAAGCAAATTATTCGAGCCGTTTGTGAATTTATTTTAACAACTATTCATGCCAAGATTTGCTCATAAGGCACTCGTATCCCGCGACGCCATTACAGTTTTTTATCGCATACGTAGGCACTGAGATCGAAGTTCATTTTCAAGTAGATTGATACGGCCTGAAGAATTCTCCAACCTCTCTCTTAGCTGTTCGTCCACGTACAGTAATTGCTCACAACACCAAATAAATTATTTTTTGTAGTCAGAGCACTTTAAGAGTATACACTAGTGTATTTAATTTTTTTTTTTAAATTACGCTCACTTACGTTCCTAACTTCGGAGCTTAATTCCTTAAAAATACAATACCACGGATGCCTAATTTGGCTAGCCATTATTTTTCAATACAAATAATTTTACACCATATTGCCAATACAAAACTTCATTGTGCTTTCGATCAGAATTTAGAAAATTAATTGGAAAAAGTTTTCGTGAGTCGACGTACCCTCGTACGTGCATTTGCCCTGTGTTCATACAGGATTTGTTGTCAGTTTTTGGTAAAAGGCTTCATTTTTCTTCAAATAGTTGAGCACGACTTATAAATTAATCAATTTAAGTTTCAAAAAGTGAATAACTTCAGTACACAGCAGCTACCAGTCCACGGTGCAGTTTTGCTGAGAAAATTGAATCACCGATGAGTAGTGACATAAGTCCAGATTACTTGTTATCACGAGTTTTAAAATTCTTAACGTGTTTTTTTAAAGATATAAACAGACATGTTAAAAATATAGTACGTTTTACAGGCTGCCAACAATTTCAGCATCTGTGAATATTTTCTGGGAAGAAGTTTCCGACTGAGCAGAGTCAGGGCTCCTAATAGTTTTGGTTGCACTCCTTACCAAACAATCTCAAACGTCTCAATCTCAAGAATTGCTTAGTGAGTGCTACGTTATCCCAAAATCAATTCAAAATATTCACATCATTCAACAGTCAATCCTTTATATCACTTAACTTCTGAAGTTAAACAAGTCACTCATACATGTTTAATGTGATAACTTTGTTAACCAGCACACTAATTTCGTTAATGAAGGCATCTGGCTTCCGACGACGAATAGGCTAAAACGCGTGAAATGCTTTTATGTGCATAAGAAATGTTTTTGTACACTTTGAGTGCATTCATAAAAGAGTCATTCTTAGACGGATCTCAGTTCTTCTTGAAGAAATAGAGGTTTCTTTTATACTATTAAGATCCATAGTTTATTCCTGCATCACACATGCAAATAAATTTTATTTTAACCAATGCAAATTTTATAATACCGCAAACACAAAATTCTTACAAGTCGAGACATAACTTTCGTGTCAGCACAGACACTTCAGCCTGTGGTATAGGACGCAACTTAGGACAAACACGTCCACCTCTCCACCGGAGAGCGAACACGCGACTTCTCGTGTCAACGATGACGCTTCCCCACCTGCTACGGCGCACGCATCTCATGCAGTTTAGAGAAAATTATCTCCACGCTCAAGTTAGCATAAATATAATCATTCGTTCTAGAAAGGATGCTTCTAGACATACGCGCCTCTGCTATCATAAGAGGATGCGGCGACCCAGGTGGTGAGTGTGGGTGGCATGACGCCACTCCGGCCGTTATTGACGAGCCGACTGACCAATTTGTCGGGAAATTTGAGGATTGGTTTGCACAGGCCAGCCAGACCTTCAATTTGGCCACCTGGCCACCGGTCTGGATTCTGTCTTTACAATTGAGCTTTTGTGCTTAAAACAAATATACTTGACGGGTTCCGGAGCATGTTTGTGACTAGAGTGGAAGAATATTTCAGCAGAGTGGTGCGATAAACGTCGATAGAATTCCACCTTATTTTAGGAAAGCAGTTTGCTTTAATACATTGTTGCACCCATTCAATGTCCTTATAAGTTCCACTAGGTAGGTATTCATTGTAGACAAATGAAACTTCAGTATTTGTTTTTCAACAACAGCTAAAATAAAAAGCGTCATCCTTTGAAAAGTTCTTCAATCTTTACCAAGAACGACGGGATTGTTGAGGCTTAGTAAGGTTCAACTTGATTCCCTTTTTTTATTCTTGAAACGAATAAAAAATGAAAATAATCTAAAAATTTCATCATATACACTGGTTTAGTGTTCAATGTTACATTCGATTTATGCTTAAGCGTTCGAAGAATGAAAGTTAAGTTGATTTGAGCAAGTCAATAACCAGACAACGATTCCAAGCCTGCTATGATTATTCAATGGCTGACTAAATTGGTTGCTTTGAAAGACAGAAGCTGTTTAGGAAATCGATCCAAATATTTTTACATGTACTCCAATTTCTTGAAACTAACCTCCACTGCTACCCTAGAAGTTGAAGTAAGGCCAAACTGCGATGCTTTAAAGGGGGATTGTGTCAACATAAAGATAAAGACCAAGCTTACAATATAAAGATTCGTAACAAATACACAATCCCACGCAGCTCAATGTGTGTACAATTTCCAAATGCTACAGCCACAAGCCTCAGTGAAATATCTTCGTACTTTGATGAGTAAATACATACTCTTCAGTCATTAAAGCAACAATAATCAGTGAGGTTGAATTACACCTAACAAAGGAAAATCTAGAAACTTTATTCAGACAAAGCGACACAAATTATCGGGCACTTTTGAAGTAAAGAGAAGAGGAAGTTAGCCCTGCTTGAGCTGTCATGGCTCTACTAGCCAACCTCCTTGTAATGGTTCTCCAGAAGCTGTTCCTGCCTCAGTAATTCGTCAAAATTAAAGTGTGATGCGCTACCACTTTTCTCGACCTCACACCTGGAGGAGCGAGAATTCTTCCCTATAGACCTGTAATAATAAAGCAATGCGCCTGGCGCCTCGAAACTCTGACAGCAGACTTCGCTAACTGCAAATTATTGGTCTAGGGAAAGTGATTTGCGCCGCTGCTTGGAGGTTTCCCTCCTCCGCTTGATCGATGGCTTCATCAGATGTTGACCGCACCGGCTACCTATAAATGCTCACACGAAAAAAGAACCGAAAAATATGACTTAAAAATAATTCCTTGCCTGAAATGACGTAAGCCTTGAGATCTACCCATGAACGTTTCAACAGTGATAAAGATAGATGAAGTATAGATGAAATCGGGTAAATTTTGTTTGCCTGTATGAGGCATTTTAAATTCGAAAATATTTCGAGTCATGTTTTCGCTAGGCCATCCAAGTCTCGGGTATCAGCGACATCACCTTTCACTAGTGAGTTAGTGATAGATTTTGATTAGATAGTTCGCACATTATAAAAATTAATATTCAAACAGCAAAAATATAATGAATATAGTTCATTTCGCTAGTTCAAAAATTACTTTATTTTTGTTTGATTCTTATTTCTAAGAAAATCTAAGGTTTACTCTTCAGATTAAAGAATTTTCAACACAAAAGAACAACTCAATTACCAAACTTACTAAATTTTATGAAAAGGCAAATAAATATAACCTCATGATGAAATTATTGAGATTGTAATAAAAGCGGGACAAAAACAACACTAACACTTCTACTAGAAGTACAAAATCTGAAAAAGAAAGCAATTTACAACAAGAAACGCGCTCTCCTATTCACGTAATGCACGAGCGGTAACGAGCAACTGTAAAAATATCAAGCATCAGATAATCAAAGTAAGTGCTCAATTGCTCATGTAACTGTGAGCAATCGATGGCCTGAATAAAATTGAAGTGTAAAAGAATTGCACACGTACTTTCACTTCCCTTTTTTATGCCATATACCTCCATGACGGTTAAAATTGATACAACTTCACTCACATAGTACAACTCAAAATTCACCTCATTAAATTTTAATTTCACTTGAGATTCAAGTGAAATTTCACTTTAGTAAAAATTGACGACAGTTGTATTATCTAAAGTGGATAAAATGCTTTAATACGATGCCAGCGTGTGACGGTAGGCATCTGGTGTTACTGTGATGTTATGATTAAGGCATTCGAACTACAGCTATATTCGCATGCCTGTTTTCTTCGTTCAGATACGAAAACTGCAAAATACATTTGATTTAGACTAGATCTTCTAATGAATATCTGGCGAAGTTATGTATTTATTTTTTCTTGATGCCATACTAAAAAGATAGAAGGTAATCAATTTAATGATCGTACAGACCTTTTGGCGAAATACAAACATAACCACGACATTAAAATGTACATGCATTTACTTGACTAAAGTTTTACAAGTTGATACACAGGTTTTTTAATCAAGCATAGTGAACACCACGATTTTGATAGCACATTAAGAGGATATTAAGTGAAGTAAGGAGAATCAATCAAGTAATGATCTTTTCGGTTGTAGCGGTAAAAAACTGAAATAAATCACGGTTTTCAAATAGCGTGAGAACGCGGCGCTTAGCACTTTTGTGAGCCTTTTGGTGTGTAACTTACATATATGAAATGAATAATTTATATCAATTTGTATTACCTGTTCAATTGATTTTTCCCTAAAAACTCTTTTCAAGGACTCTGCGCTGTGTCCAATTTGAAGAGCGTCGACATGTTGCCGACGAGTAACAAAGTTATCCGTCAGCCGAGCGCGAAATGGAAACCAGTGGCAGGAACAAATGGTTCGTATCACAGAAGCTCATTTGCAGTCTGGGCTTTGATACGAGGAAGAACCTCCGATACTTACACATTATAGCCACAAAATTGATTCGTTAAACTTTGCTTCAGAGGTTTCTGGCAGCAAAGAAAGTTTATTTTTTCTATCGTAAATGACCAAAGCTCTTTTCAATTTTTAACCGCACTTTAGGTGCTAGAGTTGCCAGCATCAATAAGATGCTCATGTGGCAGGTAAGATTGATTTAAATTTTCATGGTGCGAGTTAAAAATTCACTAATTTCCTTGGGGATTTGAGCTTGTAACCTCGTGCTAATGTGTGCATCATGTTGTAATGTGCTCAATTCACTGTAGAGGTATCTTCAGCGGCCATTTACTTTTGAAGTCACCTGAAGTTTTCTTCAATTTTTGATAGTATTAAATATTTTCACCAATTTAAATATTGCATTTGAACGCTCAAACGTCGCAATATACAATACTGAATTTTCATTTTTGAGATACAACAAGGACAATATATGCGAGCATTTAAAGATAAAAGAATATTTTTTCTGAATGAGAAATTCAAAATTGTGCGTACAATTTTCTAAGCTCGCCTCCCGAGTATATAAGTCAGCAATTATTGCTCGGCCGATGCACTCGCTATGGTGAAGACTTTGATCCATAGAAAATAAAAAACATTCTCGCCTTCGAACCTATAAGCGCTCTAATTGTTCCGAAATCGGTCGCACTATCAAGTTTTATCATAGATGCTAAATTAGGCTATAAAAATGAAGAAGGCACAACGAATCAGAAAATATCAGAAACTACACATTTGATGCCGCGCATATCATCTTCCTCGAACTTGGAAGGCAGACATTTCGAGCCCAATTCAGTGAATATGGAGTAAAATTCAGAAAATTTTTAGCAGTGACGAGCAGAAGAAAAGTAAAACACAAAGCTTTTTTTATAAATTATGGAAATTACATCAGAATGCGCTTAGTTCGGATATAGTTCTGCAAAAAGACCACGTTCGGAGCACCTCGAGACGGTACGATGTGTAGGACTTAAACATATATCTTAGAAATAAGAGATATCTTAAATTTTGTTCATGAATTAAAAAGATTAGAAATTCAAAACAGAAAACCATAAAGCAAAGTAAATGTTGAGGTATGAAAAAATGAACAAGCTTAAATAAGTTCAAAAAGTGTAGGTATAACGCGTCCAATCTTCAACTACACGGTTTGGTATGAAACTAAATTTGAAAACCAGCCACACCTAAGAACAACAGCTGGATTAGTTATCAGTGCAGATGAGCTTGCAGGAGACGTTCCACCCAGCAATCCAGGGAAGTTCGGAGCAAGAAAATGAAGCATCCGATGAGGAGGCCGCACATCGTCCGTCTTACCTCGACGCCTGTCATAAAGCTTTTACTACTGGCCCTCTCTGATGAACTCTGAGCTGCGTACTCCACGCAATATAGGTAGAGGGGGCTGAGAAAACTACATGCCTCCCACGCCTCTTAAGCGTTTCTTCTACAGTGGCGGGTAGAAAGTAGCCGTCATTGCGTTGAGGCATTGGGCGTATAAAAGGTTGGTAAATTGAAGAGCGATGTGACATGTATCGGTTTGCCTGGAGTAGAATCCATATTTCCAAACACTTTTTTTGCACAAGTACCGCTCATGGGGAGAGATGAAACAAGCTTTACCGATCTTAAAAGCCATGCACTGTAGTAAACAACTCTAAAATTGAAATATCTTGAACTGCTAAGAGATTTTTTGGTGACTTAGTTTCGCAATGAAAATCACATAAGTTGATTTATAAGAATAATTCAAAAATCTATATCATTCTTGAACAGTAATATTTATTGATGCAAGTCGATGATCCATTTTTTTTATGACCAGATGATAAGCGTAAAATTTCCCGATATTCAATACAGTCTTTTACTCTCTTTTGAAGTTAACTCTCTCTATAAATCGTGGACGCAATTCAAACGTGTTTGATTTATGCCTTTCAATCAACCTCGTTGATGGCAGACCGTTAAATTCGTTGTCGCCTTTTCAATCACAATTATATTCCAGTGAAAGCCTTGTTCTTTTTTGTAAAAGTATTAGATGTTCTTGAATAGAAACTTTCCCATTGTATTTCCCTTCAGTTTCTGCGTATCGAGTGCATATCTCTACAGTTCCTTCAATAATTCCATTGAAATGATGGCCACTTGACCTTTTTTCTCTAAACGCATCAAATATGAGACATTTGAAGTCAAGGTGTCTGAGTGAAAACTAGCGCTATTACACGTGTTTGATTTATACCGTAATTAATTAATGAGTTAGTTTCTAATTACCAACTTACGGCTATCATTTGAAGCCGCAGAATTCGTTAAGTTTACCCAAGAATTCACAAGTTCATCAAACTCAATTCAAAAAGAAAGAATGAGTAAAATATTGATCTACAGAGTAGATCAATACTCTGCGCTCTCGTAATTCATTTCAAACTTTATCTCGAAAAGTTGCAATTTCTATCGTTTTGTTTTTGTCATTTTTAGACTTCCCCACAAGAGGTCAAAAAACAGTGAAAGCTGTCGGTGTGCTACTCTTTATTTGTAATTTTATCTTTATTGGGATCCACGTCACTAACCCTATTACCCTATTGAAGTCTTTTTCGTGTTCATGGAGAATAAATGTAGTTACAATTTGTCACAATCTAAGAACTAACATAATGATAAGTCTAGTATGTCCCTAGGTTAAATAAATTAGGTCATACACAACTGCACACCTTAAAATAGCGTTGATGATAGGATGCCCTAGATTTATAATTGTCGCTAAACTTACTCGGGCCCACAAGTAGCTACACTCAAATATGTCCATAGTACTGGACTTAAAATACAATCCACTGCTGTATCGCTTGTGGTAAACAAATTGTTTAAATCGTTTAAATCACTAAAATTCTTTTGATGTGGGACGATGACTTGGGCCTTCACCATATTTCTCAGTTGAAAATTTCTCTTTTCTCTTAATTTGACGTCGGTATAGAAGTGCAGGGTTTTCAAGAGGCTCAGTCTCTCTGCAGCTACTCTTTTATGGCAAAATTAATATTTGTATTACGGTTTAAGATTTAAAAAGTCTGAAAGACTTTACAAAATTTCAAACATTTTTGAATAAGAGGTGTTGTAAGTACCATCATTTATTTTCACAGCATAACATAACTTAAGTGTCATGTCATGATAAGCATTTCAGCACGCTGAAGGGGACAAAATGTTTGAGTAGCCATGGCAGATACCACGGTAGAGGAAACAAGGTAGAGGCATTTCTATGGGGGAAAATACACCTCCTCTTATTTGGCTAGCCAATAGAAAGGCTTTATTTTAATCAAACTTATGACGTCACCAAAACGCTATGTCGTTAGGCCAATAGTGGAGCCAGATTTGAGGGTAGCAGTGCTACCAGATGCAATATGAGCGCTGCTATATTGTTTCGTTGCCGTGGCGTCAGTAAAACCACACCGTCGGCGAAAAAAAGGCTGATTTGAACCTGCCATATTTCCTCTACCGTGGCTAATACTCTGCTGCTCACGCATCGATTACCGAGTTGTGGAGGAGAGAAAAACTACTTAATGAAGACACCCTTTAGAACAGTGACTAACATTCGGAAAGTTTGACAACGCTAACAAACTAGAACCTCAAAACATTCACTGCGGAGAGACTTTTTGAGCACCCTGGAAAACGTAACAGGTGCTTAAGAGTTTTCCATTCATATTTGGATGTTCCTATCATCCACCTGATTTGAGAATATATTTTAAAACTACAGCTTTTTAACGTTAATTTAGAAAAGCTCAAGTTCAATTTAAAAAACCTCAAGTTTAATTTAAAAATGGATAAGTTCAATTTAAAAAAGCTCAAGTTTAAGTTAAAAAAGGTCAAGTTCAATTTAAAAAAGCTGAAGTTGAATTTACAATAAGGTCAAGCTCAATTTAAAAAAGGTCAAGTTTAATTTAAAAAAGTTCAAGTTTAATTTAAAATAGTTCAAGTTTAATTTGAAAAAGTTCAAGGTCAATTTAAAAAAGATCAAGTTTAATATAAAAAGTCTCAAGCAGGCTTTATTTAAAAAAAGAAGAATTTGAATTTTTAAAAGCTTATGTTTTTAAAATTTCATACTTATGTAATAATAATATAAGTTTTTTATACGATCTTGATCTTTTTTAAATTGACCTTGAACTTTTTAAAATTAAACCTGAACTTTTTTAAATTAAACTTGAGCTTTTTTAAATTAAACTTGACCTTTTTTAAATTGAACTTGATCTTTTTGTAAATTGAACTTGAGCTTTTTTAAATTGAACTTGAGCTTTTTTAAATTGAACTTGAGCTTTTTTAAATTAAAGTTAAAAAGCTGTAGTGACAAGACTTGCTTCCGAATATTCATGAATAGTCATGAACATTCGGGAGCTATTCTTTTATAAATAAAAGTAAATAGTTAAAAACAATAGAAAAATAAAAGGAAAATACAACCAAGAAATTACTATCCTTCATTCTGTGCGCTGAAAATTTTGTGAATATCCCCAAATTAGATCAGCCGTTGATGTGAAATTGCTCTAATTTCTTTTAGTTTTGCGTCGTTAAATTAGAGATCTTTCCGCAACGCGACTTATTCATTGCAAATTTTATTTGATTTTCTGCCAGACAACGTGCAGTTAGCATTTAACAAGCCACGCTTGAATTTCTCATACGTATCACAACGCAATTTATTCCTTCATCACGTTATTCCTAAAAAATTTGCCGGATCATAATATTTATAATCAAAAAGTCAAAATTTTATCATGGAATTAGACTTCTTTAAATATTTCCGTAAATATTAATAGGTTAGAGAAGTACAGTTTACTATTCACCTTTATCCATTGCTAAAAATGAGACATTAGAGTAGGTATGCGCGTAAGCCCGGAGTTCCACGTCCTTGAGATATTTAGACCCTAGCTTTAACACGTGTACTTGCAGAAAACTATCATGAAATGGTACATAGCGACAAGCGTGATGTTTATAAGGTAGAAAAATAAATTATGTGCTGAAGTTACACCTTCGTTTTCCGGAAATGAAAAAATTTACAGCACCAGGATGCAGACAGTATAGCCTTATCTAAAATCCTTGAAAAATTAACTATACTATTGCCATTGGCCTACAGTGAGCCACCGCAATGTAATGAAGTGACTGTAACTCGAGCAAAACGGCGCCATGGCAAAACGGCGTCGAAAGAGACAGTTTTGCAGGTGGCACGGTAAGGAATAGCTCAGTTTTGCGATGCATGTGGGGGAATGAGTGAGACGTTTCACGCCTTAAAATTTATATATGAGGCTGCAATATTATGTTGGTTGCGTTTTGATGGAACACATAGAGAAATCTTTAACTTGCCGCTAGGTGCTGAATTTACTCGAATCATTAAAAGTGATGGAGTGTACATTTTTTTAAATTTTATGCTATGGTAGGGACTCTTAACACATGAAATGAAAATTTTCAAAATAATTGAAGAGGAATGACAAGCAAATCAATGGCGCTCAATAGGTTCAGTATTCTGATATTCGTCGCATTAGCTGATAAAAAGTACACATTCGACGTCTGGTGTAGGCAACACAGAAATTTTGAGTTTTGATCCGTCGTGACGGTGAGAAGTCGATATGAAAGACTATCGATGAAGTCCTCTATTTGCATGACTTAACACGACACTGAACTCAGCTTCCTGAAGAACTATTGTACTTCCATCATAGAGTGCTATGATAATTTTGTTCAAACTCAAAATGTGGATAAATTTGACTCTACATTCAGAGAATAGCTCATAGTTTTTGTTTTTCGTGGATAGTTAAGAGAAAGAATTGAGTTCTGTCACAGTGCGGATCCTTAACAAGTACAGAAAATTGTTTTATTTTTTACGGAACATTTTTAGGCTACTGAGACAATTTCTACCTAACACTTTCAGGCTACTGAGACAGTTCCGACGTAACACTCAAACTATACTGAAACGATTTCCACGTTACATTCTCAGTCTACTGAGACAATTTCTACCTAACACTTTCAGGCTACTGAGACAGTTCCGACGTAACACTCTCAAACTGTACTGAAACCGTTTCCAAGTTACATTCTCAGGCTACCAAGACAATTTTTACGTAGCCTCACATTGTGCCATGCACTTGATAACGCAGTGAAAGAAGTGTTTATCATTCATTTGACATAGCTCTTCAGAGCAGGGTTCAGTACTAATTTTAAAGCTAGCTTTTAAAATTCCTTACCCTTTTAAAAACTAATAAAAAATTAAAAGGAGGCTTAAAAATAATTCGAGGCCTTCATAGAATGCCCAATTGTTTCAGATACTCGTTTTTTTGAAGGTCAATGACTGGCTTTGACTGAAAAAAAAATTAGCTTAATAAATACTTCAACATAGGGGGCAAGAATTAAAACATGCAGTCCGTCCTCTAAACCAAAATCAACTCAAACAAAACCTAAACTAAAATCATTTTCACGGGGCTTATTTTTATTGATTTTTTAAAACTAAACTGATTTTAAAAAATAAAACTTCGGAGCAAAGCGAACATTGTTTAGAGTGTCAGAGCAGTGTACGTCCGCATCCAACAAGTCTTACAGAACATCGTTTTTAGCTGTTCAAGTTCCCTTGTACGGGGATTCTTGTAAAGCGGCATGGAACCAGGGAGCACGCCGTTTATGAAACATGCTGGTTCAAATGGACCGATGTGTTTTTTTGTTCTACAAGTCTGGCTCAGAGTATCTGCAGGGACACATCACAGTCACGTGATGTTGTCCTGAGCGAAGAGTATGCGGGGATAGAGGAGCTCGAGAGAGGGGTCTGAGACAGAGAAAAAGAGTATGAGGCTGGGAGAGGGGCATGAGACTGAGAGAAAGATATATGAGTATGAGACAGGGAAAAGAAAAGGAGACTGAAAGAGAAGTCTGAAACTAGGAGAGAAGCATGAGCACAGGTGTCATTATGAATCACGTCGCATTATCGACAAAGGACCACCTGGTGATGTCAATACCTGCTGCATGGGAGACCCGTGATGACGAGTATCGCTGTGCGTCGAGATAACTTTTCTACCGTCACATTGCCTGGGAAATCACTGCTCACTATTGGAGTTAGGCGATGTTGGAGCACACTGTCACTTTGAACATTGTTCCTGTGCTCCCCAGCTTATTGCTCTAAAAAAGGATCCGTCGCCAGCGGATTTATTGCTTCCCTCTAAATGATCAGGCTGCATGAACGTTGAAACTAATTTCTGAAGTATAAGTATTTCCAACTTTTCTTTCCTAGCGGAAATATTATATGCTCCTATATTTTCAAACACCAAACCTTTCACACAGTAATGAGTAACAT
Source organism: Morinoia aosen (assembly GCA_030386875.1). Lineage (NCBI taxonomy): Eukaryota > Metazoa > Arthropoda > Malacostraca > Amphipoda > Talitridae > Morinoia > Morinoia aosen. The sequence goes on along the minus strand of CM059573.1, from coordinate 22,100,259 downwards.
TGTAGGGTAAAGAAATAATATTACACATATGCTGTCCAAGGACAGTAAATGAAATCTACTGGTTTACTCCTATAAGTTCAGTTTAGTGCTATCTTTTCTAGAAAGTTAATGTTCACCTGTGGCATCTCTTTGAAAAAATTCTTCTCACTTCATGTCTAAACCTTATGATTTGTGGTTGTTTTGTTTTTAAAGCCCTGCAAAAAAAATATGTTTTCAGGGTTGAATATTTTATTTCTCTGAACATCGCGCGCAGTTTATCCGAAGGGTCAACTTGATGGACTGTTTGTGCTCACTTTGGAATTGGATAAAGTTCACTTCTGAAACTGAGGACTCAGCATCGATAGGTGAATGTAATCAAATTCTGAAGTTTAAGCACGTGGCGCTTTATGAGAACGCATATGATGTTCTCTAACAGTCACTCTGCATGAACGCACGTCAACTTCAAATAGTGATCTCACATGAACGCTTATAAAATTCTTCCCATGACCATCCATGGGATTACTTACGAAATTCTTCTCCTGGCGCTCCGGCGTGAAGGCACATGGAACCGAGCGTTGCATCTCACATCACGCATCTCAATGAATGGCGCCTCTTTTGTCAATCGCAGTCGTTGAGTGAGCGACGTGAAATTACGCAAGCATCAAGCTAGACTCTGTAAGTTATTCACAAAAATTCAGCGGTCTAATCTTCTCAGTTTACCTAATTTATGGACCGTTCAATACAATAATTCATATAACATGTTGAAGCTGATATCCATGTTGAAGCGCAGTTGAAATATGATATTTTTGCCATAATTTGAATGTGCCTACCGAATGGGGCGAGGTTATTGCAGTTGGGATCATTTCCCCTTGTAGTGTCCGTTGATGGTCGTGTAATTATAACTCATGAATCGCCCTTGCTGAATAATGACCAAACTTTCATTCCCGAATAAAATGCTTTGACAGTTCAGAACCGATGAACGTTTGGAGTTGTTAAGAATACAGCGGTAAAATTAAATTATCAAAAGTTTCCCGTCTCTAACTTCCTTCTTTCAGTCTATTGATGTACTTTAGAATTAATGTTGACCAACTGATTAGAATCTTCATATTTAAAAAGAAAAAGACTAAAAGATTTTTTGCTGAATCTGAGGTGCTCTCGAGTAGGTAAGATTTAAAAAATCAAACGCATAGAAAGTCATTTGAGACCTTGATGATGTACTGTAAGAGAGATACCTCACATTTCCATGCAATTTTATTCAGTCTGACATTTGCCCGTTGAAGCAAATTATATTCTAAGTGACGTCCCCTTGCAGCGCCAGCAGTCGACGGCACTTGCGTAATTCCTCTAATGTCAAGTGAGAGTCGCGTAAAAAATCGCCTAATTTGCCTCATTGCGCTCAGGTTTGGAATCACGTCCACTAATTGCGGCCTGCGACGCAGGAGGAAATTTCCGTATTTTAGAAATGCTGTTCGTCTGCTACTGTCAGCATTGGAAAATGACAATTTAGGGCCGTTACCATCATGAAGCAGCCGTAATGAAGGTACGTTTTATTCCCAAAAATATAATGGTTAATTTTGTGCGTACATTGGCACCGCTCATTGATCCAACTTGAATTTAATAGAAAATTGAGAACTTTCAGTCTCTCCTGCAATTCACACTGCCTAACGAGAATGTCTTTCTTTTGTTATTACTTTATGATAGATATTTAATTGTACACGGTGAGTGTCTCACTAGCTATTTATGTCCACCGCACAGTAGCAGTATTTTTTATGTTCTACCGTACAATTAAAATCCTTTGGACGTAATGACTCAAGCTACACGTGACCACCTATATAGGCAGACCTCCCTGAATTTCAATAATTCCTCCCATCTCCAAATCCCTTCACTGCGAGTGCACTTTTGAAAAAAGCTCCATCTCATTACCACGGAGCCACCGCTTATTTATCTTTTTGCGATGGCGGCTCATTTCTGAAATAACGGCTTTTTCCGAGGTGAGGAAGCCGATTTATCTCACCGCAAAACCACACCAGACGCACAGTCTTTGATTACTGAGGGCCTCTTCTTATTGATGTCTCCCTTAAGCCAATATTAGTTTCTCTTTTGGGAAAATTACAAGGGTGGCGAATAATAAATGTGTCCAGCTTCTGTGCGGACGACACGCCCGTCTCTCCGTCTGTCCATCACAGACAGAGAAGCCAATTACTCCTGAATTCTTCTACCCGTCTCATCAGGACGGTTTAACCCTCGATTTTCTTTTCCCAGCGTCCATCCATGCTCTGAAACTCATTTATCCATACATACTTTACGTAGATATTTACGCATATATAAACACGTACTTAGATATTTACGACCATTCAGATCCTTTCTTTCTTGTCTTGAAGTTCATTTTGCGGGTTGTGGCAGATCCGCCTAGTCGGAGACAGCCTCCGCGCGATTGATCTCTTCTCCCCTGGCGTAAATGCCAGACGAGACCACCATGCGAGCGCCAGTAGACTCATCAGCTCAAATTATACGCAAGAAATCAATTCAATTAGGAATCGATGCTATCATTACCCGGAATATCGAATGGCTCGGTGGCCCGGTCTACTCCACAGAAGTCGTCCCTGAGAGGCGGAGGAAAGTTATGAGTGATATCATCAGGCCCTCGTTTCCCAATTGCAGGCATGGCAATGAATGGAATTTTTTATTGATGGCAGAAGGTTAGAAATCTGGCGTTGTCTGTAATTGCATTCATCTCTTCACCAGTATGAAAAAATTTTACCTTCAGAGGGTGACTCTTGTGGACTGATTTTCTACTGCGTTTATTCACTTTCAGAAATTAATGCAATGTGAAAAATTCAATGGGATGTTCATGTTGTTCTGAAGATGTAACTTTGTAAATGTGTAATAGAACAATTTTCAAACAAGTATTTTTGTAATAAATTCGCTTCCTAATAATGTTTGAACTTTTCTAAGGCACATGTAACCGATGAACATCTGAAAAATAACACACTAGCTAATTAAAAATGTTGTTTCGAATTCAGACATATTCCATCCAAAGAAACCTTTTTTATACACCATCATATCGATGGAAATAATTTTTTATGAAGCTTGTTTTTAACTTACTGCAGCCTTGTGTCATCCTCCACTGACTCCTCCAGCAGCTTTGTGTCATCCTCCACTGACTCCTGCTGCAGCTTTGTGTCATCCTCCACTGACTCCTCCAGCAGCTTTGTGTCATCCTCCACTGACTCCTCCAGCAGCTTTGTGTCATCCTCCACTGACTCCTCCAGCAGCTTTGTGTCATCCTCCACTGACTCCTCCAGCAGCTTTGTGTCATCCTCCACTGACTCCTCCAGCAGCTTTGTGTCATCCTCCACTGACTCCTGCTGCAGCCTTGTGTCATCCTCCACTGACTCCTGCAGCAGCTTTGTGCCATCCTCCACTGACTCCTCCAGCAGCTTTGTGTCATCCTCCACTGACTCCTCCAGCAGCTTTGTGTCATCCTCCACTGACTCCTCCAGCAGCTTTGTGTCATCCTCCACTGACTCCTCCAGCAGCTTTGTGTCATCCTCCACTGACTCCTCCAGCAGCTTTGTGTCATCCTCCACTGACTCCTCCAGCAGCTTTGTGTCATCCTCCACTGACTCCTACTGCAGCCTTGTGTCATCCTCCACTGACTCCTGCTGCAGCCTTGTGTCATCCTCCACTGACTCCTGCTGCACTATTGTGTCATCCTCCAATGACTCCTGCTGCAGCCTTGTGTCATCCTCCACTGACTCTAGCTGCAGCCTTGTGTCATCCTCCACTGACACCAGCTGCAGCCTTGTGTCATCCTCCACTGACTCCTGCTGCAGCCTTGTGTCATCCTCCACTGACACCTGCTGCAGCCTTGTGGCATCCTCCACTGACTCCTGCTGCAGCCTTGTGTCATCCTCCACTGACTCCTGCTGCAGCCTTGTGTCATCCTCCACTGACTTTAGCTGCAGCCTTGTGTCATCCTCCACTGACTCCTGCTGCAGCCTTGTGTCATCCTCTACTGACACCTGCTGCAGCCCTTTGTCATCCTCCACTGACACCTGCTGCAGCCTTGTGTCATCCTCCCCTGACACCTGCTGCAGCCTTTTGTCATCCTCCACTGACACCTGCTGCAGCCTCGTGTCATCCTCCCCTGACACCTGCTGCAGCCTTGTGTCATCCTCCACTGACACCTGCTGCAGCCTTTTGTCATCCTCCACTGACACCTGCTGCAGCCTCGTGTCATCCTCCCCTGACACCTGCTGCAGCCATGTGTCATCCTCCACTGACACCTGCTGCAGCCTTTTGTCATCCTCCACTGACACCTGCTGCAGCCTTGTGTCATCCTCCCCTGACACCTGCTGCAGCCTTTTGTCATCCTCCACTGACACCTGCTGCAGCCTCGTGTCATCCTCCCCTGACACCTGCTGCAGCCTTGTGTCATCCTCCACTGACACCTGCTGCAGCCTTTTGTCATCCTCCACTGACACCTGCTGCAGCCTCGTGTCATCCTCCCCTGACACCTGCTGCAGCCATGTGTCATCCTCCACTAACACCTGCTGCAGCCTCGTGTCATCCTCCACTGACACTTGCTGCAGCCTTGTGTCATCCTCCACTTACACCTGCTGCAGCCTCGTGTCATCCTCCACTGACACCTGCTGCAGCCTTGTGTCATCCTCCACTGACTCCTGCTGCAGCCTTGTGTCATCCTCCACTGACTCCTGCTGCACTATTGTGTCATCCTCCAATGACTCCTGCTGCAGCCTTGTGTCATCCTCCACTGACTCTAGCTGCAGCCTTGTGTCATCCTCCACTGACACCAGCTGCAGCCTTGTGTCATCCTCCACTGACTCCTGCTGCAGCCTTGTGTCATCCTCCACTGACACCTGCTGCAGCCTTGTGGCATCCTCCACTGACTCCTGCTGCAGCCTTGTGTCATCCTCCACTGACTCCTGCTGCAGCCTTGTGTCATCCTCCACTGACTTTAGCTGCAGCCTTGTGTCATCCTCCACTGACTCCTGCTGCAGCCTTGTGTCATCCTCCACTGACACCTGCTGCAGCCTTTTGTCATCCTCCACTGACACCTGCTGCAGCCTTGTGTCATCCTCCCCTGACACCTGCTGCAGCCTTTTGTCATCCTCCACTGACACCTGCTGCAGCCTCGTGTCATCCTCCCCTGACACCTGCTGCAGCCTTGTGTCATCCTCCACTGACACCTGCTGCAGCCTTTTGTCATCCTCCACTGACACCTGCTGCAGCCTCGTGTCATCCTCCCCTGACACCTGCTGCAGCCATGTGTCATCCTCCACTGACACCTGCTGCAGCCTTTTGTCATCCTCCACTGACACCTGCTGCAGCCTTGTGTCATCCTCCCCTGACACCTGCTGCAGCCTTTTGTCATCCTCCACTGACACCTGCTGCAGCCTCGTGTCATCCTCCCCTGACACCTGCTGCAGCCTTGTGTCATCCTCCACTGACACCTGCTGCAGCCTTTTGTCATCCTCCACTGACACCTGCTGCAGCCTCGTGTCATCCTCCCCTGACACCTGCTGCAGCCATGTGTCATCCTCCACTGACACCTGCTGCAGCCTCGTGTCATCCTCCACTGACACCTGCTGCAGCCTTGTGTCATCCTCCACTTACACCTGCTGCAGCCTCGTGTCATCCTCCACTGACACCTGCTGCAGCCTCGTGTCATCCTCCACTGACACCTGCGGCAGCCTTGTGTCATCCTCCACCGACACCTGCTGCAGCCTTGTGTCATCCTCCACTGACACCTGCTGCAGCCTCGTGTCATCCTCCACTGACACCTGCTGTAGCCTCGTGTCATCCTCCACTGACACCTGCTGCATCCTCGTGTCATCCTCCACTGACACCTGCTGTAGCCTCGTGGCATCCTCCACTGACACCTGCTGCAGCCTCGTGTCATCCTCCACTGAACATGTCAGATGCTCAATGAACGTCAAAATGAACATGTCAGATGCTCAATGAGCGCCAAAATGAACATGTCAGATGCTCAATGAGCGCCAAAATGAACATGTCAGATGCTCAATGAGCGCCAAAATGAACATGTCAGATGCTCAATGAGCGCCAAAATGAACACGTCAGATGCTCAATGAGCGCCAAAATGAACATGTCAGATGCTCAATGAGCGCCAAAATGAACATGTCAGATGCGCAATGAGCGCCAAAATGAACATGTCAGATGCTCAATGAGCGCCAAAATGAACATTTCAGACGCTCAGTGAACGCCAAAATGAACACGTCAGATGCTCAATGAACGCCAAAATGAACATGTCAGATGCTCAATGAACGCCAAAATGAACATTTCAGACGCTCAATGAACGCCAAAATGAACATGTCAGATGCTCAATGAACGCCAAAATGAACATGTCAGATGCTCAATGAACGCCAAAATGAACACGTCAGATGCTCAATGAACGCCAAAATGAACACGTCAGATGCTCGATCAATGAACGCCAAAATGAACATTTCAGACGCTCAATGAACGCCGAAATGAATATGTCAGATGCTCAATGAACGCCGAAATGAACATGTCAGATGCTCAATGAACGCCAAAATGAACATTTCAGATGCTCAATGAACGCCAAAATGAACACTTCAGATGCTCAATGAACGCCAAAATGAACACTTCAGATGCTCAATGAACGCCAAAATGAACACTTCAGATGCTCAATGAACGCCAAAATGAACACTTCAGACGCTCAATGAACGCCAAAATGAACACGTCAGGTGCTCAATGAACGCCAAAATGAACATTTCAGATGCTCAATGTACGCCAAAATGAACATGTCAGATGCTCAATGAACACCAAAATGAACACTTCAGATGCTCAATGAACGCCAAAATGAACACTTCAGATGCTCAATGAACGCCAAAATGAACACTTCAGATGCTCAATGAACACCAAAATGAACACTTCAGATGCTCAATGAACGCCAAAATGAACACTTCAGATGCTCAATGAACACCAAAATGAACACTTCAGATGCTCAATGAACGCCAAAATGAACACTTCAGATGCTCAATGAACGCCAAAATGAACACTTCAGATGCTCAATGAACGCAAAAATGAACACTTCAGACGCTCAATGAACGCCAAAATGAACACGTCAGGTGCTCAATGAACGCCAAAATGAACATTTCAGATGCTCAATGAACGCCAAAATGAACATGTCAGATGCTCAATGAACGCCAAAATGAACACTTCAGATGCTCAATGAACGCCAAAATGAACACGTCAGGTGCTCAATGAACGCCAAAATGAATATTTCAGATGCTCAATGAACGCCAAAATGAACATTTCAGATGCTCAATGAACGCCAAAATGAACACTTCAGGTGCTCAATGAACGCCAAAATGAACATTTCAGATGCTCAATGAACGCCAAAATGAACATGTCAGATGCTCAATGAACACCAAAATGAACATTTCACATGCTAATTCTGAAATAACCAACACAGTTGAATGTTTGCCCCATTTCATTCTCAGTCTCACTTGCAGGCAGAGTTTTGGATCCAGAAACCTTTGCTTGACAGTCTTCCCATCAAGCAGCATTCTACGTTTTTGAAACACTTGTAAATTCGTTCCAGACAGAGTTTGACGGCTGTTCTTCAGCTACAATGTCTGCTTGGGTTCCCGCTGCTCGTACGGAACTCGGCTATGTTGGAGCTCACTCTTACGTTACTTCAAATATTGTCCAACAAATAATCAACTTGCTTCGTCGTATGCAATGCTGATCCATGCAGTTTTCAGAAATTGCACTCTTGGAACTCCCAAAAAATTAGGGCTTAAATTATATAATTTTCACCTATAACTTTTTTGTTCCAACTCGACATGAGCAAAAATGACCTAACCTGACCTTAGTTTAATTAACTATCCCATCGTATCCTATCCTAGCGTAACCTATTCTAAATTGATTGATCGATACATTTTACATGCACTTTGGACATGGAGACGTCTTGTGTGGCGTCATCGTGACGTCAGATGCCTGCTTTATGCATCACATTTTTTCAGTCAATTATTACTTTTCTTCATGGACTTTTTTCATCACATTGACTTCGATGGGTTAACTAGAGTTCAATATTCAACTCAAATTTAACGTCAAAAGTTTTTGAAAAAATTGTTAATAGCAAACATTAACTGAGTATATTATATACTAGTAATTTTAAAAATTTAAAATTTTTTCAAACGACCCATCGATGTGCCGTACGCCAGCAATGTGTCAATTCAGTAGAGTATCAAGGCGCCTTTTTAAAATCAACTGAAAAATGAGGCCACTTAGCCGAATACCATTAATACATCTGTTACTGAAAAAATAAACCCAAAACATCGTCTTCAACGTTGTGCAGCACATGATTAGCAGTATCGGGAGTGACAAGCTCAAGTGTTTATTTATTTATGACGAAATTAGACGATCAAAATCCACTTTATTGGTTCACTTGCATGTTGGTCTCCTATGTTCTACTAATTTTAGGTGAGAAGCATAATTTTTTTACTTCTTTTCCATATTTTGTTATAGAAATTTCCTCTTATGGTAGATCGCCATAGCAGCCTAGTAGTACCACCACCACCACACCACCGCTGCACCACCACACCACCACTGCACCACCAGACCACCGCTGCACCACCCACCACTGCACCACCACACCACCGCTGCACCACCACACCACTGCTGCACCACCACACCACCACTGCACCACCACACCACCACTGCACCACCACACCACCGCTGCACCACCACACCACTGCTGCACCACCACACCACCACTGCACCACCACACCACCACTTCACCACCACACCACCGCTGCACCACCACACCACCGCTGCACCGCCACACAACCACTGCACCACCAGACCACTGCTGCACCACCACACCACCGCTGCACCACCACACCACCACTGCACCACCACACCACCACTGCGCCACCACACCACCACTGCACCACCTGACCACTGCACCACCTGACCACTGCACCACCTGACCACTTCACCACCACACCACCAGACCACCACACCACCACCACACCACCACTGTACCACCACACCACCACACCACCACTGCACCACCACACCACCACTGCACCACCACACCACCACTGCACCACCATACCACCGCTGCACCACCACTGCACCACCACACCACCACTGCAGCACCACACCACCACTGCAACATCAGACCACCACTGCACCACCACACCACCACTGCACCACCACACCTCCATTGCACCACCAGACCACCGCTGAACCACCAGACCACCACTGCACCACCAGACCATCGCTGCACCCTGCACCACCAGACCACCACTGCACCACCAGACCATCGCTGCACCCTGCACCACCAGACCACCGCTGCACCACCAGACCACCACTGCAGCACCAGACCACCACTGCACCACCAGACCACCACTGCACCACCAGACCACCACTGCACCACCATACCACCGCTGAACCACCAGACCACTGCACCACCACACCACCACTGCACCACCAGACCACCACTGCACCACCAGACCATCGCTGCACCACCAGACCACCGCTGAACCACCAGACCACCACTGCACCACCGCTGCACCACCATACCACCGCTGCACCACCAGACCATCGCTGCGCCCTGCACCACCAGACCACCACTGCAGCACCAGACCACCACTGCACCACCAGACCACCAGACCACCGCTGCACCACCATACCACCGCTGAACCACCAGACCACTGAACCACCACACCACCACTGCACCACCAGACCACCACTGCACCACCACACCATCGCTGCACCACCACTGCACCACCAGACCACCACTGCACCACCAGACCACTGCACCACCACACCACCGCTGCACCACAAGACCACCGCTGCACCACCAGACCACCGCTGCACCACCAGACCACCCCTGCACCACCACACCACCACTGCACCCCCACACCTCTACTGCACCACCACACCACCACACCACCACTGCACCACCAGACCACTGCACCACCACATCATGTCACGAAACTAAAGCACTGTGTTGGCCACTGCGCTGATCAGGCGCCTCCGCTGTGTTAGTTCGAATGGAGGACTCGAAACCTCCTTAGTAAAAGGGGAAAGATGAAAATACAAAGCGGAAAACACAGAAAGAGGAAATGGTAGAACATTTGGAAAAATAGGGAAGGTAAATACTGATCTGCTCACCCACACCAATACCTCAATTCAACATGGGAAATGAAACACTCAGTTAATGGTACATTATTGGTTACTTTATTTCAAGTTAACTAATGAACACGTAAAATCGTACGTTGAATTTATAACCAGTGCATGTTCAGACATATGTGTAGCAAAATGTGAGAAGTTTACACTGCAGCAATGCCCAACCTTTGCGTTACATATCACAATACCAGGGAATGGAAATGTTGTTACCTACCCATGCCAAAGCGCCCACTGCAAAGCGTATCGCGTTTCACTGCACCAGCTAACCCCTACGCGCGCGCAATCAGCCAGCGACTATCCTGTATGTAGTTGACCTGCTACTCAGTATGTGCACTGAGGTTAACTTGATTGAACTTGAGTCGTCCCTCAGATGTTTTGCTATCCCGCTCAGCGACATTTCGCTGAAGGTTGCCCCCAGGCTGCCTGAGATTTGAAAGCTGCAGAGAACACCACGACTGCCCAGCTGCAAAGACAGCGCTCGGTTGCAGAGAGAACTCCCCGGTTGCGGAGGCCCAGCACAACCCAACCCGCCTGTGAACAATGAGCATATTAAGTAACTAGTTCCATTTGAATCTTTATTCCCTGCAATACACCTACTCCAAATAGGCTTGATCTAATTTTACTCCCCTTTAATCCCCAAATCAATCATAAAATTTATTTATTTTCCCTCTGCGTTGGATGAATATTTTATCCCGCTTTACAAAACAAATCACAAAGCACTCTGTTTCGGAGTACGTTACATGAAAACCATCAAGCCTGCACCTCAATAATAAAAACACGAATATATTTGATTTCCCTATGAGAAATAATCACACCCTCGAACTTCTACCCAAATATCAAAGTGAAACTCTACACACTCCCTGTTTGAAAACATTCAAAAAGTGAAAACCCCAAAGAACTAATTTTGCATTAAACTGCTGACGTTACTCGATATTATGACTCCCTTCACTTTTCTAGCAAATAACAAAGAACAACATCTCACCTCCCCTCGAAGATCTTGGAACCCTACATCTTCACTTAGTCAGGATCACGCAGAAATAGACCGGCTGCCCTACTCCTTCCTTTAAATATACCTTCCCTCGAACAAAGATGCGCACCGTGTGCCTTGCTACACCCGCGAAAACTGAAAGTGACGTGGCATTTCGCGATTGGCTAACCCTCAAGCGTCACCTCACTATACTGACGTGTCCCTTACTTCACAATATTGCTACGCATATATCTCTAAAATAAACCCAGAAACCCTTGATTTCCTTACTCGTAGGCAATTAAATTTTTAACCCGCTAATTTCTGTGCTATGTATTCAAGTTGCCCTTGTCTTATTATGTATGCAATTTAACGCACTAGCTTTTTCAATCCAGCCTCTACCCCCTCCCCTATACGTTCTCCTCCCTGCTCCTGTACCCCCTATACCTCTCGGTATGCCGCGCTGCGTCAACTTGCCGGTTGCTGCGCTGCGTCAACCTGCCGGTTGCTTGCCTATCCTTTCTACGTATATATATATATATATATATATATATATATATATATATATATATATATATATATATATATATATATATATATATATATATATATATCTTATATCGTCACATCCCAATTGAAAATCAAGGACGTTTCGCCGGTGGGTAGGCGTCGGTTCCTAGGCGTTTTTAGTTGTATTACGCGCGGTTTAAGGGTCAAATGTCCACTTTTTCGGACACAAAACTGCTCGCGAATCGCCGTTGTTCCGCCCTACCTAACGGCCGTTTACCGCTTTAGAACCAGATTCGAATCGCGGCTGGCCGTCCATGGATTATAGGTTAAAAAATCGCTCCCGGTTGCACGTGCCTCGCCTCACGGGGTGTACAATATTGCACTGGAAGCTTTGGATCCTACAATACATTCACAATTACTGCATTGCGAATTTATTGACCCATTAAGCTCAGTACAATATTGTACATCCAATGAGATCGATGCACGTGCAACTGGGAGCTCAGGTACATAAGACAATACATTAGAAAGGACATAGAATCTCGCTCTTTCTTCAACTTTTATTACAAAAATGAAACATTCTCCACACTATTATTTACATGAATATCTTATTTCCATTAATCCCAGCCAAAACACCAATAAAACACCAAAATAATATAGGAATTAAAAATAAAATCACAATCCGTTTAAAATGCTGCTCGTAACAAACAAATATCAACTGCATAAACATAAGAATGGGAATGCAATTTCCGTATCTCAAAATTCCCTTTCAACACTTGTTTACATTATAGATTAGATTATTGGTTAGCTTAAGCCTCCCTATCCGCAACAAATGCGACTCAAAAAGAGGAAAAGGAAGGCACCATATAGTATGAATGCAACACGTGCACTACACTTTGGGACATATCATATGTGTACCATTAGGTACATTGCATACCGGCATAAATGAATAGCATTTCCATAATTTCAATACATTTTTTAAAGTTGATTTTAACATACCTGGTAAAAATTATAGTACACTTATATTGTTCACACTTTTTATAAAGGACAAGAATGGACTTGAGCAGTACAGTCAGTTTCTAAATTCTGCTACTCACAACTTAACCGAACCACCAACCGTCGCAATCGCACAAATGTAGTCAACGTTTTAAAGGGAACGCGGAATCTGTGCAGAAAGGGTATAAAAACAGTAAATTGAGAAAAAAGTTCATGAAACCAGATCAAAGCTGAAGACCAAAGTAGTATGTGCTAAAAAACAGGACAGTAGTGAACCAAAAATTTGTGGTCCTCAACATAACAAAAACATTTTATTTCAACAAAACGAAGGCCTACCTAACTCATAGCTCGAGCCCTCACATTTTCCTCCCTGGGAGCGCTAGCTCCCATAGATACGATAGTTGTATCCCTCTGAGGAGTGTCTACATTATATCGCGTGTCCCATAAAAATATCTCGGAGTTTTTAAATGATTATATCTCCGCTTTAAATTAACATTTAAAATGTATTTTTTTCACAATGTATTAAATTTTGTTTCCGTTTCGAATAATCATTTTTTTAAAAATCGTTTAGTAACCACTTTATACTGATCGATTTAAAGAAAGAGGTAGAAAACTAATTGTTCAGGGGAAAGATTTTAAAAACAACGCTGGTGTTCTTCATTTCTAAATACCTACCTTTGAAAATAATTTCACAATGATATATCCTACAGACCACCAAATATTTAAACCCTCTGAAAGGTTATTTACTCACTTATTTCATCATTTGAAGACACCTAAAATGCAGCTCACTAACGATCAAAGAATTTTCATCGCATTGGAATATGAAGCACGAAAAACTGTGAAAAGTTCGAAGTGCAATTAATGAAAAAATCCCGAAAGGAACTCGTCCGATAAGAAAACTGTGTACCGTTTGAGTTATAAAATTAGAAAGAAAATTAAAAGCTCCTTTAGCTTTGTCACAGTTTTTCGTTGCTTCATTTTCTAATACGATGAAATTTTTTTAATGGTTAGTGAGTTGCGTTTTAGGTGTCTTGAAATAATGAAATAAGAAAGTAAATAATCTCAACGAGGATTTAAATTCTTCGTGATATGTAGGATACATCATTGTAAAATTATTTTTAACAGTAGGTATTGAGAAATTAAGAACACCATAATTGTTTCCTTTGAACAATTAGTTGCCTCTGAACAATTAATTTTCCATCTGTTTCAGTAAATCGATCACTGTAAAGTAAACGATTTGAAAAAAACTTGAATAACAAAAGAAACTAAAGTTACAATGTAAGTTTTCAATACTCCTTTCTCAGCTGGGTCACCAATGAACAAGCACCGATTTTTTTTTTGCAAAAGAAATGCATCATTCATAAAATGCATAGGTAGGCACCTAAAATCGACTGAATGTGCCTGTTTATTGGCTGGCTGCTGAACAGCATCTTTTATAACAAATTAAAACACTGAAAAATAATATTTAAAATATTTCATTAGAGAACCAAATGGAAAATAATGGCAGAGAATAGCACAAAAGAATTTCCTTGCGTTACTAATGCGGTTTTAGAGAAAAAACTAGAGCACAATTAGCTAGCGCAATTATCTTCCAAAAAAGTATTTGCAATAAACCATACCCTCAAATGATAGATGAGCTTTATGCACTATCGGGTGCACTGTTGCGCAGGACTCAATGCACAGGATTACAAATCCTGAAAAACAAATTAAACAAGAGAATAGTTTAAGACAGAAAGACGAGCTGACATGGACAGTAAGAAAATGAATAAAAAATGTCCATCATTAAAAGGCAAAACAATTATTACAATATAAAATGACCCAAATGCACATCTCTCGGACCCTGTAGGAGTGCTAAGTCCCAAAAGTGCAAGAGTCATACAACGTTGTGCTATTTTTTGGCCATGATGCATATTTACAGCAATCGATTTTTCATTATAAACTCACAGTTTTGGTTTATCCCCAGCGTTTTCCGCTATTCTTGTTACACTGATACAAAGCACTGTGAAAAGCATATTGGTTTAATTTATTGTTCAATGTCAGCATTTGCACTTATTAATATCGTGAAAATAAGTAACTAATTGTGACATCATTACACATTTGAAAAACAGTCTTTGTAGCCACTCTGTGAAAAACTTGCATATGAATCAAGTGAATGTGAACTGTTCTGTAAACTTGCTCAGTAATCTATCCAGAGTACTTTGATATGAATACCACTGTTCTAGTTTCAAAACAGTTGGACGAACACCACCACATAATTATGTTTAAAAAATTGAACTCAGCTTGAGCTCGAGAAGTGACGAGAAAAATCTGAAGATGAGCATAACGGTTGATCGCCACAACATCCCAGAAAACAATCAATATAATACCAATAAACATGTTTTGGGCATCTGATGCAATACTACGTCACAATTTGCCTAACGCAATGATTGTGAAGAACACAGTCGAAACACCAAACGCGACCTTTGCAGAGGCAGTAACCGCCAGTACGCTCACGATGACACGCTGTCATTACCTGACAGATCGAGTCATGCCGCTTTCAAATGTTACGGCCGTTAATCAACTGAAAATTTTGCGCCTTCGTATCATCCAAGGCCAACTATGAATTTCACGTCCGAGCTCGACCGCGCTTGGTTTGGGGCGCGTAGAGGCAGTGTTAAAGCAGAGCAGGCCGACTAGCCTATAAATCGTGCATAATCGACCCTCACGTCCTTAATACACCGGCGATACGTCCTTGATTTTCAATTGGGATCACCACTGCACCACCTGACCACTGTACCACCACACCACCACCACTGCACCACCACACCACCACCACACCACCACTGCACCACCACACCACCACTGCACCACCACACCACCAAACCACCACCACTGCACCACCACACCACCACACCACCACCACTGCACCACCACACCACCACACCACCACCACTGTACCACCACACCACCACACCACCACCACTGCACCACCACTGCACCACCACACCACCACACCATCACCACTGCAGCACCACACCACCACACCACCACAACTGTACCACCACACCACCACACCACCACCACTGCACCACCACACCACCACACCACCACCACTGCACCACCACACCACCACACCACCACCACTGCACCACCACACCACCAAACCACCACCACTGCACCACCACACCATCACACCACCACCCTACTGAGAGCGTCTACAGACAGTCGTGGTACGCTCACACAAAATGCAAATTGGAGACGTGGACGTGAGCTAACCATCTCCAGTTTTTTATACACCGCATCATATGGCACGTCAGCATCTAATGTGAATGGTTGGCTTCAAAACGACTTTGTTGGAGTCTACAATAACGCTATCGAGCAAGAATGTTGATTGTTTTCAGGGTATCTTTTTATAGTCCCCGTGCCTATATGAAAAAGATACTTCTGCTCAATTCAAGTTTAACTACAAAATATTGAGTTAATTTTGCCCTAAAATAACGCCGTAACCTAATTTACAATTTTTAAGTATATAATAATCCAGCTACCATGAAGGAATGAGGAATTAAAGGAATCAAGAGAATTACTGCTGTAGAATACGAGTATAACCGGCAGAAGAATCAAGGATTTTCGTACAATAAGAAGTAGACTTTCGAGGGACAGCATTGTCAAGCCGGACGGTCTGCCACTGGTGGCGTCCGATACTTGTTTCTCCGACGATTGTCCGAAGTTTCCACTGCAGGCAGGCACCCTGGGCTGTATTTCTGCGTTGTGCAGCAGGTAATAATATTGATTAATTGATCTTCTTGCCGGATTGTTATGAGATAACGAGACAAATGCGGTGGCAACTCTGTTTTTTCTGTGTACCTGCGAGGGAAAGACACACAAAGTAACATGTCCCTGGCGCAAATAATTTTCTTTCTTGTAACTCGGCTTATCCGAGTAAACGCTGAGACAGAGCTAATTGTCATCCCGAACAAAGAAAACTGTTCTCGAACAATTTAGTCAGTATTGCTTCCAAAAAATCAACTTCCAGGTTCTTATGTACGTCAAATTCCGTATGTATTCAGAAATGTGATTTTCACTTTCAATGATAGATTGTAGCTGAAGGATGAGCTGTGTGAGTTATCCCATATCGTGCCATTCCAAAATGCACGCCTCATTTTGTTCACCTTTTGCTTTTACACTTCTTTCTTTACCCAACTCTATGAGTGATATAAAAGTAGAAAAATTTTTTCGTTCTGAAACAATGGACTGATTGAAATTATATCTACTCGTGAACCTGAATAAGTAAGTGGAATTCTAAGGCACACGATGGCAACCTTGTTCTGATGCTCCTAAACGTACTCAAGACTGATCTGACAGTAAGCGTTGTTTAACGCGAGAGAATGAATGATGATGTTCGCTCTTACAATTTTTTGATGATGATTCAAGCCAGAACTGAATAATTTAGAATAACCAAAGGATTAGTTTCATTTCAGAAAGTATGAGCAATAGTCTTTATTTGTTTAATACCGTAGAGAGAAAACAGTTAATTCTTTAACAGCACCTGCATCGAGACAGAGATCATAAATAGCATCCAAGACTAATTTTGAAATCCCCAGGGCTTTATTTTCATAGAAAAAAGGTAATGATGTTCAAGCCTTATTTCCAATCAGATGGGAACTTGACTGAAATTAGGTTTGTGGCATTGTGAGGGCGAACGAATTTTCTTTGGTCAAGTAATGTGTTTGTGATGGCTCAATTTGAAAAGATATTGACAATATTTATCACCATCATGAAAAGTATGTACAGTCAGGGAAAAGGATGGGTTAATGAGGGAGACTTACGGTGTATCTAAATTAGGAACAATCGTACCGGAACAACCTTAGCTCTACGAACCGATCCATTAAGTGCAAGCGGAAATTTTAGGCTCTTCCATATAAATTTTCAAATCGCATGGTCCTCTTGATGCTAAGATATTAGAGAGTCATGCCAGGCCTTCATTGTTCTTAAAGCTGCTTATCATGGCATTGTTCTGTGCAAGTCCTTGATGCTGATCACCAATCGACAGACGCGAAATTAACCAGCATTTCTGCACGGAAGCTCAAGTTCACAATCTATGTATCTTTATCCTACTAGCCGTGAAGATGGTAACTAGCTTGTTAATGTTTTTTAGAAAAAATTGAGGGGAAATTGCAGTTTTTTACGTAAAAGAACACGAAATCGTTTGTACGCGATAGTACAGAGTTTGAAAATGGTTGTGCTTGCTAAACGATTTACCGAACAGTCTGATTCTCAACACTTGAAAGCTTCGTGACTGAATCAAACTGTAGTATTTGAGCAGTCTGATGCATGGACTAAGCTAATTATAAGACACTATATATATTTTAGTTAAAAAATTTTTAAAAAGCTTCTTGTTACTCACCTCAGCGCGTTACCGTCGAGACGGTAATGAGGTGGAAGTGACGGCCTCTAAATATTTTCATCGCCCACCGGGCTACTGCTATATAGCGGCTGTGTGGGAAGAGACGGTCGCCTGATTGTAATTATTGAACAATGAAACTGTTTTACGGATTTTGTCCCTGAGCAAATGTCGTACAGACGTTTCATCAAGAGCTGCAGCTCACAAGCGCTCAATTAAAAATGGGTATAGCTCAGTGACCGCGAAAATATTGTATCTACTTCAATGCAAAAACCTCAGTTCATACAAAGCCACGTTGCTGTCCGTCCAAATAAAATTTTTGCTAGCTAAAGATCTAGATGACGTAGAGTGCTAGAATCCACCTTGCATATCTGTTGTCCAACTCACTACGTTTAGGTGAGCTTCCTGAGAAGCAATTTCCGCTATTCATCGCTGCCCTGTTTAGATATTTTCATCGACTCAGAAGCCTTAGAACTCTCCTGCTTGGGATCTGAACTGGTCATACCGAATGTCTAATGCAAATTTGTTGGAGCAATCTGCTCCTCATGGGAAAAACCAGTCAAACGAGCAGACCTGTAGAGATCAAATATGGTTCTTTAAAAACTGAAAAAAATTGATTCCCTCCTACTCGCTAGCAGTAGCCGATTGGTTAAGAACGCGCCCTTCCGAGGTGTCGAGGGTTCCAATCCCGGTGCGGCGCCGCGACTTTCCCCGTTTGGTATGAGGGAAAACTCGAGCACAATACCCCACTCTACCCAGGTGTCGGAAATGGGTACCGCCTATCCGAGGGAAACCGTCATGGCGTCTTTGTGTTAGTTATATGGTATTTCAAAAACCAATGTACAAGATGATGTACAATCAAGCTTGATTGGAATAAAAGCATCCTTCTGCATGGTTCGATCTTACTCCACACCTCACAGCATCACCATGAAAGCTTGACTTAGGGCTCTTAATAAAACTTTTATTCTCACCTGCAAGACGTTAAAATGAAATGTGAAGTCAAATCCAGCTAATAAAGCAGTTGGCCTCAACAAAAAACATTGGGCTTTTCTTCGAAATGGTGCTGTGTTTTTTTTCAACATCAGCTTCAGAAGATTCTGTAAACTCAAGCAAAGAAGTCCGAGCTCACCGAGGCCACGAAGTATACGTGAAGAAAAAACTTGATTTTTATGGAAAAAAATAAGATTAGACATCACGCCGGAGGCTAGATTTGTTCAATGACTAACGCATGTTCAGTTCTATCATTAGCAACTCTAAGATCGTTCGTCTCCAAAGAAGTAGGCAGATGCGACTTGTACTACGGTGTTAGAACAAGTCAACACCCAGACGCTGTATTGGTGTGAGGAGCCTTTCGTTTTAACCAGGACAAAGTTAGTCTTCGTTTCCTAGTCTAGTAGATTTCAAGTCAGGGAATAAGTGTTGAATTTTTTGTTGTATTTTCGAAATATTTCTTGACATACAATTTTTTACCGTGTCTGTATTGGTACAGTATCAGGGCAGTTTCAAGAACGTGACGCAACTCTGGATCATCAACAAAAGAGTCATTGTGTCCATTTAACTGCCATTTCATTTCACCAAGACTACACGCACCACAGTGCCAATTTTGGCAGTGAACTCCACTGAATTGTACTAAGCGTTAGTGGGTAGCTAATACTCACTATTCGCCAATAGTTGCTTCAAGCAGTACAAAATGAGGCAGTGCCCGCGTAGTTTTTGGTGTACTTACCTGCTCGTAGCCACAATCGATTTGCAGCTACCACAGCTGTACTGGTCTGAACCGCCTCTAAAACCACACTTACTGCATTGTCTGCAGGAAACCATTGGGGTCAGTTCAGCATATTTACGAGCACAAAGTACTTTAAATACAAAAACTGTTTTGACATACTTCTAGGAATTCAGAGGTGATAAAAATCATTTTTTCCATTAACATAACTTCGATTAAAATGAGTATTTTAAAAAGTATTCTCATTTTCCTGAAACATTACTTTTTTCTACCAACATGACACATGCTGTAAACAATCTCTAGTTCCGTTGTCCTAACATCTGATGCTTTCTAAATGTAAATAAAACGTATTTAAGCTGTTTTAAAATGCTTTCTAATTCATGCTCGTTATTCCTGATGTTAAATAGGATGAAAATAATTAGGAAACCTTGGAACTGTTTTAATTCGGTATCTATACGTCGCTGGAATGGTAGATAAAAATCTTTCCGCCAGAATAACTGAGCAAAAAGATAGAAGATTGTTTGCTAACGCCACCCCACCGAGCTCTGCTGCTTTACGCTCATCAATTAGCCTCCCACTGGGCAATGTTTTGAACCAAGAATTTTATCTCAGATTCAATAGTGAGTTCAAAGTCAAAAATTTCGCCCTGGAAATTTTAATTTCCAGAGCGTAATACAGATTTAATTTTAATTAAATTTTCACTGTTTAAAATTTGCAGGGTTTTGAACTTGTTTTAGGCAAACTGTGTCTCTTTATTCATGATAGCTCATTTTTACTCAGAATATGGAATCATAGTGTTTGCGCTAGTCTTCTCAATTTTTTCCGATTTTTCTTCGTCGAGTTTATTTTACGTGTGACGCATTTATTAAAGAAACGATGTTGAATCTGAGCTCTTTAATGAAATCAATCGAAAATAATTTTAAATTTTTTTATTTGGTTTTGTACTTATGCTTCTATCATACCCCAATATAAAATTTTTGGACACGAAAACATCGGTAGGCAAACCTCTGAGAGCACGGCCTCTTAGACGCTGCTGAGGACAGCGATAACTTCTCGTTTTTTTCTGCTTATGAATGATTTGATTTCTGTTTATGAATGATTTGATTTCTGTTTATGAATGATTTGATTTCTGTTTATGAATGATTTGATTTCTGCTCATGAATGATTTGATTTCTGTTTATGAATGATTTGATTTCTGTTTATGAATGATTTGATTTCTGCTCATGAATTATTTGATTTCTGTTTATGAATGATTTGATTTCTGTTTATGAATGATTTGATTTCTGTTTATGAATGATTTGATTTCTGTTTATGAATGATTTGATTTCTGCTCATGAATTATTTGATTTCTGTTTATGAATGATTTTATTTCTGTTTATGAATGATTTGATTTCTGCTTATGAATGATTTGATTTCTGTTTATGAATGATTTGATTTCTGTTTATGAATGTCGATTTCTGTTTATGAATGATTTGATTTCTGTTTATGAATGATTTGATTTCTGCTTATGAATGATTTGATTTCTGTTTATGAATGATTTGATTTCTGTTTATGAATGTCGATTTCTGTTTATGAATGGTTTGATTTCTGCTCATGAATGATTTGATTTCTGCTCATGAATGATTTGATTTCTGCTCATGAATGATTTGATTTCTGCTCATGAATGATTTGATTTCTACTCATGAATGATTTGATTTCTGCTCATGAGTGATTTGATTTCTGCTCATGAATGATTTAATTTCTGCTCATGAATGATTTGATTTCTGCTCATGAATGATTTGATATCTGCTCATGAATGATTTGAATTCTGTAAGAAATGATTTGATGAGGCAGAAATAATTGCAAACTACGACAAACTGAATATCAATATTGAGATCCACAAACAAGATTACGGACGAACCAGTTCCACTCATCAGCAATTCAAGAATATTAATAAGGAAAACGTGGTCGAAATTTCGTTTTGTGATTTGGTTAATTAATATCTTTGGAGCATTTTGCTTTAGTTATTTAAAATTATTCTGCTGGAGATGTGATTGAGTTTGACGCTGCTTTTGAAAAATTTTCCCGTGACTGATAGCGCGAATTTTGAGAACAGTTCAACTAACAAAGCGAATTTGGCTCAAAACGGAAAGAATTTTAAATAATCCCTCTACTTCGTTCAATTTTACAGAACAGAAGTTCGCATATGATCTTGAAAAGCATGCACAGCTAAAAACAGTACACCTCTTTTCGAAAAATAAAGTATATCTCTTCCCGAACGCCCAAAAATGAGCAGGAAAAACGGTGGCACCGTACCATCCAGGCAACTGCAGCAAAAACAGCAGCACCCGAGACGCAAATGAACTGCAAGGCTTGTTTTTTTCGGGAGATCTAACACCGTTTTGGCAAACCAGTAGCGCACAGCGGGAACATCGCTGACGTGCCACCTGCGGAGATAAAGTTTATTTGCATATAAAACGCATCAGTTGTAAGGATAGCATAACTAAAGGGTTTTTAGAGCATGTATCAGTGCGCGAATATCACTATTGTAAGTCTAATTAGATGTCATGAATTATTCAAGAGTTTATTTGTGTATGGTATGCTAAGTAGCCGATAAGGAGACGCGGCGTCTATTGCTGTAATATGACATTTTTTGAAGATTGATGCGATACAGAAGGATATTTTAGCAGTAACGCACAATTGCGGCAATATTTATGAACTTGCAGACACAGGCGCTTGGGTTGATTTCATCCCTTTTGGGTGGGGCATGTTAAAACACTTGGTATTATTCCCATCATTTTGGGCGTAGTTAAATAAGATAGAGTTAACTATGACAACCCAGAAGGTGATTGCTTCCGCTATTGTCTGTGTATCAAGAAATGTCCTAATGATTACTATAAACAAATAAGGATACTTTTTTAGCGGAGAACTTAGGGATTATTTCTGTTGAGCCCCAGAGCACCTATGCAGAATCATGAGATGTCCTGTTCTTCCACTTTTTTAGGTAACACTTCTGCTGAAGTTATTACCTTAAAAAGGCCCAAGGATTTATATTCTCCTCCTCAATATTGTCGAATCGTATTTGCTTTATATATTAGCCGCTATTAGAGACCGCGGTTTTTTCTGGAGCAGTTTGTGTAGGGACGAGTAGCCCGTGCTTGCTTGTCTCCCGAGTGAAGACTTAACTAAAATTATGTGATATGGACTTGGCGGCGGGTAGAGACACTTAACCTGCTTACAACTGCCCCGCGCTGGCTGCTTATTAGAGAACTTATCTCGGAGATGAAAAATATTACACAAGTTATCTTGGCGTTCGGAAATATTTGAATGCCTTTATATGTGACGGAGACCGTGACTGTGTCTTGTTAGCAGAAATTTCACAATATGTTATGGATTCATATGTACTACATTGCGGTAAAAATTAGCTTTGCACTGAAAGAATTAGCATACGAATTGCTCATTGTCTGGTAACGAAGCAAAGTACGATCATACCTAAAATATGGATGAATAACCTCATTTTACTTGTGTGTAAAAGTTTTCATCAATAGTTTATACAGATTACGACCAGCTCAAAAATTAACCTCCTTGTTATATGCTTGATGTGATCAAGGGTTTTTAAAATTCATTTTTCATGATGACATGGCCGGCCGTTCATCATTTTGCTCATTAAACTAAAATTCAATGGTGAATTTTCTAGTAAATGTAGTACTTCATTAAAGGATTTAGCACATCTTAGCAGAGGCCTTTCGTTGCATGTGATACTCATTCATAGTTTTCAAAAATTAATGATAAAACAAGACACTACATTTCTTCCGTCCATCAGAGGATTTTCATTAAAATTTCAATACGATGATATAGCGCCTCGGAAAATGTTTTTTTAATGTTGTTCAGTAGTTTTAGACGTCTTTCACATAAAGCACAAAGCCACCAGCACCGTTGTTACGTCTGCATAGACCAAGCTAAGTTAGCCTTGGACAACTTTTTACGACGTTAAAGTTTTCCTGCAGTATATGAAAGTGAATGTTCGGATTGCCGCAAATTCACGCATACAATTTTTGATCCGTTCAAGAAAACGGAATGAGTTGTAGGAGTAAAATCCTTCTCAATAAGACTTGATTTTCAAACAATTAACGTCGTCTTAGCGGTACAGACGGCCGCGTTAACTCATCAAAGTTGACTTGGCTGTGCTACGCGTGCGTCAAGTTTTGGACACCTTCAAATAATATTTCAGTTCACAGCGCACTCAGCCTCTCAGCACAGTTTTGAGACATTGCAGGGGTTCTAAACCGATGCGTGTTCATTGATTGCCTTGGAATTTTCCTTGGGACGGGCGAATACTTTACATTGCACGTATAGGATAACAGCAATCTCGGTAGCTGTACGGCTTCAACTGTGTACATTATTTGAAAATCCAATATCGATGAAAACTCGAGGCGCCCTCGAGACATAGAGTTTTGCTAGATAGTCTGGCTCGGCACGTCGGTATTGCAAAACATAAACGGTTGAGTCGAAAAAACTCCAGCCCGTTTTTCAGACCACTCGTTCAACTGTCAAGGCATTGTTTTAAATTGCACATGCCCATAACAGTGAAGCCTAGGGCAGATAACTTTAATTTACGAAGCTCCTTGCAAGGTTGCTGTGATTAATGGTAGAAGATATTAGTAAATTTTGTACAAAAAACTACAAGGAAAACTGTGCAAATAACTTGGCAAGCGTGAAGGTATGAAGATTTTTTTACATTCACTGTAAGGAACTCCCGGCGTAATACTTGCTGGCCGTTGAATCAAGATATAGCTAAGGAAGAAGCAATTAGTTCAAATTCAAACGTTATATTTCCCTCCACGCGTAGATAGCAAAAACGAAATTTTAGGCTATAAATGTAATTGATTTTTAGGTTCCATTGATTCTTGTATGCAAATGCGAATTGTAGTTGCATGTTATTCTGAGTAATTGATGTTGATACTTCTCCAAGAACAACTTTATTCTCCCTGGCCTGTTCTGAGTAACTGCATTTTCATCATTCCTCCAAGAACAACTGTATTCATCACTCATTTAACGATCCTTCTAACTGAGTTCAGATTTTGAATAAACCTTTTACAAGAAACATTTACAAGAAACGCTTGAGGAACTTTACTCCCGGCAAAACTGCATGTATGCCTATTTCATTATCGGCGATAAATTGGAACTTTAATAGCTCAATGAAAGTGTTTAGTTAATTTAACTTTAAAAATAGCATAGAGCCAGTCCAAGAAAATGTGTTCTGTAGTAATCCATTTCTGTTTTGTTCCAGTACATAAAATCGTGAAGTGTCGTTTAATATTCGAATAAGTGGGAAAATTATTCAAGCACTTATACGGCACTTCTTGCCAGAGGCTCGATCACTGTCTCGGAACGCATCTCCTTGATAGAAGCCATCTAGATCCGCTGAAAGATTTATTCATTTTGCTCCTCACTGAACATGGAGACTAACTTTACTGCATGTTTCTGAACATTTCGTGTAATAAAGGACCTACATCAATATTCGTATTCTTTCACTTTATCACATGTCCAAAATATGTCCCTGACTTTTCTAGGACTCAAAGCCAAGATTCCATGAGTGTGGCCATCATCAAATTCTCTCGATTTGAATACAGTTGAAAATATTTGGGCCATAATCGAGAGAACTATCTACGTATGTCGATGGTAACCAATCTTCGTAGATAATAGAATTACTGAGTTTTGCTCAACTGGCATAGAGATCTGATGTTGCAGCAAAAAGGCAATGAACGATCAGATTCCATGAATGATTTTATTTTCAGGTCGTTAAACCTTATGGTCATTACAGTATTAAAATGTATTCTTTCTATTGTTTTATTTTGGGATATATTGCTTCATTGTAATGTTTTTATGTTGTTTCAGAGTGTTTAAATTAATATCGCTTGTATATATTCCATTTTTGGAATGAATTCATGCTACATGATATGCGAGACTCTGTTCATTTTCCAGTATACCAGTTGAAATAAATAGAAAATGAGCACTCTCAAAAAATAAACATTTTTAGTAACTATTTAGAAACTATTTTTTATTTAGTAAATTTTGCGGATCATCTCACAAAAGATTTTGTTATCATCAGGATGCTGTTGTAATTTAGGGCATTGAGGTGATTAATTTATGGACGTGTGTTCATCTAGCAAGTATTGGGTCGGAAAATTTTCGTGGGTCTAACTAGGCACATATGCCCACATTTACGCAAGTAAATCATTTTGTGTTCATTTTCATAAAATTCTACATTCAATATATCTACATGTATATGCTCGTGTGTATACATTTAAATGTTTATGTTCAATTGTATTTGTGTCTGTATATGTTGAAATTTACCGAAAACAAACTCTAGAGAGCTTTTCTGTCCTTTTGTTGCAGCATTTGGGGGCTGATCGAAATACGAGGCTATTTCTTAGGCTGCCATTTTATTCGACTGGTGAATGTACACAAGTACACAGCAGATTTGCATCACCTTTTGGTATGTTTTCACAAAAAGAATTTCCAATACGTAATTTCAATTTGCAAAAATTCGATTTGACGAAGACAATTAAGGCCAATTGAAAACTCTATTTTGATCACGTATTGTCAATGCAAAAATAATGAGCAGTTTAATTTCAAACCCGTCTTATTCCTACAGCAGGGTCCTCTTTTCCTAAATTCCTCAATGTGTGTAATTTCTGAAAAATGTATACCTACATTTGTTTACACAAATTATACAAAACTATACCGGCAGGAACAGTGGCGTGGCTTTAGATGAATAATACTATTTTTCCCGCAGCAGCTTGCAGCGGCGGCGTCTAGCGTTGTACGCTACCTGAGGTTTCTGCTGACGTCGCACTACTTCGCTCGCGTCTTCAGTTCCAGACCGAGATATGAAATCTAGGATGTTAATCTTTACTTGTCCTAAATTTACGTATCGAGCTTCTTTACGTATCACAAGGAAAAAGTAGCATTATTTAAGATTCCGGTAGATGAAGTTGCGTTTCTCAATTTACTTTTATGATAAGAGTCGTGCTCTTCACCCTCGCCTGCGGTCACTCTCTCACACAGGCATTGAAAACTTTGAGTTCTAATTCCGCTGCATAGAAAGTTCTCAGGTTAATAACTGAAAAGGTAACATAAAAGAGCTCAGAGTTGACTTCGGGCAAATGATAACTGATTTTCGCAAGCTCTGGAATAGCTACAAGATTGTTCCAAATAATAATTCCTAAAAAACATTACACGACGAACATGCATCGATGTTATTGAACTGTGAGCTGCGCAGCGATGATTTGATGAAATACATGATTAAATGGAATGTCCCTCCTGTCTTATGAGTAGCCCCACAGTACTGCGTAGATAAATGAAAATAATTTGAATGAAAATTGTCCTGGACGGGCCTTTCTTGTATGCCATGCCGTAGTGGCTGCTGTCAGCTAAAACTCTGTGGGATCTTTCGTAGGAGAGGAAAATTGGTTTTGGGAACGAGAATTGCAGAGTGGTGGATCGAGAGTTACATTTAACGGTCTAAAAAACTGACGTAATAACAGAGAAGCTTTCGTGTCAAAAATTATGATGGCAATTATCGATAAAACATATGAATGATTTCTGTGCAATCCATTTTTGTTTCAGCTTTATTACGGTTGGAAAATTATTGAAATGTGAGGACTAAGAAGAAGAATTAAATCAGTCAACTACATCGTGATAGTGAATTAAAACTTGAACTGTCGGCGAGGCCAGTGAAATATCTTGCTCATTTCACTAACATAATTGTCCTAAGCTGCTGTGTGCGGAACATTCGAGCTCTTCGATTCATTTCACAGCCTGGGAGCAAAACTGCAGTTCTTCCGCGGCCTTTATTGAGTCTTGATTCAATTATACTGAAAATCTCCTGTGAGGAAATTTGAGAGTTGGAATAAATTGTAAGTACTGTCAGTCTCCGAAAACCCTTCACGAATTGTTAAGTATCACCAGTGAAAAATAGACGGATAACGAAGAGAAATTTCTTCAAATCTCATCATAAATCGTAGAAAATGATAGTTGATCAATATAAAGGCGAAAGCTGATATTTTCTGGTAACGTTGTGATATTCTGATCATTTTATCTTATTGTACGAATAATATCGTTCTGTAGTCATACGAATAATAACGAATAATAACGTTCAATACCGTTATGATTTTAAAATGATATTTTTAATCTAAAAATTGAAATTATGTTATTTTTACGCATTTAATAGAAAAACACTAGCATCATTCGAGCGTTAAACTCTGTGAAATGGATACAGGTATGTAACTTAAACAGGTGTACGTATCCTACTTCGATCGTTTACTGTTGGTCAAAGTAAAAATAAAAATTTCGCGTGTGTCTCACTTTAGAAGGTCATTTATTTATAGAAGGTCACGCGGATAAGACTTTCAGATTTATCTAACTATCATTTCTATAGGTGTTTTTAAGTTGAAAATATTCAAAATTATTTGAAACACAATAAATATGTCAATCTTTTCTATTCTTGATTTAGATTACGAATATATTGAAGTTCTTTTTCATACGTCTTTGTTTGAACCTTTTAAAACCGAATTTGTAGCAAATATATAATCTAAATTTCCAAAATTAATGTAAGTTATAATTTTTCTGCTCCCTGGCAGAAAATCAGCTCGTCATATTCTTTAATAGATAATATTGAATATCACGCATAAATAATTTTCCATTTACAATATATACAACCTTCAGGGGCTTTATGTCAGCCTTTTGACACACATTTGTGTGTTTATTATTTCAAAGACTTTTGCCTCTCGATTAATTTCTAGCTTGAAGAAATTTAACGCTTTTTTCAGAAAAAATACTAAAATGAATTCATGAATGTTCAGGAACAGTTTTTGAAAGTTGAAAACAAATAATTCTTATTCTTCCTACAGAACATTCATTTTACAGCTCGTTGATTTATTTGCTTTGACCTTTGAAAGAAGTAAACATACAGGAATACGCATGAGTGTGGGGGTATCCTGCGGGTTGTATCATACAAATATCAGGTATCAGTTACTGAGCACAAACGTGCAGGCTTCGGGATAACTGAAATGTGGCGCCATCACTTCTTCAGTTAGTTGTTTCCGGCCTTTTCATAATTTTCAAGCACTCTTTGTTTTGTCTTGATGTAATTTAAACTGACTTGACGCTGAGAATTTGCCTAAAGCTGCTCCTAATCCTGCAAACATATAAGAAGTTCAGGATGATCAGCCGTTCACTTAATGCTGCTATATAAACTACCCTTTTTTCCAGCTGAAATTTTCAAGAACGTGTGGAAGGTCGCCTGCTGCTGAGTGGATTTTGTAGAGAAATTATGTATTACAGAATTTCTAACTTGGGTATTTTGGCCAAAGGAAAAAACTAGCTCGTCACCCTGCGCCAGTGAATAATTACGTCATGAACGTCCTCAGGGCATCTGTCACGTTTAAAAGTACAGAGTTGGGAAAAAGATCAATGCAATGTTTAGTTACTACTTGAGATACAAGTGTTATATTTAATTAACATGAAACCATAAGGCGTGAAATCCATGGTTGCAATTCAAATTTATTTGGTATTTTTCTCAATCAACAAATTTCAAAGATGACCAATTTCTGAGATACTTTAAACACGAATTTAATGTTTGAAACAATAATGAAACACATTTAATATGAATTTTTATCGAAGTATCAAAATACTACAATTACATGCCCTATATCTTCCTCAGCAAAAAAAAATCCAAGTATGCTCGGCAGTAATTGTCTTCTCCAGTTAGTCTACGGGAAAGACACGTAACATTTGGTGGTGAGGCCCGAGCCAATCGGTCCAGATGACAGGCACACAGAACAAATCGAAGCTTGCTACGCCGGTGGATTTGAGAACTGGCATAAGCCATATTTTTTACAACACTCAGTCTATTAACATCAGCTCCTTTTACAAGAATATCTAATAATATAGAAACCGAATGAGAACATCAATCTGCCATATACCAAATAGCAGAAATGTTAAAAAACTGTCTCGTGGGAAACGAATCTCCAACTCGGTGGCCTATTCTTCACCCTGTGCAGGACAGCAGGTCAAAGAGACACCTGAGTCCCTGAACGAGTTGATCTGCGTTGTTGTGCCTCGAGTAGACTGATGTCGGCACTCTATCCGTGGCCCGTCTTGTGCAACTGTGGGGGGCTGGGAGTGGACTGTGGCTCAACTGTGGCTGTTTAGCTGTGCCTCATTTGGTCCTGACGGTGGAGATGGTTGAGAGATGTGGACTGGAGTGGTGAGTGGAGACAGGTGAGAGGTGTGGACTGGAGTGGTGAGTGGAGACAGGTGAGAGGTGTGGACTGGAGTGGTGAGTGGAGACAGGTGAGAGGTGTGGACTGGAGTGGTGAGTGGAGACAGGTGAGAGGTGTGGACTGGAGTAGTGAGTGGAGACAGGTGAGAGGTGTGGACTGGAGTGAGTAGTGAGTGAAGGCAATTCATGGATCGAAGGGAGAGTATTGTATCTGGATTTACGTACGAGTAGTGAGAAAAGGGTTACTTAGTCAATCACTGAATTGGCTTAAATATATTTTTAATTTAGCCTGGCAAAAGAAAGACTGGGATGTGCGGTCTAGCAGTGGTACACAGAGGGAAAAGTTAATGAATATTTGGTTAGAGACCGATGATTACAACCAAAAAAATCTTAGCGGTGTCTTTAAGGGGTGAAGGATTGACTTAGTAATACCTTTAGCTTGAAAATTCATCATTTCAAAACATTCTTAAATTTACGCAGAGTTATTAACTAGATCTTGGAAATTAATAAAAGCGTCCATTAAATTTCCAAAATTTAGCTTGATTGCTAATGAATAGTATGTTATTAATACTTTCATGGAAATGAGTATATTAATATTCAAGCTCATTCATGCTGGAACAAACAAGTACACTTTTATTTACACAATTTACATCGTAGAAGAGGTTCACCTGGTAGCTTAAGGTACTCTAAGTTGACTTGAAACTAAGCCCACAGAGAGGAGATTACGCCGTCAGCAGCACCGCTAGGGCAACGCAAATTGCCTTAAAATTCCTTAAAAATTCGTCCGAAGACTCGGTAGGTGTGGGTGAGTCAGGCCGCGCAGGGACGGCGTGTGTGTGGGGCCTCTTCAGCTCCATGTAAGGTAACCGCTGCGGCCAAGCTCCCATGCCTCACTAGTGAACACAATTAATGGAAGCAACAACAACTTTTGCTTGTGCTCTGTATAACCCGAAATTTGGCTCGTACTAAAATTAGTATTCAACGAACACTGATGGAGAACTATCAATACTGCTCGTGGGATTGTACGCTGGTTTTCCGTAGTTGCAATTGCGGAATGTCTTCAAACTGACGACGGGAGTAGGAAGGAGAATGTTGAAAATTTAAAACACATGTTAATTCTTGTATCGGCTGCTCCTCGGAATTTTTCTAACTTCCTTAATTATTAAGGTTAAAACGACAACGCTTTAATATTACCGCCATTAATTAAAACTTCGAAAAGGCTTTTTCTTGACACCAAGATCAATGAAGAATTTTTAGCTCCGATGATCATATCGATTTTGAAAGGGCCATCAAAATGCCTGAGCGTATCGCCGTGGCCATCGGTAAAAATAGCAATTGTCACCAAGCATTTTTATTTTGGAAGTGACGAGCGACCTCTAGTGGCGATATTAAAGCTTTTGAAAGGTTCGTAAAAGTAATGATGACATTAATTGAGAACTGAGATAGCAGGAACGGCTCCATACGAACTTTGTCAATACATGTATGGGGATCATAATAACCTAACTGAAGAGCGAAGGTGTGCACCTTTTATTTCGAGGGTGCAGGCCGACTATCTTCATTACACGCTGCGTTGTTCTTCTGCCCTTCTCTCGCTTGTTTTCATGAACACTTCAAGTCAAAGTTTGAGACGATCGCCTCCTGTCTTAGGTTACTCATCTTATTATTTGGGTACTTCAATGTTCTTCCAGCAATGCATAGTGGCAGTGCTTGCTCTCACTACCAAATTATGCTTGACTTATCAATTCAGGTGCTTTGTCAATGTAGCGATTATAATTTTTAGGTGCTTTTAACTTCCGCTTTGAACCAAGCGTTTTGGGAAATGAAGACATATCATACATTAATTGCTATAAATAGAGCTGCCTCAGCTGGCTTGTGAGGTGAAGAAGGAAAGAAGTTCTTCTCCGCTTTTCCAGGAGTTTTGAAGGAATTCTGCTCCAGATTTTCCCTAAGAAAGAAAAGCTGGAAATGAAGATACCTCCTTTGCTTGAACTCTGCGATTGGAGTGTTGAGGAAAGTATGAATACATGCAAGTTGCGTAGCAGAGTGATAGCAGCCGTAAAAGAGATAATAGTGAGAGCTTATTATGTTGACAAAAATTGGGGTGCGTGCTCGCGTAAAAGGACTCAAAGTCGAAGAGAATTAAGACCACGATAGTTTCTCACATCAACTGGCCGAGTTGGAGAATGGTTTGGACTGAGTACGGGATGGTTTTACGGAACATCAACGTACGTGGCAGTGAGAGATTAAGTCGTTTACAACATTTTATATTATGATAGAATAGCGTTCGCGGTAAATCAAGTGTGAGATTTAAACTCGTTTGGTAAAAATTGATGCCATGAACTTGGAGATTTGGTGTGTGATTTATTGGGCGACTACGAAAGTTAAGTGTGTGGCTTAGTGGCGTGTGGAGAAAGGTTTCTCATAAAAGCCTAACTGGGTCACATCGCATAGATGTTGTTGCGCGGGCAAATTGCTTTTGGTTAGCGAGGCTGCAAAAGCCATCATCAATCTGTTGCTTCTTGATAAATGAGTGAAGCGAGTTGGGGAGGTTAAAATGTATGAACGTTTTCTGGTTTCACGAAACAGTACTTGACCGTTTCTGCGGAAAAAGTGAAGCGCTCAGGATGTTTAATGTGAGAAAGTTTAATTCAGCGCGATGGATTCACAGCATTCTGATGCATTAAGAGTCATTTATGAATTAAAAGTCAGATGTTGGTCGTTAAGAAGGGTTGCAAATTAGAAGAGTATAAAAAAGCGTTGAGGCAAGTAGGGTCTTTGGAAACTCTGCGACAAATTTGAATTTAAATTTAAACATTATACTTTTACTCCGTTACTCGTCCTAGGAAATAGCTAAGCCGATATAGATTTCATCGTTCTAAACCGGCCGGTGCAGCGATGGGCCACAATTTACTGGTGTTCCGCATTCAGTTAGGTGAAAGGTCCACAATCTAAGTCATTATTTTCCTCTTTCTTGACATTTTACTATAATTTCGTTTTTCGAGGTTCTTCAACCATGTTTTTCTCATTATATTTTATTTTATAACTTTTTTTCATGTTATCTCATATAAGTGAGGTCCGTCCAATCAGGCATTCAGTATATATGGTGCATCATGATATGTCAGCGGCTTCGATATTAACGGAACCTGTATCGAAGTGATATCAAACTGGAGGTTTTTGTCTGCACGTTTAGCTTAATGTCCCTGCAACAATTGCCTAATTATTAATCGAAAAAAAAAAGCTTTTATACATGTTCGTCACTCCTGGTATTTTAGAGCTTTCTCATTCTTACGCGGCATGGTCACCTTTATCGTCATATTCTCTTGAAGGACATCTTCTGCTGCTATATATATTATACAAGACAAATTCTAAGCGTAGTAAGTAAAAGTAGTCATTCAAGTATGGTATCAAAAATGCAATCTTTGATTGGCTCCGGAGTTTTGTTTTCGTTGCTTAAAAAAGTTGTTGCTAGATGAGCTCGTTCAAAGCTTGAATGCGGCAGCTTCTGTACACTGTACAGCACGAATACTCACCTAGTTCTGTCGCGATTAAGTAAAAACGTAGAAGTAAGTTTCAACTCGTGAGGCTTGCGTGGTCGGTACTTGGAAATAACTTCTGGAGCGCACCTAGTAAAGGTCACTGCATAATTTTTTCAACACTTGCAAAAAAAAGTGATTCTTCGAATGTGTTATGTTGAGCTGGATGCCAATGGAGGATAAATGTATTTGTTAAAATTACGTCTCTTCAAACTTTTTCGACTGAATTCGAAGAAGAAAATTTTAATCTTTAATCTACAGAGAAGGAAAATTGACACTACAAATTCAGTTTTTCAACGCCTTTTCTTGATATATAAGGTGCGCATGATGTGAGTCATGTCTGCCAATAGAAGAGAGAGAAAATGAATTTTGGGACAGAGAGGTGAGTGTGACCGAATTTCAGATCGAAGCAGAGAAGAAATAACAAAGTGAGTGCTGAACGTATCTTTTGACAGCTAATTAATGAAGCTCAGAGTTATAAATGGCGCGGTTATTGAGCTCTGATGATAACTTGTTTTTGACAAATAACAGTAGTTTGAAAGAAGAGGCAAACATTTCGAGAAAAAATGCAATGAATAAGAAAGAAAGTTTTTATAGCTTAGCAAGCCGTTAGAGAGTCATGAATAAATTATAAATAAGGGAGGCAACCTGTTTTTAGTGTTTTGTGAGGAATAATTCAAAAATTGCAATGTAGCCTTGCAAAAGTGTCCTGTTCGGTTTTGATGTGATGCGAGTGCAAAAATGTGGAATGATAGCTTATTGTAAAAGAACAGATGTGTGTTAGTACTTTAGTAGGTTTGGGTTTGCTATATTGTGCCCTATACACGGCACAAATTCGCTAAAAAAGGATGTCAATGCAGAGCGTTTATTCTTTTCACGCTCGTGAACCGCAGGACATTTCGCCGGAATCGTCAATGCAAACTGTCGAGAAGAAGGATATTTTATCTGCGAAGGAATCGAACAATTGGCACAAAAAATCTCACGTATTTATCGAATACGAGTTAAGAGAATGTATTTCATCCTGTAGAGATAAGTCTCTGATGTCACCTACAGTAGTGTTCATCAATTGCATTCACGACCAAATTCACGACTGAAAAGTCATGACGAATTGTGTGGGCGTCACACGAGACTATAAGGGGAGGTATTAACATGGATTGTCATGCGTTTTACGACGACCTGCATAAGTAATCTCTTCACGTTTTCTCGGAAATAACAGAATGCCATATTGCAAAATACAAATACTATAATGATTTTTTTTTTGAGCGTGGCGTGAAATGGTAAATATATACATGCTTTGTGAAAAATCTTACTCGGATTACCCTTTTCTGTTGGGACCATTCGATATAAGAGCTGAATTTGGAACTGCTCATTGCTTCATCATTCTATTCTTGATGAAATTCTCATGCGATTCGTACACCACTTCAGAGTGCCTTCAGAGCCAGGTTACAGTAAGTCGTAACGCATTTAACTTTGTTAACAAAAGTAAATATACAGTTACTGACGGAGAACATTTACGTAATCTGACCATACACATAATTGGTGTCACAACTCGACGCATACTTTCCTGAGAACAATTACACTACAACGAGTGTACACTGCCAATCAAAAATGACAGGATTCAGTATTTTCCTTAAATCAGTTTTCCAGATGCGGAGGACAAACAAATCTATCCTCCACAGTACTGCGATTAAAGTATTCCCGTACTTGTGCTCTAGTGAAACTCGTATCACAGATACGGTTATTAAGCATCGTTATGAGCGTGACAGAGACGGTAGAAGCGGACACTAAGATAATATATGAATAAATTTACACCTCAAGGGTATTATTAAGTATAAGATTGTTACTCTAATTAATACTAAAATCCTCTTGTGAAAAATATTTTTAATGTTGCTTTTTATGACATGAGAACTATAAGTCGTTCCTTCAGTGTACGTCACGTGTTGCTAGAGACTGGCACTGCAAAAAATCCCAGAATGTAAATAGTAATAAAGATTGTAGTAGTTTTAATTTGTACTAATTGTATTATTCATTTCATTTTTGTGGCAAAAATTGCTCGATCCGCTGTAGAGCTGACGATGATCGGTCGGCTGACAACTCACCAGCTTCTGTCTCATGCCTGAGTTCGGTCGCGTTACAATGAGCCTGACACCTCAGTTCGTCTACATAGTCGCTTCTCACCCAAAGCTCTAATATTTTTAAACCTAACGCATATCTCATCGCCATTATATAGAGCTAATTTTTAGCGTTTTAATTCAATATAGCATGTAGGCACACACTCGCAACTAACACTTTATGTCCAGCGCGTTTGAAATTTTGAGATCATCGCGATTACCTCCCTTGTTAACTCAGCTTGACTTGCCTGTAAAAAACTCATCGTAAACCACGCTCATGACCAGCCGCAATAAACACTCACTCGTCGACGCATCCGAGCTTTTCTTCCCCAGAGCTGGCACAAGTCCTCGGAGCTGGAGGCGCCTCTAGCTGTCTATTTGTCTAAGCGCCGTAAGGACGGCCTAATTCCAGTCTTTAGACCGGGTCATTAAGCTTCAAACGCTTGTAAGGGCCGCATTAAAAGCATTAAACAATCCCTAATGCGCCCAAAAGAGGAGGTCTGCGAAACTCCTAAAAACCTGCTATTATTTCAACCTCTAATTTGGGTCCTAAAGTTTTCGCCTTAACAATGGCCTCACGAAACCGGGCTGCGCTGTCGGCAGGAGACGTGGCCGCAGATGAGGCTTCTCTTCTGCTCCGTTCATGTCATAAACCAATTGAACACTTCAATTGGGCTCTTCACTTCGAATTTATCTATGTTAAAGACACAGTTTTCAATATGATCGAAGTTCTCTGCATTGTGTTTCTTTTGCTCAGTTGCAAAATTTGCGTGTGGACAGTTTCTACATCAGTGAAGTTGTCTGCATCGTTATTTGCTAATCTGCATTACTTGGTTGGGTAATGTCGAAATGCGCAACCTCATACATGTAACCTAATTCGATTAATTAGTTTAAACTTTGCAAAATAATCATGTTTTCATTCTTGAAGTGTGTTCTTTCACAATTACTGTGAACTTAGTTTATATTGTATTAAAATTAGAAGAGCATATACGGGCGAACAATTACCCTAAACCACCTGAGTGGTTTCCATTTGGTCCCTTTTCTTTTATTTTATTTTTCTTCTTTTACTTTTTTACACCGAAGTGAATCCTTGTCCTCATGCATTCTATAAAAGAACTATCTCTCCTGAATAAATTCTGTATAAACAGCAGCGGTTCCGCGGCACTGCAGTGTTTTGGTTCTGGTTGGAATTCGTCGTGTGATTCTTATGTAATCAATTGTCCACTTGAAGAATGTTCGCTAGCAATGTTCACGCATTCAATTACTTGACAGAGTCCAGTGGTGACGAAGAACACAAGAAGGGAAATTTGTTGAAACTATTCGGTGACTTTTATTGAGAAAACATTTTGTTTAAACAAAACACGCAATGAAATTGAAATTGTTAATTTTTTATTACAAAACCTACTCTCATGAAGCAAACCAACATATACATAGTTCATTTCTTATTATTTTTCGAACAGGGAATCCTAAATAGATTCAAACATAATCAATTTTGGAAATTATTTTGTGATTTCAGTCGTATGCCTAATGACTAAGAACAAAGATCTGACTCCGAACAAAACACCTACGATCTGAAATAGTCAATTCTACCTCTGTATCACCCATTCTACCTCTATATTACCTTTGGTAAATAAATTTTTTAAATTGTTTACATTGTTTAAATTCCCCTTGCTTGAGAACCTGGCTTGCTTGTACGGGGAAATAAATATTAAACTCAGCAGAGTTGTCATTGCTTCCGTCTTCGCGTATGCCTCCCTAACACTAGAGAGGAAAAAAAGTATTTAAAACTCACTGAAATCTTAAATTTTTATGCCTTAGCAATATCCGAGACTTTTGCTGGTAAGAACGAAAACAAAACCTGGAAGTGCCCCGAGAGAGCCCGCATGAGCGCATCCAATGGGAGCGCGCGATGGAAGCCGGCAATTTAGAGCCCGGCAGACATAGCGAGAGATATTAGCGAGCGCCTTCCAATCAAGGCTAGTTTGTTTAGGAGGACCTACGCCGATACTAAAACTAATTAGTATTCATGGGGCTCGGCACAATGAATTTGAACTGGCCCCAGGAATGTTAATTGAGACGTTGCTCAGAGTCCCGCTGTTCTCGAGGAGAACCTCGAATAAACGTTCCCGCGCCTGCGTCTCTGCTGCCTCGAATTGGCCACTCCGGCGGCTGGGAGAACGCGCTGCTTCTGCTCCACCTCTAATGTATTCGCTCTTCATTTTCCAGTCAGGGTTAACAAACTTACAACCATTTTAAATTTTCGTACTTCAAATGACGTCGTTGCTAGTACGACAAAACAAGTCTCTATCTCAAATTTCATCGTATACGAATGACCGTAGAGATGCGTTGATACTCTCATACACATCAAAAGAGGAAACTGAATTGCACTCGTGTCTTGGCTAAGCTTATGAGCATTGCCTACATGAAGCTGTGGAGCCACGGGAAGGAAGACTCCAAGCTACGGTAGACTCCTTTCGTCTAGACTCCTTTCGTCTAGACTCCTTTCGTCTACCACGCTCCGGACCATAGCCGGGTCCGGTCGCTGCGGGTGTAGGCGACGTCGCAGCGCCGCCGTGACGCGTCCGCAGATGTTCCCAGACGTGCCGGCAGGCTGAAACATCTTTCTTTGTTTCTTTCTTTCTTTTTTATTTTTTCCATTGATCGTTCCATAATTGAAGTTTTGTTGAACAAATTTGTAGATTGTTTTTCTTTAGATTTCTTCATAGTTTTTTTAGATTCTTTTAAAAACAAATAATTTTTAGCTTCGTAAGAGAAGAGTGAGAATGGGTGAAGTGGATGCTGAAGGAATTGGAGTTCCGCTTCAGGTCTCAGCTCCCGGTTGATGGTGCAGGTAAACACGAGAATACCAACTCGCCCTGAGAAAGTGCTGGATCTGTAACTAAAACAAAGGACAGGGTAATTAATACCATACTTTTATTTCAATCAATTATTAATACAAAGTATAATTAGATTCCGTGCAATGAATCAGTTGCTTAATAAAATTTTGAAAGAATAAAAGAAATAAAATGTTATCTTAAAAAAATCTTCCCCACGACAGCTCTACACAGAGACTAAAGTAGCAGTTCCATTCAAGAAAGTACCTAATATATATAAATATCATACGAAACAAAGTTCAGTGTCGAATAACAGCATTGAGAGTTTGGTGTTTACTACACTTGGTGTTTGATCTGAGAAACGAAAACGAAGTTCAAGTTCGATCTTAAACTTTTTTCGTCTCCATCGTTACTTCCCATTCCATCTGGCTATCCGTGATTTAATTGCTGTGGGTTAACCAGCCTATGTCAGCTCTTTCGAACGTGCTATAGCCTCATTAAGATAATTAGTTTCAATAAAGTTTTTTATTTACGAGGTAAAGTTGTTGCTTAGAACATTATTAATTACTGCGGAGTTGAAAATAATAATAATGGGTAGAATTAATTCATTGCTTACAAAATATGCATAGTGAAACTAGTCTATCGTGTAAAAATACTGAACTGTATAAATCAAAACTAAAGTTTGCTTTTACTGCATGTTAGAGCATTTATATGAAAGAGAAACAAAGAAACGTATCACCTCTGAACACTTCAGCAATTTTTTGTGCTAATAATGAAATAACAGCACCAATGCGCAATAACAGAGCCTTCATAGCTCAGTGGTTAGAGCACTGGTCTTGTAAACCAGGGGTCGGGAGTTCAATTCTCCCTGGAGGCAGGTTCGTTTTGGTAGTATCGCATACTCTATGAATACCTGGGCCTTCCCACGAGATATCAATACTGCTTCCAACAGCTGTTCCCATGCAACGAATTTCCCGTAACTCCACATGACGTCCACCTAACATGCAGCAGACACTGATTTCCATTCAGAGTAACTTCATCTTTTGTTGGATAATATAACATTTAAAATATCCTCTAAGTAAAAGCCCATGAAAATAATTTCAAAATTGCGTATTTCTGAAACTCACGTGGTGTTTATTTCACGCCTACCTGATTTATGTTTATTTTTTTTTCACCAGTCTAGGTACTCAGTCTGCTTTCATGATGCAACAAGTAGTGGTACTCAGTCTGCTCTCTTACTTCAGTGTAACAGTAGGGCATTCAGTAAAACGAAACAAATTTGCTTTCAAAATTTGTATTAATTAATTTTCTCCCAAATTAAACCGAAAAGAATTGGCATGCATGAGAGCAAGCTGAGTACCTCCACTTGTTGCAGCATGAGAGCAAACTGAGTACCTCCACTTGTTGCAGCATGAGGGCAAACTGAGTACCTCCACTTGTTGCAGCATGAGAACAGACTGAGTACCTCCACTTGTTGCAGCATGAGAGCTGACTGAGTACCTCCACTTGTTGCAGCATGAGAGCAGACTGAGTACCCCTACTTGTTGCAGCATGAGAGCAGACTGAGTACCTCCACTTGTGGCAGCATGAGAGCAGACTGAGAACCCCTACTTGTTGCAGCATGAGAGCAGACTGACTACCGCCATTTGTTGGAGAATGAGAGCAGGCTGAGTACCTCCACTTGTTGCAGCATGAGAGCAAACTGAATACCCCACTTGTTGCAGCATGAGAGCAAACTGAGTACCTCCACTTGTTGCATCATGAGAGCAGACTGAGTACCTCCATTTGTTGGAGCATGAGAGCAGGCTGAGTACCTCCACTTGTTGCAGCATGAGAGCAGACTGAGTACCTCCATTTGTTGGAGCATGAGAGCAGGCTGAGTACCTCCACTTGTTGCAGCATGAGAGCAACCTGAGTACCTCCACTTGTTGCAGCATGAGAGCAAACTGAGTACCTCCACTTGTTGCAGCATGAGAGCAGACTAAGTACCTCCACTTGTTGCAGCATGAGAGCTGACTGAGTACCTCCACTTGTTGCAGCATGAGAGCAGACTGAGTACCCCTACTTGTTGCAGCATGAAAGCAGACTGAGTACCTCCACTTGTTGCAGCATGAGAGCTGACTGAGTACCCCTACTTGTTGCAGCATGAGAGCAGACTGAGACCTCCACTTGTTGCAGCATGAGAGCAGGCTGAGTACCCCTACTTGTTGCATCATGAGAGCAGACTGAGACCTCCACTTGTTGCAGCATGAGAACAGGCTGAGTACCCCTACTTGTTGCAGCATGAGAGCTGACTGAGTACCTCCACTTGTTGCAGCATGAGAGCAGACTGAGTACCCCTACTTGTTGCAGCATGAGAGCAGACTGAGTACCTCCACTTGTTGCAGCATGAGAGCAGACTGAGTACCTCCACTTGTTGCAGCATGAGAGCAGACTGAGTACCCCTACTTGTTGCAGCATGAGAGCAGACTGAGTACCTCCACTTGTTGCAGCATGAGAGCAGTAAGGGTAAAAAAGTTCCATACAAGTCCAAACGAATACAGAATATTTGAATGTCTTCTAGTACACCTTTCATTCCCTTTAAGGAGTAATAACATACGTCAATAACTTTAAATTTAACATTTGCAACCTTTCTTTTCTAAGTAACTTTTATTTCATTTTCTAGGCATTTCTTCCTAAGATCCTAGATGCATTTAGGAGATGTTGATAGAAAACTAACTTTCAAATAATTGCACAAATTTTTAGTAGGATTAATTGATGTCTGGGAATGGCACGGCCGATCGACCTGTTTTTTACAGGATTATTTAGCCATTTGTCGGTAGGTTTTGCTGCTTGCAGAACGTCCTATCGTGCAGTAAGGTCCAGTATAGTCAGAGCTCCAGTTTTGCTGCTGAAACATGCAGGTTTGTATCCAAAATATCTGGTTATAGTTCTGTATTCATTCAACCATCAATTATTTGCATAACGCCAGTTATTTTTAAGAAAAAAATATCCCCAGCCCATGATCCTACTCCGCCTAAGAAATTGTGTTCTTCGCTGCAAAGACAGTGCTGTCCATCCTCCAAGCGTGATTTCCTATATTAGAATCGAATACTTCAATTTTATTCTCATGAAACGTATAGATTTTATTCAATTTTGTATGTTTCAGGTTTATTTGTATACTCACAAGCAAATTTCAACCGGGTATCCCAACGTTGTTTCAAGGACATTAGTGTTTTCCTTGACGAGCGGACTTTCATGTTGATCTCAATGGAGTTCAGTACTGATAGTGCGAAGTGGAACTATTGTACCAGATGCTGAAAAACCTTATTGCAAATCTGTACGTGAGCGCTTGGTTCCTCCCAAATATTTAGTGCATTTTCCCTAAAGACCTTGGAGATGTTTATAGCGATGCACCAGATTTTCTAGTTTTCCGCTCTTCCTTTACTCTTTTGCCTGGACATTACTGAAGCGACGGTTGTCACCGAAATTTTGAATTTTTTATATCATCTTGTGTCACCTGGTTTTCATTTCTTTTTTATCATTTTTTCTACGTTCGAAAGGGCCTTGTTTTTAACCATGATTATACCGCACTGTATGATGCAACAGTTTTGACTGATGATAAAAGTATTTAGATTCTGCTCATGTCATCTCTTCAGCGAATTGCAGGCACAACTCAGAAAGTTCTGTGCTTAACGATATTTATAAAATGTAATTTGAGCCGTTTATTAACAAGAACCGATTG
Source organism: Morinoia aosen (assembly GCA_030386875.1). Taxonomy (NCBI): domain Eukaryota; kingdom Metazoa; phylum Arthropoda; class Malacostraca; order Amphipoda; family Talitridae; genus Morinoia; species Morinoia aosen. The sequence goes on along the minus strand of CM059573.1, from coordinate 22,058,032 downwards.
TGCACGAATGCTTTTTCCCCATTATTTGTGCAAAAATGCATTACTTTCTTTAATAGTTTAATTTCCTTCATCTTTTCTATATACTGTGCTTCTATGCATTTTAGTACAAACATTTTGATAATAATTTTGATGTCAGTCATCAGAATATTGTTTGATAAAGAATTTCTGGGAAAAAGAATATTTGTTTCTCCTATTGTATGTTTCGTCCTCTAGGAATAAAATAATGCGCATTGAATACCGACGGGAAATCAATACCATTCAACACTGTTGGAATCTAGTGAAATTGTTTGAATTTTCTTCACTAAAATCTTTACACTAATTCACATTCCCAACCCGAAAATTAGAAGCAAAGCGATATAATTATGCCAATTTTTATTACTCCGTCACTCATTTTTAAGCTGTAAATGCAGCAGCTACAGAAAAGTGGCATTCATCATTTTACCCCTATTGCAGCGAGTTAGGCATCAAAAGAGCTATGACAATCGAAGCCCTAGGGTTTCCATCGCAAGTACGTTTCAATCAGTATTGCCTGCTTAAGAACACTTGAGATTTTCAGGGAAACCGTCATTCCTCGGCAGAGAATTGGGGCAACGCGTCCACCATTGTACCAACGTGTCCACAAATGTGGAGCCGTCGCAGCGGGCGTGACGGCAGGGCAGCTGTAGCCCCACACCTGCGCCTCTGTAGGCCTCTCGCAACTGCCAGAAATGCAATTAAACTTGCAAATTTCCAAGCACAGTTAGACAAGACTCGCCCAAATGAAGTCGTTAGCAAGAGAAAGTCCGGGATTTGAATCGAGTTCTTCCGATACACGGACCATTGAACGATACAGTGTAGCCATAACTTATGTGTGTGGAATTGATAGAGGAAATTTAATGAGACTGAAGGAAACGTGAGGAGGTTAACTGTCTTGTACGGAGAAGAGGGGGTTTTCTTCGGGCAGAACCTAAAACAACGGTCGTACTACGTCTATTTTTTAATGTTATGCTGTCATTTCTAAAAGTTTATATCAAACAAAAATGTCCAACTCATTGGTCATGCGAATGAATCGCAAACAGAGCATTTAAAAAAAAATTCATTACACCGTTCTCTCTCACTGATAATTCATTTGAAGTATAGGCTTAGAATATTTTTCAAAAGACGAAGGTTTTTCGTTAACCTTGTAAATATATTACAACGAAAGGCTCTTATATTTTGAAACTGGATGCTCTGACTGAGTAGCTGAGCGTCAGGTATCCACATGAAAGCCTGAGTGTGACTTAATTCTTAATCGCACCCCTGCTATGGTAAAATTGCCAATCCCCATCCTTCGAGACTGTTGATTGAATCAGCATTACCCGTTTGCTTCCGCCGTGATTCTGAAAGCTTGAAAATTATCAGTTCGGATAATTTAAGTGTTATAAAAAACTTACTTAAAGAAACTTATAGCAATCAAGAAACATACCTGAAAATAGCAGCTCAACTTAACTATAAACAAAGTCCATAAAACAGCACGGGAACTAATATGCATCATCAACAAGCGTAAGCTGAACTGAAACATCGGTTATCATTTCTCGACAAGGTTTTCACTAAAGTGTAATGTTGACTCGTTTGAATGGGAAGGTTCTTTATTTGTAGGCGATGAACACTCAAAATATTGTTTGACCATATCCTTCAGTTAAATTGTGGAACCTTTATGAAGCATGATGTAATGAATCAGGAAAAAAGTGTAGCAATTGAAAAATAGTCCCTTGCACCACCATCCTAGTTTCTAGTCTGTTTGAGCCTCGGCCGGAAACAAAGCTGGAAACCTTTTAAAACAATTTGTGAAAGACAACGGGTTCTGCGCGATAAAACCAGGATACGTTATGTCAGTAGATGTAGTGTATCAGGATTACAGCAGGCGTTCGCATTAATAAGGTAACCAACTTTTGTGGCCAGTGCTAACACGAAAGCTCCTTCCAGACCGTTGCAGCTCTTCATAAGAAGATTCATTAAATGCCTCAACTTTTTCTCAAAATTATCAAAACCGACCTCTCAATAAAAACAAAAACAGTAAAAAAAATTTTATTACCAGCTTTTACTTGGGGATTATTGAAGTTCTAGCTTCAGGGAATTATACAACTGATCAGGAGCCAGAAGCGTGAAGGATAATAATTCCCATTAACAACAAAAATAGAACCAAAAATTATATTCCCTGCTACCGCTTGCAGATTATTCAAGCTCTAACTTGCGTGAATTACAGCTGATCGGGATCCAGAGGCGTGAAGGACAATAATTCTTAATAACAAAAACAGAACAAAAAATCTAATTCCCTGATACCACTTGCGGATTGTTCAAGTTCCGACGAGAGTGAATTACGCAAGTGATCGGGAGCGAGACGCTTGCAGCAGCGGCTGGCAGCAACAAGGTGGTGTTGCGATACGGCTGGGACGCGCCTCAGCTGCTTGCGGGAGATATATGTGGTGTGGCCGCTGCGAGAACCGGGAAGGTGCTGGGGTATGTGTGGTGCGCTGCTGCTACTTTTATCAAGGAATTATCTCGTTTGCTTGTACTTTTAGTCTCGGGCAAGGGCGGGGGATTGCCCACTGGTAGAGCCGTATTGAATGACACAGCCATAACCACCATGCTCGGGTACAAATATGCACGTATTTGCGTTTGTAAGTTGGTCAGATATGAAAATTGAGTGAGAAAAGTTGAGAAAACATAAGTTGAGTTATGAATTAACAATCATTGATTCCATATTTTGAATCTTTTCGTTTTGATTAGTTCGTCCGAAATCTTCTCGGAAATTTAAATTGAACATCGGGAGTAAGTGGGATGAGCAAGTTAAGCATCAGCTCTGTTTGCAATGACTAACTCCCTACGCAGCTGTCTAACTAGATACGGCAGCACGAATATTTACACTTTAAAAGATTATGACGAGACCGCATCCCCGAAAAGGAGTGATAAACAAGAAAAATAGTTTTATGGAACGATGGCCTCTCAATTTTAACCTATAAAAATTTAACGACCTTGAAGTCTCTGAAACAACGTAAAAACCAAATGGCCATGATGAGAACTTCGTTTATTTTAACCGCAATGATGCAGCAGTGTAAAGCAATATCACTCTCTTGCAATACCTCACACGGCAAGTCAAGACAATATCGCTCTCTTGCAATACCTCACACGGCAGGTCAAGACAATATCGCTCTCTTGCAATACCTCACACGGCAGGTCAAGACAATATCGCTCTCTTGCAATACCTCACATGGAAGGTCAAGACAATATCGCTCTCTTGCAATACCTCACACGGCAGGTCAAGACAATATCGCTCTCTTGCAATACCTCACACGGCAGGTCAAGACAATATCGCTCTCTTGCAATACCTCACACGGCAGGTCAAGACAATATCGCTCTCTTGCAATACCTCACATGGAAGGTCAAGACAATATCGCTCTCTTGCAATACCTCACACGGCAGGTCAAGACAATATCGCTCTCTTGCAATACCTCACATGGAAGGTCAAGACAATATCGCTCTCTTGCAATACCTCACACGGCAGGTCAAGACAATATCGCTCTCTTGCAATACCTCACATGGAAGGTCAAGACAATATCGCTCTCTTGCAATACCTCACACGGCAGGTCAAGACAATATCGCTCTCTTGCAACACCTCACACGGCAGGTCAAGACAATATCGCTCTCTTGCAATACCTCACATGGCAGGTCAAGATAATATCACTCTCTTGCAATACCTCACACGGCAGGTCAAGACAATATCGCTCTCTTGCAATACCTCACACGGCAGGTCAAGACAATATCGCTCTCTTGCAATACCTCACACGGCAGGTCAAGACAATATCGCTCTCTTGCAATACCTCACACGGCAGGTCAAGACAATATCGCTCTCTTGCAATACCTCACATGGCAGGTCAAGACAATATCGCTCTCTTGCAATACCTCACATGGCAGGTCAAGACAATATCGCTCTCTTGCAATACCTCCCACGACAGGTCAAGACAATATCGCTCTCTTGCAATACCTCCCACGACAGGTCAAGACAATATCGCTCTCTTGCAATACCTCACACGACAGGTCAAGACAATATCGCTCTCTTGCAATACCTCACATGGCAGGTCAAGACAATATCGCTCTCTTGCAATACCTCCCACGACAGGTCAAGACAATATCGCTCTCTTTCAATACCTCCCACGACAGGTCAAGACAATATCGCTCTCTTGCAATACCTCACACGACAGGTCAAGACAATATCGCTCTCTTGCAATACCTCACACGGCAGGTCAAGACAATATCGCTCTCTTGCAATACCTCCCACGACAGGTCAAGACAATATCGCTCTCTTGCAATACCTCCCACGACAGGTCAAGACAATATCGCTCTCTTGCAATACCTCACACGGCAGGTCAAGACAATATCGCTCTCTTGCAATACCTCCCACGACAGTCAAGACAATATCGCTCTCTTGCAATACCTCACATGGCAGGTCAAGACAATATCGCTCTCTTGCAATACCTCCCACGACAGGTCAAGACAATATCGCTCTCTTGCAATACCTCACATGGCAGGTCAAGACAATATCGCTCTCTTGCAATACCTCACACGACAGGTCAAGACAATATCGCTCTCTTGCAATACCTCCCACGACAGGTCAAGACAATATCGCTCTCTTGCAATACCTCCCACGACAGGTCAAGACAATATCGCTCTCTTGCAATACCTCACACGACAGGTCAAGACAATATCGCTCTCTTGCAATACCTCACATGGCAGGTCAAGACAATATCGCTCTCTTGCAATACCTCCCACGACAGGTCAAGACAATATCGCTCTCTTGCAATACCTCACATGGCAGGTCAAGACAATATCGCTCTCTTGCAATACCTCACACGACAGGTCAAGACAATATCGCTCTCTTGCAATACCTCACACGACAGGTCAAGACAATATCGCTCTCTTGCAATACCTCCCACGACAGGTCAAGACAATATCGCTCTCTTGCAATACCTGCCACGACAGGTCAAGACAATATCGCTTTCTTGCAATACCTCACATGGCAGGTCAAGACAATATCGCTCTCTTGCAATACCTCACACGACAGGTCAAGACAATATCGCTCTCTTGCAATACCTCCCACGACAGGTCAAGACAATATCGCTCTCTTGCAATACTTATTTCTATAGCTCCATACCCAAGGCACTTCCATACCCAAAATTAATATTTTGACGGCTATCACTCAGCTCTGATTCATGGAAATTTGAGGCTGCCTCACAAGCTTTTTCGATTTATTTGGAAAGGGCAGCTGAATTTTGTAGACCTAATGTATCACGACTTTCTAAAAGCCTTTGATAAACTTCTTGACAAAAGGCTAATAATGACCAATGTGGAAGCCCATGGTGCACATCGAAGCTATACAGTCGGTGGACACGACTGTGGTTCGCTGCATGGTGCACTCAGTAATAACAATTCGCGACCAATGTAAGTAGGTACAGAACACGAGTATCAGCCGGAATCCTCCTTCGGGGCATTTTAGGTTTGATTTTCTCCATTTTATACGTGAACGACCTGCATCACGGAGTCATCAGTAAATTGGATAAGTTTACAGATGACGCGGAACTGTCCTCAGGCGTTCATAGAAAGAAACAGTTAACATTCTAACAGACCTCGGTCGACTTCTTCAAAGAAACAATACTTGAAAAATTTGTTTTAACATCAACAAGTCCTTGCTAATGCCTATTGAAACTCATAATAAGCATTTATTTCATACAACGAAGGAGACTCCAGTTTAAATATTACCAACGTGGGGATAGACACAAAATGGAAAGAATTCAGCTTGAAGCATCGTTTCCATGATTCCAAGAAATGATCCCAGAATATTCAAATCTCCGAAACGCGTCTTCAACCACTAAAAAACTCACTTTTCTGCAACAAAAAACACGTGGTATGAACTAACCGATCGAGACCTACAAATATCTCATTGGCACGGACGATGTACGCGTTAATGGAAATTTCCATGTTGACCATAATATCCACACCAAAAAATAACTGTTATAATTAATAAGAAATTGTTTTTATAAGCTTCCAGCCTTGTACTTTTTCCAGTCGTTATTGCTAGGATCTGCAATCTACGGCCACCTAAAGAATACCGTCTCTGCTGGTGCAGTGACCACGCTCAAAAATTATCTTGAATGGTACTTGCCTGATAATACGCTCGAAAATAATCTTGATCAGCACTAGACAGATAATACGCTCGAAAATGATCTTGAATATTCCTGGACGGAAAATACGCTTAGCCTATATATAGCACTTAGTCGAATGTTGACCAAAATTTCAAACACATAAGAACGAGTGAATATATAATTAGTCAATTCAAAAATCTATACATTCACTATATTCACTTGAGGCAGCATCGTCCGAAAATTATGTAAACATCCCTCAAAAGAAAATAGAAAATTACGTCGACATTGAGCATGCATGGCCTCACATCATGAAATTGCATTTTTTATTTTAATGTGCGAAGATGCAGTCGTGAATATGTGCGTGAATACTGTTGTGTAAATAAAGTGAATGTTCTATTTTCTTTTTCTTCTACTCTGATGACTGTGCGTGATTTGTGTCTGACGTCGCGGGACTAGGGTAGTAGGCAGAGATTGGCTCGCTCGAGTAAGCATGTTCTATTTGTTTCTGTTATTTTCTACTCAGTTCTATTTTGTTCTATTGGTGTTTCAATACCAAATTGAAACGTATGCTATTAAAATGGAAATTTAGGCAGTTTTCAAAAAGCATGCTGCTTTCTGTAAATTCAAAAAGTTAGAATCTGAATTAAGCTCATTCTTAGAGAAAAAAAATTATGATAATATTTGTAAAACAAAGTGTACTTTTCACCAGAGTTGTCATACATTCATCACACGGCTTCTGAGACTTATTTAATTAATTTTAAAAAATTAAATCCTAATCGAAGTCTTTCCAATTCACTAGGAGCTGTCTACGTACGAATGAGCGACATAGCACTTTTCCTGATCTTAATAACGCTGATTCTTATTTATTTGTTAGAAAATTTGTAATTAAATTTTGTAAGTTTTTAAATAGATTGTCCATAAAGGTGCTTAGGTCGAAGAAATGATTTACTTTGATATTATATTATGACACTCAACCAGGAATTTGAACTCTAAAAATTATATCACGAGCGTTGACGGAGGATGAACCAGTACGGCAATTCTTCATTTAAGGCAATCATGCTGATACATACACTTACACTATCTTAAGAATTAAAAAATTAAGTGTTTTTGACTTACAAAACAATCCTACACGTGATTCATTTATAGGTGATAAAACAATTTACAGGATCATTTTTCTCTAATTTCATAACATACACATGAATAATACATCCAATTTTATTGTGTTTAAAGCTTAACATTTTGTTTCATTTGTGCACTTACTTATGCAGAACGGTTTGTGGCCTGCAGGCATACACATTACACATTAATATATGCGGCACTGTATTTGCAATTTTGTTTTCTGTATTAAAGCTTCAACATTGCAGGAGATTGTGGACCGCAGATGAGCTGACAGTCGAATCACTTTCATCAGGACGCATAAAAGCTCTGGAGTTTATTTGCTTTATTCATCACCACTCGAGAAAACCTATAATTGAAGTTACGTTGAAAATTAAATACTCAGTAAACATTTTAGATGAGAAATTAATTATTAATAATTAAGTAATTATTCTGCTAAAAACTACTGAATCAAAACATAAAAATCGTCGATAAACCTGTTCATGGATTCAAGCCCTTCGTCAATAAAAGCTATTTACACTAGCAAAAAAGTCATTCCAAAACTTTGTACACTTTCTAGCCGTGGGGTGCGCTGTCCGAGCACAAAAGCTGAACCAGGGGCCCTCTTCGCATTGTTATCAACCCACGGCCAACAAAGGTGACCGAGCGGACCAATTAGAGACCGAGTTGGCGGTGCGGGGAGACTGCTGCCGTCGTTGTGTAAACGCTCGGTCACGTCACACTCTCCGTAAAATGACCCGCTACGGAGACTTCCGCTGACGTTCCGGCCGACTGCGACGATGGAGGACGGTAATGGCGGGCGCATTGATTCTGAGAGCAGCAGCAACAAAAAGTGATTACAGCGGAGCAGAGCACGAAGCTGCGCCGAGAGAGGCTTTCTTCGAGTGAAGAGTGTCGGAATCTAATCACTGGGAAAATTTGTGCTCGAGATGCGTGATGTGATTGTACTTTGGTTTTGAGGCTAATACATTAGGTATTGTCTCTTGATTGCTGGAATGAAGAAAGCTTAAGTACCATTTTATCAAGAAGCGGTATAACGGGACGACAGATAGAGAACCTGGAAAAAACGAAAACACACAGGCATATCTTTCTGCTTATAGAAAGGCGTTCATCATCAATATGTTGCCCTGATACTAGTAGTAGATTGAAAGCATACCTGTAATTTGCTGTCATTAAATTTAGACGAAGAATGTAATTCGAACATTGCTCAAAATGTGAGTGAAGTTACTGAAAATGATTCCTGATTTTATGAAAAACTTTATATCTTTGCATAAATATATACAAGCATTGTAAGTGCCATGAACTATTTTGCGACCTCTGCATGGTACGGTTATAATATAATTGCCGCAGAAAAGTATTGTCTCAAGCTGTGTTGTTTTATTATTTTACTTATCTTTATATGACATTTCAGGCGTGGTCATTGTTGCAAATGATAAATGAATAGCTCAGATATGTAATGATCTCGGACGTTGTATAATTTAGAGGTGAGAAATTAGGTCTGTAAAACATGAGGGCAGTTCAACTCGAGGAGCAAATTCAAATGAGTTGGATGAAGACGATTTGCGATTGTAGAAAAGTTCAATACAAGCCAAATGTGTTACTAAGCATCAACTGTCCATTTCTCGTCATCAAATTATGCTACATATATAGAAAGTTGAGTGAAAATTGTGTCGATAAAGACAGCATACGGAGCTCAAAATTCTCAAGTTGAGAACAAATCCGTTCAACCATGAAAATTAATTTAAAGATACAAAAAAGTAATTGAAGGATATAGCTTTGAAGAATATCATTAAATGACGAATATAAAATGATATCACGATTTAAGAAAATGTGCTTCATTGGAGAATGAACTCTGTTGTTTGATCACAAGATGGGTTAATAGTAAAGTAAAGTATAGATAACCTTTCAAGGATAACCGCGACCGCAGTCTCCTCGAGTGACTGAGGAAATGTAAAAAAATATAATGAAATTCGAGATTATCAAAAAATGCCAATGATACAACCTGTTGTACAACGACGTTTCCACACATTCGAGAAAATACATACCTCAGCTTAACTTTCAGTATGATATTTTCTATATGAACTCGAAAGAACGCGTCCTATTGATATGTATATAATGAAGTCATCGTCGTCACTCTTTCTACGACATTTCTTGGACTTAAAAATACTAAAATCGGACACTTTGATCGAATAAGCGGCTCCATGCATGAAACTAGACGAGAATGTAGCGTCTCAAATAATCAGGTTCTTGATGGATAATTAAAACTCGCACCTAAAATATATAAAGAAATAGTTGCATGGGGAAAAGGCGTCTTATGAAGATAGAGCAAGAGAAACGAACAACAATAGGAACCAAATCAACGAGAAGACAGTCAGGGAGGACCACCATCGACACCCACAGTTTTTGTGAGCGGCGCCTGGAAAATTCTGCCTAGAAAATGAGAAATTTTTTGCTGCTCGTCCCCTTAATGAGTTTATCGAGGCGCTCAGCTGAGCAGAATCTCATTAGTGCCGGGCCTTGTGTTTGGACAACACCCCCTGACGCCGAGCTTCCTGCGCTCCTCTTCCTCAAAGCCAACTTTTTGAGGCAAAACTCAACTGAAGGATGGAGTGCTGCCTATGCTCTTCTTGATTTTCTGCTGTTCTTTATTTTAACGTGAGAGGTGATTTATTGATGGCAATTTTAAAAAGGCACATAAATTTAAATCCCCTCTTAATTGTGTAACTTCCCGAAGATTTGGATTTCTTGATTTTCGGCTGTTCGTCATTTTCTCGTCAGATGTGATTCATTGATAGCAATTCTAAAAAGGGCACATAAATTTTAATCTCCTAGTGTGTAACTTCCCGCAGATTTGGAAACTCCTAAGTAGAACGAATAAACATAAAATAAATTTTTAAACGTAACTTCTGAACGCAAAAGCTATAGTAGCTAGTAGGGAAAGTTGATTCGTTTTTCACAGCAAATATGCAAGCTACGTTTTGATACATAGTTACTATCTTTATGTAATAAGAGAAGAATTCATAATTGTATCAGCGTATTCCTTATAAGTGAAACTTCGAGAAAACTTTGAAAAGAAACAAATAGCAAGAAGTTTTGTAACATTCTTGCTCCAGAACGTAACCGTAGGGACTTTGTGGTGACTGATAAATTGGTCTGTATATTCGGGAGCAGATATAGCTATGAATAACTGTCACTGGCCAAACAGAACAAATTGGGGAAGCCTATGTAATGAATTAAAGATTTCAATTGGCCTTATTAGCACGTAATGCTATTTTTCTTAACAGTTACCCAAATTTTGTGCTAAAATTTGGTAGCAATTGTATTTTTGACCTAGAAAACTAGACAAGGTCAAAGTTGAAAACCCGCCATAAATTTAATTAGTGTACAGTCCTGTTGGTTGTTTTGTGCTCCATCCTGATTGTTAATGCTAAACCAACGCAGATTTTGGCTTCAGGAACCTTAGCGACTATAACATAGTTACAGCACGCTACGGTGCTGACGCGCACTCTGAACAAAATGCTCGTATAGCGCATGTGATACTGTATACTAGTGAAGAAAAAATAAGAACTGCTCATTTAATTCTCCTTCGACTATTGCAACCTTTTTTCCCCATACACCCCTAAAGGAATTTCATTTGAACCTCGCACCCTTTAATTAAAAATGCCAACATATAGCCAATATCCTACTATTACCAGGCATTTTGTCGCACCCCCAAGGGGTGTGAGGAGACCCCAGGCTGGAAACTCCTGGACTATAGCAACTTCTGACGAAAATATCTCGAATTTTATTAATTAGATGCCTCTAAAATTATAATAATACAAGTAGAGCCTCATGTCATTGTTCATGTTAAGCAGTCGCTGAAACATTGAAATGAGATTTTCTAATGTTATAAGTATAGGTATCGTTGAGAATTGATCATTTGATCCAAAGGCTAGTTCAGCCTTTGATCCATCCAAAGGTTAGTTTCAGTTCTGACATTAGAAATGATTTACTGTACGGTTATGTACTATAGTACGGCAAATGATTCGAACCTCAACATAATTTTAATCTGAATACTTATCAAAGAAATTATTTCAAGGTCATAGTTTTAAAATTTTTGCTGAAAATATGGGTGTACTAGACATATTTTGCTCTGTTACAATCACATTCTATCATTTTGTTAAGCTTTGTTACTTACATTGTGTTTGCTTCGCATCACTCGAAGCAGCGCAGGTTGGGCGTGGATGTCATGCCACAAGCTGGACACCGTCGTCTGTGTGCCCACCGAGGATGCACCCAAGCTCAACTACCGAGAGGAGCATTTTGTGCGAATACGATTCTGTCTACGTGATGAAGTCCTGATGCCTGCCTCGCATGTGAACGCTGTCTTTGCTAAAACAGGGGGCGTTAGTGTCTATCGTCGTGTAATATTACTCAGCAGAACATGCTTGTACCCCGTGGAGACCCAAACAACCTTAGGTTGAAGTAAATTTCCCACCACAGAAATTTTCACCCGCTGATTTGAAAAGGGAAAGTTTGATATCTGCGTGATAGTTGTTTTTGTAATATCGAAAAACTAACGAATTTGACCTGATTTTTCTGATTTCTTGAAACAACTGAAAATATCTAATTTCATATTCTTACACCTCTAACAGTTGCAGGTAAACTCGAGCAGGTTTAACGACATTAAACTATAGCTAACTCAATAGAATCTACGTAGCAATATTTGCTCTCTACTATCCATGACAGCTCAGTTGCCGGAGTAATTTTTCATCGGCGATAAACGCTGAAATTACCCGTGAATAATTGCTTTCAAAACTTCAGTGTTGATTAAAGAAGCAAATCCCAAACGTGATGGATTCCAATAATGCAACTCGTACGTTCCACAGAAGTCTTAAATGATGAATTCATTTATCATTCACTTATGAAGAATGTCTAAAATCATACTTTGACATTTATAAAGCTTCCCAAGTGTTTTTTGTCTGCAGTATATCTGTTGAGTCATCGAAATGAAAACTTACCTTAGCCATATATTAGGGAGGAAAACCAGAATCATGATCTAGGCTAGACAAAATTCTTCTGCTAAATACATTTAAGGATTTTACCTTTGCCAAACTGTGTTATTAATGCGTAAATTAAATATTTCACGCATTTGACGCCGCTGACCCGCCGGTGTCATCTTAAACAGAAAAACCTTTACTGACTGGCTGCAATCTGTTGTGCAGCCGTGAGCTTTGGCCATCGATCAAATAATAATTAAGTAAACAAAGTAAATGAATACAGCGTTAGAAACGCATGCACCATAGCAAGTATTCACACTTCCCTCAAACATGACCGAGTGAGCTTTACCATTTTCGCAGTCCATATGAGACGACACCAGCTCTACTTAGTTACATATTTGTCATAAAAACGTTAATACTGGACATCACAGCACACCAAGTCATTAGCTTCAAATAGATTTCATGTAGGCAACGTGTAGATTGAAAAGCTTTCCATGCTTTCGATGTGCGCCAGCTGCCCCGAAGCGCTGAACTGCTGCCTGTGACTGGCTGGTCAAAAAAGAGAGATCGAAGCTCGAAGCTTGAGAGCAATCAAGTCTCACTTCTTGTAGAGTAAAACTAACGCATTCTTCAAATTTTCTCTCATTTTATGACATACTGCACGGAGTGGGGGCACGGCCCGCCACTATTTGGCACGGCCCGCCAAAAATGACGGAATTCAATACCTTTCTTGAACAAACTTCCAGATGTGAATGACAAACAAATAAATCCATCCTAACAGCACTCGTGACAAAAAATATCATTGTACTTGCGCACTGGTGAAACACGTATCACAGATACGGTCATTATGTCTACCTTTAAGTGTTTGACAGAGAAATGGAAGAAGCGGACTCCAAACAAATAAACCAAGGTTATTGTTATGGAGTAGCAGGACCCGAGCAAATACCACGGACAATGTCATCGTTAAGCTAGGTGGACCCGTGAAAAAATTCTGCCAATTTTACCTAACCTATCCTATCCTAAATGAACCTATCCTGATAAAATGTCAAACATATCAATGCATGTAAAGGCTATCTTTTAATGTTACTGAGGAATTTGGTATCCATGATACCGCAAACTCAGACATCCTATGTTTCTTAAGAAGCGGACGCCAAACAAATCTATCTAACCTAATAATACCCGTTGTGTGTTTATTTATATGTTTGTGTGGGGTCCGCTTTTTAAGAAACATAGGATGTCTGCATGAGTGTACGGTATCATGGATACCGAACATCTCAGTGTAACACTGAATGATGGCCCGTAAATGCATTGATATGTTTGATATTTTAACAGGATACCTTCGGTTGGGATTGGTTAGGACGGGAAAGGTTGAGTAATGTTGACGGAATTTTTTCACGGGTCCACCTAGCTTAACGATGACATTGTCCATAGAATTTCACGGGTTCTGCTACTCCCTAAAAATATCCTCGGTTTATATCTGTTTGGAGTCCGCTTCTTCCATTTCCCCGTCACGCTTATAAATGTAGCCATAATGACCGTATCTGTGATACGAGTTTCACCAGTGCGCAAGTACAATAATATTTTTTATCACGGATTCTGTTATGATAAATATATTTGTTAGTCATCCACGTCTGGAAAATTTGTTCAAGAAAGGTATTGAATCCCGTCATTTTTGGGGGCCCCGCACACTATGTAGTACTATAATAAGAGCCGGGTCCGTCCGGCGGTCTGTCCGAAGCCAGCCGAAAGTGTGTGATGTGCGTATCTGTAATACAAGCTCCAGCCCTGTATATTTTGACGGGCCGTGTTCGCGCGGCCTCATCAACTCTCGAGAGATTGTATTTTTTATATCTTACGGCCTTTCTATCATTTCGCCCTCTTTTTTATTTCACATAAATTGGGGTGGACTAGTATATAAATAAACACACAACGGGTATTATTAGGTCTCCAGTAAGTGTTCAAATGCTTTCTGCTGGGCCAAAGTCGTATTGCAAAAGATATTTGCAATGTTTCCTATGCAAGGTTGAGGAGCAGAAAATAGCTCCGTATTACGTCAGTCCCCTACATGCAAAGGCCACATAGTACAGTGACTTCCATTGGTTTGAATTTTTAAAAGCAATCGTTCTGTTGTTGAAATATTGTTTCCAATAAGATGTTTGGGTACAAAAGTTTTAAAATTTGCAGTAAATATCTTTCTTCAGCATTGTTTTGAGGCCTTTTAGAGAAGAGGGGGAATGTTTTCAAGAAAGTAATCTCATTGGGCAAATTTATTGGCAACACTAATGGCCCTGTTGAAATCGCGGCCGTTATCGGAGCAGACCGCCGACCATTCATGCGGCTAGCAAGCCGGGCGATGAGCAGCGGCTGCGCAGTGGCTGCGCAAAAATGTCCACTCGGACGCAATGGGTAACTTTTGCTCAAAAATACTGCTCTGAACTCCGCTGTGCAGACTTTGCTACGCAAACTTTGCAGATCCGTGGCAGCGATTTTCAACTGGAGATGCGTAATGTTAGACAGAACATCATTTTGCTTGAGCGTCCTGCAATTCTTAGATTCTCAGTTGTGTGTGAAATCATCAAAAATTATTCCATTCATTCAAGCATAAGTTCAATAAAAAAATTGAAAGTCAATAATCTTGCCTAGTATAATTAACCAAACCAAGGAAAAACATGTTGATTGATTTTAGTAGCGCGTTACAATTATTACCACTCTTAATATGTTCTGTTGAAGGTCACATAGTAACACATTTTGAGGTCACCTTGAGATCTATTCCTCGAAGCCATTTACACGCATTTCTTTTAGCTGAGTTCCAAGCCTGATTTGAAAAGAATTAAATTGCCGAAATCTCGCTAACCTCGCGTTATTTTCTATATGGTAGGGCACTCGGTATCAGCGTCTACAGCACTGCAGTTTCCATGCGCAGTCTGGCCCTGCCGTCATGTTTTGGTGACCAATTCCCATTTTGCTTGTTTTCCTTAAATAGGAGAGTTTTTCTAAGCTACTTCACCCAATACTTAGGTAGTCTTCACCCAACATACATGGCATTAACATGGTGGTGTGTAATATTCGCCATTGACTTTTTATAACCAACGGATAATGAATTCTTTCGATCGAAATTATTTACTTAGATCTTCTTACGATATCCCTAGCTGAACTTGTGGCCAAGTAACATATGCCTGCTGAAAATATTAACCTATACTATTGCTCGAAAATATTAACGTATACAAATGATTTACCAGGTTAATTTTCGTTATAAGAAGTTGAGCTCAAGCTTTAAAAGCTTAATAACAACGACAGTTTATTTTTGAAAAACGATGACTGAAATGATTTCATCTGTTACTTCTCTCATGAAACTGTAATACTCCTAAAAAGCGTGAAACAATTGAGTAAAATACGAAAGTCCTTTTTTTCGTAAAAACCTGCATCGGGAACTTTCTTCATTACCCACCTTGTTCAATTTTCCCTCGGCAATCTCAATATGACACAATTTCTTGGATAATAAAATGACGATATGGCAATTATTCTATATCGGATCAAGTTAAAATTTTCTTTCAGTTCATATACTAGATTCAGATCTCCGTGCAGCCAGGAGTTCAATAACTTTCCATTTTCGGTAAATGCATTTTCTATTCTCTAATGTTATGTATGAAGTATAATTTTCAGAGTACCCCACATACTAAGAGTTCTCCATCAATAATTAAGGGATTAACAAGTTATTAATATACTTTTCAAGTCCAAAAGGGCTCACATGTACTTTTCATGTATTACATTCGGGCGGTATGCAGCTTCTGTGCAATCAGCGTGTGCCGGATAGACCAATTTAGTCACGATATCCAATACAAAATCTCATTATCTACAATGAAATAACATACATATTAATGTAACCCATAACCTTTCATAAAATAGCTCTGAACCGGAGGTCCGAAAAAAATTATCTCCGAGTCCACTTACACAGAATAGATCAAGCAACGTCTAAGCAAAATTTGCATCTGTGATGCTTGTTCAAGATGCAGAGCGTTGTTGCACCTGGACAGGAAATTGAGGTAAATAACCTCCTATGAACTCCCACCCCCCATTGTGCATGATAACCACCTAATCTCCAATGCACACCACGAATGTCTGCTTTTGATTTAAAGATGAAAAGTTTCGCTCAAAACTTTCATAAATTTATGAGGTTACACAAGCACATTTCCTGCATTTAGTGTGTCATTTTCTTCAACATTCGAAGCTCTGTCTTGAAAAGCTGAAACTGGTTTTAGTCCGCTCGTTAGATAATATTAACCCGAAGCCTTAACACGTGTCTATGCAGATCCGATTATAAAACATTTATTCGGTTGTATGAATAAATATTGAATATACTTAATGATACGCCGCGCATCTCCAAACTCACAGTAGTGATGTAGTGATTCTTTATTTCTAACACAATGTCTCTGATCAGCGCCGTAGTGTTCACAATGTAAGCATCACTGACTTCAACGATATTTTGCTCATCTATAACAATGAGCCCATCGTCTGAAATTGGCCGTAGCTAACTTGAGAGATCTAAATAAAACTATCTATCGCAAATTCAGTCAGTTCTTTTTCCAAAGGGCGACGATACCTAATTCTACCCCTTCTTTTATTGGGAACTCATCGACTTTATTACCGCAAAAAACACAGTAGGACTTTACGGGCTGCATCTCCATCACGTTGAGTTTTCTGGATTTATTACTGAAAGTCAATAGAAGCTTCTTGTATTATGGATTTTATGGCCCAAAAAACGAAAGAGAAGTTTGTTTTTTGGCCTCACCAATCAAAGAACTTCAAATATAACTAGACGACCGGCTAGCGCAGAGTAACATCTCAATATACAGCGCCGTGGCCCGGGGATGAATTCGAGACAGCTGGGTGAGGGGAGGGTAGGCATGAACCATTCAAGATTTCGCCGCATTTAAATGACTTTTCGCAATGAAACCTTAAATTTGCTGCATTATATTTTACGAAATTGAACAGTAAACTTATTATGGCCTGTACGTAACTTTGCGTTTATGTGGATGAAGTTAAAAAGAATTAGTAATTTATGGCAGCGACGGGATGGATGATCCCACGCCGCCATCCCTCCACCCAGTCTCGTCCCTGGCCATCGAGCTCATCAAGGCAGATCGAAAAGCGCCTCATTTCTTGAAATCAATTCCACTGTCCAAGTCTTGTGTGTTTACGAGCGGGTCTAATTACGGGGGCATTTGTGGCTGGGTCCGCCTCCTACAGCTCACAAACTGATCCACTGAAAAGCTTGTTTTGTGCTGAACTTAATAAAGGTTTAGGAGGCGTTTAACAGCCCTTTGATAGGCTCGTTAAAAGTTCGCTTTGAGCAGGAGAAAATTGCCGCGCTCTTTCAAGTTAATTTGACTTGCAAATTGTCCACCAACTTGAGGCCAATGATTGTTGGACGGAGCCTCGCTCTGCTGCTCAATGACTGACTACCGGACAGACTTGCGGGATTGCAGGCTGATTGATAGTTAAAGTTTGTGCTGGATTTCTCAACGAGGATTGCTGAAGAGATCAAAATCCGGCCTGTGGGTCATATGGTTGTCTGCAACAATATCTTATTTCGGTGTAGTATGAAAATAAAATTTGCTCAGTTTACAGTCTCTTGAAAAATGCGAAGAAACGGAAGAAGTTGTCGTTACGCCACACCGATATGTAATGAGTAAAAAGTTAAATTTCACTGGAGTGACGTACCATGCGCGAAGTTTCACTTTCTTTAACTACGCGTCTAAAAACCTAATACGTTAAATAAATGCCAATTTAAGAATAAATGTACGAACAAAAAGAGATAACCATAGACGTGAGATTTGTACATGCGTGTGAACCCAATTCCATAATTAATGATTCTGAGTTCAGCTTTAATCAGATCCTTCACAAAGCAGGGGTTTTCTAACGGTCTCCATTGATAAAAAATTCAAGGCTGTTGCTTTAATAACAACTGAAAGCAGTTTGTCACGCCTGCGCTTATGACCTCATTATTTTTCTAAATTTTTTTCGAGAATCATAAAGTATTTAAGAGGATAAATGACATCACAACTCGTAGTATTATTTTAGTTGCATGACCCTTTCCGGATTGCACTCTACGAACAATTAAGTTTATTGAAATACTTTAATTTACATAGTGTCATAATACATAAAGAAAGCTGCTGTTCATTTCTCACTTTCATTCCTATTGATATATTTATCATGCAGTGTAGGACTTGCCTATTGATTTTTATTCTTCGGAAATTGTTCGCAGGAGTACTCTTGTTATCTGTTCAAGTGTCGACGTTTCTAAGGAAATAAAGAGCTGTATCAGGAGTGGCTGTTCCTTCCGTAACGAAAGCGTGTGAAATAGTTTGACCAAAAACAAGAAAAATAGAGGAGTTTATATTCTTTTCAGATTCTTGTTAAAAATTGGTTCTACTTACCATAGTCAGTATGACACTTGAACTTGCGTCATTTACCTTCAATGTGAAGGCCTTGTGAATTACTTCAAGTATGAATGAACCTAAGCAGTTAAAGGGAAGAGAGTTACGCATTTTTTGGACCATGTGTAGTAAATAAATTGGAAACATTAAGAAAATTGCTAAAATTCCCAGCTAGCTTATTTGCGAGCGAATGAGTCTCCTTGGATAATCATATTGGAGTAGGAGATGGCCGCATTTTTCAGGACCATAGAAGAAAAACCATAAATCCATCTTGATCTTATAACCGAGTAGAGAAAGGTCTCTGAAATTTCGAATATCCCTTGTTCAATTTCCATTGCATTTTCTCTCATTATGTGCATCCGCAGGTACTTCTCCAACAGCAAATGTCACTTCCCATTCATCGATGAGGTCCGGCTTGTGAGAGACTGCCGCTGTAGACGGCATTGTAGAATCTAGTGACAGACCCAACGACAGACACGACACTTATTCCTCCTTTAGCAATTACTAAATCAGTGGTGATCAAGACGCTGGTGATGGCTTTCTAGGCTAATTTTATCATCGGGTGGGTAAAAACGAGCTTTGTGTTCTTGGGGCTATGAACTGAAGCTACGTACGGCCACCTCGATTTCATAACCTAAGCGAATGCAGACTATCACTGCTAGCTATCTTAGAATGTTACCCATCTGCATTCTTCGACTGATATTCAACTAATGGAGTAATTGCGTACTGGATAACCTCAACTGTCATGAACATCAATGAACATGAACAAACAAATACTAGTCTACCGATTAATTCATTGAAGTTTTAGTGAACCTACTTGTACGATGCATACAATTAAGTATTTAATGCGCTAACGAAAATTTAAAATGCACTTCTCTAATTGAACCCTGCGGGGGTACTTGCTGGATAGTTTACTACAAACGTACGTACAGTATATTTAAATAGGCTTAGAAATGTACATTATGTGTTGAATGATTTCTTCGACCCCTATCGCTGAACGTAACGAAGCTTTTAGAAAACAAGACCTTAGGAAGTGTGAGTGATTTACCGGAGCACAATCAATGCAAGATTTTATAGTGGAAATATTTCTGTCACATGAGAGTGGTTTCAGCATTTTCGTTGCAAAAATTTGTTTCTGAGTCGCCAAGCTCTGAATATATTCAGCTTTTGCATATGTTTAATTTGCGTTCTTGTGAGAGTTGGGCAGTGAAATGCGTTGAGTGAACGACTTCAATTAGCACTCAGAAACATTAAATCTTACGAATCACGCAGAGCGGTCGAAATGGCATATCATGCGAAACTCGTCTGAAAACATGCAGCTTTCTGCGACGAACAACTCCTGACACCAAAGACGACTTCAACACACTAAAGTGCGCGTGGTTTAAACTTAACGCATTATCTCAGAGCTCGTGTGTGCTTTTTTCGCCTGATGTTACTCCTAATTTATGAGAGGGCGAGCCAAATTGAGACGCCTCAATTCTGCATAATTATTGCTGCTTGACTCTCAAAAACATTCTTAGCTTATTTTTTCTCTAGAGCTACGGAAGCTAAAGAAGAATTATCAGTTGCTGAATGTAGTCTAATAAGTTGTGAAAAATGATTTGACAGGAACCAATTCCATTGGTGAGAATGAAAAAGTGTCTGTGCAAGGAAAGAATTAGTAATAAAGGGGATAAGTAATTCATATGCATGCGAAAACGCTTATCTGGTTTCTCTAATTTGCAATGCTATTATGCATTATGTCTACATGAAAAAGATGTCTGGCGAGAATTAACTAACGGCCAAGCAAATCTTAAAGCTTTACTTTTGATGAATGTAGCAAGATGCAAACCCTAATGAATCACAAGAATTCTTGAATATAAAGGCTAATTTTATTTTGAAAACGTTCGCTCGGAAGACTAGATGGAATTAGCGGCCTCTCTCCTTGGAGGTAACAATTCAAATCGACTCGTCTTTTTTTAACTTGCTTCTAAGATTCAGATGGAATTCATCAACAAAGCCATGATCCACTGCGAAAGCAACCACTCATTAGGTTTGAAACCAAAACTGGATTTACAGTAGTTCAAGTTCTTGGATAAATTTGTCTGACTTATTCGTTGGATTGGGGTCCTTATACTAAAAACTGGAGGTTAGTACGTGCTCTAAGCTAAAAAGTAAAGCGTCGTTTCCGATTGGAGTAAACATGAAATTATGACGTTCACAATTATCTGCAGCTCGCCATTGTTTCTCTGGAGTCTCATTTTGGAAGTAGCGCAATTCTGTGTTGCTATAACAAATATGCTCCGTAAATATTATACTGCACTGCCTAGCCCTCTAGAGACCTTTCTACTTGCCTGAAAAAAAGATGTGGCAAATCGTGGTTTGCTCACGTTCATTAAGTAAAATAATTCTCAAAAATTACACGTTATTCTAGACCGCAGTCAAAATTAATGGTAGTTCTAACTGATAATTAATCGGATAGATCTAATCTCTCCCACGCTACATGAGTATCACAATGTTGCATAAATACATCCAAGCAGCACTGGTCCCTCCATGCAGCATTCAGTACCTTGATATTGCATCACTACCTTCATCCTGCAATAGTGCCTGCAAGTTGCGTCAGAGAGTAATCTCCAATCGTCCCATCTAATATTATAGACTGACTCTCAGAATTAAAGCGGATACTGTAAGTTTTTTGAGGGCAATAAGGACACTTCTTTATTTCAAAAGATTAAAAGAAGGTATTCATTCAAAATATGATTTATAAGTTCAGCACGAAGATGTGCTCCACAATTCACATGACTTTCCTACACATGGTGCTAACTTCATTAGGAACATTCAAGGTAAACTTACGAGCGGAATGATTCTCACTAGTTCTATACTTTTAACTTGAGCTCAGCTTTCATTTCTCAATGGCACTCAGAAATGAACTTCTACCTTTGACCAAATATTTTTCGATTCAAACAGTGCTTTTCCTGACATCCTTCTTAGTTTCATATAATAGAGAGAGTACTGGCGAATGTTTTAGTTTAGAAAAAGAAAATTTGGCTTCAGAGCTAATGTGTGCAGCGCACGGGAGGCTGCGGCACGCTGTGGTCGCTGGAGAGGGAGTATTGGAGAAGAGCGGATATATGTGCGCTCAACTTCAAAAGAACACTAATTATTCAATGTAGTTCAACTTGGCTTTGTTTCCAGTAGAGGCTTCATTATGACTATGATTTAATTGTCAACAATGCTTACGATAGACTTCTCTCTCTCGTAACGGAGTGAATGTGTTGCTCTTCGATGAACGCGTCCAGTCAATCTAGAGGAAACATCAGTCGTTTCAACTTTTTACGTTTACGTTAACGCTAAATAACTTACTGATTTAAACATTATTGGTATTATCTAGCGTCAGGTAATCCAAAGCTTTTTCAAACGAAGTTCACATTTTCAAGTTCATCAAAATTTATTCAAGAAGAGAATGATTTAATCAATAAAAGAAAAAACTTTATTTTTCTCGTAAATGCGTATTTCCTCTTCCAAATTTCCTTCGAACACGTAAGAGAAAAGATTGACTTTAAAAACACATCTGTGGCTCCCACAGCGCGGCTACGGCGGGGTTTCCGCGGCAGTGTAATTTTGTACACAGAAATACGTGGAGTTCACCGCCGCCGAATGTGGGCAAAAGCATCGCACTCGCTACTCGCTGGCGGAAAACCAAACCCGTCGTCGAGCGGCGCTGAGTAATAAGCAGGTAATGTAGGTGCTCGTTTGAGGAACCTTTTAGTCGCAATTAGGATTCAGTTAGCGCGCAGAATACATTGTTAGCAGAGACGCGGGCCTTATCTGCAGATGCTTATCAGCACGGCAGTCCATCAGCTCGACATGGATGCTGCGCCCGATAAAATCGCTCAACTTTAACTCACCTCTAGAAACTCATGTCTAAATTTACGGTAAACTTGACCCGTAATTCTGAAAAGGGGACTCGAGATCCTAATCAGGGAGTGTTAACTAACTTTTAAATTCTCGGAGAAAGTAACTGTTGAGAGAGCTGAAAATTTTGTGCTGCTCAATTTATGACTCTAATAGCTCGACCCCAACTCTTGTTGAGAAGTTCATGTCTAAATTAACAGCAAAGCTTTGAGCCCTCGTCCTCTTCACGAGGAGATAGGAACAAGGTCTCGCAACTTGCATACTTTCAAAACTCGCCAGCGCTATCAGTGCAGTAGAAGCTAAGCGCAAAAATGACATCAAAAATTTCAAAATAAAATTGTTGGGTAAATTTTATTGGTTGCCTGATAGTTTCAGTGCTTGTAGCATTGAGAGTACTTTCTTCAAAACTTTATTAGGATAAATAATACACTTGGTCCTATATATTATTAACTCGGTCATTGAGGCAACCTATGTGAGTATCTGCGGTAACGGGATATTGGATGAGTCTACGTTAACGTGAGTTTGGATGTTTTAGCGCTTTATAAGATATTAGATAGATATGAGTTAAGAAAATATTGGATGTATTTGAGGTAACGGGAAGTTGGACGTAGCTATAGTAACTGGATATTGGATGTCTCTGCAGCAACAGGATATTGGATGTATCTGCAGTATCGGGATATTGGATGTATCTGCAGTATCGGGATATTGGATGTATCTGCCGTATCGGGATATTGGATGTATCTGCAGTATCGGGATATTGGATGTATCTGCAGTATCGGGATATTGGATGTATCTGCAGTAACGGGATATTGGATGTATCTGCAGTACCGGGATATTGGATGTATCTGCAGTATCGGGATATTGGATGTATCTGCAGTATCGGGATATTGAATGTATCTGCAGTATCGGGATATTGAATGTATCTGCAGTATCGGGATATTGAATGTATCTGCAGTAACGGGATATTGGATGTATCTGTAGTACCGGGATATTGGATGTATCTGCAGTATCGGGATATTGAATGTATCTGCAGTATCGGGATATTGAATGTATCTGCAGTAACGGGATATTGAATGTATCTGCAGTAACGGGATATTGAATGTATCTGCAGTAACGGGAGATTGAATGTCTCTGCATCAACAGGATATTGGATGTATCTGCAGTAACGGGATATTGGATGTATCTGCAGTAACGGGATATTGAATGTATCTGCAGTAACGGGATATTGGATGTATCTGCAGTAACGGGATATTAAATGTATCTGCAGTAACGGGATATTGAATGTATCTGCAGTAACGGGATATTGGATGTATCTGCAGTAACGGGATATTGAATGTATCTGCAGTAACGTGGTATTGGATGTATCTGCAGTGACGGGATATTGAATGTATCTGCAGTAACGGGATATTGGACGTATCTGCAGTATCGGGATATTGAATGTATCTGCAGTATCGGGATATTGAATGTATCTGCAGTAACGGGATATTGAATGTACCTGCAGTAACGGGATATTGGATGTATCTGCAGTAACGGGATATTGAATGTATCTGCAGTAACGGGATATTGAATGTATCTGCAGTAACGGGATATTGGATGTCTCTGCAGCAACAGGATATTGGATGTATCTGCAGTAACGGGATATTGGATGTATCTGCAGTAACGGGATATTAAATGTATCTGCAGTACCGGGATATTGGATGTATCTGCAGTAACGGGATATTGGATGTCTCTGCAGCAACAGGATATTGGATGTATCTGCAGTAACGGGATATTGGATGTATCTGCAGTAACGGGATATTAAATGTATCTGCAGTAACGGGATATTGAATGTATCTGCAGTAACGGGATATTGGATGTATTTGCCGTAACGGGATATTGAATGTATCTGCAGTAACGTGGTATTGGATGTATCTGCAGTAACGGGATATTGAATGTATCTGCAGTAACGGGATATTGGACGTATCTGCAGTATCGGGATATTGAATGTATCTGCAGTAACGGGATATTGAATGTACCTGCAGTAACGGGATATTGGATGTATCTGCAGTAACGGGATATTGAATGTATCTGCAGTAACGGGATATTGGATGTATCTGCAGTAACGGGATATTGAATGTATCTGCAGTAACGGGATATTGAATGTACCTGCAGTAACGGGATATTGGATGTATCTGCAGTAACGGGATATTGGATGTATCTGCAGTAACGGGATATTGGATGTATCTGCAGTAACGGGATATTGGATGTATCTGCAGTAACGGGATATTGGATGTCTCTGCAGCAACAGGATATTGGATGTATCTGCAGTAACGGGATATTGAATGTACCTGCAGTAACGGGATATTGGATGTATCTGCAGTAACGGGATATTGGATGTCTCTGCAGCAACAGGATATTGGATGTATCTGCAGTAACGGGATATTGGATGTATCTGCAGTAACGGGATATTGGATGTATCTGCAGTAACGGGATATTGGATGTATCTGCAGTAACGGGATATTGGATGTATCTGCAGTAACGGGAAATTGAATGTACCTGCAGTAACGGGATATTGGATGTATCTGCAGGAACGGGATATTGGATGTATCTGCAGTAACGGGATATTGAATGTATCTGCAGTACCGTGATATTGGATGTATCTGCAGTAACGGGATATTGAATGTATCTGCAGTAACGGGATATTGGATGTATCTGCAGTAACGGGATATTTGATGTATCTGCAGTAACGGGATATTGGATGTATCTGCAGTAACGGGATATTGGATGTATCTGCAGCAACAGGATATTGGATGTATCTGCAGTAACGGGATATTTGATGTATCTGCAGTAACGGGATATTGGATGTATCTGCAGTAACGGGATATTGGATGTCTCTGCAGCAACAGGATATTGGATGTATCTGCAGTAACGGGATATTGGATGTATCTGCAGTAACGGGATATTAAATGTATCTGCAGTACCGTGATATTGGATGTATCTGCAGTAACGGGATATTGAATGTATCTGCAGTAACGGGATATTGGATGTATCTGCAGTGACGGGATATTTGATGTATCTGCAGTAACGGGATATTGGATGTATCTGCAGTAACGGGATATTTAATGTATCTGCTGTAACGGGATATTGGATGTATCTGCAGTAACGGGATATTGGATGTATCTGCAGTAACGGGATATTGGATGTATCTGCAGTAACGGGATATTGAATGTATCTGCAGTAACGGGATATTGAATGTATCTGCAGTAACGGGATATTGGATGTATCTGCAGTAACGGGATATTGGATGTATCTGCAGTAACGGGATATTGGATGTATCTGCAGTAACGGGATATTGAATGTATCTGCAGTAACGGGATATTGAATGTATCTGCGGTAACGGGATATTGGATGTATCTGCAGTAACGGGATATTGAATGTATCTGCAGTAACGGGATATTGAATGTATCTGCAGTAACGGGATATTGAATGTATCTGCAGTAACGGGATATTGGATTTATCTGCAGTAACGGGATATTGGATGTATCTGCAGTAACGGGATATTGGATGTATCTCCAGTAACGGGATATTGGATGTATCTGCAGTAACGGGATATTGGATGTATCTGCAGTTTCGGAATATTGGGTGTCTTTGCAGTAACGGGATATTGGATGTATCTGCAGTAACGGGATATTGGATGTATCTGCAGTAACGGGATATTGGATGTATCTGCATGCAGCATCGGGATAGGCGGTGAATGTTCCAAATGGATATTCTCAGCTCTCTGGGGTGTCGATGGAGATGATTTTCTTTGATGGCTTCCAATTAACTTGTGTTCACAAAATCTTCAAAATGGATTACTGGCATATGCCCGGAACCAAAAAGTTATTGTTTCCCTAAAAAAAGAAGTTTCGAAAAAAAAGTAAGGCTTATCTTGAAGAATTAACACCTTCAAAATGAGAGCAAAAATAACCTGAGAAAATAATAAATGTGTTTGAATTATGAACGGGAGTGATTGTAGTGGAAAATCTCAAAGGTTTTAACTGCTGCATCAACACAGCGTGAGAAGTGAAATCATGAGCTCTGTTAAAACATTCTTCATATAAGTATCGATTAATAACAGGAAGTGGAGCAAATTTGCGCTTTGTGAGATAGCACCATTACTATAACGAAATGCCGGTAGCAGTAGAAGGAAGAAGACAATTTTAAAGTGAATAAAAATTCACTATCAATATAGTTCCTCATGAATGTTGAAATGACGGTTATCAATAGATGAGAACGGTCAAGACAGTTGAAACTACAGCTAATAGCAATAACTTTAAATTCCTGACTAAAACAGCTAGATCTGAATCAAAAATCACCCTTTATATTATTTTTCTTAACATTTATTAGGAGAAAATTGTCTGCCCTGAGTCTGTGAGCTACGGAGCACTGAGCGCTCGAGTTCAGCTATTCTACTCAAATTAAGGCAGAAATTGGCTAAGTTGCGAACACCTTATTTCTTCCACAAATTTTGGAAGGGGGGCGAATGTTTCCTTACATTCTGAATAAACAGTAGGATTTTCCTGCAGCTTAGGCTCCCGAGCACCTCACTCCTGCTTTCATTCAAGGTCATGTTGAGGGAAAAAACACGGTGACAAAGACTACTATATTGAACTTTGCTGTTAAGTAGGCTTCAGCAAACTAGAAGATTAAGTTCCATGTAAAAATACTCAGAATGAGTGGTATTTTAAGCGTGAAATTATTTCATTGCTCTTAATGAAAACCACACGCCATATTTTCCGAAAATATTTAAATGTGAAGACAAAATGAAAATATTTAGTGCTTTTTAAGAAATATGACAAATGTACAACCGATTCTGTAACGCAAGATAGAAATTTTGGCGCAGAAAAAACACCCTAACAATGTTTATTAAAAAGCAAATAGCATCTTCCTTAAATGTATTTTCACAGACACTCGTTGTTTGTGCCCAGAGATGCACCCCCAACCCCACCAGTACCCAGAGCTGCGCCCCAACCCCACCAGTACCCAGAGCTCCACCAGTACACCAGTACCCAGAGCTGCGCCCCAACCCCACAAGTACCCAGAGATGCTCCCAACCCCACCAGTACCCAGAGCTGCACCCCACCCCCACCAGTACCCAGAGCCGCACCCTAACCCCACCAGTACCCAGAGCTGCGCCCCAACCCCACCAGTACCCAGAGCTGCACCCCAACCCCACCAGTACCCAGAGCTGCGCCCCAACCCCCCCAGTACCCAGAGCTGCGCCCCGACCATACCAGTACCCAGAGCTGCACCCCAGCCCCACCAATACCCAGAGCTGCGCCCCAACCCCACCAGTACACAGAGCTGCACCCCAACCCCACCAGTACCCAGAGCTGCACTCCAACCCCACCAGTACCCAGAGCTCTACCAGTACACCAGTACCCAGAGCTCCACCAGTACACCAGTCCCAGAGCTGCAATTATATCTTAGCATGCTAATCAGTGGTATGGTTGAACAATCAACGAATTGTCTTGCCGATTTTGAAGAGCTTTCAACACACCAATAATAATGAAAACAAACATTATAACCAGGAAAAAACTAGGAACACACCCTTGCTATTTCTCTTCAATTGAGAACAAGAATTAGTTAAATGTTATACTGGTAAACTGTAACTTGACTCTAATACTTTACTTGCCAAAAAAAAATGAAATTGAATACAATTCAGGTTGTACGGTCCATCAAGTTGTCACGTGCTACACAGATGAGTTTGCACTGCACCGAGTGCGTGTTCGTTGAGGCTTATTCAGTTCGGTCTATTACCAACATCAGTTTTTCGATTGATCATTTGATTACGGTGGGTCGAATTATTGTAAACTCGCAATGGATGAGGGATTCGTGATTCACTTTACAGATTTTTCGCATATGCTTCGCCCCATTAGATAAGTTGATTCGTAAAACGTAGGTTGTAATTATAGGCCGTTAAATATTTCTACTTTGCGTTAAGTGCATATATTTCCATACCTGCACAGCTCAGTATTTCTCAACTATATATCAATTAAGTCACAAGTGACCAAGTGTCAGAACAATATCATCCTGAAATAATATCAGTTTCACTATCGACACTTCACTCACCCTACCGAATCCTAAGCATTTTCCTAAATTATCCAAAATAAAAATTAGAAAATATCCTTATGTGGTTAATCCGTGGAACGTAGGCTCATTTTCCCAATTTTATCTCCTGAAAGTTATTTTTCGATGACTATCAATATTCATTCAGATATTTCAATTGATTCTGACGTTTATCACATTTTAATTATGAACCGGACAAATCTTCAATATATTTTAACTGTGCCAAACCTTCTATCTAAGACTTTACGTACATTTTTCATGTTGATTAAGCACGCGCAACTATGATCCTTTATTAACCACAACAACTGTTTCTTCATTTTCTGATACGCGCAGAATACTCATACCCTCTTCGGAGGGACTATTACCTTACCCTCTTCGGAGGGCCTTTTACCTTACCCTCTTCGGAGGGCTTATTGCCTTACCCTCTTTGGAGGGCCTATTGCCTTACCCTCTTCGGAGGGCCTATTGCCTTACCCTCTTCGGAGGGCCTATGACCTTACCCTCTTCGGAGGACTTTTCCACTCAGCCGACAATCTCCTTCAATCCGTTTTGTGAGTTCCTGATCCACCTCTCATGCTCGGTCTTTTCATAATTTTTTATTTAACGTTAGCTAATCAAGGCCATTTCCCTATAAGTTTTCGCGTTTGATAAGGCTAACCATAAGAACATTCTTGAAAACTGTTTTTCCACCGCATCACCTCATCTTCTCAAGCAAACTCCTCTCATTCAAAATAAGGAAAGTTACGTACACCTACTTTTTTAAGTTTCTGCTTTAAGTTTACGATGCTCTTTTCAGAGAGCAACCGTCACTAAAACAAAGCTCTTTCGCTCCTTCCCTAGGACGAGTATGTGTGCTCGCAAAAATTTTAGGACATAAATTTTCATGTTGACTACGTGAACATATGATAAACTAGTTCTCGTTCTTCCCTTGAAGCGACGTAACTCAACGTACCACGTCAAAGTTTTCCTTTGAGTTGTTCTATTACATTTGACACGGCATATTTTGGAGTGACCGTCATTACTGTGTAAGAAGAATCGTGTCAAAGAAAAAATTTATGTTCTAGACAGAGAAAGAAAAATTTTTTTACAGGAAATGAGTTTATAGAAAAATGAAAAGCGAAGAAGAAAAGAAACGCACGTTCCAAAACTTAATCAACATGTGGGTGAAAACAACAAACTGGATGGTTTCAATTACCTTATTTGAGAAACGAGCTTCAGAAATACATAACCTAAAATGGCGCACGCGAATGCACAAAAAAAAATCGTATTTGACCCCTACTCAAAAAATTACTGCCAGGTGTGTGTGCTCAGAATCAAAGGGAAGAACATAACGAAAAAGTAAAGTGAGCTGCAAACATTATTAAGCTTGATGTGCATAATCCTTTGATTTCAAACCATTGCGCCAAAAACATGTACTACGCAAGTAAAGACTCATGAAAGAACAACATAAACACGTAGAGAATATTACTCCTCCCGCAGCAATAAAATATCAATGATTTTAGCACAAAATTGCCCGCTTATTTTCTAGTCAGTCCTTCAAATCAATGCCACTTTTACGTGTAACGGGTACCTACACCACTTAGTCTAGCATTCATTACACTTTTAATATGCCCTTCAATTCACTCCTAAGCCATCATTATCTCGATCGAATCACCAATGACATCATTTTTTGCATAATTTACTGCTGTTACCTGCGTCGCCGACGATGCCCGAGACACCGTCATTCTGAAACTGTCGTTGACTGGCACCCAATATTGCTGACGAGACAACCGAGTCCTTCCCTCTTCTTCAAACAAACAAACATCGGCATCTAAGGATGTTTTATTTCCAATCAAGCGTCATACATATCACCTAGTACATTGGTTTCAAATGCTTTATAACTAACTTCAGGACGCACTGACGGTTTCCTCCTGTCAAAGCCGGTACTCATTTCAGACACCTGAGTAGAGGGGAGTATTGTACTTTGAGTTTTTCCCCCATTACCCGACGGAGAAAATCGCCACACAGCTCCAGGATTCGAACCCTCGACACCTTCAAGGAAGGGCGGGTTCTTTAACCACACGGCTACGACGAGCACCAGTTGTTCGCGACTGTGAGCCCTCACTCTAATTTCCAGTCCTAGGTCAGTTTTATATGGCACTGACCACGACGGGTCATTTATAAGCTCATTTTGCAGATGTGTGAGGGATGAAAGAAAATACGAGAGTCATAAAAGTTATCACTCTGTAATAACACTGTAATCGCTTTAATTGTCTTGGGCTGTATTCAAGCGCTGATGTTGTACGATTTTTTGTTAAAGTTGCAATACTTAGTTGCAATTAACAGTGTCATGAGGAGTGAATGACCTCTCCATCATTTGAGGAAAAGGACTTGCGCGCTATGTCCAGAAATATTACTCTCATAAAACATTTTTGGGAATTTTGAGAAATACTCTCGTAAAATATATTTTTGGGGAAACATGCTCGTAAAATGTTCTTTGGGAAAATACTTCAAGGAGTGGAATTTGACGGTTAGGCCGGGCCGCAGGCGGCAAGCGGGACTGCTTCGAGGGGGAAAAGGGGAGACGTAGCAGAGAACCAATTGTGCTAAACCAATGAACGCTTGCCTAGGGATCACGCGAGAAGGTGTGTCTGAGCACACACCAATGGGAGTCCCAGACGTCAGAGCAAACAAGGAGCCCGCCAATCAGGATGCAGATACGGCCTCTGTAGAATGGAATGTTCGAGAACAATCTCGAAGCAAGGAAGCGAAACGCTTATAAGGAGGGTGGATGAAGCCTCGGGAGGATTTTTTTTGTGTGGAGCGGCGTAAGGGAAGCAGCTAGAACCTGATTGCGTGAGCAAGTGCACCCGTCCCTTGCCGGGGGGTGCACAAGAACAACGAAATGTATATCTGCGCGAAGTCACCAGCAGACATCGAAACGATGACTTGCAAGAAAGACCGCTCAAACACCTCAACTGCATCGAAACGACAACTTGCAACAAAACCGTTCAAAACACCTCAGCTGCACGGTGGTAATCGACAAGAGTCAAAGCGTCAATAACTCTACAGAAAACATTCTATTGGCTTCTACACCAACTCCAAATTCGCAAACAACTCCACCTTCTCCAGCAAGATAATTGTCCAAGTTCATCTTCAAGCCAGCAGTGATGTCGAGCGCTGAAAGATATGCAAGTGGCGGGCAGACGTTGTCACGCATTTCTCAGCCTGAGCGCAAGCGCAGCCAGAAAAACCGCAGCATCGCCGAGCAAGATGAGCAGACCGAGTCCGCGTGCAGGCTTCAGAATTGAAAAGAAAATCCAGCATCAATGGAATGGAATTAGGTCAGCTGCAGCCGCACATCACAGCGGAGTGGAAAGTGTATAATTGTCGGCAGGGTGAATTCGAAAAATGAGAGCCCTGTTAGGTGGTGATAAAAGTTCAATTTCAGATGTAGAACAGCACCCAGAAAAGTGCTTTTCAAAGTGTTGCGCAAATCATATAAATTATAGGCAATCGGTTTCCTGTGTTCATTTAGTCGAGGATCGAATTCACGTTGTGAATGGTGCGACGCTTCATATGATTCGACACCTTGTCACAATCACAGGTTAAATCGTGATGTGTCATTATCGTAAATATTATGCTTGTGTTGCTGTGGAGCCCGCGATTGTGTGGATGCGTAATTTGTTGTCAACGAAGGAGTATTGGTAACTTGAATTATCGGTAAGCATCAAATTTATACCATGTCGTGTTTAAAGTTTTATGGCGGTAGAAATGTGCATACTTTCATTAACGCAGTTGTGCCCTTTCAAATCATTTCGTTCCAATGCCTTGTGTACTTGATCCACGTGTTTTTCCCAAAATAAATTCATGTAAATCTTCAATCCTTTTATTCTCCATGTCTGGTATGCAGGTGTACGCAAGCATGATGGACAGTATTTTAAAATGTTTGGGGGTTGAGACTCCCCCTGCGTGCGTGATTAGTAACCCTTTTCACGTATCGCGACAGGGAAAATATTAATTAACCTATGCAAGCGTACTGTCTGTATATCAGCATGGAGATTTTTTTAATTATTTTCAGTTGTCTAAAAATATCTGTTTCTTCTTTTTTAATTCAGTCAAATAGTCGCTCGATAATTAAGCAAAATTTTCTGCAAGTACAATTCATCCGTGTCATTTCGTGGGCATTCCAATTTGGAGTAATTCTAACGTAGAGAGCGGTGCCGTGGGCGTGCTGTACCGACGCCTAACGCCGGTCGCGCTGTTGGAGGACGGAGTAATAAAATTTGAGATTCTGGCAGCTGCAATCGGACCATTTTCTGAGCGCCTTATTTGAAGTGTACGTGACTGTGTGTGATCCATGGCCATTAATTTTCGAAATGCTACGAGAAATTTATACCTTCTGGAATCTTTGCTCATTTTTTTTGTGCCGCTAAGTTGATCTAGTTAATAGTGTCTGAGTGAATATTGCATCAAATACTTGCTCTATTTTCTTGACAATGTGTTCGATAAAATTTTTCTTGAGTGCTGAATTTTTGGTTGAATTTTTCTATGATCTGTACAATTATCAGGTTTAACTGAATTTGGGTGTGAAGCATTGTCTGTGGAAATAACGCCTTGACCTCAGCAAACGCCGCCTTATATCTCAAGTGAATCTTTGAAACAAGTTTACATTTCCTGGGCTTTGAGACATTTAGTAATTAATCTAGTTGGAATTTTTTTATGATACTTTACTCAAAATAATTTGCAGAATTTTTTGGCCTCGTGTGCGTCAAGCTTCTCCAATCAGCTTTAGCAACATAATTCATATTTTCATTCGTTGATATTTGAGTGCTTCAATTATTTAAATTGACATCTGCTGAGAAGCAGTAATGGAAATTTTGAGAATCAATTTCCTTGCTATCAAAGGGGTGGTCAATTCTTGTTGCAAAACTGTTGAATGAATTAAGTGGCGGTGCTTAGGATAAAAATTAAATGTAGTGTTTTAAAGTAAGTGATGATTTTCAACGATGCTGCACATTCAGTTCGTAGTCTAGTTTTAGGGACTTGGATATAAATGACGCCTCTGCTCGTGTGTTAAGTAAAGTAAATTCATCCTCCTTTTTCTATTCACAAGATCATTGTGATAAGCTCCAGTACATCAGAGTGAGAATTTAAGTAATTGCTTCAATAATAATACACTAAGATCAGTAAATATTTTGGGTAAATTTTCCCATGTGCCAAGTATACAATCCATTTCGACCCTGACATGAGTCAATCTATACCTTTATATCAAATTCACTGAGCATAAAAATTTTGCTTCCTTAACTTTTATAAATTCATGATGTTTAAAAATTTCCTTTTGATGTGAATTCGACGGTAGAGCGTGGTAATTTAAGATTATTCAATCCTAGCTGCCTTCAGGTGGGAAGGAATTTTATTATATTAAGTGTCTGTAGATTTTAAGGGAACACGTCAAGGAAGTTGGATACATGGAACCGGCATCGCTATCTTTTGCCAGTCAAGCGAGTGAAGCCACTTCTGCCGTCCCAAGCCCCGCCCACCCGGCATTAGGTCCCTGTGTGGAGGTGGTGTTGCAGTGGAGGGGTAGCACCACCTCCATCATCAGCGACTGAAGACCGCGCTGTTAAATGGCAGACTTGCGCTACTCTGTGCTATACGTTTTTTTCTTAGGCATATATTTCAATTGCATCCTCGCTGAATGATAAAGAAACTCATATTGAGGAAACTCGTCCTTGACCGCAGCGTGGATAGCGGCGCCCTGTCACGCTGAGTGTCTGACACGCACTGAGCCCCATCTCCGTGTGTGTGCCAGGGCTGCCACTGATGGGGGATTTCCCCTAGATCTGGGGGAAACGCTTGTAGTCTAGGGGAATGGGGGAAACTTACGCAAAAACTACTAAATTTGGGGGAATTTGACCAGGAATTATTTCTTATGTAAAAAATGTATACTTTGAATAACTTTAAATTACAAGTGGACGTAAGCTCATTCGGATGAAGATATTTTGATGCAGAACAGGAAATGCCTCTTTTAACGATGAATAAAAGGCAGTATAACGAAGTTTGAACGCGGATGAAACTCAGACTGGCAACGAGATTCACATGATCACATCGGAACAGGGAACAGTCTTATTCTCACAGCTCACTGAGCTAATTCTCAATAGTTCGCTTTGTAAAAGGAATAAAATGGCAGGTAGTGAACTTTACCGTTGCTAGCTTCCTTCCTCTGAGCAAATACTTTTTGATCAATATTCCCCTCATTAACTTGAATTATGTGATAACTATTCTTTTAGAATTATTTTTGAATTCAGATATTTTTATCGTCTTTTCTTCGGCAAAGGAGGCGGAACGCAGAAGTTATTAAAGATTAAATACTTGTGTGGTTCAAAATTAACAGATATTACAAATGTGCAGCAGGCCTAGTTTCCAATCAGTAACTTACAATATTAGTGGTTTCTATTTGTCTGTCTTGTCATATCTTATATGCGTTACAGAGGCTAGCTCTGTTACATGCTCTTCAGCAATTAGTTCAACTTAGAATGCCAACTTAACGTTTTAACAAGCAAAACTTTACACAGATGACAAATAGGTTCATTTTAATTATTCATGCTATTTATATAAGGATTTCATTATTTCATAGTTATTATTTTGTTTTAGAATGCTGATTATTTTTTACCAATGGCATACCAAACCGAATCATCTTCTAAGAAACAAAAGTTCTGTACGCAGTCATTTAGGAGTAATTGGCTCGGTGCACCCGAATTAAA
The DNA here is from genome assembly GCA_030386875.1 of Morinoia aosen. Lineage (NCBI taxonomy): Eukaryota > Metazoa > Arthropoda > Malacostraca > Amphipoda > Talitridae > Morinoia > Morinoia aosen. Next base: position 22,022,612 of record CM059573.1, on the reverse strand, counting down.
AACTCGTCTGTAATGAAATAGTAATCCCAACTGTAGGTATTGTAACTGCAGCTTTATTTTTTGAAAAATTAAAACAAAACTATGCTTAGTGCAACACAAGAAAACAAAAATGTTGCAAGTATCAGCGCTGATATCGTAAGAGAGCCGTCCATGAAATCCAGTGGAATTGCCATAAGTGAGCTTACTCTTGTAGAAAATTTTGACCAACACGACCTTTCCTCAAGTGTGTATAATTTCACACCCGCAGGTAAAACAATTCACTCATGCAGCAAAATAGCTCACAAGCTGTCAATGAAAAGGACGAAATTACATTTAGATTTATAATACATTGATTAATATTTAAACAATTTTAAACAATTTATTTACCACAGGTGATACAGGGATAAAATGTTTCTTAAGTCTAGTACAATGGTCAAATTTGAGTATAGCTACCTGTGGGCCCGAATAAGTTCAGTGACTTCTAGGGCATCCTACCATCAAGGTTAGTCTTAGGAGTACAATAATGTTTAACCTAATTCACTTAAACTAGAGACGTATTAGACTGATCAATGAGATAATTAACTCGAAATTAGATACTTCATTTCACAATATAGTTCATATGGACTTGATTTAACAGTATAGTCGACAAACGATTCAAGAACAGACTGAAGATCGGCGAAATTAACCAAGGCGAATTACATTATTAGGACCAGTTATGTAGGTGAAAAGGTTTGACTCTGTGATCTTACACGACTAGTAATCTGATAGGAAGTGAGACTCAAGATTATTTTTGAATACCTTATAAGAATTACTTTCACGGATCTCCGCAGGTATTGAGTTCCAAGTTTTAGTTCCAACGAAGAGGATACTGTGTTGTGACCGAGCCTTTGAGTAATAAGGAAGCATGAATTTACTTCTATTTCGGGTTAAATGGTCGTGATGACCAGTTTGCGCAGTTAATAGTTGTTTTAGGCTATTGTCGCCATCATTTGTTAATGTTTTGTAAATGAAATTGCAAATGGAGATTTTGTAGAGATCCGAGAGCTTAAGTATTCGTAAATTTTTGAATGAGTCATTTGTGTGAGCATTATATTCTAGATTCTTTACCGCTCTTATGGCTCTTTTTTGCAGGGTAAAAATTTTGTTGGTTTTATTTTTATCAGTTCCGTACCATGCTTCTATTCCGTATTGCAAGTATGGTGAAATGAGCGTTCGGTAGAGCATTTGTAAGGCTGTTTCAGGCAGGAAATTTTTAACTTTATTTAGGATTCCGATAGATTTCGATAATTTAGAACTTATATGAGCGATGTGCTCTTTAAAGGTTAGATGTTTGTCTATTATGATGCCCAGGAATTTACTTGAGTTGGTTTCTTCGATTTCACCTTCGCCAATTTGAATGCGTGGGAGAGATATATTTTTCTTGTATGAGAATGTAATATATTTTGTTTTATCGATATTAAGGCTTATTTTATTAGCTTTAAGCCACAATGAAACCTTATGAAGTTCATTATTTATACGCTCCGCCATCCTAGCGGGATTTTGGTCTGGAAGGACCGCAGAAAGGGTACTGTCATCGGCAAAGAGTATGAATTTGAAGAATGATGTAGATTGAATGATATCATTGATAAAGATTAGAAATAGGAGAGGCCCAAGGACAGATCCTTGTGGAACTCCATGGCTAATTGTCTGTGGGTCTGATTTTGCGTCGTCAATGACAACGTATTGTTTCCGATTTGCTAAGTATGATCTGAACCAATCATGGGCAGCCCCTCGAATGCCATAACAATGTAGTTTCGAGAGTAATACGTTATGGTCCACACAATCGAATGCTTTTCGAAAGTCAAGAAATACGGAGAAAACAAGCTTTCCTTCATCTATATTAGAATAAAGGTATTGCAAATGATTTAATACCGCTTGTGTCGTAGATTTCTTAGAACGAAAACCGTATTGTTTGTCGTAGAGGAAAGATTTTTGTTCAAAATACGAATACACTTTTTTATACACAATTTTCTCGAATATTTTGCTAATAATTGGTAGTACAGAGATAGGTCTATAATTGTTAATGCAGTTTTTATCACCATTTTTAAAAATAGGGGTGACTCTCGCAACTTTGAAAGAGTTGGGGAAGATACCTTGAGAAAGGGATTGGTTGATAATATAAGATATGCACGGTGCTATTATATCAGCTATAGCCTTAAGAACTTTAGTCGAAAAATTTTTCAATCCACTTGATTTATTTTTCAAGTTGTTTATGCACGTAATTACATCGGAGGGATTAGTTGGCGTGAAAAAGAAAGAGTTAGGTTCACGGACATGGTCCATGCATTGCAAGTGGTCTCTGGGTTCACTGAAGACACTATCGGCTATATTTTTTCCTATGTTTTCAAAAAAGTTGTTAAACACAGTTGCAATATCTTTTTTCTCGTGGTATTTTACATTTTCGTGAACGACGGACTCAATTGTTTTCGTAGTATTATTATTCGGTTTATAGCATGAATTAAGCAGGCGCCAAGTTTTTTTAATATCAGTTTTGTATTCAGTAAATTTGCGCGTGAAGTAGTCTCGTTTTGAGGTTCGTATTTGATTTGTCACATGATTCCTGAATCGGTTATACGTTACTTTAGATATTCGCCCTTCGTATAGTAAGGCTAGGTACGCTTGACGTTTCTTTATATTGATCACGATATCTTCAGTAATCCAGGGCTTTTGTCTATTTTTCGGCGTAATTGTGCAGGTGATTATTGGGCAACACTGGTTGTATGCGGTCGTTATAATTTCAGTTAAATTTAGTATTGCTTCATCAATGTTTATCGCAATATCAGTTTCTATTTAATGTATATACCATAATACGTGTTTTTTCAATTTTGGGGGATTTTTGCCGAATATGGGGGAATTTCTACCGCAAATCTGGGGGAAAGAGAAAAACCTCAGTGGCAGCCCTGGTGTGTGCCCGTATACCCTACAGCTACCAAAAATTGGCTTCACTTTAGAGCGCTGATGCCGTCTCCATTCTTAAACCTCCTTGGAACACGTGGATTAAATGCAATTTTTTGTAGTCTAAACGGTTACATGTCGTCAATAAAATAATTTTTCTTTGTCAGTTTGAGCGCGCATTGAATTTTGAGCTTGCAATTTTTTTTAATCGTTGATTGCCCAAATAGGAATTTCAAGTAACACTCACCATGATAAATTGAAACTTTTAATAATTTTGTTAACGCTGGAATATGCAACCCAGGTGAAGTTATTCCTAAGGTGTTACCGATGATTAAAGGAAGAATTTTTCTATGTCAAATTGAGAATTTCCTGAAGTCAGATACAACACTCAATGTATAAATTTCGTTTTGAAATTGCAAGCGTTCTCCATTCAATATTTTGTTAACACTTAAATGCTGCTGTCCATTCTCGTCGGTAATTCAAACTGAATTATTTTGTAATACTGAGAGTGTGTTCTTGCTTAGGCAAAGTTAACGAGTTAGCTTCACGGAAATATGTGCGTTTCACATTTTTCGGAAATGTACAATATTCGAGATGGAGATTTGATTTCTGTTGAGTGAATTTAATACAGCGTGAGAATAGAGATGAAAGGCATTGCGGAGAACACTTAGAATTTATCTTAACAATACGGATCAGCGTGACAGTCTGCGGTGCAGCGAAGCTATGTAATTTTATTGCTGTTAAGAGCCGAGGCAGTAAAATAATTCTCTTGTGCGTCAACTTAAGTGTGGTATTACGTGAGGTCATAATGTGGGATATGAAAGCAGGAAATGTCTGAGAGAGTATGGTCAGTAACATTGATTTATAAATGTGTCGTATCAAAATAACGAGTTGTTTTTGAGCCATGCTAGTGAAGGTGTTTTAGCGCCGTTGTGTGGGAATTTCTTGATCACTCTTTCCCCATAATGTTGTTGACGCTGACGCTGGTTATTCTCAAGCATCATTGGTATGCGTCATTAATTTCATTTTTTTGTTCATTGTTCTGTAGGTATGATAATTATTGGGGTGATAATTCCCTTAATGCGTTGTTTAACGACGTTAGTGAAAGCTTTGGAAACAGAAAGAATATGTACAAATCGTGTGTACGAACGATGTCGTCGAGCAACGTGGAATCATTTAAATGTGCTGCACTGACTCTGGGGCTGAGAATCGGATGAAATTTTGTGTCATGTCTATTTTTTTCTTGCATTTTGTGTCAGTGTTGTCACAATGTCAGATCGTCTGAAGAGCCTTTCGGCGTAGTAAGGTGTAAAGTTTGACGGGTTGGTAACACTACATTTTGTCTATTTCTGCATTTCTCTCTTATGTGTCGGTGTTGTCATAATGTCTGATCGTTAGAAAAGCCTTCGCGGCAGAGTATAACGTAAAGTTAGACGCCTGGACAATACCCAATGTATATGTGTTTTTTTTTTATTGGTGCGTATGCGGGAATTCGACCTGCCTGGTGAATTTCCTGCTCTTTCGTACCTCATGTGTAAGAATGTTCATATAGTCTTGTGCCAAGGTAATCGACGCCTACGATTGGAAAATGGGGCTGTTCGTAAGTTACTGGAACAAGAATGTTTTATTTTCTTCGAAATATTTAGATGATTCAACTGATTAGTAACACCGTCGAACGAATTTCGGCTTTGTCTAGAGTTGGTTGAGGATACCGGAAATTAACTATTTTATGTATGTATGTAGGAATTCTTCGCGTAGCTCACGTCCGCCTCACTCAAGGCAGATTGTGAAGGAAACCGAGGAATAATTCTTACGTTGATCGACCATGTAATGCGATGTCTCTCGAGTACAAATGGACCAGGTTAGACAATTTAACGCGTATTTTACGGAAGGAGATCATTAGCAATTTAACGCGAACCTCAGGGGTTAATGTCATGCTTCTCGACGAGCAAACTGAGAACCAAAACCGGAAGATCTACGCAAATAAATGTGCTTCATTTTCTACAATTATGATGAAAGAGCTGATGAGCTCCTACGTGGGAGTCCAACGCGCATTTGACGCAGTAATCTACAGAATTTGTCCGCGAATTAACGCAACGAGGATCTACGGAATTTTCCACGAGTCCACGTGACGCCAAGGATGAATTTTTAATGGAAAGCTTCAGTAACTTCGATTCTCAGCAGGGGGCCCTCCCCAGGATCAGTAGCAAGCCAGGATCAGTAGCAAGCCAGGATCAGTAGCAAGCCAGGATCAGTAGCAAGCCGAAGAGGAGTAGGACGTCACAGGAACAACAACAACAAGCTGTACCTAGGTGCACAGGAGGAGCAACAGCAAGTTTTTGTTGCAAGAAAAACGTCTACTTTTGAATCACAGGATGAAATAATAATTATGAGGAAGAAAACTTGAGGTTGAAAAATTACCTCCATTTTAAATTTTGTTTCTTAGGGGGATTGCAACCGAGAAAGCTGAAAGGATGTCTCTGTTTGTAACAAATTCGCCGATTTTTCGATCTCTAATTTGTATGTTTATCTATGTCGATGAATTTGCCGAGAGCAAGTCGAGAATAATATGTCGTGTGTGTTTTATTTTATGCGTTCAAGTTGTTGGATATGTGCGGTATCTTTACTGTGTTCTTTTCTATTTGCGTACTACAATAATGTGTATAAGAAGTGTGGGTTTCAATGTTTTAGTGTGTGTCAGATATTAATGAATTTTTTTTAATGCGTCAACATAGGCGTGTTGCAAGAAGGTAAATCATGAGGTGAGATGTAAGGATATTTTCATGTCGGGAAAAGCGAAGGGATTGAAAAATGGGGGCGAATATTTTCTAAATTTTTAACGTAAGGGGTACGTCACGGTTATAATTGAAATTAACGGGTGAAAATTTGTACCAACTTTGCAAGTTGGCTCAAATTTTTCTTTGGCGAAGAGGGTATTGTCCAGAAATATTACTCTCATAAAACATTTTTGGGAATTTTGAGAAATACTCTCGTAAAATATATTTTTGGGGAAACATGCTCGTAAAATGTTCTTTGGGAAAATACTTCAAGGAGTGGAATTTGACGGTTAGGCCGGGCCGCAGGCGGCAAGCGGGACTGCTTCGAGGGGGAAAAGGGGAGACGTAGCAGAGAACCAATTGTGCTAAACCAATGAACGCTTGCCTAGGGATCACGCGAGAAGGTGTGTCTGAGCACACACCAATGGGAGTCCCAGACGTCAGAACAAACAAGGAGCCCGCCAATCAGGATGCAGATACGGCCTCTGTAGAATGGAATGTTCGAGAACAATCTCGAAGCAAGGAAGCGAAACGCTTATAAGGAGGGTGGATGAAGCCTCGGGAGGATTTTTTTTGTGTGGAGCGGCGTAAGGGAAGCAGCTAGAACCTGATTGCGTGAGCAAGTGCACCCGTCCCTTGCCGGGGGGTGCACAAGAACAACGAAATGTATATCTGCGCGAAGTCACCAGCAGACATCGAAACGATGACTTGCAAGAAAGACCGCTCAAACACCTCAACTGCATCGAAACGACAACTTGCAACAAAACCGTTCAAAACACCTCAGCTGCACGGTGGTAATCGACAAGAGTCAAAGCGTCAATAACTCTACAGAAAACATTCTATTGGCTTCTACACCAACTCCAAATTCGCAAACAACTCCACCTTCTCCAGCAAGATAATTGTCCAAGTTCATCTTCAAGCCAGCAGTGATGTCGAGCGCTGAAAGATATGCACGTGGCGGGCAGACGTTGTCACGCATTTCTCAGCCTGAGCGCAAGCGCAGCCAGAAAAACCGCAGCATCGCCGAGCAAGATGAGCAGACCGAGTCCGCGTGCAGGCTTCAGAATTGAAAAGAAAATCCAGCATCAATGGAATGGAATTAGGTCAGCTGCAGCCGCACATCACAGCGGAGTGGAAAGTGTATAATTGTCGGCAGGGTGAATTCGAAAAATGAGAGCCCTGTTAGGTGGTGATAAAAGTTCAATTTCAGATGTAGAACAGCACCCAGAAAAGTGCTTTTCAAAGTGTTGCGCAAATCATATAAATTATAGGCAATCGGTTTCCTGTGTTCATTTAGTCGAGGATCGAATTCACGTTGTGAATGGTGCGACGCTTCATATGATTCGACACCTTGTCACAATCACAGGTTAAATCGTGATGTGTCATTATCGTAAATATTATGCTTGTGTTGCTGTGGAGCCCGCGATTGTGTGGATGCATAATTTGTTGTCAACGAAGGAGTATTGGTAACTTGAATTATCGGTAAGCATCAAATTTATACCATGTCGTGTTTAAAGTTTTATGGCGGTAGAAATGTGCATACTTTCATTAACGCAGTTGTGCCCTTTCAAATCATTTCGTTCCAATGCCTTGTGTACTTGATCCACGTATTTTTCCCAAAATAAATTCATGTAAATCTTCAATCCTTTTATTCTCCATGTCTGGTATGCAGGTGTACGCAAGCATGATGGACAGTATTTTAAAATGTTTGGGGGTTGAGACTCCCCCTGCGTGCGTGATTAGTAACCCTTTTCACGTATCGCGACAGCTATCAGTTGTGACCTATCACTTGTTTTTCGTAAATTTAACAAGCACCCTGTGAATCTAGTTTGCAAACGCCATCATCAGGTGCGTAAACACCTACGTACAAAACATAGGTGAGAACTTTGTTAGCATGCCCTCCTGCTAACAAAGTTTTTGTTATCACCTATTTATTTTCCTGACTAATTTATAGTTCTCAAAATATATCCCAAGTGTTCACGTCGTGCATTCACTTTATCCAGAGTGCTCACTTCATCAACATTATTCAATTCATTGTTTATATTCTCATCAAAAACAACACTGCCCATTTGCCACTGTATTTATCTTAATCTTAAAACTCCGTTTCTTAACTCTGCTGATTCATTAATACTTTATCAATCTCTTAGTTATTAGGACCCGTCTATATATCTTCCCATTTAAGTGTATCAGTTTGAGACTCACTAGCCGCAACAAAGGCGATCTCAAAAGATAAAAGAGATAGAACCAATCAGTATGAGGTGTAAAAATCGGAAAATCTATGCACAAGGTGTGTTCCCACACAGGACCCCCAGCGCATAGAAACAGTAAGCTAGGAAGGAAGAGGAAGAAAAGACAAAGATGAGATAGCAGAGAAGGAATAAAAACATTAAGAAGCACGAAAGATATAAGTGCCGATGGCCTGCCTATTGCATAGGTAACTAAACAGACTTGTCTGTCTATCAGTACTGACTCCATCCCTTAGTTCATTCTGCTTTATGCAGTAGCTATTTCTATTTAATGGTTTTATCCTTAATATTTACGTTATTTATATAATATTTCATACGTTGTGTAGCTAAGTGCCCTCCATCTATAGTACCCACCTAAACTCCAGTGGTCACTCTCACATACTGTACACTCCCTCCTAACTTACACTTCCTAACACACTCATCTCAGCTCGCACTCCCTCCTTACTGCACTCTCCTTGTGTCGCAAATATCCACTGCTACACGGTACTGACGGTACAGGACCGGTCGCTGCACGGTACTGACGGTACAGGACCGGTCGTTGCACGGTACTGACGGTACAGGACCGGTCGCTGCACGGTACTGACGGTACAGGACCGGTCGCTTCACAGTACTGACGGTACAGGACCGGTCGCTGCACGGTACTGACGGTACAGGACCGGTCGCTGTACGGTACTGACGGTACAGGACCGGTCGCTGCACGGTACTGACGGGACAGGACCGGTCGCTGTACGGTACTGACGGTACATGACCGGTCGCTGCACGGTACTGACGGTACAGAACCGGTCGCTGCACGGTACTGACGGTACAGGACCGGTCCCTGTACGGTACTGACGGTACAGGACCGGTCGCTGCACGGTACTGACGGTACAGAACCGGTCGCTGCACGGTACCGACAGTACAGGACCGGTCGCTGCACGGTACTGACTTATTTACCAAGATCATATCAGCCCTGAATGGCTCATAATACATCCTGGACAGCAACAAGATCATTGAAAAAGAAGAAATTATAAAATTACCCTGCGTATCGAGCGTAATTATTAAAATTACCCCTAATATTCCTAATAAGCAAATAAATCACATCTAATGGCGTTAATGTGCAGGGAAATCACCCTTAATTGAGGTAATGGAATTTACGATCATTTTAAGTTTACATTCCTCTAGCAACGGGTCATGATAACCACCTGCTTTCGTTTAAAATCCAGACGGGCAATGATTGTTGTCGTTGCAGAATCGTTAGTTAATTATCCTCGGTAATCAGTTAAATTACCTCCTGGTGCGCAATTATCACCAAGCTTTCATTCAATGGTCTTCCAAAATTGCTTCAAAAAATGCCAGAAATATTCGCCTCCTTATCTAACGTGGCTCTTTCCATACAAAAATGCCGTTGAAAAAATTCAACCTATAGGAACATCGCCAGCAAGTTTTGGCGCACTTGGGGTCTTTAGATACTGGAGCTCTAATTGGTCTTTGGATATAAATTATGTCTATATTACTCTACAAGCACAAAAATATATGCGGATGACGGAAAGCGAGGAATTTTAATACCGTAGTATACTTCTACTCGAGTACTACGTCCTTGAAGACTTGACTCCTCAATTTCAGCTTCTGGATGTTCCGCTCCTGACAATTATTCTACGATTATTTTGAGCAGTATATCTGTTTCCTTAGTCTGGCAAGCTTAACTTGCAGCGTAAACAGAAAAATGTGTCTCAATTAAGTGAAATATTGTGTGAAATGTAAGTGAGATGTAAGTTTCATGTTATGATTGAAACGCTTCAACTGTTCATTTTTATCATTGCGTTGCAGAGACAGTCATTCACCTGTCGTTTTTTGATCTAGTTTCCTCACGAACATTTGCACAACAACTGCATCTCAGGCTTATCTAAATACATCTAAAACCTTCCTGCTTAAAAGTAAAAGAAAAAATGTACTTTACGTTTGTTCATCATAAATTTCTAGGATTCAGTCCTCATTGGATCATTGGTGGCGATTTGGAAACCGATTTTTCCTCCTCAATTTGGTGACCGCATGCTGAACGCTTGTGGTGAGCGATATTTCCGTGCAGGCTCAGAAATTATTTCTAATTATGTTCAGATTTTCTGATACTTTTTCACACGAGGTTTTTCTAATGATTCACTCATATATTCATTGATTCACTCATACAGTCCCAGATATGTGCATTCAATACAAAATTACTGAATATTTTAGCCTTCTTTTCACAGATAGGGACATCGATCACACAACTCTGTTGGGTTTTGCAACAAAAAGTTAATTCATTGGTGACAATATGCAAATCTGATAAAAAATATGTCCACTTATTCTAAAACTATCCTTTAATTTGAGGATATGTATTTTTGCATTTCTGATTCTTCTCTCTGCAGAAAATATTACAAACCAAATTTTTAGTCCTTAGCTGTAAATCAGGCAGCTCGTTTTCTGATCTACTGATGTTTGGCCAAGGCTGGTCAACATTGAACACACAGTACGAAGGCCTGGCGCTCTGACACAAAGGCAACGCGTTCCCAGCATCAGAGAAGACTAAAAGTTACTCAGAGGGTAAAAATGGTTTCCCGTGTCTCGAAAACTTTCACACCGATCCCAATTGTTCAGACTCCATAAAATGTCAATCTCTGGATAAATGGGAAATAACAAAATGACTGGTAACTAATTTTGATCTCACTTCAAATATATTTACAATGCTAAACCTGACCTGATATTTGAGTGAATGAGAATAAAATTTTAGGCCGATTTTATAAGTCGAAAAAAATAGCTAGTGTCGACTTAGATATTGATGAAAAACTAACTTGGGTCGATAATTACGCAGTTTTCAGTATAAGTTTCACAAGCAGATAAAAAAGTCCTACTAGAAGTCCTACAATTTCCACAAGTAAAACACAAGTCCTACAAGCGAACAAATACTGGGTGAGCGCAGGTCTTCTATAGTATCACACCAGTCATTTCTGTAATATATCCCGCTGTTTCTATGCTGTTGTATTTTTCCTTAAGGTTGTTCGATGTTTGACATATTTTATTAGACAAACCAAACCTTTCAAGTTTCGATTTGTTGATTTGATGTACGACTGAATCTATTCGATAATATCCATTTTAAAAAACACATAAATTATATAAGACCTTTAAGCTACCGTGTACTTCAAAGAGATGGTTGAGTTCACTTTCGCTTACCTAAACCTGTGGGTCACGAGTAAAACTGATCGTATTTTACTCCAAGTATATGAATAATTACGCACTTCTGGGAAGTATTAAAATACTCCTAATATTCTGCGGTGCAATCCTGGTACGTCTTAAATTGATGTCATTCCCAGCAAACTTACAGTAATTCTGTTCATGTCCTGCGTGTGTGTGGAGTCCACCGTACGCTGTTGTCCACGAAATAAAGTGTAATAGCAATCAGTGATCTCAATGATTCATTAACTAACGACGCATCAATTAACTTGAACGTTCTCTCAACCTTCGTAATTACACGACACATTGTTCAACATCTTGGAAGACGTTTGACGAACAATTTAAACGCGCAACATTTTAAGTTTCATGTTGTATTTCATACATGTAATCAATTCCCTTACTCTAGGGGGCCCAAGCCCATCAATATTTTCTGACAATTCAAAAAAAAATTATTTTCATTATTTTGTTACTTTCAACTGATGTATATGTAGTTCAATTTTCACTTTCTAGACACAAAGCTTCATCCTCAGCTGCAAAAATTTTACTGCGCAGTTTGGAATTGATTGGTGCCAATAATTTAGCTTTTGATTACTTGTGGCCAGGTTTGGCTCTAAAAAATGATTGCTCCACTTTTTAGGTTTGAGAGGGTATTTATTAATGCCAGTCCTCATTAAATGTAATGGCTCCTCTGCGACCTTGCGTATCTAGTAACCACTTCCTAATCCTGCTTCCATAACACAATGCAAGTATACGAGTAACGAACATCACCACCCATTTTTTACCGTGAGATGCGGTGATCAAATAAATACGTCAGACTGTCAAGTTGATTTCAATTAATGAAAAAGACAATTTCACTGGACACGGTAAGAGGTATACTTTAATTTAGGGGTTTACTTTGCTTTACCAAATCAACGCCTTAAAGATTTTGCAAAACAAAAGTAAATACTGCGGATTACGTGATTCTATCACCATCTTTGTTAAAATTACTAAAATCATGATTCCCCTTGGCGATAAAAATTCAAATTTCTTGAAGCCCAAGATGTGATTAAAAATCTTCAGGCCTAAGCTTCATTAAAAAAAGCAAAAATAATGCCAGCCCCGACGGAAATACACTCATCTATACTGCGAGACGCTGAATTGGCCTTCGAGAGAGTTTCCTTGAGTCATTATCAGTATCAGAAGTGGGCGATACTAACTGGACTTATAGGAAGGAACCCCTCGATCACGCTACAAAAAACGTTGCAGGTCTGCAATTAGTTAATACGCCAATACATTGGAGTGCCGACTTTGAACTTGGCTTTCTATAACGCGTTTCTTAGGTAGGAGTGAGTTATACTAATGTGTGACGGTTAATTGTAGTGGCCAGTACGAGTGTTCTGCATGATTTATGTTCTTCTCATACCTTGAAAAAACACTTGACTTTTACTTACCTGCTCATTGTGATTTTAAAAGAAAAAGCATTCCTTCTCATCATGAAAAGAGACATATATCTAGGCTTGGAACGTACCTTATCATCCAGTACATTCCAAAACATCGTAGTTGAAAGGGATTCAACTTCCCATGACAACGATTGGGACAATGGACTCATCTAAATGGCTGTACAAATCTACACCAACTCCGAGCATTCCACCGAACAAATATGTGTTTCGGAATTGATTTTTTTGGATGAAACAAAACGTTACCATTCCAAAATAGCATAGAAATTAAAACATCCATTCGTTGAAGATTACCAAGAGTTATTGAACGTTATCGAAAATAAATGGCCAGTATGATGTGAAAAATAAAGATTGCTATCTCATGTACGCTGAAAAGGAAATAGGGGCAGCTGGGACGAGATGTATTGAAGATGTGGAGTCTTTCAGTTCGGCATCCCAACCCCGCAGCGCATGGCACCCATAATAAGGTGCCAGCTGCCTAATTCTATAAAATATTTTCAATTTAAATAGAAATATTTCAATTCATTTTAGAACAACGGGCCTATCATTTTGAACCATCTAATTAAAGAGGAGCTGTTTAGTGACAGATCGATTCATTAATACCTAAATTAAAAATAACATCTAAAATTTTTTAAGTACCTCATCTGTTTTTTCCCACGGATGTCGCAAAGTATCAAGTTTCCAGCCTTAATTTCTATAAAGAGGCAACAGATATAGCTTTGTTTTGATTTGATTCGGGTTTTGATTTAATAAGGGATTTAAATTTACCCCATGGTTTTGATGGTGGCTAGTGAATGATTATACTTATTGCTCAGGGCGTAAATCGCCCTCATTATTTTGAAAAATTTTCATGAATTTACATGGGGAAATTGATATAAATCGTAGAGCTTATATATGCTTAAATACTTTTGTGGGCGAAGTCTTCCAAGTTTTGCATCACTCTAATTTATGACCTTTTATTAGAGCGGAAAAGATCTAGTCTTTTAGGCGCAGAGATTATACGCTAAACCCATTTTCCAGCATATTTATAAAATAATGCAAAGATAAGGACATATTGTAGTAATACTTGACTACTGCGACTGGCTCCGGCTGAACGAAACAAAATTCCCGAAAAAATATGGCGAGCCTCCACTCAATATGATTACTTTGCGAACAAAAATGCTCAAATACTACTTACATACCAATGAACAAAAATTCCATGGCAAAGAACAATCTACCAAGTATCAACACATTAAATACAAATAAGTTATCATGAACGCTATCTACGATGTTTGGCAGATGGATCAGTGTCTCCAGTAATGAAAAAAACTAAAGCTCTGAATCATGGCTACCACGCTAACTGTAAATCAAAAGAGCGTCGCTAGAATCACCCTTTGGACTTAGTGAGATCGTTCCCTTGCGAAGCTGTACTCTCGCACAACTATATTTATATGAATAAAAAGTCTTCCATGTATACATATTTTTTGAAGAGAAGTATCGTGAAGTGCTTTGAAAATGATGCATAATATATAATTTATTCCTTGGGCTGAGCGAAGACGTTATTTCCTATTACAAAAATAACTAAAAATATTTTTCCATGCAAAAAATGTCTACTTCTACGTTAAGCAATTGAAGTTCAAAATCGATATCCAGAGCACCACTTAATATCAAAATTGAAACAAAATTCAAATGTTTTAAAATTAACCAATAATATAGGAGAATTTATTAACAGCAGGAAAATGAAGCAAAAACTCTTAAATTAATCATTAGCCTATCGTATTTGACGAGATATATACAAAACAAAAGCAATACAGCGAAGATAAATCTATAATATGTATTACCAGCTTGCTAGATTGCGATAAAATATTCTATGTTATTCTTTGCTATGAATACAAAACCTGAAATCTTTCGCTCTTAATATACTACATAGTACACACTATGTGTATACACTAACACTAGGAAACCAGAAGTTCGTTCAAGTTCTTCCTTTTAGCAATCATTGACAAGTGTAATATACCGCTCTTCAGTCCTTTTAAACAAAAAAATTCTTATCAAATTATTTGAGCTACTAATTTTCAATGCGAAACCCTCAACCAGTAACAGTCAGTGAAATTTTTAAATCACCATCCTTTAGTTCCTAAGTTTTCTACCCAATGAGTAAACGTTGCACAAAGTTAAGTTTATTCAGTGTGAGGAATTGGTGGAAAATATGATTCACTCATTGATAAAAGCACCATTATTCCATTACTAACTGATAAAGTAAGTGTTTGCTTTCAGGACACAAATGGTAGACTGGGAGGAAACGACGCTTTTTGAAAATGTTGAGCCAGATGTTCTACAAATTTACATTATCGTAGTAGTACAACTGGCAGCGTCGAATTGTTAAGGCATGTGCTACAGCACGCAGCGTAGCCAAGTCCGCTTAGAAGAAGTTACGCTACCTGCTGCACTGCTACAAAGACATAAATGGGTTGAAATTCCCCTCTGGTTAACTATCGAGAAGCATCTGCCGCGTTAACGCTTCGTCAGATCCCTGATATACCTTCAAGATTGACATGAATTAACAAAGCAGTTTTCTTTTGGTAGCCTTCATGTACGCATTATTTACGTTCGTTTACTCCTATCAATACACGTGCTGAATAGACAGGATGACAAACAACGAGAGTTATCAGTGGATGACATGCAGCAGTTATGTGGCAAAAAGATAAATTACGTTAGCTCTGTGCCGGAACAACATGGTACACATGAAGTTGTCTGCGTGGGATTTTATACACCAAGCTCCAGGTGAGGTCTATTCTCTGTGGTGAATAGAAGTCGGCTGTGTCAAACACATCTGACTTTTCTTTCAAATGTGGTTGTTTTGGCTTATAAGAGTTCATTCGTTTCAGCGATGATAAAGATTGTCAAAAGCTTATGCGGTCTGTTTGACGCCAAGCTTGCAACAGAAATTTATTGCTTCAGAGAAACTATATTTTCCGCTTATTCAAGTCTAGTAAGCCCAAGTGACGTATAGTTCACTTGTGTGAAATTAAACCCCGTTCCAATGTACGCTAATAATCCTAATAGTGGAGCGTAATTGAAGTAATTAAGAGGCATTTATACACGACAATAACGACGGAGCTATCACGAAAGTATGCGGATCCGCGCAATAAGACATTGCGGCTCTGCCTGCATGACCCATTGATGACGACTTCCTTGGTTGCGTGGTTGGTGCAGCGTCTACTGACTGCACCGTGTCTGCCTCGTATCTACTTTACGAGCTCAGACGCTGTTGGTTTTCTGCCCAGCGCATCTCTTCTGGGAAGTTCTCTCAAACTGTAGAGGCACATGACTTCTTGTTGAGGAATCTTCTGAGTGTGTTCTCGTTAAATAAATGAAATAACTGTTCTCCAAGCTGGAATTACTAAGCCTCTCAAATTTTCGATGTGGAAAGTCCATTTGTAATTGGGAGGCACCTATGAGTTAATCACTATGTTTAGAAAACTTTATGAACAAGATGTAGTTTTTGCATTATTTTCCAACGCTATTTTCAAACGATGAAGTGCACTCACATAAACAGTTATTTGATGTATAGGGGATCAAATAGGGTTCAGTTTGCGTCATTTCTTCTGTCTCAACAGTTCCAGTGTAATATTCGTGAGAACATTTTGTTTTCGTTTTTCAGACAAAAAGTTCCATTCCTCTAGTACAACATCAACACAGCAATCTAGGTACATATAATAATTTACCGCTACAGCAAACGGCGAAAATTCGGCTTGCCTTATATAATTCGGAAGTCAAAGCATCCGCATCGAACCGAAATGATAGACGAATTCGGCTTAATATACCTGCAAACCTGTGCAGTGTGAGCAACAGAACACCTTCACTTCATTCCATTTCAGTTACGGTTATCTTCTACGAGCACTGGATGTTCTTCACTGTCATGTTAAAACTGATCCCGCCATTGGAGCCTACGCTCTCGAGAATGGTATCGTCTTAAAAATTGGATAATATAGAGGCTGGAAGCCCGTGGAAAAATTAGCTGCGACCATTTAAAATTTGAAGAGATGAGGAGAATTTTTAAATGGCAAGCTACTGCCGGCAGTATGCCTCATGTTAATTACTTAAAATGGATTTGATGTATGACCTACTCAAATAAGAAAACTCTAACTACTCGAACAAAGTAGTTTACAATTGGTAGCCTTCATGTACGCATTATTTACGTTCGTTTGCTCTCATCAATACGGGTGCTGAAGGGATAAGATGACAAACCACGATAGGTATCAGTGGATGACATGCAGCAGTTGTGTGGCAAAAATATAAATTATGTTAGCTCACACAACTGAGAGGCATCACAAGCTTATAAAAAATTGATTTCTCAAATCCCCTCAAGCGTGCAACGTGAAACATTTGAGTAATTTTTAAAAGGGTTGGCTTGTAAAAACACTCAGAAAAGAACGCATGTGCTTAGCTGAAAGCTCAATTGGATGTTAGATCCCTCCTCAGTTGAGAAGATCACAGCTGAACAAAAAAAATTTAGAGACAATAAGGCATGCAATTCCGAACATGAATCCTTCAGCTCCGCAGTACTCTGCCCACTCACTCAACAATATTGTCTCTTCTGCGCTTCTTGCGACGGTAGTCATATAAGTCTGGCTTCTATTTCAACTAACTCAAGTCTTGAAGTTCTCGCACCATCTCTGCAGTAAGCGTTTCATTTCAACTACTTCGCCTTTGTATGGTATTCCACAAGGAATCCTGAAAACTGACTAATAAACATACTTAAAGTTGTCACGGTGACCCTGATGCATGGAAGTAAAGAGACCAAGTGTGGATACATATTTTAACGGGTCACCCCACTTGCTATTGATCGGGCCGTCATACAGAGCTTCACGTGTCATGTTAACCGTCGTACTTCAATACAAACTGCTGACTCCAAACTTCCATTAACGAATCTTTTGGATTTGAAGCATGAGACACGACGGTGAGATCGTTTTCAATTGACACACAACGCATGCAGGGGGTCTACTCAATGGGACTTGGCAGCACAACCCTTTGCTGAAATGAACGTGTGAATGACAGAGGTGATGTTCGTTAACACTATTATTCTTTCAAATGATGCGCTGATGGTGATCTAAGTAAATTTCCCATTCATTTGTTATGCCTACTTTTTGGTCATTTTGTGATCATGTACACATGTAAAACATTTATTCGCTCCCACTACAACAAAAGAGAGAATAATGAACTGTTATACTTTGCCATCTGTGGAGTATTTCTTAACAAACTTTGTATTATATTACAGTTAAGTGATATCAAGAACCTTCCTGGAATGTGGTACATGATTAACATTTTCCAGCGCCACCTCGTCAACCGGCATTTGCAATGGGCTGTGTGTTGTGTTACTTTTACATTATTCGGTATTACAGCTTTGCATTCATGTGCACCCACGCTACATTCGCACACACCCCAAGTAATTTATGAAATTTGGTTACGTACATGCAAAAATAATCAAGCATGTTGTAGAGTAGAATGCAAACATCAACATGGCTCTTAGTTTACAATCTATCAATAATTTTTATAATACCGTTTTAAACCGATCCGTAAAATTTGATTTATAAATACGCTGGAAATGGACTACCGGTGATTCTAGATCTAAACGAAACTTCGAAACTAACTTCACAACGTATATTGTGCACAGAAATGTTCACGACCTGCGACCATTCTAACAATCAAAATTTTTTATTCCGTTAGAAACTATCGACTTCAAAGTAGGTGTGCGACTGTGTTTTGTAAACTGTAGTGTGGTGTGGGTGTGTACTAGTGTGGTGGAGGTGTGAATGGGGAAAACACACACGAACGTATGCCCACACAGTACAAATGAATGTGGTGTGGGTTTGTACGATTGTGGTATCGGTGTGAATGAGGTTGGGGTACAAATGAGTGTGGTATGGGTGTGTACGAGTGTGGTGGAGGTGAGTATGAGTGGGATGTGAATGTGTATGCGTATGAAATTGTTGAATCAACATCTGCAACTACAGCATCAAGTCATAGCGAATCATTCAGCAGCAACTCAATATTAAATGCGCTTGCATGCCTCTGAAGCATGTTTGACCCTCATAGAATGCCACAAGATCCTTTTTCTTCTTTGTATTTCAAGCAAAGTTAATCATTTTAACTGTCAACTACAAGTACGCTAACTCCTTCGTATTTAGCTTCGTGCAGAGATGGCCGCACGGCTACCCACATAACCTTTAACTTATATAGATAATTTTTTTGACTAAAGGGAAACACATTCTACTTTACAGAAGAAGTATTGAATTAGTAAGAAAGCTGTTGGCAAAATTTTTGAAAAATTATCAAATGTTGATTGACCATAGAAAATTTCGATAATGAGTGTGATAAATATAATTATCCTTTAAAACATACTTCTTTTTCGTAAAAATATAAATTTTTCAATACTAAAATGATTATTGGTCAGTTAATTATTAATCATACCCCATTCCTATGCGGAAGACGCTCCTGTAGTCGCAATTCTGCATGTAATTTCATACGGGTAGAGTTGAAAGTGCCGCTTTGGTGTAGCGCAATAGCAAGGAATATCACACTACGATACTTTAAACTCTTGTTTCATGTGGCCACTGTAGCTTTCATTCTACTTTGAAAAACATTTAATTCCGAGGTATGATACTTTGTTTCACCGCTGCTTTAATTTGAAAATGTTTACAATTCGTGACAACAACAACAACTGTTATAGTGTATTTTGAAGCACTTCTTTTGTTTAATGAATAAAATAGAACATATAATCACAACAACCAATCATAACGCATAGGAATGAGAAAACTAAGGTGAGAGAGTGCTACGTATATGGAGCACTAAAATATCGTAGATACTGAAGTAAAGTCTTACACTATAACATATATCTCATGCTATTACCGCACCAAAGCAGTGCCCAATCGTTTAATTTCATTCGCATTTGAGATGGTTTTCCAATTTTCAGTATTTTGCAGGTATTGATGGTACACCTGCATGTAGCGGTGGGTTGTTTGTCGGTGCTCGGTTGCGGGAGCGATTAGCGGTGGCTGCTGGAGATCATTGTACAGAAAGCGAAACAACAAATACAAATTGTTACGAAAGTTTTTTCTTAAAAATTTGAAAGAAATCTAAATTAGAAACGTAAATTAAATTTTCTTTTTGTCATTTTATCTGATGTGACATTCTGGAAGTTCTAAAAAAATTCATCAATGCCAAATCAACGACTGGATTTTTAGTACATGTCTTTCAGGCTCTAAAATTGATAGTTAATTAAATAAAAAATTGCTCTCTTATACTTAAGTTGCTTGATGCTAATCTGAAAATCCAATGTCAGGAAACAGTAATCACGATTACGGTAAAACATCTTTTAACCAGTTTTCGCCCAGGTTAAAGCTACGCTATCCATTTCTCAAGATAAAGTACACAAATAGACCACAATAAATAGCTGGAAATGACTCAGCTGAGCCGCCAGAGGAGCGGAAGCTCCAGCTGTGCTACAAGTACGGGCCAGGACACGTGAGAAATATCTGCTTATAATTAAGAAGTACGTGACTGTCTCGCTCTCGCCCGCTGGAGGTCCAAACGTTAGAGGAAAGGCTTCGGTAATACTACTTGAGTGGTGCGGGAACACGACTGGCACAAATACTCAGGAGATAAACGAATGCTCATCATCCATCCATTCCTCGCCATTGAAGATTCGTGCTAGTTATAAAATTTTGAAGAAACGCTAAATACAGCACACCCGTGCTGCGCAGCGTTTGAATTTCAACTCAATTTGGTCATGAAGTGTTGATCCATTAAGGCCATTGAACATCTTGCAGCTCTACAGGTCAAAAAGATAATGAGTGTCTAGATAATGAGTGTCTTTCTGGTCAAATTGTATTAAAAAAATGCAGGAGTTTGATGATTTTTGCCAAAAAAGATCTGTCAACATCATTAGAATATAATTCAGATTTGATTTTTTGTTGTTTAAAAATTTCTGCACCTAAACGATTGGAAAAATTGAACACTTGTTGAATGGAGGAAGCCGCTACATTAAATATTTAGGCTCACAAAACCATTGAAATAATGATCGAACGTATAAGAGGCCTGTGACATGCACACTGGAAGCCATGAAAGAGTGAAACTGACACTGGAAGCCATGAAAGAGTGAAACCGACACTGGAAGCCATGAAAGAGTGAAACCGACACTGGAAGCCATGAAAGAGTGAAACCGACACTGGAAGCCATGAAAGAGTGAAACCGACACTGGAAGCCATGAAAGAGTGAAACCGACACTGGAAGCCATGAAAGAGTGAAACCGACACTGGAAGCCATGAAAGAGTGAAACCGACACCGGAAGCCATGAAAGAGTGAAACCGACACCGGAAGCCATGAAAGAGTGAAACCGACACTGGAAGCCATGAAAGAGTGAAACCGACACTGGAAGCCATGAAAGAGTGAAACCGACACTGGAAGCCATGAAAGAGTGAAACCGACACTGGAAGCCATGAAAGAGTGAAACTGACACTGGAAGCCATGAAAGAGTGAAACTGACACTGAAAGTCATGAAAGAGTGAAACTGACACTGGAAGCCATGAAAGAGTGAAACTGACACTGGAAGCCATGAATGAGACAAACTGACACTGAAAGCCATGAAAGAGTGAAACTGACACTGGAAGCCATGAATGAGACAAACTGACACTGGAAGCCATGAAAGAGTGAAACTAACACTGGAAGCCATGAATGAGACAAACTGACACTGGAAGCCATGAAAGAGTGAAACTAACACTGGAAGCCATGAATGAGACAAACTGACACTGGAAGCCATGAAAGAGTGAAACTGACACTGGAAGCCATGAATGAGACAAACTGACACTGGAAGCCATGAAAGAGTGAAACTAACACTGGAAGCCATGAATGAGACAAACTGACACTGGAAGCCATGAAAGAGTGAAACTAACACTGGACGTTCAGAAAGGGTCATGACTTAGATTCCGAAATTTTATTAACTCTCGCCAGGATGAGCTGAGTGCAGTGAGTTTCACTTCAAAAACAAATTTGAAATATCCGAATAAATTACTTTAAATGAATTGATATTAGAATCCAGCAAGTCAAAAGCACAATTCCCTGTCCAGCACGAGCAATTAACTGCACACCAATCAAAATTGTAGCCACCGTCACCTTTGCTTCTTACTTAGCCAACACGAGCTCTTGAAATGTGTTCACAACGGTGGGACGCGTTAAACCTTTTGTTTTGCAAGCGCATTATTCGTTTCCACTCATCTTTTTTTAGGAACTTTGGTCATTACTGAGCAATCGTGCTGGATTATTTATGTATCGGAAGACTACGTCTTTCACGGCGTTTGGGTTGCAAGGTTCCATTGTTTTCCTCTTCGTCTGTCAGCAGAATGTTAAGTTTTTACTCACCCCAAATTTGGCTTTATTTTCACTAGTTTGCTCGTACTTGATTCTACCCCTGTAACAGATATCAGAATAATTATAGAAGTATTTATACTAATTAGATTTCAGGGTTTTTATACCTAGAAATTTGTAAGATTCAATGGAATACATTAATTTTTGGAAGCATGCTGTTTTATCTTTTTTATGAAAGCGCAAACGTCTCCAAATTTTCAAATTTCTCAACATTTGATTCCTTGCTTTTACAACGTACAATCGTTCACTTCCGTTCATTTTATTTTTCATAACATGAGCTACTATCGTACAATTAGCGGGCATATGTGCCGAAGAGAAAGGAAACCCTCCAACGCTATCTTTATCAACCCTTCATTGTTTTCAAATGTTATCAGTATCTATAACTCTTTTCAAACCTAGAGTAAAATATCCAACAGAATAGCTTTGTATCTTTTTAATTCCATCTACTTAAACAGTATTATAGCTATTGTCTTCTTCTTCTGCTTGGTCAATCGATTCAGCACTTGTGTGGAAAAATTTTTAACTCCAATTTAATATTGTGATTTGCATTTATTAACATTTTTTTAAATAATCGTTTTTCTTTCCTCCTTTTTTCCTTGTTTTCTTTCTTTCTTTCTTTATTTTTCTTTAAGTTTTTGTTTGGTGCAGGCTGCGTACATTTTCTTGTCGGAAACCGGGTATATTTTCTTGTATAGTGCAAAGTACATTTGCTTCTCCGATGTGGATTCATTGGCATCTCTAATACAGAGTATACACTTGCTTCTCTGATGCAGAGTGCAATTATTTTCCTTATGCAGATTACATTTACTTGAGTGGTTTAGGACACAGTTGTTAACTAGCGTAGAATACAGCACATTTTCTTGACTAAAGCACGGCAAACCTGCTTCACCGGCGCAAAAAATAGTTTCTCAAGGTAGACTTGCATCACGGGTGCAAGGTACCCTTGCATCACGGGTGCAAGGTACCCTTGCATCACGGGTGCAAGATACCCTTACATCACGGGTGCAAGGTGCCTCTGCATCACCGGTGCTCGGTACCCTTGCATCACCGGTGCTCGGTACCCTTGCATCACCGGTTAATGCTACGCTAACCACAGCGCGCGGCAGACGGCAGGCTGCACAGCGCGCGGCAGCACCAGATCACACGGCGGCACGTGCGCGGCAGTGCGGCGTCAGCACACAAAGCTTGTCATGAAATACGGTCTATCAAAAGAAGTAAATTGCATATCTTGCTTGTATTCGCTGCCACTAATCCAACGGCTGTAAAGTTTTGAACTCGCCGAGTCATACTTTGGCTGTTCCATAAATAACGAGATTTTTACCGAGAGTTTGGATCAACTGAGCTTGGTTTGAGCAGCTATTTGGTTCGCCCTCATTTATTTTGGTTCGCTCCAAGTTTCACTGTAATTTCAGAATTCTTTTCACTATTCTGTTACTACATTTCATGGGCCTAATGTAGCATAATTAATATTATTTTATTTTGATTCTCTGGAGAATTAACGTTTTTCTGTTCTTCCTTATTTTAAAACACTCTACTGTAGACAATTCTGAAGAATATTCGGAATATGATGAAAGGTGTACTGAAAGAAATTAAGAAAAACGAGTACAAATATTTTAGCCAACCAAGTTTTTGTATCCGATATTTTTGAAATTGTTGATGCTTGAGAAGTCAAGGCCTTCAATGCTAATGCAGGATGTGAATAAGGTGAACTGTGTTCACCAGAGTGAAGAGCTATTTTCACACAATGCATCTCAACAATATACCTTTTTTAATATCGCTGTAATACGCGAACTTTCTTAATAATATTTATAACGAAGATTACTGCTGGTAAAGTTAAGAGAAGCTTCAGCATGAAAGCCATTTACTCGCAGTATCTCTATGTTATTTTTTTATCTCTGATTGGCAAATAACAGAACTACATGGAGGCCCCGGTTACCTCTGCTGTACCTGACACGTACCTGAACATGCCCTATTTACCTGAACGTAAATCAGTCACTCATGTCAAATGTTTCCTAAATGAGACCGAAGTTAGTCTAAAGAGAAAAAAAACAGTTATTAATCCGTCATCAAAACGTCATTTTTAGCATCATTTGAAACTAGAGGCTCCCAAAGCAATCAATTAGTGAGGAAGGCTCGTCTCAACAGCAGGACGGCGAGCTCAAGCAGGCTCTGAAAGAGAGCCTTAATGCGCGTCCCTGCAACACCGCTGATTGTGACGAGTTCATTCACTGAGATCGGGACGTGCACGCCTTTCTTCTGATGAATGTAAGCGCTCAGTGAAGCCAGCTAAACGAGCCTGCAAATGGAGCGTGATTAAGCCCACAGACAGGCCTCATTGAGAGCAATATGCACTCGCAAAGAGATAAATTCTCAACTATTTAACGCTCTTAATTGTACATTTACCCGAGACCGCTCGAAATGGCATACAGATTCATTCGCTGCTTTATGGATTCCTGTTTACTAAGCCTGCACGTTTGCTAAATTATCCAGAATGTCGTCATTAGGCAAGAAAATGAGGGCTTGAGATCTAAGCGCTGAATTGTGAGTTAGGCATTGATACAAGGAGTGCATGTTATGAATAGATGAACTTAATATTTCGTTTTCTATCTTGATTACTCAGTTTGGTATGATTGACCCGACCATAGTATCATTGAAAAGAAAGTAAATTCTATGGGATCTTGCTTCCACGGTGTTTAAAAGGATGATTGTACCTCACATTGCTTCCTGAAAGAAAAGGTTTTAGTCATGCACATGCAAGTCAGATTAGTAGGAGAGCAACTTAACATACATACAGTATTATTGCATGGCTATTTTATCGTCCAAAAATTCATGCTTAATGTGTGTTTCCCTGCATCAATGACACGAAATACTAGTTTCTAAAAATGGAAACTGTGAACTCATATTTTTACACACATTGCTACTTTGTTTTGTGCTTCATAACTTTTATTTGCTTATGCCCGAGATATTTTTGTTTCAGAACGATTCAAATGTTTTTTTTTTAAATAATTGTCCCATTCGTGCAGAACTCATTGGAAATATTTTTGAAAACGACTGGAAACTACTCTCAGGTCTCATTCCTTCATGAAGAATGAAGAACCGACAACATTCCTTATCAATGTTGGCTCAGACTAGCATTTGTTCCCAAAATTACAATATTAAATCTACATTAGAGTCAAACGTAAAATATGAATGATAAGTCGAAATGAATGAGGCAACAATCAAGTGCTGTCTATCAATATTCTTATCCCCCTAGCTCTCTAAAAAGAATCTCTTGCAGTCAGAATATGAAGGTGATGACCCAAGAGCACAAGCAAGCATCGCCAAACTAGAACAGAAGAGCTCGAGTCACCCCGGTCTACAGTCCCATGCACGCCATGCACGCGACCTCCTGCTATACGGACAGCATCTAGAAACCCAGTAAAGAGAAGGAAAGGACAGTCTCGCAATATTCGAACAAGATAACCCAATTAATGTTCAAGCTAATTTTTTTACACGGATGTTTTCAGAGCTCATCATCGTAAGTCACTAAAGAGTGTCATATGTGTGATACATTTGTTAAACGGAAATTTTATCCCAATCATGATCATTTTTGTCGAAGTGGGAAAGGGATTTAAGATAATCTTAGATTATGTTTAGATTTGACGAAATAGATGCCATCGTAAGTCCTGAACAAACGCTTAAATTTTTAAGACTTTTGGCAAGAACATCTCCCGTAACACGCTCAGAAAATAATCGCATCCGAATAAGAAAAATTGACAAAACATATATTGATCCAATGGATCTACTTTAATGCTGACAACAGCTTTAATTTCCTGAAAGACTTGTTATTAATTTTACAAAATAGCAAAGCTTTGCAATGGAATATTTTTTCATTAGCTACAATTTTTAATCTAGATCGTGTAGAAAAATGAAGAAACTTAAAGTTTTTCTCTCGTTTTCCCCTTAAATTGTTGGCTAAACTAAAATCAGGAGAATGAAGTCGTTATCTGAGACTGCGTGATTTATCTTCAGAGTTACTTCGCAATTTCATCTGCTACATCAAATCAGTAGATTGGTGTCTTGCATTCCTAATTTGAACCTGTGGAAAATAAAAAACACCATGGCACGCAATAACACTTTAATGCATTAAAACTACCTTATCACCTCCTTATAAGCGAAAGGTAGCATTTTGGTCGAGCGAGCAATTGTCCCTCA
Organism: Morinoia aosen; assembly: GCA_030386875.1. Classification (NCBI taxonomy): domain Eukaryota; kingdom Metazoa; phylum Arthropoda; class Malacostraca; order Amphipoda; family Talitridae; genus Morinoia; species Morinoia aosen. The sequence continues at coordinate 21,996,458 of CM059573.1, read as the reverse complement.
CTCATGATGTGCGGTTTTAAATGGCATTTAGTGGACCAGTCGAATGGCGGGTACACAAGGACTTAATTCACTATAATTAAGTGCTATTGCTTTCAGTTTATTGAGGAACAGGAAGGATTTAGATGTTTCGCTATTCCGACAGAACATTTGGCCTTCAGTTCCTTCTTCCTTCCAAGAGATGAATGTTTTATATAATCAGAAAATATATCCCCATTGCCACCAAAGCTTCTCAATCTCAAGCCTGCTTGCCAGGAATGAAGTAGAAAACGATGTCAGTGAAGCCCAGGGATTTCTATTTTGAAAAATATCGGTACAATTTTCGGCGTTTATTTTGACTTCAACTTAATAGAAGACTTTCTTGAAGACAACTACATTTTGTATTAATTAGTAACAAGATTCTTTTGACATAAGTTGTTCTTTTCACCAAATATGATTATTGTTAGTTTTACAAAGATCTGATGAACATGAGTATTAATTTGGAGCATTCTACCACGTCGTAGTTCAGCTGTCAGCAAAATTTTCATCTTAAACTTGGTCCATATTTCGTGCTTTTTTTCCAGCCAACATTTTAAATTTCGAGCATTTATCGTACAACATTTGTGCCAGAGTTGTCCGAATTTTAGCAGGAGAAATTTTAAAATTTAAGACTTTTATCAGATAAAACGCAAGCAGCCTAGCTAAATCAACAGAAAAACATTCGCGTCCAGTTTTACAGGTATGACGAGGGTAAGTGTTTGAAAATACGGCCCAGAAACGTGGAAGAAAGGACAGATATTCTCTAATGTGCGCACAATTTTTTGGGAAATGGATTACTTTGACTTGAACTTGTTAGGGCAAATTATTTTTTTAAATTATTACGAATTATTTTACGAGGCTAGCGAATATTTCTTCAATGTGTCGGTCACATTTATTGTACATGTGACTCCTAATGCTTCAACAGTTAAAATTGTACGGATGACTCATAATGCTTCAACAGTTAAAATTGTACGGATGACTCATAATGCTTCAACAGTTAAAATTGTACGGATGACTCATAATGCTTCAACAGTTAAAATTGTACGGATGACTCATAATGCTTCAACAGTTAAAATTGTACGGATGACTCATAATGCTTCAACAGTTAAAATTGTACGGATGACTCATAATGTTTCAACAGTTAAAATTGTACGGATGACCCATAATGCTTCAACAGGTAAAATTGTACGGATGACTCCTTATGCTTCAACAGTTAAAATTGTACGTATGACTCATAATGCTTCAACAGTTAAAATTGTACGGATGGCTCCTTATGCTTCAACAGTTAAAATTGTACGGATGACTCATAATGCATCAACAGTTAAAATTGTACGGATGGCTCCTTATGCTTCAACAGTTAAAATTTTACGGATGACTCATAATGCATCAACAGTTAAAATTGTACGGATGACTCCTTATGCTTCAACAGTTAAAATTTTACGGATGACTCATAATGCATCAACAGTTAAAATTGTACGGATGGCTCCTTATGCTTCAACAGTTAAAATTTTACGGATGACTCATAATGCATCAACAGTTAAAATTGTACGGATGACTCCTTATGCTTCAACAGTTAAAATTTTACGGATGACTCATAATGCATCAACAGTTAAAATTGTACGGATGGCTCCTTATGCTTCAACAGTTAAAATTTTACGGATGACTCATAATGCATCAACAGTTAAAATTGTACGGATGGCTCCTTATGCTTCAACAGTTAAAATTTTACGGATGACTCATAATGCATCAACAGTTAAAATTGTACGGATGGCTCCTTATGCTTCAACAGTTAAAATTGTACGGATGACTCATAATGCATCAACAGTTAAAATTGTACGGATGGCTCCTTATGCTTCAACAGTTAAAATTGTACGGATGACTCATAATGCATCAACAGTTAAAATTTTACGGATGACTCATAATGCATCAACAGTTAAAAAACATAGTTCTGCTCAATAGTTTAGAAGTTAGAAAAGAAGTATTGATAAGCGGTAGTCATAATACATATATATTAACAGATGAAGTACAATTATTTCGGAGAGGCACTTGGTGTGCTTCTTACCGCCATACATTCTTGCGACATTAGCCTCACCACGTTTCAAATTGAACCCTTATTATTTCTTTAACGTAAGAAATTCCAATTTTTTCAGCTCATCGGATTTAACTTAACTTATTAACACTTTATCCTCACATGCATATCGACAATGGATTTACTTAAAAACTCGTTATTAACTTCCGCTAAGTTGTGCTACATTCGTGTAGCTGCGGTGTTCCTCAGAAGTCGACTGAAGGCACCTACTCCCTTTATATCGCTTGACCACAAATAGAAATTTTGAATTAAATTAAAATGCACGTTTGAAATGAACTAATAGCGAAGGAGCGTTTCTAACTAACATCGAAATTATGGACCTCATGCGCACTCCATTTCAATGGAAGGATTAATTTCAGTAATTGAATTCCTAAACAACGGCCCGATTTCACCACGCACGAAGTCATGACCATGAGAGTGCGTGCAGGTAGTAATGAACTTCCTTATACCAATTTTAATGAGCTTCCCGATGTGCATTAATGAGTCGGTCCCCGCTCGCCAGGACGGTGGACCCATCCGGCTCCTTTGCCTCCGACGTGAGCGTTTGGCTCCTGGACAGCCCGTGCACAGCCAGAGGCAATTGAAGTCGAAACTAGAAGAGGGTCAGTGCAGGATGCAGTTCAATTTTAAATGAAATATTGGAGCTAAATTCCTCAGAATCATTTAACTTTCTTACATTCATAGCAATATTTAGTGAGAAACAAGGGCAGTGACAACTACACGCATAACTTTTAAGATGGAACAGCTCTAACAGAACGGTTAGGGTCTCGATCCATTAATAGTTAGATTTCTGGAAAAAATAATTACTGATAATTTGTTCGTATTCCGATAGGATCATAGCTATGAAGTGATAATCAGCAAAATTTCTAGAAAAAACGTCAACTGAAATGATAAAAGGCAAAAAAGGTCAATTACCATTGTTCTCTTGTTCATATTTTAATAATTTCAGTGCGTTGCAGTTTCTTTGGTTTTATGTCAGCGTGCTAAGAGAACATACAAATTGATCTCCTATCCCTGCGCCTTAGCTTGTGCGGTGTAAAAGTCTTAAATTTAGAGTTTGTTTTGGAGTAATGTGAATTAAACTGCATTTTTTGTACGAGTGAAAATTTAATATTATCTTTCCTGAAGTGCCTGTTCATAATTTTCAATTCATAATAACGGAGAACTTCTATTGATGAGGCCACAAATATTGCAGCGAATAATTTTGTTAAGGACTCGTTTCAGTGAATAGCTCTATTTCAAAATCCTGTGACCTCTATACCTGCCAACAGCACGTAAAATGATTACTACCCTACTCCTCAGGATATGCCACAATTCTTAGCTCGAAGATTTAAAAGATTATTGCAATTAATTGAACAAAATGTCATTTTAATCAGTGCCTGCAATTTCTGAAACATTTTGTCACGGTAAGCGTTGAACCTGAAATAATAAAAATGTTTTCTAGCCATTGAGATCCTTATTGAACTATTCTTCCGACAACTTAATCAGTAATTATCCAATCGCTCGATATTGTTCTTTCCAAAAAATGAGTCAAAAAATTGAATCAGTTTATGAAAGAATTACATGTTTAACACGTAAATATAAACTTTTGAAGTGAATTTCTATTTTTTTAAAAATCTTCAATGAATCATCAGCCTTAAAAAATCATCTTACGAGTAATCCTTATTATTATTATTATATTCCAGGTTTTACCACCGCAGCCGCACAAGCGTTGATTTCAGCAGTGATACGAGTAATCCTACGAATTATCATCGTTTTTAAAGTGATTTCAATATCTTTTTTTCGTATTTCAATTCTAAATTTCCTCTACAATATATTATAACCTGTACTGTTGGCGCCGTCCATGCTTCTTAAAAGATAGTTGAAAGAATTATCCCAGCGGGCTAATGCTAGGTAGATTTTCTAGGCGCCAGATGCGTGACAATCGGCCAGCGTGTAGTTCACTATTGAATTGTCTTTGTTTATTTCTAAGTACATTGGATTTGATTATACTGAGACATATATTGATGACATATGCATATTCATTTATTTCTTGTTACCGTCTTATTTAGTTTTATTTTTTATCTTTCCAGACACCTCGCAATTCCTCAATATTTTGAAACTTGCCAATGTCATTGCTATTATCATTGCTTGCTATTACTGTGCTACCGTTAAAGGACTGTGATGTTTTTTCATGTTCCCTGAATAAATCATGAGAGCACCCAACGGGCTAGTATCAATTTATTGAACCGTGTGGTAAAGGGAAGTTTATTCCCCTATAATATCGTAGGCCAGAAAATTTCCTACATGTACAGTTTAACAGCTTACAGCTCACAAATGTCGACGCCCTCCCTCTTTTCATGCTCTCGTATGTCTGATGCTTTTGTTTTCATATAGAGGGTGACCGACACTTTGTTGAACAAGCTTTAACTACGTTGGGAGCGTTGAAATAAACACTTTTACTCACTAGCCTGAGATAAAGTATGAATAACAAGGAGTTAAAATTTGGAACGTATTGGAAAAAATCGTTCTTTGAGAGTGGCCGGGAAATACAATGTAGAAGTTTGAAAGTATTTTTATATTGAACACATGAAACCGAATAACAGCATTAATTACATGACCACAAGAAACATGTTCTTAAATTAGGTTTGGTTTGTACAAAAGAAGTTCAAAATGAAGCTCAACTACTGCGATGCAGGCGTTCTAACGCAAGTGCAATGATTGCCGGACGCGATCGAAGACACCAGGACTTTACCGAGAGCTTACAGAGGCTTTAGCATTTCTACCGATGAGGTCTCCTTCGGAATAAGTCACTGTTTCGCGCACCAAACTCTGGAATGTCCACAGAAGAAGAAATCTATGGGCTTAATATGAGGAGACCTCGGGGGCCATTTGATGGGGCCGCCATCTCAAGCCGTAACTCTTCAAAAAAGCATTTCCGACCTCACGGTTGATGAGAAAAAAGGTTTTATTTCAATGATCCCAAGTTTATGCTAAAGTTTGTTCAACAAAGTACCGGCCATTCTGAATATTTAATTTTTTCATTACAAATAAAATGCCAATCAGACGGAGAATTCGCTTTTCACATGAATTTTTCTTTCACATCCAGCATTTCAGCAACTGCACCATGGCCTCCTACAGATTATCGTGTCACTCCAGGTACGCAGACTGCAAGGAATGAGTGTGCTCAGAAGTCAGGCGTTCCCGTCGCATGCATATTCATTCGTTGAGCAGCTGAGCGATCAGCTCGGGATGTTACCTTGGCAACCGCCTGACAGAGATTTGTTCACGTATTTCGGGCTCCCGAAAAATCGTGATCCCGGTTAATGCGCACCAGAGCACACCCTGGGAACTCTCTGTCCAGCTCCGTGCACGGGAAACTTAGCAATTTAATGGACGCCAAAGGAATCTGCTGATGAAATTTACTGCATATTTTGGTGTCCTGTTGATACGACAACAGCCTATGTATGGCTTGTTATTCTACACGTGAGCCTAAAATATCTGGTGTGTGATATTGAAGCGCTTAGCGAGTCTTGGAGGAGAGGTTCTAAGCATTTAAGAGCTCATGGCTGAATGCATGCGAAAAATCCGTCGCTTGAGAAGTTAAACATAAACAATATCGTAATACCGATTTGCTGTTTTTTTAAGTGTACGAAATACATTGCTGTTCTTCCGGAATTTTAGTCTGCTGATGCTTGAACTGCAATACCGTAAGGTCAATGTTTTTTAAATTGATGTACACTTGTGGAAGGTCTTGTGGGCTATATTAGGAATTCAAAGTTCCAACATAAAATTTTCCACTGCCATGATCAAGTTTTTTTAAAGTAATGTTCGAGAAATCAAGTAAACTATTCAATTAAGTTGGGAACTACATAATATCATGGCTGCCAGAACGTCGGCTTCTCCTGCCGTTTGCTACATATTAAGCCCTAGTAATGTACTCGTACCATACACCGTACCCGAGCAAAGGCAATAAAACTGGGCTAAAATTGAATAACTAGTCTAAGTAAAATAGTTGAATCATACTCTGCCTTCAAAATAACTGAAAATGTAAAGTTGAATACAATTCCACATGTTTCTATGTTTAAACTACTTCCTACATCCCCACAATTATTCACGGTGAAAATTCAAATGCAATAATACTGATGCAGCACAATCTCTGAAGCTCAAAGTTTTTAGAGGGATGAGAATGAAAAGGAAAGAGTTCTAAAATGCAGCGCGAGGGGTTCACATTATTAGCCTTGCCAAGAAGACCACGAATTTCTCCCTCTGAAATAGTGAAGAACTTGAAGCGTCTATTATGTGAATATTCTGTATTATTTTCTACCATTGTTCCCCGAAACAGAATTATTTGAGTTTCAGAAGTATGTACCTATTAGAATATAATTATTCGCCTCAGAAATTTGCTGCTAATCATACTTGTCAAATAAAAATAATATGCTGTCCAAAAAAAGGTTAATTTTGCCCTCGTAAATAAAGCTTTCAATTTTTTCCAATTGTATTACCGAAAGTAGGGGCAGAATTTTACACTGTGTTATTACTGAAAGTATTGCAAATATTTAACGGTGCTAACCATGCCAACAAACAAGACTACCTAAGTTCTATAAGGATGGGGATGGATAGATGTCACTGAGTATATTGTCTTGAGAAAAGTTCATATTAAAATTGTTGAAAGGGAGAAGTACACACCATTGGAATTTGCAGAGTATGCTACTACTCTGAAACTATGTGAACTTTGCCCTGGATGTGCTGAGTGTTACTTATTTTCTCGACAAGCTCTAAAACATGAGTGAGGGTAGGCTGGCACCACGAAGACTGAGTTCAGTGACAATGTAGTTGTTCTGTAAACTTTAGTTACACTTTTCTTATCTCTAGTGGTAGTAGAAGTGAGTTTTTAGTTAGAAAATGATAGCTAACGTTAGCTAGTACATGTAGAAGTAACAGTTTGTATTTTCGGAACATTATTTCAATTCTTCTTCATGATATAGTTCTACTGTAGAATTATTATTTCTGAAGAGTGCAAAGGTTCAAAATGAAAACAACAAGACGTCAGACTACTTCTGAAAGAGAACCAAAGTGCATTCCGTGAATAACACGTGAGTATAATTGTGCAGTTTGGGCAAAGCTCAGTGCGCACAAAAAAATGAATGGTAACGTAGGTATCCGCACTGAGATTTCTTACGTTCATGAAGATTTTCGAATTTCTTAAATAAGTTAAGAAAAAAAAGAAGATATTGAGCACCGTATTTTCCCAAATTCATTTCATGACTTTTCCGTTCGAATCTTAAAATTGATCATACTTTAAAATAATTCTGAATATCCATGAATATACCTTGAAGATGTTTTTACCCGATCGATTGGTTATCTACTAAAAGGGCAACACTGCGACACTGCATTTGCATCGACGCATAGTTGGAATCACCGAAACGAGTACTCTATTTTCTCCTACCTCATTACTGGAAGCAGATAGGTAAATTTCGTCCGATATCGCTACTAAAATAAAACGTTAGACGGCGATATCCAAGCGGCACTACGACACAAGCAGGCTATCAGTGCGCCACGCAGAGAAGCGAACTAGGCGCGTACGGGCAAGTGCTTCAAGCTGGTGCGAGACTTGGGCATCTTGATGCTGCGCTATAGCTGTCCGCACATGCTAAACTGGCTTACTCTAAGCAAGTGATGAAATTTTCAAAGTGGGAGAGTTGATTAGTTTCATGTTCTTCGAAAGAAATACTGAGCAGTATTGGGTTATCAAAGATACAGTGACATTCGTTAAAGAATTTAGTCCAATAGGCCCTGTTTAGCAAATAAGGATTACTTTCGGGGTTTATTACTGCATTTGCATTTCAATTCGCATCATTTTGTAAGCCGAATTCATTCTCAATCCTTTTGGCAGCAATGCAAATAAATTAGCTTCGCTTCATACACATTGCTATATATATTCGGTAAAATTTTATATTGACTTCGTCACAAACATTCGTTTACTAAACTATTTTCCATGCCTTGCTTCAAATCTTGTTTCTTTTCTGGTAGGTTACTAAAGTATCCACGAAGTAAGCATACGAATTAAAGAATGACTGTAACATACTAAGTTTATCATTATGGTTACTCGTCATGATGCTCATGATTATGGTGAAAAATCTGTCAAATCTTTTTAAATTTTTCCAAGTATCAAACTTATACAAACACGTCCTAGCAGTTCGATTGCGTCACGCTACTGCAGCACTGCGCAGACCTGGCCTCAGTGGTGCTATGGCCTCGTGTGAGGCCCTCTTGTGTGAGGCCCTCTTGCGTGAGGCCCTCTTGCGTGAGGCCCTCTCATGTGAGGCCCTCTCATGTGAGGCCTTCTCATGTGAGGCCCTCTCATGTGAGGCCCTCTCGTGTGAGGCCCTCTCGTGTGAGGCCATCTCGTGTGAGACCCTCTCATGCGAGGCCTTCTCATGTGAGGCCATCTCGTGTGAGGCCCTCTCATGTGAGGCCCTCTCATGTGAGGCCATCTCGTGTGAGGCCCTCTCATGTGAGGCCCTCTCGTGTGAGGCCATCTCGTGTGAGACCCTCTCGTGTGAGGCCCTCTCATGTGAGGCCCTATCATGTGAGGCCCTCTCATGTGAGGCCCTCTCATGTGAGGCCCTCTCATGTGAGGCCCTCTCATGTGAGGCCCTCTCGTGTGAGGCCCTATCTTGTGAGGCCCTCTCATGTGAGGCCCTATCATGTGAGGCCCTCTCGAGAATGTGAGGCCCTCTCATGTGAGGCCCTATCATGTGAGTCCCTCTCATGTGAGGCCCTATCATGTGAGGCCCTCTCATGTGAGGCCCTCTCAAGTGAAGCCCTATCATGTGAGGCCCAATCATGTGAGGCCCTCTCATGTGAGTCCCTCTCATGTGAGGCCCTCTCAAGTGAGGCCCTATCATGTGAGGCCTTATCATGTGAGGCCCTATCATGTGAGGCCCTATCATGTGAGGCCCTATCATGCGAGGCCCTCTAAGGTGAGGCCCTCTCAAGTGAGGCCCTATCATGTGAGGCCCTATCATGTGAGGCCCTATCATGTGAGGCCCTTTCAAGTGAGGCCCTATCATGTGAGGCCCTATCATGTGAGGCCCTATCATATGAGGCCCTATCATGTGAGGCCCTATCATGTGAGGCCCTATCATGTGAGGCCCTCTCAAGTGAGGCCCTCTCAGAAGGCCTCTCAGTTTCATCAGCAAGCCGTCTCCTCCCCCACAGACGCAGCCAGTCAGGCAGGAGCTGCAGTTCAGCAGAGGGTGAGGGCAAGAGAGAGGTTACCTGAGCATCATCAAAAGATACTTATTTAAATCAATCAAGCCTGATACACATCATCTTGTAGATTGGTTTTTCAAATGCCTTACACCTAACACCAGGACACAATGACGGTTACCCCCGGTCAAGCCAGTACCCATTTCAGACACCTGGGTAGAGGGAAATTGTGCTTGAGTTCTCCCTTTACCCAACGGGGAGAAACCACTCGGCCACGGCGACCACCAAGAAGTGTTCAATCTTACTTCAGTCATACGTTCTGCTCCACCAAATCACGCTTCAATAAAACACGATTAAGCCCTTCTTTTGTTGATAAGTATGGCACGGCGCACCCAAATTGAAGGTGATAAACTTGAGTCATGTTTCAGTTTCATTTGCCCTCACTGATACTGATATGTGGATCTCACGACTTCTGGACAGACCTTTGAATGCTACAGAAATTGACCCCAACCTCGAACATCGTAAAACAGTTGACCAGGCCCCCATTTCTTGACGAAAACGAAGTGCTTCGAATGCCGGCGTAAATGTCAAGTTCCGTTCTCGATAGCAGCGCTATCGCAACACAGGAAGTTCTCTTGTCTACAAGCAATGATCACATGTCTAGAATTCACTAAAGACTAAGAGAGGGCACTTATTAAATAACTTGTAAAATAAACTTCCATATTATCCTCCATCACTATCAATCAGAATAGAAATACTTGTGTGTCAGCTCGCATTTGCAAAGTAATTTTCCGCTAACACGGTACGATTCCAAGCTTCATGAGCGACGCATGTGAAGAATTTGTAATTTCTTTTACCCTCATACAGGATGTCGTACTTGGGCGAAAGAGTTTTAGTTACGAAAAAAAAGTTTGAACGCAATGCCTGAGGAACTTCAACTTGGTAATTTGTGCACTTTGATAACTTAGTTCCCATTTTGGAGGCTTCTGAACATAAATCAGAGATGTGCTCTATTCACAACCCTCAGACACGTTTGTCGTGGGAGTGCGCTAGAAATCCAAGCAAGACACTCAAAAAATTAGACTCGGAACAAATTAAGAATCGGGTATGTAGGTTGTCCAAGAACATGACATTTTAAAAACTCTATAACTCTATAGTCATTCGGGACAAAACAAAATACTCCAAAATGTTATACTTATTTGATTTTTAATAGTGTTTGATGAATACACTATTCTTCCATATAAAAAGAATCTCTCATGAGTGTGGTCAGTTTCCACAACATCCCACATCCTTAAAGCCATTTCATGAAATTTTCAGTAACTTTCATCACGGTGTTGACCGAGGGTAAAATATCCAGAGGAAAGATTTCGTATATCCTTTCTCCCAATATATATGTCTATATATAACCCCTAATATACCTAAAGTATTCTTCTTATGTGCTGTCTATCGATATAGAACATTCAATTCAATAAATGTTAAAATCTAATTTGTTTTAATGCATTTCATGTGCTAGCTTTTCTTAAATAAAAGGTTTTTCTTTGTTTGTTTGTTTGTTTCTTTCTTTCTTTCTCTCTTTCTTTCTTTCTTTCTATCTATCTTTCTTTCTTTCTTTCTTTCTTTCTTTCTTTCTTTCTTTCTTTTTTCCTTGAATTTTTTCTATCTTTCTTATTTTCTCTCTTTCGTTCTTTTTGATATCGATGTCCCTAATTTGCTCTTTGTTAGTACATTTTTCCTCCCTTTATCCCTGTAGGAAATACGCTCGGAATGTTAGCTGAGGAGAAGAGTATAGGAGCAAATTAACCTTTACGCGTCGAATTATAAATTCAGGCAGAAAATATTTTATCCGAATTTCGTTGTTTTTACTCTGCAGAAAATGAACTTTAACAAGCCACATACAGTCGCTGAATAGTAGAGGAACACCCAAACGACGATTTGAAATCTGCAGACGAAAAATCAAACAACATTATTTCAAAATTCTATTCCATGAGGAAGCGATAATTCGAAGCAAAAGTTAGAAATTTTACTGTTATTCCCATATATACTGTAGCTCTTAGTTGCATCTCCAGTGACTTTATTAACTTATATTATTATTTTGTATCCCCAATGATTCTTATTTGCAATATTTTGTAGCATCCCCAATGACCTTGATGCTCATTGTAATATTTTGTTGCATCTTCTATGACTTTTATTCCATATTACACTATTTTGCTCCATCTTCTATGACTTTCGAAGCGTATGATTTTTTTTAATACAAGAGGTTCCTTTCCAGAACATCCTGTATTTGTAGTTCAGTTCTAAGGAGGAAAGATGTTCAGCGGTACTCTAATGGAAGAAACTCAGTAACACTTTATTAAAATTATTACGTTTTCGAACAAGTAATTATGTCACGAAAAAGTGTACATAAAAAGGAACAACTTAGAATGTTAAGTTTACTTCATTGAACTAATTAAGCTAACTCTTCAACCTTGGTGAAGGTCTTCAGTCATTTCAAGAGACACCGACAATTTAGAGCTGTCCAAAACTTTAAATTTTGAGACGTGATGGAAGACATTGCAAGGCTGCGAACTAATCAGTGTATTCTTTGTTGTCTAGCTCCTCAGCACATACTCTCTACTCTCTAGCTACCCTGTGTACTCCCTTCTGTCTAACTGCTCTGAATACTCTCTACTCTCTAAGTACTCGGTATGCTTTCTACTCCCTAACTACATGGTATACTCTGAGTTGAACGAACCCGCTCGCTCATCTGAAAATCAAACTTCGCTTTTTTGTGGTAGCTCATTTGATTAGACTGCAGTTTACTGAAGACTGTTAAGCGATAGGAATCAGGATCATACATCAGCTCTCATGCTATTCGCATCATTCCATTCTGCTGATTATTTTGATAAGGAGCGGCCTTAGCGCTGTTCCCTTCATCATGGAGACGCTGGTCGGAGCGGCGTGGGAGGCGCCCGAGACTCGCCGCAATCGCACTCGATCGCAGCGCGCGGAAAGTAAGCGATGTAGGTTTCCGGGTTCATCAGAAATAGACTGCAATGTCTGAAAATTAGTTTTTTCGCGCTCCGATTCAGAATGAAGAGAATATTTCATTTTTCATTTGGTTAGTTGTTTAAGTCGTCCTCCGGAAAGTTTTTGAAGTTCAAGGTGCTAAATGGAATGGTGCTAAAAGGACTTATTTGTTCCTCTACTGAATGACCTAAATGCAGGTATGTATTTGTTTCATGCACTTAATTTTCGAATACGAAACGAATTAAATATAAGAGTTAAAGTTTGACAACTACTTGGAATTAAAAACTCAAAGATTTGATAGTTATATAACTCTTGAGCAAATCATTCACCCATTTACAAAAAGATTTACATTCCTGCCTTAGCACGTTTCTGTTGCTTAATTTTTATTCTTTTCTTTTAACCCTTGAGCCCATTTACCTAAACTAACCATTGAAATTTTTCTTCATGCTTCACGAACTTGAAATGCCAGCTCACAGTTCCAGGAAGGGACAAAACTAGTGCTGATTAGGTGACGTATTAGTTGAACTGCAAGCAATGGAGTTCCTGTAATGACAAAGACTGGTTTCGCATTTGTTCACCGTTTTTGAGGAAGACCTACAGAGTAACAATTGTAACAGATTGCATGCACAAAATAGCGAGTGGGATTACTGCAAGGAGAATTTAAATTATGTGCGTAAGTTTTGTGTGCAAAGCCCGTGAATTTCACGTGATATATACCCCAACGGAATACTTCAATGATCTGAATTATGAATACGATTTTTAAGATTCAATTTACGCACTACTAATATGTTGCATGTCGTTACAAATGAGAGGATCTTTTATTTTACATTATCTTATTGGTGCAAGTAAGGTGATGAATTCAGCCCCATGTTGCGAACACAGAGTATGGGCTGTCACCAGCAGGTAACTTATAGAACCCAACGCGAGATTCGTGAGACGATCAAAGTTTCGTAAGCCAGTCTGCTTGCGGAGTCGAAAATTGTGGTGATATTTTCAATTTAGAACTATGTTACGATCTTGGAAATTGTTTTATAAGAAAGCTGTTGAAATTGCTGTCCTTTCTCCTTTCGACCCCTCGTATTGTTTTAGATGTTCAATCAGTACGCTGGATGTCTCACAAAATCGGTCGAGATTTTTGAATCTTTACCTCTCAATATGTATTAATTGTTGAGACTTGAGCTTAGAACTCCTTTGAACGTTAACCTATTCAATTTTTCGAATGAAAATTATGCTTATATAAATTTGTAGCCTATGAACTGTTCCGAAAAGAGTGAGATTGTTTTGTTCCTTGAAGGTCTTCGAAAGTGTTGTTACTAAGTCTATTTGCTTGAAAACCCTCAATATCAAAGTAAAAAGAAAAATAAATGTAAAAATAAAAATGCAAAAAGAAAAATAAAAACGAAAAAACATTCATTTTTAATGGTAAATATTTCCCTTTGAAGTTCATTCTTATGTATCTATTCAAACCGCTGATAACTGTATAGTTTTGTAGAAGTTGTTGACATCGATCTCTCACTGCATGCTAGCGTCGTATTTCGAATCATTTGCGTTTTTTTCGAGTACATCAACTGTTTGAATACGGTTTTGTAAGCCTTGTAAGTCAGTTAATGGTGTTTCGTAAACTTTATCTTCAAAACATTACCAGAAAAAAATTGCACGGAGTCAGATCGGGACTAGCGGTATTCTACCCAAGCCCAATGCCAAAGACACACTCTAAAAATTTCGTCAAACAGTTCTTAATGGGACCAGTTCTGCAGCATTCGCTCCATCTTGGATTCACCACGCTCTGCAGAATCGATTTCTATAACCAGCCCGCACCTGTGTAACAACTTGTTCTTTGAGTGTGTTCAAGTATTTTGGTCCTTCGATTCATGTATTACCTCATTCATTTTAACGTATAAAAGTATGCAAGCTTACGTTTAAATTGAGGCTAAGTTCAAGTGTTTACTGTCAATATTAAGTGATAAATATTAAAAAATCATGACAATTTTTTGTGTGACGTTTTGTACTAATATTTTAATTTAAAAAAGAAATCTTTTGAGTATCTAAACGTAATCGATTTACATGGTGGGGATAATAGACATTTAAATCACTCAAACAAATATAATTCAACCACAACTTGACCTCGTCGTATATATCCTGTTTTAGCTTTGTAAAAACCAAGAAATAAATCCGACCCAAACCCTGGGTACCCTTGGTGTACCTGAACGGCAGGACTGTGATCTTAAACAGAAAACTTTGTTATTGCTAATGTCCTCAAGATGTAAAGGAGTATACCGTGTGGATCATAAAAAAGTAGGCCCAACTTTAAATGTTAATAACTTTAGATTAAGATATTTCACTTTCATTTGTTTCATTACTCACAAAGATATGTATCCTGACTACAATGCTTTAGGTCAGAGTATAAATAACGTCCAAGTCATCTGAAAATTTACCATTAAATTCAAATTTTTAAGTTACTAAACTTATCGTTATACAACTAACAAAGGGGCAACGCATTTTCATTAACGTCTACGCAGGAACAAAGAGTTTAAAGAAAGTTCAAAATAAATTCGAACAGAGATTTCCGGAAAGAAGCTCTCGTTATAACTCGTTTTTTAGAATAATATTACAATGAACCTTCAACTTTTTTATCATTTATGACCTCATTAAAATGGCATGGGCATCTCACATTTTTCCTATTACCATCTATCTTATCACTGATACATCAAATTTTACTGCGACTAAACATTTTTAGGGAAAATATTTTCTCCACCTAATAAAAAAACAGTATGAAATTATCTTCATTCATTGGAAAGTTTTTAACATTAAAAGTCGGGTTTACTTTTTATGGTTCAAACGGTACAGTAATTGAACAGTTGTTTAAATAAGCATGGAAATCGCTCAGATTGCAGTAAACACAATTGGAAAAAATAATTATATTATCTCAAATTGTTCAATAAAGTGCTTTCAAATTCCTTTCATCGCAACCTGAGCTATTTCAGTGAATATTTCAAGAACTGTTCAACTACAATATTTTAGTAGTAACCAATACCAATAAAACATTCTACTTTGTCTAACATAAACTGACGGTAACTCAGCCTTACCGTGGTTTATCTCAACCTTGACCTTAACTTAACTATATATTCCCTAGAAGCAAGGCTGAAATGAGGTTGAAATGAACGGCTCAAAACTGATTGTATATTATTCTAACCTAATCTAATTCCACCACCTCGCGTCAACCCTGCTTGAACCCAATCTTAATATGACTGTATTATGGCAATATGTTTTTTTCCAATTTCTCAAGCTTTCGAAATTTTTAAAGCTCTTTACGTCATAGAATTCATAGCAATTTACAAATAATTTGTACTGAAACATTGCCAACCAATAAAACCTTATACAACGGTCAGTCTATGAAGTGCGACCTTTCGATCTCACGAAACATCATCATTACGCTAAAATTATACAGAAAATTTTACTCTCTCATCTATGAAGCAGTAAATCTGATACATGAGCTACATTAGACACAATTCAGATGTTTGAAATTTCAGCACAAAATGGCTAGATAAGCCACTTTGAACAACAGTTGTGTGAAATCACGGCACATGATGATTAGACGAAATAAGATTTACAGCATATGTCTATGACATGAGATCAAGGCTGAACGGACGATCGAGCGGATGTTTCAAACCATCTAAACTGCAGTTCTATTGAATAATTTTAGAGTAAAAAAATTTTTTTCACATATTCATTTTTGACTAATTTATACAAACATTTTGTATGAACATAGGCCTTCCTTCAAGGGCTTGGAACTATGAACAAAAAGGAAATTGTTAAAAGTAGAAACTTGGTTGCACTGTGCAGTTAACCTTTGTTTTAGGGTCATTCGAGCCATGCAAATGTCCCCTCAGAGGGATGCAACTATCGGATTTACGGGAATTAGCGCTCCCAGGAAAAAATGTAAGGCCCCCGAACTGAGAGTCAGGTAGGTCGTCTCTCTGTTGAAATAAAATATATATTTTTATTATTTTGATAAGGACCATCTTTTTCGGTTCACTGCTGTTCTGTTTTTCGGCGCCTCTGACTTTTTACATCAAATTTTATCTTGTTTCATAACTATCATTCTCAACTTACTGTTTCTATGCGCAGTATATTCTGTGTGGGAACACACTTTGTGCATGTATTTCTCGTTCCCTTAACTCCATACTGAACGATGCCTTCGTCCTTCCTCTCTATAAACATCTTTGTTGAGGTAATGGAGGTTGAAATTAACTTATAATCCATCAGTGTAATATTTATTAAGATACTAACATTCTCTTCTGTAATACTTAGCGGGTATGTCACACTTGCTCGGTCTAGATCAGTGACCCTGGATCTGGGGACGTTATTTCCTAATAGGAAAGAGTGATTTTCCGGTTTCAGTTGGCTGAACATAAGCTTTAACAATGGTCTTTTAGACTTATTCATCTATGTCGTAATTCTTTTGCATTTTATTTTTGTGAAATATATTGATGTGAGGCATTCAAAGGTCAGAATTATAGTCATGGTTCAAAATTCGATCGAAAAATTCCAATTTGTTTTGTCGATTAAAATATTTGGAAAATTGTCAACATTTTTCAACCTTCT
Organism: Morinoia aosen; assembly: GCA_030386875.1. NCBI lineage: Eukaryota > Metazoa > Arthropoda > Malacostraca > Amphipoda > Talitridae > Morinoia > Morinoia aosen. Next base: position 21,979,549 of record CM059573.1, on the reverse strand, counting down.
GATTTTGAGATTTGTTAAACAAAATTCGCCTAATTGGTGCACTCTTTATTAACCTTTATTTAAAAAGGCATGAATAACGCTCTCTTCATAGACCTGCTAGGCGTCGCAGTCATCACTTCTGGGTTTCCAGCGTGGGAAGGCTTAACCTACACAGATATCTGAGAGGCGCCTTGCGAAGCTTCAACTAAAATATCCAGATCCACCGTTGACATCAATAATGTGTGAGGGTCCATCTGTCCCCTATCCCGCAGCTTTCAATAAAATTATAACGCTTTATCTTCTGAAAAAGTGTGTGCTGAGATCAGCTGATGAATTCGTTGCTTTGTTGCGCGGTAAAACCCTGAGAGGTATTATTGCATCATTGGATGTTGAATTCTTGTTCACCAATGTACCGGTTCTGGATGCGAATGGAATAATTTTCAATTGCATATACGAGAATAATTCTCCACCTAACATGTTTCCGAGTCATATTTGAAGCAACTCGTGACAATTTGCACTAAAGAAGCTCATTTTCGTCACTGCTCCGCCGCGTATATTGTAGCCATGGGTTTTCATTCGGGGCCCTCGTTTGCCAATGTCCTACGTGGAAAACCTGGTGTTGAGCATTGTGCCTGTTAAACCAACATTGTACGTCAGGTACGTGAAAGATATTTTCGTCGAAGTCAAGTGAGTGGAGCATTTGGATATGAGTAGAAATTGGATTGAGTTTCCGGGGATAAGTTTTACGTTTAGTGTACAGGAGAAACTGGCATTCATAAATGCTTTAGTTGAAGCTTCACAAGGAGCCTTCTGAGATTTTCGTATATCAAGCCTTCCCCCGCTGAAAGAAACATAAATTATGATTACGATGTTCTGCAAGAGTGAAAAAAGAAAATTATTCATAGGTTACTTAATAGAGCAGGTAATGTGAACAGCAACCCTGCGAATTTCCAATCAAAAATCCTTTATGTTGAAAGATTCCTAATAAATAACAATATTTCTATAATGGACAGAATATTTGACAGCTTTATACCTGAATTTTTCAGCTGGAACAATAAGATTCTGGAATTAATACGCATGAAATCAGAATATTTCACAAAAATCATCCGTAGAAGCATAAACAAATAGATAAACTAGTACATGTATAAGGACATTGTTAAAACTTCCATTAAACGAACAGATCAGGACACGGGGATCTAATTTTGCATATATGATAAAAATAGCGAAATAATTTGGATTTTTGGAAAGAAAAGTATTTCCACGGTCAATGATCTAGACAGAGGGGACGGGATATATACCAGTTCGAGTGTGACAAATGAGAATGTAAGTCTCTTAATAAACTTTATGCGGTCGTGACTGTGATAACCCTAAAACAAAAGTAAACTACGCCCATATATCAAGGTTTGGTTTCTAACCATTTTCTTATTGATTTTAGTTGCAAGCGCTCTAACAAAGACCTTTATTTAAAAACGAACACTTTATGTTATTTATTAAAAAAAAACATTTACAAAGTACAGCAGCTCTGTGAATTCAAAAACTTAAACCTGCTCGCAACGAAAATCTAAATAACTTTTCACTCAGCAACTATTCAATGGAACTGCAGCGTGGATGGTTTGAAACATCCGCTCGGTAAATTAACCCTTATTTCATGTCGTAAACATATGCTGTTGTCATTATGCAATGTTATTTTGTCTAGTCATCAAGCGCCGTGACTTCCCCCAACTGCCCTACAATGCTACTTATCTAGTCATTTCGTGCAGTGTATTTCTGTATTGAATATCTGTATTGCGCTGATGTAGCTCAAGTATTTGATTTACTTTTTTATTAACGTGACCGTGAAATTCGACTGAATATTTTCAGATTGATGGTATTCGTACGATCGAAAAGTCTCATCTACATGAAGATCTTAATTATAATAACCATACGACAGCAGACTTATTATGCTGCATTTCCATTTTTAACGTCACTTACCATCAATTTGCACTCACGATAGTCATAATTTAAAATGTAACTCCGGTAAGTTGATTAATACCGTGATTCAAATGACAAAATAACAAATATCCTTATAATATATTCACTATTGTAGCACAATTCACACTTTAGGAAACTAGCAAGGTGAAGAATGTTCCTATCACTTCACCGCCAGCCATTTCTGCGACTGAAATGGCAACTGCCAGCGATCACTAATTTCTTTTGTCTTGAGCTTGTAGTGAGTTTTTGTTACACGCTCATTAGGAACTAATGAGTCGCCCAGAAACTCTACACCCTCGCTCTGAAACCTCATCTCATTAGAGCTCTCATTAAACACGCCATCGAGGGCGTATTGATGACTTAATTACTGAATAACTTGAACTGTCGTGCGAGCAGTTCTCGTTATTTTTTGTTGCTTGCTCAGCAGTGAAGTGGGAAATTATGAGAGTTGAATTTACAATTCAAGCAACGTCACTTGACGGCACCCACAGGCTGTAGTGTTCAGCTAGAATTCATTTCTCTTGATAACGAACAGAACGAGTAAAAAAAGTGTCTGTCTCTGGTGAAAAACATAAAACTCGCATACATTGAAAATTATTCCTCACACCAATCGGTTGCGTTATATTTAGAGGATTCACACCCAACTGATAATGGTATAATGAAATAATACTAACGCCCTCATTTAGAAAATTCAGGGAAAGTTTGAGCAGAGACTCCATCGAACGTGTCCTTTCTCCTTGGTTTCATTTTGAGTTCAGGAAATGTATTTTTAGCCTCACGTGCTGAATATAGGAGTCTTGAATAACATTCAGTTTGCAACGCTGTATTTTAATTGTTAGAATAATAAAAACTGCCTAAATAACCTTTATACTCACAGAGATTGGATATTGCTGTAGAATCTAAGGGCGAAAACATTTAGCAAGTTTTATGCCGTGAGGGAAGAAGAGACAGCACTACAGACTGTACAGAGTGTCAGACTGTACAGAGTGTATGTGTAGTACACAAACACTATATCCAGATAACACTGCAACGTTATATCGAAAGTAGTCGAAGTCAGTGTAGGCCAATGTTACAATGGAGAATAAAAATATCTACAAATCCCATAAATTGTCAATCTAAGTTTAACATTGGTATTCCGGACCACCCAGAATGACAAATTTACTAAGGCAACGTGAGATAAGTGACCTCGTTTTAATTTTGTCGTTTTGTTTCCATTCAACTTGAACGTTTCGCTCTCACGTTCTGATAATCTTCAATTTCAAAGTGTTCCTCAATGCAGCATTCTGTTTGCCCTCAACGTCAGGCTGAAGTTCTCGTTTGCTGTTCATGTTTCTATAAGAAAGTCATGAAGGCTTACATATAGCACGTTCGATGATAGGAAAAACGCATTCACGTAGCACAATACAATCCCAAAAGAAATTAAGTTTCAAAATTTCTATGGTATTTTATTCGTGATAGTCTCGAACTTTACGTAACATATCTGAGCTTGCTTAATTTCGACCTTTTTTGCGAAGAATCTACCTTAGCTATTGTTACAAACAATAAGTATTGCAAAAATCGTTGGACAGTTTTCTAAAAATGCAGCTTGAAATTTCATTCTTTCGTGAAACTTCTTACTCAGGTTAAGGAGTGAGGTTCTAAATTCTTGCTCGTTTAAGTTTCAAGTTGATTTTAATAGTATATTATCTCTTGTATATCCCGTCGTTTACAATTTTCTCGACGCATTTGCCTTTAAACGCTGAATTTAATTGGAAGGGGAGGAAGAAAATCTTTACCAATTCAAATGGATATCCTCATATCTTGGTTACCTTAAAAAAACGGAATTTACTTAAGCAGTAAATATTACATTAAACTTACGTTGAGACTGATGCGTAGCAAATATTGTTTTTTTATTATTATTCAAGGACGTATCAACATATATAATTCAAGATGAACGTACCGTGCTACTGCGCACTTTTTCCATAGCAAATAACATGCTGCAACGTCTAGCTTGCTCAACATTCAAAATAACCGGATTTCCGTACGCTTTAAAACTGTTCATTGCTTCTTTCAAGGTCAGTATTTCAAACTCTGGGAGCTGAAAGTTTCGTGTTTGGGTTAATTATTTTTCAACTTACAAATAGAATGGCGTTTCCTTAGGTAACATAGTCGATTTTGCATTCCTACATTGCATTTCATATTAGGCCTACTGCGAACACCGCGCTCAAAGCTTGCACGGTACAGTTGATCATGGAATCACAATTATAATAGAAATAACAGGGCACTTTTGGAAATCTTATGCGTAAAATGAAGAGAAGAACCAAAGTAAAAGGGAACATTCATGTAATTACAAATGCTTCGGAATCTCTGATTCCATCATCAGTGCTGTAACACAAAGAAAAAACGACAATGAACAAATTGTAAAAGCTCTAAGAAACTAAGAAACTAATTTCAAAATACGTACATCGATAGATAGCCCGAGAAAGAAGCTTGGGCTCTCTAAACAAGGAGATGAGAAAGGAGCTTTTATCCATGCTACACACTCATATTACTTTCATTGATGTGCTACAGTTTTATAGAAATAGTTTTAAAATTCGTTCATTTTTATATAGGAAAGAGCGTTTGGAAGAGTGCCTGAGAAATGGATGTGTCTACTTGTATAAATGTGAATGATGCACGCAGTCCTATGTTGGAAGTACAACACTCCAGCAATTTGTTCGTCACAGCCAACGCTTTGGTATCTCCCATAGAGCCGGGCGCCCATTCTCGCCTCCCTCCCAGTCAGCAATCAGAGATCAGTGACATGCATAGTTCAAACCATCCTTTTAAAAGTTCTAATTTTTTCTGGCTTTGAAGAGCTTCGGATAAATTTGATATCAAATTTTTAGAATCCTTGTTCATTTTTATCCATACACCTTGGTTAAATAATGATCATAGTGCGATGAAATTGAATGTTGCTCAAACTGTGCAAATTGAAGGGTGTTCGAGTGTGTCTGTGTATAGTTCTGTTTCTTCGTGTAAACGTTATTGAATGTTTCTTTTAGAATTCATGTACATGTGTAGAAATGGCTTCGAATGTTTGAAAATTCAGTTTTTAATGGTTAGGTATAACTATTTTTCGATGTACGGATTATGACATTAGTTTCTTAGAGTTTTGCAATTTGTTGATAATCATTTTTTTTTTGTTATGTTTCACAGCACTGAGGAGGGAATCAGAGATTCCGAAACGTTTTCTATTAAAAGAATGTTCCCTTTTACTTTTGTCCTTTTTTTCATACTATCACTGGTTGTGTTAGAAATTTTGTGGCCATTTGTTACTTATAAATTATTTCAAACGATCACGGTGCCTTTATTTTACCTCAGGTATGCTATAACTAAGACTAAGAATGACAGAATGATAAACCTAAAACGTTTTACGTATTTTCACTACAATTCTTGATTCTCCTGCTGTTTCCATCTGAAAATTAGAAACTTGCTCATTCATGCATTTTTTATTTCATACATCTCTTTTCAAGTTCGCCAATCAATAAATAAAGTCGTCAGTACAGTGTAGCAGAATGGAGGGGTGTTTCATTTTAATGGGGAAGAATTGAAAACTAGAAATTATTACGATAGCATTAACTTGGCACTCAGAGACCAGCAAGTATTTGCTCACTTATCAGATTTAAATAAAATTAATTTAATAGTTCGTTGTTTTCCGTATCAATTTTTCGCTTGCCCAGTAAGCGTCGTACGTTTTTGTATCTCTAAATATAAATAAATAAATGAAAATGTATATAATTTCAGGCTTAGGATCAATAAACCAACTACCTCACCTATTCTCAGATTTTCTATTATGAACAAACACTGAAATTTATTTCAGCGTACATGTGTATTTATTTGTTTTAGCCGTGCGTGTATGATATACAGTTTTATAATTTTTGTAAACCATGTTGGTCAACCTAGTTTACTACCAGAAAATCATCTACTAAATCTCTCAGATCTTTTATTTTCACCTAGCTAATAGCAAACTTAGAAAGAACATTTTTATAACATTCCTTGCAGAGGATTTAACCTCTGTCATACCTATTACAATACCTTTTGTTTTCTTTAAGCCAACAACATCTAGATAAATTTCTTCTAATTTAAGGAATTCTTAGAATTAGATGTCTTGCCTTCTCGTATAAGCTTTTTGTAAGTACTGAAATATAAACTATTATCTCTATTCCGTCAATTAAAATGTTTAGCTTAGCTTTGTGCGACAACCCCTTCCTCATTTCTAACTATGGAATTTTTTTCCCTATATTATTTAGGTCGATAGACAATTTGAAAATTCATTTTTTGGTAAAACAACTCCCAGAGCTGATTACTAGGTACGCACTTATTGGTATGTATGCACGAAAAAATTTGTTCAAATTTTCGTCATGTCAACTTTTCATTTTTAGATGTGCAATGATTTGCCTTCTCCCATTACGCTACCAACAATATCTGTGACCACCGCAGAGGCCTAGTCGGTGTAAAGGTGCGTAGAGGATGCTCTCCAAGGTGTTCTTCGTCATTATTTACAGTACTGATAAGTTCTATGTACCCGTACCATGAACGAAATATCCTGAGGAATTGAAATTTTCTTCTAAATTTATATTCAACTCCTGACAGGCTATCGTTTGCTTTATTTGGTTTGCATATCAATTTAAGACCTTCGTGTTAAGCGCTGTTCAAAATCCGGTTGGTTGAAATGCGTTTTGGGTATCAATTTTTCATGTTTTAATTTCTCCCTTTCTTTCGTTCTCATATCCTGGTAAATAATGAGAAAAACTGAAATATGTACTGTTTTCTTTGACTTGATTATTTTACTCCGAAATATTACTTCAAATACCTTGCTCAATATTGCCCTCAATGACTTTAAATTGCTTCGTAACTATACGGATTTTCCTTCAAGTACTAAGGCAATATTCCTTCGTGTCTGCGCTCATTTTAAGTTTAGAAATTTAGATGCTCACGAAGTTCACTATATCAGTGTGTCAGCTCTACCCCAGTCAAACTTTTTCGCCGGAGCATGCATGCTTTCGCCGCCTAAGCTATTTAATTACTTGGGCGGCGAAAAACATGCATGCAGGCTGCGAAAAAGTTAGAATGGGACGAACAGAACATGAACGTGTTTTAGACGACTTGAGACCCAGAGATTGGTCTTGGAACTTGAGCTAGACAGCGTTCATCTGCTATTTTGCTCTATCCGGATTTTCAATGTTATATTAGAAATTTCCATTTCAATTTTTTATCGTACTTCAAACCGATTGAGTGAATAAACTCAGATATTCAGAATTACTCTTTATTTACAAGCTTAAATCTAATATCAAAGCTTTGCCAAGTGCTCATCCTTTAGAATTTGTTTGCTAAACGTGTGTCAAACATTTACTGACTCCGATTTTAAATCCAGTTAGAGCTACAACTTTTATATTATTTGAAAGTGCGAACAAGATGGCGTTCTTCAGACTTGCATTTTAATTCTCAGTAGCTTATTTGTTTTAGATTAGCCTACTATCATTGTCATTCATTTTAGTTTTCTTGGTTTTAGATTAGCCTACTATTCAGGAGTGTTTGTGTAATTTTTTAGTCACCTTTCTTAAGTACACTACTTTATTATTTGCATTAACCTCTTGAGTATTTCTGAAGAGATTATTATGATATCCTTATTCGACTCTTTTTTTAGAGCTGCCGTTTAACAAAAATGTTAGCTCTAACTTGTTTTTTAGTTGCGTTTCGTGTTTTCTATCACCTTTTGTTAATTTTCCTGGCATTCGACTACTGCAAGAAGTACGAGTTATCGACACCCTTAACCGTTGAACTCATTCTTCTGCAAATCTCGTTGACAATAGAACAAGGCGCAGAATTTTCTGTGAGTGAAACACAATACAGAGGATATGCTGCGTGTCGTCACTGCCTCATCTTTGTATACTGCTGTAGCTAGAACGTTAATTTTTTTCAGATGCAGTGGAAGACTAACATTCTATATAACATTACATACAATACGCAAGAAGATTTCAGTTCAGGTGCCCATAATTTTTTTTGCCCTTCTGCGCTTCCTAAACTCGAAATATTTGGTGTTGCTCACGAAAAAGCTGTTTCGATGCTTGATAAATGCTAACAATCCAGCTCGAGAGCCTGATTTTCTCAAATTTGAACCGTCGTGTTTATATGTGTTGTAAGCACGTAACACAGCCAAGCCTACTAAGAACACACTCTACCAGCAGTACCACCACAAATGTCATCGTAGTCGCACTGCTGGTAAAGTGCTGGTAACGGGCTTGAAAATTTGGCCAAGCTGGTTGTACCACAAAAAAACTGTTCGTACAACGACATGCGTTCATTGAAAACCTCGCTAAATAAATCTTCATCGTCATTGTACGATTTCCTCTCCGAACTATTTTAGTTCACATGTCATCGACTTACAATAGTGGTGCACTCTTATTTCACAAGGCAAGAATACTTGACAAACTTTTTGACCTTTAAGATGTTTGGGATTATTAAAATTCTTTTGCATGCTTAGGGTTGAGACCATTACAAATATTTTCCAAAGTATGAGTCTATCTACATTGGTGAAGCCATTTTATTGTTGATTATTTCGTCATTTTAAGTTTAATAAAGAACAGTTTTAACAATTGAAGGCTAGCAAATCTGTTGAGAGGTATAATGTATTGAATGTGTACCACCTGATATTCACTTTTTAACCGCACCATATTTAAATTCTTCCGCTTCATTTTGAAGCAATCTATTAGTTATTAGTAAAAATTTTTGAAATTTTTGAGCAGTTACTTATGCTGACTCAGAGTCGCGCGGAAAAATACCAAGTTAAATTTTTAAAACGAATTTCGGTAAATAATTATATAACCATTTATTTTTTTAATAAATATTCATTGATATTCTCTCATCATAAAGTTTATTTATAGCTCTACTGAGCCAATTTTTCTATATTACCCAGCGAAATTACCTTGTGGCAGTAAGTGAACTACAATTGGAATTTTCAGAGATAGTTGTAATTTAACTCTGTGAAGCAAAAAATTAACTAGCCAAACTTCATAACAGATGAATATTTAATAAATTGTTCTCTGTTTGATAGACTCTGCAGGAAAATAGAAGTAAGACATACTTTCCGATGACAAAAAATGGTTACAGAAAATCTATAGTGATGGATAAATAATTTGTTCCACGTTGAGCTATCGAATGCTTAACACTTTGACCGCAACGTGCGCCACCGGAGGCCACGAACGGGATTTTCATAATGCTGCTGACCGACCAGTAGTCGCAAACTCAATTTCCATAAATACTTAATTAAAGCTGAATGAAGGTACGATCTAGTTAATGTATACAATTTCCAAGGTTGCTATATTACTTCAATTGACTTTAAATTTGAGTAGAATGCTGAACTTAAGTTTAACCAATCTCAGTTGATGTGTTAACGTTTCTGATTCTGATCATCGAGACGTAACCTGCAAATTCAAAAGCTTGTAAACAGTAATAAACACCTTATGTAAAGCCCGCATTTAATACACTCTCCTTGTAGCTTTATTCATGTCTTCACAAGCGAGAAGTTTTTCGAGTAATTCCAAATTTAAATTCAGGAGAAAAGAAGAAAGATGAAAACTTATCGAGTTTCCCTCTACGGTGATCCGGTAACTCCCTATATCACTCTGACTCAATGCATATACTATCATTCGAAGTTACGATAACGCTTTAACTTTTTGATGTTATCAGGGTATAAACGTTAGATTTCCGCTGGCAGAACTCTTGTTTCTATGAAGACACATTCTGTTGTAGTATTACACTCTCTGTTCACTCAGAGCATGTTGCATAGCGGATGCATAAGTGCTTCCTATTGATTCTTATTCCGTACTTACTTATCAATGTTCCCAGTTTAACTTTTTCGCCGGAGCATGCGTGTTTTTCGCCGCCCAAACGATTTAATTACTTGGACGGCGAAAAACATGCATGCAGGCGGCGAAAAACTTAGTAACTTTTTCACCCTTTTTAATAATTTGCGGTGGCCACGATGAACTCTAAAATCACACGTCAGGCACCGGTTGTATTGCATAATTGTCATTTAGATGTGCATTATCTCCACCATTCTGTATATTTTGAAACTAGCAGTTCGCGTGTTCAGTAAATTACACCGGGCAGCTCGATATGTTGGATATAACGCTTCTAATTTTTCAAATTAGCTTCCCAATTTATTTTATGTATAATCTTTGAGCTATTACAGCATATTTTAAAGAATTTCTTCACCCTTCTCAAATGGAGGGTTTGTTCAAATTAGCGATATACTAAATGTTCCTCTTCAGTGCTACAAATACTGTACCTCATTCATTGTTCCTCTCTGCGCTACTTTCCAGTATGTTTCCTTTTCTCATCAGACTCAAAAAGATCTAACCCGCCAATCTCTACAAATGAATTTGTATTAATTTGCCCAATTCTATTGTTATTGTCTCCATCGTTGCTTCCTCGATTTAACTTAACTTTCGTTTTTATCTTGCCTGCCTTACATGCCCCTGAAATGACCCCCGCCTCCCTCACCAGCGGGCCCCCACTTGCCCTGCACATTAGTCTAAACTATCGCTAATGAGGCCCGCAGTTACCCTAATTACCCGCCCATTACCATCTCTCGACACGAACTCCACAAAGTCCGCGTGTCTCTGCCACGCCGCCTGCAATCTGTCCTCAGCTGTCCGCTTTAATCGCGCGCAAACCAGACACAAAGTGTGTGCTTCCACTCTCCTCACATTACCTGTCTGAATTATCTATGCTAGAAGCATTTAAATCGTTCGTAAACTCTCGGAATAAATAACTATTGTCGTTGTGTTTGCTAAAGTGGTTCGTGATCCGACCCCTGAGTCGATATTAAGAAGAACACAGTCATAACCGACCGTGGCAACAGACTGCTCCTCGCCCCTATACATGCCCGTGGCTGCCTTTATCGACTCTTTCAGTTCACTCATCGCTCGAATAATTGACGATAAATCATCATTATTTGCAACTTGTACGCCGTTATTGGAAGTAAACTGTCCGTCGTAATGTTGTGTAAACATTTCCGTTCTCTTCATAAAAGGAATTTTTTAGTGCTTTGCTGCGTAATCAAGTGCAAATCACCGTCCGTACCCGCCCACTGTAAAGAGTCAGGTTGAGTATGTCTGAATGCCCGTATCAGGCACAGGCCGTCCGTCTTCATTGTTCTGCGTGGGATCTTCCCCTCGCGCTGCTCTGAGCAAACTACACGTGACACCTCCCTTTGCGCTGTTTTCTGATGCCATGATTCGTCATTCTACGACTCAGTGCAACCGAGGAAGGGAGCATTGAGAGAACAAGAGCAAACAAGCTGTTTACAGAGCTCTAAAGGGAAGAATCTTCGCTTGCTTGTGTATAATAGAAGAAATTGATGGAAAATTTGAATTAATAATTAAATTTAATAGCGAAATATCAATTACGAGAGAAACAAAATTAGTCACATTATTCATGACTTAATTTCAATGGAAAAATTTCGTAACGCTATTTTAATAAAGTTTTTGGGGGCAATGCAAGATGTTTTATGTTCACATTCGAAAGTTTTCGGCCCACACTACAACCTAGAAGCAGTCCAAAGAGTTCTGGAATGACTCTATTTCTATGTTCTAACTTGAGACGAGACGAGTATGTTCAGCTCTCTATACGTAGCTCGTTCTAAACGTAAATGAACAAAATGGCACAGCCATTCAAAAACAATCATAATATATGTTTACAAACTTTATTCCTTGCCTTGAATAACGTGTCGCAAAAAAGTTGGACTGTTGAGCTACCGTTTCGCTAATATATGTATTATACAAAAAACTCCTGATGAGAAAAACATCGAGTGAACTGTCAAGCTGTTCTTTCCCTCAATTTAACATGAACTTATCTGTTTTATACGTTTTACTAACTTTAATTTAGACAGATAGGTAAACTTAGTTATTTTCTATACTAGGCTTCAGAATTTGTTCCTCCCCTATTAGATTGCTACAGGAAGAACGTAACAATTGTTCTTATGTATTACTTGCAACAATGCAGACTTGATAAATAAATCGTTTAAGTCTTTCAAATTTTTCAAAGTACCGACCATGCCTAAATTATATTTAAGTTAAATTCTACAAAATACACGGTCGCATTCATCACCAGAATATGTGGCATTGCAGTACTGAAGAAACAAAATTTTTTACACTTTGTGCCATCTTGTTTTAAATAAGGACCACAACAAGCCTAAAATTTTAGTGGAAAAATATTTTCATGTGGCTCTATGACTGACTTTTTGACGTTATTTTCTACGAGGTGAGTTTTACTACACAATTCACCATAGGTTACTCCAGACTACTTGCATCCAAGATACATGAACGTTTTTCACGTTCATGTATCATGAACGTTTTATTCGCGCTAGATGTGTCTGACATTGCTCAGCTACTTTAGTTTTGAGCATGCAAAATCTAGGAAATAATAATGTTTCTGAGATTTTGACAAGAAACAAACCCACTTTAATCAGCGCATGTAGTTTTAAATCTATACGCATATGGTTACTTGACGTAAATGCTTGAATAGACAACTATAGACAACTGCAGTAACTGGGTTCTTCTATCAACTCATCGCACGATTACTGGTAAGACGTTCGTTCATCCGTGATGCTCTAAAAATGCATTCTCTTTCATCAGGGATTATTACCGACAGAATGTAGGCACTTATTTGATATGAGTGAGAAATATCTCATGTCACTTTGTGATCGCTTCAACGAAGTACGATGGCAATTACTCACCCTGATAACTATTTCAATCAAAAGAAAATACGTCTCGGAGGAATTCAAGAATTTTGAGAACGTGCTATTAAGATGATACAAAATTGAAATTTCGGTTTCATTTTGAAATTCAAATTTAATTTTCTTCCGAAGTTTCGCACGAATAGTTCACAATGTATATCCGTTGTTGAAGAATGAATTTTCATAGATCAATAAAATTTTCTGCAAATAAGTTCTTCATTTACGTACGGCTTTCTTCATTCATTTTTATTCGTCATCGTTTGTTTCTCAGAACATAAATTTTACTATTCTCCTTAAAAATTAACATATATATGTCAATAAAGTAAAGAGAGTCTCAGTACAGCCGCTGTTTAATAATGCATCATTATTCAATATAATGATGATAATAATATAATATTAATAATAATATAATATTATAATATTTAATATAATGATCGCCTATTAATAAGTACGTTATTTTTTATCTACCATTATTTATTTTAAATCACTTTTGTATCGAAGTTTTCAAAATGTAAATACAACTATTTTACTCAATTCATTTTCCTCAACAGCCAAATCTTTTCGATTTCTTCAATCATTTTTCATGCTATTGTAATTTTTTCAATCACTTTCTATTTTCTCATTTTTAAAGTTTCTTCAATTAGTTATCAGCATCTTATTTTCGCAATAGCTATTGTCCCTTTCTCACGCATAATTTTCAGCGCCCACCGCCGTTCACTACAAAAGTGTACATCTGCCATTTTGTGACAGTACTCCGAGCGACGCAGGGTACAGGGGCCCTTCGGTGTTTAGTTATCGCCCTTCATGCCATAAGCAAGGAAATTTTTCCCAAATATAGATAACCTTTAAAAGCATTTTCGCCACTTGTTTGAATGTTTCATGAGATAAAATGTATTTTTTTACACGGGTGTTTTTCTCATTGGATTGAGGTATCATTTACGTTTGGGCGGAAACCAGGAGAAACTTTTCTTCAACTGACTAAATTGATCGACATGTTCGACAAAGGTTATCATTTTCCATCTAATTCTCACCGCATGCGATGAGCGCTTGTCAGAGTTGGACGGCGCTGTCCGGTCTGAAAAAAAAACTCAAATCTGATGTCAAGAATTTACTGAAAGTTGATATCGAGTTCTGTACCGAATGATTCACTTGAACCGAAATTAATGGAAGGATTCGTGTTTAACTTACCACTCGTGAGATGCGTTCAGCCGTCACAGTACCCATTCGGCAGTCAAATGCTGTGTTTTTCTCTGCTGACAGTTGCCAGTCCATGAAAAACTGATCTATACTTTTTACGTTGTTAAATAATTCATTTAAGCGAAATCAATAAATTCTACGTTAAATTAATTTCCAATGTAGATAAATAATTTTGGGGGCAGTCATTTTTTTAAATTGTTTTTGTCAGTTGACAAAAGACACCGCTTATGAATTTATGCAAAATCATTTACGTGCTTTCTTTTATGGTGGTACTTTGAAGATACGCTCCAATGTTTTTTTCAGAATCATTCATCTCATAAAACTTTTTCGAATATCCTGTTTATGCAGATTAAGAATGAAATCGGATAGCAGGATGTAAGGTCGCTGGTCCACTTGACTTTTGAATGTAAATTAGATTGAGTAGATGTTTTGTAAAGTCTTGGATATTACACAACTTCGACGCAAAGATATTTTGTTTCTGAGTGGAGAGCGTGATCTAAAGCAAGAGAAAAGACGAGTTGTGATGAGATCATTCATCGTTTTCTAAAAAGAGTATTGAATTTGCTTGGTCTCAGTAGACCCACGGGCAAAGTGTGAGACTCGATCAGTGTGCACTCACGTATCAAGTTGCCATCATCCAAACAAGTGCTTTAGTGGAGGAAGCAATCAACGAAGCTGACAAACGAGCGCTCTCGTAAAATTCTTACTTGGACGGAAATTACAGTAATTTTCCTTAAAGCTTCCCATTGCTAACTCTGATATGTTTGTATGTTCGCCCGAGTCCTCCTTATCTGAGCGTAATGACATCCTTCAGCCGGACATGCGTACCTCAACACCACGCAATCCTTAAAAGCTTTGTTAATGAATGACGTCCTTGTTAGCTTCGGGTATCACCTACAATGCCTCCTATCTTTTTGGGAATTCCCGCCGAATTGTTATAAAATGACTATATCTATATCCAAAAACGTTTTAAATTTAATTTTTGGAACAAATGACGGCCAGACCTATTCTCCATCGTGATCACATCCATTTAGCAGAAGAACAGGTGGGATCAACTCAGAAGAGGGACTGCGTGAAGGTATCGTCGAAGTGTCAGTGCTATCGAGCCAGTTCCGCAGCTCCATAATTATGGTTATAAGAACGATCAAGCAATTCCTGCGTTTCTTATCTGAACTCAGAACAGATGGTCTTTATGCAAGGCTTCCGAAATTTATCCGACAACGCAATATCCTCTTGAGGGAAAGTATGTGACGTAATTATCTTTTCCGATGATGAAGTTGAAGCTTCATATCGCAATAATGTCAGAAACCATTGGAAGTTCAAACTGAGTTCCTTTTTTATTCACTATTATTTTCGGAACCTAAATGAGCCGTTTAATCTTGAAAGAAATTATCTAGATACTCATTCAAAATATCGTATTAGAATATGAGAGTTTCATTCAATTTTCAGATATTTTACATTATAATTGTATTATTTATGGGTTCAAGAACTCGTACATAAGACCATTTTCCAAAAGACATGAGTGTCATGTTCGCGCTATAGCTTATGCATAAAACTTCGAAATCCAAAAGTATTAATTAATATTTAACGCGTGTAGTCAACAAAAATAGATAAAGTAATGAGTGTCAGTATTTTACTTTTACAGAAGTAAACTATTTCTGCTTACACAGTTAAACACAGCTGCATGTGTATAGCGCTCATGTTTGAAGTCTGTATCGGCTGTCGACCAATCGACGCTGTATCACACTTCGTGTATTAGAACTTTTAAACTTCAACATTTGAAACAATTTCTACAATGCTTCACCTTATTCCTTCCTCACGCCCCAGAAGTTGAAAATAATGGCAAATCAAATTAATGAATGATGATTTCTTCAGATTATTATAAAAATTTCTCCCAAACGAAGACTTAGAACGGATTTAAACTTCTTCCACAGAAGAATTTTGGAAATTTTATATGGCCAACTTTCAACTCATAAAAATAAGTTCGACAAAATATTGGACTGGTTATTTTTGTGCGGGTTTACAAACACTGTAGTCTAATTTTTCGGCTATTTTTTGTTTCTTTCATTTCGAGAAAGATTGCTCATCAGCTATGAGTTTCTAAGAAATTTGATACTCAAACGCCTTGCGTCACTATCATTTATCAATAATTCACAAACCAGTAACTTAGCCATATTATATCAACTGTTAGGTACTTTGATACAAAATTGATGCTTGATATACAGTTCATTACAAAAGACTGAAGTCAACTAGTTAGCAACTGTAATTTATTCAGTGAAATTGATACATCGACTTTCAAATTACTGAAATATACTTCACATTATCATGAATGCAGTACGCCAACATTTAATATCTTGGGTTATCTTATAGGTTATTTTTACACTCCTAATTATAGTTAAGCCATTTTAATCGATGAGTCTCTGAACATATTCTTCCATTCCACTACTAAACAACTACCCAAAAACAGGATCATTTATATTTTACAACTAGCAATTTGTGCTCGAAGAAAAAGCAAGTGATCTGACTGAGTAGCGTGCATTAAAACCTCCTATCTCGCTCATCTGTGTTGGTCTCTATAAACGTCCGATAAAAAGAATGCCGATCATTTGACGGCTCTATTTGGGTGCGCTGGAGATTAACAAGTTTCAGTGATCCCACTTCGCCAGCCCATCCAAGTCAGGTCGGTCGCTGAAATAGCTGACTTCTTATATAAAGGATAAAGAGATTATAGGTTCCACGGACAAAGCCTTCTGTTGGCAGAAGAAATGAAGCACAATGTCTTCCATTTGTGAAAGAAATAACAGACTGCTGACAGCTTAGTGGTTCGCTGTGAGAAGTGACAGGGTTCTCAAAGGAGCATATCACTTAACGCAGGGTACCAAGCCCGGGCTATGACGCATGTAAGAGACGGATTGCTAGTGAAAGTCGCGCTTTTGTTCTTTTTAGACGTCGTTTGCTTTAAACGCGTTTTATCGTCCAGTTTTGAATTAGCACGCTTACTTTTGTGAAGAAATACAGTATATTGAATTAAGTTTAGTAAATTTTTTGCTGCAATTATATTTTAATATAATATATATATATATATATATATATATATATATATATATATTTCGGGCTGGAAATTTTTTTTTATGCCCAATCAAGTATTAAGTGTATTGTAACAATATTCTGCCATAAATTGAAGTTAAGATACGAAAATGCCAGTAACGTTGATAAAAACATTCCTTCAGAAATTTCATAGTGAAATAAATTATAGCAGAAATAAGAACTGCAATAGCAAAAAATTTGGTAATAACGAAAATAAATTATTAATGATCGTAATAACCATAATTACCACAACTTCGAATGGGAATTACCGGCCTAATTGTATTAATCACTACAAAGGCAACTATGGAAAAGATAATGATAAAGATAAGTATAAAAACTAACAATTATACAGATTAAGCATTTGTTACAGTTTTAATAAAAATTAAGACGTCTCACCTAGTTGATGGCAGCTATTACATCTCATACGAAGAAATAGCTAAGTAAAATTTCACGTTATTTTTAATGAGGATTAAAATGTTCCCATGATTATGGCGGCTAACGTATATCATTAATAGAAAATTCAAGTGTCGTATTAAGTTTCATCGAACAAACTATCCAAAAGCGTTGTCATTTCAGTCCATAGAAACTAAAAATGTTTCCTATTTTACAAAACCGACCTAATGAATTTCGAAATTTGTTGTTGCGAAATAATCCCACGTTTTGTTGTCTGACGCGTTCCTCTGAACACGTCAACGTGCGAACTTCATGTGCTGTGCTCGTGACTGATATGGCAAATGAGTAGTTCATTTAATAACTTTTTTGAAGTTGTTGAAACAATATTATGCTTCAACAATGCACGATAATAAACACTAGAAATAAAAATAACAACGTGTTTCGTTTTGATAATTTGGAGCTGTTTGAAATATACGCAGGCTCTCGCGTAAAGTTAGTTCAAGCATTTTCCACAGCTGGTCATGATTCTTTCATTCCCAATAAACTTTATCTTGAAAATTAAAAATTCAGCGAAACATTTCTTACAAGAGGCGGTGGTGACCAGCTGTGAACAGAAAGGTGTCCACGCACGCAAATGATAAACTTAAAAAAATGATGAATTAAATGATACGTAAATGATACGTCTTGAAGTAGAATTTAGGACGCGGCAGCTAAGTCCGTGTGTGTGTGTGTGTGTGCATGCTCATTTGAAACCTCACAGAATAGATTCGCAATTAGCATGATGAAATCGGCCGAAATTGCCTCCTTATACCGTTGTGCAGTTGAGTAACCTTCGAAAAATTCTCATTCTGTAGAATCTGGAAACTAAACCTCATATTTCATAATTTCTAGAAGCTCACTACCGTACATATTGTTCGAGTTCACGTGATAAAATTCAAAGAAGAACTTTAATCATTTTGCACTGGAACACTGTGAACCTATAAAATGCTATATCACTGTCACTGCTTTGATAAAAACGATTGGTAATTTCTTTGCACTTTAACTTATGGAAAATTGGAACAATTTCATAAGGATGAGAAATTGAGCAAAACAGCTCTATAATTTTGGCCGCTCAAATTATTACAAACGATTGTAACTATGTCACTCTAAAACAAAATAAAATTCATGAATTCTGGTACAACAGCCCGTCGCTCTCTGATCGGGCAAATTTAACGCCTAAACAACAGCGGTCAATTTGGGTGTTCTGTCTCCCTATATTACAGTGTCATCAACCATTGTCTCAACGTTTCATTTTTATACTGTTTCATTGACCTAACTCTTTCATCAGAAATAACTCCCAGGTCATTGTAGCTGTGAGTGCTGTAAGTCCAACAGTGAGATTTCCTTCAATTTCGCCCATGCTTTCATTCTCCGACCCTTCTTTTCTACCTACACTCACTGATATCTAACCAAAGAGAAAAAAATGTCCTCTACTCCTCACATGCGCTACTTTCTGCACCTACGCACTTCCTCTAGCATCTCAACCCAAGAATATCCATCCCTCCCACCCGACGCTTTCTGTAACGTGAGGCTCATGTCGCTAGCCTACGCCCCTGTTCCATGTCAAGCCTTATCCCTCTCTTGCTATCCTGGCCCGCTCCCTCTCCCCTGCGCTCGCTGCCCGCGCTCATCATGTCGCTTGTGCCGAGCGCGACCATTGGCTGCGGCTGCCGGCGGTGCTCTCTGCTCATTGGTTGAGCGGCTCACCAAGCCCTCAATTTGAGCCTATTAGCAGCAATAAATCCTAATTGAACAAGGGCTTTCAAACCGTCACCCTGCCTCTAATAGAGCATATTATTTCTCGACATTTTGTGCAGCTTTTGTTTGCTCATCGCTTGTAATAGAGTCGGCTCATAATTGTTCCTAGGTAGTTTGTGAAGACTTTACGGGCTTTCCGTGCCTAATTGATGTAGCCATTCTCTTCAATATTCCACGACTTTTTCTTGAGCAATTTTCTCTGGAGAATTATAGCCCATTGTTGGTTATTCAATTTCCGTTTCTTGGGAGCTTCAAATAGAGCTTCAGTTGCAAAGGATATGAGTGAGTATATTGTTAGTGGTAATATTCTCGAAGCTGTATGGCAGCACCACACCACGGTTTAGGACCGCGTAAGTAACTTGAGTTTTTAAGTGAGATTTCTAGTAAAAAACACTAGCTGCTTATGCTGCTAAATAGGTGTTTTAAAACTGAAAATTGTCAGTGAACCACATCTTTTAAATGGTCAATATGCTGCAAATAAACGAAAACTGTCTCGATTATAATAACTGAAATCCACTACGGAAAATTTGTAAGAGTAAGACAGTGGAAAAGATATTTCGTGAGTCTGGAACCAGCACAACTCGAAATGAAACACCTATATTTGAAATTATTGCCAGAGATCAATGAAGGGTAAGAGAATAGGTGATCAAATCATGAACGACACTCACGCCTGTCGAAATTTACATCGCCTGCAAAAGTGCTCTCGGTAAATTATTTCATGTCGTTTAAAATTCTTCTTCTTCTTCTTTCGGGAAGCGCCAATTGAGAAAATAATTGCGGAAAAATTTCATCGGGGTAATTAAGTTTTTAAATTTTTGCTCTGCAATTTATTTGTATGATAAATGCGAAGGTTGGTTCATCAATAGCAATTTCCCGGGCTCGATATGGTGTGAATGAGATACTGTGCGTATATGCCCTTCACTCAAACTCAAGTGTGCTTGGTGAATGTACAGGTGTTTCATAAAATGTTTCCGCACTTTCATCTATCATAGAAAGTGCATTTATTCAGCCTACAAGGTAAGATTTTACGAAGAAGTAAAGTTGAATTAAAATTTGACTTGGAATTAAGGAAACCTTATTAAGCTTAAAGGTAAAAACTGAAGTTCAAAATTCGTTTCAAATTTGAAGTCAATTGTAGCAAGCAATGTTGAAAATAGCAAGCATTAACTGGATTATGTTTTCATTTATATTTGATAAAGTATTTTTTTAAATTGAGTTCATGACCACTGGTTGGTCAGCAGCACAATGAAAACTCCTTCAGTGACCAAATGTGGCTCACGTTCGAGTCAAAGTGTTAAATCTCGATGCTGTACATTTTATGCGTGATTTAAACAATTGTACACACACTTTGCACTTCCATAGATCTACTGAATTTCTGAACGAATTTAATGCAAAGTTTCCTCAACACGTGGTAGAATCGTAGATCGAATTGAGTAAAATGGCGGACGTAGGTTTGAGCTTTGAAAAACGGAAACTGGTTATTAGGTGGCATGAGAAGTATGAGAATGTACCCTATTAAAAATTAAGGGAGTAGCATGGTTGATTAAAGGAGACAGCGGAGAATTAAAGGAGTATTAAGCGAACCGAGGCCTCTTCCCTTCTGACACTTCCAGGGCGCGACTCATAAGCGCGATGCGAGCAAGTTCTCCCATGTTGCTACCAGAGGCCACTTGTGCAGATGGCCTCTTGGTGAAATGCCTGCCATCTTTCTCGAGAGAAATGACGGTTGCCATCTTTCGCCTCAGTTTTGAAGTTGGTGTTGTGCGTGACAGGTGTCTGGATCGTGTCTCTGTTATTAAAAACGTTTCAAGTAGTGTTAGAGTGTATATCAGTGCGAGTGTGTATTACGTGAGGGTGTATAGTACGTGAGGGTGTCAGAAGAAACAAGAGATGGAAGAGACGGATAATGCTGGTCTGTAGAGGCATTATTTCAAGAGCATGAACGGAGCAAGGACCCCACTGCTAGTTTCATCACCTCGGTCAATTGATATTTTAGACGATTCATCGTTGTGGTGGGGCTGGTAGTGAAGGCAAAACCTCAATGTGAGCAATGTAAAAACAACAAAATGTGGAAACCAAACCTGAATTTTCCCTCGTCAGTCTCCAGCAACCTTTGAATTGAAGGACGTTCTTGAAGGTAATCAACGATGTGTTCAGATACAAATTTGTGTGTGTGTAGGGGGGGGGGGGGGGGTTTGTGTGTGGGTATAGGGGTAGGTGTGTGGGAGGGGGGTGTGGGGAGGGTTTGTGCGTGGGGATTGGTGGGGGAGTGTGTGTATATGAATAGCCGGTGTAATTAAGCTCGGGCAAGGTAAAGTCATTTTATTTTCCTTTCTAATTTTAGGAATGAAAGATGAAAAATCTGCTGGACGATAATTGTTTTTGTTATATATATCGCTACGAGTATATTCTTTCAACGACCCTAGGGTATTGTTGCTATATTATTTTCAAGGTACATTTATATTGTTCCCTGCAGGCTTTCGCCTCCAAGGCTGCGTACAGCTGATTTCCCATTATTGCACATTCAACCGTTGACGCTTCTCAACCAAATATAGCCAGTTGCCCATTAATTACCTTAGTTATTGGGTTGCAAAACTTCAAGCATAAGTTATACGTCACAAACATGTCCCATTAATGTCAGCTTAATAATGAACACGCACCCAAGAAATTTTCTGCACATTAGTAAGAATGTATTTAATTTACATACTCTGGTACATTTTTATTGTGCTATAAACCGTGTTTGCTTATGGTGAATTGATTAATCGCGCAAGAACTAAGGTAATTCAAGGGCAAACTGGTTATAATCGGTTTGAGCAGTGTGACGGTTGGAAAGAGTGACTAATGGGAAATCAGCTGTGCGCAGCCGTTTTTTTAAAATCAAATTAAGAGGTGGCCATCCTGGGCCTCTCATGATTCTCCGATGGTAAATAGGAGAAACTGGTCGCGCCTTGGGAGCGCGTCGGTAGTGCTCCATGCTGAGCCATGCGTGGCCACCGGTTGGGACAGAGGCGCAGGCGCGCCTATAAAGTGGACACTTCGAAGTTGCCTCATAGGAGACGCATGGATGAAACAACCATGCATATCTGGGAGCGCTCCCAAGAATCACCGATGCCACTCCTATAATTTTTAATAGGGTAACTGCGGTTCAGAGACAGTGGGATCCCGTGAATATGAGTCAGGTGGTGTGAGCAGAAATCCCACAGAAGACCTTGGCGCGTATTGTTGAGAATAAATCTTGATTCGTTTTTATAGAAAGGAATTTAAGCTGAAGGCCCCACGTTTGAATATTCAGCATGACCATTAGAGAATTTAGTTTGACCGATGAGTTAACTTATTCAGCAAATTGAAGTGTAACGTCACATGTTCCAATAATCTAACGATGTAGGCTGGGAAGTAAAATTTCACATGATAGTTCAGAGCGAGTAAACATTGTCTAGGTACCCTATATAACAACACTGTCCTCGGTTTTGAACTGGGTGAGAGCCACACGTGCGGCTATGGAATTTGAGCAGTTTCTCTGCAATAGCAAATGCGTCTCAGTTTTACCCCGTATATGGCTCTGAAATGCTCTTTTTGAACCATTAAGCTTAAGCCAAGGATCTTTTCTCGTACAAATCATCTATTTTATGTACTTGAAATATAAAAATACTCGTAAATAACTAACGATCACCCGGAACATGTACACGTCTGATAGCGTACGCAGGCCTCATGCACCCAAATATATATCCCACAAATTTTGCCGCTCGATCACCAGCGACATTTTGAAGTTTGCACCACGTACCCCTTACTTCGGAACGCTGAGGACAAAGAACACCGTGGTTTTATAGCAAGATGAGAGGAAGCTACCATGGCCGCTCCGGCCTGTGCACACCAGCAGCAGAAGTACATTCTTGATCGGCCCATCTGGTTTGCCTGTACTTGTAAAAATATAAATTATATAACGCAAATGCGACCCTAAAAATTTCCCTACTAACCTCTTATGATTTGGTCCTGCAGGGTATGCATACGGACCTAAAGTTTTTAGTTTGAAACTTTGACGGTATACATAATAACAATAACTTCTGCGAAGTTATAATAGTAATAACCTTTCACATTTCCTATTCGAAGATATCTATTTTTCAGACTGATTACTGATTTGATAGAAGCCAAATTTATTTTGGGATGATCAAATCAATCACTACACGGTAGTCGAAATGGTTTTTAACATTTATTTTCTGTTATGTGAAGTCGATAAAATGGAAACGGAATATATTAAAGGGAAAAGAAAACTTGCTTGAGAAGAAAATTGATTTATTTGAAAAATAAATTGTCATCTAGGCTTCTGTGCGAACAATTTATCCAAGTTTGAATGGAAACCAAAGTTGAAAAATAATTACTCCAATCTATCATAAGCAGTTTATTTATATCTAGCTCCCTGATCCTGATGTATTTTTATACAAAAATTTTTGCTCGTGGAATCAGATGATTTCTCTGGAAAAATTTAAATAATAAATTAAAGTATTAAGGCTGTTATAATAACTCGCACGATTAACCACTATTTTGGCTTATCTTTGCATATCTACGAAGTGAAACCACAACAAAAACAGCCATTATAATTTGGCACTGAAAGACTCGAGATGCATTGTTGGAGAACGTTGTAACGGCGACTACTGGAAACATGCAAAAACTCTGTAAAGGTCCTCATTTTAGAGAAACTCGACCTATACCGCTCGTGTGAAATGAGACAATTTCCAATACCCTTTTGGAAGCAGACACTGCGAAAGTCAGTCTTTTTACTTTGGCGAACAAATGCTAACGAAACACGGATAGGGAAAAAGTGCTGTCTTCAAATTTAAGTGCTTTTGGTAAGTTTGATAAGATCAAAAATTTGTGTCTGGAGTCAGTGGGGCTCAAAAAAAGCAGTAAATAAATTCAACGAAAATAGTATAATATAATAAGTAATTACCTGATGATACAAGTGCTCAATACACTCTTGCTAATTGAGGCAGAAAGTCAAATGAAGGAGGAAGATGAGATATGAAAAGCACAAACCGCGACGTGGGCGGCCTCCCGTGCCATCGATTTGACGTATTTCCTGCGATGTAAGTCAGACCTTTTGTTGCTGACTCCCCAAACTTTCTGCGTGTGATTACCAGGCTCTTTTTTCTAGATTATAACAGACCTTCTGCTGCTTATCAGCCTCCTGCATATATACTGCCGATAACATTAAACCATCTGGTAATCATTGAGCTAGATTTTCTATTGCTGACGGTGCCAGACTTTCTGTTGATTAAGCCAAATCTTATGTCATTGATAATACATAGCCTTTCTATTGATGATTAATCCAAATCTTCTGTTGCTGATTAAGGAAAACTTTTATGTTGTTGATTATGCCAAACCTTCTGTGACGGATCAAGTCAGACTTTCCGCTATTGATAATGCAAGAACTTATATTACTGGTTCCAGAGAATGCCGGCTTCTGGAAATGAAGTATTGCGAAAACTACACTTAAGCACTTCGAAGTAAACAGTGAATACGCAGAAAATTCTTCATTTTGACCCTCG
Source organism: Morinoia aosen (assembly GCA_030386875.1). Lineage (NCBI taxonomy): Eukaryota > Metazoa > Arthropoda > Malacostraca > Amphipoda > Talitridae > Morinoia > Morinoia aosen. The sequence goes on along the minus strand of CM059573.1, from coordinate 21,954,820 downwards.
AAAGTTCACCTTGGACGCGCTGCGATCTGCTCCTTTCAGTGATCCCTGCAGGGAGATCCATCCAGCTTTTGAATCTGTGGAAATTAGCTCTGCAAGGGGGACGTGTGAGATTCTCAGTTGGAGGTTAGGTATAGGCCTTCCTTTTGTTGAATTATAATAATTTTTTGCTACGGACCATCTATTTTTCAGTTCTCTGTTGCCTTTTTCAGAACCTCAGGCTGCCTTATTCAACTTTAATAATGTTTAATCAACTTATTTTTCAACGTGAACTCATCATGTGTATATCCTCGTTCCCTAAACTCTGTGCTAAATTGTGCCTTCCTGCTTTCTTTCTTTGGAATAGCTTGATTGTGGTTAAAGAGACAGGAGGTTAAATTAGCTTTAAGGAGGTTAGATTAGCTCAACGGACCTTTATAGAATTTTAGAATAGATAGGCAGAGTCGAATCAAACCTTTGCTCCAAAGGAGACTCAGCGATACGTAATGGTATGCGTAGAAATCCAGCCTTCAATTACACCAAACGTGCAAATGTAACCTAACATGTAAAGTGATACACTGTATCACTTTACGCTAATGATACATTGTAACTAGCAGCCTCATCGCCGAGGGTAAACTGCAGAAGCCTAAAAGTCATGACGGGAAATGCGTAAGCCGCCACATGGTTGTTCTTGATGGGAATGTACCGAGAGCCGGGAAATGAAGGTCTTCTGTGATGCACAACATATTCGTCTCGTGGTACCTCTCCCCTGAGAAATGCCTGCGACACCTCGTGCTTTGTTACAGTACTGTGAAACCGTGTGACGTATCAAATCATCGGAAGAAATTCCAAATCACGTTTCATTGATTATCAGAAATGCAAATGCCGTAATTTCAGCGTTGAAATGCAATTTAACAAACACATTCGAGTCAGGTTGTAATTACGTTGCCATTTTTATGAAATGAATATCTGCACACGCTGCCACTTTGTAATGTGTAAGAAATCTTCGTAAAAGGGAAGGTTTTTTTACATAATAATCAATGCCATTTTTAAATAATGTTGGCCCAACCAAACCCAGTGCACGAGCAGAATTCCGCCGTTAATCGCAATTAAGCTTTCGATTTTTGATTATATTCTTCATTACACGTATTATACCTGTAGCGCAACTTACTAGCCGATGATTTCTTTTTTCTCTAGTTTTTGATTCTTCAGAAATAAATTTTGACACAAGTATCATTTCCTACTATTTTTTCAAGAGATTTTCATGATAATTAGCATAATCAATTAATCAGTAAATTCAATTAATAAAGAACCGCATTCATTTTCGAATTCTTTTTGCAAACAATAGCAGAGATTCTAGTCACCAGGAGAAAGAAAATTCGAAATTATCTCAGCTGAGAGACGAAAAATCAGGTTTGACAAAATTAGGAATGTTCTATGCACGGCTCCTGTATATAGAGAAACGCGAAATTTCCCAACATTCGGTGTATCTGAAATGTCATTAGTGATATCCCACTTCGCTAAAAAAAGTTAATGACTGCAATTTGTGACAAAAAATTAATTTCTTTCTTGAAAAATATGTTGTACGTAAAAATGAGAGCCAATTCAGACGAAATGTTAGTTGACATAAAGAGTACCGTTCCTTGGTGGCCTGGCGTAACAATTTGCTTCAGTCGCACGTTAGCAGCAGGTAGGCCAAGCCTGATTAATTGGAATCCCGCGGAATCACGCGCTAAAATTCTTGTCTCATTTTGTCCAGTTTTCTCCTCCTCAGTGTGAGACTCCTTAAAATGAGGTGACCTGGTGCTCTCAGATTATTTTCTCCTCCTCAGTGTGAGACTCCTTAAAATGAGGTGACCTGGTGCTCTCAGATTATTTTCTCCTCCTCAGTGTGAGACTCCTTAAAATGAGGTGACCTGGTGCTCTCAGATTATTTTCTCCTCCTCAGTGTGAGACTCCTTAAAATGAGGTGACCTGGTGCTCTCAGATTATTTTCTCCTCCTCAGTGTGAGACTCCTTAAAATGAGGTGACCTGGTGCTCTCAGATTATTTTCTCCTCCTCAGTGTGAGACTCCTTAAAATGAGGTGACCTGGTGCTCTCAGATTATTTTCTCCTCCTCAGTGTGAGACTCCTTAAAATGAGGTGACCTGGTGCTCTCAGATTATTTTCTCCTCCTCAGTGTGAGACTCCTTAAAATGAGGTGACCTGGTGCTCTCAGATTATTTTCTCCTCCTCAGTGTGAGACTCCTTAAAATGAGGTGACCTGGTGCTCTCAGATTATTTTCTCCTCCTCAGTGTGAGACTCCTTAAAATGAGGTGACCTGGTGCTCTCAGATTATTTTCTCCTCCTCAGTGTGAGACTCCTTAAAATGAGGTGACCTGGTGCTCTCAGATTATTTTCTCCTCCTCAGTGTGAGACTCCTTAAAATGAGGTGACCTGGTGCTCTCAGATTATTTTCTCCTCCTCAGTGTGAGACTCCTTAAAATGAGGTGACCTGGTGCTCTCAGATTATTTTCTCCTCCTCAGTGTGAGACTCCTTAAAATGAGATGACCTGGTGCTCTCAGATTATTTTCTCCTCCTCAGTGTGAGACTCCTTAAAATGAGATGACCTGGTGCTCTCAGATTATTTTCTCCTCCTCAGTGTGAGACTCCTTAAAATGAGATGACCTGGTGCTCTCAGATTATTTTCTCCTCCTCAGTGTGAGACTCCTTAAAATGAGATGACCTGGTGCTCTCAGATTATTTTCTCCTCCTCAGTGTGAGACTCCTTAAAATGAGGTGACCTGGTGCTCTCAGATTATTTTCTCCTCCTCAGTGTGAGACTCCTTAAAATGAGATGACCTGGTGCTCTCAGATTATTTTCTCCTCCTCAGTGTGAGACTCCTTAAAATGAGATGACCTGGTGCTCTCAGATTATTTTCTCCTCCTCAGTGTGAGACTCCTTAAAATGAGATGACCTGGTGCTCTCAGATTATTTTCTCCTCCTCAGTGTGAGACTCCTTAAAATGAGATGACCTGGTGCTCTCAGATTATTTTCTCCTCCTCAGTGTGAGACTCCTTAAAATGAGATGACCTGGTGCTCTCAGATTATTTTCTCCTCCTCAGTGTGAGACTCCTTAAAATGAGATGACCTGGTGCTCTCAGATTATTTTCTCCTCCTCAGTGTGAGACTCCTTAAAATGAGATGACCTGGTGCTCTCAGATTATTTTCTCCTCCTCAGTGTGAGACTCCTTAAAATGAGATGACCTGGTGCTCTCAGATTATTTTCTCCTCCTCAGTGTGAGACTCCTTAAAATGAGATGACCTGGTGCTCTCAGATTATTTTCTCCTCCTCAGTGTGAGACTCCTTAAAATGAGATGACCTGGTGCTCTCAGATTATTCATCTCCCAGCCAGCCATTAATTGCCTAACAGGTGCTATGTGATGGTGTGTTCTATAGTGATAAAGAATGTATTTTAGAGAAGGAGAAGCAGGCTCCTAGTTTCATTGTGCGCAGTCAGATGAAAACAGAATTTGTTCAATCATAAGGGGCTACTTTTATGTAGATATGGAACTTTCGATATTTTTATTACATTCTTCATAAATGAGAAATTATTTTAGGTAATATTTAAATAAGTCTTTTTAAAAATGTGAGTTTTTTACTTGATATGCTTTACCGATTGGTTTTCAACCTGACAGGGTCATTGGTAGAAATTTTCAGACAAGAGTAAAAGAAAAAGTTCATTCTCGAGAAAAAATGCGTAGGAAAACGTGCCTGATTTGTTTCAAAACATTTTCTCTCTCGTGAAATATGCAAATATAAACATGAAAGTGAACTACTTTCTTTAAGCTTCAAGGTCGCTTCTGCTCATAACCCATAGCTACAGCAAATGAATCCAGTGTGAACGTTTGTGGTGCGAAGATCATCAGAAAGAGATCATGCATGCAGTCGCTGTAATGTTGCGGTGAACCCTCATGGACTCGAACTTACTTGAAATTACGCCGAACTTCTACTTCAGCTATCGTAAGTTCGCGCATACTATCCCTTCTGTAATATAATATTTCTGTTAACTTCATTGAAATTATTAAGCTGTTAAATTAATACCTGTGCCATTTTTTGAGCGATCATCTGATCTGACTTGCACGAGATTTAACTCCGGGGCAACACACGGATTGACAGGACAACGTATCTATAAAGGCCCGTCCACACCATCAATCTTTCGGTCGAATCTTGTGTTTTTCGGCAGTCCGCGAACACGAACACAGATGGAAAACTGCCAGATTTCGGTGTGTTCGTGTTTTTGAAACTGTTGGAAAATTCCGAACACAAACTTTCGTAGAAACCGAAAACACTCGCTTGTTTGTGTTGTGGAAGGTGTTTTTGCGAGTGAATTGCTTGGTCCACGTCTTTTTTTCCTATTTTATCGATTTCATTGTCTTTTTCTCTCGAATACAGTAAATTGTAAGACTACATGGATATTGTATTTACCGAAATTAACCACGTAATGTGTACAATATTTATTCAGCGATAACATAATATGGCAATAAGTTCAGATTTCATTGATGTTAATTAAAATAAAAAACTAACTGCCAGTGAAATGAAGTCTGGACACGCTTCATGAAAGTTTTTGCTTTGTTAGCGATTTGGTGTGTTTGTGATAGATGATAAGTTGAATAGTGTCGACGGGCTTTAAAAACACTCAAATTATAGCATACAATGTTTTTCTAAAATGATAATGTTGTGTAAACTATATTACTTTACGTTAAATTTTGCTAGTTATCTTTGAGCAATGTTACATAATTTTAATTAAATCGTGATGAGTTGCGCATCAATATCTGATCAAAATTTTTGCCCAGTTACCCAATGATAAAGATTTTACAAAAAGAATTGACTACAGCTGAGTAGGAAAACTATTACTTCTTGTGCTCATGAGAAATTATCATATAGTATTTGCTTTTGCCATTCAAATGTTTCTCAAAATAAGTATGTTTACTGAAAACTTAAAATTCATCTGTCAAAATGTTAGCCCAAAATTAACATTCCCGAAATTTTTACGATAGATCCTATTGTGATCGTTTCCTCCGCCCCATTTCAAAGGGAAAACGTGAGGTCATGAGCTGAGAATTAGGTAGGCCTTCTTTTTGTGGAAATACAAAATGTTTGTTTTGTTAAGGACCATCTTTTTTCGGTCTACTGTAGTCCTATTTTTCAGCACCTCTGACTCTCTTCTTCAACTTTTACTCTGTTTTAAGCCTTCTTTCTTATCTTACCGTTTCTACGCACATGGGATCCTTTGCGGGAACACCCTTTGTGCATTAATTCCATGTACCCTCAACTCCATACTAAAACGTGATTTCATCCTTCCTTTCTTTAAAAATCTTTGTGGTAATAGGGTGATAAAACTAATTTATAATCAATCAATTTCTCTGCCTCACTGACAGGAAGCCCACAGATCTGCAAAGTTACATCGTATACCGTTACCTGTAGATGTAATCAATGTTATGTTCCCTACTGCGGAGACGAGGTCTACGAATCGTGACACACAAATACTCAACGCGTTTCCTGCGAAGGGACCCACTGGTGGTCACTGAGGGAATTTCCATAACGCTGCTAACTGACCTACAGTCACTAACTCAATTTTAATGAATACTTAATGAAAACTAAATTAAGACACCATCTCTTAAATGTTCGTCATTTTTAAAATTATTGATCTCTAAAATTCACTCTAATTTAAGTTTAATATTGAACTTTGGTTTAACCCGCCTCAGTAAATGTGTTAATCATGACTTTAACGAGCTATTATATGAGGCCTCAAGAACTTTTCAACACAGACGATGACGTCTGCACTAGAGTAAACGGTAGGAAATAAGAACACTTTTGAAACTCCTCAGGCACTAATCTCTTTTGCAGTTAAAATTGTCGCAATCGGAAACCAGCTGCTGAAAAACGTTAGCTACCGCCCCATGTGAACATGTTCAAAAATCGTAGGGACCAACATTCATGAGAAATTCTCCTATAATCTAAAACGCAAAAATTGACCCGAGTTGCAAAAACATAAAAAATCCCGCGTTATTTACAAGGCAATATCCAGAATCCATATACTTGCAATGCACTGGTCGTGTTTTATCCGAAAATGGAACCAACGTAACACCAAAGAAAAGGATACACTCGTAATGGCTCGTATATTACTGACAATACGATAAAAATGCCAAAACAGTGAACCACACATCTGTGAAATGGTGACCACTCTTTTGAATTAGAACGAATGTGCAGGTGCTTGTGCGAGACTATATAAATGATTGCGACTGCGACTGTGTTTGTTCTACTTCTACTCTGATCGAAGCCTGCGCGAGGGAGGCTTCAGGCAGGACGGGATTTGAGTATGAACTCGAGAATGGGCTGCTGAGCTCGTTCATGTTGCCATTTTGAGGGAACATAGCAGAACGTCCATTAGGTTTTTCTGTTGGTACAGACGAGCGTCTTTGAATAACTTACAAAGTTGGGTTAGATGATCCCCAGGTAGAGAAAGTAATTTTATAGTCTTATACAACAGTAATAGGTAGAGGGTCAAATTACCAGACAATATTTGTTCATAAATTGTGCTTGGAAATACACACATGCCAGATGCAGAAAATCATTTTTCAAATTGAATTTCAATCCAATGGTCATGGTCATGTTTTTTTGCGCGAGTTGGTCCATTTTCCTATTTTCAAACTTAGATTGCAGTTTTCACTGGAGAATTAAACAGAGTTCGGTACTTTCCTCGTACCAGGATCATGCATCTCTTCTTTGGATCTCATTGTAAACACTTGCTCTCACGTCGCTCTTCATAAGCATTTAACACGAAGACCGCAAAGGGTTAAACTGAAGTTCAATATTCCACTCAAATTCAAAGTCAATTTTATTTAGCAGTTCTGAGAATAGCGGGTCGGTCGGCAGCATTTTGAAAATGCCCTCTGTGTACACCGGCTGCTCACATCGCAACCAATGTGTTGAAGGCTCACTCATGTTAGCGTCAAAAATTCTCACCCGAAACGTTACATAATCATGAATTTGCTGATTTTTTAATCTGAGAAAATAAGTACTTTTCAAATCAAACCTTTGTTCTTCCGTTCTACCTATCCATGGAGACTCTACATTTACTCAAAAAATAAAAAAATACGATAAGATGCTCGTTTTCTCGTTCTTCTTCAATCCTTTGATATTCGAGGGTAGCATTTACCGGTTGTCACGACGCCTTAACGGCCCTCCTTACTGATGTAAAGAAAGTGTCAGGCGTTGAAGAGGGGATTTACAACCCGATTAGGAAAAGAGAATGAAGAGGAAAAATTAGAGAGGAAAAATGCACAAAAAAGAGAGAAATAAAAGATAGAAATGAGAGATAGAGAGATCTTCCTACGCTGCATTTGCTTGATCAACATGGGAATAATAACTACAAACTGAAAGATTCAATAATTTTCTTAAATAAACACGTAAGTTAACTGAAAACAATGCAAATGAGCGCGCAACAAAGCACAATGAAATAATTAGTCATTTAACACTTAATTGAGCACATGACAGCCGCATTTTTCTCGCGTAGCCTCGATCGAGGATACCGCTTTGCTTTTAACTCATCTCTAAAACAAGATCACGAATTTCACTCTGCCCTTCACGCTTCAAAGCATTTCTACTTTCACGTTTAAATGCGCCTCGTCGTTGCCTCTGATCGACTTCCCTAAAAATTGGGGTTGCGCATTTCGAACTCTTCCGTAGTCTTCACCCTCCGTCATCGCTTGCCCCCGTCGCCGTCTCTGGTAGACTACTCCGTAGGCCTTGAGTCACGCACTTGACCTGTTGTGTAGTATCCTCCCTTGTCTTCGACCATCATCGACCACACCGGCAAAAATTACCTGCCGGAATATATGACCTGAATTTTACCGAATAGCTGCATCGTCTTGCTCTGTATATGCCGAGGGAGTTTTTTCATAACACCCAAGATTTTTTGCAGTATTTTTTCTTGCAGTGTTTTTTGATACACTTCTTGCTCCTCCTGTTTAACCATTTTAGCTTTACATGGCGTTAATATCCGTGATACAGTAGTGAACGACATTGGCAGAAACTTGAGAATTGTGAAGAAGGCCCTTCAGCTGTGAAGCATCAGCTTAAATACTCCACTGACACTTTAGCTCTGGATCTTTGTCGACAGACCGACGCTCTACTAGCGTCCCTCTACATTCCTTCACGTCAACATCTAAATTTTATAAGCATATATACTACCCTTATCTCTTAGTGTTGCACATTTCTCAAATTTATAATTGAATATATATAACTGATATTTCAAAGACCAATTATGCCCGCAAAGTCTGTTCAAGGAAGCTTTCCCATTCTTCACTTGTCAAAGCTACCCCCAATATACAAACACCTCCTTTCGTTACAAAGATGTATTCCTTTCTCCCCTTTCTTAACGTATAACTCCTTTGTTCTAAGCAAAGACTAATCTATAGTTTTACTACACGGTGGCCAAAATCGACCGGGCTAAAAATTTTGCCCCACATCGCATAGGGAGATGTTGTGATCACCAAGTGTTTCTTGATAGGAGACAGAATTAAAATTACATATGCCTAGTACTAGTCGTCGTCTTAAAAATTTTCATTTTATCTTAAAATTTTCATTTTATCTTACAAAACCTGAGTGGAGTTGAACTTCGTTTTACGACATTCCACCTCGATACTGGACGGTACGTTGATTGTGCCAGAGTAACGCAATTTTTTATGCAAACCCTTCCCTACCGTAAGAAACCACTTGAGGATCATGTACTGTCACTTGAATCGCCCATAATTCCCGATAAAGACTATGAACTGATATATACCAACGCTGCGGGCTTGTGAACATTTATTATTCATCGAAGTCAGAATATGATTCATAATTTCCTTTCGTAATTACTCGGCCAAAATAAGAATTTCTTGGTACTTCATAATTAGTTAGGTAACACATTTGCAACTCAATGATAAAAAAATTTTCTTTAAAAAATACATAATTATATAATTAAAAAATTATAGTCCTGAAAATACTAATTGAGTACAAGGTAATTTTCACTTGAAAAGCACATTAGCTGTTAGGCTTCATTAGGCTTTATTGGATTTTTTTAATTTTTACCAGTTTTTTTACCCGAGTCTGTTTTTTTTGAATGAAACACTGCATTTTCGTCTCTGACCGACTATTTTAAGCCTACTGCCTTTCTGGTGCACGAAAAATTGGGTCGTTTTACGAATATTCAAAAAGCGTATTGCTGAAGAAACTGCCACATCTTGTCCGATTATGACTGGCATTCAACCTGAATTAATCAAAAACCAATTCACAAGGTTCATTGTTGAAAATGAAATCAATGCTCAACTGCATTAGAGTGAGAAACGAAATAGTCCATCTCTAATTGCAAACTAAAATTTTCCATGATGATATGCCCCTACTTGATTTAATGTAAAAAAATAAACCTTCGCCATTTTATAACTCGTTTTCATATCCGTTATCATAACGATCGTGTTTATATTACAGTGTTCTACGATCAGCTCATGGATATGCGTCTGTGCAGTAACCTTCACTCGTTTCGACGATTTTGCTGCATTCTGACACAAATTAACCTGTGCAAACACGCCATTACATTTCAAGTACCCTCATTATCCGCGACATTACAGTCTCAGGTCCCATCAGCGCTCGTCAATCCACTTCTTGAAGAAAGTTGTAGCAACAAACGTAGTCAATGAGTGACATTTAGCGCCTAAGTGCTCTGTAACGTTCGATGTTTGCATTATTGAAGTTCATTTCAGAGGCTTTACAGATAACGTCCATCAAACGAACCCTCGCCATTACTCGTAAGTCTCTCATAACGAACGTCAAATTAATTTTCAATATTAGTTTGTGCGTTTCCATCGCAGAGTAGAGCTCAGTTATCACGGGACGGCAGGTCAATTAATGCCGCTGTTCCAATTAGGGGCCGAAATGTTCATTAGATTTCGTTCAGACAGCGGCCTGATAATCTCGCCGGTCACGCAAGCCTCCGTCAGGCTCTGCATGGAGTCCAGCGCGTCCAGGCCATGGCCTGACGCCGTCATTCCTTCTGTCCGCACGCCTGCAACTGCTCCTGCACATACAGTCAATTCGGTGCTACTATAGCGTGAGGTCTACCGCCAATTGTCGCCTACCCAGATGCAGTTTTGAAACGTACAAATTAAGTGTTTATCGTTAAATTAATAGTATGGAAATAAGTAATATTAATTAGTAGCCTAACCTCACGCTAGAGTACTAGCTATAGGTAGATCTCATGCGACAGTGCGGTAGACGTCAAGCTATAGCAGCACTGTCAATTCAATGTGTCTTTACTCTGCAAACTTGTTGTGTCATGTTGTCGTCTACTGGTTATGTCCAGACGCTGTTACCTCGCTGCATTTCGACATCGCCTTCAGTCTACTGTTAAATCGTTTATCGAATGTACTGTTAAATATAGTCCATATGACCTATATTGTAAAATGAAATATCTGATATCGAGTAAATTATCTCACTGATCAGCCTAATGCGAAACTAGGTTAAGTGATTCAGGTTAAACATTATTGTACACCTTAGAATAACGTGATGGTAGGATGCCCCAGAAGTCGCTGAACTTATTCGGGCCCACAGGTAGCTATATTCAAATTTAACCATTGTACTAGACTTAAGAAACATTCTACTTCTGTATCTCCTGTGGTAAATAAATTGTTTAAATTGTTTAAATAGTCTAGTGGCGCATTCATTCCGTGATCACTAGGGTTTGACTTCACCGACAATAGTTGTCAACAGCAGTTGACACTGTTGATTAAGAGGGATCCTTGCAGTAACTAATTTGTGTCTTAGGAGCCAGTAAATGCTGCAGAGGATGTATTGATACCGACTCATTTTTTTGTTTTGACGCTGATACTTTTCTTTGTTATGTGGGTTTTCAATTTTTCGTGCCCTTGAGCATGTTGAGACATTTTTGACGAGACTTTATCTGATATGTGACACACCTTTCCAGATTACCGACTCTCACTATTTCCAGTGCGCCCATAATTTTGCATATACATATATCTACAATGAGTTTTACACCAACAGGTCAACACTCTTCTTCCTCAGTAAAACCAAAGAGTCGCACGTAGGCGTGAAAGATGAGCTACCTTCACTAGACGCCACCGGAACCGTCCGACAAAGCAGCCACCGCTCGAGCCGCCATCGCGCCTGTTCGTGTGATCGATATCACGGATTGCCATCGTTCCCAAAAGAATATGACTGCGAGTGTGACTACTATCTGGCCTCTACAGTAAATTACATTCAAAGTGCCTCCTCTGCGAAATCATTTTGCTCAAGGCCGATACGCTTTTATTACGGGTGCTCAGCCCACGCGTGAACTACTTAGCACCTATAGCATCAGAAGTAACTTATGAGGATTACGGCATCTTGTTATTACGGCGGACTATACATAAAAACATTTAAATATTAAAAATACACCTAACTTCATAATCTAGATTATGCAACTTAAAATTACGGGGGAAACATTCAAAATTGAGACAGAACGTAATGTTAAAATTTCAATAGATAACTTAAATTTTAACGATAACTATCCAGCTAGGTGAACGAAATGTATACGAATGGATTACATCTTTAGTTTCAAAGAATATTAGTATTTCACATTTTAGAGTATGTAAAGAATGCTAAGCTGTACTCTGAGCCAGCAGTAAATTTTCTGCTGTTTCAATGCGACCTGCATGCAGAGAACGGGATATAGAGTTGCGAATGACAAGAAAATAATTGTATGTACCTTTTTCGTAGTACTGCTTGTATTAATTTAGAGAAGAATTCGTACAGACGTGTTTCGAGGTCGATCTTCGATTGTTTGTGGAAAGGACAACGTAGAAGCACCACTCAGTGTTGTGACATGTACGAAGAAAATAATGAGGAAGAGGGAGGAAGTAAGAAGAGAAAAAGGGACAGAATATTTACTACTTTGATTAAAAGGAACAACTTACAACTTTATTCAGAATCCTATTATTTATTAAGCCATTTGCAGATAACTGTAACAACGGCTTCTGTTTGTTTGAATGCTATCATTTGAAAATTTTGATACTGTGAGGCTCATGTTGAAGTTGGTTAATGCTTGCGTTACGTCAATACGTTTCTTGTCGGCTTCTTCATCTTGATGGTATCAATTTAACAGAGCTTCATACCAGAGCGCTATGTATCCAATACGATAAGCACTCCCAGGGGGAAAAATGTGAAATCCCGAGCGTACAGTTAAGTAAGCCTTCTTTTCGTTAAAACAAAACGTTTTTCATTTTATTTTGGACCATCTTTTTATCGGTTCACTACTGTCCTGTTTTTCAGTACCTCTGTCTTTTTTCTTCAACTTTTACCTTGTTTGCTTACATTCATTATCAACTTGCTGTTTCTATGCGGATCTTGCGCAGGAACATACCTTGCGCATAGATTCCGCGTTCCCTTATTCTCAAACTAAAAGGTGCCTCCATCCTTCCTCTCTTTGAACATCTTTGTTGTGGTAAGAGAGGCTGAAACTAACTAATAATCAATCAGTGCATCCAACATGTATGTATGCTAGCATTGATCATCGTGTAATAAAAACTTACAGCACCATTTTTATTTCCGTTTAATTTTGCATTCAGTATAACACTGACTACGCATAAGTTAAAGCATAATATATGGTATATACTTTCGAGGTTGTAGATTTCCCAATCACTGTATCGTCACCTCATGCATTGCCATGCATTTCATTCATATTTCGTCCATATTATTTTCAAAACGAAATTTTTCTTTCATCACTTTGTGTTCTATTTTGTCACTTAGTGTTCTATTTCGTCACTTAGTGTCCCATTCTGTTCAATGTCTTACAAGTGAGTTGTGCGAATTTATATCTCCTTTGTTCTCGAGCGTGTAGCGAGTAAGTTGTTAAGAGAGTTTCGGTATCTCCAGAAAATGTTAAAGGATGCGGAGGTATTCAAAGTTCTATTAGGGAGTCCGGAAAGTTCTCTCATCTTTCCTTTAACCAAGTTTTGAAACATATGAATTAGTGAAAACAGCTGTTTTCAAGGTCATATCAGATGTCATATATTCAGTTAAACTTCACATTCAATTGAATCCACTCCAGTATATATTTTAAACAGATCTATAGCCCATGGAAAAGAACAGTTTCGAAGTGAATCATATGCGTCATTGCATGTTGTGTGAATTCCACAAAAGTTTCAGTCCAACAACAACAGGGAAAACCACAAACGCTGTCTATCCAGGTCTCACTAATCCTATGCCTGGACGTTGCTCTTTTTTATCATTGCTAAAAGTCCGGTTCAAGATGTATAAGGCGCTCCCATGGCGCTAAAGTCACGTAACTATTTAAACATTTTAAGAAATTATTAATTTTTTTTAATCAAATGTCTTCTTTTATTATACAGGCCGAAACAAACTCTTTGCTGTATATTTTGAATTACACATCTCAGATTGTAGGATGAAGTGTTTTTAATTTCTTCAATTATTTTCTGTTTCAGTTCTAGGAAGGTGTTTCGAATATTTACAAAGACTTTACCGTTTAAATGTCTTTAAGAAAAAATCTGGAAGAGTTAAATTAGGAGACCGGTGATCGAAGTGGCTAAGGAATGTCACCAAAGAGTGAAATTGGTCGACCTGGAAATTCAGTCCTTAACAATGTCACAGTGTCTCTTGCTGTGCGCGATGTGGCAACATTTGCTGGCTCCACGGCTTCATCTTGCAACTGTGTATTAACTAATTTTCTAGTAAGTAATTTTCAAGTGAAGTAATTTTCAAGTGAAAAAACGATTAGCTTTAACACGCTTGGTGCCTAATATGTATATTCAACGCTTTAGAGACACATGAGAGTGTACACACAGCGCATAATTAATTCTTATATAGCATTTTAAAAGTTCGAAGCAAGAATTTATGTGCCAGCGAGTGTGTATTGGAAAATTGCTTCAATTGGTGCTAGCCGAAATCTATTCAACCAATTTCTAACGCAACAGAGCCCAAGTTTCATATCTTCTCAGGCTATCGTTGAATTTTTAATAATATTATACGCGCATGTGAGCAGGAAAGGTAAACGAGTGACCTGAAAGTGACGAATTCTCAAACACAAGTTCTCAAACACTTGCGCCCGGCGCTAGCTATAGGGCATAGCGCACTCACTTGCATTTATGTCTCAGATCTAACATCGTCAGACAAGAAAACATTTGATGTTATCTACGTCAATCTCATTTCTAATAATAATGAAAATGCCGTTTTAGAAAAAAATTAATTGAAAACCGGTTTTTTGGAGCGTGGCATTAAAAATGAATAAATACTTACCAGATATTTGACGTCTTTTGACAGCGCTAAAAAAGAACGAATGAAAATTCCAAAAAATTAATTTAAATAGTGAATGAACATCGAATGAACTGAAGGACATATTGACCGATTTAAAGATGTGTATTTGTGCTAGAAAAAGGTATAAAATGTTTAAATACTGATTTATTATTTTCCACAGCCTCATTCTATCTCTCACCAACGTTGTCAGTGCATATTTTGAAAATTCTATGAATGTTATGACAAATGTGAATCTAACATAATTTCAACCTATCGATCAACCTGTCCTTTTGATATTCCCGTAAACAGTCCTTTGGTCCCTAAAACTAGTGATGGTCAGTAGGCATGAGATTAGTATAAAGCAAAGGATAATGTAGCACATCCCAACAAGGCTCGCCGAAAAAATATTTGGAGTACAAAATTTTGTTGAACAGCAAAATTAAGCGCTCTTTAGACGATGAACTTACAGTAACTTCTGTAGACATTAGTAGTAATTGTCAGTTTGTTATTAAATACTCACCAAGAGGAAGCTTCCTTCGACTTCCCAACATAGAGACTGCGGACAAAATGAATTAAATCAATTAAATTTAGGGTTACTCATAAGTTGCAAGCCCTACAGTCAGTAAGGAACGGTGATACATTGTGATCAAGGATCCTTTTATCATCATCAACAGCAAGCCAATTAAAAAAAAAGACCTTCGGTAAGTGAATCTACGCAGAAAAACATGAGGAGCAGAAAAATAAAACGCATGGAGATGAAACACAAGAATTTGAAAAAAATTTGGGGCAAAAATAAATTGTATGCAGCATTGAATGGATAACAAATGACACTATTTAAATGAATTCAATCTAACAATTTTTAGAAAATCGGATGCCACTTTCGTTCTCATGCATTTAAAATGACAGAAGAAAAATTGCCAAGAAGGCTGTCATAATCAGAACATAGTAAGTAAAAGAAGCACTCAACATCGTTTACGGTTATCTAAGTACAAAATGTTGGGACATAATTCTGTACATCTTTTATATTATTTTCGTTTTCGAAGTAATAATGAATCATTTTTAAATAAATCAGACTACACTAAACGTCTCATATTGACAAATAGAATTTTTTATAATGAAAAACTTTAAGCACTTTTTAAGTTATTTTCTGCCACCTCTGTTTATTGCAGATTGCCAGTATTGATACACTCTCATAAGCTAGCAGGTTCTATAATAACATGTTTATTTTCATCTACCCTCAACTGAACGATTTCCATATTCCATCGCATAAACTGACAGCTAATCAGCATTAGTGGACAGTTGTTATGCACCCGTGCATTTATATTTCAATCTTCCTTGAATCAATCCCCTGTATTCAAAACGAACAAAGGCATCAGAGCACAAACCTACCATCATTCCCACCTCCAATTTCTATAGAGTCCTTCAGAACTGAAGCATCGACGTGCCGTGTTTTTTCAATAAGGCTCGACTAATTTCAGCTCGACTTAATGAAGCTGCCAAACTCATTTAATTTATGTGCCTTTCTTTTCTAGTAGGCGTCGTAAAGTTGTGCTCTGCACCCAAGCGTTGGGCTTTATCGTTGCTATAAACTTAATTGTGGCGAGCTCTGAGAGCGCAATGCAGAACGCACGGGCTAGACCAGCGTCCTCGGGACCTTTGGACACACAGGCGTCATCTCGGAATGTGTAACGAAGTCAGAAAGACGGTAAAATGACTCTTAATTACATCAGTCTCAGTGAGTCGAAAATTTATCACTGGACTCATATAGACGTAAAATAAATAATGTATGTGTAGGGGAAGTTTTCAACATGCGGTCACATGAATTAACTGACAAAATTGTAGAAAAGGTGACGACAAAAAACGCTCGAAACTGTACACGGGATCACTGTTTTGGCTGCCTAAAGTAATTTTTAGCTTTATAAAATAGTCTAATATTTAGGAATGACTTTATTTAGAATTCTTTAAAGAAAACTTTGTACACACAATAATTTTCAAATAATAAGTTTTTAATTTGAGTTATCTGTTAATTTGAGTATGAAAGTATGATCAAATTGTTCTACATTAACGCGCTGCAGAGAAGCGGCTTCACCTTTCAAGCCCGAACCTCAAGCTCGGCATAGGAGCACAAACAAAGGAACACACTATACATACATGTAACCGCTGCATCTCGGTCATTGTTATCGATTCGAACCTGCGTCTTTAATTTCAACTTCTGTTGACGGATAATTTGTTACCAAAAACATGCGGAAAATATGTTAAATACTGTAACGAAATTAGCTAAATAAGTTCGCTCGGGTACCTCGTGACCCTGCGTATAATTCATCGTAAGTTGTATACGTCCTAGAAAATATCGGAACAAAATTGTGCCCGCAGGTAGATTACAACGCAGCAACATATTTAGTAATGAGCAAAATAGCTCGAAAGGTATGCAGAAACCAATTTAAAATAACCATGGAAGAAATACCACCATTCTTCAAGAAAGTTTACGAAGAGTAATTTGCATTTTTGAAGGACGGGCGGCAGTGCGTGAGGTGCAGCGATCTGTGTTTACCACGAGCGGGGCAATTAGCGCTGAGCAGGTAACCTTAGCCTACAATAAATTATTCCTTGATATTGCTATCGAGGAGGCCGCATAAATTAAAGCGCCATTTAATGAGCAGGATTCGAGTAACGCGATAATGTGGCGTTAATAACAACCCATCGAATTTCATGGGGCTAAAGAGAACGAGGCTTAATCGAGTTATGCCATACCGCCTCTCCACCTGGCCGGCCCTCTTCTTTACGGCGGATGCTTCGAATTTTTAGCTACAATTCATCACAAGATTGGTTTTGCATGAAAATTCTTCAGCATAGTAGGGCTGGACTCGATGAAAACGGAGTAAAACTTAAATTATCTTGGAAAAGGGAACAGGATTTTCAGATAAATGAACCATTCCTAAAAAATTCGTTGTTAAACGGCACAACAAATGGTTTTCTAATTTATTTTGGGACTATTTTAATCGAAATACTCGTAAATGAATTAAAATCAAGCACCTAGGCTATGTTGATCGTCTTTTCAATTTACAGGTATCAAATTTTACGCCCAATCATGCCAGAGAAACCCAACAATTTAGATCATATGCACGAACATGACAACAGAGAAAATGTGAGACGATAATCGCTAAAGCAGCAAAGTCCACTATATTCTACTGTTTTGAATGAAGTTAAAAAAGAAAAAGTGCTTGACCTTTCAGTGACAGTGGCGGTTCAGAATTTGCACAATGCTGCCTCGCCCACACAATTTTAGTTCATTCTTATAATTTTATAGTAATGAGTTCAATGAAATAACACTATATACGCTTTATTACACTATACACTTTATTTCAAATAACACTATAAACGCTTTATTGACCAGTTACCGAGAGTTTTAGCGAAAGTTATGAAAAAAATTTTCACCCTCACTTTCAACACTCAGGCAAAATTTGAAATCTGTGCGAGAATTCTTTATTTCTCTTTTCCATTAGTAAGAAATGATACTGTTAGAGCAAATTCGCTTTGGAAATCTCAGTTTCTCACCATGACAGTTGCAAAGGAAAGAGGTCATCATCATGCATGGTTCCATAAAATATTAGCAAAGGTCATTGGCAAAGAATGGTACAGAACTCTGAACTTCTCTAAGTACCCAGTGCAACACCAACGCACTTACCACCATTGAGGTAGACAGCATCTACTATTACGCAATTGCATCAACCTTTGTCAACCGAAATGATCAGGAATAATTACACAGCAACTACATCCAGTCAGCTTTACGGAATCTAATAAGCATAGCTAGTTGTTCAGAATTCGCTTTCACCGCGTTTATTCAATTACATTCGACGGTAGGCCATGGAACAATCGACCAACTGATCATGCAACGACTTCTAGTACGACTCTCCATTCCTAAAATGCTCAAACTTCAGGTGAGTGCAATTCAGCACAATGACTGTTTGTAGCTCTGTCACTTTCTCATGTTTCCTCATTTGATTTTGGCGATAATGAACACCCCATCCACCAACAACGTGAATTCCTGGGTTGTCTTTGCGATGGCGGAATCATTGGGCGTTTACTCCAGGGATAAATGCTTAGTTTTTGTTCGTTGCAAATTCACGAAATAACGCTTCATCCATTTTCTCGAAGTTTATGCAAAACATGGTGAAGACGTACAAATGACTTTATAAATTGAGTCTTTTGCTCGTGTTTTACTTCTATCATGAAATTATCTGTAGAAGTTCATGAGGTAATGACACTCGTAATACTGCATTCACTTGAAGTTCAACACGCATTACCTTGTTATCTGCAACAGATTATCTCGGAAAAAATCTATCATCTTCATGCCTTGATTATTTTCCGGATTGTTAATGTCTAATGTACAAGTGTAAGCGGTAAAGGCATGCTTTTTTCGGAAAATTACTCTAAATTTCATTTTATTTCCATTCCTGGGTAACTTTAGGATTGCCCCCCAATTGTTAGAGTAGAAATGACAGATTGCGCAAAACACATCTATTAGAAAAGGATCGAGAAAACAAATATAAATGCAAAACTGGTTAACTCTCCGTCGTTTTCGTATACAAGCTGTTGAAATCTGGTTGAATGCTGTGATGAAATTCAAAAATTTATCACAGAAAAGTGAACATAACCTCGCATAAGCTTAGCATTCCTTAATTTGACTCACTGGTCGCATGCTCCTCTTCACTAACCCCAAGCCTTGGAGGCCATAAACCATTCGCAAAGCGGGTTTATTGAACACTTTTTAGCAAGGAATCTTTGATAGTTGCAAGCGTTGAAAAGAAATGACAGCATGTGAGCACAGCCGCTGGCATCACAAACTACTTCACAGTGTGAGCTGACAATGACGGCATGTCTTTGTTTGCTACTCGGTGGCGGTCACTGACCAGCACAAGGGCGAGCAATTCCATCGAGGACTCAGCCATAAATCATTAAGGTTCAACTGTTTTCCGTCGGCAGGAGGACGAGTGTAGACTCTTCGTATTACGCGCTCAATAAAAGCAAATTGGCGCAAGTATAAAGCTGTAACTGGCTGGCGGAAGTGGGCTCTTGCAATTACAGGTAACATCAGTTCATTACCCAGACAATTTCGTCGTTTACTGTGTAAAGCGCAGGCACAGCTATGGGACGGTTTATGTCCTGATCGCCGGACTGACATACTTAGCCTTAGTATTAGTCAAACACATTCCGGACAATACATTTTACATGAGGATTCTTCTTTCTCAGCGAAAAAAAGACACGCACATTCTCAACTCTGGGCTAAGTTTGAATGTTCAGCTTAACATATCAGTTAAAAACTGGCTTACAAAACAGAAGGTTCGATGAAGGAATAATCTCAAACTAAGTAGTAACTGAGATGTAAAAAAGTTGCTCTATTGCTACAGTGAAGCCTTTGCTTGCCTCGCCTACATGAAGCTGAGTTATTTGAATGACCACATTCCGCTTAGTCTCGTTGTTCGTGTTAATCTTAGGGAAAGAGTATCTATTATACATAAAGTTTTGTCTTTGTCACTCAAGCTCCGAGCATAAACGCCTACTTTCTAGCTATGCAAGATTTTACAAATTCTCTGCATCAAGCGTTCAAAATTGAAGAAGTTCTGTCAATTCACTAAATGAAGGATAAAATTGGCCATTTTTGAGCCGTAAAATGTACGCGTAATAAGAATTGTCTTTTGCATTCCTTTTAAAATTGAATGCTCGTCCACTTTTAATTAATTAGACTTTGGAAGTATATTCGATAAATGAGATTGAGTAACGCGCAGTTAAATGATAGTTGCGTGAAAAAAAAATATGTACATATTCGTTAAGGAAACCATATTACTGGCAACATAATTATAATCGACAGTTGTCCAAGAGAAAACATTTAATTAAATCTTTTCGTTGAGGAACGTGAGAGTCACGCTATCGTTCATGACAACTTTGAAAACCCATTGAAATTTGATAAACACGTTTAGCAATGAAAAGTACCTCTAGAAGATTTAAACTCCAGGTTAGGAAGTTCTGTGGTAAAGTCTGTATGAAGGCATTCACCCAATTGAAAATTATCGCCCTTTTCAGGTAGTAAATTAGTCGTAAAAGGTAAAAAACGGCACAAAAGGGCCAAAAATCACGACTTCAAACCGACTCCTACCTATACTTGGCCTATTAGGGCTTGAAAAGGGCCCTTCATTCAAATGGCCTTTTATGGGTCAAGTCAATGGCTGTTTTCGGGCTCATTCGGGTCGTTTAAAGTCGTTTTCAAGCCTTTTTCGACAACCTCTAGCCTCGTTCAAGTAGTAGAGAAGCCCAAAATGGCCGTTGCCTTAGCCGTTTTGATGCCCAGAAATAGCCGTTTAACAGGGCTTAAAATAAACGACATTTGCACTGAAAAGGGCTAATTTACTGCTTGAAAACGACTACCTCTTGGCCTATAACTGCCGGAAAGCGCTCTGTAAAAGGCTCAGAATTTCAACAGGGCAAAGACTGAGTATAATGCTGATCACTATATATGCATAATAAATGGAGTTTAACAACTTCAAACCCAAAAACTTTGTATAGTAACTTCCGACTAAGTATCTTCCGCATAGCATGTAATGGAAGTGCATTTCAATGAACTTGCTTTTACTCTGCTACTCATCAATTAACAAACCGTTCACCGGTTTAAATTTTCTAGATAATATCTTCCGAGATCAGACGAGTTAAGTGTCATATATGTACTGGCTAGACGGAGCTAAGATTCAATTGCTCAGCCGCATCATGGCCTAATGTCTCGTACAAACATCGCGACGTCTATAATAATAATAATAATAATAATGAAGGCATCTACGGATGCTTTATTTCCAATTTCAAGCCTGATACATATCACCTTATACATTGGATTTTCAAATGCCTTATAACTAACGCCAGGACGCCATTACGCTTTCCCCCGGTCAAGACCGGTGCCCATTTCAGACACCTGGGTAGAGTGGGGTATTGTGCTTGGAATTTTTCCCCTATACCCAACAGAGAAAATCGCCACCAGCGCCGGGACTCGAATCAGGGTCTGCCTGGACGGAGGCAAGTTCGCTAGTCTCACGACAGGACGAGCACTTATAACTCTGGGGTATCTATAACTCTGGGCAACGCAGTTCTGATACCCTGAAGTTTGTAGGAAGTTGTTTTTTCGTGGGCTGTTTTCTGAACCTTAAAAGAGAGGCAGTATCAACGTATACAGCACACTCTCAATTTAGCAGTATAAAAGGCCATTCGAAATGAAAATCCTTCGGCTTCCGAGAAAAAGCCTGGACTCGGACACGGTTGAATCTCATAAAAGCAATAACCGAATTCTTATTAAGACAACTATTCATAAATTTTTATCTAAGAACTCGGATGCCGTTTAGCAAACCTGGGGTAGTGAATCGCCGGCCTTGTGAAACAAAATTTGTTGAACACAGAGGGATAAAATTCATACCGGGAAGCTCGTGCAAATGAATGATTTGATAGGATTAGTGACAATACACATAATGCTGGGGAAAGGTTACCGCTCTAAAAACGCTGAAATATTTCAGTGGTTGAAAGTGAAAGTGGCTCGACTCGGTGTTGACGAATTGCGAAAGTTCGATTCGCGCTCACGCTTTTTCATCCTTTTCTTGAAGTATTCTTTTTTCTCATCTACGTATGAAGTAATTGTTTTACTTTTACTATACAACCCTTGAAATCTTACGAAAGACAAAATTGAAGTCGTTATTTCATTATTTAAACCAAATGAATTTAACTGAAGTCGTTGTTTCATTATACTGCAAATGAATATACACTGCTCCTAATTTTTTACACAGAACCGTTTCAAACTCAAAATGAACAGCTTTTTCCACCAAAAACCAATTTCAACATGCGTAGAGGAGCAGGTTACTGCAGCTGTCGAGTCGAGTTATCGAGTCGATAATATCATTTTCCCACAGTTCATTGCAAGTGCAGTTTCTAGACCAGTTGAACCAAAAAATGTTACTGAATCTTAGCATATTGATTACCAAAAAGCATTTGCTCGATATCATGTGTCACAAATGTCATTTTCTGTCATCTGTTCAAAGCATCTTATTGTCGACCGCTTCATTCACACGCTATGGTTGGTGCTCGGAGGGAGAACAATTTCCTCTTCACTTGCGCAAGAGAAAAGTTATCAGATTTCCCTTATAATTTACATTTAGGGATATAGAATGACACTAAGACATCGATGATGTAAAAAAATGATTTATCAAAATATTACCTTTTTCCTACCCTAATTTTTAATGAAATTTCAGTCGACGCCCTTCTGTTTCATTTTAATTTCGTGGTTTATCGGCCATTGTTCTTGAGTTTTTCTTTGGTATCACTCTTTTATTTTCCTCATTACTTTTTCAATCAGCTCTAGATTGACCTCAATAATATTGACAATTATGGTGATTCGGTGATGGGTATTTTGTAAGTCTATAGCAGGTGTTCTAAGCACACGGTCCTTCAAGAAGAAATCACGCGGCGTCTGGTCGATGCGTTTGTTTGCAGCCACTCCGCAGCAGGCCCGACTCCTAATGGCACGCTCCTTAAAAATTTCTTTCAGATGTTCCTCGCCCTAACAGACCTGTGGCACGGAGCGCAGTCCTGTATCAGCGATGTCTGTTTGCATCAATCCTAAAGCGTAATGTGTAACGAAAGTGCATTCCAAAGTATAACGTAAGAATTAATTCAGAAAACTTTTCTCTTGCGAAAGTTAGAAAGAAATGGTGGATATTTTATAATCCCAACGCTTGCTTTTTATCATGATATTCTTAGCCACATTGGTTTTTCTTTTTATCTTAAAAGGGAGATTTCCTAGAAATCAATCTATTTCATTGAAATAGTCCTCTCTACCATTGCGCCTCCATTAAATGTCGAAAATAAAAAGCTTAGAGCCGGTAACAAAAGATGGAGTTTCGCCACAAATGAACCAAAACACATCTGGAATGGATTCAGCATTGCGGTTTTTGGGTTATCAATATGGGAAAATAAGATAACTTTTGTAGCCACCTTGTATAAAGAACGGTACTACATTTGGTGATAGTTAGATCTTATTAATTTGGAACAGCCATCTAAAGTATAACCATTAACCGTGCATGAGGCACTCTCACTGTTATGTATGCAACACTCGAACATTTGCATTATCCTGCCTATAATAACTCTGTCACGCCTCGGCTCTTGGGATAAAAAATAAGAACGATGTAAGCTACTCAAAACTTCTTCAAAATTTCATACCGCTTCCCAGAAACATATTTTACCCTGAGCGTTATCTGGCATATACCTGCTACCCAACGTCTGATTCTCTTCAACTGTTCATCCAAATTAAAGTTTACCTCTTATGCTTTAACTACTAGCAGCTAGTAGTCATAGTCGCTTCTGATCACAGTGGTAGAAAAATAATACCCTATACACATGATGCCTGAGGGTAACTCGTAACAAAATTAGCATTGCTTGATTCAGTAGTTTACATAACGTATAATTTTCGGGCGTTATTTATCCTCCTTCTCTCAGAAAAAAATTATTTCTCTTAAAAGTAGATACTTTTCCAATCGAACACTCTTATTTCCTTCCATTTTTCTCAAAAATAAATTCTCAAGTCATTCCATCTACTCTTCCGTCGAACAGATGAAAATAAGTAAATAAAAGTTTACATTGACAACGATCAAGTCGAAATAAGAACTTGGAGTAGAAGTATTGAAGCTTGTCGCTGGCCTGGTTTACGCTGCACTTAGTCATTCCAGCTCCGTAGGAATTTTCTATTTATTTTGGCCTTTTTCTCAACTACAACATTTCGTAAAACTAAGTTCCTTAATATTTTATTATTTGCATTTCAACTCACTTTTATACCAACAGAGACAAACACTATTCAGAAAAATAAAGATTCATGCTTAAATTGTGGAGTATTTGTCACACAATACTTGGTAATTCGCCTTCTGCGAATGCTTATCATTCAAAAAAGTTCTTATCGCTTATAAAACAACATGAATATATTCTATTTCAGCATCAAATTTACTTGAAGGATTTTTTTCCAATGAGCAAGCATAATTCTAATCCATAACTCATGAAATTGAACGCTTAAATTAGCTGTATAATATTTTGTCGGGTGTGGAGTTGACCCAAACTGCGTAAGGAGACGCACAGGGTGAGCGAGGGACAGAAATAAGCTGCAGCTAGGCACAGCAGCGGAGTCCAGTTCCAGGCAACTGGAAACGTGAGAATTGTAAACGCACAAGCCTCGAAAATGAATAGAATTCGCTTTTAGTTCTCGTTTAGCTTGCTCCTACAAGATGTTTGTATATGATCTTGCTTCCTTAGGTTCATTTTATGATTTTCGGATCTTTCAAGTATGTAGCCGTGCTTTCAGAATTTTATCTCTTTTGAAGTTGTAGGCCTCTTTTCAAGTTTTTATCGCTTTATAGTTGAAGGCCTAGACAAGTGCTTCCTCAGTCGTACACTATTTATAGTCTGTACAACTAAGGTACAATTATTTTTCTATTTCATCAGCTGCAAAGATGAGCAATTTTTCCAAGCTATTGACAGTTTTTTCGATCCATGCATGCTCTTGATATCTTAACGATGTGAAAATTCTTTGAAAATACTGCAGGTTTTGACACATTTATTAAGAGTGTAATTTGATTCATTATCGCATCTCCATTCAAGTCCGCATCCTCATGTGCAACACTCAGGAAACAGGTATAGTGCAATCGATATAGTGTGCCGTTGACAACACGCTTGCCCGGTCTAACTTTTTCGCCGGAGCATGCAGGTTTTTCGCCGCCTAAGCGATTTAATTACCTGGGCGGCGAAAAACATGCATGCAGGTGGCGAAATAGTTTGACTGAGTGTCCGAGTATCAATAAATGCACGTGCGGCAGCAGCAACTTCGAGGTTACTTACAATTATGAAAATGCTTGAAAAACTATTGAATAGGGTAGCATTTAAATGGAAGAATTGAAGAACTACAGCTCTGCAAAGCTCAAAAATGATAAACACTTATTCCCTCATGGAAATCTCGCGAATGTATTTTTGGATTTCAACTTGGAGAAACTGCGTGGTTGCTAATCAGAATAAAGAATCATGTAAATAAACCCCAGCCAGAAGTAGAACTACATGCTGATTCAAAAGTTTAATCTCGTAGGTTTCCTGTTGTAGTCAAAAGTAGAACTACGTGCTGATTTAAAAATTGAATCTCGCAGGAGGTTTCCTGTTCTCATTCCGCAGGTTGCCCTCATGCAGGTCACTTGTTCAAGTGATGCCTGATTCTCTCAGTGCGTTATTTATGCTCTTTCTGCTCAACGCTGTCGTCCCTGTTCTCAGTCATCAGAATATCCGATATCCTGTTACTCAGTTCTATTTATTTAGTCGTTTGTACACTTACCTCGGATAATAATTTGGCTTGCATATGCAACGCAGCCTGGAGATACTAGGCGAAAGTGCTTAAGAGTATTTTCAACTTTTTTCTAAAACTTCAAAAATACAGAAGCAAATGCAAAAAAATATATTTTTTTCTCTCAATAATTTTTAAATTCCAATTCGCGCTAATGAAACAAAATTGGTTTGAATCAATTGACCAATATCGATAGACATCCTTTTTTCCAATTTCTTGCCTTTTAAGTCGCTTCGCTGTGTGCTGTCAACAGTTCACCGCTCCAGTTTGTCGTCTGAGTAATGCTCATTAATTAGGGTGAATTAACCCCTCTTGACTGTATCAACATACACCCTAAGGGTTCCATATTCGGTCTACCATTCTCTGCGCTCGTCACCATTCACTCAGTCCAAGCCCACATCATCCTGTCCCGCCGACGTTCCATCACATTTGGTCCACCATTCACTGCACTCATCCCCATTCACTCAGTCCAAGCCCATACCATCATGTACAGGTTGCACCCTCTCCCGTTTCCCCCACCAGAGCGCAAGTCCAGCACTCAACCCTGCGTCCTGCACAGCAGCTTCGGCGCAGCAGCGGATGCGACCCCTGATTACCTCCCTCTGAGTGGCCGTCCGGCTCCCATCAACGCTCGTATGCTCGTGCTGCTCGTGGGCTCGTCACATGTCTATCGTCCCATAGCTGCGACGCGCTCGTCTTGATGCATGAAACATAAGGGTTCCGATTATTTAGAGGGGTGGTGTCGGTAGAGCTGCGGCAGCACCAAGGGCTCCTGCCTGACTCAACAACCCCTTGAGCGTGTACAACGGGTGAAAAAATTGATCTAAAATAGATAAACATTAAATTGACCAAATTAAAAGGATAAAATTAGTATGCCGACACAAATGCATGCTATTAAGTTAAATTACTCCCGATTGTAGACTAGTGGCAGTGTTTATTGCATTTTCATTAAGCAATAATATTTTTTATATTGTTCATAGCCTGACCTGCCATTAGGGTTTATTTGCGTACCAAGGATTTTTAGCATTCCTACAAGATACATTTATCTGGTGAGACGTTTATTGCCTCAACATTATGCAATATTTAAGGAGGCCATAACTCATTTAGTTTATAAAAAATAAATCACACGACATAGTACTCGTAATTTCAACAGGCAATATCGAATAACAACGCAAAACATATTGGTCATGGAAATTGAATGATCTAGTCAATTATTGTTTCTCATTTTTGCGAGTTCTTAATTCAGTTGCAGAGGAATGCTTTTTAAACGCACCAGAAAGTACTGAATTCCCGCACAAATTCTAATAGTTCGAAGTTATGCAAGTAATTTGCAAATATTATAAAAATTGAAATCATAATAATAGTTCTGATGAAATCTTGAGCTCAAAAAATGAATTTGAGTTTAGTAATTACTTGTATTTTTCACGATATATCCACAAATTTTGTTTACATGGTGTTCAATATTAATGATATACATATCTTCAACCTCATGTACATCACAGTGTTCATTTCTCATGTCGAATATCATTTTAACAACTTTGAAAAACATTCCGTTACATTTGGCCCACTTTTTGTAAGTTATTTCTGCGAAGGGTGGATTTAATTGGGTCTTCATTCTATTCTTTTTTTATTTTGATGGACTTTTTTCACTACACGTAATTGTATTGACAGCCTCTGCAATGTCAGGAACCTCATATTTGGATTCAAATGATGCTCAAAACTTTATTAAAATAAACGCGAAAGAAACGTGCTATGAAAAAAAAAGATCGACATGTGTAGAGAAATACCAAAATTCTCTTCGAATTTTCACAGCCTAGTTTTTAACGCTTCCTGAGCTCTTGGGAGAAAAAATGAGTCGCCTGCTTCTCAAATGGTAAGGACCTCCATGACCACAAATAATAGCGGCAATTCTGGGCGACAATGAGTCTAAAGTGCCCTAATGTACGCACATCTGGTCGACTTTGAACCACTCTCGCATCAACGGATCTTGTCGCGCGGCAACAGTACGCGGATAATCTTTTCGATTTTTAACTTGTCGTTTACGGGGGTCCCACAAATTTTCTTCTGGTTGCAAATCTGGGAACTTAGCTGGCCGATCTAAATGCCTAATGTATCCTGAATGACAATTAATGGCAGTTCTTGCCCACTGTACCAGCAGTTGTCATCCTACAAGATGCCTTTCTTTATCCATATACATTGCAAATGGCAAAACTTGGGTATCTAGGAGCTAATATGATTAATTAATTCGAAGTTAGAAACATAAGAAAATTAAATTGTTTATTCATGCTTTGCATCTGAATTTGTTCCTCACCTTATACGGTAGATTGTCGTATAATTTAGCCTCCTACCTTATTCGGCACAAAATGTCAATGTGGCCTACGATAGATTTTAGGTTTATTTTTATTTCATAGTCGCGGTACTATGCATGCTTCTAGTACGTTGTTACATGAATCTTTAGAATTTTTCAACTTATAAATAGTCAGTTTCTCTACCGTGTACTTCTTTCACGTCTTAGAATTTGGTCTCTTTTTATGTGTTTTTATGGCAAACTTTCAGTCTTCTCACCACCTCGTAATGGTCCTTAACTGCATGCGTCTCGCAATACAAAGATGAAATGGAGCTGCTTTTGAATTTCAGAAGTGCGAACGTAAGTGCGAACGTTTCTGATGCTGATGGTCATGGTCATCTGTTATGAGGTACTTTGACACTTTTCTTTTACTGTAAAACCCGTGACATATTTTCTTCTCACATCGCAAAAAATACATACATTACTCTATATGTGACTGAAAACTACAGCAATTATATTGACCAACGTTATTCCACTTATAAACGTCATCATACTGCTCTAAAAATTCATTGACGTCGCACGAACACTTCTAAGTTATGAAAGTCTGTTTTTCAGATTGAGATTTCACTACCAAACTCTAATTTGACTTTGAACACCTATAATCCGTTTATTCTATGCCTGAATACGTCAAACTTTTCAAAACCGTCTTTGAAGAGATTTGTTCATTTTCTCTATCCTCTTTGCTTTTCTGTTACCTCTGAATGACTCCACGGTAATAGTTAGGCAGCTCTGAAGGAGCGTACAACGCATTGCGTGCAGTAAGAGGCACCTCCAATATCATGCCTTCAATCGCACCCGGTCATTATCCTTTCCATCGCGCTAACTCAACGCCTTCGCCAAACTTCCCTATCATTTTATTCGTTGCCTTATTTTTGACAACCATCCGGTGCTAACAAGACCAAATTATCGCCGCTCCACCGACCAGATGTTGCACTGCGCTACCGATCCGCGCATGCGTGTGTCCGTGCGGCTCTTCCGCCCGCCGCGCTAAATCGCCGTGCGGAGAGCTCAGGCCGAGCACTTGCCTCTGCTGATCACTTCACTGCACACTTCCAAGTTAAAGACCGGTGTGGGATAATAATTTTTACAGATTATTAGAAATAAACACCGCCTTCGATTCATTGTGCGAATGAACTGCACATTGCATGAAAAGAATACGTCCACCTCATAAAACGCGACGTTGTTGCAGAAAACCCTGTCTTTGCGTTAGCCCTGAGGCAACGCAAAGTGATTCTGAAATTTCATGAGCGTAACTGTTTATGTCGACAAAATATTTGATAAAAAGGGAAAAATATTGGGTTGGCGCTTCAAAATAATGTCATAAATGGTTAATTCTGTTTTTCTTTTAACAGGCACGACCATGATGCTTTATTTCTGACAACGTAACCCAAAAATTATGACCGAAATTAAAAAATCATCCTTCGAACGGAAAGAAAGCGAATTGAATATTTAAACAGACGCACAGTATAATCGAGATCTCTCAGGAGATTTTAGTTAACAAATTTTCGTTTGCGATTAACTCTAGAAGACAAGCAAATCCTGCAGCTTACAAAAAGCAGTTTTTAACTCTTCACTGCACGAATAATTTTCGGAAATAAAAAAATAGCAATGTCAACACTCGTCTGTAATGGAGTTCAAACTAACTCTGCCGCTGGAGGGGTGTGTCGAACATGTTTCATCAGTTTTTATTTTTTGTAATGTATGTCTCATTAGCGGTACAAACCGCAGAAATGCACTTGTTTTAATCAATTATTCCTACACACACAGCAAAATTCAGTTTGTGTCATATTCGACACACTATGCAGTGAAGGGTTAAACTCTTTCGCATCAAATAAGCCCTGTCTCATCGTTAGTAAGAAAGTGAGAGTAATTCAGCAGAAAGCGCTCATTTTAGTTCTTCTAAAGTACAGAAATTTTACATCATTTTTATATGCCGCATCTTATTTTAGTTCGCGAAGTATCTCACAATAGCGAGATGCATGCCGTAGAGATAAATTTTGCCGATATCGTTTTGTTAAACATTTTTTGTTAAAAGTAACACAGACAGGCAAGAATCTCTGGGGATTGAGCATAACCTCGCTTACGTGGCAGCCTGCACAACATCGCACGTCATCTGATGGAGCAGGCACAATCTGCCTATTCGGAGCGCTGCTCTAGTCAGGACCGGTGTTTGTACCATGGTGACAATCTCTAATTAGTAATATTGATATTGCACCTTCGTGGAGTAAATTGACTAATCCAACGACGCACAGAAGTTCAACGAAGCTTCCTTGCACGGCAGCAGCTAGAGGGCGTGAATAAGGGACTTAAAATGAGCACTTGTAGTCTATTCAGTTAAAATTTGAAAGTTTCGTGATACATATTTGAAGAAGACGTGAATTGAAACAAGCGTGCTTTACTTTTTCAAATTTTTCCCTGTTTCTGTTAATTAA
This sequence comes from Morinoia aosen, assembly GCA_030386875.1. Classification (NCBI taxonomy): domain Eukaryota; kingdom Metazoa; phylum Arthropoda; class Malacostraca; order Amphipoda; family Talitridae; genus Morinoia; species Morinoia aosen. The sequence goes on along the minus strand of CM059573.1, from coordinate 21,924,337 downwards.
TTTTCGTATGTAAACTACATCAATTAATTATATTCTGAAACTAATAATTAGCAATGAAATATCGAAAAAGAAAACTTTATTCCTAATTAGTTTTTAATTATAAAATACAATTAAATTTAAACAATAGATATTGTTAAGTGATTATCTAATTTTACAATTTAGCAAGGTTTCATTCAGTGAAGAAACTACACTTTGATTATTATGGTGTTATGTGGTTTCTCGTTCAAGGCTTACATTTCACGTTTTTACATATGTCGTGCAGTTTACATATATTTGTTGTCTCACACAGTTTTTGATGGTCATCATGTTGTCTAATTTAATGGGAAACCTCATATAGAGCAACTGGTGAGACCTCATATTGAGTACCTGCATGGAGAGACCTCATATAGAGTAACTGGTGAGACTTCATATTGAGTACCTGCATGGAGAGACCTCATATAGAGTAACAACATGGCTGGTCAATGATCAAACTACGTATTATTTTGCTTGACCGTTTTCAATATTTATAACGTTATTAAAACGCAGTTCTCATTACTTTAGTCACGCTCGCTTCAAACCTTCCTACCCAGAGGCCCAAGGTTCAAATCTGTGTCTCCTAAGTACGATGCCGGTGCATGCCAGTAGTAATCAGTAATGACATGAGACTTATGTTGCTTCCCATCAATTACTGTTTGAATTATTAGAAAAATTCGTGCTGGTTATGAGCGCGATGAAATTTGCATTTAGCTCGCTCAGAATTCATATGGTCAATGGATAATTAAATACCCAAGTATTTAATGGATCATGCTTACTAAAACTGGTGTCGAGATACGCGTGTGATCAGACATCCGTAATTATGAGTATGAGCAGGATGAAATTCACTCATCCTACAGCAGTAACGACAGTATAGACTTAAATACATTTATGAGTATATAGCAATTCTTTCATCTACCTCCGTAATGTCGGTCATCATAAACTGCGCGTGAAAAATTGATCCATCATCACCTCCAAGACAGAAGACAAGTTACAATAACATCCACGAAGAAAAATGGAGTCACCACAACCGATATTTCAAAATGACCCAGTAGACGTAACGAACAATCGATGTGGTGCCTGGATGGAAGTAGAGTTGATCATGGCGGACCAATGATGGGAAACTAACGTTGTCCCTCTTAGGTAAACTGACCTATACTGCACGTCGCTCCATGCGTGTCTACTGACGCTAATTGAAGCCCTCTATCATACTCTTCCTCACATGCGTGAAACTTGACAAGTTTTTGCTCATCTCACGAACTGGTAAGTCGCGAGAAGGTTCTCTTGGGCGAGTGGCTCAACTAACTAGAAAGTTTTCAAAAAATATTTAAGGTACCATTTGACTCGCACTTTTGTCTTTTATATTTTCACCAGTTCACAGCTGACACAAACTAAAAGACTCAGAAATTAATGATTCTAAAAATTTTTGGAATCCCGGGGACCTTTTTTGAAATACTAATGAGAAACTTTAAAGCGCTAGCTTGATAAAGCAATGCTCCATGGAAAACCTTCCTACGCAGTCATACGTTCACTATTATTGTATAAATGGTAAAGTTGAAACGATGAAATCAGCTGACAAGCTTTTGAGAACTTGTTAACATTCTGCGAGACTGCAACAGCTCGTGAATGAATCGGAACTAATTGAGAAATATGATGTTGCCCAACATTTTGTGCGTAATGCACAGCTCTAGGTAAGTCTTAGCAGAGTGAGTTAAAGGAGTATATAGAAGAAACAAATTCAAGGTTTTTCTCAATTTTACTTGAATTATTACGTTTTATTTCGTTCAGGGAACACAATGATTTTAAGCTTACTGATGGATGAAATACAAGGCTGAAACGAAGAAGTAATCGAGTCATAGGACATGTGAGGTTCACAAAAGGCGCACCAAGTGTGTCGTGAAAACGCAACAACATTTAGCCCAGAAAAGTTGCAGTTATAATCACAAATATAACATATCAAGCCTAAATTTTTAAGATAAGTTTAACTCCTGAATTGAGTTGGTATACACCGCTCATCGGCTGATGAACTGAACTGTAATTATTTTATAATTTTGCAATGACCACTTTTGAAGTCGTCAGGTGATCGTGCAAAGATCTTAGCCTTTCTGAAACGCAACACGGAAGTCTTTACGCTCTTATAGTTTATTCAACAAACATTGTCCTCGCGCAATACAGACTTCAAACCTTTTAATTTATTTCAACTCATTTTTAAGGATATGGTAAAGAAAATCTCGAGTAATTTCAACAACCTTCCACATCATATGCTTGGGATTTTAACCCCAGTCAGCAAAACCAACTGCAAACAAACATTGAAGTGTGATATTAAAGTGTGAATGCTCTACACTCTCTTACAAGAATCCAACGCGTCATTTCGGGTACTTTCAATCATCACAATTTCTCATTCGTCCATAATATAGGTAGCTAAACTATACATGCTTCCACAGACAAGTTCAAGCTGCGTCTCTCCTTTTGTTGGCCTTTTTTTATCGTGAGCTCGTAAAAAATTGCAGTATGAGCTTCTAAATAAAGTATAAGTTTTATTTGTTTTCAAACTCAAGCTCTCACCTCTGTTGGAATTTCCTTTTGGAGTAAATTTTCTCGAACAATCTCAAGAACTTCTGACTTTAAACTGATCTTGGTGTCATCTTGGCACAACAGCAGTGATCCGAGTCTTTCTCGAAGGTTTTAATGTTTCATAAATCTATTATCGACTCATACTTGAGTCTGAAGTTGCAGAAATCTTCGTCAGGGTTTTGAATCCTTATGACATTTTGAATTTATTAATGCACACACAATTAAGCGTTCATCGAGTAGGAGGTTGGTAAAAAATTACTGAAGTTAACAGTTGAATGATCTTCAATGTTACCTGAACACAATGTCGGGAGTCAAGTCACATTCTCAGACACCTATCGCATTTTGCTTCAGAACTTGTAGCTATTCAATTGACCCACCCTCTTATCACTACAGTTCACTTATGGCTTTCTAACCCCAATATAATTGAGCAATCTAAGCTGGCTTTAGCCCTCAATTTGTTCCGGTCGAGTAATTTAGATTCGGGGGTAGCACCAAAGTTGTGTGTGTTTGTTTTGCTGCGAACCAATCGTTAAGGGGCTCCCGTTTTCGACAGGACGTTCGTGACTGTTAGGAAACGTCATGACACCAAAGTCTTTTTCTCTTATAGTTTCAAAATAGCATGAAATACTTACGGAATGTAAACACAACTTTTTATGTATGGAATTTCATGGGGTTTAACTACACGAAAATAAAAAATGTAAACATTGTTCTTTCACTGGTGATTTAATTCTTTTTAGTATTTACATCAAATAAGATTAACGCAAAATTATATGGTCCATGAATGTGGCAGAAAAGTATTGGCTAATTTTCAAATAGTACTAAGCTATTGAGAAAACTGTAAATTACATTTGTATAGGAAGAAAAATTAAATTCATTTAAATAAACATTTCCATCACGAAAATTACTATTGCTCAACAATATGATGAACTCTAGTCCTAATGTTCTTAAAATATTTTCGTGCCATCAATACTAATCAGAAAAATAATAAAACTGTACTTCAAACTGTACTGCACTGTTTTTACTGAATGATACTGATATTCCTAAAACAATATCGTTTACACACATTCTAGGTTAGAAACTTTGTGTCTTTCTTAAATTAACAATTTAAAACGTACACAGCTACTTCTCCAGTCGGTGAGGAAGTTGAGGTAAATTGAACTCTTATGCCACATCATTTTACACTGGACGCAACATTACGCAAAGACTAATGGAATAAAACCCTACGTATCTGAACTACTGTTCTGATACCATAGTTTTCTAAACATATATATACGTAGAATCATATTCCAGAAGCCTATTCATTGGACGTATTTCAGTACCGTTTAAAAATACATATATTTTCAATCATTTCGAATCCTCTGTAATTAAGAGCAACATTTCAAGCATCTCTTTGCCGCAACAGTTATCGTTTATATGCTTATGATTTGTTGTAAGCATATAAATTACTACGGGAAGCTAAATTTGAATACAGAGGCAAACGTCAGGATAACACCAACTCGTGTTACGGCTGTTACTCGCCGATAGCAAGATTCCTGACTTACAAAATGGAACACGTTCTTCGCGTGGCTCACCGAACCGCACTATACATGTATATATGATGATATTGAGAATCCTTCGTGTATAAACGTCCAATTGCATTTACTATCAAAAATTCAATGTGATTATTATCAATGTAATTGTTATTTCAACTTTTCAACTGGGAAAAATAGTCCGAGTATTTCACGGGTTGAAATACAAAAGAAACCCCAGAACATATTTCCTTGAAACACTGTCAATCAAAATTCTATGTCCCTGACAGTCTATAAAGCGCAACGTATCAATGTTACTAACGTCATTTTCTGGCTGAAAATACAGAGAAGAAAATTTTTTCAGTCACACTAAGAAAAATGTAAATTAAATGATTAAGCAAAAACAGACGCAGTAAAAACACAGAAAATCATATTGTATAGACGACTAGATTGAAATAATTTTTTTACAACAGGAATATCGTTTACAGATAGATTAGTTAATATTGTACAACGGTTACATGTTCATGCCACCAGAGACAGAGATAAAATGGAGCGTATGTTTCAAACTTCTAAGCTGCAGTCCGATAGAATAGTTTTAGAGCTACAGAATCATTGGCATTTTCGTTGAAGGCCGGTTTAAGCTTGTGAATATGTAATGCTTCTATTAATTAAATATGCTCTTTTTTCGCAGCATGACACAAAATTTCCGTGTTTGAATAAAGATTTTCATTCGAGGGCTTACAACTATGATAAACACGGAAATGATTAAAAAAAGAACCTTGATATTTGTGCGCAGTTAATCTTTGTTTCAGCTTCCAGGGTCATTCTAGTCATGCAAATATAACATTCATGAAATATCACACTTGCTCTGTCTAGGTCTGACCCTGGATCTGGACCTGGAAACATTATTTCCGACCCTGGATCTGGAAGTATTATTTCGTATCAGGTTGCGGTCCTCTCTAGGCATGACCACGAGCTCAGTTTGCCGAGAGGGGTGGTATATATACCAGGCCATCGATGTAATTTCGCCGCAGTTCCACCTTGCACAGTGGATTAATTTCTTGAGTGAGGAAATTGAGCAGTCATTAGTGACAACTTTCATGGGAAAAGATAATATGCTAATTGTTTCCTGAGATTTACTCAAGTAATGGCTATCTACTTAAAGTCAGTTAAATGCGATGTTTAAATCAATCATTTTTGATTGTTTTAATGTTGCTCCCTTAAAATGGAGCAACGGGAAATTGTCCAAATAAAACTTTGAACTTGTAAAATATTTTTTTATAGTATGAATAGCAGGTAATAAAATTGTCAGGAAATAAAATAACAATGACAGGTAATAAAATAAAAAACAATAAAAAAAACAACAATAAAAAACAATAACAGGTATTAAAATAACAATAACAGGTACACAAATATCAATAACAGGTAATAAAACTGTCGCAAATCTCTCTCCTTTCATCTTCAAATTCTTGCCGACCCTCTTGCCTAATAACATTACGCAAAGTTAAAATGCTTTTAAACAAACGCGGTGAGTATGGCATACAAAAACAATTAATTTTAAATTAATCTCGCTATCGCTACAGACTTGAAGTCAGGATGCCAAAAGTAGCGTCTGCAATAACTCTAACTTTAGCCAATAAATACGAATATTACCAGTATGATCAAAGCTGGCGATGCCGATCTCCTCGTCTTGGTCACTGGCTAAGTAGCAGCCCGCTGTACCGCGGCCATGGTGATAAGGGTTTACCTCTTTTTCAGGTCTCCAAGCTAACTTACACAAAGTGATTTAGTTCTCAGTCAGTAATAAAGCGATGACTTCACAACTGAACTCCATCGCAAATGACGTGCTTATCACTTAATTCAGTCCCAACGACAATAATACGGCCGTAAATGAGAGACGACGATTTTGGGATAATATGGCTGCCGTCATCGATCATTGAGCACCTATCAACCTGGGTCCTGATTAAATCGTCGTCATGGAGCCTCAAATAAGTCAATAAGTGAGCAATCGATAACCCAAATAAATGTTGCTAAATCAATTCCGACAATACGGTGAACACTTGCAATAAATGAAAGCTTAATTTTTTCACTCTTGAATCAAGGACATGCAGTTCTTCCCAATTGAAATTCTGAGCCTTTTACAGAGCGTTTTCAGGCAGTCATTAGCCAAGAAATAGTCATTTTCAAGCAGTAAATTAGCCCTTTTCAGTGCAAATGTCACTTATTTTGAGCCCTGTTAAACGGCTATTTCTGGGCATTAAAACGGCTTAGGAAACGGCCATTTTGGGCTTCTCTACTACTTGAACGAGGCTAGAGGTTGTCGAAAAAAGCTTGAAAACGACTTTAAACGACCCGAATGAGCCCGAAAACAGCCATTGACTTGACCTATAAAGGCCATTTGAATGAAGGGCCCTTTTCAAGCCCTAATAGGACAAGTATAGGTAGGAGTCGGTTTGAAGTCGTGATTTTTGGCCCTTTTGTGCCGTTTTTGACCTTTTACGACTAATTTACTACCTGAAAAGGAGCGATAATTTTTAATTGGGTTACCGCAATCACTAGCTGTCCGTGAGTTGCTACCATACTTCTGCGAAACATGATAGGGCGTAAACTTTCCTCACCGACCACATGTCGCGGATTCAGATCCCTCAAATCGAATTAGGGTGTTTGTTCTATTATTATATGTTAATAGATTCTGTTATGGGTTGGAAGATTCATCGTTATAGGCAGATGAATCCATCATTAAAGGCAGATGAATCCGTCGTTATAGGTGGATAAATCCATCATTAAAGGCTGATGAATATGTCGTTATGACCGGATGAATCCATCATTAAAGCCCGATGGTTCCGTTGTCGTGGGTAAAAGAATCCACCATTAAAAAACGATGGTTCCTTCAAACATCTGGATCAAGCATGGGGCGCAAAATCAGCCCCCGTGAGCAAGAGGCGCGATGCGCGTAGCTTCCCGTCGCTGGGGCGAGCGCGGCCGGGAGAGCGCAGAGACCGGCGTGTCCCTTATATCTGTATTAGCGAGGCCAGTGTTCAGCGTGCCGTTAGAGAGTCGTCAGAGAGGCAATTAGGCGGGTATTTAGTGAGCTGTTTGAAAGAGAGCCCGCTAAAATACTGGAGGACTATGTTAGCATATGAACTCTGATGGTGAAGATAACGGGATTTACTACTCGCAAATGGGGCTTTAAAAATCCTGATTTCGAGGCACCGCTCGTTGCCGAGCCGTGCCGGCGCATGCCTCCAGTGCGTGTCCGCGCGCCGCTCCGCCGGCCGTTACCTTGGCCGCTCCTACAAATTATGTGCGACTCTTTGCTTCGCGGACGCTAATCTCGCTCAAACAGGCAACCAAATTATTCGAGCCCTTATGAATGTCGGACTAGTCTCAAGGGGATTTTAATGAAGCCAAATTTTGTATTAAAGAAAATTAGTACAGAGCTGGTATTCAGTGCAAACTTTTGTTACATGTCGCGGTAATCATCATGTAATTGGAATTAATTAGGTATGATGGCGATAAGTGAAAACGTGCATGATCGCTTGAACGTTCCTACCATGATGATGAGGAGAAGAATAGTTTTATTTAGCGCCCACTTGCTAAATTTGCTCGCGTAAAAATGAAATGAAATTAAATTGTGCATAAGTCTCGGCAAATTAGGAAGATTCTTTGTACTCCGGTACCTTAGTAATTTCCTTTAGAATAAAAATTGGAATCATTAAAATGACCTTTATTGCGTGTTATTATTTCAGGGTTTTGAATATTTTGAACACCGCATTACTATTTCATAACTGACCGTCACAGTAGTAACGACTATTTTTTAAATGAGGAACCATCGCCTCATTATTACGAATTCAAGGGAAAATTGATGCAATTGTTAAATTAAAATCCGTCGGAATAATTCAAGGTCTGTAAACACTATTTAGTTTGAATTATTTTTATTCTGTTAGGAATTAACGCAGATATGAAGACAATATTTACTCAGAATTGTCGCACATAGTCTTTAAAGTGAACAAGTTGGCATGCAAAATTGCACTAATGAACTGCAGACTACGTTAAAAGAATGATCTTCGAATCATTCCTCATGCGGGAATTTTTAATGCATGACAAGCAAATTAAATTACTTGCCTCATGAGCCAGGGACTGAAGATGGATCGGTGTGGCGGAGTTGGGCGTCGCGTCGCAGCTTCTCATATATTTCACGTTCCGTGTGCAGGATGAACCTTCCATCGTCAGTTCTGGCGAGCTGGGGAGACGATGGGCAAGAATTACCCGAGGAAGTATTTAGGGAGCCATTAATGAGATGTTTGGCAGGCCTTTAATGAGGTATTTAAGGCAGGTGTGCTGGCGCTCTCCCTGCCATCCATCACGGCGCTAACAAGAGCCAAACTTCCCTCGACCAGCGACCCCTAAACGGCCTCGCTCAGCGCATGCGCGCTGCTCTACGGCTCTTGCGCACGCATGCGCCGTGTGGAAAGCGGGCTGCTGCTTAGCGCATACTTGTACGCTGCTAATCGAGTGTTCGACAGACCCATTTAGAGTTCAAAACTCATGAGTTATCCACACAGAATACATAGTTCTCATACGGCCGCAGATTTCTTTTCAACAAGTGTGTACCCGTACTGGTCATGGTCTTAACAGCTAAGTTAAATGGTGCAAATCACGAACTATATTCGTATCAAAGAATGGGATATTTTACTCATGTCTCACCAGGTCAAGCACTAATTCACGAAAAAAATCAAGCTAAATTTTAATTCTCTTCCGCTTAACGTTCGTACTACGCAAGTGAGTATTTGAATCAGTATTCAACAGTACGTATAATAAATGATAAAATGAAATTAGTGTTTATAACACACCATTGCATTCGTTAATAACCATAAAATATAAAAAACAAAAGATAGCGCATTACGCGAATTTTCAGAGAGCGTTAAATGATCCCCCTATCTCCTCCTTTCATAAACGAAGCGTTAACCAATGCAATTTATTGGAATATTTTCCGTAAAATTCGTTCTGTGAGACATAAAATACGTTGTTCTTACCAAGGAGGTTATGTTCTTACACACTAATTAGCGCATCTCACTCGAGGCGCAACTTTACTCAGCGTTTCTCCCCTCGTTTCCAGCCTACCCTGGATGTGCGCACGCGCGTCGTGCGTGTCCATGGATGGCACCATGTGCGTGCCCCACTACTTAATTATTTTAGCTAGTGGCATCTACTTCGTCCAACTCAGCGCGTACTTGAGGGAAAGTCCTGAGCTGCGTAAACGACGCAGCTGTGGTCTGCTGAAGTTATGTCTTGGAGATTCAAGTATCTAATTATTGCATAGCATGGAGCCTTTTCTCTCAAAAATACATCTGAGCGGTAGTTATCTTCACCTTCATTAAGTATATAAATACGGTATCGAGTATTGGCCAAGAGAGCGGCGGGATCTTCTGGGCTAAGTTGAATTTCCGGAACTCAAAACTTATCTGAAGCTCATCCTTACATAATTAAAGCTGACGTTCAACTTAATAAATAAAGCGTTCTTAATTAAGGTTTTTTAATGCGAATAATTTTATTGCATATCGACATAGAGATGCAGAGATTAGAACTTTAATGCACAGCTATATTTAATAATGCTTGAGTTCCTTGCTCAGTGTCGTCATGAATTTCGTTTTTTTTGTGGTGATAACTCTAATAAAGATGGAATCCTAACATGCTTTACTGCGCTACAGAGACCGCCCCTGTTGTGTGCACCCCAGTCTAACTGTGCCATTGAAATGACAGTAATCTCTACATATACATAAAAAGTGGCACAATATGAAATCAGCTATAAGTAAACAGTCGGAAATTTCAATGCCAAGCTTCGCTTCAGAGATGTTGGAAAGCCAGGGTTTTTTACGCAAATGTATGAGCATCTTGGAGTTGACTCTTTCAAACTTTTTTAAGTAGGCCTGCAGCTCTCTCATGAACAAGAATAGTAAGATAGTGCTTAGATCGTCTACTAGTTGTTTTCTATTCGACTCATTGCTATAATGTTGTACACTGGGCTGTTTAATGTCGTACGATAACTTAATTAGTGATCTCTGCCTATATATAGTTTTTTTTCAAGCTGACAAATTCAATTATAGGTGGAAAAACTAAAAATAAATCAATTTTCAGGAATGATAAATGCCCAACACTCTTTAATTAGTTTTCGAATTTTAAGGACTTAAAGAAACTTTAAAATTTAAAGTAAAATACTACGTGCACGCAAATGTTGCGCTAGTCTTGATAGTTCCGACCCACTTAAGCAGGTTTTTGTTATTTTCACAATAAAAACTGCAAGCTTTTTACGGTTAGGAAAAATATCTGTAGTTTGAAGCTGTTAAGCATTTAACAATGTTTATACATTATTGGAACACGCGAGTTGGACGTTAAGTTTGATTTGGTTAGTAGACAAAACGTTGCACTGTTAACATGCAGCGTTGAGCATTAATTTATGGTTTGTTGTTAATATCCTACAATACCTGTGATGAAAATTTTCTCACAAATTGTGAAAATTAATTTAATGAAATAACTATTAAATTTCATCATTGATGGCTCGAGTTAATTTCCTAACGAACATTCAAATTGCAGATATTTTTCGTAACTGTAAAATACTTGCAGGTTTTGTTGTGAAAACAACAAAAAACTTCTTTATAGTGGGGCCGAAACTATCAAGACCAGCGCTAACATTGGCGCGCACGTAGTATCCTACTTTAAGTTTTAAAGCTTCTTTAAGTCCGTATAACTTAAAAACTAAGGAATTTTGGGCAGTTTATAATTCGTGAAAATCTATTTATTTTGAGTTTTTCTACCTATCCTTTAGATTTTTCCACCCAAAAAAACCACCCTCTATTCCCCCAAGTTATTAGATACACATGATATAGAAACCTCCCGCAATAAAGTAATCAACCATACCATTGTAACACTCACTTTAGCTGAATTGTTATTCCATACATACTGAATTTCACCTTGACTTCGTACATGCATTAATTTTTTACTTAATACCAACAAACAGATGTTCAAGGTAAATTTTAAAGCAAACGGGTTCTACTGCCTGTCTCATTGTTTCACTTTATAATTACCCTGTCAAGACAAGGCATGGTGGTCAGCACGGCTGAGAAATGCTTTGCTAATCCTGGGAAATTCTATTTAGATTTCCACCCTAAGGAAAATCACTACACTACAGAGTAATCATTTATCACATTTCTTTTTAACTTAGGTATATTTCAAATTCATTAGTATATTCGCATGTCGGGAAAGTTACCAATCGCTTGATGGAATATACATTCACTACAAACATTAATGATTTTCAAAAGAAAAAATTATCAAAATTACCAAATTACGAAAAGTGTAAAAACAAACTTGATGTAAGTTCCTGGAATCTAAGCGCCTACTCACAATTCCAGGAGTGGAGAATATTGCATCAATCAAAGCCGCATAGCAATGTTGTTGATGACGCGACAACTAGTTCAGTGATGGTTCTAGATCTGGGAGATTTTGATCAACAGACACTGAGTAAATAAGGGAAAACAATAATTCTTATTATAGTTATTGAATTTTCTTGAAAAAATTGAAGTTTAAGTTTGTAGAAGAACATGCACATGTATTAGTTATATCGGTTTTATTACTTACGAAAGATATAGCACAATTATGCATAGTTTCTGCGAAGCATTGCGATACATATAAATTGCATCTGGAATAGTATATATATCTTCTATTATCATGTTTTCAGCACGCATATAGTTTTTTAGCAATTTAACGAACTGTATTTTTATAGACCTGCTGCAAAGCCATTTTTCCGTTTCCAATATTCTTGAATTTATCCATAGATTAGTTAAAACTTCTAGGGGAACAAAAGTTACACTATTATTTGTCTGAAAACTTTGGGTGCGTAAAAGTAAACAATTGGAATCCTTATTCAAAGCCTGTGCACAAATGCTGCACGAAGTATATGTAGGTGATGCGTGAATGCAATGTTAAATGTCGAAGTAAAGTTCCGTATAGAGAGATTACATAATTATCCACATTAGATCCTACTATAGCGAGACGCGTATCTATTAATTCTGGCTGGCACAGAAATTCCATTAATTTTTCAAAGGTGAGAATTTTTTGCTTGATATTGGGGACCATTATGATTTTAGGAAGTGCAATTCCTAAATTTGTGTTGCGTTAATGGTCATGCCAATTGTTCTTTGTGAAAGCGAAACATAAAGGTGAGATGCAAAAATTGGAGAGCACGAACATGCATCGAGGGATGCAAATCCTGTGTAGCAAGAAATGACACAGAAAAATTTCTCGACGCTCATTTTATGAGAAATTTAAATCACGAGATATATTAAAACCATCATGTTAGGCATATGCAAACATAATCCATGCCATTACGCCTGTTGGAATAATTTGACTTCACGTGCTACCAGATACTTTTTGAGTCGTCTCACCTCTTAACCGACCAGAGTTCCAGTTATTTTGCTCTAATTCGTATGATAAAAATCGAGAGTGAGAGAAACAAATTCCAAAATTTGTTTAACTTATTTCGAGCGCACTCAGAAGTTATTTGGGAACGAGGAAATGAGCTTCATCTGCTCAACATTGCCAGTTCAAAAGAATAGGTGCACATTCTTGCAACCTATTCACCAGACCTTGACGATCTGCACGGTTCGTTGACAGTACGAGAAACGTAGAATATAAGCCATTAATTATCAGCCAAAAATAAGATAACCATAAGACGCTCTCTATCGACTTCACTCACGAAAAAAGACTTATGTTACGTAGAAAAATGACGCGCTTGCCATATATAGCATAGCTGTTTGCACTCACGATCCTGTCATTCCAGCATTTTCTTTCGGTAATACATATTGAACGAATTTCTTACTGGCATACATAGGGTTCTAGGGTATACTATTCTTCCCACAAGAAAAGTGTAAGAAGAAATTAAAGAACATAAATGTACCCGGAGTGAGTGTTCAGATGCAAACTATGCGTATACCCTAAATACGAGTAGGTACCTGCATGGGCACTGCTACAGAAGGAGATAAATTTTATAGAGAAACAAATTATCAGACCAAGGCAAATCGAAAGCACTGAGTAAAGTCATTATAAACAATACGGAAAGTAAACTCGAGTACACCGTTGTCATTCCTCAATAGTACGAGTGCCCCTGCGTTCAAATGCATGAGCTTTTTGCGGAGGAGTAAACAGGGTACTCGATCCTCCACTCCTTTTAATGAACGCCTCTGATCGTACTCATCCTATATATATATAGTAGCCTAGCACAGAAGGCGACTTTGGTATTCTTATGAAACCTTTCGCAAGGTTTCTTAGTCTTATGTCTTTGGGAATTTTTGTCAGTCTATTGATAAAATTGTCTTCAATAAACTGCATGTACCCTACAGATAAAATGATAAATTTATTTTGGCCTGCTCTCCCAGTATCCCAAAAATAGTCAACTTGCAAAATAGTTTCAAGTTATGCACTGCATGGTAAGCTCTGACGCTGAATTGAAAAACGTAGAGCAAACGTTAATATGAAAAACCAAAGTTTTATTACTCGCCGAATTCATCTTCATATGTAACAATTACGCGTTTTAAGCTGTTATCATAGGTAAAATGTTTTTTTTTCAAATTGGACGTAGATCGATCACAGAGAGAAAAACACTGGCGCTCACCTATCATTTAATTGCCGTGCAACTGTACTCTCATTTTTCTTCGGTTGAAGTCCACTTTTACGCTTTGAGCTTACTGTGCAGTCACAAAAAGTGTCTTCCACTTTAACGAACTTTAATGTCCTTGCTGATTTGCTAGTGGAAGAAAGAATTAGATAAGAATCACACTCAGTGCCAAATTACTACTACTTTATGGTGTATTAGAAAAGCAGATTACGTCTCGTGACTATTATCTCTGACGCCCAATAAGCACGCGAACAAAATACGTTCGATGAGTTAATGAAAACAGCGACTGTAGAGCGACTTGAGCCATTAGCCAAATAGCCGTTGTATCAGCTCACTAATAGCGGTCGCGGGGCAGTGTGCGTGACATAACCGATGCTACTCGCTTCCCGTATCACCAAACTAATCTAGGGAATTGTGACAAGCTCTGACGCTAATGTTAATAATGTTCCCTAATAATCAATTCCTGGCGCAGTTGCCAACGCGCTTTTAAAAGCGCAAGCTTCGACATCTGGCAACATCGCGGGGAGGAGCAAAGCAAGATGGCGGCGATCTGATTTTCTGCAGTTGAAACTTTAACTCCATTGAATTTAATTGCAGTAGAGCGAGAACTAAGTAGCAGCAAATGAAAGACCTTTTGGATAATACTTGTTAAGATAATGCTAATGTTCCGGCAGTTAGTCTTCTTTGCCCATCATCCTTGCAAATTGCTCAGCGGTGAAAACTTAATGACCCAGTAAATGAATAGTTGTCAGTTAATGGAGGCGCTTGCGGGAAAAACTCTAACTAAAGACACAAAGAGGGCCTGTGTTGAGAAACAAAATAGGAAAATAATTGCCGGTCTCGGAGACCAATTCTCTCCGTAATTTGTTAAACAAGCCTAAGACGAACTGCTTTGAAATCAGAGGTTTTTTTGAAAATAAATGTTAATTGGATGCGGGAAAGAAAATAATTTTGCTTTCTAAACGTTTGTTTTTTAAAAAGGTTTTATTAAACTTAGTCAAAGTTCATGCCACATCATATTGAACTGAATACAACGAGGCAATGGTTAGATTTATGGCAGGCAAAGCATGAATTTTAGTACAGAATTATTACCTAAGATGAGCGCAAAACACGCTTCACATATAAGCTGCAACAGAAGTTCCGATGCAACTCGTGTTGAGACTCGCAGACGCAGCTTAACCCAGTCATGTGGCTCGTTTATAACGAGCAAACAAGTTTAAACGGCTTGAGAGTTTTTATAGACATCAATCTAGAGCCAAATTATGTGATCACTCAATTTATTCAAGAAGTTTTGGATACTTCTTTTGGTGCGAATGATTTACTGAGCAACGTCGGAAATTTAATTATAGACACACATTTACAGACCCCGCACACTGCTCAAATTTACTGATTCATTCAGATGCTGTTGAAAATTCATGCATGCCTGTAATTGATTTGTATGGATTCATATGATAAAGACGTGATTTCAGACGAAATTTCAGTTATTTGAAGTATTTCGATTTTCATAGTAGGTATAATTGGAATAATAATGGAATAATTGTGTCAATTGATCAAAAAGTGCCAATAATTAGTTTCAAACAATGGATCCTCATTTTACGTTTGCTATTACATACATGTGCTGCTTTAGAGACACGCCGTGCAAGTTTGCCCTTATGCACTCACGTTCACACTTCAGTCTTCACACAACGTCGCCGACACACTGTAGATCAATCTTCCACTTCCTCTTTTAGAAGAACATTATGAAGGATAGTTAAAGAATGCTCGTAAAAAATTATCTCTGAAAGCACGACGATGTGAAAAATATTTACACGAGAGCCCTATTCCGATAGCGTAAACACGAATCATCATGTGTAATTGCGTAAATTTTCGTTCTTAATATTTAATGACAAAATTCGTATCGTTATTGAAAATATTCTGTTCAGTCGATGTTGACTTGAATTGAAGATTACCTCATAAAATTAGAATAGACTTTACTTGTTGAGGAGTGGCTATATACTATCAGCGCCGGCAGTCCTGCACAATTCATCCGTGAATGTACAGCTACACTGCGGAACACCTGCATGGTCTAGAAAGTGGACCTGTGTTTGCTACATGAACTTATTCTAACTTATTCCAATACCGTGCAGCCGTCGTAACTGCCTGCACATGTCCACATCCGCACTGACCAGCGTTTTCCAAAAGTTTCTAATAAAAATTACTTCATTTTAAAATTTCTCACTGCTGGCTTAGGAAAATGATTTATCACAAGCCCGTTGAATGAGAGATAAATCTTTCGTTAAAGTTGGTTAATATTTCTTATCTCATTAAGCTTAAGCAAAGAACTACACAATCGGGGTACTTTTTTCAGAAACCACCGAAAAATTTTCTCAACACCTACTTGAAAAAACTACTCCAGCATGGTATAGAATAAAAAACTATTGCATTTTATCATACGATTTTCAAAGGGAAGCTACGAGCCCACTCTTTCAGAGATAATTTGAAATTATTGAGAATGTATTTTACCCCTAAAAAGGCAGAAGAAATTAATGCTGGTATGCTATTGTGCAGTGCGGTCGTGCATGGAATTAAGCTTTTCGATGATCACGAGCTGATCGGCATTTTGTCGGACAAATTTTTACGTAAAGTTGGGTCCGTTGAAATAAACACTATATTTCATTCAATAACCTGGGGTCGAAAATGCTTCGTTAAAGAGGAACAAGGAGTTGAAATTTGAAACGTGTTGAAGAAACATTCGTACTTTGAGAGTAGCAAGGAAATGAAATTTATAGGCTAGGATAATATTTTACCATGCCAAGTTGCATCAAGCATTTTCATAATGAATACAAGAAACCGAATAACAGCATTAATTATTATGTACACAAGCAGCAAACTTATAAATTAGGGTAGGTATTTACAAAACACGTCCAACATGACGCCCATCTGTTCTGATGCAGGCGCTAAAACGCCGGTGCAATGATTGCTGGACGCCATCGAAGGGACCAGGAATTTCACGAATCCTCGCGGAAGCTTCTTCAATTCCCCCCCGATGAGGTCTTCTTCGGAATGAATCAGTGCTGCGAACCCCAAACTCTTCAAATGTCCCCAGAAGCAGAAATCTAGGAGCGTAATATCAGGAGACGTTCATGGCCACATGAAAATTACAAGTCCTTGTTACTCATTAACAAGACATTTTCTACCACACGGTTACTGAATATTATAAGCGTTTATTTCAAGGCGTTCCCAACCTCATGCTTAAGTTTGTCCCACAAAGTGCCGGTCCTGATCCTTCCTTCGTAATCAAATCATTCTGTTGAGCTTTCGAAAAAGCACAGGCATAAATGAGAAATTTAATTTTTTTTAAGGTATATTTATGCCAGAGAATAACAAAGCACCTTTATAATTTCACTCAATGGGACACACGTATTTTGGTCGATACATCTTTAATAATTTATCTAACGGGTGTTATGTTGATTCCTCAGAAGTAAATTCAAAGGAATTTCGATTTATAGAAGTTTTGTAAGATCATTTGTGTGAGGTCTTCGTTACATGTCTCTCTTCTGTTCAGAGCCTACGGTATATATATTATACCGGACATCTGACCTTTTTCGTGTTAGGTTTGTTATTAGGGTAAACTGACTGAAACCCATCAGTCAAAGAACGTTTTTCTCCAGAGGTATTTCTAGGGATTGAAGTCTTATCACGAATCTAAATGAAGTGAGGGGAAGCAAGCATTTGGACAGTTCAAAAATTTTATTTTACAGTAATTTCTAAATGAAGTAAACAGCGAAACTACATTATGAGCAAAAGTAGAAATTAGTACACACATTCCTGATCATCGAAAATATATATTTGTGTACTGTATATTCATAGAAAAGTTGGTGAATGATTCAAAAAATATGTAGTGAAAAAAGTATTTAAACACCTTCTGCATACAAGATCAAATAAGTGATTTCTGAAAGTTTTAGTCTATATCTAAATGTGCGAAACTCCTGGAGAAATCTGAATGATGTGGTGCGTTAAGTGAGGTTATCTGGCATTTTACGTCAGCTTTACATTAGAAGCCTGCACAACAAATGTAGGTATAAGAGAATGTGAAAGATCATGTTACTTCTATTCACTCTGGGAAATGAGTTTTTGGAATAATATCCATCTGAAACCAAATATTCCTTTTTTAAGCACTGTAAGTTTCGTAGTGAAGACATAGAGCATGGCTGTGACCACTAAAAATTTGTAAGATCTGATGCATCCTCAAAGATTTTAGTAGGAAACATATTCCAATAAGTTAAAACTAGTCGCTTATCCGTTTGTGACAAGGATCGAGTGAACTTCAAAAAGATCTTAGTGCCCATTTCTTTAATTAACTTTAAGAGAAAGATAGCAGTTATAGTGATGAACTTCAACAATACGAACTAAAATTAATCACGAACCACTTAATTGCAGGAAACCCTTTATAGAAGAAACTCCTTCTAAAATCGAGATTGAAGTTTGCATGAATAATATTGAATCACGTTGATATTTTTGAACAATTTTTGTGGTCTGATAAAAGTTCGCGAGAGCTTCAGAGCCACAATGATATCACTCACGTAAAGAAAAGATCGATGTTTAATGGTACATGCAGAGTTGCGTTCACGTAATGGTACAAGATGTAAAATGGTTCCAGGACCTCTGGATGAAGCTAAATATCGTAAGATTTCAAAAAATAATTGCGAATATCTGTTGAGAAACTGGATCATAGATCTGAATGGCTGTTTCAATATTGGAGTTATCCTTTGAGCTAGCCAAGATAATTTGCGAGTTGCACCGTAATAGCAAAATCAAAGTACTGACATGGATAGTCTGCAACATGATTTAAATTTGATGGAAAATCTTTGGAGAACATACTCATGTCATATCCACGTAAATCAGACCAATCAACTTTAATGAATTGGAGGTGTTTGTCACAGCTTGACAAATCACTTAAGGTTCCAATAAATTCTGGCTTAGATTTAGCAAAAAGTGTCGGAAATCCGTATGGGAAGTAATTGCAAATGGAAGGGCTGCATCTAAATGTTAAACAGTTTTTATTTCACGTCTCTAAATTAGTTTTCCATTACATCTTTTCTAAAATTGTATTTAAATTCTACGGGGGCGATAAATATCCAAGTAATCCGTTTGTTTTCCTAAGCTGCATGTGTTAATGTTAATCTTATACTTTGCATACCATCATAGTAAGGTGTCTTCAAAAATGCAATAAAATAAAAATTCTTGCGAATGCTTGTTTCTCCTCACTGTAAAATTTAGTGAAAAGTTTTATTTTTACGTGCAAATGCAGGTTTTCACGAGCAATTTAAACTATTACCAAATCAGGTCTGAATTTGTTGTCTGGCTTAAATGAATTATTGCCAGCGAGCAGTTTAAATCAATATTAATATCAAAAATTATTATCTAGAGCGCTCGTTCACCGCTGATGCTGCTAGGCAAACACTCTTTTAATTAGGAAATTTTTGAACTTCGAAAGTTAGATGCATGCCTTTTCACTCTACATTTTGTTCACATTGAAAAAATAATTAGTTTTGATTCACCGAAATATACACGAAAAAATACTTGAGTTGATGCACGAATAATGGTCTAAAAATTAACCAAGAGGGATCGAGCTAAGTGGCTGAAAACAATGCATCTCCTAAGCACCTCACTGGAACGAAGTTCTGGTAAGCCTGCACTCATTTCACAGCTCACGCTGCAGTCCCGTGCGCAGGCTTTTAAAATATATTTAGGAGATATGTCTTAATTTGATATGTAGCGCCTAAGAGCCTATGTTTCTGATGAATAAAAGTCACAATTAATAATCTGGTCTGTATATTATAAACCACAATATTGATTGTCTCTTTTAATTATAAAAATATAATGGAACTCGAGATTGAGTTCCATTATATTTCGCCGATCTGGTCAGCCTATATTCCCTTTGGCCCAATGTTAAAGAAAAATTCATCGACTGCAGGAGGTATGTGCAAAAATGTTTTATGGAATGATTTAATATCCAAATCTCATGCCTTTCAATTTTTAGCGTCATGATTTTTTTACGAATTTATTCGAGCCACATAAGGCAGGAAAAACTGAAAAACAGACGCTGGTGCCACAAGCTCTCGAGATGCCAGCTGTTATTGGACCCTGTAATGAGCAAAACGGTTCGAATAATTTGTTATGAAGAATTCATTTACCATTCAGTCTAGTGAACAGACTTTTTGCTTCCTTTCAAGCACTCATAAACGTCTGTTTCCTTTGAAGTAAGACGCCAATATCAAGGTACAAGCAGCCGGTCATTATTTCAAAACCTCATTGGGGACCAGATTTTCAAACAATGCACGTCGCCAAATCGGTCCAGAAGACAGTGTAAGGTTTTCCAAGTCGACTTGGCTAACCCCGTGCAGTAGAACTCTCTCGTAAGTCCACTTGGAAGAACTAACTGCATCAGCTGCACTACAACGTAAATTGCATGGAAATCTGGCCGAGACTTGCGTGGTGGTGGCACAGCTGCGGCGTGGCACGGTGGCCGGGCGTCTGGGCGGCGATGCATGGGAGGCGGAGCGTCGCCCGGTGACCTGAGCGCGGGTCAGTGTCGCTCTGGCCTTTGTGGGATGTGTGGTGGCTTTGTAATCGAACGCGCTTACTCCTACATCATCAGTCCATTAACTGCTCAATGATCCATTTTAGTTCCATTGAAGCCCCTCAGGATGCCGCCCCTCTGAGTGTATATCTTGTCTGACCTAACGTCATCTTACGGTTGCGCTGCTCGCCGATGCAAAACACTAATCTGGGTCTTCCCTCTGTTAAACTGTGCGTTAAAATTTCGCGGGCTCTATTTAGCTTCCAAGTTAAACGAGAGTAACTCAGGACATTTTGCTTGAAGCATTTAGCTTGTAATCAAATTCATAAAAACTCTCATTTTTATTGGTGTATGTATCCAGACTCCCAAGTTTTCTGCGGCTAAACATATATGTTTTCGACAGAGCATCGATTTGGGTGATGATATTCTGCTCAAACGTAGCGCCGAAACTTCAGCATAAATCAACGATAGAAAATTTGTTTCCAACGACGTACGGGCGATATTGTTACTGAAGTAGGCAGGTTCATGATAATCTGATGAAGCCACTTATATAATGAATTTTATTTCAGTTTCAGCCAGCTATAATATTGCGCTTCAACTATTTTTTATCCTATATTACTTCTATATTTTACCGCTCTGTTGCATAACCAGTGTCCTACGAGACTTTTTAATTCGGTGACAGCCAGCTCCATCTTTGATTCACCTGCGTCAAGCCCAGTTCTGAGAAGCGTTCTAGCTGTCAGCTCATTTTTTTCATCAACTGCAATCCCAAAACGCAGCAGTTTAATCACCTGAGGCTGTGATCATTCTAGGAGAATCCCGATAATTTATCTTGCTAAGTTAACATAAACTCTCGCACTGGTAGATATTCATACAAAATTACAAAAATAAATTTGACTGAAATGTACGCTGCATGTTAGAATATTCAATTCCTTCCCTCATTGTCTTAAGGAGGATACCGTAATCTTCTAAAAAAAATTGAGCTATAACGTTTTGTGGTGCTTTGTGGTAACAATTATGTTTACTATATAAGCAAGGAAACAATAAGTTACAACAGTCAACCCCAAGAAATGGAACCTAATTTAAATCCAAAAGGACGAACGATAACTTCTTGTGTAAATCATTCATTGGTTATTAGTTTTTTTATTAGGCTTCATTAGTTTCTACTCATATTTTTAAGGCATAATAATTTTAAGTTTGTTGCAGCATGTGGAATATTAAGGCCTCGAAGTCAATTTTTTGAGGCTTTTGATCCCCTAGAGCACTTTTGGTCGGCAGTTGCAACTTGAATAAGAAGTAGAGACACTTTACACTGTCCTGCTGCTGCACCGACAGGCTTCTCCTGCCTGGCAGTTAGCTCTAAGCTGTTCATGGAGAATGAGTCGACTAACTGAAATCAGTTTCGTGTCATGCAAGAATGTAAATTTAAGAGGTCAAAATTACAATGAGAACTTTTTCGAGTAGGGAAAATTGAAGTAAACAGCTTTAAGCATCGTACATTTTTCGAACACGTTTTCAAGTCCATGTGTATTTATCTACTTCATTTACATTCATAAACCTCAATGCCATGTGTTTGAAAGTCTTGTTCGAAAGCCAGTATTTTTCACGACTCAATTTTTTATCATTAACTAACTTCCCAACCGCTTTTGCAGTTTTAAGGTTCCACATCCACCAAAATTTGACAATTTGATCAGGATTATCCTAAGTTCCAGTTCCGAATGCTATTTCAGAGGCTACCTGTAACGTAAGACAGCATTTTCGTCATAAGTCCCTCGCTAATGTTACCAAGAAGTTCTAGTAAACAACTCAGTGACAGGTGCGTCTACACGCCACCCCAGCCGATGTTTTGACAATACCCCATTGTATAAATGCTAATTAAGCTTGCATAAATTAACTGCGAAGTCGTGTTTTCTGACACCTGTGCCCGAAAATAGCATGGAACCTAATTGACTACAGTTCTAAAGCGTGTAATATTCATCACATTTGAAATCTCGATAACATCTGCGGATTAAAATTGATATTGATCAGCTTCATGGAGAGAACGCAATGAATACAGAAGCATCAGTGCCCTAGCTCAGAAGCTGCACGCCAAACAGCCGAGTGTGCTTGTCCAGAGCGCTACTGGGCCTCACGCACCGCCATGGTCAACTTCAGTGAGCTTGGTGAGTACTCGTGTCAAAATATATATTCTACGTTCAAACTTACTTTGTCAGTTCTTTTTGTAATTTTTCCATCCACGCGTTTATCTACTTCGAAATTCTTAAATTTGCGATGCAACTTTGTATGGTGTTTGATGATAACAATTAAGTTTATTAAGGAGGGAAACAATAAGTTACAGCAGTCATTTCCAGAGTAGAAACTTAATTTCAATTCATTCTGTTTTTTCCTAAGAAGCATCCCTTTATTTTCAATCTCTCATTGTTTTCATTATTTAATGGCAGCAAGACTCTTTCATGAGTTAGCGCTCACCAGAGGGGAAGAAAAAGTATTTGCGCGCTGTCATATACACGGTAGAATTTCGTGAGATTTCCTTCTCACCCAAATAAGAAGTATTATTTTATTGGTCCGTTAAATTGTGACCATTAATTGCAGATTCATTCACAATGTTTACGCTCATATTAAAAACTTGCTATTAGTTTCTTCCAATTTTCAAACAAAACTTTGCAGAGAGTGTTTGCTTGGCAACGGATTACATGAAGATCACCACCGAAATGTTCTACAGCTCCATCCCAATTTTGTAACTTGAAATTTGAAATTTTAGGTACTTCAAATTCAACTTGTACAGTAAATTTTGTAAGATTCGATACCAAAATTGCTATCCCCAGCCCTCAGTACTGATGGTTTACGTTTATAGTGGCCACCGAGCACACAACAAGCATACAAAGGGCACGTTATTTATGAGAAACATGATCTAAATAAATTTCGGAGCCTTCAAATTCTTGCTCATACAAATGCAAGAAACTCACATTTATTATTAGGTATTTCTCACGCACTTTTTTCATTATACGACATTGTTACCAACTAGTTTCAAAAAATACACGAGAAATATTTCCATCAGAAACATATGCTGAAATGTGTGACAACCCAAAAGCCACCTTCCTCCCATAAGACATGTGCTCAATTTTTGCAGCTCTTTGTCTCTGAATTCAAGGGAAGCATTAAAAAATTTGAATAAAAAATGAACACCAAATCAACATTTTTATGAATATCTACCTCCACGTCATGTCCTTGTGTAAATTTATTTGTTCAGCCAAGTCTTATCAATTTTTATTGATAAGACTTGGCTGAAAAAATACATTCAAATTGCAAAATATTACTATTACCCAGTCGTTTACAACGTCAGCGTTGAAGCTCCCACAGCATTTAGTCTACGGAGACTGCACGCCTCAAATCTATATGCAACATTAGCCTTTCATTTCGTCGCGCTCACGAATCGAAAGTGAGTGAATTGTATCATGACTCCAATTTCCTTCAATCCAATGGGACAGATCCACAAGATTCGAGTTTTTAAATCAAAAGATTAATTACGTCACATGAAATTTTTTTGCCATTCATTTTTTGTTATCGAGTTTTTAAGAAAAGTTCAATTTAGTTCCTCTCCATAATTTTTTAGAGGAAAATTTAAGCGAATGAGAGAATATACAAACTTTCAATAAGGCGAAATTAATCCAATTGTATTCAGAATTCAGTTAAATTGCGTAAAACACGCAGTTTAGCTATGTGCTATTGAAGAATTTTTCAAATTCGGCTTTTTTTTCATTTTCTGAACCTCAATATTAGAAAAATTTACTTTACTTATGCTCGATCAGTATTTAGCTCCGTCTCTTACTGATCCTAACATACTAACTAAAGTTATTCTCACTTTTTGAAGCGGTCAACTTTGCATTTCGTGATGCCATCGAAAGCTGCTAACAAGGCAGCGGTGTCACATAGGTGGAGATGGCAGACACTCATTCAAAATACCCATCACAAAGAGTCGTAACCCCATACTAATTAAAGTTTCATCCTAATAAGTAACGCTTAATATTTATCGATAAATTTATCGTTGCTCGTGGGTAAGTCTCATTGACTGAGAGTCATCTGCATTAAAATTCTATTAATTTTCTTTGACAAAATATGCATTTCGAAATTCCGTGTTTAGAATTTTGCTTTTATTTAGTACTATTAACTAATTTGAATTAATTCCACTAACTTTATCGCTTTTGCTAACATTTCCTCATAATCAAAGCGAATGATGCTAACGGCGCTAAAAGTATACTAAAGATTTGTAAATATCACTTACATCAGTTTGACCATTGTGACCATTAATAGTCAACATCCAAAACTGGAAGTCATCGAACAACTGTATGCTGGTTTGAACGTCTTGAGGCTCTAGAGTGTAGACCCTAAAATAATGGACAGCAATGCTCGCCACGCACGCGTACAGTGATCAGTGTAATGACTGGCACGGCGATGCAGAAGATAAGCAATGGAGCATTAGGAGACCGTTAAATGTCATTTTTTTAATTGTTTATGGAAGACGTGTAGACAAATACGTGCATTAATCCTTTGAAGTTTCAAGACCATTACACAATTTTTTAAATCTTATTACAAAAGGAAAAACTCTACAGCGAAAACGTTAGCCCGTTCCATCATTTCCTTTAATCTGGCTATTTTTAGAGAATATTACATTTCACCTGACCAAATGGTCAGGTGAACATTGTGTTTTAAGGTATTTTTCATCCAATAGCAAGGAAAGGATCTTCCTGATTTACCGGTAGTCTCAATTCAGGGTCAGTTGCTGTTTATGTCAGAGTACAAGGAAATGCCTGAGGCAAAAAAGCTTAATGTAGAGTTTAGAAACAAAAAGTTGAATGCTCCTACCAAAGGTCAAGAGTGTGACAAGACACCTCCAAGAGATTTGTGATTCGTTAGTCAAAAATACGGACAATATCAAAAAGACTGCCAGAGAGGATTATAACAAAGTGGGATGTGGGAGAAAGAATATTTTATCAGTAAGGATGGAGAGGAAAATAGTCAAATGTGATCGTGCCTCAACGAATAGTCTGGATGTATTTTCAGATCCCAACACACTGTGTTTCACAGGAGAGTAGGTAGAGTTCTTACAGGGGGAGGTCTGAAGGCATGTCGTCGGAGAAAAATTCCGTTCCTGAAGTCAATATGTCTCAAAGAAACGATTCCATTTGCCGAAAATCATATGGAAAAAGACATTGTAATCTGGAAATATGTTTAACGGCTATATGAGACCAAAAATTTTAAAACCAAACACCATTCCAGCAGTGTAGCACAAAGGTATGAATTTGATCTTTATGGCGTTTGGCCCTGTAAGTTTTGAAGGATTTTGAAAAAGAAGAAAAAGTTCATATTTTAATAACTTGAATGAATCTGCAAGTGAGATCAATGTGGATATCTGCTGAGCTTTGGATCTGTGGAGCTTTGTACAATGACTCCAAGCTGAGAATTAGCTGAGGTTATTTAAATAACATCAAAATTAAAGGTTTATTAGAGAGCCATCTCAAAGTCCAGATGTCCTTGCAACGGAGAATTTAAAGAGAATACAAAGCTCAATGTAAAGAAGAAGCCCTCAAATTTCATGAAATAAAAGTTTTCTGTCTGGAAGAATAGAAGAATTTGACAGGTGAGGAATGCACAACACTGAAGGATGATGCAAGCAAAAGATTGCGACAAGTTTTGGCTCTTAAAGTATATGAATTTGACTATTAAATACTTTGTGCCAATAATTTACCACAGGATTTTTTACTTTTTGTATTTGATTTATTGCTATTTTTCAAATTATTGATTGATTCTTTGGGTTCGTTGGTGTATAGTACATAAAATTTTATTTGATTTTTGTTATTTTTCTTCAGTTATTCGCTGTAACCAAACAAACATTTTTTGAGAGGCGTGCAAACAACTATGTCTATCTGTGTAAATAATTTTTACTCTGATTTCCCAAAAGATCCTTGTTAGAAAAGTCTGAACGGTAGTTCATGCATAAATAGCATATAGGTTCATAGTAAAGTTAATACATTAGATAAACAAGTGCTTCAAAAAGTAATGGGTCGTTCTTTTTATTTTTTCATTTTACTGAACGAAAGAGAAACGTGGAAACATTTGTTTGTATCTTTCATGAGACTAATATGGACTACGAGTCAAGTTTCTAAAAAAATGGAAGCGCATGAATTTACTTATGTGATTAATGTTGTTGCAATCGCGATCTGAAATTTATGATATCGGCTCTATTTCATGAGAATGACATTGCTCAATTCCAACGCTGATCTTAATTAAGAAAAGAATAATTATTGATCTTACGTAGTTTGCAGCGGTGGTACCGTATTTCACTAATGTGCATAATTGTCTGTTACAAGTAGACTTTAAGTGACATACGCGCGTTAGAGAGGCTTATTTTTCGGTATTGTTAATTTAATTCGTCACTTTTTCTGTGTATTTCAGCAATTGTACTTTAGTCCCTTACATTTCTGGTCTGCGTACCTACGCTATTCTTTTTACTAATGCAATAGCAAAAAATGAAGACATCTAGTTCGACCGTATCTAACCTCGGCTCATTTTGAACCAATTGTGTGAGACGTATTTCGATATTTGACGATTTTTTGTTAGAAATTGGAGCATTTTACAGCAATTTTGCAATTGCGAAACCATAAAAAATGAAATTAATTTTAAGACATAAACGTATACTGATCGAAAACTACAATCAATATGAAAGTGTTAAAACTACTCAAATAAACGCCTCCCTGCTTAAAAACTTCAAAAGCCGTGCATTTAGTACATCATTCAGTGAAAAATATCAACCTTTATGTGTGTAGAGGTGCAAAGACCAAAAATGATTAATTGATATTAGTTAGTTTTAGCCTCCCTTACCTCAACAAAGTTGTTCAAAGAGAGGAAGGATGAAGGCATCATATCATTTAGTATGAAGTTGAAGGGAGCACGGAATCTAAGCACAAGGAATGATGAACTGTTTCTATCCAGACTTGTTGTATTAGAACAGTAAATTGAGAAGGAAGGTTAGGAAACAAGATAGAAGATGAAGACGAAAGTAGCAGAGGCTGAAAAACAAAATAAAAGTGAACAGAAAAAATATGTTCCTTAACGAAACAAAAACGTTTCATTTCAACAAAAAGAAAGCCTTCCTAACTTTCAGCTCGGGACCTCGTTTGTTCCCCCCAGACCACGAAATTGAAATTAAAAATTAATAAATGTGATAGTTTGAATTGCTTCTAAAGCGTGTAGATCGCAGGAAATTCTGCAGTGCTGTTTCACACTTCATTGAAAGGAGGAACTTGAGGTGCAGCACGCTATACCGGGTGTCCCAAAAAATGTCCCCGACTTTTTAATTGATTATAATTCCACTTTAAATTAACATACTTGAATTGTCTTTTTTTCACGATGTAGTAAATTTTGTTCCTTTTCAAAAAATTTAGGTTTTTGATCGATTTACTGAAAGGGGTAGAAAAACTAATAGTTCAAAGGAAAAGTTTTCGAAACAAAATTGAAATTCTTACATATATTGTGTCTGTTAGGTGTCTTCAAATGATGAAATAAGGAAGTAAATAACCTCTCAGAGGGCTTAAATACATGGTAGTATGTAGGATACTTCATAGTGAAATTATTTTTAACAGTAGGGATTGAGAAATAATGAAAAACACCAGTGTGGTTTTCAAACTTTTCCTTTGAACAATTAGTTTTTCTACCCCTTTCAGTAAACCGATCATTGTAAAGTGGTTATCAAACGATTTTCAAAAACTTAAATCATTCGAAAAGGGAAAAAATTTACTTCTTTGTGAAAAAATACGATTCAAATGTGTTAATTAAAGCGGAGATATAATGAATTGAAAAATATGGGACATTTTTGTGGGACACCCGGTATATGATCGATCTGCCTCTACGCTTACCCGACCCTCATCATACATATTTCCTCTCTTTCTGTGAAGCTTGCTACGATGGGCTTCTAATTTTTAACTCTGTTCTAATGTTAATTTGCATATAGGATTTTTATCAGAGCTGTATATAATCTCGATTAGTAAGTTATCTTCATTGAACAGAGCTGATGGATTTTCTATCAGATCAATATGCAGACCTCAATAAAAAATCATAACTGTTGTTCAATGCTTTATAAACACAAAGCCAGCAATGGGATGGTCGTTCAGATTTATTCACCTGAGTTTTAAAGTGTTATAACCAAGTGATCTGACAGTAACCTTAATTATTCTCGTTACTGTCGATGTATCTTATACAATTAAGCGTTATACTACCGATATGAAACAGATGGGCGACTTGTCTGGCAAAGTTTAACAATCATCTATTAAAATTTTTGTTTCTTCCTTTCACTCACTGTCCTACAGTTTTGGTCAATAGAATTTTTCGTAACACACCGTACTTGAGCGCCTTTACGCTTCGCAGCAAATAGGGCACACCAAGTAAGCGTTGAGCAGCGCACTGGAGCATGCCGAGAGAATCGAGTCATTCTTGGTTCTGTCCAAGTTCTTATTCACGTAAAAGCTACGCTGCAATGCTTCATCTGCTCCAATATAAAAATTTAAAGTATCCAATTTCTGTCCAATTAATTTTACTTTCTTCACTTTACAGTTTTGGTAAAGTTAAAAACTTTTGATAAGCTGGAACCTATATTGAAACAAGTAAAGTGCATACTCGTAATAAATTTCAAGTCGCTTGAGTCTTACAAGAGTATTCATCTAAGTGCTTTTATTCTCGGCTTAATTACTGGGCTGGAAGAAATTTGAACGATCGTTTTATGTTATTACATTTGGTTACACTAAACACGCTTTCTTATACCTTGTCACTCAGATACCGTGTTTTGAAGCATTTTGTTCATAAAACGCCCATCTTATTTTGATAATACTTTAAAATATTTCGTTCGCAAATTCTTCGGATCGTGAGCCAAGGCCAAAGACTTCTAAAACCAATCGGACGATCTGTAAATTCGACTTAAAAAAGGCTTGCTATAGTCCTTGTTCAACGATCAAACTTTCAATTAGAATGTTTTTGAAGCTTCTTTCTTCCTCAATCCTAAAATGGAGCACTTCATTTACCCGTTTAAATGTACCAGAATTTCTGTAACTCAATTAGTTTAATTACATAGTCCTGAAATGAAATTCCTGAATATTTCTTCGCATGATTGTAAATATTAAATTATAATGTTCGTAAGTAGGCGTGAATGTTCAACTAGAATGTCTAAATTTATTTCTGTGAAAAAATTTATTGAATTACCTCAAGTTCATCGTACTCTTAGTTTTCCATTCAAATATTTGCACGCGTCTTCACAAGTCTGTTCAAAAAATTTAAATATGTTCTCATACGGACGACTGGATTAATTTTTTCAGCTTGGAAAGTCCTAACAAACGTTTCGAACGTGGCTGTGAATACTAATGAAGAATCCTATTACACTCAGTAAATAGATCACTTATCATGCAATCAATAAAACACACATGAAATAGAATTTATATTTTTTCTAGAATAAATAAGATTTAGTCTTTCTAGCAGAAACATAAACATGTAAAATAAAGTTGGCAAAGTAATAAATTTTCAGACAGACGATAACAAAAGAATCACCTTAAATTGTGTCTATCAGGGAAAAGCTTCCCCGCGTCGTTTACAACTGTGATTCTGATGACAATGTTTTGAGAGCGAGGATTTTCAGCCAAGGCTTGTACATTCGCCCAACACCTAGCAAATGTTGAAATAGTCTAAGACAATTCTTCTGTTAGGTTTTCTATTCAAACACAGTACGCTAATCTCCCCCAACCAATCTTCAGGAAAATAGTTAGGCAATTTGTAAAGAAAGTTTTACGACTGAATGACTTTATAAACTGCCGCAATATGCACGCAGTCGTAGAAATTAGAGAAGTAACTCGATCAATATTGCGCTACTGCTAGCATGGTGTTCAGTATGGGATACTGACTTTGATTACTCGCAAAATTAAACATCGCACAGTTGCGTCGTTTACTTAGTTGTGAACGGAATTAGAATCTGTCGCCTGGTTCGTAGAAATATGGTGTGAAAATGTGCGAGTATAATTCCGGGGACCTCCCACGAATAATTAATATGAACAGTTTTGAAGTGACATATCGTAAACTGGTGGCTGACTGAAAAAACGCTTTTTAGAACATGAACACTAGCGCATGTGGACTGAAACAAAAGTATGTTTTATATGACCTTACTTGAGTGGATAAAATAAACTTTATCAATCCCCACAACACCACCTTTCTGAGGAAAGTGCTGATATCGAAGCCTTGCTCCTGGTATCTATTTAGCAAAGTAACTTGTTACATTTGTGTTACGAAACGCTCAGCAAATTACTGAAACTTCCCACAGCGAGTGCCTTTAAATACTGGCCATGTTTCACGGCAGAGTCGCTAATGAGGATATATGATGGCAAGAATAAGAATGAATGCGTGAGCAAAATTCAAAATAACTTGAATACTTCCAGAGCTTACAAGACTTCACGAACAAGGAGTATGAGAGAACTGAATTTTAGTGCAACAATAGATAATCAGAGTCGTTTTGCAGAAAGGGCTGCGCCAGTAAGAAATATCACAGCAAAGTGCACTCGTTAATCATGAACAATAATAAAAAAATGACGAAACATGAAAAAGACGAAATTATATGCATCACGTACACCATGTGTTAATTCACCTCTTGAGTGCTGACTTATGCCAACGGAAGTCACGATTTTGAAAACTACATCAACCCAATTAATTAATTTTTTTGTTTATGAGAATTATGAAGGCACGAGGTAAGGATATTGAACTCAGTTTTTTTTACAGATTATATTTAAAGAAACTGAAACATTTATTCTAAAATTTATCCCCTAAATTCCACATCCTTACTAGCTGTGTGCCTCATTCGATGCGCACAGCATTTTCCGTAACTTTTAGTATGAAAGTAAAAACACTTTTGACCTCCACCAAGTTGAATTTTAGTTTGAAAATCTTACATTCATGTTTTTCCGATCCCCGTGAAGATTAAAATTTCGCAAGTTGAGAGAAAATATCTCGTAAGTTTTCTCTACTTCATAATTGACTTTCTTGAGCGCATGCATTATCGCCTCACGAGACAACCCGCAGCTGCGCTCGCTGATCTGCTCGCTCACGACGACGCGGCCACTCATCACGCACAAACGGTTACCACTTCTCTTATGTCTGCGGAGCTGTTAACTTCAAATTCGTGATGTGTCCTCGAGACTGAAACTGTGGGCGTACTTAAACGTTCAAGTTGTACTTCTCAAATTCATTTGCACATAGACTACTTCTGAAATCCTGCAAATTCCTCATATAAAATTGTCACTCAGTCTGGGAAATGTAATGGTACATTTCGACTTAAGTCATACATATTTTAATTGAAGAGCTACTAGGTGAGAATATACATGAAATTCTGCTAAGATATAGATATAAGAAATTATTAACTCGCAGTCCTGGGGTTAGCTGTACTTTTTACTTAATGTCTATTTTAACTGAAATCGTTAATAGTAGTTTCCCATTTGCACTTCTTAACTAATTAACCATTTAGTAATTTTAAATCAACACATATGCTCTCAAAGCTTCACGAGGAAATGGAAAGTAAATGAAGATTTTAATGCTTGTATTTGGGAGAAATCTAGAAAATCAGCTATGAGCACGTCTCACTGAGGCCATACAACGCGTTTTGTATCGATTTCCATTAACGTTTACAACAAGCCTTTATAAAGTTCGATATGCAGCCAAACACCAATCATAATGAATGTATTTTTCAGCCAGTGCACGTAAATGGATCGGAAAGTTAGATTCGATTATCCCATGCCTCATAATACGACATAATATGTTTGGTGTGAAATGGCATTATTTTAAAACCAGAGTAGTATAATATGTGAGCAAATGCATTTGGAATTGTATCTCTACCACAGAGACATTGAATTTACACAGAACGTAATATCTTGATCACTGCAATAATATATTAATTTCCAGCGGAACATATTAATTGCCAGCGGCAGTTTAAAAGATTTCATTTTTATAGTTCTAATGTGTGACGACTGAAATATGTTTTTAGTGCTACAGTGTAACCACAAGAATAGGTTTAGACTTTTACCGTAAAGCCACTGAAATAGGTTTATAATTTTACAGTAAAACTACTGAAATAGGTTTAATATCGCAGACTATAACGCATAGATTCTCGTAACACATTAAATTTTAGAAAAGAGCTGATTATCCGCAAATTTATGGGGAAAATTTATCCTCATTCTTAACATTAAAGTTTAGTTTCATCATTGTGACGTGCGCTATATATACTACTTAAGAAATTTACAAGCACATTTAGCCTTCTCCCATTGTGGACGAGACGAAAATGTACTTCCTTCATTATTTGTTCTTTCATTTAACCTTTTATGAGTAAGATAAAAAGCTATCGCTTGATAAATAGCTACCGGTGGAAAGGCCTTTCGCCTTAAACTACCTTTAGGATAATTTAAGACGAATTTCACAAGTCGTGTAAGAATTTTAAGAAATAATCAATGACAATATAAAAATCTTCTTACCTTCATAGTTTGGAAGGCCATTTATTTAATCACAGTAAAATGAAGCGACTGAACGAGCCCCCTTTTCCGCCCAGGTGTGAGCACCACAGCCCCACTGGGCCGGCAGGCGTACGGCAGCCCCACGCCCTCCGCCACGTCGTCGCCACCGTCGCGGACACCTGGCGAGAGCTGCACCAGCACCACCGCACACTCCGTTGACAGCATGGTCGTGATCAACACCTACGCCACTCTGAATAACAACAGCAATACTAAATTTTCATCCGCTACCAATGGAATGAAAATGACTCCCAAACGAAGCTCTCCACATCTTCAAATTCCATCTGATCAGGATGGAATTTCAGATCCACTCACACAGACAGAGTTGCAGACGACAAATCATCAAAGCAAGCAAAATAATAAGAGGAATTTTCAAAGCTTTCACTTACATCACATTCTAGACCAGCCTCCCCCAACTCCTCACATCAATGTTGTAGATGACGACGACGTTGAAGACTCTACAGCGACCAAAAAAGATGGAATGGACTTTTCTAATAGAAAGATAAACTCAGAACATTGTCCTAGCTCTCGGAATGTAAAAGAGGAAAGTATAGTTCCTCCTAACAGATCAAATGAAGAACAAAAGGACAACGACGAACTTGCGGAGGATGAAACAGACATCGAGCACGCCGATAATGCCGCAGATGATGCAGACGACGAAGACGATACGACCCCCAACAAGAAGAAACAACGACGCTACAGGACAACTTTTACGTCTTTCCAGCTTGAGGAGCTGGAAAAGGCATTTTCCCGAACCCATTACCCAGATGTATTCACCAGGTAATGTCTGATCAGCGTAATCAATTTATTGCACAACTCACTCTATGTATTACTGTCCAAAATTAGGCTCCGGGCTATCCTCGTATGATTTAATTTATATTATGTAAGAAAGGTATTCCACCAATGACTACTGCAGAAATGGCCTGCAAAACTAATTTCCTGGCATAGCTTGCGGATACAATGACACTACTACTCGGAGGCAATGACACTTCTATTCATAAAGTTATTCTTTCCAGTAAAACCGGGATTGATTATTTCGTGAATGTTATGATTAGTATTCAAGGTGTAACATAGCATAGAATATTTTATGAGACACTATCATTCGCGAATTATGATAAAGTATGTTTTAATAGTCATAAATATATGCTTGAAGTATTAGCTAAAAGCTTCTGCAGTATCTTTCCTGGATTGTGTATTGCTAAGATATGTTATAATGTTAG
Source organism: Morinoia aosen (assembly GCA_030386875.1). Classification (NCBI taxonomy): domain Eukaryota; kingdom Metazoa; phylum Arthropoda; class Malacostraca; order Amphipoda; family Talitridae; genus Morinoia; species Morinoia aosen. The sequence continues at coordinate 21,890,207 of CM059573.1, read as the reverse complement.
TCTTGGTTGCTCTTTTTGAACCTACTCATAAAAGAGCATGTAAGCATACGTTGCTTTTGATCAAGTGATGAATAATGGTTGTAGTAGAAGTGAATTTTCAATTATCAGTCGTCCTTGAGTCAAAGGCCAGATAATATATTATCAAAAAGTCTTCCTTTTTGTATACAGACATGCAAAACTATTGTTACAAAATATCTGAGCAAAAATATCAGTTTATTTTATTTACACATACTTTACTGAGTTTTTCCATTCCAGTTTCAACACAAAACATTTTTATGCAGAGGTGTGCCACTCAAACAGTTGTGTCCCAAACGCCTGTAGATTTCAGTATTCCATCATCTCCATGACTTCACCAACTTTTTGTGAGAAATCAATTGCGACTGAACTTCGTTATTTTTGTAATTCATAATGCGTAATAAGTTCTGGAGAAGGATGATGGTTTGAGTAAAGTTTGGTTCTTAAAATGGGATTCAACCTGATATTTTTTGGGTATGACGTTGCACATCTTTATTTATTTTAATATATGAATTTAAATTTTGCTGAACTTTTTTTTTTAATTTAACACGAAACATAACCAAAACAAGCAAATATTGTAGCAATATTTGATCATGATTATTAGCTGTAGCTACGTACATAAAAAAGCACAATGGCTCTGAAATGAAACTAAAGTCACGTGAAATGGGTTGTGAGCAATTTGATTTTCCATTATAGCCTGGACTAGAGGATGTTACATAATAAATTACATGCATCCCTGTACAACAGCTAAACTTGTCGCTTGAGGAAAAGCCAACACATACTTTATATTTCACTAGAGTTTATAAGTTTCAGAAGAGTAACCAAAAATGCATCACAAAAAGTGTCTGAAGTGCCCAATCCCAATGATGACAATGCAGGCCTTCAATTTCTAATCGCCATTGAATAATACCATAATACGATTTTTTAATGCTAACATATCCTAATAATTTGTGATTTTCGTTGCTTTGTGCTACTTTGAATGCTACTTTGCATAGCAATGAGGGACTAATTTAACCGTGTTTTTAACGAATATAAAAACGATATGAAAAAACGTGATGGCTGCCGCTAGCATTGCATGGAAATCTGCTGAGCGTGTCCTGCCTTTAGTAGTCCGTGGTGTTAAAATGAATAGTTACCATTTCCATTGGTTCAAACGCTTCGGTAATTTGTAAGTTTATTTGTGTCTAAGCGCCCTAACAATAATCGCATCATCAATAACAATGATCGCATCGTCCGCGGTACGAGTTGCACCTGAAGTTCTTAAAGAACAGAAACAGCGGACGGTAAGACTTGCAGTAGAGCAGAATGCTGGAACAGAGTCCATCATCAGCCCGTGGTGTGAGCAGTTCCCCAATCATTTCCCCACTCACTCTTTACTTCATACGCATCTTTTATTCTGAAGCCGCCGCAGCATGAACCATCTTCGCTTTTAATCGCCCGAACCGAAGAAAATTAATACACGCATCGGAAATTTTCTCTCCCCAGTATTTCAAGGTAAATATAAGGCAGTGGTGTTTCCCAAACATTGTAGCGGAAATAGAGTACTTCCTTTGTTTAAATTGTATAATCTGATGGTCAAGTCAAACGTTTGACTCAAACATGCACGAAAATGCTTTTATTTTCTGCAGTAGAAATAATTATTTAAAAATTAATTTCTTATACCCTCATATGACAGGAAAAGTGTCACTACACGCCTCCTAAATTTATCATAAGCTTGGATAACTCCGTTTTATACATTAAAAATCTACCATAGAATGGATCCAACTTAATTTCGTGTCTTCGACGCAACCCAAATAGCGGACCAGTAGTGTGATGCCCGATTCCTATGAGAAGGCCTTTACAAATAGAAGACATCGCATTGACGGTACTCGCACACCAGCACACGTCTCACTGAACCTAAAATGCGCATCCCACACCAGCACAACCCACACTCACACCAGCACACGCCACATGCCAGCCTGCACACCTAACACTCACACCAGCACACGCCACATGTGAGCCTGCACACCTCACACTCACACCAACACACGCCACATACGAGCCTGCACACTCCTCACTGACACCAGCACACGCCACATGCGAGCCTGCACACTCCTCACTGACACCAGCACACGCCAAATGCGAGCCTGCACGCCCCTCACTGACAACAACACACGCCACATGCGAGCCTGCACACCCCTCACTGACACCAGCACACGCCACATGCGAGCCTGTACACCTCACTGACACCAGCACACGCCAAATGCGAGCCTGCACGCCCCTCACTGACACCAGCACACGCCACATGCGAGCCTGCACACCCCTCACTGACACCAGCACACGCCACATGCGAGCCTGTACACCTCACTGACACCAGCACACGCCGAGTTGGACCTTACTCGAGCACTGTACACGCATACTATACTTTTTCCTCGTTTTCCTCGGAGCCAAGCCACGGAAGGACCACATGCTGCTGCAACCCGCCACACTTTACGGTCACCCTAACAACACTTGCTGAGCAGCCGCCACACAATCTCACACGACACGGTTCAGCATATAACCGAAGCAAACTCAGCAACCTGCAGTTTACCACTCCACCTTTGCCCCACTGGAGATCGCACAGCTACACCCTCACTTGTCTTCTTACTGCTGCTTGCGTCCGACACTCGTAGCAATAATGCTACGCCTCCTGTCCGCTCTACACTCGGTTACCTGTCGAGATCAGAGCTGCGGCTGCGTTTTTTTCTCCTGCAACGGGTTGACAGTCATTGAGACTTTATTTAAAACAAATTTGATTGAAGAATGACATCTTAACGTGAAATGTTCTTTTCCTAGAGCACAGTATATAGAAACGAAAATTCTGTTAACGTTCAGATTTGGAGCCTCTTTCGTCAGCGTTTCGTCTTAATAACGAAAATTTACATCACTAACCTGACAGTAAAGATGCCACACTGACCATTCTATGCTAACTTATGTAAAATTGAATGTATTTGTTCAAGGCATTGATTCAATCTGTATCGGTTTATTAGTTACCTCGACTCGTATGTGTTTAAATAATCAAATGCAGTGCTTTTTTTGTAACAATTGCTGCCCGAAATAATTTTCTTTATGTCTGAATAGATTGCAGCCTTTTACTCTCTCTTTGCCATCGAGCGATAGGCGCGCGACTGCATGCAGCGTGTAACCGTACAAAATTTCAATATAGTCTTCCGCATATATCAATCGTTTCTCGGCTGTACTCTCTAAGAATGTTCATGATTTTCGTGATGTGGTGCATCAAGTTTTTTTCTAAAGCATGAATGAATATTAAGATTTTCATTCTAATATTAACCTAATTAAATGTGAAATCATAGATCGACACAAAATGTTTCTGAGTGATGCATGAAAAAATATCCAAAATCATGCCCGTTTTATTCTTACGCATGAAAAATGCCAAATTTCTCGCTGTTAGGATTACAGGCAATTCAAGACGCGATAAAACAAGTGCTGAGTCTTTGAGACCGACCGTCGCACAACTGACAAGGTGGAAACACACCTTATTAATACTGTGTAATGGCTTCTCCATTCTTTTTGTAAGTAAGGAAGGCAAAACTTGAGCATGCATTGAGCAGCCAGGTATTTTGTTCATTTTGGAAAATGGTTTACTTTCAGCAGGTAAGTTTTACAGGCTTGATGCATCCATGTACTGGAAAAGCATGCGAAAGAAAGTAACCTAATGATTAATACTGCATAAATTAAAGCAATTTAAAAGATATTTCACCAGCATGATGGAAGATTTCATTTTGCATGCCATAGTTGGAACATTTTCTCCACTAGAATCAAAATCTGAAAATGCATCGCAGATTTGAGCCTACAGTTGATCTATGCTGCAGAAGCCTCCGTCTCGCCAGTTAAAACATCAAACAGAATATCTAGCGTCACTGGGTCACCGAAAAGTCACTCACTTAATTCAAATCGACCAGATTTTGCGAATCCTTACAAATTACGAGGTGCAAAGTAATGGGAAATAATTTACGCGCTGTAAAAATGAACCAGCAATCGTCGTATCCATAAATTCAGAAAGAATTGAGCATGGGAAAGACCCTGTCGTTGAACAATGTTCAATTCCATTAATTACCTTGATTGGTGGCAGAAGTGTTGAGGTTGGTGGCAGAAATTAATGGCAGCCGGAAAACACCCTCATGATTTAAATATTTCGTTTCAACATTTAAATAGAGTGAGTAAGTAAAGGCGCCTTTCTTCATCTTGATGTACTGAACAACTAAGTTTTAAGCATTGTATAGTGTTTGAAGTATCGCACAACTCTTCAAAATGACTTATTTCCTGCCTGGGCCCTGAAGTTGCCAGAATTTGCACTTACTAACAAGGCAGCTGTGGGTTAAACTTTGTGGTTTTAGCGGGAAACGGCTCAGGTAGCCAAGTCAGACACCGCAGGTTCTGCACTTGCGCTATATTATGTACTAGTAAGTCCACCGTACTGCATGCAGAGTTATCGTACAAAAATGTCCAATATAGAGAGTCACATAAATATCGTGTTAGTCCTCAGTCATTACATTTATCTAAGATGGTGACTATTTAAATTTCAAATAAAATAATGTTGTGAATTTCAGTCCAAAAAATTAATCAGTGCACTGTGTTTAACAACAAAAAAATGAACATTTTCTGTGTCCTATGATCAAACGCAGGTTCTAATTAAACTTGAATGCTGGTCACAACTTTCTATGGATGCAAGAAAGACCTGGTCTGGCTTAGCAAAGCTGTGAAGCAAGGCTGAATCAAATTCTTTATGCCTCACTAACTAACACAAGATGAGACGAAAGACAAAGCCCCTCGTAGCACGGTTATTCAGTAAGATCAAATTAAAGTGGAACCGCCATGTTAGCTTACAAAAGACCAGATGAGCGAGGCAGCGCGTAGTATCACTGCTGCACAGCGCGTCTGCAAACCAGCTTCTTTGGTTGGGTTTCAGGCAAAATCCAATTAAGATGAGGCATTTTAAGAGTCGCCCAGGCTGCCCAAGCTGGGAGGCGGTCGAGGAGCCATAAGTCGGTTCGTTGGTTTTTTCTATTAGAACACCCATTAGCGATCACTGTTGTGAGAGTGAAGCAATTAAGACACGCCTTGTTAGCTCAGTATTTGTTAGGCGAGTATTCGTTGGCAGCTATTTTGTGTGGTCAGACCGACAACGGGCTTTTGGCTTCATAGAAGCGAGTAATGAACTGCTAGCAACCATCAATTAGAATACGCCAGATGCAGGGGCTTCTTGGCTTGGTTTGTTTTACGAAACATGGAACAAAAGTCAAGCAGCACAGGCTCTTTTGAGTGTGACAAGCCGCCCATTCTGAAGATGACGTGTGTTATTCACTCATCGCCTTCGCACCAAGCCAGGTCGACGTTTTATGGTCCGCTCAAGCAATGCCAGGCTCAGTGAGGTTGTCGCGTGCGACTTTGATCTCGCACGTAGAGGAGACTCGAATACTTCCATTCGGCAGTTTATGTTTTATCGTAATTACAGCGTCTTCCTCCCTTCTATTTGTTGCATTTCTTTAAAGCTTCGCAACCCAAGCTAGCTGATAAGGGAATTACTCTCTGCAATTATAAATTGTTTGCCAATTTCAGCTAATATGCTTTAATCACAATACACATGCGTGTCTCGTTTGCTTGTTGTGCTCTTTTGGATGGCAAAAAGCCGCAAAGCTTCATATATACAGTAACGCTTTCTTTTTTGCTCTGAGATAGAAATTGTCTGCGTTCTCCTTAGAAACTTTAGGTGCTGATTTTCATGTGATCTATTTTCACAAGATTAAGCTAAAAAGCGCGCCAAAATAGGGGCAGGCTATCGTCGTTTTACTGGCTGGCAGCGCCGGTGCAGCTCAGCAGCTGCGCAAAAATGTCCACTAGTTCGTAGTACTACCTTCGGCGCAGAGTTTCTGTGTGATGCGCAGTTTTGCGCATCACACATGGCAACCTAGGCCACCCTTTGAGGCTGCGGCGACCTGCCCTGCCGCGAACGTCACTGCGCTGGACTGCGCTGCGCAGGTCTTACACTTACTGTGCCAGTGTGCTCAAATGCCGGAGGCGATTTTTAAACTAGAAACAAAAAGAACAAGTCATTCCGCCAAAAAAAGCAAATAAAAATTACTTGGTAACGTTCCGTTCATTCTCATTAGCACGGGATTTTGAGTAAATATTGATCGTAATCTATGATTAACGGCTAACAACGCGACTTGTTAAGTCTAATCGACTGTTAGAATCGTTTTAATTTCCCTGAAGTTATTTTGAAAAAGCCATTTCAAAACTTTAAAAGGTAAACATAGTTTGCAGAACGGTTATACTTTTCTGTTGTATACGATAACAAAAATACATACTGCCCAACAAACTAATGGAACGCAGCTTTTCTCCAGTTCGCTGCACGTAGGTTAAATTCAGCCTTAAGACTATCACAAATTTCGCCTAAATATAAATAGATATCTAAACATTGACTTCTAAGTATTATATGGAATGCAGTGTTTGGTTTATTTATTCAACAGTTTTTGCATCCTCTTATGTCTCCCTATTTACAGCAAACAAAGTGGTGTTTTAATGTGCTGCTGTATTCTGACACGAGAAGTGGATTTCGAGCGTCCTCGTTGTTAATCCAGTGGACAGCATCATTTAGTCTCAAAACCTGGGCCCTTTGAAAACGTTCCTTTTTAAAAGAAAATTCAACTCCCTTTGGGATCTTGAGAGGTGCGCAGTACTTTGTGTTAGAAATCACATGAGTATATATTTATAGATTATTAACTTTATATTTAAAGTAAAGTACGAGTAATTCTATTCATTAGCTACAGTAAACACATGCTTGAATATCCAGGTTTTAGGAATTCTGAGCGTGTGAACTTCAAGACAGCGCCAGGTGTCGGCTTACGAACAGGCTACTGTTTACTCCAGCGCGGCCTCTGAGCCTTCTACCACCCAGAATGTGGTTGAAGAACTTAAATACAAATGATCTTGGATAATCGTTTGAAATTTTTACAAATATTAAAATTTATAATCCGAAACAAGTAAAGATATATAGGTCAATAGCGAGTTGCCTGTGAGAGACTGGTTCAACGGGCACTGAAAACGCTCTTCGTATGATAGAGGAGATTGTCACACCTGAGCAGTGTTGGATCCAATTGGTCTACGATGACCATACCTTGGGCATATCACTCGCTGACCAGGCCTCAAGACATATTATTTATGCTTATCATGAAACGTTGCATCTCATATGCTCATCATATCCTGTTACATCTCTGGTACTCATGTTTTTTTACATCTCGGATGCTCATCTTACTTTGTACGGCTCAGATACTCATCTCGCCTTGTTGCATCTCAGGTGCTCATCATGCCTTACTTAGTGCATGACATACGTTCATCATCCTTTTTTGCATCTCAGATGCTCATTTTACCGAGTGCTTCTTATGTGCGCATCATGCCTTAGACTTACAGCATCTCGTATGCTTAAATTACGCCTAAGTGAATCTCATAGGCTTGTTTTTTGTCCTCGAGGCATTTCGCAAGTCTTTCGTGAATTATGCGTTTTGTCCTCATTGGGCTCATGCATTTCCACCATCCAACAAGACCATCCTTCATCCGAAGAATAAACACCGCCCTCGCAGCTCAACAGCGTGTGATATATATGCCCAACGAGCCTCTCTCCCGCAGCACCCTTCATACTCGTGAGGGAAGCGACATTACATACCCCCAAACCTCAGCTGAGTCCTGACGGGCTCACTATGCAGCGGTAGCGACAGCAAGAGAACATGCATCAAATTATTCTACTTTCACATCAGCGTCCTTCGAAATTCCTGGAAGTCAGAAATAACATAAAAAATTACAAGCAGTTCATTCAGTATTGTTGCGTATTTCCCCCTTACTATGCGGAAGTGGTCCATCATACTAAGTGAGTCGACAAATGTAGTGTGAGCAGCTGGGTAGCGCAATACCAAACGACATGCATGTGTTCTCCTCTGACGACGCACAGTTTCACCTCTCGCTGAGTTAACAAATGAAATATAAGGCACTGGAGTGCCGCAAACCCCAGGAAAATCCACCTGAGACTCCTTCACTCACATAGTGTCCAAGGAAAGGATAATTATTTTTTCAGGAACAAGGCCTTGCTGTAGGCGTGACTTCTGTCTGTAATTAACAATTCGGAGAAGTGGAAGTGGACAAAGTGTGGTTTGAACAAGGAGGAACCACAGCCCATACAGCCAGGGTTTCGATGACTTTTTCAGAGAGACTTTTGCGAAGCGGTCTACCTTCTGGAACAGTGACGTTAACTGGCCTGCATGCTCGCCAGATTTAACCCCCGCGTGGGCTAAATCTGGGGGTAAATCTGTGTTCTGTCAGAATACAGCCGCGCATTAAAACACCGCATTGCTGACAGCAGAGAGAGACATAAAAGGGTGCGAAAACTGTTGAATAAATAAATCAAATACTGTATTTCATGTAATACTTATAATTCTATGCTTAAATCTCTTTTTATATTTAGAAGTTATCTGTGATAATCGTACGTCTAAATATAACCCACGCTCTCAAAAATCTCTGCTGTGTAACCAACACCCACACGCAATCCATGCAGAACAATATCTATGCAAAAATTTGCATTATACCGATTGATTTTATCAAAATAGTGGACCAGAATTTACGAATTCTACTAAATCACTGTTCAGACAAGAAATGGCAGTGCTTACAATAGTTTTTTTCTAAAGATCGTAAAAAAATTTCATCATGTGAGACATAGTATAAGTATGTATTATCAAAAAGTAATTGAACATTTGGTTTTCTTTTAATTTTTCAACCAAGAAAATTTTCAAACACAGTCCTTATATGTTCTGGTGTAACTCATAATATACATCATGTACAAGTACATTTTATGATACGTTATATTCCATAAAATATCATAATATTTTAAATAAAATCATGAAAAAATTGTAATAGGACACATTCTGTAATGGTACTTGAAACAACTACGTATGGTACATAATTTACGTCAAGATAACAAGTCAAAATAAAATAATAAATATCTTAGTGACACTATTGTAATTTTAAAACAATAGTGTCACTATAGATTTAATATAACAATTGTTTCACTATTGTTATATTAAAACACAAACAATGCTCGAGAATGTGGCAGCCTCACCATCTTAAACATGCAAATAACACGTCCCATTGCCCTAAAACGAGTGTTTGTTCTCGCTGCGTCAATTAAGTTCCGTACCGGCTCCATTGCGCGGCCTGGAGGTGGTGAGCGAACGCACCGCCGCTGCCCAGCGATGTGAGGCCCGGCACAGCGGGGTGCCGTGTGTGTGTTGAGTCTTTTATGGTTTTTGTTAGTGGTCGGACTCGTGTGGCCAGCGGTTTCCCACCGCACACACTGAAGGAGGAGAGCATGTGTTTTTCCTAATAATGGGAACATGACTTTTTTCTCCGCACCACAAAGCCGCCCACGCTGGTACGGAAGGGAGTAGGTTTTTTTTCCGGTCTCATCGTTTGAAATTTTAAAGGATTAGGCAAGTTTGCTCTGGAAAACAAAGCAGGCAGGTTGTGATGCAGCATTGTAGGTTTAGGTTGCGACTCGTTTTCATTGTATGTCCTCCTCAGGCAAAAATGATAAAAACAATCTTTGGCCGTGTTTTCTCATGTCCTATGTCAAAATTAGTGAATGCAGTAGCAAGTATTTCACTTTAAAGTGTTGTTTTTATTTAATATAAGGTTTTATTGAGGTGATTTGTTTATATTTTTAGTTGTATGTTTTTATCTAGGATATTGGGAAATGATTTATTAACGTTGACTGTGGAATACTCTATATACTAAGAAGTGCTCAATTTTGGCGGCATTGCGTCGGTATAAGAATGATTTTCAATAGCAGAAGTTTTTTTGCTTTCAGTATACTTAAACGTCAATTTTTTTTGGTGATATTTTAGCTAAAGTACTCCAATAATAAAATAGATCAGCTACGCTTCGCAAAGAAAGAAAAAGATTCTAACTATTTGTGCGCATAAAACAGAGCCAGTCATTAGATGAGAATCTGATGAACATGCACAGAAACACAATTTAAGATAAAACAATCGTACATTTTCAGTTTCGTGGTGAAGCATGGAATTTAAAAGAACTCTGCAAACGATTAACTTGCTCGCTGAATATATTGTGTTGTAAATGTTTGCCCGTAGAATAAAACCAAGAGTTGCATCTAAGTTCACACAGGCTCACACTCCTAACAGACTATAACAAGACTATAACACTCAAAATCAGTGTTATTAAAACTGAATCTCAATGTATCCGACAGGGCAAAACCAGTGAGTTTCATTTATGAATTTATTCTTGTCTAAATTGACCCGCGATTGTGTATATGTACATTGTGACTGTGTTGGGGAGTGTGGGAGAAGCCCGACTCATATGTTCGGCCATCCCCAAATGGTCTCGATGATACCTAGGTGAAAATAACAAAACATTTTATCGTCACTTATTAGCGTTTTAACAAGTGTTTCAGCAATTCTGGTATGGCAACAAGTTCTACTAGATTTCATTAACTCAATAACTGTGGGATTTTTTACATTAATTATTTCGTTAATTTTATGAATAATTTACTAATAAATATAATCAGATTTCCTGTTTAAAATTTCATACTTGCAATATAATAATTATTATTTTAGACTTTTAATAACATTTCCTTGTTCATCTTACCTTACAGAATGTGACTTTACGACTCTGAGGTCCCGCTAACACGATGTATTCTAACCAATATGCAGCAAGTCATTGCAATTTTATAATAATTAATTTGGGACTTTTATTCACGGATACTTACAAATATGAGCGAGACTCTGCACCCATTGAAATCAGAAGAAGCAACTTGAATATGAGAAACAATTTTGGATTTTCTTTGTCTTTGAATACCTTGCAATGAGAAGTACCGGAGCTCACACGAAGTAGGTGTGTGGGTATAGGAGGAAGTTAGTTAGCTCTTATTTTGTCTACCTGGTCTAAACTTGAGCGCGTACATCTGCCGCGTAGATAACAGTTCTACATTTACAGCGTTAACCTCAGACGTTAGAACCATGAAAAAATTCTTATTGAATCAAGATTGTAGAAAAAATTAAGAAAGAATGCTACTGTTGGAAAGTAGCTCTACAGTGTGTTACTTGAATCACGCTAAATTTGTTATCGTTTTCGGATGTATTTAACGACAGAAAAACGATCCCCCGAGAGCTTTTCACTTACTTCTCTCACCATTTTTTCATCGGTGACAGCTCTGATACAAATAAAACAGTGTCCTTTTACCAGGAATTGCAAGAGAATAACAATTTAACGTCGATCTTGAAAAAACTCCCCGGAATTTTTGGTGCGCAGTTCACTACCTGAAGTGCAGCGCAGCATAAATGTGCCAGCACTAACGGAGGAATGTTTCCAAATAATTACTGTACTGAGTAAGGCTCAGGTGGAAGCAACGAGCTGGAAAGGCACACGCAAACTGCTTGCAGAAACCTCACCAGCTTAGGAGAAACAGGCTTGAAAAAATTCGTCGCGAGATGAAAATTGAAACAAAATATCAAGAGCAGTAGTAAAAACTACTGCGGTGCACTCGCTACGCACTAGAAAATGTTGAATGTGCATCGAGATGACCTTCGTGAGTGAAGTGAACATGCGTGTGGGCGCAATATCGTCACTTGAGATGTCCTCGCCTTTTTTGTCCGGTTGACAAAAAAAATGAAAATTTTTTTATTATCAATGTCCTGCCACCGCCACAGGAAAACGTGCTACAAAAATATTACACAGTGAATGACTTTAAATCTATCGACAGAGGTAAATAATGTAATTTACAGCGAAGTTATGTTATTGAAATGGTAGTTCAGTGATAGGTTTTGAATAACTCAGAGAGAAATAAAAATACAACATTAACAGAACGAAAATTGAATGTTGCACAGCAACAGATATGAGCAAATCAATTCCGATCAGTAACTTTAACTAGAATTACTATCGGATGTACTACAGAATACATCGATAACATTTGCCCTTCATAAGCGCTGTGACATGTTTTGATGTATTGGTTTTGGGACATGTTTGGCACATCATATTTCCTGCTTATATGTATCGAGTTAAACACAGCCTACAAATTACAACTGCCAAAGGTATGTGTGTCATAGTCATTTCGTGGAAAATTCATTCAGAGGTGAAAAAAATTAATTTCCTATAATATCTCCTGATACCAAAAAAGTAGCGCACTACATTTTTACCGCATCTATGTACAGTATTTTGCAAAATTTCATTTCAGATTTCATTTTATTCTGTAAAACCGTATATAGTAATAGGCTGTTAGTGTTTATCACGTAGTATAAAGTTATTTTGAGTGTAAATAGAATTGTAAATTTCTGTTTTCACCAGAGAAATAAAGAACCGTGAGAAGAAACTGTCATCATTTGAACAAGGACACATCATTCGCGTTTATCGAAGTAGAAAATTAACTCGAGACAACATCTCAGTAAGTGATATAAATAACATGAAGATACAAGAACAATAGCGCTCCGCAGGAAACAAGAGGAAGTGAAAATCTCGTGAAAATTGTGCAAGGCCTGGATGACGGAGACAGACGCTCCTTGAAGAGATTGGTGAAAAAAACTTGGCGTTCATCAACACAAATGATAACTAGCGAATCCTGTGAAGGTCCAAACACAATTTCTCAAAGGGCGCGTCGAGAGTTGAAGAAAGTGAATTTAGGCGAATGCAAATTCAACAGGAAGCCATTATAATTAGTATCAGCAACAAATCGGGAACAACGTTTGATTTTTTAATCGAGGACACCGAGATTGAACTGTTGAGGACTAAGCGCTTGTAATGTGGTACAATAAAGCCAAATTCATCATCTTCAAAACGACAGGCGTGTAAAGATATGGCGATAGCCTTATGAAGCCATGAATTCATCTTGCATCGTTCCAACTCTTCAAGAATCAGGAGTCAGCGTATATGCCTTGGAGCTATTTTTACTGGATGCATGATCTGCCATTTTTTGCTAAAGTAGAATAAACTGCAACAAATATTCGCCAGTACATTTTGACCAGGTTTATTAGTTCATAGAGATGTTTTCCTGATGGCAAAGCGATCATTCAGGCCATGCTTGCATCAACAGTGCTAGATATGTTCAAGATTAGTTTAATTAATGGTTATGAGAGAATGATGAATCGTATGGACTGGCCTTTACAGTATCCTGATTTGAACCTTATTGAAAATTAATGAAATTAATTTGAGAAGAGCCAGCGTGACTCATCGCCCCTTCCTTCAACATTGACTACTTTGGGAGACAGGTTACTCCACTCATTGTCAAAAATAGGGTAACAGAGGGATCAGAATCTTGTAGAATCAACGCTACAAAAGATGAAAATCTAGCTGCAGACGGCCTAATTATTTCATCAGTCAATTCCTGAAGAATGCGAATTATTTTGAGCCGCTTGGTGTACTTCTTGAGCAGTAATAATGCGTGATTGTTAACATAAATAAAGTTGAGTGTCACCAAATCAGATGTAAGACGTCCTTTGAAAAACAAGAACAGTCTTTATTGAAAAATGTAACACTAACAAAAGTTTTCTATAAATTAGAACGTTGAAAAAAGGATCAATGAAAACTAACAGCATCATAAAACACAAAAATTTTGTCACTGTCATCAAACTTTAACAAGAAAGTCACAGACGTGTCTTGATTTTGGAAAATATTTTACTTAAGGCACACATAGAACTGATTTTACACAGGTTTCAAGATGATAAATTTTAAATACCGTTAAAAATATTACAATGAATGGATAAGAAAATATTTAAACATTTAAACTTAACCTGTTTACTTCGCATAGGAAATATTTTTTATTTGCTTCCTCATCATTCCCTTTGATTAACTTGATGCCGACGCTTCTTGACATTGTTCCTCTTTGGTCTATTCGATGTCCTAATATTAGTGATAGCGTGCGGCGTCAACGGGTGAGCAGGGTAGTTATGTACATGAAGTAGGTATACGGTGGGTAGTCATGTAGACAACAGTTCAAGCAAACAGTTGAACTTCAAATCCTAAAATATTTTCTTGTTCATCGTAGTATTTTTGATGGTGTTGTTTATTGGACACGCTGGGTAGACATGTAGAGTAGACGTATAAAGTGGTTGTGTAGCTTCTACTTGCTGGGTAGACAAGTGGAGTAGACGTGTAAAGTGGTTGTGTGGCTTCTACTTGCCTGGGTAAACATGTAGAGTAGACGTGTAGAGTAGTGGTGTAGGCTGGACGTGCTGGGTAGACATGTAGAGTAGACGTGTAGAGTAGTGGTGTAGCGTGGAAGTGCTGGGAAGACATAGAGAGTAGACATGGAGAGTAGACAAGCTAGGTAGACTTGTACTGTGGATTTCCAGAGTAGGCAGATTGTGCAGGCAGGTGAAGCTGTCTAGCGCATGGTGAGCACGCAGGAGTGTTTGACATTAAGAGTAAGAGATGTTCATTTGATTCTCTTGCTTTGTATTGGCTGCATTGCAATTCACAAGCCTCAGAAATTAAATTGATCGAAAAATAAGGTCTTGCAAATTTTTTGTCAGTAACTTGTCTATAGTACACGCAAGTATTATAAAGCTCTCTATCATGAGAGCGAAGTTACTCTTGGAAGTGGTGTTAACTAAAATGTAAATGGTAACGCAAAATGTACATACTATTATTTTCGTGATCTGTTTGACAATTTTAGCCTTGTCTGCATCAATAGCTTGAACATAATTTCTTGCTCGACAGAAACGAATTCAAAAGTTCAGTTTCTCCTTGTACGCTCGCATATTGCATGCCTGTATTTTAGATTACATTAAATAACTTAGTTTAAGCCTCAAAAACCTTAAAAAACATCCCTAAACGGCGAAGTTATTCCCGAGAGAAAATAATTGTACGTCTGGATGCGTCAACACTTCCATACTTTGTACATATTTATTATTTTGTTCCAGAGAGGAGCTGGCGATGAAGATTGGTCTCACAGAAGCACGTATTCAGGTAAGTCTCAAGAGCACAGGTATATATGTCTTAATGGAAATCTTCAACGATTTTCCATCGAGAATACTAGACTTTGACTCATGCCACCACAGTGTCTGAGTTTTTCCAGATAAGTTACAGTCTATTCTCTAATGATTGAAGATCCGTAAATGCTCCATGACGAAACGAGAGCTGCGCTGTGAGTGCTAAATTAAACACACGTGTATACAAAACTATAAGAATGTAACAGCGTGTTCCGTTTATGTCTTTCCCTCATAGGTAGACAAATTCATTAAATTCTTAATTTCTCGTTGGCTTACTCAATTCCTTAAGTAAGACAATGGCACAAAATGTTTCGATAAACATGTCACAAGCAGAACATGAATACGCTAACTGCGTATGCTGGTGTTCGGTCTTCCATTAAAAAGGATTGTTGTGTATGTCATCTTCATAACGAGTTAAACTAAAGAGTGCGCGCGCTGGGATAAGGAATACACAAATATTTAGAGAACGAGCGCATCGTACAATGATGTGGACAGGCAAGGAAAAGGGAAACGAATAAGTTTAGCGAAGCATACAGAATTCATCATCCGAGCGTAGCGAGGTAGAGTTAGATAGAAAGAATTAAGAGATGCTTTGAAAATTGTACAATTGACTTTTAAAAGCGCAAAAAATATATTATCTTTTAAATATTCCTGAAATTTACAGCGAAATATCTTCATTTTTTTCACATTTTCTGTAATGTAACGTCATGAAGTATCACATCTGTATGGTTCTTGCTGACCTTCAGCCAAAGTTGGCATGTCAATGAATCCCGCTACAAAGGAGTGACTTCATCATGTTGGAACAACAGAGCCAAATTAATTATTTTGGTTTGGTTAACTAGGCAGCAGTACCAAGATCATTGCTGTGAGACAACGGTTCCAACTCCTTTACTTATCTTTGGCTAACGAGACAGAAGTATCAAATTAATTACCTTTGTTCTATTAACATGGCAAAAGTATCAAATTTATTACTTTTGTTCGATTAACATTACAAAAGTGCCAAATTCACTACTTTTGTTCGATTAACATGACAAAAGTGCCAAATTCACTACTTTTGTTCGCTTAACATGACAAAAGTGCCAAATTCACTACTTTTTTCGATTAACATGACACAAGTGCCAAATTCACTACTTTTGTTCGATTAACATGAAAAAGTGCCAAATTCACTACTTTTTTCGATTAACATGACACAAGTGCCAAATTCACTACTTTTGTTCGATTAACATGAAAAAGTGCCAAATTCACTACTTTTGTTCGATTAACATGACAAAAGTGCCAAATTCACTACTTTTATTCGATTAACATGACAAAAGTGTCAAATTCACTACTTTTGTTCGCTTAACATGACAAAAGTGCCAAATTCACTACTTTTGTTCGATTAACATGACAAAAGTGCCAAATTCACTATATTGTTCGATTAACATGACAAAAGCGCCAAATTCATTACTTTTGTTCGAATTAACATGACAAAAGTGCCAAATTCACTACTTTTGTTCGATTAACAGGACAAAAGTGCCAAATTCATTACTTTTGTTCGATTAACATGACAAAAGTGCCAAATTCATTACCTTTGTTCGATTAACATGACAAAAGTGTCAAATTCACTACTTTTGTTCGATTGACATGACAAAAGTGCCAAATTCACTACTTTTGTTCGATTAACAGGACAGAAGTGCCAAATTCAATACTTTTATTCGATTAACATGACAAAAGTGCCAAATTCATTACTTTTGTTCGATTAACATGACAAAAGTGCCAAATTCATTACCTTTGTTCGATTAACATGACAAAAGTGCCAAATTCACTACTTTTGTTCGATTAACAGGAAAAAAGTGCCAAATTCATTACTTTTGTTCGATTAACATGACAAAAGTGCCAAATTCATTACCTTTGGTCGATTAACATGGCAAAAGTATCAAATTTATTACTTTTGTTCGCTTAACATGACAAAAGTGCCAAATTCACTACTTTTGTTCGATTAACATGACATAAGTGCCATTTTCACTATATTGTTCGATTACAATGACAAAAGCGCCAAATTCATTACTTTTGTTCGATTAACATGACAAAAGTGCCAAATTCACTACTTTTGTTCGATTAACAGGACAAAAGTGCCAAATTCATTACTTTTGTTCGATTAACATGACAAAAGTGCCAAATTCATTACCTTTGTTCGATTAACATGACAAAAGTGTCAAATTCACTACTTTTGTTCGCTTAACATGACAAAAGTGCCAAATTCACTACTTTTTTTCGATTAACATGACACAAGTGCCAAATTCACTACTTTTGTTCGATTAACATGAAAAAAGTGCCAAATTCACTACTTTTGTTCGATTAACATGACAAAAGTGCCAAATTCCCTACTTTTATTCGATTAACATGACAAAAGTGTCAAATTCACTACTTTTGTTCGCTTAACATGACAAAAGTGCCAAATTCACTACTTTTGTTCGATTAACATGACAAAAGGGCCAAATTCACTATATTGTTCGATTAACATGACAAAAGCGCCAAATTCATTACTTTCGTTCGATTAACATGACAAAAGTGCCAAATTCACTACTTTTGTTCGATTAACAGGACAAAAGTGCCAAATTCATTACTTTCGTTCGATTAACATGACAAAAGTGCCAAATTCATTACCTTTGTTCGATTAACATGACAAAAGTGTCAAATTCACTACTTTTGTTCGATTAACATGACAAAAGTGCCAAATTCACTACTTTTGTTCGATTAACAGGACAAAAGTGCCAAATTCAATACTTTTATTCGATTAACATGACAAAAGTGCCAAATTCATTACTTTTGTTCGATTAACAAGACAAAAGTGCCAAATTCATTACCTTTGTTCGATTAACATGACAAAAGTGCCAAATTCACTACTTTTGTTCGATTAACATGACAAGAGTGCCAAATTCACTACTTTTGTTCGATTAACATGACAAAAGTGCCAAATTCATTACTTTGTTTGATTAACATGACAAAAGTGCCAAATTCATTACTTTTGTTTGATTAACATGATGAAGCGCGATATTTATTACTTCTGTTTCGTTAACGAGACAACGATACAAATTACTTTGCCTAAGTTTCGTTTGTGAAATAACAGCAGCAATTTCATCATTTTTGTTTGCAAGTAGTAAATAAAAAGGTTTCGATACCTTTGAATTTTCAACACGTGTTTATTGGTTTATTTGTAAATGAATCAAACAATTTCTAAATTCTTTTCAATAACTTTCTTCTTTTGATTTCGCTCAAGTTATCTCCAGACTTCTTTTTTCTTAATAGAGAAAAAATTAAAGTACAGCCTTTTCAATTGTTAAAATTCGATTTTCTCTCTGATCTTATTTTTTATTTTCGAATTGTATGGTTCGTAAAAAAATAATTTAAGTTTTTATTTGTGCTCACTTTTTCATACAGCATCAAAATATTAAAAATTTGGTTTTATAGACTATACTCCGCAATAAATCCGAACAAAAATTTTAGCAGAAGAAGCTAAACCTAAAAGAAGTCTCCACTTTTTTTCAGAATGCATCACAAAAATGAGTTATGATTCAGTAGAAGAATCAATCAAATCTCTTTACCCGAACCACAAACATATATTATGGACATTCGTATTTTATTTTTCTGTTTTCCTTGGCAACCTTTAAAATAAATGTAATTGATACATATTTTGTCATTCTATCATCAGGTGTGGTTCCAGAACCGGCGAGCGAAGTGGAGGAAGCAAGAAAAAGTTGGACCTAGCCATCACCTGACCGGTCCCTTCCCCTCCTCGTCTTCTGTTCCGCTCCACCCTCCACCGCTTCCTTCCTCTTTTATAGGAGCAACTTACTCATCCTCGTTCATGTCTCCGCCTCCTCCACATCCAAGTGGGAAATCCATGGATTTCGCGATGCTGCCCAGCGTGCCCCGCTTGCCTGGCTACCTGAGCGGGCTGATGCCGAACTGCCTCACGAGCCTCGGCAGCCTCGGAGGTCTGGGAGGACTCAGTTCCGCCCTCAGAACTGACTTTGCAAGCCAAACTCGACCAGATTTAGGGCCCCAGGTGAGAGGTGACCTGGTGAATTCCTTACGCGGGGACTTTCCATCACGTTTGTCATTCCTCCCTCAGAATCTTCCTCAAAATTACCCCCCTGTATTTCAACAAATTTTGGCTGGCCTTCGACCTCCTAGTTTCCAAGAACTGAGCGAGTACGCGTCTATCCTAACCCCTGCCGCCGCGCCAACAGCCCCTCCAGCGCGCCAGGACGCTGGACCAGGTAACTCAGGCTCCAAAGAGCAAGAGAGGAGAGCTTCGTCCATCGCTGAGCTGCGCCAGCGGGCGAGGGAGCACGAGAAGCGACTCGCGTCTTACAGCCGCAAGAACAGGGACGCGGGAGACGGCGATCAGTCTCCATCTTACAGGTCTCCTCGGTCTTCTCCGAAAGGGGAAACTATAACATGATGTGAGGACAAAGTCATTTCAGCTGAAGTGGATGGTTGTGTGTCTCTTGAATCTGTGCTCTAAAACGTCATCAACAAATCCTGTTCGACGTCCGATTGATGTTGTGTGAAGCATGATTGGCTCCGCCAATACCTCGTGTGAAATGTTCGTGTGTATGTGTGTACATAGAGTTCAGGAAGTAGTATGACATGACTAGTTACTACATCTACACGTCTTGCAAAGCCCAGATTGAAAATAAAATATTTTAGCCATCCACCACCATCCACAGGGCTTGTAATTATCATTCAACTAAGTGCCTATAATGGGACGTGAAATACGTAGATTGCCACAATGACAAGATCGGTACTCTAGCAAATGCCTACCGGTACTCTAGCAAAGTCGAATTCTACTTACTTCGAAGAGACGTAGAGACTGGGTCATGTTCCTAAAATTATCAATGATGTTCAAGACTTACCAAAAATTTCTATTCAATTTTTCTGGGTTTCATCGAAGTTTATTAAAAATATTCATTCAATTTTGTTGCACTTGTAACTCATTTTCATCCCGAAGCAGGGAACCTTGCGCCAGTGACAAAAATTCTGTCTATCGTAGACGTTGATATGTAATTTGCTCATAGGGGTTGAAATTAGATCGCTAAATACACAATGTGTACTGCGATAATGCAAATAATTTGCATATCTTTTATCTGTTTTATTCACACTTTTTGGGCAACTTTCTTCTTGGTAATTGTCCTATTAATACTTACACAGAGTGAAAGTGATCTCCTTGATCTAAGCTGTGTTTACGAAAAGGATCTTTTCATTCGTTTCTAATTTAATTCAAAGTGAAACTGGTCTCTCGCATAGTTTACTAGGAAAATGGGTGCTTTGAACAATTAATTTTTCAACGAGCGGTTTCTTTTTGTGCGTCGTTCAAAACTGGTTCCAGTGTTTATAATGAACAAAAATTTATAGTTAGTCAAATATTTTATGCACTGTTATGTTACGTCATGTTATGCAAGACGTAACATTCATTATATTTAGGCTTCACATTCGGTCATTAAAGCTGTAAAATTCACTACGAATAACTTGTTAATATTTTTAGAAATGGTTAGTGAACTACACAACAATTAGTCCATAAAGTGACACCTGTGTTCTCGCTCGTGTTAGACGAATTGCAGAGATTTGAGTGAATGTTGTACAAATAAGACCACCGCGTGATGTGATCACTCACCAGCACTCTTACGCTTTATCGCATTTGTTATTCCTTTTAACACTTGAAACATCATTTCACAGCATCACTATCCTCTACAGCTCTCAATACTTCTTCATTTCACGATGTCGCTATCCTCTATTCCTCTCAAAAGTTCATCACTTCACAATATCGCTATTCTCTATTCCTCTCAATATTTCATCACTTCACACCATTGCTATCCTCTATAAACATGAGAGCAAACTTCTCCTTGCATGAGAAGGGCCTTAGTTATGGATTCTGTCATCATTAAAGGAATCGAATATTTGCTCTTCGTTCGACCCGTTGAGTGATGTAGAACAACGAATAAAATCACGTACATGTTCATATCGTTGTGAGAGAGATCGAAAAATCTAATAAAATCAAAGTGCCACACAGGTGAATGAAAAGTTCTGTAGGCAGCAGCTCCGTTTAAGGTTTGTCACGATGTGTGGGTGAAGGACTGATGCCGTCCACCTTATTTCTACACTGTACATTCCAAGCTTGACTTTGATTAAGGTTAAGATCCATTTCTCCTTTGTATGAGTGTGCTAACCCATGACATCTGATGTCATCCCTGTCCATAAAAGTAGAAAATAGTTTGGAATTTTTTATGTACATACACTAATTGTTAGACTATGTGTCTAATGTAACCTCTCAAGCGAATTGTATCTTACAAAACAATTTCAAAACATGTGTAAAATGTCTAACGTGTACAAAAATTTTGACCTTCTTTTTGAGATTCTAAACGTCGTTTTTATTTCTCCTTTGAAAACTTTAACACCCAAAAAATAACATCGGGTGCAAACATCGAATGTACGGTCCAATTTTAATGAGGATGGGTTCTGTGACACAAAATATGTTTCTGTTTTACTTTACTGTCAGCCGCTGAAATAACAACTCAGCCGATCATGCCCGAACACGAGTTTAGTTTCACACAATGGGAGAAGTGCACTCGTGGAGCACAGCTGAAATCATAAGCAATGTTCACGCTGTGTGATTCTTTTACAAACAAATAACCTTCTGATCTCTCCAAACTATAGCAAAAATGATGAGTATCGTGAGCGAGTTGGAAGTTGATCGTGAAGACTTTAGAGGAATGTTGATTTCGTGTTGAAAGTTTGATCGTAAAAGATTTTAAAGAGATATTGATTCCATAAAAATATGCCTGAAAACAACGCAATTGCTGGAAGTACGTTCTGTCGGGATTGAAGAAAAAGAGTGTAGAAACTGATGGAAATAAGTATGCAACACAAATATTTTACGTTTTGTGTACTGATTCAAAATCGCGAATTTTGTCGAGTTATTACTTGTAAGTGCTATATAATGAACAGCGAAAGAAAGAAAAAGAAAAGATAAACAGTTTAGTTTTAATAAAATTTATACAAAAATCAACATTGATCTTTAAAACGCCTTAACATAAAGACCCTTAATTTGTGAACGTAAATAGTTAACACAACAGTGCATGTCGATGTTTTTACAAAAGATTGAGAGAAAAATCCACCAATATATGTAATGAGAGTAAATACAAATACAGTGACTTGTTAATGAAAACGTTTTTGAAAGTCTACACTTACAGTGACATAAAAGCTTTAGTTCCCGCGATATCAGGAAGAAATATTGAAAGTATAATGGGCGAAAGCAAATAATTCTGTATTGAAAAGTAATAGGTCGACGTTGGGAAAATTTACGGCTCTCTTTTTATGCATACATATAAAAATACTCCCTAGTAATAAACTCAAAGAATATGCTTTACCACTCAACAAATTCGTGATATTTACTGCGAAATAAACTCAAACTCAAAGAATATGCTTTACCACTCAACAAATTCGTGATATTTACTGCGAAATAAACTCAAACTCAAAGAATATGCTTTACCACTCAACAAATTCGTGATATTTACTGCGAAATAATAACGCTGGCTGGAAAAGAGGAAACAGTTCATTTCCAACAAAGCTGAAACAATAAATTTGCAACCGAATTTTATATCGACCAATTTTTACACTGATTTTTTTATATTGAAATCATTCGAGGTATTATGAAAGTCATGTCGATGGTTGAATAAAATATTGAGGGAAAGACACTAAAAGTATTCTCTCGAAAGAAAGACATAAAAGTATTTAAAAGTATTAATTTACCCTATGTTACAAACACTACTCAAATTAGCAAGGCGATCAGCATTGAAATACCTTCAATGATTTTATGCTGCACGCGGAAATGTGAAGTATTAATATCTAAAATTAAACTTTCTAAGGCTGAAATGAAGATGCAACGTCTGATAAAAAATGGAAGTTGCGCTATGATAACTGTAAAAGGATATCAGGTGTCAACTTATGAATAATCATTAATAATAAAAAGAGAAAAGATGAATGTACTGCAGATCGTTATTAACAGTGCATCATGGGAAAGAATGTTACCCTTACAGTACTTGCAAATGACACTTTTTAGCCTCTGAAATATGTGGAGATAATCTAAACGCGATGACAAGGAACATTAGGTCACTGCATGTCGTCAAGAACACGTTCGAAATTCATGAAGCGTACGCACTACAAAAATTACTCAGGTTAGTCTACTAAAATTTCCTGCAAAAGCCGTCGCAGGCTACTCCTAGTGGCGTCTGGTATGCTCCTCGTATGTTCATAAATAAAATTACACGGAGCTTACAAAACATCGTACGTGAGACACACTTGGGAACATACACGGAGCATACGTGTTGGGCTGCACCATGTACGCTCCCACGCGTGTCCCGCGAATGTTCCATGTATGCTCTCATGTGCTTTTTCATTTATTCTCAATACAGTTAAATAACAAAAAAACGCGGTACAGAAAAGCAAAATCATAAATCAAATCATAAATCAGCAAAATCAACATTTCTCGTCATAGCCCCACATTACAGCTCCTGATGTCTCACTACCACATGATCAGGCAACGATGGAGTCTGCCTGGTCTGTGGAGCGGCACCACGCACTTACTTCAACTGATCTCCAACTCCACTGAGTTGGGGGTCCAATATTCTACTCCAAGTGTTCCCCAACTCCACCGGAACAACACCATGTGGCCATACCAACTTCAAGTTAATCTTCAACTCTACACTGCACACAAGCGGTTAAGCTATACCGTGTTAAGATGTATAGCTTCGAGTCGTAAAACTCTTTGTAGAACTAATTAGTGTTCAAGGACCACCCTTGTGGCAACGACAAGAATGAACAAAATTGTGTTAATAGAAATCTAGGCATGTAATGACTCGCAACATACCCAATGGAATACAAACTGTCAACAATTTCCCACTGCTCATTTAAATTCTTGGTTCTTCACTTCTTATAAAGATTCGTACCTGTATCTTGGAGTAGAATTGCAGTCTATGCTGCTCCATAATGATTTAGTTTTAGTAAAATGAGCACATGGTTTTCTGATTCACGCCGTCCGACACTGTTCCAATCCAGTTCGGATTTCATACATACCGTCAGCAGACCAATTTCGAATCAGGCCGTTCAGCGCGATGCAAGTCCATCGAACCGCCGCTTTATAGAGATGCAGACCCATGGATTATTTGGTGCTCATTTGTAGAGGAATGCCAGTCCCTCGCCTCTGGAGCACTGATGCACAGCTGCCAGAGAAACACTCGCTCCCATTAGATTGGCCACCCCATGGACAATAATTTTAGTTATAAGCACATGACTTTCTACATCTACATGGGTGGACGTGAATTCGATAAACGTTTTTTGCTGTTCCTCACCGACAATCCTAATTTTTCTTCAGTCACCTTACCAATATTGAATCTGACCCTGTGCTCAGAGCAGACAAGAAAACGAAAATATTACTTCTGCCATATCTGTACTGTTAATTCATTTATCCTTTATTCAACCAAATCAGTATATTAATATAAATTTTACGGAAGCACTGTCTTAGGAATTATGTCCTAATATACTGTGTTTTTTTAAACTTTCTTCTACATGAATATTTAATAACACATCAAGGCGTTAGTCTGATAAAACCAAGCTCTATTCTATTGCTATGTTGTTATTCACGCTCTCACGAAATTTTATAGCTGCAACTGACTGGAATGCACGCACACTCACAACAAAAAATTACACGTACAATTTACACAGCCTAAAGTTTCCTCAGTAAGAATCAAATAAGTATATACGTTCAATAACGCACAACTGCCGGCCCGACGATCTCAGGCTCTATTCTACATGTTGGAATAGATTTAAAATACACTACTACTACAATTCTTTTGGCTGGGATCGACTTCTGCTGAAATGCCTGTCTAACTTCCTTTTCATACTTCTCAGCCTTCGCTCTACCGTTTGTCTCGTTCGTCCGCTAACGGCCATGTTTCAGTCCATTTTCCCTTTGAAACTAGGTCAATCAGTCAATACATTTCCCTTCCGTCAACAAGTTATCTACTTAAACCATGCGCGGAACTAATAGAGCACAGATTTGTTTTCAAGACTTGGAGGAGGATTCTGCAGCATGACACCTCATCATACGCAGAGAAAAACGTCAGAGCAGCCATTTCTACCATAGACTGAAAACTTTTGCCAAACTTTCCCCAGTGTTCCCCAGTCTTTCGCCCCTCCTAACTATTACTTGTTTTCAACAACGCCTCAAGCACTCTCGTATCAACTCTTCAGTAGATACGAAGATGTCTAAAAATGGCCAGCTGAATGGATCACCGTGAAATGCGGGCAATTTTTCTTGGAGGGCATCCACAATTTGGTCGATGGATGGGTAAAATATAAGCTAGCGATGGTGCATTCTTTTAATAAAAAAATATTAATTCTCTACCGATGCACTTTGTTTTCTCTACGAGATATTAAGAACAATTGACCAACACACGAGATAGATGCACTTGATTTATTAACGTCTTCAATTACGTATTGATTGACAGTAATATTATTCCACCTTAAAACGAACGAGAAAAATTGTTTAAAAATTCACAAATACCGCATATATTATAGAAAAAATTTGTTTGCCATCAATACATACCAGTTTCTGCACTCTTATGCATTCATTCATTGGCTGTGTGAATCCTTCCTCACCCCAAGATGATCAGAGCAACAACCCACAGCACCAAGAGAAAACCTACGCTTCTTGCATGCGTCCTCGAATCCCCCGATATTTAGAAACTGAGTGCGTGCTCCGGAGTCTGCGCTGATGCCAGGGACGGGCACTTTATAAGAGATCGTACAACTTTATACCTGATACGCTAGTCCTCTAACGACCAGACTCAGTATATCGCATTTACTTTTCCTCATTACAAACGTTTGTTGCATAAAATTACCAAATATTGACATTTAGCAGACGATATGAATCACATGAAGATTGAGCATCCTTGGAGTTACTTCTAGAGGCAAGCACTCTCACTCTTATAATCGAAAGTTAATCGACACCCCAAAAGCTTTCTGCACCCTTAGAAATAAGAATTATAAAAAAATAAATTGCTGAAAACATTATTGTACATGAAAATGCAAACATAGGATCATAGTTTCTAGAATAAATTATTCCATAAAATAATCATAGCTACAAAAAGCAACGAGAGTATAAAGAACTAACGCATTCATTAGACAAATATACGTAACTTAACAAGCAACACAAAATAACTTCCTTAACGTTGTTAAAGAATTTTCGTATCATATGAACTAATCTAACACCATAACTGCACACAAGCTAGAGGCATCCCATTTCAAGCGAAGAATGAGCCCCCTTGCCTAAGTATCATTGAGGTATTTATTCATCAGGTGACCTGACAATGTTGTACCACACTAAATCTCAATTCTGTTTAACTACACCGCAAAATGTGACGAACCCTGTACAGGACGTCTCAAAAATTGCGTGCCATAAAATTATTTGTCTTGCTTTTCATGTTTCACATTAGATCTGATACTGGTGAGGAAACTAACAGTACAAGAAATAGTTAAATTGTTTTTCTCTATGGAAGAGATGAGGCAACGTACATACCGCTTTGTTGCTCAAGAATTCATCTGCAATCACATCATCTGGATGGTGCGCGACTTCTGGGACACGCTGTGCATTGAACGGGGCTTCTTAATTTTTTTCAATGCCAAGAACCACTTCTTAAACCAAGAACCACTTTAATTACATAAAAATAAACTGAGGAACCCCTCACACGTATTCCTCTCAGGAATATATGTATATATAACAGTGTACGCACTTTTTCATAATATCAACAGCCATGGAAAGTTCTAAATAAATACCTTAGCTCCTCTGTTAAATTCGTTAAATTTTACAGACCCCACTTTGAGAACCTCTGGCATGGTGCACCCATGACTGTAAGGATAATATTGCTTGCACCCGCTCAGGTCACCTAGCTAAGCCTCGTTCATGCGGAGTGCATGGCGGCAATATCAATGTTCTCATGCTGATTTACTTTAGTCCTTACGATATGATTTTCAGAGCACAACTCAACGAGGTCGGCATGAATAAAGTTGTAAGGAAGCTAGGGTGTCCGAGATAGGTTGCTCCTTCAAAAGTTTAGTAAAATTTGTAATAATTCAAAACTTGTGTTACTACGTCAGTAGTATTTTGAAGTGTAGTTAAAAAGAGAAATTTCAAAGGACGGGGTTTTTGCGATTTTATTTAACTAAATATTAAAAATTGTGTTGATCTGATCTCTAAAACCTAAGTGAGCAATCTGACAATCTTTTTTCCCAATCTTCGTAACTGAACACTCGACCGCTCGTTAAGTCTACTTGTGTGAACCGAAGAAATTATGTCATATATTAGTAAATTTCTCCCAAATTTTAGTTTTATACGAAGGCCTAAGGGATTTGTACGATATTTCTCGTTTTCGTAAATCCATTTGGAGTTTGATCAACACCCTGTCTACACAGTGCATGTTGCAGATACAGCATGTTGTTCTCACAAGGCTGAAATCCTGAATAAAAGTTCCGATGGGCTTAAATAGCTTAACTGCAGGCCTTCACTGAAAACTATAACTCATAAACAAGAAATTCTGTCTTTCACTATCTTTTTTCTTGGAAGAAATTCCTGTCGCCAAATCGAGAGAATAACGCTGCTGCCAGCCTCACTAGCTGCGACAGACTTAAAACCCTCATTTTTTTAAATTTTCCTGCAATATTTTGTGGGGATAAGTTATACTAAAGTGAATGATCCATCTAGCATCGCAATTATTCATATTTCATCAGTACTTTCTCGCAAACAACCAACTAATAATTTTGTACAGCCAAATAACATAAGGAACCAGATAACTAACCCCCGTAATGCTTACATTTTCCAGCAATAGACGCTGGATCATCAAGCAGAACTGCCGCAGGCAGCTAAGTCAACAAATTTACTTAACCTAATGGCCGGCCTGAGTTAGACAAATGGAGGTCCAAGAGACTTATGAGGCGTGGAGAGCGCGGCCTGTGTTACCGTATGAATTCTAAGGCTCAGGTAACACCCATTAACATACAATGGGGTACATTTAGAGTCGTTAGTTAATACAACAAGCTCGATGTTGGTTATGGCTCATGACTAACGGGCTGAACTGAATGCTTTACAAAGGGCATTTTCCGAGTCTTGCTTGAGAGTGCGAGTCGAATGTACACAAAAAAATTATTCTTTTATAGCATAATGCACTGAGATATATTTCTGTGCAATAATTCTCTTGTACTAACACATTAATAAATGGTTAACCATACAAACCTGAATCAAACAATACCAGTGAAAATTGCATTAAAATTGAATAAAACAGCTACTGTATCA
Organism: Morinoia aosen; assembly: GCA_030386875.1. Taxonomy (NCBI): domain Eukaryota; kingdom Metazoa; phylum Arthropoda; class Malacostraca; order Amphipoda; family Talitridae; genus Morinoia; species Morinoia aosen. The sequence continues at coordinate 21,861,779 of CM059573.1, read as the reverse complement.
ACATCAATTACTCATTGCTAAGACCTTCATTTTTACTTTTGCCACACATGTGGTGCATTCAAACGTACTTTCTTCTATTACTTTTAAGCTCATCTTCAAGCCTGAACTGCAGAATAACAGACAAGCGTATTCCCTTCCAAGTTTCTGATTTAATACTGAAAACATACATTTATTGTATTATTGGAGCTTTTGAGTATTTTTGATGTCTATGTGTTTTTTGAGTAGTTTCTACTTTTTTAATATTGTTCATCAATGAAGTAAAAGAAACATCATTACAACTAAAAAAAATCCAAAAATACCAAGGTTTTCTGTTGTTCATCTCACGTTCAAAATTTATGTTGCACTATACAAATATTTATGTTCAAAATTGTTAGTTAAAAAAGTCAAAATGGCCATCAAGCCTGATGCAGCCATTCTCACTCTCAAGCTGGGAAAAATCTGGCTGAGAATCACTAGACACTTGCATTGGCCAAGCCTCGAAATAATGATAATTTTGCTCCTATCAACTTACACTGCCAACAATATTTTGGTCTCGTGAAAAAATGACCCGTAAGAGATTTTCTATCCCCGTATTTTAAAATATTTTATTTTTATATTTTCCGAAGATGATATAACGTTGTAGACATTTCATTGAGCAAATAATGGCGTTTAGTTATTGTGACGCACGCTGTGCTAAGTCCAATCGCAATCGCAAAGCTCCAAAAACCAAGAGTCAAATACTACACAGCAGCAACCGAGCATTCTAGTTATGAAGGTGTACAAACTCAAGTTTAAGCCGTATCATATAGGTCAAGTTAGAACGATCTGTCGATAATTCAGCAAAAACATGGTCATGTTACTTAAAAAATTCAAACCATATCACACAGATCTACATAGTAACCATTAAAAACTTGCATGGAGATGCCGCGACAATCTCGATATTGCGATGTGCAAATAAACGTACAATAAACGTACAATAATCGGACAATATTAAACAGAACATAGAATAGTTTCCGATATTCAGGGCATTATTGTTGTTAGGTACGGAAAATGGTTGAGAACTGTATCTTAGTTGCGATGCTGAGATCGAGGTACGACGGATTGAATTATAGAATGGACATGGTACAGGTAGTGTTCCCCAGCCTAGTTTCAATGGCACAGTTATGCAGAAATAGTGATTGTAACAAAGTGGTGATCCAGCAGAGTTCAAGTTTCAGCGGCATTGCCCTGTGTAACGAAGCATATACTACTAGTAAGAAGGACCGTCCTGTGTTTCTTTATATGTTTCGTGTCACGCTCCTAAAAATGGATAGGAAGAAATTAGCACTGCGGTCTTATTTCAGTTCACCGGTAAATTAATACACTCATTCTCGCTGTACAAGTGCACTATAATAAGTCCCTTTAAAAAAATTAAAGAGATCCAGAGCCTTACATACTCGAGTCCGTATCGTGAATACCCAGTTCGGCGGGGTACTGCATATTACAATAGGCATCCATAAGCTCGCAGTGGCTTTCAGTAATGCTAAATTTCTGCATCTAGGATATGACACGAATGGCTGTAACTACTTCTATTGCAGCTCAAAAATACTGTATTCTAAGTGTTTATAACTGTCAAAAGAAAAAAAAACTACCTTTGAAATAAGCTTAAGCGTGGAAACTCCACTCGTTCGAAAATTTGTTCAAGAAAGATATTGAATGCGGTCATTTTTGATGGCCGTGTACACTAGTACTATAATAATACCAAGTTAACGTTATTATTTCAAGTAATAATACCAAGTTAGAGCGGCTTAACCCTGTACAACAAAACATACCGTTATAATACCAAGTTACAACACCTAGTCACAGCGGCCTAGCCCTGTACAACAAAACATGCGGTTATAATACCAAGTTACAACACCTAGTCACAGCGGCCTAGCCATGTACAACAAAACATACCGTTATAATGCCAAGTTACAACACCTAGTTACACCGGCTAGCCCTGAACAATAAAACATGCCGTTACAGAAAATGCCGATGCCTCAAAAGAGCGATGCCACGTTGTGCCTCAATTATGACGCACAACGCTCATAATTTCACCCGAATTTCTAATAAAGCGTAGACGAGAAAACGAGGCGAGCGGCACGTAAATCGCGCAGTTCCTCTCCATTAACTGCTAACTGGACTTGCCAAATTGCCGTTTGCCGGCTCATTATCTCAGAAAATTTGGAGAAAGTTTCATTTATAATAAATGACTCGAGAAAAGCAGTTGCTGAATTCCATCTGTAAGAAATTCAGTCATTCTTTCAATACCGATATAATTTCATGTCATGAAAAACTTACTATTATTTCTGCATCATTTTCTAGCGATACCGAGACTCAACGTGCCCGTGTTTTGCATGCATTAAAAAGGATTGAAATAAATAACGTCTTCTGGAACATAGTTAATTTTCATGGAGCAATAAATTAGCTAAATCGACTGACTAATCATATTTCAACAACGGGAATCAAAACTAGGAGTGTATCAACAATATCAAATTGTTGAACGGCATTTAGAAATTTCATGTCTCTAAAATTACAATACGTAAAATATATGAACGTTTTTATATAGGCCTAATTGAAAGAGTAATAAATAGATATGCGATTTTATTACTCATTAAAGCGATTGTGTTCGCTTAGTGGTGAACCAACGAGGTAAAAAGGCAAATTAAAAATTCTGCCGGCGAGACTGGGTCCTGTATCATGTGCGGCCAGAGGCCTACCTCAGCTGCTGCAGCCACCACGCAAAAACCGCCTAAATCGAGGTTCAAAACGTGTCTCTGGGTGGTATGGCCATTAAATCAACGTTGAGTTATAGAAATCACGCTGCTTGCGACGGCGAATCTAATGACCCATAATAATGAACATTCCGATGGGTGTTTTTAATGGAAGTTTAATTATAAAAGCTCGTTTTGGGCTGCTAGTTGAACACGGTGGCTACCCTATGCTCCCTACAGTATGGACTCATGCTATGCTACAAGATCCTTATTAATTCCGTTCAGACATTATTAATTGCCTATTGATATGGCCTTTCTTATTAACATTATTCCATGACATCGTCAATTCTCGTAATGGTATCGCTAACAGATCGCAATATGTACGTCGACCAGTGCCTGGGTGGCACTCAGTTCATGTTCTCTTACGGTATAATCCAAACAAGCAAGGCGCAGGACCTGGATTTTCAAATAATTTGCGCCTTGTAACAGAACAGCTAACAGCGTGTTCTCATGAGATCAACCTTTTCATTGTTCGTAATGATGCTCGCAGCGTAGCCAAGTTTACTCGTAGAACTTACGTTACCAGCTGTACAGCTTAGACGACGGAATGGCTTGGAACTGAGCCCCAGGCCAACGTTGCGACCGCCTTATCTCATGCAGTTGGCGCTGACTTTCAACGCACCGGGGCAATGACCGGTCGGATTGGGTACCTTATCACAAAATATACTGCGCTGAATATGAAATATGTGCTCCTCTATTTGGAGCTAATTTGCTTTACAAATATCGTGCAAATTATTAGAATGTGTTAAAGTGGACCGCAAGTGTTTCCCATATAGTTTCCATTAATCCCGACACCGCACCATTATGAGTAACATGAGGTGAACTTTGAAATACAACGCGCACAAGAATATTCGCTGAATTTATGTTAAGTTTACCGTCATAAACATTGGAGCTACAAGGAGCACGTTCAGCAATACTAGCTAGAAAAACGAATTGCGAACTTCTTATTGGAAACTTCTTAAATACGTACTCTGGTAGATATTTACCCAGAAACGGCTCACTTTATCATTATCATTCAAAGTAAAACTTCTTTCGTAAAACTTCTTGACAAATATGACCCAAAGCTGCAGTCTGGCTCAAATATTTTCCGTACAATATTTTCAGTACGCTCACCCCACATCTTTTATAATTTATTCTACTGCGTCGTGACGCAAATATTTAATTACAGATGTTTGGATCGGGCGAAGCTAGATGCTCATGTTTTGTAGGAGCTCACAGGAATTTCTGGCTTCTGTACCTCATTTCTGTGAGCGTTACTGTCACGGAGGTGAAATAAGTAACTTTATGGCAATTTAAACTCTTATCTTCAGCCTGCTCTCATTTACTATATGCTAATTGTCTACAACCCAATTTAATTGAAAAATATTTTTTTGGTTACGCGTTTTGGTTATACTTCAAAAATCAATATTAAATTTAGATGATTACAGAGTCACCAAGAAAAGTCTTCATCTCAAAAATGTTTTTTGAAGTGTCAACCATAAGAAAATAATGGTTTACTCTGCGATTAATTATCAGCATATGTAGAAATCTGTACCCGAAATACTTACGAAACTCAATCTTTTTTTATTTTTGTGTACACGAAAATCATGAATTTGGTGCGTTCTAACAATTAAATTTCACATAATTCAGAACCTAGACGTGAAAGGTAACAATGAATACCAAAATGTACGCCATGGATATCCAACACTGCACTGTTTTCTGCCAACGCAGCCAACATCGCGGAGCGTCTTTAAGCAGTCGCACCTGAGACACACCACACGCAGCAGCTCCGCCAGATGCAAATTGAGGCGCAGATACGCGCTGTACAGAATGTGCAGACTTGCCTTGCTTGCTGCTGCAGTGTGTGTGCGGCGTTGTGTTGGCTATAAAAATGCCACTCATCGCAAGAGCGTAGGATGAGTTAATGATTAAGGTCAACAAAAAGGGTGGGCCCTAAAAAATCCGTTCAATTGCGAACACTTATAGAAGGGTGAGGAAACACAATTTTTCACCATTTTTTTGAAGTAGAAATTGCACGTATACTACTGAAGATATGTGCTGAATCTGAAGGTATGTTCACCTGCAAGGAATTTATTTGAAATACTAAAATGCACAAAAATTTGCGCTTGAAATCAGGATTTTACTAATTTTTTAGCCCTCCTTTTCTGTACTTGAATAAAATAAATACTTGGAACAGCTATGTGTTCGGGTACAAGCGAGTGCTGATTTCAAGAGCAGGACAAACTTATATTAGCATAATGTCATTCGCTACACATACTGTTTTTCATTTATTACGGCTCTGAAATTCAGAACCCTTTAGCCTTCTACGACCGATGTATTCAAAACTGTGAATATTTTATTGAGATATTTGTCAGGACGCTGAGTTTGCCCTTCACGGCCTTTTTTCCCCAACAAATTATAGTGCCCTAACAAAAACGACTTCGATCGTCAAGGATATCAAACCCTTTACGTCTTTTACGGGTCCCCTTCCAGCCTCTTCAAAATGCTGCGCATCTCTAGCCTTGATTACACTGATTTGTTACGGTCTCTGCTAGTGTTAGTGGAAGAATTAGGGATAACGTAGGTATTTACGGAATATCTTCGGTGGGTTAATGAGTCTTTCAATAGGATTTATTTCATGGTGAGAATTTATTTATTCAGATTAGTTCACTTTCCAATCATGCATCGCATATCTTTGGAACTCATTCTGTTTAGGGTGTGGTATACTGACACCATGTACGTCCGTCCAATACACCGTCTCCTCAGCTTAGAAAACGTCGTAGAAGTAACGCAACAACAGAACTCTTGGTTCTTTAAGAACAAGTTAACTCGCCTTCACATAATTCGCCTTTTTCAGAGTACGACGAGAGACGAGTAAACACTTCCGAAACACAATGTGCCAAAAGCAGCCATGGACAAGTTTGCATGTCAATTCAGAGCTTACTGATCTGCAAGAATGTTGAGCATTAAAATTACTTTTAAATTCCCAATAAAAAAATGGCCAGAGTGAACAATGTTTCCTCTACAATAAGTCCCTAAAGAAAGGGCTGAGCTTAGCCCCTCTGGTGTTTTGCGCTTTTGATGCGTCATTGGCACGCACTTATAGGTGCGTCCGAACTAAGGTCGCCAATTGTGCCGACATCGAATATGATCAATAACTCATCCATTTTGGACATGAACTCATCTTTCTCATTGAATCTTGGTATCGATGTTTTAATATTCGTTGAACAGACATCCACATTGATCTTCTATATTCAGGGTCCATCCAGAAATCGTCATTCCCATCCCATTTAAAAGATGTGTTCGTTTGGGCTTTTTTGCGTTAGTTATATGCATTTGCTTCTCTGTGCTCTTTTGAATTATTGAATTTGTTGGTAGAATTTTTGCTAAAAAGTTTGGAAACATTTGTCAATCTGTCTTAAACAGCCGCTTGTATAATGGACAGAAATTGGGAATGTATTATTGTTCCTGATTTTTTGATATTCAAGCTCACAAATTTTCTTTAACTTTAGTTACTGATTAAATATGAATAACATGAATTTGTTTTAAGGCGGATTAAAAATAGGTGAATAGTTCCACACGCTTAATATTGACAAAGTTATTAAAAGAAGCACATACAGAGAATATCTCAGTGTCAGACTCAAAATCCCAACAATTACGATGATCGAGAGCCTTTTTTCAGGACAAATATATATCAAAATGTGCATCGATGTGTCGATGCAGCATCGATAAACGCATGTCCGTAAATTTAGATGTGTTCAATCAGTATAATGGTATCATTTGCATAAAAAATTTTACGTCAAATGAAAACTTCTAATTTATTTTCTTATGCTTTCCTGAACATGCTAAGCTTGAGCTTAAATTCTGCCTTTTTCACACCCATTGAACATAAGTATAGGTTAGCCTCCTCCGTAGAAGTAAGCTTTACTCCTATAGGCTCTCCTAAATAGTGTACCCGAATGCAAGCAAAATGTAGCGCTGAAAACGCTAAGATAACTTCCATGGGTTGAAGGTTCTTCGCTAAGATTTTCATGTTCTACTGAGAGATGCCGACAAAAATTAGCGAAGGGTGCGACATGGCACATATAGATTAGCTTTCACTCCGCTAACCAACAACAAAATTTGCATCATGAAATACAGAGTACACATATTCACGTTGACGAGTTGGCCTCGAATAAAAAATGTGTGGGGCGTTCACTTCATACTGATGCGACTCTCTTTTCTTATACGAATTTTAAGGAATTCATCGTTGAATTTTCAAAGATTCAGGAGACACTACTCAATCTGGAATTCTTGTGTGAAGGCGCTACCAAGTGTGTCATATTTTAGTAATTGAGCTGGAGGTTTAATTATTAAATTCCTAGCGTTTACAATGAGACTTTTGGGGCACCGTAACTGGAAGCGGAAGAAATCATTCAGAATCCCTCACACATGGGCGAACGCCAAAACAAATGCCATGAGAGCATAACATGTCCTAAAATTTAGGCATATTTATCTTCATCCAATATTCCTCCTTTTTAACCTCAAATTAATTCAACTGAATTTGAAGTTGAACCCAATCAGTCTAAAATTTAAATTAAACTAATTCAAGTTCTTTTTAAATATATATATAAGCTATTTCAACCCAACGAAAGTTGATAACAATCAAACTCAAGTTCAAATTAGTCCACGTTAATTGCTTTTCTATTTTATATTTAATTCACTATTAGCAGTCAATATTCGTACACAGAAGCTCAGAAATTAAGAAATTTCTGCCAGGCCTCATTTGAAGATTAAATTTCCTTTGAAAATGTAAGTAGCTCTAAATTTCCATGGAAAGTATGAGTTCCTCCAGATTTCTATGGAAAGTATGAGTTCCTCCAGATTTCTATGGAAAGTATTTATGTACCGCCAAATATCCATGGAAAGTACGAGTTCCTCCAAATTTCTATGGAAAGTACGAGTTCCTCCAAATTTCTATGGAAAGTATGAGTTCCTCCAAATTTCTATGGAAAGTATGAGTTCCTCCAAATTTCTATGGAAAGTACGAGTTCCTCCAAATTTCTATGGAAAGTATGAGTTCCTCCAAATTTCTATGGAAAGTACGAGTTCCTCCAAATTTCTATGGAAAGTACGAGTTCCTCCAAATTTCTATGGAAAGTATGAGTTCCTCCAAATTTCTATGGAAAGTATGAGTTCCTCCAAATTTCTATGGAAAGTACGAGTTCCTCCAAATTTCTATGGAAAGTACGAGTTCCTCCAAATTTCTATGGAAAGTATGAGTTCCTCCAAATTTCTATAGAAAGTACGAGTTCCTCCAAATTTCCATGGAAAGTACGAGTTCCTCCAAATTTCCATGGAAAGTACGAGTTCCTCCAAATTTCTATGGAAAGTACGAGTTCCTCCAAATTTCTATGGAAAGTACGAGTTCCTCCAAATTTCCATGGAAAGTACGAGTTCCTCCAAATTTCTATGGAAAGTACGAGTTCCTCCAAGTTTCTATGGAAAGTACGAGTTCCTCCAAATATCCATGGAAAGTACGAGTTCCTCCAAATTTCTATGGAAAGTACGAGTTCCTCCAAATTTCCATGGAAAGTACGAGTTCCTCCAAATTTCTATGGAAAGTACGAGTTCCTCCAAATTTCCATGGAAAGTATGAGTTCCTCCAATTTTCTATGGAAAGTATATATGTACCGCCAAATATCCATGGAAAGTACGAGTTCCTCCAAATTTCTATGGAAAGTATATATGTACCGCCAAATATCCATGGAAAGTATGAGTTCCTTCAAATTTCTATGAAACGTATATATGTACCGCCAAATATCCATAGAAAGTACGAGTTCCTCCAAATTTCTATGGAAAGTATGAGTTCCTCCAAATTTCTATGAAAAGTATATATGTACCGCCAAATATCCATGGAAAGTACGAGTTCCTCCAAATTTCTATGGAAAGTACGAGTTCCTCCAAATTTCTATGGAAAGTATGAGTTCCTCCAAATTTCCATGGAAAGTATGAGTTCCTCCAAATTTCTATGAAAAGTATATATGTACCGCCAAATATCCATGGAAAGTATGAGTACCTCCAAATTTCTATGGAAAGTATATATGTACCGCCAAATATGGAATATTTCTATGGAAAGTATATATGTACCGCCAAATATCCATGGAAAGTACGAGTTCCTCCAAATTTCTATGGAAAGTATATATGTACCGCCAAATATCCATGGAAAGTTTGAGTTCCTCCAAATTTCTATGGAAAGTATATATGTACCGCCAAATATCCATGGAAAGTATGAGTACCTCCAAATTTCTATGGAAAGTATATATGTACCGCCAAATATCTATGGAAAGTTTGAGTTCCTCCAAATTTCTATGGAAAGTATATATGTACCGCCAAATATCCATGGAAAGTATGAGTACCTCCAAATTTCTATTGAAAGTATATATGTACCGCCAAATATCCATGGAAAGTATGAGTACCTCCAAATTTCGATGGAAAAACATGAGTATACCTCTAAATTTCCATATAATATGTGATTGCCTCCATTTAGTATATAATGGTAAAATCAACAGATTCGAAAACTAATGCTACGAAGTGAAATTTCTGCAGCTATTTATTTAAATTTGCTCTACTCGCATTACAGCTTATAAATGAATTATGCATAGAGAACAATGTAGAGGATGTTCAATAGTTACGGTACTAATGATATTGTTTACATATCGAGGAAAAATTCCATGTCTTGATGGGCACAAGCAATCAATCACTGTAATAAGACAAGTGAATTATTTTTTCCATAAATGCTATTTTTATGAAAAAATATGCCAATAATTATAATCAATGTATGCTGTAAAATGATCTCAAAACATGTTTCAAAAATTTATGATCTGGTCACTAATTCTTTTTTCGGAAGTGGCATACTCAACTCCAGTTACCAACACGAATTCTAGCTGCTCTAGAACGCGACAGTCCTGATATTCTATACATAAAACACCTGATCACTAGCCGTCCAGCAGTGCCATAACTTGTCATAGTGGGATAATTGAGTTTGGTTGAAATTAAAACTATCTGCAATAAAATTTGTTTTAGCGGATGGCGACATTTTATATAATCATGCATAAAATGTGCGTGTTTAGCACTTTCTAATGCTAAACAAGTTTCAAGCGTTATCCGAAGCAACTGATTTATCGTATCGCACTATAGACACCCCACGGTTTCAATTTTTCTTCATTGTTCAATTTCACACAAAACACAGTTTGAAAACCCAGACGGAACTGTTTGGCATAAAATTAATCTCAATAGGTGTGATCGTTTTCTCTAATCCGCAGTAGCGGTTCAAGAACTTCTGCAGCTAGGCTTAGCATTCTACGTGGCTTAGCATTGCAGTGCATTATTTAGGTCAGGGCCTTCGAGGTGCTAAAATTTCGACGAAAAGTGTTTCCAGTTTTTAAAAATTGTTCCGTTTCATTATAGTTGCCTTAAAAGCACACTTTTTGGTTTTGAATTGTTCATTTATTCCGAAAGTTTCCTTCCTGGTTACTCGTAGTTTGACCCTAACATTATGTTTAATGAGGCAAGGAGGAGAGCGGAGTAATTTCTGTCGTTTTGGGACATTCAGGACAGAAACTGCCGCGTTAAAAGTAGCATAAAAGTCGTTTCTAACAGATGAAAGTTCAGAGCTAAAGTTTCTTTTTGTTATGTGATCACCTTATAATGAATAAGTTATTCCTTAAATTGGACATGATTTGAATTATCCACACAGAATTTTGTTCCACCGCAGAAATATGTTACTGAAGCTAATAAACGCACTTATGAGCATGACAAGCTATATTATGCATATGCTTCACAAAATTTTTGAAACTGAAAGCATTTATTTCTAAAATTTTGATATGTTACTGAAGCTAATAAACGCACGTTGAGCGTTCGCATTTGACCAAAACATTTGCATTTTCAAGAAATACATAATCGAAATTATAGGATAAAATTTCCATTTCTGTTAAATGTTGAAAAAGGAGAAGGGATATTACAAGGGTCTTTCAATCCCTTTTAATTAGAACGCTCTATTATTGGAGCACCACATAGTACATCATTTACAAATTGAAAAATTATATTAAAAAGGGGAAGCTTTAACTTTTTTCGGTCTCAAAATTATAACTTCAGCTCCAAACTTCAGCTTCAAAGCGAGTCTTATTTTCGTGAGCATACATCAGATCTGAATCTTTCGATATAACAGCCCACAGAGACGCATCGAACTTTCCTTGCTAACATTCTAACGGTTTTGCTATAAAGTTTATTCAAATTAATTAAACCCTTAAAATGCGTTGATGGACAAGGGTTCTATTTTTCCTTAAAGCCAGCCGACTTCATTGCAGCAAACGTTAAATTCTCCCAGTTTTTTGTGCTAGCAGTCGGTGTTCATTTTTGTCCATATTGGTTGATTTTTATGAACCCTTTAAATTGGATAAAAATTTCATTTCGGGTGTAAGATTTATACGCGTAAAAATCTGGAATAAAATCTTAATATCAATAAAGGTCATGATTAGTGCTTCCTAGCATTAATTCATTTGCTGGTAGTTTGAAAATCAACGAACACTCAGAACTGAGCTGCATAGAATTATATACAGACGTGATTAATTAAGGCAGTCTTTAAACATACCAAACACACAATGCGATACACAGCAACCGTTGGCCAGTGTACTGTGTAGTCATAACCATGTGCACGGTGTTCAATATATGTAAAGCTGAGTTTGGTCATAATAAATGGTCGCAATTGTAATATCGATCACAAACCCAAAACATCCACTCATAATAGGAATCAGTTGAAAATCCTAAGTAATGTCATTACCGAGTAGAAGTCACAAATTTTATTCAATAAAAAGCGACTACCTTAACGGTTGATGCACTGTGTTGTATCACATAGAAAATAATTATAAGCTTTTAAAGAGTTATTATAAAGCCAGCACTACCTACTCAACGCGTTATTTTTGGTAAGCTCTCTGATTTTGCAATACAGTGAACTGCTGTGAGGTCAATCATGATTCAAGTCATTCATGTTGTTCATAATAATTTACAATAGCTATGATAAACTCTCCAGTATCTCGTATAACTTATGAATTCCATTTTAAAGAACAAGTTTTTGCTAATATAATTGGCCTTACACGACTCGTAAAGATCCTCTTATTTTCTGAGTTCATTATGTGCGACCGAGCCACTTCGTCTCCACTGAATCCAAGATGGTAGCTTTTGCAACCAGAACACATCTCATCGGGCATCTTAAACAGCTATCCCTTATTACTGCAAAGTGTGGAAAATTATTAAGAATTGCACCTTGGTAAGTGCTTTCATTGGTATGATGCTAACAAGCTTGTAATAGGTTATCAAGACAGAACATTAGAGGGATTTGCATAGCACAGCCGTGCCGCTCTGCCTACAACGCCACGCCGCAGCTATGCCCAGAGAAGCTTTCTGCCATCCTTGCCTAATTGGTATTGTGGATCTTGTTACACTTCTAAAAGTGCAAATGGAAGTTCAGCAACAATGGCGCAACTTGACATGAATCACAACTTCTAAATTGCTTACAAACGCTCAATACCACAAACATGGTCCACCCGCCAACAAAAGCCAGAGACGTCGACAAAAAAACGCCGCCGGAGACAATGGCTATTTACTTTCGGCAGAGACAAGTCGTAATTGTGTTTTCTGATTGAACTCTAAAGCTCCAATTGTGCCTAATAAGAAAGGTGGCCGCAATGCTATCGAGCAATTTGTTCCAACGCTTGTTAAGCGACCCTCTAGAGGCAATTATCCAGCGGGGTGCCACCTTCTGAGCGTCGGACACACACTCCCGCGCTGTGTCGCCAGCACACCACACGCGTTGCGCGCATGCAGGAAGGCTTCTACGCTCTTGCGTCTTGCAAAATCTTGCACTTTCTTTATCACCTCCTCCTCTGTTTCAAGATAGATCTTGAAGTTCGTGGATAGGCTTCAATGAAATCATAATGAGGAAGCGAAGGACGAGTAAACATGCGCGTCCGAGATGCAATGAATAAATATTGAACATAAGTTAACATCAAGTTAGGAATATTTATCTTAACGATCAGACTAATTATAAAATAATTAGTCTGATCGTTAAGATAAATATTCCTAACTTCTTGAGAAATAATTATGGCATTGAACATTACAAAGCTTTTCGTAAATTTGAAACGAACTCAAGAAAATATGAGAAACTGAAACTTGATTACGATTTTTTAGTGAAGTGCAAAGTTTATAATGTGTGTCCAAAATTTTTAAGATTCAAATTATATCGCCGTTCTTTGCAATCAGCATCTTTTTATAAATCGTGGCAAGCCCAGCTCTTAACACGGGAAATCAATTCGAAAAAAGCCTCCATTAAGACAGCTTCTGCAGCAGTAACGGCTTCTGAGAGTGATGTCCGTGATTTGTTCTCGCCTATTATGAGGGCAGTCATTTTTAGATCTGTGCGTCTCTCAGTTGGTGAATTTATAGCTGCCACGAAGATCACTCATGTGAAGAAACTCAAAGATCTGGGAATTCTCAACCATCTTCAGCCCTGCAACCCTGACAAGGTTATTTTCAACTTCAGCTCTATTCACCTAACTTCACGTCTTAGAACTCTACTGGCCTTTGGCTTGGATTTTGGTTTGCCCGTGTACAAACTTGATTATTTTAAATATTTTCTATGTTTCGAAAAGTTAGCGCTTGATCTTAAATCTCAAATAATTGCAGAAGATACTAGTTTTGATGAATTTTGCAACCGTTTGCGGTCAGTGACTCATAAATTCTTTTACAACTTCAGAAGTTCAAAAATATTTTCTGCTGTATTTTCGTATGCAGATGTAGCCTTGTTGAAAGAGCTAGGCCGTAATCCGAATCTGGTAGTGTGTAAGCCTGATAAGGGCCGGGGTGTGGTCCTTGTTGACAGACCGGTATATGTCGAAAAAATGACCGCTATTATTTCTGACCCCACAAAATTTGAATTAATAATTGAACCTATTCATCGCTACGCTACCAAAATAGAGGATAAAATCAACAACTTTTTGCGCAAACTCAAGAAGATTTCGGTGCTCAGTGACGGAGTTTACAATAGCTTGTTTGTTTCCGGTTCTGGCCCAGGCATACTATATGGCTTACCTAAGGTTCACAAGGCCGATTTCGCTAGGAAGTTTCAATTTAGACCCATATTTGCCGCTTATAATACTCCTAGCTTCAAAATTGCAAAGTATCTCGTTCCTGTTTTGAACCCACTTACCACTAGTAATTACACTGTTGATAATTCATTTGTATTTATAGATAGACTCTCCAAACTAAGCAGTTCAGCTAATTATTTTATGGCATCCTTTGATGTTGAAAGTCTGTTCACCAATGTACCTTTAAAAGAAACCATGGATATTTGTATTTCGCAGCTTTTTAGAAATGCTGCTTCCACTGTTTTAGGGTTATCGAGGGATCTGTTTAAAACCTTGCTTGAGCATAGTGTTCTTAATTCATTTTTTATTTTCGAGGGCAAATTATACAGGCAGCTTGATGGTCTGGGGATGGGACTTCCCCTGGGGCCAACGTTTGCCAATCTTTTTATGAGCCATCACGAAAAGGCTTGGTTGCGGGATTGTCCTCAAGAGTTTGCCCCAGTATTTTATCAGAGATACATCGATGATAGTTTCGTTTTGTTTAAGGACCCCTCTCATCCCCATCTCTTCCTTGAATATCTTAATAGTAAACACGATTCAATTAATTTCACCATGGAATGCGAAAGCAACAACCAGTTAGCGTTTTTAGATACCATGGTCACCAGGCGCAATGGCACGCTGGAAACTTCTGTGTTTAGGAAACCCTCTTTTTCGGGCCTTGGTTCTAGTTTTTTTAGTTTTTGTTCTTTTAAATTTAAAATCAATGCAATTAAAACTCTGCTATCTAGAGCTTATAAGATCTGCTCGACATATGAGGTTTTACATGCTGAACTACAATTTTTACGTTCTTTTTTTACTGACAATGGTTTTCCTCTTAATTTAGTTGAATCAAAAATTAGGTATTTTCTGGATAGCATACACAAAGCTGATCTTACGCCTTTGACCGCTGCGAAATTGGATATGTATGTTTCAATGCCATACTTTGGTCAGCAATCTGAAAAATTGAAACGTGAATTATTGCAACTTGTGTCAACCTACTTTCCCCAAATTTCCCTCAAGCTCATCCCTGTCAATTCCTATACAATAGGTTCCTTGTTCCATTACAAAGACAAAATTCCAATGTGTCTCCGCTCTTGCTTAGTTTATCGTTTTCGTTGTGCACAGTGTGCATCTGCATATGTTGGTTCTACGAACCGAACTTTGCGCGTTAGGCGAGCTGAGCACGTTGGAATCAGTTATAGAACAGGTGCACGTCTTTGCCACCCATCCCACTCTTCGATCCGTTCACACACTGATTTTCAATGTAACGTAAAAATCTCAGACTCTGACTTTTCTATCATTGGCTCCTCTAGTTCTTCCATAAAACTTAGAATATTAGAATCTCTGCATTTTCATAAATCTAAACCTGAGCTCAACGACATGCAAAGTGCGCATCCTCTACTTTTAGTTGGTTAGTCAGTTACTCTCACCGAATTCCAGTGATCACTTGCCCTTCCGTCCCTTTGTGATCTTAGGATAGTTAGCTTCGATTTTATTTTTTAAGCGTTTTGTCTCTTGTTCCTTTGTGATGCGTAGCTGGTGCAGTTTTCGTGTCTGTTTTAAAAAAATTTTTTGCTTTATAAATGTTTTTTGTTCAAATATCTGGCTCATGTTTTTCTATTTTACGTACGACTTTTTGTATCATTCCAGATTTCCTAGCTGATGATGGGTTTCGGCCCGAAACGTTCTTATAGATGACCACAAATATGTTTTTTTAATTTTTGAAAAAATAATATGCTTTGTGGTGTGGTTCTTGCCCTAAATTTTATAATAAGTTAACATCAGTTTCAATCTTGTAATGAAAGAAATTCGCTGTTATCTTGAATGACTACTAAGTTCGAGCCACGTCTGATTTCAATCTAAATCTAAAGGGTGGTGTTTTCAGAAGTTATTTCAATAGCGTTAGAGTGCGTCAACTATCGAGAACGGAATTATACTGAAAGAACCGCAGTGAGCACAAAAAATTATTCTGCTAAAAAAATATTTAGCGACTGCCCATCAGAATAGTCGGCTTAAAAGTTAAGAAATGGCATTCCCGCTTGAAGAATGATGGTTCTTGTCGAAACAATAAATAAATCTATATTTGGAGGTAGTGTTTTTCAGACAGTTTTTATCATAAGTGATCCCGTTTGCTTCGCACAAAATATGATCATGTTCCACTCGACCTTACGTTCTGGAAAAAGATTAAGATTGCAATGTTCTTTGTTGTATAGCGCTGCTAAGGCCTCACCCTAGAATAATATAACGTAAATGGAAGAATCGCACTTCAGACCAGCGGGTTGACAACTATGGCCAGTACCTCGACTTTTTATCGAACTTCTCGACCCCCAAGAAATTAAAACAAACTCATAAATGTTAGATCACAATTATGAGATACCGCTCTCCGCTGTCCAGTGGAAGAAACGGACTTTCTTTCTAAATATTTTTCAGTGAAAATCACAACATCGTTGAATACAAATGGCCTCATTGCAAACTTATGGGTTATACTCATGCACCCAGTTAAAATCACCGCAGTGTCTCCAATGATTTTGAGCAGTTCAGCCCAGTAAGTGCACTTTTAAATAGGTTAAAACTTTAGAGCGATACATTTCATTAATAGTTCTGATTGCAGCACAGATCGATTGCGACCACTAACGATTAGTGATACAAAAACTATTCGTGTGATGCCGCAGTACCATTGTTTATCTTTCCCGTGCCCATCTGCATCAGCGCCTGCCATTTTCAGGGAGAAAACCCACCCTGTAAATTTACCGGAATAACAAAAATGTTATACTCAACAAAGGCATTCGAACATAACAGCATTAGCCTTGAATACAAAAAAGAAAACTTCCCATTAACACCAACGATCAGAGTGCGTGATAAAGCCACAAGACTACTGTAAATTGTAGTTGTGTACCGATACCCACAGTAGTTTCGTTCTGCTCACTAGAATCAACTGACTGAATTCCTGAATTGCAAACAGTCTCTGTGCAAGAAAACTGGGGTAAAAACGAACAGGACGTCTCTTTGGCTGCTCTTTTGATCCTGCTCCGAGTTTCAAAGATCGGTACGCATAAAAAATTTTTGAAAAAACTCGCCCATTGCAGGACAAAATTTTGAGTCCGCATCCGAACTAATACGGAGTAACATTCAAGAATATTGAGAGGAATTTTCGCAACTTCTTTTTCAGTATGTACTAAAGTATACAATAATTGTTGAGACGCAAAATGACGTGCAATTTGTATCTTAAATTCTCTCATTTGAGGATTACGATACTTTGTGGAAGTTGGCACACCAGTAAAACCCCTGATATCGACAATTCTTTCTACCCATTGTCAGACAAAAGGTCGTTCATATAAGTATCATCTCTCCTATTAGACTTCTTCGTTACAGAGGGGGAAGGAATTTAAGAAAATCAGTTTTGCTCTGAGTGAGGTATGAAGAGAAGAATGCGTATTTGGTCTTAAAAGTTGAAAATTTTTCTTGGATAAGCGTCTACTGATTTTTTCTAGAAGAGGGATCTGTGATCCCTTTTTTAATTTACCTTTGCATCCGACTTTGGCTGCAAAATTCCTATTTTTTGTGATTTTTTGGAGAGATTGAGGTATGTTCTGTGATGCCCGGAAAAATTACTGAATAATTAATACAAATTTAGAATTTAGCATTAAAAGTAATTTTGTACCTTTTAAAAGTCTTTTATTTGAAAGATAAATAAATTTTAAAACCGATAAAATCTACACCGTCTTACGAGACGAGTTGAGTGCAGTTTTATGGCAACATTCCCGCTCTTCAAGCATTGCTCGCTGCTCCGCAGCCCATTATTCCGCTAAACCTCGTAGTGTAAACAAGTGCTTTGATCAACCTGGTGGGTCTCGCTATTCTCGAAGTGATATTTTTCGTGTCTAAAAATTAAGATGTATTAGTCGTGAACAGGAGGCTCATTTTGTGATGTCATTGATAAAACCAATTTTGGAAATGTGAATTAATACGTGAAAGAAGCGAGCTAACCGGCTCGTGAGTAGCAAAAAAATATCATTTGACTGCCTTCCGTGCGGTTCGTAATATTGTTATGTGTCTAGTAATAAGGTTTATTAGATATTATGAATTTTGTAAAATCATGTGAAGTAGGGAATGAAACTAGAATTTACGCCATAAGTAGAGTGATATGTAACCGGCCTGAGCGTGCCGCCATGGAGGCGGTTACGTAGCGGCCCGGTAAACTTTGAAACTTAGAAGCTAAAAGATCACCGGTCGTCAAGTTAGATGTGTTTTAGTTCGTCAATTGTTACTTTAGTGAGTGAGAGCTTAGAAGCTATTTTTTTAAAGCATAACTTGTTAAAGCTATTTTAAAACATAACTTTAGAGCATAACATAAACTGCCGTGTTAACCTTGTTCTGTTTATGATTGTTGCAGGATCAACAAAACAAAAGCTACCTCCCCTACTGTCGATACCGTCGTGCGGTCGACGTAAGGGTTCGTGGAAAAGGGGGGCTGTCTTCTGTGCAGCTACCTTTTTCCGGGGCGCTAGCTTTTCTTCGCAGCTGCCCTTCCTGAGGTTCATGTGGGTACCGCCTACGCCGTAATCAGTCCGCTAGGGCGACAGAAGTAATTTCTGTTAGTGCCGAACTACGGCGGTACCGTCGTGTGTGTGGGGTGAGGTTTGTGTGGGTACCACCTGCGCCGTATTCAGTCTGCTAGGGCAACAGAAGTTATTTCTGTTTTGTGCCGAACTACGGTGGCACCGCTAGAGTGAGGTGTGTGTGTCTGTACCGCCTACGCTGTATTCAGTCCGCTAGGACAACAGAAGTAAATTCCGTTTTATGTCGAACTACGGCGGTACCGTTAGGAAGACGAGCAACTGTCTGCGCCGTATGAGACCGCTAGGGCAAGAGAAGTGAACTCTGTTAGTGCCGAACTGCGACAGCGTCTTCTTACCGACCAACTATGCGAAATAGTTCGTCCTTCCGAGGTCGCTCCTTAAGCCCCTTATTAGGCGAGTTGTCGTAAGAGACTAAAGCCTGTGTCAATAAGGAGAAAGGAAACTCTTTTCACCTCAGGGTGTGACTGGTTTATTGCTGTGTAGTGAAATATCTTATATACTAGTAGTGAAATATCTTATATCTTATATAATACGATGTGTTGCGAGGCCAGTTTGAGGTAAAAGCGCGAAAAGCTGCGATAGACGTTGGAATGTCCAAACCGTTAAGCCGGCCGTCGCTTGGGCATGGGAACAGGCCTCGCACGAAGGCGCAATACGAGGGTTGGCCTTAGCAAAAGCCGCAACATCTGGGACAATGAACAGGCCGCGCGTCGAAGGTGTGTCACAAGAAAGCGGGCACCTAGCCAATGAAATTTCGAGACGTCAGGACAAGGAAGAATTCCTCCAATCAGCTGTAAAATGCTGTCATTGTAACTGCGAACATTCGTGAACATTCGAGAAGGATCCGAGCCACGCACATATAAGGATACGAGAAGAGGATAATGGAGGTTCTTTTTAAGTCGAAGCGAGTGCGGAAGAGGTGCACGTATCGAAGGGGCGCGCAAGCGGGCGCGCCGGCGCACTGCTGGTGTGCCTTCAACATAATCTGCAAATCAAATATTTGAGAATAGTGAGCACATCGAAATTTTCAAGAAAGGAAACCTCGTCCATCATTAATCGTCGATGCTTCAATTGTGCAGCAACGGCTACACAAAGCACCTCAGCCTCGCGAAGCGTCAATATTACGGCAACGGCTACACTAGCGCCTCAGCCTCACGGAGGAAGCCGCCCAGTACCCGTGCATCATGAAAGCATTCGAAACGCTTCTACATCAATCCTGGGCTCACAAGTAACTTCAGCACAAAATATTGAAGCGGCACGGACGCCGGAGTCTGCAACGATACTACGCACTACGAGTCATGCAGTGGTCAAGCAGGCTCGGAATTCAGAGCTTGAGATCCCGGGCTGAGTATATTAATTCATCGTCTGATCTGCACTACGTGAATTCTCAAGCAGCATTGGGAGTGTATTAATTCATCGTCTGATCTGCACTACGTGAATTCTCAAGCAGCATTGGGAGTGTGTAGATTCATCGTCTGAGCTGCACTACGTAAATTCTTCAAGCAGCATTGGAAGTGTATTGAGTCATCGCGATCGACAATAGCAAGAAAGTTTGATCCCTAGTTACTGTTTGAAAAACTCAGAAAGGTGATTTTTAGGTGTGAAAGTTCTAGCACAGCCAGCACATAGAATAGTGCGTTCCGAGCGGCGCGCAATCAAATGTGATTTGCGTCATGCGGGCGATTGGGTCATGTTCGTATTCTGTGTTGTGTAAGATGCGAAGTATATTGTATTTGACACCTTGGTTCTATTCAAGGTTCTATTCATATTGACATAACCATTTATTTCCTGTGTGCGCTAGCCATGATGTTTATTTTATGTTTCTAATTTCGTTTTTTTGTGCGTTAACTCCCTTTGACGATTGCCAGGAAATACTGAGTCGCGTTAAATCATGTGATCGTTCGCTGGCATTCATTGATTTTTCTAGCCTGAATCTCTCATTTCATGTGTCATATTTAAATCCACGTGTTTCTAAAATAAATTCATGCTAATCTTTCAAATTCTTTTATTCTCCATGTCTGGTATGCAGGTGTGCGCAAGCATGAAAGTATAATATTCAAATAATGCGGGGGTTGAAATTCCCTCAGCGTCTGGGAAGGTGGGTCCTAAACCACACCCTTTTCTCATTTCGCGACAGCTGAATCTTTTTGAACTCCTTATTACATACACCGATATATTTTAACAAATACAGTGATTTATTTTCTGTTGCAAAAATAGTGCGTACACACATGAGCTACTGCATAACAAGGTACAACACTCAAAATTGCATTTAAAATATTAGTCTTATTTAGCTAGGTAAGAAAACATTGGAATATCGACATGTAATACAAATGATATTTAAGGGCTAACTAAAGTAAATGCACAGACGCAACATCAGCGCAGAGAAACAGACAAGTCGGCGTTCAGGGAGCATGACACATAAAGAAAATACTTGGGATTATGGGTAACTAACACAAAAGGCTCGGCAACCCCTGTGCGGCCTGACACGCCCGGGGGAGGGTGTCTCTGCTACGGTAGCCGAGACAGGAAATCCGCAAGGTGGTTGTCGACTCCCGAAAGGTGTTCTGCTCGGAACCTGAAAAGACTGAAATACAAAGCCCAGCGTTTCAAACGGGGGTTCAACTTGTCTGCCTGTTGCAAATATAGGAGCGGGCGATGGTCGGTTTGTAACACAAATTCTCGTCTATAAAGGTAGACCTCAAACTTCTGTAGAGCCCAGTAGATGCTTAACGCTTCTTTTTCAATGGTAGAATAGTTTATTTCCGCTCCTCTCAGTCGACTTGAAGCATATGCTACGGGTGCGTAGTGACGGAAGTCTCGTTTGCTTGGCTGGAGGAGAGCTGCTCCAAGTCCAGTTTGGGAGGCATCTGTCCTCAGAATGAAAGGACATCTGGGGTCTGGTAACTTTAAGACCGGTCTCTTGACTAACGCTGTCTTCAAACTTTCGAACAGATCTTCTGTTGTATCGGTCCAATGTATTTGTTCTTGGGAGTTCTTCTTTAGGAAATCATGGAGTTTAGATGTCAGTTGAGAGTAGTTAGGAATGTACTGTTGGTAGTACCCAACTGTACCGAGAAAACTTCGGAGCTCCCGTTTTGTTTTTGGGAGTGGAGCTGATTTTAAGGCTTCGACTCGGCTCTCCAGAGGCTGGATCTGATTACTGCTCAGTTGATGACCCAAATACTGGAGGCTGTCAAATCCGAATTCGCATTTGGATGGCTTCGCTTTAAGGCCCTGTCAAGAGAGAGCTTCGAACAGTTTAGCTAATGCTGCGCAATGGTCTTCCAAGGTAGTCGAGGCGATTAAGATGTCGTCCATGTAGACCTCAGTATCTTGCAGTCCTTCAGTGACTTGACGTATAAGGCGGGAAAAAGTGGCTGTAGCATTTGCTAGGCCGAAAGGCAGTACGTTGAATTCATAGAGGCCAGACCTAGTTTTGAAGGCGGTGTATTGACGGGACTCAGGGTGTAGAGGTACCTGCCAATATCCGCTGGTGAGATCCATTTTGCTGAAGATTGTTTTGCCAGCTAAATTGGTGAAAATAGCAGTGGTGTCTGCTATTGGCTCGGCATCGAATACTGTCTGGCTGTTGAGGTGCCTGCAGTCCAGACAAAATCGGTGGGTACCGTCTTTCTTCCGGACGGCAAGAAGCGGTGAATAGTAAGGTGATGTGGATGGCGTCACGATTCCCATCTTCATCCACCTCTCTAAACTTGACTGCAGTTCAGGCTCCAGCGCTAAGGGAAGTGGATACGAATGTTGAAGTCGAAAACTGGAAGGATCCTTCAATTTTATTTCATGAACTGCTGTGCTGGTTCTTCCGGGAGTATCTGTGAAAAGATCGCGATATTCTCCAAGTAGTTCCTGGAGTTCTGAGCATTGTGTTGTAGTCAACGTAGAGGAGATGAGACAGTCTTCAATGGTTTCTCCGACGGGTGACGGTATCTCTGGTTCTTTCCGGTCGAGTTCTTCTTCTTCGCAGGTAGGTTCTAGGGCGAGGCCAACCGCTGCAAATGCTTCCTCTACTCTCTCGTCGTCCTCCTCGCGATCTGTCTTGCTTGGTGAGGCGGAGCTTTGCTGCTCCCCGTCGTGGTACTGGCGAAGGAGGTTGATGTGATAAACTTTGTTGTTTCCATCCACGTCCTATGTATAGGTATAGGTTCCCAGGTGTGATTTCACTGTATAGGGACCTTTCCAAGTCATAAGTAGCTTCTTTCGAGAATCGGGCAGAAATACGAGGACTTTATCTCCTTGCTTTAGAGTTCGCACCTTGGTACGTCTGTTGAAGAACTTGGCGCTTTTCTCTTGGCTCCTGTTTAGATTCTCGCGAGCGATTTTACGTGTTTCTTTCAAACGGTGCTACATTTCGATTAGATACTGAGCAGTGCTCGTGTCGTCTTGCAAGCTTTCATCTGTCCAGCATTCTTTCAGCACGGTTAAAGGTCCACGGACGCGATGGCCGTAGATGATTTTGAAAGGAGAATACCCGGTTGAGGCCTGAGGAGCGTCTCGATAAGCAAAATGGAGGGAAGGCAGATAGTGGTCCCAGTCTCGTGGTTGTTCTACGGCTAATTTCCGCAACATGACTTTGAGCGTGCCATTGAAGCGTTCGACTATGCCGTTCGATTGGGCATGGTATAATTGCGTCAATCGGTGCTGGATACCGACGAGTTTCAGGAAAGCTTCGAAGGTTGCGGCTGTGAACTGAGTGCCGTTGTCGCTCGTTAACGTATGAGGGAAACCAACTCTGCTGCAGATTTCGAGTAGCTCCTGGGCAACCGTTTCTGCATCTATATGTCTGAGTGGGGCTGCGTCTGCGTACCGACTTGCTTGGTCCACCACGGTGAGAATGTATCGGTGGCCACGTGCCGAAGCTGGTTGTAATGGGCCTACCAAATCAACACTGAGCGCGGAGAATGGAGTGGTGATCGGTGGGGTTGAGATAGGTGCCTTTCTTGGTCGAGATGGAGCGTGCGTCTGGCAGGTATGACAGGAGTGACAGTATTGGACCACATCTTTTGCTAGGGACGGCCAATAAAAATCTCGTTCCAGTCGTGCCTGAGTCTTCTTTTGGGAATAATGGCCAGCAAGTGGATTGTCGTGAGCCATTTCCAAGATTTGTGGGCGCACGCTTGCAGGTGCTACAAGTTGATGAGTTTCCTGACCGTCTCGTAACGTTTTCCGATGGAGAATGCCGTCATGGAGTTCAAAGGTAATGACTCTGCCATCCTCGTGCGTTTCTTCTTTGCCGGTGTCAACGTTCTTGAATAAAAGTTGCAATGTTTTGCTCTCCCGCTGTAATTTCTTGAAGTCTTCTTTGTTGTGTTGCAATATATCGACAGTGCTCGGTGCGGCAGGGGGATTTTCGATCGTTTCTGCTGCTGCCCTTGTGACAACGTGAGAGACTTCTGCAGCAAATGGTTGCTCTTCATGGCCGGTCATCTGTTCTTCGAAGGAGGGGGTTCCGGGAACTCGGCCGAGAATGACATCGTGGGAGAGTTCTTCCATGGCTACGGCTGTCACCTCTCCGTGGTAATATGGGCAAACGAGAGAGACCCGGGCCAGAGGCGCCTCGAAAGAGTGATTGTTGGCCAGCTGAACGGTAATTTCCTTCTTCAAAATGGCGTCAGCTTGGACGAGAGCCTTCTTGACAAAGACCGCCGTTGCTCCTCCATCGAGTAGTACTTGAACGGGTTGTTGGTTCACGGTGCCAGAGCATGTTTTCAGCTGTCCCAATTCGATCAGCTTGTTTGAGGCGATGTGATTGCATGCGACTGGGGGAATATCATCGTATTCATCTGCTTCTTCATGCGTTGCTAGATTGTTTACTCGAGCGGTAGTACTGGAGATAGGTGGGCTCGCATGGGCTGCTCCATTACTGTGACCATCACTTTGCCTCCTCTGCAATTGGCGGCACTCATCACTGGAATGCGATCGGTTGGGGCCATGAAAAGTACAGTAAAATCCATTGTAAGGTCCTCGTTGTTCGCGCTGCGGAGTGTTGACCGATCCTGAGCTGGTGGGACCACCACGTGTGTTAGAAGTTCTTGGCGGCGTTCCTCGAGAGTTGTTGCTGGAGTTGGGTGATCTTGCTGGAGTGCTTGGAGCTGGGACAGGAAATGTCGAGCGTCGCTCTGGTGCTACTGATGCTTTGAGTGCTGGAGGGCCCGCATCCGTCGATGATGTGTGATGTGCGACCCTTACAAAGCTGATGGAGCGATGTATGAGGTCTTGCTTGTAAGAAGCTATCACCTTGCTCTCCTAGGCTTGCGACTGTGTTACCACCCCTGTCACGCAATTGAGTAGTGAGGAAGGGCGGCCAGCTTGAATAAGCTCGGTCAACAATAAGGAAGTCACGAAGAGTCTCGTAGTTGGCTTCGATGTTGCATCCTTTTAACCAAGCGTCAAAGGCTTGTTCGAGTCGCCGTAGGTAACGTGACATATTGTCGCCTTCTTCTGGCTTCAATTCGTAGTAATTGGCACGTAGTTTTGCCGGAGTAACTTTATGAGCATCTAGTAGGAGCAATTTAATTTCAGGAAGCTTGAAGCGATCTGCTGCGGGCAGGGTATCGATGAGTCGACGTTCCTTCGGTGTGACCAAATTATGGAGCATGACAACAGCATCGACTTCAGTAAATCCCATCGCTGTGGTGTGAGTACAGAAGCGTTGCAAAAATTCATCCATCCTTTCTTTCGTGGGATCGAATGGAGCCGGTGGAGGTATCTTCACTCTAGCATTTTGAGGAGCGATTTGAGCATCGAGTTGTCGGAGTCTGAGCTCGTGGTCTCGTTGTGCTGCTTCTCGTTCCGCTGCTCGTTCTGCGGCTTCTCGTTCCGCTGCTCGTTCTTCTCGTTCCGCGGCTTCTTCCAAATGACTCAGGCGGCTGGTAAATTCTTCCCGGTACTCCGCATCGGTGGGAGTGAGGCCGAGGGCTTCGACGTATTCTCGAGCTTGAGCGACGAGGTTCATCTTGTTTTAGTGATGCGGTGTCCGCGTAGTTGATTAGAACCCAGAAATCCCAGGCAACGTTGGTAGTCGCGCAAAGCTTTTGGGTCCCTGTTCGGGTGCCAGAATATGTCGATACCGTCGTGCGGTCGACGTAAGGGTTCGTGGAAAAGGGGGGCTGTCTTCTGTGCAGCTACCTTTTTCCGGGGCGCTAGCTTTTCTTCGCAGCTGCCCTTCCTGAGGTTCGTGTGGGTACTGCCTACGCCGTAATCAGTCCGCTAGGGCAACAGAAGTAATTTCTGTTAGTGCCGAACTACGGCGGTACCGTCGTGTGTGTGGGGTGAGGTTTGTGTGGGTAACACCTGCGCCGTATTCAGTCCGCTAGGGCAACAGAAGTTATTTCTGTTTTGTGCCGAACTACGGTGGCACCGCTAGAGTAAGGTGTGTGTGTGGATACCGCCTACGCCGTATTCAGTCCGCTAGAGCAACAGAAGTAAATTCCGTTTTATGTCGAACTACGGCGGTACCGTTAGGGAGACGAGCAACTGTCTGCGCCGTATGAGACCGCTAGGGCAAGAGAAGTGAACTCTGTTTTTGCCGAACTGCGACAGCGTCTTCTTACCGACCAACTGTGCGAACCGTTAGTCCTTCCGAGGTGGCTCCTTTAACCCCATTCTAGGCGAATTCTCGTAAGAGACTAAAGCCTGTGTCAATAAGGAGAAAGGAAACTCTGTTGACCTCAGTGTCTGACTTCTTTGTTGCTGAATCTTTTTGAAGTCCCTATTACATACACCGATATATTTTAACAAAGTCATTGATTTATTTTCTGTTGCAAAAATAGTGCGTACACACATGAGCTACTGCGTAACAAGGTACAACACTCAAAATTGCATTTAAAATATTAGTCTTATTTAGCTAGGTAATCAAAGAAACATTGGAATATCGACATGTAATACAAATGATATTTAAGGGCTAACTAAAGTAAATGCACAGACGCAACATCAGCGCAGAGAAACAGACAAGTTGGCGTTCAGGGAGCTGGACACATAAAGAAAATACTTGGGATTATGGGTCACTAACACAAAAGGCTCGACAACCCCAGTGCGGCCTGTGATAAATAAATATTAAAATAGATAAAATCTACACCGTCTTACGAGACGAGTTGAGTGCAGCTTTATGGCAACATTCACGCTCTTCAAGCATTGCTCGCTGCTCAGCAGCCCATTATTCCGCTAAACCTCGTAGTGTAAACAAGTGCTTTGACCAACCTGGTGAGTCTCGCTATTCTCGAAGTGATATTTTTCGTGTCTAAAAATTAAGATGTATTAGTCATGAACAGGAGGCTTATTTTGTGATGTGATTGATAAAACCAATTTTGGAAATGTGAATTAATAAGTGAAAGAAGCGAGCTAACCGGCTCGTGAGTAGCAAAAAAATATCATTTGACTGCCTTCCGTGCGGTTCGTAATATTGTTATGTGTTTAGTAATAAGGTTTATTAGATATCATGAATTTTGTAAAATCATGTGAAGTAGGGAATGAAACTAGAATTTACGCCATAAGTAGACTAGTAGAGTGATATGTAACCGGCCTGAGCGTGCTGCCATGGAGGCGGTTGCGTAGTGGCCCGGTAAACTTTGAAACTTAGAAGCTAAAAGATCACCGGTCGTCAAGTTAGATGTGTTTTAGTTCGTCATTTGTTACTTTAGTGAGTGAGAACTTAGAAGCTATTTTTTTAAAGCATAACTTGTTAAAGCTATTTTAAAACATAACTTTAGAGCATAACATAAATTGCCGTGTTAACCTTGTTATATTTATGATTGTTACAGGATTTACAAAACAAAAGCTACCTCCCCTACCTTTACCCCATTTTGACTACACGGTCGTCTTTATTTGAACCCTTACGTGATACCACATACTTAGAATCCTACGCCAGTTAGAATATTCCCTTATTATTCGGATCATCGTACGTTGCGAAGCTCCCTAGTCTTTTGTCCTGAATAATTCCACGGGCCACAATAAATATTTATCTTTTTCGACTAGTCTTTATCAATTGCTAGTCGTCGCTCGAATAATTGTTGTGTAGGAGATTCTAAATAAACCCCACCTTAGAATCCCCTCAGTTTCCCCATACGAGGCTGTAATGGTAAAAATGCTATAGCACTAAATATTGAATGGATAGCAATCTAAATTTTTCACCGAGCACGCTTTTAATTCGATTAAAAAACGTTGGAGTTTCGATATTTCTGTATAAAGTTTTCTCCACACGTAAGTTTTGACAGACATTTTCTGCTCGAACAAAATGCTAAGTATTTTTACTTATTTAAATTGCCTAATTTTATCATTACTAATGTTAGAGTCATGATTTGAAATGCTTTTCATTACTTCTTTGGGTTTAAATGCGGTGCATTGGGCCCATCGCAATTTCGCATCGCATGGAGGGCCCATTTAGGCCTTCCATGATATCAGGTTACTGCATAGGCTCTAAGCTATCATTTGCGTGCGTGATATTTCTGCCGTAGAACTTGTCATTTCAATTCAAACATCAGCTGCATATACAAAGATTCGAGTATTAGAAGCCATTGGAGGAATTTATTAATGAACTGAGAATATGATAGCGGACCAAGAATAGATCCTTGGGGAACAACAAAATTGCTCTGAATGAGTGGGGACCTTCATACCACAATGCCTCAGTAAATCCTGAAAAAGTTTGTTCGATTGAAGATAGAGGTCATGCTCCCCAAACTGATTTACTTAAATCAAAATCATTCTGGTGGATTTTTTGAATTCTAAACTAGTAGTTTATATTTGAATACTGCTCTTGGGCACAGTCATTAAGCGGAACGAGCGATTTTCGTTGTCTGCGAATCCTTAAAACTTGAAAGCGATGGCCGACGGCAGTCGGTAGCGCAATTACGGCTCACAGTTCCTTCCAACAAACTCAAAAGGACGTTTTCCCCCAAGTTTCTTGCCTTTGAACTTGACTTCTCTAAGGGAATAATTCAAGGGTCACGCTGGGTCATTGCGTGCAAACACAACCACGAGCGTATCATAGGGAGACCCAGCTTTCAAAAATAAACCCTCATGCCCTACATGTCATCAGATCCTCTTTTGAGAGCTAGCTGTTCAAAATTTTTATCTCCTATTCCACAAATTCACTAGAAAATTTCTGAATGCGTCAAGTCAGGCTGTATAATGGTTTAGCTGAAAGTACGAATTAATAAACATAAATCCATATCATCGGCAGCATTTGCAGGCACCCACTAGCTTCTTTGCTTGCAACATTTGAGCTTATTGATAACATTTTCAAAAAAATTCTAGCGACAAAAAAGTCATTCTTTGCTTTCGTATATTTCAACGTTGACAATGAATAAAAACAATAAGTTTAATAAATTATTGCATAAACTAGAGCTATCCCAAATGTTAAAAATATCGATTCGCATTTCCTTGAAAATCGGAAGGGTGATATTGCTGTAAGATTATTTGAGATCGTCAAACTTTTCAAACGATAGAATATTTGATAAAAATTGCCTCTCTACTTTGCAATATTAACTCGATATTCTGGACTTTTTGCAATTCAGGGTGATATTGCTGTATGATTATTTGTGATAGCCAAATAATATAATAACTTCAGGGAAACCGGAAACTCTTTCCGATTTGGCCATCTCAAATAATCTCACAGCAATATCACCCTGAATTGTAAAAAATTGTCAAGAATATCGAATTAATATTGCAAAGTTGGGAAGCAATTTTTATCAAATGCCCTATCGTTTGAAAAGTCACTATTGGAAGAACAATTTCGTGAAAAACTACTAAGCAGGTCCACCGAATCTCACAGCATGATGAAAATATTAATCTAATGATGTTGACTTACAAATATTAATTTTCATGGAAAATTTGACATCAGCTATCAATGAATGTGTATCTTAAATTTCCAGAAAAATTAAGCCAAAACACGTTGCATGGATTACAGGTGAAATTAGAAAGCTAAGTAGATTAATAAAATTTATTTGCATTGGTGGTGCAGAAACAATGGATCAAATGGATCTGAGAAAAGATATGAGGAACATAGCAGCAAAAATTAATTTATATGAGGAACATAGCAGCAAAAATTAATATGCATGAAGAACATAGCAGTAAAAATTAATCCAAAACGAACGCGGGAAATCATTATTCAGGCAGCCCAGTATAAAAAATTAGACCGCAGATGTAATTTTGAAAACCGATTGAGAACTGAAACGGATTTCAACGCTTTCTTTTCAAGAGAAGGTGCTCATGTCTTCAATCAAGTATACAAACCAATCTAAATCATTCATTAATTGAAAACCCCGTGGTATGTAGGATACATCAGTGTGAAATTATTTTTAGCGGTAGGTATTGAGAAATGAAGAACACCAGTGTTGTTTTTAAAACTTTTCTTTTGAACAATTAGTTTTTTTTCCTCTTTCAGTAAATTGATCACTGTAAAGTGGTTATTAAACAATTTTCATATGCTGAAATAATTCGAAAAGGAAACAAAATTTACTATGTGAATAAAAAGACAATTCAAGTATATTAACATAAAGCGGAGATATAATCCAGTGAAAAGTCGGGGACATTTTTGTGGGACACCCGGGATAGTAGATATTTTAAAGATGTAAATAAAAAATGGTAACTTATCACTATTAATCCTTTCGCATGATAACAATGCCGTGAAGTGAGGTCACTTCGGACAGTTCAGTAAAAGATTGGACAATGAACATCCAAGCAAATGCTGGGATGGGGCTTACTGTCCTAAGTCACCCCCAGTCAGAAGTGACCCAACCTTACGGTAACGTGTGTCATAGACTTATAGTCATTACATTAAAATAAGGTTCATTGAAAAAAATTACATCGGGTATCTTTTGTTCATCCTCTATGTTTAATAATTGCAATTGGTATTTTTTACGCTATCAATTTAAGTTCCAGCTCATCGCAGTCATCGACAGACTGTTTCTTCAATTACATCCGGCTTGGATTCGTGTAATTTTGAGTTAGGTGCAACGAAGTCTCGTGGTGGAGTGTCGATGTCGGTTGAATAGCTGGGTGCTATAAGGTTATTCTGATGCATTAAAATCAGAAGGGTTTCAGCACTTTCAGGTGTCAACCGCTCCCTGTCTTTTTGCAAGTTTTTACCTACTTTAAATTAACGTTCTCATGCTGTTGAACAAGGTGGTGGACAGAGATAAGTTCTCGCTAGTGCTGTCAAAGTTTTAAATTCTGTCGAATTTATTTTTAAAACATTAGCGAATTTATTTTACGTCTATTCTTTTCACTTTCAAGTATTTTTTCAGCTCTGTTAGAGCTAGTTCCGCTATATTTGGGCACACTCCTGAACTGGCATCAGAGTCTTAAGAGTCATCTAATACATTTGCCCAAGAAGCTAAATCTGAAGATGATGGTGTCAGGACTCCCGACACGATCTGAACCTCGGCCCCGGCCCCGGCCATGCTAAACTTGATAACCCCGGCCCCGGCCATGACAAATTTGTTGACCTCGGCTCCGGCCCCGGCCCCGGCCAAATTTTTAAATCCGGTCGGTCTATCGAAAATGACGGCGGGTGAAGGAAATATAGTACCGGTGTAATGCAACTTTACTGTTGGTTCCAGTTTAGCTATGAGTTAACACCGGCAGTAAAACTGCTCTCGCCAGTCGTGGAAGACCAAGCCATGCAGGTTTGGTAGCGCAGGACCACGGCTGACCCACCTGCACACACGAATCGGAAGGCCGAGATCGGGCTGCAAACAAATAATTGGGTTAACAAGGATCCCAAGAAAGCGGATGGGTGTGAGCTACAAGCAAAGATTACTTTATTAAAGACGTCGTGAGATTAACAAGAAAGATTATTAGATTAAGGATTTTGTCAAGCATTACTTAATTTAGGAGAACAGCAATATAGTAGCAATATAGGAGCAATATAGTATATCAGCAGGTCTTACAGTTGCAGATCAATAATATTTTAGCAGCTCTTACAATTACAGATAAGAAATATTTTAGCAATAAGGTTTCATTCATCAATTAGCAATAAGTTAGCAATAAGGTTTTATTCATAGATTAGCAATATGTTAGCAATAAGGTTCATTCATAGATTAGCAATAAGTTACGTTATGGATAAGCAGTAAGTTCGTTCCCCCAGCTCAATCGCTTCCCTCTGTAGATACCTAAAGCCCGCACCGACCAACACTAATTTGTAGTAAGGATGGAGTGGGGAACCGACATCGTTTTTAGATGGAGGATTCGCTACGAAGGGTCGACCGTACACAGCGCTATATGTCAATGCGACCCACCACGTAAGCGAACTGGTTCCGTTGTCTCCGCCGCGACGGTCTGCAGGAGGTCGTCAAGGAAGGCGCTCTTGTTGCCACCGGTGCGATGCTGCCGAGGTGACCAACAGCTCATGATAGCTGTAGAAGTCCGCAGCCGAGCACCCCATGCGACGCGTCAGCGTTGTATGACTGATCCTCTGCAGAGCGCGTGAGCAGTCGCGGCGCCCACCGCAGCCGCCAGCCCAAGGAGCCACCGCCTCTTACTCAGCCATGGCGACGCTAAACAGTCTTGACAATGGTCATCAAAGGGAATCAATGACGGAAGAACACACAGAGAGGTCAAATGGTGTTAACGTGCTGATAGTTGGGCGTGAACTCCTATTTTCAGTGCGGAGAGGCTGGAGATTTACTTCTTTGGTGTGCTAAAGACAGAATGTCAGGTCGCAAATGACAATATTACTGTATCGGTCTGACTCCGTTAGCATCCTTAGGTTATATTATGGTTATATTGTACACGGTCTATATTGCTCATACTTACTACATTCCACCACGAAATGTTCAATTGTTTCCTCCGCACCCCAATCACAGTGCTGACATAATCTATTATTATTCTCATTCCACCTCCATGCGCGTCTGTTCACGCTCAATGTCTTACACCTCACAACAAACATGAGCTGGCTACCAAAACTAGCATCATAGAACATCTCAAACTTAGGCACTTCCTTTTGCATATACCAGATTAGTGTAGGCGTCGTGCTAAGCTTCCACTTATTCAATCTATACTCTTTTGTTCGCCTCTCAAGCTCTTGTTTCCCACTCTGGTCCCTCGCCTCCAACTTTCATTAAAGCCAGTCAACCACAGGTCTCCCAATTCTAACGCGACTAATCTTTTGGATACTTAATTTCCTTGCAAGCCATCAACATACTTTATCCCAATCGCTTACACTCAGATTTCATTCAAAAATTTAATTTACCCACCTGCTATTCTTCATTCTCTCAATTCTTACCTTATAATTTAACACAGCTTTCATCATTCTTTCTGAAAATAGGCTCCATCCTAGGTCACCTCTAATAGCTTCTGGAGCTGTCAATTTTAGAGCACCCAATGACAAATGTCCTACCTCATTTTGTATCACATCCAGCTTTTGAAGGTCACTTCCATTCCAGGCAAGAGCACTCATAAAATACATGACAATAGGTACAGCAATATACTTCCACATTCCTCTTACACATCCATACTTCTTTGCTCTGCATCTGGCCACACTACTTAACCGTCCACTCCACTATATTGCTTTTGCAACTTTCTCACCCTTAGTTCTAGTACATCCATCTTCACTTATCATACAACCTAGACACTTGTATTCTTTTGTTTTGCCTATTCTGATTTATCCGATATTCCACAGTCTATCTCTATCAGTCTCATCACTATTTATAACCATAACCTTACTTTTATCGGCACCAAAGTTCATCTTGAAATCTGTACTATATCCATTCACGATGTCTAGCATCCTTTGTAGTTCATGTCCACATTCACTAACCACAACCACATCATCGGCATATCACAAACAACTCAGTCTCTCCTTACCAACTTTCAGTCCTTAGCCGCTCATTCTCAGTCGAACTGCTAATTCCTCTGTATACAATCCAAACAACAGGGGAGACAGAGTGCAGCCCTGTCTCACTCCTCTAAAACTCCTCACTTGCCCTGTTTCCAAATTTCCTTACCTGTAGATAGCGCTTGTGTTCTCATACAGACTTTGTACAACGTTTACTATCTTTCTGCTAAAAACCAACTTTTCTCAAAATTTCAAACAGCCTAACCCGATCCACTCTGTCATACGCCTTTTCAATATCCAGGAATGCTAAATATACCTTCCTATCATCCTTCCTCATTCGTTCAATTATTTCGCTTACCACAAACAGATTATCCTCACCACGTCTATTTTACCTAAAACCATTCTGTTCTTCTCCTAGGACTCCTAATTCTTCAACTAAATGTTTCATTCTCTCATTCAAAATACCACAAAAAAAATCTTCCATACAGCGTCAGCCAGGACAATTTGTCTGTAATTTTTAAGTTCTTTCATACTCTTATGTCCACCCTTATGCAATGGAACTACACTACACTTGTTCCAGTCATCCGGTACTCTTTCACTCTTCCATATCTCATCAAATAAACATTTCAACATATTAACTACACTCTCTCCTCCGCATTTATAGAACTCAAATGAGATCTTATCAGGGCCACATGCCTTTCCATTTTTCACTTTCGTTAAAAAACTTGCAATCTCTTCACATGTGATTTCGTCTTCCATTTGCAGCTCATGTTCATTAATCAGAAAATTTACGGGTTTATCATCTGCCCTGCTTATTCATTCCACCGATGTCCAGGCTTCCAGTAGTCTTCAACTGCTTTCACCTTTTCACCCTATCTCGCACATTACAACCATTAACTACTAATTCGTCAACTTGAACTTCACTACCTCGATCATTACCTTGTATAAACTTACATTAATCTTTTATTCCATCCAGACCTTTTTTCTTAGATTTTCAGCTTGGTGTCTCTCCTCTTTAACTCTTGCCTTATTAATCATTCTCTTTACTTTCTTCTGCTGGTCCTTGTACTCATTCTATGCACTCTGACATTCATCCTCAGTGATTCTGTGTCTTTCCTACATTTTCCTCACATTACGATGTTTCTTATTTAAAGTCTTTCATCTCATTCGTTCTTCCTTTATCTCACTTGTAAACCACCTGGCATTCCCTGTAATATTCCTGCATTTTATTTTACCTTTACCACATCGTACATCTTTTGCTTTACCACATCATACAAGGTTCTTGCAATCTCACCATTTAGGTCATTTACATTTCCACACCTGTTCCAGTTATATCTACTATATTCATTCCTAAATTCTTCCCAGTTTGTCATTTTTCCCCGCCGATTTTCTTTCACATTGCTAACCTTTCTTTCTATCGCAATTATATTGAAGCACAAGCATTTTATGGTCACTATCAATATCAAAATCATCTTTATCTACAAACATTTCTTTGACACACTCTCTTGCTCTACTATTCACTATCATATAGTCAATTCAAGGTTTCCATTCCGTGCTTCGCAATGTATGCACGTGTTGTGTAGTTTCTTTTCAACACAACTAGAGGTTTATTTGCCTGTAGTTTCCAACTACAGTTTCAGTAACTTTAGACTACTAAGGCAGGAGTAAGGAAACTTTGGTAAGCCAATATAAGAGTACTCGGCGGCTTTCGGTTAAGGCCCCGATACACTGGGCAAAAATCGCGGTGATAACCGCCAGCACGCCTCTCAGTGTGCCTCCCATCCCTGCACACCAGCCAGTTGGCAGAGTGACCACCGAGCTTTCAGCGATCTGAGCATGCCTGGTTAGGACGGTCGTCACTGCGACGAGCAGTACCGGTTTGAACGTTGACGGGAGATGTGCACAGCCATGTCTTGCTCCGGAATTGAGTAGACAAAACTCGAACGCTGAATTTTATAGACGCATTTAAAAAATTCAACTGCTTGCAGAATGTGATGAGCCGCGCTCACAGAAGGCTAAAGCACAGCGCAACGTGCGCTTTGGTTTAATCCTGCGCTCCATACGGCTGGTCGCAATCGCGCACCTACCCGTACGACACGCTGGGGCAGACTGACGCCTTGCATTGCATTCCGCGGGGCTTCATCTTGCGTGCTGAGTGTATCATGTCGCCAGTTCTCACTTCAACTGGCGGACGGATCCACTACCGCAATTTCTCGAGTCATGAACGCCAGTGTATCGGGGTCTTTACAGACTGCCCCTCTAACATGCCGTGGCGGGAACTCAGGGAATTAAGAGGCGCTTAACAATACCCTCTGGAAGAGGCGCGCAACAATACCCTCCGAAAAGGCGCGTAACAATACCCTCCGGAAGAGGCGCGTAACAGATTATTAGTTAGATTATTATTAGTTTATAATTTAATTTGAGCCTCCCTATCCTCAACAAATGAGATCCAAAGAGAGGAAGGAAGAAGGCACCATTTGGTATGGAGTTAAGGGACCATGGAATCTATGCAGAAAGGACACAGAAACAGTAAGATGAGAAAGAAGTTCATGAAACAAAATCAAAGTTGAAGAAGAAAGTAGTTGGTGCTGAAAAAACAGGGCAGCAGTGAACCGAAAAAAGATAGTCCGTAACAAAACAAAAAACCTATGTTATTTTAACAAAAAAGAAAGCCTACCTAACCTTTAGCTCAGGCCCTCACATTGTCCCCCTGGGAGCGTTAATTCCCATAGATACAATAGTTGTATCCCCCTGAGGAGGAGGCGCGTAACAATACCCTCCGGATTTCCTACTCACGAAAACCAGTGCCACATTATAACTATGCATATTTTAACATATAACAGCAAGCCATTTCCTATTGTGATATTAGAGTTTTCAAGTTTATTCGCATCGCAGAAATTCATCAATTTTTGTCCATTTGCATTCACTGGCTTGTCAAGTATACCAACATGGCCATTCATGTCACCCATCACAATCAGAGGGCCCCTGCAGTATTCTCGTACAATCCTTGTTAATGTTTTATACTTTTACATTCTCTTCGTGAACTAAAATCCCACCAGTTGTCATATAACATACAAGCAAAACAAAACATTCTCTGACATGACTTCTTTCACACTAAATTGCTAACAAATCTTCACTCTCAGGTTCATTTCCAACAGGAATTTCTTCTAATTTCCATTATAAAGCATTCTTTATAATCGACCAACTCCACCACCTCTTTTTTGCCAACTTATACGCCCTTTTCCTATCATACGTGGCGTGTCCGTAAAATAAGTTCCACGGGCTGCCGCTGGCGCTAGGATCGTTTCTCTGCGCTGCCAGGCACCAGAGGCAGGTCGTTTGGTTCCCTCACTCCAATCCCTTACCAAGCCAGCGTCGCTGCGACGTTTAGTCTTGGCCATGGCATGGTCTTGGCTCAGCAGCCGTCAGCGATGGAGCTTCCTCTTGCGTCTCCCGCCAGCTGCGAGTTGCGGTCTGTTATTCGTTTCCTGGCCACTAAGAAGAAATCGGCGAAGGAAATTCCCGAAGAACTTTGTCAAGTGTATGGAGAAGAGTGTATGAGCTCCGGGATGGTGCGCATATGGGTCAGGGATTTTAAAAATGGCCGAACAGATGTCCACGACGAAGCCCGTGCAGGGCGGCCATCGGTTTTCGACGAAACAGCTGCCAAAGTCAAAGCGGCAATGCTTGAAGATCGACGGATTACAGTTCTGGAGCTGTGCGAAAAAATTCCGGAGGTCAGTAAAACCACAATTGACAAGATTTTGACTGAACATTTAGGCTATTCAAAGGTCTGCGCAAAATGGGTACCAAAAATGCTCACTGCAGACCACCAGCAGCAGCAGGTTGAAGCGGCCCAAGAATTTCTCGTTTTTTACGGAACAACCGAAGAGGAATTTCTGGACTCCATGGTTACTGGTGACGAGACCTGGGTACACTACACGACACCGGAAACAAAGGAGCAATCGAAGCAGTGGAAGCACCCTTCTTCGCCAAGAGCAAAGAAGTTCAAACAAATCCTGTCTGCCGTGAAAATCATGGCTAGTGTTTTTTGGGATGGAAAGGGCGTATTGTTGTGCGAGTTTATGCCTCGCGGGACAACAATCAATGCTGAACGTTACTGTGAGACCTTGAAAAATCTTTGACTTGCAATTCAGAACAAGAGAAAAGGAATGCTGACAAAAGGAGTGCGTTTTCACCATGACAACGCCCGAACGCACACCGCCAATCGAACCACAGCCCTCATCGAAAGATTTGGATGGGAAATGGTGTCTCACCCACCCTACAGCCCAGACTTTGCCCCAAGTGACTTCCATCTCTTTCCCGAATTGAAGAAAAACCTTGGCGGAACCCAATTCCAGACAGATGAAGAAGTACAAAACGCGGTTGTTAGTTTTCGACATGGACAGGCGGCAGAGTTCTATGACTCTGGTTTAAAGAAGTGGGTGCCTCGAATGCAGAAGTGCATAGAACGCAACGGCAATTATGTAGAAAAATAAAAGAAAGACTGAACTTTCCAAAAATGTACTTTTCTTTGCAATTAAACCAGTTTTTTGATGTGAAAAAAATCCGTGGAACTTATTTTATGGACACGCCTTGTACGATACTTATTCTCTTCACATGTTAATTAACTCTATCATGCATTTGGGTCTTTACTACACCAACACAATCTAATTTTCCATTCTTAAATTCAGCTACAAGGTCGTCTAACTTTCCTGCATACCATCCACGCACATTTATGTATCCAAACCTTACAACACTATTGGACAATTCAAGATATTCTTCATTTTTGTTCTGACAGATTTTCGTTCACCTGTTCCACCTTCCATTATGATATGAGTAGCCCTGACCCACTGGATATATCTCCTGGAGAGTTTCATTTCCCCTTCTTTTGTAAGAAGGACTCCATCTCTAAGAAAACATCCATCTTGAATCACGCTATCCATATCTAGGGAGCTGGAACCTAACTCACGCTTTCTCACACTCTCAGCCTTCATACTCATAATCCTTTCATGCACCTCCTTCCGTACCCCTTCATACTTCTCATCACAAGCAGGCCTTCTCATGAGGCTCGTCACAGCAACTCTAACATCCCTCTTTCAGCATACTTACAAATCTCTTCCACTCCCTTCCTTCTCATGCTCGTGCATCCACTACTGTCACTCATCCTTACAAACCTATCCACATTCTTCACCATGCTATCTCCACATATTCTAACCATAGGTCTCACTCTCTCTTTCAAACTACTCTTTCGTTCAATTCTTTCACTCCCTTCATTCTTTCCATTCATCTTCCCTTCACTAACTTCAACTACGGGTGCATGCACCTCATGTGGCACATAAACAGGTCACTAATTTACTCTTTTTTCATTCGTACTTTTTTCATCATGCTCATTCATCTTTCTACTCTCATCTGTCACATTTACACCATCATTTACCTCATTATCCACTACATTTACACTCCTTGCACCATTCTCATTCTTTCTTCATTTCAACTTCCTTCCATCCTTTGAATCACCCTCTAAAGCAGCCATCAGAACTATCAACCTCTCAACCTCATCTTTCAACTTCTCTTTCTCATCAATCAGGCATTTCCAGCATGCAAATTTAAACCTCCTCAGCTCTCTTTTACTCATCCTTCTCAAGCCTCTGTAGCGGACGCTTCCAGCCTCTTACCAACCAAAAATTTACGAATTTTTAGAACGATCATTTAAAAATTCAATAATATAAATTCAACCATTATCATAAAATTACAGTACGAAATTAATTAATCACTATCCCCAATTTCATTAAAATTGTGTACCTAAAAATGCAATCTCTAAAAAATCACTTTCGAACCTTAACGAAACCTCTCATGGCTGCGCGTTAGCAACATTTGACCCGGCCAAGCGACCACTTGTCTTAAATCATTCAGAGTGTGCACATCTCGGTTTTAATTACTGGTGAGACTTAAATTATTGGTTTTACTTGTGCTGATCTACGGGTAACTATATATATTATATGTAACATGTAAATAATATTGTAGTGTGTAAATATCAAGTAGGATTACCTCAAATTACCAATAGGGCTAGAATTGTGATGTAGGTTTTCTGTCTCAGAACTTGTGGTTCTCACAGTGCTTCTGTTCCTTGTGTATGTGGTATATCCTATTTAGAGTATTGGGCAAACAATTTATTCCTGGTCTTACAGGGATTCTTAAACAACATAGTTCTTCCAAGAAGCAATTCTTAGAAGTAACCCTCAGAATTTGACTAGAAGCAACTGGCTGGACTAGCCAGGAGAATTATTCTCTGCAGGACGCATAGTAGCAATCTAGTTGCTGTCATTATTTTCAGAAGTATGAAATTGTCAAATCCCTATTAAATGTCAAGTCATTCTCATTCTTAAATAATTCAGACATGCCAATAGTTGTTAAGGATATAGCGCTGAAGGTTGCTCATATCTCAGTTGTCATGCTTCTGAGTGCTATACAATTAGAGATAAATATTTCAATATGTACTTTGTAAAATAGGTACCCTCACTTTTGTAAAATAAGTTAGTAAGTTTTCAAAGTTCAAATTTTCCAGGCTCACAATTAATGTGTCATATGGACCATGTGGTATCACTTGGTTCACAGTGTTTCATGTGCTAAAGTTAAATAATTATTAAATAAGTGTAATATAGCGAGTAGTGTAAGTTCTAGTTAGAGAGACCATGAGTTGGCAACGCTCGAGAGAGCAACACTCGCAAGGCAGTCTGCTATTGGCCTCGGGTTCAACAACAAGTACACGTTGACCGAGTGTGTAAATAATTACCATACTGTGGTTGGTATCTAACTTCTTAAGTTCTAAACTAATGTACTAATTCTATTCTACCCTATTCTATATATATTCCCGTCTATCTCCGCTCTACTCTGACTAACCACAGTATTGCACATTGAGTATTTAAGTTAAGAAATCCAAGAGGTGAGTGAACTATTTACCTAAATTGCTGTGTCATAGCATGGTCTATTTTGTGCAGTACTCTATCTATGTTGTGTCTATGTGGAACCTATGCTGTGCTCTAGTGTAGGGCTATCCACTCTATAATACTGGCGACGAGGATTATTTTTTGTAGAACTATTGGGAGAGGCTAGACTAATGAAGGAACTCAGAATTTATATTATTATTCAGTGACTAGAGTATTGATGCTGTAAATTTCTGATTTTTTTTAACAAGGTGTTTTATTACAGTCTCTTGAATTGGCTACTCTTGCAACTGATATTGTTGCTACTACTATTTTAGGTAGATATCTGACAATTAGCTGTAAAGCTGGGTAAAAATGCCAATGCTAGGCTCAGTGGGAGAATTCAATCCTTTAGAGGAAGAATTCCCAGAATATGAAGTCAGGCTAAACTGCTTCCTGAGTATTAATAAAGTGGAAGATTCAAATAAAGCTAAAACATTTATTGCTCTGGTGGGTCCTAAAATTGTTAGGTTAGCCAAAGACCTACTCTCACCTAAAAGACTTTTAGATGCTACCTATGAGGAGATCATGGAAGCGTTAAGACGGCATTTTAAGCCGACACGCAACCAGATCTTTGAAAGGTTTAGGTTCCATAAGCGGAACCAGAAACAAGGGGAGAGCATTGCTGATTTTGTGGCTAGCTTAAAGGCCCTTTCAGACACCTGTAATTTCAAGCAGGAAGTTCTGGAAGAAACGCTGCTTGATAGGTTAATACTGGGTGTGGCCAGTAATGATGCTCAAAATTGTTTGCTTAATGAAAATGACCTCACATGGAAAAAAGCCGTGGATCTGGCAACTGCCAAAGAAACTCAACTGAGGGAGACGGTTGTGTTAAGGCAACCTAATTCCATACTAAATGTGGGCCAGCATAGAGTAAAGCAAACTGCTATTAAGCCTCAGGGCAAAACTCAGGCTCAAGCTAGCCCCAAATCAGCATGCAGCGGCTGTGGTAATCTGCACTGGCGTAGAGATTGCCCCTATAAAGACAGTGTTTGTCATGGTTGTGGCCAAAAAAGCCATCTTAAGAAGTGTTGCTTTAAATTGAAAAATCAAAATTCTGCTAAAGGCAACAAAAATAATTTTGTGCATGCTATGCATGAAAAAAGGGGGAGGGAACACCACCCTAACCCTAATAGAACTAACAATGCAACCTGTGCAGACTATCCAGTTGCTAATCCAGGCTGTTATGGGGAGATTTTCTCAATAGCCGAAAAAATGAAACCCCCAATCAAAATAAAATTGTTACTAAATGGTGTGCCATTAGAGATGGAGGTAGATACAGGTGCTGCTAGGTCTATCCTTTCAATGGCCACCTACTCTAAAATACCAGCTAAGTCAAGACCCGAGCTGAGACCTTCTGATGTTAAGCTTAGGACTTATGGCGGAGCGGAGCTAGTAGTTTGCGGAGAGATTAGGGCTAACATCCAGCGTGAATCTGGTAATATGGTTCCTCAACTAGCAACTATTGTGATTGTAGACAGGGAGGGGCCAGCTTTGCTGGGTAGGGACCTGATTGATTCCCTCGGGCTAACTATAGTATCAAATAATGTCAACAAATTGACTACCTGCCCTGAAGAGTTAGCCAATAAATTCCCGACCTTTTTCAACCAGGTCTAGGTTGCTTTAAGGGAAGAAATTTCAAAATAGAAGTGGATCCAGCCGTACCACCAAAGTTTTGTAAGGCCAGGAACGTGCCTTACACACTGAGACCAAAGGTGGAGGCAGAACTTGATAGACTGGTGCAGGAAGGTATCCTCACCCCTGTACAATACTCGAGATGGGCAGCGGCGATCGTCCCTGTGCTCAAGGCTGATCAAAGCATCCGCATCTGTGGGGACTACAAATTAACAGTCAACAGAGCCACTAGGCTTGATACCTACCCTATACCCAGAGTGGAAGATCTATTTAGCGGGTTAGCAGGAGGAGTTATATACTCCAAGCTAGATATGTCTCAGGCATACGCTCAACTACCCTTGGATGAAGACTCCAAGGAACTCACGGTAATAAACACCCACAGAGGTTTATTTGCCTACAACCGTCTCAGTTTTGGAATTGCGTCCGCACCTGGAATCTTTCAGCGTGCCATGGAAGGACTATTGCAGGGCCTCCCAGGAGTGTTCTGCTACCTGGATGACGTCCTGGTGAGTGCCACTAATGAGCAAGAGCACAACAAGCGTCTCTATCAAGTCTTATCTAAACTACAGGAGGCAGGACTAAAACTGAAAATGGATAAATGCCAAATTGGAGTGCCACAGGTATCCTACCTTGGATACCAAATTGACAAGGATGGATTGCACCCCACTGCAGAGAAGGTAGCAGCAATCCAGAATGCACCAGCTCCTACTAATGTAACTCAACTGAGAGCCTACCTTGGGCTGCTAAATTTCTATAGGAAATTTCTAAAATCATCTGCAACTATGCTGGAGCCCCTAAATACCTTACTGAGAGACAAAACCCCTTGGAAATGGGATGCAAGTCAGGAGAGAGCCTTCCAGAAATCTAAACAAGCCCTCCTGGACTCTCAGACTCTAGTCCACTTTGACCCTCAGAAACCCATAGTGGTAGTGGCTGACAGTAGTGCGTATGGTGTGGGAGCGGTGCTGTGTCACCTTATTGATGGGATTGAACGCCCCGCCTATTTTGCCTCCCGAACTCTAACGGCAACAGAACGCAACTACTCTCAAACTGAGAAAGAAGCCCTAGCTATGGTGTTCGCACTTCGAAAATTTCATTGCTACCTGTGGGGACAGGATTTCACTGTGGTTACGGACCACAAACCTTTGTTAGGACTATTTGATCCGGGTAGAAGCATTCCTCCGATGGCATCTGGGCGCATTCAAAGGTGGGCTTTACTACTGCAGTCCTACAAGTTCACCTTGCGTCACCGGTCCGGCGTGCTGTTGGGCACAGCTGATGCTCTCAGTCGTCTACCTTTGACAACTCCCGAGGAAGCCACACCTATTCCTGCGGAATGGACGTCCTTAGTGAATTTCCTCGAGTCAGCTCCAGTCACCAGCACCCACATCCGCGACGGCACCCTAAGGGACCCAGTACTTTCAAAGGTGTACAAATACTGCCAAGTAGGCTGGCCTTTGACGGTAATTGGTGACCCTGATCTCGCTCCGTATACTAGGAGGCGAGACGAATTGTCCACACAAAATGGCTGTGTGCTCTGGGGAGCAAGAATTATTGTACCCCAAGCTCTCAGACAAGCCATTGTGGACGAACTGCACTCTGGCCATGCTGGATCATCCAGGATGAAGGAGTTAGCTCGCAGCTATGTATGGTGGCCGCTGCTGGACAAAGATCTAGAAGAAACGACTAAGTCATGCAGCGAGTGCCTGAGCACTCGAGCTGCACCAACGAAAGCTGAACTCCATCCGTGGGAATGGCCTGCGAAGCCTTGGCATCGCATACACATTGACTACGCGGGCCCAATGGATGGAAAATACTATCTAGTGATCGTGGATGCACACTCTAAGTGGGTTGAAATTTTTCCCACATCTACTACAACCTCTAGCGAAACGATCTCGTGCCTGAAACACACTTTTGCGACATTTGGATTTCCAGTAACAATTTTTTCTGACAATGCAACGTGTTTCACATCGGCCGAATTCCAAGAATTTGTGAAGGCATGTGGTATGCGACATATTACGAGCGCACCATACCACCCTTCAACTAATGGACTGGCAGAGCGCATGGTACAAACTTTCAAGAAGAATATACGAAAATCAACGGAACCCCTACGCCTAGCACTAGACAGGTTTCTGTTCAACTATCGGCTGACACCCCACACGACAACAGGTGTTACGCCCGCCGAACTGATGTTAGGCAGAAAAGTTCGCTCTCGTCTTGATCTGCTTTGGCCGTCAGAAGCAATCGCGTCCAAAGCTGCTCAACGCCAGGACGCTCAGAAAAGATACCACCCAGGGTCTCGCGCGGTTGATATTCCGCCGGAGTCTCCTGTGATGGTCCGTCAATACACGCCGGGTTCCCCAAAATGGACCCCTGCTACCACCATTGAGAAAACAGGCCCGGTATCCTACAAGTGCCAACTGAAGGGGGGAGAGGTCGTTCGTCGACACCAGGACCAAGTTATTACCTGCTCGAACACCATCCCTGAACCCTTGGAACAACCTACGGAGGAAACCG
Organism: Morinoia aosen; assembly: GCA_030386875.1. Lineage (NCBI taxonomy): Eukaryota > Metazoa > Arthropoda > Malacostraca > Amphipoda > Talitridae > Morinoia > Morinoia aosen. The sequence goes on along the minus strand of CM059573.1, from coordinate 21,817,367 downwards.
TCTTGTTTCCACAACCTGCTCAAAATTCATACCCACCACCTCCGACCAATGAACCTGACACCGGAACACCTGATTACCCGACTCCCACCCAGGAGGCTAGGATGCACGAGCCTCCAAGTGCTAACATCTCACGCAGGTCTACCCGGGCTCGGAAGCCTGTGGTGAGAATGGACCTTTAGGATTGACTATATTGAATAAGGGGACTGGGGATACAGGGGGAGGGTTTCTAATTAAGGAGGGAGGGGTGTAATATAGCGAGTAGTGTAAGTTCTAGTTAGAGAGACCATAAGTTGGCAACGCTCGAGAGAGCAACACTCGCAAGGCAGTCTGCTATTGGCCTCGGGTTCAACAACAAGTACACGTTGACCGAGTGTGTAAATAATTACCATACTGTGGTTGGTATCTAACTTCTTAAGTTCTAAACTAATGTACTAATTCTATTCTACCCTATTCTATATATATTCCCGTCTATCTCCGCTCTACTCTGACTAACCACAGTATTGCACATTGAGTATTTAAGTTAAGATATCCAAGAGGTGAGTGAACTATTTACCTAAATTGCTGTGTCATAGCATGGTCTATTTTGTGCAGTACTCTATCTATGTTGTGTCTATGTGGAACCTATGCTGTGCTCTAGTGTAGGGCTATCCACTCTATAATAATAAGGTATGAACCTTCACCCGGCGCAGAGTTCTTATTAAGTTCTTATTTCACTTATTAATGTATTAGTAATTATCTAAGCTAGGTTCATTAATTTCCTTGTGCCGGCTGAATATGGTAAAAGTTGTCCTAATTTATGTGCTACATAGGTTAGGTAGGTTTCAGAGTCTCATTGTGTCAAGCATACTGATTCCCATTCCCGTATCAACTTGAAATCAATTTAGCTAACTCAAAACAATTTAAATAATTTATTTACAATTACCAATTTACTCAAGCACTTTAATAATTTCATTAGTCTAAGCCAACTTCTAAATTTAAAGTTGTGCGGTTATTCCTGTTATTGTTTGATCCTAGTAAATTTTAACTTAGAGCAATCTTATGGCCGTTAATACTCAATTGTAACAGCTTAAGAGTCTCACCCAATTCATGTTTAGATACCCATAGGATAGTGGTAATGTTCTTAGCACTCCTTGTAATATATTAATTACACCCTGGATTATTCGGCGGCGAAAGCCTTGATTTTTAATCAAGCCAAATTCCCTTACGTTGCCTAGCCAGTAATACTCTTTTACCTCGTGGACTGATCTTGCACTCCATGTCGGAGACAGTTTAAGATACGACGTGTCACTTCTAGTAGTACCCCGAGCATACTCGTGTGTAGAGAAATGGGGAAAAATGGCACCTAAGGAAATTTCATGATTGTCCATTCGATGTACTTAATATTGCGACTGCCTCGGCCGTATTCGGGCGCCAGAATTACGACCGAGGTACCAGCATAGACTCCTCGATTCGAGGCAATTATGTAAATCGGCAGTAGCTCGCAGCCTGGCCTGTGTAGCGACTGTTCTCTCCCTTGTCTTATCGTGCTTGAACAAGTAACCCAAGTCCTCTCTCCCGTACAGAAGAACCTACGAAGCGACACACAAACACCACCACCAACCCTCAATTGTGACGTTTCTTAGAACCACTTGAGAACGCCCCCTTTGATTCATTCGGAACGTTCTCAGAACCACTTGAGACGTTTCTCAAAGTCATTTCAGCCAAAAGGCTAACAATCATGTCGCGATACGTGAAAAGGGTTACTAATCACGCACGCAGGGGGAGTCTCAACCCCCAAACATGTTATAGTATTATCCTTTATGCTTGCGTACACCTGCATACCAGACATGGAGAATAAAAGGATTGAAGATTTACATGAATTTATTTTGGGAAAGAAAACACGTGGATCAAGTCATACAAGGCATTGAAACGAAATGATTTGAAAGGGCACAACTGCATTAATGAAAGGCACACACATTTCTACCGTTTTAAGACTCTAAACATGACACGATATAATGTGATGCTTACCGGGAATTCAAGTTACCAATACTCCATCGTAGACAACGATTTACGCATACACAGACAGCCGGCTCCACAGTAACACAAATCATAATATTTGCGAGAATAACACATCACGATTTAACCTGGAATTGTGACACGGTGTCGAATCATACAACAGGAAGTCGATTCTCGACTCAATAAACACAGGAAATCGATTGCCTATAAATTAGATGATTATTCGCGATACTTTGAGAAGCACCTTTCTGTGTGCTGATCTACATCTGAAATTGAACTTCAATCACCACCTAAAAGAGCTCTCACAACTATACAACACTCGCCCTTTTGATAATGAATGATTCACTGATGGATATTCACTGCCGATGCTATTGCTCACTGCTGATGTTCCACGTTGTAGCTTAGGCTTGCTGCTGGCATAGGCTGATGTCTTGCCCGCGCTGCAGCGATGCCTTCTGCCGCTACCTCCTCGTGCTGCCTGCATTCCAACTCGAGTTCACAACCGCCGTGGTGCCTGGAGTGTCTTAAGGGTTTCGATGGTAAGCCACTTCACTGTAGATTTGCGCGTCGCTCTTCGCATGGTTGGTGGACGAACTTAAATGTTTGCCATTTGCAATGTTGACGACTGCCGCTGAAGTTGACTGTGAGTTCGATCCCGATGCACAGATGTTGAATGCTCTTGGTTGAATCTCCGACGCGTTTATCCATGACGATCACCGATGCGAGGCTGGTTTATAGTTTCTTGTACTTTCAAATTGCAATTTGGTAGAAGAAGGCCAGCCGGCGCGGCCGGCCTGCGGTGTGGTCTACCCTCAGCTCACGTGTCCTTCTCTCGCGACTTCGACACAAAAAGCCCTCACCAATGTACTTGTACGCCGCTTATATCTTCTCGCTTGGTTTCTTTTCCAGAGTTTTCTCGAACCTTCCCAAATTATTCGAGCTTCTTCCAAGCAAAGATTACGTGTTTCCCTTAGGATTGGTGGAAATCTTGCCTGCTTCGGGTTGCCGAAATGTAATTGGTGCGTTCTCTGCCACACCCATGCGCTTGATTCGTTCCAGAGCGCTGATTGGCCGGCGGGATGTGTTCCCCTTCGAAGCTGAATCGTCCGGGCGTTCCCACGCAACGCATGTGTGTTGTGTGCTTGTGTTGTGTGTGTCTTGTGTTGTGTTGCCTAAATGTGTTTTGTGTGTTTATGTGTACGCCTGCGCCAGCTCTCTCGTCGAACGCTACCCACTTGAGCTCGACATATTTATAGCCAGACTCATGTCGAAACCTGAGAACAACGCCGTTCTTGTAGAGTTCTGCGGTTACAACATCCTGTCCACTGTCCCTGGCTCAACAAGATCTTGTATTTCCCCAAGTGAAGTATTTTGAAGTGAAGTCATTCCTCAAATAAAGTATTTCCCAAATTTCCCCGAGTAAAGTATTTCCCAACAAAGGTGAATTATCTCCTGAAATAAGGTATTTCCCAAATTTTCATACTTCTTCGAATAAAGTATTTCCCAAATTTCCCCGAGTGAAGTATTTCCCCACAATCATACCAATTCAGCTACAAGGCTCACAGGCAGAAACTCCTACGGGAACTGCCTCTTTCTAGATACCATAATTCAAACAATTATCACCGCAGCTGCGGATAGTTACACCAACAATACATTCTCGCCTGGATCCACAACGGATTCCCTCTAGCCGCGACACCTGCTGGAGTGCGTCACCTTACTGGACCCGGGTCTTCTTCCACAAGAAGTGGATCCTTCCCACAGCTGCCGTAGTCACGGCACTCAGAGTCAACTAAATAAAGCAAGGCGAGAAGAAGATGTCGTGTATCATTGCCCTACAGAGGTTTAATTCGTGCAAGTTGATAAAAATTAGGTGCCAGTAGAGCACCCGAGTACAGACTCCTTCCGAGACAAAAGGGCCAAGAATACATTCACGATTACAACACACAAGGAAATTGTATTTTTTGTGCCTAGCCATAGGCACAAGAATACTGGTGACCCTGCCCAAAGTTCATAACGTAATTAATTCTCATCGCCAAAACCAGAACTTCATACCTCTGCATGCATCCATCTCCATCTAATCTGAACAGGTCTCACACTGAATCAACTCCTTCTTCCCATCTGCACCTCCAACTCTAACACTACTTTCCCTACTACACGCCATTCTCAACCACATACCTCTATATCAGAGCAGACTTGCAGGCAAATACAGAACTACCAGTCAAAACACTCCAGTCACAAGTTGCAAGCCACGATACAAACGCTCAGTCTGCACTTTCAAGCAACAAAAGAACTACTCTCACGGGCACTCCATACAAAGTCACGCACTATACTCACGTGAATATACAAACTAAACCAGTTTATCAGCAACTTCGCTTTAATCCACCAGGCGTTGTTTCTACAATTTCTGTAAAATGCGGATCTGCTTGAGTCGTACACGTCAACCCCATACAAGTAGACAAGCACAAACTGGCATTTGAAGCTGTCTGTTTTTGGGATATCAGCTGATCGTCGTTGAGTAAGGTTGGTGGTAACTCTGCGCGTCGGATACTCTATCGAGTGTTATCATTTACAAAACTGATTATATTTGTGCGATTGTGTTGTGTTGTGCTCGCCGTAGCCATGTTGCTAGAAGGTTCTGCCGCCGTGCGGCAGACCCGGGATCGAATCTCGGCTCTGGCGGTGGCGATTTTCTCTGTTGGGTATAGGAGAAAATTCCAAGCACAATACCCCACTCTACCCAGGTGTCTGAAATGGGTACCGGTCTTGACCGGGGGAAAGCGTCATGGCGTCCTGGCGTTAGTTATAAGGCATTTGAAAATCCAATGTACAAGGTGATATGTATCAGGCTTGATTGGAAATAAAGCATCCGTAGATGCCTTCATTATTGATTTATTATTGACGGGCTTGGGCTTGGGCTTGGATTTGCCGGCATCATGGGGAGCCCAAAAAGGGCCAAACATAAAACAAAGGGAGGGGCCTTCTCTAAGTCCTCTGCTCCATGCTCAAGGCCTATCAAAGGTCAAAACTCTTGAGTTCCTGAATCCTCAAATCACCCTCCCGCTTCTACAGGTAAAGAAGCAATTAGAGCTTCCACTTCAGCTATACATGTGGAAGTTATGGATGCTCAAAATGAAAGTTCTCAACTTAACCCAACTGACACTACAGACCCTGCTCAACCTGGTGCCAAGCAACCAAGAACCTCTTCACAGCTATCATCACTTTCAAACCTCTCTCTCAATTCAGTCCAAACTTTGCAGGCTTTCAAACCTGCCAGCTTGAAACAAACAATTCTGTTCCAACAATTACTGTGAACAATTCAGATGATAGTTTGCCTTCATATCAGCCTCAATCAACTCACAGCCCAATACACAATGATGGTGCTCCTGTACTCCTGATAGAACCTACTGATAACAATAGCAATGCCAATAAGTTTCTATCAAATTAATTTCAGCTGTCCAAATATCTTGCTAATTCTCCTTTCGAAACAACAGGAATTACAAGCATTCACAAAAATTTCAAACGTAACCTCCTTGTCCTTATTATGTCATCCACTGCTAAATCTATGCTGTCATCACTATTAAAAATATCAGAATTAGGCCCCTGGCAAATTCACTGCCGCCTGCCTGCTAACCAGGCTCAATCCATTGGTGTGATAGGACCATTTGGAACTGATACTCTGGATTCAGAAATAGAGGAAGCCCTTGATGGGGCAGGCTATGGAAACCTCAAAGTAACTCGGATACAGAAACCAAAAAATCAAGGCCATATTACAATGGGGAAAATAGTTTTTCAATCATCCTCTCTACCGGAATATGTCTACTTCAACTATCAAAGATTCAAAGTCAACCCTTACATAGGAAAACCTTGGCAGTGTTACCAATGTCAGAGATTTGGACACAATGCTCAGCAGTGCAGAAATCTACCTAGATGTGTCGCTTGCTCAGGCCCTCATCAAGTTAAGGACTGCCCATCAGACTCCAGGCCAAAATGCACAAATTGCTCCGGCTCCCATACTGCAAACTACGTGGGCTGCCTCTTTATAAAGCAGGCAAAATCTGTTGAAAAGGTAAGAGTACAGCCTAAACTCTCATATCGAGATGCTCTGGCAGAAGCAAAGCAAACCTCAGCCCAACTAGTTGAAAGAGACTTCAAACTTGCTCAGACCTCAATATCCAAGGAAACAAACAAGCCCAGCTCACCCAAACTGGCAACCAAAAACTACGGCCAAAATTCAACATCAGTTGCTACCCAAACTGAATCTGACCCCACTTTCTCAAATAGCCTACAATCAACTTCAAGGGAGTTAGTCACTCTTCTATTAAAAGTGCTACACTTTTGCCCACCACGAAATTCAACTACTGACCCAGAGCAGTTGCAAAGCATTGCTAATGCCGTCATCGAAACAGTGGCCCCCCACATTTCTGCTAGCACGTGTGATAAATATACCATAAGCCCAGAAGATTCAGCTCAACAGCTCTCAACTGAAATGAATCCTTCAGTCATACCCAGTTCCCCTCAATCAACCTCAACAACTATAGCACCTAATATGTCATCCAATCGGGGGCTAGAAGATATCTCCCCCTCATCTGGGATTGGGAGCAAGTACTTAAATAACCAAATATCTAAAATCTCTTCTATTGACCCATCACCTGTACTAGAACGAAGACAAGATCCTTTGAAGTCCTACCTAAATCGGAGCCATCAACCACTGATTAAAAAACCAAAAAAATGCCTCTCCAAAATGAACTGAAAATTCTTCAATGGAACTGTCACAGTATACGCAATAAGCTCTCACTTCTCAAACTTCACTTGTAGTCAAATCATCCCCATGTAATATGTTTGTGTGAAATGTGATTGTCAGGGGAATTTGAACCAACTTTTATCAATTACACCGCTATATGCGCTCATCGCCCAAATGGACAGCAGGGAGGGGGATTGGCAATATTACCGCGCAATGATGTTCCATATCTGCCTCTGAGTTTAGTTCATTTCCCTAATGGTCAACTGGAAGTACAAGCCTTGTCTATATCACTTAATCAGTCAAACTCTCTTACTATCCTTAATGTATATAATCCAAACTGCTCTATCACTCTGCAGGAAATAAAACACTATTTCACTTCCATGGGAAATCAATTCATAATTGTAGGAGATTTCAATGCCCATAGCACATTGTGGGAGCCTAATAACACTTGCACCCATAACAGTACAGGGAAAAATATAGAAATGGTTCTCCTCCAACATCCTAATATTGCTCTAACCACCCCTCCTTCTCTCCCTACTTACTACAATATTTATCATAACCAACACTCAACCCTTGATCTTTCCTTTTCTTCTACTAATCTTCTTCCCAGTGCCTTTGTTCACTCTGGCCCTGACCTAACCAGTGATCACTACACAATAAATACAATCCTTTCGTTAACGCCTCAACTGGTCAAGTACCGCACCTTACCGAGGTGGAAATTTGATCAAGGTTCCTGGGATAAATGGGTGTCACTGTTACCAAAGAGTGAACATCACGTGATGGAGGATGTAGCCTCTAGTAACTCAAAACTAACAAACTGCAATTTAACAGCTTCCTCTAGATCTTTTCCCCAGACCAAAGAAACCGTTAATCCTTGTTTTAGTAAAGTTTAGTGGAACCAAAAGTGTAAAACTGCCTTGGAAAACCATAATTTGACTAAGAAACACTTCATTAAACAACCCAAGTAAATCTTATAGCATTTAAACGTGCGGAAGCTCTGGTAAAGAGGGAAATTAGAGAAGCCAAGCGTTCCTCATGGACTAAATTTTGTAGCACCATCACATCAGATACTCCACCCTCAATACTTGGGAGAAAAGTTCATAGCTTGAGCTCCTCTTCACGTAAAACCCAACTTTTTGTCACGGCTACTAATGTAGTTTCAGACTCTCTTGGAAAACTAATCTCCTGGCCACCCACTTTGAAAATACTTTTACAGCATCTGCCCCACAGCCTTATCCTACTTCCATCTTGTTACCTCTCTCTATTGCACTACTAAGCTATAGCATAATTTGGTATAACTCCCCAATTGTAATGATTGAACTAGATAGAGTCATCTCATCATTAAACAATACTTCTCCTGGTTTAGACCAGGCTAGTAATGAACTCAATAAGCACTTGCCTTCATCCTACAAGGAGTGGTTGCTAAACATTTTTAAGGACACCGTCTAGGTAAAAAAAAAGTCCGTTGTTTATAGATGGATTTCTCTGAAATTTTCACAGTAGGTGTGAAATGATCCAAATATCATTTGTTATTTCGACAAAATTTTTGTATCTGCACTGGATTTTTTTTTTATTTTCGAAAAATATGATAAAATAGGGGTTTTTTTAAAATCCTACTACTTCTACAATTTTGAAGTTACAGAACCAGTACTTCGTTTTTAGATTGCTTAGATGTCTATATAACCACTCGCAATAGGGAATTTCGATAAATTTTTTTTGTGGATTTTGAAAAAAAAAATGAACTTTTTTTCATTTTTTTTTCATCTCGTGTAATTTTCAAAATAATAAATTTATCAAAAAATGCTATTGCGCCAGGATACACCTTGCTGAGCCCTATCGAATGGTGTATAAACCATTCTCTTAGCTCTAAAATTGTGGAAGTAGTAGCATTTGAGAAACCAATTATCAAGTTTCCATAAAACAGAGTTTTTTCACAAAAAAAAATTGTTTTTCTTTTTATCTTTTGAACTACAGGGTTTTCTACAATGAACTCTTGAGCGTTTGTAGCTCTTTTCAAGCCCTTTCGATTGATATAATTTACATTGCTGTAGCTCTGTAACTCTGAGAAAAAATATACAACAAAAGAGAATAGGTGTAATTCATGAAAACAACTAATTTTTTTAATTTTTCATTTTTTTTCGACCAAAATACGTTTTTTTGTCAAGTCAACTCCTTTGTTTTATAGCTCTTTTCAAGCCCTTTGGATTGGTGTGCTCGCCATAGCTGTAGCTATGATACTGCAGCTGTTATCGAGCTATGAATGAAAGCTGCGGTATCATGGATACGGCAGGACAACTAAATTCTGAAATTGTCAAAAATTATAAAAAAAATGTTTATTCAGCATTAGAATGTTTTGTTTGAATAATGGAAGCACTTTGAGTAGCCCATTAACGAACTATAATGCCATTCCCGCAGAGAAACGCTCAATTGACTCCCAATATTGAGGGGGGAGGGTTCAAGGTCACTCCACCCCCATCGCTTTCCCCCCCTCTGGTGGGCGCACTATTCGGAGTAGACGAAAAAGAAAAGTACCAATGGAAGCGCAAGAAAATTCTCTATAAGATGCATATATAAACAGAAAATCAACACATAACCTGATTTCTACTGTCGTGGTTCTTCTGGGACAGACTTTCGCCGTGTTCAAAGAAACGTTAAGAAAGGGTTGTTTTGGCCAAGCAACCATCTTCTAAAAGACCCGACATTGGATAATTATTCTCGTCAGTGAACGCAGTATTTCTGAACTCTACAAACTACACTTCGAGAGGATGCAACCAACCGCTAAGCATTGTTCGAAGCCAGCCAGCGAACCTCAACCCTCTACGAACCAACCTTTGGACTTAGGACTCTCTGCCACGTAGACGACGCCTGAGCCCGAGATCATTTCAAGACACTTCTATATTTCTTCGTGTATTTAAACTTCTTCCTGCGAGACCTAAAATGTTGTTCATTCTACATAAATTATTTGCCATTTAATTATAAAGCTTAAATCCATTTGAATCATCTCCCAACGCTTAATATTTTCTGTAATATTTTGACGTAAAGCTTCAAGATAGGTAACGCGTTTGTTCTAACTCGAAACGGCGTCGCATAGCCCCCTCCTGGGCAGTGTGTACAAGCGGCATTAGGTCCTGGGCCGTCAATTGGGCTAGACGTGTGAACTTCCGCTCACCCTTGCGGGTGGAGCGGGGGGAAGTGTTAACTCAAAGTTGTATTGAGTTGTCGGCCGCTGTTCGGGAATACCACAGCTAAGTATCCCATATGCTCATCTATAGTCTCATCGATCCTCTATAAGTAGCTTCATGTGTTAGGCATAAATTAACTTAGTTCGATGTATTTTCCAGGCGACCTTCGTTCCTCTGTTATCTATATTCAGCGCTGAGACTCCGTCTCAACTAAGATGTGCTTCTCATAATTATCAATATGTTTCTCTATTAAATGATTCAGCTCCGAGGCTCCACCTCATTTAAGACGTTCTTGTCGGACTTCTCAATGCGTTAATATTATCTACGTCTCGTCCGTTGTTCACGTTAAAAGGCTTCACCGACTTATCTCAACGCCATAGCGCGAATTCTTATGATTTGTGTCATCTAACAGTTAAGAATTAACTCAATCAACGAGATCTGATAGCATTGTAATCATTTAAACCTTTTAATATGCTGTGTAATTCGTTAGTCGCTTCTTATTTCCACATGTATCATCCTATGTTAGTTGAGTTTGAAGACGTCGTCAATATAACCTAAACGTGCGTTGCACTCATCTCGTCATTCACCTTCTACTTAACTTATTATAATATCATGATTATTTACAACGACTAATGACATTGAAAAGTCACAGTATATTACGATCTTTAATCATATAACGAAATTAGAATAATTGAGACCTTCTGTCTCGATCACCAATCTTGAGATTCCTGAAATGCGACATTGATGAAAATTACGATCACGGCTTCGATGAGAAACCACGTTCATAACACTACCTAGACGGTGTCCTTAATCAAAGCTTTACCACAGGAGTTATCCCCCAATCGTGGAAAAAAGCACTTCTTCTTCCCATCCCAAAACCTTTAAAACCTCCTTCTGATGTTTCTTCCTATCGGCCAATCTCTCCGCTATCCTGCATCGGTGAGCTGATGGAAGCAGTAATGAAAAACAGATTGAACTATTTTCTCGAAGAAATAAGTGCATTAAGAATACAGCAGGGGGGATTTCGACAGAGGCTCTCAGCAGTGGATCAAGTGACAAGACTGGAATCTGCAATTCGTTTGGCACAGCAAAAGAAGCACCTCTTAGTGGTTGCTTTCTGTGATCTTTCACAAGCCTTTGACCGTGTTTGGCATATAGATCTCTTATATAAACTCACAAAACTAGGTGTGCATGGCAGGCTTCTTCGCTGGATAAGGAAGTACTTGAAAGACCGCAGCTTCCAGGTTTTCTTTGAGGGGGAACGGTCGGCTGAGGGGAAAATGAAGACTGGTGTTCCACAAGGAGCAGTCCTATCTCCCCTGCTCTTTAATGTAATGCTAAGTGACCTGCCCTTGAGCCCAACTGTACAAACTGCAGAATATGCTAATGACATAATTTATTTCACTTCACACCAAAATCTAGCAATAGCTGCACAGGATATCCAACAAGCACTATCTTCCTTCCCAAATTAGACTAAAAAATGGGGCTTTGCTCTGAATTTGGAAAAACAAAATGTATGCTCTTTACTCAATGCCGAGCCACTCCTCCATCAATAAGGATAGGTGGAACAACCTTAGATTTTGTTACGCAACATAGATACCTAGGAGTAACTCTGGATGCTCCTAAACTAAACTGGTCCTCCCATATTGCTTCCCTCAAACAACGCTGCATCCCACTCACAAATCTCATCAAATCTATCTCCCATCATCATTGGGGTACCGATCGATCCCTTCTGCTCAAACTATACTGTACACTCATTCGAAGTCACCTAGACTATGCAGCTCCACTATACTCTTCAGCGCCAAATATATACTGCAGAAACTCAGCATTATTCAGAACAACTCTACGCATTGCACTAGGCTGTCTCAAAACAACTCCTATAAACTCATTAGAAATAGAAGCAAATATTCCTCCCCTGTCTCTACATAGAAAGCACTTGTTGCTCGATTATGGGCCCTCAGAATTTCACGACTCTCATAATTCTTGAAACTTCCAAACATACCTCAGATCAGACTCATGAGTAAGACTTCCTCTTTCCTTGCACTTGCTGCCAAAACTTACGAAATGTATCAACAACCCTTCCCTCGCCCAATGGTCACTACCCTTCATTCTCCACTTCACCCCCTTACAAAAAAGTACAATGTTGTTGTCAAAATTCTCCCAAACTCCTTCTTCCAAACTGTCTTCAGAATCTATCATCCAGCTCTTTAGTGAACTTGTCCAGAATCAATATGGTACACATTTGCATGCTAATACTAATATCCCACTACGATTGCGGAGAGTATAAATAATAAACTCCATAAGGTTTCACTGTGGCTTAAAGGTAATAAAATAAGCCTTAATATCGATAAAACAAACTATATTACATTCTCATACAAGAAAAATATATCTCTACCATGAATTAAAATTGGCGAAGGTGAAATCGAAGAAACCAACTCATGTAAATTTCGGCTTAAGTCTCGCTGAGCGGCGAAGCCACTCAGCGAGAATGAAAATATCGATTATAACTGGAATTTGATGCTGATTCCGAATATGCAATTTGTTTTGACCGCTCTCGATTTTTTCGATTTTTTTTTTTTTGGAAAGGCGGCTAGCAACAACTGAGGTGGTGCCCAAAGAATGCCATGTCCGTACAGGTTGGGTGGAACCCGGCCCTATCCGGTACTCAGGTCTTCAAGGCACGGTCTGACCCTGTTGGGTCGAGAATGGCAGAGTTCGGATCATGAGGTGGTGCAGGCCAAAGTATGCCAAGTCCGACCAGGTTGGGTCGAGAATGACAGAGTTTGGATCATGAGGTGGTGCAAGCCAAAGTATGTCAAGTCCGACCAGGTTGGGTCGAGAATGGCAGAGTTCGGATCATGAGGTGGTGCAGGCCAATAAAAACATTAAAAATGTATAAAAATTTAAAATTCAAAAAATCACAAAAAATCGAATAAATCGAGAGCAGTCAAAACAAATTGCAGATTCGTAATCAGCATCAAATTCCAGATATAATCGATTTTTTCATTCTCGCTGAGCGGCTTCGCCGCTCAGCGAGACTTGTTCCTAAATTTCTAGGCATCATAATAGATAAACATCTGACCATCAAAGAGCACATCGCTCATATTTGTTCTAAATTATCAAAATCCATCGGAATCCTGAATAAAGTTAAAAGTTTTCTGTCTGAAACAGCCTTACCAATGCTTTATCGAACGCTCATTTCACCATACTTGCAATACAGAATAGAAGCATGGCATGGAACTGATAAAAATAAAACCAATATAATTTTTACTCTGCAAAAAAGAGCCATCAGAGCGGTAAAGAACCTAGAATATAATGCTCACACAAATGATTCATTCAAAAATTTACAAATACTTGAACTCTCGGATCTCTACAAAATCTCCATCTGCTTACAAAACATTAACTAATGATGGTGACAATAGCCTACAACAATTATTAACTGCGCAAACTGGTCATCACCACCATTTAACGCGAAATAGTAAATTCATGCTTCTTTATTATTCAAAGACCCGCTCGCAACACAGTATACTATTCGCTGGAACTAAAACTTGGAACTCAATACCTGCGGAGATCCGTGAAAGTAATTCGTACAATGTATTCAAAAGAAATCTTGAGTCTCACTTCTTATCAGAATACTAGTTGTGTAAAATCACCAAGTCAAATCCTGCCTCCTACATGTCTGGTCCTTAAATGTAATTTGCCATGAGTAATATCGCTGATTTTCAGTCTGCTCTTGTATCGTTATCGAATATCCTGTTATATATAGTCCGTATGACCTATATTGTAAAATTAAACATCAATATCGAGTTCATTATCTTGTTGATCAGTCTAATGCAAAACTAGGCTAAGTGAATTAGGTTAAACATTATTGTACACCCTTGAATAATGTAATGATAGGATGCCCTAGAAGTCACTGAACTTATTCGGGCCCACAGGTAGCTATACTCAAATTTGACCATTGTAATAGACTTAAGAAACATTCTACCTCTGTATCACCTGTGGTAAATAAATTGTTTGAATTGTTTAAATACAGATGGCTCTCACTTTAAAAACCCTACAGCCTCCACAACAGCTGCCTGGTAATCCCATCAAAAATGTATCTCTAAGATGTAAACACTCTCCGTTTGTCTCCTCATTTGGGGCAGAGCTGTTTGCAATTCTTGAGGCTCTGAGATGGGCACAATACAATCTACAAGATGGGAAAGGATATGTAATCTTCTCTGAATCCTTGTCCTCCATACATCTCATCCAATCACCTAAACCAAAGAAATGTATCACAATGGTATGCAATCTCCAGCATATCTTAACATCCCTGAATAAAAAACATGAAGTTAGAATCCAAAATATCCTTGCACACAAAGGAATTGCTAGAAATGAGGCTGCTGATACTCATGCAAAAGCCGCACACAATGTGCAGTACCGAACATTATCTCCTCTGCTCACGGAGGACTTCCATACTCATTTACTAAAAATTGTAACAGAAGAATGGAAGGAAACTTGGTACTCAGCAGTCCAGCAAGGCAAGGGCAGATTTTTGGCTGCAATTAGAGACTCAATAGGTGAGTGGCCTTGGACTTTTCATCCCAATCGTATGGTTGAGACTTCAACAACCAAGCTTAAACTTGGAAATGTGAGACTTGCTGCCCACCTGTACCGCTTTGGGTTGTCTGACCACCCGAACTGCGAATGTGGAGAGATAGAGACCATCGAACATTTTCTTCTGCATTGCTCTAACCATAACACTGCCCGCCGCTCTCATAAAATCTCCCTCAACTGAATACAGGTGCCTCTGACCTTGAAAAATCTTCTAAGAGTAGGCCCCTTTGTTGATCCTGTGCAGTTTTCAATCTTGAGTGCTCTTGCTCAGTACTTACAAGACACAAAAAAGTTAACAACACTGTAAAGTGCCTTACCCAGATTGATAAACTTTCATACCCTATTATAACAATTTGGTCCAAACAACACCTGTACTTGAGTAGTAAATTCAAATTCTGTTTTTCCACTCATATTGGTTTTATCCCCATATACATAAATGCCTTCATACCTCAAAAACATTCGTGAGACCATTCCTCCCGTATCTCTGCCGGAACTTGTTCAATCTTCCTGAAAATTTAATGCTGTTGGGGTTTGGGGCATCATTCTGTATAACTCAGTAGTCATCTTAGTAGTTATTACTAACACCAGCACTGGGTGATACCACGGAACCCTCCTTGCACTGTTCCTTCAGAGACTTTTTCACAGGCATCTTTATTTTTGTTGTTAATATTCATGAAACCCTGGAGCCTCCAGGCTGTCGCCTCATTTAACAAACTTTTGATATGCATGTGATGCACCCTAATGCATTCGGGAACCTTTTCTCAGGAAGGGATGGAGAAAACAAACAGGTGAACTTATCTTCTCTTGAGTATTCTACTCCCTCCTTTTACAAATACTCGTCCTTTGCCTTGTAAGTCTGAACAATCTTTTTGTTTTCTTTGGGACTACTTACATGTGCCTCATAACCTCTCTCTCTTTCTGGCACTTTTTCTCCTAACAGCCCTATCATGCACTTATCCTGCATCAGAGGGGAAAGCTGAGTAAATCAAGGAGGGAAGCTGTACATATACCTATTTATCAAAAATTACATAGGTAATCCGATTCTACATGGTAGTAAGATAAGCAGTAAAATAATTTACTTTTACAATTCCCTAGTAAAATGTGAGAATGGTTGTGTGTGTGTTTTCTTCTGTTTCAGATTTCCTACAGGTTCCACAATAGCCTAATTGATAGTTGAGAACAGTACAGTAATTGACGTGCTGTATACGATCCCGTATAAAAGTGAGAATTTGTGACACAAGATTTCTTTCACTCCAACAATGGTCAAGAGTCAAGACTTGAGGCTGTATGGGCTCGGTCAGTCGGTCCCAGTCAGGGCTGCCAATGCTTGGGTTTTGCCCCAAGATCTTGGGTTTTTGGAACATACCTTGGGTTCTTGGGTTTTTTCATCGAATATATTGATATTCTTGGGTTTTGAGCCGCATACTTTGATTATAGTACACAAAATTTTTCAAAGTCAAATTATTACTCAGAAATGCCCGTATTTTATCATGCTTGAAGGTTTCGTTACACGTTTGAAATGCATTGCATACTCATCACTGACTCACAGCCTGTAAGAGCACGCGCTGCCACTGCCTGCTCGCCTTACCCCGTTCGAACGCGATTGATACCCGTCACAAATCTCAATCTGTTTTGCGCGCGCACCGTGCTGAGACTGTGACACTCATGCAGTCTTTTAGGTGTTGCGTGTGCCGGTCGCGAAAATTGCATTTGTTAGTTGATTTTCGCCAGTACTTTGATTCGAAAATCTGTTCGATTGTACACAGACTTTAAGATGATTGTTTTCCTGTGAACTCTGTCCAGTTAATTAAAAAAACGGCTGATGAAACTACGCCAACAAAGAAGAGAAAATGGTATGCGCAATGCTTCAAGGAAGAATGACTCAGTGAAAGGGAATCTAAAGAGTGGCTTGAGCAGGACGAACGATAAAGACTCAAGTTACTGCAAGGCATGTAAAGTGACGCTAAAAAACGCAAGTAAATTCATGTTCTTGAAGTATAAAGATTCTATTAAACATAAAAAAAATTTGCAAGGGCTTAAGGCAGCACAAGCATTACCCAATTTCTTAAAAAAGAAACAACAGAAAGCCAACAAATAGCAAAGAGGTTAAAGGTTAAAAGGTTAACATCGGCATCTTTGGGATGCTTTATTTCCAATCAAGCCTGATACATATGATCTTAGCATTGGTTTTTCAAATGTCTTATAACTAACCCTATATATAGGACACCATGACGGTTCCCCCGTAAAGCCGGTACCCATTTCCGACACCTGGGTTGAGTGGGGTATTGTGCTTGAGCTTTCCCTTATACCCAACGGGGAAAATCTCCGCGCCAGCGCTGGGAACGAACCCGCGACTTCCAGCATACAAGTCCGATCCCTTAACCGCTGTGCCACGGAGAGCAGTGTAAGATTTGCAGCGTATTTTGCAGAACACAATCTACCCTTTGCCAACATTGACCATCGCTTAGAAGTCTGTAAGCTTGCATTTCCTGATAGTAAAATAGCCGAAAATATGTCGATGAAGCGAACGAAACTTTCCTATGTAATCCAAGACAGGATAGCCTTTGCTGAATCTCGCGTTGTTGCAGACATTTGCAGGAATCAGAAGTTCTCGATCATGATTGACGAAAGCTCAGACATATTAGTAGTTCAAGTTTTAGCAGTAGTGGTTAGGTACTTTGATTCAACGAAAGAAGACGTTCTTGAAACCCTTTTGGACAGTGTCATTGTTAAAACTGGCACAGCTTCAGGCTTGTACGAGTATGATGCTGTAAAATGTCTAGGCCTATTAGGAAAAAATATATTCCTATTGAAAACAACATTAGTTTTGGCAGTGATGATTGTTCTTCAATGATGGGGAGAAAAAGTGGATTTCAGAAATTACTCGGAGATGAAGTGCCTTCCATTATTATCATGGGCTGCGTTTGCCACTCTTTTGCGCTTTGTGCCAGTCATGCACTGCATGTCTTGCCCTAATATTTAGAAGCATTTTTGAAAAATCTTACAGCCTACTTTTCACGCAGTAGCAAGAGGCAACGAGACTTTACCATCATTCAAGAAGCAGTAAATGCACCAGTAAATAAATTTCCCAAACTCTCACAGACAAGATGGTTATCCAGAGAGAACGTCATTCCCGCCATACTTAATCAATATTCTGCCTTGCATCTTCATTTCCAAAGTGAAACAAATACGGACAAAGTTGACGGCGCCAGTGAAATCTTCGAAGTGTTACGTGATCGTGGGACGAAACCGATGCTAATGTTTCTCAAATATGTGATGCAGAAAGTTTACAAAATGAACACAGAGTTTCAGTCAGAGCACTTCAGATTGCATCTTCTTCACTAGATGGTGTTATCGGAGTACAGAAGTATATTATCTTGTTTCATTAAGGAAGATGTTCTACAGGTCGCTAAAGTGGAAAATATTGATATCAACAAAGAAAGTAGCTACAAGAAACTAAGTGACGTGTACCTCGGACGTAAAGCAGCAGCACATCTAATTAAAGACCCATTGACGCTTAAAATGAAGAAAAAATAGAAACGATTGCGTAAGATTTCTAGTTGAGTTGTGCAACCAATTCAAGAAATAGTTCACTTTTGATAACGACAGCTTGATGGCTATATTAATTTTACTGGACCCTTATGAATCTAGGAAGAAAACGAATTCTCCGACATCAATAATTCCTCTCGCTGCTCACTTTCCGCCGCTAGTTTCTGAGGAATGTTTGAATGAATTAGACGATCAATGGAGGAGTTATCGCGCTAGTGTTGACAGCCTACCGACCGCTGGGGAAAAAACTCCACAATACAGGTACGCACGTGAAAGATTGTTTGCAGAATTCAAAGTACAACATTTTGTCGGACTTCATGACAAACCTCACAGTTATACCACATTCGTCAGCTGCCGTTGAACGTATATTTTTTATGATGAACTGCATTATATAAGCCAACAAATTCATTTAGAGCAGAAACTGTGAAAAATACAATTCTTGCAAAACAGGCAATAACGAGAGGAAATAACAGCTGTACGACATGGACTCCAAGCAAAGAACTAGTAAGAGATTTAGCTAATGGAACTATGAGTCAGTAATATTTAAAAATAATAGAGCAAACCAAAGAAACTGTATCGTTGGAAGCCGGTGAAGATGAGGAGGATCTTTAACAATAGCAAACATTACATGAGTATATATATTTTTTGTAGTATAAACCATATATTTTTAGGATATTTGAAATCTTGGGTTTTTTTTCTAGATCTTGGGTTTTTTAGAGCCCTGATCTTGGGTTTTCATAAAAGTCTCATTGGCAGCCCTGGTCCCAGTGCCTCGATAAGCCCCGAGTGAACAACAACAAACACAAACTTGTGTGTAGAGTAGATCACGAAGTAGGTGCTGACATAAATCGATAGCCTGCAAACTTGCAAATTTGCGGAATACTCTGTTCTTACGAAATTTGAATTTTCGTGAGTGACGATTTACTTTCAAAACCTTTGTGTTACAAGTAAACTTTGTATTGACTTACATTACCCAATGTTGTGTGCATTATTAGCCTTTCAAATACGGAAATGTATATATAATACTGAAAAACAAAAATTGTTATTATTTCAGAAAAATACACTAGGGTAATTCATCAAATATCGAACAGAAACCACGTGTGTCTAGAAACAACCTTCATAAATCGGTAACTTTTGCTCTGAATAACTGTTGCGGGCCTCAAGATTATTCTTGAACAGTTGCTTTCTTGTTCTGTGATGTCGCTTTAAAGACAACGTAGATTGTTGGAATTTATTTATTGTTCTAAAAATCGAATTTTTTAATAACATAATTTCATCAATATCGAACATGAATCGAACAAGAATTTTGATTCGAACAGGATGGTTTGTCAATTAGTTCTCCTCGTATGGAACATTTGTTAGACTATTAGCACGCCACGTATGGTTTGTCTATTAGTACGCCTCGTATATTTTGTCCATTATTATGCCTCGTATGGTCTATCTATTTGTACACCTCTGATAGTTTGTCTATTAGTACACCTCGTATAGTTTGTCAATTATTATGCCTCATATGGCTTTTCTATTTGTACACCTCTGATGGTTTGTCAATTAGTACTCCTCGTATGGAACTTTTGTTTTAGGACGTCCTATATTAAGAAACTTTTTAAAACCCAATATGTTGACATGTATCTCATGTGGCCACTTGGAAAATAAACGTTTTTCTTTCATTCTTTTTTTCTTTGGTGCACTAGATTTTCTTGGAAATGCTCGCGGTGGCACAGCGGTTAAGGGATCGGAGTTGTATGTTGGAGTCGCGGGTTCGTATCCCGGCGCTGGCGCTGCGATTTTCCCCGTTGGGTATAAGGGAAAGCTCAAGCACAATACTCCACTCGACCCAGGTGTCGGAAATGGGTACCGGCTTTACGGGGGAACCGTCATGGTGTCCTATATATAGTGTTAGTTATAAGACATTTGAAAAACCAATGCTTAAGATCATTTGTATCAGGCTTGATTGGAAATAAAGCATCCCAAAGATGCCGATGTTTGTTTTGTTTGTTTGTTTGAAATAACTGTCTCATTACTTTATTTACTTATTTTCAAGATGCATTTGAATGGAGAGTTATCGAAATTTGAATATGATGTCAATGTTTCATTTGCAGTGTTTGTTGAACCATCATTGTGATCATCAACCTGTGTGACCTTTTTTGGAGTAGAGTGTAAAGCACTCGTCAATGAATTATTATTGATGCTTGCATCAATTTTCTTGGCAAGGGAGTGATCATCAGTAAATGTAGCCAGACGAATCATTGATGATCTTGAGGGCCTTGGAACACCAGCAGCTGGTTGATAGCCACTCACCAGAATTCCCATCTTCAACTATTCAATGTTATTATCAAGCGTTAATACAATATTTTAATGAAATAAAACAGGCGTTCAAAAGATCGATTCAGTTATTTAAAAGAATTAAGAATCGAAAAGCCTTGTTCGAGGCATAAATTCATGATTTTTAAGGAATTTTGATTCGAACACCTTTGTTCAGTATTTAATACTGACATGAAAAAGGAACTGAATGTCGAACATGGAATAATTATCAAGTTTTTGGCGGAAAATAAAAAAATACAGCAACAGAACATCATATGACAACACTACTCTCTAGTTATGACGGGAGGTTGACGGTGACCCAACAACAATTAAACCGTCGCAATTTTCCCGAGGTGCGTAAGATTTTTCGAGTGAAAAAATTCGATCAATTTGTAAGGGTCGTACAGAAAATGCGTTCGCAACCGCTGGTAGCAGTTTGCAGCTCACCGAAATGAGTTTTTATCACTAAAATAGGAGTTTTAGATGTAAGATCACTGGCACTGAGTAAGTTTGGATGCTTACTAAATTTATTACGCGCATATTTCCAAAGTTGTTCGATAATCAGTTCAGTTCGATATTTGATGAATTACCCTAATCGATTTTCACATTTTTGTAACTTTTATAGTAGTAATGACATCAAAATAAACGACTTTCTTCTATGCACTTTCCGTTGAAGTTATGGATATATTTATTGCAATATGTTCTTAACAGGCAATAGACTTTTAAATTAAGCTGCACAAAAGGGTAAACATACTTTTGAGCCTTGTAACATAAAAAATGAGTTATTAAAGTGATACATACTGGAAACTTGAAAATGTTACTGCTACTGCAGTTCAGAGACAACAAAGACAAAAATGTGAGACAGAAATTCCAAAGAATACCTTGTGGACATTTATTTATCTCTGGAACATTTAGTGTGACCTAAAAGTGGACTCATTTTTCCAATTTGATTTCAACTTTAATTATGCTGAAAATCTAATCTCATAGGCTGGGAAATAAATTTTCTATGGCAGTTCAAAATGTGTTAACATTTTATTGAAGCACTTTCTATGCTCAATCAAATACTGAATCTTGTTATTGAAAATAAGGTGCTATTATTTTGGGGGCCCACAGTTTAAAAGCAACATAAATTAACAATACTTGGATTTGGAATCAATACTCACTTGTAGAAAACAATTTAATTCATTCTGAAATAAATTCTTGTTTTGGAGGCTTGGTATTGGAGACTGTGTGTTATGAATTTACTGTGCTGCCAGTTTTCTTGTAAATAAAAGCTCTCTCCTACCAAATTGATAAACTGAATTTGACAACTAAGCACTGGTTTATCATTATAGTAATTAGCTGTGTAAGTGGTGCTGCCAGTCATACCATCACCTGCTGTTACCTGGCTAGTTAGCTTTTCAAGAGTTTGAAGGTCATAATAGCTTTAGTTGTATAGTATTATTTTTTACAAAGTAAACAAACACTATTACAAAAAGATATATATTAACCATTCAATATTGTATTTCAGGATAAAGTCATATCTGGAATATTTGACACATTAGAAGAAACTGTTTGCATGCTTTCCTAAATAGTTCAGGAAGCCATTCATTAAAACTTGTATTTTACTTTTCTTTTGGTATTAAAAAGTATTGTGTGTATATATTGCCTTAAGCAAATTTTTTTTTTTCAGGTCCTCCTTTTGTACTCCTCAACACGTTTACAACGTTTCTGTAGTTGCTACCATCAATATGGTAAGGTTAAAAAAAGCAAAATTGAAAAACCATCTGGTAAATCTGAAGGAGATGACAGTTGTCGATTTTGTAAATTTTGATGCCTTAGCATAGTTAATTAGATCGAAATAAACAAGTTTTCTTCTATGCACTTTTTGTCTCAAATGAGTATTTTATTAGTTATAGCGGTAAATGACTTATTGCAACTCCAGTCTTGAAGCGGAAAGAAATTCTTTGATCGAGTTGTATGGCAATACTGCAATGGCGTCTCGCTTCCAGCGCTTTGTCTTGAAAGACGAAACCAAACCTACCGCTATACCTCGTTAAATACTCATTTGACGAAAAAAGTGTATAGAAGAAAAGTTGTTTATTTCGATGTTATTACCATGTTTCAAGCAACAAAAATTCAAAAATCGATGAGTAGCTGTTTATTCGAGCGCATTCGTCATCAATGACGAAACTAAACTTACCGCTATAAATCGTAAAATACTCATTTGAGACGAAAAGTGCATAGAAGAAAACTTGTTTATTTTGATTCAATTAATTAGGTTCAGGCACCAAAAAGTGGAAAATTGACAACTGTCATCTCCTTCAGATTTACCAACCATCTTTACTGCTTGGTATCATTCTTATCCTTTCTAACAAGCAGGAAAAATATAAAATTGCATGATAACATTTTAACTTGTTTGCCACATTCTAATCTATATATTAATACCCTTTAAACTAAGTTCATGGGTAACGGTCTCATATGAGTTGGCGGTATCATAGATATTAAATTTCTGAGTGTTTCATCACAAGATTGCCTATGCATGCATTGATTTGTTTAACATTTTATCAGGATCGGATAGGTAGGGTTGTTTGAATTAGGTTAGGGTAGGATAATTAATATTTTTGATCAATGTGAAGTTTAATGCAATCACAGAAAATAATAATTGCAATCTCAGGAATCACTAAAGGAACCCATTTAAGAACGTTTTACAGAATGACATTCTGCTCGCTGATGCGTTATTTTTGAATAATTGAACTTTGAAGTTGGCCTTTGCGCCAAAAGAAGCGAGTGCGTGAAACGGAATTTAATTAATAACGGAAGCTATTACAAACGTAAAGATTTTGAGTCGTGAGGGGGAGGCACAGTTCTTCTAGTGAAAATTATAAATAAAGCTTCTAACCCACCCATTAGGGTGACGACCGCAATCTTGTTGACATCGGCTCTAAGATGGCGGCGCCCATGGTGGTCGCCATCTTAGAGCCAATGTAAATAAGATTGCAGTCGTCACGTTAATGGGTGGGTTAGAAGCTTTATTTATAATTTTTGCTAAAAGAACTGTGCCTCCCCCTCACGACCCAACCTCTTTACGTTTGTAATAGAGGGTTAGCTTCCGTTTTTAATTAAATTACGCTCGCTTCCTTTGGCGCGGGGAGGCCAAATTCAAAGTTCAATAATTCAAAAATAAAGCATCAGCGAGCAGAATTTCGTTCATGTAAAACGTTCTTAAATGCGTTCCTTTAGTGATTGTTTGGAATATAATTATTCATTTCCATGATTGCATTAAACTTCACATTGACCATATTTTTTATTTATTTTATTCATTTGTTAATTTTTCTAGTTAATTTTTTTAATTTTTGGTAATTATTTTTTAATTTGTTAATTTTTTGTAATAGGTATGGTAATTTTTTTGATTTGGTAATTTTTTTCTATTCCAAAAATAAAAGGGCAAAAACCAGGCAACATAACATTTTTAAAAAACTGCATGTCAAAAATTAGAACATTTCGAGCCTAGACCCATCTTCAGCTAAACAATCTGAAATGACAATAGTAAAAACATTAATAAACTAGATCCATCATTGGCTAAAACAATCTGAAATAACAATATTGAAATATTTAAAACCTAAACTAGAGAAACTGTTGTTATCTCGACAGTGGCACACATGAGAATGAAAGAAAGTGACAGGAGGATGGGTAGAGGTTCTAACTATGTGAAAAGGGTGAGCGCTCTGCATGTCATTGAGCTGAGGCTTTAATTTGTGGATGTAGAGGGACTTTAAAATTATAAGTTTAACTGAATTACTGGAAACCCCTAATATGGAAAAGTCTGATGCAGAAATTGACGAATTGCATTGAAACTCTGTGTGAGACCTAATTGAGGAATGGGAAGGATGGCAAAGGCGTGCACTTGTTCTATGACTTATTCCTGCATGTTCCGACCGCCTTACACGCAGGAATAAGTCATAGAACAAGTGCACGCCTTTGCCATCCTTCCCATTCTTCAACTAGGTCTCACACAGAGTTTCAATGCAATTCGTCAATTTCTGCATCAGACTTTTCCATATTAGGGGTTTCCAGTAATTCAGTTAAACTTATAATTTTTAAGTCCCTCTACATCCACAAATTAAAGCCTCAGCTTAATGACATGCAGAGCGCTCACCCTCTTCGCATAGTTAGTTAGAACCTTTACCCATCATCCTGTCACTTTCTTTCATTCTCATGTGTGCCACTGTCGAGATAACGACAGTTTCTCTAGTTTAGGTTTTCAATATTTCAATATTGTCATTTCAGGTTGTTTTAGCCAATGATGGATCTAGTTTATTAATGTTTTCACTATTGTCATTTCAGATTGTTTAGCTGAAGATGGGTCTAGGCCCGAAACGTTCCAATCTTTCCATATCAAAGAATACCAATAAAATACATTTCCATCATACTTCAACCTTATATGCTTGGAAGTGAGATAATTATTGAAACCGTGTAATCCACACGGGTTTCTGCTCATTATTATGAAGGCGCCGTGACTCGCAATATTGTGTACGAAGATACTACATATAAGGAAACAGGCAAAATGGATAGTAGAATAGGTTGGTATATGTAAGGGTAGCTGCACACCAAAAGACAGCAAGCGACAATGCAAGCGAGAGAGAAAGATGTTAGGCGAGATCTATCACACACCAAAAGATAGCCAGTTTGCTCCTGAACATCATGGAAAGAGGTCTATAACAAAAATAAGCGGAACAAGCATGTGTTTGTAACGTTGAGTATCATTCCTACTCTGTCCCATTGCTTTGAAACACGTAATCTGTCGCTGGGCATTGGATCTTTTGACTTCCAAAGGCACAGTACAGCATAAACTTTGGATATAAGGAGTTCAGTCTATGCTGGAGAAATTGTGTAGCACACCTCTTCCTTCGACATCTTGCCGCGCACTGCCAGAGGCAGCGCTGCCACTGCCAGAGGCTTCTCACTGGAGCTTTCAAGCGTGAAACCATCTTCAAGTCGCTTTCTCGCTGCTGCCAATCTTCAATCTTTCTCACTCGCTTGCTAGCTTGCTTGCGGTGTGCGCACTCCCATAGGAATACATGTATATCGGTTCAAGCTTGCTCGTTTTCTCGCCTCAAATCTTATGGTGTGCAGGCACCCTTAGGTTTACCGAATTTTTGCACGGGTCCACCTAGCTTAACAATGACTTTAGTTGAGGAGATCGTTATAGGCCCCTGCCGCTCAGGTGGTCATTTTTATGTTTTTGTTTGAAAAGGACCCTTAGGTGGTCGACTATTCGGTCCTAAAAATTTATGGTGCTACGGGCAATAGATCCCCCCAGGGGGGGGGGTCCCCAGGGGGGGGGTGTAAGGGGACCAAAATCTTTAATTTTGAGCCTATTTCAACCCCATGTAAAAAGAGAAAAAATGAGAAATGGAAAAAAAAGCCCATGTGAATTTGTTAGAAATGTTCCAAGGATTCTAAAACTATCTTTGTTTTTGTTCTAGCATCAAACTCAATGACAAGTCCCATTTTGAAGTATCTATACCAGTGAAATATCAATACCTAAAAACCAATATGTCAAATTATTTCAAAAACTAAGGCCTGAATCAAAAATTGAATTAATTTGTGTTTGTTTTCAAAGGTTATATATCATAGTAAAATTTCATAAGAATCAGACTGAAAATAAAAAATTTCATTTTTTTGGAAAAAAAAATATTTTTTTCATGCTTTGGAAATCACAATTCACCCTGTGAATATGAAGTTATGTATGGAAATTATCCAAATGAAAATGAAACTGCATTCAATTACACAAATTGTTCATTATATTACACTTCAACAAAGAAATTCATTTTTTGCTTATACCCAACACTTCTAACTTTCAACATTCAGAATGGGACTAGTCTTAGAGTTTTGATGCTAGAACAAAACCAAAGACAGTTTTAGAATCCTTGAAACATTTTTAACAAACTCTCTTGGGCTTTTTTTCAAATTCAAATTTATCAAAAAAATATATAGCTCTAAACCCAAAAAATTACTGTTGTTTTGAGAAATTTTGAAAAATTTGAAAAAAATAATAAAAAATTGGAATTAAAAAAAAACCATGAGAGTTTGTTAGAAATGTTTCAAGGATTCTAAAACTGTCTTTGGTTTTGCTCTAGCATCAAAACTTGATGACAAGTCCTGTTTTGAAATATCCATAAAATATACCAAAAAACTAATTTTTCTTTGAAAAAACTACGGCCTAAATCGAAAAAATGACACGAATAAAGGTTTACTTTCACAAAAAAAATATACTGGCCAATTTTCAAACGAATTAGACAAAAAAGTTGAAAAAGTGGGACGATCTCCTTAAGTTGAGTTGGGATCAGTAGGGTTAGGATAGGTTAGGTTAGGATTGTTAGTATGGGTTACGTAATGTTGACCACATTTATGCGAGGGTCAACGGTTTTTTATGTTAGACAAATTATCAGGAAATCTCCCGTTAGTATAGGAATATGTTGTTAGAACTTGTTGGCTAATGTTGACCAAATTTTTTCATGGGTACACCTAGCCTAACGATGACATTGGTTAAGTTAGGATAGGATAGGTTTGGACAGGATAGGTTAGGTTAGGTTAGGTTAGCATAGGTTAGGTAATGTTGACGGAATTTTTTCACGGGTCCACGTTTTTTATGTTTGACATATTATCATGATAGGTTCAGTTAGCATAGGACAGGAAGAGATAGATTAGAATGTTAGGTTAGGATAGCGTAGGTTAGAATGGGTTGTGGTCGAATTTGTAATGTTGATGAAATTTTTTCACCGGTACACATTTTTTTTATTTTTGACATCAGTATAGCTTTGGTTATTGTAGGTTAGGATATGTTCGTTTAGGTAGGTTATGTTGATGAAATTTTTTATGGGTTCATGGTTTTTTTTATGTTTGCCATATTATCAGGAGAGCTTCGGTTAGGATAGGTTAGTATGTTATGTTTGGATGAGTTAGGTTAGAATATGTTATCTAAGAGTTTGCTAGGTAATGTTGACCGAATTTTTTTCACGGGTCCACCTAGCCTAAGGATGACATTGGTTAAAGTTAGGTTTGGACAGGATAGGTCAAGATACATTAGGTTAGGATAGATTTGGTTAGCATAGGTTAGGACAAGATAGGTTAGAATGTTATGTTCAAATTTGTTGAGTAATGTTGACAGAACTTTCTCACGGGTCCCCAAAGCTTGTTGATGACATTGTCCGTGGAATTTCCATGGGTCCCGCTAGTTAGAATAAAGGTAATGAAATCAGTAAAATGGTATCCCTTGTTACTGGTACATAAATGATCATTTTACCAAGTGGTACACATAATGCACCAATGTGTAGTAAACTGTTGTATAGTGACGTACTGGTGGTATTTATGAGGGGTTCCGGCTGCGGAGATTTATGAGTCTCGCTCGGCACGGTCACATGAATAGATAGGGCATCCGCCGGAAACAACCGATGAGCCCCTGGCTTTTACGAGCGCCGGATAGGTCGGAAGTGACCCTATTGCCCAGCGCCGGAAATATCCTTTGTTGCGAACTAGACTTAAGAGCAAGCTGTGTGAACTACAGTGTCAGTACAATATTCGTAGTCCTGCTGTTCGTTTAGCTATCCTGGTGCCTGGTTTACGGCTAGGCTAACCGATATACTAGTTCAGTTCGGTAAACCTTATATCTTGCTGAAATTCCAAGATATTACATAAAGATATTAATTTATTGTGGAAAGTAAAATTTTCTTGTGAAATGGAAAATTATGTTAAATGGAAGATAATATATGGTAGATTGTAATTGGCCTCATGACATTTTCATTTACAGTATACTGTATATTTTGAGATGCATACTCAAATCTAAACAATTCTCAGCATTTGTAGCTGATTTTTTAATTAGTATAATATACTGTTTTTGTTTACATTTAGCAAATACATTTAGAAGCTGTTGTTGCTAAATGAACTACTCAAGAATATATCATGAAGCTTGTAAAATATAAAAATTTTATAATGGTTTTAAACATAATTTTGTCAATTTCTTACCAGGTATGTTCAGTCTGAGTAAAAAAAAGAAGTCCGTTATTTACGGATGGATTTTTCTGAAATTGTCACAGTAGGTGTGAAATGATGCAAAGATCATTTGTTACTTGGACAAAATTTTTGTATCTGCACTGAATTTTTTTTATTTTCAAAAATTACGATAAAATAGGGTTTTTTTTAATCTATCTTCTACAATTTTGAAGTAACAGAACCAGAACTTCATTTTTAGATTGCGTATATGTCTATATAACCATACGCAATAGGGAATTTTGATAACCTATTTTTGTGGATTTTGGGAATTTTTTTAAAAAAGTGACCTTTTTTTTTTATTTCGTGTAATTTTAAAAATAATAGATGTATCAAAATTTTTTATTGCATATGGATACACCTTTCTAAGCCCTATCAAATTCTATATAAACCATTCTTGTAGCTCTAAAATTGTGTAAGAAGATACATTTGAGAAACTAATTATCAAGTTTCCGTAAAAACTTGTTTTTCACAAAAAAAAATGTTTTTCTTCTTATCTTTTGAACTACCAGGTTTTCTACAATGAACTCTTGAGCTTATGTAGCTTTTTTTAAGCCCTTTCGATTGACATAATTTACATTGCTGTAGCTCTTGAACTCTGGGAAAAAATCTATATCAAAAAATAATACGTGTAATTCTTCAAAGCAACCACTTTCTGAAGAAAAAATTTTTTGACTTAAATACGTTTTTTTCAAGTCAACTCCTCTGATTTGTAGCTCTTTTCAAGCCCTTTGGATTTGTGTGCTCGCCATAGCCGTAGCTATGATACTGCAGCTGATCGAGCTATGAATGAAAGCTGTAGTATCATAGCTACGGCAGAACAGCTAAATTGTTAAATTGTCAAAAATTATCAAAAATTTTAACTCAGCGTTAGAATGTTTCGTTCGAATAATGAAAGCACTTTGAGTAGCCCATGAACAAACTCTATTGCTATTGCCGCAAAAAAAACGCTCAATTGACCCCCAATAATGAGGGGGGGAGGGGTCAAGGTCATGCCACCCCCATCGCTTTCCCCCCCTCTGGTGGGCGTACCATTCGGAGTAGACGTAAGCGGAAAGTACCAATGGAAGCGCAAGAAAATCCTCTATAAGATGCATATAAAAACAGAAAATTAACACTTATCCCGGTTTCTACCCAGCCTTTAGCCTTTTGAATATCTCTTGTTATTAGGATTTCTCAAAATGAAATTCTGCAAAATTTTTTTTGTATTATGTATGCATGTTTTGCAACTGTTGAAATTCTTAACCCGCGCACGGTCACGCATCCCTCAGAAAAGTAGTCAATTTACCCGCGTTACTCTGCCGCTCCCTGTTCACTTACCGTAATAGGCAGAGATGTAAAAATATGAAGTAATGAGTAAAAAATGTTGCTTTACACTTTGATGTTGTCAGATTTTTGATAACTTGAACCGTTTCTTTGTAATATGGAGTCAAACTCCGTAGATTTTTGCACGACATTGCTTCAAAGAGATCAATGGCCATTTTTTTGTTTTGGGAACAATGTAATGTTTTTCATTGCTATTTTATGCAGAAAATCCTTCCAAACCTGCTGATGTTTTTATTTTTCCTCTACAACAATTAGAAAAAAAGTTATGACCATTTATATGTCTACAAAGTGTTATCCATTCTTCGTTTTAGTTCCTACATAAATGCATGTTTGCATGTCTGGTTATATTACTGTAAGTATAGTGTTTCGAAACTTGTAATTTTCACACAATATGAATAAAATACTGCTCTACACGCTACTGACTTCAGATTTGTCTTATCATTTGCCATTTTTGCAAAATAATACTAAGGCTGCCACTGATTGTTTGCACGCACACACCCTCTCAAGGTTGCCTCATTTACCAAGTTGACTGGGCGCACCCTGAGTAGTAGTTTCGCTGGTAACTGAGGCTGCCACTGACTGTTCGCACGCACACCCTCTCACGGTCGCCTCATTTACCACACTGACTGTGCTTACCCCTCCCAACTTCCAAGTGGTTGTAGCTCTGCCTTAACCCCCACAATGTGGGGGTTTCTGGCTCCAGCTGTGTAGCACTCGCTGAGACGATCATTTTGGTGTATAACAACTTGGGGTTATGCCTTACGTCTGGCAACCAGTGAGCCTGGTAAATGAGGCGACCAGTTATAGTTCGCGGGTTAATTCTGGTTTCTTGTGCAGCTTTTAGTAATTTCTTTGCTTATATTCATTCATGCTTAGTTTACTTCTGAGTTATATTTGAGTTACTACTACCATTAATGGACCATGCCATACCGACTGCGCATCTCTGAAGAGGAAGTTCGAGAAGAACTTCGGCATTTGGGGTATGGAGAAGTGCCCCCTCACATTGTTGCATCCTTCAGAAAAGGTGAGTTTATTTATAAAAAGTGACTAGCTTTTCTGTTTTTTTTTTGTGAAGGCACAGCTTTTGCTGTTGAATAGCTTGTTTTTTTGAAAAAGAACAAAACACACTACTGGTAGTGTGAGTGTAATATGTCAATCATAAAACATGTTATGATTCAGATATTTTTATGTATTGTAAAAGCTGTTGGTTTTTTGAATTATGTATTGCTCTAATAGCAACATAATTGTGACACACTTTGCAGCTATGTTTTCTGTGAAAGCATTAACATTCTTGGTGCTATTTTACTTTTATTTAGTTGAACCACAATAAACTTGTGTACATGCCACTTGTACTTCACATTTCTTTAACAAAAACTGGTTTTATGGGTTGATTCATAAAAGACAAATCTTTCAACAGCCCAAGTGGTGTAGTGAAGAAAGTTTACCAACTGTACAACTAATCCCACATTAGCTGAAAGTTTATGATCTGAAATGGGTTTGCTCACGTAATTTCACGTTCAACAGATTTGCTGAAGTGCATCAAGAATGACATCAAGGCATTGAAAGAGCACCGTAATGCTAGCATTGAGCAGTCCATTTCTAGCTCAACTCCGTACTCTTCAGCATCTGGCGAATACTCGTCTTCTTCAGGGCAGCATTCCTCAGCGTTTGACAAACACTCGCCTGCTTATGATCAGTATTCTTCCTCTTCACGGGAATTTCAGTCTGCCTCAGACCGATATTCATTCAGTTTTGAGTCGTCGGAAACTGAAATTAGTCAGCCTGCCAGCTCTTTCTCTACGAGCCGATCTTTTTCCCAGCCCAGCCTCATTAGCTCACATTTAACAGACAGTCAAAAACCTTCACTCCGGCATCCCAGCAAGCATTATCAAAGGTATGGTTTGTTTTATACTGTTCTTTACCATGTCCTTTAATGTTGGCTTTGGAATTCATTTTCAGTATTTACACTAGCATACCCATACCATTGAAAATCATTACAGACTTTTGGGATAGTCTCTTTCATTCTGATACTCATCATTTGTTGTCATGCATTTTATAAACTTTTTCTTTGTTTTCATTGCATGTCTTCATTTCCATATGCTGGACCCCCTTATCCCAGTTTCATCTTTAATTATGTTCTGTACTGGACACATTGCAATATAAATACTAATTACATCATATCTGCTTTCAGTCTTTCACATTGGTCATGGGCTTCAATCTGTGTTCCTCTAGTAGCTGTTGAAAGTTACTCTCTTCCTTTATTGTCTGCCTGTACATGGTGTCTACTGGGTGCTAAAGGTGCTGAAAAGTGCTAAAACCAGTAAGGTGCTAAAAAAATGTGCTAAAAAGTGATGAAATGGAAGGACAGGTGCTAAAAATTTATGAAAATGTTAAATCGCTTAGATTTTAATATGTAAACGTAAAAATGCAAGGGTTAAGAATTAAGATTAGTATCTGGCTATTCCTAACAGGCAGTAGGCCATTCCTAATAGGCAGACCATTCCTAATAGGCAGTTTCTGCATTCCCCCATACCTGAGCAGTATTTTTTTTATTAGGACAATTGCAGAGTTTATATTGTTGTTGTTAAGTTCTTAATTACAAACATCTAATTATTATAGTCATAAAAAGTCAACATCTTTCTTCAACTCAACTGGCTGGTAGGGGCTATTAAATAAAAAATATATTAATTACTATTATTTTACATTACTAAATTTGCTTATTTTTCAGGTTTTCTTTGTTGTTCAAAACCATCCTTAAATCCTTTTGTAATAAAAATGGAATTGTTCTGAATATACATGTATTTTTGCTGCTGGAAATCTCTTTTGTCTAATACCTGGCATTTGTCATGAAAGTGTTGGTTTTATATTTTGTGTATAAACATATATTATAACAACGACCTTCATATTTATCAAATTTGTTTATGATTATTATTGGAGCTTATTGAAGGAAAAGGGTGCTAAAATTTCATCTTTGAATATGCTAAAAGGTACTAAAAAATGCTAAAATGGAGGATGGGCATTTTAGTAGACACCTTGCTGTACTTGTATTTCATTTTCTAGTCACTTGTAATTCCTTATACTGGCCTGCAGTTGACCTGTTCTAATATATTTTGAGAAGCCTCTTGATACTTTTACCTTACAAAGGGGCCCTTGGCTGGGATCATTCTTGTTTTGGGCATGAGCTCTGTCCTCAAAGTTTTGTCAGTCTTCTTTTTCTAGAAAGACATCAAAGTTTCAATGTAATTTTGTTGTCATGCAACCATGGTATTGGAACTGTTAGTTAAGGTATGCAAATAAGAAATAGTAGTAATCTCTAAATGCTTTGATAAATGACCAGTCAGTGATAAAAACCTTTATATATATTTAATGGTGCTTCTTTCGTAAGATTCTGTTTTTGGGTTAGGTCTTGGATTGTTATTTGGCATTTGGAAAGTAGGGAAATACAAACATTTTTTTTAGTTTGCCTCTTGCTAGAGCAAATACAACATTATAAATGACTTGTTCTATTAATTACCTGCATGGGGCTGTTAGACTCGGTGATCTTCAGAATTCTGAGGCAACCTTCATCTTACTGGCCATGTAAAAGTATTTTTTATTTTAATTAATTGCACATTGCTCTTCAATTCTTGTAACATACCTTCTCAAAACCAGGTTCAAGCGTGAAATCTATGTTGAAAAGATGAAAAATACTATCAGATGCATAGAAACAGTACTGCCCAAGCCTATTGCAAGACCTAGCAGAAGCTAGGTTTTAAATTTTGGGGGATGGTATCTTGGTACTGCAATTAATGAGTTCATCTCCTGGAGGAGGAAGGATGCTCTCAACTGCTGGAGAATAAATCATTATGGCAGGTAGATCCTAAATGAAAAATGTGGAGCAAGAGCTGCGAGGACACAGAATGAGACGCATGGCCAAATTGAAGAAGTGAGCTGACATGATGTGAAGAGGGCAGTCAGTGCAAAGTGAAGCTAAAGAAAATGCTATTGGAAAAAGTGAAAGAGAGAAATGATGCCAACAACTATCGTAAAACTAAAGTTAAAAAGTTCCTAATACTAGAAAAAACAAATTAAGGGAGCAAATGTTACCCCAAGAGACTGCTGTTGTAGTTAACAGCACAATTCTGTCTGACAATAAAAGCACCAACTCGCGAAATTTTTATTTTCAACAGATTTGGGTTTTCTTAGATGCAAGACACCCTTTATACTTTCAGTTGCTGTTCTGTTGTAGTGGTAGGAGATGCTTTTCACATAATAAAAAACTCCAACTTGTTAGTCATTTTCTTGGACCTCTCATAAAAATTTTATAAAATGAACTTGGCGTTTTATGTCTGATCGACAGAATTATGCTGGTGGAAATGTTTTCTATGTTGTGATCTTATGGGATTGTTACCACACTGCTAGCCTTATTATTTGTTTTAGGTTTTATGTTAATTGTTTTGCAAGGTCATTGGGTAGGTTTAGTGGGAACTAATAAGATCTGCCTATTACAGACGAGGCAATGACGAAGGTGATGACGGCGAGAGCGGTTACTCGGATGGCAGTGACGACGTGTCTGAGTCCGCTTCGTCAGCCCGCACTGCAGCCTCGTCATCTTCAGGTGAACATTTCTTTGCATAACTGTGTTCTGTGTAGGTTTGAGCTTTGCTGACAATATTAATCTTGAAAATACCTGAATTAACCATTTGATGGTTTTCTTGTTGGAAGCGTGTCACTCTGTTGCCCATTAAATCTGGATGATATTTACAAACTTGCTGAACTTCTGAAAAAAATATTTTTTTAAATTTTGCGTAACATGATTAAACTTTTCCTAGCATCACACAATCCTAATGTATCCCATCCCTATCCATTCTATTTTATCTGACCTATCCTAACACAACCTATTTTACCTTTAATTACCTTACAAGCAGTTTTCTTTTGCTAATGAATGGTTCAATGGATAGAACATTAGAGCTTGAACTGTTTCTTGTTAAACGATTTGCAAACGCAAGGAAAAAACTTGGCGCTAGTGTGGTATATCTAATTGTTGTGGATGTGTTTTTCTCTACATCCTGTACAAATTTTGCTTCCCCAATTATTGAAAGAATGATAAATGGAGGAAGAACTTGGAGACCAGGATTTAATTTCCAGCCTAAGAGGCATTGCTGAATATAGTCATTGATAGTCATTGTTTGAACTCTCAGTAATATTTGCTTTAGAGTAGCAAACTGCAATTAATTTCATGACGTTCAACAAGTGCAGCATCTTGTCAGACCAAAATTTGCTTACAAGAGCAGAAACCTGCAGCTGCTGAAAATACAACTGTTCTACAAAAGTCAATAGTTTAAACTGGACATCAATTTTAATCTATGAACTTAGCCTTAAAATACTATAGCTCACTTTTGCAACTTCTGCTGACATGACAACAAGACCCATTTTACTCAGCAGGGCAGCACAATTCTCTGTGCTTGGCTTGACAGCACAAAGGATTGTGCTGTCGATTATATATTATAGATGATTATGCTGTATAACGTTTTCCCATTGAATATGATTAATTTTCCTTGTTTTTAACTATAAGTTCCTCATTTCATTTTCCTTGCCAGTGTGACAAATTAGCGCATCTTTTCAACGTTTCATTCACTTTTTTGCAGTAATATTTTTCCATCATCAAATTGCACCTCATAAGAGCATTAGAACTGATGATGCCGTTGCTTGGATCGCGGTGTGCAGGCGTCAGTGTGTGTGTCACTTCACGTGATGTCAGTACGCTCACCGTGATGCATTGAGGTCTTAATTTGTTAGGGGGCAACCAAGTACTGGCCTATTTCTATGTAGCCCTCACCATTGTCTCTGAGAATCTTGAACGTGTTCTCATGCGCCTATAGAGATGTGACTCAGAAAAAACCATGCCGTTTTTTTTTAAACACGTTTTTTTTTACAAAAAAAAACGTGGTCAAAAAAAGTGGATTTTTTTTTTTAAATATTTTGTCTGAAAATAACTGAGCAAGAAAAAGAACCACATTACATTATTTGTTTTCATGTCAAATTACAAAATAAAACAGCATACTTTTTAATTGATGGTTTTCTATGGTTTTATGAAATTTTTCATTTTCTGAGGTTTCATGCTTTGATATTTCATTTATTTTACAATACATGTGAATGACCTTCAACTCCCAAAATGGTGTGTTATAATAACATATCTTTACTTATGGTCATTGATAGAGATGTGACTAAAAAACCATGCTGTTTTTTTTTAAAAAAAAACATGTTATTTATACAAAAATTATGACTAAAAAACATGGATATTAATATATTTGTGACCTTAAAAATCCAATGCCGTTTTTTTTTTAAACATTGTTTTTTAACAAAAAAATCTTGACTAAAAAAACATGACTATTATATTTTATGGGACCAAAAAATTTTTTTTTTTTAATAAACGTTTTAAAAAAATCATGACTAAAAAACACGGATGTAAATATCAGGAAAGTTATTTTTCTTTAATCGAATTGTATTTAGAAACTTATAAACAAAGAATGCTGTTAATATTGAAATCATGTTTATTAGAACTGTACTAGGTCTTAGAATAAAATATCTACAAAGAATCTATTCACTCTATAAAACCTTTCGGAGACCAGCTCCATCCTCAGTCATTCAGTAAAATTTGGTGAAATGGACAATGAATTTTCACTGTTCCTTTGAAAAACATTCGACTGAATGACTTACTAAGGATGGAGCTAGTCTCCGAAAGGTTTTATAGAGTGAATAGATTCTTTGTGGATATTTTATTCTAAGACCTGGTATGGTTCTAATGGATATTAATATATCTTATGTGACCAAAAAATCCATGCTGTTTTTTGAATGTTTTTGTTACAAAAAAGTCATGACTAAAAACCATGGATATTAATATACTTTATTTTACCATAAACAACCATGCTGTTTTTTTTTTAAATATCTTTTTTACAGAAAAATCATGATTAAAAAATGTGGATATTAATATATTTTACGTGCCAAAAAAAAACCATGCTGAATTTTTTTTAAATCATGTTTTCTTTACCAAAAAAAATCATGACTATAAAACATTGATATTAATGACTTTTAGGGAAAAAAACATGGGTTTTGATATGTCATGTTTTTTTTGGTCAGATAAAATTTAATAATACTCATGTTTTTTGTAAAAAAATCTTTTTTTCAAAAAGCATGGTTTTTTGTCGCATGAAATAAATTAATATCCATGTTTTTTTACAGACTAGTTTAGTCATTAGTTTTAGCCTCCCTACCCAACATCAAATGCGATCCAAAGAGAGGAAGGAAGATTATGAAACAAGATCAAAGTTGAAGAAGACAGTAGACAATAGTAGGTGCTGAAAAACAGACAGCAGTGAACCGAAAAAGGTGGTCCTCAACATAACAAAAACATTTTATTTCAACAAAAAGGAGGCTACCTAACTCTCAGCTCGGGCCCTCACATTGTCCCCCTGGGAGCGCTAGTTCCCATAGATACAATAATTGTATCCCCCTGAGGGGTGTTTTTTTCAAAGAATTCGTGACCAAAAAATGAATTATAATAACTTTTTATTAAAAAACATGTTTTAAAAAAAACATTAATTTTTTGGTAACATAAAATATGTTAATATCCATGATTTTAAGACACGATTTTTTATGAAAAATACATAATATAAAACAGCATGGTTTTTTGGTCGCATGAAATATATTCATATCCAGGTTTTCTTATACATCATTGTTTGTAAAAAAAACATTTTTTAAAAAACAGCATGGGGTTTTTAGGTCTCATAAAAATATTCATGTTTTTTAGTCATGATTTTTTAGTAAAAAACATTTTTTTGGTCTCATAAATATATTATTCATGGTTTTTCAGTCATGATTTTTTAGTAAAAAACATGTTTTTTTTTAAAAACTGCACGGGGCTTTTTAGGTCACATAAAATATGTTGTTTTTTAGTCATGATTCTTTAAAAAAAACAGCATGGTTATATTTGATACCAGAAAATATATTAATATTCATTTTTATTAGTCAAAATTTTTTGTAAAAAAACATGTTTTTAAAAAAAAGCATATTTATTTGGTCACCTAAAATATATTAATATCTATGGTTTTTAGTCATTTTTTTCTAATGAAAACATAAAAAAAGAAACCCTACAGTAAAAGTGATGGCAGATAACCCACAATTACCTAGAGGAGTCTAAGAGGTACAGCAGGAGCCACAGAACTTATATTGATGGAGTCAAAATTCAGAGCTTATTATCTCTGCAAAGTCTGATTTTTTTGGTCACATAAAAATAAAATCAGACATAGTAAAGATAGAAAGCTCTGAATTTTGACTCCATCAATATAAGTTCTATGGCTCCTGCTGTTACTCTTAGACTCCTCTAGGTAATTGTGGGTTTTCTGCCACCGCTGTTACTATATGGTTTCTTTTTGATTTTTTTATAACAATAAAATGACTAAAAAACATGGATATTAATATATTTTAGGTGTCCAAAAAAAAAACTAGACATATACTTAACAAAATTTAGGTGTGAAACAAAAAACAAAAAAAAACACATAAAAAGCATGTTTTTTTGCAAAAAAAAGCAATCAAATAAAACCGTTTCTTTTTTGCATCACTATGCGCCTATAGGAGTAACCAAAGCATGATGGGTTGTGTTGAGTACTGTTGTGTGGCGCAGGTGTGAGCAGCTCAGGGAGCGGCAGGGCAGCAGAGGTCGCCAGGAGGCGGTCACCGCATGACGGCGGCGGGGAGCGTGCAAGGAGAGGTTAGCTCCGCATACTCCCTTCTTGCTTGCTCGCATTGCAGGCAAAATGCTCATTTGATTTCTTCTCTCTATTTTTTTTATTTGTTATGTTATTGTAACTCTACTAGTATTTACTGTTCGTTGCTGGTGTCACAATATCCAATTATAAAATATGGTGGTAGAAATTTACTCATGTTAAATGTGGAAATATGGCTGTTACTTTACGACACTTTTGTTAATGTTGAATTTTAAAACATGAAAAAATTGTGTGGCGTGGAATGGCCATAGAATCTAGTGAGCCATAGAATAGTTATGCTTGCGGTCTTGGGTCTTGTGCTTGACTGAGTCGAACAATTATTATCAGGAGAGTAAAACGTACAAATGTTTGTGAAATAAAGTACTTCTCTTCATCAATTTGTGAGACTCTTATTACTCTAGATTGTGCTGGAACTGCATTGCGTTGTAATGTGTATGCTGAGTAGGCATTCATTTTCAGGCTGATTGTCACGTCATTTTTAAAACAGCAGGGACGCGTTCAGCTCTGCCTAGGAGCGAAGATACGAGCGTTTCTGTAAATAATGATGAATTCCACAGCCAAATTTCTCCTTGGGACACTGATCGTGATACATGAGTTGCATGAATTCATTTACCATAAGTAATCTGAGCTGCACCTCATCAGTTGAAATTTGTTATTAATCAGGTGGAAATAATTCGCCTGTCTGTTTCTTCAGCACTCTAATTTTCCTCTGCCGAATAAATGATGTAAGGAAAAATGATTTATCCATTGTGGAAGGATAAGGGCAGCACCCTGTAGTGATTTGAATGTATGGAGGCTTTCATGTGTTAGGATCAATATTTTTGTGCCTCATGCAAAAAGCTGAATACATATCATAAACATCAATTTAAAAGATGAATTGAAAAATGATATAATTCCTAGTACAAACTTGGAGATGAAAGAAATGGAGAAGAAGTGTTTTAAAAACATTTACTCTGAACGTTTTGAGCCTAGGCTCATTCTCAACAAAAAGTCTGCAAATAAAATTATAGACAAGTCAGTACACCCAAAAATTACAGAAGTGCAGGATATAAGCACGAAAACACAACTTGGAGATGTGCTGAGAATTCTTCTGTACATGTAAAGGTTATGGACGTTGTATATAGCCGTGCTAAAATATTAGACCACTTCAAGCGTTCTTCAACAATGACGGATTTCAAGCTGCTTGAGCATGTAAGCAGCGTGCAGTGATAAAATTTTCACCATTTCGCGATTTCTAAACAAAAAGTGTCATGGGTAAGAGGGGCCAGAAGCTGTTCAGAGTAAATCATTTCCTACGTAGGGACACTGTTAAGGATGCAGATTTAAATCCTAGTATACGGGATAGTTATATTTTTTAAAGTGCTAACTATTTATTGCATTGGGTTGTCTCTAGGTTATTTTTATTTTCCATGTCTTATTCATTACACATCACATTGCAGTGACACACCTAATGAACTAATTAACTCGTGTGTCATTTTGATGTTGGAGAGTGTGGAGCATGGAATAGGCTGCATGACTCGTATCTTGGCGTATTACAGGCAGTGTAGGTCATAAATATTCCCAAAAATAGGCTGAATCGGATGTTGATGTATTGCTAACAGTGTTGGGCATAAAAACAGTCAGGAATAGGCCACTTGACTCATATTTTGATATATTGCAGACAGTGTAGGGCATAAAGACACTCAGGAATAGGTTACTTGAGTCATACCTAAAGCGTAATCTCGTGCGCTCACTTGCACTGTTGGTGTTCACAGCCCCGTCGCTGCCGCCGTACCCGAGCAGGCCGGACCCGGTGTCGCTTTATCACTACTACAAGGCGCACTGGGAC
This sequence comes from Morinoia aosen, assembly GCA_030386875.1. NCBI lineage: Eukaryota > Metazoa > Arthropoda > Malacostraca > Amphipoda > Talitridae > Morinoia > Morinoia aosen. The sequence goes on along the minus strand of CM059573.1, from coordinate 21,777,053 downwards.
CGCTGTCCCGCCCCCGGTGATGATCCCCGCATGGCGCTGCGATGGAAAGTTCGGGCTGATCTCTTCTACTCCAAATGATTTCTGCACTCTTTAGCTCTCAGTCTTATTTAAAATAAAGGAATCGTAAGTAAGCCCTCAATCTTATGTATACTCATCAAAGTTATTTCATTTTTTGTCTGTGTTAATGCTCTTTCCTGTTATTGTTAACCTCCAATGCATCGAATAGGAATGGGTTTGAGTTCAGTCACGAAGTTTGTCGGGTGGTTTCCTTCACGGACATTCGTGACACCTAGTATAAATGAGTTCAGATTTCTTATGGGATAGAAATTTTAATTTTTTTAGGCTGTTTCATTGTCAAATGGTGTTGAATGGAAGCAGCACGTGCAAGTTGAGTTAATATTGGCAAACGGCGGGACGTTCTTCAATATGAAGGATCTCTCGCGTACGTATACAGAACTCAAAATTAAGGCTTACTCCTGAGAAAATAGCTTCCCCAGTGTAATAGAGTGAATGAAAATAACTTTCCCAGTGTAATAATAGAGTGCTGTAGGCCTGCATACCTCTTAGCTAGATGAGAACGTTCATCCTATAATTTGGTACATTCAAAATATACGCAAAGTTCACTATTTCTTCGATACTCACAGTGACCGAGAAATTCATTCATCATCGTAAGAGTTGTGCTTCTATTTTTCTACATTAAATTTCTGTACATTTCTGCAATAAGATATTGAAAAGAAGAGTCTAAACACTTCAATTACTCACGACAATGCATCAGTTCTGAAATTATGTGAAACCAATCGTGATCGATTTCTCGGACTCTCTTTCCTGCCGTCATTTGGTATTGATGTCGCTAAATATTTCTCAAATAGAAAAAATGTAAGTTGCTATCTGGGTGGACGATTTAGTGTATCTTAATAGTGTGAGAACTTGCTTCTCAAACTTTAGTTCAGACCACGACTAATGCTCCTCCCGAGGGCAGGTTATCTCTTTGTGTGCATCCATGGAGGAGCATCCTGAGAACTAATACGGGTAGAAATGAAGTATTTCTATGATGAAACGATGCATTCTGTATGTGAATGCTTCCAAATTAATTGTAGAAAATAATGCAAGGGTAAAAATTTAATGTTGTAGCTGATCTGTTCACATCAGAACGAGTATTTCATAAAAAGGAATGAAACTTGAATTGCGTAGCGGTGAACGCAAGCAATTCTATGACTGTAAAAAATATACAAACCTACTTCCTTTTCAACTCCTGTGCTTTTTACGCAATAATATTTAATGGAGATGGAACGTATTGTAGTGCGCAACATTACTTCTATGTTGTTGTAAACATTTTAGCCTAAATAGGGAGATGGACTCAAATTACGGTTTTCATTATTTGTTTAATTCTAGACGTACTGTTCAACTTTACCTCTATTTGAAGGTAAATTTATTACTCGTTAGGTAATTAAATAATGAAAAATATTTAAATACACAGTGCTTAAACTTTTGGAATCATGGAGCCATTTTAGAGGAAAGCGACCTACTTAATCGTTTGGCAATTTATGTTACGTGAAAGATTTTGCAGGCTAGGAAGATTTTCAACAAGTATTATATCCCATTTGATCTTCGAGATCGAAGTTTTCCACTTGTTCAGATTGATGAATAATTTCATTAATTAGCGCCTACATCTTAGCACGATGAGCAAGTGAGGAGTTGTTGCCGTTTTCAATAGTCGTTAATCCTCTTATAGGGAAATCATTCCGACGTACAGAAATTACTCGAGTGTATACTTCTATCAGCAGCATACCTCGACACTTTTCTCTCTTCATGGAATGGTAGCCATAGGTGACTTTGAATTATTTTCATTGGAAATCAAAATGAAATAAGTCACAAATGGGCTTTTCCGAAAGCGCCGTCTACGGAGGCCTTTTGCCCTAACGCATCAAAGATGAGCTTGTGGAAGATGTTGATTTGTGTTTGTGAGGTTCAAACCTCGGTGTCGTCCACGAATCGTTTCTGTGTCGCTCTTATTCTAAATGACGGTCACAGAAGCAAAACCGACTGACTCGATTGCCATCATCAAAGAAATGGAGGGACAGGGGAGAAATGTCCCTAACTTCTGCCTCAGAATTTATTAATTTCCTAGATCTTGTTCCTTCCTAAATACTCGTTGATCATTCGTTTCTTCCGCGTTTTTATTTTTTATGAAACTCAAAGCTATTTTCCTTGAATTTCCGCTATGCTTGAAGAACGCCGTTCAACAGCAATTTCCTCTGACTTCATCACCTTTCTTATAAACTCTAACAAACCTAGTGCAATACTAAGTTTTCATTTATTCATCTCTGTCCTCAGTGCATGTAGCATGCTAGTCTTCCGATTATGTGGACGTAATTTAGGATCAGCCAGATCAGAAATATCAGCTTATTAATGATATTCAATGTTTGAATAGTAAATCCAACTAAATTTGTTATTCGAGTACTGAGGATATTTTGATGAAACTAAAAGCGCTAAGATGTCCCACGTTGTGGCTTGATGTGAAAACTTCACATCTATGATAACATTAACCCTTTCGAGTGGGCTTTTGCAAAATTTATGTGATACAAATGTCTTGGCAGATTCGATACGGTTAAGTGTAGACGTGTTTTCTTTAATTTCTGAAAAATTGGCCTTTTCTCACTAGTGAAGAAGTTCATTTATTAACCATTCTTTCTTGGCTGTCTTTCCGAATGTGAAGTTGGACTGTCTTGAAACTTGTACTTGAGAATGTTTGTTCAAAAAAAATCACCACAACGACCTTGGTTAAACCTTCATAAAATTTATTTTTCCGAGTCCAACGATAATTTTTAATTCAGGGAGGCTATACTAACGGTGCGAAACCTAAGCTCGCATGATATATACCCGAATTGCTTCTGACTTCATACTCATGTCCTCCCGTTTGAGTGTGTGTTTTCAAAGACCTAAAAAGGCTGTGTTAACACGTTGACTGCGACACGACCCACCGGTGGGTCGTGCTTAGGTTTTTCCTGCTGCGAAACGACCCATCGATGGGTCGTTTTGAAAAATTCTAACAACCTTTCTAAATTAGTGGTATTTAACAGGCCCAGTTAATGTTTGATATTTACAAATTTGCTTATCACTTTTGACTTTAAATTCAAGTTGAATATTGAACTTCGGTTTAACCCATCGCAACTAACGTGTTAATCTTCTTTTCATTGCCAATTATTAACTTTTTTATGTTTCTATACTACTTACTGGAGATAACTTATTGGTCATACAGTACCTCCTACTACCGTGTTCTTGCCATGGTCTAATGTATTGTTTCTGGCTCAGTTTCCATGTAGGTACCTCGAACTTCAAAGGAGCGTTCACTGCCTCTTGCAATTTTCTGCATCGAAGTAATGGTTAAATTTTTCGTAAACTAAGTTATTGTTATCTGTTTTGTACTAGCTGTGCCTTGGCGACGGATTATTTAGTATTAATACGAAATGGATTATTTTGATGGATGTAAGAAATCCTATGTGATCTCTTGGGACCAGTAGTTAAGCTAACATGATTAAGCTAATATCCTCGTATTAACCTGTTAACTGTCAGTGTCCAGTTATGTGCCCCTGGTAGCTTGCGTCTGTGACTGTCACTGTCCACTTCACCAGCTCACACAAAGTATTCCCGAATCGCATTTGTCTTTGTATGTAAACGCGTGAATTTTTTGTTTATCTACCATGCGCCGCAGCTACACTGCAGAGACGGTTAGCAGATTAAGACTCCTGTTTAGAATGAAGTAAGAGTATTGAGTGAGTTTGAAGCAGTTAGTCTGAAGACGGAGTGTGTTACCACGTGTGTTGTTGTTCACCGTGTTCTTTACCACTTGTTGATGCATGTGTAATATCGGTGCTGTGGTCCACTGCCACGTTATGAATGTCAGCTCGCCAATATTCGGATGGCCTGATAGCTTAGCGTTTATATGTATCTCCACTAGTAGTTAAGGTTAAATTTGTAATCCACACCGAAGTTCCCTAGAGGCTCAGTGCATCTTGAATCCTGCAGTGTCTTCAGCACGCACCAGTCTCACCATTAGCAGAAACTGTAAGTGACTTTAGTCTCTTAGTAAACCGCGTTCAAGTTATGGAGAAGCGTGGTGCGTAACTTCTCGATATTGGCGAGGTAATTTGCTCTAGATTAAATTTTTGAATCGCATGTTTGTGAGGAAATTCTTTCCCACTTCTCTCCTATGGTTCATCAATCGTGTCCATGTTGTGCAGGGGGAAACAACTATTGTACCTATGAGAAAAGGTGCTCACATGGGGAAAATGTGAGGTCCTTAGTTACTAGTTGAGCAAGCCTTCTTTTTGTTGAAATAAAAATAAATTTTTAGTTTGTTGCGGACAATCATTTCTCGGTTCACAGCTGCCCTGTTTTCAGCACCTCTGACTTTCTTGTTCAATTTTTATCTTGTTTTATTAACTTTCTTCTTAACTCACTGTTTATATGTGCAGGGAATCTTATGTGGGAAGACACCGTGTGTATGTATACCTCGTTCCTTAAATTCTTTCTTCTCTTTGGAACAAATTTGTTGTTGTTATGGATACTTGAATAAACTTGTCAAACTAAATCTAATTGTACCTATGTGTGTTCAGATGAGCGAGTCCAATGAACGAAGAATTGTTTGTCTTCCTTGTTGAGAACTGTTTATAAAATAGGATTTTACTTTTTGGCAATGCTGGAGTAAAGTAAAGTGGTTTGTTTGATATTTTTTGAAAATCGACGGAAAGGCGGGTTTAGACGTAGAAACCAACATGTTTTATCGAATCTTTGTTGTTTAAACAACTGCGGTAATGGACCTGAGCATAGGTAAAATTTTGGGCTTAATATATGTTCAATCTTCCCGTAAAGGTGAATGTATCTTGAATCATGATCACTTTTTATTAGTTGAATTAACTGTATTAAAGTTATATATCTCTGAGGGTTTGATTACTGTTATTCTATTAAATTACTGCCAGCATTTTGTAATGGATTGTAAGATTTTCAATGTGCTTTATTTAATGTGTTGTGTCGGAATCTGCTGCATGGGTGACGCAGTGCCTTGAAAACAGTTTCATCAGATTGAATACTTTCATGTTTCTGATCCGTAACGCGGTTAGTCTTTTAAGAAATTTGCTGATGCTTATTTTTAACGTTGATAGCCTTTTAAGAGTGAAAAAATCGGATTATGTTCTAAACTTTTGGCAGCGTGCAAGTTGCTGAGTTTGCGCATTATTTTAATGCAAATGTTTGCGTAGTCGTAAGCCAGTTGTGTTTAGCTCCCACTGCCATAGCCTAAAGTGACTGTTTGTTTCTCTGTGATTCGTGGTGTGTGTGCGCGCTATTCTTATTAACTATTCTTTTGCATTTGACGTGCTACTAGTCACTGCCGCGTGTTAAGTGTACTTTTGTTATATCTACTTACTTGTAGTGAGTTCGCGTATGCGACTTAAGTCTCTTCGTCCAGTTTTGTGAAGAGAAAAAATCGCAATCTTTTGAGGCCATCTTGTCCCAGACACACTTGCATCGTTCTAGCACAAATGTCCCCTCAGGGGGATACAGTTATTGTATCTATGGGAATTAGCGCTCCCAGAGGGAAAATATGAGGGCCCGAGCTGAGAGTTAGGTAGGCCTTTTTTTTGTTGAAATAAAATGTTTTTTGTTATGTTAAGGACCACCTATTTTTCGGTTCACTGCTGTCTTTTTTTTCAGCACCAACTACTTTCTTCTTCAACTTTGATCTTTATTCATTAACTTCTTTCTCAATTTACTATTTCTATGCCCTTTCTGCATAGATTCCGCGTTCCCTTAACTCCATACTAAATTGTGCCTTCCTTCTTCCTCTCTTTGGATCGCCTTTGTGTTGCGGATAGGGAGGCTTAAACTAACATCTAATGTAATCTGTACCTCTCTGGTCACTAAAATTTCATATTTCACTAAAAACGTTTAAATGGTCTTCATTTTGAGGACTGCGTTTGAACGCAAAAAGTGGCGGTAAAAATAAAAATAATGGTCGCAGGAAGATTGGGAATTGGGAATCAGCGCTGCCATGTTGATGCGACCATTAGGGATGTATCAAAAGTTCATACTGCAAATGATGGTCCCTATCGACGAGCCTCTCAGACTCGTCGCTGGATACTTCACGCAACCCTCAGCTGAATTAGCGTCGCCTTTTGCAAATGACTGGGATTTAACCCTTTAACGCCCAAGTGGACTGAACGGTCCTCTTTCAAAAATAACAATAATATATTGTATTTCTTATTCAATTTGTTCACTAATGTGTCCTTTGAACTTCACTGCCGAGAGACAGTTTCTTCCACATCTTGATAACAGTGACCACCTAATGCCAGTGTCGGTTTAGTGATAGTGGTTGTGATAACGGTAATATGAGTATAAAAATGTGGGCGTTAAAGGGTTAAGTTGCTGACACTTTCTTGAGCACTGTGTTGACCTCTTATGTGAAAAAAAACTTTCTCTTTGAGTATTTCTTGGTAGTTTTCGAGCTTGGAGAATTTGGCCGAGTAAATGTGCTAACCAGTGTAATATTTAGGAACGTTAATTGCGGCATCGTAATTTTCGTATGCAGTGAGCCTGCTGCGAGTTTGTCGAAGTATTAATCATTACACTCTTTATGGGACCAAAATTGTATTTGTGCCTTCTGTAAGAAAAGTGAACTTGTGAAATGAAACATGCGTTTATTTAATAACCTACAATTGAAATTAATGTTTAATTTCTGAGCGATTTCATCGTTTGGTTTTTGTCGCGAGGAGGGGCTTGTGTTTGATGAATTCCAGAGCTACGTCGCCCCAGATCCAACCGTTGCAGACAGACTTGTGCCGAAATCCACACTATCTTGGATGGCTTCTGACAACTTTCTTTCCCTGGGTTTGATTGGAAGGCTGATAGAGACCTGGGCTCGACCTGGCAGTCTGATGGTCTTTTACAGCAAGGGTTAGCTGATGACCGGGTAGAAAGATGGGGGCTGCTCAAACGCCATAGGGACGTGAAAAATGTCTCATTAGCGAGTCAAGCGCAGGAACCTGCTGTTTCAACTTCTGGTTGGAGCTGAAGCTGTATCCGTACCTAGAAAGTGTGCCCGTCAAGATTGTGTGAGCGCGACAGTTGGGTTCCCCTCGTCAGTGGCCGCCCAAATCGTGCCGGTCAGGGTAGCAAATGAAAACTCGAATTTAGTATCATGGATGCTAATTATTACTCTCAATCCTAAATCCAACTCGACAGTGACGACCTGACCCAGCAGCCGGACGACATGGGAGCTCGTCAACAGAAGTTGCTACGAGCAGCTCTGTCCCCTCAAACGGTACCGGAACCATCGAAGAGCCTGTCGGCGAGTGGTAGAGGACCGAAGAGTTACAAATGCACAACGAATACATACTTGAGCCGCATCAGCCTGCAATCGATGCGAAGCAATCAAATGCAGCAATTGGCCAATGCAAGAAACCAACAGTGGATGCGACTTAGAAAACGAGGCAACAGCCAACTTGCCAAGATCAGTCACACCATACTAATTCATTATAAGAGCCTCACCTTAAAGTCACATCTGATTCTCTTCCAAATCTCGCTGAAGATGATTCCCAGTAGATAGAAGTCCATAGAAGATATTGAAAAAACAGAGTGGGGATAAGGATGACGCAATGTTGGTTATTATTATAGTGTTGCGGTGTATAAAGATAATGGAAATAAATAAATAGCAAAAGAGGTCTAAATATAAAGGCACATAGGAGATTTCTTGGTAAGTAGGAAATCGGAAATCTGTGCACCCGACGGCCGCCCACATCAATTTAGACTTACCTTGATCTGTTGGAGAGAAATTACACGGGACGTAAATAATTTAACGGTGGTAGGATAGAAAGCTTCCGAGAATATATTAAAGTTGAAGTTTACCGAGTTAACAGATAAGGCAGTGCACTCTACACCTGGAATATATTGAATACATTGAATTTACGTTGTGAAATCTCGGCTTAAATTTTAGATTACGGCTCGAGATCGGGAAACTACAGCCACATGAAGGCTAGTGAGGAAGGTTCGGGACAAATGCACCAAACCTACCTTCACTGAAGGATCCCTTGACGTCCACATGATGACGGTAAGAAGAGAAAGTCGATGACAGGCCGCTGAAGCGCTGGACTGCAGTAGGTGGCACTGGCTCCCCATCAGGGTCAACTCGATAGTTGCGGAGATACGAGGTAGCCGGGTGCGGGGTGGTCGCAGAGCTGAGCGAGACCGTAGGGGCGCCCCTCATCACACCAGAGTTGTAAGCTACTAGCCTACTCCATGACGTCGAGCGCAGGGATCCGAAGTACAGGTCACTGGCGTTACTAGTTAAAAACGCGCATCCTGAAGGCTGTTTCGAATATTAAATAAAGTAAAGATGAATAAGAAATAGGAGGTGCTCCGTAGGAAGGCGTGTGCGGGTTGTGAATGCGGTGAATGAGATTTCTCAGGCACAACATTCTGAGATTGGTTAGCGAGGCGTTTGTGGTTAAAGGGTCGTTATTGGTTTGTAAGAAAGAAAGAAAAAAAAACTTTATTTCCAATAGAGATTGTACAATATTAAAATCATTGGTTTTTAAATATCATAAAGTTAAACACTTAGATGATACACACACATGAGTCTTGTAATACTCATGTCACTAGTCGAAAAGAATTGATTGAGGGCAATGTACTCCTAATCTTGCTTAATCTACATTTGATAATACATGTAATGACAATTATAAGAGATAACACAATTTCATGGACGATGCATTTTCATTGTGGGGTGAAAACACTTTTGACAGTTTACATGTACATGACATAAAACTTCGCAATTATTGATGCCAGGAAATAATATATGAATCGCTTGTTTCGGCCAATGTTCAAAAGTGTCATTTTAAGGAAGCATGAAAAAAATATATAAATACATATACATATATATTATATACACACACAGAGATAATATATGTACACATAACCATGAGGATCAAGAAGATTATAAGTTTTGTATTTCTAATTCAATAATTTTAACATAACGGTCGTTAGTTAATAAGCATTTTATTTAAATATAGATGGATGATCGCATAACAAATTTATAGTTTTTACTTGAATGCTTTACAATAATAAAGAGATGACGAGTTAGGTAATGTTACAAGTTGAGAGTGAACAGAAAAAAGACCGTTATCTCTAGTAAAATGCTAGTTGTCAGTCTAGTACACACATATGTGCACATATACATGTAAATATATACACATGCACACACATACCTACGCACATACTTACACCAAACTCGTAAGCATACACAAATGCATTTCTATGCATCGAGGCAATTACAATACATACGCGTTCTATAAAGTGTCATACTCATAGCGTGCACACGTACACATATACACAAGTGAGCTTGTGCGCAAATATCAGCGTAATCTAATCAGTATAAACCAGCATTCCAATCGGGGGAAACGGAGAAAATATCTTTTATTATAGCATGAATTTTATAAAATTTCCGTACTGAAATTAGTGGCACAAAACAGTTTACCTAAGTCAGAAACAGGAAAACGATTGTGGGACGTGAATAAGAAAGAAAACATTAATGTCCTATAAGGGTTACATATTAGAAAAAATCACATTATCTTTGAAATATGGCGCAAATTGTCGGCAATTGATAAACATACATAGGTATCACATTATTATAAGCATATAACTATAAGCATTATAAGCATATTACTGCAGTATGAATGGATGATCACACAACGAATTTATTGGGTTTTTTTACATCGATGCTTTACAATTTCATATTAGAAAAAATCACGTTATCTTTGTAATATGGTGCAGAATGTCTGCAATTGATAAACACACACACATATAGGTACCATGACGGTCTAGTTTAATGCTTGCACAGAAACGGAGAGGGATGACATAAAATGCAACCTTCGATTGGTTTATCTACTCTAGTGCACGCAGGTGTACATACACACATATACAAGTAAGCATGTTTGCAAATGGCAGCGTATAGGCAATCAAATCATAATACCTAAGCATACTTCAAAACTGTTGTGTGATGTCTTGAATTTTAAGACAATGATCGAAAGGAGATTGTTCAGCAACGGAGATACCAGGCAAATGAGATTCGTCAGTACTTATTCAGTATGTTCTGTAACTAAGAATTATTTTTGAGACACAAGGTGACGAGTTATTTTAGCTTCAAATTCTCTCGGTCTTTGAGGGATTTTAATACTCAGTGGAAGTTTGTTCCACAGTAAGGCGCCTGATATGGACAGAGCCTTCTGCCCTAAGTGAGATGAACGATAGTTGACTAAGACATTATTGTTTCTGTTCGGTTTTTGATTGGTTACAGTGGGGGGATAGAAACTCACTATCTCAGCATTGCTCTGAGGAAGATATAACGAGGAGAATACGTATTGGGCCTTCTGCATGAGGAACCTTTCTTGGATAGGAATCCAGCCGAGTTTATTGAGGAGAGAGGTTACGTGATCACTTCTTTTGAAATTACCGTTGCATACCACCTTTGCCGCAAAGTTCATGCACTTTTGTAAGTCCCTTTGAAGGTATTGAGGTAGGTCTCCCCATACTAGGTTGCAGTAGTCAATGCGCGATAACACCAGCGATTGAATGGCTAATAATCTGGACTTTTCGTCTAGCATACTCTTTATGCGATGAAAAAACATCAAAGTTCCATAAATTTTGTTGCAAGTATTCTCAACATGAGATTTGAAGGACATGTTTCTATCGAACCAGATACCTAGATTTTTAACTTTTTCTTATGCATTCATTTTATCATTTCTGACTGCAAGAGTTAGACCTGAAGTTTTTTTTAATTGCATCTTTGGATCCAAAAATAATGCATTGTGTTTTATTAGCATTTAATTTGAGACCATTTCGGTCGTACCATGATTTCAGGCTAGTCAGTAAAGCTTCGGCTTTAATTTGCGTCTATGGTATTTCCGATACAGAACTTGTTATTGCAATTTGAACATCATCTGCATACATTGAGATCCGTGTGTTAGAAGGCATTGGCGGGAAATCATTAATGAAAATAGAAAACAGTAGCGGACCAAGAATGGATCCTTGGGGAACGCCAAAATTGTTTTGAATGAATGGGGATAATTTGTTTTCTATGCGGACTGCATGAGATCGGTTTGACAAGTAACTTTCAAACCATTGCGTGTCTATTCCCAAGTTCATTATTTCACGTAGAAGTCTATTATGTTCCACGCTATCGAACGCCTTAGAAAGATCGAGCAGCAGCAAGAGTGTTACAAGGGTACAAGTGTTACGGTGTTACGTAAATGAGGTTACGGCACAAACAAGGGTACACTGAGCCGAACGTCGTGCAATGAAAAACTTTAAATGTAACAAAATTATTTCTTAAATTTACGATTCCTTAAAACTAAATCCCCGAATAAGAAAATAATTTTTTTCAGCAGAAGAGACCACAAATGACGTCGGCGTCAACGAGCCGCGCGCGATCCTATGGGCTGAATTGGAAACAGAATATGAAGGTGGTAAAAATGCAGAAAATGGAGGCGGCTGCAAACATAGGTAAAAATATTGTTGATGGTATTTTTAGTGAACAGAATGACTACCTGGAATACGTGGAACATGTCCGTGAACATAACTTTTTCTTTACGCCTACCAACTCCGATGCATGTGCGTGCATAAATAACTTGAAAAATAAACCAACTTGATTAAAAACGTTCTCCGTTAAAGTACTGAAAAGTATAGCTAATATAATAGCACCCTTGATAGTTGCTTTCCCTATGTATTTTCCGTACTCTCTCGCCCGTACTCTCTCAGCATTACCTATTTTTAAAAATGATAAAACTTGCGTTAACTATTAGTCATTACCTGTCTCTGTGCTGCATCAATTATTGGTAAAATATGTGAGAAAATTGCATATGCAACAGTGTATTCCTATTTAGAGCAGAATTCATTTTTCACTATGATAAACAGAATGGTTTTCATTCAAAAAAACCAACAACACAGGCTGTATTAAATCATTTACAATTACTTTATTCCATTATAAATGAAAGAAAGCTTGTTTTCTCCGTGTTTCATGATTTTCGAAAAACACTCAATTGCGTAGACTACATTACAGTCTTGAAACTCAACTGTTACGTCATTAAAGAAGTTACACATGATTGGATCAAATCATATCTAAAAATCGGAAGCAATGCTTCATCATTGACGATGCACAATTCGAACTACTGACAATTAGCCATGGAGTATCATAAGGATATTTCCTTGGGCCTTTCCTGTTTTAAATCTTTATCTACGATATAGATAAATTCTCTTAATTTTTCAAATTCATGGTTTTTGCCGACGACTGTACACTTTTTGCGGCTCTTCCTTCCTAAAAACCTATTTTAAAAAAAAATTATTTCCAATAAAGTATAACATGAAATGTTGATACATCGGTTTTTAGAACACCTTAACAAGCAAGCAGAGTATAAATAACGAACTACAACCCATTTCAATGTGGCTCTAAACTAATAAAGTAAGCCTCAATATCGATAAGACAAAATTCTCTTTTGTATAATTCTCTAATTATATTCTCTTATGGGCGGAAAGCTTCCCTTCCATTTATTAAGATTGATGATGGTGAGATTGAAGAGACAACTCCTGTAAGTTCCTGGGCATAATAATGGATGACCATCGGACTTTCGAAGAGTACGTTACACATATCAGTTTTAAATTATCAAAATCTGTAGGAATCCTCAATAAAATAAAAACTGTATTACCTGAAGAATCTTTAAAGGTACAAAAATAACAAATATGTCAATCGATAGGACTTGAAAATAGCAAAAAAATGGTAAATGAGTTTTTTTTAAAACTGTTCTCAAATCTGTTAAATCTGAAAATTCAATCAATTAAAACATCGAAATTCCAATCCAATGTTTCATTAGATGACCCATATAGCTAACTGAATTACATGTTGCCGGTTCTGTATCTTCAAAATAAATGAGATACAATTTCCAAAATGCTCTTTTTAAAATGTTTTCGTAAAAAATCAATTTTCTAACAAAATTACGAAGAAACACACGAGTTTAAAAGAGATCGGTGCGTCATTTTACACCTATGCTAAAAATTTCAGAGAAAATCCGTTGGAAAATGACGGACATGAGGTTTTACCCAGACAGTCCCCTTAAGTAAAATACCACTAATTATTAGGTCGTCAAAAATAGAATGGCATATTGTGATAATGAAAAAAAAAATATTCCACTCTTAACGACCTTGTATGAATACCTGCATTGTCAAAACTTCAGGTTCCTTGAATCTAGCCTGAAACAAATCGGAATCTCCCAAATCTGCACATGCTCATTTGCTCAATCAAGGAACTTAGGTCTTGTAGATTGAATATATTTGTTCAATCTGCATTATAGAACTTAAATAGCTGAAAATCTAAAATTATGAGTACTAACTTCTATTTTTAAATTATCGTACAAATACTGTCATTGTTAGGATCTCTTCCAGAAAAGCCCCGCCACTATTGCAGCACATAAGTTCACCCACTTGTAACTCGAAATAATACACACATCGACTTCAAATTGCTCTCAAACGAAAAATTGAAACATTCTTTTTTTTCGTATAGTAGCTGGTACGGAAATATTTTCTGTAAACTACATAAATTTCTGGATAACCTATCCGTCTCGCGCGAAAGTTCACCACTTGCAACTTTCAATGAAATACATTTTGTGTGTACACCAATAAACAGGTTTATAGATGTGAGGGTTGTACAAAGTTTTTAATTAATTAAATTTTGGCTAACGTTGTCTCGCTATTTCAAAATCATTCTCGAAGATGTTTTCAATCGATTTTCGGCTGAGCTGGGGGGAGGGGGTAATTTAAGCATTTCATTTAGTCTTTTTATTTTTTTCCGTGCGTTCAGCGCACACTAGCACTGAACTTTCAAATCTGAAAAAAATCAAAATTTCTGTAATTAAAATTATCATTTTGGATCATTGCCTAATCTACCTATATGTGCCAAATTTTGTGAATATTCTCAACTCAGATGTGATATCCGGCCACAATGTTTCTCCACTTTATCCCATGTACGTACACATGTCCGTATAATGTTGAAGAGTTGTGTTGTTTCTTGACTGTAACCTGAGTTTTCTTAAAAATTTCTATGAAGAAATTAAAACCCAGTTCATTTATATGTTTTTCGAAGTCTTCTTTTCTTAGGATTACAGTGAGCTCAACTGTCATTTTCTGTGTTGTAGATGGTAGGTTGTTTTTATTTTTTTATTTTATATATGTATTTTTTTCTTATATTTCATTTTCAATAAGTATATATATTAATATGTGTGTGTACGTGTGTAGGTATATATACATATATGTATCTACATAAATAGATATACATGTTTCTATTTCATTTCTTTAAGCAAAAACCATCCGGTTAATAAATTTTATTGCACTAGCGAAATCATTCAAAAATAGATCTATCACTTCCCCAGAGGGCGTTTCTGTGAATCGGATTAATGACAAATATAATTATTGAAATAAAGTGCAATTTGAGCATATGAATCGTGGTAATATTATCTTTCTGTCCGTATGTTATACAAGCTATAAATTTTGATGATGAGTATATGTTTGCTTACCCATTTCTGCCAATATTTTGTAGATATTAGTCAATCATGAGTGGTAACCGGCTCACACTGTATCTCCATTTTATCCCATGTACCAATGTCCGCATGATGTGGTGAATATCGAGAAGATATGAAATACATTTTTGATGGTGATAGGGCTTTGCATATTTTTAGGGTATATTTTTCATTTCTCATTCAACTACCCTTGACAGAGATAGACTATTGGCACGCCACGTATGGTTTGTCTATTAGTACGCCTCGTATATTTTGTCTATAAATATGCCTCGTATGGTCTATCTATTTGTACACCTCTGATAGTTTGTCTATTAGTACACCTCGTATAGTTTGTCTATTATTATGCCTCGTATGGTTTATCTACTTGTATACCTCGGATGGTTTGTCAATTAGTACTCCTCGTATGGAACATTTGTTTTAGGATGTCCTATATTAAGAAACTTTTAAAAGCCAATATGTTGACATGTATCTTATGTGACAACTTGGAAATAAACATTTTTTCTTTTTTTCTTTTTTCCTTCGAAATAATGCACATATCGACTTCAAAGTACTCTCGTAACGAAAGAATGTTTTAATTGTTCGTTGGAGAGGAATTCGAAGTCGATAGGTCTATTATTTCAAAAGTTACAAGTAGGGGAGCTTATGTGTTGCATCAGTGGCGGGGCTTGTCTGGAAAAGATCCCATTGTCTTTGCTGCGTGAAGACTGGTAAGAAACACAAGAAGTTTAATAGACCTGCATGACATTAAAACTGCGCAACTAAAAATAACTCCAAATCACTGGCAAATTATCTATCTTCTTAGGTAATTGAATAAACTTTACCTGACATTTCGTAAGCGTTGCTCTCTTTCAAAACAATAGATTTATTTAACTAAAATTTACCATAAAACATAACTTTATTTTTACAAAATTTCAGCTTAATTTCACTTATTTCTTCAGTGCCATAAATTAACAACCGATTATGACAGGAAGGCTGACACTTTTGGGTTAGTAGATGGTGTCATATTTCCTCTAAGCTTTGTGTGTTGTTCAATTTGGTAGCTCAGTTTTTGCATGGTCAGGCTGTATGACAGCTCTCGAATTCTTTGACTGATGTTTCTCAACAAACGTCAAACTGGATATCGCGTGTCTACATTTTAGTGATTTTAAAAGCAATTTTAAACGATTCCAGGAGCATCTTTCACTTCAATTTTCAGATATTTTATAGTGTTTAATTTCACCAAAAGTCTCAAATAGTTTTTTACTTTCGGAGTCCGTTAATTCCTTTACCTAGCAAAAGATGCAGTTAGTTCTGTAAGACAAGCACTCAAGTAAGAATTTGCAGTCGTGTGATTTGCGCATTTTCTAAATCCGAAGAATAGCTTTTGTTCAACACGAGAGAATATTCAAATCAGTATACTCTGCTTCTGCTCTAAACTAGCTTTGTTCAGATACAAAAGTAAATATATTTGTACTTAACTCGGTAGTTTTCTTACTTTATTAGTTCTTCAAGGCAGTTTTAACGTTTTTCACAATATTTTGCTGCATAATGATGGTGAACGTTTGTATTGAATTTTTTAACGATGGTGAAAACAAGCATCTTCCGATATGGTTGGATGCCCAGGAGGAATACTGTAATTCAAATAAATTTTAGAGCAATGATAGGCACCGGTGTCATTTTTTTATGAAGTGCAATATACCTTTGTTAATATTTCTACACGAATTACTGCAAGGACCATGAAGTAATGGGTATAATTCTACTAAAAATAATTCTAAGCCCATTACTGCAATTCCACTCCTAAGAAGTGTCATTATCGACATTTTCGCAGAGTGACCCCTATTTTTAGAAATGGTGACAAAAATTGCATTAATAATTATAGACCTATCTCTGCACTACCAATTATTAGCAAAATATCCGAGAAAATTGTGTATATAAAGTGTTTTCGTATTTTGAACAAAAATATTTTCTCTGCGACAAACAATACGGTTTTCGTTCTAAAAAATCTACGACACAAGCTGTATTAAATCATTTACAATACCTTTATTCTAATACAGATGAAGGAAAGCTTGTTTTCTCCGTATTTCTTGACTTCCGAAAAGCATTCGATTGTGTGAACCATAACATATTGCTCTCGAAACTATACTGTTATGGCATTCGAGGCGCTGCCCATGATTGGTTCAGATCATACTTAGCAAATCGGAAGCAATACGTTGTCAATGACGATGCAAAATCAGACCCACAGACAATTAGCCATGGATTTCCACAAAGATCTGCCCTTGCAACTCTCCTATTTCTGATTTTTATCAATTATATTATTAAATCTACATCATTTTTCAAATTCATACTTTTTGCCGATGACAGTACCCTTTCTGCGGTCCTTCCGAACCAAAATCCCGCTAGGATTGCGGAGAGTATAAATAATAAACTTCGTAAAGTATCATTATGGCTTAAAGCTAATAAAATAAGCCTTAATATCGATAAAACAAAATAAATTGCATTCTCATACAAGAAAAATATATCTCTCCCACGCATTAAAATTGGCGAAGGTGAAATCGAAGAAACCAACTCATGTAAGTTCCTGGTCATCATAATAAACAAACATCTAACCTTCAAAAAGCACATCGCTCATATTAGTTCTAAATTATCAAAATCTATCGGAATCCTGAATAAAGTTAAAAATTTCCTGCCTGAAGCAGCCTTAAAAATGCTCTACCGAACGCCCATTTCTCCATACTTGCAATACGGAATTGAAGCATGGCACGGAACTGATAAAAATAAAACCAATATAATTTTTACTCTGCAAAAAAGAGCCATCAGAGCGGTAAAGAATCTAGAATATAATGCTCACTCAAATGATTCATTCAAAAATTTACGAATACTTAAGCTTTCTGATCTCTACAAAATCTCCATTAGCAATTTCATTTACAAAACATTAACAAATGATGGCGACAATAGCCTGAAACAATTATTAACTGTATAAACTGGTCATCATGATCATTTAACCCGAAATAGAAATAAATAAATTCATGCTTCCTTATTATTCAA
Source organism: Morinoia aosen (assembly GCA_030386875.1). NCBI lineage: Eukaryota > Metazoa > Arthropoda > Malacostraca > Amphipoda > Talitridae > Morinoia > Morinoia aosen. The sequence continues at coordinate 21,759,417 of CM059573.1, read as the reverse complement.
AGGCCCGGTCGCAACACTGTATCCTCTTCGTTGGAACTAAAACTTGGAACTCAATGCCTGCGGAGATCCGTGAAAATAATTCTTATAAGGTATTCAATAAAACCTTGAGTCTCACTTCCTATCAGAATTCTAGTCGTGTAAGATCACCAAGTCAAATCTTGTCCCCTACATAACTGGTTCTAATAATGTAATTTGCCATGGTTAATATAGCCGATCTTCAGTCTGTTCTTGAATCGTTTATTTGGACATTTTTTTATAGAACGCGAATATATTGTGATTGCCTCGATGCATAGAAATGTATTTGTGTACGTTTGTGTGTTAGGTGTATGTATGTGCGTAGGTATGTATGTGCATATATATGTGTATAAATTTACATGTATATATGCACGTATGTGTGTACTAAACTGACAACTGGCATTTTAACTAGAGATGATTGGTTTTTTTTTTGCACTCTCAACTTGTAACATTACCTAACTCGTTATCTCTTTATTACTGTAAAGCATTCACGTAAAAAATTATACATTTTTTGTGTGATCATCCATTTATATTTAAACAAAATGCTGATCAATTAATGACCGTTGTGTTAAAATTGTTTAATTAGAAATACAAATCCTGTAATTTTCGTGGTCCTCGTGCTTTTATATGTGTATATTAATTTTTTTTGTGCTTTCTTAAAATGATATTTTTGAACATCTTCCGAAACAAACAACTCTAAATATTATTTCCTGGCGCCAAGAATTGCGAAGTTTTATATCATGTATGTGTAAATTGTAAAAAATGTTCTAAACCCAAAATGAAAATGCATCGTCTATGAAATTGTGTTGTCTCTTATAATTATCATTACATGTATCATCAACTGTAGATTAAAGCAAGATTAGGAGCACATTGCCCTCAATCATTTATTTTCGACTAGTGACATGAGTATTACAATACTCAAGTGTGTGTATCACCTAAGTTTTTTCTTTTTTTCTTGTCGGATACACTGTTAAATCTAGTCCATATGAACATATTGTAAAATGAAGCATCTAATATCGAGTTAATTATCTAATTTTTCAGTCTAATGCCTCCCTAGTTTAAGTAAATTAGGTTAAAACATTATTGTACTCCCAAGACTAACGTTGATGATAGGATGCCCTAGAAGTCACTGAACTTATTCGGGCCCACAGGTAGCTATACTCAAATTTGACCATTGTACTAGACTTTAGAAACACTCTATCTCTGTGTCACCTGTGGTAAATAAATTGTTTCAATTGTTTAAAATTGTTTAAATTGTTTTCTTTTCTTCAGGGGGAAATAGACACGCATGTACGCAATAGAAACGTACATCGAGATTAATAGCATTACATTCTTTCGTGAGGACTGCTCCTACTCAAAGTATTGAACTACCATTTTAAATTACTTGCCTAGTTTCATTGGAATTTTTTTTCTTAACCCAATTCATCAATTGCATTTACCCACTATTGTTTGGGCTGTTGAAGTTATTTTTATATCAACTGTTGATAAACTTTTAGGTTACGCATAATCAGCAAAGGAACCGATTACTACCCAAACTCTGAAAACTCATTGATCTTTAAAATAATATTTTTATCAATGATAAAACGTATTTAAAAAACTATTGTATAATTATGGAACTAAAAAATTCATTCGTATAGGCCTAGTCCATTATTTTTTTAATGTTTTTTTTTCTAACAAAAGATGACTTAGAAATATAACTTTGCCGTTCACCATGGGTGTGGAAAACAGCGCCTCATAACCTCCTCACTTCATTCATCATGGTTGATTACGTACTATTCCTTGTTGCCTTTTGCATTACCAGAATACCTCAAATTTAATGAAATAATTCACATTTTAGTTAATTATCTAAAGTTTCATTGACAAATGTGGGCAAAATATAATGAATTTCGACAAATTCGATCGAAGTTACTATACCATAGTTTATCATCAAATAAGTTTTCTTCAACTTTTTCATAAAAAGCAAAACTTAGACTATAACAGCAACAATGCACTGATTCGGACAAGTCGATTTGTGAAAAGATCTTTACAAACTAAAACGTCAATAAAAATGTCAATATTAATGATATTTCGGTTCAAACAAAGTATTTTGTTAGGGCCTGGGTATGAATGGAACTATTCTCACTCATGTGATTTAATGAACGCGTCACATAATTGTTGGTATTCTAGATGATTATTGCAATCACTTACATCTTACCGGTGAATATATCCAGAAAAGTGTTGACTTCCGACCTCAGGATATCTCAGTTTCTATTCATACCCGTTATGACATCGTATAAATAAACATAGTTAATCATTGTGTGAATGAATCCAGACACTGAAAGTAAATCGCCGCTGAAATATGGCTAGAGAGCTTCAAGAACCCGTTACATTACAAACTTTTATTACCTATCATATTTGGTTCAGAGTAACATACTATGGCTTCCAGTAGAGTTTTTTGAGTCAAGCCATTCCTAGAACTGAAAGTGTAACATATTTTGGTGAAACTGAATTATCAAAACGCTTTAGTTAATCTCAGAGTTAAGCTTTAAAAACCCTATGCATAATATTTCCTTCCTCTTCCTGATAAAAGAATTTTACATATTAATTTCCCGTCAACCCATGTATGTTGGCTCATATCTAAAACTTACACATGAGCATAAATGATGATGCTAACCTCGCCACACATATGTACACTACACTACACTACGTACACCCCACACACACATACATACACACACACACACATACCACTCACACACTTCAATCAAAATCCGTCAGGAGGATCAGGTACGGTATTCGATTGGTCAGCCCGCAACAGAATTTCATAGCAGCCAGGGACGCAGCGCGCGAGAATAATTTCCGCGATTTCAGGAAAAGCAGAAGTTCGTCAACAGCGCGCCATAAACGTGAGGTCTGCACTCTCGTTCTCTGCCCCAAAACAGAGCCGGTCGGTGAGGCAAAGGTTGGAGAATAACACTCTTATATTCTGTAAGAATATCAAAATGCGATTAAATGCATTTTGCGCCGATTTCATTGTAGTAACACTATTAGCACTTACTGAAATATAATATCACTCATCGAAAATTACGTGATTTCAGTTTTTACATACTCATGTGTTTCCACGAGTTTCAGAAAGCTTAGGGCAAAACGCGAGCGATAGTCAACGCTCCTGGATTCCAAAATACCGGAAGCGCAGCGTGATTTTCCCACGGGGTCAGAGTATCAACGGTTCCTATGCTAGAGCGGGTTAGCTTAGCTGAAGGCCTAGCTTAAAGCGTTATAAGCAAGCATCAGGCAGTTCCATGCATCTGGCAACTCCAGGACTGCCACATCTCCTTGCCAAGATTATCTACATTCCACAATTGCAGGGAGTCAATTAACAAATTCCTGTGCCAAATGAGCGTATAAAAACTGGTATAAAGATCAGCAAAACCGAGCTCGCTCGTCGCGGTGGCGCTGCTTCGCCCCGGTGAGCTTGCCGACTCGTTGCTGAACAAGCGCGCCAGTTCAGCTGTAGAGAAGTGGAAATACTACATAATTTAAAAATTAGATGTGTCAAAATGAACCAATTAAAAAAACTCTTAGGGGTTTCAGCCTATGTCACTCATGTTGTTCTAATTCGTTTTTACTTCATTTTAGAAAATAAGGAAGTGTGTATCGATTACGAATCTTCTTACTCGCCTGAGAATTTTCCCTGCCCTGATTATTTCGACTGTGCAATTTACGACCTTATTAGCCCTCCATATTTTTTGACGATCTTGGTACTCTGAACTACTAACGATTTTCTTCAATTATGTTTTCACCGACTAATCTACTCCCCAAGTGAGCTTTAACTCTGAAATGAAGCAGCAGCTGCAGCAAATGAAGCAGCTAAGCTGCTGTAAAAAGCAGCATTAAGCAGCTTAATTCTCGAGTGAACTGCAATTATCTTGGATCAAAATTACAAGGATTCGACATAATCGTTTTAGCAATTTCACCTTGCCTTGTAAGTGCTAACAAACCAAAGTCTTTAGTACAGCGACATGCATTTTTTAACGGTACGGTTGAAAAAGACTGACGACCGAGCAATTGAATAACACAATCAATAGAACATTAACGCTCTCATTAAATGTGTCACTACTGTGAAATTCATCCGGAATTCTCTAAAATTTTCTGCCGAGTTTTCTTCCATAGGACACATTGCATCATGGAACTCGTGTCGAATTAAATTTTGCTGAAAATGTTATGCTTGTTTTTAGAATTTACAGTTAAATTCTATCAAAGTGTAAAACTCACAGTTAAATTCTATCAAACGAAGGTAAAAAAATTATTTTTAACTCACGAAAATGTTTTTTACATTATAGTATGAATTACATTATATTATTTGCTGATGAAGCACAGCAAAACTGATGATGATGCTGATGTACGTTGCACACAAAACGGCGCTGAAATGGACAGCGTCTTGCGTATTACGGTTGTGACGCGACCATTTTCGTAAGCGTGCCATTGCAGGTTAACCAACATCAAACTTTAATTATACATTTGAGCCGTTTTGTCACTCTCATACTACAATACTACATTTTAAGTACTCCGTCATGATATTTGAGGGCTTCTTTGATGTTGTAAATGAGGATATTTTAGAAAATGGAAGACAACTTGAAAATATTTAACGTTTATGATTTAAAGAGCGGTCGCGGGTTGTTATGTTATAGGCCTACTGGTTTTATTAATTGACTAGTGTACACGACCCATCAAAAATAACGGCATTCAATACCTTTCTTGAACAAATTTTCGTTCGATTGGAGTTTCTGTGTTTAAGCTTATTTCAAAAGTAACTTATTTTTCTTGCGACAGTAATAAACACTTAAAATACAGTATTTTTGAGCCGCAATAGAAGTAGTTATAGCCATTCGTGTCACATCCTGAATACAGAAATTCAGCATTACTGAAAGCAACTGCGAGCCCGTGTATATAATTGTAATATGCAATACCCCCGCCGAATTCGGTATCTACGATACGGACTCGAGTTTATATAAGGCTATGGATGTCTCTAATTTTCTTGTTAAAGTGACTTTTTATAGTGCACACTAAGGCCACCAGTGCTTATTTCTTCCTATCTATTCTTACGAGCGTGACAAGAAACATATAAATAAACACACTACGGTCATTCTTAGTAGTAGCAGATAAAAAACTCAAACACTGAGGAACTTACAGGTGTACGCTTCAAGCTTTTGAAATTGAATTGCATGAGTATGTCTTCCAATATTTTCACTAGCGCGAATAAATGGTGTAATTAATACATTTATTCTAACTTTTATGATTTATGCCCCAGCTTGGGAAAATTCTTGCTATAATCCTGGGTCATGGGGAATTATTTGTGCGTCTAGTTTATGCATGCAATGTTGTGACTCAGTTGTATGTGCCATACGCACTAATTAAGATCAAAATAAAATTCTTGTATAATTGTCTCTTTCAATTCAAATAATTGATCACAGTTTTTACATTATTTTACGAGTCAGCATTCTGAAGAAAATGCTGCGATGGTAAATATTCAATGTTGTCTGTTTTTTATACTTGCATTTTCATGTATAAATCGTAGTAAAAATCTGTTTCGTTGTAATGCATGGGTTTTAAGCAGTGAACTAGAAAATTGTATTCTTTCTACATTAGAAAATGTTTGAAGAAGTGTTGCACATCTGTCGTGCAGTTCACATTGGTATTTAGCTTTTGTAAATATTTGCCACTCAGAAGTGATTTCCGGCCACAATAGTATTCCATTTTATCCCATGTACCCGTGTCAGTAGAATGCTACATGATGAGAATACCGATAGGAAACCCGAGATATTTTTTACTTTTTTTTTTGTTCCTTGACTGTGACCTGAGTTTTCTTAAAAATTTCTATTATGAAATTAAAAATCAGTTCGCATTTCGAAGTCTTTTTTCTTTTTATTCATTTTTTCCGAAATAATTTCTTACGATTACAGTGAGCTTGACTGCCATTTCTGATGTAGTAGGAGATAAGTTGTTTTTTATATTTTTATCTTTAATATTTTTTTCCCTGATGTTCATTTTCAATACGTATATATATTAATATGTGTGCGTGTGTGTGTGTGTGGGTACATACATATGTACGCACATGCATGTGTATATCTGTGCATACGTATGTAGGTAGATGTATATCTACATGAATATATAAACATGTTTCTATCTCTATTTTTTTCACTTGAAAACAATCCGGTTAATTAATTTTATTGCTATTACGAAATGATTCAAAAATAGAGCTATCACTACTACAGAGAGCGTTTCTGTGAATAGGAAAAATGGAAAATACAATGGACGAAAGAAATAAAGTGCAATTTTGAGCGAATGAATCGTGGGAAAATTACCTTTCTATGTTGAACAAGCTATGAATTTCATTCTGCGTGCAAGTTTGTTTATGCGTTTCTAGATATGCGTGTTGTGTTGCGTAATGTTGTTCATAAATTACTTTGTGACTAACCTTTTCTAAATACTTGATAGTTATTTACGACGGTGTTTCAATCTGCTTCGGTATAACGTTTTTTGTCTTTTCTTACTTCGATTCAACTAATAGTTTATCAAAGAAATGATATTTTTGATTTAACTAGCCCTTGACAAAGTTAATCTACTTGCATCGCCATGTATAGTTTGTCTATTAGTACACCTAGTATAGTTTCTCTATTAGTACACCTAGTGTGGTTTGTCTATTAGTACACCTTGTATAACATATCTATTAGTACATTGGTATGTCTATTAGTAGATTACGTATAGGTTGTCTATTAGTACGCCTCGTATGGTACGTTTGTTTAAAGACGTCTTATATTAAGAAATTTTAAAAGCCAATATGTTGTCATGTATCTCCTGTGTCAACTTTTTTGAAAATAAACGGTTTTTCTTGCTTTTCTTTTTTTCTTTCTTTAATATTTTCCCATTTCTTTGATGTGTACTTGCATGGGCTCCACGCACGTTACAATTTATTCGTGCAGATTCAAGGGCTGTAGGCTGCAAAACAGCTATATACTTCGACAGGACAAAGAAGACACCACTAGAAAGTCATAGGCCTAACAACGCAGAAAAATTTACTAATGCTGTTCTAGTTTCCGTGATTTAAAATTTTGCAGCTATTTCAATAATATTATATTTTATTGCATAGAAAGGAAATACCCAGGCGTATTCTCATAGGTAAAGACAATATCAGTTATTTAGTATGAGACGAATACATACTTCGCATTTAGCCAGAGAAACGCTAATTTTTAAGCTATGTACACATATGTACCTATGTACACTGTACAGTGTGTTTCGAAAGGATTTTTAAGAAATTAAAGGCCATTGTTGAATAAAATGCACTACCATATGATGATAATTTAAAAACCATACTTTTCTGTTCAGAATCACGTTCAAGTCCATGCGATCAAGTTCCTGCTGAACGCACAATGAAACTAGATTTTTTATAAAAACTTAGTTCTAAAACAGGTCTAGAATTTGTCCTGCAAATATTTGCCATAGCTAAACCATTTTCCGTTTTTTATGGTATAAACTAATTTTCTATTTTCTAGGGTTTAGTGGCTTTTTACTTCTTTTTGCAACTTGGATTGTTAAAATAGATTTTAGTCAAATATTTTTCGTCCTTCAGTGGTTCGGTGGTATCATCAGTTTGAGTCGGTTAAGGCGGGAAGCATTCATCGTATTCTTTTATTTCCAAATAAATTGAACAGCATTTTTTTATCATTGCGCTTTTGCCCTAAATGATTTAAATAGATTTTCAAAAGGTATTCAGTTTTTATATTATTTCAGTCAACTCAGAGTTATCGCTTCCCATCACAATCCTCACTTCTCTTTCAGACATAGATCTGTAGCGTAGTTCACATGAGTATTTAGCCTTTAATTTTATATTTTTCTAATATTTTTATACCGGGTGCTGTAGCTGCGAGCGTGGGGCGTCACCGGCAAATGTAAAATTACAGAAAGTGTTTGCCTAATTGGCAATTTATGAGCCGTCCATTATGGCGACGTGAAAACTGTGTTCACTCATCTTGATAAAATAGAAGTGTAATAGAATAAGGAAAAAATACTTTTATTGTTCGTGGTGACAAGTTCTCATACGGAAAACCTCGTTTCTTTTAGTTTTTTGCTCAGATTTATACATAGGGAGGAGGCGAATATTCTCCCACACTACATTATGGTGGAGTAGTTTCCAACCTCACACATGTGAGGTAAGTGAATTAATATTATGAATTACACACAAGTCTTTTCCATTATTACTTTAAAAATCTTACAGTTTAACTTTCGTTCTTTCGTTAAAATTCCATTGATTTGATGTAAAAGTTAATAAATGTTCTATTTTAAGTTTGGGTCGGCTTGAGTTTCACGGGTACATAATACGGTACCAGTTTGTTTTAAACAATTCTTTTTGATAAAAGTAAACATTTCCAATACAAACTTGATTATAATTAAACCCATCTTATTTGACAAGATGAATTTTCCAATATTTTTTAGGGTTCAACTCCAGGATACTTTTCTCGCTCTTCATCAACGAATGGATGCCGTGAACGTCTCTTCTTTTAAACCTCCAACTCCAAAGCAATACAGATCTCTAGTCACTTCTTGCATTCACAGATGTTTTTATGTTTACCGCTAGGGAGAAATTGAGACAAATGCCGCTTTTTCTGCTCTTTCCAATGTATTACGTGCAAATTAACTATTTGTTTATTCTCATATATGTCTATTTTCTATTATTTTTGCTTTTTTGAGGGAAATATTTCAGTATTTAGAGTTTTCATTCACCTCTGCTGCAGGCTGAAGCATTTCTAAAAGAAATTAATTTGGCAAAAAAATTAAAATTGGTGTTTCTGTATTATACAATGAAACTGCCGTGCGACTCACACAGTTTTGTAATCTCGTCCTTGTACACGAGCAGATTGCGAAGCTGTTTATTGTGCCAGGCTGGTCGCCGTGGCCAAGTGGTAAAACCTCACGAATCTCAAGGGAGCGGTCACCGATTCGATTCCTGGCAAGTCGATTGCGGTGATTCTCCTCGTTGTGGAATAGGGAGAACGTAGCCACAATTCCCCAGTCCAGCCAGGTGTCGGAAATTGGGACAGGCTAACCGGAGGTAAATATCACTGCGTTCTGCATGGTGTTAATTATAAGGCATTTGAAGAACTAATGTATAAGATGATGTGTACATTGGCTTGATTGGAATAACACATCCTTTATTTCGATAATAGATCCTTTTATTAACTTTTTCTGACAATGTTGGAATAACAAAACAAATCTTTGTTCACGGGAATATGAAACCTAAGACATACGACATGTTTCTGCATTGAAGTGTCTAGAATTTTTGTTCATTCTGAAATTATTACGATCTTTTCAAGAAGTGCGTTCTTATCATGGAACACAACGTGAATTATCGAATAAAATCAACAGCAGTTACCCCACAATCAGAAGGAAAATATCCTGGTAAGAAAACTAAATTCGAAGCCATGCTCCTAAAGTCTGGGCAAAGTTATTGCGTTTTTGGTTGAAGCTGAGATTTTTTCGAGGCAGGAAAAATTTAAGGCTGTATTATCTGTATATCCCAAATGGCGTACAGAAGTTAATGCCACACGCTGTGTTTCCTCGCGTGGTTCTGTGTTTCTCAAATTGTTTCGCTGCAGTGGCCAATCTATTGCAAAATTATCCTATATCACATTGCCATGAAGACGTTCTCTTTTTCTTTTTGCCCTAATTGAGAACAGATTTAGTGTCTAGTCGTAAATAAATTCTTTAAATGAATTCGCGCCGTAAACTTTGCCCTTCAACCACTAAAATTTAGTTATTGAACTAATCTCTACTTTAAGCGAGTGATTCATTCTAAATTAGACGAGGTAAAATTTTTTTTAGTAATTTTATTGCTTGTTTAGCATCCTCGCCAATGAAATTTAAGTTGCCGTTACTGAAACATGCCTACAAAAGAAATTTATTTTAGGTTCAAAGTCGAAATTCATAATAGACTGAGCATGAGTAGAAATAAGCACAGCGATGGAACATCTATTTATTATATGATATGCTGTGGTCATATGCTGTGAAGAAACGTTTCGATTCAGTTATTCTAACGCGTGAACTAGACTTTCCATCACGGGCTGTTTTTTCCCCACGTCTTTAAGGTCTTTCTTTCGATGAAAAAGCATGAGTTTAATGACCTTTCCGATTTTGGAATTTTGTCAAAAATTCCAAACTGAACACATTCAACTATTATATTATATATTAAATTATAACAGTTTGAATCCGTTCATGCATAATTCTACGGATTAATTTTTGCAATCTTTAGTCTGTCATCATTTTTAACAAGTGATTACTTAAACTATCCAAATTTTTTAAACCAACCACGTTATTAAATATTCGCTGCTAGGTACAATTTGGGCAAGCTTTAAAGCACAAAATAATAATTCTGGCGCAGAAGACTATTATATTTCTGTTTATTTTCCTTTTCCTCTAAAGAATTGAGAAAGATTGACGCCTGTTGTAGAGGAATTTTCACGATGTAAATCGTATGATCAATTTTTTTTTTACTCGAGCACGATAGTAAATTTAGTGAAACGTTGCATCAAAATTATACAAACAAATCCTTGTCAGACATCATGACTCTATGTATTACGTACAGTACGTATTATGTGACGTTCCAACGTGAGGAAGAAATCAATTGGTGATGCATTTAAGCCTAAGTAACTCTCTAAAACCTTTAAGATTACTTCGCAAACAATCGTAAAATATTTTATTTCTTCTGGAGAGGAATTACTAGTCGCTATTCCTATTGACTTTTACGTGCTTTATTAAACTTTTTTAAAAGAAAGATGAGAAACATTGCTATCAACTTTAACTTTATACGGCTAGAAAAAGCTCCAAAGTAACGTGACGCACACTCGATGAAAATGCAAGTAAGCCAAGGTTGACTTGGACTGCCTCACTGCCTAACAAAGGAGCTTAATTTCCCCCGACTGAAATACCTAAATGATGCGCTAATCATTTCATCCATTGCTACAAAACTTGTGAATGATTCGCGGTCGGGCATGCACGCCCCATGCTGAAAGCTCGTGTCAGCAGATCTTGCTCCCTTTCTCCAGCAAAGTTGTGCAGGTGTACCTCGGAGATGCCGATAAAAAAGAGTTGTAAGGATGAAATAACGCAGCATTTGAACGTCTAATTCGCTGAGGATCTTGTTCGTCCGATCTTAAGGGAATTTTTAACACATGTCCGGTTTTTGAGCACCTACTATCCTTTCTTCTTCGACTTTTATTTGTTTCATGAACTTCCTTCTCAACTCACTGTTTCTACGCACCTCGTTCATAGATTCTGCATTCTCTTATCTCCATACTAAAATGGTGCCTTCCTCCTTCCTCTCTGTTGAGGAGAGGGAGGCTTAAACTAACATCTAATGTTATCTAATAAAATCATATCTAATCATTTTCAACAATATTACGATTCCTAGCGAAGCTAAAATGATATTTCCAGAGGAAGCAGTTTTTCACGCAAATGAATAGAATTTTTTATCAACCATAAATAAAAGATCTAACTTTAACTGAGAAATTGAGCAGATAACTAGCCATAAGTAGCCAGACGGCTAGTCACTCCATGTATGGGCAATACAAAGTTGATGTTTACATCGAGGCCGCATCCATCCTTGTAACCGGAAATTTTGGTCGACGGTGAAAAATTAGCGTGGCAATGGAACGTGGTCCAAGTCGAATTTTTGTGCTATAGGCCAGATTCCTGTGCTTGAGTGCACGTTGTGTTTATTTTATTTGTAAATTCTTTCTTACTTTTTAACCTTCCATTACATTTGTACATTACATTACAATACATTTATGAATTAATCTCATTTTGTATGGAAAATTTTTTGGCTTTTTGTCTATCGCTTTGGCTTTATTACGTCAGTGTTATCTGGCAGCCCTGGTGATCAGTAAATGTTGCCAAGCCGGCGCGCAACCGGTCATGACACCCCACGCATCGCCGCTAAACTATTCCGGCGCTCTGAAGTGAATTCAACGTTCGCATGAAAAAGAACTTGTACAATTTTGATTTTGGAACGATTTTCAAGTTATTTGATGAATGAAAAATAAGAACTTACAAAGTTAGAATCAATCGAATAAATCTTTTTCTTACTGATAATGTGTTGGTGAAGTTCATAATCCTACAGTGCCTACGACTCATTTAGTGGTTGGTGGTAAAATCACACAAGATCAAGGAATGCTCAGATTTTAATAATTAAAAATAAATTTTTTCGCAAGAATTCTCCGGTATTTTTTAATGGCCAATTTATAATTGTTGCTTTAATTTTATAGGTATTCCTATAGAGAGTGCGTCGTTGTTACGAGGTCATCGTTCCGTTGGAGCCAGCGTAGCGGAACTTATGTTCGACTCTCAGTTTCTGTTGTTCCACCTGCGGCCGCCAACTCTATAAGACGATGCATCTCAATGTAATTTTGCACGCTACTTGCAGCAAGTCTTGAAACCCTTAGGCAGCCAAATGTCTGAAGTGCAGTCTCCGCCAGGATATCTGCGTACACAACACACATCAAATAGAAAAATGAAAACAAAATACTCCCGAATAACAGGCGACAAATTCATTACTTTTCACTGAGATGCATGTAAAACGGACATATGTTCCAGAACCATTTTCCCTCTTTACGACTAGGAAATGTAACACACTTGCTCTATCAAGGAAGGAAAAAATTGGAGCATAGTTCAAAAAATAATAAACGTGAAAAACACCCTGTCTCGCTCTATTCACTGCTGAGCAACTGTATTTTTTAAATGTAATACTCCGGATATTTAACAAAGGTATACACAAGTTGCGATATGATGTGTATTCATAGCTAATATTTTGTTCGTTCTTTGGCAGCATAAACTTTCCGGTTCTAAAACATGAACAGAGGGTATTGGATCGTGAGCTCACTAGTCCCGTGACCCTGGTGAACTAGCATGGCCACATATATGCTTATCTGCAAACAGAACAGCAACTTGACAAGGGTTATGTACCTACACTACACTTTGTAATTTCTGGTCGATGTCTGCTTTACCTTATCTGCTTCATTTTCAAGATCATGATCCATTCATTTAAGCTAGCCTGATCTAGTTAACGTTCCCTGAGATACTGATCTGAAGGTAACACATTATGGAATATTTTACAGTATTGCACGCTCACTCTACATCTATACGATGTTCGTGCTAGCCACCCATTTTACCCACCTGATCTCATGAGCGAGCACAGGTCCGCCAGGCTCGTCGCTGAAGTTCACCAAGAAGTCCTTGTTGAGGGAAAGGCCGCCCGTCTCTGTGTTCACGTCCATCATCAGCATCATCGAGCCCTTCCTGCGGGTAAAGCGATGTACGAGTGAACATTTTGATCGCTTCCTCGAACTTGGTGATTTGCTTTGCCGATCCTATGAATTCTTGCGTTAAAACGTCGTGCTATTCGCGTCTATTCGACGCACTAAAAGGTGCGTTTTAATAAAATACAGAGCCTAATCAAACTTCCACTCGAAGGACTAATTTCTCCTCATGACCGTACAATCTGCACTCGTTTGTTGATTATGGTGAAAAAAAATATCAGAAGCAGATTATTATCTGGTACATTGCTTATGGGGCGGTGAGAAAAGTGGTATGAAGACTTACTGTGGGTTTTGCACTCCTATCGTGGATACAGTACATCTACTTGAAGTGGACATATTGCATTCTAACGAATAAAGATATTTTGAAAACTATTTTGTGGAAAATTCAAGTGCGAGCGAGGCCGATCGTCACCCCAGCTGAAAACTCCATTCACAGCATGTAACAGAAGGGTGTTAGTCTTGAGCGTTGGCGCACTTACAACACTACAGCGAGAATCTTAATTAAATATATCACTTTCTTTGTAACATTCTTTATCTTAACGCGGTTAAAAAATTTTCAACGATAACAACGCAAGAGTAAATTTCCAATTACACATTAGAACGTAGAACGTGGTTTTGTTCCGCACAAGGAATGCACATGAACAGCGAGTGTTGACAGAGAGCGTGATTCGGTTGTCGGTAAGCTAATTTTAGGGTGCTTTGTTTTATTTTCACCTGATTTCAGCTGTGTTTCGATAATTAGAGTATGATGGGATGTATGGATGATTGAATTTTTGGTTCTGTACGTAGAAGTTTTGAAACGAATTGGGTCCAAGGTAATCGTGAGATGTTTGACCTAGAAATAGTTTATTCCAAGTTTAAAAAATTTCCGTGATTGCATTATGAAATTAGCAATTGGAGTCTCATGAAATAAAATACTGACGTAAATAGAAATAAGTTTACGAAAAATTGTTCACCAGTGTAATTTGTATCACAGAGATAAGAAATGAATGCAGTACCCTGTAACTGGATCTTTCACTAAGACATTTGATGCTACTGAGGCGTAATTAAGGTATGTTTCTATTCTGAGGTATTGAAGATTGCTTGAATGGGAATATATTTTGAATTACTCTGTTAAAATTTGTCGAAGGTGGGAAAGGAACTAGCAGCATTTTGATTAGTTCTATTATATTTCAACCTGAAGAAGGCCTACCTAACTCCCAGCTCGTGACCTTAAATTAGCGGTTGAGAATTAACAAAACAGTGTTTTTTGCAATTGATGCGTAACAAATACTAACCTTTTTTGTGATAGAAGAAATCTAGTCAACGTTGCAGCGTGACATAGCACCAGAAAAGAATTTCAGACTACAGACAAAAGTAATAAGGCTATGTCTAGCTAACCTTTTCTTTCTTGAATTAGGGTTACTGAATATGACTCCTCCTTGTATCATAAAATCATAGTTATGAAGCGTAAAATAGCACAAAAAAAGTTGGAATCAGAAGTTTAATTCATATTTGTAATAAATTTATAAATATCAAGCGATCTATCTTTTAACGAAAATCATTTGAATCAAACGTACTTATTCCAATTTTATCACATTCATAAAGTTAAGAGATAAAGCGCTTTTTACCATTTGAATGCAAAAGACAAAAGATGACCAACGCTTCGACATACACAAACCTACTTGATCATATCAGGGTAGAACTGGCGGTCCCACGGGGAGTACAGAGAAGTGGTCATGTAGAGACGCTTGCCGTCCAGTGAGAGCTGCAGCATCTGCGGCGCCCCGACGATGGTGCGGCCCTGTATCGTGGCTGGCTCAGGCTGTTCTTTCAGCTCCGTGTCCTCGAGCACCTTCACTGCGCCTGGCGCGAGTAAAGTTCATTGTAAGCATTGCTGTGAAGCGGCGCATGAAAGTGTTTTCGTACATTGTTTCTGTGGCGACTCCTTCTCTGATACATGGTAACACCAGGGTGCTGTTTGAATGGTTACGAGTAGTATCAAAATTCTATTCCGAAAAGGATATTGCAAATTCCAGACATGGTCCCGACAGGGAATACTATTTTTCAAAATTCCTCTCCAAAAGTTTTAGCGTATTAAAACATGTGACAGTGTTCGTATTCATCGCTTTTAAAAATATCTCCTAATGGGTTTGTGGAAATTAGATTATCAGGTAGTGAAAGCCTTTCTAACTACAGCAAAGCTAGTCCAAGAGGCGAAGAAGGAAAGAACCTTTTACTATGGGACTAAATGAACGCGGATTTTAAGCACACGCCATCCGCATAGAAATAGCAACAGTGAATGAAGTGTGTGAAACTATATAAAAGTTGGAGAAGAGAGCAATTCATGCTCAGTAAAAGGGCAGCGGTAAACCGTAAAAAGTTGGCTCGTAGCAAAACGAAAAACATATTTATTTCAACTAAAGTAAAACTGTCTCGACGTTCAGCTCGGAACCTTACATCTCCCCTCTGGAGATAGGTCTGCGCAATACAGTCATATTTCAAATGAGTAAATACCAAAAGTATGAGATTATGATTGATTATATACGCACAGGCGCAAAAGAAAGGCAACGGTTTATCCGTGCTCAAATTTTCCCTAGCTCAGTGGTTATGGTGCTCAAATTTTTAGTTGAACTTAGTGTAAAATAAGCATTAATTTTAATTTTCATGACAAAAATCGAAGAAGCATAACAAAAATGTCTAATGAAAATATGACAAACAAAAAACCATGAACGGTGGCCATCATTTTGACTGATTTTGTTGTTTTCCCAGTTTTCATGACCGCCAAAATAGATTCTCACTCTAAATAATAATAACAATTTAAAATGCCACTACTAAAACTTCGACTAAAAAGTTTTCAAAAACGCGGATCTTACATGTGCGAACACTATACCTTATATTAATGGGTTGACGGCGCAAGTACCTTCAATTAGGCTCACGATTATAGCCCTCCGGGAGCAAAAATAAAATTTTCCATAGCGGACCCGTCTACAGTGTAAAATGCTAAACTTGAAAGATAATGACAATAACTATTGCTGACGTTCTATTTCTTAGCTTGTACGTCCCGTTAATCCTTTTCTCTCGTCTCCTAGATCTCCAATTACTAATGAGAGTGAGAAGAGCAATGAGCCACTTGTTATTCTGCTTGTGTAAGATGAATTTTTAATTCTCCCTTATGCGGCATACGTACTGACCGCCCTTCGTGATCGAGCCGCCCAGGAAAATTTGGCCGACCAGTTTGGGGTTCTTGGTGTCCGATATGTCGTACTGCCGCACGTCGCCGTGCACCCAGTTGCTGAAGTACAGGTAGCGGTCATCCAGGGAGAGAATGATGTCCGTCATCACTCCTGTGTCATCAGAACCCATCACCACACGTTGCATGCCCTTCGACTTCCTTATTTATGGGAATATGTTGTTTCTCCAAACCTACACAACCTATGAGCTCATTGCAGTCAAGTCATTAAGAGCTTCCGTCCTGCATGGTAGATTTCAAGAGTATAAAACTAATTATTGTTAGTTCGTTATTTCTTCCCGTTTAGAAAAAGAAGACAGTTGCCCATAGCCATCAGTCATACACCATACACAGATTTTGGAGCTCTGTTTCGAGTGAGGTTAACCATCACTGTGTTTCAGTGTTAATCTACAAGACATTTAAAAATAGAATTACAAATACAGCTTCATGGATATGAGCCTAATTTTTAACCATAGTAAATTTAAATGCACTCAACGCCGAGTTATGCGTAATTTCTGAATTACCTTCCTTCGCTTCTGAATCGCCTTCTAACTCAGGCATTTCAGGTAAAATAGGCAGTTCGAAGGAGTGCTTTAGTGAGTGGTCGAAACAAAAAAATGTGACCGTGTCTCATCAGTGGCCACAACCTTAAAATTGAGGAGACATTTTATTCATGCTGAAAGGTCCTTGGTTTAGGAGTAAGTGCATTACCATAAAGTTGATACTTATAATTTCACTTTCAAAAGACAGTTCCAAAATTACAAAATTATTTTCCACTGGCTTACAAACGAGTGAAGTGTAGATAAATGCGCAGTCGATTCACTGAACAAGATGTGGACTCTTATTCTTTGATTCCCCTAATCTCCAAAAACAAATCCCTACAATCTCTTACTATTCCCGAGTCCAAAAGCAAAAACGCTGATTTGCACCTACTAACCTACACGATGATTTGAACATCCCCCCGTGACATCCACCAACCTGGCATGTCCGGGAGTGCCCACCCCTCCACTTTTTTGGGAGGCACGCTGATCACCTTGTGGGCCGCCCACTGGCCGGACTCCTCGCGGTAGAACCTGCGCAACGGAGATGCGCTTTCACGACACGGCTACTGGTGTCGGCAGTGTATTGTTAGCTTTGTGACTACTTTCTCATGGTTACTCGTGATGCCATTGCATTTACAAGGATACTATGTGGGCGCTGCATTTACAAGGTCATTGATGTTTGCCCTGCATCTACAAGGTTACTAACTCAGGCAGTGTATTTTCATGGTTAGTGATGTAGGTAAACAGTGAAGGCATTGCCTTTTCAAGGCGGCGAGTTTTTAATATCCCGTGTATGATGGTATAAAGATAAGATGCGCCGTCTCGGTACAAATTTAGTCTATACTTATTTTAAGTTCTCAACAAGGATTTCCAATATTAAAACCAAAGAGTTTTAAATGGTAACTTTTAGTATAATGACAGTGGTTGAAATAACGGCATTGTGAGTAGAACATTCTGACGGTTAGGGTTGATTTTGTTTGATTACTCCAGGGTCTCAGAATATTGATACGAAATAATATTTTACTCTATAGTTCTATAGTTCACCCACGTGAATTTAGGATGAACTTACTCATCCTGGAAATTTATTTCATACAGTAGCATGAGCGTCAACTTGAGTGCTCAGTTATCTCTTGCGTAAATTTTCTCGATGCTCATTTCACACTATTTAATTCTTAAAGTCTATGTAGATAAAAAAAAAAATTCTACGAATTGGCACATTTCTCCTTTTATGAGTTACGTATCAAAGAAAAATGAATATAACCTTTCAGTTCCTTGAAGGTATTACCTAATGGCATGCGTAAAATTTTAAATTACTCAATTTTCATTCCAGGGATATTAAAATTTTATATTTTTTCACCTTGTAGTAGGAGAAACATTCATACCTTAGACACTTTTGTTTTAAGTCATACGGAGTCCCGTAGAGTGGTCTCTAAATATTTTAGTAGTTAAATGAAAGGACTCAAGCTAATCTTCGTTGGACAATCAGCAACGCATTAAAGAAATTCAAGTATTGAGCTGGGCCTCAATATCCTCCGAATGGAAAGAAATTTGTCGTGATCAGAGCTACAGTCTCTCGTGTGACCTTAGATGCAACTCATATTTTTACGGAGTCTTTATAGTTTTAACCTAGCAACTCAAAATTATTATTAATTACCTATGAAAATCTCGAAGGAGTTACTCATCGTTTCGATTTTTTGAGGTTTAGTCGTGTAAAACTCAATGATACAACAAACACAAGCTTGGTAATTTTCTCCTCGAAATTGACATTCGTATTCACTGACCACCACATAATGTAAATTAGTACTACTGAATTTGGACAAGAACTAAGCCTTATGAACAACCACCTGTCTAAAAATAGTACTTAAAAATAACTTGCCTGAAGACGTTGGCATACAGAGCGCAGCCTACAAAGCCTTCTGTAGCGTTGGGGTCGTGCAAGAACCTGATCTCCAGCGGCATCACTCCTTCCGGGCCGAGGTCTATTCGTTGCAGCAACTTCCTCGTGCTCCACGAGAAGACATTCAGGTGAGTGCCGTACTTGCCTGGGGTACACACATCGACATGAAAGAAAAAAGACAGAAAAGCAGTTTACTTCCAAGAAAGCTCAAACATGAAATGTATAACAAATAGGGTTTTAACAGTTTCATATTATGAAGGTCCTTACGTGATAGAGGAATCCTACGAGTTGTGTAATAGTCGTGCCATGAGCAACATGATGCTACGCATCCTCATTTCGGGTACGAATTGAGCTGCACAGCACAGTCGCTCGTGTGCCGCAGCGCGGCGGCGCTTCAAAGCTTGTCAGGGTTTGACTCGCTTCTATCTAATCCAGTAATCAGTAGTCCCATATCTCTGATACTGTTCAAAAAATGGGAATCTAACCTGAGAGATTTTTCCCTCGGTAAACTTCAAGTGTGAATGTAGAGCAGGATATGGTCAACCCAGGCCCGGCTAAAATGAGACGCCATTAAACACTATAGCCAAGGATGCCTAGGATATGAATTTTTTATTGAATGCAAGAACCAAAGAAGTTAATCAGAAAGAAATAAAAAACAATTTGCCTAGTGCGCTGAGGAATGCATTCGGTATCCAACTTCCAATTGGTCGATTCTTGTGGAATCTCATGCGCAAGATGAAACGGAGAACCAATGTAAAAATGTAATTTGTTTGGTGGAAACGTTCCGGAATATTAGAATTTCGAATTAAGTGCTGAATCATGAAAAAAAGTCATACTTTGAACACGCAGAAAAGATAATAAAATAAATAAACATACCCTTATTATTACCTAAATTCTAACCCTCATTCAACCGAGTAGAACTAACACATACCCTCATTCGCTTACTTATACAATCAAGCACAAGCGCATACAACCCCACATTTACTCACGGAAAAATCTTCACATGCACAGTGTGCTCCCAAACTGAAATACATATGACATCAAATTGTCGCAATGTACAGTTTGACCGCACTTATGTCTTTATTTGGGTTAGGCATATGGGTTGATATGCCAGTCGTTCCTTTCTCGTGGAAAATGAAGTTATTTTAAAACTTTTACCACGAAATTCTCTGATGTTAACTGAAGTAAAAAAATCTACTTGCTAAAGATTTTACTTCCCTTTCCAGTTCTGTATTCAATAGCCAAAAAAGGTTATTCTACGTGCAAAGTCTGCTTAACGACGTTCTTGGTGACAGAAGAGGGATGGTGTTTCTCATTGGCGAATAGAATTATCAGTGAGAAATTTACGGTATTTATTTAACCAAAAATGTCTAAGGAATTCAGTTTCAGGGTGGAATATCTTAAAAGGATGCTCCAATTCCAATCAAGCCTGATACATATCATCGTATATATTTATTTTTAAAATGCCTTATAACACCAGGACGCCATGACAGTTTCCCCCGTAAAGTCAGTACCCATTTCCGACACCTGGGTCGAGTGGGGTATTGTGTTTGAGATTTCCCTTATACCCAACAGTGAAAGTCGCCGCCCAGCGCCGGGATTTGAACCCACGATACCTTTTTTGTAGGGCGCGTTCTTAATCACTCGGTCACGGTGACCGATCGCAAGTAACTTAAACTTTAGATCTAAAAGACTAAGATCTAAGTCATTAATCATGGTAAATTACTCTCTCAAGATAAATCAAGCAGAAAACAAATTTGGCTTGATTACCTTTTGTGATCAATGTTCCGGAAGAAATAGAGATTCAAGATTCGGCTTGAAAGTTTTGTAAGAAATTTTTCATGGATCTCAGAAGGGTTCTTTAAATTATAAGGAAGTATGTAGTTACTTCTAAATTGGGTTATATGATCATGATGGCTAGTTTGTGCGGTTAATAATTGTTTAAACCTGTCCAAAATGAAGGTATTTGAAGGTCAGATGTTTATCTACTTTAATGTCCAGGAACTTACAGGAGTTGGTTTCTTCAATTTCACCATCGCCAATATTAATAAGTGGAAGACATGTATTCCTCTTGTAAGAGAATATAGTGTATTTTTTCTTATCGTGAAATGATTTCTAAAAAATGAATGTGTTAAAAAAATCATTGTATCTAAACAGTGTTAGAGTATATGAAACAACTACAAATAAAAGTATAAAGAAACAAACATTTGGCGTTTCCGAATAGGGCCACGCTTCAATTATAAAGATTCAACTCTCTCACATGCTCTGATAGTCATTTATTAATATATTTGCTCCACACAGAGTGCATATGAGTAAGTGGGGCCAAACTATACTCGAGCCACCGAGATGCGTGATGCTTGCATGCCAGCAGGAGTTTCACAACCAACCAGCCCTTTCCCGCACCTCCGCAACCCGCAGACCCCTCCCATGCAGAAAGGTGTGATCTCCCGGTTCAGTTAGATAATTTTAAAGTCATTTCCTTAGCATCTGGTCCACTGAACAACCTCTACTTTTCAAAATCGCTGTTCATGTTAGGAAATAAACAGATTTCAAATGACTTGCAATCAGCATTACCCTTACCATTCGTGTGCAATCTACACCTTTTTCACTTCAAATTAATCTAAGTCAAGTTCAATGTAATCCAAGTCAAGTTCAATGTAATCCAAGTCAAGTTCAAATTAATCCAAATCAAGTTCAAATTAATCCAAGTCAAGTCCAATTTAATCCAAGTCAAGTTCAATTTAATCCAAGTCAAGTTCAATTTAATCCAAGTTAAGATCAAATTAAATCAAGTCAAGTTCAATTTAATCCAAGTTAAGTTCAAAGTAATCCAAATCAAATTCAAATTATTTCAAGTCAAGTTAAATTTAATCCAAATCAAGTTCATATTAATCCAAGTCAAATTCAAATTAATCCAACCCTAAGTTGAGTTAAGAATTAACATAATCACGCGTTAATTTGTGCATTTTTTTTGCTAAATGTGTATCTATTGGATGTGATGAGCAAGACTATCGTTTTTACTTTCTGCAAGGAATGGAAAAAAATTTCCACCGGTGTTGCAATCCAAAGACAAGCTGTCGTAAAATGTGCTGAGTATGCACCACCAGGAGGCAAAGTGTGAGTTAGATCTTTGAGAGGCGTTAAAGATACACGTCAATTTTAAAAACTTCGTATGATACTATACATTAAAGTTGTTTCAAAATTCTACATTAATAGCAGTATGCATCCATTAAAATATTCTTGTTCAAAAGGTAATTTTTTATAACACACTCACAAAGTAGTATCGTGGATTTATTTACACTCATATAGAGATTTATAATCGTTAAATTCTACTTTATCACAAACATGAAATCATATATACATGCAACTACATAATATAACCATTGGACGATATGTAGATTTATTCTTTGAAAGAAATACTGCAACGAAGTCCTTATTTCGCTCGTCCAAACAATTTTCGTAAAAATAAATTATAATTTGTGTCATCGACATAGATGATGTATTTGCCCTGGCCTATTACTTTTGAGGGATGGCAACATTTTCATTGCTAATGCATGAATGTATCTGTGTAGTTATGTACACGTATAACTTGTAATGAAACAGAATCGTACATAAATACTCAGTGAATCACATTTGTATATTTCTTTTAAAGGTTAAATCTACATATCGCCCTATAGTAACCTTAAGTAATTGCATCTATATGATTTCACATATAAATATATGATAAAGTGAAATTTCAAATTGGCCAAGTGATTATGTCAATTCTTAACTCAACCTAGGGTTGGATTAATTTGAATTTGACTTGGATTAATCTGAACTTGGTTTGGATTAATTTGAAGTTGGCTTAGATTAATTTGAACTTGACTTGGATTAATTTGAACTCAACTTGGATTAATTTGAACTTGACTTGGATTAATTTGAACTTGACTTGGTTTAAATTGAACTTTAATTGGATTGAATTGACCTTGACTTGGATTAATTTGAACTCGACTTGGATTCATTTGAAAACGAAGAAGATGTAGATTCTTTTCTCTTTTGGATACATTTTGGCTGAGATTTGACGTGTCTTCTTTCGTCGCATTTCAAAAACTTCAGTATGACCAGAGATGTCAAAATTTCCTTACATATTGACTACGTTATTATGATCCCTCCAAATACATGTTTCTCTACACTTTTATTCATAGCTTGAATTTACAAAAAGTAAAGCATCATTTTATACCTTAATGTAAAAATTGCATTTCTGGCACAAACTTCAAGTCACTGTCCACGCAACCCTACTTCAAGTCCAAGACGTCACTCAACGCGAATGTCTTAGGCCGCCGTCACACTGAGACCAAAAGTAACGTTTTGTCACAATCGTCTAGTCAGCGGTACCATTCGGCCTGTCTAACGCTGTGAAACCGTCATATTTCAGCCTTAGTTTGGGACGAGTTTGGTGGTCATATATACCATGATTTCAGAACCTGGAATCATGGTATGACTAATCTGGTCCCAAACTAAGGCTGAAACCTGGCGGTTTCGTGGCGCTGGACAGACCGAATGGTGCCGCTGACTCTCAACGATAATGAAGAAACGTTACCATTTGGTCTCAGTGTGACGGCAGTCTTAGGGCTTGAAGAGCACAGAGCAACAGGAACTACATACCCATCGAAGGCATGGACTGACCGTCAGCGACATCCTTGGGGTTGAAGCCCTTGCTGAAAGCGGCCGGCGCGCCCCACTCGGTGGAGATGAGCACATCGTGACCGGGCTGATACCAGTAGTCGTAACCGAACTCGGCTATATCGCTGCTCCACAGGCCTCATGGGAAAATGAATGAAGCATTTTATTTTGGTGCTCGAAAACTAAACTTTTTATTTAGAAACTGAGAAATCGATTCATTTACTTTAGTTCTTTCGCATGCATTGTATCTAAGTATTTCGCATCATTATATCTAACATAAAACTGAAATGGCATGACAAACCTGCCTGGACCACCGATAGATAACCGTGGCGCGAGATGTGCGCTTTCTCTATTTATCATTCGCAGCGCTGCAGTTATCATCCACAGCACTGCAGTTATCATTCATGGAGCTGAAGTTATTATTCAGGGCCTAATTATCATTCATAGCAATACAAAAAGAGTATATTGTAACTTTTAAATATCAGTTTATTTAAGCCTCCTCTATGCAAAACATGAGTTTCCAAGAGAATAAAGGGAACCAATATTTAGTATGAAATTAAGGAATCTGTGCGAAAGGCTTGTGGCGGGAAGACTGCAAAAAATTATGAAAGAATGTTAGAAATTGAATAAGAATGCAATAGCTGCTGAAAAAAACACCAGTGAACCGCAACAGAGGGTCCGTATCAAACAAAAAGGATTATTAGCTAAACTATCCTAGCGACAAAAACGTAGTCAAAAGAGTGGAAGGATGAAGGCACAATTTAGTATATATTTAAGAGAACGCGGAATTAGGGCACAAGGTTTGTTCCCACACAAGATCCTCCCGCACATAGCAAAAGTGAGTTGGAAAGTAAGCTCATGAAACGAAATAAAAGTTAAAGGAGAAAGTTAATAGGTGCTGAAAAACAAGACAGTAGTTTACCGAAAAAAGTATATATCTCAAACAAATCAAATAACTTTCATATTTCAAAAGAAGCAGGCCCACCTCACTCTAAGCGCGGGACGTCACATTGCTAAACAAAAACGAAGACTTTTAATTCAAGATATGAAGGCTAATTTGACCTTCAGTTCGGGACCTCACATCTTCCTTTAAGGAACATCAATTTCCATGCAGACAATAGTTTTATTCTGCAATAGGCATACGTTGTAATAAAAAATTACACTTCGTCCCATGGAAGTATAAATAGATCGCATTTAGGTTAAACGTTAGAAAAGCCAAATCACACCACCAACATAAATTAAAGGCTGCGATATACCGACTGTGAAGTGATCGTGTGTAGGTTCCGGCCACGCATGTATCGTAAAATTCTTTGGATTTTCACTTAGGTAATCATGAACCTCTATCCAGAACTGGGCGCTTGAATTGCATGCCTTCACACATGCACGGTACCAGCCAACTATATAGGAACTTTTCGGTTGGAGCTCGAAAAACTATAGAATTTTTTTACGCTTACCTTTTTAGCATTTTATTTTGGTGCTCGAAAACTAAACTTTTTATTTCTAAACTGAGAAACCGATTCATTTACTTTAGTTCTTTCGCATGCATTGGGGCATGCATGAGAGCATACTCTTTGAATGGAATCTCATCTGATTGTATCTAATACTTTGCACAGTTTAGCACAAGCAGTTGAAAGCAGATTTAAATTTGCATTTACGTCGTAACGACCAAAATTTAGTGCATGGAACTGTAGAATTTCAAAAGCGCCCACAAAATTCATCAAGTTTCGAGGGTGATGATTTTGCTTTGCAGCATAATTCACGAGCTTTCAATGTAGCAACCGTACACACTTTTCGGACATAAGCCTCTGAAATCGATGAAAACTGTAGTCTCGAGGAACGAGAACCTCCAGTTCAGCTGCGACTCTAGTCTTGGTTAATGAACCTTAAACAATTTAACCTTCGTTCATTATTCTCGAAATTAAATTTTAGAAATGTGCAAAAATGATAAAAAAAATGCATCATTTTCACGCCGACATAGAATGCAAACTAATTTACAATAAAATGAAGACGCATGTGCCTAGCCGATGATTGGATTGCATTCAGTACGCCTGCCATCCTCAATTCAACACATGCTAAACCAGAAGCGCCGATCCTTCTTTACTGAATCACCGTGAGAGAAACCTCAACAAAGAGTACCATACATATTTTCTAAATGCGGTGTACTTCAACTTATTAAGAAGTCTTTTCTTTATGTATCGTTTTGGCATGTTAAGTTCAGTGAAAGTTACTGAATGGAACAGTTATTAAATCCCATAGGCATTCTACATGATAATATTGAATTACCTTTGAAACATCATCGATAAGCGGAAAAAGCCTACAATTTTAATTCGCCATGAGTCATAGAACAAGTATTGTGGCCTAAATTCTGAAGAACGCTGCTACTCGACTCGTCGCATAGAGGCGCGGTAATGTCGAACGCAGCCATACCTCTGGGCTCGAATGTCTTGGCATCGAAGGTGGCAAAGGCGCCCTTGTTGTTGAGCTTCGCGTCTCCCATTGTGGAGATCATGATCTCCCCCGAGGGCAGGCAGTGGGTCGTGTGAGGGTACGACAGGTCTTGTGAGGCGAGCTCATCCTCCAGAACCTGGCTCGCGAGACAAAGATGATAATTTACTGTGCGCCTCCTACAGCACAATGTGTGCCAAGCCAATAATGCGTATCTTCCAGTAAATACCTCGCCAGCAAAAAAATGATACAAAAATTGTGTCAAGGTAATAATGCATATCTTCCAGTACCTGGCTCGCCAGATAAAGATAATGCAAAATTTGTGCCACGACAAAAATGCATGAAAAAACATGGGCTATTGAGCACACACAAAGCTAAGCGCCACTTTGTTTTAAACCTGGCTTCGCCAAAGAAGGGAAAAACCAATCCTATAATAATCCAACTGACTGGGTGAAATGAATGCAATTAAAAAAAGTAATCAAATGACATCGTATACAATGACGACAACGTAAATATATGTAACCATAAATATTAAATCTACGTGCTAAATAACTTCTCAGTTAACACGCCACTTCATTTTGTAGTGACCGTTGACGGACCTTTCTGAATTTATTTAAACAGAGCAGGGCTCAGAAACTTTGTTGACGTATTCTTACAAGATCTTGCTGGAAACTTTGTCATTAAATCAAGGTTTGAATTATTGTTCTGCTCAGCAAGCTCTTGCTGGGGCTAGCTTTAGTTCAAGCGGCAAATCAATTTCGAATTTTAATGATTAAATCTCACACAAACATGATGGGCAGTTACGAAGAAGCCTCATGTATTACAGGTGAGGGAATGATAGTGGGGCGAGAGAAAATTCCAGGTGAGGGAATGATAGTGGGGCGAGAGAAAATTCCAGGTGAGGGAATGATAGTGGGGCGAGAGAAAATTCCAGGTGAGGGAATGATAGTGGGGCGAGAGAAAATTCCAGGTGAGGGAATGATAGTGGGGCGAGAGAAAATTCCAGGTGAGGGAGTGATAGTGGGGCGAGAGAAAATTCCAGGTGAGGGAATGATAGCGGGGCGAGAGAAAATTCCAGGTGAGGGAATGATAGTGGGGCGAGAGAAAATTCCAGGTGAGGGAATGATAGTGGGGCGAGAGAAAATTCCAGGTGAGGGAATGATAGTGGGGCGAGAGAAAATTCCAGGTGAGCGAATGATAGTGGGGCGAGAGAAAATTCCAGGTGAGGGAATGATAGTGGGGCGAGAGAAAATTCCAGGTGAGGGAATGATAGTGGGGCGAGAGAAAATCCCAGGTGAGGGAGTGATAGTGGGGCGAGAGAAAATTCCAGGTGAGGGAATGATAGCGGGGCGAGAGAAAATTCCAGGTGAGGGAATGATAGTGGGGCGAGAGAAAATTCCAGGTGAGGGAATGATAGTGGGGCGAGAGAAAATTCCAGGTGAGGGAATGATAGTGGGGCGAGAGAAAATTCCAGGTTAGGGAATGATAGTGGGGCGAGAGAAAATTCCAGGTGAGGGAATGATAGTGGGGCGAGAGAAAATTCCAGGTGAGGGAATGATAGCGGGGCGAGAGAAAATTCCAGGTGAGGGAATGATAGCGGGGCGAGAGAAAATTCCAGGTGAGGGAATGATAGTGGGGCGAGAGAAAATTCCAGGTGAGGGAATGATAGTGGGGCGAGAGAAAATTCCAGGTGAGGGAATGATAGCGGGGCGAGAGAAAATTCCAGGTAAGGGAATGATAGTGGGGCGAGAGAAAATTCCAGGTGAGGGAATGATAGTGGGGCGAGAGAAAATTCCAGGTGAGGGAATGATAGTGGGGCGAGAGAGAATTCCAGGTGAGGGAATGATAGTGGGGCGAGAGAAAATTCCAGGTGAGGAAATGATAGTGGGGCGAGAGAAAATTCCAGGTGAGGGAATGATAGTGGGGCGAGAGAAAATTCCAGGTGAGGGAATGATAGTGGGGCGAGAGAAAATTCCAGGTGAGGGAATGATAGCGGGGCGAGAGAAAATTCCAGGTGAGGGAATGATAGTGGGGCGAGAGAAAATTCCAGGTGAGGGAATGATAGTGGGGCGAGAGAAAATTCCAGGTGAGGGAATGATAGTGGGGCGAGAGAAAATTCCAGGTGAGGGAATGATAGTGGGGCGAGAGAAAATTCCAGGTGAGGGAATGATAGTGGGGCGAGAGAAAATTCCAGGTGAGGGAATGATAGTGGGGCGAGAGAAAATTCCAGGTGAGGGAATGATAGTGGGGCGAGAGAAAATTCCAGGTGAGGGAATGATAGTGGGGCGAGAGAAAATTCCAGGTGAGGGAATGATAGTGGGGCGAGAGAAAATTCCAGGTGAGGGAATGATAGTGGGGCGAAAGAAAATTCCAGGTGAGCGAATGATAGCGGGGCGAGAGAAAATTCCAGGTGAGGGAATGATAGTGGGGCGAAAGAAAATTCCAGGTGAGCGAATGATAGCGGGGCGAGAGAAAATTCCAGGTGAGGGAATGATAGTGGGGCGAAAGAAAATTCCAGGTGAGAGATTGATAGTGGGGCGAGAGAAAAAACTTGATGCATATTGATAACCTCATATGAGATGTTACAGCTGAATAAGAATGAGCTTTGAATAGAGCATCCACTAAATAAAGCTTGAAAAATTACCGATATTCCAAGTAGATCATTTTATTCAAAAACATCTTTGAGAAGATCACTGCCATCAATTCCATGAATTACATTCGGGATCAATTTAATTGCTGACAATTGGAAAACATGGATTCCGGATATCTTTTGAGTGGGTGAAATTTTTCGTACATGGGATCTGTCAGACTGAAAGAAAAATTTTACCCTATTTTAGGTCTATATTACAATGCAATTACCTAAGGGTGTTAACTGTTTAATGAACAGGTCTTTTTCGTAGTTTTTCATTTGAACCCTTAGTGCATAAATGCAATAACCTCAGGAAGAAACATTCCTAAAAATTCCTTCGTAAAATTAAAATATGTTATCCTTCACTCAATTAAACCTTACTCCGCTATATAAGTTCAGTGGTTCTCACTAGTAAAAATTACAAAAATGTTATTTCGAGAGAAACTCGAGTGTGAAATAATATCTAGCTCTTACGAGAGATTTTTTCCTTAATTGAGATGTATGATGAGATTTCCCTTGACTCGATTTTTGTAGACTAAAAAGAGCCTCTGTGGAACTGAAATGGTTTCGAGGATGTTTCGTTTCAATGAAGTTATTCCGAACAACATCATTCACTGGTCTTTTACGCACTCTTTAAATAACGCGAGGAAGAAATAATAATAATAAATCCCGATCGACCTGGAATCCATTTAGCTCCCCTGGGTTGAATGGAGAATAGCCGCTAACGTCTTTTATGTCCTCATGGGAGAAAAGTACCGCTCTCTCAGTACTGGGCTCAAACTCATAACTTCCTACAAGACAGGCGAGAGCTTCATCCAGTAAGTCGAGGAGACAACAGAAAATTAAAAAAACTTGAAACAGAAACAGAAGATATATGCAAACCAGCTGAAATGATATGCACTCGGCACCTGCATTATTATTATTATTATTATATAAGAAAGTTTTAGCCTCCCTTAATTGCACGACAAAGATGTTCTAAGAGAGGAAGGAGGAAGGCACCATTTAGTATGGAGTTGAGGGAATGCGGAATCTATGCACAAGGTGCACAGAAACAGGAAGCTAAGAAAGAAGTTCATGAAACAAAAAAAAAGTTGAAGAAGAAAGTAGTAGGTGCTGAAAAACAGGACAGCAGTGAACCGAAAAAAGATGGTCCGTAACAAAACAAAAACCTATTCTATTTCAACAAAAGGAAGCCTACCTAACCTTTAGCTCGGGCCCTCACATAGTCCCCCTGGGAGCGCTAATTTCCATAGATACAATAGCTGTATCCCCCTAAGGGGCTCGGCACCTGCAGCTCTACACAAAAAAAAGAACGAAAATGCAAAAAAAATGAAAAATGTTCACGCCGTCATAGAAAACAACCCACAAAATTAAGATCGATTACATTGAAAGTGAGTTCAAGCCTGAAAGTTAGTTCAAGCCAGTGCTCCCAAGAGAGGAAGGAAGGAGGCTACTTATAGTATGTAATAAGGAAACGTGCGTTTGAAGACAGCAACATTGAAAGAAGTCAATGAAAGAAGATAAGAGTTGAATATGAAAGTGATAGATGATGAAAAAGAAACAGCAGTTAACTAAAACAAATAAACCGTAACAAAAGAAAACCTTTTCAATCTCTTCAGAAGAAAGGAAAACCTGACTTTAGACGGCGATCTCACGTTTTTTGCCTAAGTACACTAATTTCCATAGATCCATAACTGAATCTCCCTAAAAGGTCTAATGAAATTATTTAATTCCAAATCAAACGATAATGTTCATTGTGGCATAGATTAAGAGTAATGATCTTATTACTTCCCACAATCCCTTCAACTTCTTCCATGCAATCGAAATGATTATTGGATTTATTCCTCTTGATTGCTGAACACGCCTGCCTCCTCGAACGATTCCCTAACGCCGGCATGCAGTAATGTGCAGATTTCACTTTTCATCACCGGCAAGAAGCCTACGTGAGGATGATGATGTATAGTATTATACGATGATTCGCAAGTATTGTATTGGACGGACGTCTCACGCTGTTGCATCTAACTCTGCCTTTAAGCGCGTGTAGAGCTCACTTAGTAGCACTGAAAGCGTTCTAGTTGATATTACGCTTCGCGTTATAAAGGATGCTTGTACGGGTTACGGTCAAACGTCAGCAAAAATCCCGAAAAATAATTCTGGGATAGAGCTAAATTAGTATTTACCACTTTGGACTCGTGTTTTCATTATTTTCGGTCTCCTCCATTACACTGATACACCATGATATTATTAAAATAGTATCCTTCAACTCCAATGCACCGCATTGCCCCTATTAGCTGTGATTGCTTATACTAACGCCTTTGCTTGCACTGATGCATGCAAATAGAGCCTAATAAATACTATATTCGCTATACTTGCACTGACCATTTTAACCATTTTATGAAAAGAAGTAATACACAAGCCACGTGATCGTTGAACACGATGAAGATGAGGCGAATGTAGCTAAAGACTGTGAATAAAATGCTGAGATTCAGAAAATCTAGCATAAAACAGTTTATACAGCCATCATCAACAATGAAAAAATGATAAACATTACCTCACTACATGGATCAGTTAGTGTCTTTAATAGTGTTCACTTGATAGGTACCTATATACGCAATAAATTTCCATCATCTTGAAATTTGAATAACAGTGCCTATACTATACCAATATGATTTATCAACAACAATCTTACACGAGATCTTCAGTTCACACGCCGCTAGGTGGTGACAAATAGAGATTGAGGATTTATTTTCATCCAATTTTTTTTGGTAAAGTACCGGCAATTCATTATAATTCATAACGTTTTCGCGAGAACGTTGTAAACTCATTTTATATTTTTTGCATTTAACTTCTTAATGATTAACTGCACTTCTTGAAAAGTCGGATCTGAACAATTTTAAAAAAGTATGTATATATTATATCTGCATGTTCCTTAAACAGTTTTGTTTGAGTCAAAGTCGCATACATGCAACGACAAATTTCACTTGAACTCAAAACCCAACTTATGCTAGTTTCAGCTGCTCAGCTACCGCGAACCATTCGCCAATACAGAACTTCAATTTTTTCGTACTCTAGTAAGTGAAAGTCATCATTTTTTTCATTTCCGCGATCTCAATAACTCACTAGGTTTGGTTCACTTATGTAAATATGACAACTGTCTTTGATTACGTAAGTTAAATTTATTTCTTAATGATGACAAACTCCCATGCCCATTCTGCATGATAGATATAAGTTATCGCTGCACCTTATACCGACCTCGAAGTACTCAAGCTACATATCTCTAATTAAGAATCGTGAGAACCTGATAAGATACAGGAGAAAAGCAGTGTCTTACGCATTAGTCACGAACGCCTCGTTGCCAAGGTATCCGAATTACCCCAAAAACTTTCCGCAAAAATGATCTTGAGGCGAGAACACTCACCTTGAAAATCTTGGGCTGTTTTTCTTCACTGACGTCGACTATGTAGATCCTGCCGGACGCGAGTCCTGGCACGACGAGCTTGTCACGTACGCACGTAGCGTCGCCGTGGCACGAGGAGCACGTGTTCCACCCCATGTGGTGGAGCTCGTCCCCCACGTGCGGCATCTGCAGCCGGTGGATCACCTGCGTGATGCCCCAAGTTCGAATTTATGGACATTGCTAAGAATAGAATAGGAACATTTGAAGGGCGCAGGATCCCCACTTCGCATCCCACATGCGAGCATTTATTCGGATTAGAATGAAACTTGCATGAAAATATAAGAAATGAAGAATGAATCTGCGGGAATCACAAACATCTTTATAATATAATAATTTCAGCTCTATTCCAGTGCTAGACACAATACGAGCAGTTGAAAGCAGAACACGGCAAAACAGAGCAGCGGAGATGGTTTCTATAGCAGCCAGGGCTGTACAACAGCAAAAAGAAAAAACAGTTTATTTCCTATAAGGCTGATATATGTATAAGGTATAAAATTTATTTTAAAATGTCTCAACATTAAGATCCCTAGTTTATATGTGTACAAACATGAGTTATCGTAATACTCATTAAATTGTTAAAACGAATGATTCAGAGAAATGCATGAAAAAGCATTCTCTTAGTTGTGTTAATCTCAATTTGATAATACATGTAAATACAAGTAATAAAAAACAAAAAATAACATAAAAACAATGATGAATTGATGAATATGTTCTTGTTAGTACTCACTTCATTGAAATTTGACCTTAGGATCTTGCGATGTCAGAGTTTAATATTGAAAGTAAAATGGGTGGATTCAAATAATTCCGTGTCTCAGGCTATGAGGTCGACATTCGGAACTATTTTTTCTCTCTTACATATCAACTAGTATGCCAAATGACGAGCTCGGAAAAAATTGAAATATTTTACCACAACACAAATTCATAATATTTCCTAAACAAATAATGCTAGGACAAAAGAATTCACTGAAGTCAGAAACAGGTGAAGGAATAGTTCTGTAACCGATCTTCAACGCAAGATGAGCCTAAATTCTCGATTTACCAAAATTTCAACTAAAAAATCTCAATCAATTGAACAGTTCGACTCGTAAATACAAAAAGAACTAAATTTCAAAGCATAGTGTCACTCAATTTAAAATGAATGCTAAGAAAGATGTTTGCACGCTCCTGACAAATTCGTTCACAGAAAAAACGCAAAAGGTTTCTTCCTTTACTCCTAAATGGTCTTTTAGCAGTACTTAGAGTCGCTCAAAGAAGTGTATTTCTCTGCCTATGCTTAACTCAATCGTAAACAGGGAAGCTCTATTGTTACACTCTCAACCCAGGGCAAACCTCATTGTCTTGGTCTATTTTTGGTGCTCGTAAATGCCTGCGAGGACGAGTACGGTTTGACGTCAAATTACGCGCCTGATCCCAGCAATCACATACAATTCTTAACGAAGTCGATAAACGTGATCACAGAGCGAAGTCAGAATTCAAAGCAGGGCGCCAATGACCAAAACTAAAGGGTACAGCATTCAGGCGAGGTCATTGACATTCTTTGTCTCAATCATCGAGCGTGTGCAGTTGAAAGTCCTTTAAATGCGTCATGACTCATGAGTCTTGATGCCTATTATGCTTATTGATGTTTTAGACTTGAAACTCAGAAATGTCTTAAAAGAAATCAGAAAAAAGAAGATACCAGCTTTCAGTCCTTTGTTCCTCGACAAAGTCGTATTAAATAACGCGGTAGCATTTTTTTATGTCTATATGCAATTAAAATTCAGCAGCATCCCACGTATGTATTAATATCTAAGAGCAGAAACTAGTTTTAATTTTCAGCAGCAGTATTAGAATGGAACTTACAAATTCTGAAATTGGAATGCTGTCTGCGTATTTACAAGTGTGGAACTTTGAAAACATTCACATGTGCACGCGAACAAATTTCTTTGGCATCATCCAGTTTATGATCAATGCACTAAGAATTAAGCGATGTCCTCCGCCAACCTTGCAGAAGGTGGCGCTGCTGGGGTCGACATCGACGGTGGCGAGGTAGTCAGGCGCGCCGCTGGTGTTGATGCACGGCAGCCACACTAGGCGCTCCCGCGGACCTGACATCGCCGCCAGCGGGGTGGGGTAACCGGGGCCTGTGAAGGTAGCACGGTATACATGGTAAGTAAGAAAGAAAAAAGATAAAAATTTATTTCCAATAGAGGTAAAACATGAAATGTTTAAAATTGTTTTTTACGTAGACAGGGAATTGTCAGCTAGTACTCCCGCCGTCAAAAATGAAGTTGACTGTCAAGATGCAGCGAGGTCCTGTACAAATGTAGCCTAGTTATGGGTAAACGAGATTGCTAGCGGAGGTCTAGAGATAAAGAGAGGAAGAAAGATTTAAATAGATCTCAAATTCTTGTGTATAAAAGTAGTAAGAGCTGCTGCGACCAATTTTATGTCGCAGCTCAAACCTATAAATAAAATAATATTGTATTACTCCCGCGTAACTAGGATACGCGGCCGCTTATAGGTCCATCATTTGAAAAATAGAGAGAAGCGTTTTTGTGATTTCGAGAACTTCGCTTCCCAAGTTTCGGCGACTTTTACGAATTGTACTTTTGTCATTCCATCTCCGAATAAAGATATACTTTGGATAAAGTCTCCTGATTATCTACAACTCTTGAAAGGAGTTTAATTTTTTAAGCTACGCATGGTATCAACGCCGGCGCTTACTAATGATCCAGCCAAGTACTGAGATTCATTTTGAAGTAATCTGCCTAGACAGGAAGGTTCTTCTACTATAAAAGCCGTAACCAACATCTCGGCTGCGACTGACGGCCCAAGGAGGTTCCCTGCAGTACGCTTTAAAAATTTCCTGTCGAACTCGCTGAAGGACTAAAATAGACACCCTTGAGAACTCGACAATATTGGCGCCCAACGTGGGGCCACGACCTCAAAGAGAACTAGCAAAGACTAGCGAATCATCCGGCAGAAGAACTCATTCACAACCAGCCGCGACGATCTCACCAGTAAGATGGACGATCAAGTACACAAAGCCCGGGAGTATGCTGAGGCATTAGGACTCCACCCCGGAGACGGTGAATATCGAGAAGTATTCCTAGGACGGCTAAGAACTCTGGAGGAGAATGACCGAGCCAAACAAGAAGCGCAGGAGGCGCGTGAGAGAGCAGAACGTGCCTTTGAACTAGAACGGGAGGAACGAATCAGAGCACGGGAGCACGAGCTCCAAATATTGCAACTCCAGCAGCGGAGAGAGGTACATGAGCCCCATGGAAGGACTCCGAACCTTCCAAAACCGCCTCCTTTTGACCCTAAACACGAAGGGATGCAGGAATTCCTCAAGAGGATAGAGCAATATGGACGAGCTATGGGCAGTACGGACGTGGAACAGGTCCAGACGATAGAGACCTTAGTAACCCCAAAAGAGCGACGGCTCATAGAGACCTTGCCCGCAGAAGACCGATATCAACTGGAAGAAATCAAAAACCTACTGTTAGGAGCCCACCGAGTGACACCTTCAAAACTCCGGGAAACCTTTTACCAAGTCACTCCGGACGAAGGAGATAATATGAGCAGGTTCCTTCGGAGACTAGAACCGGCTTTCGATGCCTGGATAAGAGGAAGCGAAGTCGCACCCACCTACGCGGCATTAAGAGACTTTCTATTGATAGACCGGGCATATGAAGTGCTGCCAGGTCACATCGCGATCCACATCAAAGACCGGGGAGGGATCGATATTCCGACGATGGGCGAGCAAGGTGATAAATACCTCCAAGCTCGACCTCATCTGTCCCTCCAGCAACTGTGTCAAGGAAAAACCAAAACACCGGGAACAGAAATGCAGAACCAAATTGGTAAGAACGGGGCCGGAACTACAAAACCTGGCACAAATAAAACTTATGGATTCAACAATCATGCCAAACCAGGCTTCGAAAAATCCGTTGTTCCACGACCCATGGCAAGCAACAACCCGCGAAACATGGGGACACGCTTCCCGGAAACCAACCACCACGGTTGGCGGAACTACTATTGCCAGAGGCACGGACCAAACGCAGATCACACCACTGCCCAGTGTAGAGAGACACCGCAATTTAGGAACGAGCAACGCAGACCAGAGTCGGCAAGGCCTAGCACTTCCGCTCAAGTGAATGCTTTAGTTTTAGACGAAGAGTATGAAGAAAACAAGGAGGAGGAGATAGCGCCAGTGGAATGCAATCACCTTGCTTCCGGTAATAAATTACTAAAAGGACAGCTAAAGACATGCTCAGGAAGCGTCGGGAATCACAAGGTAGACGTCCTGCTAGATGGAGGAGCTAATGCCATCTTTGTAAAAAAACATTTTGTGCCCGAGAACGCGCGACTACCCACCGTGATCCAAGTACGTATGGCCGATAATCACGCCATAAGAGCACCTATGGCCCGCATACGATTAGAATGTCCGTACTACCGAGGAGAGGCTACGGTAGTCCTCATGAAAAATCTGTCCCACGATGTCATCCTTGGGCGTGTACCAGGAACTAGTTCATTTGAGGAGCCAAGCACTGAAGTGCTGGAGCAAGAACCCGCGGTGACGGTACATCATATGACCACCAGATCAGCCGCACAACAAATCAATAAACAAGCCGAAAATAACGAGAGGGAGTTCGAATTCACACCACAACCGACAAACAGAGCAGATTTAGCCAGGTTGCAACGAGAATGCACCACCCTACAGAAAGCATTCAAGAAAGCAGAGCAAGGCATAGAAGAAAAGACTAGGAGGCGCGACATCCGAGCTTATGAATTACGGGACTCCATCCTGTATTGCCGCACCACCCACGGAGAACACAACAACCTTCAGGTGATGGTCCCTGCTATACTACGAGGCCAAATTCTTAAAATGGGCCACGATAACCCACTAGCGGGGCACTACTCGCAAAAGAAAACACAGGCCCGCATAGAACGAGAATTTTATTGGCCCTCAATAGCCACCGATATTATGAAGTATTGCCACTCGTGCCACGAATGCCAAAAACGCGCACCCGCACGACCTGCACGAGCCATTCCCACCATGCCCGCCATCACCGGAACGCCTTTTGCAGCTCTGAGTGTCGATCTAATTGGTCCCATTCAGCCCGCGTCTGCTCGAGGAAACCGCTATGTACTGACGGTCGTAGACCAGGCAACCCGTTATGCAGATGCAACTCCCCTCCGGCACATCGATGCTGAAACAATAGCCATCGCGTTAAACGAGATTTGTACTAGAGTAGGGTATTCGCACACTCTCACCACCGACAACGGTAAACAATTCACCGCTGAGACCTTTGAGAGCTTCTTAAGATTATACGGAATCAAACATAGGCGTACCTCACTATACCACGCGCAATCGAACGGAATTGTGGAACGGTTTAATGGGACGTTGAAGACAATGTTAAGAAAACTGGCAACAGAAAAACCCAGAGACTGGGATTTGTACTTACCCGCAGTATTATTTGCGTATCGAGACGCACCACAAGCTGCGACCGGGTTCTCGCCATTCGAATTAATTTACGGACATCAAGTCCGCGGACCACTAGCCATATTAAAAGAATGCTGGGTAGCTCTGGAACCCGCAGAAACCGATCGCAATGCCGCCCAGTACCTGATGGACATGCGGCAGAAACTCAAAGAAACGTGCGAGTTAGCTCAAAAGAATTTGAGAACTAGTCAGGAAAAAGCACACCAACGGGTGGGTAAGCATTACAAAGTGCGTGTCCTGGAAAAAGGAGACCAGGTTTTAGTCTTCAAACCAGACTCCACTAACAAGCTTACCATGGCATGGCAAGGTCCCCATATAATTAGCCAGAAATTGGGAACACACACGTACCGGGTGACCGTCGGGAAAGAGGAGAAAGTATACCACATAAATCTCCTACGGAAATACCAGCAGCCGAATGCCTGCACAATAAATCAGCAAGAAGCAAATGCCGATCCCGAAGAAACGGAAAGCGAAACGGTAGAGGAAGCATTCTCCGCGGCATGTTTAGCGGTAGAATACCCTGGAGAAGGAGAAGCGTTAGATCAACGTACTGTAGTGTTCTCCCCCAGGCTGCAACACGCTTCGGGCAGGCTTTGAGCTATCTTTTTCGTGATAGGATAGCCCGAAGCGAGTGCCTGAGGTACAACCGTATTCGGCAGGATATGGACAACACGGGGGTAACACGGTAATTATATTGGTGACTGTTAGGTACACGGAACACGGACCATTACACTAGGCCCTCGGTGACTACTATGAGCACAGTTCGTTACTCGTAAATTACGTAATGATTGGAACACAGCACTAATACGTGAGGGTTGAAATACAATACTATTCGAGAAGTACGTAATGATCGAAACACAATCCTCTGTGAGAATAGTACAAATATGTGGTGATTGAAGCACAATCCTAGTCGGGAATGACGTAATGATTGAAACACAATCCTATGCGAGAATAGCACACATACGTGATGATTGAAGCACGATCCTATTCGGGAATGACGTAATGATTGAAACACAATCCTATGCGAGAATAGTACTAATACGTGATGATTGAAATACAATCCTATTCGAAAAAAGGCATAAATTACGTAATGATTGAAACACAATCCTATGCGAGAATAGCACTAATACGTGATGATTGAAATACAATACTATGCGAGAATTACGTAATGAATGAAATAAGCACCAATAGCTGGTAACGTCCGCGAGGACGCTACTTACGAACGCAGCGGCGAGACGTGATGATTGGTGCTACGTCGTGCGACTGTTACGAACAAGTCGGCTGGGGCTAGCGGGGCGCCGAGACGAGGCTAGCCGGCCGGAGCGGGCGAGAGATGTCGTAGAGCGGCTTGGCCGACGACACAGGCGCGGGGCGTTGCAACGTGGCCTTTTTAAGGCTTTGAAACACCTTGAAGCGTCGATAGGCAGGGTCGGTCTCCGGAGCTCGGTGCAGGTACGCGAGAGATAAAGTCGATCTCGGAAGCTAGATGCAGGAACACGAGGCTGGTGCTGGAGATGTGACTTGAACGAAGACGAGGGCTTGAGTGACCGCGGGCCTTGTTGGGGTCGCCTTATGTAGGCCTCGAGTGCGAGCCTTGAGTCCGGGCGTGAGTCCTGATTGGTCGCGAGTTTGTGGGCCTGTGGTGCTGGAGGCAGGAAGCCGTTGTAGCTTACGGGCACCTTTTCTCATAGTCGCGAGGCGGCTTCTCTCAGGTCCCGTGTTTGGTTGCCTAGACGCTTCGGGTCCGGAGGTGCTCTGGAACGGATGCGGTTGTAGTCTGGAGGCAGCTTTTCTCAGGTCTTGTGGAGGTCCGCGGCTTGCCGCTGGGATCACCACAGGTGTCCCTCTCCTGTTTTTTTTTTTTTTTTTTTTTCTATTACAACACTTAGTACCTCGCTGGTGGTCTGCTTTCTCTGCCGTATTTAGTGAATACTGCCTGTTTTGCTGTTTCAGGGATTGCTGTGCCTGTTCCAGGGAACGGAACTCCCTCGTATACTTCGTAGTTTGTTGCTCTCGGTGCCTTAGCCTGTTGTTGAGGTTTATCCTCGATGGTGGGTAGGTACGCTGCTTTGACCCTTTCCGTCGCGATGTTAGCTTTTTTTCCTTGTATATCTACGGTGATGTAGTTTGGTGTCCTTTGGAGCACGGGAAAGGGACCTGCG
The DNA here is from genome assembly GCA_030386875.1 of Morinoia aosen. Classification (NCBI taxonomy): domain Eukaryota; kingdom Metazoa; phylum Arthropoda; class Malacostraca; order Amphipoda; family Talitridae; genus Morinoia; species Morinoia aosen. The sequence continues at coordinate 21,719,560 of CM059573.1, read as the reverse complement.
TAGGGTTTCTGTAAGGGTCTTCTGTGCCCCCCGTGTTTCACGAAGACGTTGGTCGCCTTGTATAGAGCGCTCGGGACATTGGCTTTTTGGGGTCCCTGTTGTCGTGGCGGTATTGGCTGCAGGTTTGTCACTCGTTTTTTTAGGCATTGTAGAAATTCTCTGGCGGGCCGGTCTCCTTTTTCTTTCTCGGGTAGCTCTCCTGCGAGGCGCAATGTTTGTCCGTATACCATTTCGGCGGGGGAGATGTTTGCGTCCGTGTGTGGCGTGGCTCGGATGTTAAGCAGTATGAGGGGTAGTGCGTCTGCCCAGTCTGCGTCAGTGACCGTAGCTTTTAACGCCTCCTTCAATCTTCTGTGCATCCTCTCCACCAGTCCGTTGCTCTGCGGGTGGTACGCTGTCGTTCGCTGTCTCTCAGCGCCCAGCGCATTCAGCAAGTTTTTCCATAAGTTAGACTCGAACTGGACGCCTTGGTCCGTGATGATTGTTGTTGGAGCGCCGAATGATGCTACCCAGTCTTTTAGGAATGCCCGTGCTGTTGTTTCTGCCGTACAATCGGCCATTGGGGTAGCGGTGCACCATCTGGTGAAGCGGTCAATGCACGTCAGCAGGTACCGTTTGTTTTGTGACACGGGTAGTGGTCCGACGATATCGATGTGTATCGTCTGGAACCGTTCCTTGGGTACCGGCATCTTCCCGGGCGGGCATTTGGTGTGCCTTATTATTTTGCTTGTCTGGCATGGAATGCACTCGCGTGTCCACTTGCCGACGTCTTTGTTGAGTCCGGGCCAGATTACTCGCTGCCTCAAGAGGTTCCTTGTTGCTTGTATGCCGGGATGACTTGCCCCGTGGAAATGCTGAAATACGTTCTTTCTGCAGCTTTCCGGGATGTATGGCCTCCGTAGGCCTGTTGACACGTCGCACCAGAGGGGTGGTTTACCGGTCTGTCTGATTATGGGGCGTAGTTTGAGCGCGCTCTTTGATGCTGGGTGCAGCAGTTCTTCTAATTCTGCGTCTGTGTTTTGTTCGGTCATTATTTTGTCGTAGTTGATCGCAGGTCCTTTAGGTATTATTGTTGACACCAGACGTGATAGCGCGTCTGCGACCGTGTTGTTGTCGCCGCTGATGTGCTTGATTTCGCAGTCGAACTGTGAGAGGTAGGAGAGCTGTCTTGCTACCCGGGGGCTGTTGCCTTCCGTGGCTTTTTGCAGGGCGAAACAGAGCGGTTTATGGTCTGTCCTGATTTCGAAACTTCGCCCTTCCAAGAAATGCTCGAAGTGTTTCACTGCGAGGAATATCGCCAATAGTTCGCGGTCGTAGGTGCTGTATTTACGTTGGGTGTCGTCTAGTTTTTTGGAGAAAAATGCTACGGGGCGCTGTTCTTGCCCGACTTTTTGTTGTAGTACGGCGCCGACTGCGGTTCCTGATGCGTCTGTGATTAAGGTGCTTTTGCCTTCTGGAGCGGGGTGCGCTAGCAAGGTGAGTTGCGAGATCTCGCGTTTTAGGCTAGTGAACGCTGCGTCTAGTTCTGTTGTCCAGTTGATAATTTTCTTTGAGTTTTTGGAGTATCCTTTTGTCAATCCGGTCAGAGCTTGCATCTTTTCTGCTGCGGCTGGGAGGAATCGGTGGTAATAGTTGACTATTCCTAGGAATTGTCGTAGCTTTTTTACTGTTGCTGGTTGGGGAAAACTGCCTATTTCCTCTATTTTCTGAGGGAGTGGTGAGATTCCGCCGGCTGACACTCTGTGTCCGAGAAAGTCTAGCTCGGGCACTCCGAAAATGCACTTGGCGGGGTGCACGCGCAGTCCTTCTTCTTGTAGCCGTTGGAAGAGTTGTCGGAGGTGTTTTTGGTGCTCCTCTGCGTTAGCGGACGCTATCAGTATGTCGTCGATGTATGCCGTTACGAAGTCCATGTCTCTTGTTACCGCGTCGATGTATCGTTGGAACGTTTGGGCTGCGTTCCGCAGCCCGAATGACATCACGGTGTATTCGTACAGCCCAAATGGTGTGGTGATGGCCGTTTTCTGGATGTCCTCGTTTTTGACGGGTATTTGGTGATAGGCTTTGACGAGGTCGATTTTGGAGAAGATTGTTTTGTTATGCAGTTTGTAATGGAAGTCTTGACAGTGTGGTATTGGGTAACGGTCAGGTTTGGTGCTTGCGTTCAGTCGTCTGTAGTCTCCGCAGATTCTCCATGCCCCGGGTTCGGCTGCCTTTGGTACCATGTGCATGGGTGATGCCCAGGCGCTCTTCGACGGCCTGATGATGCCATGTTCCAGCATTTCCTTGAATTCTTGTCGCGCCGCTTCCAATTTTTCCGGAGACAGTCTTCTTGGTCGTGCATATACTGGGGGTCCGGTTGTTTCGATGTGGTGTTCTACGTCGATTTTCTTTTGTGTGTGCCGGATGTGTTGGGAGGTCGGTAATATTCCGGGGTATTCCTCGTACAATGTGTTGAATTCCGGGGCGGTTTGGTGTTCGATCCTGTGCACTCGTTGGCTTCTTGAAACGACACGTTTGCAGGGTACTTTGGTTCCGGAAGCTTGGGCGTTTACCATTCTCCGCGGTCGTCGTTTTCCCGCGAAACTGCAAGGTTGGGTACAGTTTCTTGCTCGGTTACCGAAAGTTTGGTGGTAATAGCAGATTGCTTGGTCCTGCTTGATTCTTGTATTGCTTCTGTTTCCGTACCTAGGTCCTGGGGTTTGGTTTCGCCAATCTTCTGCTTGCTTCTTGTTTTCCTGTGGGCGTAAAGCGTTTGCCAGCATTTTCTTGAGTTCTGCTATTTCCTGTAGGGCTTTGTCAAATTCCGCTCTTGAGACGGTAAGAGATGGTGGGTGTTTGACGGCAGTTACGGCGATGGGTTCACTCATGGCCGTTTGGCAAGCGGTTTGCCTTGCTATGATCTGATCTGCGATTACTCTGTATTCTTCGTCCGTTTTTCCCCTGCCTAGTGCCTCGATCAGCGGTTGTGCTGTGATTGGTAGCTTTGCGAGGTGCATGGAACGGATGACGGACGGTGGTAGGGGTGCTTGCCTGCAGCTGTTCAGTCGTTTCATTTCGAGGAGCAATTCTGATGGCGTATTGTCTCCCATGGTAGTTTTGACGATGGTGTCGTAGTTTGCTTCCTCGTCGTGTCGCACGAAACGGTGCGTTAATGCGGCTTTTAATGCGTCGTATTTGTCGTTTGCCGGTGGGTTCAGGAGTATTTCTTGGATCTCGGATACGATGTGTGTTGGGAGTCCTAATAGTAACGCTCCGAACTTTGCGCCGTCGTCCAGGTTTGGTATTTGTGCGAGGAACACGTCGCAATGCAGTAACCATCCTTTCACATCTCCGCTGAATGCGGGCAACCGGATATCTTGCCCAGCCATGCCTCCTATTGCCTGCCGAATACCTCTGGGGTCAACCAGTGTAGTGTTCTCCCCCAGGCTGCAACACGCTTCGGGCAGGCTTTGAGCTATCTTTTTCGTGATAGGATAGCCCGAAGCGAGTGCCTGAGGTACAACCGTATTCGGCAGGATATGGACAACACGGGGGTAACACGGTAATTATATTGGTGACTGTTAGGTACACGGAACACGGACCATTACACTAGGCCCTCGGTGACTACTATGAGCACAGTTCGTTACTCGTAAATTACGTAATGATTGGAACACAGCACTAATACGTGAGGGTTGAAATACAATACTATTCGAGAAGTACGTAATGATCGAAACACAATCCTCTGTGAGAATAGTACAAATATGTGGTGATTGAAGCACAATCCTAGTCGGGAATGACGTAATGATTGAAACACAATCCTATGCGAGAATAGCACACATACGTGATGATTGAAGCACGATCCTATTCGGGAATGACGTAATGATTGAAACACAATCCTATGCGAGAATAGTACTAATACGTGATGATTGAAATACAATCCTATTCGAAAAAAGGCATAAATTACGTAATGATTGAAACACAATCCTATGCGAGAATAGCACTAATACGTGATGATTGAAATACAATACTATGCGAGAATTACGTAATGAATGAAATAAGCACCAATAGCTGGTAACGTCCGCGAGGACGCTACTTACGAACGCAGCGGCGAGACGTGATGATTGGTGCTACGTCGTGCGACTGTTACGAACAAGTCGGCTGGGGCTAGCGGGGCGCCGAGACGAGGCTAGCCGGCCGGAGCGGGCGAGAGATGTCGTAGAGCGGCTTGGCCGACGACACAGGCGCGGGGCGTTGCAACGTGGCCTTTTTAAGGCTTTGAAACACCTTGAAGCGTCGATAGGCAGGGTCGGTCTCCGGAGCTCGGTGCAGGTACGCGAGAGATAAAGTCGATCTCGGAAGCTAGATGCAGGAACACGAGGCTGGTGCTGGAGATGTGACTTGAACGAAGACGAGGGCTTGAGTGACCGCGGGCCTTGTTGGGGTCGCCTTATGTAGGCCTCGAGTGCGAGCCTTGAGTCCGGGCGTGAGTCCTGATTGGTCGCGAGTTTGTGGGCCTGTGGTGCTGGAGGCAGGAAGCCGTTGTAGCTTACGGGCACCTTTTCTCATAGTCGCGAGGCGGCTTCTCTCAGGTCCCGTGTTTGGTTGCCTAGACGCTTCGGGTCCGGAGGTGCTCTGGAACGGATGCGGTTGTAGTCTGGAGGCAGCTTTTCTCAGGTCTTGTGGAGGTCCGCGGCTTGCCGCTGGGATCACCACAGTACGCCGGAAATTCCGCAGATCATAGGGGAGAGTATTATAGACTGCGACCTTAATCCGCAACTAAGCGACCAGCAGCGAGAGCAACTACAGAAACTACTACAAGAACAGGCACATATTTTTACGGATACCCCCGGTAAAACTTCCACCGTTAGTCACGAGATCAAATTGAAAGAGCCCACGGAGGTACGATTACAACACACCTATCCATTGCCGTTGTCGCTAGAGCCACAACTAAGGAGAGATCTAGAAAAGTGGTTGCAGCTAGGCATTGTGACTCCCTCCCAATCCCCACATTATTCCCCGCTCTTAGCAGTTAAGAAAAAGGACGGCAGCCACAGGTTCTGCCTAGACTGTAGACATCTGAACAGGCAGACGATCTTTGACGCCGAACCTATAGCCGATATTTCCGCAATTTTTACCCGGCTAGCAGGGAAAACAGTGTTTAGCAAAATAGACCTTACCAGTGGATATTGGCAGGTACCCCTACAGGAAAATTCGTGCGCATACACCGCCTTTAAAACACGAACAGGCCTCTTCGAATTTAAAGTTATGCCTTTTGGCTTAGCAAACGCCCCCGCGACGTTCTCACGCCTAGTCCGAAAGGTAACCCAAGGGTTGAAGGACACGGAGGTGTACATGGACGACCTGTTGGTCGCGTCGATTAGCTGGGAAGAACATGTAGCAGCGCTCCGGGGTCTACTCAGAGCCTTGGCAACTCATGGATAATTACATGCCAAACCCTCCAAATGCGCGTTTGGCTACGCCAACCTGCAGTACGTAGGTCACCAACTCAGCAGTGATCAGCTCCGACCTTTGGAGGAACGAACTAAAGCCCTAGCAAAAGCAGCGTTACTTAAAACTAAACCGGAACTGCGAAGTTTTCTGGGAAGCGTAGGGTATTATCAAAAATTCATTCCTAAATTTTTCGACCGCGCAGCCCCGTTACAAGATTTTCTACGAAAAAACTCCCCCGAGGAGATACCATGGACGGACATCGCCCAAGAAGCGTTCGAGCAACTGCGAACCGCACTCACCAAGCAACCGGTGTTGCAACTCCCTGATACCGATGCTCCGTTCATATTACGGACCGACGCATCCCAGACCGGCTTAGGGGCGGTACTACTACAACCCAGTAAAGCGGATTTTCGACAGTATGCGCCCGTCGCCTATGCTTCGCGACGGCTAAAATCCGCAGAACAGCAATACTCTACGATCGAGAAAGAGGCGTTGGCAATTTATTGGGCCCTCCAAAAATTTGAGTTTTATGTATACGGCCGGGAATTCGTCCTACAGACCGATCATCAGCCATTACTCTACCTAGATCAGGCAGATAAACTAAATCCACGCCTCAAGAGATGGGCCATTTACTTCAGCCTATTTACGTTTAAAGCCGAACATATCGAGGGAAAAAGGAACCACTTGGCAGACTTTTTATCCCGTGCCCCCATAGAAGAGTGAAGAAATTACCCTGGCCCACGATAATTTGTTATTTCATGTACTGTAACCTTGCGGCTATATAAATCAGCATCAAGACCAACTATTTTCCAATTGGGGTTAAAAATAGGGGGCCTAACCGTAAAAAAAATTCTAGAATAAACCAGGAGGATAGCCCCATGTCCAAGCCACAAATATCATAGGTTTGGGGCCTATTTGTACATACCTCCTCAAGCTTTGACTGAAGTAAAAGCTTCACCAAGGGTGGGGATGTCAAGATGCAGCGAGGTCCTGTACAAATGTAGCCTAGTTATGGGTAAACGAGATTGCTAGCGGAGGTCTAGAGATAAAGAGAGGAAGAAAGATTTAAATAGATCTCAAATTCTTGTGTATAAAAGTAGTAAGAGCTGCTGCGACCAATTTTATGTCGCAGCTCAAACCTATAAATAAAATAATATTGTATTACTCCCGCGTAACTAGGATACGCGGCCGCTTATAGGTCCATCATTTGAAAAATAGAGAGAAGCGTTTTTGTGATTTCGAGAACTTCGCTTCCCAAGTTTCGGCGACTTTTACGAATTGTACTTTTGTCATTCCATCTCCGAATAAAGATATACTTCGGATAAAGTCTCCTGATTATCTACAACTCTTGAAAGGAGTTTAATTTTTTAAGCTACGCATGGTATCAACGCCGGCGCTTACTAATGATCCAGCCAAGTACTGAGATTCATTTTGAAGTAATCTGCCTAGACAGGAAGGTTCTTCTACTATAAAAGCCGTAACCAACATCTCGGCTGCGACTGACGGCCCAAGGAGGTTCCCTGCAGTACGCTTTAAAAATTTCCTGTCGAACTCGCTGAAGGACTAAAATAGACACCCGTGAGAACTCGACATTGACCATATCAAGTCTATCAAGCTCTATGTAAGTCAAGTCAAGCTCTATATAAGTCATATAATTATTTCCCGAATAATGCTCATAGTTGTAGATATTTTCAAAGAAATACATTGTAAGAAATTCAGTTAGAAAAGGTTAAGGACAACCTTTTAGTTCGGGCTATATTTTTCTCGCAATTTTTTTCGTTGAAAATTTAACAATAGTAAAATAAGTTGTCGTTAATTCCTCTTAGGAAATTGTAAATTTTGTGTTCTGCAGCAAAATCAATGGTTATCATAAAAACTCAGTTCCATTGAATGAAGTATATTTATTGCATACATGTGTTAACACGGTTCAAGTTGGAGAAGCATTTGAACTTGTAATTAAGGAATGGAATTACTGATAACCCACGACAGTTTACATGAGGAAAGAAATAAAAGGTTTCTGGCAAATTGAACATCTGACCCCCTGGCAGGGCTGCCAGATGTTCAGGGTTCAAATTTCATCTAAAAAAGCTGAACTCGAACTTGGAGATTCGGTCTCGGAAAACAGCACATAGCATTGCCAAGTTGACAGAACAACTTATACCGTCAACTGTGCCGCTATGAAAATGAAAGTTATTTGAAAATCCAGCCCCTGATTCATTTGACGTTGTTTGTATGGTTTGAGCTGTCATGTAAGGTCATTCGTTATATTTATTAACTATATTAAGGTCCTCATCCTATTAAGGTCCTCATCCTCTTTATACTGCAGAATTAGGGAGCACCCAGATTTTCAGGGCCTTTTTGCCTATTGAAGGCATATATCTTCTTTGTGTGAAAATCGTGCAAAAGCATTAACTTGATTTCCTCCGATTTCCAGTGCATTTTTTCCAAGAACAATTTCAAAGATCTTTACCGTTTTTAGGAAAGAACACGAAAGAAAAGGAAAATTTTCGGGAATAATATTTTATTCAGGGGCTTGGTTGTCGGTTGCCAGTCATCATATTATTTCATGCAACGTGAAAATAAAGATTTTTTGAAGATTCCATCGATATAGCTGGCAGACCCAGCTTCATCAATGGTATTTTTTGACATGGTTAGGACAAATTCACAAGCTAAATTTACGTCAGTTTTTTGTCTGAAGAATTCAAGGAATTGAAGTTTGTCTTCAGTCCGCCCAGAAAAGTTCATTGCAGGAAATTACCTTTAGCGCATATTGGAAACTTAATTAGCGCTCCTGGGAGAGTACGCAGAACTATTGAGCTGTTGTTCTCAAGAGGAAATATTCGCGTGTGTCCCATTCTTTTATATTAGGGAGTAAGCGCTCCTTAGTCGTCACCACTTCCCCACTACAGAATGGAACGTGGTCACCCACTTACCCACACTTTATAACAGGAGAATGTTGTGGATTTAGATTTATAATTATACAAGAATCATTTTTACACTCTATAATTCTCTTTGCCTCTTCTCAGCGAAGAGGAAGAACTTCTTTCGCTATACACTCTTCCCTTAGGTGAATCTAAAACTCATTTTGCTTGTCTAATATTGTATTTGGTACTATGTTTTACTTGGCAATTTCAGATTAGCTAACATAGTGAATCCGTGTGCAAGTGAACTACCTACCAACACCAGATGATCCCCGTGTTGAAGCCATTCCGAGATTACGTTATTAAAGTATATTTAACCACGAAAGAATTAGATCTGCCCTTCGTATTCTTCAGGTTAGAGTTCGATTTTTACTATAATATCGGTGTTCTGCCGCAGTGTTGTCAATCACCAGGTTAAGATTGTTCCGCTCCAGAGAAATATCGTTTCCATGATTTTTCACACAGCATTATTTGCTAGTACTATTAAGCGTACAACTCTACTCCTAATGTCTCTTGAGATTATGCCTCTTATGCCTATACTCCTTCTAATGCCTCCTGAGAAATGTTAGACTTTCAACTTCTCTCGGGATAAGTGAAGAAGACTTTAATTACAACTGTTAACTTTTAGTATTTCGTTTCAAAGCATGTTTACGTCAAAATATGACTACAGCATTCACTTTTTTACTTTTGAACAACTTATCTTCCTAAGTCATTCCAACATACTAAATGCGAAACTCTTGACACGTTCACTGCAGTGAATCGTAGGGTTTCATCGATAATTCTGAACTGTTGCAATGAAAATTATGTGATCAAGGATTATTTGCTCCCAACGAAATAGAAGACAATGGTCCACGATCAAATGTAAAAGAAATTTTACAGCTTTTTACTGAGCTGCATGAAATTTAGGACATGAAAAAGAGTGATATTCGGAGTCACCTCTAAAGTCATGAGTAGCGCCCATTCGTTGAGAGCTCCATGGGAATAAATTTCAATAATTAAGACTAATCTGGACGTCCAGATCAATAGGTATCCATCCCGAAGTCTAGATCAATATTTAACACGGTGACTATGATTGCGCGGGTCGTAATGTTGATTTGGCAAGGTTGTTAAAATAGAACGTGAAAATCGTCTTACATGCTCGAATAAATTTCCTTCCTTTGTAAGAAATGTAAAAAATATTAGTGAACAAGAATATTATCATCGAACGATAAAATTCCTTCAAAAAGAGGCGGCGTAATGTTTTGAAATGTTATTCATTTACATAGGTGAGTAAATGAGCAATTTACCTAGTGGTACACATATGTCCCACTACGTAGTGGACGTGTAAAATATAGGCCTATTCACCCGACATTATTTTATGGAGAACATGGAGCGTATTTTTTCTGACCTAACTACATACTACGTGAGAATGAAATGGGTATACAGCGGTGTGAATGATATACAGTTTCATTGTTCATGATTTGGGCTAAATATGGTTTAAAAATAACTTCCAGTATGGGAAGATATCATCAGGTTGAAAAATTTTTCGATGATTTTCTTACATTGAGGGATTTGTCCCATTACCAGTTAGAACTATCGTCTGAGTCAGGGGTCTCCAAACTACGCCCGCGGGCCAAATCCGGGCCGCCAATGTGATCAATCCGGCCCGCGACAGTTAAATCCGACCGCGTACGCGGCGACTACTCAAGAAATTACGGATAATGGCGGGAAAAGTAAAATGGTTTTGACCCTTGGAACTCACTGGAGTAATCAGTATGGCCCTAAGACTAGTGAGTTTCTCTCTTTCTCTGTATCTCTCTATCTCTGTATCACCTGTGGTAAATAAATTGTTTAAATTGTTCAAATTTTCCAAGTTTGGAGACCCCTGGTCTAAGTGAACACATGCACGAACGTCATTCGCTCAGTGCCACAAAGGCGGAATTTTAGCGTTCATTTTTTTGTAGGCATACAAAGCATAATGATAAATAAAATGATAAAACTTATACTCTGTGCATCCATAGAACTCAACAAACATGAATACGCTCTCGCAAAAGATCGGTCTTAGTCAAATTCAGGACGTCTGCTCCCACTTGAGAAAGAAAAAACACTAAATCTTGTATTTGAATTTCACTAGCTCTAGCAACAAGCTCTGATGTTGATGCCTAAGTTAAACACTATAGGTCTCCTTTGTACGCAGACCGGGCAGACACTAAAACACAATGATCTCCTTTCAAGAAAAAGCTCAGAGCCCTGCACATCTCGAGGAGCCATGAAATCTCAAAATGCGGGCAGAATAACTTTTTTCAGCACTTGGTAATGGTAATTCCATGGTAATGGCCACTCGACTTTCCAAGTAAGCGGAGAGGAGAACATTGAAGATAAATAGTACATGAACAGCTAATTTAAACAATTAAAACAATTTTAAACAATTTAAACAATCTATTTACCACAGGTGATACAGAGGTAGAATCTTTCTCAAGTCTAGTACAATGGTCAAATTTGAGTATAGCTATCTGTGGGCCCGAGCAAGTTCAGCGACTTCTAGGGCATCCTATCATCACGTTATTCTAAGGTGTACAATAATGTTTAACCTAGTTCACTTAACCTAGTTTCGCATTAGACTGATCATTGAGATAATTAACTCGATATTTTATGCTGTATTTTACAATATAGGTCAAATCGGCTATATTTAACAGTATGTTCGATAAAACGATTCAAGAGCAGACTGAAGACCGGTTATGTTACCCAAAGCAAGTTACATTATTAAATTATCATTAGTTACATGTAGGAGGCAAGATTTGACATGGTGATCTTACACGACTAGTATTCTGATAGGAAGTGAGACTCAAGATATCTTTTGAATACTTTTTACGAATTACATTTACGGATCTCCGCAGGTATAGAGTTCCAAGTTTTGGTTCCAACGAAGAGGATACTGTGTTGCGACCGGGCCTTTGAATAATAAGGAAGCATGAATTTACTTCTATTTCGGGTTAAATGGTCGTGATGACCAGTTTGCGCAGTCAATAATTGTCTTAGGCTATTGTCGCCATCATTTCTTAATGTTTTGTAAATGAAATTACAGATGGAGATTTTGTAGAGATCCGAAAGTTTTAGTATTTGTAAATTTTTGAAAGAATCATTTGTGTGAGCATTACATTCTAGGTTCTTTACCGCTCTGACAGCTCTTTTCTGCAGAGTAAAAATTTTGTTGGTTTTATTTTTTTCAGTTCCGTGCCATGCTTCTATTCCGTATTGCAAGTATGGAGAAATGAGCGTTCGGTAGAGCATTTGTAAAGCTGTTTCAGGCAGAAAATTTTTAAGTTTATTTAGGATTCCGATGGATTTTGATAATTTAGAACTAATATGAGTGATGTGCTCTTTGAAGGTCAGATGTTGATCTATTATGATGCCCAGAAACTTACATGAGTTGGTTTCTTCGATTTCACCTTCGCCAATTTTAATGTATGGGAGAGATACATCTTTCTTGTATGAGAATGTAATATAATTTGTTTTATCAATATTAAGGCTTATTTTATTAGCTTAGAGCCACGATGAAACCTTATGAAGTTCATTATTTATACTCTCCACAATCATAGCAGAATTTTGGTTCGGAAGGACCGCAGAAAGCGTACTGTCATCGGCAAAAAGTATGAATTTGAAGAATGATGTAGATTTTACAATATCATTGACAAAAATCAGAAACAGGAGAGGCCCAAGAACAGATCCTTGTGGAACTCCATGGCTAATTGTCTGTGGGTCTGATTTTGCGTCGTCAATGACAACGTATTGCTTCCGATTTGGTATGATCTGAACCAATCATGGGCAATCCCTCGAATGCCATAACAGTGTAGTTTCGAGAGCAGTATTTTATGGTCCACACAATCGAATGCTTTTCGAAAGTCAAGAAATACAGAGAAGACAGGCTTTCCTTCATCTATATTAGAATAGAGGAATTGTAAATGACTTAATATAGCCTGTGTTGTTGATTTTTTAGAGCGAAAGCCGTATTGTTCATCGAAAAGAAATGATTTTTGTTCGAAATAAGAGTACACTTTTTTATACACAATCTTTTCGAATTCTTTGCTAATAATTGGCAGTACGGGGATAGGTCGATAATTGTTTACACAGGTTTTTTCACCACTTTTAAAGATAGGGGTTACTCTAGCAACTTTGAGGGAGTTCGGGAAAGTGCCTAGTAAGAGAGACTGGTTAATAATATTTGATATCAGCGGGGCTACAATGTCAGCAATAACTTTAAGTACTTTAGTCGGAAACGTTTGTAACCCACTCGATTTATTTTTCATGTTGTTTATGCACGTAATTACATCGGAGGAGTTTGTAGGCGTGAAGAAAAAGGAGTTGGGTTCTCGAATATGATCCATAAATTCCAGACGATCAGTAGGTTCACTCGGAATACCATCAGCTATAGTTTTCCCTACATTTACGATGAAGTTGTTAAAGAGATTAGCAATTTCTTTCTTCTCATGGTATTTTACATTATCTTGAATAACATATTCAATTTTCTTTTTATCGGCATTATTCGGTATACAGCAAGAGTTAAGGAGTTGCCAAGTCTTTTTAACGTCAGTTTTGAATTGAGTAAACTTGAGCGCAAAGTAGTTCTTTTTTGATGTTCTTCTCTGGTTTGTTACATAGTTTCTGAATCGGTTATATGTTTCTCTAGATATTCGCCCTTCGCAAAGGAGGGCTAGGTACGCTTGACGTTTCTTTATATTTATCACGATGTCTCTAGTAATCCAGGGCTTTTGTTTATTTTTCGGGGTAACTGTACGAGTTACAATTGGGCAACACTGATTGTATGCGGTCATTATAGTTCCAGTCAACTTTATTACTGCTTCATCAATGCTCGTAGCATTATTGTTTTGTTGAGAGATTTGCAATGTAAGCATTGATTCTTCTAGAACGGTGCGCATTTCTTCAAGATTTGATTCGTTTATTTTACGATATGAGTAAGTTTCAGCCGGTGCCTTGGTGCAAGCAATATAGACATTTTTCTTAATAAGAAAAACTGGGAAGTGATCTGATAAGTCAGAAGTAATTATTCCAGCAAGAAAATCACTTGGGTCTGTCATAAAGATATTGTCAAGCAGCGTAGCACACTCTGAGGTTATTCGTGTAGGCTTTTAATGATCGGAAGGAAGGATTGAGACTGAAAGGTTGTTAGGAAATTAGAGATTGGTTCATAGCTTTCATGTTTCAGTAGATCATAATTGAAGTCACCGCATATTATTATGTCATTGTATAAGGGCCTGTTGAACTGAGAAATAATACGATTCAGCTCATTCAGGAAGGATATAGGACAGGCTGTAGGAGGCCTATACACCGTTCCAAGCACAATGCGTTTACCATCTCTAGACAGTTCTACGAAGAGTGATTCTATATGATCCTGATTCATTGTTGCACTTGCTATGGTTCTCGAGTCTATGTGGTTAGATATATATGTGCTGATGCCTCCGCCCCGCTGGTTTTTTCTTAGCGAATGGTAACTATGATAATTTTCAAATCGAATCATGTCTTTAGTCGAGTCATTTAGCCAGCTTTCGGTGAAGCTAATTACGTCTAGGTTATATTTAAGTTCAGCAATAGTACATTGTATCTCTTCCAATTTTGGATAGAGTGACCTACAGTTCCAACACAGGAGTAAGAAATCTCGGTCAGTTATTCGTATAGTTTCGTTGAATTTTGATATATAAGTATACCTACACTCTTGAGAGTCGTTTAGGTTTGGATATATTCTGTTCAAATGATTGAGATCTGGGTCGATTTCCTCGAATATCTCAGGGTGATCAGTCATTTAAAATTAGTAAACAGTAAGAATTAGGTACTATAGAGCTTAAAAACGAAATACAGAGTCAAGCTTTAAGGGATATTCCTGGCTAAAAAACTAGCTTATGAAGTACGAGAGAATAGAGTATAAAAAAAATCTAGTGCGATTACGTGAGTACACATAAACTCTGTCCATGAGCGAATAATATTGGAGTTCAATATCACAACATTGGTGTAAACAGATTGTTGCATGAGGGCGTTTTTACAAGTTCAATTACGACTAATTTAACAATTAATTTTAAAATAACTAGTCTCTATTTGTTATAGTTACGTTATACGATGCAATAACCGCTAGAGTGCTATTACTAGTACGCAGCAACACCGCTGCTGCACATATACAGTATGTTACGTAGACACATACGTACACAGGGTATGCACGTTCGTAACGTAGACAGCGTGCTTCTACTCAGCTAGTGAGATAAAAAATTTACGTAGGAATAGAGAATCTGGTGTAGGGGGAAACTCAAATAATACATCACAGCGGTATAGCTGGCAGAGCACTTTTTTAGACGGTTTGGCTATGCCACATGCTTCAACACGTAGCGTAGCCAAATTTATGGTAAATGTATAGTGTTTGACCATAATCGATTTTCCACTTTTTGATCAAGAAAGATGGTTAATGAGACCAAAATGAACAAGTTTTCTTCAATGCACTTTCCTTCGGAAATGAGTATTTTAAAAGTTATGGCGTTAAATGAGTTACCGGAACTCGATAGTGCATGACCCTATTACAAACGTAAAGAGGTTGGGTCGTGAGGGGTAGCCACAGTTCTTTTAGTTTTATAATTTTCACTAAAAGAACTGTTGCAACCCCTCACGACCCGACCTCTTTACGTTTGTAATAGGGGGTTTGCTCTTCGTCGGCTTGGTTGGCGCGCGGGAACGCCTGTTTACTTTCACGTCGGACCGCGCGGTGTATTTTTCCCCGCCTCAAATACTGGAGTTACGGTAACTCATTTCCCGTTCTCACTCCTAAAATACTCATTTCCGAAGGAAATTGCATAGAAGAAAACTTGTTTATTTTCGTCTCATCTACAATGTTTCTTGGTCCAAAAGTGGAAAATCGATTATGGTCAAACACTATACATTTACCAAATTTATTAATTATAAGAACATGCGCCGCTATGCATAATACTACCACTACGTGAATTTTTTAACACGTTAACTACATTTTCGCAGTTGCTACGGTTGGGTTGTGCGAGAACAGAATTGAAAAAGCGACTTTACGGTAAATGTTGAGGATTAACCGGGAATCGATTTCCCACTTTTGGAATTCTAAACTTAGTTAATTAGGTCGAAATGTACAAGTTTTCTTCTATGCACTTTCCGTCTTAAAGGGGTATTTTACGAATTATAGCGGTAGGTTTAATTTCGTCTCTGATGACGATCTGCGCTCGAATAAAATGCTACTCATTGATAGTGTTGCCATACGCCGGGTTCGGTGAATTACTTCCCGCTTCAAACACTTGAGTTGCGGTAACTAATTCATCGCTATAACTCGTAAAATACGTATTTACGACGGGAAGTGCATAGAATAAAACTTGTTTATTTCGATCTAGTTAACTATGTTTAGGCACCGAAAAATCAAATATCAATTCCCGGTTAATCCTCAACATTTACTGACTTTACTGCTCGGGTTTTTATATAATAGCCCTATAATAGTTCATCTTGAACGCTAAAACCTATTTCAACAAACGGTGGTCAAATAATTGAAATGCTGTTCATCTACACCGGCATGTAAATGATCAGTTTACCTAGTCACACACATACAGTATGTGCCACTGCGTAGTGAACGGGTAAAACATCTGCCCCCCGAATGTTTACTGAATGCATCTGTGTGCTCCGCCGCTCCTGCTACAGCTGTGCAGGCAGCTCACACCCCATGAGGCTCTGAGACAACACCGTCGATAACATTTAGTCGGCAAACGCAGCATTTCGTGAACTTTCAACCGATGACTTCAATTTTTCTAGTTACATCGTTTTGTTTTCAAAGCGCCACTGATAAAATTAGTTAGTTGCAAGCTCAATGAGTGCTGCGGCAATACACTTCAGTACCTACATATAACGTGTCTGTTGAGCTGGGCGATTTGTAGGTAAGACAATGCCGGTGATGTGCTACAAAGAGTTTGAAAATTGAACGAGCTACTAACATTATAAACTAACCTTTGCTTTCACAAGCCATAGTACAGAGTATATGAACCACGCTCAACGTCTGGGTAAGAGCTTGCCAGGCGCACCTATCACCTTCTCACTAGCCTTTCGACCTTGATACTGCCGGTGTCAGAAGAGGCGACTCAGTTGGAGACCGTAGTGGGGGAGTTTAGAGTCCTGACTTTAGGCAGCCCGGCAGGAGATATAAAGCTCCCTCGCTAAGTAAATCTCGCCATTGCTTTTCTAGATGAGCCTATACGATGCTCCTATAGCAGCAATAAATTCTTCGCTACTCATTCTTCGAAAATTAATGGATTTACTGGAAAATTTACCCTGATAAATTAGTGCCATTTGTGTAAGCCTGTGTGCGCACACTCAACCCTAAGAACTTATTATGGAGTGTTCATGAAGTACTCAATGCATGAAATATATGAATGGAGTTCAGTGAACGATATTTCCCTTGCATCGTTGGTTCTAATACAGCAATTTACTGCGTGTTCGTACCCAGACATGGAGGTTTCTTTGAATTTAATGACCTTGAACGCTCATTTAGTCAGTAACCGAGTACCATTGCGTCTCATATTGTGCGTGTGGTGCTTTTTTTCCTTAAAAATATTTTGCCCGTTTTTGAACGGTGGGCTGTGCAACGACATTGTTCAGGTCGGGTAGTCCATTGTAGGTTACGAAGTAGGTTAATCACTCACCTAATACTCATGAAAAACTGTTACTTCATAAGCACTGAACAAATGCCGTTGAAAAATTTTCTAAATGGCACACGATTGTCTCACACGAGTAACGTTCAGATGAAATTTTACAGTCAGTGAATTTCAGAAATTATCTTTTTCTACACAGAAGTCTTTCGAGTTTTGCACGTGTCCAATATTCACAGTGCACTCGTAATTTCATATTTAAGCAGAGAATATCATATTGAATGCACATCTTGTGCTGGGCACTTCTTTAGGAACGATCAATTCAAATAAAAACTTTATGGATATCTCAAATTTCAGTTTGTAATACACCTACAGACTGACAACGATATTTGATTATTTTGCGAAAGATAATTAACGTACGCCTGTAAGTCATAGCTATTATTCATAAAAAGAATACAAAGACTTGAACTTTCTATCTTAATGACCGCATGTTTGTGGTGAATAATTCGTGCTATACTGAACGAAGAGTTAGAAGCAGGTATCATTGAAAAAAACATTCAGTGTTACTGTAAAACAACCTAAGAAGCGTGATGAACGCACGAGATAAAAATAGTTTACCCGACAGAGCAGCCGATACAGTATGGTTTTTCTGCAAACATTGATTTCTATACTAGACTGAATGAGAATTTCGGAAGGAAGATATTTCTCGCTCAAAATTATTACTGACTACTATAAAAATAATTTAATCCTATTATAAAATTGAGAAACTAGAACAAAAATTATGCATAATTATTCCCACCGCTAAAATTTCTAATCATAACGTTAACACATCGAATCCTGACTATCATTTGCGCAATTAGTTTTATTCTGCTTATGTCTCTTGTGAAACGTGCTTGCTTTTTGAGTTATGGGCTTCATACTGAAATTATCATTTCAATCTGTAAAGGCACCGCTCCCCTGTTTGAACATAATTCCTAAAATAACACTTCTTTCCTTTTAGTTTTGTTCACCTAAAAACTGGGAAGATGGGATTAAAATTGCGGAACATTGAATTCAATTAAAAATGCTTTATGTCGTAAAGTTCACTTTATTCTACTGTTCTATTTTATCAAATGTCTTCGTCATTGATATGTATTCCAACTCTAAGTATCGGCTGCAGTCTTCACGCAGATGTCACTGGTTAATGAATGCTCTGGCTGACCTCCAGCAATTATGTTGTCAAAATCTTCACATCATGCAAGTCTCACTAAAGCTCAAAATACTAACACGGTCAAAGTTCAATGTACTTCGAAAGCTCTAACGCTCGCATCTGTGCGAGAATGTAACGTCCTTGTATCAATAGAACTTACAAGTTACCTCGCAATTTGACAATTTCCGTTCAAGCATACTGTGATGTTCCCAACCATGTGCACCTAGAATATTCTTGTATGCAAAGCTTCAGCACAGTGGCTGAGAGCTCTTCTACGATTACTTCATGTTTCTATGTAGTTGTTGATTTGTTCATCATGTGATAGCTCAGTAAGTTTTTTCAATTTTTTAATTGAGTTATGCGGTATTTATGATACATGAAGCTATTTCAAATACTCATGAGTTTTTTCCGTATCGTGCTCGGGTACTACTTTTCAGCTATTGAGTAATTTCACGCTCACCCTTACCAGATTTGCTCGAACTACATTCACCTAGACGCCTCTGAATTGTCACCTTGAATTTTTATTCATTTCAAAACAGTTTTCTAATCCAAGCATTGATATTTACTAGCTACAGAGAGTGATTGAAGCGAAAGGGTCAACTTCTTTCGAGTCTTATCAATATCAAACTACGTAAAAAAGAAAAGACGCAGTTCTTCAGATAATATACCAAGCACACCTACACATTACTTAAAAATGTATGTCTCATGAACTTCTTCAAATATTTATAAAACGCAGAAATTTATACACTTTATGCGAGTTTCTTTTAGATTTGTCGCTTACATAATGCAAATATCACACCTTTCGATAATATTGTCCTTCACGATAAATTACAAAGAAAAGTTCACGATTTGCAAGACTCAAACGGTACTGTTCTCAGTGCAATAAGTCGTGTTTATGTGAACTTTAATGTTTTATATCACAATAATAAACAAACAACAGTTCTCTTCCCAGAAGTGCTAGCAGATCATAATTGTAATCATTGAAATGCTTGATGCAATGCTTTTTAATAAGCGCTACCAAAGTACGTAACATTTCTTAAACATTCATCTCTGAATATATGATTTAATACGAGTGTTATAAATTGATGACCGTGAAATGTGTTTTGCTATTGCCAAAAATTTTTTGAAGTTTCCAAGTGCGATCTTCGTAATACTGGATAAATTTTTCACTTTGTTCACTCGTGACCTATCCATGCAAACCAGGCAGTTAAATCCGCTACTTCCATAAAATATTCTCCTTACTATTATACGATGAAGCATTACTATACTCGTACATGGTTATCAGCTTATGCCTACACAGCAGACGCTCGAGCAGATAACGTGTATCTGTAAAGCCGGAGATTGCTTTTCAGGTGCCCGATGTGGGCTTCCATTGTCAACTTCTTTTGACGAGGAAAACTCCGTTAAGTGAACTAGGTATTCTAATTGCCGTTCTTCATAAAATTATCACAGTACTAGGTGTTTCTCCAAGAATAATAATTTGAGTATACTGAGACCTTCAGTGGGATTTTATACAAATATCGTAATAAATTGGAATCCTAATATTTGAGACCAATCCCCAATGAAACCTGGAGTTTGTTTGCATGCAAGCAAATCTTTTAAAATTATTCTCTTTCCTAAAAAAACTCACATTTATGCATGAAATTCCCTATAAAATAGGTTTATTTTCAAGAAAATATTTTTAAATAAATCATTCTGGATGTTAGTGCGGTATTTTCTCGATTGTACAGAAAGTACCGTGAAAAAATTAACTAAACTGAAAATTGACATAATTTTCCTAGCAGCCGGGGAAGTTATTCGATGTAGTGGTAAAGAACAACCTTTTCATTTCCTTCAGGCATCATTAAAAACTGATTGAATTCACGCAAGTAAAATTATATTAAAAGATTAGTACGATATAAGATAAACAATTCGTCTCATTTTGGGGATATGGGACCCATTCCCCTTGTAATAATTTTGATGCTTCATCTCATGTGAATTGGGCATCTGAGGTACCGAAAGATTTTCAAATGTTACTACCCTCGCTTGAAACGTCAGGAAGGAACTTTTCTAGATAACTTAGATGCCAATAAAGTTGGCGAGCGGCTTTCGTTATATTTCCTGGTACTGGGAAATGATGGTCACTATACCAAGCAACCACCCGCTTCATTCTTTCCGTTCTTTAACTAAAAGCTTACATCTTCTGTAAGAACGTTACCACTGAGCTTAAACCTCAATTTCTTACTGTTGATATATCTTACTTTAAGTAAAGTGCGAATGTAAACCTCATGTAATTCAAAATGCAGCTAAACATTTGAAAAATGAACCAGGAAGCTTCCCCACTTGACGAAAGTCTTTCAAAAATACTCGTGCTCTGTGCCAACAGTGTGAATTAAATTTATCTTTACGTTCATTGACCTGATTTGGGTCATTTCATTGTAAGTTCATTTATTTCATTTTTTATCAAATTTACCGTGAAGAAGATCGGTCAATAGGTCAGCCGACTAACTATACCGGTGTTAGGCAAAAGACGCCGTTTGTGTATACTTGCCAGGAGAGAATATTTTAGAAGCCCTGCTCTCGAAAAAAATTCTTATTTTGATTTGTTACTTATTTTGTTTTTTTTTTCTTTAAAATTTGTACTGTACTATGAAAGGCAATGATATACAAAAATATAAAATCACTTTCACTTATGACGCTAATTGCAAAATAATATTCTAAACCACGAGAATAATGACATCGATTTCGTCATCCTTGTCGCAATTATTCCGGACTTCGAGTACAGCGTGTGACTGTTGAAGTGCGTGAGGAGGAATTCTTCGTAACCAGGAGAAGGTGGAGCAAAGGCAGTCAACAGGAAGAGAATGTCTTAAATAACACTTGAAGTGAGGAGGCGAATTAAACATAGTTGGAGTGTGGAAAAAGAACACTCAGTTTCGTTTGAAATTATTAAGAAAAAAATGAGTAATCCAAATGAATTCTCTCCAAAATTAGTAAATGTACAATGGTATTAAATTCCCTGGCAGAGCTATTATTTATTACCACTAAATGACAGGTTATAACACAAAATCGTATTTGTATCAGCAAAAAATGAAAAAATCGTTATGGCGCATACGTACAGCATGAGGAATTAAAGTGTTGCAAGGGCAAAGGTGTAGATGTGGTCATTTTGAAAAAAGAAAAACATGGAAGAAGCATTAGCAATTTTCCCTCTAAAGTGATTACTAAACTAAAAAAGTCATTTGCTACCATGTTTCATGAGTTATAAGTTCAGAGCATGCAGATGAATTGTGAAGCCAGACCGATCTACAAGGATTTCAACAAACTGCCATGTAGATTTACTAACATTTACGACAAAAGAATTCCTTTTTGAAACATCGGTTGCCTAAGAGAAGTATTTGTTTTGCGTGATCCGATTCAACAACGCAAATGTTATTTTTATTATTTTTATTCCTGATCAGTGTTCACATATTTTCTTTCAGATAGAAATTTCTAAATTCATATTTTAAACAAAGCCATTAGATAATTTGTTCTAATTAATTGACGTCCCATACACCAAACATGAATTTTTCAGAGAACGTCAGCTTTTACGCACTTTTAGAGTAAACTTGATGAATTGGTTATTGCTTCGATATCACCAATAGTTAGAATTGTTGAGTAAACTTGATTAGTAATCATCGTGTTTTTTTTATTTTTCTGCCCTGCTCTAGTGAAAAAAGAAAGAAAAACCGTTTATTTCCAAAAAAGATGACACATGAGACGCGTGACAAATGTTGGCTATCAAAAATTTTTAATATAAGACATCCTCAGACAAACGTACTATATACGAGGCGTACTAATAGACAAACTATACGTGGTCTACTAATAGAAAAACCATACGAGGTGTACTATTGTTTTAATAGACAAACTATACGTGGTCTACTAATAGAAAAACCATACGAGGTGTACTACTGTTATAATAGACAAACTATACGTGGCGTGCTAAAAACTTAGGAAAGAAGGAAAAAAAGAAGAAAGCTTTTCATTGGTTTTTAAAATATCTTAAAGTATGTAAAATACACTTATATGATACATACACGTGAGTATTGTAATACCCATGTCACTAGTCGAAAAAAATGAATGAGGGCAATGTATCCATAGTGTTGCTTAACCTAGATTTGATGATAAATGTATCTACAATTATAATAGAAAACACGATTCCCGTCACAGTGTATAGTTGAGAAAACATTTTTGGTGCACACTTGCAATGAAATACGAGCTCAGAGACTTACGGTATTAGTAATTTGTTGAAAGTAAAACGGGGGAATTAAAAAAATCCTGTGTCGAAGGCAGCGATGTTGATATTCAGAACTATATTTTTATTCTTACTTATAGACTATAGTATTCCAATCAAGGGACTCGGAGAAAATGTCTTTCATCACGCCACGAAATTATAATCTTTCCATGCTAATAATATTGACCAAAACAGTCTACCTGAGTCAGAAACATGAAAATGATTATTCTACAGCGGCTACCATGAAATGTACAGCATAATTGGAGTAATACGTAAAAGTGACCACCTAGATAGGGTTGTTATAACCTACTCGAGGGCGTATGATAATTTGCATCATACAAGACTAACAAAAACATTTTAGGACGTGAATAATAGAAAAACACATTAATGTTCTATAAAGTTACCAAATTAGAAAAAGTTACGTTATATTCGAAACATGATGCAAATTCCTTTAATTGAGAAACATAAATAGGTGCCATGACGGTCCAGTTTAATGCTTGTACAAAAATGGAGAGAAAAAGCATAAAAATGTATCTTATAGCCGGGTAATTGAAATTGAATAGTGTTTGTTAATTCATGGAGGCAATAAAGATAAGAACTTTTCGGGGTGAAAACACCTGTGACAGTTTACACGCACATTGACACATCAGCTTTGGATTTCATGACATCAGGGAATAATATTATAGTTGCTTGTTGTGGCAGATATTCAAAAATATGATTTCGAGCGAGCATGGACAAGAATAAAAATACACTAGTGAAAAAATACACTCAGCTGACTGCCTAAATGAGCACACTTTAACCCACACACCAAGTTTACAAGACAAATGCAAGTTGATTGATTAGAGATCTTGCAAGAACTGTTGTGGGTAAATATATGAATGTACGCATACATACACACACACACACACATGCATACAGATACCAGGATCCAAGCATGAAAATTATGAAAATTACAAGTTTTGCTTCTTTAGTTAAAAATTTTAACATGACGGGCATTAGTTGATAAGCATCTTATTTGAACACATGTGGGTGATCACACAACAAATTTAGTTTTATTTGTGAATGTTTTACAATAACAAAGTGAAACTGACGAGTTAGGATAGTGTTACAAGTTGCGAGTGAAAAAAAGGCTGTATTTATAGTTAAGTTGTATACTAATATACGTGTGACCGCTGCGAGCGCCCTTACATTGATAGCACTGTGCTCCAATAAAATTATTGTTTGTGAGGTGTGCACAACACAGGGGAGTAGCTTTTCGTACCGGCTGTAACCTGACCAAGCCATCCAACTCATCTGTAAGGGATTGTACGACTCGACATAGCTTTAAAATGAAGGTAATAGCAAAGAACATCGATTTAAAGACATTTTTGTTAAAACAAAATATTGCATATGTGTGTTACATTTGCATACATATGCGGACATATGCTAACCCTGTCAAGGGCTAATTAAATAAAAAATATCATCTCATGGATATTTTACACAATAAGAGATACTGTAGCTGAGAACTTATAAATAATTTAAATACTACTAGAGAATTCTTCGGAATTCCTAAATCATTAGTTGGACCGAAGTAAAAAAATTGAAAAATGCTAAACCGATACAAATTGAAACGCCGTCGTATATGACTATTAAGTATTGAGAAATGTTTAGTCACAAAGTAAGCTAATAAAAACCATCGCGCAACACAACACGCACATTTAGAAACGCGTAAACAAACAAGCAAAATGAAATTCACGGCTTGTTCAACATACGGACAGGAACATAATATTCTCACGAGATCTTTATTTCACTTGTCTGCTTATATTTTTCATTTTTTCTACTGACAGAAACGCCCTCTAGGGTAGTGATAGATCAGTTTTTAAATCATTAGGCAAGTGCAATAAATATATTTATATCTGAAATATGGTTCAGTGTTAACTGGTGTTAAGCCATCGCCTAGATAGGTCGACTGGTGCCTCTGGACTACGAAGGGCAATTAATGTTTCCCTAGCATAAACTGAACTCGCGTATCATAGATGCTTGCGAATCGGACTTCTGTCACGATCTTCAGATTTTCGTTAGCTTGTTAGCTGATCGCTTTTTCGCTGGACTTACTTTGCGAAAATTTTGATACTTAGCTAAAGCCTTAGCTTCTTCACGCAGCAATCTGGAATTCCGAAAAATGTTGGAAGCTATTCGCAATAACGGAGAAAACTGTTGACGAATCTTAACATAACAGATAAGGTCAGCAAATCTGACTTTCCTATCCCTGAGCACCAGGAAGATTCCAACGGAATATATCTGCCTCAGGAAATACGGCTTTTTATCTATCAACTAACTACCCACAGGCATCCCTAAGACTGGGACATTATCAAAAGGGTGGCGCCCGAACAAGGACCATCCTCATTATTTATCACAGAGCTTTAGGTAAAATGTAATGTATCTTGAGGTTCTGTTTTTACACAAAATATAGAAATAGATACATATATTATATATATGCATATGTGAACGGATATATATATGAACATGTACATGTGCACACACCCACAACGACATACATGTATGCGTGCGCACACACACATACACGGACACACGGACACATGAATACACATAAATTCATATATATACGCGTTGAAAATGAATATAAGAAAAATAATAATAAACATAAAAAACAATCGTGCTCTTGCTACATCTAAAATGACAGTGAAGCTCAGTGTAATCGTAATAAATAACCCGTGAAAAAATAAGTAAAAGGAAAAAAAGGCTTCGAAAAACGTAAAAATAAACTGATTTTAAATTTCCTAGCAGAAACTTTTAGAAAACTCACTTTACAGTCGAGGAACAACGACAACAAAATAAACATCTCGGGTTTCACATCCTCTCGGTATTCTCTGCAAAATCATACGGGTATGGGTACATAAGATAAAATGGAGGTACAGTGTAAGCCGGATATAACTTATGAGTAGCAAATATCGATAAAATTTAAGCAGAAACACGGAAACAAAATGTACGCAAGATGAATGTCCATAGTTTGTACAACACACAAACAATAAGATAATTTTTTCACGATTCATGTGCTTAAATTGCGCTTTATTGAATTTGTTTAACTATATTTTTCTTTTTTTCTATTCACATAAACATCCTTTGGGGTAGTGATAGATCTATTTCTGAATCAGTTAGCAAGTGTAGGAACTTCATTTACTGGATTGTTTCCACTCAAAAAATAAAAATAGAAACATATGTATTTATGTAGATATACATATACCTACACACATACATACAGATATATCCATGAATGTGCGTGTGCAGATATATATGCACACACACACATATTAATGTACATACGTATATAAAATGAATATAAGAAAAATAATAAGCATAAAAAAACAATTTTCCTCTTACTTCATCGGAAATGACAGTGCAGCTCCCTGTAATCGTAAGAAATTATATGGAAGAAATAAAATGAAATAAAGATAAAATAAATAAAAAACGTATAAACAAATTAGTTTCTAATTTTTTGATAGGATTTTAAGAGAAATCAAGTTACAGTCAGCAACGGGTCAGCAACAACATATATATAAAACGGGTTTCACATCCTATCGGTATTCTCTCCAATATAATAAGGATATGAGTACATAGTATAAAATGGGATACTGTTGTGCTCGGAAATCACTTTTGAGTGTCAAATATTTACAAAATTTTGGCACGTGGAGGTAGATTAAACAGTGGTCCAGAGTAATAATTTTAATTACTGAAATTTAGAGTTATTTCTAATTTTAAACGTCTGTACTACTGTACGCTGAACACACACAAAAAACGCTTAAATCCCCTGATGAATGGTAACTGACAATTTGTCCCACGTCAGATGAACGGTAACTGTCAAAGACATCATTCCTCCAATTTGGTTTTGTTTAGGATACTGGATGAGAATTTTTTTACCACATCTGCATTGCTTTGAGGGAGGTAGAGAGATGAAAACGCTCGTCGAGCTTTTGGATAATGAATTTCTCTGGTGTTGGGGTCCAGATCAGTTTTCTTAAAAGAGGGGTGGCATGATCTCGTTTCTTGAAATTTCCTTTGCATACTTTGGTTGCGAAGTTCACACATTTTTTCAAGGCTTTTTGAAGATATTAAGGTAAATCTCCCCACATTAGACTGCTCCAAACGCAATAAAACTAAAGACTGAATTACCAATAACCTAGATTTTTCGTAAAGTGTGTTCTTAATGCTATGAAAAAACATTAGGGTTTCATTAATTTTGCTGCACATTGTTTTTACGTGTGGTTTGAAAGTCATATTTTTGTTGAACCAAAACTAAGATTTTTTACTTTATCTACTGGTTCAATTTTATCGTCTCCAAATGTCGGTGTAATGATTGTAAATTTTTGATCGCATTCTGTGATTCAAAAATAATAGATGGATTTGCTGCCTTGCATTGCACACAAAACATTGTCAATGCGCTTGCATTAACATCACGTTAACATTTCATGTGTGATTTTTTAGGTGGGACAAACATGGATGCCAATATTTATGAGAAATATCAACATAACAGAAATATGTTACACTTTTAACATGATGTAAAAAATCGATAAAGCTCATTTTAAATATTCGATTGAAACATTGGACATTCCTTATGCATAAACCAGATGTTTCAGATAGGTATGAAATACAATCAAGAAAATAAAATAGTCATAGGATTTTTTTCACCATACAAGATGTATTCACTGGATTTAAGAAAACTGCGCTTAATTCAAAGTTGTCTTTTTCCTGAATTTTTCATTTGCTGGTGAGCGTAAATTATTGACATAGCGGAACTAACGGGTTAGAATTTGAGCAGACCTCCCTGGCCATTTCCTTATTTTTTTACGAAACGCGGAAGACAGAGAATACTCCCGCTCCATCGTTCATGGCAAGTTGTATTGGCCTTTCGGTGAAGTACCCTATTTCAGGGGAGAACTCTTATTTTTAAGGTAACAAGTCGAACACACGTTAGCTGGTGATACTCGGGGACACCCACGCAAATTACGTCAGAGAAACTCCCAAGTTATAATTGCAACTCGAGAAAACGTACTGTCCTAGTTTTAAAATTTAGCAAATACATCAAACAATAAAAATGAACACTTCGAAAAATGTACGTGTTCTGAACATTTACCGTAGATAATCTGCTACGGAACAAAATATGAAAAATCTACAACATATTAAAAAAGCAAGTCATCATGAAACTTCTCTTGATAAAATTGCTTAAAAATAAGAGAATCAACAGAAAGAATAGATATAAACACGATAAACGGGAAAACGTAGAGAAAAGTATGAAATTCCGACAGCACTAAACGTTAGCGACGAAAATGGTGAAGGTGCTTTGGATATCATGTAGGGCATATTTAAATTTAAAAATATAAAGGAATTCGAGAACGTGCAAACCTCGTTTTTTATGAGGTACTTGCTCGGATTTTAAAATAGCTTACATTGAATTATAAGCTGCAGTTTTCAACGTTGGATCTAACTTAGGAGAGCAGAGAACTGAGAAGAAGACTGATATTATAACTCCACCCTGCAAGCACTTTCATTCATTAGTGTACAACAGGTAGAACCTATATGCTTCAATGCAGAGCGTTAACGACTATATTGATGCACTAAAGAGAAGAACATTGCACATTTACATCCTTCAATTCGAGGGTCCAAATGCTGCTGAGCTTAGAGCTGTACACACAAATACGACAGGAGCTCGTGCTCAAACTCGTTAAAGTTTTTCCCGATGTGGAAAATATTAGAAATTACTGTCAACGCTCTCCGTGTTAGCATACAAAAATTTTAACCGTAGTTTGGTGCATCTTCTCCGATAAATCTAACGTTTGCTTGATATTTATTTCACACTCATCTAATATTCAAAATTTTATGTTATTTTTGACTTATTTTTCGGGTAAATCTATATTTCCTCACATTAATGCTTAAGCAGTCCTCAATATTGTAAACAATAAGATGAAACGTATTTAAACAAATTCTTGCTTTCCCTTGACTGAATTTCTCACGTTTAATTCTAATCAATGTTAATAATCAGGACAGATGACGCACAAGTGAAAGCATGACAGGACACCTTAGTGGTCATTGATAATAAGTTGTATTGGTATTGCGTATTAGTGCGTTTAGGAGTGTTATCAGTTCGTAAAAATCTAATGTTGAAGTATATTTCATCGATTACCTTATTATACCTTCACTGCACATTGTTCGATTTTTTCTTGATTTAGAAAACTTACCGATAGCTGTTGAAACACGAATAGCTGTTCAAGTTTCATCTTTACTCAAGCAACATTCAGTACGTGCAACATGCAGTTTTGCGTAGATCCTAAATACTGTAATTTAATTCAACCAACGCTGAAAATAGAACCGTTTTATACCTTTAGATCGTAAGAGGTATTCCTTAAATTACACATATGACCACGTCATCATCAATGGAACACGCGCTGGGCTGTAGGGGAAGTGGGTTGGGCTTTTCTTGGCATCCATCCTGCGTCTCTGATTGTTTTACGATCTGTGAACGCATCATTTTACTTTATTTTAATTTCCCCTTATATTTAAGCTGGACAGCATCAATGAGAGGAATATTCACGGTAACCATAAACATTTAGTTTTAAACCCATATATGGCTTGTTAATGAAAATTTTCTAGCATTTAGGGAAAGTAGGGATAAATTCATCTGCTAAAAACATTTAGTTTATTTCGTCAGATGACTACAATCATCCAAACTGGAGAGCAAAAGCTCTACATTTTTCAAATTCACTGTAAATGGACATGCTTGACATGATATCACACATTCCCTAGAACCTCAGGAAACTATATTTTTATTGGACCCATTTCTCAGAAATTGATCAAATATGTAGTGAACGCTTCCAGCCACTTACCAGCCAAAATTTACGAATTATTAAAACGTCCATCTAAAAATCCAAGAACCGTATAATAATCACTCTCATTATTTTTAGAGTAAGAAATTACTCAACATTACCCATAATCTATTTAAATTGTGTACCAAAAAAATATGTGTCCTGGGAATTCAGCTTCAATAAAGTAAGAGACCTCTCAGAGACGCACCGTAGCAACACTCGTCGCCAACAAGCTCTCTTTTACAAAATCACTCGGTGTGTGCGTTTCACGTGTTCCTTGTCTCCACGGAAGGACCTACGAGCCAACACACAAACACAACCACCTAGTCCTCAATCCCCGCCATTGAGCCAAAAAATCTAGACCTTCCTCAGATTCACTTGAGGAGTTCCTCAGATTCACTCAGCCACACGGCTCCACACGCAGTAACCCTACCAAGGTACTGCCTCTTTCGAGACCTCCTAATACATCCTTATCACCCGCATCAGCGGATAACTACACTCACACACACGTCCTCGCCCGGACCCACAACGGACTCCCACGAGCCGCTGCGCGCAGTTGGAGTACGCCGCCAGGACTGGACCCGGAACCCCGCCTCAAGAAGCGGATCCACCCAACGAGTGACCGTGGTCACGGCACCCATAAGCGACCAATAAAAAGGCGAGAATAGTCGTTGTTTCACTGTTCCCGCAGAGGTAAAGTTCGTGCAAGTATTGAAACACTGGTGCCAGTAGAGCACCCGATCACCTACTCCTTCTGAGTCAATGGGCCAAACAAACTGTCAATCCCATATTAAATCTTAAATTTCCATTTATGTGCCTAGCCCTTTGCACAGTAAATGTTGGTGACCCCCTGTCAAAACCTTAATTGTCGAAGTTGTTTGATACCAGCATATCAAACTGGTGTACTTAAAACTAACTAGTAAAAATTGAATCACGCCCACCAGCCAAACTTCATAAATACTCAAAATAACTTATCATAAATTATATTTGGTAAAAATCAACTTCCTCAAAAGAGCTACAAGAACTTTTTTAACACTCTAACGCAATAGACCTAAACAACTCAAAGATTATATTCCATCAAATTATTTGATATATAATGGTATTTGCATCAAATTCACTTGATACTACAAAATTTCTTTAAATGCAACAAAAATCAGACATATTTTATTCGAATAATAGAAGAAAATGAGACAAGTTCATGTAATGAAAATTTATGGCTCTGAATTTTTGAATAAAATTATATATACTGGTTTTCACCGTACAGCCATTTTAATTTAGCTAAGATCTGTAGCATTAGCTACAAAATTGTAAAATTATAAAATTTTTCATTCGCACTTAAATAGCATAATTATTGACATTAAAAATCTTACTCTAAATTATTATTAATAATTTTCTACTTAAAATTAGTAATCCCTGAAGTTTTTGTGTAAATGCATGAGATATAAAATAACGATCGACATTCTCGAGTCTAAAGCCTCTCTGAGTTGGCAATACCGAGTGGGACGCTTGTTTTTGAAGCGTCACTCTCTCGTGCGTTTTTAGCCTGTGCGTACACCGTTCTTGTAAGTGAAAGAAATTAAGTGTTCAAATAGAGCAACTCTGGTAAAGTATATTGTTCATCTCTCATTGTGCATTGTGTTCAAGTTTAAGGATCTGGTCAGTGTCGAATATATATATAAACACATAAAATAGTCGTAGGAGTTCGTAAAATAGCATGGCTCATTCCAAGTGCTATGTCAACATGACGTAGCGTAAATTTTGCGTGTCATGTTCATCTTGTGTCAAGATTATAGTAAGATGCTAAACTATGTCATTTCCATACTTCAAAAATTATATACTTGCAGCTGTCATTATGATATTGCAAATTCGCTCATCAAATACTTCGTGAGAGCGTACGGTGGATTTGCCGGTTTTTCGCAGAAAGATGGCTGGAGCTTAAACTCTCTTGTCATGTCATTTTTTATGTTCACTGTATTATGTTTTGAATATTTTTCTTCTGCTGCAAGAGATACGTTTAGTGTTTCTTCTTCAGTATGATCGACATGAATGAAATTAGGACTGCCTGTTTTTTATTTCTCGTACGGATATAGAGATGTTATAGAGTACGAAAATTATTCATTTATATTCTTGCATTTTTTAGCTGTTTCGTATTTCAGTTTAATTCACGAATCATGGAGCTTAAATCACATGTATTTTCCATAATTCTTCAAAATGGAATAACAGTTTATTACTGCTCTAAAAATCACAAGTCTTGTACTGTCATGTTTATACTGTAATTCAAGCATAAAGGAACAGCCATTGCCAGCTGGTAACCTTTCTATCTTCTTCCTGAGCCTGTAAAGAAATTAATAGCTTGAGTTAAAATCTATGTGTTATAGATCATAGACGGAGATATAATATTAGTACACCCCATAAAGACACAAATAACACATCAATAGACAAATGCAATGACACAGCAAGTTAGGTAAATAGTTCACTCACCTCTTGGGTATCTTAACTTAATACTCAATTTGCAGTACTGTGGCTAGTGAGATTAGAGCGGAGATAGACGGAAATATATAGAATAGAGTAGAATAGAATTAGTACATTAGTTTAGAACTTAAGAAGTTAGATACCAACCACAGTAGGTAATTATATACACACTCGGTCAACATTTACTTGTTGTTGAACCCGAGGCCACTTGCAGACTGACTTGCGAGTGTTGCTCTCTCGAGCGTTGCCAACTTTTAGTGTCTCTAACTAGAACTTACACTACTCGCTATATTACACCCCTCCCTCCTTAATTAGAAACCCCTCCCTGTATCCCCAGTCCCCTTATTCAATATAGTCAATCCTAAAGGTCCATTCTCACCACAGGCTTCCGAGCCCGGGTAGACCTGCGTGAGATGCTAGCACTTGGAGGCTCGTGCATCCTAGCCTCCTGGGTGGGAATCGGGTACTCAGGTGTTTCGGAGTCAGGTTCATTGGTCGGAGGTGGTGGGTATGAATTTTGAGCAGGTTGTGGAAACACAACGGTTTCCACCGTAGGTTGTTCCAAGGGTTCAGGGATGGTGTTCGAGCAGGTAATAACTTGGTCCTGGTGTCGACGAACGACCTCTCCCCCCCTTCAGTTGGCACTTGTAGGATACCGGGCATGTTTTCTCAATGGTGGTAGCAGGGGTCCATTTTGGGGAACCCGGCGTGTATTGACGGACCATCACAGGTGACTCCGGCGGAATGTCAACCGCGCGAGACCCTGGGTGGTATCTTTTCTGAGCGTCCTGGCGTTGAGCAACTTTGGACGCGATTGCTTCTGACGGCCAAAGCAGATCAAGACGAGAGCGAACTTTCCTGCCTAACATCAGTTCGGCCGGCGTAACACCTGTTGTCGTGTGGGGTGTTAGCCGATAGTTGAACAGGAACCTGTCTAGTGCTAGGCGTAGGGGTTCCGTTGACTTTCGTATATTCTTCTTGAAAGTTTGTACCATGCGCTGTGCCAGTCCATTAGTTGAAGGGTGGTATGGTGCGCTCGTAATATGTCGCATACCACATGCCTTCACAAATTCTTGGAATTCAGCCGATGTGAAACACGTTGCGTTGTCCGAAACAATTGTTACTGGAAATCCAAATGTCGCAAAAGTGTGTTTCAGGCACGAGATTGTTTCGCTAGAGGTTGTAGTAGAGGTGGGAAAAATTTCAACCCATTTAGAGTGTGCATCCACGATCACTAGATAGTATTTTCCATCCATTGGGCCCGCGTAGTCAATGTGTATGCGATGCCAAGGCTTCGCCGGCCATTCCCACGGATGGAGTTCAGCTTTCGTTGGTGCAGCTCGAGTGCTCAGGCACTCGCTGCATGACTTAGTCGTTTCTTCTAGATCTTTGTCCAGCAGCGGCCACCATACATAGCTGCGAGCTAACTCCTTCATCCTGGATGATCCAGCATGGCCAGAGTGAAGTTCGTCCACAATGGCTTGTCTGAGAGCTTGGGGTACAATAATTCTTGCTCCCCAGAGCACACAGCCATTTTGTGTGGACAATTCGTCTCGCCTCCTAGTATACGGAGCGAGATCAGGGTCACCAATTACCGTCGAAGGCCAGCCTACTTGGCAGTATTTGTATACCTTTGACAGTACTGGGTCCCTTAGGGTGCCGTCGCGAATGTGGGTGCTGGTGACTGGAGCTGACTCGAGGAAGTTTACTAAGGACATCCATTCCGCAGGAATGGGTGTGGCTTCCTCGGGAGTTGTCAAAGGTAGACGACTGAGAGCATCAGCCGTGCCCAACAGCACGCCAGACCGGTGACGCAAGGTGAACTTGTAGGACTGCAGTAGTAAAGCCCACCTTTGAATGCGCCCGGATGCCATCGGAGGAATGCTTGTGTAGTTTTAATTGTCCGCTGGGGTGAATTGACGGGCAAAGACTACAACATCTCTCGACAAGTAAATTTGAGCGACTATAAGAGGGATAATGAATGACAATTTTTGGTTAACTCAGCTTTTTCCTGCCGAGTAGCTTATTGAAGGAAAACCAAGGAGAACTGGCTTGGATCTTGATCTCGGAGAGCTTGTCTAGGTGGGCAATCCGTGCCGGAGAACCAGGCAGGCGTTGGCGAAGGCCGTCACGCGATGGAGTAGGCAGGGTGAGTGAGTTGTATTTGGGAACTTGAATTAGGCAATTTGAGATGATTGAGCGAGGGTCAATGACGTAGTTCAGGTAGAACTAATGACTCAAAATAAGGTGAGGTGTGAGTGAGCAAGTTAAATCCGGCTCATGTGAGCAGAAACAAGTCGGCACATTAGCACATTAGCACATTAGCAGGAGCAAGTTAAGTTACTGCTCATATTAGCATAGCATACTAGGATACTAGTAAGCCCAGGTCCTTAGCATTTAGCATAGTAAGTCACAGCTCATATTGGTAGGAGCAAGTTACGTCACAGCTTATGTGAGAATAGCATTTAGCATGGCACTCAGGAACCCAGGGAGATTCAAAACTGTGAGTGTTGTGTGTATGGCGATGATGTAGAGGTCCTGCAAGGAGTCCAAGAAGCTGGATGAGCAGTCCAAGAAGACATCAAGGAAATTTCACACTGAAGTTATCCCAAAGTACATGATAAAACTCCCACAAAGTAGATCACTCCGAGAAAGTCCTACAGATCCAACACCAGCTAACTTAAGGACGGATAGAAAAAAAATCAATTAAGAGATTCTGATACAAATGCTCTTGCTTTAAATGCAAGGCATGAAATTTAAGAATTTAGTAATTAAGGAAATGCTTAACATGAAGATTTAAGCTTCTTGATGTACTCTAGAAAATCTCCATAACGGTACAAGAATACAGAGAAAAGAAATTCCTAAAGTTCATTTATAATTTCTACTGAAAATTTACTGATAAATATCGTTTGCAATAATGAAGGAATAAAAGGAATATATATATCCCAAATGATACCAAGAACACTAAACGTTTTGATTTCACCGAAGGAAAATTATGCGCGAAAGAACGAAAAACATAATAAATCAGTGCGGCGATTAACCGGCGGCTCCACACGTCGGCATTAGCCCGAGCCGCCAGCATAATTTTCGCACACTCATGAAGGCAGATGGTAGTGAGTGTTTCAGTCACAAGAATGAGCAGCGTTGAATTAAATTTTATGGAAAGGATTATTTTGGAATAAGTGCGGTTACGTAAAAGGTTCAAGGAGTATGGAAATAAAAATGAAACTCCCAAACTTTAGCAAGCATCGACAAGAATAACCTTCGTAATTTACTCATACGAGATATTTAAGAGACATCTTTAATGATTATTTCGCGTTGAAACATATTTAAGAAAAACTGCTGCAAGTAAGTTTGTAAAAAAAAGAAAATACTATTATACACATGCTTATAGTGCAATTATGGTCACGGAGTAGTGACGGAAAACGGCAGTATAATTGCTCCGCCATTTGAAACACAAAGACACGCTAAACAAAGAGCGCCGGCGATTTAGGCGCGTGCGTTCACGAATCAGTTTATGAGTAATTCTCGATATGATACTGGCAATCACAATATAAGTTTTGCCGTGAGGAAGGAACAATGACGTTAGCTGAATATATAGTATGAAATTCTCAATACGTGAATTTGGAATGACACGCAATATTCACTCTATAAAAAACACATGCTGGTCTAAGAATCTTAACACTAATTTTTACCCCCAACTCAAGACACTGAGCAGATCTTTAGGGTAAAACACAATACATATGAAAAACACAAGGCACATATACTTTACCCGTTTTTTTCTATTCTAAACCT
Organism: Morinoia aosen; assembly: GCA_030386875.1. Classification (NCBI taxonomy): domain Eukaryota; kingdom Metazoa; phylum Arthropoda; class Malacostraca; order Amphipoda; family Talitridae; genus Morinoia; species Morinoia aosen. The sequence continues at coordinate 21,684,014 of CM059573.1, read as the reverse complement.
AAATTTCACTCGCACTTACAAGGTGATGTTCGCACGCTAGCACGCCACAAGAAAGAGTGAGCAGTTCAAGCGACGCGCTTGAATGTTTCCAAATTGGGGTGCTTAAAGGCTCGAAATGTCGATTGATTATTTGGTCTCTCATGTATTTACACACAAACTTCAATGATTACGAGTTAGAAGTAGAAAATAATTAATAATAAATTATAGTAAGATTTTTAATGCTAATGATTAATTTATTTCAGTGAGAATGGCAAATTTCTAATTTTTACGCTTATGTAGCGGTATGCTACATTACCCCCCAAGGCGCAGACCGAAAGGTCCACCCGCTGCAATCATCTGTAGTGGGAAGGAGGGCGAACTACGCGACCCTGCCGGGTTCGGCAATTGGCAAATGATACTGAGCGGGGAAGTTTCACCAAACGGGTCTGCAAGTTTAGATCAGCAAGAGTCCTAGGAACAGGAGTTACTGCAGCGGGCTCGTCTGGTCTCTCCAGACTTGTCGCTGTGTCAGTAAGAGGGCTAGAATTAGAGTCTACGATAGGCTTAGGGATAGGGTTTGAATGTACAGGCACATAGAAAGGGTTACACTCAAGTTGACTAGGCAACATTGCCGCCAACTGAGGAAGCTGAGATGGTAGATATGATCGAGTCTCAGTGGGAAAGGAATTCTGTGGAGAGAATGATGGTTTAGCAGTTGCACTATGATCGGAAGTGTACGCGACTTTTAATCGATCAATGCTCACAGGGTCGTGTGAACCCGATCTTTCAAGGATGAAATATTTGGGCGTGCGTTTGATAATTTTGAACGGACCATCATAAGGGCGCGTGAGTGTGGGTTTGATGGCGTCGTTTCGGACATACACATGTGTGCAGTCTCGCAATGCAGGATCGAGTTTGTCCTTAGACTGCGGCATTCGTGGAGCAACATACTCAATCTTACGCATGCAGTCTTTAAGGCAGGTTACATAGGCGAAACGGTCAGCGGATGAAAATTCAGGCAAAGGTTTTGGGTCAACAATGTCGCCGGGGAGACGAAGTGTCTGACCATAGAGCATCTCTGCTGCTGTGCACTGCTGATCTTGTCTGTACAGATTGCGGATGCTCAACAATACAACTGGAAGTCTGTCAGTCCAATCGTGACTGCAGTTCAAGCAACGTAATGCAGCCTTCAAGTCCCTGTGGACTCTCTCAATAAGTCCATTTGACTGCGGATGGTACGAGGTCGTAGAGGTGTTAGTACAACCTAAAGCATTGCTGAGCTCACTCCAGAATTTTGAGGTAAATTGTGATCCCCGGTCATGCGTGACCTTTAAGGGGACACCAAATCTAGAGATCCAGTTGGACATGAAAGCGCGCGCTACAGTCTCAGTTTGGGTATCAGGAAGAGGGACAGCCTCAACCCAACGTGTGAACCTATCGATGATGGTCAACAAATAAGAATAACCGCGCGATAAAGGCAAAGGACCCACCAAATCTAGGTGGACCGAGTCGAACTTGTGACCTGTGAATGCACAACTCTGCAGCGCTGCACGATTATGTTTCACCACTTTACTACTCTGACATGCATGGCAATTTTTTACAATTTGCTTGACCTCCTTACGCATCGCTGGCCAGACGTAACGATCAGAAATCAAACGCAATGTACGGTTAATACCAGGGTGAGAGAGAGAATGGTAATGCAGGATAGCTACTCTGCGGAGAGTTGCAGGAAGGTACAAACGAGAAAGTCGCTAGCATCACGGTACACGCCGTCAACCAAGGTTAACTTCAGAGAGGAAGTGTTAGAAGGTTTGAGAAGGTCCTGAAGTTCAGGATCCTCCTTCTGCGCTCTTTCAATGTTGCCGAAGGTGATTTCACCACTGGTTTGGACAGTGTTGATTCTGGAAAGACAGTCAGCGACAGTATTGTCCAACCCTTTTATGAAACGGATGTCAGTGGTAAACTGACTTATAAACGACAAATGTCGCGCCTCTCTCGGGGAATGTCTTTCAGAAGGCATCTTGATCGCTGAGGTCAGAGGTTTGTGATCTGTGTAGATCACAAACTCCCTCGCCTCTAGAGCATAGCGAAAGTGTCTTACAGACAAGTAGATAGCAAGAAGTTCCCTACCGAACGCGCTATAAGCACGCTCAGTGGGCAACAGCTTTTTGGAAAAGAAGGCAAGAGGAGAGATGTTAGTCCCTACTTGTTGTTGCAAAACAGCACCTACGGCGGTACTGGATGCGTCCACAACGAGGCTGAAATCAGCATTAGCAATAGGGTAGGATAATTCAGTCGCGGAAGCTAACTTGTGCTTGATTGTCTCAAAAGCCTTGCGCGCTTCTTCTGTCCATTTTACCTCAATAGATTTGCCTTTTCGTTTCGGTTCGAGGAGGTCAGACAAGGGCGCTAAAGTTTGGGCACAGTTGCGTATGAAACGATGATAGAAGTTAACAGAACCTAGGAACCTTCTTAGTTCCTTCTGGGTCTGTGGAAGAGGAAAGTTTTTGATCACTTCTACTTTGGAAGGCAAAGGTTTTAGACCTAGGCTAGAAATTTCATGACCTAAGTAAATCAGTGATGACTTTCCGAACTCACATTTCTCAGGATTTACGAGGAGTCCATTGTCGGACAGTCTTTGAAAAACGACCCTAAGATGGTCTTTGTGCAACTCTGGGGTTGTGGATGCCACTAGGATGTCGTCTAGATAGACATAGGCGAAAGTGAGATCAGAGAAAATTTCAGCCATGTGCCTTTGGAACGTCTGAGGAGCGTTCGTCAAGCCATATGGCATCTTGAGGAATTCAAAGAGACCAAACGGAGTGATTACCGCGGTCTTAGGAATCGCAGACTCATCCAAGGGGATTTGATGGAAGGCAGACTGCAGGTCTATCTTAGAGAAAATTTGTGCTCCCTCTAAATTTGCACTGAAATCATGAAGGTAGGGAATAGGGTATCGATCAGGTAAAGTAACGGCGTTCAACCTGCGGAAATCCCCGCACGGTCTGAATTCACCGTTAGCCTTGGGTACTAGCAAAAGAGGACTAGCCCAAGGACTTTTGGAGGTGCGGATGATGCCATTCTCTTGCATGCGCGCAAACTCTTTCTTGGCTAACGCCAATCGATCAGGCGGCAATCGCCTAGCACGGGAGAAAACTGGCGGACCTTGCGTCTCTATGAAGTGCTTTGTGCAGGTTTGCATGTTATTAGAAGCTAAGTTAGGGTTTGTTAATGCTGGGAAATTTTTAAGTTCTTGTTCAAACATGCACTCCACCTTGAAAGCAATCGAGAAGGAATGCAAGACGTTTGCTCTAGTTATGCTACCAGCGGGAATTGAGATCTGTGTCTCCTCGTCCCTAATTCTACGGTTTTTAACATCTACAATAATCCCATACTTCTCTAGGAAATCCGCGCCAATGATAGGCTCTTGGACTTCCGCGATTAAGAAGGTGAAAAGGAAAGATCGCCTCAATCCCAGACTGCACTCTAATACTCTTTCACCGTAACACGGAATTGGCGTGCCGTTTGCGGCGCGTAATGTCGCCAACAATGGGTTGTTTTTGTCTTTTGCCGTGGCTGGGATAATTGACACGCTTGAGCCAGTGTCGATGAGAAATCGATATTTGGTAACGGGATCGAGAATAGTAAGGAGGCGAGTAGTCTGGGAATGAGGCAACGCAGTACTCGCTACTGTGCGTTGCTGTTGGCGTTTCCCGAAGTCATTTCGGTATAACGCGGACAGTATCTAGAGGCACATTTGCGAGCTTGGTCACCAAATTTCTGGTGATACCAGCATAAATTGCTACCGGCATCACGAGAGCGCGACCGAAAGCGACGGTCTTGATTTGACCTATCATAAGATCTACCTCTATCAAAGCGTTGAGGAGGAGGAAGAGGATAATGATAGTTGGAGGGATAGTCATAAGGATAGTCGTAGGCATTTTGGTGGCTTTGGAATCTCCCTGGGCCTTGCTGAATGTGAGCTACGCTCTGACCACTCTGACCTAACTGGCAATTCTGGAGAGCTTGCTTTATCTCAGCGATGTCTTGCTGCATCTTATCTATTGTGGCTGCGGATTGATTCTGAGTATTTGCGGGGCTAAAATTTGCAGCAGCTGCATTCAGGGACGCAACTTGCGGTGCTTGTGACAAATTAATATTTCGCATCACCGTCTCGGTGGACTCCGCCAGCTTTTCTAACGTTTGATCGGGGCCTGCTAGCGATAGAAATGGACGCACATTCGGAGGAAGCTTAGTCATGAAAACTTCTTTCAGAAATCCCTCAGCTACGGCAACACCCGCAGCGAGTTTTCGCAGCTCTTTCACTAGCGAAGTGGGAGAGAAAGAGCTAGAGACAGATGGAATTGCTGAGGCGTCTACCAAACTACGAAATTTGTCCGCATCGGACATCTGCAACTTCTGCAGAATTTTCCTTTTTAAGGTGCCGTACGGGTCAAAGGCGGGGGGGTTCTCGAGCAACTGATTTGAATCATTTAACAATTTTGTGGGGGCTCGATCTTCATTATCTGAGTCAGGCATGCCAGCAATCTCTTTGAGGATGCGCAATTAAGATATCAATGCCTATGACTTGGAATTAAGTGGCAAGGATTTGCGTTAATTCTTTACCTACTCAATCATTCAAATTAAGTTGAAACAGAAATATGAAATTGGAAACGAGAAAAAATTATGCGGTATGCGGCAATTTTTGCGTAGGCACAAAAATAAAGCAGGTGAGAAAAAAAATTATTTTCCTACCTACTCAATCAACCCTTAACGTTGAAGAAAAAACGGAAAGAGAGAGAATGGAAGCGAAGATTTTTACGGTAGTCAGAAAGAAATGCACAGCACGGAAATAGGGGAAAAATATTTTTCCCACCTACTGAGGCACGAAAACAAACAAAGACAGGAAAACAGCATAAAAATTTTTAGAGCTGCTCAGAGAAAGATTAGCACAGTGACATCTATAGAAAATTCTCAAAGACTACGACATGGGAAATTTATCACTACAATGACATGCCAAAATTATCCTCTCACAATCTCTCAAACGCTTGTCGAGTTGAATTGTTTTTAAGTTTTTTTTAAGAAAGTTTTTGGTTACTTTAACTGGGGTCACCAGTGTGTAGTTTTAATTGTCCGCTGGGGTGAATTGACGGGCAAAGACTACAACATCTCTCGACAAGTAAATTTGAGCGACTATAAGAGGGATAATGAATGACAATTTTTGGTTAACTCAGCTTTTTCCTGCCGAGTAGTTTATTGAAGGAAAACCAAGGAGAACTGGCTTGGATCTTGATCTCGGAGAGCTTGTCTAGGTGGGCAATCCGTGCCGGAGAACCAGGCAGGCGTTGGCGAAGGCCGTCACGCGATGGAGTAGGCAGGGTGAGTGAGTTGTATTTGGGAACTTGAATTAGGCAATTTGAGATGATTGAGCGAGGGTCAATGACGTAGTTCAGGTAGAACTAATGACTCAAAATAAGGTGAGGTGTGAGTGAGCAAGATAAATCCGGCTCATGTGAGCAGAAACAAGTCGGCACATTAGCACATTAGCACATTAGCAGGAGCAAGTTAAGTTACTGCTCATATTAGCATAGCATACTAGGATACTAGTAAGCCCAGGTCCTTAGCATTTAGCATAGTAAGTCACAGCTCATATTGGTAGGAGCAAGTTACGTCACAGCTTATGTGAGAATAGCATTTAGCATGGCACTCAGGAACCCAGGGAGATTCAAAACTGTGAGTGTTGTGTGTATGGCGATGATGTAGAGGTCCTGCAAGGAGTCCAAGAAGCTGGATGAGCAGTCCAAGGAGACATCAAGGAAATTTCACACTGAAGTTATCCCAAAGTACATGATAAAACTCCCACAAAGTAGATCACTCCGAGAAAGTCCTACAGATCCAACACCAGCTAACTTAAGGACGGATAGAAAAAAAATCAATTAAGAGATTCTGATACAAATGCTCTTGCTTTAAATGCAAGGCATGAAATTTAAGAATTTAGTAATTAAGGAAATGCTTAACATGAAGATTTAAGCTTCTTGATGTACTCTAGAAAATCTCCATAACGGTACAAGAATACAGAGAAAAGAAATTCCTAAAGTTCATTTATAATTTCTACTGAAAATTTACTGATAAATATCGTTTGCAATAATGAAGGAATAAAAGGAATATATATATCCCAAATGATACCAAGAACACTAAACGTTTTGATTTCACCGAAGGAAAATTATGCGCGAAAGAACGAAAAACATAATAAATCAGTGCGGCGATTAACCGGCGGCTCCACACGTCGGCATTAGCCCGAGCCGCCAGCATAATTTTCGCACACTCATGAAGGCAGATGGTAGTGAGTGTTTCAGTCACAAGAATGAGCAGCGTTGAATTAAATTTTATGGAAAGGATTATTTTGGAATAAGTGCGGTTACGTAAAAGGTTCAAGGAGTATGGAAATAAAAATGAAACTCCCAAACTTTAGCAAGCATCGACATGAATAACCTTCGTAATTTACTCATACGAGATATTTAAGAGACATCTTTAATGATTATTTCGCGTTGAAACATATTTAAGAAAAACTGCTGCAAGTAAGTTTGTAAAAAAAAGAAAATACTATTATACACATGCTTATAGTGCAATTATGGTCACGGAGTAGTGACGGAAAACGGCAGTATAATTGCTCCGCCATTTGAAACACAAAGACACGCTAAACAAAGAGCGCCGGCGATTTAGGCGCGTGCGTTCACGAATCAGTTTATGAGTAATTCTCGATATGATACTGGCAATCACAATATAAGTTTTGCCGTGAGGAAGGAACAATGACGTTAGCTGAATATATAGTATGAAATTTTCAATACGTGAATTTGGAATGACACGCAATATTCACTCTATAAAAAACACATGCTGGTCTAAGAATCTTAACACTAATTTTTACCCCCAACTCAAGACACTGAGCAGATCTTTAGGGTAAAACACAATACATATGAAAAACACAAGGCACAAATACTTTACCCGTTTTTTTCTATTCTAAACCTAAATTTCACTCGCACTTACAAGGTGATGTTCGCACGCTAGCACGCCACAAGAAAGAGTGAGCAGTTCAAGCGACGCGCTTGAATGTTTAGAAATCGGGGTGCTTAAAGGCTCGAAATGTCGATTGATTATTTGGTCTCTCATGTATTTACACACAAACTTCAATGATTATGAGTTAGAAGTAGAAAATAATTAATAATAAATTATAGTAAGATTTTTAATGCTAATGATTAATTTATTTCAGTGAGAATGGCAAATTTCTAATTTTTACGCTTATGTAGCGGTATGCTACATGCTTCTACCCGGATCAAATAGTCCTAACAAAGGTTTGTGGTCTGTAACCACAGTGAAATCCTGTCCCCACAGGTAGCAATGAAATTTTCGAAGTGCGAACACCATAGCTAGGGCTTCTTTCTCAGTTTGAGAGTAGTTGCGTTCTGTTGCTGTTAGAGTTCGGGAGGCAAAATAGGCGGGGCGTTCAATCCCATCAATAAGGTGACACAGCACCGCTCCCACACCATACGCACTACTGTCAGCCACTACCACTATGGGTTTCTGAGGGTCAAAGTGGACTAGAGTCTGAGAGTCCAGGAGGGCTTGTTTAGATTTCTGGAAGGCTCTCTCCTGACTTGCATCCCATTTTCAAGGGGTTTTATCCCTCAGTAAGGTATTTAGGGGCTCCAGCATGGTTGCAGATGATTTTAGAAATTTCCTATAGAAATTCAACAGCCCAAGGTAGGCTCTCAGTTGAGTCACATTAGTAGGAGCTGGTGCATCCTGGATTGCTGCTACCTTCTCTGCAGTGGGGTGCAATCCATCCTTGTCAATTTGGTATCCAAGGTAGGATACCTGGGGCACTCCAATTTGGCATTTATCCATTTTCAGTTTTAGCCCTGCCTCCTGTAGTTTAGACAAGACTTGATAGAGACGCTTGTTGTGCTCTTGCTCATTAGTAGCACTCACCAGGACGTCATCCAGGTAGCAGAACACTCCTGGGAGGCCCTGCAATAGTCCTTCCATGGCACGCTGAAAGATTCCAGGTGCGGACGCAATTCCAAAGCTGAGGCGGTTGTAGGCAAATAAACCTCTGTGGGTGTTTATTACCGTGAGTTCCTTGGAGTCTTCATCCAAGGGTAGTTGAGCGTATACCTGAGACATATCTAGCTTGGAGTATATAACTCCTCCGGCTAACCCGCTAAATTGATCTTCCACTCTGGGTATAGGGTAGGTATCAAGCCTAGTGGCTCTGTTGACGGTTAGTTTGTAGTCCCCACATATTCGGATGCTTTGATCAGCCTTGAGCACAGGGACGATAGCCGCTGCCCATCTTGAGTACTGTGCAGGGGTGAGGATACCTTCCTGCACCAGTCTATCAAGTTCTGCCTCCACCTTAGGTCTAAGTGTGTAAGGCACGTTCCTGGCCTTACAAAACTTTGGTGGTACGGCTGGATCCACTTCTATTTTGAAATTCCTTCCCTTAAAGCAACCTAGACCTGGTTGAAAAAGGTCGGGGAATTTATTTGCTAACTCTTCAGGGCAGGTAGTCAATTTGTTGACGTTATTTGATACTATAGTTAGCCCAAGGGAATCAATCAGGTCCCTACCCAGCAAAGCTGGCCCCTCCCTGTCTACAATCACAATAGTTGCTAGCTGAGGAACCATATTACCAGATTCACGCTGGATGTTAGCCCTAATCTCCCCACAAATCACTAGTGGGGTTCCCCCATAAGTCCTAAGCTTAACATCAGAAGGTCTCAGCTCGGGTCTTGACTTAGCTGGTATTTTTGAGTAGGTGGCCATTGAAAGGATAGTCCTGGCAGCACCCGTATCTACCTCCATCTCTAATGGCACACCATTTAGTAACAATTTTATTTTGATTGGGGGTTTCATTTCCTCGGCTGAAGCAAAAATTTCCCCATAGCATCCTTGATTGGGGGCTGGGTAGTCTGCACTGGTTCCATTGCTAGTTCCATTAGGGTTAGGGTGGTTTTCCCTCCCCCTTTTTCATGCATAGCATGCACAAAATTATTTTTGTTGCCTTTATCAGATTTCTGCCCTTTTAGTTTGAAACAACATTTTTTAGATGACCTTTTTGGCCACAACCATGACTGGTGCCGCCATAGCCATGTGGTATAGGTTCTGCCGCCGTGCGGCAAGGACCCGGGATCGAATTTCGGCGCAGGCAGTGGCGATTTTCTCTGTTGGGTATAGGAGAAAAATTCCAAGCACAATACCCCACTCCACCCTGGTGTCTGAAATGGGTACCGGTCTAGACCGGGGGAAAGCGTCATGGCGTCCTGGCGTTAGTTATAAGGCATTTGAAAATCCAATGTAAAAGGTGATATGTATCAGGCTTGATTGGGAATAAAGCATCCGTAGATGCCTTCATTATTATTATTATTATATTATTAACACTGTCTTTATAGGGGCAATCTCTACGCCAGTGCAAACCACCACAGCCGCTGCATGCTGATTTGGGGCTAGCTTGTGCCTGAGTCTTGCCCTGAGGCTTGTACGCAGTTTGCTTAACTCTGCTCTGACCTACATTTAGAATTGAATATGGTTCCCTCAACCCCACTGTTTCTCTCAGTGTGATTTCTTTAGCAGTAGCTAGATCCATGGCCTTTTGCCATGTCAGGCCAGCTTCATTCAGCAAGCAATTTCGAATTTCACTACTGGACACACCCAAAATGAAACGATCTAGAAGGGTCTCTTCTAGCACTTCCTGTTTGAAATTACAGGTATTAGAAAGGGCTTTCAAACTAGCCACAAAATCAGCAATGCTCTCCCCTTGTCTCTGGTTCCGCTTATGGAACCTAAACCTCTCAAAGATCTGATTTCTTGTCGGCTTAAAATGCCGTCTCAACGCTTCCACAATCTCGTCATAAGTAGCATCAAGGACTTTCTTTGGAGACACAAGGTCTCTAATGAGCCTAGCAATTTTAGGACCCACTAGTGAAATTAGAGATTGGGCTTTTTCTTTTTACCCTATTTTGTTTATTACAAAATAGCAGTGTAATCTAGTTTCATAGTCTCCAAATTCTTCCTCTAAAGGATTAAATTCTCCCACTGAACCTATCAATGGCATATTGAATTTTTAATAAGTCAAAACACACTGTGAAAAAGTAAAAAAAAATTTCACAGCACAAATAGTACAATCACTTGATCAATTCTGAGTTTCTTCACTAGTCTAGCCAGTCTAGCAACACCAGTGAGCAGAACAACAATAAACAATAATAACAAAAAAATTCAATAGGCAAATTCTATGTTCCCTCACTAGTCATTCCCAGCAGTTCTACCAACATCTCGTCGCCAGTTTGTGTTATAGATCATAGACGGAGATATAATATTAGTACACCCCATAAAGACACAAATAACACATCAATAGACAAATGCAATGACACAGCAAGTTAGGTAAATAGTTCACTCACCTCTTGGGTATCTTAACTTAATACTCAATTTGCAGTACTGTGGCTAGTGAGATTAGAGCGGAGATAGACGGAAATATATAGAATAGAGTAGAATAGAATTAGTACATTAGTTTAGAACTTAAGAAGTTAGATACCAACCACAGTAGGTAATTATATACACACTCGGTCAACATTTACTTGTTGTTGAACCCGAGGCCACTTGCAGACTGACTTGCGAGTGTTGCTCTCTCGAGCGTTGCCAACTTTTGGTGTCTCTAACTAGAACCTACACTACTCGCTATATTACACTATGGAAGAAGTTCAGGATTTTCTCCGTGATGGGAAATTTACCATTGAAGTGTAGGGATTCTCAGTTGTGGAATTTTTCCTTGATGCCCCTTCGAGAATCTTTTCATTCAGCGTCTTCGATTATTGCAGATCCTCGACGGCACCAAACGCCACAACACACATTCCTTGGGTTTGAGCTGTACAAGTTGTAAATACATGTGCCATATTATCTAACTAAGCCATCGAGTTATACAACGTAATTGCCTATTTGTGACGTGAGACGTTCTGACCTTTGGTCATATATCACTTGGCAATCACTTGGTTCGGAGCTAGTAGAGCCTAGTATATTATTACTAATGGCAAAATTAATCTACCCGCTCAACCACGAAAACTTAATTTTCACTATCGTGGAATTATTCTAAAGTCTGAACCCATAAATAGTGACTCATCCACACGTCACGGGTGGAATTGATATCCTGTCAGTCGCTAAGATTAAACAGACCTTGAACCTCCACAAACACACTCACTTACACCTGGTTAACGTCATCGCTCGCCGGACCTCGCCTGCACGGAGTTTCCCATCTAAGAGAAGATCATCAGAAGTCAAGCACGTCATCGGTCATCACGGCTTCCTCCAATAAAGAAATTCGAGCTGAGTTATCCCAATGACGTGTCTTTATTATCCCTCTCTTACAATTTCGAAAAACACTATCGAACGAAACGTTTAGGATTAGATGTTAATACCTATCTTAAATTTAACTCATCACCACCAATCTTAACAGATCCATGCAAACGGACAATAATTGCTACCTTAAATATTATTTTTTAGAAGGTTTCAATTTTCAACCGTTGTGCACGCAAGAACTTAAAATTCATTAAGTTTTTCACTTGAGCCTGAAATCATATTTTTAACTCTTCAATTATTTCTACATATGCGTTGAAACGGTATTTGTAGAAAAAATCCAAGGCTTTTCCTAAGCCTTTTTTCTCTCTTTCTCGCTCTTGATATTGCACCCTTCATTGACGATGTCATCATCGCCTCCGAATGAAAATCACATTTTCTATCGATAATTAGTATTATTTTGGTAGAAGAGTTTAACAAGAATTATATTCTTTTTAACAATAGGTCACCAGTGTTATCAACAAATTGCTACTTATTCTGATTCAGCCGCGTAACTTGGTAAATAGCTTCCCCACCGGCTCTTGGACGTTATCTGCGATCTCATCAGTGTTAAATTTTCATTGAGAGTGAATTGTTTTGCGCTGATAGGTACGTGGAAATTTGTTTTGAAAATATTTTTCCTGATAACTTTTTAGCATTATTGTCAGAGTTTAGAGTATATCAGTTACTTTAGGGTAATTATTTATCATTTTTAGGGTTATTCACATGTGTTCGTGGGACTTGAGAAGATGGAAAAACTGTCAGGGTGTCAGAGTCACGCTGCTCACGCATGAAGTGCCAGGAGAGAGGCAGTTGCATTCGTCGAGTAAAGACCATATTTCGACCAGCTCTTGCGAAAACTTATAAATATTCCCGAGACATAATCTAATAAATTTCATTAGTCATCTTCATTATATCCGCAACTGGCTCTCTCCTCTCCATCTGGGGTGGGCCACGTAGCGATATTTCATTTTTGTAATTGTGTACTTGCTGTATTTAGATTTTTTGTAATGGTTTTCTTGTATTTGTGAAATTATTAGTTGTTTTCTTCTGGTGATTGTTAATTGCTCTTTGTAGGTGGCCCCTTCTGGGGCTACCTTCTAATTTAAAATGGCAGAACTGCCATTGACAAACCGCTATAGCGATCTGAGAGAGTCAGATGATCCCTGCAGTGAAATTGAAGAGATGCAACTGCTGGACACCAACCTTGAAGAGCCTAACAATGGAGAAAAAGTGATGAGCCATGAAGGAACGAATGAATCCATAATTCAGGGAACATGGTTCAAGAACAACAAGCTATCAAAAAAAAGAGAAAGAACCAGTGTGAGCCTCTCAAGCTCTAACTCTGATTGTGAAACCGTTTAAAAAAACATGTAAATCGATCTCCCCTAAAACAAGAAGAGTATACCCAACTAATAAAACTTTGGCATCTAAAGATAAGGCATGCACTATGCTGATCACACAACTGCAAGAGTCGAACAACAATTTAGTTGGAGCAAATAAGAGAAAAATGACATATGATCCATTTGGAGTTGCCCAGGGATTAAGGGAAGTACTAAACTATGACTACATTAAGGAAATAAGAGTTAACAAACAAAGAAACTTGATTGCAGTTGAGCTCAAGGAAGCCACTGAAGAGGAAGTAGCAAGATTGTTGGAAGTGAGCAGCGTGGGAAAGTTTGCAGTTCGGTGTTATAAACCACGTTCTGAGTCTGCACAATCCACTTTTGGAGTGATCAGGCCAATTGACTATGATGTCAATTTAGAGGATCTCATTCCAATTGCCACCAGTGAAAATGCTAAAATCATAAACATGGTAAGATTGCCAAAGTTCTCTAATGGTAAAAAAGAAAGTTCTCTAAGTGTAAAAGTCCAATTTCAAGGTAGAGATCTTCCAAAACAAATAAAAATCGAATTCATGAATTTTCAAGTAAGTCCATATTCACCTCCACCTATCCGATGCTATAAATGCCAACGACACGGACATTTTGCAAGTGGGTGTTCATCTGATGAAAGATGTTTAATTTGTGGTGGTGGACACGCAAAAGAAAATTGTACTGCTCCCACTCCCTTCTGTGCTAACTGCAAGGGCAATCATGTGGCCAGCTCTAAAGAATGCCCTTACATAAAAAATGCCTTACAAATACAAGCACTAATGAAAGAAGGAGTCTCGTTCTCAGAAGCTCGGAAGCAAGTCATCTCTGAGACCACCAAAAATCTTGAACCAATCTTGCAAAAAACCAAGACTACTTCCACTATGATAAGCTCTCAAATGAACCAAGAAAAAGATGCCTCCATGCAAGAAAGTTCCCAAATCCTAAGCTCAGTAAAAACCAAAAAACATATGCTTCAGCTTCGAAAACCTTTCAACCTAAACATGTGACTGTCCCTGCTGATGTACATCAATCTCAAAGATTATACTATATACCAAGAAGGATCCCCCAAACTAAACCAAATCAACCAGAGCAGAATGTACTTGCTACTCATTTTGAAGATAGTCTGTCCTCGCAAGAAATAACTGTCCCTGATGAAAGTTTAGTATAAACAGTGGTAAAAAAAATTGAATCTCATGTGCAAGCCATGTTTGAGGATTTCTTTTCTCGCCTGGGCAAGTTTATGATGGAAGCATTCTCATCAAACTTGAATCATGAAAACAAGCGTCAATGAGATCTACTACTTCTGGGAATGATTAGAAATCATCTTGGCCAAAAAATTGGCTCTCAACTTCTCAGTGAGTTTCACAATAAAGTAAATCCTCAAAGCAAAAGTGACACAGCCATGGAAAATATAACAATATCTGGAAAAAATACTAAAACTTCTCAAATACCTATATCCCACTCTAAAGGAAGTAAGAGATTGGGATCAGCATCAAGGAAAAAATGATGTATAACTATAAAATCTGTGATCAGAGGATCAAAAGAAGTGGTGCCTCAGAAAAAAATCTTTATTTATATCAATTTAATTGTAATGGGTTATCTTCAAAGTTAGCAGAAGTGAAACTTTATCTGTACAGAAAAAAACCTGACATTCTATGTTTGTGTGAGACATGGATTAAAACTAATGAACCTAAATTCATAGGCTATGAATGTGTGTGGTCCCATAGAAAAAATGGGGCCAAAGGTGGGCTATGCTTTGTGATCAGGAATGATGTTAACTATTCTGTGAATAATGTTGATAAGTTCTTGAATGGTCTAATTAGAAATAGCATCAATTAAAGTGTTTTGTTCTTATGGTTATATTGACATATGTAATATTTATAATCCTAATGCGTGTATTGATCTTGAAGAGTTTTATCATTATTATATTCAGATGAGTGAATTGTTTATATTCATTGGGGACATGAATGCTCATGCACCTTTGTGGGACTGTAAAAACAGACTAAATGCTTCAGGAAGGAACCTGTGTAGACTTCTAGATGAGAACTCTCTTGGAGTACTTAACCCTCCTGACGTGCCCACTTATATTGACTCACGTGTGGGGACAAGTTCAACATTAGATTTGTGTATTGTCCCTCCAACTCTTCTTGCGTGTGGGTTTTTTGAAAGAGGTGCGGATCTTGGGAGCGATCATTAGCCAATCGAATGTACTTTTGACACAGTAGTTAAAAAATCCGACAACCATCTACGTAGATGGATTTTGAAAAATGCAAATTGGGTTGGTTTTAAGGAAGAATTATCTCAAATCCATATAAGTCAGATAGCTAACCTGTCATTTGATGACTTGAATACAGCTTTAACAAAAGGACTCCAGGATGCTGCTAGCAAGTGCATCCCCAAATCCTCATCGGCTTGGGAAGTTAGTAGGAAAACACCATGGTGGGATAGAGAGTGTGCTTTAGCTGTAGCAAAGCAAAGGAAAGCGCGAAATAAATTATCAAAACATCCCACGGCAGAAAATTTGCATTTGTATAAGGATCATGAGAGAAATGCTAAGGAAATCATTAAGCAAAAGAAAATCAAAAGTTGGACAAGTTTTGTAAGCACTCTGGACTCAAACACTGGTGTTGGAAATGTCTGGGGGTTGATACGCTCAATGAATGGTAGTTCTATCAATCCAAATCCAACTGTAGGTGATATAGCACACAGCACAGCAGACAAAGCTGAATTATTACTTGCCCATTTTTGTAGACACATGATGAAATTAGGTGATGAATTTTCTAAGACAATTGAAAATACCATCTCTAACCTTTCAGCAGTGCAGGTAGGAAATACACACCTTAGTTCTCAAATAGCAATGCATGAATTACAGAGGAGTTTAAAACATGTGAAGAATACTAGCCCGGGTCCTGATGAAATTCTTCATGCTTTCCTCAGTCAAGCACCGCAGTCATTCCAAGAACACGTTCTCTGTTTGTTTAACAAAAGTTACTTGAGTGGTTACTTCCCAGAAGCATGGAAGTTGGGAATTATATGTCCAGTAAAGAAACCCAAACGAGACCATTCAGCTCCCAATGGATATCGACCTATTACTTTGCTCTCCTGTCTCTCCAAAATCATGGAACAGATTGTCAAACGTCGACTTGATTACTTTTTAGAAAAAAAGAAGATCTTCTCTTGCTATCAAACTGGGTTCCGCAGAAAGAGATCTACGTATGATGCCCTTGCTCTAATTAAAAACTGTATTTCACAAGCCTGGTCAAAAAAAATGTATTGTTTGATTGTCTATGTTGATTTGGAGAATGCTTATGATATTGTATGGCATGCTGGACTTTTGCATAAGCTTATAAACATTGGCTGTGACATAAGCACTGTCTTATGGTTAAGATCATACTTGAGCAATAGACGTGTCAAAGTTAGGGTGGTGGATGCTGTCTCATCTGAAAAGATTCTTTGTTGTGGTTTGCCCTAAGGTGCAGTCCTGAGCCCCCTGCTGTTTAATGTGATGCTCCATGATTTGCCTCAGATGGAGGGCATCCAATCCATCTCATATGCGGATGATGTGACAATAGTTGCAAGTGGGAGATCCCCAGGCAAGATCCAGCGAACGATGCAGAACTACCTGAATGGCCTGACACACTGGTTGAGGAAATGGAAACTAGCCATAAATGTGGATAAAACTAAGTATCAAATTTTTACACGTAAAAAATATGTACCATTGATTAACCTACGAATAAATTCTAAAACAATAGACACAACTAATAAACAGCGTGTACTTGGAATAACGCTGGATTCCCCTAAACTTACCTTCTTACCACATATACAAAATGTTAAAACAGAGTGTCAACAGCGGCTGCAGGTTCTCAGGGCATTGTCCGGCGTCTCGTGGGGATCGTCTCAAAAGTTGTTGCGTCAGGTATATGTATCATACATTAGGAGCAAACTTACGTATGGACATGTGATATTCACAAAACTTCCTGAAAGTAGTTTCAAATTAATTAATGTGATCCAAAACTCTGCTCTGCGATCCATCTTGGGTGCACGGAAAACATCTCCGGTTTCCTCAATGGAAGCTGAAGCATTCATTATGCCTCTGAGATTGTACCTTGATTACTTGTTCCTGAAATGGTGTTTGAGATGCAGTTTCTTGGATGCAGAGCCCAAAGAGTTCCCAGCAAAAATTGAGTTATTCAAATCTCCTCCAAAAAGTGAGCTTGCACTGAAACGCACGGAAATAATGAACCAAATCCAGTTTAACTTTTCTCCTCCAGGATCCCAAATAGAACAGCTCATTAGTCCATATATGGATATCTCATCTAATGTGTGTGTAGAATTTCCTGATGTTGAATCCCTTACAGCAGCTGAAGTAAATCATTTGTTTGAAGAACATGTAACATCAAAGTTTTGTAATTCCTATAGAATTTTCACAGATGGTTCCAAGCTACAGTCGGGATCAGCGTCTGCTGCTATTTATGTGCCACATCTAAAAATATGTACCTCCTGGCTCCTAAACCCAGGTCACTCAATTGTGGGAGCAGAGCTATTTGCTATTTTACAGGCTGTAAATTATACTACTGATAACTTGTCAAATCATAATGTTGTCATTTTTGTTGATTCTAAATGTTCTCTGGATATTATATTAAACTTGAATAACCCCACCTATGAGATTTTCAGTAGAAGAATTCAAAAAATTGTGGTACAATTGAAGAACAGGATTCAGTTACAATGGATCCCTGCACATTCGGGCATAGTGGGAAATGAGATAGTGGACCGGTGCGCAAAAATGGGTCACCAAAATATTAAATCAGTACTCACTCATCTTAGTTATGAGGAGCATGTCAGCAAACTGAAAAACAAAATGTTAGACTACTGGAGCGAGTGTTGGGGAAATCAAGTGAGGGGATCCGGGAAGGGAGGATTTATGTATGAATTGTGTAGCAGACCAAAATTTAGATTGGGTGGTGCCATGTCAAGAAAATTTCAGTGTATTATTAGCCGATTTAAAATCGGTCATGTTGGTGTTCTCTCTCATCTGAGTAGATTTAACCTGTGTCAAAGCCCTCTCTGCCCTGAGTGTGGTGTACCAGAGACCATTGAGCACTTCTTGCTTGGCTGTCCCCAATATGAGGCTGCCAGACTGCATTTGTGTCTCACTTTTGTAAAATTTAACCTTGAATTGAATCTGAAAAATGTCTTAGGTTTTGGTGAATACCAATCCTGTGTACAATTTGCAATTCTCCGCTCCTTGGTGAACTTCCTTGGTGCTACTAATAGATGTAAGCAACTATAAATGTTCTGATTTTGACTGTGTTACATCTGTGTCTAATGAAATTAACTTGATTCAATAAGCTGTCAGCCTCTGCAGACAGCAGCTCAAGAGGTCCAGTAATATTGAGGACTCAAGAAAAAAGTGCTGCAGTATCGGGGGATTTGCTTGATCCTGCTTTTGCTGCCAAAGTACAAGCTGTCAGGTTACACGGATTTCTGCTGAAGAAGTCCAACGACTTTCAAGATCCCTCCGGATCATCGATAAAGAAGAAGCATGAAGTGCCAGCGAATGTGTGCCACTTTACATCATGATGTGTGCTTATAGCAGTCTGATTGAGTAGTTATGCGCGTTTTGTTTGAGGGTGTCAGATTGTACACTTCGAGTATCAATGTAGAATTGGAGGGCAATTGCGCAGAATGCCCTAAACCACAAATCAGAGGTCAAAAGAAAACTGGCGAGTGGATTAAGTGATAATTTCACCT
Organism: Morinoia aosen; assembly: GCA_030386875.1. Taxonomy (NCBI): domain Eukaryota; kingdom Metazoa; phylum Arthropoda; class Malacostraca; order Amphipoda; family Talitridae; genus Morinoia; species Morinoia aosen. Next base: position 21,665,526 of record CM059573.1, on the reverse strand, counting down.
CAAAGAGGCGTATAGATGTCTTTCAGGCTGAGTGGCCAAGTTCAGTTCCTATTTAGTAACTTGGCTAGGAAAAACCAGTTTACCAACCCTGCGATGAACACCATGCCCCTAACTCGAGTGCTCTAAAATTCTGTGTTTTGTTGGTTAGGACACTGCAAATTTGCCCTCCAATTCATCGTTGAATTTTTTGAAAGCCAGCGCAGTAAAAGAAACGATGTCACAAAACCTATTTTTTCCTTTGATAAATGTTGAGGACTTGATCATAATTGATTTTCGAATTTTCGATGCCTAAATATGGTTAATGAGATCAAAAGAAACACGTTTTCTTCAATGCACTTTCCGTCGGAAATGAGTATTTTAAAAGTTATAGCGGTAAATGAGTTACCGGAACTCCAGTGTTTGAGGCGGGAATAAATAAATAAGGGAAGCATCACCCTATTACAAACGTAAAGAGGTTGGGTCGTGAGGGGTAGCTACAGTTCTTTTAGTGAAAATTATAAATCAATTGAAATTCTACTAGTTATGCATAAACACAGTTACTGAGATGACGAGTTATATTGTCGATGCGAAAGACTTAATTCGAATGTTCCCAGATACGTCAAACCCACACTATACCGGGGTTGAAGTCACGGACGGACCTGCGGTCATCTCAAGGCTGCCAGTTACGTCGAAGCAGCGGTGATGGCTACATGTGTTTCGTATCATTCGACGTAATGGGTCGGTTACAACCTTTCTTTATAATTTTCACTAAAAGAACTGTTGCTACCCCTCACGACCCAACCTCTTTACGTTTGTTATAGGGGGTTTGCTTCTCTTATTTATTTTTCCCCACCTCAAACAGTGGAGTTATGGCAAAGTCGGCTTGGTTGGCGCACGGCAACGCCTGTTTACTTTCACGTCGGACCACGCGGTATATTTTTTCCCGCCTCAAACACTGGAGTTCCGGTAACTCATTTACCGCTGTAACTTTTAAAATGCTCATTTCTGACGGAAAGTGCATTAAAGATAACTTATTTATTTTGATCTTATTAACAATATTTAGGCATCCAAAACTAGAAAATCAATTATGGTCAAGTCCTCAAAATTTACCTTTCCTTTTAGAGCTTATTTGTCATGTAGCATTATTGGTAAATCTGAAGGATATGACAGTAATCGATTTAGTAAATTTCAATGCCTAAACATTGTTAATTTAATGAAAATTAACAAGTTTTCTTCTATGCGCCTTCCGTCTGAAATGAGAATTTTATTAGTTATTGCGGTAAATGACTTACCGCAACTGCAGTGTTTGAAGCAGAAATAAATTCATCGATCGCATGGTATGGCAAACCTGCAATGGAGTCTTGTTTCCAGCGCGCTGTCATTAAAGACGAAACCTACCTTGTTAAACACTCATTTAACAAAAATAGTGTATAGAAGAAAAGTTGTTTATTTCAATGTTATTACCATGATTCAAGCAACAAAAATTTGAAAATCGATGAGTAGCTGTTTATTTGAGGCATTCGTCATCAAAGACGAAACTAAACCTACCGCTATAACTCATAGTATAATCATTTCAGATGGAAAGTGCATAGAAGAAAACATGTTTATTTTGATTCAATTCATTAGGTTTAGGCACTTAAAAGTAGAAAATCGATTAGGGTAATGTTCGAATGGACGGACGGTTCGAATCGTCGGTCATTCTTAGTTAATTTTTAATTTTTGCGCTCGGTAGCTATCTAAAAACTCAACCCGGAAGGCCTGTAGTGGTGTAATCTGCTACGCGTCTAACGAGGTGGCTTTTGGATTGCTACCGATCGTCAAAATAGAAAATTAACTAAGAATGACCGACGATTCGAACCGTCCGGCCATTCGAACATTACCCTACTGTCATCTCCTTCAGATATATTGCATTTTTAAAATTCAATTTGAGTGTACTGCACATGCTTGTTGTGAGTTAACAAACATGAATACGGTAATTTTCAGTTTTCTCCAAATATCAGTGAAAACTTGTTTTATTAAACTTAACTTTTCACGAGTTATACTATAGTTTGTCTCTTTTTTTTTGCCGTAGTTTATTCAATAGCGCATTGAAAAATGTTAATGTAAGCTTCAAGAGTGAATCCTTTTTTTATTTTGACATGGGAATTTTTGGTGCTAGCCTTGTTTAATTTTAAAAATTGATAAATCTGTTTCCTGAAGAAGCATGTTATTACTTATTGAAATGTATGCTTGATCAACTAGATTTCAAATTTTCAGGCAGGTTGTTCTTAAAGATTTATGTGCAAAACAATGAATTTTAGCTGTAGTACTTTGAGCACAGCTGCTCCCATGAAAGTTTCAGCACATAGTTCTTCCTAGTATTTATTAGTATTTTGAAATTTAGAATAACTAAACAAATGAATTCTTAGGCATTTCTCTCAATCTTTTTTCAACTACAGACATGAATATTATGATTGCTAGTGTTGTTGCGGGTTCAGAATTTCCTATAATACATCATTGATCTTGTATAGTGAGCCTAAAACTGTTGGTGAAATGAAACCTTGGTGATTGTTATAGTTTACTCAGAACCAGAATATGAGAAATAACTAATCCAGAGGCACAGCAAATAGAAGAAAATGTACAGACCGGTATGATAAGATGAGCCAAGAGTAGGGAGCATAGGGAGCATGGACATGAGGTGTCGACTTGCTGGCTGAAAAGAATGAGTGCAACTTATAAGTACAAGAACCGCAAGCAACTCCCATGACCAGGCTTTACAAAAAGAATAAAACAAACAACATAAATTGAACAGAAATCAGAAGCAAATAAATCTCAAAATGCAGAGTAAGTCAAAATAAATCAAAAATACAAATTATATAAGTAAAATGAACATAAAGAACAGAACTTCAATTCAAAATAATGGAAATCAATCAAAATGAACATCTCAAGACACAATGGGAAAAAATAAAAGAAGCAAACCAAATCAGAAACCAAAACTGATGAACTGAAATTCCAACCAGGCACATGCTAATTAACTAGAAAAACCATTCAACTCACCTCCCAAGATGGTAGGACTCAAGCAAGCCAGGTCTTCCAGGCTTAAGATTACTTTATGCACAATAATAGTTTATAGCAGAGCAAGAATCTAGGCTGAAACAAACAAAAAGAAACACACAAATAAGGCATGCCATGCAATGCTATCACAGAGCACACAAAAACCACAGCCGATAGTGCGTGATGAAAACCTTAGGAGGCCTCCCGGTAACATGCCCCCCCACCAGCACAAACTATCGGGGTGGTGAAAATAATTCCAACAATGACAACCGTGACATTACAACTAAGAACCACAATCTGACACGACTTGCAACCAACAAGAGAATCACATTTCACCAATCCAGTTCAACCAAATTTATATCCAAAATGACTCTGCATAAGTACAATAGTGAATAACATGTGCACCCACAGCACCAAGACATTTCCACATACAAGCATGAATAATGATACAATACTTAAACACTGCTGAAGCAAACGGTGGGTATGTAAGTACCCAGTTCAAAGGTAACACACAAAGTCATGGAAATCTCTACTGAAACAATGAAACCACCCAGACCATTTTTATACATCATATATTACAACCACAGCACAGCTTAGCACACCATACAATAATTGAGAACCTTCCAGTAAGATTCTAGTTCTTTTTATTCTGCCTTTCTAAAATTGTAGGTTGAACATTAGGTAACCCTTGAGCAGGACCCATCGACCTTGTTTGTCGTAATAATGGAGACTCATGCTCATCAATTAGCTGTCTAGCAGCATTAAGCTGAGCAATGCGCAATAGTGGGTACGGGTCATCAGTGAATCCATCAAATGACAGCTCACTGCTATAACTGAGAATAAAATCCTCCAGCTCAGCAATGGTTGACCTATCCTGCCCTGCTGGGGAATCACGCGGTACCCCAACTGCTGGCAACCCTTGCAGTTGCTGGTCAATTTCACGAGATTGGCCTAAATCAAAGGACTCTTCCGCTGCACCAGCTTCCTGATCCATATTCAAAATTGGGCTACACACCAGCAAATCATCAACCCTTGGGGGACTCTCAGTGAGTGCTGCTTGCATTTGAACTCTATTCTGAGGCTCATCAAATGCCAGCAATAAGAATTGTCTTTCACTATTAAGTTCAAAATCGCAACCACGGCAATTACCACCCATGGTATTACTATGCCATAGTTTTTCAATTATGGATTCAGAATTGCATTCTTGATGATCATCTGAAACTTTGTTAGATAAAGACCGGGTTGAAAATCCCGAAAAAGACCCATCACTAGCCTCTGATCCAGACTCCTCCGACCGACAATTCACTCGAGGTATCGGACTCCAAAACCCCAGGCGGTATGCATGGTGTTAAGCCCAACTGATTGAGGGATGCTATCTCTGCATCAGCCAATGGCTGTAATTCTGTTGCCAACCCCATAGACTGAAGTACATCAGACAAATACTTAGGAGGAGTCTTGTACAATCGCAGCTTAGTATGGTGAGCACGAATTGCTCCATCACTCTAAGGATCATGCAGCACATAAGTCAAGCCATTCTCGTCAACTTTAGCAACAATGAATGGGCCACAAAAATTAGCCATAAATTTATTCACAGTACGGAAACCTTCTTTTTCATTCTTCATTAGGACCGCTTGGCCAACTTTGAAAGGAACAAACTTAGGGTGGCCAAGATGCCACTTCTCCTGCAAACCCACAGCAATGGGCAACTGCAAAGGTACTGTATGATTCTTGGTTAACAGGAACTGGGATGGTGACATTTTAATTTCGGAATGATAGGTTTGATTGTAAATGACAACAGCCTTCTGCAAATCCAAGTCCCATTGGTTATTTTTCTTATTAAGATTCTTCAAAAAATTCTTTACTGTCTGATTAACCCTTTCACATGCACCATTGCTGGTTGGGCAATAAGGAGTTGTCAACTGATGACCAATGCCAAGATTTTGCAAAAATGACACAAATGAAGCTGATGAGAACTCTGGCCCATTATCAGTTAGCATCAAAATTGGCGTATGTAAAAATGACGGAAATATATGATTAGTCAACGCACTTATGACTGTCTCAGTCTTTTTATTCTTAATTGGCGCCACTGATAACCATTTAGAATAGTGGTCTACCACAATCAAGCAGCCAATGTAACCCCTTTGGGTTTGAGGAAGCACCATCAGGTCTGCAGCTACCAGCTGAAACGGAAACTCTGAGCTTATCTTAAGGGTTGGAGGGATCCTGACAGATGAAAAGGATTTAAGGACTTGACACTGGAAACATGTGGTACAAACATCAGAAACAATTTGATATTTAAGTGGATGCCACACCAAATTGAAAAGTAGTTTCCAAACTTTCTCATGTCCAATATGAGCATAATTATAATGTAAACAAATTGTGAGCTCCAGTAAAAGAGAAAATGGGAACACCACGACTGACATTTGATCCAAATAAATGAGAATATTATTGACGATGGATAACTTTGAAACATATCTTGCAAAAGGCTTACAGGACTCAGGCCATTCAGCAGGTAATACTTTCCTCCTAATGCAGTCTATGACTGAGCAGAGAATGGGATCTGATTCCTGCACACCCCTCACAGTTTCTTCATCATGCATAAATGACAACCCACCAATTTTCTCTGATTGACCACTCAACTGTATACCGGTTTCACCATCATTATTTACCAACTGCAACTCATGGGACTCTGACAATTCTTCAGAGATGGCAACCAACACAGAAATTTCCTCTTGCCACAAAGGTCGTTGATAATACAATTGAGCAACTACTCTATCTGACTGCTTCAAAGTATTACCATACAAATCAACAACTAGGTTATTTATTGTTAGAAAGTCAATTCCAATCAGGAAACAGTGCGGCAAGACATCATCAGGTACAATTGCAAATTTGAATGGTCCACACAAAATCTCAGACCCAAGAGGAAGTGTTAAATAAACTGTCTGGTTAATCGCCAATCTCTGTCCTGTCAATCCAATAATATTACACAAATGCTCTCTCACAACAACAATTTCTTGACACCGCTGCACAATTTCCAAAGCAGAACAGGAAATCAAGCTCTGCTCAGCTCCTGAGTCAACCACAGCACAAAGATCCATCCCCTTAGCATGAACCCAAATCTGAGGTTGAGGTCCACGACCATGTGAACAGCAGGGAACCCTCTCCTCGTGCAAAAGCAATTCAAGGAGTTCATCGCTGCTACATCCTTCGCTCTCCCCCCCTGCAAGGTCAGGGGTCAAGGGTGTTTTGCAGACAAGGTTATCATCACATGAATACAGTGAACATACTGCCAACTCAGGGGTGTTGTAATTACGCAATTCCACAAGAGGATTGAAGTGCACCCCACCCAGGCATTCTAAGTGAACAACTATAGGGTAATCCTTAAATTGGTAGATCACAGGCTGTTCTGACCAGAAGTAAACAAATATTCTTACTTGATAAATTTTGCTGGCAGCCAAGAGTACTTCCAGAGAAGGAAGCTGACCAGCATACCTCATGAGCTTGAGCTGTTTACGTGATTCCCTGTTCACATTCATTTTGTATCTTGAAAAATTAGCTAACAGTTCGTCAACCAACTGTTCCCTCAGCGCCTGTGCATGAGGAGGGACCTTGTCTGGTGTACCACTGCGAGTCAACACTCGATGTAGGCTTAGGAAAAGCGAGTCCCCACCACCAGGAATTAGTGGACCATCATGCACTAGGCCCTCCGGAAGAGTGGTTAGCGCACTCACATTTGGTTCCCACGCAGGGCAACTAACTCGAGACAAAGCATCAGCTGCTGAATTCAAATGACCAGGAAGATACCTGATTTCAAAAGAAAAATCTAACAATTCATCAATAGTTCTAACCAACCGTGCACACCCTAATTTCATATTATGTAAATGAACAAGTGGTTGATGATCAGTGAACAGAATGAAGTCCACACCAAACACCCTTAGGAGGCCACCCTACTCTCTGATGTGGATTCCCTCAGTGATTCCTCTTCAGGGATACTCTCCATCACCGGAGAAAACTTGGTGGTGACCTCTGGCAAATCTGATACCACAGGGTAACTTGTAGGGGTCTTGATAAACAGCCCTGTATGTGCCCCTGGCTCAACAGGACCAATTAGTTTAAAGGCTGAGTCTTGGCTGATGATCTCTTAAAATTAGGGTCATACTTTGGGCATTCCTCCAGATGATGTTTATTGCCACAGATAAGACAAGACCGTGAAGCACGCCAGCACTCCTTACGAGTATGGTTTGGCAGGCGGCAATAACTACACCCTCGTGGACGAGGCGAAAAAGTTCTCTGCGATGATGCCACCCCACTCGGCGTTCTGTCCAAGGAAGTGCGAATTGGGCAACCCTGGTTGCCTGCATTATTAGAATCGGACTTCTTTGATGGCACTGCTCTTATGTGATGGCTAGCTCCACTGCCAGACATCAACAATACTGTTTTGTTTGCCTGAAGTTCTTTTTGAATCTTCCTTGCCATTTGTAGCATTTTCTCGAAGGACATATGTTTTGATGTAGAAGAACCAGCCCACAGAGCCCGGTCAGCATCCTCTACCTTTGAAGCAATGGCAGGATTAATAGATTCCAAAAACTTCTTCCGCAGGTGACGAAGAGACTCCCTCTTGTCATCTGGGTAGGCAAGCTCGGCTAACTCAATAAGTCGCATCCCATATATATCCAATTGCTCATCGGTAGTTGGTGAGGCATTCTGTAACTTTTCTCTCCAGTACTTTTTCCCACCAATCTTCTGTTTTTTGTAGAAGTCCAAAAGATGTTGCTTCATGGTAGGGTACTCCAATTTCCGCCCTCCTTTCACACCATACACCTCCAAAAGTTCATCGGAGAGAAATTTTGCTAGTTCCTGAGTCATGTCATACTCCGATCCATAAAACTTCTTGTGAAAGTACGACTCAAATGTCCCAAAAAACATTTTCAAATTCTCCTTCCCATTCATCTCAAACACAGGAGGAGTCACCACTTCACGTTTATCAGCCCATCTCATTTCTCTCTTCCTCCCAGCATTTCTCTTCTTCCGCAGTTGACGGTGGTACTTTCTTTTTGATGAGGTTGATGAAGAGGTGTCAGAGTGAGAGCTGTCCAGACTCGCAGAGCTAAGCGAATCCGTTGAAGTAAGACAAGCTCTTCCACTTTAGGCTCCCTGACCTTTTTCTTACATCCCTTGCCAGACATCGGCACCACAGATGAGCTTGTTTCAGCTGCAGAAGCATGAGAAATAGCCGATTGAGCCTCTGGTAGGCTTCCACTTTGGTTACCCAGCACATGAACACACCTTTCATGAGCTGGAACCCGGAGCCAGTAACGATCTGCTGAAATCGAAGCAAGGACAGAGAACCAGTCCCTGTACGAGAGTGATTCCTCAGCCGGGCAGTCCCCAACAAAGAACATGCTGTCCTGCTGGATCAGGAGACAATTCAAATGCTCGGCTGCCTTACAATTCTTCGCCACAGCAGCATCTAGTCCAGCCCCCTGCCAGCGTGGAAACAAGGTCCACCGCAAATCATCCAACTTGGGCAACAGATTGGGGTTGATGTTCACTCCAAATCGGCCATTACTGAAGTCGGCTCTTACATTTGGGTGGGAGAACTGAGACAACAAGCTCTGCAGGGAAATTGCCAAGGAAAGCTGCTCCAAGGTCAATAATTTAGTATCTGCTGCTGGATCAATTACTGCCGATGATGGCTTGGCATCCATCTCTCTCTGCTGCAGTGAATCGCTGAAGACCTTATGGTGAGGTTCACCAGTGCCACCAGCTTGAGACTTACCAGCCTCTCTCAGTCCATGCTCCCCAAGTAAAGAAGAAAATTGTAGTTCTGAATCTGACATGTCTATAGATGTCTATAGAGTGGTGTAAGAATTGGACAAGAATGGAGGAATGAGTGAATGAATGAATGAATGAATAAATGGACAAGATCAATCCCGTCGGAGACGCCAATGTTGCGGGTTCAGAATTTCCTATAATACATCATTGATCTTGTATAGTGAGCCTAAAACTGTTGGTGAAATGAAACCTTGGTGATTGTTATAGTTTACTCAGAACCAGAATATGAGAAATAACTAATCCAGAGGCACAGCAAATAGAAGAAAATGTACAGACCGGTATGATAAGATGAGCCAAGAGTAGGGAGCATAGGGAGCATGGACATGAGGTGTCGACTTGCTGGCTGAAAAGAATGAGTGCAACTTATAAGTACAAGAACCGCAAGCAACTCCCATGACCAGGCTTTACAAAAAGAATAAAACAAACAACATAAATTGAACAGAAATCAGAAGCAAATAAATCTCAAAATGCAGAGTAAGTCAAAATAAATCAAAAATACAAATTATATAAGTAAAATGAACATAAAGAACAGAACTTCAATTCAAAATAATGGAAATCAATCAAAATGAACATCTCAAGACACAATGGGAAAAAATAAAAGAAGCAAACCAAATCAGAAACCAAAACTGATGAACTGAAATTCCAACCAGGCACATGCTAATTAACTAGAAAAACCATTCAACTCACCTCCCAAGATGGTAGGACTCAAGCAAGCCAGGTCTTCCAGGCTTAAGATTACTTTATGCACAATAATAGTTTATAGCAGAGCAAGAATCTAGGCTGAAACAAACAAAAAGAAACACACAAATAAGGCATGCCATGCAATGCTATCACAGAGCACACAAAAACCACAGCCGATAGTGCGTGATGAAAACCTTAGGATGCCTCCCGGTAACAGTGTCATGGGTCAATTTTTACTTAAATGTTGTCAACGATTTTCATAATTTCCTTGCCCATAATCAATAAAGAAACACATTTAAAAACGTTTTAAAAGAATGACATTCTGCTCGCTGATGCGTTATTTTTTTAATTATTCAACTTTGAAGTTGGCTTGTGCGTGCCAGGGAAGCAAGCGTGCCAAGCGTAATTTAATTAATAAGGGAGCTAACCCCCTATTACAAATGTAAAGAGGTTGAGTAGTGAGGGGTAGCCACAGTTCTTCTTGTGAAAATTATAAATAAAGGTTTCTAGTGACGTCCGTTTACATCATCTCCAATGACGGCCACCCGGTACCCAAGATGGTGGCCGCCATCTTGGAGCCGATGTCAACGGACGTCACTGGAAACGGTCAATGTGAAGTTTAATGCAATCACGGAAATTAATAATTATATTCCAAACAATCACTGAAGGAACCCATTTAAGAACGTTTTACATGAACGACATTCTGCTTGCTGATGCTTTATTTTCGAATTATTGAACTTTGAAGTTGGCCTTCCTGCGCCAATGGAAGCGAGCGTAATTTAATTAAAAACGGAAGCTAACGCCCTATTACAAACGTAAAGAGGTTGGATCGTGAGGGGGAGGCACAGTTCTTCTAGCGAAAATTTTAAATAAAGCTTCTAACCCACCCATTAACGTGACGACCGCAATCTTGTTTACATCGGCTCTAAGATGGCGACCACCATGGGCGCCGCCATCTTGGAGCCGATGTCAACAAGATTGCGGTCGTCACCATAATGGGTGGGTTAGAAGCTTTATTTATAATTTTCACTAGAAGAACTGTGCCTCCCCCTCACGACCCAACCTCTATACGTTTATAATAGCTTCCGTTATTAATTAAATTTCGTTTCACGCGCTCGCTTCCTTTGGCGCAAAGGCCAACTTCAAAGTTCAATTATTCGAAAATAACGCATCAGGGAGCAGAATGTCATTCATGTAAAACGTTCTTAAATGGGTTCCTGTAGTGATTCCTGGGATTGCAATTATTATTTTCTGTGATTGCATTAAACTTCACATTGACCCTAAAAACCTTTATTTACATTTATAATTTTCACTAGAAGGACTGTGGCTACCTCTCACGACCCATTCTCTATACGTTTGTAATAGGGGGTTAGCTTTCGTTTCAACTCTAAAATTGCGCAAAAAAACTCTGAAATTTCAACTCTGAAACTGCGCAAAATTGAGAACACATTGTCATTCATGTAAAATGTCTTAAAATTGACTATATTACCTATCTATAAAATTGACTATATTACCTATCTATGGCAACGAAATTATAAAAATTGTTGACAACATTAAAGTAAGAATTGACCGTGTCATGGTGTTATATTCTTCTTTCACTTTAGAATCCGAGTTTATGATTTTTCAAATTTTCTTTCTTTTCAAGTCTAATCTTCAAATCAAAGGAGTTATTTTCCGAAAGAAAACACGATTCTTTCAACGTGGCCACGTCGTTTTACTTGTTATAATGAAAGATGTACACAAAATATGACAATGGGGTAGATGAGACTAGCAAATTTAAGAACAATTGCTACGAGGGTCTTACGCAACTTTGGATATGCAGCGATGACGGAGTGCGATATTAAGGTCTCGAATTGTACGTTAAATTATTACGTGAAGTTAACACAGAGTCAGGGTCTAATACGGAGTGCCAGCCGTATGCAAACAAAATAAGTGAAGTGGCACGATGAGACCTTCTGGTGACGGAGTTTCGCTCTCTAATGATGATGCCCTAGCCATCGTCGTACCCTTTAAGTAGACTCGCGTCGTGACCGTTACTTCTGGAGCATGCAGCAAGCGCCGCAGCTGGACACCGTTGTCGTCGCTTAGGCCCTCCTGCGCTCTCGGGCAGCACCAGCCGTTGCCATCTGTGTTGCCGTCGCCACGCTGGTGCCACGTCGTTGCCACGCTGCCGCTGGGAGCGTAGGTGTTGCCTCTTTTTTGTAACGGTCGAGCCCTCGCTGTGTACACATCGACATCTGGCGCGTTGTATACTGCTGAGCTTTGAGATTTCCTGATAGCAGAGTCCGGTGTAAGCTCTCACGTCCAACCGCCCTTTACTCTTTTTTGTGGTGAAAACTTAACGGTTCGTACTCGGGACACAACAGAATCCCCCCAACCTATATTAATCAACATCCTCCTGGATGTAAAATGGAAGTTTCCGTCTACTGAAGTCACGCATCTGAGATTTGTACTTCATTGCAGGGGCGAAATTAGACAAGCCTTGAGATTTGTGCTTCTGACGCACTTCTGAATCGAAGATCCTGAACAAGCGATAGCTTACTGTAGTCGTCGGGACGTCCTATTCCAGTTCACTATCGAAGATCTTCTCTCTTGGCTAATGACGTTCTATCAGAGGCCTTCTGAAGACGTTCAAAGGGGTAAAAACCATCCTATTAAAATATCGAATATGCATTCGATCAGTCTAAACTCAACCTCCTGCGTGTAGTTACTACGGACATATTGCTGTCCAACGGTATCTTCTTCATTTTTTTCTTCGCCGTTGTTGAATCCATGTCCGGCGAAAATATAGATGTTCAGGAGGAAATCTAGTCCTTTGTACGAGTGAGTGTACTGTTGCTGCAGATGTGAGCTGGATCCGCCGATTGCGTCTGCACAGCTGGGGCCGCGGCACGCCAGGACAGCTGAGGCGGGCCCTTTAATAGCAAGGTCGTCGCTGACGGCGCGTAGCAGAAACAGCTGGTATGGAGAGCGGTGTTGCCATAGCGTTGGTAGTGTACTGTGCGCCTGCACACTGCCCCTGGGCCGCTGCACTGCCGCGCTGGCGAGCGGTGCGTGAGTGCCGTGCGCCTGCACACGGCTCCCCAGCCGCGGCGCAGCTGCGGTGGAGAGAGGAGGGTGTGTGCTGCCGCTGCTCGTGCCCCAGTTGGCACAGCATCGCTGCAATCAATCGTTCCACGTTAATCTCAGGCTTTGATAAATTTTTTCTCTCGGATTTCTTTGACTTATCGTAATCAATTGTGTCCATCTACTCATCACATCTCCCCCATGCCATTCACATCCCGGTGTACCATCCTTCGATAGCATTTTAACTAGAATCAAAGTAATCTAACGCAATAAGTTCTAAGAAATCCATTTAGAGAATATTATAACTAACGCAAAATAAAATAAATGCAAGGTAAATGAAATTTATGAGAGATCAAAGTAATCTAACGCAATAAGCTCAAAGAAATCCGTTAGAGAACACAAAATGGAATAATTGCACGGTAAATGAAGTTAATGAGAAATACATAATATGACATTCAATATTTCGGATAATTAGTGGGCTGTAAAGGAAAGTTCCTACGTATTAGCACGCATTCCTGGGGAAGAGCTATGAAAAGACATACGAACGGGTTACAAATTTGACATCGAGTAAAATTTTTATCTGATTAATGAGCATCATCAAGGTAAATACATAAATTGATTTATAAATCGACATTAATCATGTAATACATCCTATCTGCATTTCGCTGGAGAAATCATTTAAATTTAAGTCGAAGCACTTATCCTAAAATTGAAACATGAAAGAAATGTTAAACACAAGGGAAATGATTAGAAAACATTCTTAATATTAAACATAGAACATTTGGGAATGAAATGAGATAATCATTATTGAAGTTTTGGGACGTGGAAAATCAGTTAATTCTAAGTCAAAGCACGTATCCTAAATTTGTAATACGAAAGAAATGTTAAACACAAGGGAAATGGTTAGAAAACATTCTTAATATTAAACATAGTACATCTTTAGAATGAAATGGAGCAATCATCATCGAAGTTTTGGGACGTCCTTGCGAGACACAAATAATCATACATAGTTTGGGCGTCTCGTCCGATTTCTCAGAGAGTACCTAGGAATCATTCCTTCATTCCTCTGGCTCGTGCTTTGCACTGCAGGAATGTCGTTCGTCTCTGCCCCTTGCGGTTCGTCTTCTTCGCCACCGTTATTGAAAGGGAAGGCCATGGCGTCGTCAAGATAAGCACGTTTCACACGGTTCAGGTGCACGGTCTGCTCTTTTCGATCCGAGTATACACCCTTGATGGTGATGTTATTTTCCCGTCGAGAAATCACACGGAAGGGGCCTCTGAACCTCGTGGGCCAAGCACGATCTACGTCGGTGCGACCTGTCTCATTCCTAACCATGACTAGTGCTCCAGGTTGAATATCACATTCTTTGGCCGTTCGATTGTAGATGTTTGCGGCAGCTTGCCTCGCAGCTTCCGAATTCTTCCGAACTGCAGCAAATGCTCTAGACAGACGGAGAGAAACTTCAGTTGAATACTCTTGGTCACATGCGTAGTTGATGGGCTGTTCCTTGAAAATGTCGTGGTAAGGAAGGTTAGCATCTCTGCCGTAAAACAAAAAGAACGGCGTGTCTTTAATCGCAGTCTGGTAGGAAGTATTTACAGCTAGGGTAACGAATGCCACGCTCTCATCCCAAGAGAACCTATCTTCAGCAGCCAAGTGGGAGATCGCTGTTTTCAGGGTACCGTTCATTCTCTCGCAGCAACCATTCGCCATAGCGTGATAAGCAGTCGTAGTCTGTGACCTCGCCTTGAGATTTTTGCAGACATCCTGAAATAGCTTATTGGTAAATTCGCTGCCTCTATCACTGACAATAGTATTTGGGGCTGAGAACTTTCCGACGTATTGGACGAAAGCTCTGGTGACAGTATCGGCAGACTTATCTGCGAGGGGATAAGCATCAACATATCTCGTGAAATGATCAACTATTGTTAGAAGGTATTTGTTGCCTGCGTAACTAACAGGAAGTTCAACAAGGTCAACAGCAACTCTTTCAAGGGGAAAAGAGGTTTCGGGGAATTTACCTAAGGGGACTTTAAATTGGCCCTGCCATTTCCTTCGTTGGCACTGCAAACATTTCTTCACGTGGTCTTTGACGTCACGAATTTGATTAATCCAGAAGAATTTATCTCTGGCACGTTCAAGAGTTTTCAGGAAACCCATATGAGCGGACAAATCGTTGTCATGGCTCAGCTTTAAAGCTACCTTAACTAAAGACTTAGGAATGACTATTTGTACATTACTTCTACCGTTTCTGCGTTTCTTTCTCGACAATCTACACAGGACATTGTTCTCATCAATAAAATATTCGTCAATGTTTGAAATCTTAGTATCACCCAAGTCATTGCCAGTTAACAAGTTTCTTACATCAGACCAAAGTGAGTCCTTTTCTTGCTCTGAAACAACATCATCCAGGCTCAATTGCTTTGCCTCGACGGCAACACTCTTATCACGTTCACTGTACACGGGTGGAGGGCACACGTCGTCGACGGGAACATCTGTCGCATTATTATTAGAACAAGGCTTAATTCTAGAAGGAACATCAGCATTAATTTTAGGATCATTCTTATTACTACAGTTTGACTCAGCAGTGTTAACGACAGCATTGACGATTCTTTCGGATCTAGACAAATAGTCGGGCAAATGGTGTTGTGCTCCCGGCTTGTACCGAACAGAGAAATTATACTCCTGAAGAAGCAGAGCCCACCTTGAAATACGGTGGTTACCTGTTTTATTAGCAAAAATGAAAGTTAAGGGGCGATGAACTGTCACCACGACGAACTCATTTAAGTACAGGTACGCATCATAATGTTTGATTGAATCATGGATGGCAAGAGCTTCGAGTTCTGTTGCAGAGTACTTAAGTTCATTTCCTTTTAATTTTCGACTATAGTATGCTACAGGTAACTCAATGCCGTCATGCATCTGAAGTAATGCTCCTCCAATTGCAATGCCCGAGGCATCAGTGTGCAACACAAATTCTCTCTGAAAGTCAGGAAATTTAAGTATA
Organism: Morinoia aosen; assembly: GCA_030386875.1. Taxonomy (NCBI): domain Eukaryota; kingdom Metazoa; phylum Arthropoda; class Malacostraca; order Amphipoda; family Talitridae; genus Morinoia; species Morinoia aosen. The sequence goes on along the minus strand of CM059573.1, from coordinate 21,649,924 downwards.
GGCGCAGACACAAGTTTATCTTTCAAATCATCGAAAGCTCGCTGATGGACGTCCGTCCATTTAAATGAGTTCGTCTTTTTTGTTAGCTCAGTAAGAGGTGCCGCGATATGAGCATAATTTTTAAAGAACTTTCTAAAGAATCCGGTTGAGCCTAAGAATCATTTTACCTCTTTAATATTCCTAGGTCTCAAAGCATCTGCCAAGGCCTGGACTTTCGCAGGTCGGGGGGTGAGTCCCTCCGAACTGACTTTGATTCCAAGAAAGGTTACGCTACTCGCAGCAAATTGGCATTTCTTGAGACTTAGTTTGAAACCTGAAGCAGCTGTTTGAAGCAACGCCTTATCCAAACGTTCGACATGAGTCTCGAAATTTTTTGAATAGATGATGATGTCGTCAACGTAACAGAACAGAAATTTTGAAATGAATGGAGAAAAAGCCATATTAACTGCTCTTTGAAGTGCAGCCGCAGATGTGATAAGACCTTGGGGTGAACGGCAATACCTATAACTACCTGTCGGTGTTTTGAAAGCGGTAATATCTCTGCTCTCTGGGGACAGTTCAATCTGATGGTAGGAGCTTCTCATATCAAGGGTCGTGAATAAATTTGAGTCCTTTAGACTTTCGAGGGTATCAGTCATATGCGGGATTGGAAAAGAATCCTTCCTACAAATCTTATTGATAAGTCGGAAGTCAACTACGATTCGATGTGAACCATCACTTTTACGTACAGCTAAGATTGGGGAAGACCAAGGCGAAAAACTTGGTTCAATAACTTTTTGCCTGAGCATCTCCTGGACATGCTCTTCAACCAATTGTTTTGTAGCGTGGGGAACTCGATACTGCGGGGTATTTATGGGGGAGTGTCCCTGAACGTCTAATCTATGCACAGCATTTCGCGCATGACCAATCTCGTCTCCAACCGCGAACGCATTCCTGTGTTTGTTAATCAAATTTATAAGGGTCGTTCTCTGATCTAAGTTCAAGTGAGACAAATCAACATCGTCTATCATTTCATTGAATTCAGGTTCATTGCGTTTCTCTGCGACGCGTATGAGTCTGCTGTTCCCAATCTCTGCCTGCTGGTCAGAGCGGCATTGAGCTGACTCGCTCGTTTGCCTACATCCATGGTCGCTGTGCACTACAGCCACCGCCTCATAGGCCTTGCGCTGCGCCTGAGCTCGAGCATCACTTTCGCTTTCGTCTGAGCCAGACTCCGGCTCTTCAATAGCAACATCTAGTGTAGCACAAATTTTATTTCTAGGTACAAGAACTTTCTTATCATTATAATTTACAAAGACTATTGGTACGGCGCCATCACGGACTGTGGCTAACGTGCGAGGCACTGCTATTCCTTTGCACGTAACGCTCTGTTTTAGAACGACTGTTTTTCCATTCATGTGCTTGGGAACTCTCAAATAGGAGTGACATAACGTGCCTCCTTCAACAGTCAGATCATGTGACATTCTCGCGACACTGAATGATGCATCCTCAGATTGTTTCACAAAATTTACTGAATTAGAAGCAGCAACTGATTGAAATGGGTAAATCCTATCATTAATCCTCACGTGACCTTTCTCGTGCTGACTGTATTTTATTTCAACACCGAATCTCTTAAGGAAATCTCGGCCTATCAAGACAGCTCCGGGGAAGTAAGAATCTTCCACAATAATAGCGGAATGGCAATACTCAACATCACCAAGTTTAAATTTCAAGTCAATCGTACCTCGAGTGTGGAGATTATCTCCATTAACAGAACAAAGAACTTTAGTGCATCGTTTAATTCGGGGTGGAGTTTTGAATAATTTGCTAATTACACAAGATTTCACAAGAGTCACGGAAGAGCCTGAATCAACGAAAGTGGAGCATTTCCTCTGTTCAATATTTAGCAAAATCACGGGGGAAACGCTTTTCGGTTGCTGTGGAAGTTTTTTGACTTTACTGCGGCGATGTCACCATTCTGACTCGGATGGCCATTGAATTTGCGTTGATAATTATTAAATGGGCGAGCATTTTTGTGTGAAGCACTTTGCCATTTGAATGGATTTTTAGGCTGGTACGCTCGCTTTTGTGGTGAATTGTATTGGTACTTCTCAACCACCACATCACTTTTGTGAATTCGCCTCTTCTGGCTCAACATAGTTCTTTCTTCGATCAAAGACTCCTCAATTGACCTCGCTTTGTCTAGGAGTTTTGTCACACTCTCAGGATCAAAATCATGAGATAATTTTTCACTGATCTTGGGATTCATATTTTTAATGATAGTAGGAATGAGTATCTTTTGTGCTTTGCTATCCTTGTAGTGCCATTCTGGACCGAACACGTCCTTCCAGCTAGCAAGAACGCGAGTTGCAAAGGCATTCACTGTCTCATCATTCTCTTGACGCAGATTAAATAGAATTTTATGAACGGTTTTTCTATAATTTACAGCCCCCTTGTACACAGAAATAAGCCAAGTCTTGACATCTTCCAGCGTGATCAATTGGTCGGACTTGAGAACATAAGAATCCCAAGCAGTCCCAGTAAGAGCATTTTTCAAATAACGACATTGCAAGTCTTTATCATTAGTGTAAATGTCAACTCTGGTCTGAAAGTGTTTTAAAAATGATGTTACACAGCCTTCACCGTTAAATTTAGGCAGTTCAATTGCATGGTTTAAAGTGACAAAGCTACTTTGACTATTCTCACCATTGTTACTTTGATTACTTTCATTATCGTCCCCAGCCATGATTTCAACAGTTAATTAGGGCAAAATTGGCGAAGCAAAATAGATTCACAATGAACACTGATAGCCATTTTAGAGTTTCAAATTAGAAGTTTAAATGCAATATTTCGTACAATATGTTTCCAAATACACAGACATAATTGAGTTTTTTCGCACAATAAGTTTCCAAATGCACAGAAATAAATGAATCGTCAATAACATCAACAACAGTAATAGAAAATAGGGTCATAAAGGGGATAAAATGGGGTTTTGAATAGGCACAATAATCATATTAGAAAGGTAAATGGGTTAAATTACGCAATGGGAATGAGACAATAAATGGGTAAAGCATCAAAATAGTAAATATGGTACAAGTTCACACGAAATAAATCAATACACTGACACAAGGTGCAAATAATGACAATAAATCACATGGGAAATACACAAGTAAATCAATACAATGACATAAATTATGTGAATAGAATGGGTACAATGATGAGTGTAATAAACTTCCTAATCATGTGGCCATTCATGTTACGTTAAACATCTAATTTTTTTTTTGAATAGGTAGCGTGGCAACAGCGGTCTCTTGCGGAGATGTTAAGTTTTAATGGGTTATGATCCCACACTCGCTGCCCACCATTTTGTTATATTCTTCTTTCACTTTAGAATCCGAGTTTATGATTTTTCAAATTTTCTTTCTTTTCAAGTCTAATCTTCAAATCAAAGGAGTTATTTTCCGAAAGAAAACACGATTCTTTCAACGTGGCCACGTCGGTTTACTTGTTATAATGAAAGATGTACACAAAATATGACAATGGGGTAGATGAGACTAGCAAATTTAAGAACAATTGCTACGAGGGTCTTACGCAACTTTGGATATGCAGCAATGACGGAGTGCGATATTAAGGTCTCGAATTGTACGTTAAATTATTACGTGAAGTTAACACAGAGTCAGGGTCTAATACGGAGTGCCAGCCGTATGCAAACAAAATAAGTGAAGTGGCACGATGAGACCTTCTAGTGACGGAGTTTCGCTCTCTAATGATGATGCCCTAGCCCTCGTCGTACCCTTTAAGTAGACTCGCGTTGTGACCGTTACTTCTGGAGCATGCAGCAAGCGCCGCAGCTGGACACCGTTGTTGTCGCTTAGGCCCTCCTGCGCTCTCGGGCAGCACCAGCCGTTGCCATCTGTGTTGCCGTCGCCACGCTGGTGCCACGCTGGTGCCACGTCGTTGCCACGCTGCCGCTGGGAGCGTAGGTGTTGCCTCTTTTTTGTAACGGTCGAGCCCTCGCTGTGTACACATCGACATCTGGCGCATTGTATACTGCTGAGCTTTGAGATTTCCTGATAGCAGAGTCCGGTGTAAGCTCTCACGTCCAACCGCCCTTTACTCTTTTTTGTGGTGAAAACTTAACGGTTCGTACTCGGGACACAACAATGCTTTGTACACCTTCCAAGTTATAAAAGACTTGAAAAATTTCCGAAACCTTTCGTTTAAATCTTTTGTATCAACTTCTTTAGAAATAAACTTTTCCTAATATATTTCGATCAATGCCGGCTTTAATGCAATCACCAAAATTAAGAATTTTATTCCTAAGAATCACTAAAGGAACCCATTTAAGAACGTTTTATAAGAATGACATTCTGCTCGCTGATGCGTTATTTTCTAATTATCGAACTTTGAAGTTGGCTTTCGTGCGCCAAAAGAGACGAGCATGCCAAGCAGAATTTTATTAATAACGGATGCTAACCCCTATTACGATAAATCTGAAGGATATGACAGTAATCAATTTTGTAAATTTCATCGCGTAAACATGGTTAATACAATCAAAATAAACAAGTTTTCTTCTATGCACTTTCCGTCTGAAATGAGTATTTCATTAGTTATAGCGGGAAATGACTTACCGCAACTCCAGTGTTTGAAGCGGAAAGAAATTCATCGATCGCGTGATATGGCAGGATCTCGTTTTCGACACGCTCGTCATCAAAAACGAAACTAAACCTACCACTATACCTCGTGGAATACTCATTTGATGAAAAAGTGTATAGAAGAAAAGTTGTTTATTTCGATGTTATTACTATGATTCAAGCAACAAAAATTTGAAAATTGATGATTAGCTGTTTATTCAAGCGCATTCGTCATCAAAGACGAAAGTAAACCTACCGCTATAACTCGTAATATCATTTCAGACGGAAAGGACATAGAAGAAAACTAGTTTATTTTGATTTAATTAATTATTCATAGGCACCGAAAAGTGGGAAATTGATTACTGTCATATCCTTCAGATTTACCCCTATTACAAATGTAAACAGGTTGGGTCGTGAGGGGGAGCCCCAGTTCTTCTAGTAAAAATTATAAATAAAGGTTCAAACCCACCCATTAGGGTTACGTCCGCAGGTGTGTTTACATCAGCTCCAAGATGGCTGCAACCATACCGGGTAACCGCCATCTTGGAGCTGATATCAACACAATTGTTGACGTGCCCTAATGTATGGGTTTGAACCTTAATTTATAATTTTCACTAGAAGAACTGTGGCTCCCCTCAGTGCGGACGGGAGAGCAGCCAATACGCATGTTTATTTGATTTATGCATGTTTATTTGTTATTTAAAAACATATCTTTATTCATAATTTACAATGGTTTGGGGATTTTTCATAGGTCTGAGACAGATTAAATTGAATTCAGTTATTTTAAATGGGAGAAATTTTTTTGAGATACGAGCTGATTGACTTACGAGCTTGGTTCTGGAACGAATTAAACTCGTATCTTGAGGTACTACTGCATATGGGCCATCAGAGCACAAAAAACCATGATAAAGTTCAAATGTTGGCTTGGGCAGCAATGTTGTGGCAAATTTGATCAAGAAAGTAGAAGTTTCAAGTTACAGAGGTCACAAAAAAATTTTGACAACTATTTGACAAGTGTGACTCTCAAGGAATATCTTGCTGGTAAGTGCTATCCTAACAGAAGTGACAGATGTTCTATTGCAAATGAAAAGATGCCAAAACATGTTACAAGAAGAACAGCTGATCACAGGGTAAGTGGTGACATCATGCTCATAAAGAGGAAGGATAATAAGGACATTATTTTATTGTCAAACTATGATTCAACTGAGATGAAGAGCACCAGCGAATGGGTCAGAGAAGAAAAAAAAAATTTTGATGTGCCACAATGAGAGTGGATCCAAAATTGCAATAAGTTCATGGGACTTGTTGACCAAATGAACTAAGACTGCAGTACTCACAGGATCAAAATGAGTCAGCGCAAGTGGTTGGGATCAATCTTTTCTCACATGCTTTGCTGTGCTGTATACAATGCTTGCTCACTCATGAAAAGATCTTTTCCTAGAACAACAAACTATAATTTCATATAGCAGGTAGCCTGTCTCACATATTGTAAGTTTTGATGGCAAGAATCACTGGATTGTGCTAATTGAGCGGCAAAGAAGGGACAGAGAGTGCAACTGCAATACAAAGCTTGAGTATAAGAAGTGCAATGTATGCTTCCATCCAAAGTGCTGCAAGAAATACTATGCAACCAAATAACAAGTGAAATCTACGTACGGATAAACTCTTTGATCTCATTTTGTTGAAAGGAAAATTATGATCTCAGAAACATGAACCCTCAAATGTGATCTATATATTTTTCATTTACTATTGGAGTTTACATTATATATTAAAGTTTCTAATCTTGTATCATTTTAATCCTTGTATTGCCGATAGTTTTATGAGCAAAACAATCAATATCTCTAGAGCCACTCAGAATTGTGGTATGATACTTTGAGGATTTAGAAAGTGCTTAATGTGTAGCTTGTACACAAATTTTCATCAACCTTTGGGATTAATAGGTTGATTGGAAAAACAGGAAATTAATTCCTATACTTCAAGGAGCTACAAAACGAAGAACTAAAATTAAAGTTATTTAATCCTATTGCCACGTCCTGGACTCCAAGAAGGCCGGCAAAGCTAGTACATGTTGCACATCAGCAAACCTAAGGTTGCCATCTATGGTTTTAAGCGTGTCATTGAGCGACAGGGAGGAGAGGTAACATTTTCAAATCTGTATGCAATTTTCCACTCAGTGTGGCCTCTGAAGAGGACAGGTGAGGAGTGTGGCTACCGGCGCTGCATGGCCTCTTAGAAGGCCAACAGTGTTGCTGAGGCATGCCAGCACACATTCTGCCTCTTAGAAGGTCACCATAATTGAGTGGAAAAGTGAAGTGACATTGCAGTGAAATTTTGGTAAACATTGTCGGGGTATAGCAAAGGCACTTGCACTTCATGCTTTGATGAGAATATATGAATACTTATTTATTTTAGTTGTATAATTATGAATAAGTAAAGTATTTATGTATTCTCATCAAAGCTTGAAGTGTAAGTGCTTCTGTTACACCACCCTCAAATGTATGTTTTGTTTTATTTATAGGTTTTTCAGAGATCATTTTTGATACGTTAGCTATACCTCACCGTACAAAATGTTCAAATTTGAAGGAAATCTGAACCGCCCTCGAGGAGCTGACTTTGGAGTCAAAAAACTTCAGCGATGGGGTGTCTATGGCTGTGCATGAGGAGTGGGCTGATGAGAATGCAGAGTTCCAGAAGGAGGAGAAGGCCACCGACTCGTCCGTCTCCACCCTGATGAGGGCCTTCAAGTTGAAGAAGTATGAGGACCCCTACCAAGGAGGCATCCTCCTTGACATTGGTCCCACCGCCTTATGAATTAGTGGCCACGACCACTATTTTTTCGCTGCCGCCTGCCACCACCTGCTATGCCGCAACCACGTGCCTTGCCACCACCGCATGCCATTGCCTCTTCGTCAACATCTGCCGCTACTGACCTTGTTTTCTCGAGTGACGACGAGGATTGTGGCATCGGGCCTAATAGCGCATTGCCTCTAGCGCTTTGCCTTCATGTCAAGCAGCTAAGAACGTTGCTGACATTCCAGGGGTGACAGGAGGCGGAAACATCATTGGTGCAAGCAGATTGATCCAGCCCTTGTTGAAGTGCCCCAAAATGCCCTAGAAGAAGTCAGGAAAAGAGCATTCACTATATCCCATGTATTTCAACCCCCAAAAATCCAGGGATCCAAGCCGATATTCCCGACGAGTTTGATGAAGTGGATGCTTTCATGCTGTTTATGCCGGATGATTTCTGGGAGACCATTGCATATGCCGGATTTGGGTTGTCGGTCGGCCAGCAGTAGCAATACTACATGCAGGGGAGGGATAAGTTACATCATCGTTCATCCTCATGGTCATCATTATCATCTTGATTTTCATCTGGCAGTGAGCGGCAGGTCATCATCATCCGTCATCATTCATCATTTGGTGAATACCTGGACTTTTGTTGTGTACTTGTTCGTATAATTTATGTTTGTGCTCATAAATTCTGATCTATTTGTTGTAAGTAAGTATAAAATAAAGGCATCATTGTATGCAGCAGATTAAAATCTATAAAAATACATCATAATAAAACACATTACTACCATAGGGATGAAAGAAAAAGTTATTTTTAACAATTTGTATTTATTTTTTTTTCTAAAATGATAGTCCAGAATCCGCAAATTTCCTCTTGGGCAAAAAACAATACCATCATTGCATTTAGGAGAAAAAGTTTTATGCATATAAATCTCTTTCCAAGCAATGAAACTGCTTGATAACAGCCTAGCAGAAAATGAACTAAAACAAACTGTAAAAACTGATTATTTTTCATAAAAATGTTAATAACTCTGGAACTATTGAACCTAGAAAGAAAATTCACATACCACAAGATTCAGTTGGTCAAAATCTATGACAATTCATCATAAAAAACGTGAAAGTGCAATAGTAAAAATGGCCAGTGATTTTCCGATTTATTTTTTTTTGTATTTTACAAAAATTAAAACTCAAATTCTGTAGATTTTTGTTGGGCTAGCAGCATTGGTTTTTCACTGACAAAAAGAGCAACCCTTTCCCTTAACAATGAACTCACAACAAAAACTGCTAACTTGAATGATGAATATACAGTAAGCACTAAAGTTTACCCATTTTTTCATTCTCTCCGTTAGGACGGCCGTGTGGAAACGGGTTAAGAGAAAGTAGGTGAATTAGGGCAAAGCTAGAAAACTTGTATAGGCTACGTGATTATTTGTTGTTTTTAGAGTCTCATAACAGAAAAGGACATGTTAAAACCTAAAAAGTAAGTGGCCACTTGTGTCAAAGAAAGAGGAGCTTCATGGGATTATGCTGCAACAATGAAATCCATCAAATAAAGTGAATTTGTAAAAACTTGCCTTCAGCTGTACTAGGACCTAACAAACGTTTTAGGGCTGGAATGAAATGACTATCAAAATTGCTTTGATTCCTCCCAAACCCCTTCATAGGGGTTTAACTATTGTATGGATCTCTGTCAATTAGCACTCTTGGGGGAATGTGTAAGGTGAAGGGAAGGTAACTTCCTGTTGAAATAGGTTTATTGTATTGTTATGAACCATCTTTTTTTCAATGTACATCTGTCTCCTTTTTTTATCAGCCCCTACTACTCCTTTGATTTTATCTTGTTTCATGTACTTCTTTTCCAACTTGCTGTTTCCATGCTCCTTGTGCATAGATTCTGTGTTGCCTTAGGTTCCTAATATTGGTGCTTTCTTTCTTTCTCTCTTTGCAATGTCTTTGTTATGGATAGGGAGGGTTAAAATAACTTCTATTCTCATTCCAGTGATTCCCAGATAAACTTTACTGGAGGTAAGCTCTAGCTCTAGCATGGGATATTCATAAAGGAAAGTAGGTGTCAGAAATTTTTGGTAACGTAGGATTTGATCTTTCCCTCAATTAGTGGAGATTTTTAGATTTTCTATTTTTTTTTTGTTGTTCATATCTTTGACGAAAATATTTGAAATGTACAGTTATTTCCTCTCAGTGTTTAGGTAGTGTTGAAATGTTTTGTTTTATTTTCACAGTTGATTAGATGGTAAATTTCAGAATTGTAATTTTACTTATTCATAAAACAGATTCTTGAAAAAGCATGCCTAATTTTTTAAACTGTTACTGTACTTCTGAATGCAATTTGAAATTCTTTCAATGCAGAGTAGCTTTTATTGGATTTAGAGTTTTCTTTAATTTGGCTATTTTCTTCTTTTCCAGGTAGTGTTTGTGTAAAAGTATCCACAGAGAACTCTTAATTTTTAAACATGATGATGCCAGTTGATGCTTCTGGAGATGATCAGTTCTCTTATACATACAATACAAATAATTCCAGAAATGAGTGCTCTACTTTTAACAATAGCTTTGTTACCTCTTTAGACCACCAAATGGAGTATGCTCAGTCTGGAAACAGGTTGAAAAATTCCAATGATTCATCAAATTTAGGAACTGTTTACCTCACATCCAGTGATGGAATGGAGAGGAAATTATCTGTAGAAGAACCAGTTCAAGTGGTGTGTAAGCAAGCAAACAATAACAGTGTTGACCTAAGTAGTCTTCAGCCTTGGAAAAATGTGCTGCGCCGGACACAACCAGAGTGTGAGTTCTTTATTTTAGTTGAATATTGTTGATTGCATAAATTTTTACTTTCATTTTAGACTAAAGCTTGAATTTGAGGATTATATATGTTCATCTTCATTGATGTGATTTTTGTACATTTATTTATGTCACATAGTATATCAAGTTGTCTTTTGACACATTGACTATTAATTGGGACATATTTACTTCCAGGTAAAAAGCTCATTTATGTACCAGTATAAATGTTTTGCATTTGAATTATTTCACCACCGGTTTTTGAAATATCTTATCAAAGAAGGTTAAGGTGACCATCCTGGGGCCAAATTGGGTCCCCGAATGGAAATGCGTGTTTTTGTTGAAAAAGGATCCTTAGCGGGTGGGTTATTGTGCCATGAAATTTTATGGCGCTACGGACGCTAGAAACCCCCCACGGAAGGTCCAAAGGGGACCCCCCCTGGGGTCCAAAGGGGTCCCCCCGGGGGGTCCAAAGGGGCTCTAGTGAAAAATTAGCATTTTTACCATTCAAGCCATATCAACTCATTGAGTTTTGTTGCTAGAACAAAACCAAAGACAGTTTTAGAATCCTTGGAATATTTCTAACAAACGAATATTATCTTTTTTTCAAATTCAAATTGTTGGAAAAAATATATTGCTCTAAACTCAAAAAATATTTTTGTTTTTCAAAAATTGAAAAATTTTGAAAAAAATTGAATTGGATAAAAAGACTATTCTAGTTTGTTAGAAATGGTTCAAGGATTCTAAAACTGTCTTTGGTTTTGTTCTAGCATCAAAACTCTGAGAGTTGATACGGTTTGAAATGTACGAAAAATGTACCAAAACACGAATTTTTCAAAAAATAATAAAAAACTAAGGCCTGAATCGAAAAAGTGACAGGAGTAAAAAAGGTTTACTTTCAACAAATACATATACTGGCCAATTTTCAAACGAATCGGACAAAAAAAGTTGGTGAGACCTCAATATGACTGAGTACTCAAAAGAACTGTAATATTTCTCTATAATTTTATGCACTATATTTCTTGTGTTTCATTGAAATTCAAGAGGGAAAACGTTGCTCATAATTCGTACATAGAAATAAATCATGGAAACTGCATTCATGTACTAAAATTTTCATGATATTCCAATTCAATGGACATACTTTGTTTTTGGGCTCTAGTGAAAAATTACCGTTTTTACCATTCAAATCGTTTTAGGGCATTGAGTTTTGATGCTAGAACAAAACCAAAGACAGTTTTAGAATCCTTGAAACATTTCTAACAAAAGTACATTCTCTTTTTTTTCAAATTCAAATCTTTCGAAAAAATATATTGTTCTAAACCCAAAAAGTTTTTGAAAAGTTTAGAAATTTTGAAAAAATTGAAAAAATTCGAATTTAAAAAAAACTCAATGTACTTTTGTTAAAAATGTTCCAAGGATTCTAAAACTGTCTTTGGTTTTGTTCTAGCATCAAAACTCAATGCCCTGATAGGATTTGAATGGTACGTAAATATGCCCCAAAAAATGAATTTTTTGTAAAAAAAAAATAAGGCCTAAAGCGAAAAAGTGACACGAGTAAAAAAGGTTTACTTTCAACAAATACATATATTGGCCAATTTTCAAACGAATCGGACGAAATTAGTTCAACAACCGGGAGGCCCCGGGATGGTCACCTTAAATGTCATGCCATTATATTTTTCACATATCTGTGAAAGGATAGGTAGGCTTTTGAGCAGTAAAGTGCATGTTTCTATTCTGCTACATGAAACCTAAGATAATAAACTGCAGCAACCGTCCATACATAGTCAATGTGTTAAGGAATGAACACATTATTTACCACTTGTGATTAGCTTTCAATTCAAAGAAAAAACATATTGGTAAATATGTTATCAGTTTCAATTGTAAATAATAATTGAATGAAATTTAACTGTTCATCTATTTGTCTTATAATTTGGTTTTAGTCCTTTCAGGCTGACACAACATTTATATCTTACATCATCAACAGCCATATTGGTAGGCCTTGACAGTACACTCGCATCCAATAAAATTGAACTTAGTAAAGAGTGTTCTTCTAATTTTAGACGTTTTATCAAATTTAATGAAGAAATGCTGTCTTTCATCCATTAAGATTAAATTAAGATCTATTATTTTACTTGTTCTTATCATAGCTATTTTGCTCAGTTCAGTTCGATAATAAAATAATTTACATAACAGCTTTATGCTATGTTACCAAAAGAATGTATATTATTGTTGGTCAGCATTCTGAAATGAGCCATCTGTCAACAGATAAATACATTTATACTTGGTATTTCATTACAATAAATTCTCATGCTTTTAAAAAATGTCACTAAATCCTTCTCTTGCTGTTCATGTAGTGTTTTTATTGATTACAGACGTTTCTAAATACATAACCCTTTGTTTGTCAAGAAATATTAAATTACCAGTTCTGTTTTTTAGAATTTATCAGTTTAGTTTAAGAATTAATACATTAACATTTTTCTCGTGAGCAAAATGTACACTAAGTGATAATTGTAGGAGTAATGTCCTCCTCTTATTAACACTATAACTGTGACGTGGCCCACTAGTGGTCACTGAAGGGATTTTCATAATATTACTGACTGACCAGCAGTCACAAACTTACTTAACATAAATACTTAACACGTTCCCTGTGTATTGGGCCACATGTGTACCAACAGGTAAATTGCTCATTCATGCACCAGTGCAAATAAATGATATTTCATCCTTATTGCAACCTTTTTACTAGAATAAAACTCATCATACGAGGTGAAACTACCGTGCAATTTTATTTTGCGTATCTCTTGGAAAAATAAAAATGTTTACGAGCAGTAAATTCGAGTTGCCAATTTTGCTACAAACAACCTAACCAAACAATCCTCAACAACTGAGGAAACAAAGTGAACGTGTTAATGAAAACTAAATGAAGACCTGATCTATATAATGTTCATTTTCTACCAAGTTAATCTTTAAAATTATCTCTAATTAGAATTGAATATTGAACTTCAGCCAATTTTTATTTTCGGTACATAAAAAGAGGTAAACTTTTAGTATACCACCTCATAGTTCCTCATTCTTGGGTGCAGCATTTTTGTCTTATAGCATGATAAAATTCAGCACAGATATGGACAAAATATATCAGAGACAGCGCCCATCCAACTATCCCTAAAAGCTTTGCAATGAACACTGAACAGTGCTCATAATCTTCAGGCATGCATGAAAGTGTCAAGGAAAGCAATGATATGAGTGAATAGAGCCCATTCTGAATAGAGCTATTTGTGTTAGGCCGCATCCTGATGCTCTTTGCTTCAAAGATGTTGCTGTTGTCCTTCAGCCAAGCTTTTGGTTTTGTATTGATATCACAAAAAAGGTCTTGTCAGGTCTGTACTGCATATCTAAAGAACAGTGGAAGTTTTGTTGTAGTGCAGTGACGTTTAAGGATTTCTAAGTCAATAATCTTTCATCTTGGAGGCCAAATTTGGCTCTATCAATTTCCTCGTGTGACACATCAGTGATAAATTAGCATCTTGCTTTTTTTGCAGGACTTCCCCAATACTTTTGAAACAGTGAAGTTGTATTTATTAACCATGTTTCAATCACTAAATAAAATGCAAACTTTTCACAAGTAATAGAATTAATGTCTCAAATATTTTCCTCATAAATACAAAAAATCTTTACCTTATTCTTGAGAAATGTTGATTTTATCTTTTTCAATTTTTTTCTTGCTCTGAGTTTATTCTGTTACACTGAAAATAGTTCTGTATTCCATGTGCTAAATATCAGTAAGAGCATGCATTGGACGAGCTCTAAATTACAGGGCTGACTTTCAGTTAAAAAGGAAATCTGAGCATAATTTGGTCATCTCTAAATATTTTCACTCCATAATGGCTTATGCTCAAATTCTGACTGAATCATTTACTTGAATCATACTGTTTTTTACATAGATATATTTTCTTCAAAAATTTAATTCCAATTAATTGGCAGGAAAATTTTTTCACCCATCTCCTATGGTTGTATCATTAAAGGAATATGTGTTAACTGGTGCATCATTGTTGCAGTGGAGGAGCTGAGTGTTGCAGAGCTGCGGCAGCTGCTGGAGGTGCTCCATTCTGCCAGCCAGGGTGAGGCTTGTGGAGCAGGCGCCCTTGTTTGTGAGAGGGAACGAGTGTAATGGTTCACAGTATAAGGCAGTTCTTGATTAATAATGCACTCTGCTCATGTCTGCATGAGGGGTAACATAAAGTTTATGACTAAATTTAGTTGAGGACTATAATTTAGTGAGTGTTATGGAGAAAAACTGATTTACTTTCTCAATGAACTCTGGGTAGTTTTGTAGCCAATGTCTGATAATTTGGCACATGATGTTGAAGTCTATTAAATGTTTTACTCTAATTCTGCTGTTTTGCGGTTATATTTAGTTTCACAATTCCAGTTGCATTATAGAATATCTGCACTTTTTAGTTATATGTCTTAGAGTACTCACGGGCTGAGATCTGAAATTGATGTGGATGTGTACCATTAGGTAAATTGCCTATTCATATACTGGTATAAATGAATGACATTTCATTTGTTTTTTCAATTTTTTTGAAAAATATCTGGCATCATATAAGATTAAATGTTATCGGGCAATTGTATTTTTCATATTTCTTAGGATGGATAAAAATTTATTAGAGTAGTTGAATCAATTTCTCTATTTTGCTTCTTACAACCTTACAAAAGCAATCGTTACCAACCACAGAAACCTCAACATGTTGATTTAAAATTATTTGTTTATTTATATACTCAGTTCTTTACTCCCTCATTGCATTGTTAAACTTTTCTCCAAAAACTTCAACCTTGATTATTTTCTCATTTAAATTTGGATCAAATTGAATTCTGAGTTTATTTTGTGCCATATTTCCATTCATTATAGCATATAATACTTGTATATTAGTGTGCTACAATTTGTTTTACTTTTAGGTTAGTATGCTTTCTCTCAGTGGGATTTCTTCATTGCAAATAATATATGTACATTGTTACTAGCAAGGTTCCTCAGGGTGCTTAGTGTTACAGTTTGTCTCCCGCTGGTGAGATGACATGTTATCTGCTCATTTGTAAGTAGCAACTGGTAGGGAAGGATAATAAAACTCTTGGAATTGCTGAATTGCTTTTGTAAAATTCATTCAATTGGAAATGTAATGGGTAACATATATCTCCATGGAACTGGGTAAAGAGGTAAAAGATTCTCCCAATGCAAGTGTGCCAGAATTAAGATGTGGGGATTGCAGAAGACTAAATTAATGGAACATGGGTGGTAAGAACTAGATCAACAGAGTATGGATAGGGGGAAAGGAGACACTGTAACATTTCAAAACCTTAAATTAATTGCCTGTCATACAAAGTAACTATGAGACCAGTGTAGGAAACTTGAGGAACTTGGGTTGCAACATGCAACTACCTTAACCAACAACATAATATAATACAAGCTTCAAACAAACATAGAAACTAGAGCAACTTGAATAATAATCTTGAGCTAGATGGAGAAAAATATACCCAAAGATATTTTTCAAAAATAAGGGATTTACCACATGCAAATGCATCAAGAAATTTTTTACTCTCTTAATTTGAATTTATATGTGAAATGGAATAAATTCTGTAATTTAATAATAATATAAAAACTGCAAATATTGAATAAAAGCTAATGAAGATCCATAAAAACAAGTTAAAACTGAATATCAACGAAATAAATAGTAAGCCAAAAAGCAAGTAGCGCATAATGAAGCAAAATTACTCACATGACCTTAAGAGGGAACTCGTAAACTCACCGTCCTGTGCAACTGATGCTTACTACCCGAATCTTAAAGTAAGCCCCCTCAGGGGGATACAACTATTGTATCTATGGGAATTAACGCTCCCAGGGGGACAATGTGAGGGCCCGAGCTAAAGGTTAGGTAGGCTTTCTTTTTGTTGTAATAAAATAGGTTTTTGTTTTGTTACGGACCATCTTTTTTCGGTTCACTGCTGTCCTGTTTTTCAGAACCTACTACTGTCTTCTTCAACTTCGACCTTGTTTCATGAACTTCTTTCTTAGCTTACTGTTTCTATGTCCCTTCTGCATAGATTCCTCATTCTCTTATCTCCATACTAAATGGTGCCTTCCTCCTTCCCCTCTTCTATATGATTTTTTTTTGTAGCGGTTAGGGAGGCTTAAACTAACTTATAATCATAATCTTAAAGTAAACTTAAATTTACCAACAAAGCTGAAAAGAAAGAGAATATAAACAGTTAGACCGTAATCAAAAAGAAGATTATAAAATCATTTGTTTAAAATGGTAAGAAGGCTGAGCTACAAGAAGTAGCAATACTCCTCCCGGTTCCATAGCTAAGTTATTGAGAGCATTGTAAAGATCAAGAGGTATGAAATTCATGAATTTAGTGCAGACAAAATGAAAGCCATTTCAGATGAAGCTATTTAGTAATAAGGGACTATGAGCTTTTTTCTATTCGTCTGCTAGTAGTTTTAGTAGTCAGTTGAGCATAAATTTTGTGTTGAAAGTAAAAATTGTCACTGGATGCAACAGGTAATTACAACTAAAATCTTTATACTCATTTTATTATTTATTAGGTGATTATCTTCTGTCATATGCGTAGAATGACTTACATTCTGGTGATGCTATTTTACGTGAAAAACATGTTAAATATTATATTTCCAATTGGTCGAGTCTTAGAGAATCTCACGCGCAAGATAAAAGAGAACCAACGTAAAAATATACGTTTTATTTGTACCTATTTTGGCAAACATTTCGGATTGGTAAAGTGTATGTATGTGGAGTGTGTTTGTGCGTGCCTGTTTAGGTTCCTATGTGTAAATGTATGAATGTATGTGTTTGTGAAAGGGTGGGTAGGTGAGCCAATGAGAATGATCGTTTTTACTGCACTTGAATGAGAAATAGGATTGAAGTTTTTATAGATGTTTGTTTACTTATTTTTTGTATTTTTTGACTTTCTGTGTTTTTTAATATTTTTGCCCTCGTTGTATGTTTTTCAGCACTGAAGATGGAATTTTAACATTCCGAAACGTTTGCCAAAATAGAAACAAATAAAAATGTATATTTTTACGTTGGTTCTCCTTTTCATCAAACACGTCATAACTACGCATTCATTTGTGTGTGTTTGTGTGCAGACGCATCGCTGTGCCTGGTGTCACTGCTGCAGTCGCGGCACTCGCTGGAGGAGCAGCTCGAGTTGCGCAACGTGGCCATCGAGCAGCTGCTGAGGCTGGCTGAAAAGCACGTCGTTGTCTCGTGCCCCGCCTCGCCAGGCATGACTGGGAGGGGCTGATGACTTCTGCTTCCCTTCTATGGCTGCTCTTCCTCTTCTGGGTCCTGACCGTGATAGTATCCTTGTGTGCGCAGTCATTTCATGAAGGCTTTTCCTGC
Source organism: Morinoia aosen (assembly GCA_030386875.1). NCBI lineage: Eukaryota > Metazoa > Arthropoda > Malacostraca > Amphipoda > Talitridae > Morinoia > Morinoia aosen. The sequence continues at coordinate 21,632,313 of CM059573.1, read as the reverse complement.
GTGCACTGTTTTGACTCTTCTCTTTGTCAAGCTCATGTTTAAGACTCAAAAAAAAGCTGTTCTGGAATAGGATGTGTGTGTGTTTGACACCTCTCACCTCTTGGGTTTCACGAGATATGATTGGGAATTACAATACCCATCTGTGCTCACCCAGGCAGAGCAAAGTTTGCTAAATTGACCTCTGGGGGTATAAGATAGGCAATTAATTTAGGAAAGTTAGGTTTGGTTAACCTGTGCTTTGGGGGACTGGTGCCCCCAGGAAAGATACTGCAAGGCTACCTCAACCATAGATTGACATTCTTGACTTCTTTTGTACTCACTTTGCTTGTTTCAGTTGAAAGCCTTCTTTGCCCTATCTTCCTGTCAAACTTGCTGTTTTTACGTTCTAGAATTTCTAGCCTGAGTGAGGACGCACTTTGTGCACAGATTTCACGTTATCCTATGTCTGTGCTAAATAGCCTTTCTCTTTCCTCAGTGAAACATCTTAGCTATGGAAACGTAGCATCACTATATTACTACACTAGACAAATTGAATCACAGTAAAGCATTTACAATATGATTTTACTGTTGGTTTAGCTACAAACGCGACTCTTGCCTGCCTGAGACCAAGAGAACATTTGCTGAAAAGAATGTGCTAGACAGCTAAAAGCTAATTTAAACTTCAATTGAAAACTTAAATTGATTTCTAGGTTAAACAATATTGTGCATCATTACAGGAGCAGCCTTGTCAGCAAGGGGCTCATGGATGACGGATGCTCAATTAGCAGCAATGCATACGGAGTGGCAGCTACTTGTCTTTAATGTTCCGTATTTTACCGGCTTGATGGGCGCTGTATCAATAATGAACTCTAGAGGTATTTTACGGCTTTAACTTCTTTAGTATTTGGCACTTTTATTATTGCACGTTAGGTTTGCCATAACTTGGTTTTGAGTGCGTCTGGAGTGCAGTTCAATTGATAAGATCTAAAATTTAATGAATTTTTCATGTGGTGATTCAATTTTACAAATCCTTGCTCTATTAATACTTTTTCATTTTTTAAGATTTTCGAGTCTTTGAATTGAAAAAGTAGTGCCTAACTTCTGCTGCTTGTTGAATTACGTTTTCCTACTATTATGGCTAATCTAGTAATTTTTATCTTAAAAAGAGTTTTTTCGAGTCATCACATTATTTTGATAACGTAGTGCAACGTGATCTGAAATGAAATCACAGTGCTAACATATCATAGCTCAATTAGTTTCATTAGGCTCTCACACCTCGGGCATTTTACCAACATTAGCTGTACCGTGAGTGGTGGCTGCTAAGCATCTCACCAAGAGATCGAGAGCGATGCTGGGTAGATTTGCGATTAATGACTGCAGTTAGTGTAGTACTTGTTTCTGGACGCCGATTAAAGATACCAGTTGCTAAGAGCAATCTCTGATTTACTCTGAGATCTAATTCATGTATCGTCTGACATGTGTGAAGAAAAGTTGTTACCGTACAACATACGAGCTGACTTTACTGTGCGTTCCTGGCTAATATTTATACAGTCACGCACGATCCATTTGTCAATTACAGCTTTGTGCGTTTACTAGAATGACATACACGCAACATCCTCATAGCAGTGAGTACAAGTCGCTCGGTCGCTTTTGATGGAACGAGCTGACAAGCCCGAGTTTGTCCACTGATAGAAACGATGTGACTCAATGCTGGTGGTGCGACGTGATTCACTTCGCAGCTCAGGTGGTAGCTTCCAACTTTCTCGATGCGCCGCTGCATCTCTGAAATGTTCAAAGCTTATGAAGCGCATTTTTATTGTGTGAAATGATAGCATCCTGTAGGATGCAAATTGATCATATCGTAAAGAATGTGATTTTTGAGTGTTCTAGAAGTCAGAGCTTTTTATGAAACAGGGTTGTAGTTCGGAGATTTTAAATTGCTATCATAAATTCCATCTCCAATTAGTGTGAAATTACTCGTAATATATAAAGTAAGATGCTTAGTAACATGAGATGAAAATTAGTATGAATTTACTTTTGCCTCCCAAATTACTGAATATCGGGATCGAGTTCAAATTGCTAATGCACGGTTTGGAAAAAGCCTTGAAATGCACTGGTTAAAATATTTAATTAATATGAAACATATCTTGAGATTTATAGTTTCTCTTTCAAAAGTATGTGGAATTCGCACTTTTCTGTGGTGCTTGGAAGTTTGAATTTGAACAATTTTTATCTTAGCTGGTAAAATCATAATGGATGTATTTATGACATGAACTCTACCTAAATATGTTGGTTACTCCACTGCATCTTAACCAGAACTGATCTGGTAGTCTCCATGCTTGTGACTTTCATATCCTACTTGAGTATGACGAAGTTCCGGCAGAGTTAAGCTGTGCCGTGCAGTTTGCTGAGGTAAAACATTAAATACCAAGATCACTGTGAAGATTAACTCTCACAGTACAGTTACCTTACCCTATGGGGAAGAAATGGCAGGCTATGTTATTGTAAGATTTAGGGCAAACGATATGCCATTGTTGGGTTGATGTCGCTCTGGGGCTGTCGATGCTTGGAAGTTTCCACAGCTTCTCAGGAAATGAGCGCTGCGGAGCGCTCCAAGGGGCATAAATGCATACGGTTGACTTTTGAGGTAAAATTATAAAGTTGCAATACGGTTTTGTACATTTCATGAAATAATTAATGAAATGTAAATTTTAGGATTCATTTATGCATGTTCTCCATTAGCAAGTTCGTTTTCGTCAAGATTATTTTCATTTATTTAGTGTTCGGAGAATCCAAGTAACTGAAATTCCTGAAAGTCAACAAAAATTTCCGTGGACAAGGCTTAATATTTATCTATGTAGAGTTGTGTGGTACTTGTATTTTAAAATAATTTGTGATAATTATATCCATAATATTTAATTTGGTCAAATGTTCGCGACCATTTCAATTTTTGCTTGTGCCCTTTGACTTTTCTTCTAATTGTCATGAACACTGAACAGTGCAAAGCGTTCATTTTGATGACTCTTTCACTTCCAAAATGACGAAGTAGGGATGCTCTTAGCTAGAGCTGTTTATGATACAAACTTGCTTTCCTTGGCCTTCATTATTTGGAGCTAGTGCAGTTCAACTTTTAAAATTCTTGATTTTTTCATGACGTTTGCACGTAGTTTGGAGAGCAACACTCAGTGATCCGTCAAAGCGCAATGCCGCCATTCCCGTGTTCTTAGTTTGACGAGATTTGTGCCGTGAATATTGAGTTACATTGCTGCAGGAGTTGTATCGTGTTCTGTGCAGACCCGGCTCTCTTCCTACAGTGCGCCATTGCTTGTGTAATTTGGACCACATTATATTTTCTTCGTGAGGATTATCTACGGGAATTAGCACTCTCAGGGGGAAAATGTGTTAGGGCCCGAGCTGAGTGTTAGGCAGACTTTCTTTTTGTTGAAATAAAATGTTTTTGTTATGTTAAACACCACATCTTTTTTTCGGTTCACTTCTGTCCTATTTTTCAGCACCTGCTACTTTCTTCAACTTTTATCTTGTTTTATAAACTTTTTTCTCAACTTAATGTTGCTATGCCCCTTCTGCATAGATCCTGCGTTCCCTTATCTCCAAACTAAATGGGGCTTTCCTCCTTTCTCTCTTTGGAATGCTTTTTTTTAGTGGTTAGGAAGGCTTAAACTAACATATAATCTAATCTAATCTGCGTGAGGATTCTTGACTTTCATTCTGAATTTTGTGGCTTAGAGGAGGTGGAAGTATTCAAGCATAATTATTTCATCCTGACGTTGTTCTTGAGGCTAACTTTGTGTTTTTATGTCTTTTATGTTGATTGTGTAGGAAGTATCATGTTTTGAAAATAGCTATTTCTTTTGTTTGACTGTCAAACTTGTTTGCCAATCTCGCATATTTTTTTTGCAGTATTTCATATGTGGGCATTACATTTTCCTCACTGTTAAGCATTTAGTAATTATTGAATACTCTTATGTTAAATAATAATATGTCTTGCAGCACGCTGTGTGATAGCTGTTCCGCCCCGTGGTGGCAGTGGTTTCCTTCCTCTAGCTGTCTGCAACCTTACCGGACAAAGTGAGCTATTTTTTGATCGTGATTACTTATTCTTAGGTTAGATTATGTTCGGTGTACCTGGAAGTTTTTAAATTTTAACATTAGTGCAAGACTGCAAGCGTAATTTATTTTCCAATTTTCTAGATAAGTTTCTTTACAAAGAATCATTCAAGAGTTGAATGATCTCATTATAGGTTGATGCTATTCAATGACATTTTCTTCAATGTTTTATTTAGTCTTTAACAACAACCTCAATATTTTTGAAATTAATTTTATCTAAATTTTATAGTTAGTCCATATAGTTTGTTTCAGTTGTATAATTTACCTGTTGAGCATCTTTAGAATGAACGTCATTCTTTGTTTCAAATTTTCAGTATTGATTTACTACATGGTGATTATGTGTGTTCTTTTTGAGAAAAAATCGTTAACAGCTCTTACTTTTAGTGTAATTCTTGTGATAGCTTTCAAAGAGTTGATTTAATGGAACTGTAGTCACTTGTCATGCGTGGTTCTTCTCTGAACCGTGATTGTAAATACAAGAGCATGATAGCAATGAAGACAAGAATCGCGATGAATAATCATGGCAGACATAAGTAAGTAGTCTACGTAGAGACGTTTGAAGATCACATCGATCGGGGAATATCGAGCAGCGTTTGTCGGTTGGTCGATTAATGGTATTTCTTATTTATGACTAATTTTCTTAATTCGTTATATAATATGAGGAAAAAGCCTTGTCACTTCGTCAGATGTCACTAGTATAGAACAAAACCAAACGCGGCCGTGACAACGACGTAGATGTACCGTTTGAGTACTTGTCAACGATCTCAAGTATCACTTGCGAGCACGCCAGCCCCTTGAGTGGTCGTGTCGGAACCTGATGGCTCTGGAGCAGCCATTCTCAATCTTTCTTCCATCATTGGCACTCTCGGCTTTATGTATTGAATACATGTATTATGTATTGAATAAAACATTAAATACACAAGTCCGAAATTTACCTCAACCAGGGGTAAATTTACCCCTGGTTGAGAACCTCTGCTCAGCATTGGATAGATGATAAACGTGTTCTGTAACTCGTGCTAGTCTTATTGTGATAGTAGTGAACCATCTCATGTTTCCTATCGCCATGTTTTCATTAGAGTCGATTTCGGACTGTACTCGAGTTTATAAATTCCTGTTCTTTAAATTCATCGTGAGTGCTCTATTCTATGTGAATATTACCGGGAAATTTGAAATTTTGTGTATCTTTGTTGTCTCTATTCGTATTTTGTGTTTCCAGTGATGAGCCTGAAAACAACTCATAGATGATGTTCGTTACTTCCTATGGTAATTGCCGACCTGGCGCATGATTGAATTGTGCGACTGATGATTGACTAATTTGGTGTATTTTTTGAGGAAAATTTCGTTTTCAAAATTGAAGCAAGACTTGTTATAATATTGGGGACTTAGTCATTAGGTCATCATATTAGTTAATGATTGATTATTCTTCGGAGCTAAGTTTTGAATCAAATATTGAACGCTCATTTTTTATGATAGAGTGCTATATAAATTTGCATTATTTATTTAATGTAGTTCCTGGAGTAGGTAGTTGGTTACAGTCCTTGCCCATTTAAATCTCGAAAGACTGCTACTCAGACGACTCCTTGTGCTTTTTCAGAAGCAAGGTCTCCTAAGTCCTTTTGCTAGGTAGAGGGACGCATTGGGACTCGTCTTTATGTGTGTAATATGAGGACCTCAATCGGAGGGAAGCATAGCTGTCACCCGGTAATTCAGTTACGGTTATTAGAGTCGATGATGGTGGCGCCGTTAATTTTTCTCTTTTTAAATATGGAATGACTAGGTAAGAGTTGTGATCTTTACCTGAAGGGTAGCAAATTGGTATCTGCCAAGAGTAAACCCTTCTACTTAGAGTAGATAAACTTCTTTTCATTCTAAACTTCAATCCTCTAATTCACTCAGGCGGGAGAGATTCAATCAAGCACGAAACGAGAATTTAGTAGCTGTATAGGGGATACCTTATATGTTGCAGATCTTCCGAAAATAAGGTCTCGTGCACTTGCTTCCTAATTGATGCTCGTGACACGAAATTGACCGGTGATGAATGAACTGTAATTAATTTAAGTGGAAGTTCATGTTATGTCGCGGTGAAGTTTGAAAACCAAGTGTGTATAAGGCGTGCTATTGGCATCAAATTTGAGTTCATCAGTATTTAACCATCGCATTGGAAAGTAGTGTCGTACTGTTTAAGTGATTTTAGGGCGACAGGTTTTAAGATAATCTTTTAATAGTATTGTACCTTAATTGTTGCGTGTAGGTTATCGGTCTTTCATAAGTAACTAATTTTCACGCTTTTCTCCTATCTGTAAGTTAATTACGCTTAAAAATGGAAAATCTATATACCCATCGATTAAATACGTGTTGAAATGGTCACGTGAATCTCAATCACTTTGCATTGCACTCACTCCACATTGACTGTGTCAGCCCTCCCAGCTCAGTCAGTTGTGCTGTGATGTATTTTAATCCTCCTTAAATTTTGCTCGTCCAATTCTTGTCTTTGTTACCAACGGGACAGGACGCCTGTCACCTGAACTCTAAAGGCACATCAGAGGAGTTTTAAACGTGTGCTTTTCTCGTCTAAGTAGTATAACTAGTTAGTACTTCTAATATATATATGTATAATTTCTTATTTATTGAGTGCTGTATATTTTGTTCTATTCCAAGCAAAATTAATGTACAAATAAACTATGTGTTGAATTCAAATAAGGAAGCATTTAGTGACTTTTCAACCATACTTTCTGTTTACATGTTAGTGGTTACAAGCTTCTAACAATTTTTTTTTTTTTGAGATCGCAGATATTTCTGTGTTCTTTCTTGAACTTAACTTCTGTTCTTACCTTCACTTCAGTGCTCTCGGATGACGGTAAAATAACTTCCATCTGAGAGCGAATGTGAATCCTCTACTCGTGTTTTCTTGTAAGACTTCCTCAATCAAAACTTCCTCAACTACAGTAGTCGTTGCTTTTATCTGACAAACCGAAATAGCCATTTTTTTACATCTGATTTATTTAGGCATTAGGTCCCACTCCAAGCGATGTATCGGTAAGACTTTCTATTAGGCATCAGGGAAAGACGAGTAACTCAAGAGTAGCGTTGCAGAATAGCACTCATGACTTGCTTGAAAATGGTCTATCGTACATAGGCGTGCTTGATTTCACTGACTTTAATTGGGTCCAATTCGGATTCGCATCTTTCCTTCTCATTGGCCATGCGTATCATTTCACTGAGCTCCCTTTTCGCCAATGTCGAGCGTTAGTCTACGCATCAAGGAAAGTAAGAAGCCAATATTTTTTTTGTTCAGCGACCTGGTGCTTGCCAGTGTTCTTTCAATTTGTTTCTGCGCTTTTTATTATGGGTATAACCCTTCCTTGAGTCTGGGTTTAACTATTTGAAGGTGATCCATGCCGGAAGCTTCTGCATAGTTCATGTTGAGAACGTGCTTCTGTGTGCACTCTACTTTTCTGTCCAGTACTGGTGGGAGATACTTTCACATGAATGTTTTCGGACTTATGTTTCAAATATTTATTTAATACCATTAGTGGTCGCCTTGACCAAGTGGAAGAAACATGAGTCTTTTCGGTTCCCGGCCCGGGGATTCTCCTGGTTGAGAAGAGTTAACACCTGAACTGGTCTCGTGTGAATCCTCCACTTACTCCTTACCACACTTTATTCGCTATAGCGACATGTGCGTATTTTATTTCCAAATACTGTTTCTATGCCCTTTCTGCATAGATTCCTCATTCTCTTATCTCCATACTAAATGGTGCCTTCCTCCTTCCTCTCTTCGATACGCTCTATTTTTGTAGCGGTTAGGGAGGCTTAAACTAACTTATAATCTAATCTTTTATTTCCAAATGTTTATTTACTATCGTTACCGAACTTTCTAGTTTTAGATTTGTTTCAGGGAATTGTATGCGCGTTTTCAGCAGAAGTTATGTATTTTATAATTGAATTTTCTTTTCGTCTCATTGTATTGTAGGTTTAAGTTGTGCACTTGGGGAGGAAGCTCTGCAATAACTGAATTTCAAAATTTATCTTAAATAAATAATCACGCTAGTAAAAAACGAAATCGCTCAGAATCAACCTTCAATTGAAGATGTTTGATGACTAGTTTTTGAGTACTTCATTGAATGATCACCAACCTTCAGATGGTGATCTGTGAGTACATTTTTGTAACTTATTTTTCCTGATTTGTGTTAATTTTCAACCGAAAGACAAACGCACTGCGTGTGGCTGTTGTGAGTATATTCAATAAATACATAAGTTCTGTCAAGCTTCAGTTTTGTTTTATTTCATCTTCCGTTGATACTGGCGCGCCGTACAACCGACTCCGTGCAAAAGTGTCGTCGATGTTCGCTCCAGTGCTAATTTTAAATTTTTTCAGCCGTTACTACAATACTCTCAGGATACAACTGTAAGATAAAAATTAACACTGCCTAGAAGATCTGCAGTCCGGAGGTAAACGTCAGTGAGGCCTTTCTTTGTTGAAATAAGTTTTTTTGCTTTGTTACAGACCATATTTTATATATCCCCTTCTGTCGTTTTTCAGCAGATTTCACTTTATTGGACTTAAGGGGACCGCTACTCTAAAGGGCCGTTTACACTGGTCTACATTTTGCTGCAGGCTCCCATATAGACGCCTCGTGTGGAGTTTCACAAGAGACATGTGCGTTTAGACTAGACACCATTGGAGCGAGCCATGGAACGCGCGCTGCTCAACAGGGCTGCCACTCTAGATATATAGCTAGATCTTGATGTTTTTGCTGAAGCCTAGATGTAAAATTTCGAACCTAGATATTAGCTATAAAATCTATATAGTTTTTCAGCGCGCTATAAATTTTCTAGCTAGAATTACAATTAAGCTATGTATATGATAGATTACTGTAAATTCGAATTAAGAATTTACCATAATGGTTGGTTACTACTTCATTCTTATTATATTTGTTAAATTACTTAAGCAAATTGTCTGAATAGTGAAGCAACCATATTCTGATCATGTTATGTTCAGATTATGAACGACACTAAGTCGGCTATTTCACGGTTCATAAGCTAAAGCACACTACCTCCAATTGCAAAACTAGTGGTATCAAAAAATCATGGAATAAAATGCACATACATTATCAAGAATGTATTGTGGCCTCATTTTGACGAGACTGACCAATGATATTGGTAACAATGAGTTCAGTTTATTGTTGGATGGAAGCAATGATATTTCTATCATGAAACTACTTGGTGTATGTTATATTCTAAAGTAATGCATCTAATGAAGTAGAATCAACTTACTTAGCAATTGCAAAATTATTAAAAGTGATGAAGATAGCTATGTGAAAGCCTTAAAACAATTTTTGATAAGTAGGAATCTGAGCATTGATAATTTGAAATGCAATTGAGACTGACCTTACTACTCGCAACACGTGTGGAATTGAAGAATATTTGGATACCAAGCTTTATTAGGGTAAATATCAGGATACTTGATAATTCATATAAAGATAATTTGCCTAACATAAAGCAATTCATGATATAAATATCCTTATATGCTATTGTTCAACTAATTTATTATAGTAGATAATTAATTTATTTCTTGATATATTTTTGGATGTTTTATTTTTAAATCTAGACGTTTCTCGATATTTTTTGAAGTCACACTAGATTTTTTTGGTCAAACTAAAGTGGCAGCCATGCAGCACCAAACCAGTCATTGTGGCCTGCTGCTATGAAATATGGATTGCTGTAGACGAGCTTGTGTGAATATTGTTGCTGCATCGTAAAGCTACGTAATCTCTTTTCTATTTGCATGAGTGAAACGTTACTATATTCGTTCACTTTCATTAAAATAAAATGGAAAGCAGCCTCCTTATATTCGCAGCTTTTAGTCTGCCAAAGGCGTTGATGGGCTTAGTACATTTCAACTGAAAGCAGTGTAGTTTCTCGCGGCAGTGTTGAGTCAGCCATAACGGGTGAGCGAGAGGCGCAACCTCACTTGACTACCAACTGCACACTGAGTGACCGGTCTAGAGCTGCGCCTCTCACACATGCGGCGCCGCACGGATTCGAGCAAAGCGAATCGGGAATTTCGAACACACACAAATATGAACCTCTGTTGTGAGCCTCGTCTCAAGGCCGAAATGTCCCCTAGTGTAAACACCCCTCAAGTGTTCAAAAGTTAATTTTCTGTTCAACTCAACCTAACAGAACTTTTTTCTGAATCGATATATCTGGTCTGCACGTACACACATCAGTTTTTTCCTAAAACGAAGGAGCGCACTTGCGACACCGCAACGCGGGCCAATCGCAGGGGACCCTTTACTGCGACGTTAGCATGAGAATTTGCAGGACAGCATACCTGTGACTTGGCTCGAAATGCTTTCGTATTCAAACGAAACATTCTAACACCCAATGGGCGAATTATGATGTAACCGTGTGTTGAGAGCGGCAGCTGAGTCATCAGCTATAATTTATGAGCAAAACACTTTTTGAAAAGAATCAAAATTCAACAAACCGACATATTAAACACCGTTGCAGTGTTTAAGACAATAAATTTAGCTCTCTAAACAGCATGTTACCGCTTCGGTATCTTATACAGAAGTAGAATTTTCCGCAGTAAGATTTCTATCATATAAAAAATTCAATTTCCTGATAATTCAGTAAAACGTGAATAAAACAATCTTATCAATTAAAACTTTTGAAAATTCCGGACTTTCTTTTTAGACAGTACCCTTAATGTTCCATAACATCTTTCACTGTTCTTTCAAATTCATTATACACTCTTGCGGTTAAATTCCATGTTTTTTATAATCGGCTCTTGCAGCCCAGAAATCGTTCCAGGAATTCTAATGTATAAAATAGTACCAATGAATCAAATTGAGAAACGTGCTTACTTTGAAACCTATGAAAACTACCTCAACGATCCCCAAACTACTGACTATTAAATCAAATCCCGCAACTCGCTTCGGTAAAGCGATACATCAATTGATCGTAAAACGGCAAAAACTACCGTGCCGAAGTTAAACAGATGTGTTCGTTGCGGAGTTTAGGCGTGACGAGAAGAATATTCAATTATTTTGTCAAATTCGTAGAACTCTTATCCTCCATAAGCCCTGGAAAGGCAATGAGAAGTAAATCCACGTAGCAGTTTATTTAGAATTTGTTGAACTGCTTCTTGGCGCCGGGAGCCTTGCTCACTTTGAGCACATTGAAGCGCACGGTCTTCGACAGCGGCCTGCACTCTCCCACCGTCACGATATCGCCCACGACGACATCACTGTAAATCATTCATTATTATTATTATATAAGAAAGTTTTAGCCTCCCTTAACCACGACAAAGATGTTCTAAGAGAGGAAAGAGGAAGGCACCATTTAGTATGGAGTTGAGGGAACGCAGAATCTATGCACAAGGTGCGCAGAAACAGTAAGCTAGGAAAGAAGTTCATAAAACGAGAAAAAGTTGAAGAAGAGAGTAGTAGGTGCTGAAAAACAGGACAGCAGTGAACCGAAAAAAAGATGGTCCGTAACAAAACAAAATCCTATTTTCTTACAACAACAAAAAAAGCCTACCTAACCTTTAGCTCGGGCCCTCACTTTGTCCCCCTGGGAGCGCTAATTCCCATAGATACAATAGTTGTATCCACCTGAGGGGTGTAAATCATTCAAAATTACATTATTTTAGCCCGTTAGTACATTTAATGAGAAGTAGAAATATTTAGGCGTGTAAATTCATAACAAAAAGTGGCACACACAAAATGGAAACGAAGTCCAAAAGCGTCTCGAAATCCAGCTAAGGCACGTTGAATAAAATTGTAACCACAAAGAGTTAACATAAAATCTATGTACCGAGAGCATAGAAAATGTAAAGGCGCAACAAACTAGATATTCTTCTACTTAAGTTAAACAAAAGGGCCTACCTAACTCTTAGATTGGGACCAAACATTTTCCCCTAAGATACATTATTATTTATTTCCATAGATACAATAATTGCACCTCCGTGAGAAAATGTTCGCCAAGGTTTACAGAGTGTAATAAAAATTAGAAAATATATTTCACACAAAATTTAACCGATGCATGATTGCCCCAAATATTCAAGAAAATGAGAAGGTTGTGAGAAAGCACTGTCAAAGAACTTGCATTTTGCTCGCGTTAGAACACAAAGCCATGTAATGCAGTAAGCCTTTAATTTAATTTACCCTCTGTTAGACCCTCTCAAACATAAGATTTGAAAGGAACACGAGAGGGAAACAGACAAACGATAGAAATACAACGTAACTATTGCAATACCATGACGGATAAGACCTTTCAGAAAATTAACTTTCATATCATTTAAAAATAACTATTTTCATGATCTATTTTATTACCACTGAAATAAAACTGAACGAGATGGATTGCTAATTTACAATCTTCACTGATTTCTCAGTAGATCCTCCTTGCTAACTGACCAACAAAAACTCAAGGTGTATTTGTATCCTCGTAGCATGAATCTCGAAATGGAATTTTAGTTTTCATACGGAAGTACCGTTCCGATTACACATAAAATTCAATCAATTAGTGCGACTTTAGTTGCAATTTAGTAGTCAGGCCGTTGCTTCATGCGACTATACTAAACAAAACAAGAGCTTAGGCCAACAGCTGCACGGAAGAAAGGTGTGCTTAGAGCAATTTGTACCAGCACTACCATTACACTGATGACTGTCAAACTGAAAATACTTGTTCCAAGGTAAATTGCGAAGTACAGCCTCGACTGCCTTCTCACCCGATGACCTTGAATTCAATATCCTTGTTTCAAACACACCAGTATTCATCATAAATGAACTGGTTTCCTTCCAACAAGGATTCAAGACTTATAGATCTTCAATTCGTATCAATGATATAAAATATCACCAACAAATTTGTCCTCAAGCAATTGTATACTCTAATTACTTCGAACAGAAAATGACAGCCGAGATAACTACGGAACGAATTTCAAGCTGGCTGAAGAGTTACAGTAAGAATGGATAGGGCTGTACGACTGTCGTTTCTCAGAGCAAGATGCAGTTCAAGCTCTGTGCAAGAGTTAGTCGATGTTACTCTGTCTCTGACTACATGCTCCTGCAGCTCAAAACTACAGCACTGGTGGCAGAGAAAGGACAATTTCACTGGACATGAAAATATCTGATTCCGTTGACATTTCTAAAGCCATAATTTTAGGGACAAAAAATGAGCCACCATCCTGGCACTCGACTAAAGAAAAAGAACGACAAAAACGACTACGAGCGCAGCAACTCATTAACTTGTACAAAAAACACTAACAAGAACATCCACTTACGACTAAATGGCATGCAAAAAAAACACACCTGTTTCCTCTAAAACAGTAATACAATAAACAGTAAAAATGTGTTAAGCTTTCCATCGCAATGTTCACCTAGTTTGCTGCTCTCACATCTTTAACGAGCTAAAGAATCTTTACTACCTTGAAAAAAAAAACAATGAATTCTCCTCCGAATGTGTTCAAAGTGCTGAAAGCTTTGGATGACATTAAATAAGGAATTTAACGCCCCATTTACGAGTGAAAACACTCGTAAAAAATATTAGATCATCCTCAAATTATGTTATTAAATGGCAACCAAGACATGAAATGAAAAATATGAAAGCAGCAAGGGGGGACCAAGCTTTTTATTTTGTCGCAAGATTCATTGAAGAATACAGCCTAGACTGCTTCCTCACCCGAAAATTTTGCAGTTATTCTCCTTGCCGTAAATAGACCAACGCAAATGCTATTGCTTTGGTTTCCTTCCAACAAGGATGCCAAAAAAGATTATCCCACATTCAAGGAACGCAATTCAATACTACAAATAGCTTATGAGCATTTGCTCGTACATTTCCTTTCACGTTATATGTACGATTAAAATAACTTCATTTCACCAGCGAAGAGGCCTCAATTAGCCCAGTTTACACAAGAAGCTGCAACAACTATTCCAAATGTAAACATGGAAAGACACTTGCGACATGTATGACCATCCTCAAGAACGTTCTGGAGCCAACCTGGTTCCAACTCGAAATGATTGCTTGAGCAAAAACGAAAACATTTCAATTTCAGTCCCTCTGTTGACACGGTACACTACGAAAACCGAAAAATACATCGTAAACGTCGCGAGGATGAAAATTATGTAATGAACACAAACAAATGCACTGGCACATAGGGTCGACTGAGCGATAAGCAGGTCGACCGCACCATATGTTGATATAGAACTGATTACAAACCTAAGGACAAGCGAAAAAGGTCCAAACAAACTCATGATCCCCGTTCAATGGTCCAGAAAGAACTGATACTGTGTAGTCCTTGCAGTACACTGATAACGAATACCGTAATTCTTGCCTTACAAGATGACAAAAATGTACCACTTAGCAACCTTAGCAGTATGGTTTAGAAATTAAGGCTTCAAATAGTAAAGTTAATTTTCTATGTGTAATGTCACAAGATATATTGGGAAGTACAGCCTAGACTGCCTTCTCACCCGGAGATCTTGATTTTGATCTCCTTGCTGTTATGCATCAGCCAGTAAGAACTGAACTGGTTTCCTTTTAACAAGGCTTTGTATGAAACAGAACGCGACCATAGAATCGATCCAAGTTAATATTCACTAGATATAGCTAGAAAATGAATTGTTGTACAAATAATTCTGACTAGCATGAAGAAAACACAACGTATCTTAGGCACCAGACTTTAAACGCATGAGGCATCTTAAACTTTCGATCGTCCATCTTAAATCGGGATAGCTAAACAGGAATGTCACAAGATATATTGTAGAGAACAACCTAAGCTGCCTCTTCACCCGATTATCTTGTTTTAATCTCCTTGCTGTTATACACCAGATATTGTGCAAACAAAACTGGTTTCCTTTAGGCAAGGATTTAAGAACCATTAAATAATAATTCACTTGAAATATTTTTCACATAGAAAATTACTTTTAGAAAAGTCTTCAATAATAACTATTTCTTAGGCTCTAAATTAATATAATTCACCGAATTAGGTGAGAGTTCCTACACATTCGTTTAGAAGAGCACTCACAACCATCCGAAATACACGCGAGAAGAACATTCTTTGGCTTCCCAAGCTAGGTAACTTTTTAATCGGCTGTACTGAAGACATACTCGGGGAAGCCCGTTAAGATTAATTGTCTTGATGTTAGCAGTTAGCTCATTCATAGGAAAAGAGCACGTAGAGCTAAAACATTAAATTCAATTTACCCTCTGATAGACCCCTTTAATCATAGACATTAAAAGGAACACGAGAGGGAAGAGATAGATCCAAATCACGAGATGCTGACAAAGCGTCACTTGCGAAATAAAACGTTTTACGAGCTTCATTCAACATTAACGTACACACAACTCGACGTCTCAAGAAGAACACTAACTTTATTCTCAGTATAGATTACACATCCTTTCATACTTTTTACTACCAATAGGTGCGATTATAAGATCAAATTTAGCTCCACATAGCATGAACGCTAAATGCACATAGGTTTGGATTTATGGCCCTTTTGGGCAAAGCAGAGCTAACAACGATCGACCAAGTAAGTGAACACCGTCACAAGCATTGAACATTATGAAAAAGTTATACGACTGCAGTTTCTCAGAGCAAAAGACAGCTCAGGCTCTGGGCAAGAGGCAGTCAATATTATTCTATCTCTGACTACATGCTCCTGCAGCTCAAAACTGCAGCACTGGTGGCAGAGACGCATTTAGATCATCTTCACTCAAGTATGAACACTCATGCGATTAAGGACAATGAGTATACGAAAGATATATCCTGTAAAATTCGACACTTGCTTACCCTTCCGTCTTTCCGGACATAGGAAACATTCATCAATAATATGTGTATCAGATCAGCAAGAGCCATAAGGTAATGCAATCCACATTCAACGTGAATTTAGCATGATGGAAAAAAGTATACTTTGTCGTCTAACAATAACCGCCATTCAATATTTTTACGAATGTTCTGACTTATCTTCAGCCTTCGACCACTCAGTAACAACTATTGCCAAAGCACGTTTAGAGAATTAGGAACAGACAATTAAAGTGAGAAGAGAAGGCTTGCAATTTGCCTTCTTCATACCAATTGTCAATGCCATTTCTGCGCATTTGACCACTATGAATTCTAGTGGAAAAAAAATGTTCGCGTAACGACCATCATTAAAACTTAACTAAAATGAGTCATTTCAACTCATTGATTCACTACACACGTGAGTCGGACGACACGCATACTAGATATTTTTAAATAAGTAGCTAATACATATCATATCGCGATTTCATTACCATATTATAGATACATCAGAACGGCAGTTACCGATGCTGCGACCTGTTAACATTATGACATAGCATAGAATACTTTAAAACTCAGCATTCTTTAATTTTTTCAACAGCAGATCTTGACCGGCAAAACTATCTATAAGCGTCTGTAACAAGATAGACTGTGGAGTACAGCCTGGACTGCCTCCTCACCCGGAGATCTTGTTTTACTCTCCTTGCCATAAAAATAAACCAGATAGAATAACTGAACTGGTTTTCCTTCAGACAAGGACAAAGACAGTAAACAATGAAGCATTAAAATCCCTCATGACGGACTGCAGAGCGCACACTGGACTACTTGTTAATTGGAAAAACGTGTGAACAAAAACAACTAAGCTTGCACTGTCTTCTTTTAAAGTTGAAGCTGGCTTATCGCATGGCAGAATGTTAACTTACCGGAAAGCAGGGGAGAGATGGACTGACATGTTGCGATGTCTCTTTTCAAACCTGTACAAATAACACAACAGTTAAAAAGATGTATGAGCATACATAAGAATTCGCCGTATCTCAGTCACTTAAATTTAACCGATAAGAACGCTTCACTCAATTTTTACCATTGTTCATATTATAATCAAGTTAATAGACTTCCACAGATCTGTAAATTTAAATCTTCAGCAGAATTTTGCAACTCTCACTTGGATGCTAGTAGCTAGAGAATACAATAAAATGAACCAGAATAAAAAAATGGAAGCAGAATCAAAAATTTAAAACCAAATCGAAATCCAACACGAAAATTTTAGAACAGGGTGAGCACTGCAGAAATATGATTTTAGAGACACAGATGGGCACTAGACAGTGAAAGCCTTTGCTCAAAATTCATATATCCCCAATGATCGAGTAAAATCCTCATTCCTTCTTCCCCAAAGAAAGACTTTTACCATACAATCAAAAAAGTATTTAGGTACTGAATTTGTATAAAAGCTGACGCTCGTTTTTGATTGAAAAATGAAAGAATTGATGAACACAAGCCAAGAAGCCTCACGCTCCAAAAAACGGACTAAATTAAAGTCTCCAGCAGCCCGAACACACCTGTTGTATTTCTTAACAAAGTGAAGGTAATCCCTCCTGATGACGACAGTGCGGGTCATCTTCATCTTGATGATGACGCCAGTCAGGATACGGCCGCGGATGCTCACGTTGCCAGTAAACGGACACTTCTTGTCGATGTATGAACCTTCAATTGCCTGGCGTGTGAGTGAGGGTAATGAACAACGATATCCTGTCTTCAAAACAACCAAAAACAAACTCAACTATACTCGACTATGTTTTATACTAAATGACGAAATATTAAAGAAATGATTTCCTACTAAACATCCATACAGCTCAAAAGACAAACATTTCAAAGAGCCCGTTTACGGACAACCTTTCAAAAATAAGTAACTGGAAGATTAAACAAGCCTCTAAGATACCAAAATAAGCTAATTCAAAGCCAGTACTTTTATTCCTTAAAATTTTTAATGCTTTGAAGTAATAGCAACCTAATATGAGTGACTAAACACTTCAAACAATTATCGCATTGAAGGAAGTAGAGCAACTTACCTCACGAGGAGTTTTGAAGCCCAGTCCAACATTGCGCACATAACGCTTTGCTGACTTCTTCTTCAGCTGCCCCTTAATCCATTTGGGCTTGGCATTAAGGAATACTGTGGGTTGCTTTTGGAACGATTTCTCCGTCTAAAACACAAATGAGAAAAATTAGATGATAATTCAAACCTTTCTAACTCCAACACGAACAGTCTTAAGAGGAGAGAACAGCACTACTGAATATGGCCTAAAGGGTACGTAGAATCTATGCACAAATAGTATAATGAAAAAAAAAAAAATGTAAATGAAGATGAAAATTGAAGTCAAAGATGAAAGTTGTACATGTTGATTAATAGGACAGGAGTAGAGCAAAAAAAGATTGAACTCCAGTTCAAAACGAGTTGCTTTACAAGATCAAAACAAAATTGCTACATTAGGAAGTATTAAATTACGATTGGTAGCTATCACTTTGTAATACATACTTAAAAGGGTAATTTTTACTCACAGTAAGCAATTTAAAAATGTCACAAAAAGACAATCAAAAACAATATTCAATGGACATGTTGAATTTGGGAGCCATTTAGCTTCTCTTCACAACTTCACTTTGTTACTTTGCACATTGCACATACAAAAACTAGTAAATGCAAATTCCTACAAAGGAAAATATATTTCATGTTCATTTCTGAACTTGATCAGGAAACTTTAGTTCAGTTATAAAATTAAACAATGTTTCCCCACTAATACATGAACTCCCTAATTCTAAATCACATTTTTATAGTCGAGGAGATTAGTCGTCAGTTTTAGCCTCCCTACCCGCAGTAATAAATGCGATCTAAAGATAGGAAGGCACTACTTGGTATGGAGTTAAAGTAATGCAGAATTTACACAGAAAGGGCATAGAAACAGTTGTGAAAGGAGATTATGAAACACAACCAAAGTTGAAGAAAGTAGTAGGGGCTGAAAAACATGACAGCAGTGAACTGAAAAAAGGTGGTCCTTAACAAAACAAAAACCTATTCTATTTTAACAAAAGAAAAAAGCCTACCTGACCTTTAACCTTTAGCTCGGGCCTTCACATAGTCCCCCTTAGAGTGCCAATTTCCATAGGCATAGCCTATACCTATGAAAATAGGTATAGGCTATGCCTATACCTATTATGATATGAAATATAAGTATATAAGTATGAAATAAGTATGAAAAGCATATAAGCATATATATATATATATATATATATATTATAAGCATATAAGTATGAAAATAGGTATAGTCTATCAGCACAAATAAGTTATGCTGATCCTTGAATGGTTTTCATGTAATTTAGTATAAACTGCTGATAGCAATACTTGATAATTTGCAGAGAACTTTAAGCCAACACTTATGTTTCAACTAAGTAGGAAAAATTTTGGTTATCACAAATATTTTCCCATGATCATCTATATGGAAAGTAAAATCAGGAAAAAGTACATGCAGTTTCTTGAAACAAAGGACTAAAAATATTAACACCAGTTATTTCTAGGCTAAGCCAGATCATTTTCCATTGAACACATAATGATATTACTGATAAAGAAGCAAATAATAATGGGCCTAGTGAAATTTTATAGAATTTGGTTGACAATCAACATTCATCCTGATTCGATTATAAATTAGTTTAGGCCTCTCTTTCCTACAACAAAGATATGCATAGAGAGAAAGGATCAAGGCAACATCCAGTATGGAGTTGAAGAAGCCTAGCATCTGATCACAATGGATGTCCCAACAAAGGCTCCCATGTGCATAGGAAAAGTAACTAAATGCACTCGAATTAACAGCTACTCATCGATTTTTGATTTTTTTTTTGTTGCTTGGGTCAAAGTAGTAACATCAAAATGAACAACTTTGCTTCTATACACTTTTTTCGTCAAATGAATATTTAACGAGGTATAGCGGTAGGTTTGGGTTCATCTTTGATGACGATTGCGCTGGAAGCGGAACTCCAGTGCAGTGTTGCCACACCACGGGATTGATAAATTTCTTTCTGCTTCAAACATTGGAGTTGCGGTGAGTCATTTATCACTATAACTTGTAAAATATTCATTTCCAACGGAAAGTGCATAGAAGAAAACTTGTTTAATTTGATCTAATTAACTACCAATAGACACCAAAAAGTGGAAAATTGATTACTGACCAACGTTACACATTTACCCTATTCAATTTATTAAACAATAAATTTTTAAAAATCAAGAATTGTTCAAGAAGAATAGGTTTTTTGACAAGGAAAACTTGAAGAAAAGGGAGTATATGCACAAGATGTTTTCCCACACATGACAATCTGTGTATACACAGTAACAATTGGAAGATATGGAAGAAATAAAAGAAAGTTTATAACACTAAAATGATACCCACAGTATACCAAAAAGTAAATATATGTAGACAAACAACTTTTTCTGCCAACAAAAAGCATGGTCAATATTTACTTTATGTCAGGCAAACGACCATTATGGGCGCCGCCATCTTGGATTTGATGTAAACAAGATTGCGGTCGTCACCCTAATGGGTGGGTTAGAAGCTTTATTTATAATTTTCGCTATAAGAACTGTGGCTAACCATCACGACCCAACCTCTTTACGTTTGTAATAGGGGGTTAACTACCCTTATTAACTAAATAACAGCTCGCGCGCGCCGGCGCCAACTTCAAAGTACAATTATTCAAAAATAACGCATCAGCGAGCAGAATGGCATTCGTGTAAAAGGTTATTAAATGTGTTCCTTTATTGATTATTTGCCCCCAAATTATTAATTTCCTTGCCTGACATAAAATAAATATTGTCCAAAAGCATTACTTAATCTCCAGCTTGGAATGTCTCATCTTTCCACTGGGAGAACTAACTTTTTCAAATAGAACAGTTGAATTTAAAGAAGATAGAATGCCTCAGAAGCCCATGAACAAGAATCAAAATCAGTTTAAGCATCAAAAGTTAGGAAATAGCAGAGAAGTTATCCCTATAACAAAATTATTTTTTTCCCAAAGTAAACATCTGTAGGTCATCATATTCAACACATGTCTACAGTCATTTATCAATATTCATGAGCCAAACACAAAACCTTTGAATTTCATCAAGCTGAAACAGGTAGCTTGTAGGGCCTGTTTTGGTCAATGTGATGTTTGATGCAATCACAAAAATAATGATTGCAATTCCAGGAATCACTAAAGGAACCCATTTAAGAATGTTTTACATGAATGACATTCTGCTCGCTGATGCGTTATTTTCGAATAATTGAAC
Organism: Morinoia aosen; assembly: GCA_030386875.1. NCBI lineage: Eukaryota > Metazoa > Arthropoda > Malacostraca > Amphipoda > Talitridae > Morinoia > Morinoia aosen. The sequence goes on along the minus strand of CM059573.1, from coordinate 21,611,110 downwards.
TTTGAAGTTGGCCTTTGCGCCAAAGGAAGCCAGCGCGTGAAACGAATTTAATTAATAACGAAAGCTATTACAAACGTAATGAGGTTGAGTCGTGAGGGGGAGGCACAGTTCTTCTAGTGAAAATTATAAATAAAGCTTCTAACCCACCCATTAGGGTGACGACCGTAATCTTGTTTACATCGGCTTTAAGATGGCGGCGCCCATGGTGGTCGCCATCTTAGAGCCAATGTAAACAAGATTGAGGTCGTCACCCTAATGGGTGGGTTAGAAGCTTTATTTATAGTTGAAGCTAGAAGAACTATGCCTCCCCCTCACGACCCAACCTTTGGTCAATGTGAAGTTTCATGCAATCACAGAAAATAATAATGCCAGCCCCAGGAATCACTAAAGGAACACATTTCAGAACGTTTTACATGAATGACATTCTGCTCTCTGATGCGTTATTTTCGAATTATTGAACTTTGAAGTTGGCCGTCGCGCGCCCAAGGAAGCGAGCGTAATTTAATTAAAAACGGAAGCTAACCCCCTATTACAAACGTAAAGAGGTTGGGTCGTGAGGGGTAGCCACAGTTCTTTTAGTGAAAATTATAAAGGTTTCTAGTGACGTTTGTTTACATCGACTGGAAGATGATGGGCGCCGCCATCTTTGTGCCGATGTAAACAAGATTGCGATCGTCACCCTAACGGGTGGGTTAGAAGCTTTATTTATCATTTTCACTAGAAGAACTGTGCCTCCCCCTCACGACCCAACCTCTTTACGTTTGTAATAGGGGTTTAGCTTCCGTTTTTAATTAAATTACGCTCGCTTCCTTGGGCGCGCAACGGCCAACTTCAAAGTTCAATAACTCGAAAATAACGCATCAGAGAGCAGAATGTCGTTCTTAAAAAACGTTCTTAAATGGGTTCCTATAGTAATTGTTTGCAATATCATTATTAATTTCCGTGATTGCATGAAACTTCACATTGACCCAACCTTTTTACGTTTGTAATAGGGTGTTAGCTTCCGTTTTTAATTAAATTACGCTTGCTTCCTTTGGCGCGGGAAGGCCAACTCAAAGTTCAATAATTCAAAAATAAAGCATCAGCGAGCAGAATGTTGTTCTTGTAAAACGTTCTTAAATGGGTTCCTTTAGTGACTGTTTGGAATATAATTATTAATTTCCGTGATTGCATTTAACTTCACATTGACCCCCGTTTTAACACGACTCAACAATACAAGATTAAAATTAACACTAGTGTAGATCCTTCCTACGTATACCATTTAATAGAAGTATGTTGCTATAAATAAGACATGTTTGCCCAATCACAAGAAGCTCAAGCAACAAAGTTTGCCTGGTTCTGTGTACTAAATTGTTGAACATATATTGCAGTACTATTTCCAGAAAGTTCATTCCACTAAAAACTTTCATCCTTTCTCAACAAGCTTGTGTATAACTTTACATTTAGTTTTTCAACCCTTCCTAGCCACAACAAAAGAAATCTTGGCAGAGCAAAGAGAAAGACCTATTCAAGTACCAAAGAACAGCAGGAACAAATGCACAAGGGAAATTTCCCCAACATGACAAGAAAACGAAGTAAAAAGGCACGATTTACCAAAAGGAATAATAATCCTCCCCTACAGTAGTCCCATAAGCCTCTACAGTAAAGGAAACACGCGTAACTCCTTCGAAGCTATTAATCTTGGATAATTTTGCCCACCCCTATTACTTCACCACGCCTTCTGAAGGAACATCAAAGAGCCAGAAGTTGACAACTAATACATTAATTTAAAGTTGTTTAACCAAAGTCGGCTACTGTAATCTGACATGAATAAACAGTAAATTTTCAATTAAACACGGTAGAAAGTTTAGTTTCAATATCACAAGCTCGTACAATAATAAAGCTCTTAGCGACAAACTTCACATTTCACTTGATCGAGCTTCAAAATAAAATAACAAGAACTGTCGAAACACGCTACCTTGCTAGAACATCACTTTGTGGTTCAAAATATCCACCATATATATACAATTACGAGAAATAAATACACAGGTCCTGCTGGCGACACTAACTTTTAAAAGATAATTTTATTAATATCTTATACACAGCAACTTACAACAGAATAATACTAAAATTCACCTGGGCATCCATGATGAACTATTCTACCACCAAACTCAAAGAACGAACATCTCCACTAGAACTGATCAAATGGTTCTTATGCAATTGCTACACAGCATTGAGTTCCCTGAAAACGTGTTCTCTTTCGAAAACCAAAGAAAAGAAATCTTATGATCATCCCACGAATTTCAACATACGTAGAAATAAACTTGAGTTATTCACAAGAAAAATATCAACTGAACTTTTTTCACAAATTATTATTTGTAAAATAAGGGAACAACATTGACGTCTTATATAATAATAATTATCAGAACCATCTGATTTTCATTTATATCCACGCATGCACTCCATGAACGACAAATTTTTGAAATGACTGGTAATATATATTAATGAAAAATATGGAAATTATTGAACTAGATAATCCATGCCAAAAATTATTTTTCATTTTATAATAAAGAATGAATAATGCATTCAATATTTTTCACGTTAATGATCTAAATATGAAGCAATTTTGATAAGTTGGTTTTGCATATTGTTAAATACAAAAAATATATATTTGTTGTGTGATTATAAATAGATATTTTATGAGATGCTTATCAATTGAAGATCTTTATGAATAGTTAATTAGAAATTGTAAGCTGTCGAAAAGAGTTACGAATACCGGCAGGCCGCAGCGGAGACATTTCAAGAAACACTTTGCGAGAAGTAGAGGAATTTCTTGAGAATTTCTTGAGTCCACCTCGCGCGACTTTAGACTTAAGTTTTCCACTCGTAACTTTTGAAAGAATGCACAAATTGCCTTCAAATTACTCTCAAACAAAAGAGAAAAACATTTTATATCTTCTTAGTATAAACAAAACCCTATCGGTTGTCAAAAAATTATAAAAATTTCTCGATAAACATTGCCAACTCGCGCGCAGCCAAAACACTTCAGTTTTCCAATCGTAACTTTTGAAAGAATGCACCAATTGCCTTCAAATTACTCTCAAACAAAAGAAAAAAACATTTTCTATCTTCTTAGTATAAACAAAACCCTATCGGTTGTCAAAAAATTATAAAAATTTCTCGATAAACATTGCCCACTCGCGCGCAGCCAAAACACTTCAGTTTTCCAATCGTAACGTTTGGAAGAATGCACCAATTGCCTTCAAATTGCTTTCAAACGAAAGAGCGAAACAGTTCCTATTAGCCCATTATGAACAAAACCTAAACAGTTTTCTGGAAACTACAGTATATTTCACCTGCCGGTGAAATGTTCGTATGTGAGATATTTGAAATACAGTGTACTTTCAGAATGGCATAAACTCATGAAGAATACATTAGCCTGTACGAAATACTTACCGCGGAAATCGCAGCGGGGGCAGATGCATCAACGCCTAAATGACCTGTTTTCGCAGGAGAAAGAGTAAAAAATAGACATGCCTTTCAAATCTGCAACACTGACATATTGAATAGTTGAAAGTAAATACCAATAATTATAATATGAGGCTTGGGACAAAACCAACCGAAGTGGACGAATGAGCATTTCAATAGTTGAACATATAAATGGAAAAATAAGCAAAGCAAGGTAACACAAAAACTCATTTTGAGATAATACCCATGATCATAAGACAAATAGTCAGGTACAAGGTTTAGCAAATGATAAATGAGTTTCGTGGTAGTTTTAAATTTTTTAAGAAACAATGGATGCGTGACAGATTTCAGCTTTCGCAAATGAAACTGTAAAAGTTTTATTAGAATTAAGCGAATCTTTTTTTTAGTTCAAATTCAGAGTGAGAGTCTTAATCTGACTCATGACCAATGACTTAACCCAGCTAGGCGCCGGGATGGTTTTGCTGACACTGCATACGCCTGCTGAGTAGCCCTCACAATGTTTAGGACCCACAGACCTGCGCTGGGGATATATTCTTGCTCCGTGCATGCGACGTTAGTTCCATTTCAAGCGTTTTCGGGTAAGGTGGTTCTTTTCATTGGCCACAGGAGACCTTAATCGGAAATTCAGTTGATCAACCATCAAAACTTGTGGCTATTAAGCTTATAGCTTAACCACTGTGCTCGCCTTGGCACAGTGCATGGTTAAGGGATCGGCCTTGTATGTTGGAGACGAGGGTTCGTATCCCGGCGCTGGCGCGGCGATTTTCCCCGTTGGGTTTAAGCGAAAGCTCAAGCACAATACCCCACTCAACCCAGGTGTCGGAAACGGGTACCGGCTTTACGGGGGAACCGTCATGGTGTCCTATATATAGTGTTAGTTATAAGACATTTGAAAAACCAATGCTCAAGATCATATGTATCAGGCTTGATTGGAAATAAAGCATCCCAAAGATGCCGATGTTTGTTTGTTTGTTTGTTTGCTTATAGAAAAGTGTTCGTGTACTATTTTGTGCATTGTTCTGTGAAAATGGAGAGGGAACTTGAGCTCTTGAAATCGTTGCCGAGCAAAAGCATCAAAAGCAAACGAGAACTATATAAAAAATTATCTTACAACTTAGGAAGTAGGCGATACGACAGAGACAGAGCTCGCTTCAGCAAATTAGAAGGGACGAGTGCGGCGTTCAACTACCAAGTGGCCAGAATAGTTCAAGTAAGTTTATAAACTTAAATTACTTTTCATCAAAGCCAGTTGCTGTCAAAAGGAGTTACATAGATAGGCCTTCCCGATCACAGCATACGATTGCGTAGAAGATACAATTACTCTCTGTTATTAAGCTCAATAAAAAACCACTCCAATATCGCACCTCGAGATTATTATATGTTTGAAAACTTAGATTAACACGTTAAGTGCGGCGGGTTAAACTGAAGCTCAATATCCAGCTCATATTTAGAGTCAATTGTAGTAAGAAAATTTGTAAATAGCAAACACTGACTGGATCCTGCCTTCTTTTAACTTTCATTACGTATTTATAAAAATTTAGTCAGTGACTGCTGGTCGGCCAGCAGCATTATGAAAATAACCTAAATGACCACCGGTGGGTCACGCCGCACTTAACGTGTTAAACTATAATCTCATCAGTGCGAGGATCACTCCTGCAAAATCTAAGTCCGATCCCATCCCGGCCTTAACAGGAAAAATTGAAATAAAACGAAATAAGAAAAAAAGAACAACAGTTGATTTCCAATAAAGTGCAAAGAAGAAATGTTGATACATTGGTTTTTAAAATATCTTAACATTAATATCCTTAACTGATAATTGCTCATTGGTATCGTAATACTGATGTAAAATGTCAAAACAAAAAGTGACTGACAGAAAACCACAACAAAAAAGAGTTCCTTTCGTTGCTTAATCTGCTTTCGAGAGTGCATTTAAATAAAAGTAATTTAAAAAACATAACCCTCGTAACGCTTAGTTGAAAACATTCTCGTTAGTGCGCACATGTATTGAAATAAAAGCGAAAAACGCATTCAAATACCTTTACCTTGAGATCCTCAATTGCTTTTCATACATGGTTATCGTAATACCCATAATAATTGTCGAAACATGATTCGGAGAAAAGCACGAAAAAAAGCGTTTCTCTTTGTTGCGGTCGTCGGATTTTGGTAATGCATTTAATACAAGCTTCTAAGAAAACATAATTCATGTGACGCATTGCTGAAAAACCCTCTCGTTAGTGCGTACTCGAATTGAAATATGAGCATAAGAACATAGGAAATAGTGATACGAGCGTGAGGGATTGATGTTAGGGGTATAATGAGCAGATTTGATTCATTTTGTGTCTAGAACTATGAGGTCGACAGTCGGGATTTGGGACAATTTTTCACACAGACGCATCATCTAGTATACTAAGTGGTGAGCACGGAAAGAGTGTGATATTCATTATAACAAAACAAAAAATTTGTATGCTATTTCTTATTTACGCTAATAGTACTGGCTCAAAGAGTTCATCTGAGTCAAATTGTAGTACAACAGGATTGTAGTACAACACAGCCGTCAGCTCTACGTAGCAGGACGAAATTCGTTTTTATCATCAATTTTATTTCCTATTCTCTGTATTTATATGTACCATCCGTACATGAAAAAGTTTTGAAATGCATTTTTGTGTGTATATTAGTCTATATGTTCCTAGATGCGAGTGTTGTGCTATATTTCTTATAAATTATTTCTGGAAAACGTTCTCTCACTACTTAGAAATAATTTAAGACGGTGTTTCAGTCGAGTTCGGATAGAGCGTATTCGTGTCTTTTCTTCTTTCATTTTGTTCGCTTATAGTGGAGGACTTCCGAGGCATTCTTAATCTTGTAGTTTTTATGAGTTTTAAATCATCTTACCAAGCATGAAATATCCCAGATAATATATTTCTTTGGTGCCTCTTATTGACATAATTAACCCCTGACAGGGCCATTGTACGCCTCGTTTGGTTATACTACTGTATAGGCCCTCGTATGGGGGAAATATGCGTTTTTTTATTCTTTCTTTCTCTGCGCAATGTTCGCTCTGTACTTACAATCAGAAATAACTCAAAATTTCAGTAAATAAAATTAGCATACTAGGCTACTGTTCCCTTTACTCCTAAGTGCAAAAACTTTGTGCATATTTGCTACTCATATGTGATATCACAGTATCTTCAATTTGTCACTTGTGCCCATGTACGCATAATGTTGAAGAGAATACCGAAAGCCTGTGTAGCCTGAGATGGTTTTCGTTGTTGTTCCTAGACTGTAACTTGATTTCCCTTCAAATTTCCGTAGAGAACTAAAAGCTAGTACATTTTTCTGTTTTTCTTAGACTTATTTCCGTTTTACTTACTTTTTCTTCGGGTATTTTCATACGATTATACTGAGCTCGACTGCTATTTTCGAGGTAGCAAAGGGACGGCTTAAGTTTTATTTTTACTTATCCAACCCCTTTATATGACATTAAAAAAAGGGCGAAATGAGAGAAAGGCCGTAAGAAATTAATAAATACAATCTCTCGGGAGTTGCTGAGGCCGCGTGAACACGGCCCGTCAAAATGTATGGCGCTGGAGCCTGTATCACAGATACGCTCATCACACACTGCAGGCTGGCTTCGGACAGACCGACCGACGGACGGACGCGGCTTTTATTATAGTATAGATAGAAAGATTAAGTATAATGAAAAATGAACGCTCTAAGCGCAAAACTTTAACGATAATATTGTCTATTGGGAAAAGCGTTTTGAATAGGATAATCTAATATCGAAATACATACGACTGAAGAAAAGCTAATGACTATTGCAAATTCAATGTAAGTTTTTACACATATAGTAATCTCAAGATGCGACAATTAGGTGGTCTTATACTCACCTATGTTCGTTTTTTTTACGTTCAACAGTTGAAAGGCGACACAAGCCAACGACCTCCTACCGGAGGCGTTCGTTTGAATGAACATTTTCACGAAGAAAACGTCGCAGTATCTACGGGGAAGTGCGCAAAGGTGAGTTCTTCTAATCAATTATCACCTGTCTGAATAAAAGTGGTGAAGAAATGTTGTTTGGCAAATTATTTCCGAGCGAAATTAGCGCAGTAAATGGAAAGAAAAAAGATTATCTCAAATATTTGGCGACCATATGGTCAATATTTTTTCTTTCTCATCCTCTTTTCCAACTTCTCAACTCTACGAAATATTTAAATTTCTTCACGTGTTCATATACAAAGGAAACCTCTCACAATTTTTTCCTGCACTATGTCCATCGTTAAAATTCTGTACCTCTGTCATGCTACAAAATTCAACATTTTGATGAAACTATTATCTTCAGGCTGAAAAAAGCAAATAGATCATATATTTATAGTCACATCGATAGAAATGTCCATCAACTGCTCAAGCACAAGCAGACCCAGTAAAAACACAAGAAATACATTGTAAAACGACTAGATATGAGTAATTCCCATAAAATATCGAATACCAGCAGACTGGCTAATATTTCACAGCAGTTACATATTCACTGCAGCAGAGACACAGGGGAAATGGTCAAAATGGATTGGATAACTTAGGTGTTTTGACTGCGCGCGAGTGGGCAATGTTTATCGAGAAATTTTTATAATTTTTTGACAACCGATAGGGTTTTGTTTATACTAAGAAGATAGAAAATGTTTTTTTCTTTTGTTTGAGAGTAATTTGAAGGCAATTGGTGCATTCTTTCAAAAGTTACGATTGGAAAACTGAAGTGTTTTGGCTGCGCGCGAGTTGGCAATGTTTATCGAGAAATTTTTATAATTTTTTGACAACCGATAAGGTTTTGTTTATACTAAGAAGATAGAAAATGTTTTTTTCTTTTGTTTGAGAGTAATTTGAAGGCAATTGGTGCATTCTTTCAAAAGTTACGATTGGAAAACTGAAGTGTTTTGGCTGCGCGCGAGTAGGCAATGTTTATCGAGAAATTTTTATAATTTTTTGACAACCGATAGGGTTTTGTTTATACTAAGAAGATAGAAAATGTTTTTTTCTTTTGTTTGAGAGTAATTTGAAGGCAATTGGTGCATTCTTTCAAAAGTTACGATTGGAAAACTGAAGTGTTTTGGCTGCGCGCGAGTAGGCAATGTTTATCGAGAAATTTTTATAATTTTTTGACAACCGATAGGGTTTTGTTTATACTAAGAAGATAGAAAATGTTTTTTTCTTTTGTTTGAGAGTAATTTGAAGGCAATTGGTGCATTCTTTCAAAAGTTACGATTGGAAAACTGAAGTGTTTTGGCTGCGCGCGAGTTGGCAATGTTTATCGAGAAATTTTTATAATTTTTTGACAACCGATAAGGTTTTGTTTATACTAAGAAGATAGAAAATGTTTTTCTCTCTTGTTTGAGAGTAATTTGAAGGCAATTGGTGCATTCTTTCAAAAGTTACGATTGGAAAACTGAAGTGTTTTGGCTGCGCGCGAGTAGGCAATGTTTATCGAGAAATTTTTATAATTTTTTGACAACCGATAGGGTTTTGTTTATACTAAGAAGATAGAAAATGTTTTTTTCTTTTGTTTGAGAGTAATTTGAAGGCAATTGGTGCATTCTTTCAAAAGTTACGATTGGAAAACTGAAGTGTTTTGGCTGCGCGCGAGTAGGCAATGTTTATCGAGAAATTTTTATAATTTTTTGACAACCGATAGGGTTTTGTTTATACTAAGAAGATAGAAAATGTTTTTTTCTTTTGTTTGAGAGTAATTTGAAGGCAATTGGTGCATTCTTTCAAAAGTTACGATTAGAAAACTGAAGTGTTTTGGCTGCGCGCGAGTAGGCAATGTTTATCGAGAAATTTTTATAATTTTTTGACAACCGATAGGGTTTTGTTTATACTAAGAAGATAGAAAATGTTATTTTCTTTTGTTTGAGAGTAATTTGAAGGCAATTGGTGCATTCTTTCAAAAGTTACGATTGGAAAACTGAAGTGTTTTGGCTGCGCTCGAGTTGGCAATGTTTATCGAGAAATTTTTATAATTTTTTGACAACCGATAGGGTTTTGTTTATACTAAGAAGATAGAAAATGTTTTTCTCTCTTGTTTGAGAGTAATTTGAAGGCAATTGGTGCATTCTTTCAAAAGTTACGAGTGGAAAACTCAAGTCTAAAGTCGCGCGAGGTGGACTCAAGAAATTCTCAAGAAATTCCTGTACTTCTCGCAAAGTGTTTCTTGAAATGTCTCCACTGCGGCCTGCCGGTGTTACGAATCTCCTTTGCTCATTATCTTATTTCAGAACATCATATCGCATTGTTTTGTTATGCGTGATCATCAAAAAAGTGTATTGAGATGTTTATCAACTAATGACCTTTATATATGTTGTCGCAACTCCAGCCTGCTCCTCTTGTATGTCCCATGCAAGTTAATTAATATCTTGTAGTATAAGGGACTGGGTCAAAATCAATTCTTAATTGACCTAAAAGAAGTATATTAATTAAATATGACAAGCAGGCAATAATGGATTGCTTCCCCTTCCTGGCAACAAATGCGTATGTCGAACAGCCTTAATATGTTCGTTTATCTTCGCGAGCTGAATCCGAAGTCACAACAGCGGATTCGGAGCGCACTTGACGTCGAGGCCTTCGCGGGCTGACACGTCAGAAGACAACCACCTACGGAGTCGGAAGCACGTGACTTGTGCGTTACGACTTCTAAGCCGGTTCCTGCTTTCGGGCTGCTCTGGGCCCGGATAGCCGGCTATCATTGAGGAAGTGTTCCCTGGACAACTTTTCTTCGAAGTTCAGGTGAGCGATCCTTACTTATTGTCTTTGCTTGTCATATGTTTATTTATCTTAATGCAGAAGGGACTATGTTAATGCCAGATAAATCTGGAAGTATGCGCTTTAGCCGATAGGCGCGACATAGTTATCTTTTTTCGAAGAAAAGTTTAACGTAATTGTAATCTTCGCAACTTTTTGAGGAAAGTGATTTAATCTTCAAATACTTCGTTTGAAGAAAGTGATCTAATCTTCAAATCTTTGTTCTTAGAAATTTAACTCATTATTCATTTATACGAAGAATTTCTTAAATTATAAAATTCTTCATTTCATTTGAAAGTTCGAAATTGTAACTTCTTATGAAAAGCAGTTCTGACGTGCGCAATTCGTTCGTCAGCTGCTAAGTAAGGCTGGAGTTGCTTCAGGAATAATCCTGGTGACTATATCTTTTTGTTTCTTCTTTCTCCAGTTTAAATAACTGTTTTTCATAAAAAAAACTTAAAATAAATGTAATAAATTTTCCGTAATTAGGAAAATTTTGTTGGTTGCCGAGCTTTCCGGGCTTGAAGCCGGGGTGGTTCTCTTCTCTTTTAGATTAAGGTACATTTTTTCGTGTCGTTTTTGTGCAAGGTACTATTGTTCGTATTACTGGCTCCCTGTGCTTTTGGGAGCTAGTCTCTTGTTTACCTTGCACAATTATAATTTTTTCTGATTGCATTTTTTGTGTGCTAGTATGTAAGTGAAAAAATTAAAATATTGCAGCAAAAATTTAATTAAAATTTTTGTGAAAAACTTAACCGTGTAAAACATTCTAATGTGACAAAACTTTAATTAGGTGAGGGATGTAACCTTTTTGTGTATTTTATGTCTCATTTGTATTTTTTCTATCTATGTAATAGGAGGATGTAAACCTAACCTGTCCACTTTTAATAGTGTAGACCATTATTAGCTGAACTTTTTTCTAATAAGCCTATTAAACTACTTACTTATTATCTTTTTTTGCAAACATGACCGAAACGTTTAATGCCTCAGCCCTTAGCATGAAAATGCGGGGAGTAAAATGTAGTATTACCGCTTCGCGAAAGAAAGTGCTAGCTCCTGGCTGTGCACCTTCTCTCCTAAGGGAGGCTATTCCTCAGTTGAGTAGCCTTCTAAAGGACTTTCGCCATCTCTCCTCTATTCTACCTTCTGACCTTGAGGAAATTTCTGAAGAGGAGTTAGTTAGACGAGCTGAATATGAAGTACAAATTGTTGAATTAATAGCTGAATTAAAAAATTCAGTTTTTTCGGCACAGGTATCAAACTCTAATGATACCGCGCCTCCTTCTGAGGCTAGTAAGGTTTCTGTTGTGGATGTACCATTAAACATTTTCCGAGCTCCTCAGTTAACTTTAAGAAATTTCAGTGATAATGAACACTGTCCTTTTTCTTTTCTCCATTTTCAGGAATCTTTTCTTAATGCTCTTCAAGCCTATCCTAATATGAGCGAGGAGCAAAAATTTATATTCTTAAAAAATCAATTACAGGGAAGAGCCCTTAGTCTGGTTGAGGGACTTCCCAATGAGAATTGTTTCCAAGGTGCTTGGGCTTTGCTCAAGCAGGAATTTTTGAACGCAGACAAACTAGTTTCTCTTGCACTGGACGAATTAATAAATTCTCCCAGTGTCTTTAGCTTTGCAGAAATAGGGACTTTTCTTTCTAAAGTTAAGTTTCGTCTACTTGAGCTCTCTAAGCTTGGAGTAGATTTTCGTAACGAGAAATCAGGCAATCTCTTGTTTTCTGCTATAATTAAAACCAAACTGCCTGACTTTTTTTTGTTAGAACTTCTTCGTTACTGTAAAGCTAGTTTCTTCTCTTTAGAAATATTTGAGAACGCGCATCATGTGCTGTCTCTGTTGGAAACTCAATCCAAACCTAAGAAATGTCTCTCCCTTCGCAATAATAGGGTGGAGGAGAAGACTCGAGCTGAAACTAAGTTTAAATCTTCTCCTGTATCTTCTAACCTTCCTAACGTAAAAGTGTGCCGGTTTTGTAAGCAGACCGGTCACACGTCTTTTTCTTGCCGTAAATTTGATACTCACGAAAAACGCGTGAAGCAAGTAGGCGAGTTGCAATTGTGTTCCGTATGTCTTAGTCACAACCACGTAGCTAAGTCTTGCCCTGCAAAAAGCAGAGGCTTGCCCTTTAATTGTTCGTTATGTAAGGCTAATACCCACGTTAGCCCGTTATGCCCTAAGTTTGTAAGTTTTTCTTATTTTGCCGCCTCATCTTCTTGACGGTTAAAGGCACGTTTTCGAATGTGCCCTGTAATCGCTCTTTCCACTAAAATTAATAATCTTTCTAAACGTGTAAATTTCGTAATCGACACCGGGAGTCAACAAACGTTGATTGACCTGGATACCGTTAGTCCTAACAGTTCTACCGCTGATTTGCAGCAAATTACTGTAAACACGGTAGGTGCCTCTGTCCCGTTGCTGGGCAAGCACATTAACGTCGAGCTCGTGCTTCCTGACTGTGAGAAGCATGAGCTTGATATTTTTGCAATGCAAAATTTGCACCTACAGATGGGGATGAAGGGTTTGAAATCTAAACTCGAGCTCCTTAAGACTAAGCTTCCTCTGTCTACTTCCTTTCCTGAAGTCGTTGATGACAATATTCAAATCAACGGCATTCTGGGGATTGATGCTCTTCAAGCTTTTCGAGTGCTTGAATTGCAAAACGTCGCTGGCTATAAAGTTATGCGTGTAGCTAACGGTTTTTTACCCTTCGGGGATCTAAAATGTTATAAATCCTCTTTGTTTCCTATCGTGGCTTCGGCCGCTAAAAAGCAAGACGGTGGCTCGGCTTGTGCTGTTGTTTTGCCTAAGAGTTCTTCTCCTTCTGTTGTTTCGCCTGACGTTTCTTCTTCTTCTGCGCTGCATGGAGTTTCTTCTTCCTTGACTATTGCAAATAAACAAAAAAAGCAAACAAAAAAGAGTAAACCTAAAACTAAGCGTTATCATGGTATGTTGGAGGCATTTTTTGAGCCTCCTAAAGTTTGTTCTTCTGCCTTGGATGGAACCGAGTGTGTAGTGCAGGCCGGTCTTGATAGACTTCTAGACTTGGAATTAATAGGGGTGCCTGCTAAGGAAGTGGAGAATGATAAAGAGCTAACAGACTTTAAGAGTAGCGTAGTTTATGACGAAGGCCGCTATCATGTTCACATACCGTGGAATCGTAATATACTAGCGAAAGTTCCACATAGTTTCGGGTTGGCGCGCTATCTCGCGCAGAAAGTTGCTGCTTCTAACTCTCGTAAAGGGATAGAGAAGCAATATAACGATGTCTTTCAGGAACAACTCGAGCTAGGTATAATTGAGCCTCTTTCTCTCGGGAATTTAAATGTGTGTGAACATAAGTGGATACCTCATAGGCCTGTCGTGAGAGAACACGTTTCCACTTCCAAAATACGCCCAGTGTTTAATTGCTCGCTCAAGCGAGGTAAATTGCCTAGTCTAAACGAGGCCTCATACGTGGGTCCTAACCTCATGAATGATTTGCTTGGTCTGTTGGTGTATTTTCGATCTAATTCCATTGTTGTACTATCAGATATTTTTAAGGCGTTTCTTCAGGTAAAGTTGGCCAAGATCTTTGACCGTAATCAATTTAGTTTTGTTCTCTTTGAGAATGGTGAGTTCAAATATTTCCGATACACAACCTTGTTGTTCGGTTTTGTTGCTTCCCCTTATATTCTTAATTTTCTTCTCAAACTCCATGCTAAAACTATTAACGATTTGGTGGTTAAAGACATAATGGCCAACAAACTGTACGTTGACAACCTTATTTTCACGAATAATAGTCCCGAGCTTGCGCTTGACACTTTTCAACGCGCAAACAGAGCTTTTAAAGAAAGCGGCTTTCCTTTGCGTCAGTGGCAGTCTAACAACTCTGATCTTCTGACTCAAATTGACCCTTCTCTTTGTAGCTCCAGTGAGCACTCCAGAGTGTTGGGTTACAACTTTAATTCTTCTTCTGATTCTCTTTCCGTATCTGTAAAGAGCTTAAATCCTTCCTGTAAAACTCGTAGGAGTATGCTGTCAGACATTGCTTCTTTGTATGATCCTTTAGGGATTCTATTACCATTCTCTGTTAGAGGAAAACTCATCTTACGTAAATTAACACCATTGAGACTAGGCTGGGATCAAGACGTTCCAGATGATATCTGTAAAGAATGGCGTAATTTTTGTCAGGAATTTTCTGAATTGCATGCATTTGAGTTCCCTAGGATGAATCTTGTTGAAACTGAGAAAATTGACCTTGTAATTTTTTGTGATGCCAGTGCGAGAGCTTTTGGAACCTGTATGTACGGTGTCCAAATAGAGCGCAGCTCGCTAATTTTCTCAAAAGTTAAGGTTTCACCTCCTAGGCAAAGAACTCTTCCTTCTCTTGAACTTCTGGCTGTGTTTCTAGCATATCAGTGTCTTGTTTCCCTGATGTGCGACGTCAACTTTCCCTATAAGGTCTCAAGTGTAACTTTTCTTACCGATTCCCAGGTTACCTTGGCTTGGTTATTGAGTGGTAAGCCTCCTCGAAAGAATATTTTTGTCAGTAATAGAATTAAGGATATGGATGGCATGCGACTAACGTTGGAAGGTACAACTAAAGCTTCTTTTCACTATGAATATGTACCCACCACGTACAATGTGGCAGACATATTAACTCGCGGCATAAAAGCATCAAAGTTTCTCGAGAGTAAAAATGTGTGGTTAAAAGGTCCTGACTGGATACGCGAAGGTAAGGACCAGTGGCCCAAGGGCCACTTGGGATGCATTCCCCATCAATTTGTATCCTCTGCATGTATTAATGTTAATGTTGTCCCTCCGTGTAAAGCTCCTATTCTGGAGATTGAACGCTTCTCCTCCTATCCTAAGTTAATAGGTACGGTTGAGAAGGTGTTTAAAGCTGTCGCTATTTTTCGACATGCAGATTTGGGCAATGCAAAATTGCGAGCTTTCCTGTTCCTTATTTCTTCTATGCAAAGTACATACTTTGCAGGCGAGCTCGAGGCCTTGAAAACCAAAAGTCCTCGGCCGCCGCTGTTAGTTAGAACTTTAAACCTCTTTCTCGATTCGCACGGTATCATTCGTTCGAATAGTCGTATTGCGAATGCTGAGGAATTAGACTATAACACTCGCAACCCCATCTTGCTGTCTAGTTCTTCACATTTGACTCATTTGCTAATTTCGCACACTCACAAACTTCTCAACCATCAGGGGCTCGACATCACCGTTCAGAAACTTAAGTTAGACGGTTATGTCGTGCCTCGCTGCAAGCGCACAGTTCGCGGCGTCTTGGCTAAGTGCATTGTATGCAAGAAGCTAAACGCCAAAGCTTTTTCTTATCCCGATCCTCCTGCTCTACCTGACTCGCGTACTAATTTCGTGAGGCCATTTGCCACAACTGGCATGGATTTCTCTGCCCACTTTTGGGTATTAGACCCTTTTGGTTACAAGCAAAAGGTGTACTTACTGTTATTTACGTGTTTTCAGACTAGGGCTATTCACATTGAAGTTCTTCCTTCTATGACTCTGGAGGAATTTTGTTTTGCCTTCATAAGATTTACGAACGAAAAGGGCATTCCTAACACTGTTTATTCTGACAATGCTAGGACTTTCACCGCCGCTCCCGATCTTCTATCGGAAGTGCTAACTTCCTCCTTGTATGAAGAGCGATTTCGCCCTTTTAATATTAAATTCAAAACTATCCCTATCTACAGTCCTCAATTTGGAGCGATATGGGAACGCCTGTTCAAGTCCATAAAGGATTGCATATATAAACTTTTTGGACGGAGCACTTATTCTTATTCTTCTTTCATAACTGTTATTTCTGATATTTCTCTCAACCTTAATCGGCGTCCTCTCTCGTACACTGAGATGGGGGACTCGATTTTACCTATAATGCCCCTTCAATTTCTTCAACTTTATCCTACATCTAATTCTCTTATTTTGTCCGATGAGCTTCCGGACTTGGAGGCTGACGATGTTGAGCATCGCGAGCATTTGCTCACTCTTTTGGAGAGACGCGATGTCATGGTCGCCAAGTTCCGGGAGCTTTGGTACTCTCAGTATCTTATTTCTTTGCGAGGTCCATATTCTCTGAAATCTTTACCTTTGCAAAACAAATTCTTATCTGTGGGTCAAGTGGTACTTGTAAAACACCCTATAAAACCCAGAACATTTTGGGCCTTGGCTCGCATCAGTGCTTTGCTCCCTGGTCGCGACGGCAAGGTCCGTGTTGTAAGGATTATAAGGGCTGATAACACCGAAAGCGCCATTAAAGTCTCGTTGCTGTACCCACTGGAGTTAGTTGTGACCGATCCTACTCCAGAGGAGGTGGGAGATAGCGCAGACGGGAGTGGTTCGGACGCGGAATCATACCCTCGTTCCGAGCCTCCCGCAAGGTTTGAAACTCAAAGGGGTAGTTCTACCTCTGAACACCCTAGAGTTCAGCAGCTCAATTCTTCAAATTCTTCTGATACGGATTCTTCGGTCTTGTCCGAAGAACCAGTAGTTACTCCTGCTGACCGCCCTCTAAGGGAAGCGGCGCGTCAGCAACGCAGTAAATTAACTTATCTTATTAAGAAAGGGCATTTGTAAACCCTTTCAATTATGTGTTATGCGCAGATATTATTACTTGGTCCTTTCCAGTATTGAGCTGGGAGGACATTGCATGTCTTTGTGTATTTCACGGAATTTTCAAATGAAAACTCCGTTTTTTCTTTTGCCGGGATTGTGTCGCAACTCCAGCCTGCTCCTCTTGTATGTCTCATGCAAGTTAATTAATATCTTGTAGTATAAGGGACTGGGTCAAAATCAATTCTTAATTGACCTAAAAGAATTATATTAATTAAATATGACAAGCAGGCAATAATGGATTGCTTCCCCTTCCTGGCAACAAATGCGTATGTCGAACAGCCTTAATATGTTCGTTTATCTTCGCGAGCTGAATCCGAAGTCACAACAGCGGATTCGGAGCGCACTTGACGTCGAGGCCTTCGCGGGCTGACACGTCAGAAGACAACCACCTACGGAGTCGGAAGCACGTGACTTGTGCGTTACGACTTCTAAACCGGTTCCTGCTTTCGGGCTGCTCTGGGCCCGGATAGCCGGCTATCATTGAGGAAGTGTTCCCTGGACAACTTTTCTTCGAAGTTCAGGTGAGCGATCCTTACTTATTGTCTTTGCTTGTCATATGTTTATTTATCTTAATGCAGAAGGGACTATGTTAATGCCAGATAAATCTGGAAGTATGCGCTTTAGCCGATAGGCGCGACAATGTAGCATCAGCACCGGCAGGCCGCAGCCGAGACACTTCAAGAAACAGTTTGGTACAGAATTTTCTGCCTCATTTTCTGCCGAAGTTAATTTCTAAACTAAAGCACCTATAAACTTCAAATCAATTTCCTTTTTTAGAGCAAATTATTCTTCAGGCCGACATGTATGACAAAACTCTCATACGCTTCCTGGGGGGGGGGGGGGGGCAGAGAGCGAGGTTCCCCCAAGCTCTCGATGAGAGTCATATTTTTCGATGAGCCTCATTTTCTGCCGAAGTTAATTTCTAAACTAAAGCACCTATAAACTTCAAATCAATTTCCTTTTTTAGAGCAAATTATTCTTCAGGCCGACATGTATGACAAAACTCTCATACGCTTCCTGGGGGGGGGGGGGGGGTGGCAGAGAGCGAGGTTCCCCCAAGCTCTCGATGAGAGTCACATTTTTCGATGAGCCTCATTTTCTGCCGAAGTTAATTTCTAAACTAAAGCACATATGAACTTCAAATCAATTTCCTTTTTTAGAGCAAATTATTCTTCAGGCCGTCATGTATGACAAAACTCTCATACGCAAATTATTCTTCAGGCCGACATGTATGACAAAACTCTCATACGCTTCCTGACTCTCATCGAGAGCTTGGGGGAACCTCGCTCTCTGCCCCTCCCCCCCCCCCCCTCCAGGAAGCGCATGAGAGTTTTGTCATACATGTCGGCCTGAAGAATAATTTGCTCTAAAAAAGGAAATTGATTTGAAGTTTATAGGTGCTTTAGTTTAGAAATTAACTTCGGCAGAAAATGAGGCAGAAAATTCTGTACCAAACTGTTTCTTGAAGTGTCTCGGCTGCGGCCTGCCGGTAGCATCAGCTACAAAAGAGTAAAATTATAAAATTTCTCATTCGCACGTAAATAGCTTAACTATTAGCATCAAAAATCTTACTCTAAATTATTATTAATAATTTTCTACTTATAATTAGTAATCTCTGAAGTTTTTGTGTAAATGCATGAGACAATAAATAACACTCGACACTTCCGAGAGAGAAGCCTCTGAATGGCAATACTGCGCAGTGACGCATCTCTTTTTGAAACTCACTCTCACTTGTGCGTCTCTTTAGTTTGGTGCTACTGCAGTTCTCATTCCTCGACGGCACACCAAAACGCCACAACACTTCCTTGGGTCTTAACCGGAAAACCTATACATTCATCTGAGTTACACAAGTCGCATATTAACTTGGCAAATCTTATCCCTAACTCATTCATCGAGTTATACAACATAATTGCCTATGTGTGATGTGAGACGTTTCTGAACTGTTGTTATCTCTAAACTGCCACCACTTGCCGGTCCTTCAGTCGCTAAAACTTATACACTGAACCTCCCCAAAAACACTCCCTTACACTCTGCCAACGTCATCGCTCACCGGACCTCACTATCGTTCGCAGGACTTCGCTGGCACGGAGTGCCCACCTAGACAAGCTCTTCCAGTCAAGCTCACCGCCAGTCCGCCTGGCGTTTTCCTCCAATAAATTCTCAGCTGAGTCCCAACGTGTCGTAATTATCCCTTTCTCGCAATTTTAAGAACCTTATCGAGTACGTTTACGTTTGGCCGGTAACAGCGAATATTCTGGTTTAAACCATACCACGGCGAACGTAACATATGTAACAAGAAAAAACATAACTTGTAATTTCCTGCTTGTACCTGTAGCATTCGCTACAAAGCGTAAAATTATAAAATTCCTCATTTGCACTTAAATAGCATAATTATTGACATTAAAAATCTTAATCTAAATTATTATTAATAATTTTCTACTTGTAATTAGTAATCCTTGAAGTTTTTGTGTAAATGCATGAGATATAAAATAACACTCGACATTTTTGAGAGAGAAGCCTCTGGGATTGGCAACACTGCGCAGTGACGCGTCTCTTTTGAACCACTCTCTCTTGTGCGTTCTCTTTGGCTTGGTGTTACAGCATTTCTCATCCTCGACAGCACCCAAACGCCACAACACACATTCCCTGGGTCTTAACCTTACCAGTTGTAAATTCATCTGAAGCTTTGCATCTTGAGCTGTACAAGTTAAATTCACGTGGCTTATTATTTTTATATGCAATTCAAACTTCGAGTCACACCATTTAACTCGACCTTAGTTGCCTTGCATTCACCTCGGTTTTCGAGCTGTTTTTCAGCCTGGTATATTATCAAATTACTGGCTAAGATATTAACTGCTCCAACCCTGGACTCTTGTCTTCAGCGTTTAACGATCTTAAAATCCGACATAAATTAAAGATCGATATCTCAACATCAATCACGTTTCCCAAAATTGCTTCTCATTCACCTGCTAAAATTAAGCAGAATTGAAGCCTATTCCTAAAGCCAACGAATTTCTCGGGATTGTTAAATTGCCTGCAATCTGAAAGTAACCTCCACAAAACACACTCACTTACACCTGGCCAACGTCATCGCTCGCCGGACCTCGCCTGCACGGAGTTTCCCATCTAAGAGAAGATCTTCAGAAGCCAAGCACGCCATCGCTCATTACGGCTTCCTTCAATAAAGAAACTCCAAGCTGAGTCAAATCCCAATCAGTGTCGTCATTGACCTCTCTTGCAACTTCGAAAACCTTATCAATTCATGATTAGCGATTGGCCATACCCACCAAACGTTAACATACCCTAGTATCTGTTAAGATTGGTGGGTATGGTTAGTTATTAACGTCCAACCTTAAACGTTTTCTCTTAAGTGTTTTTCGAAATAGCAAGAGAGGGATAATAGAGACACTTCATGGGATAACTCAGCTCGAATTTTTATTGGAGGAAGCCATGATGACCGATGGCGTGCTTGACTTCTGACGATCTTCTCTTAGATGGGGAAATCCTTGCAGGCGAGGTCCGGTGAGCGATGACGTTGGCCAGGTGTAAGTGAGTGTGTTTGTGGAGGTTCACAGTCTGTTAAATTTTAGCGACTGACAGAATATCAATTCCACCCGTGACGTGTGGATGAGTCACTATTTATGGGTTCAGACTTTAGAATAATTCCACGATGTGAAAAGCAAGTTGTCGTGGTTGAGCGGTAGATTAGGTAGCCATTAGAAGTAATATACTAGGCTCTACTAGCTCTGAACCAAGTGATTGCAAGGTGATATATGACCAAAGGTCAGACCGTCTCTCGTCACAGATAGGCAAATTCATGTGGTGTAACTTGATGTTTTAGTGAGCGATAATATGCCCGTGAATTTACAACTTGTAAAGCTCAGACCCAGGGAATGTGTGTTGTGGCGTTTGGTGCCGTCGAGGATCTGCAATAGTCGAAGACGCTGAATGAGAAGGTTCTCGAAGAGGCATCAAGGAAAAATTCCACAACTGACAATCCCTACACTGCAATGAGAAATCTCCCATCACGGAGAAAACCCTGAACTTCTTCCATAGATTTAACTCAAAGCTGTTAATTTCTTTCCAGGCTCAGGAAGAAGATAGAAAGGTTACAAGCTGGCAATGGCTGTTCCTTTATGCTTGAATTAACTATATAAGCATGACAGTACAAGACTTGTGATTTTTAAAGCAGTAATAATCTGTTATTTAAGCACCATGATTCGTGGAATTTAACTGAAATACTAGACAGCTAAAAATGCAAAAATATGAATGAATAATCTTCGTACTTTATAATATATCTATATCCGTACGAGAAATAAAAAAGGCAGTCCTAAATTCATCCATATGTCAATAATACTGAAAAAGAAACACTAACTGTATCTCTTGCAGCAAAAGAAAAATATTCAAAACATAATACAGTGAACATAAAAATGACATGACACAGTTTACGCTCCGCCATCTTCCGCAAAGACGCCGGCAAATCCACCGTGCGCTCTCACGAAGTAATTTGATGAGCGAGTTTCAATATCATAATGACAACTGCAAGTATATCTTTTTGCAGCAAGGAGAAAGACGTGGTTAAACATCTATACTATACTCTTTACACAAGAACGAACATGACACGCAAAATTTACGCTACGCCATGTTGAGGTAGCACTCGGAATGAGCCATGCTATTTTACAACTCCTACGACTATTTACATGTTTATTCGGCACGACACTGCCCAGATCCTTATACGTAAAACACAATGCACACTAAGGAATAAGCACGATATACTTTACCAGGTTTGCTCTATTTGAACACTTAATTTCTTTCACTTACAAGAACGCTGTAATGCACAAGCTAAAGACGAACGAGAGAGTGACGCTCAAAAACAAAGCGTCCCGCGCGGTGTTGCCAATTTCAGAGGCTTCACCCTCGAAAATGTCGAGCGTTATTTTATATCTTATGCATTTACACAAAAACTTCAAGGATTACTAATTATAAGTAGAAAATTATTAATAATAATTTAGAGTAAGATTTTTAATGTCAATAATTATGCTATTTAAGTGCGAATGAGAATTTTTATAATTTTACACTTTGTAGCTAATGCTACATTACCCCCCCAAGGCGCAGACCGAAAGGTCCACCCGCTGCAATCATTTGTAGCGGGAAGGAGTTCGAACTACGCGACCATGCCGGGTTTGGCGGTCGGAAAATGTTACTGAGCGGGGAAACTTCACCAAACGGGTCTGCAAATTTAGATCAGCAAGAGTTCTTGGTACAGGAGTTACTGCAGCGGTCTCATCTGATCTCTCCAGACTTGTCGCTGTTTCACTAAGAGAGTTAGAATTAGAGTCTACGATAGGATTTGGGATAGGGTTTGAAGGTACAGGCACAAAGAAAGGATTACACTCAAGTTGACTAGGCAACAATGCAGCCAACTGAGGAAACTGAGGTGGACGATATGATCGAGTCTCAGTGGAAAGGAAGTTCTGTGGAGAGAATGAAGAGTTAGAAATCACACTATTATCGTAGGTATACGCGACCTTTAATCGATCTATGCTCACAGGATCAGATCCAGATCTTTCAAGGACGAAATACTTTGGCGTCCGTTCTAATACTTTGAATGGGCCATCATACGGGCGTGTGAGAGTTGGTTTGATGCTATCATTACGGACGTACACATGTGTGCACTGTTGCAAAGCAGGATCAAGTTTGTCTTTTGTCTGAGGCATTCGTGGAGCAACATACTTGATCTGACGCATGCAATCCTTGAGACATGTTACATATGCGGAACGGTCAGCAGATGAAAATTCAGGCAAAGGTTTTGGGTCAACAATGTCGCCCGGGAGACGAAGCGTCTTCCCATACAACATTTCTGCTGCTGTGCACTGCTGGTCCTGCCGATCCAAATTCCGAATGCTCAGCAATACTACTGGAAGTCTGTCGGTCCAGTCGTGACTGCAATTCAGGCAACGCAATGCACGCTTTAAATCTCTGTGGACTCTCTCGATAAGTCCATTTGACTGCGGATGATACGCGGTAGTACTGGTGTTTGCAAAACCTAAAGCGGCGCTAAGCTCACTCCAGAATTTGGAGGTAAATTGTGATCCCCGGTCATGCGTGACACTTAAGGGAACCCCAAATCTGGAAATCCAATTACTCATGAAAGCGCGAGCTACAGTCTCAGTTTGGGTATCAGGAAGAAGCACGGCCTCAACCCATCTAGAGAACCTATCGATTATGGTTAACAAATAAGAATGACCGCGCGACAAAGGCAACGGACCCACCAAATCTAGGTGTACGGAGTCGAATTTGTGTCCTGCAAATGCACAACTCTGTAGCGCTGCACGATTATGTTTCACAACTTTGCTACTCTGACATGCATGGCAATTTTGCACAATTTGCTTGACCTCCTTACGCATCGCTGGCCAGACGAAACGATCGGAAATCAAACGCAATGTACGGTTAATACCAGGATGAGAAAGAGAATGATAGTGAAGAATAGCTACTCTGCGGAGAGTCGCAGGAAGATACAAACGAGAAGGTCGCTCAGCATCACGGTACACGCCGTCAACCAAGGTTAATTTCAAAGAGGTAGTTTTAGAAGGTTTGAGAAGATCCAATCTTAACACTGGTGACCCCAGAGTGACGTTCAAAAACAAAGCGTCCCGCGCGGTGTTGCCAATTTCAGAGGCTTCACCCTCGAAAATGTCGAGCGTTATTTTATATCTTATGCATTTACACAAAAACTTCAAGGATTACTAATTATAAGTAGAAAATTATTAATAATAATTTAGAGTAAGATTTTTAATGTCAATAATTATGCTATTTAAGTGCGAATGAGAATTTTTATAATTTTACACTTTGTAGCTAATGCTTCATATCTATGCACATATATGCGTATGTATGCATGTATGCTTACGTTTATACATATGTATGTACATTCATACATTTACACACAAGCAGATTCTGCAAAATTTATCATCAAGCGACTTGTATATGTCTTTTAAACACTGCATTTTTTTTATTTTTCCAATTTTATTTTAAAGCATTTAAAAAAGAAATCTTATAAATTTGTCGTGTGAGTTAAAGTGTGCTCTTTTAGGCAGTCAACTCATTTTCATTTACTTTTATACGCTTGCCCTAAATGATATTTCTGAATACGTGCCGCAAAAAGCAATTCTAATATCATTCCCTGATGTTAAGAAACGCAAAGCTTAAATGTCAATGTGCGTGTAAACTGTCATAAGTGTTTTCACCCCAAAAAGTTGGTTATCTTTAGGGTTTCCGTAAATTAACAAACACTATTCAACTTCAATTAACTTGTTATAGGATACATTTTTATATTTTTACCTCGCATCAAATTTACAAGCATCAAACTGGACCGTCATGGCACCTATGTCTGTTTATCAATTGAAGACCTTTACATAGTGACATTTCAAAAAATAATATAGCTTTT
Organism: Morinoia aosen; assembly: GCA_030386875.1. Taxonomy (NCBI): domain Eukaryota; kingdom Metazoa; phylum Arthropoda; class Malacostraca; order Amphipoda; family Talitridae; genus Morinoia; species Morinoia aosen. Next base: position 21,586,780 of record CM059573.1, on the reverse strand, counting down.
TTTAATGTGTTAACCTTTTAGGATCACAATATTTCCTTCTATTATTTGTGTCCTAAAATCATCTTGCTAGCCTTATGTTATGAAAATTATCATTTCATTTCTTATGCTTCAGAGTATATTATGATAACCCTATCTAGGCTGTTAATTTCACGTGTTACTCCAACTATGTTGCACATGTCGTGGTAGTCGTTGTAAAACAATTGTTTTCATGTTTCTGACCCAGGTCGACTCGTTTGTGCTACTATTATTAGCATGGAAATATCATATGTTCGTGGCGTGATAAAAACATTGTCCCTTGATTGGAAAACTGGATGATACCTAGGAGTGAAAATATAGTTTTGACTGTCAACTAGACGCAGTATTATTTTTATCCAACCCGTTTTCCATTAAAAAACTCCTTGAACCGCCAGTCCTTGAGCTCGTATTTCACTGTATGTGTGCATTAACAAAAGTGTTTTCAACAATGCATCGCCACTCAAAATATGTTTTCTTTTCTAATTCTAGTTTCATATATTTTCAAATCTAGATTGAGCAGCAATAAGAATACACTGTCCTCAATCATTTGCTTCTGCTGGTGACACGGGCATTACGATACTCCTGTGTGTGCCGTAACAGCCAGCCACCCCCCTCCCCCCCTCACCCGATATGGTGAGCTGGGGCACGGTATACCGTGGCTGGGGATCAGTTTTAGTCGGCGTTTCAAGTGAAGAAGTAAAAGATTAAAAAGATTGCTCATAATTAATGTTTGCCCCTTCCTACCACCCCCAAACGGGACCAAAATTTTCGGCTGGCTGCACCACTGAGTGTGTGTGTGGGTATCATACACTGTAAAGATCCCTATTTTAAGATATTTCATAAACCAATGATGAGCTTTTTGTATCACCTCTATTGGAGATAAAGTTTTTTCTTTTCTTTCTTTCCTTTCATATATCAAAGTAAATAACTTGCGGTGTAATACAATGTTTTTTTTCAATATGCATCGTTGTTGAAGGAAGTTAGACTCGCATGTAAAATTTTATTGTCAGGTTTATTTTCTGTACGACGAACAACAACTGAAAAATAGCGCATACTCTGAACAATTACGTACATGCAAATCCCATACTCTGGTTGACGGAGGACATGGACAATTTCATACCGGCTGAAAAGTACAAAAACATTGGGACGTGAGAGTTTTATCCAGCAATATATTAAACACAGTTTTCTTCCTATAACATTTTTCTTCCTATCATTTTTCGTCTTAACAATAATTACAAGCTGCTCTCCATGCTGAAAATGTAATTTAGAAATACTTCAACTTATTACCATACATTGCTGAGTTTCGATCCAAAGTTTTCATATTGTGCAGAAGCGATGTGATCACGTATGCTAGCACGTTTCATGTACGTACGCACAACATAGTACAATTGCTACAACAGACTCACATTTTTGTTATAAATATTGTACTTTTATATTAACAATCAACTAGTTACGTTACTTTACACATCACTTCGTTCTTTTTGTGCTATTGTCAAGTTATTTGCGCCAGTGTAAGCAAATATTTCAGGAATAAAAAGTCAATTATTAACTTTATTTGAGGGCTGCCCTGAGAATATTTCATTTCTGTTTTCCATAAATCAACAACATTGGTCACTAACGCAAAACCGTTGAGCTTTGAGTAAATGTAAATTGAAATAGAGACTTCCCTTTCAATTCAGAGGCATTCTTACATGTATTAATGTTTAATGTTTTTCCTTCTGTGAGTAGTATTCATGGTCATTTAAACATGTAAGCATAGTGCAAACCCCGTGGTACAAACTAACAAAGATAACCTTTTTATGTTTTTCAATCCACATTTCACTAAGCCATTGGCCTTGCTAACAAAATAACCTTCAAGGTTTTAGCAAAATTTAAATACTCCTAAGTTATGAATTATTAAATAACTAATGCTTCGATAAATTGCAAATTCTTCGAGTTACCCAGGACTATTTTATTATTAGCCTCGTGTGAACATTTCTTGGTTAAGGCAATCAAAAGTACATTATGACCGCATTATTTAGGTAGTTAATTACACTAATTATTTTACTCAGTTTGCAAAATATTTTAGATTGACATTATGCTACAATCATTTTCTTGTTCCTGACTCCGGTGTTTTTTTTTGAAAAGTGTTATCCATTTACAGGAGATGTCATGAATCTGTTAAGTTGTGAAACATTTCCTCCGTGCTAGTCTCGATAAATGAGCTGAAGCCCAAGTATGAGAAGATGCTTCAAAATTCCTTCTAAATTCATCTTTTAGTATTAAACGCCTAAATGATTATATCCACCAATTTTAACTCTCAAATTATTTCCCGAGTATCGCTAAAGCCTAATTCTCATTTCGTTGCAAGTAGGTACTAAAAAATGCATATTTTAATTTATGCGTCAGTTCCATTTTACAGGGTGTTTTAGCAGAAGAGGCACAAAATTGCACAACAAGCAGAAAGTGGCCAAATAAACACTTTTTCTACTCTGAAATTTCCCACAAAATTCAGGTTTTTGAGATATTAGCTGTTTATTGTTTTAAAGGATGAAAATTAATGACACAATTATTCGCAACATTTATTTTGAATTTACTTAACAAAAATTGTTCAAAATGTGTTCCACCTACGTAATGTACTTTTCAAATCTTAGCCTTAACGACTGCCGGATATTGTTAGGTATACTTTACATCCTGCGATGTGTTCCGATTTATTTCGTGCCATCGTTTACAAGCATTATCGCTTCCCATGTTTGTGTCGTACTTAACCCGATTGCAATGTTCCATTTTAATGCGCCGTTCAAATTATGAAACTCGTATTATGTTCACGTGTGCCTTTAACTTTAAGTAAATTTGCAATTGTACAGTTGTTATTTTGCCCATGTTGATCAAGCAGGAGGTAGAACGCTCCCTGTTTCTATTTTTCATCGGGCTTTCATTTTTTCCGGCTGTGTACCTTTCAGTCTAATTTTTCCGCTTTCTGCTCTGATTGTCTGAAGGTTTCAGCCCCTTCTACGTGGATATTTAAAATGTAAGCTTTAAGCATACGTCTCGTGATACCAAGACTAGGTTCTACAATGTTCAGAACGTACAATTTCATCGACGGTACGAGGGAATAAGGAGCGGTCGGGGTGCAGCTATAAATGCCAGCACCGTCATCCCAAACGGTGGTCAGCACGGATTTCAGGGATTTCACTTGACTCACAGTAAGGATAGGTTTGAGAGAGCAATCGTCATGACTTTTCGTAGCTCGTGAAGCACATCGGCGGGATGAGGTGCCATGGCTCTGCGTGGCTGTGGCAACTTCCTGTGGACGAATAAAATTCTGTTTGTTAAATCATCGACAACATTTTCCGATTTGAAGAAAATGAAGACAATTGATGGTTAGTACGAGCTCAGTTCAGTAATATTCTAAATATGATTACTCAGAGGTGAGTTGATGATTCTTTTTTGATTTACTGACAACTTATCAGTCCCGTCACAGGTAGAACCGTGTCAATTAAAATCATGTGGTGGCTTTATCCCCAAAGGAAACTTAATTTTTCAGGATTGAATTTGAATACATTCTAATGTTTATAAAAAGCCATAAATAGTGATCGTAAAAAACATGGATGTCGAGTTCTCGCAGAGAACATGTTTTGGATTGAGGGAGATGATTATCCATTTTGACATATTCTACCATATTCTAGCATAGTTTTCATTCAACCATATTAAAAAATAATTCAAAATTACTTCATTGTAATGGAGGACGAGTAATAATTTGGTGAAATAATAAGGGTGAAAGTTCAAATGTTATGGTTAAAAAAGTTTCTTTTTGCTACTGCTTCATATGAAAATTAAATGACTCTTCAATGAACAAAGTCAATTTTGGAACGCAAATGGCTCAAAAATACTAGCAGTGCAAATACTAGACATCTGCAGGAACCACTCTGCGTGACAATATACATTTATTACTGCAGCATGCTTTAAAAACAGCGCTTTCTGATTGGAACTGCGACTGAACACAGCTTTCACGAGGAATTTAAGAAACCTAATCTTAAATTTCGTGACAAATAAAAAATTAAAAATATCACTTTTTCGATTATGTCAATTAATTTCAGTGTGCGTAAGTTATTATACCTATCATTTTAACCAGTGTTAAAAATATTCAACTATGTTATAGAACTGCTGTTAATAACAGTAGAAAATATTAACCAGATACATAAGAGTAACCAGCACAATTGAATTTCAGGCGTTTGAAACATTACATAGTTTTAACGAGGAACAAATGTCAGGATATTGGATAACACTGTGCAACGAACTTTAGATTAAGGAAATGTACACGTTACGTAGGACTATTAAGAGTTGAAAAAATGTCCTGATTCTGAGTCTGACCTTTATTCCTTCAGATTAGGCTGGGAAAACATGTTTTTCCCTGACCATAAACCATAGTTGTTATTTTTGGTTATGGATGAAAAACACGCACTTGTAAGTTTAACATTTGTCATTTTAATTCTCTTTTGTGGAGTGTGATCTTCTCTATTTAATCTTCTAGCGTTAGTTTGCCAATATGCCAGGGTTTCATTTTCTTTTGAGCCGTTACTCTATCACTGAAATATCGTAATGAAATCTCCCACCATGTTCATCACTCATATCACCAAGATTCTCCGCAAAAATCTAAATGAGTGGGTTACATGTTCTTTAATTAAGAGACATGTTTCATCCCATTTGATGATAATGACTCAGCAGATTATTCACAACTTGCACATATAGTCTTCTGAGCGATATTTTCCCAGGATGTTATCACAAACTTTCTTGAATGACTCAAAGGCAAGCTTCTCTTTTCTCTTCAGACGTGTGATGAAAGCTTCATCAAGTACATTTTTTATAATTTGATGGGCCATGAAGATACCTTCTTTAATTTTAGCCTGACTTAGAGAAGGGAATTTCTCTGTAAGATATGCAAATTCAGAGGAATCCGTGTCGAGGACTATCACAAATTGCCTATAGAAACCAAATTTCATATGCGAAGGTGGTGAATGAATTCTATCACTTTTCACAAGTGAAGTGTGCATGATATGTTATCCTTTCCCAATTTCATCTCGGATATGCGACATTTGCGTACATAATAATCAGTCGATTCTTGCTCTTGAGTTCCATAAGCACAAGAAACAGCAAAATTTAGACTAGCCAAACTACAGGCCAGTAAGCATGGCCACAACCTTGAAATCTGCTTAAATGTGCCAGTTATGGTTCTCATACCGTATGCTTGTTAGAATTGCTTTCAGATTTTTAAATAATTCTTTCATGGCTGCGCTGTGGGAGCAGATGACAGAGTGTTACCGATGTGTAGCCGAACAGCTTTGATGCTATCCTTGGATGCGTCTTTGAAAAATCGCCAGTTGGAGCTATCATATGGTATTTCCAGTTGCTCAAAAAGTTCAGTTACGTCATTATAAAAGCATAAGTCATATTTCATAGTGAACAATGCAAGCACCATCTTTGAACGTTTTCTAAATTAAAATTCGCTTCGATATTCACTTAGAAATTGTAAGCAGCAACACCTACTGAAAAAGTTGTCACGAACTTTCTTTGGTCATTATCTTATATTTCAGTACATCGCGCAGCATTTTTGTAGAACGCATATGTATTGCAATTGCCTAGATATGCATAGGTAAGTATTTATGTATGTGTGCGTGTTGGGCGTACGTATATGCGTAGGTATGTATGTGCATGCATATTTATATAATTACATGTACATTTGCACATATGTGTGTAACACGCTGACAACTGGCATTTTAATTAAAGATACTGGTCCTTTTTTTCTGTTTCACCCTCAACTTGTGACAATACCTAACTCGTCATCTCTTTATTATTGTAAAGCATTCAAGTAAAAAAACTATAAATTCGTTGTGTGATCATCCATTTATATTTAAAAAAAATGTTTATCAACTAGTGACAGCTATGTTAAAAATTTCTAATTAGAAATAAAAAACTTGTAATTTCCGTGGTCCTCATGCCTATATTTATATTTTTTTCATGCTTCCTTGAAATAACATTTTTAATCTGATGAAACAAGCAATTTCTAATATTACTTCCTGGCGTCACGAATTTCAAAGTTTTATGTCATCAACATGTAAACTGTCAAAAGTGTTTCCACCTCACAATGAAAATGCATCGTCCATGAAATTGTGTTGTCTCTTATAATTATAATTAAATGTATCATCAGATGTGGATTAAGCAATTTTAGGAGTATATTACCCTCAATCATTTCTTTTCGACTAGTGACATGGGTATTACAATACTCATGTGTGTGTATCATCTAACTGTATTAACTTTAAGATATTTGAAAAACCAATGATGGTACTTTTGTACCATCTCTATTGGAAATTAACTTTTTTTCCTTGTGATTGCCTCGATTCATAGAATCGTATTTGTGTATGTTTACGTGTTAGTTGTATGTATGTGCATGTATACATGTATATATTTACATGTATAGATGCACATATGTGTGTACTAAACTGATAACTGGCATTTTAACTACAGATAATGGTCTTTTTCTGGTGACTCTCATCTTGTAACATTACCTAACTCGTCATCTTTTTATTATTGTAAAGCATTCACGTAAAAACCATACATTTTTTGTGTGATCATCCATTCATATTTAAATAAAATGCTCATCAACAAATGACCGTTATGTTCAAATTGTTTAATTATAAATACAAAACTTGTAATTTTCGTGATCCTCATGCTTATACATATATATATATATATATATTTTTCATGCTTCCTTGAAATGAGATTTTTGAACAATTGGCCGAAACAAGCGATTCATATATTATTTCCTGGCGTCAAGAATTGCGAAGTTTTATGTCATGTATATGTAAACTGTAAAGTTTCTCACCCCAGAATGAAAATGCATCGTCAATGAAATTGTGTTTTCTTACAATTATTATAACCTGTATCATCAAATGTAGATTAAGCAAGATTAGGAGTACCTTACCCTGAATCATTTCTTTTTCACTAGTGACATGGGTATTACCATACTCGTGTGTGTAGCATCTAAGTGCTACACTTAGACTTAAGTATCTTTTTGCTACTGCTTCATATGAAAATTAAATAACTCTTCAATGAACAAAGTCAATTTTTTCCATTGACAAGCTTCAAGCTTTAAGATATTTTAAAAACCAATGATGGTACTTCTGTACCATCTATATTGGAAATAAACTGTTTTTCTTTCTTTTTTTCTGTACCGTGTTATCTACTCAAGAAGATTACGTTCCTAAAGCCTTGATGCCAGATGCCAAGTTTTATCGTTGATTAAATCGAGACCTCTGTACAAGACATTTAAAGCCTCTTGGGAAAACGGTATTGCTTTACTCTCACTTTTCAGATTGCAGGCCACCACATTTTTACCATGGGAATGTTCATCTGCATTTTTGGAACTCCGGATTTCTTGATCTGGAGGTTTGGGAGCAGGTAAATCTTTTGAGTGATCTACTGGGCGCATTCCTGGTGTCAGATTTGGGTAAAGAATGCGTTTGTTTTTCTGCACTGTAATACAGCCTGCCAAGTCTTACTGACAGAAATAACAGTCATTATTCTGCTCACGTCAAATCATTGGCTCACCAACCTTAATGCAAACTATTTTTCCTGCATAACAGGTGTTCAATGTCTTTACGCAATTAAGTAAGGCAATACACTTGAGGAGCCCATGATTTTTCCCGGTGTCCTATGTTACAATCACAATATGCCGTGTATAATTTCTTTAAATGGCGTGTTATGCTGCGCTTTGCTTTAGTAAATGTTAGTTCCCCGCATATATGGCAGTATCTGTTTGAATCAATTTTTCACTGCCCCGAACTCATTGTTGAAATCATATTAGATCTGTTTGCTGAACGTTTTGGAGACCTGCTTCTTAATCAGCAAGTCAGTCTGGCAAAGTTGAAAGTAAATATCAATCAGTAGGCTTGTGACAATATGCACTGCATATTACGCGCCATATGCATGGCACTGGAAAATTCAGTCCATATGCAGTTGTTAAATGCAATTGCTAAATGCATATGCATTTCTTAAAATGCATATTATTTTTTTACGCATTTATTTCCGTGCATATGCAGTTGATTTCCTGCATATGCATTTAACTTCGTGTATATGCATATAAATGAATTCGTATGCATTTGAAGATTTCCTATTATTTTTATATAGAACGAGCATGAACTTAATTTGTGCATTTGAATGATACCTACATCTGAGATAGGTACTATTGTAGAGATTAGAATAGTTAATGAATTGTATTTTTGTACATACTTATATTAAAACATTTAACCCCACGATCAAGACCAAGATCAAGAACTATAACATGAACTGGAACACCACATACAATAACGAGAACAGAAAGCACAAAAAATGAGTGACATTCTCTTAATTCTTGAGATGAGGATATTGCACTTAATCAAAACAGTAAATTTCAAATTCTCAAAGTTTAATTTTCTTCTGTTGTCCGCTAATATATTCTTTTATTACGAGAATACCATCTCAACGTCACAGGACACTAGCGGGGCGTGATGTAAAGCTGTCGTGTCTGATGGGCTCAGATGCTTAGTTGATTCGGTTGGGTTGTTCTTAGTCTACTTAGATAAACTCATTCTCAAGACCATTTACATCTTTCATCAATGAGTAGCCTTCATTTTTCGATAACACTGAGACCAGTTTATCATAGAATCTCTCGCCGTATATTTTGCTCAAATTCTCTTCAATTTTCATCCTCTTGTCGGCTACTTCGGATATGGGTAAACCTTGTGATTCAAGCTTCTCTATGCAGGACACAATTGGTGAAAATTTTGCATAAACAAATGAGAGAGTTGTTTTTAAATCAACTTGTTGTAAGAGTTCCTGACATTCACCAATGCATAATGCTTCGTCTTTATCGAAGCATAGTACAACAGAATTATTGGTGAAAGTGGGACATTTGGATGGAGTTCTTTGAATTTTTGTGTTCTCTGGGGTGCTTTGACAAAGATACTGTTGGCAGATGAAATTAATCTGTTTTCAGCTGGGTAACAGGTTCGAATTAACTCTGCAACTCTACGGAGAGCATGTGCTAAGCAGGTTACGTGGATCATCTTGGGGAACAGGACAGTCATTCCCCGCATTGCCCTTAACCATGTCCGGTGCGGCATCAGTGCATGCAAAAAGGATTTTCTCGTACGGAATCAGTCCAGGATATATAACTCGCATAGAATCATTCACGAAAGCAGCAATTGTTGTATGATTGACGGCAGGCAAGGCTGCGATGTTCGCTAAATTACATTTCTTGAGTTCTTGCTCCACACCCAGAACTCCAAATACAAAGTAAGCTATGCAACCCTGTTCAACATCCGTTGTTTCGTCCAATTATATTAATTTTTTTTGACCTGCGGCCTTTTTATTTACTGCTTACTGTTGCTTTGCATAGATCTGCAACGTAATATTTCCTGAGAGTTGTTTAGTCGGGTATGTTTCTACCAGTGTACATTTTTATGACGGTCTTCACCTATTCATTGCGTAATTTATTCAGAGGTGTGTCTGCTGTTATTAAGACTGTTAAATCTTCATGGAACTCTGATCTCTTGACGTTTGGCTGCCTGGCGGCTGATTGACTATCATCATATTGACCAGAGTGTTGCTGGCTGGAACCAGGTTGCGCGGTGGTTTCCTTATAGGGATGATCAATATATGACTCTACAGTTTCATCATTGTTCCTCAAACGCTCTCTGTTCCTGACATGTATCCTTTTTAGCAAATGTTGAGTCACAAGGGATCTCCTGGAGCTTGTTATCTGGAATAAGGTTGTACTATTTAGGTATATTAAATGATTGAATGATAGATTGGTCAGCTTCAATTCATTATTTTACCACGCCAGCGTTATTTAAAAATTAATCATTAATGAGCATAATAATTATAATTTGGCGCAATTATGGGATTTTTGATCAAATTTAACTCTTTTCCACAAGGAATACAGAATAAATATCCCTCAAGGACTTCATAATCTTCGAATTCACGTGCCATGTCACGAAGGCGCTTATCCATATCCACTTAAGGCATCGAACAAACTGCAATTCTTCAAACCTCTATATAAATATTATGCAGATTTTGCTTTATAAAGAGCCTTGGTGAAGTTACGTTTCCACAATGCACAACGAAATATTGGATTTCAAACTTTCACAAGTTCCAACGATAGAAGCCGTTTTCAAACTTGACATTACATAACATACCATTAAAATGAATTTCATTCTGTAATAAAGTTAGTATTAAAGTCATCATATCTTTCCAGTCTACATCTCCCACATGCAATTTATATATACGAATAATTTATTGATTTTCATATATGTATCTTTCCATCTGCACATAAATTATTTTAAATGTAATGTTATTATGCACTTACATATAGTAAGATTTATATGCATATGCATTCATTTATATGCGTACATTTGCATATGCAGTTTTATTCGCATATGCATAATATGCAATGTCACAACCCTATTAATCAGTAAATTCTTAAAATTCAATTACACTTACAAAAAAACTAAAAAATTTGTGTAGGATATAAACTATTTGCACCATGAAACATTGAATTTAAGTTTTCATTGTACAGAAATTCTAAAATAAAGAAGTCCAAACCGTTAGAAATCGGTGGCAATCGGTGGCTATGCGGTGGCTACACTGTTCGCTATGAATCTAGATAAACAAATGCGGCGGTAGAATCAAAGATCTTCCGATACGATAGCTGATTCCATGGTTTTGGGTAATCCTAACATAAAATTGCAAAGTAATCTTGACGACATTGCCAGATGTCCAGGGGACACAATGGGCATGTTAGTATTTGGAATTTTCGCAAAGTGGTCTTTAAAATATACTGGATCCTCCTGGGCATAGATGTTGCAAGACTCTCGATGTAGATGTTCATTGACACCTACAGCTGAATGAGAGCCACCTTCAGTGCTGGATACGAGGTAGGCAGAGACTTAACTTAATTTTGCATCCAGTCAGACATTCTATATAGGGGTTAAGAAAGATGAGTTGCCTGGCCAGTCCAAAACCTTGATATTCTGTTACTTGAGGAAATCTTTGACCGTTAGTAACTTGTGTGCAGGAGTGCCATAGTACATAAAAAATTGCGCTAAGCAATCCCATCCTCAGCTCGGCGTACGCGCAGCACTGAGCCGCCAGAACCGATTTTTGCTCGGCCCAGCCAAACTCTCGGAGCTCGTCTCCCTAGCCATCTCCCAGACTTTCCAGCCATACCCCCCGTTTTTCCAGAAGCGAATGACCGCCTACTCCAGAATTTCAATTGAAAAGAAAGTATAATTTCGTAGGACATGTAGGTTAATTTTCTAGATAACGTTTATTCGCAGAATTTGGAGTGTGGAATGTCAGAATGTCAATTTATATTGTTGATTTTATTAATTTTTGAAACTCTTTTTCGGTAGACTTTTTCCAGTGAATTGAAACACGATTTTTGGGATTATAATTTTATTTTTTTAACTTTTTTTTAACATTTTACACACGAACAAATCAAAGGAAGGAATATTGCGTGGACGATAACGCTTATCACTAGTCATCAACGATATATTTGAGGAACTGCCATACATTTGAAGGGGAACAATAAAACTTTTTATCATCATGCTACCGGCATCATTATACATTACTTCAGGAATAAGTTTTTGTTCTAAAACAATGAAACAAGAAAATTTAGACGAATTCTTATTCCCACTACAATTTCAGACAAGGTCATTTACAGCATATGATTTCTCATTTCAGCAGTCAGAAGTTGATCTAAAATGCTATTTTCGTATAAGTCGTTTGACTGTTATCACGGTCGATACTTCATGAAAATATTAGAAAATTAGAAGAAAATATTAGAATCGAAAATATTAAAGGAATAAATTGGTATAAATAAACGAGCCAGCATTTACTTGAATTTACTCCAAGTAGTTAAGGTTGTGACTTGGATCAATGGGGATTTCAGCAGCTGTGTTGTTACCCACGTTGAAAAAGTAGTGAAAGGACTTACAATGTTTTTTGCTCGTGATTAGTTATATTTTCTTAAACGTTAGACTCAACCACTTTCGTGTCGTATCATTTTTAGCATATAATATATATATTTTAGCATATATTTGTTTAGGTGACAGTTTTTCAATATAACTTTCGAAAACCATAAACTTTAGCATTAAATCATTTTACTTAGAGTTTCTTGTTAGATGCCTAACATAATATCTGAATTCATCATATACAACGTTAATGATGCTAGTCGTATCGTTTTTCATTACCCTTTCGTATCGTACCTCAGAAATTCAAGTTTTGAATAATTTTGGTCGCACTCACGTTCAACTCGTAAAATTTCAGCAGCAATAAATGCTCCTGAATTTTGTTTATGGCTGAAATACTTCCAAAATTTCAAGTGGACTAATAGTGAAATGCGTTCCATGAGCGCTCATAGTTGTTCGCTTAAATCATTTATGCAACACAAGCCATTATAGCGGAGGAGCAAAGTACAGCTGGGGATACATTGACACTCTTTTCAACACTCTGAGTGTCACTTCGACGGGCACATACACTGTTGCCGGGCTAGCAGGCGGGCAAAGTGAGGTTCACTTGGACATTCTCCCTAGCCATTCTTTGCCGCCGCCTGCCCGTCAATCACTCCATCTGCAGATGAGCCGTAGCCTGCAGCATGTCATCAGTAGGGGTGTGACATTGAACATATTGCATATATATGCTTTTGAGTATATTTTAGGTAGCATAAAATATGCCCGCAAGTATATATGCAGTGTGAGCATATCGCATATTTTACTCGGAACAGCATAAAATATGGCGAACATGCATGATTAACTGTAAGTGGCAGTAAACTGAAACCTAGTAAAACCTTCCCATTACTTTTAAATTATATTCTTTTTTTCATCCAGTTTTATTTAATTCTTTTTGAATAACTGGATCAATTTTGTAAATTGAAATTTTTCGTAAATCAATAATAATTGTAAGTTGCTAATGCTACTTCAAAAGTTTACTTTAATTTTGCGGGAATTAGCTCAAGTTTTTTTTAGATATAGTTCCTTATGAAGTGTATTTGAGATTAGTGCGGCTAAAAGTGATCTACAATCATGCCGAAGGTGAACAAGGAGCATCATATTTAGAATACTTCAAGGAATTTGAAGATTTTCAAGCCCAGGAAGAATTTCTCTATCGCATTTATTGCGAGAAACAGGTGATATATAAAACTTTTTTTCACTCAGAACACGTTAGAGAAGTTTTTCGTGGTACAAGGTTTTAGTTTCTAAATATTATCACGCAGAACTTTGTTGGGCTTAGTGCACACTTTATCAAATTATTGTTATCGAAGGATATGAATAATTATTATTGCTCTTGCATAACAATACAGGGACTTCTTACTTCGAGAGCGATAAAATTAATGGATATCGTAGAGGAAACATTGAAGAACAGATATGATACAAGGTATTATGAAGAGTTAAATTGCATTTTGGTGATAAACAAAGGTTTTGAAAAGATAAAAACAATCAACTCAATTTTGACTCGTGAGATCTCTGACGCAATGGATGAATCCATAAAGGAATATTCGAACTAACTTGCTTCACTTTTGCTCCACTTGTTTCTTGCGATGTCGAGTGGAAGTTTTCGCTGCATAAAACTTTGCTGGCAGATAATCGTAGAAGATTTGTTTTTAAAAATCTCAACTACCACGCAATTATCAAGAGCAGCCCTCGAATTTGATGCTAAAATATATTCCTCGTATAAAAGAAGGATTAAGAAATGTTCCTTGCATTCATGAAAAAATATATAGTTCAGAACCAGCCTTGGATTAGATTACTTTTTTTTCGTTCGTTATCATCGTCCTTGACTCGTTCAGATTAGAATTATTTTTGTTTCAAAATATTTATGTTTAGATAAGTTATAAAAATTAGTTGAGAATTGTATACACTCAATTATTAATAGAAAATTATGAAAGAAATTATTTTTTCCGTGTATGAAGAAGTACACTGTATCCTGTATCATTGTTTCTGTACAATTTTCCTCACAAAAAATATAAATTTGGAGCTATTCAAGTGAAGCATTTATATGGATGCATATTTCTGCTTAGCATGTAATATGCGCTTCCACAATTATGCATAGAGTGTAGCATATATGCATCGAGTGTTTCTACATATGGTTTTTCTAGCATAATTCTTGCCGAAGCCTTCATATTTTATGCTGCATATGCGCAACAAAAATCAGCAAAAACAAGAACATTGAAGAACGTGCAATCAATGACATACGATATAAATTATTAGCGCTATTCTACTAAGCATCAGCAGCTCCTGGCGAGAAGTACAAGAGCGCGGAGCGCCGTACCTCCCAACGTAGCGTCTGGATTGCAACTGAGCACAGTGAGCAGTGTGAGCAGGGCTGCCAATGAGACTTTTACAAAAACCCAAGATCATGGGTCTAAAAAACCCAAGATCTAAAATTAAAACCCAAGATTACCAAAATACAAAAAATACATGATATTTAAAGTGTTTTTTTTTTCTTTCTGTGCGAACAAATTGCAATCATAGGTAGGAATACAGAAAAAAATGATTATTACAAAGGATAAAATGCCAAAAACTAGCAACTAAAGCAGGTTTTTGCTATTTCAGCAATAAGAACTACAAGCATATTACTGTTAGAAAAAATACCCGTAATTTCAAGCTCTTAAGCATTAAAAAATGTTTCTATGTCATTGGAACACACGAGTTCGATGCGTCGAAGTTAATGGAGGCCATTTAATTTCAACACCTGTAACAAGACTAGTTTGTTGAATAAAAGTTAAGCATTAATTTATGGCTTGTTATTAATATCCTACAATACCTCTGACGAAAAGTTCCTAACAAATTGTAAAAATGAGGCTTCTAAATTTAATGAGATAACTACTTTGGATGGCTTGGCGTAAATTTTCAGCCGAAAATTAAATTGCAGACCTTTTTCTCAACTGTACGATGCTTGCTGGCTTTATTGCAAACATAACAAAAACTGCTATAATGGGGTCGGAATTTTGGAGAGTAGAGATAACATTGGCGCCCATGTAGTATCCTACTTTAAGTTTTAAAGTTTCTTTAAGTCATTTGAACTCGAAAAGTAAGGATTTTTTGGTAAATTATCATTCGTGAAAATCGATTTATTTTGAGTTTTCTTCATTAAGTTTAAATATGTTCGCACAAAAACACCCACGGTATTACAATATGGGACATGGGTATTACAATACTCATGTGTGTGTATCATCTAAGTGCATTAATTTTAAGATATTTTGAACACCTATGATGGTACTTTTGTACCATCTCTATTGGAAATAAATTGTATTTCTTTTTTCTCTATTTCATGTTTGCGAGATTAATATTTATTTTATCAAAAGCTGTACCATCTAGAATTACCTAGGTAAGTTTCGTTCGCTTCATCGACAGATTTTCGGCTATTTTACTATCAGGAAATGCAAGCTCACAGACCTCAATGTTGGCAAAGGGTAGATAATGTGCTACGAAATAGACTGCAACCTTATCTCACTCCTCGCTTTTTGTTGGCTTCCAGTTATTCTCTTTTTAAGATATTGAGTGATCCTCGTGCTTCCTTTAGCAACAGCAAATTTTTTCATGACTAAAAGAAACTTTATATTTCAACGACCTAGACTCATTTTTGTTTTTTAGTGTCACTTTGCATGCCTTGCAGTAGGTAACTGAGTCTTCGTCGTTGCAGTCATGCTCAAACCACTTTTTTTTATTCCGTTTCACTGGCCCATTCTTCCTTAAAGCACAGAGCATTCCATTTGCTCTTCTTTGCTGGCATAATTTCTTCAGTCACTTTTATAATTTGGATGAACAGAGTTCATTAGAAGATTATCCCTTCAAATTTGAGGTTAATCGAAAAATGCAGATTTTCATATCAAACCACCGACGAAAATCACATAGAAAATGCAATAACGCGACTGGCACACGCCACACACACTCTAATCAGTTTTTTGACACAGTGGCGCGCGCTCAGCAGATTGTGATTTGTGACAGGTCACGGTTATGGTACGAGTTCATACGCTAAGTGCTCTTACAGGTTGTGACAGGCATGCAACGCATTTCTATCGCATAACGAAACCTTTAGGCGCCATAAAAAGAAGGCATTTGTACGCAATAATTTGACTTAGAGAAATTTCTGTGCACCATGATTGAAGTATGAGGCTCAAAACCCAAGATTATCAACATATTCGAAAACAAAACCCAAGAACCCAAGGTTCATCGTAAAAACCCAAGATCTTGGGTTAAAACCCAAGCATTGGCAGCCCTGAACTGTGTGAGCAACACACTCTGCCCGCCGACTTTTGACGCTTCTGCTGCCTGCTAGCGCTGTGCCAATGTGAACGAACGATCGCTGCCCTTTCGCTGCGCGCGCTTGCCCGCGCCCGATGGTTGTGAGCTTCCAATGCGAGTGTCAATGTATCCCCAGCTTACGAAGCCTTGCCTACAAAGCGAAGTGACTTCATTGACCATGTCCTCACTCAAACTTTTGACAAGCTACGACGAAAGGGAAATTTGGTTTGTAACACTGATATTTGTAGATGTTTGTCTTGTCTTGGTCCATGAGGAAACAGTCCCCTGGAATACCAGCCAGTATTGGTTCCGGGACCTCACACATGTTGAAGAGGCTGCCGTCGTGCCAGTGCAGGGTTGGTGTTATGTACAACCAGGCGGAGCATGGCGCGCAATTTCCTCCACCCATAGCTGCAAAAATGTATTAATTCATTGAAAAAAATTGATGAATTTTTTATGAGTTGACCCATTGTTACATTTAATTTCATTTCATATCGTATTGACACATAATATTGAAAATCTGTGGGACAGAGATGTGGAGCAAGTACATTTTTCATTCTAATATATTTAGAGTCGACACCTGCAATATCTTGTGAAATCTGCATAGGATATACGACGAACAGCGACGCATATAACTTGAAAACGAAATTCCAACGTTTTTTCGAATGCAGAATTCAAATAGAATTAAAGGAGAGATATGGAGAAAAAGGCATTATTCGTTATCAAGGCAGTTTGACTCCCAGTCCCAAAAAAGACGATCGCAATAGAGAGAAGTGAAAGGATCATTTAACATGAATTTTGCAAACGGGGATCTATGCACAAGGAGTATTCCTGCACAGGATACCCTCTGATAACAGATCACATGTTGAGTAGGATGAGGAAGGAAAGGTCAAGAAGAGATTACAAAGAATGCACGAAATGGAAGAAGAGAAGTGGGCACAGAATTCCCGAAGACTTATTTATAGCTGAGGTAAACAGACAGCGCCTTCCTTGACGGCGGTATTAAGAAATTTTCAATTAGGATGGGGAAGAAATCTGTTTATCATTTAGTGGCAGGACCTTCATTTACATTTAGAATTCGTGCATGTTTTATACAAGTTTTCTCTAAATCCTGGTAACATTTAAATGGAATATTAGCTCACTGTTCTACTGCACAGCTCATCTTCAATTAATGGGGTCGGTTGTCTAGCTTAAATCTGTCTTTCAAGTTTTTTCTATAAATATTAATTGGATTTAAGACCGCTGATAGATGAAGCCATGCCAGTACCCTGATGCTGTTGCTTTAGAATCATTCAAGAATTACATGTAGGAATCATTCCACCATAGTAGAAGCATTGGCATACTAGAGATAAAACACTCATAAAATAAAACGAAAGGGGAAATTCACTCTGAAATTTGCATGATAAAGAATCAAAACAACAAATTTAGGATGGAAAATTACTGTTCTACTCAAAGAAAGCTTTTTTACCAATTTCTTGAAATGATGTTTTCAGTTGATTGCATACAAGTCGGCGGTGAATGGAGCAGTGCAATAGCAGGATCAAGCTGTGGCCAATTGAGTTATGTCTGGAGAGTATGATAGAGGGTGCACCAGAAGCTGTACGAATGAAGAATTGGCGACGGAAAAAATAATGACGCAGTCCTGATTATGCTTATTCAAATACCAATACTTTTGTCCTGAAGCAGTGTAGTAGTAAAGGGCTAATCTAAGTAAATTACGTACTTAGTAAAGAAAGAAAGAAAGAAAGAAAAACCGTTTATTTCCAAGTTGCCACATGAGATACATGCCAACATATTGGCTTTTAAAAATATTCTTAATATAAGACGTCCTAAAATAAAAGTTCCATACGAGGAGTACTAATTGACTAACCATCTGAGGTGTACAAATAGATAAGCCATACGAGACATAATAATAGACAAGCTATACGAGGTGTGCTAATAGACAAACCATCAGAGGTGTACAAATAGATAGACCATACGAGACATATTAATAGACAAAATATACGAGGCGTACTAATAGACAAACCATACGTGGCGTGCTAATAGTCTAACTCTGTCAAGGGGTAGTTGAATAAAAAATGAAAAATATCATCTCTTGGATATTTTATATTCCAAGAGATTGCTAACAACTTATAAATAATTCGAATACTACTAAAGAATTCTTCGGAACTCCCAAGTTATTAGTTGAAATTATCGAAGTAAGAAAAAGACAAAAAACGCTATACCGGAGCAGATTGAAACACCATCGTGAATGACAATCAAGTATTGAGAAGAGGTTAGTCACTAAGTAATTTATAAAGCACATCGCGCAACACAGCACGCACATCTAGCAATGCGTAAACAAACAATTACACTCAAAAATGAAATGCATGGCTTGTTCGGCATACAAATATAGAAATAATTTTTGCACGTGCGCTTTATTTCATTTGATTGCTTATACTTTTTATTTTTTTCTATTCACAGAAATGCCCTTCGGGGCCGTGATAGATCGATTTATGAATCATTAAGTAAGAGCAATCAATATGTTTATTTTTGGAATTTGGTTCAGTGTTAACTGATCGCAGAGCTTTAGGTAAAATGTAATGTGTCTTGAGGTTTTTCTTTTTACGCAAAAAAAAAGAAATAGATACATATACATGCACATGTGTGTATATATATGTACGAAGGTGTGCATGTGCACACAGATACATAGACATTCATATTTGCGTGCGTACACATAAACACACATGCACACACTTACACACACATATTCATCTACATACGTATTGAAAATGAATATAAGAAAAATGCTAATTAACATAAAAATAATCTTGCTCTTTCTATATTTAAAATGACAGCCAATTAAAGCTCTGTGTAATCGTAAGAAATAACCTGAGGAAAAAAAAGGAATAAAAAAAGACTTCGAAAAACGTATAAATGAAATGGTTTTTTAATTCCCTAAAAGAAATTTTAAGAGAACTCAAGTTACCGCCGAGGAACAACAACAACAACAAAAAAACATATTTCATATCTTCTCGATATTCTCTGCAACATCATGTGGACATGGGTACATGGGATAAAATGGAGATACATTGTAAGCCAAATATCTACAAAATTTTGTCAGAAATGCGTAAACAAACATATACTCAACATCAAAATTCATAGTTTGTACAACATACGGACAGAAAGATAATTTTACTACGATTAATATGCTCAAATTGCGTTTTATTTCATTAATTGTATTTGTCATTTTTCCGATTCACAGAGACGCCCTCTGGGGAAGTGATAGATTTATTTTTGAATCATTTCGCTAGTGCAATAAAATTTATTAACCGGATGGTTTTTGCGTTAAGAAATGAAATAGAAACATGTATATCTATTTATGTAGATATATATATATATATATATATATATATATACCTACATACGTACACACACATATTGATACATATGCTTATTAAAAATGAATATAAAAAAAAATTATGAAATAAAAAGATAAGAAACAAATCTACCATCTATTACATCGACAATGGCAGTCGAGCTCACTGTAATCCTGAGAAATTATTCGGAAAAAAAATAACTATAAGGAAAAGAAGACTTCGAAAAACGTAAAAATGAACTGGTTTTTAATATCTTCATAGAAATTTTTAAGAAAACTCAGGTTACAGTTAAGAAACAACACAAACGGACATGTGTACATGGGATAAAACGGAGTAACATTGTGGCCGGATATCACATCTGAGTGGCGAATATTTACAAAATTTGGCACATATAGGTAGATTAAACAATGGTCCAAAGTGATAATTTTAATTTCGGAAATTTAGAGTTTTTTCGATTTGAAAGTTCAGTGCTAGTGTGCGCTGAACGCAAGGAAAAATATATAAAGAATAAATGAAATGCTTAAATTTTTTTACGATATTTACGTAAATTACGATTTAAGTGAATTACTTGTTCCAGAGCAGAGAACATTCAAATGAATTTTTAATTGTTTTTCGTTTAAGTCCGAGTGTTTTTACTACTAATCCTCCAGAGTGGCATCAGGACTCTAACTTGTTATCGTTTATATTGTTGTGCTCTATTTTGGAGTTTTTAGAATCGTAGCACTGCAAAACATGAGCATGGATTGCGATAATAATATTGGTACTAGCGTACTTAAAAAGTATTCTGTATAAGGGATTAGATGGGACTCGCGTGCACTTCTCAAGTTCAAATTCAAAATAATCGACTCAATGTTTACCAAATAACAAATATTAATGATGTAAAGCGAGATGGCTCACGGTATTCTCTTTATGACCGCCATTAGCTTTGGAAAACGTTAGCTCATGATCTCACCTGCGCTAATTTGGCTGAAGAATTGCGGAACCTCAGCGGCCGACGAAATCTTTGCGAACTCATAATTTTCGCCAAGACAGTAGTTAAACGACTCCAGGAACTCTGGCGTCCCGTTTACGGGGTTGTTTGAGCTCACCACGAAGCGTTTCGTACCCTGCATAATTCAGGAAATGTTAACTTCCATTGAAGAGGCAACGATACGAAAGACTAATAAAACGCTTATGGGGAGATATCGAAAATTTCCTTTTTATATTCACACGGAAGATTTAACTGAAATCATAAAAGCATAAAATTAAAATTTTTAGTTCTCTCACGGAAAGAGCATACTCACTAGGAAGCAAGTTAAAAACGAGTTCAGCTTACTAAATTAGTATAAATCACTGGACCTAAAACTTAGATGCTATATACTTGAAGAAAGAGCCGAGGTATTCAGGGAACACTTAGTAGCATCTTCATTGATCGCTCGCAACAGGAAAAGTCATGTAGAAGTAAAAGTAGGCCAATTTCATTCCACTTTTCAAACAAAGAGAAAAAGCCAAAATTTATTGACTCCTATTCAATTAACTTAAAATCGGTCTTCAAAATAACAATAGAAAAAATAACTAAACACCTACAACCATAATTTTAAAGTAGAAACCCAGAACAGATTCCTTGAAATGAGTAGCTGTCCCAAAACTTTCAACTTCATTCGATGAGTCTACGTAATCAACGGCTTGGCGAAAGCAGCAAGAATCATTGATTTTGAAATTCACAGAGTCTTCGACAAATTTCACCAAGAAAAGCTCATGGCCAAAATTCATTAAGCCTCCTTAAAGTTTGTCAAGCCCTAGAGAAGCGGAGATGCAATGAAAGCAATTAAAGTTATTTTTTTCATCAGATCGATTGGACCCTCTTTTACAACGATTTCAGCTATCATTTTATTTAACACAAATTCTACAAGATTTTAAAAAATCTAACGAATATTAGCCTAAAGCAAGGCAAACATTGGGAATGATCTTCCAACGAGGAAAGAAAAAGAACATGAAAGAAAAGGAAAAAACGTTTATTTTCCAAGTTGCCACATGAGATACAGGCCAACATATTGGGTTTTAAAAGTCTCTTAATTTAGGACGTCCTAAAACAAAAGTTCCATACGAGGAGTACTAATTGACAAACCATCAGAGGTGTACAAATAGATAAGCCATACGAGGCATAATAATAGACAAACTAAACGAGGTGTACTAATAGACAAACTATCAGAGGTGTACAAATAGATAGATCTATAGAAGAGGTGTAAAGGCTCGCAGTTCCCTCTCCAGTTGGTCGTAAAATTCTTCGATATAGCTTAACCCACGGTAAGGGTGCCTGCACACCAAAAGACGTGAAGCGAGAAAACAAGCAAGCTTGAATCGATTTACATGTATTCCTATGGGAGTCAACACCATGGTACCATGGTGCACACACTGACAGAGAGCAAGCGAGCGAGCAAGAAAGACTAAAGATTGGCTGAAGCGAGAAAGCGACTTAAAGATGGTTTCACGCTTGAGAGCTGCAGTGAGAAGCCTCTGTGAGGCTCTGGCACTGGCAGTCTGGCAGTGGCAGTGCGTTTTGAGATGTCGACAAGAAAGATGTGCTGCTCAATTCCTCCAGCATAGACTGAACTCCTTTTATCCGAAGTTTATGCTGTACTGTGCCTTTGGAACTCAAAAGATCCAAAGCACAGAACAGATTACATGTTTCAAAGCAATGGGATGGAGTAGGAATGAAACTCAACGTTACCAACATGCTTCTCCTGCTGGTCTCTGTTACAGACCACTCTCCATGACATTCTGATTCAAGAGAGAACTGGCTCTCTTTTGGTGTGTGATAGATCTCGCCTGACATCTTTCTCTCTCGCTTTCACTATTTTGGTGTGTAAGCACCGAAACTCATAGAGAATGTGCACAATTGATGTACCGACGGCCAGCCCCAATTCCCAAAAAACAACCAATCACGGCTCTAATTGCTTGAGCGCACAGAAAAATCCAAGGTAATAAATTCTTCCCGTTCGTCCTTTTCATCCCATCATTCATCTTCTTGTCCGAAACCCGCACTGAGAGCAACGCGAACATCTTATTGATGTATTTAAAAATAATTAATTTCATTTCTGATTTCTCTGTGGAATTTGAAAATGCATAATTTACATTGAAAACCAGCATTATTATTTTTTCACGATTTTCATCATAGTTTTCGTGAACTAAATACCGATACATATAATTAATTTTCGATTATTTTAGTTTAACACCAACTGGTCCCATTGTACTATCAATAGAATGTGTGGAAAATCTTACAAAACTAACTTCCACTTTCGGTAACTTAAGGATTACACTGGGCTTACATTGGGCCGGGAAATATGCTGGCAAAGTGTCTCAAGTTATGGACGTAGTACTTAGGACTGTCCAATAAGCAATCACTCAGTGGAAGTATATAGGTGAAATGCAGTCATTCAGTGGTTATAACAACCGAACAAAAATTCTGAATACTCACGCCAGGCGTTCTTTCAGGCAATTGATGATAGCAAACAGTCGAACAAGTATTCAGTATTTGATTTTCATGCTCAAAGAAGGTTCTGAGATAGATTTTTCTCTCACCGTTCACCCACAGCTGAGGAGAATGGATTGCAGAAGTTGCATCACCTCAATGAAACTATTAGCCAGAGAAGCTATTTGAACGAAACGGCTCCTATTACATAAAGATCTCAAAACTGAACTGTATGGTAAGGGAAACGTGCCCAAATATGTTGAGAAGAGTCGAGGTTCTCATGGTTCCAGAAAAATGGTTTAGTTAGAGGATGACAGGAAGCCCATGAAGCTTTGGATCTTTCATGCATCGCTACGACGGTACTAGCATCCGAGAGCTGTGTTATGATCTGAGGGAGCTTCACATGGTTGAGATTAGATTCGGCAACCTTGTCCAGCAACAAAAAAAGAAAACCTCAGGATTAGTTGAACATCCTAGATCATCCAGTTTAACGAATATGATTTTTTTTCCGATTGCTCTGTTACTTTTCAAGGCGACAACGCTCGCATCCACCGATCTCATGTAGTGCAAGAAGGGCTAAGGGATCTCGAATGACCATTCTTTATTGGATGGCCTTCACAGGCTGTACGCTGATTTAAGGTTTCTGCGAAACCATTCACTAACAGTGTCGTCAGTTTTACTAATCATTCACTGTGGGGGTGGGGGGGGGGGGGGGGGGGGTACGACAAAAATACCTCTGGCTGTAGCGTGCTGCAGATCCATATCTTTACTTTGAATCAGTGAAATAACATCTTATCCCAAATAATTTGCTGGATCAACAATGTAAAAATTTCAATAGTGATATTAGAAGTGAAAACCATTGATTTGAAAGCATCGGCACTCGTATCTGTTTTTGAAGTAAGATTTTACAAGGTAGGATTGAAGGTCAGTAACTTCGTCAGCCACAACAATGCCAGCACATTAACTCACAATGATCGTACATCCCTTCGTTAGTCTTCGAAAATGTCGAAACTTCGAGATGCTATAACCGAACAACATCTAAAGCAAGCAGTAATGAATTATTTTCGATGTGCTGAGATAATACCAAACCTTCGCAGGCAACGATCCCACAATATTCAGACAGTTTTCTCGTAGTCTTCATCTTCGATTGTCAACAGCATTCTTGCCAGGCATCCCCAGCGGTAGGTGTCTCTCTCGTGAAAGAAAATCCAGCAGTTTCCAAAAAACAGCATGGCAAGTTTTCTAATTACAAGGTTGGGTAATATTTCTTCATCGGGAAACAATGCTGGAGATTTTCCCTCGTGTTCTCAGGTCAGTAATGTTTGTTAAGGACACCATTCGGGAAAACAAAAAAGTCCGTCAGTTTTCAACGAATTTTTCTGAGACTTTCACCATTGGTGTAAAATGATTCGACTATTCTTTTGGAGCTCGTGCGTTTTTTCGTAAATTTTTCAAATATATGATTTTTTTCGAAGAACATGAAAAAATGGTCGTTGCGGAATATAATTCTTCTCCTACAATTTTAAAGTTACAGAACTGGCAAAATATGTTCTAGAGAGCTAATGGTCTTGTCTAGAGATCAGTTGCAAAAGTTTTTCGCTAATTGGGTTTTTTGAATTTTAAGAAGTTTTTCCCAGAAATCCAACACTGTTTTCTCTTTTTTTAATTACTTTGCCTATAATTTTCAACATGAATTGAAATTCAAAAATCGTAAGCACTGGATCTCTAGATGGTTTTAACCGCTATCGATTGATCTGTTGCCATTCCTGTACCTTCAAAGATGGGAGAAGAATCCCTATAAAGGTCAAAAGGCAAGTTTTCACATCAGCCATTTTCCCCAAAAAAATTTTCCTACGTTCTGAGCCAATTCTTTTTTTTAAATAAACTTCACTGCTTTTGTAGCTCTATTTGATTTCTATCTATTGAAATATTAGCCATTCTTGTACCTTCAAAAATGTGGGAAAGGATGCATATCGGTATAACATAAATGCAAGTTTCAGAACAGCGTTGTAAAAAATTACTTTTATTTTCAAACTTTTTTTGTAAATCAACTCTTTTGCATTGTAGCTTTTATAAAGCCCTTTCGATTGATGGATTTACCATTCAGGTACCGTCGAAACTGCGGGAGGCGATTAGATGTTTACACAACAAGCTAATTAGCTGATGACTCAGAGTCGCAGGATTCCAAACCAACACTCAGTTACATCATCATAACTCATCCCAGTGTTAGAATGTTTCGTTTGAGTACGAAAAAATTTCGAGTATGGCCATGAATGAACTCTCTTGCTGTTTTCGCAGAGGAAAGCTCAAAACTGACTCGTAATAAGTGAAGGGGGGGAGGGGGAGGTCACTTATCCAATGGCGCGCGTCAAGGTCACGCTAGTGCGCGTTTTCTACCCCGTCTAGGAGACGAACCAATGCACGTACTTGAGAGCCAATTATATAGTTGGATGCGCAAGAAAATTCTCTATAAGATGAGTTTGTAAATCAAAAACTTACCATTATTCGGAATTTGACCGGAAACGTGTCCCTAAGCAGTGAAAAGCAGTAGATTTGTTGAAGAGCAGCTTTAGCAGAAAACAGTGTTACCGAATTGAATGTAGTAAAAATTGAATTTAACTGTTAACAGAAAGATACAAACTTATTTTTAAAACTGTAAATTTTTTATTTGTATTCTATGATTCTTTAAGGCTATCCCAGTTCATGAACTCTGAAATGGTCATATGCACATGTTGCAGACGGAGAAACGATTGTCTTGACATGAGGAAGCTACTAATTATGTAATATGTACTCAACATATATTGACAAATAAAAAATTGGATCGTGAAATATCATCCTGAGTGCCATTATCACTTTCTTGAAGTGATAATGGATTTCCGAAAAATATTTCATACCTGTTTATTTTAAAAATCCCTCGAATCGAAATCCGAGTATTATTAACAGCACAGAAATTTGTCAAGCATTTAAAGTTAGTCACTAAATGAAGCACATATGCTAACCTGTTTTTACTATGCTTAACAGCAGAACACTAAACTGACTGGAGATGTTTTTCCTACAAATTGACTACAAAATTACGGGATACGTTTTTCCAGCCCAATATGTTGAAATAACTGAATTGGAAGGACTAGCACATTCGTATTATATAAGTAGAGAACGCACCGGACGCTGAGGAACAACAGGAGGCACGGGCAGGAGGGTGGAGTACAGAGAGCAGTGAGGCTGGGAAATGTTCCAGGCTCCGAGAGGGTACGTAGGTAGGGAGATGGCGCAGTTCTGGTCCTCAGACGCACAGAAGCTGAACGTCGAAACCCCTCTAGTGAACGCGATGACTGCGCACTGATCGGTGCAAGCAGGGAGAATTTTAGTCATTATTCAAAAACACCAATGAATACAAAATATTCAAAATGAAGAGACTATAGTTCTATATCTGAAGAAAAGAAAAAGAAAGAAAAACGCTTTATTTCCAATAGAGATTGTACAAACGTACCATCATTGGTTTTTAAAATATCTTAAGGTTAATACACTTAGATTATACACACACACGAGTATTGCAATACTCATGTCACTAGTCGAAAAGAAATTATTGAGCGCAATGTACTCCTAATCTTGCTTAATCTACATTTGGTAATACATGTAATGATAATTATAAGAGATAACACAATTTCATGGACGATGCATTTTCAATGTGGGGTGAAAACACTTCTGATAGTTTACATATACATGACATAAAACTTCGCAATTCTTGACACCAGGAAATAATATATGCATCGCTTGTTTCGGCTGATGTTCAAAAAATGTCATTTTAAGGAAGCATGAAATATATATATATATATAAATATAAGCATGAGGACCAGGAAAATTATATCTTTTGTATTTCTAATAAAACAATTCTAACATAACGGTCATCTGTTCGTTCATAAGCATTTTATTTAAAAATAAATAGATGATCGAACAACAAATGTAAAGTTTTTGCATGAATGCTTTACAACAATGAAGAGATGACAAGTTAGGTAATGTTACGAGTTGAGGTGAACAGAAAAAAGACCCTTATCTCTAGTTAAAATGCTAGTTCTCAGTCTAGCACGCACATGTGTGCATATGTACATGTAAATACATGCATATACACATGCACATACATACCTACGCACATACTTACACCTAACTCGTAAACATACACAAACACATTTCTATGCATCGAGGCAACTACAATACATACTCATTCTATAAAAATGCTGTGCGATGTTATGAAATATAGGATATGAACGAAGGAAGTTCGTGACAATTTTTCAGTATGTGTTGCTGCTTAAAATTTTTAAAGAAATATTGTACCGATGTTTAATTAAATATTGTATTGAAAAAATCATTGGTTGATACGCGTTTTATTTATCATATGTGGATGATCGCGCAACAAATATGTATATATTTTTTATAAATGCTTTACAATAATGAAACGAAAATGAAGTATTACGTAGTGACACATTCACCTATCTGCGCACACATAGCGTGCACACGTACACATATATACATGTAAGCATGTGCGCAAATATCAGCGTAAACTAGTCAGTATAAACTAGCATTCCAATCAAGAGACTCGGAGAAAATATCTTTTATTACGGCATGAGTTTTATGAAATTTCCGTACTAAAAATAGAGGCCCAAATCAGTCTACCTGAGTCAGAAACATGAAAACGATTGTTCTATAACGGTTCATAAGTACAGAATATTTCCAGAAATACGTGAGGCTTAGGTGCGGTTTTTATAATATACTCTAGAGCGTAAGATATGATATGATTTTTGCACTACACTAGCATAACAAGAGCATTTATGGACGTGAATAAGAAAGAAAACATAAATGTCCTAAAAGGGTTTCATATTAGAAAAAAATCACTTTATCTTTGAAATATGACGCAAAATGTCTGCAATTGATAAACATACATAGGTACCACATATTACATGTACAAGACATTTCAGCTTTGGTTTGCTTGACAATAATAAAATAAAATGATGTGTTGGGTAGTGTTAAAAGTTGGGAGCGAGAAAAAATGCTGGTATTTATAGTTAATATACCAGTTGCTAGTCCAGTGCACCCAGGTGCATGCGCACATATGCACACCCATTTGCGCGCATACACCCATATACGTACACACATATACAACTAAGAAAGAAGAAAGAAAGAAAAGAGAAATGTATATTTCCAAGTTGCCACATGAGATACATGCCTACATATTGGCTTTTAAAAGTTTCTTAATATAGGACATCCTAAAACAAATGTTCCATACGAGGAGTACTAATTGACAAACCATCCGAGGTGTACAAATAGATAAGCCATACGAGGCATAATAATAGACAAACTATACGAGGTGTACTGATAGACAAACTTTCAGAGATATACAAATAGAGAGACCATACGAGGCATATTAATTGACAAAATATACGAGGTGTACTAATTAGACAAACCATTCGTGGTGTGCTAATAGTCTAACAAAAGTTCTATACTAGGAGTACTAATTGACAAACCATCCGAAGTGTACAAATAGATAAGCCATACGAGGCATAATAATAGACAAACTATACGAGGTGTACTAATAGACAAGCTATCAGAGGTGTACAAATAGATAGACCATACGAGGCATATTAATAGACAAAATATACGAGGCGTACTAATAGACAAACCACACGTGGCGTGCCAACAGTCAATCTCTGTCAAGGGTAGTTGAATGAGAAATGAAAAATATCATCTCTTGGATATTTTATATTCCAAGAGATTCCGGCATAGCACCCCTTGTCTTCTTTTTCCTTCTTCGATAATTTCAACTAAGAACTTGGAAGTTTCGAAGAATTCTTTAGTAGTATTCGAATTATTTATAAGATCATCGAAGTAGGAAAAATACAAAAAACGCTACACCGGAGCAGATTGAAACACCATCGTAAATGACAATCAAGTATTGAGAAAAGGTTAGTCACGAAGTAATTTTTAAAGAACATCGCGCAACTTAGCACGCACATCTAGAAATGCGTAAATAAACTTACACTCAAAAATGAAATGCATGGCTTATCCGGCATACAAATATAGAGATAATTTTTGCACGAGCGCTTTATTTCATTTGTCTGTTTATACTTTTAATTTCTTCTATTCACAGAAATGCCTTTCGGGTCGTGATAGATCGATTTATTAATCATTAAGCAAGCGCAATCAATTTGTTTATTCCTGGAATTTGGTTCCGTGTTAACTGATCGCAGAGCTTTAGGTAAAATGTAATGTAATGTTGAGGTTTTGCTTTTTACGCAAAGAGTAGAAATAGAAACATATATGTGTACATGTGCGCATATATATGTGCGAACGAGTGCATGTGTACACTGATACGTAGACATTTATGTTTGCGTGCGCACACATACAGACTCATGCACACACCAACACACATATTCATATATATATTAATTGAAAATGAATATAAGAAAAATGCTAATAAACATGAAAAATAATCTTGCTCTTTCTATACTTAAAATGACAGCCAAAGGCTCTGATGAATCGTAAGAAATAACCTGAGGAAAGATAAGGAATAGAAAAAGGACTTCGAAAAACGTATAAATGGAATGGTTTTTTAATTTCCTAAAAGAAATTTTAAGAAAACTCAAGTTACCGCCGAGGAACAACAACAACAAAAAAAACATATATCATATCTTCTCGATATTCTCTGCAACATCATGCGGACATGGGTACATGGGATAAAATGGAGATACAGTGTAAGCCGGTTACCACTTATGATTGACAAATATCTACAAAATATTGGCCGAAATCGGTAAACAAACAAATACTCAACATCAAAATTCATAGCTAGTACAACATACGGACAGAAAGATAATTTTACCACGATTCATGTGCACAAATTGCACTTTATTTCATTAAACACATTTGTCATTAACCCGATTCACAGAAACGCCCTCTGTGGAAGTGATAGATCTATTTTTGAATCATTTCGCTGGTGCAATAAAATTTATTAACCGGATGGTTTTTGCGTAAAGAAATGAAATATAAACATGTATATCTATTTATGTAGATACATATATATACCTACACACGTACACACACATATTAATATATATACTTATTGAAAATGAAATATAAGAAAAAAATACATAAATAAAATAAAAAGATAAAAACAACCTACCATCTACTACACAGAAAATGACAGTTGAGCTCACTGTAATCCTAAGAAATTTTTCGCAAAAAAAAACTAAAAGGAAAAGAAGACTTCGAAAAACATAAAAATGAACTGGTTTAATTTCCTCATAGAAATTTCTAAGAAAACTCAGGTCACAGTCAAGAAACAACACAACTCTTCAGCATTATACGGACATGTGTACATGGGATAAAATGAAGTAACATCGTGGCCGGATATCACACCTGAGTGGAGAATATTCACAAAATTTGGCACATATAGGTAGATTAGGCAATGATCCAAAGTGATAATTTTAATTACGGAAATTTAGAGTTTTTTCCGATTTGAAAGTTCAGTGCTAGTGTGCGCTGAACGCACGGAAAAAAAATAAAAAGACTAAATGCAATGCTTAAATTACCCCCTCCCCCCCAGCTCAGTCGAAAATCGATTGAAAACATCTTCGAGAATGATTTTGAAATAGCGAGACAACGTTAGCCAAAATTTAATTCATTAAAAACTTTGCACAACCCTCACACTAATAAACCTGTTTATTGGTGTACACACAAAATGTATTTCATGGTATATTTGTCATACGGAAGTTAAATATTAATACAGAAAAGAGAAATAAATAACAAAATAAAGATGAGGAAATACTCCTAATTATGGAAAGAACGTTCGTTCTGCTGCATTGAACTGACGCCTGTGGTGCTCATTGTTGTCGACAGAAATAAGTAAGATGAATATACGAATGGCTTAGCAAACGTAAAATGAAATAGTTTCTAATTTTCTATCAGAAATTTCAGGAAAATTAAAATTTCTGATAGATGGGAAGTTTACACCGAAATGCTGCAGGCCCTATGACAGAGATGAAAAATGATGTGACACATTTACTCTAAATTCTTTTACAGTTTTAGAGTATTTGAAATGCTGGGGAAGCTTGTTCCACAAAAAGGCCCCAGAAACTGAGAGAGCTTTTTGTCCCACGTTAAATGAACGGTAACTGACCAAAACATCGTTTCTCCGATTTGATTTTTTGTTTGGGATATTAGATGGAAAAAATTTTACCACCTCTGCATTACTTTGGGGGAGGTACAGAGAGGAGAATACTCGTCGAGCTTTTTGGATCATGAATCTGTTCGGTATTGGGATCCAGTCGAGTTTTCTTACAAAGAGGGGTGACATGATCGTATTTATTGAAATTTCCTTTGCATACCACTTTGGTGGCGAAGTTTATACATTTTTGCAACTCTTCCTGACGACATTGAGGTAAATCTCCCCACACAAGACTGCAGTAGTCCAGACGCGATAAAACTAAAGACTGAATCACTAATAATCTAGATTTTTCGTCAAGTGTGTTCGTAATGCGATGAAAGAACATTAAGGTTCAGTTAATTTTGTTGCACATTGTTTCGACGTGTGAATTGAAAGTCATATTTTTGTCAAACCAAACACCCAGATTTTTAACCTCATCTACTGGTTCAATTGTATCGTCTCCAAATGTTAGCTTGAATGGTGGTAAATTTTCAGTCGCATTCTGTGATCCAAAAATAATGCATTGCGTTTTACTTGCGTTAAGTTTGAGGCCATTATGGTCATACCACAATTTCAGATTTCTCAGAAGGTTTTCAGCGTTGGCTTGTATTTCTTTTAAATCCGCTGTTGAGCTTTTCATGGCAATTTGTACGTCATCAGCATACATTGAGATTTTTGTGTTGGCCGGCATGGTGGGGAAATCATTGATGAAAATTGAAAATAGGAGTGGGCCGATGATTGAACCTTGAGGAACGCCAAAATTATTTGGTATGAATGATGACATTTTGTTATTCAAGCACACTGCATGAGAGCGGCTTAGTAGGTATCTTTCAAACCACTGAGTGTCTATTCTGAGGTTTGAAATTTTTTGTAGAAGTTTCTTATGCTCAACACTGTCGAAAGCTTTGGAGAGATCAAGCAATAGTAAGAGAGTTAATTTTTTTTGGTCAATATCATAGTAAATTTTTTCTGTTATGTTTAACAGGGCGTCCTGAGTACTGGTATTCCTTCTGTAAGCATACTGATTGCGATGCAGTAGATGTGACTCGTCTATGTAGGACGAGAGCTGGTTTGTTATTACTTTTTCTAATATTTTGGACAAAACAGGCAGGAGACTGATTGGTCTGTAGTTTGACGCCATGTCGATATCGCCAGATTTAGGTTATGGCTTAATAATGGATAGTTTCCATTGATCGGGAAACTTGTTTGTGGCTATAGATGTATTTTTTATCAAGCGAATGTAGGGGTGCTGTGACAGGGAAGCTGTCTTTTATATGTTAGAGGCTTATGCCATCAAGTCCAGTCGCTTTAGTATTCTTTAGTGAGTATAAGATTTTTCGTATCTCTATGACGCTAACTGGCTTTGGTCTCCACTTGTTGCTACTATTTGGGGATGAAACATCGCTCAGATTTACCCCTGTAGATGTGTCTGAAACTGTCCTGGATACTTCATTGAAAACATCTTCGCTAACTTTTGAGAAGAAAGTGTTAAAGTCATTCGCCATTTTTGAGGGGTTGTCAAAAGTGCTTTTGCAGTCTGAATTTTTATACTGAGCAACTTCTCTAATGATTTCCCAAGTTCTTTTAGGTTTTGTTTTGCCGCCAAGAGTTCTTTGTGGAAGTAGTCCCGTTTTGCTTCCTTAACTTTTCTTCGTAGGATCTTCTTATGATCTTTATATAATTTTCGACGCGTACTGTCTGATTTATTCAGTTTGTACTCACGCTGCAAATTTCTTTTAGCTCTGCTCAAATGTTTTATCTCATCTGTGATCCATTTAGAAATTCTTGGCTTAACTTTCTTCGTAGTGAAAGGTGCGCATTCGTTAAGAGCTGATACGAAATTTTCGTTGAAAAGCGAAACTTGTAGATTGACATCATCGGTGTTTTCCATGCCTTGAAATTCACTCCATCTGTCTAATAGCTTTTCTTGAAATATTTCAGGGGAGTAGTGGTTTTTCATGCGATATGTAATGTAACTAGATTTCTGTTTCTCTTTTGCAATATTGATTTGGCATCCTACCGAATGGTGATCAGAAAAGGACGGTAAGATCTCTGTGCTGAGTACTGCTTGGGGATTGTTTGTAATTGCTAGGTCAAGAACAGTTTTGGAAGTGTTAGTAATTCGCGTTGGTTCGTGGACCATTTGAGAAAGATTAAGTCTGTGCAGCATCTTGCTTAGCTGATTGTTTTTATTTGTCAGATCTACGTTAAAATCTCCGAAAATATAGAAAGACTTTTTGGCTGCAGAGATTGATTTATGCGTATTTTCAATGAAATCTAATGTTGGACGAAGAGATGCTGACGGATGTCTGTAAAGACTGCCGAAAATGAAAGACTTGTGTTTGTTTACTTGAACATTGAGCCAAACCATTTCTATGTCTTCGCATTTTTCTTTTATCGGAACTAAGGATGTAGAGTAGTCATCTTTGATGAAAATGCATGAACCGCTACCTCTCATACTCTTGACTCCGTCATAACGGCACAATGTGTACCCGGCAATGCTGAGATATGAGCTTTCGACTCGTGAATCAACCATGTTTCATATACGCATAAAATATCGATATCGTTAGTGATCAACGTTACTCGTACGTCATCCATTTTACAATTGAGACTGCGAGCATTTATGTGCAATATTTTGATATTATTTATCTCAGTAGGCAGATCTTTAGTGGAGTAATTGCATTTTTTAGGTCTAGCAGGGCATTTAGTATTCGTCTCCAGGTCTTTATTGCCGCTTTCATTGTTTGTGATTTCAGCTTCAAATTCAATTTGATCACTGGTATTTAGTCACAAAATGGGGGCGGGAGCAACACGATTTTCATCACGCATTTTCAAGAGGGCGCTATAGTGGTCCTGTTTCCGGTGTATGTTACCGGAGGACAGTTTATCAGAGCATTTGATGTAGGGGAGATTGTCGTCTTCCAAATCCCATTGTCTCTTTCATCAAAAACGTGAATTGGTGTTCTCGTCACATTAGAAAGTATTTGGGGTATGAGGTCTCCAACTGCGTGATCGAAGACTTTTCTATCGATGTATCGATGAGTTGTTCGAAACTGCCATTGTTCTTGTCAACGAATTTTGCATACTGGTCCTTGTTTCTGGAGCTCTCAGTTTTGATGTTTTTTTTTCAGAGATGTATAATTCCATTTCGATATTTGTTGTGAAGCAAGCTGCGTCGTTACGGCGTGGAGGAGACAGTGTTCGTCACCTAAAGTGTAAGCAGGCTCCATTTTGAGCGATCGTTTCAATTAAGTCGTCCAGTGTGTCTGCAACACGTGTGCAAATTTGATTCACTGTTGATTTTTCGGTAGCAGTATTGGTTTGGTCGTTCGACGGAGGCATGGCAGAGGCATCAGATTTTTTTCGAATAATTTGATTTTCTTTGGAATAGTTTTGAATATCGGTATTCGCTTGACTTTCCTCGGTTCCTGCGTACTCACTGAAAAGTTGAGAATTGGTTGAGAAGGAGGGCATGTCGCAATCACTATTTGTGTCTGTTGCAAGTAACGCAAATTTATTTTTCGTACTGACATTATATTTGTCTGAGATCGAGTCAGGGAAAGGCTCAGGCTTATTCACATTCCTCATGCTGTGGGTGAGTGAGTTACTCAGAGCTCTGCTTGATGACGCAATCAATTTTGAAGGATTTGGTGTACCATGTGCAGTGATGTGCATAGGCTTATATTCTTTTTGAAAGTTTAAAGCGAGACTATTTTTCTCATTCCGTGAAGTTTTCGATTCATTGGAATGATCTACAATTCCATTTATTGCTTGACATTTATTGATACGAGGACAATATGGCACGATGATTCGCAATGTTGATTTCATTGCAAGTTGTCCAAGAAAACAAAAGTTTTCTTCCTGGGTCCGAGGCCATTGAAAGTTATTGAGTGCGTCACGATTTGCATTATCTGGGTAAGTTTGAAATTGAATCAAGTTTAAACCCAGGCTTTTGCAAAAAATCATCGCTTTGTTGAATTCGTTTGCACTGCAAGCATTGGCAATATAAATACGAGAAAATGTGTACTTCCTTACAATTTGTTGTTTGATTCGAGCAAGGTCTGAGGGCGAGTGGCAGAGACCATCAAAACTTAGTATATAATTTTTAAATCTAGGCATGCAATTTATAGTATGGAGAAGGTCATCGAAGCGCCCAGATGGAACAGTTTTGATCCAGCACGAGCGATCGATGTCCTTTCTTCTGATCGTGCTTAGGATATTGTCACCTAGCAGCAAAGTATCGTAAGGTTCTCGACAATTGGAGTCGATTTCACAAGAGATACTAGCAGGTACCACAGGTGCAAGGTCTTGAGAACTTATATGCGAATTTAAAGCAAAAAGTTGCTCGGTTAGGTTCTGAATGTTTGATACTGTAGAGAAAATCGACGACGGGCTAGGAGGCTCAACGCGTTGTCTTAGGGATTTATTGAAAAATGCTGCTGTTAGAAACAAATTGTGATTATTTTCATGAAATTTTTGAGAGCTTGTTATTTGAAGCGGGTGCAAGTAGCCATTAAAAGAAGCAACAGTGTTTTTTCTATTGCTCTGTACTGGAAATTTTATTTTGTTTTTACCGCTTGCGCTCTGGGTAATTTACTGACAGTATCGGTTTGTGCGCGAATATTATCGAACATATAATCTGGAGAATGAGGAGAGTCTACCACGCTAGAAATGTCCTTAATAATAACAACTATTCTGTCTTGTACCACTGATGAGGATGGTGTTTGTGTCCCCGTCGCTGGCGGACAGTTCGGAGCGTTGTTGTTGACGCAGAGCTGGGGAGCTTGTGCGCTGTTTTGCTTGTTCATATGAGGCGCAGCAGGCTGTTGTGGAGCTGCGGCTGAGACTTTACTGCTTCGAACCTTCAAATGATTGCTGGAGGTTTGGCAGATATGTTTTTCCTCATCCGGCGATATTGGTTGCATAGTCTTCACTGACGTTGTTTCGGAAGGTGACACACATTCTTTGACGGGGTTACCGGCAGCTGTTAACAAGTCTCCTGTCTTTTGAGCATTAGAAACTTGTGAGTGAGAGGATGTAGGTCCCCTACTTGCAGGCACTCTGCTTGGTAAGGTCGTATTTTTGCCCCTGAGAGAACCATTTTTCGGGATGTTGTGTAGGGCAACATTTGTGCAGAGAACGGCACTTTCCGGCTTGCGAAGCGAGTCTCGTAATGATGCATCGTGCGTTGTAATTGCATAGCTATGCCTGGATTTTGAGAACGGAGTGGCTTTTGTATATATATCGCTGATACTGATTTGCCAAAATTTTACCTCGCTCAGCAAGTATTTTATTAAAAGTGAGGTAAATCCAAGCCGTTTATTGAAGTATTGAAGCTTTCAGCTGAGAGAAGAGCTAGGGGCTGCTCTTTAATGCTGGAGGTAGGAGGCGTGGAACAGGGAGGGTTGCGGCTGGCCGTGAACAATGACGTCTTCATGATGACGGTTGGTTACGCTCAGTGGTGCTCGGTGTTTGAGATGTCTGTTTCTCGAAATTAGCTGTACGTAATTTTGCATTTTGTACGACCAGGTCAGTCTCCGACATGAGTCACGATTTTTTTTCTTTATGAGTCGCTTTTAGTGAGAACATATTTTAATTAAAGTCAGTTCAAAGTCAGTTGCACTTTTTATCATATTTCCTCTGGTAATTGTGAATGTTTTTCAACTTCTCGTTCACCCGTTATTCTTACTGGTAGCTCACTTCAAACTATCAGTGTCTTTAAACTATTCGGTGTCAGTAGGGAAACGGAGGTACGAAACACAATAATTCTTTCGTGCATATTTGTCGTCTTGACCACGTAGGAAGTGAACAAAAACTTCACTGAGATGTTAGACATTACCAAAAATTTATCAAATCAAACGTAATTTCTCTGGTTGCTTGGAGCGAAAAAGTTCAGAACTTGCCATGCTCTGAACGGTCAGAAAGACGGGAGGCAGGGGTACGGGAAGAGGGGGGGGGGAACGGGCTCGGTGAGGGGTGATTGGGGGAACAAGGACACTTCAGACAGGCCTATCGTTCGAGACTGGGCTGAGCACACCATTTCCTTCGTGTTGCTAACACTGCTTTGTTAGCTTCGTATTTAAATTGCACTGTTTTAAGCAGAAATAAGACAAAAGTAATTTTTTCTTTTCGCAGTTCCACAGGTAGCAAACACATTCACTGATAGTATCATTTTAGTATGACAGTAGTATGACAGATAGTATGACAGAGCCCTCGTGAAGGCTTATTGTTTCAGACATGTACAGGGTTTCACATTTTACTCGCTCAGTTTCACAACGTTTCACATTTACAATAATTGTTTTCCATCTTCCACGTTATACGTCACTATTTCACCAAAGTTTCTCGATAAAACGACAGTTACTTACAGGAAAAGTAATTTGAAACACAATTTTGTGAATTAAATTTTTAAATTAAGCGTCATATACACTCAATATAATGTTTTTTTTGCAAAACAGATGAGAGAAATCGAAGATGAAAAAGTTTTTTATACTTCTCAGATTTTACGTCACTAGTTAACCAACATTTTCCATCAAAAGGCCAAGATGATAAGGTAAGCCAATTTGGTGACTCAGAAATTGATTGTGTACATTAGAGATTTTTCAACATCCATGCTCTATTGTAACATAGAAATAGTTCACAATGATGGTCACTGTTATTTTCCCAAAAGATGCGAAATTACCAGAGTTCACTTTCTATTTTTTTTTTCGACGCTGGAGACCACGGCCCTTGTTGTTTGTTCCACGTTAGGACGGGAGGTAGTTTAGAGGGATGGAGCGGGGGTTGAGGGGGCGAGGGTGAGCTTGCTTGCGGTTCACCTCACAGCGAGGGCAGCAGCATAGCTCCACAACTTCACACATCGCGCCACTCACTCTGATCTGCTTGTTAAAATGATCACAACTGAGTCAATTCGACACTGAAATTCACTGTCAACATTTAGTTAGGTAGAGGGCACATTCACAGGCACATAGTTTTACTTTTGCACGTCTTGGAATTTTTCCTTCCCTCACATTCTAAGCAATTTAGCTCCGGTGACTTGGAGCGTGCGTTCACGTAGCTGCCAAGTCACATGTAAGCATGTTTGCAAATCCCAGCGTATGGGTGATCAAATCATAATACCTACGCATACTTCGAAACCGTTATGTGATGTCTTGAGTTATAAAAAAATGAGCAAGGGAGAGTATTCAGCAATGGAGAAACCAGGCAAATGAGATTCGTCAATACCTATTCAGTATGTTCTGTAACTAAGAATTATTGTTGAGACGTAAGATGACGAGTTATTTTGACTTTAAATTCTTTCGGTCTTTGAGGGATTTTAATACTCAGCGGAAGTTTGTTCCACAGTTAGGCGCCTGATATTGACAGAGCCTTCTGCCCTAAGTGAAATGAACGATAGTTGACTAAGACATTATTGTTTCTGTTTGGCTTTTGGTTGGTTGTAGTGGGTGGATGGAAACGCACTATCTCAGCATTGCTCTCAGGAAGATATAACGAAGAGAATACGTATTGCGCCCTCTGCATGAGGAGCCTTTCTGGAAGAACAGAATGTTTTTTGTAAGAAGCCACTGTGATTAAAATCTGTTTAAGATAAATTGCGCACTTTAAAAAAATAAGAAATAAAAATAGGTATTGTATTTTTGGCATTTTCAGGTATTAAAAAGTTATGAAACTGGGTAGATTATGTGAGTTTTTTGGCCACCTTAGAAAAATTAGTATGTCTAAAGGAGGAGATCATAATGAGCAAGATGTAAGAAAATATAAACGCAATCTAACGTCCGCCCAATTTAAAAACTGAACGGAGGGGAGGCTGGAGGAGTGAGACAGGGCTGCTCTTAATCTTCCTAGCTGTTTGGTCTGTACTAAGAAAGTAAGCCGTTTACTGAAACAGGTCTGAAAATGAGAAGTGAATGATTGACCGTCCAATGTGGTTGACATAATTTATGTGTGCAAAGCAAGAACAAGTTGGTTGAGAATGAAGAGGATGTAGAACCAATTTCAAGATGAAATGACCAGTGGTTAGAGTAGAGCTAAAGCTATGGCTTTAAATAGTGATGTGACCGATATAGAAAATGATTGTGGTATAGTAATGATTTCATAGGTAATGAGTGAAAAAATAGAGAGAATGAAATATTGGAGATATAAAGATAAGTAGAGCAAAAAATATAAGTACCTAGGATATTTGTTTGGTAAAGATGGGCAGATACGAGCAAAAAGGGAGAAAATCGCAGAAGCCATTCAGTGGTGTGGCAGGTTATGTGTTGTCAACTGAGTAGAGCAGACCAGTATGAATGTGTTAGAGGAATGTGGAAGTGAGTTGTAAAGCTTAGTGTAATGTATAACATTGATACTAGTTCGTGAACTGGAAGAAATCTGAAAAAGTGAAATGATATTCATGTTCGACTTGTTGGACTCGTGTCTAACTGTTTCTGCGGTTCAATGAAGCTCGAGAGGCTGAGTAAAATTGTACGAAGCGGGAGAAGGAAATTGGAAGATTAAGCACAAAGTGCAAACCGAAACAAATGGACGCATGGCATGAACGGAAAGTTTGCCAAATTCGTTTGCCCTGGGTGGGCCAAAAGGATATTGCAAAAATAGAAATGTATTCTGATGAAAGTTTGAGGTCAAAATCTATTTGCCCCCTGTGAAACGATTCGAGTGTTATGGAAATTACTCGTAGATTAAGCCTTAGCATACAGAGAACAAAATTTATTTACACTCGTATGCGCATCTAAATAAGTTTCTTTTGATAAAAAAATTTGGACTACACAACCTTAAACTTGTCATTAATGGTAATGTTGGATGCAACATTAGGAGTTTATCTTGATGATCTACTGAACAAGCAAGATACGCGTTCAGATAGTCAGTGGTTGTTGAGTGAGTGTTGAGTAACAGTGGTTGTTGAGTGATGGGTAGAGATAGAGTAAGTCCGTAGGTACGTCAGTTTAACCCATTACTCCGCCTACTTAGCTGATTTGTTATAACACACTACCTAGTGTTTTGAGGCAAACTCATTGGTTGAGGGTGACTCCAGAACAATCTCGTTCAGGTCATTTCCGCTACGATCTTCAGCGTCGACAGGATCACGAGGTGTTCGATGTTCCCTTCCTCACCTTCAAAAAGATTTTCGAATGATACTTCCAGAACCATGTCATCCTAAATTTTCACTGCTTCGCAGTCTGCTCTTCATTACGCTTTAGAATGTATCGAAGGTTTTGGAAACATGATTAACATTTCAGTGGCATGACATTGTCAAGTTGATTTCGAGTAATAGGCAATAATGTAAAAGCTTCCTCCTTAGAACTAATCTTATAACTAGATCATATAAATCGACATCATTTAATAGTGATCATTTCGGAGAAATTATATTTTCTAAAACAACAATGCAGAATTAAAGTCTAGTGCAAATTTGCAGACTGTGACTGAACTTCGCTGGTGCTGAAGTTCATCTATTGTAATTTTCTGCAACTCCTAACTGTGTTCCAGCTCTCATGCGGCGGCGGCTGGAGTTTCCTCCTGTTCGCCTGTTCGCCTGTATAATTTACATATATCATGGTAGGAACCGCATTTCCAAACGGACATGCGATAGTACAAGTAAAGCAGAGCATTTTTTGTGCTGATGCAACTTTTTTACTTGCACACTTTTACTTGCAAATTTCCAGGCTGTGGTCTTGCTCATATGTAAAGGCGTTGACGGATAAAGTTTTTTCGTCTGTTGAAACTCCGTGGCTGTAGTCCGGTTCTCGGACATAGCCGACTACTAGCAAGTACAGGCTGGAACTTCCAGCCTGTTTTTAATTTTAATTGCCGTTCACTTAGATTGCATCAAAGCCATGCAATTAGAAGTCTAGGTAATGTTTATTTTTTCACTATATATTCTCCATGAAACTTTTGTTTTCCACATCGTAATCTTACCAGAGGTGTTGCAGAAATTTTTAAATCTTTTGTTTTCCACACGTGTAAACAGGAGCAGATAGAGGTGGAAAGACTGAATGAGGGAAAACAGTTTTTGAATGCAGTGCAACACAGGAGGAGAAGAAAGTGTAGATTATCAAGTCTTTTATTGTGGTCAGTATGAGAGCGAAAGAAAGATCCTGTGTTTTTATAGCTATATACGGAAAGAATCAACAACATGCCAGATTTTTTTAATGTGAATGTGTGAGTGAATCATCATGTGCAGGTCAGATAAAGATTTCAATCACACCTCTGTTGACGCGATGAAAATTTTTCCTTCGCATCTTTTGAATAAGAGATACTGACTAAACAGTCACGCGCAGTGTGTGTATTACGATTACTTACATTCATAATGATTTATGGATGACGAGCTGGCTCACCCAGTGATGAAACAGAAACATTTTGGAAATCGTAACCTATCACTTTTCCCATAACTCATTCCATATTATATTACCGTAAAAGTGGAAAACTTTATTTTTTGCATTATTGGTGAGCTAATGAAGAGCATGCGATCGTCCCTCGTTTATCTCTTCAGATGGGCGCATAGCGCATCGTAGTACAAGGGTTCCACGCACTAAGCATTTTACCTCAGATTCGCGAATCATGCTGGTCAGAGCCATCAAAAAGGTTTATTCTTGTTTTTTCCCAGCATGGTAGTATTAGACTACTTTGCAGAAAGTAGTCTGTATAGCAATATAAAATAGGAGTAATGAATATGAATAGGTGGTATAAGTAAAAAAGTTGCATCAGCACAAAAAATGCTCTGCCATACTTGTACCATCGCATGTCCGTTTGGAAATGCGTGTCCTACCATGATATATGTAAATTATAATGGCTAACCCATTTCTATCACTTGAAAATCATTCATGCTAATATTATATCCTT
This sequence comes from Morinoia aosen, assembly GCA_030386875.1. Lineage (NCBI taxonomy): Eukaryota > Metazoa > Arthropoda > Malacostraca > Amphipoda > Talitridae > Morinoia > Morinoia aosen. Next base: position 21,544,609 of record CM059573.1, on the reverse strand, counting down.
ATAGTATTTGAAATTATTCACGCAGTAAGATGGCTGAAAAAATGGCTGAAAATTAGCACAGTATAAGTCTCGGTGATTGAGAAAACCAGATAACCCTTCGTGACCCTGACCTCAATGAGTCCTTAAAAACAATGATTTATCTGTATACAAGTATTAATAATTATTGAGTGAGGGAAAACCGATCCAAACTTTATAGTAAATTGTTTTGAAGTGAGAAAACAAAAAAACAGGTGTGATGAAGATTCTGTGAAGTGCACAGTCTGAACAATAACAACGTACAGTACCCCTTCAACTGTTCAGGGCTACATTAGATCCCAATAAAATTATTTTTTGGGCAATGATCTTTTGAACTAATGTATTCTACACTATTCTTTGTCCTGAAAATAATTCGGAAATACATTTATGGATAATTAGTTTTGATTCTGATAAATAGTACTTTGAGACGAGAAATGAGATGACTTCTGCAAAAAACAATTTTGAAGAGAAGTTTTTGAAACCATGCCCAGATGATTTTAAGCCCGTGTTTTAGCGGAGATATCTTGATGATACGTTTATTTTTTTTTAAAACAGCCGAGTTTCTGAGCAGTTTCTTCAATATTTAGTATGAACTAGAAGTGAATACGTATGATTCAATACGTATGAACTAGAAGTTAATATAATGAATAGTCTTTTTAGATGTAGAAGTTACAAGACCTGAAAAATTCACACCTTCAGTGTTTCGAAAAACAACTTTTACGGGATTGGGTACGAACTTTTTTGGAAAAATTTTTCAAAACATAGAATTTCAGGGATAGTAACGTTAATTCACAGAGCTTTTGAAATTTCATCGTCCTACAAGTTGTTCCATTTAGAAATGAATTATTTACGAAATTATTTCGGTTAAAATAATTACCCGAAGAATATTTTTACTAGAAAGTTAGGGAAATTTTTGAATAGAAAATTCAATGCAAAGCCAAGAATTCCCACCGTGCCGAGGTAAAGCCTATATTTTCAGCTACCCTAAATAGGAACAGGTACAGAGAAAATTAAATTTGAAGTATTGTCAACAGTTAAAAAGTTTTTCCCTCAAATAAACCCTTGTGCATATTTTAAAAATGATAGGAAAATCGGATCCTCCTTTAAACGAAGGGATACTCTGGATGTGATGTTGCGCACCTCAGTGGTATATCAACATACGTGTGACGGCTGCGAGCGCTCTTACGAGTACATCGGTAGCACTGGGCTCCAAATATTTGTGAGGTGTGCACAACACAGGGGAGTCTCCTTTCGCACCGGCAATAATCTTACCAAACCATCCAACTCGTCTCTATAAGAGAGCACTGTTTAAAAAAGGACCATATCTTTAAGAACACAAATTTCAAAATTTTGGATTCATCCTCAAAGTTTTCTGATCTCAACATTTTAGAGTCACTGTCCGTTTTGAAAAACCCGTCCGTCAATAAATGAATGTAACACGGCGGTGAAAGTTGCCATTGTTTGCTGAAATTTTCTATAGTTTTTGTTTGATTACTTTTTTTAAAATCTGAATGCCCTCTATCCCGTTTATTCAGAAGATTTAAAGTGAAAATTTTTTTAACACTTCAATTTCTTGTATTTCAGAGCACTGAGAGTGGATTTTTTGCAATTCGAAACGTTTGTTTTCATAATGATATTCTTAGCTACGTTGGTTTTCCTTTTTATCCTATTCTTTTGCAAGCAATGACAAGAAATTATCTGTGCGTGTGCTTGCTCTTATATTTCTAAGCTTAAGGTCATTACTGAGCAAATTTCCGATAAAATAATTGGAATATGCAAACTAATATATTTATTTAACGTAGAAATTTCACTTTCACCTTTTATGAATTGTACAAAGCCTTCTGGTTTCCGAATTTGCTCAAATCATTTTATACGGATGATGAGAAAATGTTGCAACTAATCTTCCACTCCCAACTCTTGCCGCTTTCTAAGCGTCTAGTTTCAATTTCCCAAAGTTTTTAGCTCAATTCTTGCCCTAGTCACTCTTAATTCACGTGGAGTTCAATATTTCTAATTCTTTTTATTCGTCACTTAATGCTGAAAAACTTTTACTGTCTCTGTTCGGGCTGAAAGCCTCTTTACTAACATCGCTTTTTATGCAAGATATAAAGTTTGTCCATTTTATTTATTTACCGAAGTCATTTCAATATGCGGCCTAATCAGATTTCTATTTATAACTGTCTCTTGTTTTCATATTATATTTTATGTTCTCCAATTTTGAACCATTTATAGTAAAATTCGGCAATAAATTTTCGTTTGCAGGGAAAGAATTCAGCTAATCACCAGTTTAAAACGAATGATGTACTTTTTTTTACTTAAATTGAGTTCGTCTTTTTTCGTAACATTTCAACCAGATAAAGAATCAGTTTCAGCCATGTCATGTTCTCTTGCGAAGCCTTCACTTTTATAGTTAACACCTTCAACTCAGCAAAATTTCAGAATTTAAATCCCCCTTTTGTGTACAACGCATTGAATGAGCATAAAATTGCATGTCCTGATTTTCGTGAAAGATATTTCCCTTATGATTTTGATCCCTTAATTCGACAAGGGCACAAAAAATTTCATCGTAATATTCCACATTCAATAGTTATCAGAAAATTAGTATCTCACCAAAAACGTTGTAATTGTAACGACATTGTCAACAGTTATTCCAAATTACAAATTAACATACGCTATTTCGTCGTTGTTATAGAGCAACTCACCTGCATTTTATTTTCCACTCGACGCTTCTCGTTGCTGTACAAAGAGCACAAGGAGCCTCGGAAGTGCAGCCGGAACACTGCGCCAGCCAGTTCGATATCGCCTGCTGTTGCCTTGAGGAGGCTCAGCAGACTTAGCACAGGGATGATCAGAGTCGTGTAATTTGAGAGCAATGAAGCCATTTTGCAAAGTTTTATTATCTATATGATCTGCTTTTTAAAATAAATTAATTTAAGTAAACATTGATACAATTACAGAATTTAAGATCAGTTCTATCATGTTTGTTGAGGTTATTGTGATAAAAGTTCGAGGAGTAACGCTAAGCTAATGAAACTACCAACTACTTTCACAAGTACTTCGTCAAATTTTCCTTCTGTTGGTAGAAGCTACTGCTAGTAATCTAGTAGTATAGTAGAATAAAATTCAGCACTTGGCCCTTTTTCTTGTTGGAAAATTTGTATGATTATTAACAAGCTTCTCAAAGAAATAATTAGTTAGTGCAAGACATCTTTACCAGAGACAGTTTTCGAACAATACCCTCCTTAACTTCAAGACCGTTACAAGAATGATACAAGGTGAAAGTTTTATTCATGAAATGAAAGTCATTGGCTAAAATAGAGCTAGGGACTCGACTGTGCAATTCTAGAATAGAAATAATACAAACCATTTATCTCATTTTTCCCATCATCAAAACTTACTCTTTATTGTTGTAACGTAGCTAGAGAAAAAACAGAGATAGGGTTAGATTAAAAAAGTTGTTAAACTTAACAGAAGTTTTCTTTCACAAAAAAATTGCAGCCGCAAAATAGGAAAGACTGGAGCGCTTCGTTTCATACATCAAATTTCATTTAGAATTCCTCGAACGGATAGACGTCTTCGTTAAGCATCAGTGCTGTGCATTTTACAGTTTTCAGCAGGTTTGCTCATCAAGGCACTTTGAGGTCGATTGGGAGTTGTACATTGGACCAACTGTTCTGGATGCAGCGAAGATGGATTGCAGCCGCTAGATATTTGATGCCGTGAAAACTATATGCAAGTTATAGCAGTGCATGCAACCAGAAGACACAATGTGTCATGATAGTGGGCCCCGTGCGGTTCGTTGCCGTTCAATGGAGTCAACTGACAGAATTGGTGCACTGATGACCGCAACCACGCTGAAAAGAATTGCACTTGCGCTTATGCCGAAGATGGAAAACGGGAAAAGCGCAGGGTAAAATTTTGGCTTTTTCAGACGTCGTTCCACTAAATCGCAATTTACCGTTATTTTTTGTAACGTATTTAAATCCCTAAAGGGAGACTATTGAAGGCCTTGTTATTCAACAGATAGTTGAAATATTCCTGTAAACCACAAAACAACCCTTCGATAACAGAACAGGATAGAACGTGGCATCCAAAAAAGGGCGGAATGTTCGTGTTGCTGCCATAGTACCATGCCTTCTAACACCAATCACGGATCTGCACCCGAGTAAATGAGGACAAGCCACCAGTTATTTTCACAGTTGTTGATCTTCACATGCAAACTCCAGTAACAAGTTACTGGAAAACATGAATAATAATTAATGTTCATTTACTCAGGTCATGACGGTTCTGAAACAGAAAGTTACGAGCAAAAATTGCGCTAGCGGAACAAAAATAGGTATAAAATGGCGACAGGTTTCAATAAATCATGACACAAATAATCAACACTATTCTAGTTTCAAACTTAAAACTAGAATAATATTGTAAACCTACATTATATCAGTATACAGAATTTTTCAAGAAGATTTCAGAAAGATCGAGGACCTCTAACGTTGTAGATGGACAGCACAAATATGAAATTCACAGCCTCTGCACTTCATTTATAGCAGCCAAGCTAGGAAGTGTGACCCGCGCTGCCCCTGATTTGCGTGCAGCTTACGTGTAATTGTGGGTGCCCGCTCAACCTCAGCAGCATCGGACGCAGGACTGTTGATGCGTTAAATCGTACTTTTAGCCGGAGATAATGTATTTTCTTGTCTTCAGAATAATCCTGAGTATTTTATTCAGGAAAAGCACAGCCCTAACCTGGACTGAGTAATCAAGATATTATTGCGTGGATCACACCAATAATGTATATATTATGTGGTAGTAACGAATATAACGTGGAGAAAGAATGCGAAGTATATTATAGAAGTGGCGATATTCCATAAAAAAAACAATGAGCGCTTTCATTCGATGTTCTAATAATATTCAGTCTTTTCCTATGCGTATTCTTCGAACAACGTGAGAACTGACCGCGAGCGAATAAAAAATCCGTTCATCGAAAAAGATAAACTACCGAGGAAATTCATTCAAATGTCAAACATACGTACAAAACAAATTATATTCCTTTAAATAAGTTTCAGAGCTAAAGCTGTCCAGTTATTTAATTTTTTGGAATGGCTTTCGTAACGAAATGCAAATATATCAAAAGTATTATACACTTGAACTGATGAACTGACAGTATTGCTCTGATTCTAGTGCTAACTCGGACTCATAACCGATAAATTTTTCGCTAACAGAAGAATAGTATTGATAAAAGTAATTCTGATTGGGGACCTAACGGGTTGGTTTATTCATGGTGGTTTCATCGCCTCTCATAGTTCCGGGATATCTTTTCTCAAGAGCTGTTGTTTTTAAATGAAGCCTGATTAGAATTGCGGTGAGTTTCCTGGGAGAGGCCCGCGGTGACCAGCTTAATGGGACCTACACCCCTGAAATCACCGAATTTACCTAACTTTCCAAATTTTACAGTTCACATTTCTATTGCACATAGGAGAACGGAAATGCATACAAATATGTAAATTGAGTTCTGAACACATTTTCGTCCATAAGAATTTTCGACTTTAGCAATCTAAAAAAGTTATTGAACAAACATACAAAACTATGTAAATTAGCTCAAAACCCTAGTTCTTCCACAATTTTCAACTTAGAAGCTTGGTTTTAGTCTCATTCAACGCGGAAAGACTGCGGAAACCGGAAAATGAAGCTTTTTGCAATTTCGAATTTTAAAATAATTGTGAATTTTTTGTACAATTTTTTTTTAAAATTCCAGATTTTTCACCATAAAATCTAATTTGGAGTTCAAATGGAACTCAGATTCTCTACGCTGTTTCCAATGCATTCCCGCGTCGAATGAGACCAAAATCAAGCTTCTATGTTGAAAATTGTTGAAGGAGTTGCGTTTTGGGTTAATTTATATAATTTTGTATGTTTGCAGAATAAATTTTTTTATTTTGCAAAAATAAATCGGTTTTAGAGAAGTAAATGTTTTCAGAATTTAATTTTATATATCGTTATGCATTTTCGTTTACCTAGGTGCAATAGAAATGAAAAAAAACATTGAAATTTGGAAAACTAGGTAAATTAAGAAATTGATCGGTTACATGAATTTATAACTTTTTTTCAATTCGAAATATGAAAAAAACTTCGTTTTCCAGCTGCCGCAGTCTTCCCGCTTTGAATGAAACCAAAATCAAGCTTCTAAGTTAAAAATTATAGAAGGAGTAAGCTTTTTCGCTAATGTACATTCTATTGCATTTGTTCGCGCAATAACTATTTTTTATTGCGAAAATCGAAAAAAAAAAATTTTTTTAAAGAAAATGTGTTCAGAATGTAATTTTACATATCTGTATGCATTTTTGTTCACCTAGTTGCAATAGAAATAAAAATACTTGAATTTTAAAACACTTCGGAGCCCTTCGGGGTATAGATCCCACCACAACATTGCACGCTTTCTGCCTGAGAGGGGGATAAATCCCCCTCGGCCACCTATAGTTAAGTTCGCTGAGCACCCACACTCACTCAGCTCAAAAGCATACATTCACTCGACACAAACCACCGACACAAAAAAGACACCAGCCACCGACAACACACTTGTCACACATTGTACATCAGTCCCACCACAAATATCGAAACAAACGAACATTACACAAAATTACAAAACATTACACAACAATTTTTATGATCGAATTTATTTGCGCATCGTATTCGTTCCAATGTATTGAGTTCTAACAACGATAATGATGACTTTTCATATTGTATCAGGAATAATAATTTTTAACACCAAAATTCCAATCTTAGGACAGACGTAACCTTAGGATATGTAAATGAACGTGCACATATTATCCACTTCTTAGAGAGCATAAAAAGAAATAGGTGACAAGAATGCAGTGAAACGAAAGAAGGGAACGATTTATTACATAATTTAAGTTTGAAATTATTGTTCTATGGGGAGAACATGCCAATTTCAGGACTTGAAAACAGTAACATTTTTGCAGGGAAAGAATACGTGTACAATTTAACATCAGTAGCGACGAAAACAAGTGGATCTAACTCAATTGCTCAGGCGCTTATGTGAATTACCGAAGAGCAAAACAACCGTAGATGGAAAGGTCTTTCATTGAAATTGTTCGCAATTGGTCTCAGATTACTGATTTGACAGGCTCGAAAAGGTGGCAAAAGATAAAATAATCTTAAGAATTTTCAGAATATAAATGTCACTTCAAGAAGACCATCAGCTTTTACATTTTTTAAAACATTTCAACTGCAAGATCAGCGCAAAGACACCCTTACTTATAGAAAATACTTACGTGTCAGAAAGCAAATAGGTGAAAGAAAAAGTCCCATGTATAAAGAAAATAAAAAATAAATCCCAAATGAGAAACAATTTAATTTGTAAAGTACGGCTGGATAAATCATATTGACGTAATATAGGCGAGGTTATGCAGCTTTTCTTCCAAATGGTCTTTTGGAGCAGGTCGCTCATGATTTACGCGGCCTGTACTGAAGCAGTGAATTGGAAACAAAATACGCTGAGGTGCACTGAAGTTTTGCCACTTCAGCATGAACTCCACTGAGTTATGGTAGATCATGCATTCCACAGATGCCACACTTTGTAACTGTCACCTCTTGGTTATCTTGCTGATGTCGCATTATTGTTGTGGGTCCTTCGTAAATTATCTAAAACGTGAAGTATCGAGTGTTTACTTGTTATTTTTCCGACCGAATCATATTCTTTTAGGGATCATTTCGCTGCCACCAGCCCAATATTTGAGCAAAACAATGTTTCAATTTTACATAAATCAATTGTTTAATGATGGTCACTATGGTTTTTTAATTATCATTATCTTCGGCAAGCATGTAGTCAGAACAATATTTTCAAGGTTAAACGTCCAGTATCATTCATAAAATTCGTCTCATCATCCTAACTCATTCCTCCTAATTTACGAAGGAAATTAAAGACACGAAAGGTTACACATATTTCATTATTAATTAACGCAGATATATATGCATCACAAAGCTGTTGAGAGAGAAACTAGTTAGACACATAGTAAATATGTAAACTCAATTGCGGTATCCAGAGTTAGGCATTGACCAGGTATGAGGGTAGGCAGACCACTTCACGATCCATTTATGAGGATTAATTGGAGCAAGGTGAATCTCCTGATATTTTATAGTCATTTATTAAATTTATCGAAGCGGGTAAAGCGGGTTCATCGCAAAAAATCACGAGAAAGAAACTCCAAGGTTCGTGATCAGTATTTGTGATTTCTCACATTCAATACATAATTCCAAACTCTGTGAGAAAGAAATCTCTCACTACTTGTACGTATAACTGCCTCATGCTAACTGAAGGGCTGCCCTCTCAGGCTTTCCCATGGAGTGCGCTGGCTTTCATGCTTAGGCGTTACGTAACGCATGAGACTTTATACGTTAATATGACGTTGATACGTTAATATGAGAGTCGCAAGCTAATTGACTGATTGAAAAGGCCCGCAATCATGAAAATTATTACGAACCAGATCCCACATTGAATCTGTATGAATGAATAATATCCAATATTTTTAAAATTATAGATAAAGAAATATATTCGTGGAAGAGAAAGGAGTGTCTGACAGCGCAGCTGTTTGGGAACGCTCGGTCGTAGCGGTTCCGATGTGGAGAGGGCGAGGGTATGAAGGTAAGCGAAGCTTTTAAATGTGCCCGGTGGCGTTGTAACGGTCGATGTGATGAGATGGGTACATGAGGTAGATCGTAGAGTTACTCCAAAGCTGCGCTTATCTACGAGGACATATTTCTCATATGATGACGTTCTTTTCGAGGTATTATGATAGAAGTCGTTGGCAAGACGCCCTTTCCCTCGTAGCGTTTTATTCGTAGATACAATGTAGTGAATGTTGTATAGAAATATAACAACTGCCATTTGTTGAACAACATGATAGAGAAGCCTTTGCTTTTCTACTGGATAATGCTTCAAACAACACACGTAAACATAAAATATATTATTTCCCCATTTCGTCATTTTTATGGTTCTAAAATTGAGAACCAGATATCTGGACCTGAATCCTATCGACAAAGCGTGGGGGGCATCATATTACAGCATCAAAATTCCGAAATTGCTTGAGAAATTTCATCTGATTTCAAATTTAAATGCTAAATATGAGGTTAGTACCAAAAAAACTTGATAACACAGATGTTTGACACGTGTAAAAACCACTTTCGTTTTATGCCAAGAAGGAAAAAATACTAAGAAGAGATGTATTTTAATTTTCCCACAAAAGGCACCCAGCTACATGAGATTCAGTGGGACGAAAAATTCTAGAGGCGGTTCACAGAGTTCTGCATGACAAGCATCATAAGACCTGAAGGAAAATGAAATGCTTGCCGTACGAAGTGCAATACGTAGAGGGTAATAGCCACTGCAGGCCACCGCATTGTGTGCCGTGACAGTTATGCACATATCTCACTCGTCTTCATCGAAAAAGATAAACTACCGAGGAAATTCATTCAAATGTCTTTTTTTTACGGCGCAGGAATTCCAGAGATTAACTCCCAGCCCCTCACGCGGCCAAGCCAGGCGTGGACGTCAAACCGAGGACAACTGGACATAATTTCTATACATATTTTAGTGTGATATCTGACGTTACAGTTATGAGGACTTTGCCATGCATGATGAAATTTCTTTAAAGATGAAATTTATTTTGTGGCACCGCACACTACGAGAAATTGTTGAAAGATTCATCAAAGAATGGATATTTATAGTGTTAAATGAAAATCAATTTCAAAGTTTAACAAAGGCATTGAATCTCTTAATTTTGAAGTTATGATTCTTTTTCACGAAGAAATCTGTCAAGGTTATTTAAGTGATGATTTAGTTCGATGTGGCCAATTTTAGTTCGAAGTTTATGTTTTACTCCTATTTAATTATCGTTTTCAGAAACAGAAAAAAGAACTGACGCAAACTCTGAAGTGCATTTGCTTATCAATACTAATTTAATGAGTGTGCTTCATATTATTAGTATTGCAACTCTAGATAATTTCGTTTAATCTACATGATATTCCAGAATAACTTCTAATATAACTATTTTCCCGTAAAATTGGCCTCTTCCATCATTATTTTCAGGATAATTCTAAACTAAATACTCAATTCATTTTCGATGGCACGTTTAATTACATCAGCAGTTTGACACTGACAAATAATTTTAGGAAAAATGAGTGAAAGGTCAAGTTTATGTTATATCATTGCAAACGAATGCAGTACGCTACGTAAGTTAATACGCTTATATGCTCACGCTTGTTTATCTTTTCTGTTCGCTCGTGGAGCATTTCTTCGAAGACGCGAGGTACAGTTCCTAGAATTAGCATAAAATCTGACCGAAAACTAAGTAGTGATGGAACATCGAATACAAATCCTCATCTTTCTCTAAGGCATAATATATTTCGTATCATACATCACATTTTATCACCCAAAATATATGTTGATGGTTTGGTCTTCGCGAGAAAATTGCTGCGAAGATTAGATGAAGCTGTAACGGATATGTTAAATTAATAACAGCTTAGACATATCTTTTCCTGAACAGAATTTTTTGGGTTACCTGATACAGTGCTCATGCACAAATGCCACAATAAAACTTTTCAAGAATATGGTCGAAGCTAAAATATCTCCTGCGCGAGTGACAATTTACTAAAGAAACAGTCTAGCGTCTGATGCCAATGTGATTCCACGGACACCCATAATTACGTGTAGGCTGCGCGCCGTTCAGGAGCAGAGTCTCAGAGCGCTTGGCTGAAGCCCCGGGGTGACAAATAGCACTTTAATGCTAATGCTGTCGTTCTACTGCGGTCATGGCTTTGGTTCTTCGTAAAATTTTATGGCGTATGTTTGCCAAAAGGAAATAGGCTAGAAGTGATTAGTTTCAAACTGTACCTGAATTGATTTTTCACAGATTTTTATGTTTACTCAGAATGATTGGGTATTATTGAGTGATATTTCGTAGTTCTTTTACGTTCGCGGCATAACTTAGTATGTTGAAACCACGGTAATCAGAATCGTGGCATCTCCAAGCAGCCAGAATCGGATAAGAAAACACCTGAGAAATCAGTTGCAACGCTATGTTTGAGAATAGCGAAAGTACGAAGAACGTGTCACAATATTCAATTTTCAATTCGGCTTTTCGAAATCTTTTTGAACTTTTAGATTCTGAGCTCGTTTCAATGTAAACGACCATTGAAACATTAAAGAGCGAGTTAGTTTTGGATAAATACGGTATTAATTTCTAACCAAACAAGTTAAGGTAAAGGGCTGATTATTAAGTATACATGTACATGTATATATATATATATATATATATATATATATATATATATATATATATATATATATATATATATATATATATATATATATATTATTCAGAGTGGCGGAGACCAAACGACCACCTTTGTGATGGGCATGGCTTGTGGGGGAGAGTTAGGGGAGGGTGGTTTCCCTTTGATTCTGTAGCGTAAGTTACCAGGGCGCGTTACCATGGAAGTTTTGTTACCATGGCACGTCGGAGAGTCCAGGATTGTTCATTTGCTGTAGAGACCTTTTTCCGCCATAATGAGTGTTTTGCGGTCTCGTAGTGCGCTGTCGCGATACATCTCTAGGGTATAAGACGTTGCGTTTGGGGAATTTAAAGCTCGACAGTCAGAGTAGAAAAGAAAATAAAGATATGGCCGCACACAGAAAGAGAAGGGGACAGAACAGGCAGAAAGTAGGATTAGCATAGTGTGCGCTTCGCGTGTACCTAGTTAACTTGCATTGGAAAAGTAACAAAATTTGAAAGATTTAAACATATTTCATTTTAACGTTGAACACGTGGATAAAGCATATAAAGATATCTGAACGAAATGATAAAAAGGAGCTCGAGTGCAATAATGAAAGGTACGTATGACATCACCGACATGAAAATTCAATACGACATGGTATTCAAAAAAAGTGTGATGCTCACCGAGAATTTAAATTATCAATCATCAAGCGCTAACAACGACTTACGAATGCACAAAATTTAAAGCAACCCTAAACAACATAAAAGCACAAAAATAATGAGGACAATACATAACGGTGTAACCTTGACTCACAACAAGGTATCAAAACACAAATAAAAACCCCAAGGCTGCTACTCTCAAAGTCAACATTTTTGAAATTATTTATTGGCGTCAGATATTGAAAAGTAAACGTTTCGAGCACCAGGCTCATCATCAGTACAAGTTTTCTGAAATGAACAAAACTGAGATGAATAGGTGAAACCATACGGGAAATAAGCACAGATTTAAAGAAATGCTACTATTAAAATCAAGAGGGAACTATGTGCAAAGGATGGGCACTATTAGTTTCATTAAGAGGCGGCTTAAGTTTAAAAATTTATAAGGACTCTAAAATTCTTAAATCACTCTGTTGGCTGGCTGAAGCTAAAATGCTAAAATTACTGTTCTGTACACTGGAGCCACACTGTTCGCCATGGAGGCGCACGGAAGAGGATCTAACTGGGCAAGAATCCCTCCAGTCCGGCTACTACGTCCAGCATGCTCCGCTACTCTGACGCCCAGAGTTCTGCAGGTCGAGCCTATATAACTAGATACACATTGTGCACAACGAAATTCATATATAAGAGAGCGGCGCATACTGGAGGGTAATATATCTTTGTAGTTGAAAAGCGAACCTATGATAAATTTGTTTGTAAGAATAACTCTAAAATCAACAGCTGGTAAATATGAGTGAAGAATTTTGACAAGCTCTGTTCTCATTTGTTCAGATGTAGGTCCAAAGTATGAAAAAGGTAAGTATAATCTCTTTTTTGTACTATCGACAAGATTGGCGGGTGAGCTATATTTGGAATTTAGAAAACGTTTTATCAAAGATTGAACTAAACCAACAGGGTAACCACTATTTTTGAAAAAATTACACAAAAAAGAGAATTCATTGTGAAGTAAATTGTAATTTGAACATATATTAAAAGCTCTATGTAGAAGGGTTTTTACGCTTTTGATTTTAAAGCGATTAGGCGTGAAACTAAAAAAACTAGTACCGAGTCCCGTGAGAGTAGGTTTTCGGTAAACAGAAGTTAAGAAATTTCCTTCGCGTTTAGCAATTAAGACATCTAGAAATGAAATCTTGCTACCGGCGTCTGGTTCAACAGTGAACCTGATATTGCTATGTGTCGATACCGTCGTGCGGTCGACGTAAGGGTTCGTGGAAAAGGGGCTGTCTTCTGTGCAGCTACCTTTTTCCGGGGGCGCTAGTTTTTTCCGCGCAGTTGCCCTTCCTGATGTTCGTGTGGGTACCGCCAATGCCGTAATTAGTCCGCTAGGGCAACAGAAGTAACTTCCGTTTGTACCGAACTACGGCGGTACCGCAAGAGTGAGGTTTGTGTGGGTACCGCCTTGCCGTAATTAGTCCGCTAGGGCAACCAAAGTAAATTCTGTTTGTGCTGAACTGCGGCGGTACCGTTATGAAGACTAGCAACTGTCGGTGCCGTAATCAGTCCGTTAGGGCTCCTCAGGAAGTTCCATGATTCGCCGAACTGCCCCTCAGGGGGATACAACTATTGTATCTATGGGAACTAGCGCTCCCAAGGGGACAATGTCAGAGCCCGAGCTGAGAGTTAGGTAGGCCTTCTTTTTTGTTGAAATAAAATGTTTTTGTTATGTTAAGGACCACCTTTTTTCGGTTCACTGCTGTCCTTTTCTTCATCACCTACTACTTTCCTCTTCAACTTTGGTCTTGTTTCATGATCTTCTTTCACAACTTACTGTTTCTATGCCTTTCTGCGTAGATTCCGCGTTCCCTTAACTCCATACTAAATGGTGCCTTCCTCCTTCCTCTCTTTGGATCGCATTTGTTGCTGGGTAGGGAGGCTAAAACTTACGACTAATTTAACTAATCTAATTCGCCGAACTGCAACAGCGTCTTCCTTTGCGACAAACTATGCGGAATAGTTTGTCCTCCCAAGATGGTTCCTTAAGCCTCTCTTACAGCGAGGTGTCGTAATAGACAAAAGCCTGTGTCAAAAAGGAGAAAGGAAAAACTATTTCGACCTCAGGATGTGAATTTTTTCTCGCAGAATCTCTTTGCAGTGCTTCGTAAATATACAGATACATTTCAGCTAATACTGTGATTTATTTTCTTTAGCAAAAGTAGTGTCTACAAACATGAGCTACTGCATAGCATGGTTCAACACGCAAAATTACATTTAAAATGGTAGTGCTATTTAGCTAAGTAATCAAAATAATATGGGAATATCGAAATACAATACAAATGAAACTTAAGGGCTCAATGAAGTAAATACACAGGCGCACCCTCGGCGCAGGGGAACAGACTTAGACCAGGTGTAAGGAACAGATTACTTAGAGAAAATACTTAAGATTATGGGTAACCATAACAGAAACTGGACTCGACACCACCTGCTGCCTGACAGTATGTTTTGAATTCAAATAATCAAGAAATTGGGCAGAATAGGACGAGTCGTGGAAGAGCATAAAAGTGTCATCGATATATCTCTGATAAAATATAGGACGAAATTGAGGGGGGCACTCAGCCTTTGAGGGGGGCACTCAGCCTTTGAGGGGGGCATTCGGTCCTACCTTTGCAAATATTTTTATGTGCCACCATGAGACCAAATGGCTGGCCGAGTGCCCCCCTCAATTTCGTCCTATATTTTATCAGAGATAAATCGATGACACTTTTATGCTCTTCCACGACTCGTCTCATTCTGCCCAATTTCGTGATTATTTGAATTCAAAACATAGCAATATCAGGTTCACTGTTGAACCAGACGCCGGTAGCAAGATTTCAATTCTAGATGTCTTAAATACTAAACGCGACGGAAATTTCTTAACTTCTGTTTACCGAAAACCTACTTTCACGGGACTCGGTACTAGTTTTTTTAGTTTCACGCCTAATCTCTTTAAAATCAATAGCGTAAAAACCCTGTTACATAGAGCTTTTAATATATATTCAAATTACAATTTACTTCACAATGAATTCTCTTTTTTGTGTAATTTTTTCAAAAATAGTGGTTACCCTGTTGGTTTAGTTCAATCTTTGATAAAACGTTTTCTAAATTTTAAATATAGCTCACCCGCCAATCTTGTCGATAGTACAAGAAAGAGATTATACTTACCTTTTTATACTTTTGGCCTAAATCTGAACAAATGAGAACAGAAAAAAGAAAGAAAAAAAAGAAAAACACTTTATTTCCAATAGAGATAGTACAAAAGTACTATCATTGGTTTTTAAAATATCTTAAAGTTAATTCACTTAGATGATACACATACACGAGTATTGTAATACTCATGTCACTAGTCGAAAATGAATGATTGAGGGCAATGTTCTCCAAATCTTGCTTAATCTACATTCGATAATACATGTAATGATAATTATAACGTGCTCCCTAGTTAATCTACATTTGATGATACTTGTAATGATAATTATAAGAGACAACACAATTTCATGGACGATGCATTTTCATAGTGGGTTTAGAACACTTTTGACAATTTACATATACAATTTATACATGATATAAAACTTCGCAATTCTTGACGCCAGGAAATAATATTAGAATTGTTTGATACGGAAGATGCTCAAAAATTTCATTTTAAGGAAGCACGAAAAAAATAATATATCTCGTATAAGCATGAGGATTGCGAAAATGATTTGATTTGTATTTCTAATTAAACAATTTTAACATATCGGTCATTAGTTGATAAGAATTTTATTTAAATATAAATGGATGATCACACAACAAATGTATAGTTTTTTACGTGAATGCTTTACAATAATAAAGAGATGACGAGTTAGATAATGTTACAAGTTGAGAGTGAACAGAAAAAAAACATTATCTCTAGTTAAAATGCCAGTTGTTAGTTTAGTTCACACATATGTGCATACATATATACATGTAAATATATACATATATACATGCACATACATACCTACGCACATACATACACCTAACACGTTAACATACACAAATACATTTCTATTCATGGAGGCAATCACAATATATGCGCGTTCTATAAAAATGCTGTGCGATGTTTTGAAATATAGGATAATGAGCAAAAGAATTCGTGACAACTCTTTCAGTGTGTGTTGCTGCTTACAATTTCTAATGAAATATTGTAACGATGTTTTATTAAATATTGTATCGAAAAGATCATTGGTTGATAAGCGTCTTATTTATCATTTGTGGGTGATCGCGCAACAAATATATTTGTATATAGATATTTTATAAATCCTGTACAATAATCAATTGAAATGAAGTATTACGTAGTGACATCTTCACCCATATACGTACGCATAGCGTGCACAAGTATACATATACATAAGTAAGCATGTGCGCAAATATCAGCGTAAACTAATCAGTATGAACTAGCATTCCAATCGAGGGAATCGGAGAAAATATCTTTTATTATGGCATGAATTTTATAAAATTTCCGTACTAAAAATTTCCACTTAGTCAGAAACATGAAAACGATTTTTCTACAACGGTTCCCAAGTACAGAATATTTCCAGAAGTACGCGAGGCTTAGGTGCGGTTGTTATAATATGCTCTAGAGCGTAAGAGATGATATGATAATTTGCACTACACTAGCCTACCAGGAGCATTTTTGGACGTGAAGAAGAAAGAAACATGAATGTCCTATATGGGTGTCATTTAAGGAAAAAAATCACATTATCTTTGAAATATGGCGCAAAATGTCTGCAATTGATAAGAATGTCTGCAATTGCCCCTCGCGCAACTCTCCCAAACAACTGCTCGATTTCCAAGTGGGTCGAAAATCTTCGTCAATATGGTAATATTATCTCAAAAAACTCTCTTCACGTGTTTGCGAAAAACAATTTTCGGTGTAAAATATTCATTTTCCTAATGATTTTTATGAAAATTGGTAACAATGTAAATTTTTCAATGCTCCATGCGGCCCATGTAGCCAAAATTTGAAAAAAAGTGTAAAATGATTAGGAAAATAACGCTTAAATTCAAATAGGCGACGGAAATTATAGCCACAATTGTAAAAAACAAGAAACCTACGATGAAAGCCTATTTAAAGACATTTTAGAAGATGCAATGCATGGCAGAAAATATTCAAATTAAGAGCATTTCCCAGGAGGAAAACTGAAAAAATTCACCTGTATTGACGCGTACCCACATGTTGCCATGTCACTGCACCAGATAGGCATGGCTAGACGAACATGAGTGCTGCGGTAAGTGGGATTTACTACGTTGGAGGAGAATGTTGGGATAAAGATACGAATTTGACGGCGTTAATATATTTTATGGTATTGACTATGATCAGGGCTGGGGCATTATGAATTTATAAATATGCCTAATACGCAGCTATAAATATGCATTATATGCACTTATGTTATGCAAATATGCATTTATATTTATGCAAATATGCATTTATATTTATGCAAATATGCATTTATTACAATGCACATATGCATGTATTTCAAGTCTTTTAAACATATTTTAAGTGAATTTTTTTAATTGATTAGAAGTAAAGGAGAAACTTAGCATTCGTCTGCTCTATTGGCTATAACTATGCGCTGTGTAGATCACTAGAGTGTACTAGTTTACCTATAAACTCTCAACTGTATTGAGGAATTGGGGAGAAATAGAGGACTCAAGTTAAAATTACTGACTAATTGTGTGGTGAAATAGAATAAATTAGGCATATATATTTGGCAAAATCACATCAAATTTTATTTTTGGGCTAAATTCCGTGAAGCTATAACATTTTAAAGAAGGGTAAACATTCTGCGGGGCTACAAACATTGGAATGAGTTGTGTGTCGTATCGGCGAGGGTCGGCTCTTTGGAGAGCGCTCTCAAGTGCTTGAAACGGGATGTCATAAATCAAAGTCACTCGGCGGTTGGCGCTTCGTCCAAACTTCTACGGTTCAGGCGTCCACAAAACACAAACACACAATCTTGAACACAAAACACATCCAGGCAACTCAACACAAGTCACACACACAACACACGGGTAGGCGTGAGCGAGCCCACTTCAAACAAGCGAGGGTTAGCTTCGAGGAGGTAGGGGCTGGCTCATGGGGTGACTGCGGCTGCTCTACCAATGAGAATCAAGAAGTAGAGTAGGCAAGGAGGTGTATCAGATAACGCACCAATTAGAAGCGGAATCGTCAGGGACAAGGAAAAACTTCACCAATCAAAGAGGAGGACGGACTTGGAGACGGCGAGGGACGGAGATGAATCGGGAATGTTCGAGAAGGAAACAAGCGGAAGACTTATAAGGAGCTGAGAAGCGAAATTAGGGAGGATTTTGACTTGGTTACACGACGAGAGACGGTCTTTTTGGTGCACGGTTTCGGGGATCCGGCCGCCGCCGAGATCCCCTTGGATCTGCTACTCTAGAAAAAACATCGCGAAAGTGCCCCTATACAGTGCTCCTTCGAATCTCCTAAATTAGCAACGGACTCAGCAGACACTGAAGTACCACCGACATCAAATTTCGCTTGATACGCAACAACGTCGAGGACCACCGATACGAAGAAAAAAATGTGTCAATCGTTCTCCTGAGAGAACACAAAAGTCAGATCTACGTCGTCTTCAAGACAGCATGAACTCCAGCCTGCATTTTATTTTGAACTCACACAGCTGCCAATCTTCAACAACGTCAAAAGTCGCAAATTCTACGGTGGTTGAGCTGTTCGGGCAATGAAGCCATGAGCGCAACGAACGAGCGCTCTAGGCGCAGCGTCTTCGATGTTTCAGCAACCGGCCGACGCCGGCGATTGGAGCGGCCGCAGCGAAGAAACATTACGAGCTCCCTTCAAGAGTTGAACAGGGCCCTAAACTAGGTGACCCCTGCAACGCATCCCAGAGGAATTGAAAATTTGTGGCATCGAGTATTTTGAAACAGTGCTTTAAAGTGTATTAGTGGAAGTCAAAGTGGTACGCTGCAGTAAAAAGGACGCGCTGTGTAATTAATTTGTGTCTTATGTTTATGCGACAGAATGCGAAGCATTGATGTATTTTTGGACGCCTTGTGAGTCCAGGAAAACGGTATGTTTGTCATCATTGTTCTGTAATTAGTGTTGCGTAGGGGTTTCTATAACTTTGTGCATTCTTTCGTGAATCGTTGTCAGCTCTTGAGTATTTGTAACTTGAATTTTTCGGTAAACATCACATTTATATCATGTCGTGTTTAAAGTTTTATGGCGGCAGAAATGTGCGTACCTTTCATTAACGCAGTTGTGCTCTCTCATGTCAATTCTGACTAAATGCCTTGTGCCTATACCCACGTGTTCATCTCAAAAATAAATGTGTTTTAATCTTTCAAAGTTTGTTATTCTCCCCATGCTTGTCAACTCGGTATTTGCGGAGTACACACCAATTAAACACTGTTAATTTCCTACCTTTCTGTCCATCTCTCAGACTGTGTATTTCATATCTTTATTTTCTTTCTTTTGCTTTCGGGGGTTTCAATTCCTCCTGCGTTACGTGCTCTGACCGAGATACGTTCCGTAACAATTGTAATAAGTAATAACATATATAAACAAAACAAAACTTGTTAACAAACACATGTAAATAAGACATATTTACAGTGAAATCATATGAAAATGTAGTTACATCTTATAATAGCTCGTATAATATTGACAATAGAAGGTAGGCTAAGTAACATTAACAATGAGTATAATGTCATCTACTATACGAGTTACATTTGACTACCACATGGTACTTCAAATTCTCAAAGGTGAAATATCTCCAATTGTCAGCTAAAACAGTTTTATGAACAGAAAAGACTCTCTAAACTTCACAAGATACAACTGGTGCATACATATTACAAAGCATATCACAGGGGATCAGATTATTTGGAAAATCATCCGGTACAGTAATAGATGGATCACCCTTCAATGCTGAATTAATATATTTAAAAGAGGCGAAGTTTTCATTTTTCTCTATTACATCGTCAAGTTTGCTTGGAAATTGTTTGTCTTATGATGTTTTCAGGGATTCTTTACCATTGTCAATAACATCAATTGCAGAAGACAATGGAAGGCCCGTAGCCTCCAACTGTTTTATTGACTGGGCAATATCGAGAATGTTGCAGAGATGAAACTTAATGTGGTTAGTGTTTCTACATCCTGAAGCATAGAATATTAGAGTCTTTAATGCTTTGAGCTTGGCTGCTGTCAAACGTGGATATAACTTCACAGATTTTGTTCAAGGTAGTCCCAATACGACAAATACGAAGCAGACAACGTGTCATTGGTTTTTATCAGTGGTTTCATCTAGAGATACTCATACTTTCTGTCCTTCTGCCTTCTTCCTTGACGCTTTCATTTTATCATCAATACGCTGCACATATTACTTTCGTATGGTTTACTGGTTTGGGATGGCCTTTCCTGTGTAGTTTTTTTAAAAATCCTTGAGTATTTCATCGCTCAATTTGTTGAAAGGTATGCCCGCTGCTAAAAATGCTTCACATAGATCATTGGTGAATTTTTTCTGAGCAATATGGCCAGAGTTTTGACTCGCAGATTCTTCAAGATTAATGTCGACACTTTCAGGATTTTCAGACTCTACGGGCAGTAGACCAACCGCAGCCTGTTTTTCATTTCTTTGGCACGCGGTCCCTAAATGTTGGGTGGGTGTGATCATCGCTGAGTTTATATCTGAGAGAAGAGATAAATTAAGAATTATGCCGTACGTACCAGTCACCTTATAGGTGTCCTAAACTCACTATCATGGTTATCAAGATTTTCATTTAAAAATATAAATTTGTGGTCAAACATCAATGCTCCAATAGTTGTTCATCTTTCTTTTCAGTAATTAAATACTTTATATATTCAATTTTGCAATAATGAGCAGTAACTTCACAGTGAAGACAAAACTATTGCGAATTTCGGTGCCACGTGCCAATATTTATTGAAGCTAATTGTACCTACTTATATTTACTGAACTTCTCACGTCAGATTGCATCAACGTAATTTCATATGCCACAATCATTACTTTTGGAAGCATTCAATATGAGGGAAACCTTTGGAGAAAACAAAAAACTAAGGATATCGAAGTGACCGGCCACCATTATTCGCACTTTTACTTTCTTATTGTCAAATTCGAAGGAGGGTTGAATTTACGCGGTACTGATCTTTTACAATTTACTTCTTCGTTGAAATGCGACATAGAAACAAAAAGAATATCACCAAAACTGTCAGCAACCATCACTCTATCATCCCCATCCAGCTACCGAAGCCGTGTCCCCTCGCGGTGGTGGCTGGTGCAAAGAGTAGCTATCATTCGCTCACAACTTTTGGCTCGTCAGGCTGTCCGAGCGTAGCTACGCAGCACACAACATAATCTATCAAATACAACATTTATCATATCTAGCATACTCTGTCATATGCAACAATCAAAATTATTGCGTTTATGGGACCTTTAAAACCATTTAAACAATTTTATACAAACTTAGACTTTACCTTTATACTGCAATACTTGCAGAATAATTTACCATCAATGTCAGTAACGTCTTTAAATTCCTGTACGTATTTTTCGATTCTTTAAGAAGTTGTCTTGACAGTTTTCGGCATAATTACCAACGCACAAAATAGAGTATACTGTTCAAGTGAATGATCGCAAGCGTCTGAAAAACGAGAGAAATTATAATTTTACTCCATCACGGTAAGCAAAGACATTAAAGGAAGGCAGCAGACTACGACTGAGCATCAGGTTGCACCCCGACTGGCACAAAGTTCAGCAGTCTTTCATATAAGTTCACCACACGTCCATAGCGCCCTCACCAACTCAGCATACCCAATGGAATTAAACTGAATTACACTCTTATTACAACTTACAATACCTATAATATGAAAGGTACGTATTAATTTAGTCATTTCTGCACCACACTAGAGTTACATGTCAAACCAGATTAATATTATATGTCAATGCATTTAAAAAGAAATGTTGGGACAGTATGTTTATATTATTGGTGCATATGCATTTTGAAATAATGTATATGCATTTTAGAATTTGCATATGCAAATGACCAATTTTTATGCACTATGAAAATATGCACTTGCATATGCATTTATGCAAGATGCATAATGTCACAGCCCTGATCATGATGACCGTTATTAATTTATTCATTTAAGCAAAATATATTTTGCTCAAACATTGAACGAGTGACAGCAAAATAATCTCTAAAAGAATATGATTCGATCAAAATACAATGTGAACTTTAACATACGTTATGGCGTCACGTTGAGATATTCAAGAAGCAATCGCGACAACGGGGTGACTAGGGTAGGTGTGCTGAAATCCAGATAGGTCACCTTATTGATAAGGCTACCACCCTAAGGAATTTTATTTGTTGAGTTGACCAGTCAAAATTTGTGCGTTATCAGTGAATTGTTCTGGTCGGGTGACTACGACATAAAAAGCATGTCTACTTAAATCACCCGCTGTGCAGCCCTCTTCAGTCACGCCCCAGATTTCGCCTCGTACAGTGCCGCTGGATCAGCCGCCAATACAATCCTGGCGTTGCCGTCGACGAGGGCTGCGTATATCGCGAAGCTTTGGGTCACCGAGGATTTGCCGGTAGGTGCTGCTGAAGTTTGGCGCCGGAAGACAGGGGTTGAGAGTAGAGCGAGTCGGTCGCTCCGTCGGGGGGTCGAGTTGTCGCGTTCGCCTCTTCGCCTCTTCGTCCGCTGACGTGTGACTTGGCCATGGAAGCCTAACTCACCGAGGGCCGATTTACTCCTCTCCGTCTTACGTCGAAGCACTGGATAGCACTGAGGGGTACGAGGGTTGGTTGGCCATTGTGATTTGCTGTCAACGTATCAATTTCGTGCTCTGGTTAATTAGGGTGCAACGTCACACACGCATTCGAATATAACTTATAACTGAAACCTTATATCTTATAACTGAACCCTTATAACTTATAACTGAAACCTCATAACTTATAACTGAACCCTTATAACTTATAACTGAAACCTTATATCTTATAACTGAACCCTTATAGCTTATAACTGAACCCTTATAACTTATAACTGAACCCTTATAACTTATAACTGATACCTTATAGCTTATAACTGAAACCTAAAAACTTATAACTGAAACCTTATAACTTATAACTGAACCCTTATAACTTATAACTGAAAACTTATGACTGAAACCTTATAACTTATAACTGAACCCTTAAAACTTATAACTGAACCCTTATAACTTATAATTGAACCCTTGCAACTTATAACTGAAACTTTATAACTTATAACTGAACCCTTATAACTTATAATTGAATCCTTATAACTTATTACTGAACCCTTATAACTTATAACTGAACCCTTAAAACTTATAACTGAACCCTTATAACTTATAATTGAACCCTTGCAACTTATAACTGAAACTTTATAACTTATAACTGAACCCTTATAACTTATAATTGAATCCTTATAACTTATTACTGAACCCATATAACTTATAACTGAACCCTTACAACTTATAACTGAACCCTTATAACTTATAACTGAAACCTTATAACTTATAACTGAAACCTTATAACTTATAACTTATAACTGAAACCTTATAACTTATAACTTATAACTGAAACCTTATAACTTTTAACTTAAAACTGAATCCTTATAACGTATAACTTATAACTGAAACCTTATAATGTATAACTTATAACTTAAACCTTATAATGTATAACTCATAACTGAAATTTTATAACGTATAACTTATAACTGAAACTTTATAACGTATAACTTATAACTGAAACCTTATAACATATAACTTATAACTGAAACCTTATACCGTATAACTTATAACTGAAACTTTAAAACGTATAACTTATAACTGAAACTTTATGACGTATAACTTATAACTGAAACTTTATAACGTATAACTTATAACTGAAACCTTATAACGTATAACTTATAACTGAAACCTTATAACGTATAACTTATAACTGAAACTTTAAAATGTATAACTTATAACTGAAACTTTAAAACGTATAACTTATAACTGAAACTTTATGACGTATAACTTATAACTGAAACTTTATAACGTGTAACTTATAACTGAAACCTTATAACGTATAACTTAAAACTAGAATTGGAACGCAATTCCGCAGCCGGTATCTTATCAGCTGCCTCGGTAGGGGTTGAAGTTGTTCCGGGTTATTTCATGTCCTTATAGGCTCAAGTCTTGGTTTTTCCCTACAGGCTGTTGGGTCTAGGTCTTCCGGGTCAAGCGGTGGACGCTGGCGTGGGGCAAGAGCTGCGCGTTGTGCCCTCGGGCCCGTTCAGTACTACCTAATCCTCGCCCATTATTTCGTTTAACGTTGTTTACTGTTGTTACCACAAATTCATTGAATTCAATCAAAATTATCAATAAGGATTATCTTTAACTCTACCATCAGTCTTTTTGTTTTGTCCCCCCTGTTTTACCATTAGCGACTGTCCGCCAACTCCAGGATATCAATTGAAGAGAAAGTATAATGTTGTAGGACATGTGGGTTAATTTTCTAGGCAACTTCTATTCACAGAATTTGGAAGGTGGAATGTTAGAATGTCAATTTATATTGTTTATTTTAGGACCTTCGTTCATTTTTGAGTGTTTTTCCGTAGACTTTTTCCGGTGCATGCAAACAGGTAGGGGATTATAATTTTATTATTTTAATTATAATTTTATTATTTTAATTTTGTTTAACATGTTACACACGAACAAAAGAAAGATTACATGACTCCAGTAGTAGAAAGAATATTGCGTGGACGATAACGCTTATCGCTAGTCATCAACGATATATTTGAAGAACTGCCATACATTGGAAGGGGAACAATAATTATTAAACCTTTTGTCATTATGCTACCGGCATTATTATACACTAGCAGGATTCGGGGAAATTCCACGGCTATATCATCAATAAGCTAGGTGAACCCGTGAAAAAATTCGGTCAGCATTACCTAACAAATTTTAACATAACTTATTTTAACCTCTACCCATCCCAACATAACAAATTCTAACCTATACCCATCCTAACATAACAAAAACTAACCTATCCTATCCTATCCTATCCTATCCCAACATATCCTAACAAATTCAAAAAATTAAAAAAAAAAAATTTTCATCTTTCCCTACCCCTCTCTCTCTTTCCCTCCCTTCCTTCTCACCTTCACTCTCTCTCTCTCTCCCTCCCTTCCTGTCTCTCTCTCTCTCTCCCTCTAATGTAAAGCGACCCGACGCGAGCCAACCCGTATCACAAACATCGGCATCTTAGGATGCTTTATTTCCAATCAAGACTGAAACATATGATCTTGAGAATTGGTTTTTCAAATGTCTTATAACTAACACTATATTTAGGACACCATGACGGTTCCCCCGTAAAGCCGGTACCCATTTCCGATACCTGGGTTGAGTGGGGTATTGTGCTTGAGCTTTCCCTTATACCCAACGGGGTAAATCGCCGCGCCAGCGCCGGGATACGAACCCTCGTCTCCAACATACAAGGCCGATCCCTTAACCACTGTGCCACGGCGAGCCCTAAGCCACTGTGCCACGGCGAGTATCATAGATACCGCAATGATGTTGAAGGGTGTGACGCGCAGGTTAACGTATTAATATATATATATATGTATTACTTTAAAAATAAGTTCTTGTTCTAAAACAAAGACATAAGAAAATTTAGACAAATTCTTATTGCAGTCCAGAATTTTAGGCAAAGTCATATACATCATATAATTTCCCATTTCGTTATAGTTTTACTATAACTGACCTACACCGTGTTCAAATAAACGTTAAAGAGAGGGTTGTCTGGCCAAACAACCATCTTCTCAAAAGAACCGTTTTCGGATAATATATTCTCACCAATAAGCGCAGCATTTCCGAACTCTACGGTTCAAGCCAAGCATCACCAACCGTCAAGCATTATTTGAAATCAACCAGCGAACCCCTCTACGAACCCCACCATCGTACCTACGTACCCGCACTCGGCATCTGACACGTATACCAGGGATTGCTGCCAAATACTTCCATTTCTCTTCGTATATTTCAACTCCTTCCTTGTTGACTTAAGATCTTATTCATTCTACATAAATTACTTATTTATCAACCAGAAGCTTAATTCATTTTAATTATCTCACGACACCTGCTATTTCCTATGATATATTATCGTAAAGCTTCGAGATAGAGAACGTGTTTGTTCGTACTCATGACGGAGACGCGCAAGCTGCTCTTGGCTGGTGAGCACAAGCGGGATGATTATAGGGGTTGCCTCCACTTGTGTAAGACGTGTCAACCTCGCTCTCTCTGGCAGTCTCGCCAGAGGAGTGAGGGTTCCGATTACAGATCAAACTTATTAAGCGCTTCTCAGGACTGAGCTAAGTATATTTCCAACATGTTCATCCATATTCTCACCCGTGTCAAGGAAGCTTCACGTGTAGGATAATTTCGTTCGATGTACTAGACGATCTTTGTTTCTCTACTAATTAATCTAGCGTCTAGGCTTCACCTCATATAAGATGTGCTTATCCTAATCATTGATGTATTAGCAATCTATGTTCGTCAATTAGCGTCGAGGCTTCACCTAATATAAGATGTGCTTATATTAATCATCAATGTATTAGCAATCTATGTTCGTCAATTGATCGAGTAATAAGGCTTCACCTGCTTATTTAAAGTCATAATGCGAATTCCTGTAATTGCGTCATCTGACAGATTGGAGTTAAAAGTAATTTCCGAGATTCGATAGCATTATTGTCATTTAAGATTCCTTGAATATTCTATATACATCGTGTGTCATCTTAATATCTGATTAAAAGTGTCATCCATTACTAATTGAAAGACGTCACTATTTTACTAGTAAATTGCGTTTCTATCTATTTATTATTTACCTTAGTAAGGCCCTAATTGATTTGCTAATATATTCACTTTGATTCCAAAAGAAGACATTGAAAAGTCTCAGTCTAATTTCGATCTTTATTAACAAAATAAAATAATTGTGACCTTCTGTCATGACCTTCAATCGAGAAAAATGAAAGCAACAGGAAAATGACGATAATGAATACAAGAAAATAATTGTCTCATGGAAATAGGATGGCAATGACGTGATCCCAGAAAGACTCGTAACACCATTTCAGCAGTCAGAAGTTGCTCTAAAATATTTTTCCTCAAAATTCGTTTGACTTTTGCCACGGTTGATACTTCATGAAAATATTAAAAAATTAGAAGAAAATATTAGCATCGAAAATATTAAAGGAATAAATTGGTATAAATAAATGAGCCAGTATTTACTTGAGTTTATTCCAAGTAGGACCCGTTTAGGTCAAACTCCTGTTGAAGTTTAAGGTTGTGAGTTAGACCTATAGTGATTTCAGCAGCTGTATTTTAACCTGAAGAAGTGGTTAAAAGACTTACAATGTCTTTTGCTCGTGTATAGTTATATCTTCTTGGACATTGGATTTAATCACTTTCGTGTCGCATTATTTTTAGCATATAAGAAAATTTGTTGAAGTGACAGTTTTTTAGTATCACTTTCGAAAACGGAAAATTTTAGCGTCAAATCATTTTACCTTAAATTTTTTGTTAGATGCTCACAAAATATCTGAATTCATCACATACTACGTTAATGATACAAGTCGTATAATTTACACTTTCGTACCTCGAAAATTTACGTTTTAAATAATTTTGGCCGCACTCATGTTCTACTTGTCAAATTTCAGCAGTAATACATGCTCCTGAATTTTATTTATTGCTGGAATACTTCCAAAATTTAAAGTGGACTAACAGTTAAATGCGTTCCATGCATGAGCGCTCATAGTAGTTCGCTTAAATCGTTTATACAACACAATCCATTATGGCGGAGGAGCGAACTACCAAGCCTTGCCTACAAAGCGAAGTGACTTCATTGACCATGTCCTCACTCAAACGTTTGACAAACTACGACGAAAGGGTAAGGTCTTTCGTAACAGCGATATTTGTAGATGATTGGCTCATCATGGTCTACGACGAAACAGTCCCCTGACTCAACGGGAGACGGTATCGGATGCGGGATCTCACAGTGGTTGAGAAGGCTGCCGTCGTGCCAGTGCAGGGTTGGCAGCAAGTACAACCAGGCGGAGCATGGGAAGCAATTTCCTCCTTTCAAAGCTGCAATTATACATTAATTAATTGAAAAATTTGTATAATTTCTAAAGAGTTTCGCCATTATTTCAATTAATTTCATTTCATGTCGTATTGATACGTAACATTGGAAATCTGTGAGACACAGAGATGTGGAGCAAGTACATTTGGA
The DNA here is from genome assembly GCA_030386875.1 of Morinoia aosen. Taxonomy (NCBI): domain Eukaryota; kingdom Metazoa; phylum Arthropoda; class Malacostraca; order Amphipoda; family Talitridae; genus Morinoia; species Morinoia aosen. The sequence continues at coordinate 21,516,320 of CM059573.1, read as the reverse complement.
CAGAAGATTTTTTCATTCTAATATATTTGGGGTAGACACCTGCAATATCTTGTGAAATCTGCACAAGATATACGACGAACAGCGACGTATCATATATAACTTGGAAACGAAATTTCAATGTTTTTTCGAATGCAGAATTCAAATTCAATTAAAGGAGAGATACAGAGAAAAAAGCATTATTCATTATCAATGTTATTATTATCAATGGCAGTTTAAGACTCCCCAGTCCCAACTAAGGCGATCTCAATAGAGCGAAGAGAAAGACTCATTTAGCATGGATTTTAAAAGCGGGGAATCTATGCACATGGAGAATTTCTGCACAGGATACCCTATGATAGATCACATGTTGAGAAGGATGAGAAAGAAAAGGCCAAGAAGAGATCACAAAGAATGCATGAAAACTGGAAAAAGAGAAGTGGGCACAGAAGTTCCGAAGACTTATTTATAGCTGAGGTAAACAGGCGACACCTTCCAGCGCCACCTGTTTATCATTTAGTGGCAGGACCTTCATTTATATATAGAATTCGTGCAGGGTTCATGAAAGTTTTCTCTAAATCCTGGTACATTTAAATGGAATATTAGCTCACTGTTCTACTGCACAGCTTATATCTTCAATTCATGAGGGTCGGTTGTCTAGCATGAATCTGTCTTTCAAGTTTTTTTCTATAAGTTATTGATTGGATTCAAGACCACTGATTGATGACACCATGTCAGTACTCTGTTGCTGTTGCTTTAGAATCATTCAAAAATAAAATGTGGGAAAAAACTTTCTGATCCAATATATCTCATAGTTTAGCGGAAGATTTTCCACCGTGTAGAAGCATTCGCATCTCAGAGACAAAACACACATCATAAAAATAAAGTGGAAGGGGAAATGTACTCTGGAATTTGCATGAAAAATAATCAAAACAACGAATTCAGGATGAAAAATTACTGATCTACTGAAAGAAAGCTTTTTTTTACTAATTTGGTAAACTGAAATTAATTATTAGCTGATTGCATGCAAGTTGGTGAATAGTGCAGTTCAACAGCAGGACAAGTGGTGATGAATTGAGTTCTGTCTGGAGAGTGTGATAGAGGGTGGTGCACTAGAGGCTGAACGGATGAGGAGTTGGCGAGGGAAAAGAAAATTGATGCAATCCTGATTTTGCTTATTCAAACACCCGTACTTTCGTTCTGAGGCAGAGTAATGATATACGGCTGATCTAAGTAAATTACGTACGCCGTATCTCACGTGTGTTTCAAAGCTGGGTTCTCACTCAGAGAGCATTCAAATAAACTTTTGTTTTTGGTTGAAGTCTGAGTGATTTTACTTCGAATCCTTCAGAGTGGCATCAGAACTCTAACTTTTCATAGTTTTTATTGTTGTTCCCAGGGTTGCGGAGTCGGAGTCGCCGGAGTCGCTTTTTGAGAATGTGATGGAGTTGGAGTCGGAGTCGTTCATTCGGTTGTGGTGAAGTCGAATTTGGAGTCGCAATTTTTTGGTGTCTTCGATTCTAATTTTTGCTTTATTTATAACTGTTTAAAACCGAAATTTAAAAAACTCGGTTAAAATACTTTGTTGAAAAGCTAAAAATGCGCAATGTTTTTGTTGATTATTTTGTTCGAGGTTCGAAACAGCGTATTTATACCTACTACCCAATACTGTCATTAATATCTAGTCATTGTGGATCCGCACACATGAGATGTGTGCAACATAAATGAGATGTCTACGAGTGCGAAATATAATTTTCGTACAGGAGCAATAATGCATATTTTACAGTGAAAATGTCAGAAATAGCAATTGAAAGCATCGCAAATTCATTCTGTTTATTTCTGTCTCGTTCATTTCCTCTTCAATTAATTCAAAGGATGTAGAAACTATTAGTAAATGTGTTGCAAGTTACTTGCAGAACAGCTCAGCTGATGTACCCAATACATTGTGTTCACATAAAGAGTAGTACCTCTGTGCGCTCTTAATGTGTCTGTATTCTATAACAGTGGCTCCTTATAACGATATTTTCTAGTCTATCTTTTGTTTATGCTTTGATGTATGGATTGATAATGACTAGTCCTTGCAGAAACCTAAAGTTATGTTGTGATCATAAACATTTCTAGTCTTTAGGTTAGGATGCATTGATAATGACTAGTCGTTGCAAAACCCTGAAGTCATGGTTTAAAACATAAAGACTTCTAGTTTTCAGGTTATGTTATCACTATTGATAATGAAAATTCAATTAGCTTATTCTAATGTTAATAACTGGAATATTAGTTGATTTTTTTCAGCAATATGTAGTACCTATGAACATCAAATTGATCTCTTTGTTTTGTTTACTCCCTTGTCTTTAGGTCAAGTTAACATGTATTAATAATGATAATTTCTGCTCATTTCTAAAGTTATTCCTTGAATATTGTTTGGTTCTTCAAGAGGTATGTTGCATTTCACCATTTCATTTACATGTTGAATTTTAACTGGAATAGCATAGATTTCTCGGCATTATGTAATTACTTCTTCTTATGAAAGATTTGGCAATGTTGTAAGGTAATCAATATAGGTATTGGGACGCATGAAAAAAAATAAAATACGTTGTAAACGAGCTGCAGTGAAAGAAATAACAAAACACTAGCAAAAAATTTCACTTGGTCACACACATGTTGTAACTAAAAGCAATGCACTTTCTCAGCTGCAATGATTGTTGCTTTTATGCGATGGCTCAAATTTTCTTGCTGAAAACGTTCTAAATTGCACCAAAAATACAAAATAAAAAGAACATGGGCGCTTATTATATAACAGTGCACACGACAATTTGGGTTTTATATATAATAGTACACACGACCCGTCATAAATGACGAGATTCGATATTGTCTTTCCAAAAATCTTCCAGATGTGGACCATAAAGAAATATATCCATCCTAATAGCAAAATAGGTGATTAAAATATTATTCTACTTGAGCACTGGTCAAACTCGTATCACAGGTACGATCATTAAGCATCCTTAAGAGCGTGAAAGGGAGAGAGACCATGCAACCAACCAAGACGGACCAACCAATTTTATTTGTGTAATAATGAATTGAAAATTGCAATAACATAGGAGAAATTATTCACAGAAAATTCCTAAGCCTATTAATTTATTTATTTGTTTAAGGAGACACTTGGCATTTCATTGTATAAGAATAATCAACACTATATAGGGCGTTTTTTTTGTGCGGACAAACTTCAATCATAGGTAAAAAACTCAAAGCAAATCGATTTTCACGAATGATAAACTGCCAAAAGCTCCTTAGTTTTCGAGTTATAAGGACCTAAAGAAACTTCAAAACTCAAAGTAAGATACCACGTGCGCGCCAATGCTATCGCTAATCGTGATAGGTCCGACCCCACTAAACAAGTTTTTTATTTTGACAAAAAATCTGCGAGCATTTTACAGTTGCGAAGAATTTGCAATTCAAATGTTTGTTAGGAAATTAACACTCAGCCATCAATGATAAACTTTAGTAGTTATTTCAACAAATTAATAAAACGTACAAACATTAATAAATGCTTAATAGCTTGAAACGGTAAATATTATTCCTAACCGTTATATGTTTGCAGGTTTTATAGTAAAAATGTCATGAAAATTTTTTAGTGGGGTCGAAACTATCAAGACTTCACCTTTTACACTTGAAACTAATCCAGGTGAAGTTCAATTTAATCCAAGTCAAGGTCAAATTAATCCAACCCTAAGTTGAGTTAAAATTGACATTATTACTCTTTAGGTTGATCGTTTTTTGAGTTAAATATGTATTTATTGGATGTCATGAGCGAGACAATCGTTTTTCTTTTCAGCAAGGAATACATAAAATTTCCACTAGTGTTGCAATCTAAAGACAAGCTGTCGTAAAATGTGCTAAGTTTCCAGCACCAGGAGGCAAGTGTGATTCAGATCTTTAGAACCATTTAAAAAGATACCTGTAAAAGATACAGGTCATGCAATGATAAAAACTTTGTATTATACTACTCACTGAAGTTATTTTAAATTTCTACATTATAGTAGTATGCATTCATTCAAATATTTATGTTCAATATGTAATTTTACTTTACACAAAGTAGTATCGAGGACTTACTTACACTCAAATAGAGATTTACATTCGTAAAATTGCACTTTATCACGCATTTGAAATCATATTTACTTGCAACTACATTAGATTAACATTGGACGATATGTAGATTTAATCTTTAAATGAAATATAGTAACGAAGTCCTTCTTTCGCTCGTCGAAACGATTTTCGTGAAACCAATTTACAATTTGTTTCATCGACATAAATGATATGTTTGCCTTGGGCTAATAATTTGAAGGGATGGTAATACTTTTATTGCTAATACAGGAATGTATGTGTCGTAATGTACTCATATAAATTGTATTCTAACGGAATCGTACATAAGTTCTCAGTGAATCACATTAGTATATATTTTTTGAAGATTAAATCTGCATATGGTCCAATAGTAATCTTATGTAGTTGCATGCATATGATTTCAGATATAAATATTTGATAAAGTGGAATTTCACGCACGTAAATCTCTATATGAGTGTAAATAAATCATCGATACTATGATACTATTTGTATGTGTAACATAAACTTACCTTTTGAACATAAATATTTGAATGGATGCATATTGGCATTAATGTAGAGTTTTAAAATAACTTCACTGAGTAGTATAATACGAAGTTTTTGTAATTGAATTGCATCTTTTACGCCGGTCAAAGACCTGAATCACACTCTGTCTCCTGATCATGATGCTGGATACTTAGCACATTTTACGACAGCTTGTCTTTAGATTGCAACACCGGCGGAAATTTTATGTATTCCTCGCTGATAGGAAAAACTATTGTCTTGCTCATCACTTCCAATAGATGCATATTCACCACAAAAATGCTCAAATTGAAGAGTAACCATATCAATTTGGGTTGTATTAATTTAAATTTGACTTGAATTAATTTGAACTTGAGTTTGATCAATTTAAATTTGACTTGAATTAATTGAACTTGAGTTGGATTGATTTAAATTTGACTTGAATTAATTTGAACTTGAGTTCGATTAATTTAAATTTGACTTGAATTAATCTGAACTTGAGTTCGATTAAATTGAACTTGAATTAAATAAATTTGAACTGAATTTGAATTAAGTTGAACTTGACTTGGATTAAACTGAACTTGACTTGGATTAAACTGAACTTGACTTGGATTAAACTGAACTTGACTTGGATTTAATTTAAAGTGAAAAGTTAAGCGCTGACATTGGCGCGCACGTGGTATCCTACTTCTGGTTTCAAAATTTCTTTAAGTCCTTATAACTCCAAAACTAAGGAGTTTTTGGCATTTTGTTATTTGTGAAAATCGATTCATTTTGAGTTTTCAACCGATGCCATAAATTTATTTACTCAAAAAATCCTATATATAAATAATAAAACGTCAGGTGTCTCCATCAGTTTGTATATAAATATGTTTTTGATCGTAATTTCTCCTATGTTATAACAATAGGAATCAGCTTGATTGCAGGGTATTATAAAAAATATATTTCAAATAATATGAAAAACCTGGCATCTGATCACTTTGGTTTATTAGTAAAAAATATTACTTGAAAATTGAATCTATTCTTATGAAATGCAGCTTATCGCGGTAAAAAGGTATGGGAAGGTTTTCAAAAACTTCTTCGCTAATAATAATTTAAATTATAATAAACAGTTGCTGATTGCTTGGTTGGTGTGTGCGTCTGTGACGTTCTTAAGGATGCTTAGTAACCATATCTGTGATACCAGTTTCACAAGTGCACAAAAACAAATATATTTTAATCGCGGGTACTATTCGTATTAGGATGGGTCTATTTGTTTGTCATCGATATCTTGAGACCTTTTTAATGGAAGCCATCGAATCCCGTCATTTTTGACGGATCATGTACACGAGTTGATGTATATATAAGTAAAACTCGTTTCTTAACATTCTCTTGCCAATTTAAAATTCATTCAGAAATAAACAATACAATGAACAAATATACAGGTGGCAACACCTGCAACCATTAAGAAATAAAAAATTCATCTTATAAATTGTGAATACTTGGAGTTGGAGTCACAAAATTGTGAATAGGGGGAGTCAGTGTCGAAGTCCAAAATTTCTGGAAAGGTGGAGTCGGAGTCCGAGTCAAAATCGCCAAATTCTAAAAACGTGGAGTCGGAGTCGCAAATTTATTTCTCCGACTCTGCAACCCTGGTTGTGCCTCAATTTGGAATTTTTTAGTACAGTAGTGATGCACAACATGAGCAGGCAATGCAATTGGTGCTAGCTTGCTGAAGAAGTGTTCTGTATAAGAGATTGAATGAGACAAGCGTGCACTGAAGAAGTGTTCTGTATAAGAGATTGAATGAGACACGCGTGCACTGAAGAAGTGTTCTGTATAAGAGATTGAATGAGACACGCGTGCACTGAAGAAGTGTTCTGTATAAGAGATTGAATGAGACACGCGTGCGCTGAAGAAGTGTTATGTATAAGAGATTGAATGAGACACGCGTGCACTGAAGAAGTGTTCTGTATAAGAGATTGAATAAGACACGCGTGCACTGAAGAAGTGTTCTGTATAAGAGATTGAATGAGACACGCGTGCACTTCTCAAATTAAATTCAAAATAATCGACTCAATAGTTTACCAAATAAAAAATATTAATGATGCAAAGCGAGATGGCTTAATCAATTTAGGTATTCTCTATTTGGTCACTATTAGCTTTGGAAAACGCTAGCTCTTAATCTCACCTATGTAAACCTGGTTGAAGAATTGCGGAACCTCAGCGGCCGAAGAAATCACTGCAAGCGTATAACTATCGGCTTCACAGTATTCTGGCGTTGCCAGGAACTCTGGCGTCCCGTTATAGGCAGCGTATGTGCTCGCCACGAAGCGTTTCGTGCCCTAAAAAATACAGGAAAGGTTAACTTCCATTAAATAGGCAACGATACGAAAGAATGATAAAAAATTTATGGTAAGATGTCTAAAATTTCCTTTTACGAGTATATTCACACGGAAAATATACCTGAAATAATAAATACATAAAATTTCTATGTTTAGTTCTCTCATGTAAAGAGCATACTCACTAGGAAACATGTTGGAAAAGAGTTTAGCTTACTAAATTAGTATAAATTAACCGGACCTAAAAATTACATGCTATATACTTGAAGAAAAAGCCAAGGTTTTCAGCGAACATTTAGCTAGCATCTTCATTTATCGCTCGCAACTGGAAAAGTCTTACCAAAACTAAGAGTACAGTAGGCTAATTTCATTCCAATTTTCAAACAAAGAGGACAAGCAAAAATCTAGTTACTACTACCCAATCAACTTGAAATCGGTCTTCAAAAAAACAAAAGAAATAATAACAAAACGCCTTCAACCATAATTTGAAAACAGAATCCCAGCACGGATTCTCTGAAATGAGTAGCTGTCCCAAAACTTTTAACTTCATTCGATGAGTCAACGTAGTCTACGACCTGGCGAAAGACTCAAAAATCATTGGTCTTGAGTTTCACAGAGTCTTCGACAAATTTCACAACAAAAAGCTCATGGCCAAAACTTATTTAAGCCGCCTTAAAGTTTGTCAAACCCTAGAGAAGTGTGTTTGTAATGAAAACAATATAAAATAATTTTATCATGAAATCAATTGGACGCTCTTTTACGATTTATGCTATCATTCTATTAGACACAAATTCTATAAGATTTTAAAAAATCTATGGAATATTGGCCTAAGGCACGAGCAAACATTGAGAATGATCTTCTAACGAAGAAGGAAAAGGTGTTAAGGCTCGCAGTTCCCTCTTTAGTTGGTCGCAAAAAATTTCGCTATGGTTTAAATCAGAGCACGGCCTGTGAAGGCCATCCAATGAAAAAAAGGATCATTCGAGATCCCTTAACCCCTCTTGCATCACATGAGATCGGTGGATGCGAGCGTTGTCGTCTTGAAAAGAACCAGAACTATCGGGAAAAATCAATATATTTAAATCCATAATCGTTAAACTTGGTAACATAGGATGTTCCAATAATCCTGAGATTTCATTTTGTTGCTTGACAAGGTTGCTGAATTTAATCCCAACCATCCCAACCCCCAGATCACAACACTACTCTCGGACGCTAGTACTGTGGTAGCGATGCATGAAAGATCCAAAGCTTCATGGGCTTCCTGTCATCCTCTAACTCAGCCATTTTTCTGCTCACCGTATTAGGGCGCGTTTCCATTACTATAAAGTTCTCATTTTGATGATCTTTATCAAATAGGAGCCGTTTCTTTCAAATAGCTTCTCTAACTAGTAGTTTCATTGAGGTGATACAACTTGTGCGATTCATTTTCCTCAGCTCTGGGTGAATGGTGAGAGAAAAAATTCTCTCAGAACCTTATTTGAGCATGAAAATCAAATACTGAATACTTTTTCGACTGTTTGCTATCATCAATTGCCTGAAAGAACGCCTGTCGTTTCGCAACTTTTGTTCGGTTTTTATAACCACTGAATGACTGCACTTCACCTAAATTCTTCCACTAAGGGATTGCTTTTTGGACAGTCCTAAGTTCTACGTCCGTAACTTGAGACACTTTGCTGGCATATTTCCCGGCCCAATGTAAGCCCAGTGTAATCCTTTGAGTTACCAAAAGTGGAAGTTAGTTTTGTAAGATTTTCCACACATTCTATTGATGGTACAATGTGATCAGTTGGTGGTAAACTAAAATAATCGAAAATGAATTATATGTATATGTATTTAGTTCACGAAAACTGTGATAAAAACCATGATGAAATATTAATGTTGGTCTTCATTGCAAATTATACATTTTCAAATTCCACAGAGTAAACAGAAACGAAATTAATTATTTTTAAATATATCAGTAAGATGCTCGCGTTGCTCTCAGAGCGGGTTTCGGACAAGAAGATGAATGATGGGATGAGAATGACGTACGGGAGCAATTTTTAATCTTGGATTTTTCTGCGCGCTCAAGCAATTAAAGGCGTGATAGGTTGTTTTTGGGTAATTGAGGCTGGCCGTCAGTATATAAATTGTGCACATTCTCTATGAGTTACCGTGGGTTAAAGTTTCTGCGAAACCATTCACTAACAGTGTCGTTGGTTTCACTAATCATTCACTGCGGGGTACGACAAGGTTACCTCTGGCTGTAGACTGCTGCAGATCAATATCATTACTTTGACTCGGTGAAATATCATCTTATTGTAAATAATTTGCTGGACCAACAAGGTAACAATTCCAACAGTGATATCAGACGTGAAAACCATTGATTTGAAAGTATCGGCACTCGTATGTGTTTTTGAAGTAAGATTCTACCAGGTAGGATTGCGGTCAGTAACTTCGTCAGCCACAACAATGTCAGCACATTAAGTTGCAATCATCGTACATCCCTTCATTAGTCTTCGAAAATGTCGTAACTTCGGGATGCTATAACCGAGCAGCATCTAAAGCGAGCAGTTATGAATTATTTTCGATACGCTGTGATGATACCAACCATGGCAGGCAATAATCCCACAATATTCAGACAGTACTTTCGTAGTCTTCGTCTTCGATTGGCATCAACATTCTTGCCAGGCATTCCCTGAGGTAGGTCTGAGATTTTCAGCATCGGTGTAAAATGATTCGGCTATTGTTTTTGAACTCGAGCGGGATAAGAAGGACTAGCACATACGTATTATATAAGTAGAGAACGCACCGGACGCTGAGGAACAACAGGAGGCACGGGCAGGAGCGTGGAGTACAGAGAGCAGTGAGGCTGGGAGGTGTTCCAGGCTCCGAGAGGGTACGTAGGCAGGGAGATGGCGCAGTTCTGGTCCTCAGACGCACAGAAGCTGAACGTCGAAGCCCCTCTAGTGAACGCGATGACTGCGCACTGATCGGTGCAAGCAGAGAGAATTTTAGTCAGTATTCAAAGACATCAATGAATACAAAATTTTCAAAATGAAATGACTATAATTCTATATTTGAAGAACCGAATTTTTTTGTAAGAAGCCACCGTGAGTAAAATCTGTTTAAGATAAATTATATATTTTGGAAAAAAGGAAGAAAAATAAGGTATTGTATGTTTTGCATTTGCAGATATTGAAGAGTTATGAAACTGGGTAGATTATGTGAGTTTTTTGGCCACGTTAGCAAAATTAGCGTGTCAGAAGGTAGGGATCATGATGAGCAATCTGTAAGAAATTTTAAACGCAATCTAACATTTGACAAATTTAAAAACTAAACGTAGTGAAGGCTGGAAAAGTGAGACAAGGTCGTTCTCGTTCTCCCTAGCTGTTTGGTCAGTACTAAGAAGATAAGTCTACCCATTTGTGGTGGTTTTTGTGTTACTCTCTTTCAAGACTGCTGTGATTGAGTGAAATTTTAGCTTTTTACTGAATCAGGTCTGAAAATGAAAAGTAACTGATTGTCCATCCAATGATGTTGACATAATTTCTGTTTGCAAAGCCAGCACAAGATGGTTGAGATTGCGAGAGGATGAAGAAACAATTTCAAGTTGAAATGACCTGTGATTGGAGTAGAGCTAAAGCTATGGCTTTAAATAGTGATGTGACAGATATAGAAAATGACAGTGGTATAGTAATGGTTTAATATGGTAACGAGTGAAAAAATAGGGAATGAAATATTGGAGAAATGAAGATAAGTAACGCAAAAAATATGAGTACCTAGGATATTTGTTGGGTGAAGAAGTGTACCGGCGCAGTTGCGCAGTTAGGCATACATATGTTCGCATGTAAGCGAGTTCAACGCCCTGTTGCGGGGTACCGCAATGCGCTAGCTTAGTCAGCAAAACATTAGAGCTATATAAAGACGTGCGCGGTTTCTAGAATCGCATTTGGTCTGTGTTCCTCCCCTGTACAACACCTCTACCAGTAAATCGTCGCAGTTTACCAGCGTTGTTACTACCCCACCGGACGTTATAACCCTTCGGGCGTTACACTGGTGGCCATTTCAGTGTCGGGCCCACGACGTAACGATTTGTGCTTGTGAAGTAAAGAAGATCCAGTGACTTCGGCGAATCAAGAAGGCGGTGGTTACGTCGAAAAGTTCAAAGAGAAGATCGTCTGGTGACAGAAATTAATTGTGCTTTCTACGAGAGGGGGTCTGCGCATCACTCTTGTGAGAAGTGGATCAGTCTGACAACATCGACGGAAAAATATGGAAAACGAGGGAGTCACAGGAAGAGAAGTCCAAGAAGCATACGATAACGTATTTCGTATTATTGTGCGACGTGTTTCGGAAGAAAGGCTGCGAAATACTTACGATCTGGAGTTCCACGTACCACTTGGTGACGCCTACAAGGTACGTCTGTCTTTGGAAAGAGACGGAGACTTGTGCAACCTGCAACTTTGCGTAAACTTCCACCGAGATCAGCAGTAAGAGTGCCGTGGACGCCTACGAGTTTCACTTCATCCGTGCAATTGTGATTGGACATTCTACGAACGACGAAAGTGTACAAGTTCTACGACGACGTAGTGCGTGGTGTCTGTGATACAGGGTTGCATACTGAACAGTGTTAGTATAAGTATTTTAATAAACTGTGAGCGGTGCTAATAACGTGCAGTGAGGGACTTCGAACGCTCTCAAGCAGTACGCGCTCCGTGAAGTGCAAGCGCTGTCACTCTACCGACTCCAAGCGTTCAGCGCGTGACCTTGGCATCAGCTGGCTCGTTTCGTCGCCTAGACGGCAGTGGCAGAGCGGTCTACAGAGTGTGACCTCGGCATCAGCTGGCGCGTCTCAACACCTCGACGGCTGTGGCGGTGCGCACGACAGCGCGTGACCTTGGAAACAGCTGCGACATCAGCTGGGCTGCTGTGAAACCAGTTGAGTACAGCACATTTTCTGGTTTTGTTTTTTATGTAGCCAGGTCGGATGTTCTGCCGCAGTGTTCTGTGTCATTTTCGATTGTTTTAAAGATCAGTACAGTTGTATTCTTGTAGAGAGTTCATAACAGTTCTTTTATTTGTTGATCGAATTTGCTAGTGTTAAATTCTGTATCAGTGGGAAAGTATTAGTACTTAATTTCTTAAAAATTTTTAATGTGGATTTCTAAGGTGTCATTATTTTACTTTTGTGAGGATTGATTTTAGCGGTGTAACCCTTTTCTTGTCGTGACATACGATGGCAGATAGTGATTCCGAACCCGAGTTTATTCGTTCTGTTGCAACCACGACTTGCAGTGGGCGGGTGTCAGTGCCGAATTATAGTACTACGTTACCTACACCAACAACAACGTCAGGCCCGGTGCCTACCACAGTTGTGTCTACCGTAATGACAACTCAAACTGTAACGTTCAGTACACCGAGTGTAGCTACAATGCCTAGTAGTAGTGGTCATTCTACTAGTAGTGGAGTAACTACGACGTTGCAAAGAGGCAGTACCATACTGTCAAGCGCCGAGCTTCCTCTCTACCGTGGTCGTAAACGGGGTCACGACCCTGCCTTTTGTGAGACAAAAACGTTTAGAACTCACGTAGCTAACCTCAAAGCTTATATGAGTTTACTTCCTGACATCACGTCAGACGAGGCCAGGAAGGAATTGCTCGTAAGAAGCGCACATAAGAGTGTTGGTGACTTCAACGGTGTAGTTACTAAACTAGTACACCCTAATATTAACTATTCTTTTGACCAAGTTGTGGAAATTCTGGATGATATTTATGTCTCTAAGGGCGAGCGGTCAGTACATGCGCTAGCGTGTGATTTAAATCAGCTCCGACTTTTGCGTAATGAAGGATTAGCTGCTCAGTTAGTGACCGCCATGGCTAAGATCCGAAAATTGAGTGACCATATCTTAAATAGTCCAGACGTGGCGTTAGAAAGAAATCCCTTTGTCGTTGCTAGTGCGAATGCTAATGAATTAAAAAGGTTTGCAGGAGATTTGGTTGTGTTCAGTCTAGCTACAGCGATTTTAGCCCCATTATTGGAGGAAAATTTTTCCAAAAAAATATTTTCTCGACCATTTTAAACATCTGAGGAGCTATTAGCTCGTATTGTCTCCGCTGTGCGAAATAACCCTGAGAGTAGACAAATAATTGCGCACAAGCCTAGTGTTCAGCACTCGTACCCGACTAGGGAAACTTATCTAGTGGACGTGCCTGACGAGACTGTGAGTGACGAACAAGAATCGTTTGCCGACGTTTACTATAACTCACAACAAAACAACCGATGTTTTCAGAGACGGAGACCGTTTTTACGACCAGGTTGGAGACCTGCAAGGTTTTCTCGAGGAAGACAGCATGCCTATTTTGGCGATAGACCTCTTGGTTCAATGGAATGTAACGAAGCTTCCGTGGAAGAGATTAGTAGTGAACGGACAAAACAACAACCTTTCTGCTCACTCTGTAATACCCCTGGTCACGTTCAAAAGATGTGTATGAAACAACGAGGTCAGAATAAACAAAGTTTCCGTGGTAATGCTTGCTTTAGATGTGGCAAGGTTGGGCATTTTGCTCGTGAATGTAATTCACGCGGTCGAGGCCGGGGTAGGGGTGAAGCGTATTACGCTGCAGCTCCTGAGAGTGATGATTTTTTAGAGTGAAATCAGACGACTTGGAGAGTGTTGATGTAGAGAGGGAGTGTTCACCAATGCCCGAGGGTAATTCCACAGCCCCCGTTACCAATGATGTGGTGGTGTTGAAGCCAGATACTATGACTAAGTCGACCGAAGTGGTGGATCCGTTATTTCCGTGTAAAAATAAGTTCGAATTACTAGGTGAACAAGAACTTGATGTAGGTGCAAATTCTGAATTACCTGTAGAAGTTTGTTTGTCAGCGACGATAATGAAAGAAGGTCGTTTGAGAAAAGAAAGCAATGGTTTATTTTCTTTAAGAAGATCTAAAAAACCTACGATTATTCTGAGTAATGATACACGATTGATGAGCGCTCTTATTGACAGTGGTAGCGACCGCTGTCTAGTCAGTTACCGGAATTTAAAAGGCCTTAACGAGCGAATTAAGCCTAGTGTTTTGAGTATCAGGGGTGTAAATTCGAAAAGCCAGGTAACAGGCGAACTTGATCTTTGTATTACCCTGCCTAATAATAAAGAAATAAATACTAGCGCTTTAATGTTGAAAGATGGCGAATTTAATTATGATGTAATCCTCGGTAGGGATATTTTGAAAGATGCCGTGATTGATTTCAAAGAAGGATTCATTGTTCTTGACGGAGTTAAAGTGCCGTTTCATGATGTGCAAGAATTGCACGGTCAAAGTAAAAGAGAAGTATTTTTCAATACCGTAAATAATGCAGAGTGTCTGATGGCAGACGTAATTGCCCCAAGGAGGCGTAAAAAGAAATTCCTGTTGAAGCAGAGGGAAACTAGGGAAATAAGCCTAGTGAATAACGATAGAGAGAGCCAAGAAAATGGCAACAGGCAACTAAATGGCCTAGAAATAAATGCTGCGGAGCAATGGGGTACCCCAGTGAAAAAAGTTGAAAAAATTAAAAGACGAGCGATAGTTGTTCACTGTGGTTCAGTGGAAATGCCGAGTAATTGTTTACGAGTAATTAATGGGTATGTCAAGAAGGTTAAACCCGGGAAGTATATAATGAATAAGAAAATTCTTGGTAATGGCATTTATGTGGCCGAATCAGTAGTGAATATAGGGTCGAATGGTTTTGTCCCTGTCATGCTTTTAAACGTCTCGGATGACGTAGTATACCTGAGTGAAAATAGCATGCTGAGTAATATTGAAGCAGTAGACGATATGGAAATAGATCAAGAAATATATATGTCTACGGTGCACGAAGCTGTGCATGAAGCAAATGTGTGTGATGTCAACGGTACGGCGGATCTACCCAAAGTCGACAGTTGTTATGGTGGAAGCTTTAATACCATCACTGGTAAAGACGTTGGGTTGAAGTCTGACCAAGCGGGGCATTGTTGTAACAATACTCGTGTTGACGAAGTAGGAATTAATGCACAGAAAAACAATGTACCAGAGGGAGGTAGGAGCGAACGACGCCCTCTGACGAGTGACGATGTGGTTTGTGACGACGATGACGTTAAACCCTTACTGATCAAATTACTAAATGATTTTAGAGACGTAATTACTTTAGAAGGCGAAACTATTGCCGTTACGAATGTTATGCGACATAAAATTGAATTGAAACCCAATGCTCCAGTACTTAACGTCCCACCATATAGAATTCCACATAAATACCGAGAAGATTTGGTGCAAGCGAATAAACAGATGTTGGATCAAGGTATTATTGAACCGTCCAGTTCGGACTATAACTTTCCTTTGATCATTGTGAAGAAGAAGTCGGGCGAGATTCGTCCAGTCATTGACTTCCGAGAGCTTAATAAAATAGTTATCAAAGAAAGTTATCCAATCCCAAGGATCGACGAGATCCTTTACACCCTCGGTGGAAATAGCATTTTTTCAAGTCTTGATTTGCGTTCGGTCTTTCATCAGGTCGAATTGGAAGAAAGTAGCCGTAAATTTACCGCTTTCAGTATTGGTTATGAGAAATTCCATTTTAAGAGGCTGCCTTTTGGCCTGTCCTCGAGTCCTTCCGTTTTTCAACGCATAATTTCTTCTGTTCTTGCAAAAATCATCGGTAAACTTTGTTTCGTGTTCCTCGATGATATATTAGTTTTTTCAAAATCCATGAACCAACATCTGAAAGATTTAAATAGTGTTTTTGAGAAACTACGTAGTGGGAATCTTTCCCTTAAACTTGAGAAATGTCAATTCCTGAAGAGTTCGATAGAGTATCTAGGTCACATAGTGTCGGCAGACGGCATTCGTTGCAAGGAATCGGAGAAGCTCCAAAAGTTTCCCGTTCCACGAAACGTAAAGGAATTACAGAGTTTTTTAGGTGTTGCGAACTACTTTCGGAGTCACATCCCTATGTTTGGCTCGATTTCATACCCTCTTTATCAGTTATTACGAAAAAATGTTGAGTTTATCTGGAAGCCTGAGTGTCAGAAAGCTTTTGAAAAAATTAAATCTGTTTTGACATCAGATACCGTTCTACGGCATCCTGATTTTAATAAGCCTTTCCATGTATTTACAGATGCTTCTAATTTTGGTATAGGAGCAGTGCTTTTACAGCACGGAAATGATTCAACTAAATCAATGAAACCGATAGCGTATTACAGTATGTGTTTGAACTCGACGCAAAAGAGATATAGTACGACCAAAAAAGAATTCTTCGCTATCGTAAGTGCGCTAAAAGCTTTCAAATATCTTATTCTTGGCTATCCAATCTATCTGTATACGGATCATAAGCCGTTGCAGCCCTTGTTCTTCAAAAAGCTTCCTGACGACTCAGCTATGGCACGTTGGTGTTTATCAGTTCAATCGTTCGATCCAATTGTAAAATATTTCCCCGGTAAGCAAAACATCATTGCCGATTGTCTAAGCCGATTACCTGAGCAATTGACTGTTTCTGATCTTGAGGACTGTGCGGAGTTTCAGGAGGTCAACGCGTTCCCTGTGACCACTCGACGTGGTGCACTGGACCCAGGTGTAGACATAACAGACCAGACGGACTCTAATCGACTGGTGCCAGCAGCGGCTGCGCCACCGAAGCTGACTGACTACATTCCTAGACTGCAAGATGTATCTTGGACCCTTGACGAATTCCGGACTGAGCAACAGCAAGACCCATTCTGTTCTGAAGTTAAGGACGCATTATTAAATGGAAGTACATCCACGATTCCTGACTTGCAAAAATATTTGATTTTAAACGACGTACTTTACAGACGGAGACAGATTGATTCTAGAACAAGTACTGTTTTGACTTCGGTCATGCCGACATCATTAATGAACAAGGCTGTGCTCAGCATACATTCCTTGTATCATACTGATGCCTTACATACATTGTTTAAATTTAAATTACGATATTTTCATTTATTGGAGAAAAGTATCATTCGTAAATTTGTAAAAATGTGTGATGTCTGTAAAATTCTCAAAGCTAGTAGTACTGTACCTATTAAAATTTTAGATGCACCAATTGCTAAAGAACCTTTCGAGGTAGTTTCAATGGATTTCCTGGGACCTTTGCCAACTACGGGACAGCAGAATAGATATATTTTGGTAGTCATCGACTTATTTTCACGTTATTGCAAACTTTATGCCACCTCAGATAGGTTGGCAGACACAGTTGTTTCTTGCCTAGACGACTGTTTTTCGACATTCGGATATCCGCAATAACTTCTTAGTGACCAAGCTTTAGAATTTAAATCTGCGGCAGTTAAAAAGTTTTCTCAAATTCACGCAATTGCGAAAAAAGAGGTTCTACCATGGAGCCCCCATAGTAACGCTATTGTAGAGAGGAACAATAGAAAAATCACAAACTTACTCAAATTGTACATTAATTCGTTAGTTCACACAGAATGGGATCAGTGTCTCAACATCACTGAGAATGCAATAAACAACGCGCTTAATACAACGTTGGGGATACACCAGCTTACAATATTTTCAATCGTGACACTTGTCCAAATTTTAGCGCTGTAACATTCGAAACCAATTACAGTTACGACACCGATGTTGATCTAGTAAAATTTCGAGCTAAGGAAGCGGCCCGTATTGTGGAAAACGTTAGAGCTGTGATAATTAACAACACCAGTGACAGGACAATCTACCACAACGTACGCCGTAAAAATAAAAATTTTGCCCTTAATGATCGTGTTTTGTTACGCAATCATCTGAAAAAGCATAAGTTGGATTTGGCCTGTAGCGGACCAGGAATCATTACAAAAATTAAACGCAATTACGTAGAGATAAAAATTGGAAATAGGATTTACAAAAGAAACATGAACCACGTTTTACCTTTACGTAAAACGGTTTAAACAAGTGTACGACTTACGACTGACTGTGTTTCAATGTTTAGCATTTTATTTTCGTGTGTTGATGTATTCCTGTTCTCAGATTATTGTTTCGATGTTTACTTTTATGTATCAGCTTTTTACTTGGAATTCTCACTATATTATCGTGTGTATTTTTCCTTTAATTTTTAGGTGTTGATGTTTCATAGGATATAAGTCCGCCATTGAGGATGTAACTAATTTCTATTTTACAGCCAAGGTTTGCATCTGCTAACATTTATGCGAGATTCAATATCCACCATGTGTTGGTGTGGCGCGGTACCTGAACGCTGTGCGAGCAGAGTGCTGACGCCAGAGTTGTTTATGCGGTAGCTCAGCAGCAGGCGCGTCTGTTCGGGACATGAGCAGCGTGGACATGCTGTTTGTTTCTTTCCTTGCGGCTGTCCTTTCCAAATACTTGCCGTTATCAGAATTGATTTCCTGTTATTTCATTATGCGGCCATGCTAATCGAACTGTATCTGTTTCGATTTCAGGACGAACACGCTAACGTCCCTGTCGTCCACGATGGGGAACCGTATGACTCATGTCAGCGTCGAGGCGCTTACAAACGCCTTGGAGCAACACCAAGGCAGAGTGTCGGAGGACTGGGTGCGCGCGAACGCCCTGGTTGACATCCTCCCAGACAGGGTTTCGGACGTAGGTCTTCTCCTTCTTTTCCCAATCACATTGGCGTTAGGAGTCTCTTTCTTCTATTTTCGCCGGGAATTAAATCTGTTGTCGGAGCGTTTGCGATCTGAAGATGCCATCCTCCGTCGACAGCAACTGCGGTCGAGCACTGCTGACCAGCTGTTGCGTCCAATGCAAACGCATAATGAAGTATAAAGAAAAGTACATGCAACGAATGTTTTAAATGCGATAGTACTTCACGAATTTGGGTGTCGCCTAAAGGGCGTTAATCATTAAGAAGCGATGTAAGCGGATGTGTTACTATTTACTCAGGAATTAGTATTAAGTTTGTATATCAACCTTGTGTTTTAAGTGTTTAATTTTATCCATGTTCGCGACGATACTCGAGTCGATGAATGTTCAGGTATATAATTATGAATTGTTTCGTTTTTGTTTTTCGATAACTCAATTTCTGCGAATATTTTGTGCATTTAAATTTTTTGAGGTTTTGCGAAATTATTTTTCATGCGTGTTTCTTATTATTCAACGAGTTTATTGTTTTTTTTTTAAATTTATGACGGGTGTCGATGCAAATGTACGAGGTATCTGCGTGCCGTGTTTCATTTTATGTTAGAGTGAAATATTTTTTTTAGTTGTTGTTTCAACAATGCGATTTTTTTTCCTTTTTGTTGCGATATAATTTCACCTGCTTTCAACGATATTGTTCGAGTTTATTGTAATGTTCATGGTTGATGTTGGTGTTCGCGGTTTTTTTTTTTGTTAACGAATACTTTCCGTGTTTAACTGGGAAGTAAGTTAAATCCTGGTTGCTAGGACCGTAGAGTTTTTCAACTTCAAATTTTTTCGATGCTTATTTTGGTGTGTTTAGCTTTCAATTTGTTTTTCCTTGCGATGTTTTTATCGATTTAACTGGACGCGTTTGTGTTTAATTTTAATGGTGGTTGTTAGTGCCATGAATGGATTAATTTTGTTTTTGGTTTTCCTAACTTGGATGCCTTTAGCTTACTATGCCAATTTTGGTTTACGATTCTCCCCTTTGTTTCTTTTCTGTTGTGGGTGATGTTCAATCATGTAAAGGGGGAGGTATGTACCGGCGCAGTTGCGCAGTTAGGCATACATATGTTCGTATGTAAGCGAGTTCAACGCCCTGTTGCGGGGTACCGCAATGCGATAGCTTAGTCAGCAAAACATTAGAGCTATATAAAGACGTGCGCGGTTTCTAGAATCGCATTTGGTCTGTGTTCCTCCCCTGCATAGCATCTCTACTAGTAAATCGTCGCAGTTACCAGCGTTGACACTACCCCTTCGGAAGTTATAACCCTTCGGGCGTTACAGAAGGGCAGATATGAGGAAAAAGGGAGAAAATGGCAAATGCCATTCAGTGGTGTGCCAGGTTATGTGTTGTCAACTGAGTAGAGCAGACAAGTATGAATGTGTTACAGGAATATGGAAGTAAGTTGCAAAGCTTTGTGTAATGTATGACATTAATACTAGTGCGTGAACTGGAAGAAACCTGGATAAGTGAAAAGATATTCATGCTTGACTTGGGTCACTCGTGTCTAACTGTTTCGTCGGTGCCCTGAAGCTCGAGAGGCTGAGTAAAATTGTACGAAACGGGAGAAGGAAATTGAAAGATTAAGCACAAAGTGTGGACTGAGACAAATGGAAGCATGGCATGAATGGAGAGTTTGCCAAACCTGATTGCCTTGGGTGGGCCAAAAGGATATTGCAAAAATAGAAATATTTGCTGATGAAAGTTTGAAACCCAAATCTATTTGCAGCCAGTGAAACGATTCAAGTGTTATGGCAAGTAGATTAAGCCTCAGCATTCAGAGAACAAAATTTAGTTTCACTCGTATACGAATATAAATAAGTTTCTTTTGATAAAATTTGAACTACACGTTACCATGTCGACCTTAAACTTGTCGACAATGGTACTTCAAGAACCATGACGTCCTAAAAATTTACTGCTTCGCAGTCCGCTCCTCATTACGATTTAGAATGCATAGAAGTTTTTGGAACCACGATTAACATTTCAGTGGCATGGCATTGTCAAGTTTATTTTGAGAAATAGGGAACCATGTAGAAGCTTCCTCCCAACAACTAATCTTATAAATAGATCATATAAATCGACATCATTTAAGGGGGTCACCCAGCGATTTTTAAATTTTTATCCGATTGGTCTAATATTTTGCCAGTAAGTTTTGGAAAAAAATTGAAAGTATCAGTTTTTAGTTCAGTATTTTTTATTCAAAAGAATCAGAGTCTGTGAGTTTTCATGCTAGAAAAAACAAAGACAGTTTTGAAATCTTTGTCACATTTAAAATAAACTAAAGCTCTTGAATATTCACTTTAGGTTATCGTTTTCTTTGTATATGCGATATTGAATCACTAACTAAAATAAAAGAAAATTTTGGCTTTGAAGTGTCATAAAAAAATTTAATTGTACAAATTGGGAAATCGAAGAGCTTTAGTTGGTTAAAAATGTTCCAAGGATTCTAAAACTGTCTTGTTTTTTCCTAGCATAAAACCTGACTGACTTATATTCTTTTGAATGTTTAAAATGAGGGGTTTTCAGTATAAGCCCAAAACAAAATGTTTTGTTGAAGTGTAATACAATTGAAAATAATTGTGATTGAAAGCTGTTTTGATGTTTTTTCGATATCTTGAAGCATAATTTCATATATACATACTGAATTGTAAATTACAAAAAAATTCATTGATTGAAGAATTGTGAATTTGTTATTTGTGTTATGATTCTTCTGAAATTTGAACATTAAGAGTAAATTAAGAAAAGATACATTTAGTTCTATTCATTTTTTCGATTTAGGCCTTATTTTTTGGGAACAATTGGAAACATTAGTTTTTCAGTTCATTTTTGGGGGTATCTCAAATGAGTAGAGTCAATGTATAAAAGTCAAAGCTACAACAAAACCAGAGACAGTTTTGAAATAATTGAAACATTGCTGACAAACTAAAAACGTTAGATTTTTAGTTGTCCTTTTTGTTTTCTTTTTATATGAGGTCAAAAATTCATGATTTTTGATCCCCTTGCACCCCTCTGGGGGGATCTAATGCCCGTAGCCCCATAAAATATTAGGACACAATAATCATCCATCACCTAAGGATCCTTTTTCAACCAAAAAACCTGGCCCATCGGGCTAACAGGGGCCTCAGATGACCCCCTTAACAGTGATTATTTCGGAGAAATGATATTTGCTTAAACATCAATGCAGAATTTAAGTCTAGTGCAAATTTGCAGACTGTGACTGAACTTCGCTGCTGCTGAAATTCATCTCTTGTTACTTTCTGTAACTCCGAGCAGTTGTCAAGCTCTCATGCGGCGGGGGCTGGAGTTTTCTCCTGTTCGCTGTAAGTTCGGGCTGTGGTCTTGCTCATATGTAAAGGCATTGACGGATAAAGTTTTCTCGTCCGTTGTAACTCCGGGGCTGTAGTCCGGCTCTCGGACAAGGCCGACTACTAGCGAGCACAGGCTAGAACATCCAGCCTGTTGTTTTCCAAATGGTGATCTTACCAGAAGTGATGCAGAACTTTCAAATCTTTTGTTTTCCACACGTGTAAACAGGAACAGACAAAAGTTGAAAGATCGAATGAGGGAAAACAGTTTATGAATGCAGTGTAACATAGGAGGAGAAGAAACTGTAGATTATCAAGTCTTATATTGTAGTCAGTATGAGAGCGAAAGAGAGATCCTGTGTTTTATAGCTATATACGGAAAGAATCAACAGCATGGCAGATTTTTTGAATGTGAATTTGTGAGCGAATCATCATGTGCAGGTCAGATAAAGATTTCAATCAGACCTTTGTTGATGCAATGAAAAATTTTCCTTCGCATGTTTTTAATAAGAGAAACTGACTAAACAGTCACACACAGTGTATGTATTATGATTACTTACATTTATAACGATTTACGGATGACGAACTGGCTCACCCAGTGATGAAATATTAACATTTTGGAAAGCGTAACCTATCACTTTCCCCGTAACTCATTCCATATTATATTAATGCACAAGTGCAAAGTGTCTTTTAAATCGATAGTTTTTGCTATTGACTTCATTTGAGTTTCTTTTTCTGCTTTATAGATGAGCTAATGAAGAACATACGATCGTCCCTCGTTTATGTCTTCAGTTGTGCGCATAACGCATCATAGTACACGGGTGCCACGCACAAAGCATTTTATCTGAGATTCGTGAATTGTGTTGGTCGGAGCTATCGAAATGGTTGTATTCTGTTTTTCCCCCGCATGGTAGTATTAGACTTCTTTGCAGAAAGTAGCCTATATTGCAATATATAGACTTTTAGCTATAAAATAGGAGCAATGAAATGAACAGGTGGTATAAAAAAAGTTGTATCAGCACAAAAATGCTCCGTTTTTATTTGTACTATCGCATGACCAATTGGAAATGCATGTCTAGCCATGATATTCGTAAATTATATTGGCCAACCCATTTCCATCACTTGAAAATCATTCATGCTAGTATTATTTCATGAGAGTATTTGAAATTATTCATGCAGTAAGCTGGCTCTCTTCTATTAGTACAGGCCTTGTTGTGATTACCCTTCGTGACCCTGGCCTCATTGAGTCCTTATAAACAATGATCTACTTTTATAAAAGTACTAATTATCGAGTGGAGGAAAACCGAAACAAATGCTAATATAAATTGCTTTGAAGTGAAAAAACAAAACAGGTGTGATGAAGATTTTGTGCAGAGCACAACCTGAACAATAACAATGTACAGTAAGCCTTCAACTTTTCAGGGCTACGTAAGATTATAATTGAATTATTTTGGGGCAATAATGTTTTGTACTAATATATTCTACACTATTCTTTGTCCTGAGAAAAATTAGTAAGATATTTACGAATAATTAGTTAGGATTTTGATAAATAGTACGTTGAGACGAGAAATGAGATGACTACTGCAAAAAAATTCGAAGAAAAGTTTTTGAAACCATTCCCATACAGTTTTAATCCTGTGTTTCATCGGAGATATCTTGATACGTTTATTCTTTTCAAAAACAGCCTAGTTTCTGAACAGTTTCTTCGATATTTGAATCAATGTCGTAGGAATTTCAAATTTACGTGTCACTCATGGAAAAGTGAATAACAAATTGTCTTTTTTTGATGTAAAAGTTACAAGAGCTGAAAACAAATTCACGCCTTCAGTGTTTCGAAAAACACCTTTCACGGGATTGGGTACGAACTTTTTTGGCAATATTTTTTTTAAAAAATATAAATTTTTTGGGGATAGTAACGTTGATTCACGGAGGCTTTTAAAATTTCATCGTCCTACAAGTTGTTCCATTTAGAAATGAAGTATTTGCAAAATTATTTATGTTCAAATAATTACCCGAAGAATATTTTTAATAGTGAGTTACGGAAATTTTTGAGTAGAAAATTCAATGCAAAGTCAAGAATTCCCCCCGTGCCGAGGTTAATTAAGCTTATATTTTCAGCTACCCTTAATGGGAACCCGTACAGAGAAAATGAAGATTGAAGTATTGTCATCAGTTAAGAAGTTTTTCCTCAAATAAACTTTTGTGCATATTTTAAAAATGAAAGAAAAATCGGGTCCTACTTCAAACGAAGGCGCACCTCAGTTGTATATCAATATACGTGTGACCGCTTCGAACGCTCTTGCATTGGTAGCGCTGGGCTCCAATAATTGTTTGTGAGGTGTGCACAACACAGGGGAGTCTCCTTACGCACCGGCAACGATCTTAGCAAACCATCCAACTCGTTTATAAGAGAGGACTGTTTAAAGAAAGACCATATCTTTAAGAACACAAATTTAAAAATTTTGGATTCAACCTTAAATTTCTCTGATTTCCGCATTTTAGAGTCGATGTTTATTATAAAAAACCGTTTCTCAAAAAATGCATGTGACACGGCGGTGAAATTTTCCATTGTTTGTTCAAATTATCTACAGTTTTTGCTTTATAATGTCTTTTTAAATCTCATTGTCTTATATCCAGTTTATTCAAAAGATTTCGAGTTATAATTTTTTTAGCACTTCGATTTATTGTATTTCAGAGTATTGAAGATGAATTTTTTGTAATCTGTTACGTTTGTTTTTACCATGATTTTCTTAGCCACGTTGGTTTTCATTTTTATCCTATCCTTTTGCAAGCAATGCCAAGAAATTATCTGTTCGTGTGCTTGCTCTTATATTTCTAAGTTTCATGTCATTACTGAGCAAATTTCCCATAAAGTAATTCGAATACACAAACTCATATATTTTTCTAAACGTAAAAATTTTATTTTCACCTTTTATGAATTGTACAACGCTCTTTGGTTTCCGGATTTGCTCAAATCATTTTATAGGGATGGTAAGAAAATGATGCCACTAATCTTCCACTCCTTCCTACTCCTACCTCTTGCTAAGTGTCCAGGTTCAATTTCCTAACATTTTGGTTAAATTCTTGCCCTATTCACTCTCAATTCATATGGAGTTTAATATTCTAATTTTTTCCCAAACACATGAACGCCATTTAATGCTGAAGAACTTTTACTGTCTCTGTTCGGGCTGAAAGCCTCTTTACTAACTTCACTTTTCATGAAAGAAATTAAATTTGTACATATTATTTATTTACCGAGGTTACTCCAATTCGCGGCCTTGCAGTGGCCGAGTGTACAGAGCGCTCACGTTCTGTGCTTCCTGCACTGGTTCGAGCCCTGTACGCGGCAGTTGGTGATGCCGTAAATCAGGGTCGTTGTCTGCAGTGTGGTCACTGTCCTCAAGGAATGTTACTTGGGCACTGAACAAGAGGAAAATAAGGCCTAAAAACTCGGGCGTGACTAGGGGCCTGGGGAACCCCTATCATGTACTTTCCCTGTAAAGTATCATATCAATGATGCTCAGCCACCCTCTACTAAAAAGAGGAAAGGCTCGGTATATACCATATACTCCAATTCGCGACTTAATCAGGTTTCAATTTAAAACTGTCTCTTGTTTTCTTTTATATTTTATGTTATCCGATTTTGAATCATTTCTAGTAAAATCCAGCAATAAATTTCTGTTTGCAGGGAAAAAATTCAGCCAATCACCAGTTTAAAGCGAATGATGTACTTATTTTCCCTTAAATTGAGTTCATCATTTTTTGTAGCATTCCAACCAGATAATGAATCAGTTGCAGCCATGTCATGTTCTCCTGCGAAGCCTTCACTTTCATAGTTAACACAATTTAAACAATTTATTTACCACAGGTGATACAGAGGTAGAATGTTTCTTAAGTCTAGTACAATGGCCAAACTAGATTATAGCTACCTGTGGGCCCGAACAAGTTCAGAGATTTCTAGGGCATCCTACCATCACGTTATTCTAAGGTGTACAATAATGTTTAATCTAATTCACTTGACCTAGTTTCGCATTAGACTGATAATTGAGGTAATTAACTCGATTTTTTATGCTGTAATTTACAATATAGGTCAAATCGGCTACATTTAACAGTATGTTCGATAAAACGATTTAAGAGCAGAGTGAAGATCGGTTATGTTACCCATGGCAAGTTACATTATTAGGACCGGACATGTATGAGGCAAGATTTGACATGGTGATCTTACACGACTAGTATTCTGATAGGAAGTGAGACTCAAGATGTCTTTTGAATATTTTGTACGAATTACTTTCACGGATCTCCGCAGGTATTGAGTTCCAAGTTTTAGTTCCAACGAAGAGGATACTGTGTTGGAACCGGGCCTTTGAATAATAAGGAAGCATGAATTTACTTTTATTTCGGGTTAAATGGTCATGATGACCAGTTTGCGCAGTTAATAATTGTTTTTGGCTATTGTCGTCATCCATCATTTCATAATGTTTTGTAAATGAAATTACAAATGAAAATTTTGTAGAGATCCGAAAGTTTAAGTATTTGTAAATTTTTGAATGAATCATTTGTGTGAGTATTATATTCTAGGTTCTTTACCGCTCTGATAGCTCTTTTCTGCAGAGTAAAAATTTGGTTGGTTTTATTTTTATCAGTTCCGTGCAATGCTTCTATTCCGTATTGCAAGTATGGAGAAATGAGCGTTCGGTAGAGCATTTGTAAAACTGTTTCAGGCAGAAAATTTTTAACTTTATTTAGGATTCCGATGGATTTTGAAAATTTAGAACTGATATGAGTGATGTGCTCTTTGAGGGTCAGATGTTTATCTATTATGGTGCCCAGAAACTTACATAAGTTGGTTTCTTAGATTTCACCTTCGCCAATTTTAATGCGTGGGAGAGATACATTTTGCTTGTATGAGAATGTAATATAATTTGTTTTGTCGATATTAAGGCTTATTTTATTAGCTTTGAGCCATAATGAAACCCTATGAAGTTCGTTATTTTAATCATAATGGGATTTTGTGGGAAGGAACATTAAATCGCAATCTCCGCAATCATAGTGGGATTTTGATTCGGAAGGACCGCAGAAAGCGTACTGTCATCGGCAAAAAGTATGAATTTGAAGAATGATGTAGATTTTATAATATCATTGATAAAAATCAGAAACAGGAGAGGTCCAAGAACAGATCCTTGTGGAACTCCATGGCTAATTGTCTGTGGGTCTGATTTTACGTCGCCAATGACAACGTATTGCTTCCGATTACTACGTATTGCTTCCGATTCCGAACACCTTCAACTCAACAGAACTTCAGAATTTATTTCCACCTTTTTAGTACAACGCATTGAATGCGCATAAATTTGCATGTTCTGATTCACGTGAAAGATATTTTCCTTATGATTTTTATTCCTGAATTCGACAAGGGCACAAAAAATTTCATCGTTATGTTCACATTCAATAGTTATCAGAAAATTAGTATCTCCCCAAAAACGTTGTAATTGTAACGACATTGTCAACAGTTTTTCCAAATTACAAATTAACATACGCTATTTCGTCGTTGTTATGTAGCCACTCACCTGCATTTTATTTTCCACCCGACGCGTCTCGTTGCTGTACAAAGAGCACAAGGCGCCTCGGAAATGCAGCCGGAACACTCCGCCAGCCAGTTCGATATCGCCTGCAGTTGCCTTGAGAAGGCTCAGCAGACTTAGCACAGGGATGATCAGAGTCGTGGGATTTGAGAGCAATGAAGCCATTTTTGCAAAGTTCTATTATCTATATGATCTGCTTTTTAAAATAAATTAATTTGAGTAAACAATGATACAGTTCCAGAATTTAAGATCAGTTCTATCACGTTTGTTGAGGTTATTGTGACAAAAGTTCGAGGAGTAACGCTAAGCCAATGAAGCTACCAACTACTTTTACAAGTACTTCGTCAAATTATCCTTGTGTTGGTAGAAGCTACTGCTCGCAATCTAGTAGTATAGGAGAATAAAATCTAGTGCTTGACCCATTTTCTCGCTAGTAAATTCGTATGATTATCAATAAGCTTCTCAAAGAAATAAATAGTTAGTGAAAAATATCTTTACCAAAGCAAGTTTTCGACCGATACCCTCCTTAACTTCAAGACCGTAGAAATCACGATACAAAGTGAAGGTTTTATTCTTGAAATAAAATTCATCTACCATAATAGAGCTGGGGACACGATTATGCAATTCTAGAATAGAGTTAATAAAAACCATTGATCTCATTTTTCCCATCATCAAAACTTACTCATTATTGTTGCGTCGTAGCTACAGAAAAAACTGAGATAGGGTTAGATTAAACAGTTGTTCAACACAACAGAAGTTTTCTTTCAGAAAAAATTGCAACCACAAAATAGGAAAGACTGGAGCGCTTCGTTTCATACATCAAATTTTATTTACAATCCCTCAAACGGATAGACGTTCTTGTAAAACATCAGTGCTGTGCCTTTCACAGTTTTCGGCAGTTTTGCGAATAAAGGCACTTTGAAGTCGATTGGGAGTTTGACCAACTGTTCTGGATGCAGCGAAGATGGATTGCAGCCGCTAGATATTTGATGCCGTGAAAACTATATGCAAGTTATAGTAGTGCAACCAGAAGACACAATGTGGGCCCCGTGCGGTTCGCTTCCGTTCAATGTAGTCAACTGACAGAATTGGTGCACTGATGACCGCAACCACGCTGAAAAAGTACTGCTACAATAGCTGACATAGCATGGGGAGCACTTGCGCTCATACCGAAAATAAAAAACGGGAAACGTGCAGGGTAAAATTTTGACTTTTTTAGACGTCATTCCAGTAAATCGCAATTTATCGATATGTTTTGTATTGTATTTAAATCACCAAAGGGAGACTATTAAAGGTCCTGTTATTCTACAGATAGTTGAAATATTCTAATAAACCACAAAACAACCCTCTGACAACAGAATAGGATAGAACGTGACATCAAAAAAGAGCGGAATGTCCGTGGGGCTACCATAATACCATGCCTTCTAACGTCAATCACGGATCTGCACCCGAGTAAATGAGGAGGACAAACCATGTCATTTAACAGTTGTTGATCTTCACATGCAAAATCCAGTAATAATTACTGGAAAACATAAACAACAATCAATCTTCATTTAGCAAAGTCATGACGGTCCTGAAACAGAAAGAAGTCATGACGGTCCTGAAACTAGCAAAAATTGTGCTAGTTTACGTAGGAAATATAGCAGAACATAAAAAATAAGTATAAAATTACGAGAGGTTTCAATAAAACATGACACAAATAATCAACATTATTTCAGTTTCAAACTTAAAACTAGAATAATATAGTAAACCTGCATTATATCAATATACAAAAATTTTCAAGAAGATTCCAAGAAGATGGAGGACCTCTACCGTCCTAGAAAGACAGCACAAAAGTGCAGTCCGCAGCCTTTGCACTCCATTTATAGCTGCCAAGATGGGAAGTGAGGCCCGCGCTGCCCCTGATTGGCGTGCAGCTGACGCGTAATTGTGGGTGCCCGCTCAACCTCAGCAGCACCGGACGCTGGACTTTTGATGCGCTAATTGTACTTCCAGCAGGAGATTACGTATTTTCTTGTCTTTAGAATAACCTTGAGTACTGATTATTTTATTCAGAAAATGCACAGCCCTAACCTGGACTGAGTAATCATGATATTATTGCGAAGATCATACCAATAATGTACATATTGTGTGGCAGTGACGAATATAACATGAAGAAAGAATGCGAAGTATATTATAGAAGTTGCGATATTCCATGGAAAACGATGAGCGCTTTCATTTGATTTTCATTCAACCTTTTCCCATGCATATTTTTTGAAAAACGTGAGAACTGACCGCGTGCGAAATAAAAAATACCTTAATGCCACCGTGGCTAAATTACAAAACAAATTATATTCGCCCAAAAAAGTTTCGGAGCTAAAGATGTCCAATTATTTCGTTTTTCGGAGTGGCATTCGTAACAAAATGCAAATAAATCACCATTATCATACATTTGAATTGAAGAACTGAGTTTATTGCTCTGATTGTAGTGCTAACTCTGACTCATAACCGATAAATTTTACTCTAACAGAAGTGTCACGAGACGGATTAGGCCCCTCG
Source organism: Morinoia aosen (assembly GCA_030386875.1). Taxonomy (NCBI): domain Eukaryota; kingdom Metazoa; phylum Arthropoda; class Malacostraca; order Amphipoda; family Talitridae; genus Morinoia; species Morinoia aosen. The sequence continues at coordinate 21,486,376 of CM059573.1, read as the reverse complement.
TTAATTTTGCAATTAACGAGAGAAACCTAAGCTCGGTTTGAGGAATTGGCAGCAACTCCAAGTTAAAAAAACACACATGAGAATGCAAGCAACAAAAACGCAAGAAGCCGTGGAAAACATATTAATGTTTACAAATTACAAGAACACAAAATTATTGAGGCACTCACCGAGTCGCAGAAGCCCAACTTACGCTCGCTATTTTCAGTTCTCTTTCTTTTGATGTGAAATTCATTTCTGGCATTCAGGCTCAATGCGTAAAATTTCCATTACGAAATTATATCAGAAACAAGACATCCTAATACATGATGCATGATTTTGCTGTACAATGCGACATATGATCAGAGCCTGGTACAACTTTGATAGACAATTGATACACCCAAATTCCACCCTCTTAAAAAACATATCTTAATGATGGGTAATATTTGTAAATAATTTGGCCGACCAAATAACCCCTTTATAAATTTTAACAGCCGAAATTAAAGTCAACCTGACATCGATACATCCTACTACGAAAAATTTTTCAACAGTGTGCATGCACCCATCACCACATTCGTTCAGTTCTTTTTTAGTTAGTCATCAGTTCATTATTTCGAGCGATTTGCCAGGTATCAATCCATCACACGAGCGCAGACGTATGTACGGCTGATCTGCCTTATCATTTTCAAATTCGATCTTGGACTCCTCCCAACATGCAACCACTGATAGAATCGAATCATTACTCTACCGCAAATTGTATTAAATCCGATCTTCATTTTATTTCATAGATGCATTATTTTTTATCACATCAATTTTTTAAACAACATTTTTCAAACGGGCTTACCCTCCCGACTTACTTTCAGATAACATTGGACTTTCTTTTCTTAAATAGCCACTATACTTCAGCGAACTTATTTCTTTTCTTTAAAAATTTCTGAAAGAAAGAGAGAAACGTCCATTACTACTTTTACCGATACGTCTTTAAATCTTAAATGCAATATTCTTCAAGAATATAACGCACGCTATTTCTATTGATACTTTATTTCAGAATAATTTTTTCAGTGAATACTTGGCTATTTACGCACTTCTACTCGTATGTCCGACGGGTTTCGACGCTGAATTTCCTTCCCCAAACGTTCAAAACATGAGTTGTTTCTTGAGGGTATGCCCTATTTTTATCCAACCATTCATATATTCAAAATTTTAGAGGTGTTCGTTTAAACCCACCTCCGTCAAAATGTGGATGTTCTCATTGGTTGTGAGGATGCTGTTTTCTCCCTTTTTTTGAGTTCGGATTTGAAACTTTTTTTTGCAAAACTTAACGTCCAATCTTTTCTTGTGTATTTTCGAATACACGCGGTTTACATTACACGCTACGAGGGTTGCCTATCTCTCTCGCAGCACAACTTGAGAGTCTCAAATAACCCAGTGCTTCTTCAAGGGTCTTTAATAAATCACTCTCTCGAACACCTGTTCTTGAACCTAGCTGACCACGATCTTTTCTCACTTCACACGGCTTGACATAACACACAAACTACGCCACAGCACAACACAACGTTCAGGCACAAGCACACACTATTGGAAGTATTTATTATGCGACAAATTTTTTTGCTCAGAAGAATGTTAATCAATGCTACAGAACCACAGGGCAAACCTTGCAATAATTACTAAAACGACTTGAAATGATTTCTAAAAAAACACAATTCAGCCATTAATTCATGGAATCATTTTGGCTGTAGATTGCTGAACAGTCCGTGACAGAAGGATAGTATTAATAAAATTAATTTTCATTGGGGACCTGACAGGCCCCCATTGGTTTTTTATGGTGTTTTCTTTGCCTCTCAGAGGTCCGGGATATCATTTCTCAAAAGCCGTTGTTTTCCTTTTTTTGTTGTGTTTTTCTTCCCTCTATTTATCATTAAAGGGCCGATGGCTAAAATCGTGAGACCTAAACAAATCCCGGTTAGAATTTCGGTGAGTGTGCTGTGGCAAGCCTGCGGTGACCCGCCTTAACCACAACATTGCACGCTTTCTGCCTGAGAGGGGCATAAATCACCCTCAGCCATCTGTCGATCTGTTCGCTGAGCACCCACACTCATTCAGCTCATAAGCACACATACACTCGACACACACCACCGTCCCAAAAAAACGACACAAGCCACTGACAACACAAATGTCACACATTACACATGAGTCTCACCACAAATATCGACACAAACGAACATTACACAAAAGAAACATTGCACAAAATTTTTTTGATGATCGAATTTATTTGCGCATGATATTCGTTACAATGTATTGCGTTCTAAAAACGATAAATAATGACTTCTCACATTGTATCAGTCATTACAATTTTTAATACTGAAATTCTAATTTTTGGCGAGACGTGAGTTTAGAATATTTAAATGAAAGTGCACGTATTTTTTACTTCTAAGAGAAGAACATTAAAGAAAAAGGTGCCAGAAATTAAGTGAAAAGAAAAAAGGGTATGATTTAATATATAATTGAAGTTTGAAATTATTGCTCTATGGGAAGAACGTGCCACTTTCATGACTTGAAAACAGTAGTATTTTTGCAGTCAAAGAATACGGATACAATTTAACCTTCAGTAGCTAAGAAAACAAAAGGATCTAACTAAATTGTTAGACGCTTTTGTAAATTAACGTAGAGTAAAATAACCGTAGATGTAAAGGTGTTTCATTAAAATTATTCTATAATAGGTCTCCGATTAATGATTTGGCAGGCTTTAAAAGGTGGAAAAAGTAAAAAAAACCTTTAGAATTAACTAAACATAAATGCCACTTCAAGAAGACTATCAGCTTTTACATTTAAAAAAAATATTTCAACGGCAAGACCAGCGCAAAGACACCAGTACTTGTAAAAAATACGTACGTGTCGGGAGAAAATAGTTGAGAGAAAAAGTACCATGTTCTGCGGGAAATTGGAAAAAAATTCCCAGATGAGAAATAGTTTAATTTGTCGAGTACGGCTGCACACATCATATTGGCATGATTTAGGCGAGGATGGGCAGTTTTTTTCCAATTCGTGTTTTGGAGCAGGGTGCTCAAGATTTGCGGAGCCAGTAGCTGTGAATTGCAAACAAAATTCGCTGAGTTACACTTAAGTCTTGAAATTTCAGCATGAAGACCACTGCCTCTTGTTGAACAACATGGTAGAGAAGACTTTACTTTTCAACTGGACAATGCTTCATCTCGCACAGGTAAGCAGAGAAAATATTACATCCTTGTTTCGTTATTTCAATTGCAAACGTGGTACAGTGGTTAAGGGATCAGGCTCGTATGTTGGAGTCGCGGGTTCGTATCCCGGCGCTGGCGCGTAGATTTTCCCCGTTGGGTATAAGGGAAAGCTCAAGCACAATACCCCACTCAACCCACGTGTCGGAAGTGGGTACCGGCTTTACGTGGGAACCGTCATGGTGTCCTATGTATAGGGTTAGTTATAAGACATTTGAAAAACCAATGCTGAGATCATATGTATCAGGCTTGATTGGAAATAAAGCATTCCAAAGATGCCGATGTTAACCTTTTAACCATTTAATGGTTCTAAAATTGGGAATCAGATATACGGATCTGAATTCTATTGAACAAGCGTCGAGGCATCATGTTACAGCATCAAAATTCCGAAAACTTGAGATGATTGACACGGGTAAAAACCACTTTTGTTTTATGCCATGATGGAAAAAATACTAAGAAGAGATGTGTTATGATTTTCCCATAAAAGCACGCAGCTACATTAGCTTCGGACGGACGAAAAATTGTTGAGGCGGTTCAGAGTTCTTTCTGCACGACAGTCGCCATTAAGTATGAAGGAAAATGATCTGCTTGCCGTAAAAAGTACAATACGTAGACGGTAAAAACCCTTACCACTGCATTGTCTGCCGTTACAGTTATGCATGCAAATGTCACTCGTCTCCATCGGAAAGGATAAACTACCGAGGAAATTCATTCATATGTCCTCGTTGGCGGTACAGAAATTCCAGAACGCGGCCGAGCGAGGCGTGGCGGTCAGACCCGGAACAACTGGACGTATTTTCTTCATATATTTTAGTAAGATATCTGACGCCACCGTGGTGTGGACTTTGTCATGCATGATGAAATTTCTTTAAGGATGAAATTCAGTTTGTGGCACTGCACACTACGCAGAAATTGTTAAAAGGTTCACAGAAAAATGGATGTACGTATTGTTAAATGAAAATCCATTTCAAAGTTTATCAAGGGCATTAAATCTGCTAATTATGAAGTTATGATTCTTTTCATGAAGAAATCTGTCGTAGCTATTTAAGTGAAGATCTAGTTTAACGAAGTGAATTTTAGTTCGAAGTTTATGTTTCCTTTTATTTAATTATCGTTTTCAGAAGCTGAAATTAGAACTCAAGTAAACTCTGAGGTGCATATGCTTATCAATATTAATTTAAAGAGAGTGTGCATCATATTATTAGTTTCGCAACTCTACAAAATTTCATTTAAACTACATGATGCTTTATAATAACATCTATAATATAAATACTCTCCCGTAAAATTGTCATTTTTCACCATTATTTTCAGGATAATTCTGAACTAAATACTCAATTCATTTTCGATGGAAGGTTTGATTTCATCAAGATTTTGACCCTGACAAATAATTTTAGGAAAAATGAGTGAATGGTCAAGTTTATGTTATATCATTGCTAACAAATGCAGTACGCTACGTAAGTTAATACGGACTGCTCACGCTTGTTTATCTTTTCTGTTCGCACGTGGAGCATTTCTTCGAAGACGCGAGTTGCATTTCTTAGAATTATCATAAAATTTGACCGAAAATAACGTAATGATGGAACATCGAATACAAATCTTCATCTTTGTCTAAGGCATATCAGGTTTTTCGTATTATATTTCGTATACCACATCACATTGTTATCACACAAAAATATGATGATGGTGTGGTCTTCGCGAGAATATGCTGCGAATATTAGATGAAGCTGTAATGTATATGTTAAACTAATAACAGCTTAGACGTATGCTTTCCTGAGCATAATTTTTTAGATGACCTCATGCAGTGCTCATGCACAAATGCCTCTATAAAACTTTTCAAGAATATGGTCGAAGATAAAATATCTTTTGGGCGAGGGAGAATTTACTACACAAAGAGGTTAGCATCTGAGGCCAATGTGGTTCCATGGACACCCATAATTTACACAGAGGCTGCACGACGTTCAGGAGCAGAGTCTCATAGCTCGTGGCTGTCAAGAGCAGAGTCTCAGAGCTTTTAGCTGCAAAGAGCAGAGTCTCAGAGCTCTTGGCTGAAGTCCCGAGGTGGCAAATAGTACGTTTATGCTGTCGTTTTACTCCAGTCATGACTCTGAATCTTCATAAAATTTCATGTCTTATATTTGTTAAAAAGGAAGTAGGCTAGAAGCCACTAGTTTCCAACTGTACTAACTGAGTTGATTTTTTCACAGATATTTCCGTATACGTAGAATGATTGGGTTTTATGGAGTGACTCCTCGTAGTTCTTTTACGTTCACGGCATAACTTACTATGTTGAAACCACGGTAATCAGAATCGTAGCATCTCCAAGCAGCCAGAATCGGATACGAAAACACCTTAGCAATCAGTTGCAACGCTATGTTTGAGAATGGAGAAAGTACGAAGAACGTGTCACTATATTCATTTTTCAATTCGGCTTTTCGAAATCTTTTTGAACTTTTAGATTCTGAGCTCCTTTCAATTTAAAGGACGATTGAAACATCAAAGAACAAGTTAGTTTTGGATAAATACGGTATTAATTTTTAACCAAACAAGTTTAGGTAAAGGGCTGATTATAAATATATATATATATAGTGATATAGTGGCGGAGACCAATCGACCACCTTTGTAATGGGCGTGGCTTGTGAAGAAGGGGTGGGGGAGGGTGGTTTCCCTTGATTCTGTAGCGTAAGTTACCATGACGCGTTACCAAGGAAGTTTTGTTACCATGGCACGTTGGAGTGTCCAGGATCGTTCATTTGCTGTACAGACATTTTTCCGCCGTAATGAGTGTTTTGCGGTCTCGCGGAGCGCCTTCAGAACAAATTTCAACCTTGCCCCTCGCGAACTCTCCCTAACAAACGCTCGATTTCCAAGTGGGTCGAACATCTTCATCAACATGGTAATGTTATCTAAAAAAACCTCTTCGCGTGTTTCAACTGTTGTGACACCCGAGATTGTGAATCGTGTCCGAGTGTCTGGCGAAGGAAGTCCAAGACGTTCAATGAGACGTCGTGCCCAAACACTTGGAATTTCAAGCCGTCAAGCGGTTATGAAAGAATATTTAAAGTCATCCCTATGAGACTATGCTCGTCCAGAAGCTCCTTCCTACTGACGCCGTCCAACGTCATCAATTTAGTGAACACAAGTTGAATGTTTTTCAGGACGGCTCTACCATGATCATCACATCGGATGAAGCGCATTTCCATCGGAATGGCTATGTGAATAAGCAAAATTGCCGACATACGTCAGCGGAAAACCCCAAAAAATTAATTGCACCAGCAGCCTCTGCAGAGTGAAAAACTTCCAATGTATTGAGTTCCAAAAACGATAATAAAGACTTTTCATATTGTATCAGGCATTACAACGTTTAACACCAAAATTCCAATTTTAGGACAGACGTAAGCTTAGGATATTTAAATGAAAGTGCACATATTATCCACTTCTTAGAAAACATAAAAAGAAATAGGTGCCTGGAATGCAGTGAAACGAAAGAATGGAATGATTTATTATATAATTGAAGTTTGAAATTATTGTTCTATGGGAAGAACATGCCAATTTCAGGACTTGAAAATGGTAACATTTTTGCAGGAAAAAAATAGGTGTACAATTTAACATCAGTAGCGACGAAAACAAGAGGATCTAACTCAGTTGTTGAGACGCTTTGAGAATTACCGAAGAGTATAACAACCGTAAATGGACAAGTCTTTCATTAAAATTGTTCTCAATAGGTCTCAGACTACTGATTTGACAGGCGTAAAAAGGTGGCAAAAGGTAAAATAATCTTCAGAATTTACTAAATATGAATGCCACTTCAAGAAGACCATCAGTTTTTGCATTTTTTTTAAACATTTTAACTGCAAGATCATCGCAAAGACACCATTACTTATAAAAAATACTTACGTGTCGGAGAGAAAATGGGTGAAAGAAAAGTCCCATGTATAAAGAAAGTGTGAAAAAAATTCCCATATGAGAAACAGTTTAATTTGTAAAGTACGGCTGGATACATCATATTGACGTAATATAGACGAGGTTATGCAGCTTTTCTTCCAAATGGTCGTTTGGAGTAGGTCGCTCATGATTTACGCGGCCGGTACTGTAGCAGTGAATTGGAAACAAAATACGCTGAGGTACACTGAAGTCTTGCCACTTCAGCATGAAGACCACTGAGTTAAGGTAGATCATGCATTCCACAGATGCCACACTTTGTAACTGTCACCTCTTGGTTATCTTACTGATGTCGCATTATTGTTGTGGGTCCTTCGTAAATTATCTCAAACGTGAAGTATCGAGTGTTTACTTGTTATTTTTCCGACCGAATCATATTCTTTTAGGGATCATTTCGCTGCCACCAGCCCAATATTTGAGCAAAACAATGTTTCTATTTTACATAAATCAATTGTTTAATGATGGTCACTATGGTTAATTAATTATCATTATCTTCGGTAAGCATGTAGTCAGAGCAATATTTTCAAGGTTAAACGTTCAGTATCATTCATAAAATTCGTCTCATCACCCCATCTCATTCCTCCTAACTTACAAAGGAAATTACAGACACGAAAGGTTACACATATTTCATTATTAATTAACGCAGATATCTATGCATCACAAAGCTGTTGAGAGAGAAACTAGTTAGACACATAGTAAATATGCAAACTCAACTGTGGGATCCAGAGTTAGGCATTGACCAGGTATGAGGGTAGGCTGATCACTTCACGATCCATTATGAGGATTAATTGGAGTAAGGTGAATCTCCAGATATTTTATAGTCATTTATTAAATTTATCAAAGCGGGTAAAGCGGGTTCATCGCAAAAAATCACGAGAAAGAAACTCCAAGGTTCGTGATCAGTATTTGTGATTTCTCACATTCAAATATAATTCTAAGCTCTGTGGGAAAGAAATCTCTCACTACTTGTGCGTATAACTGCCTCAACCTAACTGAAGGGCTGCCCTCTCAGGCTTTCCCATGGAGCGCGCTGGCTTTCATGCTTAGGCGTTACGTAACGCATAAGACGTTACACGTTAATATGACGTTGATACGATAATATGAGAGTTGGACGCTAATTGACTGATTGAAAAGGCCCGCAATCATGATAATTATTACGAACCACATCCCACATTGAATCTATATAAATGAATAGTATCCAAAATTATTAAAATTACAGACGTAGAAATATATTCGTGGAAGAGAAAGGAGTGTCTGACAGCACAGCTGCTTGGGAACGCTCGGTCGTAGCGGTGCCGATGTGGAGAGGGCGAGGGTATGAGGGTAAGCGAAGCCTTAGACAGTGCCCGTTGGCGTTGTAATGGTCGATGTGATGAGATGGGTACGTGAGACAGACAGATCGTAGTTGTACTCCAATGCTGCGCTTTTCTACAACACATTTCTCATATGATGACGTTCTTTTCGAGGTATTATAATAGAAGTCGATGGCCAGACGATCTTTTCCTCGTAGCGTTTTATCCGTCGATACAATGTAGTGATGTCACGAGATATGGTTCCCTTCACCTCCTTGTTAACATTTCATTAACAGGAAGCTCCGGCTCTCGGAATTGAGGAATGGCACACCTCCAAGGGATACATACACGATACAAAAATTAACGAATAATAATCGGCAATTACAGTACATATACTAAAAAGAAAAGGTACTCACCGACGCTCGCTGACCCACTTACTCAGCGCGTTTCGGTGCGCTATTTTGCCTTGGTGAGATGTGGTGCGGGCGTAATGGGGTTCTTAAACACCATCAAATGCTAAGGAATCTTTATAATGGAGCACCCTGGTACAAAACATTAATCGTAATTTACTGGCACTGTAAGTAACGCATATCGACACATACTACTCTGCCTAATTGACCGGTCAATTACCTCAAGTAAATTACACACGGAACACATACAATGAAATAATGCCTAACTGATGGGTCGGCGCACTCCAACGTCCCAATGGATTGTCATTTAGCCTCGGATCACAAGTTCGGTCACCCCAGAGCTGCTTCAGTTCATTCCCTGTTTCTCACACAGTGCATAAATTGTCTTTGGACGTTCTTATGAAGAAGTCGTACTTGCAATCAATAGGAGAAAGGAAAGCCGCCCTCCTGTGGAGCAACAAAATTTTTAACAATTACTTTGATTCTACAATTTTCTCATACATATATATATATGCACATATTCCACATTTAATTCAAATACTCCAACTCGCTTTTACGTTACATGAACCTATCGTTTCCAGCGATATCTTTCGTAACAAAAAGAACGAGCCTTACCCGCCCTTACGAAGTTATTAACATTTTTCTTTGAACAACCTCCACGTTACGGAAGCTTCTTTCCTCTGCAAAAGTAAAAAAAATGTAAACCCTTAATATGTTGATTCAAGAAAGCTTATGTCTTGACAGGTTTTGCACTCATTTTTCCACGTATGACATTTTACGTTAACACCTATTTACGACGCATAGTTTAACACTTAAGGTGTAATGATGCCTAGCCACGACGGACCTTGTCGAGATGCTCGCGAACTCTTACTGACTCTCGTCTTTTCATGCTCGTCAAAGTGCTCTTTTTGGGGCTACCCTCTTTCTAATCATGACCAATGGCACCACTCTTGCATTTCCAAACCTTCGCCGGCTTTGTCCTATTGGCTCCTCCCGAGGTTACACACTCCCTATTCGCTGTGAGCCGAACACGCCTTTTTTTTTCGCCCCTATTTTGCGTGTTGGTTCTCGAAGTCTAAGTCCGTTGGCGATAAAGCTTTCTCACGCCTCTACCCTCTGCTCCCCTACCCTTAGCCAGCCTATGGTCAACAAATCTTTGCCTTCAGTGGTAACCCTACACCGCACTCCTTGTTCGCGCTCTCGCTCTCGAGGTTTGCTTACCAAGCACAACACTACCCAGCTCGAGTGCCTGCCACATAAATTTATGATGAATGTAAACATTCAGGCCTACACTCATGTAGAGCAAGCCACTCGTATCATTGGAATGCGCCGACCACGGTTTTATAAACTCACAATTTTAGTTCAAGCAAACAAAAGTTGTTACACATTAAAAACTCGAATTTATTACATGTGGTTACGATTTTCCCTAAATTCTCATTTTTAATTCGAAAATTGATTATTCTTAACAGATTCTCGACAGACGGCCCTCCTAGAGTTAAAAAAAAATTGGCCTGACAATTTTTTTTTTTAATTAGCTTTCAGCTATTTATTGAATATTGATCACTGCAGTCTGAAGCCAACATAAGACACACATGATAACTTGTCCTTAAGCCTATCACATTCTAAAATTAATTCCGCCGAAACAGGGTTCGTTACAATTAATAATCCTATTCATTACAATTAGCACGGCCTGATATATTGTGTTGTGTTCCACCGAATTAAAGTACATCATAAATCCTTTGCGTGTTCACCCCTAATAACATTCATAAAGTATTCCGGTTACGTCCCCTACATTCTCAAACATCCTACAGTGTTGATGACTTTATGTCTCGTAGTTTCAATTTACGCTTGCGTGTTCTGTTGTCCAAATCCTTGACGCTGTTGTTGACGGTTCGATGTTAACTCCTTTGGTATAGCTGACGAATTTGCTCTGCTTCCATGCCTCTCTTCTGGCATTTCAATAGCTTCCCACGCGCGTTGAAGATGAGTACTTAATTTCAGGAGGAAGTCTTGCGAGCCCAATATGCCGACTCGTATAAAATTTCTATACACCACATTACTACACGATTGCGTTCTGTAAGATGGATCATTATTACGATTCAAATTACCACCAAATCATGTTAAGTGCAATGTTTCACATATATTTTATGACGTTTATTCAACTCAGTTTTTTAATCGCCAGATTACTCATAAACGTCGCTTCGTTGATCAGACAAATCGATACGTCAGTAAGTTATATTGATCTGGAGGAAAATACGAGTCGAATCGTCGATAATTTCCTTCACTACAGTTTCCATTCCCAATAAGGTTCTGAATCCCACGAGGTACTCCTGAAGAATCCGAGGTATATCCGGCGGTGGTATCCTGTATGCGCGGTGGAATCCAGTGGAATTCCTCTCAGTATTCCTCGATTTCGACGTAGAATCTCAGTATTCCTTGACATCGACGTAGAAACTCTGGTAGACACCAGCTCATATTTTATTTTCTCCTAGTAACCACTCTTATTAGTGCGAGAATTCCATGGGTTGATATGCTTTGAAGATCGTACGCTTCACTCAAAGCCTATCCGACGAAATCTCTTTTAATTTAATTTTTTTTTATTTCACGTATAAATAGAGATGCCTAAATGCGGCTTCAATATTCCAATGTGATAATTTGCCTAGTAAAATTCACAGGACACTTGCAGTCGAATTTCAGGAATGCCTCACCAGGCATAAATGTCACGACGCAAATTCCAAAATACTTAAGTAAATATCAACACTCAAGCACATAAAAGCATTGTTATTGTTTCATTTGAGTGCCCACTGTATAAAAGCATTTTTAAACGCTAGTACCTCTAGGCACCCAATAATATCTCATGCTTTAATTTCGTTTTTCTTCCTTCCTCACGCTGTTGCTGCGTCGTTCTGTGGTGTTTTCCACATCGATGCATGGGCACTAATTACTTGAGATGCCCTTTCCTGGCTCTGCTTGTTAGCGACCCATGTCTACAGCCACAGCTCGACCGCGAGTGGCTCTGAGGCAATTACTTGTGCCCTCCGCATTCTTCTGAGCTTGCTCCAAGTTTCCAGCTATACATTCGTCTTTGTCGCCTCTCACTGCAACGCTTGAATTTGGGCAATCCTTTTAAACATCTCCAATACAGGTGCAATGTGTCCCCTATGTTGTGTTGTTGTTCTATCTTCTTCGTTCTTGTAAATCATTATTGCTAGTGTTCCACTTGAATTTCCTTGGTTTTGCTGCTTATATGAGCCGCATTCGTGTTATGCAATGTTCTGGCCTGGTTTCTGCTGAAGTACATACTACGCTAATCTACCAAGAAATTAATTCCTTAAGTCTGAAAAGAAATTTACTATACTTCTACAGAGTAAGAGGAGAATGATTCCTTCCGGAATACCGTGTTTACGATATTCTTTCAGGGCAAGAGTAAGACACAGAGTCAGAAATTCAACGCTACAGTACAAAAGAATACGCAAATTTTAATATAACGCTAAACTTATTTTCCCCGTTGTGAAATGAACGGTTTAACGGTATAGATAAATTCAGCCAGCCTGAGATAGCCTCAGCCTAAGAACTTCAGATGAAACTTAATTCATTCGCTAGAGCTGTTTCGTATGAAGCGCGCACGCTTCCCGAGAAGCTGGCGAGAAGATAAGCATCCTACAAAGGAAACAAAGTACTCCTCTTGAGAAACGCACGACGTTAACCTAATAAACGCTCAACTTCCCTTTACTTAGCAAGAGAGAAAATGAGAACTACGCATAGTGTAAGATTAGATCACTCAACAAGATTTTCGTCCAAACGAAATTTCTTGTGAGCAAAGCAAGTTGGAGTTACATAACCTAGAGCATATTCCTATTGAACAAAGCATCACACTCTAGTGAGTGAGATTAGCTTCAATTCACAGCTAGAATAACACAATTCTACTAAAGAACACCATTAGATTAAAGCAATACAACGCTAAAAACTCACTTCTACGCAAGAGTTTTCTTAAAATTAAACACACAAGAACACATCCCGCAAAGTCAAGTTGATGTATGATTTCAGTCCTCTGTAGTTCGTTTCTAGTTGGCGGTTCACCTACACCGAGAACGTAAGTTATATTTTCGCTGAGTCACCGAAGTAGCCTGTTCATTCGCAGCGTTTTCTGGCATATCTTCGTCCTCGCTGTCGATAGCTTCACATCCGGCATTCGGCGGCGCCGCGGCATTCTGGTTGCAGGGGTAAGCTTCACCTCTCAAGTGGGCAATTTTCAATCTATCGAGGTGAACTCTTCTCTCGCAGTTACTATAGAGCGCCTTTACTGTGGCATTCGTCTCTGTTTTTACTGTAATCCGGTAGGGGCCGAGCCAGTCGGTAGGCCAAGCATTTGCAACTTCAGCCTTTCCCGTTGGATTATGCAGCAACACAATATCGCCAACTTGTACCTGACTGTTCTTTACTCCGCGCTCCTTTAACTGCACCGATTTATCGTGTGCGGCTTTAGATTTTACCTTCACCATGTTGAACGCATTGTGGAGTCGTAAGCTTACCTCGGCACTGTAATTCTCACCTAGAGAGTAATCCATGCGAGGGGTTTTTAACCAGTCAACAACAGGAATTTCTGCATCCCTACCAAAGAATAAATAGAATGGAATTTCTTCAATGACGCTCTGGTAGCTGGTGTTCAGTGCCAGGCACGTCCAAGGAAGTGCATCAGGCCACGAAGATTGATCATTGGCGGCAAGGTGTGATAAAACAGTCTTCATATTCTGATTCTGCCGTTCCGTCATTCCATTTGATTGGGGATGATATGCTGATGTGTTGTAGTATTTTATTTTCAATTTTTCACACACATTTCTGAACAAAGCTGACGTGAACTCGGTTCCCCTGTCTGAGATGAGAGTCTTGGCTGTGCCGTACGTAGTGACGAACTTAGTCAACGCTTTCGTTACTTCCTCAGTGGTCTTGCTTCTGAGCGGAAACGCTGCAACATATCGACTAAAGTGATCGACCACGGTTAGGATGTACTTGTGTCCCTCGTTCGAGACAGGCATTTCAATTAAATCAACTCCTATTCTATCCAGAGGCTTGTCAATTTCAGGGAATGAACCCATGCTAACACAAATGCGATTGTTGATCTTCCGTTTCTGACATTGCATGCACGAATCGACGTACTTGTTAACGTCACGCGCCATGTTAATCCAGTACCCGAACTCCATTAGCTTTTTCCACGTTTTAGCACGACCTTGGTGTGCACCGATTGTGCTGTCATGCGCTAACGTTATTGCTGCTTCTCTCAGAGCGTCTGGCACAACGATCAAGTGCCTTGTTCTATTAGGCTTTCGTTGTGTCTTTCTGAAATACAATATGCCTCCGTCGGTGAAGACCTCGGCTTTCAGAGCGAGACTTGGAGCGTCCCCTGATTTGTCACCTTCAAGATACCTCAGTACTGGCCCCCACACGGGATCTTTCAACTGTTCTGCTCTCACATTTTCTTTCTGCAAACTACTTTCCGCCTCTTGTACATTGGAAGTTTCATCGAACATCGTCGTGACGAACACTGTTTTAGGGGCTTCGTCGTCTCGATTTTCTTCTTCGTTATCGTTCGCAATATTTCTCGACAACGCGTCGGGCACCACGTTCTGAGTTCCTGGCCGATAAATCACCTCAAAATCATATTGAGAGAGTGTAAGGGCCCATCTCATAATTCTGTTGTTCTTGGTGTTTTTACCTTTGAACAAATATTTGAGAGCCGTGTGATCAGTAATCACCACAAATTTATTGCCGTACAGGTAAGGTGAAAAGTGATTCACAGCCGCTACTACTGCTAATCCTTCACGTTCAGTGATTGAATAACGTTTTTCAGCATCATTGAATCTTTTGCTGAAGTATCCAATCGGTTGTTCCTTACCATTACATTTTTGCGCAAGGACCGCGCCAGAGCCCTCATTTGAGGCATCACAGCTCAAGTAATACGTCTCATTTAGAGAAGGCTTCTTCAGAACTGGAGCTTCTATCATGAGCTGCTTAAGTTTGCAGAAGGCTTGTTCGTGTTCTTCCTTCCACTGGAACCTTGCCCCTTTTTAGTCAGCGCATTAAGGGGTGCAGCTGTTGTGGCAAAGTGCGTAATGAAGTGCCGGTAGAAATTGAGCGCTGCCACGAACGAGCGCACTTTACGTGCGGTAGTCGGCCTAGGGTAACTCTGCATTGCCTCCACGTTTTTGGGGTCTGGAATAAGTCCCTCACGACTGATGTAACATCCTAGGTACTTTACTTGTTTTTGTGCAAATTTGCACTTGTCCAAGCCTATTTTTACTCCGGCACATTGAAACTCGTGCAACACTTCCCTTAAATTTTCTAGGTGGCTCTCAAAAGTCATAGAGCTAACGCACACATCATCCAAGTAAATAGCGGCGAATTTTCCAAGTTGCCTCTTCAGAACATGACAAATCACTCTCTGGTACACTGATGTTGAGCACTTGAGTCCCATAGGTAGCCTAGAGAATTCGAAGTTGCCTTGCCGAGTCTGAAATGCCGTGTACTGCTTACTTTCTTCATCGAGCTCAATTTGATGGAAGGCTGATTTTGCATCGACAATGGAATAGTGTTCTTTGCCAGCCACCTCCTCCAGTGTCCCTGCAATGTGTGGAATCGGATAATGTTCGTTTATTACCCGCATGTTTACAGCTCGCAAATCAAGGCAAACTCTGTGACCTCCTCCAGGCTTCTTCACGAGCACGAGGGGGTTCTTCCAAGCACTTGTGCTCTCTTGTACAACTCCACTTTCAATCATCTCCGAGACCTTTTTATCAATAATTTCTTGGCTGGTGTACGGAATACGCCACCCTTTCGTTTGAATTGGCCTGTAATCACTCAGCAAAATTTTGTATTTCACTCCTTTAATGTTGCCAATATCCATCTCGTCTGCACTAATCGTCTTGTGGTATTCCTTCAGCAGGTTCCTAACTTGTTCTTGTTTTTCAGCAACCAAGTGACTGAGGTCAAGCTCATCAATTTGCTGGAAGCGCTTCTCTCTGCGGTGATCTTCTGCTTCGCTATTTTCCGCATTGTTTTCTTCTGCAGTTGCATCTTCATTCGCGATTTCGTGGCATGTTGCAATTATTGCTCCTTCGGTCAGAGCGATTTCTTCGGCAAAAGGGTTAAGTACAGGCATCAAAACATACCCGTTTTGTACCCTTGCAGCGGTGGCTCCGACGTAAGGCGCCCACTTAATTCTAGGCTCTAAAATTACTTCCTTTCCATCAAACTTGCCATCTGCTCGGCACTTTACCATGGCTTGCGTGCGAGGCTTCACTGTAATGTCCTCAGCCAGAGTTACCGATTTTTCTTCCCGCGTTGCACACAGAATTTTCGGAGAAGCGTGTCCTGGTGCTGAAAACATGTTCACGTGAGTTCCAAAGAAGGACGCCCTACATTTTCCGAAGTCTATCTTTGCGTTGACTTTGTTCATTACTTCCACCCCTATTAGCAGGTCTCCTGGGAATGCATTTTCCTTCACAACAAAACATCTCTGAACAATTTTCTGACCGTTAACTTTGATTGGCACATTAATCTTTCCCAGCACCGGCACGGGTTCATCTCCAATTGTTTTTAATGCAGTTGATGTACCTTTCACACTAGCATTTTTAATTCCCGCAACCACACGCTCTTTTACCAAGCATATATTTGCTCCGGTATCAAGAAGTGCGGTAACAGGTGTGCCATTCACTTGGAGTATCACGCTGGGATTTATTATCGGAGCTAACGGTCTCCTATTCCGTTTTTTGGCTGTCCTGCAAACTGTTGCACTCTGCAATCAGCCCTTAGGTGCCCAAATTTTCCACAGTTTACGCACGGCGGTGGCACCGCTTTATACTGTGCCAAGTCCATTGCAGGTGCAGGTGGTACTTCCCGATGCGGCTGTGGCTCTCTTGCGTGGTATATTTGGTGCTGATGACTCCTAAGTCTGCCTTTTTCGCTCCAGTGGGGTGCTTCATAATTTCCTCTTCGATGATAAGGAGAGTGTCTTATCTGTCTGTTCCTTTCTCTCCAGGGTGGCACTTCATGGCGGTACCCTCTAGGCCGTTGTGGTGAATGCCGCATCGTATGGCCGACACGTGCAGTCTCATGCTGTGGCCTCCTCTCGCTTCGCTGCGCTCTCTCTCTCTCCGGTTCCCTCTTCTCTGTCGTTTCCCTTGGTACTGGTACTATGCGTCGATTTTCCACTTCGATTGCCATGTCCCTCAATTCTTGTACTGTCGTAGGTCGCGCATCACTTCGAAAGGGTCTTGTGATGTTCTCCCTTAATCCGAGCCACATCAAATCTACAAGGATTCGTTCCGGATGTTCTAGATAATTCTCGTTGTACAGCCTTTCTAGGCGCGTCAGGTACTCTGAAACTCCTTCTCGGCTTGTTTGCTTCTTGGTTACTATTTCAAACAGCGCTTGAGTTGGATGTTCGACCTGGTCGGCGTAAGAGCGCAGCCAGTTTTCTGCTTCTCGTAGGTTCGTTAGTGTATCAATTATTTGATTGCATTCCTTTGCCTCTTGTGGACCTAGGCAAAGGAAGAAGGCTTTCACCTGCTCACTGTTATTCAGATTACCCGTCAAAAACTTCAACCTTGCCATATGTTCCCCCACATTATCGCCCCTCCTAAATTTAGCACCAATGGCCCCCACGCAACTCGTTACCACAGGCATATTAACTTCTTCTTCCTCTTCAGGTTGTGGTGGCGCCACTCGTCCGTTCCCCCTTGCGTTGTTCCTTCTCCCCCGTGCAGGCATGGTGGCGATTTTCTCCAATTCACCTTTTCCAAAACTCAAAATTTTGCGATCACTCAAATATTTTTCAAACCTACTCACTGTAAAACTTTTACTGAAACTTTGAAATTAATCGAGTGAACACACCGGAATTTTCTGACTCAAACTTATCACTTTTATAACCACTTTCACTTTCTTGATCTATATGGCCGTGTGCTTGCTGGCTTCTCACACCGGAACACAGAAAATCATCACTACGAGACATGTACCTCTACTGAATTTCTGCACGTTTTGCACATGAAATAACTATGCAAAAAAAATACAATGCAACTGTCATACTACACTCACAAATGTTACAAAGCGATCGTATCGATCTCACCAAATTGAGCTGTCACGAGATATGGTTCCCTTCACCTCCTTGTTAACATTTCATTAACAGGAAGCTCCGGCTCTCGGAATTGAGGAATGGCACACCTCCAAGGGATACATACACGATACAAAAATTAACGAATAATAATCGGCAATTACAGTACATATACTAAAAAGAAAAGGTACTCACCGACGCTCGCTGACCCACTTACTCAGCGCGTTTCGGTGCGCTATTTTGCCTTGGTGAGATGTGGTGCGGGCGTAATGGGGTTCTTAAACACCATCAAATGCTAAGGAATCTTTATAATGGAGCACCCTGGTACAAAACATTAATCGTAATTTACTGGCACTGTAAGTAACGCATATCGACACATACTACTCTGCCTAATTGACCGGTCAATTACCTCAAGTAAATTACACACGGAACACATACAATGAAATAATGCCTAACTGATGGGTCGGCGCACTCCAACGTCCCAATGGATTGTCATTTAGCCTCGGATCACAAGTTCGGTCACCCCAGAGCTGCTTCAGTTCATTCCCTGTTTCTCACACAGTGCATAAATTGTCTTTGGACGTTCTTATGAAGAAGTCGTACTTGCAATCAATAGGAGAAAGGAAAGCCGCCCTCCTGTGGAGCAACAAAATTTTTAACAATTACTTTGATTCTACAATTTTCTCATACATATATATATATGCACATATTCCACATTTAATTCAAATACTCCAACTCTCTTTTACGTTACATGAACCTATCGTTTCCAGCGATATCTTTCGTAACAAAAAGAACGAGCCTTACCCGCCCTTACGAAGTTATTAACATTTTTCTTTGAACAACCTCCACGTTACGGAAGCTTCTTTCCTCTGCAAAAGTAAAAAAAAATGTAAACCCTTAATATGTTGATTCAAGAAAGCTTATGTCTTGACAGGTTTTGCACTCATTTTTCCACGTATGACATTTTACGTTAACACCTATTTACGACGCATAGTTTAACACTTAAGGTGTAATGATGCCTAGCCACGACGGACCTTGTCGAGATGCTCGCGAACTCTTACTGACTCTCGTCTTTTCATGCTCGTCAAAGTGCTCTTTTTGGGGCTACCCTCTTTCTAATCATGACCAATGGCACCACTCTTGCATTTCCAAACCTTCGCCGGCTTTGTCCTATTGGCTCCTCCCGAGGTTACACACTCCCTATTCGCTGTGAGCCGAACACGCCTTTTTTTTCGCCCCTATTTTGCGTGTTGGTTCTCGAAGTCTAAGTCCGTTGGCGATAAAGCTTTCTCACGCCTCTACCCTCTGCTCCCCTACCCTTAGCCAGCCTATGGTCAACAAATCTTTGCCTTCAGTGGTAACCCTACACCGCACTCCTTGTTCGCGCTCTCGCTCTCGAGGTTTGCTTACCAAGCACAACACTACCCAGCTCGAGTGCCTGCCACATAAATTTATGATGAATGTAAACATTCAGGCCTACACTCATGTAGAGCAAGCCACTCGTATCATTGGAATGCGCCGACCACGGTTTTATAAACTCACAATTTTAGTTCAAGCAAACAAAAGTTGTTACACATTAAAAACTCGAATTTATTACATGTGGTTACGATTTTCCCTAAATTCTCATTTTTAATTCGAAAATTGATTATTCTTAACAGATTCTCGACAGTGATATATAGAAATATAACAACTGCCATTTGTTGAACAACATGGTAGAGAAGTCATTACTTTTCTACTGGATAATGCTTCAAACAACATAGGTAAACATGAAAAATATTATTTCCTCATTTCGTCATTTTTATGGTTCTAAAATTGAGAACCAGATATCTGGACCTGAATCCTATCGACAAAGCGTAGGGGCATCATATTACAGCATCAAAATTCCAAAAATGCTTGAGAAATTTCATCTGAATTCAAAGTTAACTACGAAAGATGAGGGTAGTACTAAAAAAAAACTTGATAACGCAGATGTTTGACACGTGTAAAAACCACTTTCGTTTTATGCCAAGAAGGAAAAAAATACTAAGAAGAGATGCATTTTATTTTTCCCACAAAAGGCACCCAGCTACATGAGATTCAGTGGGACGAAAAATTCTAGAGGCGGTTCACAGAGTTCTGCATGACAAGCGTCATTAGACCTGAAGGAAAATGAAATGCTTGCCGTAAGAAGAGCAATACGTAGAGGGTAATAGCCACCGCCACCGCATTGTGTGCCGTGACAGTTATGCACATATCTCGCTCGTCTTATCGAAAAAGATAAACTACCGAGGAAATTCATTCAAATGTCTTTTTTTACGGTGCAGGAATTCCAGAGATTAACTCCCAGCCCCTCACGCGGCCAAGCCAGGCGTGGCCGTCAGACCGAGAACAAATGGACATAATTTCTATACATATTTTAGTGAGATATCTGACGTTACAGTGGTGTGGACTTTACCATGCATGATGAAATTTCTTTAAAGATGAAATTCAGTTTGTGGCACCGCACACTACGAGAAATTGTTGAAAGATTCATCAAAGAATGGATAAATAGAGTGTTTAAATGAAAATCCATTTCAAAGTTTATCAAGGGCCTTAAATCTGCTAGTTTTGAAGTTATGATTATTTTTCATGAAGAAATCTGTCATGGTTATTTAAGTGAAGATCTAGTTCAATGTGGTCAATTTTAGTTCGAAGTTTATGTTTTACTCCTATTTAATTATCGCTTTCAGAAACAGAAAAAACTCACTTAATATGCTTATCAAAACCTATTTAATGAGTGTGCTTCATATTATTAGTATTGCAACTCTAGATAATCTCGTTTAATCTATATGATACTCCAGAATAACTTCTAATATAACTATTTTCCCGTAAAATTGGCATCTTCCATCATTGTTTTCAGGATAATTCTGAACTAAATACTCAATTCAATTCATTTTCGATGGCACGTTGATTACATCAGCAGTTTGACACTGAAAAATAATTTTAGGAAAAATGAGTGAAAGGTCAAGTTTATGTTATATCATTGCAAACGAATGCAGTACGCCACGTAAGTCAATATGGACTGCTCACGCTTGTTTATCTTTTCTGTTCGCTCGTGGAGCATTTCTTCGAAGACGCGAGTTACAGTTCCTAGAATTAGCATAAAATCTGACCGACACAAAGTAGTGATGGAACATCGAATACAAATCCTCATCTTTCTGTAAGGCATGTTATATTTCGTATCATACATCACATTTTTATCCCCCAAAATATGTGTTGATGGTTTGGTCTTCGCGAGAAAATTGCTGCGAATATTAGATGAAGCTGTAATGTATATGTTAAATTAATAACAGCTTAGACTTATCTTCTCCTGAGCATAATTTTTTGGATTACCTGATGCTGTGCTCATGCACAAATGCCACAATGAAACTCTTCAAGAATATGGTCGAAGCTAAAATATCTCCTGCACGAGGAAGAATTTACTACACAAAGAGGTTAGCATCTGATGCCAATGTGGTTCCACGGATACCTATAATTAACACATAGGCTGCACAACGTTCAGGAGCAGAGTCTCAGAGCTCTTGGCTGTCAAGAGCAGAGTCTCAGAGCTTTTGGCTGAAGTCCCGGGGGGGCACAGGGTCCAATCCCGCGAATTTCTACACCCCCCAACCCTCTCCCTCCGCCTCCAAGCAGCTACAGCACCACCTCCAAACAGCGACAGAAATGTCAGGTTAAATTAATTTAGGTTAGGTTAAGTTAAGTTAAGTTAGGTTAAGGGGTTAGGTTAAGTTAGGTTAGGTTAGGTTAGGTTAGGCCAAGTTCAGTTAGTTTAAGGTTAACTTTAAAAAGTTTAAAAATGCCTGTTTTTGCGTGCCGAGATGGAGGGTCGAATAGCCAAACACCAGCGGTCGTTGTCAAAACTTATTATAATGATTTAATACAGGTTAACTTTGGCATTCCGCTCAAGTATCCACTAGTAGTGGTTATAATGCAGTGATTAATAATAAATGTATAACGAACAGATAGGTTAATAAACCTCAGTAGTACTACATAGTTCAATAATTGGCGCGAATGGCAACTTTGTGTAGCTGCTTATAGGTGGAGGGAGAGGGTTGGGCGGTGTAGAAATTCGCGAGACTGGACCCTGTGCTCCCGGGGCCGGGCGGTGCAGACTCCAGTCTCGCGAATTTCTACACCGCCCACCCCTCTCCCTCCACCTCTGTGTTGCTACATTAAGTTGCCATTCGCGCCAATTATTTAACTATGTAGTACTAGTGATGTTTATTAACCTATCTGTTCGTTATACAGTTATTGTTAATCACTGCATTATGAACACTACAATTACTTAGTAAGTGGATAATATAGCGGAATACCAAAGTTAACCTGCATTAAATCATTATAATAAGTTATGACAACGACCGCTGGTGTTTGGCCATTCGACCCTCCATCTCGGCACGCAAGAACAGGCATTTTCAAACTTTTTTAAATTAACCTTAACTGAACTTGGCCTAACCTTACCCAACCTAACCTAACTTAACCTAACCTACTTAACCCAACTTGAGTTAACTTAACCTAACATTGCTGTAGCTGCTCGGAGGTGGTGCTGTAGCTGCTCGGAGGTGGAGGGAGAGGAGTGGACGGTGTAGAAATTCGCGAGACTGGAGTCTATGCATCCCGGGGTGGCAAATAGTACTTTAAATGCTAATGTTGTCGTTCAACTCCGGTCATATATAGCTTTGGTTCTTCGTGAAATTTTATGGCGTATATTTGCCAAAAGGGAGTAGACTAGAAGTGATTAGTTTCAAACTGTACCTGAATTGATTTTTTCACATATTTTTATGCTTACGTAGAATGATTGGGTATTATTGAGTGATTTCTCGTGGTTCTTTTACGTTCACGGCATAACTTACTATGTTGGAACCACGGTAATCAGAACCGCGGCATCTCCAAGAAGGCAGAATCGGATACGAAAACACATTAGCAATCAGTTGCAACGCTATATTTGAGAATGGCGAAAGTACGAAGAACGTGTCACAAAATTCATTTTTCAATTCGGCTTTTCGAAATCTTTTGAACTTTCAGATTCTGAGCTAGTTTCAATTTAAATGACGATTAAAACATTAAAAAACAAGTTAGTTTTGGATAAATACGGTATTAATTTTTAACCAGAAGCGAAGAATCTCGGCAAAAGATATCTTTGTAGCAGGGCAGCAAGTGAACTTTTTCCAAAATCCCCAAACTAACCCCTGAAATTTCCCCAGATCGTTAAAATATTCTCAAGATATTATCAAAAGTGTTAAATGTGATATTTATACTTATCTTCAATACATTTTTGGGTTTATTTTCAATTTTTGTCATCAATGTCAGCATGAAGGTCAAAAGACTTTTTTTCAATCTTATCAATCGGTCTTGGTGTCTTTGATAGACAGCTCCTCTTAATTTTTTGGACAGTTACTAAACTTTTTTGAGGATCCCACGTAGCACATTTTGCATTATTTCTTACTAAACGTTGCTTAACAAGAAAGCGATCTTTGACAGTTTCTGGTTTAAGAAATTGTTAGTTTTATTTTTTGTGCAGTTGAGTTGAATTTTTTTCAACAGATGTAGACGAATGCGCAAGCAAGTGCTCCAAATCACAAAATATGAAAGAATATCAAATTTAGGATTGCTCAAGCCATCTTGCATTTCACCTAATGATTACTAATACTGAGGAATAGTGCATTTCCTTACCGATAGGTCAGCTGCAATTAGACGTTAACTTCTCCACTCGTTGTCCATCGTATTAACTGAGCTTCATCAACAAACGAGGAGAAGTGCCACTTGGTCACCCTCATTAGACGCTTTCTGTTTAAGAAAAATTGCGATGTCAACTTCCGATTTGGTAAGATCATAACTTTTGCAAAGCTTATCGGAAGTTTCAGTAGGGCAGACTTGTTCACACTTTTGAACATAATATTGCGGCACTTTGTCTTTAATATTGCAGCACCATCTTTATCTTTCTATAGCCAGTCTTTGAATTCGGAATCGTTCAACCATTCATCTCTGAATGTTTGACTGTCTCACTATTTTTTATGTGGTTCCATGGTATTTAGCTGCAAGCTGATAATGCAATAAGGACAAAACAACACCGCTACCGGTAGCGCTAGTATCTTACGCACACTATGAGACAGTTAGCACCTTAGCAGTGATAAGGATTGACTGAGCCAGGCGATGTAATTGCGCCACGCGCGCTTCGTTCGGATCTCGTAAAAACGTGTATTATTCTACCATAATGCATTCGCGAAGCCGACTCAGGCCCCTTCAACTAATAATTTTATTAATTTCTAGAGTGAATTATAGTCATTTTAGTTGTTACTTTACCTTTATGTCAAAAGTAAACATTATTGAAGCAAGTTTAGTTTTTGCAAAGAAAATATTGCAAAAACACTTCAAAATCCCGATTTTTTCCACGTGTTTGTTTCGAATTCCTAAAATCCCTAGGCAATGCCCGAATTCCCTAGATCTGGGGAAAATTCCCAAGGTGTGGCAGCCCTGCTTTGTACATTCTCAACAGTGATACTGCACACGCCTCATGAAGATGCGAACAGTTAATAAGAAATGCCATGGTGTGTATTATGCAACACTCCCGCTTTCTTTCTCTTCTTAAAACGTTGAGCCAATGTGTTAATTTCATGACTTGATACATCTGAGTTAATTCTTATTTGCAATTTAATATTATCTGATCGCAGAGCGTTTAATGATTGTATTTCCATGATTTTTGGGTCCTGTTTTTTCGCTATGAACTGAAACGCTCCATCCTGCTACATCGAATTGACGACTGAAGTGATCAGTGTACTTGGAAAAAAAATGTCTCAAAAAACGGTTATGATCTCGAATCTACTTACCTGATGGGTATCAGTTTAAGGAGGAAAATAACATCTTAAGTTCCTCATTTTCTCGTTATTCTCAATAACAACACACAGACACTGGTACATGAGATAAAATTTGAACACGATGATAGTTTAAAAGCAATGAAGAGTTACAAAATTTTACATATGGATTACAACTGAACATACTTGTGAGGATCAATCATACCTTTTCATGAGATTCTCGTAGGAGGTCGATTGATAAATGCGATGTAGAAACATAGTAGAATAGGCAATGCTACCAAAAAACACTCCATCATCTAGGTAAGTAACGAATTAACTAGCTCACGCATATAATTTTTGGCTTCTGACTTGGAAATGCTGACTTTAAAGTAGCAGTGAGCAGGTTTGAGGCTAACAGACGATCGTCAAGTTAAACAGTTGTTCATAATAGATGAACTAGATGTTACAGTGTGTACTTCCCAATGACAGAGATGCGAAAAACTTGACATGTTCCCCTCGAATAGGAGACATGATGTCTTAATCCAATACCGTTCATCTAACATTGGGTAGAAAGCTCTGCCAGTATCAGGCGCCTTACTGTGTAAAAAACTTCCCCAGAACATCAAAACCCCTCAAACATTCAGAAAATTCAAAACTAAAATAGCTCGTTATCTGGCGACCAAACAATAAGTTTGAGCTGCAGTACGTACTGGAAAGTAGTTAAGAATTTTTATTGCTAATTATCATATCTTCCACTATATTATACCACAATCACGACATTTTTGCTGTACGCATATGCAATGCGATTGCTTGTATGCCACTATTAAGTACACGAATGTCTGCTCATGTGACATTCGTATTTATATGCGTGAAGAATTTATTCCTGTCCTTAAAATGCTCTTGTTAATCTTGTGTGACAATGTGTCGTTCTTTATCACTCTTAGGGTAAATTTTAAGCACACTAATTTAGGTTGTTTTGACTTTCTCGTTTTGTCCCAACAATGTTGCAAATGCTAAGGTTAGCTCCTGAATGGTGTGCAGCTTACGTGTAATTATGGGTATCTGTGGAACCACACTGGCATCCGACGCTAGACCAGCTAGACTTCTCAACCTTTCCTCCGTCATTGACCCCCTCGGTTTTATGTGTTTCTCCATTCCCCGATTTCCATACAAATCCCGTACACCCTTTCTTTGCATTCTCTCTCTCATTTTACAAAATTAAATTTATTCGAACTATTTTTTCAAATTATCAGCTACTTCAATTATTTACTCTCGACTATATCATTTTTTACCCCAAGTGGTAAATTTACCCCTGTTGAGATCCTCTGTGCTAGACTGTTTCTGCCCTAAAAAGTCCCTCGTGCAGGAGATATTAGAGCTTCGACCATATTCTTGACGACCATATTCTTGAAAAGTATTATTCCGGCATACGAGCATTAGCACTGCATCAGCTCATCCAAAATATTCTGCTCAGAAAAATTGAAGTCTCAGCTGTTACTAATTAATTTAACATATGCACTACTGCTTCATCTGATATTCGCAGCGATATTCTCTCGAAGACCAAACCCTCAACATATATTGCGTGTGATAAAAATGTGATGTGGTATACAAAATATAATATGAAAATGTTGATATCCTTTTTCACAAAGATGAAGATTTGTATTCGACGTTCCATCATTAGTATATTTTCGGTCAGATTTTACGATAATTCTAGGAACCACAACTCGTGCCTTCGAAGAAATGCTCCACGAGCGAACAGAAAAGTTAAACAAGCGAGAGCAGTCCGTGTCAACTTACGAGGCATACTACATTCGTTTGCTATGATTTTACATTAATTTGACCATTCACTTATTTTTTCCTGATAATTTTTTCAGTTTCAAAATGTTGATCAAACGTGCAATCGAAAATGAGTTGAAGTGAGTATTTAGTCCTGAATTACTCTGAAGATAAAGATGCGAGATTTAATTTTTACGGGAAGAGAGTGATAGAAAATAAAGAAAGAAAAATGAGGAAACAAAAGAAAAATAGTTTATTTCCAAAAAAAAAGATGATACAAAAACTATCATTGAATTTTAAAATGTCTTAACGTAAAGATCCTTAGTTGATATACCCGAATGCGTATTGTGATACCCATGTCAATAGTTGAAACTAATGATTGAGAGAAAATCATCCGGAAATGCATTTCACTTGATGCGTAATCAAGGTTTAATAATGCATGGTTTTCACTAGTTGAAAAAAACATGATACCAGTGATGATGCACTGTTCAAAACACTCATTTTAGCGCGCCCTTTAAAAGAGACCGGACAGGCTGTTAGAGGCCTATACACCGTTCCAAGTTAATAAAGTTTCACAGACAGTATGCGTTTTCAATTTATTTGTAACATCACCTTTATAGTCTTCTGGCACTTCAGACGAAGGATGAAGGCCTCACAGGCTTCAATAGACAACACTCCAATCGCTTGCGGAGATCTTACTGTCGGAAATTTCAAGTCTTCAAATGAATTTCCACACGCCAGGTACCTGATCGAGTGTGATGGACAAGCGTTCACTAAGTGGTATAGATGGACGCATGGCAGTGTCTTCTTTTCTTATCAACGGCTCGACAAGGCCGAGTAACTCATCGAAGGATGGCGCATCCATTTGAAGGAAGTTACGGAAGTCCTTTGGTTCGCTAACACGTAATTCTTGAAGGAAGTTGACGTGTCCGTATGTTTCGCGTTTTAAATACCAGGCTTTTGACCATTTGCGACTTTATCAGGAGGTTTATCAGAGTCCAATGCGAACATTAGTGCAATGGCCACTGATTCATCCACGTGTAAGATTTTGACTAAACTGAATTTTGATGGAAATATGCCTAAACGTGTGTGGGCATTTATGCATCAAAATTTTGTATCGAAATTACGTGTCAAAATTTTGATGCAAAATTTTGACGCGATAAGTTTGTGTAGGTAAATTTTTGTAATATTACTAGAATAAGCCCCAATTGTTGAACAAAAAATCTTTGTTGAGAAAATATTGATACTCAATGGTGAAATGTCTCACTGTAACAAATCTAAAAAATAAAAATTCCATATCACGAATTAACAAGAACTGTTCCTTGTTTATCGCTTGTATAGTTATCATCGCTATTGGACAAGGTGCTTCTCAACTGGGCAAGAGACTCCTGGTCTCTTGAGAACATCATAGCCTCCATGAACCACGCCTGTGACTCGTACGGATGTCTCGGTATCTAATTTGGCACTTTTGTCAATTTATCGAAGTTTATTGCAAAAATTTGTTCGCAGAATATTCATTTTTTCTTCAGATCTTCTAATTTTAATATGACGATAGTAAAATGCTCACGATGTTTCTGCTGGAGAATGTCATAGGCATCGGCTTTCTTGGCACGATTGCTATAATCGTCTGATTTAATTCTCCACGAGGCTGGCAAGGTCTGATACACGCCTAAAACTTCAAACAAATATTTCTTTTCAGCCTTCTTCTTCCCAGACATTGCGATCCTTTCTCTCGTCAGTTATCTGCGAACTAAAAAGGTTGATCAAAATTTTTGACAGGAATCCGCACACGCATCAAAAATTTGATGACTCGTCAAAAAATATCAAACGTATTTGATCCATCAAAATTTTGATCCATTTTTTTATGTCAAAACGTCCTACTCAAAAATAATTTTGAATCAAAATTTTGAAATCAATATTTTGATGCAAAATTAGTAAGCTTCCTTTCAAGGTGAAAGGGCACCTTAACGGTTAAATTATGGGACTACACGTATCGTGAAGGCCGTGTGAAGAGATATTGTACTTGTGAATATCAATTTGCTGTTATCTGTGCGTAAAAATTGATAATTTCAAATGTTTTTGTTGTTGTCTGTTCGTGATTGGGGTTTGACGCCAATGTACTTGAAGATATCTGAGAATGGGCTACCGAGATCCATTTTGTCGCCATTTTTTATTCTACCTAACTTTGCAAAATTTGATCTAATCTGTATGACGCTTCAAAATTTCATTTTTTTATACCATCCATCGATTAGAGAAAAATTTATCAGCTATGAGTCAGAGTTTGCGATACATACAAAAGGGTGATATACTCAGTTCTTCAATTGAAATGTATGATTCTTATGATTTATTTTCATTTTGTAGCGAGAAGCCATTTTGGAAAATTGAACCACCTTTAACACTGCAACTTTTCCAACATTAACAATTTCTGTTCTAAGTTAGTCATGGTCACATGTAGAGATTTGTTCGGTAAATCTGAAGGAGATGACAGTTGTCGATTTTGCAAATTGTAATGGCTAAACATGGTTAATTACACCAAAATAAACAAGTTTTCTTCTATGCACTTTTCGTCTCAAGTGAGTATTTTATTAGTTATAGCGGTAAATGACTTACCGCAACTCCAGTCTTTGAAGCGGAAAGAAATTCTTTGATCGAGTTGTACGGCAATACTGCAATGGCGTCTCGCTTCCAGCGCTCTGTCTTGAAAGACGAAACCAAACCTACCGCTATACCTCGTTAAATACTCATTTGACGAAAAAAGTGTATAGAAGAAAAGTTGTTTATTTCGATGTTATTACCATGTTTCAAGCAACAAAAATTCGAAAATCGATGAGTAGCTGTTTATTCGAGCGCATTCGTCATCAATGAAGAAACTAAACTTACCGCTATAAATCGTAAAATACTCATTTGAGACGAAAAGTGCATAGAAGAAAACTTGTTTATTTTGATTCAATTAATTAGGTTCAGGCACCAAAAAGTGGAAAATCGACAACTGTCATCTCCTTCAGATTTACCATTTGTTCTACGCTCGCGGTCAGTTCTCACAAGTTCGAAGAATGAGCATCGGAAAAGAATGAATTTTAGCTATTGCTAGAACATCGGATAAAAACGGTCATCGTTTTCCTTGGAATAAATCACCACCTCTAAAAATATATTACGCATTCTATCTTCACGTAATATTTGTTACTGTCACACAATATGTATATTATTGGTATGACCTTTGCATGAATATTTTGATTACTCAGTACAGTTTAGGACTGCGCTTTTCCGAAATAAAATACTCAATACTAACGAAAAGCTGATGTGCCTACACATAAAACACAGATTTTCTCCGGATTATTCAGAAGACAAGAAAATACATTATCTCCTGCTGGAAGTACAATTAGGGCATCAACAGTCTAGCGTCCGATGCTGCTGAGGTTGAGCGGGCACCCACAATTACGCGTCAGCTACACGCCAATCAGGGGCAGCGCGGGCCACACTTCCCAGCTTGGCTGCTATGAGTGGAGTGCAGAGGTTACGGACTGCACTTTTGTGTTGTGTTTCTATGACAGTAGAGGTCCTCAATCTTCTTGAAATCTTCGTAAAAAATTTGTTTCATTATGTAATCCAGATTTGCAGTATTATTCAAGTTGTAGGTATGAAACTAAAATAGTGTTCATTATTTGTGTAATAATTAATTGAAGCATTTTGTGATTTGATAGTTATTTCTTTTTGTAGAAAATTTTCCGATGATTATTCTTTCTTGTTAAGCATAAAAAAACTTCTACAAAAAGTTTCGAACCTCAGAACAGACCCTCAGTTTTGAAAGCTATCTACTAATCCGCTCTCATGCAGTGTATTTGTATGACAAAATGTCATCATTCACGCCAAATAACTTTGGCGTTCCCCAAGGTTCAATACTTGGCCCGCTCCTATTTTCTATTTTTACACATGATTTCCCCACCATACCGGCATACACAAAAATTTCCAAAAGTTTGCCAATGATGCACAATTTGACGTGACAAATTCGGTAGCAGATTTGAAAGAAACACAAGTCAATGCCGAAAACCTTCTAAGAACCCTAATATTGCGGTATGACCATAATGGCCTAAACGCAAGTAAAAAGCAATGCACTATTGTTTGGATCACAGAATGCGATCAGTAATTTAAGAAAATTTACGCTATCATTTGGACACGATAAAATTGAACCAGTTGAAAAAGTAATAAATCTGGGCATTTGATTCGACAAAAATATGACTTTCAAACCACACGTAGATACCAAAAGTAGGTACCAAACCACACGTAACAAAATTAGCGGAACCTTGATGTTCTTTCATCGCAGTTAAGAACATCCCCTACAAAAAAAATTTAGGTTATTGGTGAGTCAGCCTTTGGTTTTATCGCATTTGGACTACTGCAGTATAGTCTGGGGAGTTATACCTCAATTTCTCCGAAGAGAATTGCAAAAATGTATGAGCTTCGCAGCCAAAGTATTATGAAAAGATAATTTCGAGAAACGCGATCATACCACCCATCTTTTAAGAAAATTCGGATGAACCCAAATACTAGACCGATTCATGATCCAAAAAGCTCAACAAGTGTTATCATCTCAGGACCTCCCTCATAGTAATGCAGGTGTAATAAAAAAAATCCATCTAATATTAAAAAAAACGG
This sequence comes from Morinoia aosen, assembly GCA_030386875.1. NCBI lineage: Eukaryota > Metazoa > Arthropoda > Malacostraca > Amphipoda > Talitridae > Morinoia > Morinoia aosen. The sequence continues at coordinate 21,455,164 of CM059573.1, read as the reverse complement.
AGGAATATGTCGTTGTTAGTACCGTTCATCTGACGTGGATAATGAGCTCTCTCAGTTTCTGGTGCTTTTGGTCGAATAAACTTTCTCAGCGTGTAAAAGACTCCAAAACTGTCAAAGAATTTAGAGTAAATGTGCCACGTCATTTCGCATCTCTGTCATAGGTAAACACTGACAGCAACACTTCTGTGTGAATTTCACACTAAAACGATTGCCTGGAATACACTCATTGCTACTTGGGGGTCATCATTTCTTACTCGGCGAAGTTGAAATGCCTGTAGTACTTATTTTAGCGGACTTTGTCCACTTCCTACTATCCCCACCGCGAAAATCTCACACTTAGCCTGTGTGGTGAAGTTGATTATGCAACCATAATTAGGTTCAAATGTAGTCTATGCGTAGAAATTTTGTAACTGTTACCCATACGCAATACCAATCTCTCACCATGTCTCTGTTTTAGCCTGTGTTGTGAAGTTGATTATGAAACCATAATTAGGTTCATATGTAGTCTATGCGTAGAAATTTTGTAACTGTTACCCATAAGCAATACTAATCTCTCACCGTGTCTCTGTTTTATCTCATGTACCCAAAAGTTAAAGAGAATACCGAGGGGATGAGAAACCTAAAATGTTTTTTGTAGTTGTTCTCAAACTGTAATTTGATATTCCTGAAATTTCTGTTGGAAAATTAAGAATTATCTAATTTTTTGCATTTGCTAAGTCATTCTAATATTTATCTCAATTATTTCTGTCGGCTACAATGAGTAACACAGCCGTCAGCTCAATGTAGCTTGACGAAGGTTGTTTTTATCATTACTAAATTTTCTATTTTCTGTTTATATTTACCATCTGTACGAAAAACGAGCTCTGAAATTCACTTTTGTGTGTTGATCTGTTTACATGTTTCTAGATATGAGTGTTGTTCTTTTTTTTATAAATTATTTTGAGCTAGCGTTGTCTCACTTGTTTGAAATAATTTACGACGGTATATTAATCGATTTCGGTCGAGCATATTGGTGTTTCTTCTTTTTTTGTTTTTTCACTAATAGTGAAGGACGTCCAAAGTATTCTGTAGTAGTATTTATAAGTTTTCAGTCATCTCACCATGCATGAAATATCCCAGAGAATATTTTTTGTTTGTTTCCCTCATTGATATAATCAACCCTTGTCATGGCTATTGTACTCCTCGTATGGGGGAAACATGATTTTTTTCCGTCTTCTTTCTTTTCCGGCGTACAGTTACCACTGAACTTCAAATCAAAAATAACTCTAAATTTCAGTAAATAAAATTAGTATACTGGCCCACTGTTCCATTTACGTGTACGTGCCAAAATTTTGTAGATATTTGCTACTCATAATTAGGTGATTTCCGGCTATCACAGTATCTACATTTTATCCCATGTACTCATGCCCGAATGATGTTGAAGAGAATACCGAGAGGATGTGCAACCCGAAATGTTTTTGTCGTTGTTCTTAGACTGTAGCTGATTTCCCTTAAAATTCTGTCAGAAATATAGAAACTAGTTCATTTTTACGTTTCCGTAGTCTTTTTTTCTTTTACTTATTTTTCAAGTAAGTTCTTACGATTACAGTGGCTCGAGGGTCATTTTCGATGTAGCAGGAGGAAGATTCTTTCTTATGATTATTATTTTTTCTTAAATTAATTTTCAATGGGTATATATATGAATATGTGTGTGTGTATAATCTGTATATGTGTACGCATGCACTCATGTGTCTATATGTGTGTGTTTACGCGTATGTGTGTACATATCTACGTATATATATTTGTATTTATTTATATTTTTGCGTAAAAGCAAAACCTCAAGGTCCAATATATTTCACTTTATGCTCTGCGACCAGTTAACACTGAACCTTATTTCAGAAATAACTCGATGGTCCAGTAAACTAAATTATTGTACTTGCTATAAGATTCAAAAATAAATCTATCACTACCCCAGAGGGCGCTTCTGTGAATAAAAAATGAAAAATATAAACAAAAAAATGAAATTAAGCGAAATTTGAGCATTTGAATCGTGAAAAAATTATCTTTCTGTCCGTGCGTTGAACAGGCTATGAATTTATATTGCGTGTATGTTTGTTTACTTGTTTCTAGATGTGCGTGTGGAGTTGCGTGATGTTTCTTATAAATTACTTTTTTACTCACCTTTTCTCACTACTTGATCTTTATTTACGACGGTGTTTCAGTATGTTTCGATGAAGGTTTTTTTTTGTCATTTCTTATTTCGTTTCAACTCATAATTACGGAATTCCGAAGAATTCACAAGTAGTATTTATGTAATTTATAAGTTGTCAGCCATCTCTTGGTGTATAATAAATCCAAGAGATGATATTTTGATAGTTTCTCTCTAAAACAAAATTAACTCCCGACACGCCAATTAGCCCCTGACATTGTCAGTCTATTAGCACGCCTCCTATGGTGTGTCTATTAGTAAGCCTCGTATGGTTTGTCTATTAGTAAGCCTCGTATGATTTGTCTATTAGCACGCCTCGTATGGTTTGTCTATTAGTACGCCTCGTATAGTTTGTCCATCAATTATGGACGTTTTATATTAAGAAATTTTGGAATCCCAATATGTTGTTATGCATCTCATATTTTAATTTTTTTCAAATAAACGTTTTTTTCTCAAGTTCAACGATATTTCCAGTGCAAATTTGCACAATTGAGATCGCAACTTTCTGTTTCAGCGCCGTCATGACCCTAGTAGGTGTGGTAAATTATTTTTTATGTTTTCCATTAACTTGAAACTGAAGTTCGCATGTGAAGGTCAACCACTGTGAACGTGACTGGTAGTTTTCCTCCACGTTTACTCGGGTGCAGATGCGTGATTTGTGTCAGAAGGCAGGGTACTATGGTAGCAACACGAACATTCGGCCCGTTTCTGACGCCACGTTCTATCTTGTTGTGTTATCGAAGGATTTATTAGACGTTGGTCTGTTGTTTTGTGGTTCATTGGAATATTTCAACTAAATGTAGAATAGCAGTAACTGTGATAGTCTCCCTTGCGGATAGGAATCCATTTAAAAAAAATTATCTGTAAATTACGGCACAAATGAAATCTAAAAGGCCAAAAATTTTGCACTGCGCTTATCGCCTATTTTCCATCGTTGTCATAAACGCAAGTGATCCCTATGTCATTTTATGTCTTTTACAGCGTGATTGATTGCGGATATCACTGCACCAATTCTGTTAGTTGACTCCACTGAGAGGAAACGAACCGCAGGAGGCCTATGTATCATAATCCCCACTAATGGCCAATTGTGTCTCCTGGTTGTGTGTTATAATGATGTTGCTCGCGTTTTGTTTTAATGGCATTAAATACTTAGCGGCTGCTATCCATCTTCGCTGCAACCATAACTCTAAGCCAAATGTAAAACTTCCAATCCCTGTGCCCTCTAAGTTGTAGCCTCCGCGCAATTTTAGCCAATGGTTTTATTTGAAGAATAAACCTCTCCCTTGCACAATATTCTTTAAGGTCTTGAAGTTAAGGAGGGTATCGGTCAAAAGTTTTCTTCGATGAAGATTTTTTCCACTAATTATTTATTCATATGAGAAGCTTGTTAATAATTATGCATAATTTCCCTCAAGAAGAAGTTTCGAGCAGTTTTTTACTTCTCTTTCTACACTACTCGATTACGAGCACTAGCTTCTACCAAGACAGGGAAAATTTGACAAAGTACTAGTAAAAGTAGTTGGCTGTTTCATGGGCCCAGCGTTACACCTCGAATTTTAAGCACAGTACCCTCAATAAACGTAATAGTACAGATCTTGAAAATATTGAAACTGTATTAATATTCACTTGAGATGATTTATCTTGCAGAGCACATTATACAAGTATTAAAACTTTTCAAAAATGGCTTCATTGTTCTCAAATCTCGCCACTCTTATCATCCCTGTGCTAAGTCTGCTGAGCCTCCTCAAGGCAACAGCAGGCGATATCGAACTGGCTGGCGCAGTGTTCCGGCTGCACTTCCGAGGCGCTTTGTGCCCTGTGTACATCAACGAGACGCGAAGCGTGGGAAATAAAATGCAGGTGAGTGGTTACATAACTTGAGAAAATAGCGTAAGTCGATTTGAAATAAAGTGGCCGTAATCTAGCGAATCAGCAATTGAAAAAATGATATCCGTAGACTAGGTCGTTGCATTTAAAACGTTTTGATGTGTTTCTCATCTTCAGGAAGGAAACAATTGAACGTGGAATATTGCGATAATATCTTTCGAATGGACCTTGATTGAATTCAGGAATCAAAATCACGAGGGAAATATCTTGCACAGGAATCTGTACATAGGAATAACAAATTTAGATCCCCACGAAATGTTATAGGCCGTTTGGTGGATCATGTCGTTGCCATCCTCTTTCCAAGTGGCAGTTCTTTCCTTGCATTATTTATCGTCATTTTCTCTTCGCTTTCATTTTCTTAAGGTTGATGGTCAAAACAGAAGGTCTCAATTATTCTATTTTATTGGTATTAAGGATCGAAATAGACTGAGACTTTTCAATGTCATTAGTTGTAATTAATTATAATATTGTGGCAAATCAAATAGGGCCTCATTAAGGTAAATGACGAAACTGTTGCAACGTAAATTTATGTTATAATGATGACGTCTTTCAAATAGCAATGGATTACATATTCGGATAGTAAATGACATACGATGTACATAGCGTATTAAAGAATCTAGATGATTGTAATGCCATCAAATCTCAGAAACTACTCTAATCTGTCAGAAGATACAGTTACATGAAATCGCATTATGACCTCAAAATAAGCAGGTGAAGCCTTTATTACAGACTATTAATACATTGATAATTACGATAAGCACATTTTAAATGAGGTGAAGCCTCGACGCGGAATCATTTAGTTTGCGAAATACAGAACATTTAATTCGTCAATAAACCTAGCGCGATACATTTTGGGTACAGAATCTAGACCTACCACGTGAAGTAAAAGGACATGAATGTACGGATCACAAAAGACATTAGGATACTTAGCTCAGTCCTGAATGGCGCCTATGAGTCAATTCACGACTCATTGACTAACAATGAATAACCCTCACTGCCTGGCTAACTTGCCAGGGCAGCGAGGTAGGAGAACACCAGCAGGTACGACTGTCACTCGTGATCGCTGCGGAGCTAATGCCGGGGCCGTCGCCTTCTAAGCGCAGGAGCCTGGGACGCTGTTCTCATTGGGAACAGACATGTTCTTATAGACAATGCTTTACATTAGTTATTTCTATCGGAAAGGGCAAGTGTCATCATATAATTAGAAGAGAATAGATTTACAATTGGATGACAGTTAATTTACCCAGAGTAAATAAGATCCTAAGTCTCTAGGGAAGGAAAAGAATATATGTTGAGCAATGGAAGCATTTGGCAGCACGGTAAGCTGTCGACGCCTGTGACGTGGCACTCGTAGAGGGTGTGGCGGTGCGCTTTCAAGCGATGTGGTCGATGTTGTTGCTGTTGAATGTGACGGTTGGTAGAGCTGAAGGCGACAGTTGACGATGTCTAGGCGAAGATCGTGGAGACCAGAATATGCAGCCCTTATTGACGAGAAGACATTTTTATGGAAGTCAGTCTTTTCGAGAAAATCTCGGTCGCTAGCTAGGCAGACCTTTCTTCTTAACGCTCATTCAAAACACGGCGTAGAGCAGTTACAGTAGAACTATAACAAAAGGTGGATCTAAATTCAGAAATTCTGTTGAATGAAGGTGACGGCTTTTGAACGAAGTTGCAGAACTGGCCTTCCTCTTGGGTCCCCCCCTCTGTCCTCTGTTAGATCTCATGCAGAAGAGTGCAATTTTCCGGTCTCCCTAAACGATTTCAAAATTTTGGTCGGTACCTCTTACAGAACAGATCTGGCCATTCTCAAATTTTTGCACATCGACAAAATGAAACCTACTCTGAATGACACCTAAAGTGCTTTCCCGCTTCATGTTGCCAACACATAGTTCAGTTACTCAGTTTTTCCTTTACCTTTCATTTTTTACAGTTGTTCGTGTTTTTTCTAAGTTTAAACCTTTTATAAACTTCATTAAACTTCATAAACCTTCATCAGTGAATTAATTCTTCCTCTTTTGGTTTCGTTTTACAGAGATTTGCTGAAGATGGACTGTTAGTCAGAAATGTTTAGTTGTATTTGATCATTTTTTATAAAGATGGCTTCACGTGTAGCGATTTTCGCTTTGCTATTTATTTTCAAGCTTAGAGGAATCAATGTTGGAGTTATGAAAGCTAGGATAATTAGCGATGGAAATTCGTAACTATTTTTTTTCTGTACGTACGACAGCTTACAATTATTAAGTAGACGCAAGATAACGAGCTATTTTGGTATTGAATTCTCTTAAAACTTGAGGGATTTTGATGTTCTGGGGAAGTTTGTTCCATAGTAAGGTGTCTGATACTGACAGAGCTTGTCAGTATCAGACAGATGAACAGTATTTGATTAAGACATTATGTCTCCCATTCGGTGACGGTTAGGGGATGAAATTGCACTATTTCAGCATAGCTCTCAGGAAGATATTAAGAAGAGCAGAGGAAATGACTTGAAAGAGAATGCTATGGAATCTCTGTAGACCAGCCTTCTCAATCCTTCCACCGTCATTGACCCCTCGGCTCTGTGTATTTTTCCATTTACCCGCTACTCCCAAACAAAAAATTCATTGCCATCATGAAGCGACAGAAAAACAGGAAGGTCAGAAAGAATCTTTTTATTGTACTCAGGTACTTATCAGGTACTTCAATTATTTACCCCCGATTGTATAATTTTTACCTCCAAGGGGTAAATTTATCCCTTGATGAGAACTTATGCTCTAGTCTCGATTTGACTCCAAAAGCTAGGCAGAGCGTTATTACGAGTCAGCTGTGCGGGCGGCGTACGGGGTTGAACTGATATACCTACGGACCTACACAGGCTCACTATCTTAACCCATCGATGATCACTGGTCTTATGATCACTCTACGACTACTGTTTGACTGCTTGAATGCTTACCAGGCTTGTTCTGTAGACCGCCAGGATAAACTTGTTATGTTGCATTCAACATTACATTAAACAACAAGTTTAAGATAGACATGGTTTCGAGTACTTAAAATTTTCAATCAAAATAAACATATTAATACGCATATAAACCAAATTTAGTTTCCTAAATGCTAAGGACTAATCGATTTTCCATAACACTTAAATCGTTTCTTGCTACAAACAGAATTAGGCATCAAAATTTTCATCAACAAACATTTCTATTTTTGCCAAATCCTTTATGGGAAATCAAGAGCAAACAGGTTTAACAAACTTTTCATTCCTGCCATGCTTCCATTTGTTTCAGTCCACACTTTGCTGTTAATCTTCTAATTTCCTTTTCCCGCTTCGTTCAATCTTATGCAGCTCTTGAGCTTCATTGCACCGCAGAAAGAGACAATAGTCACTCAAGTCAAACACAAATTTCTTTTCCCTAATCCAGGTATCCCGTTTACGTCATAACATCAATGCCATACACTACCCTAGGCTCTGCATCTTCCACATCCTCTAACACATTCATACATGTCTTCTCTACTTAGTTGACAACATAAAACCTACTACACCTCTGCATTGTTTTTGCCATTTTCTCCCTGTTTGCTCTTATTTGCACATGTTTACTAAGCACGAATCTTAGGTACTCATATTTTTTTATCTACTTATTTTTACTTCTCCAGTATGCCATTCTCTACTTTTTTCACTTAACTCTATATTGAACCATTACTTCACCACTGCCATATTGTACATTTGTCACATCTCTATTTAAAGCCATGACTTTAGCTCTACTCCAACTATTAGTCATTTCAACTTGAAATTGTGACTTCATCTTCTCGCAATCCCAACTATCCTGTTCTTACTTTCTTCACATCAATTATGTCAACAGCATTCAAAGAACAACTCAGTCACTTCTCCTCATTTTCAGACCTGATTCTCTAAACAACTGGAAATTTTACGTGTTCCCTTTCCCACGTTTACTGGTACCAAGTGTATTTGTTTATATGTGTGGAGGGAACATTGCTGAATATTGACAAGGATTTGATAGAAGGTACATTCGAACTAGAGTGTATCTAGTCGACCTGCACCTTTACGTGGTGGTACTATTAGTATACCTACTTGTCTTTGATATACATTAGATAATTAATGTAAAATAACAGGCTGACCTCATTTAATTATTCTTGATAGCTTGTTGTAGGTAGAACCAACGCAGGCGGCCCCCCCTCCATCGGGGTTTTGTATTATTTTGTTCTTTTATGTAGATTATTAAACCAATATCATCTGAGGAGCTTGTAAGCAGTTACAAGGTGCCCCCTAGCGATTGTGCTAGGGGGAGCCAACCGGGGTCTCCCCAGTACGCGATGGAAACCCCTCAATCCCTACCTGCCGCTGACGACCTGGAAACTCAAATGGATACTGTTAGTTCTGCTCTAATGCAGACTAACGATTTGCCTCCTCTAAGTGTGGACCCCACACAAGGAGCGAGTGCCGAGACTGAGTTGAATAATGGAAAAAATCAGACGAATGAGAGAAACTTGTGTAACGAAGACGCTTCAAAGACCAAAACAGTGGAAGCTGAGGCAACCCGAGAGCCTAACAATGATGAAGAAGCTGTGACCGGAGATGAACAGAGCATCTGGAAAACGATGAACCGTCGACAGGTGAAGAGGAGACGACGAGATGACCGGCGAGCGCGTCAGATGCTGAGACTGGAAGGAATGTTCGAGAACTCCATACCATACTATGTCAAATATTATACTGTACGATTCCCTGGGGTCAATATCTCCAGAGATTTGAACGTGTTGCTGGCAGAACGCGACATTACTAAGACGATTGGTACTCCAAAGAAAATTGTAAAATCTGGCTATAACAGTCTCCTCATAGAGACAAATAGTGTGACCCAATCAGATAAACTGATGAAACTGGACCGCATTGGCGGAAAGGGAGTAGTAATAGAGCCCCACCGGTCACTCAACACTGTTCGTGGTGTAGTCCGAAGTAAGACTTTCGGACAGTGTTCTATGGAAGAACTGAAGGACCACCTAGCTGACCAGGGAGTGATTGACCTGCGGCGAATAGAGCTGAGGAGAGATGTCGAGAAAGTTGTTACCGACACATACATCCTGACATTCCAAAAGCACACGGTGCCAAGAGCTGTGAAATTGTCATCTTGGCACAGTGAGCTCGTAGAAGAATATAAAGAAAGACCGCAACAATGCTTTAAATGCCAACGCTATGGCCACGTTGCAAAATATTGCCGCAGAGAAGCAGACACGTGCTCCCGATGTGGGCAGGAAGGGCATCAAAAGAGCTCCTGTCCTAATGCCGTCCGATGCTATCATTGCGGGCAGCCTCATTACTCAAATGATAAACAATGCCCAAAATATCAAATTGAAAGTGAAGTTTTAGCCACTCAACAGAGATTGAAGACCTCTCGCTCAGAAGCCATGGACCTCGTTTTGGAGGAACATCCGGAGCATGAGCGGATGTATAGCGCGGTAGTTAGGGGAGATACAAGTACCCCTGCGGAAGAACCCAACCCTGCTGCTCCTCAGGAATATATGCCACAACAGCCGACTCACACTGAACAAGAACCTGCAAAACCAGAAATAAGGCCAGTTCAGGCAAAAAACAACAATGAAAAACCTCCTAACCAAACCACTGCGTGCACTGATTCTACTCCTCGCAACGCTAAATCCACTCCAGCTACAGCTGATGTAAAATCGAAGGCCACCGATTCAATTAGTACAAGCTCAGGAACTCCAACAGTTGCCGTATCCCAACCCATCATTTCACCGAAATGGACGACGCAAAAAGAAATAAATAACGCCACACTCTCTAAGCCCAAGGTGCCTACAGTCTACAACCGACAACGAAAACAACTGGAGCCAAACGGAGAACCCCCTAAAACAGTGAAAGGCCAAAAACCTACGCCAGCTTCTCTCACCAAATACTCTTTCAAGCGGAGGGAGGCAACTTCCAGCCTTACAAACCTCCAAGGCTATGGAAGCGACGATGACGATGGCAACTCCAGTAGAAACTCAATGACCTACAAACCAAAGCCTACTGCACCAACCAAGAAACAGCGGACGACATCGCCACCATCAAGAAGCCGAGACCGAGCATCGAGATCAGCAGAAAGCCAAAAAATTCAAGTGATCGGAACCTGAAGGAAAACAAACCAGTACCTCTATTTGTAAATGAATTTTGATTCATTTATTCAATGGAATTTGGAATCGTACCGAACCAAATTCTGTGAACTTGAACAACTCCTCAATCTATACCACCCTGCATGTGTCTGCCTTCAAGAGACCATGCTCCGGGACAGAACGGTGACACCACCAACTCAGTACTCTCTCTATACCTCTGGTGTGACCCGCGCTGATGATCACGAGCGGGGCGCTGCAATATTGATCCACAGGACAATACCGCATCACCGGATTGACTTGCGTACCACATTGCAAGCAGTAGCACTACGTATTAATTTGCACCGGACATACACCATATGCTCGGTCTACTTGCCGCACATCAATATACAACACCAAGAAGTTGAAAATTTGATTTCCCAGTTGCCTACCCCGTATATTATAATGGGGGACTTCAATGCTCGAAACCAACTATGGAATGACAACGTGGTAAATGATAAAGGACAACTCATGGAAAGAATAGTAAGAGAAAAAAACATCTGTATCATGAACGACGGACAACCTACACATTTTCACAGGCAGACGGGATCCCTCTCTGTCATCGATTTAACACTATGCTCTCCTGACTGCTATCTGGATTTTAAATACCATGTTAATGCAAACCTTTATGACAGCGATCACTACCCTACCCATCTCGATCCTGTCCATCCTCAAAATATGCAAGCCAGATATGAACGGTATGACCTAAACAAAGGAAATTGGACTCTGTTTAGCAGACTGACCCAGTTGTCAAGTGAGGATATCGACCAGCTGAATGGAAAGAATGTTGAGGATCACACAGCTACTTTGACCAACATCTTACAGCAAGCTGCTGATACTTCCATACCTCGCAAGAGCGGCTCTCTACCGCGACCTCCGGTACCGTGGTGGAACTCTGAGTGCGAAATTGCAAAACGAGAGCGTACGCGAGCTGAAAGAGCCTTGGAAAGATGTAACAATGCGTATAACAGGATCCGATACAATAGAGCAAAGGCAATCTGCCGGAAGACCTTCCTGACAAGTAAACAAACATCCTGGAAAGCTTTCATCAGTAGTATAAATACTAAAACCAGCCTAAACTTAGTATGGAAAAAAGTCCAAAAGCTGTCCGGAAAATTTAAATTGACTCCAACCCCAAAATTGAGAGACCCCCGTACGAACAACCTGACTGAAACATTGCTGGAAGCTGAGGAGATGCTGGCGGGACACTTCTCATCAGTGAGTGATAACGCAACCGTCGACGCGTCCTTCACGCGATATAAGGAAAGGTGGGAAGGAAGACCGCTGCGCTTGGGGGGAGACAAAGAAGCATACAATAGCCCCTTAACCAAGTCAGAACTTAAAACTGCCTTGCGCACAACCAGCGATAGCGCTGCTGGCCATGATGACATCTCGTACAGCATGATTAAAAAAGCCCACGAAACCTTCCTCCCTGCAGTACTCTCTCTCTTCAACAAAATATGGTCCCAGCAGGTATTTCCAGTAACTTGGTCACTGACGATAATAATAGCAATTTTAAAAACTGGTAAAGATCCGACATCTCCAAATAGTTACCGTCCAATTGCTCTCACCTAATGCTTAAGCAAACTGCTTGAAAAAATTGTTAACAGGAGACTAGTCTGGTTTTTGGAATCAACTAGAAAAATAGTAAAAATCCAATCTGGCTTCCGGAAGAACCGAAGTACCACCGACCATTTGGTGACGCTGTCATCACACATCGCTTCGAGTATTACTTCAAAGAATCATCTTATTGCCGTCTTCTTTGATCCACAGAAACATATGACACCGCATGGACATACGGAATCCTACTGAAACTTCAGAAATATGGTATACATGGGCACCTTCTTGCTTTCCTAAGCAACTTCATGAATAATAGAAAAATTAGAGTCCGTCTCCAGAATGTCCACTCGTCAACCAAAAGCCTCCAAGGAGGAGTCCCTCAAGGAGGTATCCTCAGCTGCGTGTGTTTCCTTATTGCCATAAATGATATCGCTGATGAAATTCCGCAGAGTGTCCAGCGGCTTCTATACGTAGATGACTTTGTCATCTATGTGTCGAGCAAAAAACCGGAGTGCCTAAAACGACAATTGCAGATCGCTATTAACCACCTCACGCAATGGACAGCAACGACTGGATTTCAATTCTCCCCATCCAAAACACTGACTATGCATTTCTGCCGTACTCGTGGCTGTCTGAAAGCCTCTCCCGAACTTCATCTAAACAATGCAGTGTTACCACACGTTGAGCAATTCAAGTATCTAGGATTAATCTTTGACTCAAGCCTTACCTGGCGGCCCCACATCCAATCCCTCAAACGAGCATGTTCACAACACATAAACCTAATGAAAGTCATATCCCATACCCAGTATGGAGCAGATCGGCAAACCTTGCTCCGTCTTTATATGGGTCTACTAAAGCCAAAATTGGACTATGGCTCAGAAGCTTATAGCTCTGCATGTGCTACCCTAATGAACTCATTGCCCACTGTACAGAATTCTGCCCTTCGTGTGGCCACTGGTGCGTTCAAAAGTTCACCTATCTTATCACTCCATGCAGAAACCGGAATAAAACCTTTAGCGTATTACCTGGAAATAAAGATCGTAAACTATTACCTTAGACTGCTCACTGATCCTGCTCAACAAATTCTCTCAAAAATTCGCTGTGCTTCGGGACGCCTGCATGCAAACGAAAGAAACCCCAAACCATTTTATGTTCGCCTGCAAACTATACTAAGGAACTATGACATCTCACTGGAGTGCGTGGCTCCGGAGAGCGTCTCCCCCATCGCACCGTGGGTCTCTCCCCCAGTAGCTGTGTGCAGTGAACTGGCTGACCTGCGTAAGCGACTGCTTGGAGCGGCCCCATCCAGAGCTCTCTTCCTCGATCACTTGGTACGTCACTCTGAAACAGCTGTCTTTTTTACCGATGTATCTAAAACTGAACATGGCACAGCATATGCAGCCGTCCATGGGTTAAACATACTAGCGGTCAAACTCTCATCAGTGGCTTCGGTGTTCACAGCTGAGTTGTGTGCAATACTGTCCGCGATGCGCGCATCTCGAGCGGTGGATACGAGTATGATCACAATCGTCTCAGACTGTCGTAGCGCCCTACAAAGTATCATAAAACCCTGCAACACCCATCCTATAATAACGCAGATCTTAACGCTGATGACTGAGATCGGAAAAAAATTATACATTGTGCTGGGTGCCTAGCCATGTGGGTGTGGCGGGAAACGAGAGAGCTGACGAGGCTGCACAGTCTGCCACCCAACGAGAGCGCCAGATACGCAAAGGAATGCCTCGCGGAGACTTCGCATGTGCCTTTAAAAGACTCGTCCATCAAAACTGGAATCATGACTGGCGTGAAGTGACTGAGAACAAACTCCGAGAAATTAAGGACACGACACAACCCCTCCGAACAAGCTGCTGGACCAACCGGGAGTGGGAGATAAAGCTGTGTCGCCTCCGTATTGGACATACACTTCTAACGCATGAGTATCTGATGAGCAGGACTGCGCCGCCGCAATGTCACCAGTGTCAAGTTACTGTGAGTGTAAAACACATTCTCACAGAGTGCCAACGATATGCTGCACTAAGACGCCGTTACTTCGGTCAGAGCGAGGTGGTGATGAACGAGTTGCTGGGAGACTCGGGCCCGGTTGAATTGGGGGGAGCCCTCTATAGGTTTCTCCAAGAAGCTGACTTATTCTATGTGATCTAATCTCCCATGAGTTGTAAATTATAAAGACCATGTAAATTAATAGTGATGCCAGTTACAATTTTAGTTTAAATTGTGCTTGAAATGTAATGTGCTACTGCGACTCACTGTGCGGATCACTTGTTGGTGGTAACGGTGGTTAAACAATTACAATAATAATAATAATAATCTAAACAACTTATCTGTTTAGTACAGACCAAATAGCTAGGGAGAAAAATTACAACCCTTTCTCACATTTCCAGCAGTCCTAACCTGCCCAGTTTTTAAATTGGTGATCTGGCAGATTGAATTTAAATTTTCATACAGATTGCTCATTATGGTCTTACCTTTTTACACACTAATTTTTCATAGGTTTCCAAAAATACTCATACGATCTAAGTTTTATACCACTTCAATACCTGAAAATTCAAAATTTCCTAAGCCTTATTTTTTTTCTTTATTTCAACATGTGTAAGTTATTTTAATCACATTATGTTCACAGTGTCTCTTCTTACAAAAACATTCTGATCTTCGGATGTAAAATTATAATCACTACATTTTGAACATTTTGCATTTATACGAATAGGTGTCCTCGAATGCTGACTAAAATTCCCTCTACTTGCATCGATCAGTGCGCAGTCTTCGCGCTCACTAGAGGGGCTTCGACGTTCAGCTTCTGTGCGTCAGAGGACCAGAACTGCGCCATCGCCCTACCTACGTACCCTCTCGGAGCCTGGAACACCTCCCAGCCTCACTGCTCTCTGTACTCCACTCTCCTGCCCGTGCCTCCTGTTGTTCCTAAGCCTCCGGTGGGTTTTCGTTAGGTGCACGATTATTGCATGCTCATTTGCTGCCATGATTGCGACCTCTAAAGTATCTGGTAGAAGTTGAATCTCTTTTTAAAAGCAGATGAGAGACACATCAGCCAAAATAATTGCATTCACTGCTGAAGCCGTCTTTTGAGATTGTTTCATTGTTAGTCTACCTAATAATTTGAAATCAGAGGATATTTCACTGGTTCTAAACATTGACTTAGAGCTTTCGTGGGCGACAATCTGAGATATCTTTGTATCGTAACCCAGAGTGAATGTTTTTGAACTTGCCATTGATACCGATGACGTCACCGGTGAATGATTTCGCACAAGGTCTAACGCACAGTAACTTATTAAGAATGTGCACGATTGATTAAGAGGCAACAAGCTTCAGTTACGTAGAAAGAACCTAACACGGTACTGATTGCATGCTTGAGAATGCAAAAAAATCTAAGAATTATAATTGCTCTCGTACGTCATTTTCATTCCAGCATTCGTCATCTTATTGTTGGAACAACAAGATGGCGAATGTTGGAATGAAGCCCTGATACCAACGCTTGCCCCTCACTTGACTATTGAAATTAATTCATTCCACTTACATGAATTCAAAAATACAAAATTTACAGTTTCAACGCCACGATTGTTTCATCACAGTTTTTGTAGAATACAGTAATTACAAATGCATGTAACACTGGGCAACACTCAAAATATAAATGAATTTTGGGGCCAATTTACGGGCAAAATGAGATGGAAAATCCATTTTTGGTCTACTTTTTGTTGAATTAAGCATAGTTTTGGAAGAATAGTCTCCGCAGAAAAATTCAGCTATACTATAGGGCAGAAATGGGCTTCTAATATTATTTTGCACGTAAAAATTGCCACAGATCTCTTACATTTTTGAGTGTTGCAGAGGTTTATTGACGCGTGCTAACATTTAAACCAATTAACCACTCATGTTTTTATGCTTCAAAGCTGGTGTTTAATATTATTTTTGCCTTCAGTTTTCACATGTTTTCAACAATGATTGTCAGACAGCGTAAAAATGATCGAAACAGATACTGCTATAAATGCGGGGAATTAACTTTGCTAAAGAAAAGCACAGCTTTACACGCCATATCAAGAAATTGTACAAGGCATGCATTGATTGTAACATAGCAGACCAGGACAAGTTATGTACGTTGCCTTACATGTGTGAATACATTGAGCGCCTGGTATGCCGGAAAAAAAATGTTCAAATGAAGTTTGGTGTTTCAATGATTTGGCATAGATCACTCTAATGACTGCTATTTCTCTCAGCAAGTTTTAACAAGCTTTACTACATCACACAAAAAGAATCACAATGTTTTCCCACATTTGCAATCAGCAATGCGCCCAGTTGAGCACTCAAGAGATTAACCTGTGCCCAAACCTCCACCTCAAGAAATGAGGAGTTCCAGTAACGTAAGAACATTGTGGTGTTCTCCCCCAGGCTGCAACACGCTTCGGGTAGACCTTGAGCTATCTTTTTCGTGATAGGATAGCCCGAAGCGAGTGCCTGAGGTACAACCGTATTCGGCAGGGTATGGACAACACGGGGGTAACACGGTAATTATATTGGTGACTGTTAGGTACACGGAACACGGACCATTACACTGGGCCCTCGGTGACTACTATGAGCCCTGTTCGTTACTCGTGAATTACGTAATGATTGGAACACAGCACTAATACGTGATGGTTGAAATACAATACTATTCGAGAAGTACGTAATGATTGAAACACAATCCTATGTGAGGATAGTACAAATATGTGATGATGGTAGTACAATCCTATTCGAGAATGACATAAATTGAAACACAATCCTATGCGAGAATAGCACAAATACGTGATGATTGACGCACAACCCTCTTCGGGAATGACGTAATGATTGAAACACAATCCTATGCGAGAATAGCACAAATACGTGATGATTGAAGCACAATCCTATTCGGGAATGACGTAATGATTGAAACACAATCCTATGCGAGAATAGCACAAATACGTGATGATTGAAGCACAATCCTATTCGGGAATGACGTAATGATTGAAACACAATCCTATGCGAGAATAGTACTAATACGTGATGATTGAAATACAATCCTATTCGAAAATGACATAAATTACGTAATGATTGAAACACAATCCTATGCGAGAATGGTACTAATACGTGACGATTGAAATACAATCCTATTCGAAAGTGACATAAATCACGTAATGATTGAAACACAATCCTATGCGAGAATAGCACTAATACGTGATGATTGAAATACAATACTATGCGAGAATTACGTAATGAATGAAACAAGCACCAATAGCGGGTAACGTCCGCGAGGACGGTACTTACGAACGCAGCGGTGAGACGTGATGATTGGTGCTACGTCGTGCGACTGTTACGAACAGGTCAGCTGGTGCTAGCGGGGCGCCGAGACGAGGCTAGCCAGCTGGGTCGGGCCCAGCCGCCACGCGGTTCACCGTTGTAGCTGGTAAGTAGCTACGGCGAGGCTAGCCGGCCGGAGCGGGCGAGAGATGTCGTAGAGCGGCTTGGCCGACGACGCCGGCGCGGGACGTTGCAACGTGACTTTTTAAGGCTTTGAAACACCTTGAAGCGTCAAGACGCTACTAGGTTTAAGACCTTGCAACACCTTGGGGCGTCGATAGGCAGGGCCGGTCTCCGGAGCTTGGTGCAGGTACGCGAGAGACAAAGTCGATCTCGGAAGCTAGATGCAGGAACACGAGGCTGGTGCTGGAGATGTGACTTGAACGAGGACGAGGGTTTGAGTGAGAGCGAGCCTTGTTGGGGTTGCCTTATGTAGGCCTCGAGTGCAAGCCTTGAGTCCGGGCGTGAGTCCTGATTGGTCGCGAGTTTGTGGGCCTGTGGTGCTGGAGGCAGGAAGCCGTTGTAGCTTACGGGCACCTTTTCTCATAGTCGCGAGGCGGCTTCTCTCAGGTCCCGTGTTTGGTTGACTAGGCGCTTCGGGTCCGGAGGTGCTCTGGAACGGATGCGGTTGTAGTCTAGAGGCAGCTTTTCTCAGGTCTTGTGGAGGTCCGCGGCTTGCCGCTGGGATCACCACAACATTCCAGTGGTGAATCTTAGAACTATTTCTGTAAAACACTGAGTTTCTCCCTTCATTATTGTTGCAAAAAAGGATGTAATCTTGAATAGTTTTAAGATTGCATCCTATTTTAGTAGGAAGGAACGATTGGATGAATGTCTGTGGAGTGGCTGAGTCCATTTTTATAAGTGTGACTGTTGCATGCAGTCCTACGTTGGCATAACCAAACTCCGACATGCAATCCATCAGACATAGCCAACACTCAGGAATGTCTCATAGAACTGGTTGTGCACTAACCAGTCCACCCTAATCACCAATTAGAGATCACTGTGAGAATTCAAACCATTCATTCATCAGTACTAATTTTTCAACTTTATGCAAAAATCTAACCTCAACACAGACATCTAGTGCCGTAAAGTTATCAATTGCCCCACCTACTGACACAATTCTTTGTGTGTGTGTGCATGGTGCATGTTTACCAGTGCATTTGGATTAGCGGGTACATGTGTGTATGTGTGAATTAGGAGTATGCAAGTGTTCGTGAATGAAAGTATACATATTAGGGTTCTTCGACAGTCAGAGAATTTTGTCAAATTAAAACATATACATGTTTTTATGGAGTTGAAAAATTAATTTTTCTCCTGATTCAGCACTGATGATGGAATTTTAATAATTCTGAAGCGTTTGCAATAAATGCAATGTACATTTTTACTGTGGTTCTTCTTTTTATTCCAGCCAATAATAATTACGAATGATTCATGGTACAGGGAAATGGTGTGTAATCGGGAGGAATTAATGCCACATTCAGAATTAGGTAATTTTTTAGCCCGAAACTGGTCTTTACGCAACTTGGAGTTTTTTGAACTCGAAATTTAATTCACTTAGAATTATTTCATTTTATCACCAACTGATTCCATTTCAGTAGAATGAGTGGAAAAGCTTACAAAACAAACCTCCACTTTTGGTGAATCAAAGGTTACAGGTTTACACCGGCAATATGTCAGCGAAGTGTTTTAAATGGTGGCTGAAGAACTTAGGATTGTGCAAATAGTAATCGCTCAGTGGAAAAAAGAGCATGAAATGCAGTTATTCAGTCGTAATAGCAGCATAACACATAATCCGAATACTCAAAACAAGAGTTTTTTCGGGGATTGATGATATCAAATTAGTGAAAAGTATTCAGTAGTTGACAACCTAGGTTCTTTGCGAAATTTTTCTCACACCATGCACTGAGAGCTAAGAAAATGGATTGCTGAAGTTCAACACCATAATGAAACAATTAGTTAAAAAAGCTAGTCGAACGAAAAGGCTCCAATTTGAAAAAGTTCGCAAAACTGAACGGTAAAGCAATTGAAACGCGCCCTAATCTGGTGAAATGAGTCGAAGTTCCCCTGGTTCCAGAAAGACCGCTGAGTTAAGGTGTAACAAGAAGCCTATGAAGTTTCAGATCTTCATGCGTCACTGTACAATGACAATGCTAGCATCCTAGAGCAGTGTTATTATCTGGGGGAGCTGCTCATGGTTGGGATTAGATTCGGCAGCCTTGTGTAGCGACAAAATGAAATAAGATTTTAACATCCTAGATAAGTAAATATTACGGTTGATGGATTTTCCCCCCTCTAATTTCAGTACTCTTCAAGGCGACAACCCTCGCATTCAGCGATCTCATGTTGGGCAAGAAAAGTTAAGCCGTTAAGGGATCACGAATTATTCTATTCTCAAGGGATGTCTTTTACAGGCTGTCTTCCAATACAAATCATATCGAAAATTTTGACACTAACTGGAGAGAGAACTGCGAGCTCCAACACCTTTTCTTTCCTCGTTGGAAGATCATTCTCTACGTTAGCTGGTGCTTTAGAAAAATATTCGTTTTGGTTGTTTTTTAAATCATCTATAATTAATTTTTGTCTAACAGAATGATAGCTGAATCCATTGTAAAAACGAGTCCAATAGATCTGATGGAAAAAATAACTTAAATTATTTTCCTAGCATCCACACTGATCTAGTGTTTGACAAACCTTTAGGGGGCTACGAACATTTTGGCCATGAGCTTTACGTGGTGAAATTCGTCGAAGACGCTGTGAAACTCAAGGTAAAGGGTTCTTATGGCTTTCGCCTCCGTAGATTACTTTGAGTCATCGAATGAAGTTGAAAGTTTTAGGACAACTACTTTGTTATGGAATCTGTGCGAGGCGTCTGTTTCAAATTTTTATTGTTGGTGTTTTTGTTACTCCTTATTGGTATTTTAAAGACCGATTTTAAGTCGATTGGCAGGAGTAATTAAGTTTTTGCTGCTCGACTTTGCTTAAAAATTGGCTTTAAAAAGGGCTTTTCCATTTGCAAGCGATCAAGTAAAGAAGCTAACTGAGTGTTCGCGGAATACCTCGGTTTTTACTTCAAGTAGAAGACAGCTACGCGTTTAAGTCCAGTTGATTTAAACTAATTTAGTGACCTGAACTTTTTTTCGATTTGTTTCCAAGAAATTATGCGCTTCACATGAGCGAACTAAACATTTAAATTTTACGCTCTGATTATTTCAGTTAAATTTTCGAGTTAGGATAAAAAGGATGCGATATTCCAATCAATCAAGCCTGATACAGAACATCTTGCACATCGGTTTTTCTAATGCCTTATGACTAACACCAGGACGCAATGACGGTTACCCCCGGTCAAGCCGGTACATATTTCATACATCTGGGTAGAGTGAGGAATTGAGCTTGAGTTGTCCCTTTACCCAACGGGGCAGCGCCGAGATTGGAACTGCTGACACCTCCACAAAAGTGCGCGTGCTTAACCACTCGGCCACGGCAACCACGCAATTTTTTTTTGGATATCATACTCTAAGCATTTTATCATTCTTTCGTATCGTTGTCTGTTTATATAAAAGTTAAATTTCTTGCATTTTGCAGGGTACGAAACGCTTCGTGCTGAGCTCAAACTTCTCTAATGACGGGAGGCCGGAGATTCTGGAGTCGCGAGGCATCTGCACTGCCGAAGGTTATCAGTTCGCAGTGACCTCTACGGCCGCTGAGGCCCAGCAGCTCATCGACCAAATTACTCCCGGTGAGGTTAAAGTGCTAGCGATTTCTTCAGCTAATTATGGTCGTAGAGAATGTCTTTTACCACCTTGCTTCATATTCAAAGGTTCCTCTACCTTTACGCATTAGACATTTTTTGATAAGCCTGAATGATTTGTCACGCATAGTTATCAGGTGTTAGGTTTTGTTTTATATAAATAGCCAGTCTAAAAGTGCTATAAAATATCGAAGCGAAGGGAGGGACAAAAATAAATGGGATATTTTTCTTCAGCGCTCAGTGCCAAACGAGCTATCGAAATATTTCTGAAAACCTATACGAGTATGTTCCTTAATTGGCTGTAAGCTACTTTATGCACAAAATGAAGGATTACTGGAACCTCAAAAATTATTTCCCAAAATCTGGCTCATCCGAAAAATTTCAAGAAGAATTTCAGGTAACATTGCTCGAATGGGTGGAACTAATTTGTTTGGCAAATGAGATGAATTATGAAAATAATGTAAAGGCATTAAGTTGGATCAGGAGGTTCAACTCTTAATCATTAAATTTTTTCCACAACCTAACGTTCATTCTATTCTTGTCAATAATTTTACAACCGGTTCAATTTTCCACTTTAGGGATAAGCTGCTAGCTGCCATGTGCTCCTTTCTGGTTTACCAGTTTTGTGGTTCACGTTGTGAATCACAGTATATAGGTTCTACCTGTCGTACTCTTGTGTCCAGAGTAGCCGAGCGGGCCGGGTGGCACAGACTCCAAACCCGCAGATTTGGACGCCACCCATCCCTCTCCCTCCACCTCCGTGTTGCTACATCAAGTTACCATTCACGCCAATTATTTAACTATGTAGTAATTCTGAGGTTTATTAACCTATCTGTTCGTTATACAGTTATTATTAATCACTGCATTATAAACACTACAAATACTTAGTAACTGGATAGTACAGCGGAATACCAAAGTTAACCTGCATTGAATCATTATAATAAGTTATGACAACGACCGCTGGTGTTTGGCCATTAGACCCTCCATCTCGGCACTCAAGAACAGGCATTTTCAAACTTTTTAAACTTAACCTTAAACTAACTGAACTTGGCCTAACCTTACCCAACCTAACCTAGCTTAACCTAACCTACTTAACCCAACTTAAGTTAACTTAACCTAATCTTAATTACCCTAACCTAACATTGCTGTAGCTGCTCGGAGGTGGTGCTGTAGCTGCTCGGAGGCGGAGGGAGAGGGGTGGGCGGCGTCCAAATCTGCGGGTTTGGAGGTTGTGCGGCCGGGTGTAGCTTCGAAACCGGCCGTCCTCTTGGTTCCCCTCCACTGTCCTCTGTTCGATGCCACGCTGAAAACTGTAAGGCCCCTGTTTCCGTGAACCATTTTAACACATTGACTGCGATACGACCCACCGGTGGGTCGTGGTTAGGTTTTTCCTGCTGCGAAACGACCCATCGATGGGTCGTTTTGAAAAATTCTAACAACCTTTCTAAATTAGTGGTATTTAACAGGCCCAGTTAATGTTTGATATTTACAGATTTGGTTATCACTTTTGACTTTAAATTTCATTTGAATATTGAACTTCTGTTTAACCTATCGCAGTTAACGTGTTAAAATCCTTTCAGGTGCCCCACACATGATTGACTCGCGTATCCTTGAGTCTCTATACATTTTTTAATCCAGACCCGCTCTAAATGACACTCGAAGCGCTTTTCCTCTTCTCGTAGCGAACACGTAATCTTTAGTCGGCGGTTTTTATTTTATTTATAATTTTTTTAATTTTATATCCACGACTATTTTCAACCTATGTTCTAGTGTTCATTTGTATTATTAGTTTTCTCGTATTCATTTTGTCACAGAATTTTTGCTGAAGATGAACTGTTGAGTTCGAAACGTTAAATTTTAATCATTTGAAATATACTAATTGTGTTAATAAAATGACCATACGTACAACGATTTTCCCCTTGCTTTCATTTAAAGGTAGCTGGAACACGTCCAGTAGAAAAATTAATCATTAACTTTAGCATAAAGAACTGCAATGAATAAATTCTCGCCAGATTATATACCGAAGAAATGCGCCATTTAAAATCCTAATCGCGAGCGTATAGCAAATGCAGATCTCAATGATATTTAACGAAAATGAAATGTAGAGCTCAAATAATCTACAATTATACAATATCGTTGCCTGCTATGCGGGTCTAGCTATGTTGGTTGCGCCCAGCGTAGTTTTAGAAAAAGATTTTCGAGCACATTGGTAGGAGCTCCAGAACGGGGGGAGTTTTAGCTAAGCCATCATTTTCAGCTATTGGGGATCACGCTGAACAGTGTAATGTAATAGTGACAAATCTAATTTTTCAATTTCAAGTTTCTGTGTAAATACAAATGACCTTCATATTCTTGAACCTCTTTACATTAAACAATTGAAACCAGCTCTAAATTCAATTTTGTCAGCATTCCAGGTAAGAATAGCTTGATTTTCAAAAAACAAAAAAATATTTCAGTACGGTCTCTAAATTCCTTTTTTTGTACTATTTATTTTGAGTTGTATTTTTTTGTCTTATAGCCATGTCGTATTTTCTGTATTTCAATTCGCTTTTACAGTAGTTGATAATGGCTTGAGCTCGAAGCCGAAACGTTCACTCATTAAAATGCTTTTTAAAGCATCTATCTTTACTATCATTTTCATTTTAAAACTGGCAAAAGTGCTCCAACCTAATTCAATCATCCAAGTTGTTATAATGATTCATCTCTTAAATGGAATCAATTTTTTTAATGAAGTAACATATTTTTGCAGGTATGAAGGCCGATTATTGCATGCCATGTTTCGCCTGGTTGAGCATACTACCCACCCTGCAATGGCACGACGGCAGCCTCCTCAACCTGTGTGAGATCCAGTATCCAATACAGGGTCCTCTCCCAGGGGACTGTTTCATCGTGGACGATACTAAGATAAACATCCAAACATATCTCTGTAACCCATACGCTTTCTACGTAGCATGTCAAACTTTTGCGTGAGCATTTGGTCAATGAAGTCACTGCGCTACTCCGCCATTGAGACTTGTGTTGTAAGAATGATTTACTACAACGCAGTTTACTTTTAGTCAGCTCGTAATTTTAGAAGTATTCCAACAATCAAAAAAATTCAAAAACATATATTACCGCTGAAATTTGATGTGTAGAAAATAAGTGTGACAAAAATTTTAAAATACGATATTTTGAGGGATAGCAAAGAGATGAAAAACGAGGCGACCAGGATCAATAATGTAGCTCATGATGAATTCAGAAATTATGTTGCGCATCTAACCAGAGACTTGAAGGAAAATGATTTACCGCTAAAGTTTTTTGTTTTCGAAAGTGATGTTCAAAAACTGTCTTATTCTTCCTATCAGCTGAAAATAATGCGACGAGAGTATTTGAACCCAATATTCAATAAAATTCAACTTGTCCCCAGGAAAACACTTTGTATGTTTTTTCAATACCTTTTTAACATCGGTAAAAACACAGCTGATGAAATCACTATTAATCCAGCTTATAACTTTAACTACCTGGAGCAAATTTATGATAATACTAATCCGTTTTTTACACCAACTTATAACTCCGAAGTTCTAGATTATATAAGGAATTTAGAAATAGAATTATAATCGTTCGCAATAAAAGTGTCACAATTCATAGCTGATTTAAAAGCCCTCTATAACCCAGACTGGAATAATCTTTCTGCTTCTTAGGTGCTTGTCCAAACTTTTTAAAAATTGCCAGAGTTACGCCCACTATCGGAAATGGCGACAAAACCATTTTTAACAAGCAAAGACTGGTTCTTATCCGCCAAATTATATTAAAATATTCTAAAAACAGTTTGCAAAAGAGTATACTGTTGCTAGGAACAAAAATTATTTCTCTATTGTGAACAGTATGGCTTACAATCTAAGAAAAGACAATACGCAAGATCGTCCGCAACATTTTGACTTTGGAAATATTGTATTCCCTTTGTTGGTCGACTTTTGCAAAGCATTGACTGTGTTGGTAACAGCATATTACCCTCGAAATACCAATGCTATACCGCTTCATAGGCGTTGCTAGTTCATGGTTCAAATCATAGGTGACCTAATAGTAAACAATTCGTTATAATTGGTAACTAATCGAAATTTCTTCATACGTATAAGCTATAGTGTCCGATTAACGAACAGTCGTAGGACCTCTTCTTTTGATGATATTCATTAACGATATTGTTAAATTTACTTCATTTTCAAAATTTTTTGCTGAAGCTTATGACAAAACTTTTAAGCCTTTCCTAATGAAAACTACGCAACAATGACACGCAAAATAAATGGGGCGCTTGATAAAGTCTCGATATGGCTTGATGGAGATAAAATATTTATCAACTTCGATAAAACTAAGCAAATCCTATTCTCTTAGCGAAATTCATCTCTCCCAATCATCAAAATCAATGGAAGCCAGATTGATGGAACTAAATTTTCCTAATTCCTAAAAATGATCCTTAATGAAAATATAACTTTCAGAGAGCATATCTTGTATTTTAGGGCACATCTTACTTAATTAGAATTTTTATGGAGTTTAACCCTTTCATGAAAAGGTGTTCCGAATTCAAATCTGTTCCAATCGTACCATGTACTGTCTGACAAAAAGATGGACTTGAACTATTGCTCATATCCACGCTTCGGTCAATAAACCATTACCTACATAATTCTTGATGTGAAAGACAGTAGCGTAAACGCATTGTAACACGCCAATTGTGATTCACATTGCAGTAAAACTCGACTGGTTTGCTCAGTTTTTTAGCGGGATATGCTAAAACTTGATGACGTGAACTAAAACTATTAAACGAAAATTACAACCGTATAAGTAGGGCAGCGAACAGTCAATACCATTTTCAATCCAATTTCCTTCTAGTGAAACTAAATTTCCTCCTAGTGAAATTGAATTTCCTCCCAGTGGAACTGAATTTCCTCCCAGTGAAACTGAATTTCCTCCCAGTGAAACTGAATTTCCTCCTAGTGAAATTGAATTTCCTCCCAGTGAAACTGAATTTCCTCCTAGTGAAATTGAGTTTCCTCATAGGGAAATTGAATTTCCTCATAAGAAAATTGAATTTCCTCATAGTGAAATTGAATTTCCTCCCAGTGAAACTGAATTTCCTCCTAGTGAAATTGAATTTCCTCATAGTGAAATTGAATTTCCTCATAGGGAAATTGAATTTCCTCCCAGTGGAACTGAATTTCCTCCCAGTGAAACTGAATTTCCTCCTTGTGAAATTGAATTTCCTCCCAGTGAAACTGAATTTCCTCCTAGTGAAATTGAATTTCCTCCCAGTGAAACTGAATTTCCTCATGTGAAATTGAATTTCCTCATAGGGAAATTGAATTTCCTCATAGTGAAATTGAATTTCCTCTTATTGAAACTACATAAATTTCCTCCAAGTGAAATTGAATTTCCACATGATGAAAGAAGTTGATATAGCGCTTTTGCAATCAGTTTACTTGGAAATATAACTGCACGTACTCTGCTTGTAACTATGATACCATTAGTGATATAATGCAGGATTTCATCCGCTTTTATTATTCTGACGAAAAATTGCCCACTCCGAGATGGAGTACAAGAAGATCAGTGATAATGAAAGGAAAAGAATTTATGAAGCTTACATAAACGAGGACTGGAGAACAGTTGCAAACGCTATGGGGGATAATTTGAAAACAGCATACGAATGGTTAAAGAAAAAACAAGAAACTCCAAAGAAGAAAGGTGGCGGCATATCTAAGAAAACAAATGAAATTGTTGAACTGCTTACTTCTACCATTGAAAACAACACCTGAACTACCTTGGCTGAACTGAAGACCATTATCAGCACCCGTTTCAATATTAATGTTAGCATTAATACCGTGAAGAACTGGTTAGACTGTGAACTCTTCACAGTAAAAGTTGTGCGTTCCCAAACGTGCAATATGAACACCCCAGAAAACAAGGATAAAAGAGCTACATACATGGACAACTTTTTCCAATCGAAATCAGAAGGCCGTACTACAATATGGGTTGATGAAACCAATTTCAATCTTTTTTGCAAGCGAAAGGAAGGCCGGTCAAAAATTGAGACAAGAGCATCGGTTGTGACACCAGTGAGCAAGGGGTCAAATCTCCATTGCATTGGGGCGATGACATCAAGTAGAATGGTACTTTTTACCACTCGGCGTGGCGCTTTCAAAGCTGATGATTGCCTCCAATGGTTCCGAGAGCTCATCCAGGCTTGCATAGACCAGGGGATAGAAAGACCAACATTTATCGTTGATAATGCCCCAGCCCACTGCAGGATTGAAAGCCTTTCAAATGAATATCCATCTGTTCAGTTTCTCAGACTAGCACCATATTCTTTTCTACTGAACCCAAGAGAACTCGTCTGGAGTACCTAGCCACGTGAAACGCAATCTCAGAGAGCGAATGGATTATTTAGTGAATGTAACAGCAAATAATGGACTTTCAATAGCTGAACAAAGAATGAGAGAATTGGAAGTGATTGCAAGAGATGCAATTGGACATATCACTCCAGATATGTTACTCGCCTTCACTAACAGAGTAGAAAAATATTATCCAGCGTCTACAAGAAGAGAAGACTTAAAGGAAGTGCCCTAATCTTCCAATACCTACTCATAATAAATAAGTTTCTCTTGTTACATTATTTAACTTTTATGCCAAATATTTACAAGTGTGCGAGCGAGCACGCCCCCCTACCTTAAGCACCTCAGAGGTCTTATAAGCTGTGAGCTCTTTAGGGCCCGCGCATTTGGTTCGCATCCCTACCTGTACAACATCGTCACCAATAAACGTCGCAGTTAACCAGCGTGATCTCTAACCTCTATCTGCCTGTATATTGGTGGCACAGTCTGTGGTGAATTTACGACTCCGTGTGTAACTAGCACAGAAAATAAGGAGGTTTTAAGGAAGTGAAGAAGATACAGTATTCGACGAGAAACCAACAGAAGTTTGAGAAGAAGATCCTGTGATTTCAGCAAATCTACGAGGCGGAGAAGAAGATGACTGATAACTACAGAGAAATCAAGAGAACTACCGTGAAAATCGTCTAGTGACGAAAATTATTGTATCGTCCAAGAAGAGGATCTGCAGAGACAGCCAGAGCAACGAGAAATCTATTATAAGGAGAGCATCTACAGACAGAGAGCTTCAGTGATCTACGGAGGGCGGCTACAGACCTAAAACTACATCTACGAGGTGGTTCAGCCGACTACAGCTGCGTTATTTTCGTGCTACGGACGAAGCAGTAACGGTGCATCGCTTCCAACGACTGCAGAGACCGTGACATCGTTCGACAACAACGACAACTAAAACTACAATTTAAGATAAGTAACGCAGCAACAATTAATTGTTATAATTGTTACACTACTGTTGCAGCCTTGATATTCGTTGCGCGTGAGAGAGACAGCGTGCAGCAGCAGTGGTAGAGTTTTTGTCAGGCAGTTTTTTTGCAATAGCCGTCGCAGATGCCACAGTGCGTGCAGGCGTCAAGGTCAAACATAGGCTGCATTTGCAGAGTGCAAGCAGTGTGTTCAATAACCCCTAGACATGAGCTGTTTTTAAGATGTTATGAGAGCTGTTTTTTAAAGTGAGTGGCGCAAATTTTCTCGAAGTGTTGCTATAAGAGTCTCCAGTAATTTTGTATTGTTTCAGTGAAGGTTGTATAAATTTGCGCTTGAGCAATCATTAAGCTCAGTTGAGCAGTAATGTAATGTGTAATACCTAAACACCAAACTAGTAACGTAACTATGCCTGAAATTTCAGTAACCAGCGCGCCTGTAACGAGTACAATGACTACCACGGTTATTTTTCTTGCGTGGATATATTGCGAAAGAGACATAAGTATCCTTAAGTGCCTTTTGTAGCCTGTGCAACATGTAGGTCATGTAATGCTACCTGAGTTTTTTTGCTGGTTGCGTCTGATAAGGTGTTGCAGGGTGGAAGGGCGTTCCAACTTGCCCAAAGGTAAAGCTGAAGACCTTTGTAAAACTCAACGTTCAAGCAGTAGCGAATAAGGAGAGAATTGTTTGCAAGAGAATCATTGTATTGTGATTTTGAGGAAGTACTCTTCCCGTATGGATACTCTTCCAAGTGAAGTGAATAATAGTGGATGTTCTGATGATACATCGTCTAGTGTACGTAAATGGTAAACCCAAGAAGAGGTAAACCCAAGAAGAGGTAAACCCAAGAAGAGGTAAACCCAGAGAGGTAATGATACCGACATGGCTGTGGATATATCTGATAAAATGGTTTAAGTTTACCAGGTAAATTTACCAGCGAGATCGAGTGAATAGTATTGAGAAATAGTATTAAAATTAATTCGCGCAGACAATTAAGTGAATAAGCTTTAAGAGAAGCTGTTACGGTTGATTTTCGATGGGACTCTGATTTTAGTTCATAATTTCATGTGGGGGAGCTAATACCATTGATACCATGACGGTCAGAGTTTAGCATTGCAGATTGCAGTAGTCATTGTGCTGGCGAACAGAAGTACCATACGAGAGTACTAATGAGAGGCGATAGATGCCCATTAATTAACCACACGTGGTTGTCTGATAATTAGTTAAGAGTAACGAGTAACAGAAAGGTAGAATGTGCGGAGCAGCACGCATAATTTCACGTGCAGTGCGAGTGAGTAGCTTATTCTTTTTGCATTGGCTCAAGGCCGCGAGTAGCTCAGGCTGCGCATGTCAATGAACTCTACAGTTGACAGCCGAGGTACGTCGGCGTGATCATGAATATGAATATGAATATGACTAGGTGAATATTCATCAGTATGACTGGTGAATAATCGTGAATAAAATGTGTTTTGGATAATTAACGAATAATTGAATAGTGGAAACTAATTAAAAGTAATAACAAAATTTAATTTATTTCTTAGTTATTTGTTTAACGAGAGTGGCTGTTTTTAATGTTTCTTGAGCACGTTTACGATCTAGAGCGTCATACAGTCATTCTGCAAGCCTACTCAAATTTCATAATAAGTAAATTTAAAATTAAAATCAATAAATTCATACATTTGAAATTAACCAGACCTTAAAAGAATGTAAAATTTATCGTCAAGTCTCCCAAAGTTTCTACGGGATAATTAACAACTGATTGAGCGATTAAAATTTAGAGTGTTTAAAGTCAATATTGATTTTTACATTGGCAACAAATCGTGTATTTAACGTAAAAAGTATGTTCTTATGTATTCAATTGTGTCTTTTTGTTGTATTTGCTTATGCTTCATGTTAACCTCGCATACGCTTTAGTATTTACCTTTTTGATTAAGGCATTAACGTCACGCGATATGTGAAATGTAAAGTAATCGTTTACGGTATAAAGGTTTAACAATCACAGAATAATAATTTTCTTATGTTCGTGTGTAAAATACGCACGTGATTGTGGCATGTGTTGCAAGAAATGACGACTTTGCACATATTTAATCTTTTTTTGCCGTGCATTGTCTGGGAAAGGTTCAAGAACGCACTCTCATGTCTCGATGACAATTAATATGCTGAATTCACATTTTAAATACAGATTGGAAAATTCTAGCGACATCCGGTCGCTATTCATGCCGAGATTTTAATGTGGAGACAGTGTTTTCGATCTCTTAGCAAATTAAATGCCTATTCGGAATTGAGCTGATCTTTATTGAGTCAGCATTCATTCTCTGAGAAAATTTAAATGATAATGAGAGACTTGTTCTTGTTGGACATTTAAATCATCGACTCAAAGTTTTAAGAATGTTTCCTTGTCATTAACTAAATAGTAAGATTCGGTAAAGGATCACTCTGACACTAAAGGTGTTTCTCAATTTACTTTATTCAATCATTCATGTACTAAATTTTGCGCTTTAACCATGCTAATCTTCTCGTATTTTTTCCAATTTCAGGTCGCACGGGTGCGAGCGGTAACACAACATCTTGTAACACGGTAACTTGGTACATGTACATGGTACATGTACATGGCCGCGCGCAGTTTACCCATACTACTAGGGATAATTCACCTTCGTGAAAGGGAAGGAGAACAACGGTGAACCATTGATACGGTGAACCATTGACTTTACATACAAAAATAACTCAACTTGAAAAAGAGTGTTTATTTTCTACGATGTTACTTTACCTACGTTGGTGTTGCCAACGTGGTTTAAGTATATTTAGAAACTTGAAAGTAGGTAATTATAAATTCTGAGTCGTTCAAAATTATGGACTTTGATTACATTTCATTACGCTTACATTAGTGATTTTTCTTTTATTTTTACACGGTGCGAAACCCAATTTCCATATTCATACTTGATGTTCCAAACTAGCGTGTGTTTGATTTTACTACATGTTTTCTTATATCTTACTCCACGTACTATATCATTATGTTACCGATAGAATTAAGTCTTACGAGTCTACGGCATTCTGTTTATTTCGATTATTCTTTTACTAATAGTGGAAAAGTTCCGTTCTAATTGGTGCGATGTTTGGATTTAATACATACTATAACAATCAATAACAATAACATTCGCGAATGATAACAATAACTTTAACTAACACCTATTCTGAAGTCTACGGAAACGCAGACGATGTTTTGTAATAATTATCAAACGTCAATATTTTTTTGTGAAAATTTATTGATTCTTTTATTTGACGTCCAGCTAATTTCATTGTCTTTTCTGAATTATTTTTCGTTACCTACGAGGTAATAGCTCTGTTCTTTATAAAATTTTCCGATATTGTTTTGCCGAGGAACTCGTATTTTACTTTGCAGTTAACCTATTTAAACGTTACTATAATCCCCCTCAGGGGGATACAATTATTGTATCTATGGGAACTAGCGCTCCCAGGGGGACAATGTGAGGGCCCGAGCTAAAGGTTAGGTAGGCTTTCTTTTTGTTAAAATAGAATAGGTTTTGTTGTGTTACGGACCATCTTTTTTCAGTTCACTGCTGTCCTGTTTTTCACCGCCTACTTCTTTCTTCTTCAACTTTTTCTTGTTTCATGATCTTCTTTCTTAGCTTTCTGTTTCTGTGCCCTTTCTGCATAGATTCCACGTTCCCTTAACTCCATACTAAATGGTGCCTTCTTCCTTCCTCTCTTTACATCTCATTGTTGAGGATAGGGAGGCTTAAACTAACTAATAAACTAAACTAACGTTACTATAATCTTATAATCACTAGATTTATTTTGTGTTAGAAGTAATACTTTTGTTTATGCGCGGCTTTATTAACGTCAAGTGGTGATGCTCAATTAATTTGGTGATGATATCAGTAGGGGTAATTTTTGTGGTAACGTTTCCGAAATTATCCATGTGAATACCTGATGTCGAAATTGTTTGTCATTTACAAAATTGTTGCGTCATTACACTTTTAATTGTGAAAGAAGCGAAATTATTTGTCGAAATTATTCTTTTGGCCATTGTTTTTTTTATTAAGATTATCTGGCGTTTCTTTTTCTTTCCTTTGCCATGCCTTGTTGACGTTATTGGTAAGTCCGTCAGTTGTGCTGTTTTTTTGTAGCAGCTAGATTTTTATTTCTTTTCAATGTTGAGAATAAGGGCATATATGTTATATCGCTTCAGCGCCTTTATACTCCCAGCTTGTGTTGCGGTTTGTGTTGATACTTCTTGAGCTAAGTACTGTTACTAAATTTTATATCAGGTGTACCAGTGTATTTCCGAGTTAATAATAGAATTACCTTTGAGTATTACACGCATGTGAGGTGGATTTTGTGTTTGAAATTAAAATTTTTCTTTTTATCCGCCCGAATATTATTTTTTTTTATTTATAATTGAATACCTATTCGGTTAAAGGGGGGAGGTATGTGCGAGCGAGCACGCCCCCCTACCCTAAGCACCTCAGAGGTCTTATAAGCGGTGAGCTCTTTAGGGCCCGCGCATTTGGTTCGCATCCCTACCTGTACAACATCGTCACCAATAAACGTCGCAGTTAACCAGCGTGATCTCTAACCTCTGTCTGCCTGTATACAAGTATATATTTTAGCTTCCACCTATCTTTGGGTTGTGACTATGGAAATGATTTAAAAGCATGATTTATTTATGACATGGTATTGTTTACATGGGAATTATAATTATAATATATGGTATACCACTATTGCAGATTTTCTCATTCATCCCCATAGCTACAGAAAATATAAACAATTTTTATTATTAATTTATATTATCACGAGGAAATATATATTCACTAGGAAGGAAATTAAATTTCAATAGGAGGAAATTCAATTTCAATAGGAGGAAATTCAATTTCAATAGGAGGAAATTCAATTTCAATAGGAGGAAATTCAATTTCAATAGGAGGAAATTCAATTTCAATAGGAGGAAATTCAATTTCAATAGGAGGAAATTCAATTTCACTAGGAGGAAATTCAGTTTCACTAGGAGGAAATTCAGTTTCAATAGGAGGAAATTCAATTTCAATAGTAGGAAATTTAGTTTCACTAGGGCGAAATTGGATTTGAAATGGTATAGTTAACGCAATAATTAGTAGTTTGCTTAACGTTAAATCTTGTTTGCTATGCAGGGCTGTTAATGACGCTCTGCCAATATCGCTGTTAAACGAATGAGATACTTTTGGGGAAAGTTTCATCCATATAAAGGAGTTAGCGTGCGTTATTTTGGATCTTTCTTTCAAAAATATCTTGCATGGTAATTTACTGAATACTCTGATAGCCTGAAAAGTTTTACACCTCAAGAAAAACTTGAAAAGAAACAATGTTAGCTGAGAGCAGCGTGTATCAGATGTAGGACAGTTAGTGTTCATTATTTCCCGAACTGTCTTGCAAAAGCCAGGTAAATGACCGATGCTTCTGAATAAGCAAAGGAATGCCCTTCCAAAACTTAATACATTTCTAACTTAGGACGTAGGACGTCAATACTTCAGTTCTCTGCAGGGTTCATTTGATGGAACGTACGGCTTAGAAGACTTAAACAGATTGAAGTTTAGATTTTTCAGTGAAAATTGAATTACTTTCATTGCAAGACTTAAAGATTTGTATTTCTCTTTTCCATGACAGTCGGTCGTGATGGCAAGATAACCTGAGATGAAAGCGGCATCATCTTCAAAGTTTTCCGATTCGAAAATTCTTCCGAAGTTATCGAAGCTAAAATTCTGAAAAAAGTTAGCGTAGGATTTTACTCTTAATATTTTAAAAGCACTGAGAGCGTGATTCGCTGAAAATACTGAATAATACACTGAGAAATTAAAATTTTGAAGATTTAAAACTCTAATGCCTCGAATTAACGCATATACTTATATGCGGTCCGGAATAACTAAGATTCTAATGCAGTTAAAAGACAGATTTTATGTGTTTTACGCGGCTTGGGATCATTGGAATAACTCAGGTTTCAAACACTGTAACTCAACAGGAACTCTGATAAATAATTTTTTTAAGATCGATCACACACGGTTAGGAAATAGCAGCCATGCAATTGTGATGTGCATTGATATTGCAATACAAAAGAGTTTACACAAGATATGCCGCCAAATTGTTCATGTTGAACACTATTCGGCTATGACTACACACGTTCTTGTGGAAAACCCCAGGCGTAATACAATTACTGTACATTGCAAAGTTTACCTGTTTGGGCGTCGCAAAATTCAGCCCCTTAATCACCGAATGAATGCAGGCTTCATAATATCGTTTTGCTTTTCATTTCCTGTGCAGTGTCTAAACATTTTTTTCATATTTGGCGTTCGTTAATTTGGTACTCGAAAAAATTTTCACATAAAATAAGTAAAATATTTTCTCCATGTGAAAAACTTGTATTCCCAAAGCTAGATGGACCATAGTGCTCAGTTTTCAAACTGCTTCGCGGTATATGTGTTCTTCAGCTAGAACTAAGTTGAAATACGGGTTCTAAAAGTTGTTAAGCAAAAAAATATGTAACGCGCATTCCTTCAAAGTTTATTTCTGCAAATATTTCAATAAAACTAAATACACAGTACACAGTACCATATTTTATTACGTTTTGAAGATTTTTTAATCTTATTGTAGTAGCAGATGAATTATACAGATGACAAGAAACCAAAGGAAATAAGTTTTATGATAACGTGAAGCAGAGACTTCCCTTGTACATACGTTGAAATTTAAATATGATGGAATTGGCTACAACGGTTTAGTTATACTTAAAAATAACTCGCCCGAAACTTGAAAAGTTAATTTCTACAGAATACAAAACGCACCGTTCACCAGTATCTTACTAAGGGGCTTAGAATTAGCATTAACCCTAAAAGTTAGCCCTACTATTCACAATATCTAAAACTGGAAAATTGTAACAATCTCGTTTAGTGTGAAGCATGAATTCTTCAGACGCGATTTAAGCATTTTTTAAGTAGAGAATATTCAGTGAATGTAGCTTACAGCATATGTACAGAGCAAAAACTTTCAAAACTTCGATGCAATTGAGGTGTTTAATAGTGTGAGTTGGTGATTGCTATCAATTTCAGTTGTGAGCCAGCAATTGTTGCACTATTTTCATCCGGATGAGAAAGTATGAAAATAAAATGCGGATGACTCTGAATTGAGATGAAGATGGAAATAATGCTGCAAAATTATGGCACGAAAAAAGACTAATAAAAACCATGCATGAATGGAAGTGCACTAATGATGAAAGAAAGCCGCTTGGATACATTAAAAATATTGAAGACGTCCTTCCATGAATTGATTGACCACTGTAAAAGGTAAGAGAAGTCACTCCGTGAATTAAGGAAGAATTTCGACCTTAGTTCTCGATATGCCTGAAGGTAAGATACTAGCGAAAAACAGCCGGCTATATAGGAATTTGTCTTACTACCCAATCATTCTACATCAACATAAAAATCCATGAAAAAATCACGTCAGGTTCAGTACCAAACTAATAACTTTTATCCTTCTCGCTTTTTGCAATCATACTGCGAACATTTTTGTAAAGATTCCCAGCCATGTTCGGAGAAGTTGGCATGAAATTGGTATTTGCTGCATCGAGACTTCATTCGAAGCAGCACAGAGGTCTGATACTCTTTGCTCCTGAATGGCGTGCAGCTTACGCGTAATTATGGGTGCCTGTGGAACCACGTTGGCATCAGACGCTAGACCAGCCATTCTCAACCTTTCCTACATCATTGACCCCCTCGGTTTTATGTGTTTTTCCATTCCCCTCGATTTCCATACAAATCCCGTACACACTTTCTTTGCATTCTCTTTCTCATTTTCAAAATTAAATTCAATTGAACAATGTTTTCAAATTATTAGGTACTTCAGTTATTTACCCCCAACTTCATAATTTTTTATCCCTAGGGGTATATTTACCTCTGGTTGAGAAGCTCTGTGCTAGACTCTGCATCAAAAAGTCCCTCGTGCTGGAGATATTATAGAGTCAATAAAATTTTTGAAAAGTATTATTCCGGCACATGCGCATTGGCACTGCATCAGCTCATCCAAATTATTCCGCTCAGAAAAACTGAAGTCTCAGCTGTTACTAATTAATTTAACATATGCATTACTGCTTCATCAAATATTCGTAGAGATATTCTGTCGAAGACCAAACCCTCAGCAATTATTGCGTGTGATAAAAATGTGATGTGGTATACGAAATAAAATATGGAAATGTTGATGTCCTTTTTCACAAAGATGAAGATTTGTATTCGACGTTCCATCATTAGTATATTTTCGGTCAGATTTTACGATAATTCTAGGAACCGCAACTCGCGTCTTCGAAGAAATGCTCCACGAGCGAACAGAAAAGTTGATCAAGCGAGAGCAGTCCGTGTTAATTTACGAGGTATACTACATTCGTTTGCTATGATTTTTCATTAATTTAACCATTCACTGATTTTTTCCGGATAATTTTTTCAGTGTCAAAATGTTGATCAAACGTGCGATCGAAAATGAGTTGAAGTGAGTATTTAGTCCTGAATTACTCTGAAGATAAAGATGCGAGATTAAATTTTTACAGGAAGAGAGTGATAGAAAATACAGAACGAAAGAAACAAGCAAAATAAAAAAGTTTACTTCCGAAAAAGATGATACAAAAACCATCATTGGATTTTAAAATGTCTTTACGTAAAGATCCTCAGTTGATGTACACGCATGCGTATATAGTGATACCCATGTCAATAGTTGAAACAAATGATTGAGAGAAAATCATGCGGAAATGCATTCCATTTGATGCGTAATCTAGGTTTGATAATGAATGGTTTTCACAAGTTGAAAAAAACATGATACCAGTGATGATGCGTTGTTGAAAACACTATTAGCGCGCGCTTGAAAAGATGCCGGACAGGCTGTTGGATATACACCGTTCCAAGTTAATAAAGTTTCTGAGACAGTACGCGTTTTCAATTTATACATCACATCACCTTTATGGTCTGCTGACGCTTCAGATAAAGGATAATGGTGTCGCAGGTTTATATAATCAACTTTCCGATCGCTTGCGACGATTTTACTGTCAGAAATTCCAATTATTCAAATGAATTTCTTGACGCCAGGGACATGAGTGTGATCGACGGGCGTTCACTAGGTGGTATAGATAGACGCATGGTAGTGTCTTCTTTTCTCATCAATGGCTCGTAAAAGCCGACTAACTCATCGAAGGAAAGCGCATCCATTCGAAGGAAGTTACGGAAGTCCTCTGGTTCGTTAACGCGTAATTCTTAGAGGAGGTTGACCTGTCCGTATGTTTCGCGTTTTAAATACTAGTCTTTTTAACCATTTGCGATGTTTATCAGGAGGTTGATCAGAGTCCAATGCGAACACTAGTATAATGACCACTGATGCATTCAAGTCGAAGATTTAGACATTACTGAATTTTGATGGAAAAACACCTAAACGTGTGTGGGCAAACACAGTGTGCATCAATATTTTGTATCGAAGTTACGCATCAAAATTTTGATGCAAAATTTTGAATTGATTCGCTTGTGTTAGTAGATTTTTGCAAAATTATTAAAATAAGTCTCAATTGTTGAACAAAGCATGTTTGTACAGAAGGTGCGGATACTCAATGGCGAAATGTATGACTGTAACAAATTAAAAAATAAAAATAAAAATCGCATATCATGAACTAACCAGAATTTTCCTTGTTCATCGCTTGTGTTGTTATCATCGCTAGTATTGGACAAGGTGCTTCTCGACTGGGCATGAGTCTCCTGGTCTCTTGAGAACATTGTGGTGATCCCAGCGGCAAGCCGCGGACCTCCACAAGACCTGAGAAAAGCTGCCTTCAGACTACAACCGCATCCGTTCCAGAGCACCTCCGGACCCAAAGCGCCTAGTCAACCAAACACGGGACC
Source organism: Morinoia aosen (assembly GCA_030386875.1). Taxonomy (NCBI): domain Eukaryota; kingdom Metazoa; phylum Arthropoda; class Malacostraca; order Amphipoda; family Talitridae; genus Morinoia; species Morinoia aosen. The sequence continues at coordinate 21,417,058 of CM059573.1, read as the reverse complement.
TGAGAGAAGCCGCCTCGCGACTATGAGAAAAGGTGCCCGTAAGCTACAACGGCTTCCTGCCTCCAGCACCACAGGCCCACAAACTCGCGACCAATCAGGACTCACGCCCGGACTCAAGGCTTGCACTCGAGGCCTACATAAGGCGACCCCAACAAGGCTCGCACTCACTCAAGCCCTCGTCCTCGTTCAAGCCACATCTCCAGCACCAGCCTCGTGTTCCTGCTTCTAGCTTCCGAGATCGACCTTATCTCTCGCGTACCTGCACCAAGCTCCGGAGACCGGCCCTGCCTATCGACGCCCCAAGGGTTGCACGGTCTTAAACCTAGTAGCGTCTTGACGCTTCAAGGTGTTCCAAAGCCTTAAAAAGGTCACGTTGCAACGCCCCGCGCCGGCGTCGTCGGCCAAGCCGCTCTACGACATCTCTCGCCCGCTCCGGCCGGCTAGCCTCGCCGTAGCTACTTACCAGCTACAACGGTGAACCACGTGGCGGCTGGGCCCGACCCAGCTGACTAGCCTCGTCTCGGCGCCCCGCTAGCACCAGCTGACCTGTTCGTAACAGTCGCACGACGTAGCACCAATCATCACGTCTCGCCGCTGCGTTCGTAAGTAGCGTCCTCGCGGACGTTACCCGCTATTGGTGCTTGTTTCATTCATTACGTAATTCTCGCACAGTATTGTATTTCAATCATCACGTATTAGTGCTATTCTCGCATAGGATTGTGTTTCAATCGTTACGTAATTTATGTCATTTTCGAATAGGATTGTATTTCAATCATCACGTATTAGTACTATTCTCGCATAGGATTGTGTTTCAATCATTACGTCATTCCCGAATAGGATTGTGCTTCAATCATCACGTATTTGTGCTATTCTCGCATAGGATTGTATTTCAATCATCACGTATTAGTACTATTCTCGCATAGGATTGTGTTTCAATCATTACGTCATTCCCGAATAGGATTGTGCTTCAATCATCACGTATTTGTGCTATTCTCGCATAGGATTAAGTTTCAAGTTAGGTCATTCTCGAATAGGATTGTACTTCAATCACTACATATTTGTACTATTCTCACATAGGATTGTGTTTCAATCATTACGTACTTCTCGAGTAGTATTGTATTTCAACCATCACGTATTAGTGCTGTGTTCCAATCATTACGTAGTTTACGAGTAACGAACAGTGCTCATAGTAGTCACCGAGGGCCCAGTGTAATGGTCCGTGTTCCGTGTACCTAACAGTCACCAATATAATTACCGTGTTACCCCCGTGTTGTCCATATCCTGCCGAATACGGTTGTACCTCAGGCGCTCGCTTCGGGCTATCCTATCACGAAAAAGATAGCTCAAAGCCTGCCCGAAGCGTGTTGCAGCCTGGGGGAGAACACTACAACATCATAGCTTCCATGAACCTCGCCTGTGACTCGTACAGATTTCAGTCCCGGCACATGATTTGGTACTTTTGTTCATTTTGCGGAATGAATGAAGGATTGCGGAAATTTGCGGAAATTTGTTCGCAAATACTTTCTTTTTTCTTCAGATCTTCTAATACAGCGATAGTAAAATGCTCACGATATTTCTGCAGCAGAATGTCATAGGCCTCGGCTTTCTTGGTGCGATTGCTATAATCGTCCGACTTAATTCTCCACAAAGCTGGCAAGGTCTGATACACGCCTAAAACTTTGAAAATATTATTTTCGGCCCCTTTCTTCCCAGACATTGTGATTCTCGGCAGTCACCTGCGAACTAAAAAGTTTGATCAAAATTCTGACTGGAGCCCACACATGCATCAAAAATTTTACTAGTCAAAAAATAACAAATGGATTTGATCCATCAAAATTTTGATTAAATTTGTTTGACATGAGAGTTAAATGTGACAACGTGGGTTAAATCAGGAGACAACACTTATCGTGAAGGCCGTGTGAAGAGATATTGTATGTGTGAACAGGAATTTGCTGTTGCCTGTGCGTAAAAATTGATAAATAATAATATTTTTCGTTGCTGTCTGATGGTGATTAGGGTTTGACAACAATGAACTAGTAGATATTCTGAAAATGGGCTACCGAGCACCATTCTGTTGCCATTTTCTATTCTACTAAATTTTGAATAATTTGAACTAATCTCTATGTTGCTTTAAAATTTCGTTTTTGATGCCATTCTTCGGTTACAGAAAACCTATCGGCTATGAGTCAGAGTTAGCAATGCATACAACAGTGTGATTCAGTCCTTCAATTGAAATCTAGGATTCTTTTGTTTTATTTTCAGTTTGTGGTTGAAAGCCATTTCGGAAAATTGAACAACCTTACCACTGAAACTTTTTCAACATGGACGATACCGTTTGTAAGTTAGGCATGGTCACATGAAAGAACTTGTACTTCGTTCTCACAACTAGTTCTAATGCAATGTTCTCACGAGCTCGAAGAATAAGCATCGGGAAAGAATGAATTTTAGCTATTTGGTAGAACATCAAATGAAAACGGTCATCGTTTTCCTTAGAATAAATCAACACCTCTAAAATATATTGCACATTCCATCTTCACGTAATATTTGTTACTGTCACACAATATGTACATTATTAGTATGATCTTCGTAAAAATGTTATGATTACTCAGCACAAGTTAGGACTGCGCTTTTCCGAAATAAAATACTCAATACTGACATAAAGCTGATGTGCTCTCACCTAAAAGACACATCTTTTTCAGGAATAATTCTGATGGTAAGAAAATACATTATCTCCTGCCAGAAGTACACTAAGCGCATTAACAGTGTAGCGTCCGATGCTGCTGAGGTTGAGCGGGCACCCACAATTACGCGTCAGCTGCACGCCAATCAGTGGCAGCGCGTGCTACACTTCCCTGCTTGTCTGCTATAAGTGGAGTGCAGAGGCTGTGGATTTCATATTTGTGCTGTCTTTCTACGGCGGTAGAGGTGCTCGATCGTTTTGAAATCTTGTTAAAAAATTTGTTTAATTATATAATGCAGGTTTGCTGTATTATTCTAGTTGTATGTATGATACTAAAATAGTGTTTTATTACTTGTGTAATGTTTTATTGAAGCATTTTGTGATTTGATACTTATTCTTTTTGTAGAAGTTTTTCCATTGCCTAATCTTTCTTGTTGAGCATTAAAAAACATCTACTAAAAGTTTCGAACTTCAAAACAGACACTCAGTGGTTTGAAAGCTTCCTACTAAATCGCTCTCATGCATTGTGTTTGTAGAACAAAATTGCATCACTCACACCAAATAACTTTGGCGTTCCCCAAGGTCCAATACTCGACCAGCTCCTATTTTCTATTTTACCAATGATTTCCCCGCCATACCGGCAAACACCAATGTTTCCATGTATGCTGATGATGTACAAATTGCACTGACATGCTCGATAGCAGCTTTGAAAGAAACAAGTCATCGCTGAAAACTGTCTAAGAAACCTGAAATTGTAGTACGATCATAAAGGCCTTAACTCAAGTAAAACGCAATGCCACATTTTTAGATCACAGAACGCGATCAGTAATTTAACAAAATTTACGCTATCATTTGGAGACGATAAAATTGAGCCAGTAGATAAGGTAAAAAATCTGGGCGTTTGATTTACAAAAATATAACTTTCAAACCACACGTAGATACGATATGAAACAAAATTAACGGAACCTTAATGCTCTTTCATCGCATAAAGGACACTCTTAAACGAAAAATCTAGGTTTTTGGTGATTCAGTCTTTAATTTTATTGCATTTGGACTACTGCAGTCTAGTCTGGGGAGTCATACCTCAATCTCTTTAAAAAGTATTGCAAAAATGTATAAACTTCGCAGCCAAAGGGGTATGCAAAGGTTATTTCAAGAAACGCGATCATGCCAGCCATCTTTTAAGAAAACTCGGCTGAACCCCAACACCAGGCCGATTCATGATCCAAGAAGCTCGACAAGTGTTCTCATCTCAGTACCTCCCTCAGAGCAATGCAGATGAAGTAAATTTTTTTCCATCTAATACTAAAAAAACGGAGGAATGATGTTTATGTTAGTTACCGTTCATCTGCCGTGTCACGTCATTTCGCATGTCTGTCATAGTGAAGAACATACTGCAACACTTCGGGGTGAATTTCACACTAAAACGATTGCCTAAAATACACTCATTGCTACTTTGGGGTCATCATTTCTAACTCCGCGAAGTTGAAATGCTTATACTTATTTTGGATGACTTTGTCCACTTCCTACTATCCCCACCGCAAAAACCTCACACTTAGCTTGTGTAGTGAAGTCTAAGTCTATGTAGTCTATGCGTAGAAACTTTGTAACTGTTACCTTAAGCAATACCAATCTCTCACCGTGTCTCTGTTTTAGCCTGCGTAGTTAGGTTGATTATGAAACCCTAATTAGGTTCATATGTAATCTATATGTAGAAATTTTGTAACTACATGTTACTCATAAGTAACATCAATCTCTCGCTGTGTCTCTATTTCATCGCATGTACCCAAATGTTGTTAAAGAGAACATCGAGAGCATGAGAAACTAAAAATGTTTTTTTGTAGTTGTTCTCAAACTGTTACTTGATTTTCCTGAAATTTTTGTTAGAAATATGGAATTCTGTTATTTTTTGCATTCGCTAAGTCCTTCTAATATTTATCTTAATTATTTCTGTCGACTACAATGAGCAACACTGCCGTCAGTTCAATGTAGCAAAGGACGAAGGTCATTTTTATTATTTCTATATTTTCTATTTTCTGGATTTATATTTAACATATGTACAATGAACAAGCTCTGATATTCATTTTCGTGCGTGTATCACTTTAAATGTTTCTAGATGTGAGTGTTGTGCCATCTTTTTTATAAATTATTTTTGGCTAATGTTGTCTCACAACTTTGAAATCATTTACAACGGTATTTAAGTCGATTTCGGTCGAGCGTATTCGCGTCTTTTCTTCTTTCATTTTTCTCACTTATAGTGAAGGATGTCCAAGGCATTCTCTAGTAGTATTTATGAGTTTTCAAACATCATATCATGCATGAAATATCACCGAGAATAGTTTTTGTTTATTTTTCACATTGACAGAATTAACCCTTGACAAGGCTGTAATACTCTTCGAATGGGGGAATGTGCAGTTTTTCCTTATTCTTCCTTTCTCTGGCACAGTTACCACTGAATTTCAAATCAGAAATAACTCTAAATTTCAGTAAATAAAATTAGCATACTGGCCCACTGTTCCAACAAATTGTGTGTGCTAAAATTTTGTAGGATTTTGCTACTCATAATTAAGTGATATCCTGCGATCACAGTCTCTACATTTTATCCCATGTACCCATGTCCGTATCATGTTGAAGAGAATACCGAGAGGATGTGCAACCCGAGATGTTTTTTGTCGTTGTTCCTAGACTGTAGCTGATTTCCCTTAAAATTCTGTCAGAAATATAGAAATTAGTTGATTTTTACGTTTTCGTAGCATTTTTTCCTTTTAATTATTTTTCAATTAAGTTCTTACGATTACAGTGGCTCGAGTGTCATTTTCGATGTAGCAGGAGGAAGATTCTACGAGGAGCTCACGAGATTAGAACTCAGGACTTAAATTCACCGCACCAGAACGCTATCGATCGCGCTACCGACCACCCTAAAAAAGGTGATCGAAGCTCAATGAAAGCAATCTTGGCACAGTGAAAGCAGGCACGCACTTGGCCCGACAGATATATTTTCTCATTTTTACTTAAGTATCGAGAGTTCAAAGTCAAGTCACCCCCCAGAAACAGTTACGAATCTGGTACGGGAATCGGTCTGCTTTCACTGTGCCAAGATTGCTTTCATTGAGCTTCGATCACCTTTTTTAGGGTTGTCGGTAGCGCGATCGATAGCGTTCTGGTGCGGTGAATTTAAGTCCTGAGTTCTAATCTCGTGAGCTCCTCGTACATTTATTTGTTTGAAAAACCTTGTGGAAGCAGTAGCTTCCCGTACCAGATTCGTAACTGTTTCTGGGGGGTGACTTGACTTTGAACTCTCGATACTTGAGGAAGATTCTTTTTTATGATTATTGTTTTTTCTTAAATTAATTTTCAATGGGTATATATGTGAATATGTGTGTATATGTGTGTATATGTGTACGCACGCTCACATGTGTATATATGTGTGGGCTTACGTGTATGTGTGTGCATATCTACATACATATTTATTTATATTTGTTGCGTAAAACTAAAACCTCAAGATTCATTATATTTCACTTTGTGCTCTGCGACTAGTTAAACTGAACATTATTTCAGAAATAACTTGATAGTCCAGTAAATAAATTTATTGTACTTAATGATTTAAAAATAGACTTAAAGCTACCCTAGGGGGCGTTTCTGTGAATAAAAAAATGAAAAATATAAACAGACTTATGCAATAAAGCGCAATTTGAGCATTCGAATCGTGAAAAAAATTATCTTTCTGTCCGTATGTTGAACAGGCTATAAATTTCATTTTGCTTGTATGTTTGTTAACTTGTTTCTAGATGTGCCTGTGGAGTTACGTGATGTTTCTCATAAATTACTATTTGAATAACCTTTTCTCACTACTTGATCATCATTGACGACGGGGTTTCAACATGCTTCGGTAAAGGGTTTTTTGTCATTTCTTATTTCGCTTCAACTCATAATTAAGGAATTCCGAAGAATTCAGTAGTAGTATTTATATAATTCATAAGTTGTCAGCCACCTCTTGGTGTATAATATATCCAAGAAATAATATTTTGATAGTTTCTCTCAAAAACATAATTAACTCCCGACATGCCAATTAGCCCCAGACATTGTTAGTCTACGAGTATTAGCACGCCTCCTATAGTGTGTCTATTAGTACGCCTCGTCCATCCAAAGACAGTCCATCAGTTATGGACGTTTTATATTAAAAAATTTTGGAATCCCAATATTTTGTAATGCATCCCATATTTCAAATTTTTTGGAAATAAACATTTTTTTCTCAAGTTCAACCATATTTCCAGTGCAACCTAGCGCAATTTAGCTCGCAACTTTATGCTTCAGCGACGTCATGACCCTAGTAGGTAGGGTAAATTACCCAGCCTAATTTTTTCGCCCCCTGCATGCATGTTTTTTTACCGCCCAAGTAATTAAATCGCTTGGGCGCCGAAAAACATGCATGATTGGCGAGAAAGTTAGACTGGGTTATGTTTATGTTTTCCATTAACTTGAAATAGTAGTCCACATGTGGTGGTCAACCACTGAGAACGTGACTGGTGGTTTCCCTCCACATTTACTGGGGTGCAGATCCGTGATTGGTGACAGAAGGGAGGGTACTATGGTAGCGACTAGCAACACAAACATTCGGCACGTTTCTGACGCCACGTTCTATCTTGTTCTGTTATTGAAGAATTTATTAGACGTTGGTCTGTTCTTTTGTAGTTCATAGTAATATTTCAAGTAAAAGTAGAATTGCAGTAACTGTGAAATCTAAAAGGCCAAAAATTTTGTCTTGCGCTTATTGCCTGTTTTCCACCTTCGTAGTAAACGCAAGTGATCCCTATGTCATCTTATGTCTCTTACAGCGTGATTGCGGATATCACTGCACCAATTCTGTTGATTCCACTGAGCGTAAACGAACCTCAAGAGGCTGCTGTATCATAATCCCCTCTATTGACAAATTGTGTCTCCTGGTTGTATTTAACAATGATGCTGCTCGCGTATTGTTTTAACGACATTAAATACCTAGCGGCTGCAATCCATAACTCCTAGCCAAATGTAAAACTTCCAATCGCCCTCTAAATCGTATCCTCTGCTCAATTTTAGCCGATGGTTTTATTTAAAGAATAAAGCTCACCCCTTGTACTATATTCTTTAAGGTCTTGAAGTTAAGGAGGGTATTGGTAAAAAGTTTTCTTCGATGAAGATTTTTTCCACTAATTTTTAATTCGTATGAGAAGCTTGTTAATAATCATGTATAATTTACCACAAGAAAAGTTTCTAGCAGTTTTTTACTTTTCTTTCTAAACTACTCAATTACGAGCAGTAGCTTCTACCAAGACGGAATATTTGACAGAGGACTTGTAAAAGTAGTTGGCTGTTTCATGGGCCTAGCGTTATTCCTCGAATTTTAAGCACAATACCCTCAATAAACGTAATAGAACAGATCTTGAATATTGAAACTGTATTAATGTTCACTCAATCTTTCTTAACTTGCAGAGCACATTATACAAGTATTGAAACTTTGCAAAATGGCTTCATTGTTCTCAAATCTCGCCACTCTTATCATTCCTGTGCTAAGTCTGCTGAGCCTCCTCAAGGCAACAGCAGGCGATATCGAACTGGCTGGCGCAGTGTTCCGGCTGCACTTCCGAGGCAGCTTGTGCCCGGCGTACAGCGACGAGGCGCGTCGGGTGGAAAATAAAATGCAGGTGAGTGGCTACATAACTCTGAGAAAATAGCGTCAGTCAATCAATTTGAAATAAAGTGGCCATAATCTAATCAATCAACAACTGAATTAATATTAACCGTAAATTAGGTTATATTTAAAATATCTGAACGTTACATTTAAAACATTTTGATGTGTTATTCATCTTCCAAAACAAGTGAACGTGGAATATTGCGATAAAATCCTTTGAACGTACCCTAACTCAATTCAGGAATCAAAATCATGAGGGAAATATCTTACACAGGAATCTGCACATAGGAATGACAAATTTAGATCCACACAAACGGTGGATCTAAATTCAGAAATTCTGTTAAAGGGAAGTGACGGCTTTGCAGGAGTACCGTACATGGCTGAAAGTGTTTCTTTGTCTGGTTGGAATGTTACAAAAGATGATCGCCTGATTCACCTCAGTATGAGGATAAGTAAATTCATCATTCGTGTTAAATTGATGATTTACTGAAATAGTCAAACTTGCAGCTTTCCACTGCATTTCTTGCATTTATAGCTTTCCGCTGCTAATTCATCCGGTGCATAGTGAAATTTACACCTGGTTTTCGCTCAAGATAGTTTAAATTTGGAGAAAATAATATATAAAGTAGAACAAATAAGGACAGTTATAACTGAAAACTTGATTGAGTCAAGAAGTTTATTGACCTCGGTAAAGAAATAATATGGACAAACTTCATTTCTCATATAAAAAGGGATGTCAGTGAAAAGGCATTCAGCACGAATAAAGACAGTGAAATTTTCCAGCATTAAAAGTGACATTCATTCATTAAGGAAAAAATTAGTACATTGAAACTCCAGAAGAATTGAGAGTGAATATGTCAAGAATTGTACAAAAAAGTTCAATGAATTGGACCTTGGCGTTTTGTAAGAGGCAAAAGTAGGAAATAGTGGAAGATTAGTTGCATCAATTTCTGGCCATCCGTACAAAATGATTCAAACAAATCGAGAAACCAAAAAGAGCCTTGTACCATTTCAAAAAAAATCCATCCCAGCGATAAAGAACCTAGAATATAATGCTCACACAAATGATTCATTCAAAAATTTACAAATACTTAAACTTTCGGATCTCTACAAAATCTCCATCTGTAATTTCATTAACAAAACAATAACAAATGATGGCGACAATAGCCTAAAACAATTGTTAACTGCATAAACTGGTCATCACGATCATTTACCCCGAAATAGAAGTAAATTCATGCTTCCTTATTATTCAAAGGCCCGGCCGCAACACAGTATCCTCTTCGTTGGAGCTAAAACTTGGAACTCTATACCTACGGAGATCCGTGAAAGTAATTCTTACAAGATATTCAAAAGAAATCTTGAGTCTCATTTCCTATCAGAATACTAGTCGTGTAAGATCACCAAGTCAAATCTTGTCTCCTACATGTAGTTTAATCCTAATAATGTAATTTGTCACGGTTAATATCGCTGATCTTCAGTCTGCTCTTACATCGTTTATCGAATATACTGTTAAATCTAGTCCATATGAACTATACTGTGAAATGAAACATCTAATATCAAGTTAAATTATTCATTGATCAGTCAAATGCGAACCTAGGTTTAAGTGAATTAGGTTAAACATTATTGTACACCTTAGAATAACGCTGATGTTAGGATGCCCTAGAAGTCGCTGAACTTATTCGGGCCCACAGGTAGCTATACTCAAATTTGAACATTGTACTAGACTTAAGAAACATTCTACCTCTGTATCACCTGTGTTAAATATTGTTTAAATTGCTTAAATAAAAGGTTAAAGTAAAATTTTGACGTTTATAAAGATATTAATTAGTGTATTCGGAATATTTTATCGGAAATTGGCTCAGTGATGACCTCGAACTTAAAATATGAGAGCATGCACAATAGGGTGTCCCAAGCGTATAGAGGTAGAAATTCAAAGTAATGATATCAAATCCAGCACATGCTGCTCTGGTTCCTCGTCATATGAAAATGATTCCACCAAATTTTTATGAACATTGGGCAATATTTAATGGTCGCGCAAAACGAACGTTTTTTTATAGCTCCTGTGTGATTCGACCTGAATTTCCATAACAGAATTAAATTCTGGCTTTCTGTTCTATTGCATATAGACCGACAACTAATGGCTGCAGAAATTTGATATTTATTGAGAGTATTATAAAATACCATTGAAAGGATCCCCTCAGGGGCATACAACTATTGTATCTATGGAAATTAGCGCTCCCAGGGGAACCATATGAGGGCCCGAGCTAAAGGTTAGGTAGGCTTCCTTTTTGTTGTAATAAAATAGGTTTTTGTTTTGTTACGGACCATCTTTTTTCGGTTCACTTCTGTCCTGTTTTTCAGCACCTACTACTTTCTTCTTCAACTTTTTCTTGTTTCATGAACTTCTTTCCTAACTTACTGTTTCTGTGCACCTTGTGCATAGATTCCGCGTTCCCTCAACTCCATACTAAATGGTGCCTTCCTCTTTCCTCTCTTAGAACATCTTCGTCGTGGTTCAGGGAGGCTATAACTTTATTATATTATAATAATAATAATACCACTGAGAGGAAATAAATATAAACTCTATCAAATTCCACCTTTCAAAATATTGATAATATAATCATCATAAAGCAAGATATTTTACCTTATCAACAATTACGTCTCAGGATAACTAAATTTTTATGAGTAATGTAACTGATGCATCATCTTCTGATTTCCTACGAAAAACAAAGTATATTTGCTGAAGTATTTGCTGTAGAGGGGTGAGTGGTGCCTTGCTGTAGAGGGGTGAGTGGTGCCTAGCTGTAGAGGGGTGAGTGGTGCCTTGCTGTAGAGGGGTGAGTGGTGCCTTGCTGTAGAGGGGTGAGTGGTGCCTAGCTGTAGAGGGGTGAGTGGTGCCTAGCTGTAGAGGGGTGAGTGGTGCCTTGCTGTAGAGGGGTGAGTGGTGCCTTGCTGTAGAGGGGTGAGTGGTGCCTAGCTGTAGAGGGGTGAGTGGTGCCTTGCTGTAGAGGGGTGAGTGGTGCCTTGCTGTAGAGGGGTGAGTGGTGCCTTGCTGAAGAGGGGTGAGTGGTGCCTTGCTGTAGAGGGGTGAGTGGTGCCTTGCTGTTGAGGGGTGAGTGGTGCCTTGCTGTTGAGGGGTGAGTGGTGCCTTGCTGTAGAGGGGTGAGTGGTGCCTTGCTGTAGAGGGGTGAGTGGTGCCTTGCTGTAGAGGGGTGAGTGGTGCCTTGCTGTAGAGGGGTGAGTGGTGCCTTGCTGTAGAGGGGTGAGTGGTGCCTTGCTGTAGAGGGGTGAGTGGTGCCTAGCTGTAGAGGGGTGAGTGGTGCCTTGCTGTAGAGGGGTGAGTGGTGCCTTGCTGTTGAGGGGTGAGTGGTGCCTTGCTGTTGAGGGGTGAGTGGTGCCTTGCTGTTGAGGGGTGAGTGGTGCCCTGCTGTTGAGGGGTGAGTGGTGCCTTGCTGTAGAGGGGTGAGTGGTGCCTTGCTGTAGAGGGGTGAGTGGTGCTTTGCTGTTGAGGGGTGAGTGGTGCCTTGCTGTTGAGGGGTGAGTGGTGCCTTGCTGTTGAGGGGTGAGTGGTGCCTTGCTGTTGAGGGGTGAGTGGTGCTTTGCTGTTGAGGGGTGAGTGGTGCCTTGCTGTTGAGGGGTGAGTGGTGCCTTGCTGTTGAGGGGTGAGTGGTGCCCTGCTGTTGAGGGGTGAGTGGTGCCTTGCTGTAGAGGGGTGAGTGGTGCCTTGCTGTAGAGGGGTGAGTGGTGCCTTGCTGTAGAGGGGTGAGTGGTACCTTGCTGTCGAGGGGTGAGTGGTGCCTTGCTGTTGAGGGGTGAGTGGTGCCTTGCTGTTGAGGGGTGAGTGGTGCCCTGCTGTTGAGGGGTGAGTGGTGCCTTGCTGTTGAGGGGTGAGTGGTGCCTTGCTGTTGAGGGGTGAGTGGTGCCTTGCTGTAGAGGGGTGAGTGGTACCTTGCTGTCGAGGGGTGAGTGGTGCCTTGCTGTTGAGGGGTGAGTGGTGCCTTGCTGTTGAGGGGTGAGTGGTGCCTTGCTGTTGAGGGGTGAGTGGTGCCCTGCTGTTGAGGGGTGAGTGGTGCCTTGCTGTAGAGGGTGAGTGGTGCCTTGCTGTAGAGGGGTGAGTGGTGCCTTGCTGTAGAGGAGTGAGTGGTACCTTGCTGTCGAGGGGTGAGTGGTGCCTTGCTGTTGAGGGGTGAGTGGTGCCTTGCTGTTGAGGGGTGAGTGGTGCCTTGCTGTTGAGGGGTGAGTGGTGCCTTGCTGTTGAGGGGTGAGTGGTGCCTTGCTGTTGAGGGGTGAGTGGTGCCCTGCTGTTGAGGGGTGAGTGGTGCCTTGCTGTAGAGGGGTGAGTGGTGCCTTGGTGTTGAGGGGTGAGTGGTGCCTTGCTGTTGAGGGGTGAGTGGTGCCTTGCTGTTGAGGGGTGAGTGGTGCCTTGCTGTTGAGGGGTGAGTGGTGCCTTGCTGTTGAGGGGTGAGTGGTGCTTTGCTGTTGAGGGGTGAGTGGTGCCTTGCTGTTGAGGGGTGAGTGGTGCCTTGCTGTTGAGGGGTGAGTGGTGCCTTGCTGTTGAGGGGTGAGTGGTGCCTTGCTGTTGAGGGGTGAGTGGTGCCTTGCTGTTGAGGGGTGAGTGGTGCCTTGCTGTTGAGGGGTGAGTGGTGCCTTGCTGTTGAGGGGTGAGTGGTGCCCTGCTGTTGAGGGGTGAGTGGTGCCTTGCTGTAGAGGGGTGAGTGGTGCCTTGCTGTAGAGGGGTGAGTGGTGCCTTGCTGTTGAGGGGTGAGTGGTGCCTTGCTGTTGAGGGGTGAGTGGTGCTTTGCTGTTGAGGGGTGAGTGGTGCCTTGCTGTTGAGGGGTGAGTGGTGCCTTGCTGTTGAGGGGTGAGTGGTGCCCTGCTGTTGAGGGGTGAGTGGTGCCTTGCTGTAGAGGGGTGAGTGGTGCCTTGCTGTAGAGGGGTGAGTGGTGCCTTGCTGTAGAGGGGTGAGTGGTACCTTGCTGTTGAGGGGTGAGTGGTGCCCTGCTGTTGATGGGTGAGTGGTGCCTTGCTGTTGAGGGGTGAGTGGTGCCTTGCTGTAGAGGGGTGAGTGGTACCTTGCTGTTGAGGGGTGAGTGGTGCCCTGCTGTTGAGGGGTGAGTGGTGCCTTGCTGTTGAGGGGTGAGTGGTGCCTTGCTGTTGAGGGGTGAGTGGTACCTTGCTGTCGAGGGGTGAGTGGTGCCTTGCTGTTGAGGGGTGAGTGGTGCCTTGCTGTTGAGAGGTGAGTGGTGCCTTGCTGTTGAGGGGTGAGTGGTGCCTTGCTGTTGAGGGGTGAGTGGTGCCTTGCTGTTGAGGGGTGAGTGGTGCCTTGCTGTAGAGGGGTGAGTGGTGCCTTGCTGTAGAGGGGTGAGTGGTGCCTTGCTGTTGAGAGGTGAGTGGTGCCTTGCTGTAGAAGGGTGAGTGGTGCCTTGCTGTAGAGGGGTGAGTGGTGCCTTGCTGTAGAAGGGTGAGTGGTGTCTTGCTGTTGAGGGGTGAGTGGTGCCTTGCTGTAGAGGGGTGAGTGGTGCCTTGCTGTTGAGGGGTGAGTGGTGCCTTGCTGTTGAGGGGTGAGTGGTGCCTTGCTGTTGTGGGGTGAGTGGTGCCTTGCTGTTGAGGGGTGAGTGGTGCCTTGCTGTTGAGGGGTGAGTGGTGCTTTGCTGTTGAGGGGTGAGTGGTGCCTTGCTGTTGAGGGGTGAGTGTTGCCTTGCTGTTGAGGGGTGAGTGGTGCCTTGCTGTTGAGGGGTGAGTGGTGCCTTGCTGTTGAGGGGTGAGTCGTGCCTTGCTGTTGAGGGGTGAGTGGTGCCTTGCTGTTGAGGGGTGAGTGGTGCCTTGCTGTTGAGGGGTGAGTGGTGCCTTGCTGTTGAGGGGTGAGTGGTGCCTTGCTGTTGAGGGGTGAGTTGTTCCTTGCTGTTGAGGGGTGAGTGGTGCCTTGCTGTTGAGGAGTGAGTGGGGCGTTGCTGTTGAGGGGTGAGTGGTGCCTTGCTGTTGAGTGTGAGTTGTTCCTTGCTGTTGAGGGGTGAGTGGTGCCTTGCTGTTGAGGGGTGAGTTGTTCCTTGCTGTTGAGGGGTGAGTGGTGCCTTGCTGTTGAGAGGTTAGTTGTTCCTTGCTGTTGAGGGGTGAGTGGTGCCTTGCTGTTGAGGGGTGAGTGGTGCCTTGCTGTTGAGGGGTGAGTTGTTCCTTGCTGTTGAGGGGTGAGTGGTGCCTTGCTGTTGAGGGGTGAGTGGTGCCTTGCTGTTGAGGGGTGAGTGGTGCCTTGCTGTTGATGGGTGAGTTGTTCCTTGCTGTTAAGGGGTGAGTTGTTCCTTGCTGTTGAGGGGTGAGTGGTGCCTTGCTGTTGAGGGGTGAGTTGTTCCTTGCTGTTGAGGGGTGAGTGGTGCCTTGCTGTTGAGGGGTGAGTGGTGCCTTGCTGTTGAGGGGTGAGTGGTGCCTTGCTGTTGAGGGGTGAGTGGTGCCTTGCTGTTGAGGGGTGAGTTGTTCCTTGCTGTTGAGGGGTGAGTTGTTCCTTGCTGTTGAGGGGTGAGTTGTTCCTTGCTGTTGAGGGGTGAGTGGTGCCTTCCTGTTGAGGGTGAGTGGTGCCTTGCTGTTGAGGGGTGAGTTGTTCTTTGCTGTTGAGGGGTGAGTGGTGCCTTGCTGTTGAGGGGTGAGTTGTTCCTTGCTGTTGAGGGGTGAGTGGTGCCTTGCTGTTGAGGGGTGAGCGGTGCCTTGCTGTTGAGGGGTGAGTGGTGCCTTGCTGTTGAGGGGTGAGTGGTGCCTTGCTGTTGAGGAGTGAGTGGGGCGTTGCTGTTGAGGGGTGAGTGGTGCCTTGCTGTTGAGGGGTGAGTGGTGCCTTGCTGTTGAGTGTGAGTTGTTCCTTGCTGTTGAGGGGTGAGTGGTGCCTTGCTGTTGAGGGGTGAGTGGTGCCTTGCTGTTGAGGGGTGAGTGGTGCCTTGCTGTTGAGGGGTGAGTGGTGCCTTGCTGTTGAGGGGTGAGTGGTGCCTTGCTGTTGAGGGGTGAGTGGTGCCTTGCTGTTGAGGGGTGAGTGGTGCCTTGCTGTTGAGGGGTGAGTTGTTCCTTGCTGTTGAGGGGTGAGTGGTGCCTTGCTGTTGAGGGGTTAGTTGTTCCTTGCTGTTGAGGGGTGAGTGGTGCCTTGCTGTTGAGGGGTGAGTGGTGCCTTGCTGTTGATGGGTGAGGTGTGCCTTGCTGTTGAGGGGTGAGTTGTTCCTTGCTGTTGAGGGGTGAGTGGTGCCTTGCTGTTGAGGGGTGAGTGGTGCCTTGCTGTTGAGGGGTGAGTTGTTCCTTGCTGTTGAGGGGTGAGTGGTGCCTTGCTGTTGAGGGGTGAGTGGTGCCTTGCTGTTGAGGGGTGAGTGGTGCCTTGCTGTTGAGGGGTGAGTTGTTCCTTGCTGTTGAGGGGTGACTGGTGCCTTGCTGTTGAGGGGTGAGTGGTGCCTTGCTGTTGAGGGGTGAGTGGTGCCTTGCTGTTGAGGGGTGAGTGGTGCCTTGCTGTTGAGGGGTGAGTGGTGCCTTGCTGTTGAGGGGTGAGTGGTGCCTTGCTGTTGAGGGGTGAGTGGTGCTTTGCTGTTGAGGGGTGAGTGGTGCCTTGCTGTTGAGGGGTGAGTGGTGCCTTGCTGTTGAGGGGTGAGTGGTGCCTTGCTGTTGAGGGGTGAGTGGTGCCTTGCTGTTGAGGGGTGAGTGGTGCCTTGCTGTTGAGGGGTGAGTGGTGCCTTGCTGTTGAGGGGTGAGTGGTGCCTTGCTGTTGAGGGGTGAGTGGTGCCCTGCTGTTGAGGGGTGAGTGGTGCCTTGCTGTAGAGGGGTGAGTGGTGCCTTGCTGTAGAGGGGTGAGTGGTGCCTTGCTGTTGAGGGGTGAGTGGTGCCTTGCTGTTGAGGGGTGAGTGGTGCTTTGCTGTTGAGGGGTGAGTGGTGCCTTGCTGTTGAGGGGTGAGTGGTGCCTTGCTGTTGAGGGGTGAGTGGTGCCCTGCTGTTGAGGGGTGAGTGGTGCCTTGCTGTAGAGGGGTGAGTGGTGCCTTGCTGTAGAGGGGTGAGTGGTGCCTTGCTGTAGAGGGGTGAGTGGTACCTTGCTGTTGAGGGGTGAGTGGTGCCCTGCTGTTGATGGGTGAGTGGTGCCTTGCTGTTGAGGGGTGAGTGGTGCCTTGCTGTAGAGGGGTGAGTGGTACCTTGCTGTTGAGGGGTGAGTGGTGCCCTGCTGTTGAGGGGTGAGTGGTGCCTTGCTGTTGAGGGGTGAGTGGTGCCTTGCTGTTGAGGGGTGAGTGGTACCTTGCTGTCGAGGGGTGAGTGGTGCCTTGCTGTTGAGGGGTGAGTGGTGCCTTGCTGTTGAGAGGTGAGTGGTGCCTTGCTGTTGAGGGGTGAGTGGTGCCTTGCTGTTGAGGGGTGAGTGGTGCCTTGCTGTTGAGGGGTGAGTGGTGCCTTGCTGTAGAGGGGTGAGTGGTGCCTTGCTGTAGAGGGGTGAGTGGTGCCTTGCTGTTGAGAGGTGAGTGGTGCCTTGCTGTAGAAGGGTGAGTGGTGCCTTGCTGTAGAGGGGTGAGTGGTGCCTTGCTGTAGAAGGGTGAGTGGTGTCTTGCTGTTGAGGGGTGAGTGGTGCCTTGCTGTAGAGGGGTGAGTGGTGCCTTGCTGTTGAGGGGTGAGTGGTGCCTTGCTGTTGAGGGGTGAGTGGTGCCTTGCTGTTGTGGGGTGAGTGGTGCCTTGCTGTTGAGGGGTGAGTGGTGCCTTGCTGTTGAGGGGTGAGTGGTGCTTTGCTGTTGAGGGGTGAGTGGTGCCTTGCTGTTGAGGGGTGAGTGTTGCCTTGCTGTTGAGGGGTGAGTGGTGCCTTGCTGTTGAGGGGTGAGTGGTGCCTTGCTGTTGAGGGGTGAGTCGTGCCTTGCTGTTGAGGGGTGAGTGGTGCCTTGCTGTTGAGGGGTGAGTGGTGCCTTGCTGTTGAGGGGTGAGTGGTGCCTTGCTGTTGAGGGGTGAGTGGTGCCTTGCTGTTGAGGGGTGAGTTGTTCCTTGCTGTTGAGGGGTGAGTGGTGCCTTGCTGTTGAGGAGTGAGTGGGGCGTTGCTGTTGAGGGGTGAGTGGTGCCTTGCTGTTGAGTGTGAGTTGTTCCTTGCTGTTGAGGGGTGAGTGGTGCCTTGCTGTTGAGGGGTGAGTTGTTCCTTGCTGTTGAGGGGTGAGTGGTGCCTTGCTGTTGAGAGGTTAGTTGTTCCTTGCTGTTGAGGGGTGAGTGGTGCCTTGCTGTTGAGGGGTGAGTGGTGCCTTGCTGTTGAGGGGTGAGTTGTTCCTTGCTGTTGAGGGGTGAGTGGTGCCTTGCTGTTGAGGGGTGAGTGGTGCCTTGCTGTTGAGGGGTGAGTGGTGCCTTGCTGTTGATGGGTGAGTTGTTCCTTGCTGTTAAGGGGTGAGTTGTTCCTTGCTGTTGAGGGGTGAGTGGTGCCTTGCTGTTGAGGGGTGAGTTGTTCCTTGCTGTTGAGGGGTGAGTGGTGCCTTGCTGTTGAGGGGTGAGTGGTGCCTTGCTGTTGAGGGGTGAGTGGTGCCTTGCTGTTGAGGGGTGAGTGGTGCCTTGCTGTTGAGGGGTGAGTTGTTCCTTGCTGTTGAGGGGTGAGTTGTTCCTTGCTGTTGAGGGGTGAGTTGTTCCTTGCTGTTGAGGGGTGAGTGGTGCCTTCCTGTTGAGGGTGAGTGGTGCCTTGCTGTTGAGGGGTGAGTTGTTCTTTGCTGTTGAGGGGTGAGTGGTGCCTTGCTGTTGAGGGGTGAGTTGTTCCTTGCTGTTGAGGGGTGAGTGGTGCCTTGCTGTTGAGGGGTGAGCGGTGCCTTGCTGTTGAGGGGTGAGTGGTGCCTTGCTGTTGAGGGGTGAGTGGTGCCTTGCTGTTGAGGAGTGAGTGGGGCGTTGCTGTTGAGGGGTGAGTGGTGCCTTGCTGTTGAGGGGTGAGTGGTGCCTTGCTGTTGAGTGTGAGTTGTTCCTTGCTGTTGAGGGGTGAGTGGTGCCTTGCTGTTGAGGGGTGAGTGGTGCCTTGCTGTTGAGGGGTGAGTGGTGCCTTGCTGTTGAGGGGTGAGTGGTGCCTTGCTGTTGAGGGGTGAGTGGTGCCTTGCTGTTGAGGGGTGAGTGGTGCCTTGCTGTTGAGGGGTGAGTGGTGCCTTGCTGTTGAGGGGTGAGTTGTTCCTTGCTGTTGAGGGGTGAGTGGTGCCTTGCTGTTGAGGGGTTAGTTGTTCCTTGCTGTTGAGGGGTGAGTGGTGCCTTGCTGTTGAGGGGTGAGTGGTGCCTTGCTGTTGATGGGTGAGGTGTGCCTTGCTGTTGAGGGGTGAGTTGTTCCTTGCTGTTGAGGGGTGAGTGGTGCCTTGCTGTTGAGGGGTGAGTGGTGCCTTGCTGTTGAGGGGTGAGTTGTTCCTTGCTGTTGAGGGGTGAGTGGTGCCTTGCTGTTGAGGGGTGAGTGGTGCCTTGCTGTTGAGGGGTGAGTGGTGCCTTGCTGTTGAGGGGTGAGTTGTTCCTTGCTGTTGAGGGGTGACTGGTGCCTTGCTGTTGAGGGGTGAGTGGTGCCTTGCTGTTGAGGGGTGAGTGGTGCCTTGCTGTTGAGGGGTGAGTGGTGCCTTGCTGTTGAGGGGGGAGTTGTTCCTTGCTGTTGAGGGGTGAGTTGTTCCTTGCTGTTGAGGGGTGAGTGGTGCCTTGCTGTTGAGGGGTGAGTGGTGCCTTGCTGTTGAGGGGTGAGTGGTGCCTTGCTGTTGAGGGGTGAGTTGTTCCTTGCTGTTGAGGGGTGAGTGGTTCCTTGCTGTTGAGGGGTGAGTTGTTCCTCGCTGTTGAGGGGTGAGTGGTGCCTTCCTGTTGAGGGTGAGTGGTGCCTTGCTGTTGGGGGTGAGTTGTTCTTTGCTGTTGAGGGGTGAGTGGTGTCTTGCTGTTGAGGGGTGAGTTGTTCCTTGCTGTTGAGGGGTGAGTGGTACCTTGCTCTTGAGGGGTGAGTGGTGCCTTGCTGTTGAGGGGTGAGTGGTGCCTTGCTGTTGAGGGGTGAGTTGTTCCTTGCTGTTGAGGGGTGAGTGGTGCCTTGCTGTTGAGGGGTGAGTTATTCCTTGCTTTTGAGGGGTGGTTGGTGCCTTGCTGTTGATGGGTGAGTGGTGCCTTGCTGTTGAGGGGTGAGTTGTTCCTTGCTGTTGAGGGGTGAGTGGTGCCTTGCTGTTGAGGGGTGAGTTGGTCCTTGCTGTTGAGGGGTGAGTGGTGCCTTGCTGTTGAGGGGTGAGTTGTTCCTTGCTGTTGAGGGATGAGTGGTGCCTTGCTGTTGAGGGGTGAGTGGTGCCTTGCTGTTGAGGGGTGAGTTGTTCTTTGCTGTTGAGGGGTGAGTGGTGCCTTGCTGTTGAGGGGTGAGTTGTTCCTTGCTGTTGAGGGGTGAGTGGTGCCTTGCTGTTGAGGGGTGAGTTGTTCCTTGCTGTTGAGGGATGAGTGGTGCCTTGCTGTTGAGGGGTGAGTGGTGCCTTGCTGTTGAGGGGTGAGTTGTTCCTTGCTGTTGAGGGGTGAGTGGTGCCTTGCTGTTGAGGGGTGAGTTGTTCCTTGCTGTTGAGGGGTGAGTGGTGCCTTGCTGTTGAGGGGTGAGTGGTGCCTTGCTGTTGAGGGGTGAGTGGTGCCTTGCTGTTGAGGGGTGAGTTGTTCCTTGCTGTTGAGGGGTGAGTGGTGCCTTGCTGTTGAGGGGTGAGTTGTTCCTTGCTGTTGAGGGGTGAGTGGTGCCTTGCTGTTGAGGGGTGAGTTGTTCCTTGCTGTTGAGGGGTGAGTGGTGCCTTGCTGTTGAGGGGTGAGTGGTGCCTTGCTGTTGAGGGGTGAGTGGTGCCTTGCTGTTGAGGGGTGAGTGGTGCCTTGCTGTTGAGGGGTGAGTGGTGTCTTGCTGTTGAGGGGTGAGTGGTGCCTTGCTGTTGAGGGGTGAGTGGTGCCTTGCTGTTGAGGGGTGAGTGGTGCCTTGCTGTTGAGGGGTGAGTGGTGCCTTGCTGTTGAGGGGTGAGTGGTGCCTTGCTGTTGAGGGGTGAGTGGTGCCTTGCTGTTGAGGGGTGAGTTGTGCCTTGCTGTTGAGGGGTGAGTGGTGCCTTGCTGTTGAGGGGTGAGTGGTGCCTTGCTGTTGAGGGGTGAGTTGTTCCTTGCTGTTGAGGGGTGAGTGGTGCCCTGCTGTTGAGGTGTGAGTGGTGCCTTGCTGTTGAGGGGTGAGTGGTGCCTTGCTGTTGAGGGTTGAGTGGTGCCTTGCTGTTGAGGGGTGAGTGGTGCCTTGCTGTTGAGGGGTGAGTTGTTCCTTGCTGTTGAGGGGTGAGTGGTGCCTTGCTGTTGAGGGGTGAGTTGTTCCTTGCTGTTGAGGGGTGAGTGGTGCCTTGCTGTTGAGGGGTGAGTGGTGCCTTGCTGTTGAGGGGTGAGTGGTGCCTTGCTGTTGAGGGGTGAGTTGTTCCTTGCTGTTGAGGGGTGAGTGGTGCCTTGCTGTTGAGGGGTGAGTGGTGCCTTGCTGTTGAGGGGTGAGTGGTGCCTTGCTGTTGAGGGGTGAGTGGTGCCTTGCTGTTGAGGGGTGAGTGGTGCCTTGCTGTTGAGGGGTGAGTGGTGCCTTGCTGTTGAGGGGTGAGTGGTGCCTTGCTGTTGAGGGGTGAGTGGTGCCTTGCTGTTGAGGGGTGAGTGGTGCCTTGCTGTTGAGGGGTGAGTGGTGCCTTGCTGTTGAGGGTTGAGTGGTGCCTTGCTGTTGAGGGGTGAGTGGTGCCTTGCTGTTGAGGGGTGAGTTGTTCCTTGCTGTTGAGGGGTGAGTGGTGCCTTGCTGTTGAGGGGTGAGTTGTTCCTTGCTGTTGAGGGGTGAGTGGTGCCTTGCTGTTGAGGGGTGAGTGGTGCCTTGCTGTTGAGGGGTGAGTGGTGCCTTGCTGTTGAGGGGTGAGTTGTTCCTTGCTGTTGAGGGGTGAGTGGTGCCTTGCTGTTGAGGGGTGAGTGGTGCCTTGCTGTTGAGGGGTGAGTGGTGCCTTGCTGTTGAGGGGTGAGTGGTGCCTTGCTGTTGAGGGGTGAGTGGTGCCTTGCTGTTGAGGGGTGAGTGGTGCCTTGCTGTTGAGGGGTGAGTGGTGCCTTGCTGTTGAGGGGTGAGTGGTGCCTTGCTGTTGAGGGGTGAGTGGTGCCTTGCTGTTGAGGGGTGAGTGGTGCCTTGCTGTTGAGGGGTGAGTGGTGCCTTGCTGTTGAGGGGTGAGTGGTGCCTTGCTGTTGAGGGGTGAGTGGTGCCTTGCTGTTGAGGGGTGAGTGGTGCCCTGCTGTTGAGGGGTGAGTTGTTCCTTGCTGTTGAGGGGTGAGTGGTGCCCTGCTGTTGAGGTGTGAGTGGTGCCTTGCTGTTGAGGGGTGAGTGGTGCCTTGCTGTTGAGGGGTGAGTGGTGCCTTGCTGTTGAGGGGTGAGTGGTGCCTTGCTGTTGAGGGGTGAGTGGTGCCTTGCTGTTGAGGGGTGAGTGGTGCCTTGCTGTTGAGGGGTGAGTGGTGCCTTGCTGTTGAGGGGTGAGTGGTGCCTTGCTGTTGAGGGGTGAGTGGTGCCTTGCTGTTGAGGGGTGAGTGGTGCCTTGCTGTTGAGGGTTGAGTGGTGCCTTGCTGTTGAGGGGTGAGTGGTGCCTTGCTGTTGAGGGGTGAGTTGTTCCTTGCTGTTGAGGGGTGAGTGGTGCCTTGCTGTTGAGGGGTGAGTTGTTCCTTGCTGTTGAGGGGTGAGTGGTGCCTTGCTGTTGAGGGGTGAGTGGTGCCTTGCTGTTGAGGGGTGAGTGGTGCCTTGCTGTTGAGGGGTGAGTTGTTCCTTGCTGTTGAGGGGTGAGTGGTGCCTTGCTGTTGAGGGGTGAGTGGTGCCTTGCTGTTGAGGGGTGAGTGGTGCCTTGCTGTTGAGGGGTGAGTGGTGCCTTGCTGTTGAGGGGTGAGTGGTGCCTTGCTGTTGAGGGGTGAGTGGTGCCTTGCTGTTGAGGGGTGAGTGGTGCCTTGCTGTTGAGGGGTGAGTGGTGCCTTGCTGTTGAGGGGTGAGTGGTGCCTTGCTGTTGAGGGGTGAGTGGTGCCTTGCTGTTGAGGGGTGAGTGGTGCCTTGCTGTTGAGGGGTGAGTGGTGCCTTGCTGTTGAGGGGTGAGTGGTGCCTTGCTGTTGAGGGGTGAGTGGTGCCTTGCTGTTGAGGGGTGAGTGGTGCCTTGCTGTTGAGGGGTGAGTGGTGCCTTGCTGTTGAGGGGTGAGTGGTGCCTTGCTGTTGAGGGGTGAGTGGTGCCTTGCTGTTGAGGGGTGAGTGGTGCCCTGCTGTTGAGGGGTGAGTTGTTCCTTGCTGTTGAGGGGTGAGTGGTGCCCTGCTGTTGAGGTGTGAGTGGTGCCTTGCTGTTGAGGGGTGAGTGGTGCCTTGCTGTTGAGGGGTGAGTGGTGCCTTGCTATTGAGGGGTGAGTGGTGCCTTGCTGTTGAGGGGTGAGTGGTGCCTTGCTGTTGAGGGGTGAGTTGTTCCTTGCTGTTGAGGGGTGAGTGGTGCCTTGCTGTTGAGGGGTGAGTTGTTCCTTGCTGTTGAGGGGTGAGTGGTGCCTTGCTGTTGAGGGGTGAGTGGTGCCTTGCTGTTGAGGGGTGAGTGGTGCCTTGCTGTTGAGGGGTGAGTGGTGCCTTGCTGTTGAGGGGTGAGTGGTGCCTTGCTGTTGAGGGGTGAGTGGTGCCTTGCTGTTGAGGGGTGAGTTGTTCCTTGCTGTTGAGGGGTGAGTGGTGCCTTGCTGTTGAGGGGTGAGTGGTGCCTTGCTGTTGAGGGGTGAGTGGTGCCTTGCTGTTGAGGGGTGAGTGGTGCCTTGCTGTTGAGGGGTGAGTGGTGCCTTGCTGTTGAGGGGTGAGTGGTGCCTTGCTGTTGAGGGGTGAGTGGTGCCTTGCTGTTGAGGGGTGAGTGGTGCCTTGCTGTTGAGGGGTGAGTGGTGCCTTGCTGTTGAGGGGTGAGTGGTGCCTTGCTATTGAGGGGTGAGTGGTGCCTTGCTGTTGAGGGGTGAGTGGTGCCTTGCTGTTGAGGGGTGAGTGGTGCCTTGCTGTTGAGGGGTGAGTGGTGCCTTGCTGTTGAGGGGTGAGTGGTGCATTGCTGTTGAGGGGTGAGTGATTTTAAAATCATTTAGGGAGACCGGAACATTGCACTCTTGCGCATGAGGTCTAACAGAGGATAGTGGGGGGGACCCAAGAAGAAGACCAGTTCTGCAACTACGCCCAGCATGCACGGAAACTCTAGTCATCAGGGTACGGCAGGTAGAACGAACGTACCGCGACTCACGACGTGAACAATTGTATTGGTACACCAGAGACGATCATAGTGAGGGTGGCAGTTTGTCGTTGAAAAGAAATTGAGAACCAACAGTAAAATTATAATTATTCACTAGAATCATTTGAATTTTGAGTTGCGGGAAAAACTTGGTAATAAGGGATTTAACATCCTCGCTTAGTTTCAATGACTGATGGCCAAAATACGACAACTTCACAAAGAAAGCTTGTTGCGCACAAGATTGAACAGATTGAGGGTTGTCATAAATTTTTGACACAAATTTATTAATGTGCCTATCAACAACAAGAGAAGGTAATCCATTTTGGCAAAATATCGTCGTAAAAAATCGAACTCATTGTGTAAATATTGAAAGTTAGAAAACACATTCAACGCTCGATTGACGAGAGAACGAATGCCGCAAACCTTAGAATCAAATTAATAAAAGCTAGTCCCGAGCCCAGAATAATTTTTCCCTCAAATGATTCTTCAAAATAATTTTACAATTGGTTCTCTATTCCGTTTCAAAGACAAACTGCCACCCTTGTGAGGGCTTTTTTACGCACTAATTTTCCTTAGGAGCCCAAAAATTCAACCTAAACAAAATTCAATTCAAAATTCAACCAAACAAAAAATCAAATACGATCTAAACAGTTTTATACCACCTCAATATTTGAAAATTCAAAATTTCCTACGCCCTTTTTTTTTCTCTTTATTTCAACATGTGTAATCAAGTTTAATCACATTTTGTTCACAGTGTCTTCTAACAAAAGCATTCTGAACTTCAGATGTGAAATGATAGTCACTTCATTTGAACATCTTGTATTTATACGAGTAGGTGTCCTGGAATCCTGACTAAAATTCTCTCGACTTGGACCGGTCAGTGTGCAATCATCGCGTTCACTAGAGGGGTTTCGACGTTCAGCTTCTGTGCGTCAGAGGACCAGAACTGCGCCATCTCCCTGCCTACGTACCCTCTCGGAGCCTGGAACACCTCCCAGCCTCACTGCTCTCTGTACTCCACCCTCCTGCCCGTGCCTTCTGTTGTTCCTAAGCCTTCGGTGCGTTCTCTACTTTTGTGTTTTCGTACTAATTCAGTTATTTCAGCCTGCTGTACGGGAAAAAGTAATCGATAATATCTTTGTTGATTTTCAGGCAAAGTTTTCATCTCAGTAAATGGTTCTTCATCAGTATAGTGCTCTGCTGTCAAACATAGTGCAAATAGTGGAAGTACGTACATGTGTTCCATTTATCGATTAGTTTAGAACGATTGAATCTGCTCTTTAGCAAATCTACTACTTTTGACCGCTTAAAAAGCATTACTTATCTAAAAACACGACAGAAAACCTGTTGCGTTGTTCACTGATGAAGAATTGTCACCGTATCGTTATTTGAAGATTTGCCAGGCTATCTTTGGAAAACTGTTGGACTTTCCTTAACGAGTTAAGTCCCTACCACCGGCTTAGCATGGCGAGAATGCAGATGCCAATTGTTGAAGATGACGGCGGGAATACTGTCTAAATATTGTGTGATTCCAAAATATTAAGTCATCTTCGTGATTTGTGGTACACAAAGTAGAGAAATGATTTGTTCTGAGAGGATGATTGAATTTCTAACAATGAGCTCTAATTGCTGAATGAGGAGAGAGAAGTATGTGACCGGTTCTACGGGAAATTCCTGAATGTTGGCTGTGCCAAATAAATTATTGAAGTTTTGTTCATTCAAAATAAGTCTGCAAGCAGTAGTCACACTTATAGAAATAAGCACAACCACTCCATAGGCACTCCTCCAGTCGTTCTCTCATCCTAAAAAATGAACCGATTTCAAAGTTATTTCTATAAAACACTCTCATGTCAACTGAAGTAAAAAACCTACTGACCAGAGATACAATTTCTCTTTTCAGTTCTGAGTAAATAATTATCCAAAAAATGTAATTCTACGTACAATGCTGCCTTTGCTACGCTCAAGGTGACAGGAGAGGGACAGTATTTTTCATTTAAGAATTTTCGCACGGAATTATCAATGAAAAATTTAGGATATTTCTTGTTTATCAATAATCTCCCAATAAATTTTATTTCACAGTAGAATATTTCATAATTACTTGATATACAATGAAGTAAAGTAATTAAAAAAATTTTAAATGCCCCTTACATATGCAACTAAGACCATTACATGTTGGTTTCCCATAGACTGAGGTAATAAGCCTTGAGTTAGACTTTTCCACTGCTACATCGAAGAACGGAATTTGGCTATTTTGTTTTATTTCCAGAGTAAATTTAATATTATAATAAGATGCTTTGATATATTCGTGAAAACTACTGGCTTCATTTTCAGAACGACATAAAAGAAACGCATCATCTAGATATGTACGGAAGAATAATAACTTGAATGCTGCAGGTATTGGGTAAGTTAGCCAGGAACGAGTTTGCTAAGAGGGGAGACAGGCTTGAGCCTATTGCCAAATTGTCAATTTGTTTATAAATTTTCTCTTCGTTGAAAGTCCTTGGACAGCTACTCATTACAAAAAATCCGTGCTGGGTGTCGGCTTCCAAATTTTGGTAATAGATATTTTTTTCTTTCTTGTTATTTTGAAGACCGTTTTCAAGTTGCTTGGGAAGAAGCAATTGAGTGTTTTTGCTCGTCCTCCAGTTGCGAGTGATCAATTGAAGATTCAAGCTAAGGGTTCACTGAATACCTCGGCTCTTTCTTCAAGTGTATTGCATCTAAAATTTTAGGGCTGATGGATTTATTCTAATTCATTTAGCTGAACTCTCTTCCAACTTGTTTCCTCGTGAATATGCCCTTTACGTGAGCAAACTTATTAAAAAAATTTTACGCTTTTATTATTTAAGCTAAATCTTCGGTGTGAATATAAAAGGGGAATTTCCGATATCCTACCATAAGCGTTTACCATTCTTTCGTATCATTACCTCTTCAATAAAAGTTAACTTTTCTTGTATTTTGTAGGGTACGAAACGCTTCCTGGTGAGTTCTTCTCTAGCTTATGATGGGACGCCAGAGATTCTAGACATGTCAAATTACTGCTCTGCCGATGGTTATGAGTACGCAGTGACTTCGACGGCCGCTGAGGCTCAGCAGCTCATCGACGAAATTGGTCCAGGTGAGATCAAAAGTTAGCTAGGGCTTGCAATCCCGGGACAAAATGAAAATCCCGGAATCCCGGGATTTCAGGTAGACAATCCCAGGAATTCTTGGGATTCTGGGATTTCTTTATATTTTACATTTATGCTATTGTAATTTGTTGACCATTCTCATAACAGTATTTGGTGATTTAGGGAGCGAAAAACCTTTATCTGAGAAGGATTCTCTAATGTATTCACTCTTTGTAACTGTATTTACTGACACGCTATCAACTGGTATAACCTTGGTCACTTGTTCTTCCGCAGTACATACTTTGATGCCTCTTTACGAAACTTGTTATTTTTGTTTGTTTAGATTTAGTGCTTTCACTATGTCACGAGAAATGGGCCCTTCACCTCCTTGTTAACATTTCATTAACAGGAAGATCCGGCTCTCGGAATTGAGGAATGGCACACCTCCAAAGGATACATATACGACACAAAAATTAATGAATAATAATCGGCAATTACAGTACATATACTAAAAAGAAAAGGTACTCACCGACGCCAGCTGACCCACTTACTCAGCGCGTTTCAGTGCGCTATTTTGCCTCGGTGAGATGTGGTGCGAGCGTTAGTGGGGTTTTTAAACACCATCAAAATACTAAGGAATCTTTTATAATGGAGCACCCTGGTACAAAGCATTAATCGTAATTTACTGGCAATGTAAGTAACGCATATTGACAAATACTACTCTGCCTAATTGACCGGTCAATTCCCTCAAGTAAATTACACACGGAACACATACAATGAAATAATGCCTAACTGATGGTCGGCGCACTCCAACGTCACAATGGATTGTCATTTAGCCTCGGATCACAAGTTCTGTCATCCCAGAGCAGCTTCAGTTCATTCCCTGTTTCTTACACCGTGCATAAATTGTCTTTGGACGTTCTTATGAAGAAGTCGTACTTGCAATCAATAGGAGACAAGAAAAACCGCCCTCCTGCAGGGCAACAAAAATTTGGACGATTACTTTAAATCTGCAATTTTGTCATACATATATATATGCACATATTCCACATTTAATTCAACTGCTCCAATTCTATTATCTGTTGTATGAACCTATCGTTTCCAGCGGTATCTATCGTAACAAAAGCACGAGCCTTACCCGCCCTGACGCCGTTATAAAACTTTTCCTTTAAGCAATCTCCCCAGTACGGGACCTTCTTCCCTCTGCACAAGCAAAAATGTAACTTTTAATGTGTTGATTCAAGAAAAATATATCTCAACAGGTTTCGTTTCTCACTTATTTTCCAAAGTATGACATTTAATTTAACACCTATTTACGACGCAGAGTATAACACTTAAGGTATAATGATGCCTAGCCACGACGGACCTTATCGAGATGCTCGCGAACTTTCACTGACTCTCGTCTTTTCGTGCTAGTCAAAGTGTTCTTTTGGGGCTACCCTCTTTCTAATCATGACCAATGGCACCACTCTTGCACTTCCAAACCTTCGCCGGCTTTGTCCTATTGGCTCCTCCCGAGGTTGCACGCTCCCTATTCGCTGTGAGCCGAACACGCCTTTTTCGCCCCTATTTTGTGCGTTAATTCTTGAAGTCTAAGTCCGTTGGCGAGAAAGCTTTCTCACGCCTCTACCCTCTACTACCCCTACCCTTAGCCAGCCTATGGTCAACAAATCTTTGCCTTTTGTGGCAATCTTAATTGCCGATTATTATTCATTAATTTTTGTGTCGTATATGTATCCTTTGGAGGTGTGCCATTCCTCAATTCCGAGAGCCGGATCTTCCTGTTAATGAAATGTTAACAAGGAGGTGAAGGGCCCATTTCTCGTGACATCTACTGCTCTCCCTGGCATGAGGGCGCTTTGTTCCAATACGATTTTTTTTCTCAGCTACTAGTTGACGCAACTGGATCTACAGTTTCAGGCGTCACTATGTTGTGTTCACTCTTTAGTTGACGTAAAAAACTACTGGTAGACTAGACTTTGCAAAGTAAACTCTAGCCGCACTTTATACCAGGGTTGCGGAGTCAGAGTCGCCGGAGTCGCATGTTTTAGGGTGGAGTCGGAGTCGGAGTCGCTTTTCTGAATGTGGTGGAGTTGGAGTCCTTCATTCGGAAGTTGAGGAGTCGAGGCTGGAGTCACTATATTTTGGTGTCTTCGATTCTAATTTTTCCTAAAAATTATTTATAATTGTTTAAAACCGAAAGTAAGCAAAACAGAGTTAAAATACTTTACTGAAAAGCGAAAAAATACGCAATGTTTTTTATTGATTATTTCGTTCGAGGTTCGAGACAGCGTATTTTTACCTAATACCTAATGCGGCCATTGGTGTCTAGTCATTGTGGGTTCGCACACATATGTATGAGATACCTACGAGTGCGAAGTATAATTTGCGTACTGGAGCAGTTAAAAAGCCGGAATTAGTAATTGAAAGCATCACAAATTCATTCTGCTTATTCCTGTTTCTCTCATTTCCCCTACAATTAATACATAGGATGTAAAACTATAGTATTTGATGGGTTGCAAGTTATTTGCAGAACAGCTCAGCTGAAGTAATACATTGTACTCTCATAAGGTGTGCTAACTCTGTACGTATATTCTATATACGTATATTCTATACCGGTGGTTCCTCATAGCGGTCTTTTCTAGTCTTTCTTTGGTTATGCTTTGGTGTATTGATTGATTATGACTAGTATTTGCAGAAACCTAGAGTTATGTAGTGATCATAAATATTTCGAGTCTTTAGGTTATGATATATTGATAATGACTAGTACTTGCCAAAACCTGAATCTATGGTCTGATTTACATAAAAACTTCTAGTTTTCAGGATATGTAATTGCTTTTGATAATGAAAACCCCTCAAAGAGATACAACTATTGTGTCTATGGGAATTAGCGCTCCCAGGAGGACTATGTGAGGGCCTTAGCTAAAGGTAAGTTAGGATTTATTTGTTAAAATAGAAAAGGTTTTTGTTTTGTTACGGACCATCTTTTTTCGGTTCACCGCTGTCCTGTTTATCAGCACCTGCTACTTTCTTCTTCAACTTTTTCTTGTTTCATGATCTTTCTTGACTTACTGTTTCCATGCACCTTGTGCATAAATTCTGCGATCCCTCAACTCCATACTAAATGGTACTTTCATCCTTCCTCTCTTGGAACATCTTTGTCGTGGTAAAGGGAGGCTAAAACTTTCTAACATGGTAATAATAATTTGATAATGAAAATTCAATTAGCTTACTTTGATGTAAATAATTGGAATCTGAGTTTATTTTTTCAGTTATATGAAGTACCTATTCGCTTCAAATCGATCTCTTTATTTTCTTAGCCTACTTGTCTTTAGGTCAAGTTAACATGTATAAATAATGAAAATTCTGCTCCTTTGTAAAGTTATGCGTTGAATTTTGTTTGGTCCTTCAAGAGTTATATTGTATTTCATCATTTCATTTTCATGTTTAATTTTTATCTTCTGATCACTCCCCGGTTTCTAAGTAAGCATACGCTGAAATCAAGATTTTTATAATTATGTTGTTACAAGTTTAAAAACTGAAATAGTATCTGTTTCTCAGCATTGTATGATTAATTACTTTATATTAAGAAAGTTTTGAAAATGTCATAAATTAATCAATATCGGTATTGAGATACTTGAAAAAATAAAACACAATGTGAACGAGTTGCAGTGAAAATAATATCACAACACTAGCAAAAACTTCACTCAGTCACACACATATTGCAGCTGAAAACAATGCACTATCTCAGCTGCAATGATTGTTGCATTTATGCGATAGTACAAATTTTTTTGCTGAAAACGTTCCAAATTGCACCAAAATTAAAAAATGAAAAGAGCGTGGGCGTTTATTAAAACAAGAAAGTGTTAAATACAGTAAAAGTCAGACGAGAATAAAAGACAGAATCATATTACACACAAAGAAGCTAAAAACGGATTTTATTCGTAAACAAAACGTTACGAAAACGTCAGGCCCCTGCTAGATATAAAATAGTGTTGATATAATATAGTGATATAAATAGAGCCGAGATATAAAATAGTGTTGATACAGTATAGTGATATAAATATAGCCGAGATATAAAATAGTGTTGATATAGTATGGTGATATGAATAGAGCCGAGATATAAAATAGTGTTGAGCAATAATCGGACACTTTTTCTGCATTGTTCCCCTGCAGAGTGTATAGTACAGAGAAGAAAGGGCAGTGTGTAAATCTTGCCTACCTTATATACATGTATATCATAACTTTTGGGATTTTGAGCGTAGTAATTAAATCAACTGTTGTAATTTCGTTGAATCGGTGCATACTTAGTAATAGAAAAAACTGTTGATACTTATCGATGCTCCTCAGGGTAGGCACTGCCTACTTTGCCTACTCAGAAGACACCTGTCAGTAATATATATATATATATATGGGAAGGTGTGGAGTCGAGGTTGGAGTCGCTATTTTTTGGTCGCTTTTAAATTCACTATAGAGTGTACACGACCCGTCATAAATGACGGGATTCGATATTGTCTTTATACAAACCTTCCAGATGTGGAGGACAAACAAATAAATGCATCCTGATAGAACCCGCGATTAAAATATCCTTGTGCTTGTGCACTGGTGAAACTCATATCACAGGTACGATAATGAAGCATCCATGAAGGGGAGACAGACCAACCGACCAAGACGGATCAAAACCAACCAAGAATAAAATTTGTTCTTGGCTCTATAATTTGAATTGAACATTGTAATAACATAGTAGAAGTTATACACAGGAAATACCCAAATCTATTTATTCACTTATTTGTTTACAGAGACACTTGGCATTTTATTGCATAAGAACAATCAACACTAAACCGGGTGCCCCTAAAAAATGTCCCGACATTTAAATTGATTATATCTCCGATTTAAATAACCATATTGGAATTGTCTTCTTTCACAATGTAGTAAATTTTGTTTCCTTTTCGAGTAATTTAAGTTTTTGAAAATCGGTTGAATAACCTCTTTACAATGATCAATTTGCTGAAAGGGGTAGAAATACAAATAAACAAATAGTTCAAAGGAAAAGTCTTAACAACAACACTGGTGTTCTTTTTCATTCCTCAATACCTACTGTTAAAATTAATTTTATTATGATGTATCATACATACCATCAAATATGTATCACCTCCATCGTTAACAATTCTTCGACAATGAATTGAGAAAGTGTTTCAAGAACTGAAAGAAAACGGTGAAAAAATGCGCAAATCTCTTCGTTCAATGGTGACTAGAAGTAACACTTGCCTTGAGAGAAATAGAGGGTATGTCAAAGGATACTAAATTAATTTATTTATATAAACGTTTTATGAGGTAATTATTTGTTAATCTTTTAAATTTTTGTTTGTTCTGTTTTTGGTAAGTGCAAAATAAGGAAGAATACCAATATTGTTTTAAAAACTTTTCCTTTAGCTGTGACCAATTATTTTTTCTACCCCGTTCTGTAAATCGATCAATGTAAAGTGGTTATTCAACCGATTGCTAAACTTTTATTATTCGAAAAGGGAACAAAATTTACTATATTTTGATCAAAAGACAGTTCAAATATGTTAATTTAAAGCGGATATATAATCAATTAAAAAATCGTAGACATTTTTGTGGAACATCCGGTATAGGGTGCTTTTTTTTTGTGTGTGTGTGTGGACAAATTTCCACCATAGGTACAATAATCGAAATAAATCAATTTTCTCGAATTGTAAAATGCCTTAAACTCCTTAGTTTTCGAGATATAAGGACTTAAAGAAACTTTAAAACTTAAAGTAGGACACCACGTGCGCGCAAATGTAGGCGGTCTTGATAGTTCCGACTCCGCTAAGGCAGATTTTTGTTGTTTTTACAATAAAACCTGCAAGCATTTTACACCTACGAAAAATTTGCAATTTAAATGTTCATTACGAAATTTACACCAAGTCATCAATGAAAAACTTCAGTAGTGATTTATTTAAATTATTAAAACGTGTAAATATTATTAAATGCTTAATAGCTTGAAACTGCAGATACTTTTCATAACCGTAAAATGCTTGCAGTTCTTATTATAAAAATATCAAAAACCTGTATTAGTGGGGTCGGAACTATCAAAACTAGACTTTTTTCACTTTAAATTAATCTAAGTCAAGTTCAATTCTAAGTTAAGTTCATTTTAATTCATATCAAGTTCAAATTAATCCAAGTCAAATTCAAATTAATTCAACCCTGAGTTGAGTTAAGAATTGACTTGACCACTCGTTAATTTGAGCGTTTTTGTATTAAATATGTATCTTTCGGGTGTGATGAGAAAGACAATCATTTTTCCTTTCAGCAAGCAATACATAAAATTTCCGCCGGTGTTGCTATTTAAAAACAAGCTGTCGTAAAATCTGCTAAGTATTCAGCATGAGGAGGCAGAGTGTGATTCAGATCTTTGACCGGCGTAAAAGATACAAGTCAATTATAAAAACTTCGTATTGTACTACTCATTGAAGTTATTTTAAAATTCTACCTTAATGGTAATGTGCACCCATTCAAATATTTATGTTTGAAAAGTAAAATCATGTTACACATACACACAGGAGTATCGAGGATTTATTTACTCTCAAATAGAGATATATAAATTTCACTTTATCACATGTATGAAATCATATTTACATGCAACTACATAAGATTACCATTGGACGATATGTGGATTTAATCTTTAAAAGAAATATAGTAACGTAGTCCTTTTTTTTGCTCGTCCAAATCGCGATTTTCGTGAAACCAAGTTACAATTTATTTCATCGACATAGATGATATATTTGCCTTGGCCTATTAGTTTAAAGGGATGACGACATTTTTATCGCTAATGCAGGAATGCGTCAGTGTAGTAACATACTCCTATATACTGTATTCAAACGGAATCGTACATAGGTGCTCAGTGAATCGCATTTGTATATTTCCTTAAAGATTAACTCTACATAACGTCCAATGGTAATATTATGAAGTTGCATGTATATGACTTCATGTGCAAATATGTGATAAAATGGAATTTCATGTGTGTAAATCTCTAAATGAGTGTAAATAAATCCTCGATACTACTATGTGTATCATAAAATTACCTTTTGAACATAAATATTTTAATGGATGCATACTACCATTAATGTAGAATTTTAAAATACCTTCAATGAGAATTACAATACGGAGTTTTTGTTATTGACTAGTATCTTTTATGCCGGTCAAAGATCTGAATCACACTACGCCTCCTGATGCTAGATATTTAGTGCATTTTACGACAGTTTGTCTTCAGATTATAACACAGGCGCAAGTTTTATGTATTTCTTGCTGAAAAGAAAAACGATTGACTTGCTCATCACATCAAATAAAAACATATTTAACGCAAAAATCGCTCAAATTAATGAGTGATTGTGTCAATTCTTAACTCAACTCAGTATTGAATTAATTTAAATTTGTCTTGGATTAATTTGAATTGATCTTGGATTAATTTGAACTTGACTTGGAACAATTCGAACTTGACTTGGATTAAATTGATCTTAACTTAGATTAAAATGAACTTGACTTGGATTAAAATGAACTTGACTTGGATTAAACTGAACTTGACTTGGATTAAAATGGACTTGACTTGGATTAAATTGAACTTGACTTGGATTCATTTGAAGTGAAAAGGTAGCGCTAACATTGGCGCGTATGTGGTATCATATATACTTTAGGTTTCAAAGTTTTTTTTTAAGTCCTTATAACTCCAAATCTAAGGAGCTTTGGACCTTTTATCATTCGTGAAAATTTATTTATTTTGAGTTTTGCCACCTATGGTGGAAATTTGTCCGCACAAAAGATACCTTATATACATAAAATGAAATGCTAGGTGTTTCTATCAATTTGTAAATAAATATGTGTTTTTTATGCGTAATTTCCCCTGTGTTATTACAATGTGAATCAGCTTGATTGGATGGTATCATAAATAACATTTAAATAATATGAAAAACCTGGCATCTGCTCACTTCTTTTTATAAGTAAAAAATATTGCTTGAAAATTGAATCTATTGTTAAGAAAATGCAGCTTATCATGGTAAAAAGGGGTTGCAAATTTGTTGAAAACTTATTGGCTAATTATAATTTGAAATATAGTGCACAATTGTTGCTTGCTTGGTTTGTGTGTGCGTCTGTGACGTTCTTAAGGATGCTTAGTGACCGTATCTGTGATACGAGTTTCACCAGTGCACAAGTACAAGAATATTTTAATCGCGGGTACTATTAGGATGGATATATTTGTTTGTCATCTATAACTTGAGACATTTTAAAAAGTAACTATCGAAACCCGTCTTTTTTGACGGATCATGTACACTAGTAGATGTATAATAGTAAAACTTGATTTTTAACATTCTGTTACCAATTAAAAAGTCGTTCGTAAATAAAGAACATAATAACCACACGTACAGGTTGCAACACCTGCAACCAGTAATATTCATCTTATAAATTGTGAATAGGTGGAGTTGGAGTCACAAAATTGTGATTAGTTGGAGTCGCAAAGTTCTGGAAAGGTGGAGTCGAAGTCGGAGTCGCGAAATTCTGGAAAGGTGGAGTCGGGGTCGCCAAATTCTGAAAAGGTGGAGTCGGAGTCGGAGTCGCAAATTTATTCCTCCGACTCCGCAACCCTGCTTTACACACTTCGCACTTTCTCCAGTTGCATCTTCAACATAGTATCGCCGCACAAAGGCTTTAGTTTCTACAGCATCGGCCGTTGCCATCGTATCTATTACAGTCTATTATTTATTACCTGCAAAACCAAACCACAAAATATGTTATGATGAAATATTTGAACTATATTATGAGATAGTGAAGACTACACTGTGTAGTGATGTAAATGGTAATAATATTAAAACTCTAAAGTCCTATCTTGAGCTCTCTAAGTGATTAATCATATTAAACAGCATGATTTTAAGCTATTTTCTCATTAATATCTTGAAATACGTATATTATTTAAAATCCCGGGAATTCCAAGGAAGCAGCGTAATTTTACGTTATTTTCTCACTAATATCTTGAAATATGTATACTATTTAGCTTCCCGAGAATTCCCGGGAAAAAAGAATTCCCGGACCGAGAAATTTCTGCCCCGAATCAACAGGGATCCCGGGATGCAAGCCCTAGAGCTAGCATTTTTTTAAAGCTAATTGTGGTTGTAGAGAACACTTTTTGCTATATCGCTTCATATTGTTAATATACATTAATTTGTATAGTCTTTTTCTACGAATTTGAGCATAAGAAGTGCTCGCAAGTCTCATATAATTCCTTAAACAGATTACTTTTTTGGCATGCCAGTACCAATTTAATAATAATAATAATAATAATGAAGGCATCTACGGATGCTTTATTTCCAATTTCAAGCCTGATACATATCACCTTGTACATTGGATTTTCAAATGCCTTATAACTAACGCCAGGACGCCATTACGCTTTCCTCCGGTCAAGACCGGTACCCATTTCAGACACCTGGGTAGAGTGGGGTATTGTGCTTGGAATTTTTCTCCTATACCCAACAGAGAAAATCGCCACCAGTGCCGGGACTCGAACCAGGGTCTGCCTGGACGGAGGCAAGTTCGATGGTCGCACGGCTACGACGAGCAATTGCAGCGCACACTCACGCTGGGCAGCAGTATGATGCCAAAGAACTCCAGATTAGAGTACAACAATGAGAACTATGAAAACTTAGAGTCCTTATGCTATTACAGAGGCTTAGTGGGAAACGACGCTCACTTAAACCCCCAAAAATTAATTTGAATGCTCTCTGAGTGAGAATACTTCCTGAAACACACGTTCCATACCGCGTCCGTAATTTAAGTAGGTTAGCCTTAATCCATTGCAATGTCTCAGTACAAAAACATGGGTACTTAATACTTATGTAAATTTAACGTCAAAATTCTTTTCCTTCTTCAATTCTTCTTTCGTTCAGCATCTACACCTTTTTCACTTCAAATTAATCCAAGTCTTCAAATTAATCCAATTAATCCAAATTTCATCCAAGTCCAGTTCGAATTAATCCAATTCAAGTTCAATTTAATCCAAGTCAAGTTCAAATTAATTCAACTCAAGTTCAAATTAATCCAACCCCAAGTTGAGTTGAGAACTGACATAATCACTCGTTAATTTGGGCGTCTTTTTGTGTTAAATATGTATCTATTGGATGTTTTTCCTTTCAGCGAGGAATACATAAAATTTCCGCCGGTGTAGCAATCTAAAGACAAGCTGTCGTAAAACGTGCTAAGTATCCAGCATCAGTAGGCTGAGTGTGGTTCAGATCTTTGAGCGACGTAAAAGATACAAGTCAATAATAAAAACTTCGTATTATACTACTCATTGAAGGTGCTTTAAAATTCTACATTAAAGGCAGTATGAATCCATTCAAATATTTATTTTCAAATGGTAATTTTATATTACCCATAGTAGTATCGAGGTATTAAAGCAAGTATTGAGCAAGTAAAGATTTATATGCTTGAAATTCCACTTTATCCCATTTATGAAATCGTATATACATGCAACTACATACGATAACCAGATGCATGATATTAAGAAACATAATGAAACTTTCATATCTGCAAGAAATGTCGGAATAAAAATAAAGAGATTGACTAATGAAGGTGAAAAAGACCGTTAACGATTATTAACTGCACAAAATAGCAAACATGATCATATAACCCGAAATAGAAGTAACTTCATACATTCTTATCATTCAAAAGCTTGATCACTCTCTACTGGAACCAAGACTTGGAATTCAAACCCCGCTGAGAACCGAGAAAAAAGTTCTTACAACGCTTTCAAAACTAATTTTGAATCCCTATTTCTATCGAAAAATTAATCAAATAAGATAAAATCAACTCGAATATTTTCTGCTACATGATTCATCTTGGTAGGGTAATTTACGATGGTTATTGACATAAAGTCTTTGGTAAAATTTAATGTCCTAATCTACACCTTTTTCACTTCAAATTAATCTAAGTCAAGTTCAATTTAATTCTTTCGCACTGCAAGCATTGGCAATATAAATACGAGAAAGAGCGTACTTCCTTACAATTTGTTGTTTGATTCGAGCAAGGTCTGAGAGCGAGTGGCAGAGACCATCAAAACTTAGTATATAATTTTTAAATCTAGGCGTGCAATTTATAGTATGGAAAAGGTCATCGAAGCGCCCAGATGGAACAGTTTTGATCCAGCACGAGCGATCGATGTCCTTTCTTCTGATCGTGCTTAGGATATTTTCACCTAGCAGCAAAGTATCGTAAGGTTCTCGACAATTGGAGTCGACTTCACAAGAGATACTAGCAGGTACCACAGGTGCAAGGTCTTGAGAACTTATATGTGAATTTAAAGTAAAAAGTTGCTCGGTTAGGTTCTGAATGTTTGATACTGTAGAGAAAATCGACGACGGGCTAGGAGACTCACGTTGTCTCAGGGATTTATTGAAAAACGCTGCTGTTAGAGACAAATCGTGAATAATTTCATGAATTTTTTGAAAGCTTGTTATTTGAAGCGGGTGCAAGTAGCCGTTAAAAGAAGCAACTGTGTTTTTTCTATTGCTTTGTACTGAAATTTTTATTTTGTTTCCACAGCTTGCGCTCTGGGGTAATTTACTGCCAGTATCGGTTTGTGCGCGAATATTATCGAACATATAATCTGGAGAATGAGGAGAGTCTACCACGCTTGAAATGTCCTTATTAATAACAACTATTCTGTCTTGTACCACTGATGAGGATGGTGTTTGTGTCCCCGTCGCTGGCGGACAGTTCGGATCGTTGTTGTTGACGAGGAGCTGGGGAGCTGGCACGCTGTTTTGCTTGTTCAGATGAGGCGCAGCAGGTGGTTGTGGTGCTGCGGCTGAGACTTTACTGCTTCGAACCTTTAAATGATTGCTGGAGGTTTGGCAAATATGTTTTCCCTCATCCGGCGATATTGGTTGCATGGTCTTCACTGACGTTGCTTCGGAATGTGATACACATTATTTGACGGGGTTACTGGCAGCTGTTAACAAGTCTACTGTCTTTTGAGCATTAGAATCTTGTGAGTGAGAGGATGTAGGTCTCCTACTTGCAGACACTTTGTTTGGTAAGGTCGTATTTTTGCCCCTGAGAGAACTATTTTTTCGGGATGTTGTGTAGGGCAACATTTGTGCAGAGAACGGCACTTTCCGGCCTGCGAAGCCAGTCTCGTAATGATGCATCGTGCGTTGTAATTGCATAGCTATGACTGGATTTTGAGAACGAAGTGGCTTTTGTATATATATCGCTGATACTGATTTGCTAAAATTTTACCTCGCTCAGCAAGTATTTTATGAAAAGTGAGGTAAATCCAAGCCGTTTATCGAAGTATTGAAGCTTACAGCTGAGAGAAGAGCTAGGGGTTGCTCTTTAATGCTGGAGGTATGAGGCGTGGAACAGGGAGGGTTGTGGCTGGCCGTGAACAATGACGTCTTCATGATGACGGTTGGTTACGCTCAGTGGTGCTCTGAGTTCGAGATGTCTGTTTCTCGAAATTTTCTGTACGTAATTTTGCATTTTGTACGACCAGGTCAGTCTCCGTCATGAGTCGCGATTTTTTTGTTTATGAGTCGCTTTTAGTGAGAACATATTTTAATTACAATTCAAAGTCAGTTGCACTTTTTATCATATTTTCTCTGGTAACTGTGAATGTTTTTCAACTTATCGTTCACCCGTTGTTCTTACTGGTAGCTCACTTCAAACTATCGGTGTCTTTAAACTATTCGGTGTCAGTAGGGAAACGGAGGTACGAAACACAATAATTCATTCGTGCACATTTGTCGTCTCGGCCACGTAGGAAGTGAACAAAAACTTCACTGAGAGGTTAGACAATACCAAAAATTTATCAAATCGAACGTAATTTCTCTGGTTGCTTGGAGCGAAAAATTTTACGATTTGCCATGCTCAGAAAGGCCAGAAAGACGGGAGGCAGGGGTACGGGAAGAGGGGGTGAATGGGCTCGGTGAGGGGTGATTGGGGGAACAAGGACACTTCAGACAGGCCTATCGTTCGAGACTGGGCTGAGCACACCATTACCCTCGTGTTGCTAGCACTGCTTTGTTAGCTTCGTATTTGAATTGTACTGTTTTAAGCAGAAATAAGACAAAAGTTCTTTTTTTCTTTTCGCAGTTCCACAGGTAGCAAACACATTCACTGATGGTATGATTTTAGTATGACAGTAGTATGACAGATAGTATGCCCTCGTAAAGGTCTATTGTTTCAGACATGTACAGGGTTTAAAGTTTCACAACGTTTCACATTTACAATAATTGTTTTCCCTCTTCCACGTTATACGTCACTACTTCACCAAAGTTTCTCGATAAAACGACAGTTATTTACAGGTAAAGTAATTTGAAATACAATTTTGTGAATTAAATGTCTAAATTAAGCGTCATATACACTCAACATAATGTTTTTTTGCAATAACAGATGAGAGAAACCGAAGATGAAAAAGTTTTTTGTCCTTCTCAGATTTTACGTCACTAATTAACCAACATTTTCCATCAAAAGAACAAGAAACTAATGTAAGCCAATTTGGTGAATCAGAAATTGATTGCGTACGTTAGTGATTTTTCAACATTCATGCTTTATTGTAACATAGAAATAGTTCACGAATGATGGTCACTGTTATTTTCCCAAAAGATGCGAATTTACCAGAGTACACTTTCTATTTTATTTCGACGCTGGAGACCACGGCACTTGTTGTTTGTTCCACGTTAGGACGGGAGGTAGTTTAGAGGGATGGAGCGGGGGTTTAGGGGGCGAGGGTGAGCTTGCTTGCAGTTCACCTCACCGCGAGGGCGGCAGCATAGCTCCACAACTTTACACATCGCGCCACTCACTCTGATCTGCTTGTTAAAATGATCACAACTGAGTCAATTTGACACTGAAGTTCACTGTCAACATTTAGTTAGGTAGAGGGCACATTCACGGGCACATTGTTTTAATTTTGCACGTGTGGAATTCTTCCTTCCCTCACATTCTTAGCAATTTAGCTCCGGTGACTTGGAGCGTGCTTTCACGGAGAACTCCGGACGAATCTCCGGACGAAGAATCATAAGCAATTTCAATTTTTCTTTATTATTATTGGATGGGTCAGCTGAGACCCTCGAAACCATTACACAGTAATAAAGAGACATAGAAGATGACATAGCAGCGTTGCGCCGTGAAGAAACAGCAGAGGTGAGGTGTAACACGATGAAATACCACCTTCTGCTCCCCTCCCCCCTCCCCTCATTTTTCAAACCCCCGCAGCGGGCGAACGAGCGAACGTACGAACCTCATTTTTTCACAGGATGTACCTGACCTCTTACACTTCCTATAGCAGCTAAAATCAATATTTCTACAAATTTCCCAATTTCTGGGGCTACACTTACCTTAAAGGAGCTCATGGAGAGGTAAGCTTTAAGTATCTATAATTTTTTTATTTATGAGAAAATATAAAATATTCTAGTGTTTCTGTGCGAACAGGTGAGGCATTTTGAGTAAAGGCCCTAAATATCGTTATAGGGATTCAATTATATAAAAGTGAAGCAAGTACTGGCAGTCTAATACTTTGAAGTATTTCTCATCTTATTTTGATGAACGAATGAAAAAAGTTTGCGAACAGCATACATTCACAACACATGCTGTACAATATTCTATACATAAATACATCCAGTACAATATTCTGTACAGAAACAAACTTTTCAAACTGTACGCCTAAACATATACTGCAGAATATTTAATACATAGATACACATAATACAATATTCTATATGCAAACACTCGCTGTAAAACCTTTTGATCATTAACACACATTGTATAACATTTTATCTATAAACAAGCGCTACAAATCACAAAAAGAATACATCTTGCAGAACATACCAGAATCAGACAGTAGGAGAATATCGAAAGTATGCTTCTCAGAACTAATTTGCCATTCGTCATCACAAATAACACCCAATACATCAACAGTTTATTTACTTTATAATGGTATAGCCTGGTACTATAACACTAGTTCAAATGTAATAAAAATAATAATTTTGAAGAAGCAACACCGCGTAGATGTTTTTCAAAGTATTACTGAAATTGACACAAATACAATTAAGTATGTCAAATAGATGTCTCTTCTATAGTATTATATGTATAAAGGTAGAATGTATCGTTTTTCTATAAAACACTGTAATCCAATGTAGCCTTGAACCCAAGAATAGAGCTAATTATGAGCAACTTGCGTTACGATTACAAATTATTATTAGGGAGTGAACTGTTATTTA
This sequence comes from Morinoia aosen, assembly GCA_030386875.1. NCBI lineage: Eukaryota > Metazoa > Arthropoda > Malacostraca > Amphipoda > Talitridae > Morinoia > Morinoia aosen. The sequence continues at coordinate 21,375,155 of CM059573.1, read as the reverse complement.
TCAACTCTCAAATACAGTTAGGTAAAACAAGCAAATATTTGCACAGTTCAAAAAATTCCTTCAATATTTTTTCTATGTAAATTAAAGCATGGCACTACCAGTATAGGCAGAAATATACAATGGCACGCATTAATAAGCATCAAAAATACAATGAAATCTTTTTTTACGTAATAAAACTGTTTAATAACTTACCAAATTCAGAGTGAAAAAGAATTCAATCTGGTATGGAATTTCCGTAGGTTTCGATATCTTAACATACTGGTCACTTCTTAAGAAGCCTAAATGGTGTGTTCGCATGGTTATCAAGAGATATTAGGCTTAGTTTCACTTAAAATAGTCAGTCTAAAAGTACTAAAAAATATCGAAGAAAAGAGAGGTACAAAAATATATGGGACATCGTTCTACTTCAACGCACAGTGCCCAACGAGCCATCGAAATATTTCTACATGCATTGTAGGCTGTTTTTTTTAATGAGGGATTACTAAGACCTTAAAATATTATTTCCCAAGATTTGGTGCATCTAAAAAAAACAAGAAATTCAGGTAACATTGTTGGTAGGGTTGAAGCTAATCCGTTTGTAACTAGCGATGAATTATGAAAAAATATATAGGTAGCTGGAATATACATCTCGTAAAAAAAATTATAAATGAAAGAAATAGGAAAAACAGTATATTTCCATTAAAAGATGATACAAAAAACATCATTAGTTTCTAAAATATCTTAAAGCATAAGGTTCCTTAGTTGTTATACACACATGGGTATCGTAATACCCATGTCAATGGTCGATACAAATGATTAAGGGAATAGTTTAGAAAATGTTTTCCCTTTGTTGCGTAGTATAAATTTGATAATACGTGTAAACACAAGTTGAAAAAAAAATTATAATACTCGCGACGATGCATTGCTGAAAACAACCTTATTAATGCGTACTTACATTGTAATCCGAGCTCAGTAACTTGGGATATTAGGAATTAATGTTGAAAGTAAAATGGTTGCATTGAAATAATTCTGCGTCTTACTTAAACTATGAGGTCAATATACGGAACTATCCTTTCAAACCTACGTACCAACTAGTATGCCAGTAAATGAGTTCGGACGAAATATAACATTTTCCCACAATACAAATTTAGGATATTTCCTATGTTATTAATACTGTGCTGCCCGATCGGAGTCACGGGCAGGGTAGTAATAACTGGGTCCAGGCGCAATAGTTTACTGGCAGGTAGAGCGGTGGCGGACAAGTGTAGGCGTTATAAGGAGGGCGCGACCAAATGCGCATCTAAGAATGCGGCGAGTATATTTATACGTGCAAAACGGGGTCAGAGGAACAAACACACTTACGGGCTAAACAATACCGGTCCAGAGGAGTTTACTGTAGTCAGAAACATGTAAAGAATTCTTGTTCAACACTGGCTAAAACATTCACAACATAATTGGTTTAATTCGTAAAATTAAATACCTAAATAAAGCTGTAATACTCGCAAGCAGAAATAAGAACATTTCAGGACTTGAAAAAGGCAAGAAAACATCAATGTCCTTAAAGATTCGGAATTATCTTTTCACTCCAACATACGTTTCAGCTAATATACCAATTAATTAAAAATCTCGGAGAAAATTGAAAATTTTACAAAACAAATTTATGTATCTTAACCTAACAATACAAGCACAAAAAAAAATTCACTGGAGTCTGAGACCTGAAAAGGATTTTTTACAGTGCGAAGCAAAATAATTGCAACATCATCGGAGCAATGTGTGAAATTTACTACCTAAATAATTCTGTTATTACATGCTCACGAGCGTAAGAAATGACAAATTACTACACGAGGCTAACAGAACATCTTAGGACGTGAATAAGAAAATAAAACTCTAATTTCCTAAAAAATTAATATATAAGATGAATTACATCATTTTTTGAAATATCTGGGTATAAAAGAATAAAAAAATCGGTATTTATAGGACAAATGCAAGTCGAAAGATTAGCAATATTGTAGAAACTATTGTCTGTATATGTACACACACACACATATGTATATATATATATATATTGATATATATATATGTACAATATACAGTATATGAAATGAAATGAAATGCAATAATTATTTAACTCTTCAAAAATCTGATCATTTTTTTTAATAAATTAATATATTTGTGCAGCTATGCAGGCGAAATACTGCAAGCCATGTATCGCCTGGTTGTACCTGCGACCCACCCTGGAATGGTTCGACGGCAGCGTCCTCAACCAGTGTGAGGTCCAGCATCTAATACCGGGTTCTCCCGCAGAGGACTGTTTCGTCGTTGAAGATAAGAACATAAGCATCCAACAATCTCGCTGTAGGGGATACACTTACTTCGTAGCTTGTCAAACTTTAGAGTGAAGATGTGGTCAATGAAGTCATTTCGCTTTGAAGTCGAAGCTACGCACTTGCCTCCCGCCATTTAGGCTTGGGTTGTAAGAATAATTCAAGCGAGTTACTATGAGTGCTCATGCAGCACAGTTTTTTTTTGTCCGCTTGTAAGTTTGGAAATATTCCAGCAATCACTAAAATTCATAAGAATATATTACGGTTGCAATTTGACAAGTAGATAGGTACGACCAATGTTTTTAAAATGCAAATTCTTGAGGCAGGAAAGAATTATGAAAAATGATGCGACTAGTATCATTAATATGATGAATTCAGAAATTATGTTACGCATCTAACAAGAGACTCGAAGGAAAATATTTCATTTTAAAGGTTTTCGTTCTTGCAAGTAATATTTAAAAACTCACTTGAACTATTCTTCTTATAAGCTAAAAATAATGCGACAAGAGTAAGTGAATTTAATGTAAAACAAAATATAACTTGTCACGATCAAATGACATTTTAAGTCTTTTCACTACTTTTTTAACATCGGGAAAAACACAGCTAATACAATCACTATTGATCCAACTGATTTCATCAACTACCTGAAGCAAATTTAAAAAATACTAATCCGTCTTTTACACCAACTTGTACTTCCGTTGTTCTTGATTGTATAATTAATTTTGAAAATAAATCAAGATGAATTAAAATCCTTCAATGCATAGCTGATTTAAAATCCGCGTGCAACCCAGACTTGTATAATCTTTGTTTCTATAGGTACTTGTCCGAACTTTTCAGAAATGGCGACAAAACCAGTTTTAACAAGTAAAAACCAGTGTCTATCTGAAAAATGTTAGTAAAATATTCTAAGAAGTCTACAAAAGAGTAAAGTCTTACTAGGAACAAAACTTATTTCTTTATGGTAAACTGTATGGCTTCCGATCTAAGAAAAAACAGTACGAGCCATTATGAATCATCCATTATATCTGTACTCCAATGTTGACGAAGGGAATCTTGTTTTCTCCTTGTTTTTCGATTATTGCACAGCATTTGACGGTGTTGATGGCAGCAAATCTACTCTTGAAGCTCCAATGTTGCCTCTTCAAAGAAATTGCTCTTTGATGGTTTAAATCATGGTTGACTAATAATAGTAAACAATTTGTTGTAATTGGTAACTAATCGGAACTTCTTCATATAAGTCATGGCGTTCGACTAGGAAATATTTGTGGGACCTCTTCTGTTGATATTCATCAACGATATTGTTAAATGTGCATCATTTCTAAAATTTATGGTTGCAGCTTATGATAAAACTTTCTTTTAAACTATTCCTAGGAAAAATTGCACTACAATAACAAGCAAAATAAATGGTCGTTTGAAAAAGTCTCGATGCGGCTCAATAGTAATAAATTATGTATCATCGTCAATAAAACGAAGTACAGTATATTCTACTCTCCTATTAGCAAAATACTATTCCGCTCATCAAAATCAGTGAAGGCCAGGTTGATGGAACTAACTCTTTCTAATTCTAAGACATTATCATTAATAAAAAATCTAACTTCCAGAAAGTACGTCTTGTATATTAGTGCACATCTTACAAATTAGAATTGCAATGGAGTTAAAAACCTTTCATGAGAAGATCTTATATATATATGTATAAACCATGCTTATGGCAATGATTCTTCGAAATACCTATAATTATTCGAGTTCTACCATCTTTTCCAGTTTCCCCTGCCAAATTTCAGGATTAAAACTTTGAATGATATAGATGATAACTTGCTATCATGAATATTGAACTAGAAGCCGATGCAAATTGATACTACCTTACCATCGCTAGACTAAAACACACTATAATTTTGTTTCCATTTTATTGCAATTGAAGCTTGAAGCTAGATGCGTTCTAACAACCACGGACTATTACTGAGCGTTTAAAAAGAGTCTTATGTGCTATTCTTCAACTTTTATATCAGTTTATGAAACTAGCTACAAAGAAATAGCAGTCTCCAACTTGTTCAACTGTTCATTATAATATGCTTGTGTCCAGAAATGAAACTAATCCTGAATCTTATTTTAAAAACTGTTTTCACTGTATCGTTACAAAATATGGGAAAATAATAAATTTATCTTTTCATTCCCTACTTCAAAGCCAACGCCCGAGAAGTCTTATGTACGTTCAAGTTGAATATTGTAGATCAAATGAAGCTGTAATCGTAGCAAATGGTTTTTTAGAGTGCCCAGATGCCAATGAATGGTCGGGCTTATAAAAAGTGATATTTCAACGCGTCCATTCTAATCGGCCCAAGTGATGATGAGGAGAGAGACAGTTGCGTTCATTGAGAAAAGACTGCCTTTTGCCGAGGTCCTGTGAAAACGTAAAAGTATTTCCAAAATTAAACTTAATAACATTCATTGATTATATTCATTATATGCGCAACCGGCTCTCTCCTCTCCATCTGGGGTGGGCTACATAGCGGTATTTCAGTTAGCGTGGGAGGGGGAGCGGAGGGTGGTGTGACTAATTGTTTGGATTTTTCACCGTTTCCTTGACCACGTTATACTGTATTCATATATATTGTAATCGTTTACTTTTAATTGTTTTAATTTCTACTTGTACCTTGTTGATTGTTTATATTACTCTCTGTTCTCTCTGTTAGTGGCCCTTTTCCTGGGCTACCTTCAAAATCTGAAATGGCGGAACTACCATTAACAAATCGTTTTGGTGATCTGAGAGAGTCAGAAGATCCTTGCCCGGAAATCGAAGAAGAGCTGTTGCTAGCCGCCAATCCTGCCAGTGAAGAAGAGCGAAGCGACAGAAAAAAAATAATGAGTACTGAATAGACAAATGAAGCTTTAATTCCGGGAATTTGGTTCAAAAAGAACATCCTATCAAAAAAAGAGAAAGAATCAGTGTGAGCCTTTCAAGCTCAAACTCCAATTGTGACACATAAAAAAACGCGTAAAACTACTCCACCTAAGCCAGAAAAGATGTGCCCTGCAAATAAAACTTTGGCATCTAAACATAAAATGTGTACCTTGCTGATCACTCAGATACACGAGTCAAGCAATGAACTACTTGGAGCAAACAAGAAAAAAATGACCTATGACCCCTTCTGAGTGGCTCAAGGCTTGAAACAAATACTGGACTATGACTACGTCAAAGAGGTAAGAGTGAACGAACGACGAAACCTGATCGCAGTTGAACTCAAGTTCTCAGCTGAAGAATGAAAAAAATGTTCCCATGCAAGAAATTATACTGACTCCAAACTCAAAGAGTAATGAAAAAACATATGCTTCATCTCTCAAAACTAACCAACTTAAACAAGTGACTGTTCCAGCTGAGGTACACCAATCTCAAGGGTCGTAATATAATCCTAGGATTCCTCAGGCTAAAACCAACCAGCTAAAAACAAATGTACTAGCCTCTCAATTTGATGACTTAAAACTTCCAAAATACCTTTCATTCTAAAGGAAGCAAAAAATTAGGAACAGCCGCTAGGAAAAAATGATACATAACTTTAAATTTTCTGATCAGAGGATCAAAGAAAGGTGTTTCTGAAAAAAATCTACTTGTCTACCAATTAAAATTGCAATGGGTTATTTTCTAAATTTTCAGAAGTGAAACTCTGTCTGAACACTAAGAAACCTGACGTATTATGTTTATGTGAAACTTTTGTCAAAAATGATGAGCCCAAATTCATAGGTTATGTCCCATGTGTGGTCCCATAGACAAAATGGGGCTTAAGGTTCACTATGCTTTCTTATTAGAAATGATATTATTTTTTCTGTTAATAACATTGATAATTTCTTGAATGGTAAATTAAAAATAGCCTCCATTAAAGTGTTCTGTTCTTTTGGATATATTGATAGATGTAATATTTATAATCCCAATGCATGTATTGATTATGAAGAATTTAATCATTATTATATTCAGATGAGTGAATTGTTTATATTCATTGGTGATATGAATGCTCATGCGCCTTTTTGGGACTGTAAAAGCCGACTGAATGCTTCGGGAAGAAATCTGTGCAGGTTTCTAGATGATAACTCTCTTGGAGTACTTAACCCTTCCGACTTACCTACTTATATTGACTCCCGTGTGGGGACAAGTTCTACATTAGACTTGTGCATTGTCTTTCCAACTCTTCTTGCTTGTGGGTCTCTTTAGAGAGGTGCAGATCTTGGAAGTGATTATTATCCAATTCAATGTACTTTTGGCACTATAATTAAAAAATCTGATGACCATCTGTGTAGGTAGATTTTGAAAAATGCAAATTGGGTTGCCTTTAGAGAAGAATTATCACATATCCATACAAGTCAGATAACTCAGTTTACAGTTGATGAATTATTACCCTGCTAGGTTGCTAACAAAATTGCTTCAGGATGCAGCTAACAACTGCATCCCCAATAGGTGGGGATGAAGGTTGTAGCAAAGCGAAGGAAGGCACGTAACAAGTTATCAAAACATCCCACTGCAGAAAATTTACATCTGAACAAGGAATGTGAAATTAATGCTAAAGAAATTATTAAGCAAAAGAAAATCAAAAGTTGGACTATTTATGTATTCACTCTGGACTCAAACACCGGTGTTGGCAATGTTTGGAGGCTAATACGCTCAATACGGGGCAGTTATGTAAATCCACGCCCAACTGTCGGGCACATAGCTGATAGCACAGCAGACAAAGCTCAATTATTACTGACCCATTTTTGTAGGCATGATATAAAATTAGATGATGAATTTTCTAAGACAGTTGAAAACATAACTTCAAATCTATCAGCAAGACAGGTAGAAGATACACAGCTTAACCCTCAAATTGAATTTCACGAATTCCAGAAGAATTTAAAACACGCTAAAAATACTAGCACTGGTTTTGATTAAATTCCTTACGCTTTTTTCACTAAAGCACCGCAGTCATTTCTGGAACATGTTATCTATTTATTTAACAAGAGTTACCCTACTGGTTACTTCCCAGAAGTGTGGAAGTTGGGAATTTCAGGTCCAATAAAGAAGCCTAAAAGAGACCATTCAATTCCCAGTGGATATCGACCTACCACTTTGCTCTCGTGTTTCTCAAAAATCATGGAACAAATTATTAAACGCAGGCTTGATTATTTTTTAGAAAAAAATAAAGTTTTCTCTTGCTATCAAACAGGGTTCCGTAGAAAGAGATCTACATATGATGCTTTTGCTCTTATTAAAAACTGTATTTCACAAGCCTTGTCTAAAAGTATGTATTGTTTGATTGTCTATGTTGATTTGGAAAATGCATGTGATATTGTATGACACGCTGGACTTTTGTATAAGCTAATAAACATCGGCTGTGACAGTACAGTCTTATGGTTACGATCATATTTAAGCAATAGACGTGTTAAAGGTAAGGATGGCAGATGCTGTCTCATCAGACAAGATTCTTGCATGTGGTTTGCCTCAAGGTGCAGTGCTGAACAGTGTTTAATGTAATGCTCCACGATTTGCCTCAGATGAAGAGCATCCAATGCATCTCTTATGCAGACGATGTGACTATAGTTGCAAGTGGGAGATCCCCATTTGAGATTCAGTGGACAGTGCAAAAATACCTGGACTGCCTGACGCACTGATTGAAAAAGTGGAAACTAGCCATAAATGTTAATAAAATAAAGTATCAAATCGTAACACATAAAAAGTATGTATCATTTATTAACCTAAGATTAAACTCTAAAACAATAAATGCAACTGACCAATAGCGTGTACTTGAAACAACATTGGATTCCCCCAAACTTACCTTCTTACCACACATTCAAAATGTTAAAACAGTGTCAAAGACGGCTGCAGGTTTAGGGCATAGTCCGGCGTCTCGTGGGGATCTTCTCAAAAATTGTTTCGCCAGGTATATTCATTAGAAGTAAACTTACCTATGGTCATGTAATTCTTGCACAGCTCCCTGAAAGTAGTGTAAACGTGTTTAATGTGATTCAAAATTCAGCTTAGCGATCTATCTTGGGTGCACGAAAGACCTCTCCAGTTTCCTCAATGGAAGTTTCAGCATTCATTATGCCTGTGAGATTGTACCTGGATTTCTTGTACCTGAAATGATGTCTGAGGTGCAGTTTCTTCAATGAAGAGCCCAATGAATTCACATCTAAAATTGAGTTATTCAGATCTCCACCAAAAAGTGAGCTTGAACTGAAACGCATAGAAATTACGAACAAAATTCAGTTTAACTTTTCTCCTCCAGGATCCCAAATTGAACATTTTACTTCTCCATGTATGGATATCTCTTCTAATGTGTGTGTTGTCTTTCCTAAAGTTAAATCTCTCACTGCAGCTGGAGTGAATCATAAATTTGAAGAGTATGTAGCATCTAAATTATGTAATTCCTATAGAATTTTCCCAGATGGTTCCAAGCTACAGTCAGGTTCAACGTCTGCTGCTATTTATGTTCCACATCTAGAAATATGTACTTCTTGGCTCCTAAATCCAGGTCGCTCAATTGTAGGTGCAGAGCTATTTGCAGTTTTACAGGCTGTAAATTACAGTGGAGAAAACTTGTCATATCATAATGAGGTCATTTTTGTCAACTCTAAATGTTCTTTGGATATTCTATCAAACGTTAATAACCCCATGTATGAAATTTTTAGTAGAAGAATTCAAAAAACTATTGTACAGTCCAGTAACAGGATTCAGTTGCAATGGATCCCTGCTCATTCAGGCATAATGGGAAATGAGATAGCTGACGAAGAGTGTGCAAAAGTGGGGCATCGCAATTCTAAATCAGTACTCACTCATTTTAGTTATGAAGAACAGGCTGGCAAACTGAAAAACAAAATGTTGACTACTGAAGGGAGTGTTGGGGAAATCAAGTGGGGGGCTCAGGGAGGATAAAATTTATGTATGAGTTGTGTAGCAGAAAATTTCAGTGTATTATTAGCCGATTTAGACTTGGTCATTTTGGTGTTCTCTCTCATTTGAATAGATTTAACTTATGTCAAAGCCCTCTCTGCCCTGAGTGTGGTGTTCCAGAGACCGTTGAGCACTTCTTGCTCAGCTGTCCACAATAAGAGGCTGCCAGACTGCATTTATGTCTTCCTATTGTAAAATTTAATCTTGAATTCAATTTGAAAAAGCACTAGGATTTGGTGAATATCAATCACACGTACAATTTGCAATCCTTCGCTCCTTGGTGAAGTTCCTTGGTGCTACTAATAGATGCAAGTTACCATAAATATCTTGAATTTGATCTAGTCATGTGTCTATCTCTAATGAAATTATCTCAAAACAACAAGCTGTCAGCTTCTACGTACGGCAGTTTGGGGAGTCCAGCAATACTGAAGACTCGACAGAGAAGTGCTCCAGTATTGGGGGATTTACCTAACCCTGCTGATGCTGCCTAAATACATGCTGTCAGGTTACACGGATTTCTGCTGAAGAAGGCCCTTTATGCGTGCCACGCGGGTCGAGGTAAACTCAGAGTGAAGGCTTGGAGGATTTATTATAAGATGTTGGTAGCAGGGTGGACAGAAGACAAATGAGCACCTAAGCCTCGACAAAACGGCTTATATATGTGCGGGTACGGACTCCAGGTACAAACGTGCCGTACATAGCACCCCCTTCTATTGCGAGAGAGAGTACTACACTCCGGCTAATTGAAACTAATTGGAAACCACTAATTGGAAACCACAAAAATTACTAAGTTCGTTCAGACTAACAAATTGACAACTAATTTATTGAGAAAAAAACAACAAAAGCAAATGAAGAGTTTTAAAAGAAAAGTACGCTATTAAGGCATCACCAACGAATTTTTCTCAATACGTTTTTCGAAATCAAATTACGTTAACTGCTACAACATTCATAATACCAAAAAACTAATCAAATGTTATAAACTCATCAACCAAGCCCTACTATAGTTTTACGCAAAAGAATAAAGCAAAAACAAAGGTAGCTTCTGGCGAACAATATATGCATACCTGTTTTTTTTTAAAATAAAAAGAACTCGATACACTACGGTTAATACTCTTAACGCAAAACTAAAACTGGTTACGTTATTAAAAATGATTATAGGTAAACGCAACTAACATCGATTAATAGAACGCAAACTAAAGCATGCCAAAAGAAAAACGCTATTTACCTACCAATTTACCCCCGCCGCATCAGCTAGGTTATCAACATGGTTAAAAAATAAAACGCCAAAACTAGAAGATTAATTAGAATTTTTGGAATTACCGAAAATAAAATTAACACACCGCAAAAACTTCAATAATTATAAATACCGAATCCAAATAAAAAAGATTAAACCTTTTTTTTCAAAACCGTTTAAATTCTTAACATATTACCTCAATCAACCCTTAAGAGAAGGATTCAAGCAATGTTTAGTACGATTTCAACACAAAAACTTATGGCATGTGAGCATAAAAAAACTTAATAACTAAAAGCAAGAAATAGCGAAAGCAAGGAAAACACGCAAAAGCAAAGCAATTGACTTACCGTGCAAAATAAATAATTCTCTGCACGTCGTCAGCCTCGTTGAATGATGCAAGGGATCAAAATAGTAAAACGCCATCGTATCCGTTGAAAACGTCAACTCAACCCAACTCAATTTCAATAATTTACGCATGAAAAATCGAAATTACCACAAACCACAAAACCTTGCGCTTGTTTTTAACATAAAAACATATTAAACACATTTAAAATTTTCGCAAAAGGTTGGAAATAACACCATCCAAAAAAAATATATATATATATAACGCAATCGATACACAACATATGAAACTAGAATTTCTCAAATAAAATTTCTTAACGATAAAATTAATAATCAAAAATGTTTAATAAAATCGTAAGGCTTAAACGCGTCAATATTAAAGAAAAACACCGCAACTCAAACTTATGATTACATCAACAACAATAATAGAACACTGAACGCATTTTTCTTGCGTTTTGGCATTTCCCTTAATAACTGCGCGCCAATTTTTCAACAGCGGTTTAATTTTCTAAATTCTAAACACTCTTAAATTTTTTCCAATCATTCCAATTAAATTTTCAATACTATTAAATATCAAGCACTTTAAACGCGTCGCACGCCTGCAGAGTTACAGGGACGGTTCTGGCGTCCTGCATCCCGGGGACGTCCAGCCCGCCCTACGTGAGGTAAATTAATCACCACTACGTCGCGCGCTACGTTTAGTACTATTGGTCCTGATGGAGGATGCGTGGCGGCCTCCCCCTTGCCATACTTCTTGAAAAATCCTCACGCTGCATCGTCGTAAGTACCTTTACTTCTTTTTTGACGTGATAGAGGACCGTCGCCATGCCCATCGTCACGACGATTAAGAAAATGAGCGCGACGTCCGTTACTCTATCTGGCAACAGTTCCATCGATGAATTTTCACTTATCCACTGCTCATTTATTGTAGTAGAATGTGTTGACAGCGCAGATACGAGTGTATCTACGTCGATATTAGACTGGGCGTTGCCCATCGAGCTCTCACTCCTGAAATGAAAAGATACAGAAACTATTAGCATGGCCGACACAAAAATAAAAGAACAACTATAACATATAATCTGGTATGAGATCTCGGTTGTCTGACAAGAGTCATTTAATCAACCACGATAGTCTCGCATAAAGAAAATAAACGCTGATCGTATCGTAAAAAAAATATTCCCGGTGACTAGACACCTGTCATATGAATTTAACTTAAATTTTGCTGACCGTCGAACCTTCTGGATCATCGACATGCTATATCAGCGACATTCCGGATCAGCTAAAAATAGCTCGGCAAGATCGCAGTAGCGTCTCTCGCAGCATAAATTACAAGCTCAGCGCATTCAATTCGCAGCCTGCTCAAACGTTCACGAATAAAAAATGTCAATTTAGCAATACGAATGTCTGAGTGAATTCGAGAAAAAAATTAATGAAACGTCTTAGCGACAGCTAAACGAGACAGTACAAATTCCTCTGGGGTAAATACCTAAACATTACCTCAATTTGCTTGATAACAAAACGCCACTAAGAATAATCATACAAAAATACAACGAACTTATTACTGAGATTAAATATGAACTCAAACGTTTTGTACAGAACAGAAGAAAATCTTAAATTTATGATTATTAACCTTAACATTATTGATAACTGTTAAAACAACGATAAAAAGGTAATTCGTTACCAGTCGATTCGTTAGAACGTCATACAGTCTAATGAACTCGTCTTTTTAACTCACAGTTTTAACCTTTTTCAGTGGTAACAAATGATTTAGATTACTTCTAATAATTTTTGAACCAATTTTAATATCAGCGTAATTACGTTTAACTTTTTGGACTACTGCTGGACCCACCCAGGTCAGCTGAAGCTTGTGTTTTTTATTATGATTCCTTAAAAGAACCCTATCACCTACGTTAATATCCTTGTTGCGCCGCTTGAGATTTCTATAGAGATTTCTCTCTGTCGTATTGTTTATAATTAAATTCCTAATATTTTCCACGGTCCGGGCGGCTTCTCTAGCTCTAATATTCACTAAATCTAATTCTTCATCAAAACTGTAAATAACTGAATCAAAATTGTCAGCCTGGTAGTATGCACATGTATCGCGATTAAACATTACAAAGCTTGGTGTTTCGCCTAACGTAGAATTCAAAGAATTGTTCAAAGCATTCTCTACAACTTCTAATAACTGGTCCCACTCTGCATGTACAAGTGTATTGACATACAATTTCAAAAGATTCGTAATTTTTTTATTATTGCGCTCTACAATAGCATTAGAATGTGAGCTGTAAGCCAAAACTTCCTTTTTTGCAATCGCTTGTAATTTCGCAAATTGCTTTAGTGCCACTGATTTAAATTCAAGAGCATTATCTGATATGAGCGTCTTAGGATAACCTAATAGTGAAAAACAATTACTCAAACAAGAAATCACTGTTTCTGTATTTCGGTTGGATATCGCGTATAAACGGCAAAACCTTGAAAACAAATCTATCACAACTAATATTTATTTATTACCATTATCGGTTATTTTAAGTGGACCAAGAAGATCCATTGAAACAACTTCGAAAGGTCCCTTAGCAATCGGTGCTGTCAAAATTTTAATTGGAACTGAAGGTCTTGCTTTAATAATTTTACACACCTCGCAATGTTGAACAAATTTGCGCACAATAGTTTTCTCTAACTGATTAAAATATTTTAACTTAAATTTGAACAAAGTGTGCTTGTAGTCTGTATGGTACAGACTGTGTATTGCTAGAATAGCTTTACTCATTAAGGAATTTGGTACAACTGCTGTGAGTATTGTACTCGGTCGATTATCAATTTCTCTACGTCGATAAAGAATATCATTCAGAATTAAAAATTTTTGCAAGTCAGAAATAGTCGAAATACTGTCATGCAATAAAGCATTCTTAACTTCTATACAAAATGCGTCGTTGTTTTGCTCGTCGATAAATTCCTTAATCGTCCAAGATATCTCAGACTCTGTCGGTACATAATTTATCAGCGCGGGTCGTGCGTCTGGGTCTGCTGCACCGTCAGCATTGTCGCTATGCGGCGGGTCAACCACCTCGTTTCCTGTCGTGCGTCTGTGTCGTGATCGAGTCTCCACAACACAAACTTCTGATTCAAATGCGGCTTCCAAATCATCACAAGAATTTAGTTCTTTAAGATTTAATTTCTCGTTATTAACAGGTAATCTGCTTAAATAATCAGCTACAACATTTTCCTTACCGGGTAAATATTTAACCACGGGCTCAAAGGAATGAACACTGATACACCATCTCGCCATATTGGTGTCGTCAGGAAGTTTTTTATTAAAAAGTGGCGCTAAAGGTTTATGATCTGAATATACCCGGACGGGGTACCCAGTTATTGAATACTTGAAATATTTTTATGCTGAATGAATTGCGAAGAATTCTTTTTTGGCAGTAGAATACCTTCGCTGGCTCGAATTAAGGTTCTTACTATAATAAGCTATAGGTCTTAGAATTTTATCGCTTGAATCATCCGCCTGCATTAGCACAGCTCCAATGCCTGAATTTGAAGCGTCAGTAAAAACATGGAAGTCTTTAGTATAGTCAGGATGTCTTAGAACTGTGTCAGAAGTTAACAATGACTTCATAAAATCAAAACTTTTTTGACACTGGTCTGTCCAAGTAAAAACAACATTCTTTCTCAAAAGGTTGTACAAGGGGTAAGCTACTTCCGCAAAGTTGGGTAAAAAATTTCGAAAATAATTTGCTAACCCTAAAAACTGTTTTAGTTCCTTAACATTGGTTGGCGCTCGGCAGTCTTGTAACTTCTGTGAATATTTACACTTAATACCATCGGCGGCAATGATGTGGCCCAAATATTCGATCTCTTTTTTAAAGAAATGGCATTTCTCAAGTTTTAATGATAATAATTTACCGGATCGCAGCATCTTAAGAACAATTTCTATATCAACCAAGTGCTGATCTTTATTTTTTGAAAACACCAATATATCGTCTAGGAAGACGAAAGCTAATTTACCCAGAATGGGTGCAAGGGCAGAGGTCATTACTTTTTGAAATACTCCCGGAGAAGTTGAAAGACCGAATGGTACACGGCAGAAATGAAATTTACGGTAATTTATACTAAATGCCGTGTACTTTCTACTCTCTTGTTCTAACTCAATTTGATGAAATGCCGAGCGAAGATCAAGGTTAGAAAACCACGCGTTACCGCCTAAAGTCGATAAAATCTCATCAATGCGGGGAATGGGATAAGAGTGTTTAATCAAAACTTTATTCAAAGAACAAAAATCTATTACGGGACGAAGATCTCCCGATTTCTTTTTAACTACAATGACAGGGAAATTAAAATCAGAGTTTGACTCTTCTATTATTCCCTGATCGAGCATATCGTTAGTTATTCGCATTACCTCTTCTTGATATTTGTGAGGTATGCGATAGGGAGCTAAATTTAGTACCGGTGCTTCGGGTTTTAAATGAATTTCATGCTTCAAAATATTAGTCACGCCTATGGTTTCACCTTCGAGTGTTACTACATCACGATATTTATTTAACAAATTAACTAAAGGTAATTGAATGTCTATTTCATTGCATGAAATGTCCTTTTCCGACAAAACACGTCTTAACTCCTGCCTTCCACTTTCTGACACAATTACTTCTGCTTCTAAATCTGCATTTACTTCCGCATTAAATTCTGGCTCCTTGTTATCAACAAGAATTTCACTTCCGCCACGAGTGTCAGCATCCAACTCAAGTTTTTTATTGACAATGGCATTCCTTCCACCACCTGTCGATACAACTTTTACCGTATCTGACCCCGCGACAGAATTTACTTCAACATCATTAGCGTCTCTGAGCGCTGTTTCCACACTTGTCAAGTATACTTCGCTCTCAATATCATTTGCTACTATTAATTCAACATTGCATAGCATAGAATTCTCAGAGAGATACACAGTCTCGTCACTTGCATTTAAAACCATAACCGGTACCACACCGTCTTCATTTATTTGAACAATTGAATCAGCTATTAGAGCACCATTATCAAGACATCTTTTCAGAATCATATATTCTCCTGCAACTGGTTTCTTAAGGAAGCCATAAACAACATTAAGTGAATTACCAGGCACTTTAGCTTGATTGCAATGTACGATTAACTGCTTCGTACTCATTGACTGTGCCTCCTCAGTCACCGCTGAGCTTTCTCTCTTTTTCTTGCAGTCATCATTTTTTAATCTCCTGTTGCTCTTCCTCGCAACAACAATCTCTGACAACAGACAGTCGCTGTTCACTATTTTTCTCATTACTATTTCCCTGTTTAACAAAGGCACCATATTTAAATCACGGAAGGGAATTGAAATATCCTCCCAAAGAAGTTTTTTATCTTTAAAGTTAATCACGGCATCTTTCAAAACATCTCGACCCAGTTTCAGGTCATAATTAAATTTAGCCTCCTTCACGATAAGAGCACTTGTTTTAATTACTTTACTGGTGCCGGGAATTTTAATTGACAGCTCTACTTCACCGGTTACATCACTCTTGCCGTTAATGCCTTTTACTCTCAATTTACTCGGCTTTACTTCTTCGCTCAAATTTTTAACCTGTCTGTAACTGATAAGACATTTCTCTGACCCGCTGTCAAGCAAAGCGCTTAAATACTGGTCATTATTTTTAATGATGATGGTCGGTTTGTTGCAATCCTTGAATGATACTAATCCAGCATTTTTATTAACATTTTTTACAACGGATACCGAAAAATAGGATTCGATAGTCTTGCCTTGATAATGATCATTCTCAAGCTCTTCGTCTTGCAACAAGTTATATCTATTTTTACATTTAAATAAAGGGTCAACAAACGATTTGGTTATCTCGGAGGTGGTATCTGGAATTGCCACGGTCCCTATATTAACGAGGTCGCCGCCTCCCTCGGGCTCAATCTGTTTCAAATCCCCATTACTACTTCCATTTAACTTAAAAAATCACTCGACTCACTCTCTGCCCAATGGACTTCACTCCTTCCACGATTTGAGCTACCTCTACCGCGCAAATACGCCTTATAATTTCTGATTTCCGCACCTGACGCTCTACAATTTTTCACAACATGAGTTCCACCGCACGCGAAACATCCTCTGGGAAATTGACCTCTTTGAGATCTCCACTCAACGTTTCCTCCTATCGATTTTCCTCCTGAATTTCCTGAATTTCCTGAATTTCCTGCAAATTGAACAGAACCAGAACTACTGCTGTCTGATTTTACCAGGTTACATTCCAAAAACCCATTTGCTCGATCACCTACGTAACTGCTTAACTCTCTTCCCCTAAATCGGGAATTTCTTAGCCAAGGTCTAGGAACAATCCTTCTCGTTCCTGGTCGGTAACTCCTACGGTAACCTCCTACACTCCCGTAGAATACCTCATTATGCGGAAATTGATCTGGCTCTTCCAAAACTTCCTCAAATTCACTAGTCACCTCACCTACGTAACTCTCACTGTCTTCTCTGACACGATACTTTTGCGCGAGAATCTTTTTAGACTCGGACTGACTTCGCACTGCGGAAATTAACTTAGCTAATAGCTCCTCTGCAGTGGAAAATTGTGTTTCAAAAGTTTTTCTAGCGAACGACTCATCAAGAAGCGGACCTAAAATCGCTAACGCCAAACTGTACGACATGCTGTCGCCTACAAATTTTTTCAACTCTGCCTGCGTCGCACAGTTCTGAAAATACGGGTGTCTCTGCCACCCCAGTGAGGTTGAATTTAAAATACTCTCCGTAAGCTTCCTAATCTTTGAAAACGCGTTCACGAGCTGCGCCGCGAGGGCATTATTCTTTACTAACTGCAACTCGTTTAAGTCACAGGCTAGTGCATGAATACTTTTTTCACCACGCGAAATATAAATATCCTCTAGAATTTTAACTACTTCATCGAAGGAATAATTTAAATCGGCATTGACAAGTTTCGTAACAACGCTATTAAAATCTCCTACGTTCTTGTTTGCTGATCGAACCAGGAATTCCTTACGTCGTTCGTCGCTTGTGGCGTCTGGCAACAAAGTCATGTATGCCTTTAGATTTTGTATGTGCGTCGAGAAACTTTTGTTTTCGAGGAACTCTCCATCGTTTTGACGTCGTCTACCGCGGAACGTCGGAAGTTCGGCATTAGTCATAATCGTACCTACATTTGGAACAGTCATATTTGCAGCAATGTCGCGTGCAAGTTGAGTCGTGTTGACGTTACTATTACCACTAGAACCAGCAACTGCTGTGTTTGGGGTCGTCATGGTTGTTGCTGTCGTTACTCTAGGTTTGCTAACACGTCCGAATTTAGTCACAGTAGGTTCAGTTCGAACTACTTCGTCATCACTATCAAAATAATCAAAATAATCCGACATGTGTCGTATTCCCTAAAATCATTTAAAAATTTCCCTATTTCACCAAAATTCAAAAATTCAATTTTTAAAAATCGATCAAAATTCAATCAACTCAATCCAACAAATTAATATCGTCCTCTTAAAATGAGAATATACACCGAAATGCAAGTAATACACACAAAAACTAAATAATTGCACACGTAAAATAACCACAGCAAAAATAACAATACCTTATCACCAATAACATCAATACGAGCAATAATTAGCTACTCTAATCACAACAAAATTAACTTTTGAAACACCACAATCAGAGTGATTTTTGGTGACTGATCAACAATATCGTGCAGTGTGTACGTGACGGCTGCAGATCACGACAAGCATCAGAAAAAATATTTCTGCTTCACAGCAACAGAAATTTTGCAGCTAGGAATTTATCCCGAATTTAAGACTCTAAAAATCAATTTCAAGTGTTTTATGCACTTCCACTAACTCTCCTACACAATTACTGTAAAATTTTACACTTACAATGGTTATTGAAGGTAAATATGTGGTAAATCGGCTACTTCCAGATACGTAGTACACAGCTGTGTCTTCGACAACTTTCACACAGAGACTGATCGCAATCGCCTGCCTACAGATTGCAGTACTCTCAGCTCTACCGGATGGGCACGGGCAAAAAAATTTCCCGAGGCAAGAAGTGCAACAAAAAAAAAGCGGCTTGGAGACAGAGCGCGCTAGCCACTAACGAAAGAAAAAAAATTTTCTTCTTCCTTTTTTTTAAAAAGAGACAACTGTGAACAAGGGAGACAGCTGCAGCTCACGTCGCTTGCAGGCAATGGTGGGATGAAGTGCAGACAATGATGTTGACTGATGCTGCACGTTGTTACTGGTGTATATTGTGCACCACGTTGATGTATTTATACTTGAAAAATGGCAGTACGTGTCACTCCACTGGTACAGTTATTGATGCAATTACACTGGAACAGTTATTGACACAATTTACACTGGTACAGTTAATTTTACACAGTCATAGTAAAATATCTCAACACAAATTAAATTGTTTGTAGCACTTGCAGATGTAGAAAATGTTTCTTCACTGGATGTTTGCTGGGAATGCAGCGATTTTGACTTCGAACACCAGCTCGATGTCGTCTCCGGATTCATACACCAAAATTCGTGTACGCAACGGGGAATCAAGGTTAAGGAACACTGTAAATTGGCAGTAGGCTTCTTGTAATACTTCTTTCGGTACACTTATTCCGAACACGATAGTTGTTTCCTGCGGCTGCCACAGTTGATTATTTCCGCCGGAACACATCGAGATTGTCAGTACTGGACATTTGATATCCACTTAACACTTATGCACGAGTTCAGTTCCGTTCACCACATACTTGGGCCACCACATATGCGTGCCACGCGGGTCGAGGTAAACTCAGAGTGAAGGCTTGGAGGATTTATTATAAGATGTTGGTAGCAGGGTGGACAGAAGACAAATGAGCACCTAAGCCTCGACAAAACGGCTTATATATGTGCGGGTACGGACTCCAGGTACAAACGTGCCCGTACACCTTTGCACACGGAGCTACTCTAATGAAACTAAACTGTTTTGTGATTGAAGTTACTAACCAGTTACTAAAGGGGCGTTTACACTAGGGGACATTTCGGCCATGAGGCGCGACACGTGTATACGAGGCTCACACTGAGGCTTGTATTTGTGTGTGCGTATATGGAGTTCCCTATTCGCTCTGATCGAATTTGTAATAGGCGACACTCAAGAGCCTCGTAATTACCATGGCGAATAGGGAAATTCGTATAAACACACACAAATATGAGACTCAGTGGTGAGCCTCGTATACACGTGTCGCGCCTCAGGCTCTTAGCTCTTAGTGATACGGTGCCGCAGACGAGGCTACTCAAATTCCGAAATCTCCTCTGGGTGTTCGTGGAAGTAGGACAGCATAATGCAATCATTCAGCAACATTGTGTATAGGGATTCAAGTGGCTAAGATAGGAACTATATGATCATTATTATCAGAGAAGAACTAGAAAATGAAAACAATTTTTTATTTATCCATACTGATGTTGGGATATACTTTTATGTTCTATTGGGATATACTTTTATGTTTAAATTTTTGGGATATGTTGTGCATATTTACTACAGTTTTTGTTTGAACTAAATTGTGAGTTTATAAATTGTATTCAGGCGCATTCCAGCGGTACAGATGGGTCGCTCCTACATGTGTGTTGTAGGCCTGAATGTTTATATTCAACATAAGTTTATGTATCGTGTGAGCGAAGTGTGCACTCAAGTTGGGGCGAATGTTTTGCTTTGTAATCAGAACTCGAGAGCCCGAACAGAGGGGCAGTGTGTGACCACAAGGGCAAAATTTATTGCTAACCATAGGCCCCGTCCAGGGTAGAGGCGTGGGAAGCTTCGTTCGCCGAACACTCGAGGGGCTGACAGTGACAGATCGCTGCACTTAAGACACAGAGTAACCATATAGCAACGATTTCTAACTTCAAGATTGAAAACGAAAATGGCTTTTCCAAGTGGGAAAATGGCACCCAGCATAAAAGAGGGCGGGAACAAGTCGCGTTCTTGTCACAGCGAATGAGGATCTGGCGAGCGCCAAAACAGCCAATGGAATGGAGTAGGCGTGAATTTTGGAAGTGCGGGAGAAGTACGATTGGTCATGTATTGGAAAGAGGGCAGCCCCCAAAGAACACTCTGGGTAGCGTAGGGAACAAAGGTGAGTAAGTTTTTGCGAGCCTTTCGATAAGAGGGAAGAAGGTCCCGTACCGTGGAGGTAGTTTAGAAAAAAAAAATTTTAGTAGCTTCGCCGGGAGGGAGGGTGGTTCCTTTTTGTTGGCAAGTTCGGTCTCTTCATAAAAACGTCGAAAGACATTATCTGCAATGTATATGAAACAGGGATTTGAACTGAAGCTGCTCTTGGGCGAATGAATTTGTGAGCCGAGGCTAATAACCATCTACTGTACCGTTGGAGTGCGCCTCCCGACAGTTAGGCATTATTTCTTATGTGTTCGGTGTGTAGTAAGCGTAAAGAAATTGACCGGTCAATTAGGTAGAGCAGCACTTGTCAATTTGTGTAACTTACAGTTCCAGTAATTTACGGTTAATGTTTTGTAGCAGGGTGTTTAATTATAAAAATTCTTAGCTTTTCACTGGCGTTTAAAAACCTCGTTAACGCTAGCATCACATTTCACCGAGGCAGATAGCGCACAGAAACGCGCTGATGTAAGTCGGGTCTCTAATCATCGGTGAGTACATTCCTAAATTTAGTATATGTACAGTTTGTTTGTTATCCTTAGTGTCTGTGTTCTGTTATATTCCCTTGCATTCCTTGTGTATTGTGTCATTTTGGAGGTATACCAATTCCTCAATTCCGAGAACCTGATTTCCTTACTAAAGCAATTTAGTAAGGAGGCGGGACCTTATCTCGTGACACTGAGAGAAAAATTTTCACCGCCGACTATTCGTTGCTGCAAAAGAATTACAACTTGAGGATTCTCCATTGATAAATATACATAAAAAAATTAGCTTTTCATTCTATACTCATGCAAAATGAAATATTTATTACCTATATAGTATATCAAATACATAGAATATTTTATACAGAGTGTTGTGTACTTCGATACACACATTTTAACCATAGACAGAAAAACGCTAAATGAAACGATTTTCATGAGTGACAAAAACCTCAGAACACCTTCGTTTTCGCGAAATGTTTACCCAGAAAGTTTCCCGTATGAATTGGCTTACAATGCAGCCATTGAGTAAAATCTAACAGGCTGCTGGTGCGCGCTGTAGCATACCAAAAGAAGAATATAATATTATTTTAGATCGTCATTTCTCAAAAAAAGATGAAACATTCAGGTTTTTGTCACCCGTGAAAATCGTTTTATTTAGCGTTTTTCTGTAAATGGTTAAAATATATGTACATCGAATTACACGACACCCTGTATATTATTCAATGAAATTAGAAGGTAATTCAATAAATTATAATAAGTGTTCTACAAAATAAAAAACTATTACCCTTCATATTTAGGGCTTTTCAAACTTCGCGCCATGAAATTTTTGTTTCATCCATCCTGGAGTAACCTGATAGTTTAAAAAGCGGTACTTTTCCACTTTCTTTACCAATTTTGTGTTCAGTTTTTGTTCGTTCATTCTGTAGGACGTTCATACAAAAGAAGAGTTACCAAGAAACTGAGAGACTCAACTCAAAAGAGACTGGACACGCGAGTCACGCAGCAACTGGTAGCTAACGCATTACTAATAAGTTAGTAAGCAGTAGCTCCGTGTATGGCGTCCTTATCAATTACACAGGAAGTGACTCAATGCGAACTGGTTAGTGATTTGCGTCTGTGGTCAGTTTCTTTTGAGTAGCCCCGTGTGCAGAGGGCCGAAGTTCAACGACTTTCAAGATCCCACCGGATTCCCGAAGAAGAAAAAAAAATTGATGATGATTAGGAACATGGAGAAAAAGAAAAGAAGGCGGTGAGAATTGAAATCATATTTTTTAAAATTTCATGATGTCAGAATAAAAAATTACTACACAGAAATAATTCATTTTATAAAATGAATCGAAAACCAGCATCATAATCAGCATGTCAGTCGGGAGAAGCTGAAGGTAGAAATAAATCAGTAAATTGTTAGAAATGAAACTATGCGAAAGAAATTTGCGCATAAAATTGTCAAGGGTATGAACTTTTGGTCCTACAAAAAATAGATTTAATATTTGCAATGAGCAGAAATTCTAAGAGAAGGAAGCCCATGCCGTTAGAAGCAGTACTTAAATTAGAAAAATCATTTGCTATTGAATGATGGCTTATGACTGTATATTGGTGAGCTTCCTTTGCGTTAAGGGAATTTATGAGTTTAAATTGATTAAAAAAGGGTCGCTGCTACCAGAGACTTTCGTCTCGGTATTTAAGAGTATGGTTTTAGAGGAATTTCTAGCTGTGTTACATTAGCCTCTACGATAGCCTACATCCGGCATCAACTTCGTTATGTAAGCAACGATTTGGTAGCGCTGACCGAGTGCGTTTTCCAGGCACGTGTTTCTGTGTGTTCGTGCGAGCAGACGATAATAAGACGCACCACAAAAAATACTCAATAGATAACTGGGGTTAGAAGCAAGTAAGGAGGAGGAGAGCGAGCCATGCGCTTGGCATCGGACCCAGAACAATCTCAGCAAAAGACAGCGACTTTGGCAACGTGTTATGATATTGACATCCCGCTATCTGACTCGCGCTTGACCACTACAATGTTGAAACCTGTCCCCTAAAGACTTACCCCTAGCGAACTGAACTCGAAAACGACTCCCTCAAACACTATGATAGGAAAACGCAGCCCTCGAAACAGAAATGACAACGTAGGTCTCGAAACAGAGTCTCACTCTAACAGCGTGAAGTGACACCTGTCTGTCTTCGACCAAGTCCTCACCGATTCGCGACCAGAACATTAAGTAAGTAACCAAGTAACTCCTAAGTAACTCCTAACTCCTCAATGTTTTTCTCCGCAGTGACTCCGAGACTTCCCCGGGTCACGACCAAGACGAGGGGGAAGAATAAGGGGTGGGGCACGTTTGAGCTGTCGCTCCAGCTTGTCCGGTGTGCCATAGCTAATCAAAAAGGTCGACAAGTAACGAGAGTTGGTTTTCTCTCAAATAAATTTGTGATCGACGAAGGATCATACGTGCCTAGTTTTTTTCTATGTGCGGCCTGTCCGACGCTACGGACCGAGCCAGCGGTTTTTACTTTATGGCTTCATCATAAAATTCGATCTATCTTTTTGTTCTTGCTCGTAAACGTACACCCAGCTAAACCTAAATGTTTCCACAGCCATCTGAGACACGTAATTACTATTAGATGCACCAAATTTAAGCTTCCTACCCGTGTAAGACGAATGGAATAAACTCATTTTATTCACTACGCTGTCGGAGCACTGCTCTCTGTAAATGTGGACAAACGAGTTAGCGAGGTTGGGTCAAAGATCTCGTGCTACCATAACTGATTCAACGGTGCTGAGTAATCCTAACATAAAATTGCTAAATTTTTACGCCGATTTTGTCAGAGATGAAGTGGACGCAAAAAACAAGTTGACATTAGGAGTTTTTGGCATATAAACACAAAAGTATATTTGAAGTTTGTTTTATTGGAACTTTTATTTTAAATTTGTAAACATTCAGTACTTCACCATTTTCCAACTGGTTTTTAAAATCTACAGGATCCTAGTGACAAGTGAGCTGAGGCGCCACCGTGTATAAAAAAATCACGGCCGTGGATACCGTAGAAACTGAGCAGATGTGCCTACAAACCTTCTCCCTTGATGATGACATTGTTGAGGGGGAAAAAAGACCACTCCTGACCTTCTTCTCATCAAAGCCCCCTCTAGCCATTGTGCTTGCTATCGGGGTGCTTCACGGTGTAGCGGTTGTTATGCGAGCATCTGCTCACATCACGGAGACACCATACCACTCTTTTAGCGACTCATGACCAGCCGTAAAGTGAACTTTCCAATACACAGGTCTTCCATTCTCAGCTTTGGCATCCAGTCTCGATGTTTCGTCGCAAAATTAGCAGTTTTGTTTCAAACCTTCTGTCAACAGAGGTTTCTTGGTGGCAAGGCAACAGGGCAAACTCATGTCTTTCTGTAGCCGGTGTTGGATCGATCGAATAGTGGCGTTAGGAGCCAGTCGGAATATTTTTCTTCAATTCAACCGCTGTTATCGAAGATCCCTGTTTCACCTCACGTAACAAAACCTCGTCAGTTCGAACATTTGTCTTTCTCATGCAGATCGAGCCAGATATAGAGAAAGAGGGGGCCTGAAGAAGTGTTGCGGCAGCGTTTTCACGATTAAAAGTCACACACTACTCCCGTCCACATCGGCAGCTACACTCTTTCCTGACACTCTGTTATCCAGGCGAAAAATTTATGAGGGAGGCGACCCTGATAGAAAATGTGTCATGCCAAGCTCCTAGCACTACATAAATGCCGGGAACGCGGTTGAAAGTTACCACCAAATTACGAGATAACATTTCCATTGAAGTGAAAAGGTTAACTTTCCCTTTTCACCCACTGTACAAGGTAGTCACTTGAACTTATAGACATGGGATGCCTGCATTCGCTTCGGAATCCCTTTTTTGTAGCAGTAAAGGAGCCAACATGTGAATTGACGAAAACGATGTTACAGTAACGGCCAAAATATAAGGGTCAGTAATAACAAGTACAATTAAGTACAATTTATTAATTTCAAACAAAGCGAATAGGAAAGATATCCCTCAAATATCTGGGTATGTATAATACCTATAACTGACAATAATTGCAATCTATGTTGTGCTAAGAGCTGCATCCGTCCGTCTGTCTGTCCTTCTGTGTGTCACACCCACCAGCCTGTAGAGTGTGATGAGTGTATCTGTGATACAAGCTTCATCAAGTCCACAGTTTTCGGTGTAATGATCCATCAAATTTTAAGTCAGGTTGAATATTACGTTAATTGTTAGGAAATAGAAGCGTGTGTCATGTGATTTGTCAAGCATTATTATTTATTTTTGACGGGCCGTGTGCACTCGGCCTCATCAACTCCAGAGAGATTTAATGTTTTTATTTCTTCCCATCTTCATTTCGTTTCGCTTTCTCTCTTATCTGAAAGTGAAGGAAAAATAAAGTTGAAAGCCGCGACTTGAAGCTTCGGTTAGCTCTCATTATGACACCAACGCACGATAGTGAATGAAGCCGTCTATAAATTTAGGTTAAAATAAATTCTCCAGTTTAATTGGGGCGGTGAAGTGTTCATAAATTGTAAGCAAATTTTGCTCAGCTTATTTACGATAGTATCTACTTCGATAATAATGGAAAAATCACTACTAATAATTTTAGAAGCGCAATACGGCTATAAATATTAATAAAAAAACGTTGAAATTTGAATGAATAGGATTCCTTTAGTATTATCATTATCGAACTTTTTTTTAACAGTGCGGTAAAAAAATTGCATCTTCTTTAAAATATATCAACGAAGCTGCAGCGTTTTAACTTTAATCTAAAAAAGCTCAAGTTCAATTTAAAAAAGCTCAAGTTTAATTTTAAAAAGTTCAAGTTTAATTTTAAAAAGATCAAGTTTAATTTAAAAAGTCTCAAGCAGGCTATATTTAAAAAAAAGATGAATTTCAATTTTGAAAATCTTGTGTTTCTAAAATTTCATCCCTATGTAATAATAATTCAAGTAAAGTATATTTCTGAGAATGCATATTTATTTAAAAGTACTGGCACTGAAAATAGAGTAAATCTAAAATCAGACAAAGCAAGCTGCTGTGATTTCGTACTTAATTTGACATTCTTCAAGTTATACCTATGAATCATTTGGTAAATCATTTGCTAAACATCATCAGTACGTATATCTATTGACAAAAATAATCCAAACAAATTTTATGTAATAAGTAACTGTGTGACAATTAGCAAACTGCACTGACTGAAAAGTTGAACATAACATAGCTTCAAAATTATGTTTAAACAATAAGGCTCTACAATAATGGCTTATTATATCATGTTATATAACATAGTATTACACATAAAATTTATACCAAATTAAAGGCCAATCTCTCAACTAATAATTTAATTTTTACACCTTTATACCACACCTAAGTGCATTTATACGTTGTCTCCCATCTTCAAATCTTTTAACGTAAGTATTCCAGCAAAATGCTTCTGTGTATGATTGTAGGAGTGTAGTCATAGCCTGGGTGTTATGGCAGTTGTCGATTCATCTAAAAGTCAACTTTTTAAATTAAACTTGATCTTTTTTAAATTAAACCTGAGCTTTTTCTAATTGACCTTGAACTTTTTTCAAAATAAACTTGAGCTTTTTTAAATTGAACTTGACTTTTTTTAAATTAAAGCTAAAAAGCTGTAGACAAACTACAAAATGTATTAGACAAGATAACTAAAAAGTTCTACGGAGTTTGCAACCAGTATTCAACTTACTATTTCTTCTGCGGAGGAAAACTCTACGGAATTTGCAACCAGTATTCCACTTACTATTTCTTCTGCGATGGAAAACTCTACGGAGTTTGCAACCAGTATTCAACTTACTATTGCTACTGCGAAGGAAAACTCTACGGAGTTTGCAACCAGTATTCAACTTACTATTTCTTCTGCGAAGGAAAACTCTACGGAGTTTGCAACCAGTATTCAACTTGCTATTTCTTGTGCGAATGAAAACTCTACGGAGTTTGAAACCAGTATTCAACTTACCATTTTCTTTCCAAATGAAAGCTCTATGAAGTTTGCAACGAGTTTTTAACTTATTAATTCCAGTGCAATACAGGTCTAGAATTGAATAAAAACGATCTCGAATAAATAACAGAGTTTTAACCAGCAATAGGCAATTTCGGATGCCCTGCTTTATTGTAAACGACTTTTTAAATGCCCAGATGAATTTTTTAGTAGACTTCAGCCGCTGGAGTTTTAATACTGAGTAATTTGTTAATTTTCTAAATCGAGTTACCATTCTAGAAAAAAAACGTGAGTTAGAAAGATGCACCTGAATTAATTGTAAACGTAGAATGAGGTTCCTGCAGAATGCATTAAATATTAGTAGTAGTAATAATTATATCTCAACCTACCTATTGTAAGAATTAAAGTTGATTATTCTATCCTTGTCAAATATAATAAATATTTAACGAGTTATCAACACATAATTAAAGTATCGTCAAAATTGCAGTGGCCAAAAGTTAAGGGTCACTTCAGAAAACGGTGGAAAATGGAAAATTACAGAAAATTTATAGATTTTTATTCATTTAGAAGAGCTTTTACAATATTGTTACAATTTTTAGGAGTAACATTATTGGAACATTCATTTGATAAAATGGCAGCTTTTAATCGAAGGCCGGTGACTTCTCATGAAAAATAAGGATTGAGGCCCTTCACCAAGAGGGCTAAACAAATTCAGGGACAGTAACTAGCATATGAAGGTCTAAAAATGTTGTGCAACGAATTGTTGCCCAATTTAAAGCATCAGGATCGACGGTGTCAAAGTCTAAAACTGGTAGACCTTGCAAAACACAAAGGCAGGATCGTCTTATGGTGAGAATGGCAATGGCGGACAGATTCGAGAGAGCTACTGAGATATCTCATGAGATAAGTTCAACTTCTGAAGTAACTGTATCGCGTAAAGCGGTTTCTCGCAGGTTACAAAGTGCTGGAATGCATGCTTGGGTACCGGCGGTGAAACCTTTCTATTGTATGAAATTCAGAAAGCCCGTCTCTGCTTTGCTGAAAAACATGTCGTTTGGAGCGACAATCAGAGGGACAAGATTCATTTCAGCAATGAATTAATTCAATCTTATTGGTTCATATGGCAGGGCACACGTTCGGCGAAGAACTGGCGAAAGATTATCGGTTGCATGTGTGAAAAGAACGATTAATTAAGTTTGGAGGAGGCAGCGTCATGGTGTGGGGAATAATATCTGTTGAAGGTCGTGGCCCCTTTATTCGATGACTCGGACATGTTAATGCTGAAGTCTACAAGCAGATTCTATCACAGCATGCTCTTCCAATTCTGCGCTCTTCGGTCCAACGTCCTATCTTTATGTAGGACAATATGTTCTGCCACACTGAAAAGAAAGTGAACGCCTTTTTTAGTGGTGAACAAATTGAATTGATGGACTGGCAGCACAAAGCCTGGATCTAAACCCAATAGAAAACGTTTGGAAAGTTATTGGTGGTCGGGTACAATGGAAAAATAAAAAAAAACGAGATGAACTCTGGGAAAAACTGAAAGATGAATAAAACAATCTAATACCTTCATTTCTCGAGCAATTAATACAATCATGTGGTAGAAGATATCAGGAAGTCATCAATAGTAAAGAGATGTTTAGAAAATATTAATATCTATTGTTTGTTTGTTCTAGTTCTTCAATTTTATATTGTTTTTTGAATTGACCCCTAACTATTGGCCACGGCAATTTTGAAGATGCTTTTATTATGTGTTAATAACTCGTTAAATATTTATATTTTTTTAAATTATTATCAGTTATAGATATTATACATACCTAGATATATGAGAGATATCTTGCCTGTTCCCATTGTTATTAGTTAATAAATTTTACTTAATTATATTTGTTATTACTGACCCTTATATGTTAGCCGCTACTGTAGTTTATAAATCTCGCGACATTTAATCTGTGAAATCTCTAAAATATTAATGTACACAACATTGGCTGTGTAACAGTATTCGCAATTGAATCTTTTCTCAGCCAAAAACTTTTAAATTTGAACTCGAACAATGGGAGAAGAAAACTCGTTTTTATAAAACTAATTTTGCAGAAAAGGAAATTCAACCTTTAACTTCGCAAAATTAGGACAAATATTGTTTACATGATTCATGAAGGTTTTGATAGCAGATACAACTATTATTTCTGTGGGAATTAGCCGTTCCAGGTGGAAACTGTGAGAGGGTCCGAGCTGAGAGTTAGGTAGGCTTTCTTTTCGCTGAAATAAAATGTTGTTTCCTTTCATAAGGACCAAGATTTTTCCGGTTCACTGCTGTCTTGTCTTTCAGCACTTACATTTTCTTCTTCAACTTTTATCTTGTTTCATAAACTTCTTTCTTAGGTTATTGTTTCTATTCCCCTTCTGAAATAGATTCCAGGTTCCCTAATCTTCATACTAAATGGTGCCTTCCTCCTTCCTCTCATTGAAATGTTTTTATTTTTGAGGTAAGGTAGACTTAAACTAACATCTAATCTAAACTAATCTAATAGCATTGATTTTTAATCTATAGACGCAAAAACTAAAACAGCATAAGCCCAATCTAGTGAAAGTAGTCTACCAAAAAACAATTGAAAGCTTGTTCTATTTTAAGAATTTTCGAATCTATAAATGATGAACTAATGTTATTCTAACTTGCTATGATAAAAATGATTGAAGAGTGCGTAGAATTCAAAAAATCGCTGAAAAGGGGGGGGGGGGTGGGCTTGACTATGGAACCTGATAAAAATATGAATAAATATTTTTCGACTGGCAGTGTCGACATGACGAATTCCATCAAATATTAGGAGCACCCAGCACCGTGGAATCAGCCATCGTAGCAGGAGACCTTCAGTGCTCGGAAATAAAGCCTTTTTTTATAGCATATTGTTAATTTTAAAACTCTAAAACTCCTTTCACCCTTCAGGTGACATTTTACCCCCACATCAGGGGATCCTCAATTATTCTCGAACTGAACTCCATAATGCCTTGGAGAAAATTCAAAGTGTCAAATCCCTGAAGGCCACAAGTGCAAAGTTCAAAATACCGAGAAAACGCTGCGATGGCACAGAGGCGGTAAGGTGAAGCAACCTGGAGTCCCTCGTTTAGGGAGGCACAACAGATCCCTCCCTGAAGACGCTGAAGTAGCAATTGCTGAGTGCATTAGAGATATGCAAAAAAGAATGTTCGGACTAACATGCACATATGGGAGGAGAATTGAGTTCAACGTTGCTGATCGACAAAATATAAATCACCTATTTAACAAAGAAACCCATTTGGCTGGTATGGATTGGATGAATAATTTTATGAATCGATATAATTTAAACATTCGTATTCCTTTATCAACTAGTTTGGCACGAGTTGTTGGCGTAAATAGTTGATGAGTTTCGTAAGGTCTTGGCTGGAATCACGAGCATGCACAAAATTCCTGCGGGGTGTACGGGGAGCTTGTTGCAAATAGCCGGTCTTGAGAGATATGGATCCAATGTATGGCGTGCTCAACATGGGCTCATCAAGACTGTACAGATGGTGATCGAAAGCATATTTGTAAAAACTGCGATAGCGAATAGGATCATTGATGAAAAATAATCTCTTTTGTTTTTTATTTCCTTAGCAATTGGATGAATTATATGCTTTTCACGGTATCAGTCGTTTACACACTCTAAGAAATATTTTTTCTAGTCAATGATACATTTTTTTTTAGTCATTAATTATTGGAAGAATTGAACATTTTTGTAATATACTCCTATTATGTTGCACTGTCAAATGTTGCTTTTTATCTTTAAAATATAAGAAAAACACAATTGGGGTACAGGACCCGGGGGGTGGGCGCCTTGCCCAAGCCCATGGGCCCATTGCCCCAGGGTTGGGGCAATGGGCCCATTTTGACTCTTTTGGAAAATAATTTTTTACGATAATTTGAATTAACCTACAGGCGTCTTATTCATATCATTTATTCCCCAACAGTCGTAAAAGTTTTAAGAAATAAGATCGACTTAATAGAAATAATAACTTTCTAAAAAATTCAATTTGAAAGAAGGGGGGGTGTTACCGTGTTACCCTATGTTACTCAATATGTTACCCTGTGTTATGTTAGTAAATATTGAATTATGTGATTCGATAGAATTTGTAAATCTGTTCTTAAAGATATTGAGTTTATAAATGACGGACAATGCCAGCAAGCTAAATTCCCGTATTGAAATTTCACGTGCTGAACATTGCCATCTTTATTCTAAAGTTTTTCGATTGATTTCCTGTTGATGTTAAACCAGAAACCTCATTTAATATTGGACGAACGAGATTTAGCTGTATTTTAGCCAATTCATTTTCTTGTAACGAAATTTTACTACTGGATACTACTACTACTACTGCTACTACTACTACAGTACTACTACTACTGCTGCTACTACTACTACTGCTACTGGCAGCAAATCGAAGGAAATAGGTTTGATGATAACGTGAAGTAGAAAGCTTCCTTTGTACTTCGATTTTTAAATCTGATGTCAATTAACAATGACAGTCTAGTTAAATGATTGCACTAAAAAAAATTGCCTCAAACTTGGGAGTTAATTTCTACAGGAGGCAAACCGCACCGTTTACAAGTATCATACTGAAGGCTTAGAATTAACATTAACTCATAAGGTCAGCGATAACTGAACTTTATATCTAAGACTGGAAAATCGTAAAAACGTTGTTAAGTTTGAGGCATAAATTTATTTGCCGTGATTTAAACATTTTTTTGTAAGCAGAGAACATTTATTGAATATAGCTTACAGTGTATATACATAGTAAAATATTTCGCCACTTGAAGACAAGTGAGGTGTTTAATAGTGTGGTTAGGTAATTACTATCAATTTCAGTTGTTATGGACGAGAAATTGATGCACTATTGTTATCCGGAGTTGAAAGTATGAAAATAAAATACGGGTTACTCAGAAATGAGATGAAGAGATTGCACACTATGGCAAGAAAAGAAGACTCAAAAAATACCATACATGAACGGAGCTACATTAATGAAGAAAGAAAGCCGCTTGGATATATTAAAATATTAAAGAAGGAAATCCTTCCATCTATTAGCCTTGTAAGAGGTGTGAGAAATCACTCAAAGATGTGAGAATTTCGAACTTAATTCTTGTGCTGTCTGAAAGTGGGACATTAGCGAAAAACAGCCGGCTTTATAGGGGTTTGTCAGGTCACCCAATTATTCTACGTTAACACATATTGATCCGTGAAAAAATCAACTCATGTACAGTTTGAAACTAATGATTTCTAGCCTAGTTCCTTTTGGCAAATATACGGCATAAAATTTTATGAAGAGACAGAGCCATGGCGGGAGTAGAACGACAGCATCAACGTGCTATTTGCCACCTTGGGACTTCAGCCAAGAGCTCTGAGACTCTGCTCTTTGCAGCCAAACACTTTGAGACTTTGCTCTCTCCAGCCAAGAGCTCTCAGACTCTGCTCTTGAACGGCGAGCAGCCTGCGGGTAATTATGGGTGTCAGCGGATCCACATCAGTATCAGATGCTAGATTTTTCTGTGGTAAATTGTCCCTCGTACAAGAGATATTTTAGCTTCGACTCTATTCTTGAAAATTTTTATTGTTTCATATGTGTATGAGCACTGCATGAGGGCATCCAAAATATTCTGCTACGAAAATTGAAGTCTTAGCTGTAATTAATTTAACATATACATCACAGCTTCATCCAATATTCGGAACTATATTCTCGCGAACGCCAAATCATCAGCACACATTTTGGGTAGTGAAAATCTGACGGATAATTCGAAATATAATATGAAAAACTGATATGCCTTAGACAAAGATGAGGATTTGTATTCGATGTTCCATCATTACGTTATTTTCGGTCAGATTTTATGATAATGCTAGGAACCGCAACTCGAGCCTTCGAAGAAATGCTCCACGTGCGAACAGAACGGTTAAACAAGCGTGAGCAGTCCGTATTAACTTGCATGGCGTACTGCATTCGTTTGCAATGACTCAACGATACATTGACTATTCACTTATTTTTCCTAAAATCATTTTTCAGAGTTGAAAAGCTGATGAAATTTAACGTGCCATCATAAATGACCTGAATTGAGTACTTAGTTCAGAATTACCTTGAAGAGAATGATGCGCAATACTAATTTTATGGGAAAATAGTTATAGTAGAAGTCATTGCGGCGTATCATATAGATTAAATAAAATTTTATAGAATTACGGTACTAATAATATGATGCACACTCATTAAATTGATGTTGGTAAACGTATCTGCGCCAAAATCAAAAAGAGTTTTCCTGAAAACGATTTTTAAAATAAAACAAACTTTTTAAAACTAAATTCAACCTCATTCAACTAAATATTCATTTAAAAAGCCCTGAGAGATTTCTTCTTGAACGAGATTCATAACTTCAAAATTAGATGATTTAGTGCCTTGGCTAAACTTTGGAAAGGATTTTCATTCAAACACAATATTCATTTTTTGATGAATCCTCGAACAATTTTTGTGTACTGGGCATTGCCATGAACTGAATTTGGTCTGTATAAAAAATACAACAAATTCACTAATGTCCACACCATAAGTGTCAAATATCTAACTGGAATACATGAGAAAATTATGCCTAGTGGTTTTGGATCTGACGGTCACGCCTCGCTCGGCCGCGTGGAGAGCTGGGAGTTAAGTGGACCGTTTCACTTTAGGTTGAACTTTTCCTTGTTTGGCGAATAAATCTAAAAATTGCACCACGTATGTAAATTAAGATTTTGAAACGTTTTTGTTCGAACACATTTTTCAAATTTTTACGTAGAAAACGTTTTTTACTGAAAACAAAGATTTAATGGGGCACATTTCAAGGCAAAACGAAAGCCAAACTAATTGATTTTAAAAGTTACTTTGAGTGTCATCGCACTCAAAAAAAGAATATTCTACGATCTCTATTGAGTCAAAATTCAAATTCATCGTTATGGAAATTTTGAGAATTTTTTAAAACTAATAAAAAATCATATATTGAAAATAAAAAATCATCATGTAATAAACATAAAAACAAAAAATAAATTGAAAATTTATTCACTAGAGATTATAGCACGTTTAAATATAAATAAGATGAGCCCTTAACCAAGTTGCTACGTCAATTAAGATGAGCGATATAATTCCTTGAAATTTGAAAACTTGTGTTTGGCTAAAGAGCCAATTGAAAAATATTGAAAATATAAATATTAAATAAATATCTATGTCCTATAGCATTTACTTATGTTTTTCAATGACTTGAGAAGTAGAAATGTTGATGCAACATTTGATAGACAAGTCAATGCCCAATAGAGTGCGCTTTGAACCAAGTGGTGAACGTCGAAGATATGAAAAATTAAAATTTACAATTCATTACCTATTGGTACAACTATGAAAGTGAAATATTGAGGTTGCCTCACAGACGTAGACCAGATTTAAGCTATTTTTAAGCCCTTTCGATTGATGTATTTGCCAATCCTGTACCTTCAAAACTGTAGAAGAAGTAACATTTCAAACGACAACAAGTTCAAGTTTTCAGGAGAGCGTGACAAACTCGTCACCTGGCTGTGTAATGACGTAAGTGACTGGCCATTCGGAAGCTGTGGCAGTCGAATGAACACGCTTACAAAGCTGTGAAGCATATCGTAAGATTCAGAAAAAATTTTCTATAACATGAGTTAATAAACAATTTTATTTTTATTTTCTGATTTTGAGTTGAAACGGTCCCCATCATTTCTGGAATTCTTGAGTCTTCAACAGAAACGTATAAATGTATTTCCTCGGTAGCTTATCTTTTGCGATGAAAACGGGTGAGATATGTACATAACTGTTACGGCACACAATGCATTGGTAGGGGCTATTACCGTCTACATGGTGCACTTCTTACGGTAAGCAGTTCATTTTTCTTCATTGCGACTGTCGAGCAGAACTCTGTGATCCGCTTCAACAATTCTTTGTCCGTCCGATACTCATGTAGCTGCGGGCTTTCTGCGGCAAAACCAAATAAACTTCTTTCTCAGCATTTTCTGATTCATGCCATTAAACGGAAGTTGTTTTACACGCATCAAACATCTGTATTATCAACTTTTTTATAGCACTAGCCTCATCTTTTCGCGGTTCAATATGAATTTAGGTGGTATTTCTCAAGCATTATGGGAATTTTGCTGATTTTTTCCTCATTGACGTTCTTAGCGAGTATAAAGTTTTTACATGGTACTATCGCGTGGCCGCACTGAATGGATTCATAAATTTACTGCAAGGCCAAGGTTCTGGAAGGGATCACACAGCAAAGATGTGGATACTAAATACTGGCCGCTACAGCTCGGAGTAAAAGTTTCAGCAGGTTCCCATAAATATGTTAATTAACATGGAATTGAAGTTGACGAAAGGTCAGGGAATTTGTGTTAGTATGACTACCGTGGCGAGGATGTAGATTAACCGGACTACAGACTTTTGCAATACAGGCCAAGAAGCCGTGCGCAGAGGCGGACCGAAAAACAGGAAAACAAACAATAAACACAACGAGGACACCAGCAGCGAAAAACAACCCATATTCAGGTGGGCATCATGACAGATTAGGAGAAATGCATCAGCAAATTTTGATCGCATCAGCGTAATTGAACTGGGTTCCATGGATTTTTATTATAAGAAGTTACTATAATGGTAGTAAATCAGAACTAACCGAGCAAATTACAATTCTAAACACAACGACTGAAACATGTTGAAAGAAGGTCGTCGAATAATCAGAATACAATCGGAAATAGCGTAAAGTAACACTATATAGAGAAATTATACTAATACAGAAAATGGCATTCAGAGACACAAAATATTAGGCTAACGTAGAAACGGTTTTAAGAAATCCAATGTCGGTATAAATCCACAAATTATTAAAGCCACTCTGCAATGTATATTTTCGATGTAATTATAAGGCAAGTCACGTTCAGATACATTCGTTAACAGTTGTGAAACTCACTCTAGGAAGAGGTAACTCTCATTGGCATGGAAAGTAAATAGAATAAGCAGTTCGTATTAGGAATGCAAAAATTGGAAAAAATACCGATATATCACAATACATTTTGAAAATGACACAGCGGGCCTCCAGTGAGATCGCAGGTAACAAAAACAATTGTTGTTGGTCAAATAAAAACATGTTAGCGCACTTCGGGGTTGGACTTCAACCATTTTACAACACACCAAAGATTGTGTCTGGAAAAAGTAAAGGTTTTAGTTAGCACGCACAATGGGAAATTATTCAATTTGAGTTTGATCATGCTGTATAAACCCGACCAATTTAGGGTCAACTAACAGTGAAAAATCTTTTCCGACAATCAAAACGAAGCTGTGAGACTTTGTTTGAATTTTACTTACCTCAGCGCAGAATTATCATCTTTTCCGCTTAAAATTGTCAGAATCTGGAAACAGCTTGATCAAAATGGCGTTTCTTGTAGCCCGGTGAATATGTTCAAAAATCTTGTAAACTATTATTGCTCTGCCATTCCCCAAGTGTTCTGACGTACGAGGATCAACAAAATTCGAAGTAAATTAAAAAAAAATTATGCGCGTGCTTCAGAAGCCATCATCGAAAACTGTATTTTTTTGCGCGATATAATTGCAATTCAGTTGGTAATTCTTCTTTATATAGAAAAGATAGTAGCGACAACATGTTTAGAAAAATAGAGGTAATTTCAGCTTTAATATTTCTAATAGGACGAAGCGTGTTGGCTCTAACGGTCAAATCATGGGACCCCACTTAGCGTTTTTCAAATTGATAATTATAAATGTTTTTCGTTGTTGTCTGTTCGTGACTGGTGTCTGACGGCACTGAACTTGAGGATAACCCGATTATGGGCCACTGGGCTCCATTATTTCGCTAATTTCTATTTTACCTAACTACGGAAAATATCTAATCTGTATGATGCTTCAGAGGTATTTTAATTAACACTAACTTTCGGTTAGAGTAAAAATTCTCGGCAATGAGTCAGAGTTAGCAACACAATCAGAGCAATACGGTCAGATCTTCAACTGAAATGTATGATACTTTTGATTTATTTGCATTTTGTTACGAATGACACTCAGGAAAACTAAATAATTGGACAACCAAAGCATTGAAACTTTTTAAACAAGTACAATTTATTTTGTAAATTAGTCATGATCACATATAGAGAGTTTTACTTCGCACGCGGTCAGTTCTCTCGGAGTTCCAAGAATAAGCATATGAAAAAGCTGAATATTAGCTATTGGTAGGACATAGAATGAAAACTCTCATCGATTTCCATGAAATAACAACAATTCTATAATATATTTTGCCTTCTTTTTCACGTTATATTCGTTACTGACACACAATATATATATTAACGGTATGATCTTTGCGGCAATGTCTTGATTTCTCAGTAAAGGTTAGGACTACGGCTTCCGGAATAAAATACTCAATACTATCGAGGAGCAGATATGCTTACACATAAATAAAACCCTGTGTTTTTTCAGGAATATTCTGAAGACAAGAAAATACCTTATCCCCTGCTAGAACAATATAGCGCATCAACAGTCCAGCGTCCGATGCTGCTGAGGTTGAGCGGGCACCCACAATTACGCGTCAGCTGCACGCCAATCAGAGGCAGCGCGGGTCACACTGCCTAGCTTGGCTGCTATAAATGGAGTGCAGAGGCTGTAGACTTCATATTTGTGCTGTCTTTCTACGACGGTAGAGGCTTTCGATCTTCTAGAATTCTTCTTGAGAAATTTGTTTAGTAATATAATTCAGGTTTACAGTATTATTCTAGTTTTAAGTTTGAAACTGAAATAGTGTTGATTATTTATGTCATGTTTTATTGAAGGCTGTTATGATTTCATATTTATTTCTAATATTTTGCCATTTTTCCCGTGTATCATAGAGCAAATTATGCTCACAGCTTTCTCTTTCAGCACCGTTATGATCGTAGTAGGTTAAGGTCAATTATTGCTTATGTTTATGATTATCGTTTATGTTTTTGATAGATAATTATTGTTTATGTGAACATGACTGGAGGTTTTCCCTCCTCATTTACACGGGTGCAGATTCGTAATTGGTGTTAGGCGACGTGGTATATGGTAGCAGCGTTCGGTCCGTTTCTGATGCCATGTTCTACCCTGTTCTGTTATCAAAGGGTTTATGTCACGCTGGAGAGCTGCTTGGTGGTTTATACGATTATATCAACTATCTGTAGAATAACAGTAACTGCAATAGTCTCCCCTTGCAGATTTGAATACGATGTAAAATAATCATCTGCGAATACTGATATGCTGAAATGACACTTCAAAAAGCCAAAAATTCTGCCCAGCACTTTCGCCTGTTTTCAACCTGCGCAAGTGATTCCTATGTCATGTTAGTTTTTCATTGAAGTTTTCTTGCAGCATGGTTGCGGGTATTACTGCATCAATTCTTTTGGTTGACTCCACTGAGCGGAAACGAACCGCAGGGAGCAGCTGTATCATGGTAACCACTATTGACACCTTGTGTCTTCTGGTTGTATGCAACAGTGCTGATGCTCGAGTGGTTTTCACGTCATTAAATATCTAGCGGCTGCAAATCAATCTTCGAAGTTGTCCCAATCCCAATCGACCTCAAAGTGCCTTAATGCAACTACTGAAAACCGTTGGAGACACTACGCTGATGTATAATGAGGATGTTTAACCGTTCGATCTATTGTAAATGAAATTTTATATATGAAAACGAAGTGCTGCAGTCGTCCCTATTTTGTGGATGCAATTTTCTGTTGATGTTTCTTGTGTAACAAGACTTATGTTAAATTGAACAACTTTTTTAATCTAACGCTATCTCTGTTTTATTCTCTGGGTAAGTCACAACAAGAAAGAGTAAATTTTGATGATGAGAAAAATGAGATCAATGCTTGGAATTAGCTCGATACGAGAATTGTGTAGTCGTATCCCCAGCTCAATTTTAAGCGATGGCTTTTAGTTCATGAATAAAACTTTTGCCTTGTATTATGTTTATTACGGTCTTGATGTTAAGGGGTATTTCGGTCGAAAACTTGCTCGGGTGAAGATTTTTTGCACTAACTATTTTACTTCTTTGAGAGCCTAGTTAATAATTATACAAATTTCTTAGCAAGAAAAGAGTCAAGCGCTACTTTTGGTTCTTCTATACTATTACATTACAAACTGTAGCTTCTACTAACACAGGAAAAGTTTGGCAAAGTACTTGTGGAAGTAGTTAGCAGATTTCATTGCCCTAGCGTTACTCCTCGAACGTTAATCACAATGACCTCAACACACTTAATGAAACTCATCTTCAATTCTGATGTTCAACAGATCTTGAATTATTAATGTTCACTCAAGTTAATTTATCTTAAACAGCAGATCATATAGATATTAAAACTTTGCAAAAATGGCTCCATTTCTCTTAAATCCCGCCACTCTGATCATCCCTGTGCTAAGTCTGCTGAGCCTCCTCAAGGCAACAGCAGGCGATATCGAACTGGCTGGCGCAGTGTTCCGGCTGCACTTCCGAGGCACCATGTGCTCTATGTACAGCAACGAAGCGCGTCGCGTGCAAAATAAAATGCAGGTGAGTGGCTACACAACTCTGATCAAATACCATCAATTTGTAATAACGTGTCAATATTCTAGTGAATTAGCTATCGAACTGACGATAATCGTTGACAATGTCGGTAAAATTACAACGTTTTTTATGTCTTACTCATTTTCTGATAACAATTGACGTGAAACATTGCGATGAAATCTTTTGTTCCCTTACTGCATTCTGAAATAAAAATCACAAGAACATTGTCTTACACGAGAATCAGGATTTAAGGTTCACAACTTTACACGCATTCAATGCGCTATTCACAAAAGGTGAGTCTAAATTCTGAAATGCTGTTGAGTTGTAGGTATGCATATTGACTGGAAGTGACGGCTTCGCAAGAGTTCCTGACATGGCTGAAACTGATTCATTGTTGGGTTATAATGTCACAAAAGACATTGAATTTAATTTATTTAAAGAAAAGTAATTCCAACGTTCGTTTTAAAAAATAATCTACTGAATTTTTTCACCGTATGGTGAAATTTATAGCTGGATTAAACTCCATTAAAATATAATATACTATGAAGAAAAAACACGAGACAGTTTCATATAAAAATCCAACTTATTCCACAATTAAATTGACCACGGTCAAAAAATAAAATGAACAAATCTATTTCCTTACTTGAAAAGGGATGATAGTAAAGAGGCTTTCAGCTCGAATAAAAGTGCTTCAGCACTAAGGGACGTGAATTTGTCAGGGAAAAAATTAGAATATTGAACTCCATGGTAAAAGAGATTTAATAGGGAATGAATTGGACTAAATTGTGAAGAAAATTGGAGGTAGATGCTTCGAAGGTAAGCCGTATGAGTAGGAAGGAGTGGAAAACTAGTTGCATCAATTTCTGGCCATCCGTATAAAATGCTTCGAGAAATCCAGAAAACAAAGAGCTACGTACAAGCCGTGAAGATGAAAGTAAAATTTTCACGTTCAAAAATGTATTAATTTATGTAATCGGATTAATTTTCTTTTTTGAAAATTGGCTCAACAATGAACTCGGACTATGAAATTTAAGAAAGAGCTCTTGCACAGATAAGTTCTTTCATTCCTCACAGAGGTCATCACATTTATCCTCTCTAAGTACTATTTTTATTTTTAACACAATCATTTTATTTATCCTAAAATGATTTACCAAATTGGATTCAAGGCAAAGCATGGTGTAGAATATATTGGTATAAACTTTATTGTAGGAGAATAATTCTATGGCAGTCTAACATATAATCAAAGGTGAAAGGCTTGCATTATTATTAATACAGCTTTTTAAATTTAATTTGAAAAGTTTAAGTTCAATTTAAAAAAGCTCAAGTTCAATTTAAAAAAGCTCAAGTTTAATTTAAAAAAGGTCAAATTCAATTTAAAAAAGGTCAAGTTTAATTTTAAAAAATTCAAGTTTAATTTTAAGAAGTTCAAGTTCAGTTTAAAAAAGCTCAAGTTTAATTTAAAAAAGATCAAATTTAATTGGAAAAGTCTCAAGTAGGCTATATATAAAAAAAAGATCAAGTTCAATTTGAAAAGCTTAGGCTTCTAAAATTGCATACCTATATAATAATAATATAAGTAAAGTTTATTTGTGAGAAGGCATATTCATTTAAAAGTACTGTCACTAAAAATAGAGTAAATCGAATATCAGACAAAGCAAGCCGCTGTTATTTAGGATTCAATTTGACATTCAAGTTTTACCTATAAATTATTTGCTAAACAGATCATCGGTACTTATATCTATGGACAAAAATGATGCGAATAAACTTCATGTAGTAAGTAACTGTGTGACAATTAGCAAACTGCATTGACTGAAAAATTGAACATTACTGAGCTTCAACTTTTCAGTCAGTGCAGTTTGCTAATTGTCACACAGTTACTTATTACATAGAGTTTATTCGCATCATTTTTGTCAATAGATATACGTACCGATGATCTGTTTAGAAAATGATTAAGCAAATATTCACAGGTAAAACTTAAAGAATGTCAAATTAAGTTCAAAATCCCATCAGCTTGCTTTGTCTGATATTCGATTTACTCTATTTTCAGGGCCAGTACTTTTAAATAAATATGCCTTCTCACAGATAAACTTTACTTATATTATTATTACATAGGTATGAAATTTTAGAAACATAAGCTTTTCAAAATTGAAATTCAACTTTTTTTAAGTATAGCCTGCTTGAGACTTTTTAAATTAGACTTGATCTTTTTTAAATTAAACTTGAGCTTTTTTAAATTGACCTTGAACTTTTTTAAATTTAACTAGGCTTTTTTAAATTAAACTTGAGCTTTTTTAAATTGAACTTGAGCTTTTTTAAATTAACGTTAAAAAGCTGTAGTGCACTCGTGCTGGTCGGCACTAGTCTGAAGAATTTCATCCCTTCTTTTGAGAGTTAAATTCTCTCGTGTCACTCGATATTGTCCAGCACTATGCCGAAGAATATCCTCGTTTCTTTCATGTGTTAAGCTCTCTTTAGCTACTCGATATAGCTCTGCATTATTCCGTAGAATTTCCAAACGCCTGTCAAGGGTCAATTTAGCTCTAGCTTCTCCTTTGCGAGCAGCATTACTTCGTCTTGCCATTTCGCGTTGTTCATCCGATCGTCTTCGGCGTTTTTCTTGCTGTTGAAGTCTTGCTACTTCTCCCTTGCGGTTAGACACATTTCTATCATTGGTGGCCTCTTTTGCCGGAATTTTATTCTGAAATGTCGTCTATTATCTCTTCAGAGCTTTTCAAGAAAATCACAATTTCGAAAACGATATCTCAAGTTCCAAAATCTTGGGCTTTATACAAAGTGGTAGCCAGGTTACTGGTCAAATGAATTTAAAACATTTCTGTTCGCATTATCAATTAAAAATATCAAAGCGGCATGATAAATTTCAACCAAGAAAGCTCCATAGAAAATTTCTATTTGTAAAAATAAACCGATTGCGTATTCTGGATACCATAATCAAGAGGGGGTCACAC
The DNA here is from genome assembly GCA_030386875.1 of Morinoia aosen. Classification (NCBI taxonomy): domain Eukaryota; kingdom Metazoa; phylum Arthropoda; class Malacostraca; order Amphipoda; family Talitridae; genus Morinoia; species Morinoia aosen. Next base: position 21,332,211 of record CM059573.1, on the reverse strand, counting down.
GAACGGACAGACGGACGGACGCGGCTCCTTTTATATTAGTGATTATTCAGATTTTGCACGTAAGAGAATCTTCATCACACCTGTTTTGTGTTCTCATTTCAAAGCCGTTTATATTAGGGTTTGTGTCGGTTTTCCTTCACTCGGTAATAAATACTTGTGTACAGGTTACAGCATCGTTTATCAGGACTCATTGAGGGCAGGTTCACGTAAGGTAATCAGGATTTTGAAAGCAACGAAACCTATCCTGTAATAATGGGGATGGCATAGCTTACTGCATGAATAATTTCAAAGACCATACTGAAATAATACTGGCATGAATCATTTTTGTGTGATGAAAAAGGATTGGCCAATATAATTTACAAATATCATGGCAGAACACGCATACCCAAACGGACATGTAAGAGTGCTCATGAAAGTGGATCATTTTTGTGCTGATGCAGGTTTTTATAAGGAAATTTTTTCTATTTCTAGTAACTTTTGCTTGACTTTAATTAATTTTAGGAGCCGAGTTTTTTCTTAGTTATGCCACATTAGTTCAGTTCATTCGCAGCTTGCTGAGCTCTTAAAATTAATTTACGTTAGTGTGCGCGAATAATCCAAAGCTTTTCCTTCTTCTCAGGTTTTGATATCATGCAGTTGTTCGGGATTATTTCATTAATGCAAGAAGAGCCCTATAATATTTGAAAAATTATTCATACGTCGCAAATTACTGAGCATTTAGTTAGACGTTTCGATCTTATGAACATCATCAAGAAAATTCGGAGGTAAAAGCGGATAAAACTCCTTTGCGTAAATGGATTCAGAAATTCAGACCACCTAATTTAAAATTTATGAACAAAGCCAGAAGAAAAAGAATGATAGGCTGCTAAAACAAATTTTCCAGCGAACACGAGTAAATCCTTGACTGATTTATAGGATAGGATAGGCCTCTCATTCTGAATTTCATTCAGAGAGAATTTTAGTTTAGTATACATACAGAGTTGTTCAAGGGGAAGAAGTAAGAACACAACCAGTTCGATGGCTCCGACTGGCGTGATTCGCGAACCTCAGACGAACTGCTTTGTGCGTGGAACCCTAGTACTGTGATGCGCTGTGCCCACAATAGAAGAGGTAAACGAGGAAATCTATATTAGCTCATCTATAAAGCTAAGAAAAATTATTGTAGCAGTTTTTCTTTAAAATAATGTGGAATGAATCATGGGAAACGTACTATAGGTATGGATATCCAAAATGGTAATGTTTCATCACTTGGTGAGCCAGCTCGTCATCCGTACATCATTATAAATGTAGTTAACCATAATATGCATCCGTACAATTGGAGTGACTGCTTAGTGTCCTCTCTTCTAGACATGCGAAGGAAAATTTTGCATCGCATCAACAACAGTCTGATTGAAATTTTTATCCAACCCCATATGATGATTTGCTCCCATTCATAAAATCTGGCATGCTGCTCGTTCTTTCCGCGTGGGTATGAAAACACAGGATCCCTCTTTTGCTGTCATACTGACTCAATCTACACTGGTGGGGAAAATAATACAACACGTTGATTAAATCATTATAAGTTAAAATTGTTGTAAGCTTATTCCAGAATGTTTTAATACATTCTACTATTTGACAACCTAACTTTCGTCAGCATTCATTGTCAATTACGTCTCATTGGTACTGCAGCTCTTGTTCTGAAAGGTCGTCAGCATGGGTAAGAAAAAAGACATCAGGCAAGACCTTTGCCAACATATTTTGGAGCTCCATAAGGAAGTTTGAGATATCGGAAGAAATGTCCACAACTCTATGTTGGAACCATAATACGTTAGGGTAGATGCTGGAATATATCTCTCAACAAGCCTCGAACTGGCTGTACACGGAAGATTAACGACCGTGCTGTTCGAAAATTGGTCCGATCATTATTGCAGAGGCCTCAAACTACTCGTGAAGAATTGAGGGATGATCTCGAGGCATCTGGAATCGAAGCTCGAAGCAAGCAAACGTACGATCAGCAGGGCACTACGCCGTGAAGGCCTTCGCTCCTACACCCCTCGTAGGACACCTCTTCTTCAGATGAAGTATACCAACGACCATTTGAACAAGCAAGTAGCGTTTTAACACCAAAATCGAACTATTCGTTAGAAACAGCACAAACCATGTTTGGAGGCAACAAAATGAAGAGTATAAACCAAAGTGCACCATACCAACTGTAATTTTGGAGGTGCCTCAATCATGGTTTGAGGATGTTTCAGCTCATCAGGGATAGATAAAATTCACATCATTGAAAGAACCATGAATGGCAGGGAAGATCATGAAATATCGGAAGAGCAACTCCTACCTTCAGTTCGTTTGATGAAATTGGAACATGAATGGACTTACCAACAAGATAACGACCCAATGCACACTGAAAACGAAATCGAGGAATACTGCATTCATAATCTGCTTTTCCCTCGTTCAATCAATCTCTCCTCTTCTATATGCTCCTGATCTCACGTTTGGAAAATTATCTAAAACAGTTCTGCATGATCTTTAGTAAGATCACAATAGTTTCATGGAGAATAGGTTGAAAAAACAAATATACTCCTGTGTGAGGAATAATAGCATTAAGCCCTCACACAATTGAGTTCAAGGAAAAAACGAACAGTCGTCGCAAAATTTGAAGTAGAACTTTAAGTTTACTGAAACAGAGCAGAGTAACGAACAATATTTAATTGCGGTAATCGCCTTCGCCGCGAGACCTAGTAACTTCGCAGAGGATGCGTTTAATTTTCTTTAAGATTTTACATTTAAAAAATTAAGGGTTAGACTAATAAGTTGAAATGTACGAGATCGCACAGTTAAAATAGACAGCCATAGTAAATAAATTCCGCTCGACCACATAGGCAAGGTTGAGCCGAAATCAAGCGCGGGAAGGTTGGGTTGAAGCTTGATTTGAAGGATTAGGTGCCGGAAACAGTAGCGGCAAAGTAGCAAGACGTCGTCACGCAGGGAGCCAGGCCGCAGAAGGCAGACTGCAACGACTTCAAGAAATTCTCCTGAGCAATCTCCACACCCGAGAGGGGAATGGAAGGGCCACCCACACCCAGCACCAGCTGGAGGACAATTAAGAAAGAAATAAACACAAACTCAAATAAACAAACGAACGAGTTTAAGTACAAATTCAACAGCAGACTAGTAACAATTGTTTCATTTTGAATTACCTAAGTTAAATCCCTCAAGGGAACCGACTGAGCAGACAATCAAGGAGAAGGACCGGAGCTGCGACGACAAGCACGTACTGCAGGAAAGAATTTACTCAATATTAGCAACGAAGACTCAACGACCATTGCAAAAAGCTGATCAAACAAATTTACAAGTTGGAAGAATTCGACGAAATATGATGACTAAGACTAATATAACAATTAACAATTAACAATTCAATACACACCTGAGCTTATAAATGACGCTCAGTGTAGGAACTTTTAGGCGAAGAATTATTTATCAAGAAATTTAAGCAGAAATCAGTAGGAGGAAAGTGTCCATGGCGTGAAAGATAGTAAGTATAGTAAGAGATTCAAATGCTTTAGAAATAAGGTAAATGAGTACTGTTCTATACCAGGTCGCTTACGCAACCTAGAAGCAAGATGAACTGCACTCTTTTAATTTTAAAGTTAATATTTAAGGTTACCGTAGTAACTTTAGTTAAAGGCTAACTGGCCGAGTTAATTACCAAGGACACTTAGGAAATTTGAGCAAAAAGTAAGCGACGTAAATTAAGTAAAGAAACCATTCACGCAAACAAAAATAATTAAAGAGATAAAAGATACAGGAACAATTAAAGAAAATTAATTGCCCAAGATCTAGCCAAGTACTGCTTCCTCCATCAACGTCCCGTCTCCAGTGGTAGAGAAAACAGCGTTTGCCACGACGCAGCCCGACGCTCCACGGAACACCATCCAATGAAGGCTTCGAATCAGCCCTTGCCAAGCCAAATCACTGAACTTTACACTGGCTGCATTCAAAATCAAGGTAGACAACCTTTCACGGCAGGGTTGCGGAGTCGGAGTCGTAGTCGGGAGTCGGAGTCACCGGAGTCGCATGTTTTAGGGTGGAGTCGGAGTCGGAGTCGGAGTCGTTCATTCGGATGTGGTAGAGTCGTGGTTGGAGTCGCTATTTTTTTGTGTCTTCGATTCTAATTTTTGCTAAAAATTATTTATAATTGTTTAAAACCAAAAGTAAACCAAACAGAGTTAGAATAATTTACTGAAAAATCTAAAAAATACGCAATGTTTTTGTTGATTATTCTGTTTTAAGTTTGAAACAGCGTATTTATACCTATCACCTAGTACCGTCATGTTATCTATTCATTGTGGGTTTGCATACCTATATATATATATATATAGGTATGCTATATATCTGCTATCATATATATATATATATATATATATATATCTATATATATATTTATATATATATATGATACAAACGAGAAAGAAATATAAGTGTAGTGAAGTAATAATGCATATTTTGCAGTTAAAAAGCATGAATTAGTAATTGAAAGTATTGAAAATTCGTTCTGTATATTTCTGTTTTGTTCATTACTCCTTCAATTAATACATAGGAACTGGAAAATAGTAGTAAATGTGTTGCAAGTTACTTGTAGAACATTTCAGCTGATGCAATACATTGTACTCACATAAAGAGTGGTAACTCTGTACGCTCTCAATGATGCATTGATTGATAATGACTAGTCTTTGCAGAAACTTAGTTATGTTGTGATCATAAATATTTCTTGTCTTTACGATTCATTGCCAATGAGTAGTCTTTGCCAAAACCTGAAGCTATGGTCTGGTGCATAAAGACTTCTAGTTTTCAGGTTATGATATCAAAATTGATATGGCTTCCTTGTCTTTAGGCCAAGTTAACATGTATTAATAATAAAAATTTCTGCTCATTTCTAAAGTTATTCCTTGAATGTTGTTTGGTTCTTTCAGAGTTATATTGTATTTCACTATGTCATCATCATGTTTAATTTTTATTTTCGTATCACTCCCCAGTTTCTAAGTAAGCATACGCTGAAATGAAGAATTTTATAATTATGTTGATACAATTTTAAAAACTGAAATAGTATCCTTTTTGTAGCATTATATAATTAATTACTTCTTGTTAAGGAAGATTTGGAAATGTTGTGAGGTTATCAATATCGGCATTGAGACTCTTGAAAAAAATTAAAATACAATGTAAACGAGCTGCAGTGAAAATAATTACACACACCAGCAAAAACTTCACTTATAGTCACACATATTGTAACTGAAAGCAATGCAGTATCTCAGCTGCAATGGTTCTTGCAGTTATGCGATAGCACAAATTTTCTTGCTGGAAACATTTCAAATCGCTCCAAAAAAAACACGAAATGAGAAGAACATGGGCGTTTATTAAAATAAGAAAGTGTCAAGTACAAAGTAAAAAGTTAGATGAGAATAAGAGATAGTATCATATTACACGCAAAGAAGCTAAAAGTGACTTCTATTCGTAAACAAAACGTTCCGAAAACGTCAGGCTCCTGCGACGAAAGCAAAACAACTTTTGCCTATTATAGCCGAAATGTAAGAGAGTTGAGCAATAATATGACACCTTTTCTGCATTATTACCCTGCATAGTGTAGATACAGAGAACAAAAGGCAGTGTGCAAATTTGGCCTACCTTATCTACACGGATATTATAATTTTTGGGGATTTGAAGCATAGTCATTGAATTAACTATTACAATTTCATTGAATTAGTGCATACTTAGTAATAAAAAACTGTTGATACATATCTATGCTTCTCAGTGTAGACAGTGCCTACATTACCTACTCAAAAAACACTTGTCAGTAATATACAGGGAGTTTCAGATTCAGAATAAGCGGCAAAAAATTGCACACCAAGAAGAAGATGTCCAAATAAAAACTTTTCTTCAATGAAATTTTCCGAAGAAAGAGACATTAAGATATTAACCGTTTATTGTTTTTTAAGGATGAAATTTAATGACTAAAATACTCGCAATATTCATTTTGAATTTACGTTGACCGGGCGAAATGTTCTAGTCGCATGACCTCCTAAATCTCCTGACATGACTCCACTCGATTTCAATTTTTGGGGACACATGAAAAGCCTTGTTTATGCTACACCCATTGAGTCTGAGAAAGATCTTGTGGCCAGAATTGCAGTGGCTGCTGGTGAGATGCCTTAGCAAGACGTGTTTCCTAATTTCTGACAGCCGTTAAGGCTAACATTCTATAAGTGCATTGATGTAGGTGGTACACATTTTGAACAATTTTTGTAAAGTAAATTCAAAATAAATATTGCGAGTAATTGTGCCATTAAATTTCATCTGTTAAAACAATAAACAGCTAATACCTCCCAGCCCCGATTTTTTTGGAGAAAATTTCATAGAACAAAAAGTGTTTATTTGGCCATTTTCTACTTGATGTTCAATTTTATACCTCGTGTTCTGAAACACTCAGTATACATAATTGTGTACACGACTCGTCATAAATGACGGGATTCGATATTGTCTGTACACAAATCTTCCAGATGTAGATCATAAAGAAATATTTCCATCCTAATAGCACCCGCGATTAAAATATTCTAGTACTAGTGCACTGGTGAGACTCGCATCACAGAGACAGTCATTAAGCATCATTAAGAGCGTGAAAGGGAGACAGACCAGCCAACAAAGACGGACAGCCAATTTTATTTGTTCAATGAAATTTCCTGTTGAATATCTTCCGTATTTCTGACGGCGGCTTTGTGGAAAAAAAGTTTTCTTCAGTTGGCCTCTCCTACTTCATAGACAAGAATTTGAAACTGTTGAAATTAGTTCTTTCTGTTCTTTGTTTTTTGTTTTGCAGCTGGATCTTTTCTTTCCGTTTTTTGTGTTTAAATTTAACTTTCTATAATTAAGCATGTTTGAGCTTCTAGCAGACCTGCATTAACCTTAAATCACTGTAATTAACATTGCTCGTGACGCTTTGGCGTTCACTCATTAAATTATCTCTGAGCTTGCTCTGCTTGGGCAGCATGTCGTCCTTTTAATAAAAGTGGGTCTGGTACCTCTAACTTATTTCTCTTACGTAAAATGCAGTCTCTTTCTGCGACTTGAACTCCTCGACCCGGCTCTTGCAGCCTCTTGAATAGGCACTTATTATTCAAGGTAATAAATTATCAATTAATTTTTAAAATCTTAGTGCTATATGCAATCTTGCAATAAGATACGATATTCAGCTAGTCGGCCACCAAACATCTTACAACTCTGTATCTCTCTACTCAGAAGGCTTCTAAAATTTCCTACCGAAGTACCGTGCTGATGACCGGCCGCGTCCATTGGTTGTCTTCTATTTTTTTAGCGAGTTTTGTTTTAAAAACTAACCTTACGTTAAAGAATGTCTCTGGTCTCCATTTTAAAGGAATTTAATAATAAAAATACTACAGAGGACGCTGCTGTGCGTACTGTTGGAATTCCCCAGATACGCCTAATTTGGGCACGGTTTCTCTTTTTGCGCATCTCGGGAAACGACTTGCTGTTGTTCCCTTGAAGTTCTTCTGTATTTGAAATAAATGTTCGAACAGTCGCCCTTAAGTTTTAAATCCTAAAACTCCATTGTAATAATATAGGAGAGATTACGCTCACGAAATAGCTAAACCTATTAGTTTATTTGTTTGAAGGAGACACTTGACCTTTTATTGTATGAGAACAATCAACACTATACTCGGTGTCCCACAAAAATGTTCCGGACTTTTCAATTGATTATATCTCCACTTTAAATTAACATATTTTAATTATCTTTTATTAACAATGTATTCAATTTTGTTTCCTTTTCAAATAATTTAAGTTTTTGATAATCAGTTGAATAACCTCTTTAAGATGATCGATTTACTGAAAGGGATGGAAAAATTGTTCAAAGGCAAAGTTTTAAAAACAACACTGGTGTTCTTCTTCATTTCTCACTACCTACTGTTAAGAATAATTTCATGATGATGTATCCTACATACCACCAAGTATTTAAACCCTCTGAGAGGTTTCAAGTTTCAAGTGTTCTCAATAATAGTGTTTCAAGAACTGATAGAAATTCGTGGAATAGTGGGTAAAACTTTTCGTTCAATGGTGGCAAGAAGTAATACTTGCCTTGAGAGAAGTGGAGGGTATGTCGAAGGATACTAAATAACATTATTTATTTAAACGTTATTTAAGGTAATGATTTGTTACTCTTTAAAATTTTTGTTTGTTCAGTTTTATGGAAAGTACAAAATATGGACGAATATCAACATTGTTTTAAAAACTTTTCCTTTGAACAATTAGTTTTTCTACAACTTTCAGTTAATTGATCATTGTAAAGTGGTTATTCAACCAATTTTCAAACACTTCAATTATTCGAAGAGGAAACACAATTTACCACACAACTTTTCCTTTGAACAATTAGTTTTTCTACAACTTTCAGTTAATTGATCATTGTAAAGTGGTTATTCAACCAATTTTCAAACACTTCAATTATTCGAAGAGGAAACACAATTTACCACATTGTGAAAAAAGGCAATTCAAATATGTTAATTTGAAGCTGAGATATAATTAATTAAAAATCGGGGACATTTTTATGTGACACCCGGTATAATAAAAAGCCAGGTGTCCGTCAATTTATAAATAAGTATATGTTCTTGTGCGTAATTTCCCCTATGTCATTACAATGAGAATCTGCTTGCTTGGACAGTATCATAAATACCATTGCAATATTATGAAAAACCTGGCATCTGCTCACTTATGTTTATAAGTAAAAAACATTGCATGAAAATCGAATCTACTGTCAAGAAAATGCGGCTTATCGCATTTAAATTTAAAAGGGATTTAAATGCTTAAAAGGTAGGGCAAATTTTTTAAAAACTCATTGCGAACAAAAATTTAAATTATAATTCACAGTTGTTGCTTGCTTGGTTGTTGTGTGCGTCTGTGACGTTCTTAAAGATGCTTAATGACCGCATCTGTGATACGAGTTTTACCAGTGCACGAGTATGAGAATACTGTATTTTAATCGCGGGTACTATTACGATGGATATATTTGTTTGCCATTTTTATCTTGAGATTTTTTTTTAAAACGATACCATTGAATCCCGTCATTTTTGGCCAATCATGTACACTAGTATCTTGATTATTAACATTCTGTAGTCAATTTAAAAGTCGTTCGCTAATAAAGAATATAATGAACATATGCACAGGTTTCAACACCTGCAACCGTTTACTACTAAGAACGACTCGTGTGATTATTTATACGTTTTGTGTCACGCTGTTGAGAATAATTGATGGGAAGAAATTAGCTCTGGCGGTCTTGGTTTCAGCTCACGGTCAATTAATACACTTACTTTCGTTGTGCAAGTGCTCTATAATAAGTCACTTTCAAAACAATTAGAGCGATCCAGAGCCTTAAATACTCGAGTTTGTATCGTGAATACCGAGTTCGGCGGGGTATTGTATATTACAATGTAGCGTATTGCATATTACAATATGCTGTATTGTATATTACAATATACTGTATTACAATATACTGTATTGCATATTACAATATACCTAAACAAGTTCGCAGTTGCTTTCAGCAATGCTGAATTTCTGTATCTTGGATACGACACGAATGGCTATAACTACTTCTCTCGCGGCTCAAAATTACTGTGTTCTGAGTGTTTATTACTCTTATAAGAAAATTATGTTACCTATGGAATAAGCTGAGAGCATGGAAACTCCACTCAAACGAAAATTTGTTGAAGAAAGGCATTGAATCCCGTCATTTTTGACGGTCCGTGTACACTAGTTAAGAAATAAAATATTCATCTTATAAATTAAGAATAGATGAAGTTGGAGTCACAAAATTGTGAATAGGCGGAGTCGGTGTTGGAGTCGCTAAATTTTGGAAAAGTGGAGTCGGAGTCGGAGTCGGAGTCGCCCAATTCTGAAAAGATGGAGTCGGAGTCGGAGTCAGAGTCGCCAAATTCTGAAAAGGTGAAGTCGGAGTCGGAGTCGGAGTCGCCAAATTCTGGAAAGGTGGAGTCGGAGTCAGAGTCGGAGTCGCAAATTTATTCCTCCTACTCCGCAACCCTGTTTCACGGTAAGGATGTTAAGAGAGTTCAAAGGAGTTCCAAATAGTTCAAAAGAGTTCAAAAAAGTTCTGCCAAAACCTCCTGCAACAACGACCCACCTCAACTTCGACACGACCTGAACAGCCAGAACCACAGACTCACAAAGCAACGCTCTCGACACAGGCACACCAGACGCACAACTTTGAGGAATTATTTCCGATACCTGACTTCTAATTTCATGGCTTCGATGCTAAGTTAAAGGCCCTTAGGAATGAAAACAGGTTGAGTGTTTCAGCTTGTACTTGCTAGTAGTCTTTACGTAAGAGCAAGATCACAGCCCCGGAGTTATAGCGAATAGGAAAAATCTCCAGCTGCCGCCAACGCCCTTGGCAAGGAATGAACTTCATGCAGCAGCGAACTCTCATTCGAGATCCAATGAAATCATTGAATTATTTAACCTCAGTCACAGTCTGAAAATTTACACAGGATTTGAATTCTACATCAATGTTTTAGAAAATATCGCTTCTGCAAAATATTCATTGGTAAAGGAGGTCGATTTAAATGATTTAGTTGTACGATTAGTATTAAAGGAGGAAGCTTTTACATTATTGCCCATTTCTCGAAATCGACTTCACAATGTCACCGCTGATATGTCAACTATGTTTCCAAAACCTTCGATGCATTTCAAAACATAAGAAAGAGCAGTTTGCGATGCAGTAAAAAACTTTCGAACGAGATGATTCTAGAAGTATTCCAATATCGCTTAGGGTATTTTCGAAAGGGAGGGAGGAAACATCCCACGTCATGTGACTCCTGTCGACGCTGAAGATCGTATCGGAAATCGCTAGAACGCGGTTGTTTTTTTGGAGTCACCCATGGCAAATGAGTCCGACTAAAAGAGATTAGTAGAGAGTTATTACGAGTCAGCTAAATGAGGGAAGTAACAAGTCGAACTAACCGACCTAAGAAATTGCGCTAACTCAACCCATCAACTGAATGTCTCATGATCACTCTACGATCACTGTTTGGCTGTCTGAACTTCGACCACCCACAGGATTGTTCAGCAGATTGCTGAGATAGACTCCTTATATTGTACCCAACAATACAGTAAATGACAAGTTCAACGTCGACACGGTAGTAAAGCTGGGTTTACACGGAGGGTGACTTCCCCAGGGTGACGCCCCCACCCTACCCCTCTCACCCGCTCAAGCTTCCCCACTTGCGTTTAGACGGAGGGTGAGATGCCCAGGGCTGCCGAAATTGGTGCGTTCAGCGAATGTACAAGTTCCCCTTACAAAAATGAATTTTAATTTCTCTGGAATGAGAATTTTACTCTGGGCAACTTCATAAAAAGGAATCTAATGATTTCGAATGACAATAATTGCAAAATAAATGTAGGCAAACCCACAAACTATGTCAATATAAATGAGATTTATTTTGGTGCTACTGCAGAAAGCATTCTTCCGGGAAATGTCAACAAAATATGTACCAAAAACTAGAAGAGTTTGGATTGAAAGATCTTAATAAATGTAATTCATTAATGTAATTGCGACTGATATCAAATATTATTAACCAGTCTCTCTTACTAGGCACTTTCCCGAACTCCCTCAAAGTTGCTAGAGTAACCCCTATCTTTAAAAGTGGTGAAAAAACCTGTGTAAACAATTATCGACCTATCTCCATTCTACCAATTATTAGCAAAGTATTCGAAAAGATTGTGTATAAAAAAGTGTACTCTTATTTTGAACAAAAATCATTTCTTTACGATAAACAATACGGTTTTCGCTCTAAAAAATCAACAACACAGGCTAAATTAAATCATTTACAATTCCTCTATTCTAATATAGATGAAGGAAAGCCTGTCTTCTCTGTATTTCTTGACTTCCGAAAAGCATTTGATTGTGTGGACCATAAAATACTATTATCGAAACTACACTGTTATGGCATTCGAGGGATTGCCCATGATTGGTTCAGATCATACCTAACAAATCGGAAGCAATACGTTATCATTGACGACGCAAAATCAGACCCACAGACAATTAGCCATGGAGTTCCACAAGGATCTGTTCTCGGGCCTCTCTTGTTTCTGATTTTTATCAATGATATTGTAAAATCTACATCATTCTTCAAATTCATACTTTTTGCCGATGACAGTACGCTTTCTGCGGTCCTTCCGAACCAAAATCCTGCTATGATTGTGGAGAGTATAAATACTGAACTTCACAAGGTTTCATCGTGGCTCAAAGCTAATAAAATAAGCCTAAATATCGATAAAACAAATTATATTACTTTCTCATACAAGAAAGATGTATCTCTCCCATGCATTAAAATTGGCGAAGGTAAAATCGAAGAAACCAACTCATGTAAGTTTCTGGGCATCATAATAGATAAACATCTGACCTTCAAAGAGCACATCACTCATATTAGTTCTAAATTATCAAAATCCATCGGAATCCTAAATAAAGTTAAAAATTTTCTGCCTGAAACAGCTTTACAAATGCTCTACCGAACGCTCATTTCTCCATACTTGCAATACGGAATAGAAGCATGGCACGGAACTGATAAAAATAAAACCAACAAAATTTTTACTCTGCAGAAAAGGGCTGTCAGAGCGGTAAAGAACCTAGAATATAATGCTCACACAAATGATTCTTTCAAAAATTTACAAATACTTAAACTTTCGGATCTATACAAAATCTCCATCTGTAATTTCATTTACAAAACATTAAGAAATGATGGCGACAATAGCCTAAGACAATTATTGACTGCGCAAACTGGTCATCACGACCATTTAACCCGAAATAGAAGTAAATTCATGCTTCCTTATTATTCAAAGGCCAGGTCGCAACACAGTATTCTGTTCGTTGGAACCAAAACTTGGAACTCTATACCTGCAGAGATCCGTGAATGTAATTCGTACAAAGTATTCAAAAGACATCTTGAGTCTCACTTCCTAACAGAATACTAGTAGTGTAAGATCACCGTGTCGAAATCTTGCCTCCTACATGTAACTAATGATAATGTCATAATGTAACTTGCCTTGTGTACCATAACCAATTTTCTCTCTGCTCTTGAATCGTTTTATCGAACATACTGTTAAATATAGCCGACTTGTAAAATATCGAGTTAATCATCTCAATGATCAGTCTAATGCGAAACTAGGTTAAGTGAACTAGGTTAAACTTTTGTACACCCTAGAATAGCGTGATGGTAGGATGCCCTAGAAGTCGCTGAACTTATTCGGGCCCACAGGTAGCTATACTCAAATTTGACCATTGTACTAGACTTAAAGTAAAACTCTACCTCTGTATCACCTACCTCTGTATCTCCTGTGGTAAATAAATTGTTTAAATTGTTTAAATTGTTTAAAATACCATATTCAACGCATTTCTCCAATTTCGTGAAAGAAGAGCAGCATGAAAAGATTAAGATGAAGTGGCGAGAACTGTTTGTTCAAGATGCTCCTTTCAAGACAGAAATTGTGTCTCAGAAATTCTGGTACGCAGCTTTGTTACCCGCTGCTTCCCGAGTTCATGATGCAGCTTTTGTCAATACCGCAATATTTTGCCGCAGCTAGAGAATTTTTTCGACCCTAAATACATAAAAACAAAATACAACATTTCGTTAAAAAGAGCGACACTAAACGCATAAACGCGATCAAAACCTACGTTAGAGAACATAGATTGCACAAATTGGAAGCCACCACGGTAGCTTGGTAAAAAATTAAATGAGAAAAAACATTGGTAGAAGAAGGAAGAGGAAGCTTCATTCTAACTGGAAGAGTAGGTAAAACCTTTAATTTTTACGTTTTATTGCTAGTTAAATGGATTTGGTACGCTTTAATAATTTTTTGTACGTTTCAATTTTTACGTTTTATTGCTAGTTAAATGGATTTGGTACGCTTTAATAATTTTTGGTACGTTTCTTCCATGGTTTTGGTACGATCATCAGAAAAAATTCGGCAGCTCTGGAGATTATAACTGTGATTGAGTGAGGATATCTAAATGTAATCCAAGGTACGTGCAGAAAAGAAGTTGCTATTTTTAACCTGCAAACCATTTCATGGAGGCCGGCATAAGATCAACGTATTCGTGAAGAATTAAAAAATTACTTCTTAAAGGAAGGCCAAGTGCCTTGTTAGAAACGATTGTGTTTATTAGATTAATAAGGAATGGAGGCGAATAAATAAAACCTCGTGCTGATACAGCTTCTTATATGACCTTATTGCCCAAACTAAGGAACAATAAAATATAGCTTGCCCAGCAGGTGTACATAGAGACAAAAATAAGTGAAATATGCACGATATGAGTCTGATTACAGGAAATAGAAATAGTTAATACAAATTATATCAGTCTAAGTCCTATCACGAGCCATCAATAATAGCATGACAACGAACAATTTGTGTTACTATTGTTACAGGTAATTACTTATGAATTAAATCGAAAATCATTTCAGCGATAGTATTTAATAAAGAAATTGTATTTACAGCCGCAATAAATACAATCAGACTGACGCTTTGCTTTCAATAAACCTATCAATGTAAAAACTTTAGCCACTTTTCCAGATCAGGAGAGACTTTTTGCATTGAGATTACGCATGAGAACATGACGACAGAGCAGCCAAGACATACATCCTACCCTCAAGACTGCCTGAAGCGCACTGTCTCTGTCGTTCCCCAGGCAGTCCCAGCATGTGGGGCAGCAGCGTCGACACGCATGGGGTAGTAGTGGGAGGCGTTAGACCGGGGGATTGGGGGTTTTTTGAAGAGGCGGGGAGGGAGAGAGGGCGTTGCCCAGGGGAAGTCACCCTCCGTGTAAACGCAGCTTAAGTAATTCAAAATTTTATTTGAATGGTGCTTATTAGCATGAATATATTACAGGATTTAGTTCTCTAAAAGTTAAGGCCTTATCAAGTTTCTTCAATAAGTCAAGCGTTTCACTGGTTGCAAACATGTTTTCTTTAAAACATTCATCAGAATGCGTCTCTATTTTCGGAACGACTTTTCTGGCTAACCAATGTAAATTAGACTTTCCGCTCATGCTGTGCTTCAATTTTTCCATGGACATTTTGTTAGTAATCTTCAAATTTCTAACTTCCGCTTCGTGTATTTTTATTCAACTATTTTAAGCTCATTGTCCGGTAAAACCAAGCGAATACGAATCCCCCAAGTTGAACACGAACATCTTTTGACATGTCGAGATTTTTTTAGTTCACATCTGAGCGTTAATAATACCATGCATTACTCTAGGCTCTGCAACTAGCTTTCACATTCCTTCAACACATTCACACTTGCATGCTCTGTCTAGTTGGCAAAACCAAACCTACCACACCACAGGATGGTCTTTGCCCCTTTCTCCCCTTTTGCTCCTGAGCATTTATCTTCACTCAATGATCATTTTAGGCACTTTTATTTTTTGCTTCACTCATATTTACTTCTCTATTATTTTCATGATTTTTATCTCATTCATCGGCAATTATAACCATAGCGTTACCGTTATCATTATCTATCTCATCCAAATCCTTATTTAAAACTATTGCTTTAGCTCAACTCCAACGGCTGGTCGTGCCTATTCTGTATTCGTTTCTTCATCAGCTCGCAATCTCAGCCATTTTGTTTCCATTTTAATCCCCACAAATACATCAGCAGCATATAACGGGCAACCAATCCTTTTCTCATTTACAGACCCCGCAAAACTAATCTCATGCAGAGAATTTGTTTTCTTATTACAGGCCAAACAGCTTGGGAGATTAAGTGCAACCCTCAAAACTCCAGTCTTCCTTACATGACAAGTTTTTAAACTGGACAATAGTTGGATTGCATTTAAATAAATATTCTCATGCAAGTTTCTCATGATGGTCATTACCTTCTGGCTCACACTCACTTTCTTTAGGTAACAAAAAAGTCTCATGAACTATACCTCTTCAATATCTGAAAATTTCATTCAGACATTACCTTATTTTTCCTTCTTCTTTCAAATTATATCATTAGCATAAAAAAAACTTCACAGCGGTTTCCTGCAAAAATTGTGTCTTTCTGGTGCAATATCATTGCCTCTTCGTTTGAACACTTTTTACTTATAGGTGTCCTTGAATACTAATACAAAAATTTATCTACGCGCCGCTCAGTGCGCAATCTACGCGTTTTCTACTGGTGCCTCGACGTTCAGCTTCTGTGCGTCTGAGGACCAGAATTGCGCCATCTCCCTACCTACGTACCCTCTCGGAGCCTGGAACACTTCCCAGCCTCACTGCTCTCTGTACTCCACTCTCCTGCCCGTGCCTTCTGTTGTTCCTAAGCCTCCGGTGGGTTCTCTATTTATACGTATGTACTAGTCCTTCTAATTCAGTTATTTCAACCTATTTGGCTGAAAAACTTATCCTGTAAAATTGTTATTAATGTGTAGAAAAAATTTTTCTTCAATTAAAAGTAATGCTTATTAATCACTTCAGTTTTCTGCAATCATGCATGATATAAACAGGGAAGCATATGTGTTTCATTTAATGACTAATTTTCATTTAATGACTTTCAATTAATTACTAACAACCATGTCTAGTAATAAAATGCAATCTTAGTATTATTTAAACGGCCTAGGTAAAAGGAACGGCCTTCCTTGGATTTTTACCGACGACAAAGCTCGCATTCACCGTTTTCATGTAGTGCAAGAAGGGTTAAAAGATCTCGAATAATCTTATTCTCATGGGATGGCTTTCACATGCTGTCTCCTGATTTAAGCCATATTGAAAATTATTGAGACTAACTAGAAAGGAAAGAGCGAGACTCAAAACCTCTTCTTTCCTCGTTTGATCATTCTCAGTGCTCGGGCTTTCGGCGAATATTTGTTTCGATTGTTTTTTAAATCTTGTAGAATTTGTGTCAAATAGAATGATAGCAAAAACCATTGTAAAAAAAGATCCAACAGATCTGATGAAAAAATTGACTTTAATTGTTTTCATTGCATCCACTCTTTTTGAAGGGATTGTCAGACTTTTTCGTAGCTTAATGTATTTTGGCCCTGAGCTTTTCGCTGTGAAATTTTTCGATGACTCTATAACACTCAATATAAATGATTCATGAGGCTTTCGCCCGGTCAGAGATTACGTTGACTCGTCAAAACAATTTAAAAGTTCTGGGACATCTACTCGTTTAATGAAATCTGCGCAGGGTGTCTGGTTTTAGGTATTAGGTTTTACTATTTTTTTTTATTATTTTAAATTGATTGGGTAGGAGTAATTAGATTTTGCTTGTCCTCTTTGTTTGAAAAGTGGAATGAAATAAGTCAACTTTTGATCCTGCAGGATTTTTCCCAGTTACGAGCGAGCAATTGATGATGCTAGTCTCCAAGTACATGGCGGCTAAGCGCTTAGGTCCGGTCGATATAAATTAACTCAGCTAAGTGAACTCTTTCCAAATTTGTGTCTTAATGAATACGCCCTTTATATGAGCGAACTAGACATAGAAATTTTATTCCTTTACTATTTCAAATAAATCTTCTACGTGAATATAAAAGGGAAATTAACTTTTCCTGCGTTTTGTAGGGTACGAAACGCTACGTGCTGAGCTCGTCCTTAGCCAGTCCAGGAACACCAGAGAATCTGGAGTCGCAAAACTTCTGTGGTGCCGATGGCAATGAGTTCGCAGTGGCTTCTACGGCTGCTGAGTTTCAGCAGCTCATAAATCAAATTTCCGACGGTGAGATTAACCCATTTACGCCCCTTATTTTTGAAGGTTACTGGAATTGCATGAATGTCATTTATGTTGTTGTGTAGCGCTTAAGTAGCCATGATCAACGATTATTTGGAGTTTCTATCGATTTGCTTCCAAGATATAGATAAAATTATTTTGTTGCGCAGACACAGCACTTGGAATACCAGCATTATGAGTTGTTGCGTCAACGCATCACCGGGCACTCGAACCCCACACACATCATCAATGGAAGCACTAATTTATTTTCGAATTGGAATGATAAGTTTAAAACAAACCAATTAATTCACTCTTTATCTTGCATTGGGAAAGTATTTGAAAAAATATACAAATCTAATTTTATAACTGATGTCGCTAATATCTAATATTTTCCTAACAAGAATGCAGAATCAAGAAAACTTTAATAATCTAATTTCCTTTTTTAAGTAATAGGAATGAAGATGTCTGCATAGTATGAGACATTGTTGGAACAAAAGTACACAATTTCCATAAAAATGTGCTGACAAAACATTTACTTATCTACTCATTTACCCTGTGGTATTTCTCGGAACATTTTTTATGTAAATGAACGTTACATTTTTTTTCAAATGTAAATGGTTTGACTATTTCAGTATTTGCATCTGATGCATTTCTTTCCCTCACCCTCAATGATAAAATGGTCTACTTAGTCATAGCGCATTGCCTCTGTTACCATTGCGGCTTCGAGATTCTGTGACATCCCAAGAGTTTGAGGACCTGGTTTTGCACGAGATGTACCATAGGTTTCGAGCCAGTTATCAACAATGTCTCTAGTAAACTGGAGCATATCATGCTTGCACCCTCTTTCACGTGCAAACAGTCAACCATTATTTACACACACGTTCATTATGTATCAGATAAGTGGAAAATACCATTTTTGCCGCGTATCGTTATTCGATAATTGTTAATGTTCTCATCGATTTGGTTCACACCTCCCATGTTCCTGTTGTAGTCATTGACAAGGAAAGGCCTTAGTACTGATACTTTCTTCTTTTCTGCTTCTGAGTACCTTTCCACTTTCTTTATAGGAAGAATCCCTTGTTGGTTTGAATCAATGCAAACTTCAGAATTATCATTCCATTGTACAACTAATGTCCCAGATGATTTGTCAACAAAATGCTTCTCAGTGCTGCGAGCTTGTTTGCCGAACAGTTTAGAATAAAAAACTGGACAGTTTTCAAGCCGATTACTTCTTGTAGTTCCTGTTGCACCATGCCCTCTGTCAAAAATTTCATCTAGTAATTTCAGTGAAGTAAAGAAATTATCGAAATATATGCTGAGTTTACGTGGTGGATATGCAAGCTCCAAGGTGTCCAGAAAATTCAATATGTCACATCCACCAAGTTCAAATTCTTTTTTGTACTTTTCATATGCCATCGTTTCTTTTCCTTAGTACATGTCCAGTTGAAAGGCGTAACCAGGAGAGGCAGCAACCCAAGCCTTGTAACCCCATCTTATTGGCTTACCACGAATAAATTGCTTTGTGGGATGTCTTCCATAGTAAGGAATCATAGATTCGTCAATAGAAACTTTGCATGGTCCAAATACTGCTCCAAATTCAAGGAAGTTTTTATTTAAAACATTCAGCAAAGAACGAATCTTGGCAAATCTGTTATCCCTGCACAAGTTATAATTATCAGCAGCGTGTAGGTTCTTCATTATTTCGTCGAATCTGTTTCGACCCATTGATCTGACAATGAGCTCATTACAAGAGTCTAGTTCGGCTAACTGAACCTGTTTATAATTACCCAAACAAACACAAAATTCACGCTTGTGAAGAATTGTATAAACAATATTCATACATTAAAACTTTCATCTCATATTGCACTATGAATACGAAAGTGTAAACTACAGTATACGAAAGCAGCATGCTGGTGTGCCCACTGTTGCGTGAACGCAACAGTGGTATTGGTCCGTGTTCCCATTTTTGCTTGAACGCAACGTCAATATTTTTTAAATTTCAAAATTCAATAATCTTTACAAATCAACAATAACCTCTTCAATAATTTATTTATGCACTAAATACAGTCTTAGAATATAAAGTATAATATTTAAACGCTTGATTTGCCATGTTGCACAGTTTTTCTTTTTCAATAAACGTTTTTCTTGTTGCAAACCAGCTATACCTTCTTTTCCGTGGAGCAATGATTCCGTTGAAAATGTGTCAACTTTCAGTACTTCCTCGTGTCTGTTAGCTCAACATCATTAAACCGAAAAGGTTTAATGATGTAGAGCTAACAGACAAGTGACATTCTCTAATTACAAATGTCCTGAGGCTACTGAAAGCAATTCCGTCTCTGTAAAAGGCATAGTTTGGTTATATGGTTGAGAAAAATGGACAGTGTTATTTAGTTGCGTGAACGCAACACAGGGCATAAATGGGTTAAGAGCTAGCGAACTCTGAAGCTAATTATGACCGCAGAGAATACATGAAGCAATTTTGAATCAAAATTTGTTATTTGGTAATTTATAGAGTCGATTATTCTAAATTTGAACTCAAAAAGTGCACGCGAGTCCTGTCCAACCCTTTATACAGAATATATTTTTTTTTGTGCTAGGACCAATTACACCGCATACTCATGCTGTCTAGCTCTACAATACTACGAGGTAACCAAAAAAGTTCCGTCATTAAAAAAAAAAAGAAAACGCATCACAGTATGTGTAACATATATTTAGTATTCGAAGTAATTGCCATCGGCATCCAACACCTTCTGCCAATGCATCGCCAGCTGTTCAATCCCCTTGCGGTAAAAAATAAAAATAGAGTGTTTGGAGTGCAAAGAAGTCCGTGATTATCCAGAAAGTGGGAGAGGTGGTTATCGGATGGCGCGAAGTCAGGCGAATAAGGTGGATGGCACCAAGTCTCTCACCCATGTTGCTGTACGCTATCCCTAACCACTTGCGCGACATGGTGCCTAGCGTTGTCACGGAGGAAAAAGCACACCTTCTCGATTCACCAGTGCTGGCTCCTTCTGGCGCAATACCTATTGCATACGTTCCATTAGCTGCGAGTCTCCAGGAACCGTACCGTTTGGCCCATTGGTAGCAGCTCATAATGAACCACTTAATTACCTGTCCACCAGACACAAAGCATAATATTGCGTGCGTGCGTATAGGAGGCCTTGGGAGTTTCGTACAGATTCCAATTTTTCATCACTGGTGAGCACTCGATTGCATAAGGATGCGGTACGGTGGCGAGAAATCAGCGATACACAGGCTGCCACTCGTCTCTTTTGGACCTCCAACAGAGAGTGCGGAACCCACTTGCTCTGTTTGTACACCTTACCTAGGCAGTGCAGGTGAAGTCTAACTGTTTCATCGAAGACGCTGAACTGTCTTGCAAGTTCATCACACTTTAGATTTTTGCCTTGTTCAATGGCCGCAATCAGGATTCCATCATTGAAGACCTGTGGTCGTCTACTGCTAGTCTCATCACAGAGGGACAAATCTCCTGCCTTGAATTTTTGAAACCAACACCTTGCGTACATGCATTCACAGTACTATCCCCTAACACTCGATACATGCAGTGACTAGATGTCGCTGCTGGTAAGCAAACTTTGAAGTCGTGAAGCAAACCGCCCCGAAAGAGATCTGTAGACACTTCTATCCTTCCACAGTGCTGTCAAGCTAAAAACAGCTCCATGCTAATAACTGATGGCCAAGCACGGTGAGCGTGTTTTTATAACGTCTGATGTTCCTACTTTCGGCTGTCTGAATCTGAAAACAATTGCTACACGCATTGCGCATGTATTTCCACTTCATTCAATGGCTAATCAAAAAACAGACACTACTTTTTGGTTATCTTGTAAAAACTCTGAATAGGAGCACAACAATGAAAACTATAGAAAGTTGGAGTCCATATGTCACTTTAGCGTCTATGTAGAGGGTTAGTGGTAAAAACCAAACGGACTTCAACAAAAAGCTAAAGTTCATTCGAATGCTTTCTAAGTGAAAATTCTGCGTTGAAACCCACACATTCCATACGGCGTACGTAATTGAAGTAGGTCATCCCTAAACCATTGCACTGCTTCAGGACAAAAGCATTCAGTCTCTAATGCATCTTACATCACACTCCACAGACGCATCTTAGTTTACCACAGCTTGATCCTGCTATTGCACTGAACCATCCGCCGATTTGTACGCGATTAATTAATATAATTTCACAAAATTTGTGAAATAGTTTTCTCTGAGTTGATCACAAATTTTTTTCTTGATTTTATTGCTTTAATAATTTTCCATGCAAATTTCAGAGTAAATTTCCCCCTCTTTTTATAATTTAAACTTTTGTTTTGCATTCGATATGCCAATGCTTTCACTACGGGGGAAAAATCTTCCGCTGAACTATATATTGGATGAAAATTATTATTCCAACATTTGATTCTTGAATGGTTCTAAAGCGACTGCATCAGGGTACTGGCATGTCCTTGTCAATCCGAGGGATCAAATCCAGCTAAAATTCGCGGAAAAAACTTGAAAGACAGATTCAAGCTAGACAACCGACCCTCATTTATTGAAGGTCACCAGAACAGTGGGCTAATGTTCCATTCATATGTTACCAGGACTTGCTAAAACTTTTATGAAACCATGTAAGAACTCTAGCTGTCGATGAAGGTCCAGCAACTAAATGATGAACAAATTTCTACCACTGTCTTAAGGAAAAGTAGCTAATGCCGCTGTCATGGAAGGCACTGTCTGTTTACCTCAGCCATAGATGTCTTTGAGACTTCTGTACCTACCTATGCTTCTTCCAATTTTCATGAATTCCTTGTAATCTCTTTTTAGCCTCTTTTTTCACATCCTTCTTAACTTGCTGTCTTTAATCAAATGGTATCCTGTGCAGGAATACGTCCTCCTTGTGCATAGATTCGTTGTTTTCAAAATCCATGCTAAGTGATCCTTTTTTTCGCTCTTTTGATATCGCCTTTGTTAGAATTAGGAAGTCTCAAACTGCCATTGATAATAACAGTAATGATGGATAATGCCTTTTGTTCTGTATCTCTATTACAAATGTACATGAACTATGCATTCGAAAAAACATAGAAAATTTATTTTTAACTTATATATGTCGCTGTCCGTCGAATATCTTGTGCATATTTCACAGTTAGTTGTCTACACAAAATATATTAGAATTAAAGATTGTCGGTCAAACCCACAATTGTCCCACATCTCAGTGTCTCATAGATTTCCAATGTTATGTGCCAATGCGAAATGAAAGGAAATGAAATAATGGCCTAACCCTTAAGAAATGGCATCCATTTTTTTAATGAATTAATATACTTTTGCAGCTTTGACAGCCGTCAGTTGCAACCCATGCTCCGCCTGGTTGTACTTGCTGCCAACCCTGCAATGGCACGACGGCAGCTTCCTCAACCAGAGTGAGATAAAACATCCAATACTCTCTACCGTTAAGCCAGGGGACTGTTTCGTCATTGACCACAGTAGAATAGAAATCTTCGAATATCAGTGTGGCGGTCAATACTACCGGGTAGTATGCCAAACGTTTGACTGAGGACATGGTCAATGGAGTCACTTCGCTTTGTATTCATACACACTTCGCTCCTCCGGCATTTACGAGTGTGAATGACTTAAGACATTTTAAGCGAACTAGTATGAGTGTTCATGCAATGTGTTTCACTATAAGTCCACTTTTTATTTTGAAAGTATTCCAGCATTCAACAAAATTCATGAGCATATATAACCGCTGAAATTTGACAATTAGCACAAGAATGCCACCAATATTATTTAAAACGTAATTTTATTTTTGCAAAAGAGTAATGATGAACCATACGACTGGCATCGGTACCAAAGTACATGCATGTTACCACGCTCCTTGTTTCTTAGAGTTAGAGTTGCCTCCGTAGAATAAGTTTAGTTAGTTCATTGCCTCCGATGCTTTCACTGCGATCCAGTCGATGGAAGACCGCGTCACGGTCTTCCCAAACTATAATTGGAGCAATTGTAATATCTTTGAAATAGCCGTTCCCATTTAATTTCTGTGTCATTACTCTGAAATTCTTAGCATTTACTTCTAACTGTATCTGTTGCACTATTTCCTTGTTGCAGACAAATCCCACAACAATTTAAAACTAGTAATATGGAGTAGTAGGGAAAATAATTATGGTTTTATTAGACGAAATAAAATACCCTGATCCTTGAACCTGAAACTTTGCGTGTATGAGTCGTCATTCACAACTAGACTTCGCAAAGAAAGGAATCGTGGCTCACAGACTCTAGCGTCAAATTATTGATCTAAGTATAACCAATGAAGGTAAAACTCAAATTTCAAGCCTTCAGTACATATTTGATGAATTCAAAAATTATGTTACACATCGAACAAGGATCTCAAAGTAAAATGATTTCACCCTAAAGTTTTCGGCTTTCGAAAGTGATATTGAAAAACTGTCACTTTATCAAATCTTTTTATAAACTATAAATAATGCGACGGGGTGATTGAATCTAATGTTCATAAAAATAAAACATAGCGCGACAAAAGACATAATATGTCTTTTCACCATTTTTTAAACATTGTAAAAACACAGCTGATGAAATTACTATTTCTCCTACTCATAACTTTAACTGCCTGAAGTAAATTCAAATAAATACTTACTAGTTTTTACCCCTATTTGTTTAATGAATTTAGAAAATAATTCAAATAGATTCAAATTGTTCACAATAAAAGTATCCTGATGAAATAAAATCGTTTTTCAACCCTGCCTTGAATAATTTTTCCGTTTATATTGTTTCTTCTAAAAACTTTCCAGAGATTTTCCGAGTAACACCCACTTTTGAAAATGGTTTTGTCACCATTTTCAAAAGAAAAAATAACAGTTCCTATCCTAAAATTTTTAGAAAATGTTCGAAAATGTCTACAAAAGAGTTAAATTTTACTACAAAATGCATTCATTTCTCTATGGTAAACTGTACAGCGTCTGATCTAAGAAAAGACATTACGAGCCCTTCTCAATCATTCGCAGTTTCTTTGCTCCAATGTCGACTTCGCGAATGTTGTTTTCGCCTTGCTTCTCTAGTTTTGCAGAGCATTAGTTTAGTTGATGACACAGCATACTGCTCTCGAAGCACAACCGCTACCGCTTCAAAGGAGTTGCTCGTTGATGTTTCAAATAATAGCTCACGAATAGTGAACAATTCGTAGCAATTAATTAATGAATTTAGACATAGGCAATGTCTTTCCACAAGGAACTGCTGTGGCATTTCTTTGGTTGTTGAAATTTGTCAGCGATATTGTTATATGTACTTTATTTTTAAATTTTTTGTTGTAGCTAAATATCGTTGTAGCTGGCATTTATTGTTGTCAAAACTGTAGTACAATGACAATCAAAATAAATGGGACTCCTGAAAAATTCTCGACTTGGCACAATCTAAACTATAATAAGAGCCACGTCCGTCTGTCCGAAGCCAGCCTGCAGAGTGATCTACTCCCCAATTTCCAGTATATATTAATCCATCAGATTCGAGTAGGAACGAATATCACGTGAATTCTAAGGAAATAGGAACATGTGTCATATGATTTGTAGAACATTATTACACATTTTTGACGGGCCGTGTGCACTAGGCCTCATCAACTCTCGAGAGATTGAATTTTTCAATGAACTTCAATTTGCCTTCTTTCTTATTTCAAATAAAGGGGTGGACTAGTAGAAATAAAGTATGAATCAACGTCGAAAAACTAAGTACATCTTACTCTCCTTTGAGCGAAATGCATCTCTTCCACTCATCAAAATCGGAAAAGACTATGTTGATTAATGGAACTACATCGCAAATCGTAGAAATTATCATTTATAAAACTTTGAATTTCAGAGAACATATCTTGTATATTAATGCATATCTTATTAAATTAGAAATTCAATGGAGCTAAAGACATTTTATAAGATGTTCGACAACGACCCAAAGCAAATTGCAAGCCAAACCAAGGAATTGTTAAAGATGAAAAGAAAAACATTTTAGAATGGCCAAGTTAATCCCCGGATATGAATCCGATCGAGAACTTGCGGAGAGCATTGAAATTGAAGATTCAGAAGAGAGGTCCCAAAACATCACTGAACTCAAAGAAATTTGCATTGAAAAATCGAATGAGATTACACCCGAAACTTGTAAAAGGCTGGTAGTGAACTACTCTAAGCGCCTCAAAGCGCCATTTAACCCAATAATGCCCATTGTATGTTTATTTATATATTCATTTATATATTTGTTTAGTGTCCGCTTCTTGAGAAACATAGGATGTATAATTATTTGTTTGGCAAACGTTACGCTTTCGTATGAGTTTGCGGTATCATGGATACCGAATTCCTCAGTGTAACATCAAAAAATCGCCTTAACATGAATTGATATGTTTGAAATTTTATCAGGATAGGTTCGGTTAGGATAGATTTGGTTGGGTTAGGTTAGGTTAGGATAGGGTAGGATAGAAAAGGTTAGGTTAGGATAGGTTAGATTAGCATAGGTTGGGTAACGTGGACGGAATTTTTTCACAGATCCACTTAACTTAACGATGGCATTGTCCGTGGAATTTCCACGGGTCCTGCTACTACCTAATTATACCCTCGGTTTATTTGTTTGTTGTACACTTCTTCCATTTATTTTTCATTCTCATAAGGATAGTTTTAATGACCGTATCTGTGACGAGTTTCACCAGTGCTCAAGTACAAGAATTTTTTTTATGACGGGAACTGTTATAATGGATATATTTGTTAGTCATCCACATCTGGAATATTTGTTCAAAAAATAATGAATCACATCATTTTTGACGGGCCGTGCACACTAGTAATTAATAATAACTGCTATGCAACGGAGTATTAATGTTTGTACTGTGTTTTTTTAATACGGTACCCGAAAAAATCTATAATAACTTTTGGTACAATGAACGGATATTTGAAAACAAAATTGCAGTAGAATCCTGAGATTTATATCATTTATTTGGTTCCTACGTATTCATGATACAACAGTCAAAATAGGAATCAAGGACGCACTGTAATTCATCCTACATTGAAACTGCCGCAAAGATGACGAACTGGACAAAGGAACAATTAACTTACACAAAGCACTGCATAATCCTCTAATGGAAGGAACATTGTCGTAGCATTGTGCTAGCACTAGGACAATTGCATTGCGTTCTTTTATGTTATTTTATTTGATATCTTTCTAACAGTATTTGCCATCATCTTGATTGCACGAGTACATCAGTTGCGTGTAAATTGCTCTGATTTTAGCTGAAAAAGGATGATTTTTCATTAAATAAATAGAATACCGGGAAGAAATATCGGTTTGAATCATTCGCTAAGATGAGCGTAAAAACCCGATGTTATTCGAAAAAACATTTTTTTTATGTAAACATAACCTTATCCCAGATTGTTGCACCTAACTGAAAAAGAAAGAAAATAAAAACATTTTTTTCCCAATTAAGTTTTTTCATGAAATGTTTACAACATTGGTTTTTAATATATCTTAACATTAATCCTAAGTTTTTTCTTACACATGGGTATCGTAATACCCATGTCACGTGTCGAAACAAAAAATGATTGAGAGAAAAGCACAAAAAATGCGTTCCTTTCGTGACGTTAATCTGATTTTGACAGTGCAAATAAGTATAATGTAAGCGCCATCCTGCTCTCGTGTATACGAACATGCAGAACAAGATCGTAGCGTAAGCATCTACGCTCGTGAGCTTCGCTTCGCATACTACTTTGTAAACTGTGATTATAGGAATTCCTTTAGGTAGCACTGTTACGATAAATATTATTTTCGTTTTTTCCTTGTACGCTTAGATTTGTCATACAACCAACCTGTGTAATTATTGAATGAATATTTGCCGATAATTGTGGATAACTCAAAGCTACTTTGTTCTGAACTTTTGATTTCTATCTCGTACTAAGAATATATCATTCGTTTCAGATAGATTATTTATAAATAGCTCAATAATTTGAAACTTATATTTATCTATCGATCATATGTTTGTTCTCCTATCTGAGGAAATTACTACTAGACATTATTGGCGTTATTAGCGTTTACGGTATAAGTGCACCGCGTCTTGTTTCGATATGATGCAGAGAACTAAAATTGTGGCTCTGATGGACTGTGTGCTACCTACTGATAATGAACGTTGGAACGCCCTCGTTTGTCTTTCGAACTACTAGTATCAGATAATTGAAAAATACTAAATGAAGGATCTAGAAATTCGGGCCTTCATATAAGTAACTAAGAAAACATAATCCTAGTGACGCAAAGTTTAAAACACTCTCGTTAGCGCCCTCTTACATTGAAATATGAGCGAACGAACACAGTAACTAGTGATATGAGGGGTTGATGTTAGAAGTAAAGTGGGCAGATTTAAGTCATTTTGCGCCTAAGGCTATCAGGTCGACATTCGGGACAATTTTTATTCTTGCGTATCAACTAGCATGCCAAAATAAAGAGCTTGGAATGAATAAAATATTTTACTACAACACAAATTTATATTATTCACTATCTACGCCGAAAACACTGGTACAAAAGAGTTCACCGGAGGCAAACACAGGAGGATTATTTTACAATGCTAACCATAACATTTGCAGCATAGCTGGAACAAAACTAAAAGTTAACTAACAAAAATAGTGTTGTCATAACATACTCACGAGCATAAGAAACAAGAAATTGCAACACACGACTAACAAGAACATTGTACGAGAAGAATAAGAAAATAAAAAAGATGTTCTATAAAATTATTTGATAGAATGAATTACGTCGCATTTTCAAATGTTTTAATAAGAGCAAAAATGCTATCAAATATCTTCACATTTAGATACTTACTTGATGTTCACACATGGGTATCGTAATACGCATGTTAATTGTCGAAACCAATGGTTGAAGAAATAACACGAAAAAATCCGTTCCTTTCTTTGCGTTGGTCTGATTTTGATAATGCATTTTAGTACGAATAACTAAGAAAACATAATCCATGTGATACATTGTTGAAAATACTCTCGTTAGTGAACACTCAAATTGAAATTTGAGCATACGAACATACGAATTCACGATATGAGGGATGAAAAACCATGAAAAAGCTCATTGTACAATGCTGACCATAACACTTGCAACATAGCTGGACAAAACGAGAAAGTCGAAATTACCTAAAATTTTGTGGTCAAAATAAACTCAAAAAGTGTAAGAAACACCACATTGTCACACAAGTTGAACAAGAGCATTTTAGGATAGGTTGTATATACATATATATATATACAAGCGTCACGTTAGCATAGATATATGTACTTGAATATTCACGTACAAGCAATCACATTACAAACGCAATTATGCATACTACAAAAATGTGGTTTGTTTGGGATAATGTAATGAAAGATGGGATAATTAGCAATATAATTTCGTAGCTACTTTTCCAGTGCGTTGCAGCTTGCAATTATTGTATAGACGCAAGATAACGAGACATTTTAGTTTTGAATTCTTTCTCTGTGTGTATGAAGGATTTTGAGGCTCTGCGGAAATTTGTTCCACAGTAAGGTGCTTGATATTGGCAGGGCTTTCTGCCCAATGTCAGATGAATGGTATTTGATAAAGACGTTATGTTTCCTATTCGGCTTTAGGTTAGTGATGGTAGAGATATGAAATCGTACTATTCCAGCATTGCTCTGAGAGGAGAATACGTTTTGGGTTTTGTGCACCAAAAAACATTCCTGAATAAGAGTCCAGCAGAGCTTGTTTATGAGAGATGTTAAGTGATCACGTTACTGAATCATTGAGCTAACTTAAAGAATGGTAATGAAAAGAATTCACCCCCAAAAAATTGAAATATTTCCTCCAAGTGAAAAATGATATTGACAAAGTTATTAAGACATTTGGGCTCAGTTTTTAAACGTTTGCAGGGTACAGTATAGAGTTAAGAGGAAATACGCGTTCTAAAAATTGTTAAACAAGTAAAATGTGAAATGCACAGAAGTTCATAGTTCATTTCTGAAAACATTTCACTAAATCTATATTCACAGTACTAATTTTTACCACCATGCTTTGAAGTTTTATTAGTATTATTGCAGTAACATATATTGTACATACGGCAGCAAATCAAAGGAAATAGGATTCATGATAACATGAAGTTGAAATTTTCATTGTACTTCGATATTAATATCTGAAATCAATCAACAACTGCGGTCTAGTTAAACGATGTCACTGAAAAATAAAATGCCCGAAACTTGAAAGGTAATTTTGACAAAATGCCTATCGCAACGTTTACAAGTAGACTATGGGCTTAAAATTAAAGGGAACTAAAAAATTGTCGATAATCTATCTCAAGAGTTAAAACAGGGATGTCGTAAATAACCTCGTTTCGTATATGAGGCATGAATTATTTATCTAATGCGGTTTTAATATTTTTATAAGTTGAGAATACTACTTGAATGTAGCATATAGGATGTATACATAGTATCATCTTTAGAAACTAAGCGATAAATGGGGTATTTAAAAGTGTGATTAGATGATAGCTAACAATTTCAATTGTTATGGGCGAGACGTTGATGAGCTATGTCTTCCGGAGAAGAAAGTATGAAAATAAAATGCGAATGACTCTGAATTGAAATGGATGCAGGAAAATTATTGCACACTCATGCCAATAAAAGAAAATATGAAATACCACGCATGAATAGAGCTGCATTAATGCAGAAAGAGAGCCTCTTGGAAACATCAAAAGTATTGATGGAATCCTACTATGAAACAACCTCTGTAAGAAGTATGAGAAATCATTCGATAAAGGGAGAATTTTTAAGTAACTCGTGCTGCCTGAAAATGAAACATCAACTAAAAACTGCAGGCTGTAATATGATTTATCATGTTACCCAATCGTTCAACCTCAACATAAAAATACGCGAAGAAGTCCACTCAGGTACGGTATAAACTTAATTACCTCATGTCTACCTTTTTTTGGTAAACATACTGCGTAAAATTATGACGATCCTTATGACGATCCAGAGCCTTGACCAGAGCAGAAAGACAGCATACAAGTGCTATCTGCAACCTCGGGGCTCATTTGTAGCAGCTAAGAGTTCTGAGACTCTGTGCTCCGGAATGGCGTGAAGCCTACGTGTAATTATGGGTGTCCATGGGACCACACAGGCGTCAGACGCTGGATTGTTTCTGTCTCTCGTTCAGGGGATGTAGCTTTGACCATTTTAGTGAAAATTTTTATTTCGACTGAAGTGCATTCGTGCCGCATCAGGTCATCCAAAATATTCTGCTCAGGAAAACTGATGTTGCAGCTGTTCCTAATTAATTTCAGGTACACATTACAGCTTCATCTAATATTCGCAGCGATATTCTCGCGTAGACCAAACCATCAACATATATTTTGTGACAGAAATGTGATGATGTCTGATACGTCATATAATATGAAAATCATGAAATGCCTTAGGCAAAGATGAGGGTTTGTTGACGATGTTCCACCACTGCTATCTTTTCGGTCAGATTTAATGCAAATTCTAGGAACCGCAACTGACGTCTTCGAAGAAATGCTCTACGGACGAACAATAAAAATTAAAAAAGCGAGATCAGTTCGAATTAACTCATGTACTTAAAGGTGCTGTATTCGTTGGCAATGATTTAACTTTAATTTGACCATTCATGTTTCCTGAAATTATTCTTGAGTATCGGAATGCTAAAGAAATCAAGCTTGCCATGGAAAATGAATTGAAGAATTGAGTATTTGATTTAGAATAACTCTGAAGATATTTATGCGAAATTTAATTCTCAGGGTTTATTGTTAGAGTAGAAGTCATTCTTGAGCATCATATTGATTAAATGAAATTTTCTAGAGTTATGATACTCATGATATGATGAACATATATTAAATTATTGTTGATAATTTCCTATACATCAGAATTAACAAGAGCTTTTTTTCGGTTAATGAAAACCACAATTGAAAAAGTAAACTATATATTAAAATTATCCACATTAAACTAGCTCCTCAATTAGGTTTAGCAGATTTCTTGACGAAGATTAATCATTACTACAAAAGTAGATCATTTGGTGCCTTATATGAACGCTGGGATAAATTTTATTTTACAACTAAATTTAGTCTTTTATGAATCCTTTTACAACTTTTGTGTACTGGGTAGTGAAACAAGATGAATTTTATCCTAAATACGTAGCTTACGTATAGTTACATACGTGTACCTCTGCGTAAATTCCTTATTTTGAATAGAGTGCGTTTCTGCCACACTCCATATCGTGCTTTTTATTTTCTACTTATTTATTTTCCTTCTGCTTGAATAGCACCGCACTGGTGTTACGTTAAGATCTAAAGAGAGTAACGTTAATTCGCTGCCACCACCGGGTGAAACCCGGAACTAAAGATTAGTAATTAATTATTCTTAAGACCTTTCCTTGAGTGCGAGACTGGGTGGCGTAAGCGCGCAAGCGTTAGCTCTTACGTCCATCCCTATTCTTATATCACGTCTTTGGTACCAAGGGCCTTAAGTAGGCTCACGTGTTTCAGCGGGCGAGTTCACTCGTGATTAGAGAGGATAGAGATAATCGTGGAGACTTTCACAGTGTACTGGGGATGCAATTACTGAATGGTGGGAGCACGCGCCGGGAGGGCTGGACGACCACAACAACCTTCATAATAACACTCGAAATCACACTTCCACTCTAACCGCCCAATAGGCCACGTCCATAAGGACTGCTCAGAATGACAGGCAAAACAGACTGTGTGCATACAGTCGGAATACGCTCCCGCTATCAAACCAAGACGAGCGTCTCTGCCCACGCTCAAGCACGATTCCCTGTCCTTGCTGATCGCTCAGAAGGACAACCACAATCGACTGTGTGCAAACAGCCAACAATACAATCCGCGAAACCGAACCCTGAGGAGTGTCTCAGCCCGCACTCAAGCCAAACCAGACTTAGAATTCGGATATTTGAGCAAGTCGAGTTCACAAGGGACGAACATGAAACCAAAGGAAGCAACAAACAATCGGAGCACCGCTCGACGCTTGAGTTGAATTGAAAACTGTGTTGAGTTCAACTCAACTGTGTTGAGTTTAAACTGTGCTTTGAGCAATCTTGCCCCCCTGGTTACTGCTCACGCTAAGTCCCTGCCCAAGGCACAGGCGTTCCGCTTCGCGAGATTCTGACCGACCCATCTCGTAACCACAGACCGAATACTTTACCACTCGCCTTCGCGTCCTGAACAACTCCAAGAACAACTCCAATGCTACTATGAATTAGATTCTGTAAATTATGTGTGGTCCACGTAAAAAATATTGCCTATACTTCGAATTACCAATTTGGAGGTTATTTATCGGATTATTATCGTGTTGTAATTGCCACTCTTGAAAACGGCAGGGAGAGACAAATCATAGATTACACCGAATTTGAGAATTGGAGTCGTTTCTCGGTAATGATTATGTAGCAAATATGAATAGCATATCAGCAATCTCTTCTAGGATTGCAAGATGTATCGAGGATTCAAAATTAGTTCTAATAAAAATATTCCATAAAATAAGAGAATTCACTAATATTTTTTTCGAATGGTATCTTTGTCGACGATGTTAGAAAAATTTGAAAAATCACTGCTCGTAAATTAACAATAGAATATGGTTTACCAAAAATAAGCCAGAAAGATTTTCATATGAGATCCATTTTATGTACAACAGGTACATCTAACTACAAGCAGTGAGAGTTTCTAGTCTCTCTTTTTAGACCGATCGTTTTTTATTTTTCAGTAAGGACTCTTTTACGCTGGCCAAGAGACTTACCTCGCTGCTTTGTTATGACGTGGTATCTCTGTTCAAGGATATCTCCGAAAAATGAACTTTTCGAATGATTTATCAAACCAATTTGACGACCATAACTCGCTCAAAGAATTCGACTAAATATTCTTCAATACAGCTTTAGAAATTTTCACGAAAGAATTACTTGCTTCTGCTTGATAGAAACCTACATTATAAAAATGGTGAAGCTAGGAGGGCTGCGTTTCAACGAATTGGGCTTATTCTTTGCCTTTGTCGTCTGAACGTAATTTGATGGATCTAAAAACTCCTTAATTTCCATATCTTGTACAGTACCCAAGAAATTTTGATGACATATTCGTATCGTTTTATTTTCCTAGTCACATTCTTATTGTTTCGTTTTCCTAGACAAGTTCATTTATTCTTATACTACATGAAAAATAAACTTTGATCAATTGAATTCACACTTATGAAAAGAATCTGATAACCAACGCAATTCCTTAGCTACATGTGATCAATAGGCTTATAACGCTGTCAAGTCTAGCGTGTTCACTAAGTAAACTCACACTAGGTTAGGAAAATGTATGAATGTAATATACTTCAACTTCATGCGAGTACAATCTTACTCATCGTCATCAGCAGAACTTTTCAAATTAGTTCAATATGAGATGGTTTTACGGATTCTCATGAATATTTACGTTTTGATTTTTGAAAATTTGTTTCTATTTATCATAGTTAAAAACATTATCCCTAAAAGAATTTATCCCAACCGTGAAGGATAACTGAGCATTTTGGTATTCCTCAGAGAATATTGGACCTGCGATGTTTGGCGACTTTCAAAATCAAGGTCTCTAAATTACAAAAATTTCAAGCCGAAAAACTACAGCTTTTTAACTTTAGTTTAAAAAAGCTCAAGTTCAATTTAAAAAAGCTCAAGTTTAATTTAAAAAAGCTCAAGTTTAATTTAAAAAAGCTCATGATTAATTTAAAAAAGTTCAAGTTTAATTTAAAAAAGATCAAGTTTGATTTAAAAAAGATCAAGTTTAATTTAAAAAGTCTCAAGCAGACTATATTTAAAAAAATGTCAAGTTCAATTTTGAAAAGCTTATGTTTCTAAAATTGCGCACTTATGTAATAATAAGATAATTGAAGTTTATGCATGAGAATGCATATTTATTTAAAAGTACAGGCACTGAAAATAGAGTAAATCGAATATCAGATAAACCAAGCTGCTGTAATTTTGTACTCAATTTGACACTACTCTAAGTTTTACCTATGAATCATTTGCTAAACAGGTCATCGGTACTTTTATCTATTGACAAAAATGATGCGAATAAACTTCATGTAATAAGTAACTGTAGGACAATTAGCAAACTGCACTGACTGAAAAATTGAACACTACTGAGCTTCAACTTTTCAGTCAGTGCAGAATGCTAATTGTCCCACAGTTACTTATGACATAAAGTATATTTGCATCATTTTTATCAATAGATATAAGTACCGATGACCTGTTTAGCAAATGATTCATAGGTAAAACTTATAGAATGCCAAATTAAGTACAACACCACAGCGGCTTGCCTTGTCTGATGATCGATTTACTCTATTTTCAGGGCCAGTACTTTTAAATAAATATGTTTTCTGACAAATAAACTTTACTTATATTATTATTACATAAGTATGAAATTTTAGAAACATAAGCTTTTCAAAATTGAAATTCATCTTTTTTAAATATAGCTTGCTTGAGACTTTTTAAACTAAAAAGCAAGGCGAAAATCGCTACACGTAAAGTCATTTTTATTAAAAATGATCAAATAAAACTGAACGTTTCGGACTAACTTTCAATCTTCGGCAAGAAAATTTCTGTAAAACAAAACCAAATAAGAGAAATTAAAGCACTAAAGTAGTATATATACAAAATCTAAATTTTGAAAAAACACAAATAACGGTAAAAAATATGTAAACGATAAAGGAAAAACTGAATTACGTATTGGCAACATGAAGCGGGAAAGCACTTTAAGTGTCATTGAGAGCAGGTTTCATTTTGTAAATATACAAAGATTCGAGAAGGGGCAGATCTGTTCTGTAGGAGGTACTGTTCTGTAAGAGGGGTTCTGTAAGAGGTTTTATTCTCAAGCTGAGAAGCATCAATGATGGACTTTTCAAATTAAACTTGATCTTTTTTAAATTAAACTTGAGCTTTTTTAAATTAAACTTGAGCTTTTTTAAATTGACCTTGAACTTTTTAAAATTAAACTTGAGCTTTTTTAAATTGAACTTTTTTGAATTCAACTTGAGCTTTTTTAAATTGAACTTGACCTTTTTTGAATTAAACTTGAGCTTTTTTAAATTTAACTTGACCTTTTTTGAATTAAACTTGAGCTTTTTTAACTTGAACTTGACCTTTTTTAAATTAAACTTGAGCTTTTTTAAATTTAACTTGAGCTTTTTTTAAATTAAAGTTAAAAAGCTGTAGTCACGAATTCCTCTCAGAATAGTTTTTCGGAATGCCTTTAGCATTATTAGTTTTTCAGTTTCATAGGCAGGAAGTCAGTGCTTATACGAAACTGCGAAGTGCATATACGAAAAATGTGTCATCACTGATATGCTTCATATTGTAGCGAGACAAATCGCCTCCTAGCGACGGTATAGCTGCGCATCGAGAAATTCCTGTCTGTACTGGTAAGGTGCCGGTCAATAGTACACAAATCGGCATCTTAAGGCCCTATTACACGGAGCAACACTTTGCCTCGGTTACGGCAACTGAAATGACGCAACTTGTGGGTGCGCTATCACACTAGGCAACCAGTGTGGCGTTGCCAATTGCAGAGGGAGGTTGTAGCTCGCAGTGACTGCGGCATTTGACATCTTCATTTCATCATTAAATGAAAAGCATTAAGAACGTATACAAAACTTAGATCCTGTTTTACTTTTTAAATGTCCTTGCATTATTTATTGTCTTTATTCTCTAACAATGGATGAGATTGAAGGGGCATACGACTATTGATTCAATATAATTCTTTTGATGTATTATTGACTTCCAGGAAAATAATATTCAATTTGTGAGAATCAATAATAAATGCACTATTAAAACCATCATACTGTAATAAATTGTTAACATCTTTTTTACAGCTCATATTCGCATATAAATATAATAATTTGTGTTTAATACCGCACAGGAATAAACAAAAGGAACAGTAATTTAATTAAATAACACTTTGACTGCGGCAACTGAATATAAAGTTCAACACCAAACTTAAATTTTAATTCAATTGTAGTAAACTATTTTGAAAATACCAAACATGAACTGGATCGTGCCTTCATTTAGCTTTGATTAAATATTTATAGAAATTGAGTTTGCGTCGGTGAGCAGCATTATGAAAATTACCTCCGTGTACCACCTGTGGCGCACATCGCAGTCAAAGTGTTAAGCACATTCATTTGGTATATTGATATAGTTAGGTTCAAGCCAAAAAACATATTAAATGGTTTGATCATTAGAAGCTGAATAAATTATTGGCTATTTTTCTACCCGCTACTTATGATAGAAAATTAAAAATGAATGCACATTCAGTTACCTGACTTCATAGAGTCAATTTTCTTTTTCCTGACACTTTTGTAGCAGTTAGTAATGTTATTCTATTTTTTTGATGGCTTCGATAGTTACATCATAATCAGCTAAACTGTTTAAACTTATAAACCTATGGATTGTTCTTTTTCAACTTTCTGACCACTTTATTTATCATAAAATACTACTTGATAGACATTCCAATATATGGAAAAGTTACAGCATTTGAAAATGAAACGTCCCGAATGTATGGTAAATAGTAATAGTCCGCTTTATTTTGTACAGAAATTACGACTAACTATATGCCTAAAATGATACTTAATTGCTTATATAAGACTTATTAGCATTCCATATTATAGGACACTGTGCCATTTATTAACACTTTGACTGCGCCGTGCGCCACCGGTGGTACACGGAGGAAATTTTCACAATGCTGCTGACCAACCAATAGTCGCAAACTCAATTTTCATAAATATTTAATCAAAACTAAATACAGGCACGATCCATTTCATGTTTGGTATTTTCAAAATAGTTTACTATAATTGACTTGAAATTTGAGTTTGGTGGTGAATTTAATACCTAGTTGCTGCAGTCAGTGTTAAATCCTTCGACTTTCTATTGAATGGTGGACCGAGTTTATGTTGGCTCAGTGGGAGGCGGTGTTTCATAGCATAGGACATTGATGAAAGGCTTCTATTATCAATTGTATGGCGGATCGAGACCATAGTGAACCGGACTGAGACGGTGTCGTAAACATCCTCACACTACGACGCTCAGTCGAGCACTGCTCCGTCGCTCTGAGGTGCACAGGCCTTCCACGCTCGTCAATCTTTGTACCCTAGGCTGGCATGTATTTTACCCTAGAATACTCCTTGATTACCCTAGAGAATATAAATTAGGGCAATCTTATAATGACCGTATACTTTTTAATAATAGTACTTGCTTTGCCTTTAACTAAGTCGCATTGACAGAATTTTTAAAGTTCCTGCGGATATGTTGATTAAGGAATTATTTTTCTGAACACTTTGATTTTGAAAATATGTATAAAATGACATTATTCCATTTAAATTACAAAATATATTTCAAATGCGGATCTATAAACACCTGAAACATACCCACAAAGCGCTGTGGCCGACAAAATTGAAGTCCAGGCTTACATTACTAGTGTTCACAATCCATAAAGAATAATTGTAAAAAACAAGTAAGAAAATTTGGGATGAAAAATGCAGACCTATGTAATATTTTTTCCGCTTCTTGTATCGAGTCTTTTGACCGATCCAAAACAAATAAAAAATAAATGAACTCTACGTAGTACGTTGTTATGTATAGCCTTAGATCTTTATGCAAATAATTTTTAATCTTCAGGAAACTATATTACTCACATAAAAAGTGAAGTTCTGGAAATACATAGTACAAACTAAAATCCACAACATAATAAAAATGTTTTCATGTTTTTCACATTATATTTTCCTAATGTATTGGCATTGCTGAAGATTCTGTGCACATGCCATTTTTCACGTCATTAATAGCGCTACTGGAATTAGAATTAATTGGGACATTAGATACAGTAAATACACTGTATGCATCAAACCACTCACGGTTTCATTCTTCAAACTGGTTCTTTGAAAAGTTTTGGTCAAATTAGGGAGGTTATCTGAACGACTTTCTGTTTATGAACCGATTGATCCGAAATTTGGCTAGAATGTGTAATTTTTAAAAAGAAACACATTTCACCTGTGTAACTTTTCGATTTTAGCCTTAGTTTTTCAGAAAATGGGCAATATTGATTGTTTATGCTCTATTATGGAAAATTTCAAAGGAATAGAAGTCAAAAAGTTTTCATGCTTGAACAAAACTAAGGGCAGTTGTTTAATCCTTGAAATATTTGTGACAAAGTAACAGAGCAGAATTTTCCATTTTCTTTTATATTTTGTTTTTATATGTGATTTTCCACCACTGTTTAGAATATAAAACATTTTCAGTTTGGTGGAATGACAAAAAAATTGAATATAAACATTTGAAAAATCAATGCTAGACTTTTGGAAATGTGACGAGGATTCCAAAACTATCTTTTTTTTCTTGCATGAAAACTCATTGACTTCTATTCATTAATAGGTAGAAAATATTATTTCCACGAAGCAGTCGAAAAACGAGAATTTTGTAGTGAAATGTGATATAACACTGATTGTATTACTTTAATCCTTTGTTCACATTGTATTACCATCTACAAGTACTATGCATGCGTAATTACATATTTTTACTGTGAAAAACCTTATATGTATAAATTACACGAATGAAATACATTTAACTCTCATTATATTTCTGCAGATACGGTAAACAAAACCAAAGACAGGTTTGGAATGCTTGAAACATTTCTCAAAAACTAGCGAAGCCAGATTTTCCATTTGCTTTTTTATTTTCTTTTGATACTGGGGGTTGAAAATTTATGATTTTTGACCACCAATCCTATAGACCATTCTTGGGGGCGGATGTTTTGGTGCCATTAGACCCATGAAATTTTAGGGTGCAATAGCCCACTACCTAAGGATCCTTTCTCAGCAAAGAAAAAAATTTATCATTAAGACCAAAATAGCTCAGATGGCTCCCTTGATCAACGAAAGCATTTGAAAATGGGAGGAGCAACAACGTTTGAATTATAGTTGTAAGATTTGGATAGCATGATAGCCCACAGGCATTTGTACGCCTAAGCGCTGTTTCCCAGCAATCAATGGCTGACATGACTGGTGTCGATTGTTCATCCAAGTAATAATGTTTTTGCCACTCTTCATCAAAAAATTTTGGTAAATCTGAAGGATTTGTCAGTTATCGATTTCGTAAATTTCAATGCCTAAACATAGTTAATTTAATCGAAATAAACAAGTTTTCTTCTATGCACTTTCCGTCTGAAATGAGTATTTTATTAGTTATAACGGTAAATGACTTACCGCAACTCCAGTGTTTGAAGCGGCAAGTAATTCAAGGAGCACGTCGGACAGCAACACTGCAATGCGCACTCGCTTCCAGCGCGATCGTCATCATAGACGAAACCAAACCTACCGCTATACCTCGTTAAACGAAAAAAGTGTATAGAAGAAAAGTTGTTTATTTCGATGTTATAACCATGATTCAAGCAACAAAAATTCAAAAATCGATGAGTAGCTTTTTATTCGAGCGCATTCGTCATCAAAGACGAAACTAACCTACCGCTATAAATCGTAAAATACTCATTTGAGA
This sequence comes from Morinoia aosen, assembly GCA_030386875.1. Taxonomy (NCBI): domain Eukaryota; kingdom Metazoa; phylum Arthropoda; class Malacostraca; order Amphipoda; family Talitridae; genus Morinoia; species Morinoia aosen. The sequence goes on along the minus strand of CM059573.1, from coordinate 21,291,906 downwards.
CAAATAGTGCATAGAAAAAAAATGTTTATTTTCATTAAATGAATTATGTTAAGGCGTTTCAATTTACGAAATCGATAACTGACATATCCTTCAGATTTACCGAAATTTTTTATCGACAAACTTTTCTATTGGGGAAATTTCGTCTAACATATAAAACAAAGATTTTGCATCGGTGTTGAGCATTAAGCGGATTTAGACAGCGTACTAGGTAATGTTCAGGATCCTCGACGAAAAACCGTTTTTAGATTTGTGAAACTTCTTCAACCAAGAAGCGCCTACAATTAGGAAAAACACTTTCTCTTGTGAAGTACATAATGCCAGTTATCTCTGACATCGTTTCAGTGGCTGTCATCCCAATGTTGTGTATACCTTTTTCACCTACTGACACTAAAGCACTAGTGAATGTTGGATGGGATGGATTCAGCAAAGAAATGAACGCATTGATCACAAAAGTAACACGCATGAAATCCGAACAAAAACTCTTAATAAGGCTATAAATTTTTGTTCCCAGATTGAAGATATTCGAATAGTCAGACTGAAACAGGTACTCAAAGCGTTTCATTTCCCCAAATTATAATCTAAGAGCTTCAAAAAGGCGCAGGTTGGGTTGTTGTAGAAAGCATTGGCTATCATATCATTTTTCTGAGTTGGATCGCAAAACAACGACTCAACAAAATGTGAGTGCATCCCACTGCCCCAGCAATCGTCGTACACTACTAGCTTGTTAAGAAACTGCACTCTGCACATTGCGAAAAGAACCGCAACTTGTTCAGTGGAACACGTTGACTTGTGCTATATTTATGAATCAACTGTCCATAGGATCCATTTTTGAATTAATACCTTCTGCTCATTTAATTCGTATTTGGGTTGTTCAACTGTAGTTATTGACAACCTTCATGTTTTCTGATGATTTTTACAAACCAGATTTGAAATATAGATTTTACCCTAGATTTTGCATTTTTTCCCATTACCCTAGACTGTACCCTAGGAGGGGTCTGATTACCCTAAACTAGGGTAATTACCCTAGGAGTGGAAGCACTGGAGGTGCACGACTCAGCACGAGATTTTTGAACAAGCGCGAAAACGAAAACTCGCCCAGCAACTGCAGTCCGTTGCTCTCAGAAGCATCTGTTGATGCTTTTTGGAGCAATTGTTGCCACGTGTAATAGGGCCTTTAGAGACAGTTTCGCTGCAGCTCATAATCAAATTCACAAGGGCAATTTTAATTCAAAGGTTACTGCAACAGACAGGAGGTTAGACTACTGCAGTGTGTATTCAAATGAACACTCACTTGTTCCACAATGATCTGGTTAAGAACTTTTTGAGACAAGTAGTATCACTTGTTTCAGAAATATTTTTTATTCCACATGCACAAATTTACGAATGATTCCGGAAACTGATGAGATGAGTTAAACTTGAAAGCTCTACTTAAAATTTACAGGTTGACTGGCACTTAGTTGAATAAATTTACAAGTAAGATCGAAATAATCATTGAAATAAACACTCTACTATGAAGCCGTGTGGTTGAAAATACTACATTAAAGAGTTGCAAGAACCTAAAATTTTAACCTTAGTGTAGGTAAATTAGTGCCTTGAGAGTGTGCAGGGAAATAAAATGTAGAATTTGAGAAAGCGTGTTTATTATGAATATACGAAAACGAAAAAACAACCATAATTTTAACAACCATAAGAAATAAGTTCAGGTACTGAGAAAATATATGCTACGATAATTCGTGACGGCCTCATCACATGGCCCCAAATGCCTCCCTATTTTACGCCCCTAGCATTAAATTTATGACGACACTAGAATAATTTGGCGTACGAAACGCATTCTTTCTAAAGAAGGCCTCATCGGTGGAATCGTTGGAGTCTCCGCAAGGATTCGTGATACTCCTGGTGTCTTTGTTCACATCCGGCAATCGTTGCATCGGCGTTTGAACGCTTACATCGAAACAGATCAGCGTCATGGTCAGTCAGCATCTTTCGTAAATACTTGAACAATTTAGAAAATCTGTTTCTTGCGGTCATAATAATTTAGGCGGTTATTCTGTTTCTTGTGTTCGTGATAGAAAGGCGTTCTCAACGACTTCATTTCATTTCTACGAAAAATTCGCCAATACGTTTCAAATTTCCAGTCTCACGATACTTGTGTAAAAATTTTTTATTTCAGAGGTCTCAACCTTATAGCTTACTTGTGGACCATTAACTGTTGTTCGATATTCAACTCAAGTTAAAGTTAATTTTAGAGATCAATATTGAAAATAAGGAACATCCAAAATTTAATTTAATTAATTTGAATTTCTTTCATATAATTTTCGTTATTTATGAAAACAAGTTTGTGACTGCTGGCTGGTCAGCAGCATGATAAAAATTCCCTCAGTCACCCCCAGTGTGTCGCAAGTTCTCGCAACGCAGTCAAAGCTTTGAAGTTGTTCCAAAGTGTCGGTTACTCCATAGTCTGCTTCATGAGGGATAATATCATCCTTTAATTACAGTTTTTATACATGTTAGGTTTCCAAAAACAAATTACAAACGATCCTTGGATCACGTTTCCCCTCAGAATATCATTCTGCCTCACAAAGTGTTCCAAGCGACAAATTAGTGAGTTTAATGGCTAATTAACTAATCTATTAATGGCATTCGAGTCACCACAGATCATCAGCTTAACTATGCCTGTAACTTCAAATTTATATCTTCTTAAGTGGCGTGACTTTATTTTCCCTGGGAACATAAAAAATATGTACAAACATTATTAGTTCGTGCTAAGCTAAGCAAATTTAAGAAAATTCAAATTTTTTGAGGCAGAAATAGATCAAGGTACTCTGAGAAAAATGTATTTTCAACTAAAAAAGATTCAGTTTGATGTAATACAAAGATGATTTCTAAATTTAAAAGCATAACCCGTGGATTCTAAAATGTCCGAATTACTTTTCAAGCAGTTTTGAACTGTCTTCTTCAATGGACTAAAACTTGTCCGATAAGCCTTTAAACGTCGACGACCGCTTAGTGGAACATGTTGATCGTGAATTTGTTAAAAAAAGGATGGAACTAGGGATTTAAACAACTGCTGTTATATTAACAGTATAAAAGTCATTCATAAATGCATTTATTTAATAAAAATAAAAATAACAATTCCCATAACCTCTCAACAAATTATAAAAATTAAAAGAAAAAAGTGCAGCTATCAATCAGGATTAGCTGCAAAGCTCTAAATACTAATCAAGGAAATAGTAACATCGCCTGAAACTAGGCCAGATTACAGATAACAGATCACAGGTTGATATTCTACAAATTATTTTAACGCAAAGTTTCACAACGAGCACTAGACAAACAGACATAAACATGAGCGAGAGAGCAAGCCACGGACGAGTCTCCATAGGCTGAAAGTTGGTTGATCAAACCCCGTCTCAGCGGCGCCGGAACTCCGATGTCTGTCACGAGTCTATCTCTGCCCTCTTTCGCACGTCAACGACAACGACATGTCAACCTCATAAGTCCGTGCTCATAAATAAAATGCCTTAGCACGTTCCCCGCGTATTGGGTCACATGTGTACCATCAGTTAAATTGCTCATTTACGTACCGAAATAAGTGCTTGACATTTTATCGGTTTCGCGACATTTTTAAAAAATAATTATCATACGAGGTGAAATGTTATCGAGAAATTGTATTTTTGAATTTCATTAAGATGAATTAAAATTTATTCATGCTGGAAAATCGATTTCCCTGTTCTTATACATACAGTCGTACCAAACCAACCGTTGACAGCCGCAGAAACGCGTGGAACGTGTTAAATTCACATTACACTCGCAATATACATTGGAAGTAATAATCGGCACTTCTAGACACTAAGACTATGAACGATTCATACGCTTCATCCAATTGACCTACGAAGATATTGTGGTATCCCTATCACCAAAGATATCAGGCAATACAAACAAGTAGAAAAAAGCAGCAAGAATCAGAGTAGAAAATTTGGCTTGATAGCAAGAAACTTTGAATAAGAGTCAAAGGACATTATTCTACTCCTCTACGTGGTACTGACCTGGCCACATATACAGTACGCAGTACCACCTGCTCCCATACTGCAAGACTAGATTTCAACAAAATAGAGAAAATAAAACAAAAACAAAGAAAATTATTTTACAAATCCTCATCCTAAGTTATGAGCAAGCGCCTTCAACTGACTCTACTCATTTTCTTCGATCAAACATGATTGTGAGGTCCATTAAATAATATATCTCAATGGTTTTAATGATGTTACCACACAAAATCTTCTCGACACAGGATAATGTCAGAGCAAGAATTAACGGCTGGGCATTACTAAGAAAATGTTTCAGGACAGCTCTGGTCCTAATGATTTCTTGCTTAAACTGTACCAATCAGGAACCAGCTCCCATAAAATGTTGTCTCTGCTACCACGGTGAATCCGTTCAAATATCGTATCAAACATTTCTAGACTACCAATCTCCAAAGTTCTGAATTACGATGGTTAACAGGAATTCTACGTTAATTCTAAAAAAGAAAATCTAAGAGTGGCCCCAATAGTTATAATCGGAAACCGCAATTTATTGCTGGATATTATCGAGGCCCCATTGAAAATGTTCTTAAAGATAGAAGAGATAGTGAAGGCAACATGGCGATAAAAAACAAAGCAATCCTACCTTAGCATTTCTTATAATTCTAAGCGTATCAGCTCTAACGGTTAAATAGCACTCTACGCAACCGCCGTGTTAAGAAATATTCTGTCAAGTGTTAACAAGAATGTAATGTTGCTTGACCATAAATGTGTTTTGTTGGTGTATGTTCGGGATTTGTGCCTGACGGCACCGAACTTGGTGATAACCCGGCCCCTTTCTGATGTCATTTTCCATTTTCTCTAATTCTGGAAAGTCTTATATAATCTGTATGATGCTTCAGAATTAATTTTAATAATACTGTCCTTCGGCTGGAGAACAATTAATTGACTGTGAGTTAGAGTTGGTAGTATAACCAGAGGGAAACACTTTGTTCTTCAATTTGAGGATGAAATTTTTTATTTCATTGCATTTTGTCATGAAAAGCCATCCCGGAAAACTAAATAATTGGGAAACCTTGAAATTGAAACTTTTCAAAAAGTACAATTCGTTTAGTTAGTTTGTTGTAATCACATTATGGCTCTTTATGCCGCATGTGGTCGGTTCTCAAGGAATTTGAAAAGAATAGAAACGAAAAAGACCGGAAATTAACTATTAGTATAATATCGAATGCAAACGAATATCATTCTCCACGAATGCTGACACTTCTATAATATATTTCGCATTATTTTTCTTCATGTTTATTCGTTACTGCCACACCATTTATATGCCCATTGTTGGTATGGCTATCGCAAGAGTCTCTCGAAGACAAGAAAAGACTCACTCCAGGCTAGGACTGCGATTTTCTCGAGCTATATAGATACTACTAGACTATCACGGAGCTCATGTTCTTACACAAGAATAAAACCACATGTTTTCTCATGATTATTCAGAAAACCAGAAAATACATTATCTCCTGCTGGAAGTACAATTAGCGCATCAACAGTCCAGCGTCCGATGCTGCTGAGGTTGAGCGGGCACCCACAATAATATTATTAAGAGTCAGCTGCACGCCAATCAGGGGCAGCCGGGCCACACTTCCCAGCTTGGCTGCTATAAGTGGAGTGCAGAGGCTACGGACTGCACTTTTGTGCTGTCTTTCTAGGACGGTAGAGGTCTTCGATCTTTTTGAAATCTTCTTGAAAAATTTTGTTTAATTATACATATAATACAGGTTTACAGTTTCAATCTAGTTATAGGTTTGCTAAAGAAATACTATTAATTCGTTATGTATCAAAACCTTCCGTTATTCGACTATAATTTTTTATGTTCCACTATACTTCTTGCATAAACAGCCCAATTTATGCTTGCAACTTTCTATTTCAGCGCTGTCGTGACTCTGGTAAGTATAGATTATACATGGTTTATTCTTTCAGCAACTTATTACTGAAGTTCGCGAGTGAAGATCGACAACTGTGAACCTGACTGGTGTTTGTTCTCCTCATTTACTCAAGTGCAGATGCGAAATTATTATGAGACGGCACGGTACTATGGCAGCAACATGAAGGTGGGGGCATTCGACCCGTTTGTGTGACATATTCCTTCCCTATTCAGTTATTAATGGGTTTATTTGACGGTGTGCTGCAATGTCGTTTGTTGGAATACATACTTCAACTCTCTGAAGAATATCAGTAATTATTACAATAGTCCCCCCCCCCTCCCCCGATCTGGAATCCCAAAGTCGATCCGGCAATCCCAAATAGTCCTACGGCAGTACTTATTAGTTTTATCACCCTCTGTGTCCGATCACAACTCTATCGAGTGTAAAATTAATATTGCAAAGGAAAAAAAAAACATTGTTTGATGGCTCACCACTTGAAAAGTCACTATTCAGCGGAACTATTTCATGAACAACTACTATAAAAGCCCATCTAATTGAGAATATGATGCAATCTGACGATGTTGATATACAAGGTTTAATTTTCAACTAGAACTTTACTGCAGCTCTCAATGAATGCGCACCTTACATCACCAGAAAATTAAGCCAAAATGCGCTGTTTGGATTACTGACGAAATTAAAGAGCTGAACAAAATAAAGAAATGTTACATGCAAGAGTACAAAAACAAAAGATCAAACATTACTTTAAGCAAGAGATATGATGAACATGAAAAGATTCTTCGTAAGAAAATGACTGAAGCAAAACAAACTCACTTCCACTAGGAACTATTAACGGCTAAAAATAACCCAAAACTAATATGGGAAATCATTAGTGAGGTCGCCCAATATAACAATTCAGACCGCATAAGTAATTTTGAGAATCCCTAGGCAACGGCCACGGATGTCAACACATTCTTTTCAAAAGCAGGAGCTCAAATTTTCAATGATGTGTGTAAAACCAATCCAAATCTACCGTCATTTGAAAATTCGTGCCCTTCTGCACCTTCAAGGGCTGGTGTCAGGTGGAGACCACGTCCGGTCGATTTATCACTTACGAAATACCTAATACTCATTGACAAACACAAAAGCAGTGGTCATGATGGCATCAGACAACAATATATCAAAGACAGCTTCCCTGTCACAGCACCATTGATTCGTTTATCATTAGTAAATCAAAAACAACTACTACGTTCCCCAACCAGTGGAAACGCTCCATAAGTAGACCGTTGCATAAAACTGTGACCTCAATATAGCATCAAACTTAAGGCCCATTAGTCTTTTACCTGTCCTGTCCAAAATATTGGCAAGAGTGGTAATAAATCAACAGTCATTTTTGGACAAGCCGAATCAGTTTCATCGAAATCAATACAGCTATAGGAGGAACACTAGCACTCAAGATGTTCTGCTCAGTATCACTGAAAAATATACAGTGATATCGGTCAAAAGAATGTAACACTCTTGCTGTTACTCGATCTGTCTAAAGCGTTCGAAAGCGTTGAACATGATCGAATTCTACGAAAAATATTGAACTTAGGAGTAGACACGCAATGGTTTGAAAGTTACAAATCAAATCGATCTCATCCAGTCTACTTTGATAACAAACTGTCCCCATTCATTCAAAACAATTTTAAACAATTTAAACAATTTAAACAATTTTAAACAATTTAAACAATTTATTTACCACAGGAGATACAGAGATAAAATGTTTCTTAAGTCTAGTACAATGGTCAAATTTGAGTATAGCTGCCTGTGGGCCCGAATAAGTTCAGTGACTTCTAGGGCATCCTACCATCAAGGTTAGTCTTAGGAGTACAATAATGTTTAACCTAATTCACTTAAACTAGAGACGCATTAGACTGATCAATGAGATAAGTAACTCGAAATTAGATACTTCATTTCACAATATAGTTCATATGGACTAGATTTAACAGTATATTCGACAAACGATTCAAGAACAGACTGAAGATCGGCGAAATTAATCAAGGCGAATTACATTATTAGGACCAGTTATGTAGGGGACAAGGTTTGACTCTGTGATCTTACACGACTAGTAATCTGATAGGAAGTGAGACTCAAGACTTTTTTTGAATACCTTATAAGAATTACTTTCACGGATCTCCGCAGGTATTGAGTTCCAAGTTTTAGTTCCAACGAAGAGGATACTGTGTTGTGACCGAGCCTTTGAGTAATAAGGAAGCATGAATTTACTTCTATTTCGGGTTAAATGGTCGTGATGACCAGTTTGCGTAGTTAATAGTTGTTTTAGGCTATTGTCGCCATCATTTGTTAATGTTTTGTAAATGAAATTGCAAATGGAGATTTTGTAGAGATCCGAGAGCTTAAGTATTCGTAAATTTTTGAATGAGTCATTTGTGTGAGCATTATATTCTAGATTCTTTATCGCTCTTATGGCTCTTTTTTGCAGGGTAAAAATTTTGTTGGTTTTATTTTTATCAGTTCCGTGCCATGCTTCTATTCCGTATTGCAAGTATGGTGAAATGAGCGTTCGGTAGAGCATTTGTAAGGCTGTTTCAGGCAGGAAATTCTTGACTTTATTTAGGATTCCGATAGATTTTGATAATTTAGAACTAATATGAGCGATGTGCTCTTTAAAGGTTAGATGTTTGTCTATTATGATGCCGAGGAATTTACTTGAGTTGGTTTCTTCGATTTCACCTTCGCCAATTTGAATGCGTGGGAGAGATATATTTTTCTTGTATGAGAATGTAATATATTTTGTTTTATCGATATTAAGGCTTATTTTATTAGCTTTAAGCCACAATGAAACCTTATGAAGTTCATTATTTATACGCTCCGCCACCCTAGCGGGATTTTGGTCTGGAAGGACCGCAGAAAGGGTACTGTCATCGGCAAAAAGTATGAATTTGAAGAATGATGTAGATTTAATGATATCATTGATAAAAATTAGAAATAGGAGAGGCCCAAGGACAGATCCTTGTGGAACCCCATGGCTAATTGTCTGTGGGTCTGATTTTGCGTCGTCAATGACAACGTATTGTTTCCGATTTGCTAAGTATGATCTAAACCAATCATGGGCAGCCCCTCGAATGCCATAACAATGTAGTTTCGAGAGTAATACGTTATGGTCCACACAATCGAATGCTTTTCGAAAGTCAAGAAATACGGAGAAAACAAGCTTTCCTTCATCTATATTAGAATAAAGGTATTGCAAATGATTTAATACAGCTTGTGTCGTAGATTTCTTAGAACGAAAACCGTATTGTTTGTCGTAGAGGAAAGATTTTTGTTCAAAATACGAATACACTTTTTTATACACAATTTTCTCGAATATTTTGCTAATAATTGGTAGTACAGAGATAGGTCTATAATTGTTAACGCAGTTTTTATCACCATTTTTAAAAATAGGGGTGACTCTCGCAATTTTGAAAGAGTTGGGGAAGATACCTTGAGAAAGGGATTGGTTGATAATATAAGATATGCACGGTGCTATTATATCAGCTATAGCCTTAAGAACTTTAGCCGAAAAATTTTTCAATCCACTTGATTTATTTTTCAAGTTGTTTATGCACGTAATTACATCGGAGGGATTAGTTGGCGAGAAAAAGAAAGAGTTAGGTTCACGGACATGGTCCATGTATTGCAAGTGGTCTCTGGGTTCACTGAAGACACTATCGGCTATATTTTTTCCTATGTTTACAAAAAAGTTGTTAAACACAGTTGCAATATCTTTTTTCTCGTGGTATTTTACATTTTCGTGAACGACGGACTCAATTGTTTTCGTAGTATTATTATTCGGTTTATAGCATGAATTAAGCAGGCGCCAAGTTTTTTTAATATCAGTTTTGTATTCAGTAAATTTGCGCGTGAAGTAGTCTCGTTTTGAGGTTCGTATTTGATTTGTCACATGATTCCTGAATCTGTTATACGTTACTTTAGATATTCGCCCTTCGTATAGTAAGGCTAGGTACGCTTGACGTTTCTTTATATTGATCACGATATCTTCAGTAATCCAGGGCTTTTGTCTATTTTTCGGCGTAATTGTGCGGGTGATTATTGGACAGCACTGGTTATATGCGGTCGTTATAATTTCAGTTAAATTTAGTATTGCTTCATCAATGTTAATCGCATTATTGTCCCGTTCATAGACGTCTAATGATGGCATTAATTCTTCTAGAACAGTTCGCATTGTTCCCAAGTTGTATTCGTTTACACAACGAAATGAATAAGTATCAGCCTGTGGGCTGGAACAAGGATTATAGACATTTTTCTTGATGAGAAACACCGGGAAATGGTCAGATAAGTCAGAAGTTATTATTCCGGTAAGAAAATCAGTCGGATCTAACATAAAAATATTATCGAGTAACGTAGCCGATTCAGAAGCAACACGTGTAGGTTTCGTGATGATTGGAAGGAAGGAGCTAGACTGAAAAACATTTATGAAGTTTGAGATTTGCTCACAGCTATCATATTGTAGAAGATCGTAGTTGAAATCCCCGCAGATTATTATGTCATTATATAGAGACTTGTTGAACTGAGATATAATGCTTTGAAGCTCGTTCAGGAAAGAGACGTTACAAGCTGTTGGGGGTCTATATACTGTCCCAAGCATAATCCGTTTACCATTTTTCGTTAGTTCTATAAATAAGGTCTCAATATGTTCACGATTCATAGTTGCACTTAAAATGACTTTCGAAGATATATGTTTAGATATGTACGTACTGATGCCACCACCACGTTTGTTACTACGGAGTGAATGATGGCTATAATAGTTTTGAATTTGAATCAGGTCTTTAGATGAGTCGTCTAGCCAACTTTCAGTGAAACTGAGAACATCAAAATTGCTGTTCAGCTCAGTGATAGTACAAGATATTTCATCTATTTTCGGATAAATGGATCTACAGTTCCAACATAATAGAGAAAAATCGTTACAGGTCTTCCTCATCGATTCATTGAATTTTTTAATATTTAGGTATTTACAGTTTCCAGTTTCATTTAGGTTTGGGTGCAGTCTATTCAAATGATTGAGATCTGGATCAATATTGTCGAATATGTCAACATGGTCAGTCATTAGCATTAAGAGACAGTAAGTAAAATGTAACGTAAAAATAAAAATGATAAAAACTACAGGATCAAGGTAAAAATAAGGACATTCCTACTTAGAATTAAAACTAAAAAAAAAAAAAAAAAAAAAAAAAAAAAAAAAAAAAAAAAAAAAGAGAGAAACTAAAAACACACAGATTATTAGTCTAAATTGTTTAAAACCTAGTATGATTTCATAAGGAGAGCGCAAATTCAGTCCATGAGCAGGAACATTAGGGATCATAAATGGCAAATAATGTAGTTACAAGGCTGTCGTACCAGTGGTTTCCGCATATAACACTTATAAGATGTAGCAGGGACGAAATGGATTTAAAAACGAAGTGACAGTGAAGTTATTTATGGAATTTAAAAAATCTTGACTATCTAAATTGTTTCCAGATTCAGAAACACATACACGAGTTAAGTCTGAACAGCAAGTTCGGTATGAGCATTCGATAAAAAAGAGAAAGAAAGAAATTGAAAAACAATTTAGTAAGCAGCAATACAAGGCTGTAAGGTCGGCGTGGATGCCTTGAAAGAGGTGAAGGTAATTCAATCAAAAATCAAGAAGAAAACATATGGACAGATATCAAAATAATATTAAACTCAATACGTCAGTCTAAAAAATACTAATCACGAATAATTTCCTCTGAGGACTTGCCGACATGTTGCAGCAAGTACTTGTCTAGTTCTTCAGGTGTATTGATGGTTAGAGATCTCTGAGTTACTTGGCCGGGTATCTTTGGAGAGAAGACGTTGATATTGCCATCAAAACTTCTTGCGGGTCCTATTTGTTCCGGAAATTTTCGTTTGGCCAATCTCAGAGTGTACATTATACTTGCTCGCGAAGGTACTAAGTATTCATTCACGTAGAGTTGTTCCGGTTTTGTAACACGGCAGGCTGTCAGAATTTCTTGCTTCTTTTCGTATTTTCGTAGCTCAAAAGAAATGTTTCTCCTATCGACGTTTCCGGGTGGAGGTTTTTTTCCCAATCTACTCGCTGTGGTGATGTCAGAGTTACTCAGGTTGATTTTGAGTTGGTCCTTCAGGATCTGGCACACAGTTTCTATGCAATTTTCTTCAGGACGTGTTTGCGGCAGTTCCCCTGATATAACCAAAGTGCGTTTTTTGTTCTCCAATTCTTCACGTTCTTCTTTCCGTTCGAGTCGCTCTAGACGAGAGACTATGGTATTTATTTTCTTATCTTGTTCTTCAATCCTTGCATTTTGATTTGATTCTTTCTTCGTTAGTGTTTCAATCATCGTTTTCAAGTCACTAATTTCGCTTTGAAATTTCTTCATTACTGATTTGAAGAGATCAATTAGGATGGAAACTACCTGCTTAGTCTGTTTTGGCAGGCCTTGTACGTCTGGATAGTCAAGCTCCAGCATACCCTCGCTGTTGTCCTTGGTTGGGCTTGTCGCCATCTTGTGAGAAGGGAGACACTCTCAAAAAGAAGCAAGGGTTGAGTGCTTGTTCTGATGGAATATCACACTTTTTGTTCGATTTTTTTTTAATTTGGTTAGATAAAATTTATTCTTGGATTCTCATGGTCTGAGTGGGCACTCTTTTTTGGTTAGAAATGCATGATCATTAACCAGTTGGGCACTTTGTTTCGGAGCAAAGACACAGACGTCCTCACTGCCTCACTGCACTCACTGCACACAATTTCGATGTTTCCTAAGGATTCATTCTTGGTCGGCTGCTGTTTTCTATTTTCATTAACGACTTCCCTCTAATGCTTTCTAACACATGATTTTCCATGTGTGCAGATGATGTTCAAATTGCAATAACAGTTTCTGTATCGGAAATACTACAAACACAAATTAAAGCTGAACCCCTATTGATTAGCCTGAAATCATGGTACGACCAAAATAGTCTCAAACTAAATGCTTCCAAAACGCAATGAATTATTTTCAGATCCGATGACGCTATTAAAAAACTCCAGATCTTACTCTTATTGTAGGAAATGATGAAATTAAGCCATCAGAAAAGTTTAAAATCTAGGTATTTGGTTCGATAGAAATATGTCCTTCAAATCTCACGCTGAGAAAGCTTGCCACAAAATTTACGATGCTTACATATTTTTTTATCGTATAAAAAGTTTGCTCTACGAAAAATTCAGATTATTTGCTATTCAATCTTCGGTGTTGACGCGCATTGACTATTCCAGCCTAGTGTGGGGAGATTTACCTCAATACCTTAAAAGAGAGTTACAAAAATACATGAATTTAGCAACAAAAGTGGTATTCAACGGTAAATTCAAAAGAAGTGATCACGTAACCCTTCACCTTAATAAACTCAGCTGGACGCCTATTCAAGAGAGGTTCCTTATGCACAAAGCCCAATACGTATTTTCTTCGTTATATCTTCCTCAGAGCAATGCTGAGATATCGTGTTTCCACCCCCCACCTTCACCAACCTAAAGCCGAACTGAAACAATAATGTCTTAATCGACTATCGTTAATCGGACATTGGGCAAAATGCTCCATCAATATCAGGCACTTCATTGTGGAACAAACTTCCCCAGAGTATGAAAATCCCTCAAATATCGAGCGAATTTAAAACCAAAGAGCTGGCCATCTTGCCTCTCCACAGTAATTGTAAGCTGCAAAACATACTGAATAAGTAGTTATAAATCTGTTTTGCTCATTATCCTACATTTCAACACATTATACAACAGTTTTGTTGTATGCGTATATATAATTATCATTGCTTGTATGCTAATATATGCATACATCCGTACGTATGCATATGTGTATGTATGCGTGTGATGTGTATCTGTATAGATATGTCTGTGCATATATATACATTTATATATGTATTTATATATATATGTCAGAGGTTCTCCAAGTGGGATCCGCAAAATGTGACGAATTTAACAGTGGATGCATATACACGCATATACATATTTGTATATGTATGTATATGTATTCATATACATATTTGTATATGCATATATGTGCATATACATATTTTCCTAAGAGGAACACGTTTGAAGGATTTCTCAGCTTATTTTCTGTAATACAAGTGGTCCTTGGTTGGAAAAAGTTTCAGAACCCCTGATATATGTACATCTGTATTTGTGAACTGAACTAGTAACTTGCATTTGAACTATAAATACCGCTCTTTTTCTTTTCACTTTTAACATGTAACGTTACCTAACAGTCCATTTCTCTTTAATGTTGTAAAGCATTTAGATAAAAAATATATACTTGTGTGATCACTCATACATGTTTAATAAGATACTTGTCAACAAATGGCTTTTATGTTAAAATATTTAAGTAGAAAAACGAAACTTGTAATTTCATGCTTGTATCCTGGTATCTACATATATATAAATGTGAATGTATACATACGTACATTTACATTTATGTATGTACGTTCATATATTTACACACAAGCAGTTTCTGCAAAATTTCTAATCAAGCCACTTGCATTTGTCCTATAAACACCGTATTTCTTCAATTTTCTCCCTTTGTTATTTTCAAGCATTAAAGTGAGAAATCTCAAAAATTGGTTTTGTGAGCTAAAGCGTGCTCTTTTAGGCAGTCAACTCACTTTTAATTATTTTTTCATGCTCGCTCGAAATGATTTTTTTGGATATCTGCTGCAACAAGCAATTCTAATAGCATTCCCTCATGTCAAGAAATCCAAAGCATAGATGACAACGTACGTGTAAACTGCCCTAAGTGTTATCACCCCACAAAGTTCGTTCTCCTAGTTGCTTCCATGAATTAACAAACACTATCCAACTTCAATTAGTATCTAGGATACTTTTTCATATTTTTTTTTCTCTCCGTCTTTGTACATGCCTTAAATTGCGCCGTCATGGTACCTATGTGCTTATTAATTAGAGACATTTGCATCATGACATTTCAAAAAATAGTGGAACTTTTTCTAACGTGTTAATCTTATAGGGAATTTTTAGTTCCTTCTCTTATTCACGTCCTAAAATGTTCTTGTTAGCCATGTGTGGTGCAAATTATCATTTCTTACGCTCATAAGTATATTATGCCAACCCTACGCAGGTGGTTAATTTCACGTATTACTCCAATTCTGTTGTACAAGTATTGGTAGCCGTTGTAGAACAATCGTTTTCATGTTTCTGACTCTCGTAGACTCTTTTGTGGCACTATTATTAGCATGGAAATATCATAAATTCGGAGTATAATAAAAACGTTTTCTTTGAATCCCTTGATTGGAATACTAGTTGACTCGTTCGAGTGAAAATATATTTCTGAATGTCAACCTCGTTCCCTTAGACGCAGAATTATTTTAATCTTTCATTTTACTTTCAAAAAACTTCTTATAGCGCAAGTCCCTGAGCTCGTATTTCAATGTAAGTGTGCACTAAAAAGAGTGTTTTCAGCAATGCATTGTCACTGAAGTTGTGTTTTACTATGTAATTGTAGTTACATAAGTAATCAAATCTAGATTAAGCAACAATAGGAATACATCTCCCTAAATCATTGGTTTCGACTAGTGACATATGAGTATCACGATATCCAAGTGCGTGTGTCATGTAAGGATCCTTACTTTATCATATTTAAAAACTAATGATGAGCTTTTTGTATCATCTTTATTGGGAATAAACTGTTTTTTTCTTTCTTTCTTTCTATCTTTCTAGTATCAGCCACGTACATGTTTAAAAACTAGAGGCAAATTTAACCACTTCTTTAATCTAAAGCTATTTTAATTGTTTTGCTTTCTGGGCAAGTCACTAGAAGAAGATTTAGTTTTGATTATGAGACAAATGTGACCAGTGCTTTTATATTAACTCTGTTCGAAAAATATATGAGTACAGTCTTATTCTCAGCAAATATTCCACTTGAAATTGTGTTTTTTTTTGTTTTTAGTGGGGGAGTGTTTCGGTCGAAAACTTAATTGGGTAAATATTTCTTGTACTATCAATATTTATCTTTTTGAGAGACTTACTAAAAATCATTAATATTTCCCGCGCTTGCAGAAGTCTCAAGCGCCATTCTTGATTCTTCTATACTACTAGATAAAGAGCAGTGTTTTTACCGACACAGGATAAATTTGAGAAAGTACTCGTGAAAGTAGTTGGCAGATTTCATTGGCCTACCATTACTTATTGAACTTAATTCACAATATCATCAATAAACGTGATAGATTAGATCTTGAATTTTTCAACTGTATTAATGTTTTCTAAAAATAATTTTCATTAAAACAGATCATGAATCTTAGTTCTGTGAATTATGGCTACTTTGCTCTCAAATCCCGCCACTCTGATCATCCCTGCGCTTAGTCTGCTGAGCCTCCTCAATGCAACAGAAGGCGATATCGAACTGGCTGGCGCAGTGTTCCGGCTGCACTTCCGAGGCTCCTTGTGCCCGGCGTACAGCAATGAGACGCATCGAGTGCAAAATAAAATGCAGGTGAGTGGCTACATTACACTAACTAAATAGCATGTGACAATTTATAAATCAGCAACCGGATTGATGATAAGTTATAACGTTTTTGATCTGTTACTCATCTCCAGGTAACAATTGAACATGGAACGATACGGTAAAATCTTTTGTGCTCTTTTTAAGTTTAGAAACAAAAATCAATGCGAAAAATATATCTTACACTGGAAACAGGAAATAAGAATAACAATTATAAGGGTATTCACGGAGCTGTACACAACGGTTGATCTAAATTCTGAAATTCTGTTAAGTTGAACGTATGACCCAGAAGGGAAAACTTCACAAGAGTACATAACATATCTGAAATTGAATCTTTATCTAGCAGAAATGTTACAAAAGATAATAGGCTCAATTCAAGAAAAAACATTTGTGTCATTCGTTCTGAACTGATTACAATCGGGAACAAAATTTTACTTTTTATCAGTTGCATACATTTTGAAATGCCTTCCTACGTAAATTGAGGTCAGTGATTTCAAATATGGCATGAGTTATATTCTCCCGGATTTAGTTTTCGCGCAGTGAGTTACCTCCCATTTACTACTGGCAACATATAGGTAGACCACCAAATACTACTGATACAATTCTCAAAAGCATCTTAATACTCGATCATGTTTCAACCCAACACCTGAAAACTTTCCATAAAAAGTTTGAATAGCTTTTTACATTCTTTTGGTTTTCTGTTTCCAAGAAAGTTACTTAAACAGAATCGAATGCTCCACATGCATTTTTCTCAACATCAGTCATAGATTGAGTGAAAGTTTGATCTTTAATCAGCTTCCTAATTTGAGGGCCGTCGAAAATATCCGCTTTGTTTTTTTTTGTCGTTACAATGGGGAACGCGTCACACAAAACTTGAAAGTCACTGTCAGTTTTGAGCGCCTTGACGAACCGTTTCATAAGGCCTAGCTTGAAATGAAGGGGGGTGCGGGAAAACAATTTTTCACGTTCCACTAGGAGTTTATGAATGATGCTCTTTTCCCTAACATTGAAACTTTTCCTAACTGGTCATTCCTTCTGAATCCAGTTTCTGTCTTTGGCTCTGCTGCCTCAAAGGCATAAAAAGCAAGAGAATTTTGTGTAGCCACTTACCTGTCCTAATGAAAAATTAACCATTTTTAGATTAACACAAATTAACCATTTGTGTTCTTCATATTTGAGTAGCTCCAATACTGTTTTGATATGTTCATATTTTTCTTTCAGACGTCTTGAGTGTCCTATGGGTATTCCGACAAATATTTTGCCTATATGCAGTAAAACACAGTTCAGATTCCGCATAGTACTATCTGTAAAAAGACGCCACTGAAGTTGAAATAACAGGGTATCTTCTCTGTTGCGATAAAATATTGCCATTACGTTCATTCCCAGTACGTGTTCATCTTTTAATCGTAAAGCCAACAGTTTTAACAGCTTCTTAGACAAGTCCAGATCTCGGAATAAATCACTGAGTTCTTCATTGTTAAATGTTTACGGTTCTGCTGCTAAGCCTTCAAAATCTGAGTCACTGTTTCTGTTAGCTGACTCCTCTGTCAACCCAGAGTCACTTTTGCTGTCAGAGTTAAAAAAAAGCTGAGTGAAGATAGATTGTGGAACATCATCTGAATGGAGCATAGGTTCGATATTAGAATCTAGACTAGGGTATGTGATAAGCTGACGAGATTTGCCAGTAAAACCAAGAACATCAGAGAGCTAGGCAGAGGTGACAGTCTGTGACATGGTCTCTCGCTCCTGCCATATCATCGAAACGCCAAATTGTATTTTATTTTTCCATTAAGTCCTTTGACGCAAGTTTGCGTTGCAGGAATGGCATACCTTATATGTGATACCCAAGTTTTATTGTGATCTCCAAGATTCACTTGAAAAGTAGGCTCGCTTCACAAATTTACTAGTGTTCCTTCTTCGCTTTAGAACAGTGAATGTACCTCAAACAGTGGGGCAAAATAATACATCTTGTTGATTAAATCGTCAGGTTCCATATTTCTAAACCACGTACAATTACGAAAATTGGACTATATATAAACAATGGTACAATAAGGTTAATAATATTTCTAAAATAACACAAATATTTAATAAAAAAAATATATAGGAACATATATATAATAAATACGTGAACAAATTTTACGTCTCACAACTTTTTTCACGATTTCATACATTCAAATTCTTCTCATGATCGGGAATCACTATCAGGATTATTCCAGAATATTCTAATACATTCTTCTATTTGGTAACCGAACTTTCGTCAGCATTCACCTCCAATAACGTGTCACTGGTATAGCAGTTCTCGTTCTGATCTGAAAGGTCGCAAGCACGGGTAAGAAAAAGTTATGAATAGAGGTCGTAAGCACGGGTAAGGTCGTTAGCACGGGTTAAACCACATTTCCACATTCGGTTGGAATTGTGATGTAAGCTGTTGTTTATGTATTCAGTGTACATGTTCCTATTTATTTTTTATATTTGTGGGTGTTAGATATATTACTAACCTATTAATACTATTGTATGTATCCTATCGAATTTTGGTAATTGTGCGGGGTCTAGAAGCCATCCCAAATTAGTTCTAAAAACTCTACCGAATTTTACTCAGAACAGAGATGGTATAGAATATATAAGTAAAGAGCATTATTGTTCGAGAATAGTTTTACTGTTGTCCAGAGTAGTCTTGAAAAGTTGAAGGCTTGTGTTGTTATTGTTCAGATCTCGCACTTCAGAGGCTCTACATCATTCTTATTTTGTGCAGTCATTTCAAAGCTTTTAACATTGTCGTGTACGTGTGGGTTTTCCTTCACTCGATAATTAATTCCTGTACACAGGTAGATCATTTTTTATCAGGCTTCTTCGAGTCTTCTTTCATGTTGAGTTATCAATTTTTCATTTTTGTTGAGCAACGAGACTTATACTGTACTAATTGGAGTGATCCAGCTTACTGCGTGAGTGATTTCAAATACCTTGCTGAAATGATGCTAGGATGAATCATTTTTAAATAATGAAAAAAGTTAGTCAAAATTATTAACAAACATCATGGTAAAACACGCATGTCCTAAACACTTTTCAAACATGTGAAAACGGAACAGTTTTTGCACGAATACAATAATTTTATTTCAAATTATATTGAAAATTTTTTGACTTCTTTTTATGAGCCTCAGTGAATTCTTGGAGCTGAATATTTTTTAAAGTTATGTTATATTACTTCAGTTTAAACGTATGTAGTTTGCTGAGTTTTTTAAATTTACTCAAGTGTACGCATCGATGCTCAATTCTGTTGAAGGAAGTAATTCTGTTGAACCTGGGATATCTTATTCCAAATATCTGGATCATTCTCCTTAGCTTTTCATACCGTTGAGTTATTCCCGATCGTTTCAGTTTAATAAAAAGAGTCATGCCTCATGATTTGTGTCGAACCTAAAAATCATGACAGAAATGGTCTGAACGGGAATCATCTGGAGTCACCCTCAGTCAATAAGTTCGACTCAATTGGCTATGTAGGCAGAGAGTTATTACGAGTCAGCTATGAGGGCGAAAAAACGAGTCAAACTGAAAGACGTAAGGAACCGGGCCTACGCTATCTTGACCTATCGCCTGAACAAAAGTGTCTTCATCACTCGATTACCACTATTTCCCTGTCTGAACTCTGAACGCTGTCTTGCTTCTTATACAGATCATTACTCTCTATGTTGCATCCGACATTGCAATTAGTGACAAGTTTATGATCTAAAGTACATTGGTTGTTCAAATTTTTCATAATAAAATTATTTACATGTGTATATAACTAAATTTAGTTCCTTGGAAACTAATTTCTAATTTATTTTCCATAAAGCATCCCACTTGGTAAAAACAAAAGTAGGCGTGAAAACTTTTATCAAGAAACTTTTCTACTTCGCCACTTCCTTTTCGACAAACCCTAGGCAAACTTCCCTCTCGTGCCATCCTTACATTTTTTGCAGTTCGAACTTTGTTGTTAATATTCCAGTTTCATTTTCCCGCTTTGTACAATCTTACTCAGCCTCTTGAGCTTCATTGAACTGCAGAAATAGTTAAGACACAAGTGACCCACGTCGAACATGAATATCTTTTTTCTTAGCCTGGTTTCTTCCAGTTCATGCCAAAACATCAATGCCATACATTACACTAGGCTCTGCAACTTACTTCCACATTCCTCTGATGCATTCATACTTGTCCGCTCCACATAGTAGAAAGCACTAAACCTGCCACACCACTGCACCATTTTTGACACTTTCTCGTTTTCCCGAGTACGCACATCTTCACCCAACTAACATCCTTGGTTCTCATATTTCTTTGCTGCACTCATTTTTAATTTTCCAATCTTTCATTCTTTACTTTTTCACTCATAACCGTACTAAACCATAGCTTTACATCTTTCATTATCTACCTCCGTCTCATTACTTATAAAAACATAGCTTTAGCTCCAACGACTGGTCGTTCTAAATTCACTTATAATTTCAATTGTCCTGTTCTTACTTCACTCACAACATTTGATGGACAACTCAGTCTCTTCTCCTCATTTTTAGACCTGATTCACTTAACAGCCTAGCTTCTTAGTACAGACCAAACAGCTAGGGAGCTTCAAGTGCCACTCTTTCTCACTTCTCCAGCTTTTCTTACAAACCGAGTTTTCAAATTGGTCGACTGGTTGATTGTAATTATATTTTCAAACAGATTGCTCATAATAGTTGCTACCTTCTGTCCCCCAAATTTTCATTACGTTGTCAAAAAAACTCATACGACCTTCACAGTTTTAACTACCTCAACACTTGAAAATTGCACATTTTCAACTCCCTATTTTTATTTCCTGTTTTTTTAACAATCGTAATTTATCTATACCAAATATTGTGACAGTAGAATCTTACAAAAAACATTCGGTTCTTCAGTTACAGAAAAATAGTCAATTCATTTTGAACATTTTGCATTCATAGGTGTCCGGAAACTAAAAATGCTGACTAAAATTTTATTTACTTACACCGATCAGTGCGCAATCATCGCATTTGCTAGTGAAGCTTCGACGTTCAGCTTCTGTGCGTCTGAGGACCAGAACTGCGCCATCTCCCTACCTACGTACCCTCTCGGAGCCTGGAACACCTCCCAGCCTCACTGCTCTCTGTACTCCACCCTCCTGCCCCTGCCTCCTGTTGTTCCTCAGCGTCCGGTGCGTTCTCTACTTCTACGTACGAGTATTCGTTTTTGTAATTCAGGTTTTCAACTTCTTGCACGGAAAAAATTAATCTGTAATATTTTAGTCAATGTTTTGAATAGAATTTCAGCTCAATGAATGGTTCTTCATTAGCATAACCCTCTTCTGTCAAACGTAGTGAATATATTGGAAGAATTTGTGTTCTATTTAGCAATGTTTTGAACGATTGGGAAATAACACTTACGTAAGTGATGCATAAATTTTTATTCAGTTAATGTGTGTTTATTACAGACAGATAAGGAATATTATTCAGAAATCCATTCTACCACACGAAATCAATGACGGCAATCAGGACGAAGCTTCAAGATTAAATTTTCAACTTGTCTATTTAGGTCAAATATGTATATATTGCTGCATAGATTGCTGCTTTATGTCTTGATGATAGTTGTTTCTCCGTCGATGTGTATGACCATTTCAGAGTTCAAATACTGGGATGCGATTGAGAAAATTATAGCACACAAATCAAAGTTTTTCCAGTTCCTTAACTAAGCTTTTCAGTTTCAATTAAAAGGCTAATACAATTCATGACAAATTCAATTCCTTAACACTGGCTATTGCTGATGCTGCTCTTCAACAAATAGACTTTTTATCACCACTTAAGAAACATTATTTTTTTGTGAGAACACTAGAAAAATCTTGCCGCATTGTTCACTGATTGAGAATTGTCGCTCACTTTCGTAATTTTAGGACTTGCCAGACTGTCTTTAGAAAACTGTTGGACTTTCCTTTACGAGTGAAATACCTGCTTCTGGATTTACGAGCGAGAATGCAGATGCTAATCGTTGAAGATGACGACGGGAATACTGTCAAGATATTTTGTCAATGTTGCCTGCCACGACTGTGTGTTATCGCAGCTTTTCGAAGATGATTCATCACTGCTTCTGAGATATTGCTCGGTTATTTAAAGAGTGGTATCGGCATTCTCGAAGATTGACGAAGAATTTGCACGATTATTGAATGCTCATGTGCTGACATGATTGCGACCTCTGTACGAGTATTGTCCGGTAGAAGTTGAATTTCGCTTTAGAAGCAGATGTAGAGCCACATCTGCCAAATAAATTGCATTCACTCCTAATACCGTCCTTTGAGATTGTTGTATAGTTAGTTCAGTAAATTATTTGGGATCAGAGGTTATTTCACCGGTTTTAAACAATTCTGTTGATCTTCAGCAGGCAACATTCTTAGAAATGTCGTACCCAACAGTAAATGATTTTTGAACTGGCCGTTGATAACCATGACGTGGCTGGTGAATAGATTCGCATAAGCCCTAACTCACGGCCAACTCATTGAGAATGCGCACAATTGATATACAGGCAGCGAGCTTCAGTTCTGTAGATAGAACCTATCACTGCACCAATTCCTTGATTGTGCAGAAAAATCCAAGATTAAGGATTGCTTCCGTTCGCCATCCTCATTCTAGCATTCGTCATCTTCCTGTTCGAAATTCGCCCTGAAAACAAGGCGTGTCCCTCAATAAAATATTTAAACTAATTCATTCCCCTTCCGGTGTTCTCTTGAATTTAAGGTATGAAATTTAAAATTTAAACTGCCAGTATTTTCTTATCACAGTTTTTGTGAAATAATCACAAATGCTCATAACATAACCACATTCAATAAAGTACAAAAGATCTGTGGCCATTTTTAAATACAAAATGACATGTGAAATCTATTTCTAGTTTTCTTTTTGTTGAATTAGTTTTCGTATTTTGTAGAATAGTCCCTGTTAATATTTTCAGTAAAAAGAAGGCAGTAATGGATTCCCCAAATAATTTTTCGAATAAATGTGGTTACAGATCTCTAGCATTATCTTGAATGTTGCACAGATTTATTTTTGTGAAATTAAATTTCATTGAATTTATCGCTTAATACTTTATAGTTCAAAGCTAGGGCTTAATATTATTTTTTCCTTTCAGATCTTTTATCTTGTCAACAATAAGAGGCTCTAAATGACCTGTACATAAACAAACCAAAGACAGAAGTGATCTTCTGACTTTAAGAACGTAATCTTCTTGAGAAAGGTGTAACGATAACAGTGAACAAAAACGTGCAGAGGTGCTGTTTACCTCGTCCACCATGAAGGATGATTTATGGTTTTGTAATGACATCATTGATCTTCTTTGAGTAACTGGAAATCCCAAACGATAACACCAACTGGCGACTATTCATTTATACATCAAAGGAAAAAGCATCAAAGCATTTCTGCAACCCAACACTCTACCACAGGTTCCAATAGCTTGTATCGCAACCATGAAAGAATCGTTTGAAAATCTGAAAGCAATTCTTACCATCATACAGTATGACAACCATAACTGGCACATTTGTGCAGATTTAAATTTTGTGGCCACACTTACTAGCCTTCAGCTTGGTTACACAGCATATTGCCACTTTCTGTGCTTATGGAATTCCAGAGAAAGAACTAAACATTACGTTTGCGAGGGTTCGGCCGATCCGAGACGAAATTCAGCAAGGAAAACATGACATCAAGCACAAATCAAAAATGAAAAGTGGTGGAATTCATTTACCACCTTTGCATATTAAACTTGGTTTGGTTAAGCAATTTGTGAAAGCCCTGAACCAGTATTTTTTTCGGATTCACATTTTTTGCAGAGAAATTCCCTATCCTGTCTGTCTAGCTAAAATTAAAAAAGTTATCTTCATTGGTCCCCAAAATCAAAAAAATTCTGATTCTGATTGAAAAGAAACTTTTAAAAGCCAATATGTTGGCATGTATCTCGTGTGGCAACTTGGAAATAATTTTTTTTTCTTTTTTTTCTTCTCATCATGCATCCCAAATAAAAGAAAGGCTACTCTTTGAGCTATTCATCAAATATGTGATACTTATTTGGGAAACATCGTTCAGAAGACTAGGTGCAAGTTATGAATGATCTACTGAGATATTATCATGATATGGGCTGTAACATGGCTCTAAAAGTTCTTGTTATCCTCTCTCCTTAGGATTTTTGAGGACAATCTTGGTGATGTGAGAGGTAAACATTTCGAGAGAGTAATTTCATCAGGATATTTTAGTCACGGAGCAACAATTGAAAATATAGTGCTAGAATATATAAAGAGAAGATTTAGCCTATTAAGCAATAGAAACACGACCAGTGGTAAGATGAGTGTACGTTCTCCAAATCCCAGAAAGTAAGTTAGAGTGTGACGTGCAACCCATCAACCTTAAAGTACCTACATTCATCGCTTAGAAAGTTCTAGTTTCCGGTGCAGTGTTAATTATAATCTGGTGGACCTTCACATGGCTACTGTTACGTTCGACAGCCTTGTTCAGCAACAAAATGAAATCTAACAGATTAATTGAACATCCCGGGTGAACAAGTATTAGAGTCAATATTTTTTTATGATTCCGGTATTTTTCATGATGACAACGATCGCATCCTCCGTTCTCAAGTCGCGCAACAACTGTACACGGATTGCGAAAAATCACTGTCTCAGGAAAAGGCCCCCACACATAATCTCCTGATAAAAACCCTATCGACAGTGTTTATGCATAACTGCAGAGGGAGCTGTGAGCCTCAACACTTCTTCTTCAGACAAATATTTGTTTGGGATGTTATGTTTGCTCTTAAATTTTCAAAGATGTTTGCTCCTAAGTTATTTTATTAAAGATGTTTTGTCACTTGTTTAAATTGTAATTTCTAAAAGCGATTTTAAGTTGATCAGGTATTGGGTATTATATTTGGAGTGTAATTTGTTTTCAAAAACTGTAATGATTTTCGCTTACCTTTGATCTTACAGGACTTTTCCAGTTGCGAGAGATCAATTACTAGCTAAGTGTTCTCTGAATAATTCGGCTCTTTCTGCAAGTGTATCGGCAGCGGAGGTGGTAGGCTCAATTCATAAGTACAAATTTGCTATGCTGAGCTTTTTTCAACTTATTTCATTGTGAATATGCCCAACAAAACAGTAAAATTTTGAGAGTTTATAATTTCAGTTAAATCTTACTGAGTGCACACTGAGGAGAATTTCTGTTATTTAACATAGGTGATTTACCGTTTTCTTATACTGTTGCCTCTCCAATGAAAATTATTTTACTTGCATTATGAAGGGTACGAAACGCTACGTGCTGAGCTCAAGCAAAGCCGATCGAGGAGAGCCAGAGTTTCTAGAGACGAATAACTTCTGCACTGGCGATGGTCATGAGTTCGCAGTGGCTTCTACGCGCGCTGAGATTCAGCAGCTCTTGGATGATATTTATGCAGGTAAGATTATGAGCAAAAATTTTCTAATCCAGTTGTGATTGTAGAGAATACCTTTTGTCATCTTGCTTCATATTGTTAATATGCATTGAATTCAAGAATCCCTTAGCTTGAATTTGAATTAAGAAGTGTACGCGTGTCGTATCCAAATTCTCCTATAGAACACTTTTTGGGCATGCTGGCACCACCTACGCCGCTTACTCAAGCAGTGCAGCACAGAGATGCTAAAAAAAAACTCCAGATTGAAACGCAACAACATAAAACCATGAAAATTAGTGCCCTGATGCCATTTTGGAGGGTTAGTTTAAGGCTCATTTGAATGCCTTTCTGAGTGAAAACTCTGCCCTGAAACACAAATCACATATGACGTACGGGATTTCAGTAGATCAGCCTTATACTATTATTATGTCTCACGGCAAAAACCTGGAAACACTATCAAGGCGAAAAATACTATCGAAATTCTTCTCACTACTTCTTCATTTGTTTAGTCTATATAGAACACTTCTTATCACACTCTCCAGACACAACTCGATTGGTCACAGCTTCATCACGCAACTGCATTACAACTTTCTCGGACTTGTATGCAATACCCTCATAGCATCGTCGTGTCACATCCGTAACAAACTTTTTCAAAGTAATCAGAAAGTTTTTTCGTGACATTGTTATTTTAACTGTTTTCCACGCAAATTTTAAAGAGGATTTTTCCTTCCCTTATGTTCTTTTGATGTGCGTGTAATGTCTCCGGTTTGCCAATTTTTTTAGTACCGCACTTATTTATCATAAAAATGACGTTCATCGTATTCGTTGACTTCCTTTCAAAGAATTTCAGTCTTAGTTCAACTGAACGTTACAATACGTTACAATCGAATCACTTGCAATTAAACAGCTGGTTATTTTTTCAACCTTTTAGTCGTTATTTAATTATTTTTTGAAGTTCATTAAAGTTCTAATTCGTGAAGTTCTAATTTGAAGTTCTAATTCGTGCACTCCGTACGAAACTGCTTATAGATGTATTATTCTGTCTTTAAAAACACCAGCTATTAAATGCGCAAATAAAAACTGCCGTGCTGGCTCTTCAACATTCACATCAACAAAAAATGTTCAAGTCAAAAAATTTAAGCTTGATCAATTCCCATGCTAAAATTTATCACAAGAGCACGTGTTGGAGATTTCATGAATAGAAGTTCGTTTTACATTTGTGTGAAAAATGAACCTGACATATTCTGTTGAAAATAAAAGATCGAGTTTAAATTAAGGTTCGTCATTGAAAAGCGGCGACCCATTTCGGTTTTCAACCTCATTTCCGATTTCGTGAATATTAGTGTAGGTCATATATTCACGTGTTTTTTTTTTTTGTACCATTGATCCACTTCCCGCCTTGGGTTAGAACTTTGTGTTCTCTCAATTAATTTTCAGAGAAGAAGAAGTCGCTCATAATGTTTGATTGCCATTCGTTTATTTATATTTCCATTACCTTGACATTCTAGATACAAAAAAAAGAACCTAAAGGTTTCACGCTTCCAGAAAAACATGGAACACATATTGCTTACTCGTAAATGCCTTTTCATTGTATTTCTTTTAGATTGTATATGAATTTTACGCACGAGAGAAACATTTAAATTTTGTTTTCAGTTATATACGTTGGTGTCCGTAAAATATTCTATGCAACTTTTATAGTCATGTGTTCACTCAAAATGTATTGAAATAAGTTTTTCTGTTCAAGTACAAGTTCCACATCACTTTTTTTTTACAGATGTCTAATGTTGCGCGTGTATACGAGATGAAATGAAAGAAAATTGAATACCTTTTCAACTCCTAAAAACTGCATCCATTTTTTGAATGAGTTATTATATTTTTGCAGAATTGACGATGTCTTGTGGTCTTAAGGAACTCGGGTGTACCGTCTATATCAACTTGGATACCACGCATCACTGGCACGACGGCAGCCTTCTCAACCAGTGCGAGATCTGGCCCCCCGTTATGTCTTATAATAGTCAAGGGGAATGTCATATCTTGGAGTATAATTCGATACAAATCAACAAATTTGGTTGTGCCGTAATGCCGTATCACGTGGTTTGTCAAACTGTTGAGTGAGGATAAGGTCAATGAAGTCCCTTTGTAGTCAAAGCTACGCACTGCGCTCCTCCACCATCGAGGCCTGTGTTGTAAGAATGATTCAAATGAGCGACTGTGAATGCTCAACCAGCGCATTTGCTGTCAGTCAGCATGTAATTTTAGAAGTATTCCAGCAATCAACAAAATTCACGGTCAAATACTCGAGCTGAAATTCGACGAGAAGAACTCAGGAGCGACCAAAATTTTTGAAATTCGAAATTTTAAGGTACGAAAAGACAATGAAAATGACGTGACTTGCAACATTTGTGTACACTACTATATGATGATAAGAAATAATGTTTGGTATCAACTATCAATCAAGAAACTCTAAGAAAAACTTATTTCCCGCTCAAATTTTCCGTATTCCAAAGTGATAATGAAAGCTTTCAATTGATCAATTTTTACTTATAAGCTAATTATCACTGCAAAAAAGAAAATTGAATATAAAGTTTAAGAAAAATGGAACTTTTTTCGAACAAAAGGTGTAAAACGTTCAGTCACCTTTTTTTTATACGGATGAAAAATCAAGCTGATGAAATCAATGTTGATTCAATATATAACTTTAGCTATCTGTAGCAAAAGTAAGAAAATACTTATACGTTTTTCGCCACTGACTCACATATATATCCACTGTTTTTGTGTATTGAATTCAGAAAAGAAGTTCAATGCATTAAAATCGAGTACAATCAAAGTGTGACAATGCAAAGCCGATTTAAAAATTTTCAGCATCCACGACTTGAATTTTCATTTCTTTATGCGATACCCCTAACTTACAAAAAAATGCTCGAGGAACCTCCACTTACGAAGATGGAAATAAAACCTGTTTTAAAAATTTAAGACCAGTTCCTGTAAATTGGAGTAAATTGTCCTAAAAAGTTTACAAGTATACCCTTTAAAAAAAGTCATTTCTTTAAGGTAAACAGTTTGGTTTCTGGTCTAAAAATAATGCAACACGACCCTTTCCGACTCAAATGCAATATCTTCACCCAAATATCGATTTAAGGAACATTTTTTCTCCTTGTTTATTGATTTTTGTGAAGTATTTGACAATGCTAACAGTATATTGCTCTCGATGCTCCAATGCTACCACTTTAAATGAGTTGCTCGTAGATGGTTCATGCGGTGGTTGCTCTTAGATGGTTCATACTGTTGTTGTTCTTAGATGGTTCATACTGTGGTTGCTCTTAGATGGTTCATACTGTGGTTGCTCTTAGATGGTTCATACGGTAGTTGCTCTTAGATGGTTCATACGGTGGTTGCTCTTAGATGGTTCATACTGTGGTTGCTCTTAGATGGTTCATACGGTAGTTGCTCTTAGATGGTTCATACTGGGGTTGCTCTTAGATGGTTCATACTGTGATTGCTCTTAGATGGTTCATACGGTAGTTGCTCTTAGATGGTTCATACGGTAGTTGCTCTTAGATGGTTCATACGGTAGTTGCTCTTAGATGGTTCATACGGTGGTTGCTCTTAGATGGTTCATACTGTGGTTGCTCTAAGATGGTTCATACGGTAGTTGCTCTTAGATGGTTCATACTGTGGTTGCTCTTAGATGGTTCATACTGTGGTTGCTCTTAGATGGTTCATACGGTAGTTGCTCTTAGATGGTTCATACGGTAGTTGCTCTTAGATGGTTCATACGGTGGTTGCTCTTAGATGGTTCATGCAGGGGTTGCTCTTAGATGGTTCATACTTTGGCTGCTCTTAGATGTTTCATACTGTGGCTGCTCTTAGATGGTTCATGCGGGGGCTGCTCTTAGATGGTTCATGCGGTAGTTGCTCCTAAATGGTTCATACGGTGGTTGCCCATAGATATTTTATACGGTGGGTGCCCATGGATGGTTCATACGAGAAGAATGGAAGTTTGTCAACTAGTCGGAACTTCTTCATATTAGCTTTGGCGTTCTGCAAAGAACTGCTGAGAGACCGCTTCTGTTGTTGATATTCATAATCAATATTATAAAATGCACATAATTTTTTAAATTCAATTCTTTAACGGAAGATAAAATTTTATCCTTCAACTAATCCTAGCGAAAACTGTGAAACAACGACAAGCATAATGAATACGGCACTTGAAAAAATCTCGATGCGGCTCAATGTGGAAAAAAATGTATCATCGTTGATGAAGCCAAATGTATCCTATTCTCGTACGAGTGAAATGCGTCTTTTCCACTCGTTGTGTGATCACCCACGTATGTTCGAATAAGATGCTTATCAACTAATGCCCGTTTTGTTAAAATTTTCGAATTAGAAAAATAAAACTTGTAATTTTCAAAATTTCCATGCTTGCATCCTGGTATCTGTGTGCATGCGTGTGGGTGTATATGTATGCGTACATTTTTATATGTTTGTACATTCATACATTTACCCACAATAGTTCTTGCAAAATCTCTTATCAATCAACTTGCATTTGTCTTGTAAACTTAATTGGTGTTAGGGATATAGCGTGCTCATTCAAGCAATCAGCTAAGTGTAATTTTGAATGTCGGTAATTTTTCATAAGTGTGTTCTTTTTTTATTGTCCATGCTCGCTCGAAATGATATTTTTGAATTTATGCCACAACAAGCAACTATAATATTATTCCCTGATTTCATGAAATCCAAAGCTGATATGTCAATGTACGTGCAAACTGACACAAGTTTTTCACCCCACAAAGTTATTATCTTTATTACTTCCATGAATTAACAATCACTATTCAATTTCAATTAAGCAGCTATAGGAAACATTTTTATGCTTTTTTTATCCGTTTGTACACGCATTAAACTGGACCATCGGGGCCCCTATTTATGTTTCTCAATTAAAGACATTTGCACTATGTTCCGAAAATAACGTAACTTTTTCTAATTTAGTAAACATTAATGTGTTCTTCTATTATTCACGTCCTAAAATGTTCTTGTTAGTCTTGTGTGATGCAAATCATTATACGCTCTTGAGTATGTTAAGACAACCCTATCTTGGTGGTCACTTTCACGTATCACTCCAATTATGTGGTACTCTTCTTGGCAGCCGTTGTAGAATAATCATTTTTATGTTTGTGACTCATGTAGACTGTTTTGTCGCTATATTATTAGCATGGAAATATCATAATTTCGTTGCGTGATAAAAAACATTTTCTCCGAGTCCCTTGATTGTAATATTAGTCAATACGTAACAATAAATATAGTTCTGAATGTCAACCTCAATGCCTTATAGCGCAGGATTACTTTGATCCACTCGTTTTACTTTCAACAAATTACTAATACCGAAGTCCCTGAGCTCGTATTTCATTGCAAGTGTGCACCAAAAAAGTATTCTCAACTATACACTGAGACGGAAATCGTATTTTCTATTATATTTGCGGTTACACATGTCATCAAATCTAGTTTAAGCAACAATATTGATACATTGCCCTCAATCTTTCTTTTTCGACTAGTGACATGGGTAGTACAATACTTATGTGTGTGTATCATATAAGTGTATTTTCCTTACTTTACAATATTTTAAAATAAACTGTTTTTTTCAAAGTTAAGGTATTTGAATGCAATCTTCCCTTTTACTTCAATATAAGTACGCACAAACTTACGCACTTTTCAAGTAAGCGTTAGAAGGATTGTGTTCTCTTATTTACTTACATTTATATGCACGGTCAAAATCAGATTACGCAACGAAGGGAACTCATTTTTGTTGTGCTTCTCTGTCAATCACTTTTTGTTCCATCATTTTACACGGGTATTACGATACCAATGTGTTATCAGTTAAGGATGTTAATGTTAAGGTATTTTAAAAATCAATGTATCAACATTTCATGTTTGAACTTTATTGAAAACAAACTTTTTTTTTTCTTTTTGCCTTTCTTTCGTCAAAATCAGTGAAGGCCGAATTGATGGAACTAATTCTTCCCAATTCTCAGAAATTATCATCAATAAAACTCTGTCTTGCAGAAAATAAATCTTGTATATTTGTACAAAATCATTCTAAACTAAAATCTTCGATAGAGTAAAACATATTTTATCCGAAGATGATCTAAAAGTATTATAGAACATTAGAACACCATTAATAAAAATAAGAGGAAGGCGCTTTTTGCACTACATAAGAGGGCTATTTAAGAAATAAAGAAACTTGGAATACATTGCTCATGCAAATAATTCCTTGAAAAGTTGAAATTTATCGTTGACTTTTTTCCGTTTGTTAGGCTTAACTTCATACTTAAAGTTGTGAATGATGTGGGAGATAACTGGCCATCAGGACCAGTAAAAGTTTGTTGATTAGGTAGCTGGAAAGAGAAGAGAGAATTGAAGTCAGTGTCCAAAAAAGCCAAGCCAAAAAGTATACGTTAAGAAGAGAGGGATTGTGGATGAAGTGCAAAAAAATGCGGCGGTGCTCGTCCGAGCACTACGGCAGGAATTTTAGAGTGAACAACTGTTCCGTAGACTGAACAGTCGGGATTTCAAGGTTGGGGAGGTGCCCTCAAGGAATGTCATTGGGCGTCCGAGGTATAGCAAGTAAGTCGCAGATAGACTTGATATTTTCATCACGTTTAGGATAAGAAGACAACCTTTATTTATCGATAAAAGCTTTGATATTACGTAATTAATCTTCATGTGGAACTGGATGGTATTTTGAAATTAACTCTTACCATGAATTAGAAGAAGCCAATGCCTACACCTACAAGCCGATGAAATTAATACATTGATGAATAGGATCGAACAGTTCCCGCAAGGTCTTCCAGCATAGAAATCCCGAAGCAGTTCATAGGTATTCTGGTACCGAATTACCGGAAGGAAAATGAAAAGAGAATTTATTAATGTATATTGATTAGTCAACGATATGTTAGCTGCAGCAGATAGCGTTGTACACTTTCAGGCGTGCGTAATGGCAAAGGAAATTTGCAGTAAGTTCCACCAGTCCCAAAATTTGGGTTTCTACGAGATTAGTGAGACACATTATTGGCATAAGAGACAATGCTGGTTTATCTTCCGATTCACTTCGGTATATTCATAACTTATGAATACTAGAAATCATTTTAGATATTTTTTATCACTCGTTTAATAGGTTCCACGAAACATCGTTCGAAGTTAAAAGATCGGACTCGTCTCTTCTATAAAACGCGCTCCGAAAATTGAGAAAACGTGTCCTAAACACATGTAAGAATCACAAGTTTTTTCGAAGGACGGTAGGAACGTTTCTGTCACAACTTTTCCCTGCGAGTGAAGCTCAAGAACCGTGCGTAGTCCCAGAGAAATGCAGACCGAGTACCCTAAAAACGGACGTACGATCCCCCTTAGAGACCCTTCAAAAATGAACGAGTCAAACTAAATTTAAAGTGCTACCGCCTCAAATTGGCGTCAGAGATAACTTCCTGCAAACGAGAAGCTAAGCCAATTTCGGACAATAAATGTTAGATTGAGAAACCCAGTCTAACTTGAAAGCTCGTCCTGAAAAGAGAACTTTTATCTCCCAAGATAAACTGCTACCCTGCAAGCGCTCGAGCTCCTCAAAAAGGCAAGCCCCTTCTCAACTGTATGTTAACGCTAAACAGTCCTCTTATCTGTTGTAGAGGAACATACGTTATCTGAAAAACAAGTGTAGTTTCATTGGCATTTATCATGGAAGGTAAAAAGTAAAAGAAACACTCATATGAAGCCCCGTGAACAAACAAAGGATTACAACTCTCCACTGCAAGGGATCTATCAAAAGTTGAATCAAATTATAATTTAGTTCAAGTCTCCTTGACCACAACAAAGGTGTTCCAAAAAAGTATGATGAAGGTGCCATTTAGTACAGAATTTGGAGGACGAGGAAAATTTGCCCACGATGTGTTTCCGCACAAGATCCCCCCCGCAAAGAAACGTTGAGTCAGAGGAAAGTTTATGAAGCATAGTAAAGTTGAATAAAATATAAGGCGCTGAAAACCAAACACTAATGAACCGATCAAGACAGAACAATCAAGACGTAACGAAATAAAATCTATTCTATTACAACAAAAGTAAAGACTGCCAAACATTCTGCAAGGGACCTCGCTTCTTTTCCCTGAAAGCTCTAATTCCTATAGTAACAATGGTTCTATCCCCCTGAGGGGATTTACTAAAATCATTATCGCGTCACCGTTAGATCATATTGCACGAATTGTCGTAATCCGTAAATGAAAATCGAGCGCCAATCCTACAACTTTGAGACCCGTTTCTATCACAGAAAAATTAATACATTCTGAAGAAACAACTCGAAACAAGTAATACAGAGATTAGATGATCTAAACGATAAAATACGCATACTTTGAATGAATCGACGCCAAAAAATTATTTCAACAAACCAGGGCATGAATATATGTTGCGCACATTTCATGAGGTTTAGTTTCAGCCTCGTTTGAGATCCTAAACTCCGTTTGAACAGTGCTCAGCAAGAGGGTGAAGTTATTTTACCATATTTTACGTAAATGCAACTGGTACCTTTAAGAAACTTATACATAAGGTTTAGTAGTTGGGAATAGATTTGCGTATAATAAACTCAGGAAAGGATTTATCACGGGCATCAAGGGAAGAGCTTAGCAGATCAGGATTAAGATTAAGGTCATAAGTTAGTTTAAGCCTCCCTAACCGCTACAAAAAAAACGTATCGAAGAGAGGAAGGAGGAAGGATCCATTTAGTATGGAGATAAGAGAATGAGGAATCTATGCAGAAAGGGGCATAGAAACAGCAAGTTGAGAAAGAAGTTGATGAAATAAGACAAAAGTTTAAGAAGAAAGTCAGAGGTGCTGAAAAACAGGACAGTAGTGAACCGAAAAAGGTGGGCCTTGACATAACAAAAAAAAACCTTCTATTTCAACAAAAAAGGCCTACCTCTCAGCTCGGGCCCTCACACATTTTCCCCCTGGGAGCGCTAATTCCCATAGATACAATAGTTGTATCCCCCTGAGGGGTAGCAGATCAGGACTTCTTAGCTCGAGATAATCTTGCGATGAAACTATGAAGATGAACACAAAAACGGTAACCAACAGTAGTTTGCAGAAGTAAGAAATAACACTTCAGCTACCTCCCAAAAACGCAAAGTTGAACAGGATCTAAACTCAACCTACCAAACGTTTATCACAACAGTGCTTCAAAATCTCACAGCGTGAAGCGCCTCCCCTAAAAAATTACGTACACTTAGGAAGCTAATAAAGATTGCTCCACTCCAGAAGAAAAGGCTAGGAATTGCAGCAATCTCTTGACGCCCAGCTATCTTAGAGGCCCACAGGAAACTTGACCCTAAATTCATTTATTATAAGGACCCACAATATGCTGAGGGACATTCCTCATCAGTACGACCTAAGTCAGTATTTAATGTTCATGGCAGTGAGAAGTAAGATGGGCTGTCGGTTTCCTTTAAGTTAAAAACAAATCGCCTGCCGCTGGTGGCGGGCAATATTCAGCACATGAACGACGGGGCATAAGCGAGAAACTTCTTGGAGCTCTCTGCAGTCTATTTCGCTCATCCAAATTTTCCCTAAAAAACCTCGTATATAAATGCGTAAGCCAGAAAACTGACAGGACTATGCAGGGCAGCATCAAGCAGCCGTGGGGACGATCAATTTTTAAAATTATTCTTGAAGCACTTTCGCAACCGCAGTGCTACACTAAATCACAATGCATAAGTGAACTCTTAATCGTAGACGACAACTTTCAACGCTTTCAACTCGCAAGCGTATTTTCCGTGCGCTAAATAAACACTAATGAAGTCTGTCTTCAAGTAATTTATTATCAAATACGCACCTCAAACTATACGGATATTGATTAATCCCAGTTATTCACAACTTGTATGAAGCATCGCATCAATTGAATAACAGGAATTAATTTTCATGCGCGTAAGTTGAGGTAAGCATTAGATGGTGAGCTAGAACGCGAAGATTGACGGTATTTTTGAAAATCCGCAGTTGTCTGTGACAAGTTACGGACAGGACGCGCATGCAGCCTCTAAGCAGGTGAACGCTAAGGCATGTAGACATTCCTACAGCGACTGTAGTCTTCTCGTCTGCACAGCACTAGGTGATTCTAAATTTGAGCTTAGCAAAATGACCATCACAATTCGAGTCCACAAATTCATAACCCAGAGAAGAACTAACCAAGCAGGTAAGTGAACGATAGCACAAGAATGTGGTGTAATAAATTTGCATGCACTCCACACTGTCTTTATTGCTGATTTCTCGACCATTATTGCAAGTTTTACCTCCTCTTAAAACAAAACGTTTCTTGTACACTATTACTGTTCGCCTTCAAATCTAATAGCTCGTGACTAAAGTGTTGAAATGCAGGAGCGTTCTATTTGTATTGAGTCAACTATTTCTACTACGCTAAAGCTACGCCCTGTAATTGTGCCATCTATTGCAAAGCTGAGACCAGCAACTTTGAACTAAGTGGAGGCACGAATTATGTTCTTCATTTGGGCACACGTTAATAAGAATGGCGAACGAGACTTGTGTAAAATGCGCTGACACTGTGTAGCCAAGATACCAGAAGCCGAGTGAAGTACAGAGAACAAAATGAGGACTTAATTATCAACAGACTAAACACGTCTACGAACTTCAGACGAGAGATTTAACAAACCAGAGCACTCTCCCGCACCTAGTCATCAGATTTAGATTAAATCAGTCAAGTTATGTAGTTTGAGCCTCACAAGCGACAGAGGTGTTTCAAAGAAAGGAAGGAGGAAGCCATAATTCGGCATGGGTGGAGCTGAGGGATCGAAGAATCTATGCACATGGTGGCTCCCACACTAGATCCCCAGCGCATAGAAACAGCAGGTTAAGAAAGTAGATCATGAAACAAGATAAAGTTTAAGAAAGCAATACTATAGGTGCTGGAAAACAGGGCTGCTGTGAGCAGAAAAACACTGGTCTATAACAAAATGGAAAACTAATTCTATTTCAACAAAACCTACCAAACTTTTAGCTCGGGACTTCACATATTTGCCCTAGGAGTGTTAATTTACTCAAATAACATAGTTGCACCCCTGAAAAGACAAAGCCATTAAATGATGTTCATGCGCAAGAGAAACGTATAAAATGAGATGAGATTGTAAGCAACGATCACAAACGATCGTTTGAAATACTATGCTCATTTAACTGAACGATTTTTTTCGATCTACAATTTAAAATGCCAAGGATAACATTAAATTGAATACGAACCTACGGACACTCGGCGCCCTGCAAAGTTGTAGTGTTGCCAAAAGCTGAGTGCTTTTCATAGTCAAATTTTACTATCAAAAAGACCTAAACTTGAGGATTTGGACCAGAAAAGGCGGGAACCCTGCATGCAGCGGAGGTCGGGGCTGAAAAGAGCCAAGTTCCGAGGTAAAATTAAAGCGGAAATTCCGCTGCTACGCACACTACGACGAGACGGAGGCTGGATGCTTTATTGCACGTGGAAGCCAAGCAGGGAATATCAACCACTGGTAGGTAAGTGACATTATAAACTTATCTGCTATGTGCCTCCTCAACAGACGCTTATATTATATTTCAATGAAAAAAATCACACAATTGTCCGAAGAACATCAAAATTGTACAAGACGATTATAACAACATCTAAATAGCATTAACATTTTTTTCAAGAAAATCCATGAGTAGCGGCTACATTCAATTAAATAAAATAACTCGCGTAAATATCATGTGGACACACTTCGAACATTACATACGACAACCTCACGCCTTCAACTGGAAACACAATATTA
Organism: Morinoia aosen; assembly: GCA_030386875.1. Lineage (NCBI taxonomy): Eukaryota > Metazoa > Arthropoda > Malacostraca > Amphipoda > Talitridae > Morinoia > Morinoia aosen. The sequence continues at coordinate 21,254,209 of CM059573.1, read as the reverse complement.
AAACAACAATCGAAGTATCGTACTATGTCAACAGCATATCAGAACTGACAAGTAGAACCAGAAGAAAAATCGTAGAGCAATATTCATGCTACGAAGATGGACAACACGCGCGCGCAAACGCCTGTGTCACACAGCTTGGCACGGGATGTTTGTGCCCCTAAAAGACAGTGATAGATAATAGGAATCATTTTACAAGAGTTGACACTCCGTCTCGTGCGTTACTAAACTCACAAGCTGCTGAGAAGCAGAACTGAGCGGCACGGTCTTTTATTTTCATCTGAATTTTTCATCGCAGGAGATTGGTCGAAAATATCCCAGCGTTCGGCACGTGGCTCCCGGTAGAGCTTAAGACAACCTCTGATGCTAGACGGGATTGCGTACCCCACTTTCTCGAGCTACCTAGCGAATACATAGTTTGTTTGAGTGTAACCCTATTATTTTATAATTTCAGAGCGCCGTCACATCAGCGGCACATCACTTGCAGCACTCGTGAGAATCAGAAAGACCAAGTCTTTCATTTAGGGCTACGACATGGCGCAACAAAATAACAATATGTAATTGGGAGCAACAAAATAACAATCTGCAATAAAGAACCACCAAGTAACAATATGCAATGAAGAGCTACTTTGAGATACGAACGGACAATACTTAACCCAGACATGTAGGATTGCGACGCAAGAATTTAGCAGACGCAAAAAGGGAAATCTAGCGTACTAAAAACTCGAATCAGTAAACGTGTGCACTGAAAATTTACGTTAAAGCATTTTTATGTAAGCTATCTTCCTCAAAGGAGCGTTGAGTGCGGAACTAGATTATTATATCGCCTTTTTTATTTTATCCATCAAAAGTATTTCAAAAACAGTCCAGTGCTTATTAACTAAAAAAGAAAACATACAAATGATTTTCACGGAGGATTCATCGTTCATCGTATAATGGATTCCAATGGGCTGAGTACGCTGACCTTTTCTGCAAGCGAGGAAAGTAAAAGTCGGCAACCAGAATAGAGTTAACTCGCGTCAAAACTAAATTCATAAATAATAATTTCAACATGATACAGACATTAGTTTAGAATTAATCGCAAGTTCACTAAAAATCGATGCAAAGAAAATGCTATAGTGTGTCAAGGTAACGCAAGGTCTTCAACTGACCCAACAAGCACTTTTACTTTTACAAAAACTTACTTAACACTTTGACAGCGGCAAATAAATTTTATGTTCAACACCAAAACTCAATTTTAATTTCAATTGTAATAAGCTATTTGGAAGTTACCAAACAGGAACTGGATCGTGCCTTCATTTCGCTTTGATCAAATATTTATGAAAATCGAGTTTGAGAATATTGGCCAATCAGCATCATTATGAAAATAACCTCTGTGTACCACCGGTGGCGCACACGTCGCACTCAAAGTGTTAAGGACAGCGTCCCCCATTGGGATCCAGGATTTTGAGACCATTTGAGAAATTGAAATTTCTGCTGTAATATGAAGTGTAGGAGGTCAAACACATCCTGTGAAAAAATGAGACTCATACGTTCACTCGTTCGCCCGCTGCGGGAGTTTGAAGAATGGGGGAAGGGGAGGGAGAACTGGTATTTTATCATGTTGAAGTAAGGCCCGCGAATCTTATGCACTCCGAGGAGCTTAACAATTATTATGCAGAGACATGCAGGCACCACACCATTGACTACGTGTTGGCCATACGCACCAGATCGTAACTTGCATTCGCCCACACTGATCCCCTCGCCCTAACAAAAAATGAAACTTGAGAACCAAAGCGATTGCTTGCGCTTGAGGAGGTTTTAAAAGAACACTTGAATGTTTCTTCAGGATAACTGAAACAATGAAAAATTATACCAACCGAATAACAAAATTAAACCGATAAACAAATATCTATAAGCAATTTTGCCGACTTTCAGGTCCGAAAATCTACCGCACCATCTCCTAAAAATTTCTGTTAAGGGCTGCGCTGTCATGCCGGCTCAATTGACCAAAAGGAAAACTTCAAGAATGAGGGCAATAGTTAACCATGATAAGGGCATAATATTTCATAGTTTATTTTTGTCAAAGCCCATCATTTACTGCTTAAAAAAGTTACAGTAGCCAATCGAAGAAGATTCCAAACGTGACATAAAAATAAACGTAATGTTAATTTCCCAAAGCGATCAATTCCATCCTACTAATGCCTAATTTACAAAAAAAACAGGGAAGAGAACACGAGACATAAAACTCTACTTAATTCGCAACAGACTTCTACACTCGCATATTTCAGTGAGCACTTTCAGACACGTATAAAAAACGGTAGTTCCTTCTAAGTGTGTGAGCAGAACAAAAACCGCAAGCATGACTCTCGGGTCTTCCCCGTCACAACTAAAGCTCATTAATCCTGATTTTTACCTCAGAGACGATAAGTACTTAACTGCAACAAAGGTCCTTAAGTTAAAACAAAGGGTAATCTCTTCAGCGCACTTGCTCTGAACGTATCAGACGCGCAAGGAACTTACAAGTCAGATTCGTACAGCAACTGTCAAATGCCATCATTAGCGCCCTATAATCACAGAATTTTTCATTTTATTTTACTGAAAGCTTCTAGATAACAACGCAACTCCCTCACAATACGAGCATTTGCAAGAAAGACGCCCTAAAGCTATTTCGAATCGCGAAATTTCCTTTGCCCTACAAAATGTTCAAGTCAGCCGTTTACGTTACACAAAGTCAGCAGGAATAGAAAAGTTGTATTGTTCAAGCCATAAGTAATCCTAATATTTCACACCTTGAACATGAACTATCGAAAATCCAATAAATTCAGTATTATTTTACAACTAGGAGCGTTATGTGTTCCGTGACAAAATTAGGTAATATATAACCAGGGCACAAACTTACGTTCTCCGATGAATTTTAAATGATCTCTTCCAATTCAGTTTTCAGTTTCATACACTACCATTACTTCGTAGGCAAATGCTCTAAAAAATTGTAAACGCAAGGAACTTAATTTTTGAATAAGCATTACCATAAAACTTCAGAATATTCATTAGCAAGGGAGAAAAGCTAAGCTAGAATTTAAAAACATAAGAAGAATAACAAACATCATCAACAGTACCAGACCCTTTGCACAATGCACATCTCCCTCCATCTAAAATTGCACGTATCATCGTCTACATACAGGGGCAATGAGCACCGTTTAAATTCCGAAACACACGTGAAAGCCCTTAACCGGATCTAGGGAATTATCTATATCATAACCGATGGATCAGATAATTAAATGTGTAATTCATCAGACAAATTATTTCCAGCTTTACAAGTTCAAAACGAAATTATTTTAAAACATTCTATTTAGTTCGAAATTTAGCAAGTCTTACTCGTAAAACAAAAATATCATATATTTATGACTCAAAAAGGCAAACGAACTTCATGAATTCAATGCAAGTTGGTGGTGGTGGCACTTAGATACTGTATTATTAAAAAATCTTCCGACTAGAATAACAGTAAAATATCACTAGAAGAATTCTTAAATATTATTCAATTACGAAGTCGCCTGACTGGCGACTGAAGTGCTCACAAATGGTCAACAGAAAATAATTTTCAAAGCTGACAAAGTGAGAGCAGTGTAAGCAACAGAACGCTCAATACATATTGAAACCATCATTCCGTTACAACCTTACATCGGTCAATGATTTTTTAACATTTCGGCTGGCATGGCTGGCATGGACTGTGTCGGGTCTCTCTACCAAAACCTGCCCTCCTTCCATTGTAGCATTCAAGCTAATCTTAATATTTCCCATTTAAAGAAAGTCACGCCGTCATAACGTCCTCAGACAAAAAATTTGTCGCCTATTGTTTTTGAGGTCCAGTTTTTTCACTACGTTCATTAATTGGTGTCGAAGCTGTGACCGAAGTTTGAGGTATGTATATACAAGTACTGATCAGGCATCAGTCTCCATTTGGAGCAGGCGAGGCATAGACTTGTTTCTTAGTTGGTTGACAGCGATGGGACGACAGCAAGACGTTCGGAATAGCAAAAAGGGGCTCTTGCATTTGGTCGTGCTAGGCCAGGGACATCCACTGAAAGAAGTAGCGGAATTCGCTGGTGTTACATACCAAACTGTTACACAGATCTACCAACTACAGGAAAAATTCAAAACATATGGCTATTCATGGTAAAACTGTAATCGGAAGAAAATTCTAACCAATAGGCACAGCAACTATGCGTCCCGAAATGTTGACAGAAATCGCTGTGCGTCGAGGATGGAAGTACTTTAATACATCATTGATGGCCTTACTTATATTGTTTTGAACGAAACATTCGTAGAGAACTCCATGCAACCCCTGAACTCCCAACTATTCGTGGGGAACTCAATGATTGATTAATAGAGTGAATTGCTCGTAAACGGCGGATGTTAATTCCCACTCATAACATCACTGATAACCTAGCCCAAAGCACATGCACTTAAGACTGGAAACGAGTGAAGAAGAATCATTTGGTCAGATGAATCCCGATTCTGTCTCTATAGCAATGATACCCGCCGTCGTGCTCATGACAGCTCATCGAAGATATGAAGCCTTCAACGAGACTTGACTGCGAGGGGAGATACGAGGAGGGTCTGTCATGTTCTGGGGCTGTTTCACCTACTCAGAAGCGAGTCCCTTAGTTGACGTACCAGTCAAACTGGACCAATGTGGCGACATTGAGCAGTTAGATAACCAAGCTTTCCCATTTGCACCATATCTCAATTAAGACAAGCACGTTGTTTTGCCTACCAAGATGATCAATGCCTGCTGCATCAGGCTGGAACTGTCATTACTTGGCATGACAGTCATTCAGTATACGTTAGGCCTTTAGATAGGCCAGCAAAGTCCCCAGACGTTTAAACCCAATAAAAAATTTGCAAGACCACTTAGAACAAGTTACAAGTCGAGAAAATCGTCCATGTACTGTGGTGCGAGATTAGTTGATGCATGAGTGGTTTAAAACCAACCAGATGTACATTAGGACGCTTGTAGGCCTTTTGTCCAGCAAAATTCCCACCATTTTCGTGCTCGTGGAGGTCGTACACCAGAGTAGCAGGTGATTAATTTTTGTCCCGCACTTCAAATCGTTATTTACGAATGAAAGAGATCGGTCAAAACATGGGACATTACAGACATAAGCGTCAGCTTACACACAAAAAAAGGTAAAACTCGCGGGATAAGGGTATAATTATAAGTAATTTTGCCCATGATCTAGATGGTACAGTACCCTCTAGCACGGTCAAGTTGTGGAAAAACAGTTCTTTTGCCCGACGGCATTACAATACTACGCGACAGAGTGAGAAACCAACTTCCTGATAAGCGCGGCGATCTCGCGGCACAGCTGACGCGATGCCGATAATCAGGCAACCTGCAAGCGAGCCACAGTCTCGAGTTCAGCTGCACGCTAGGCGAGGTTCACGAGAGTCACGGTCAGCGAAATCTACAGCAAAATTTTTTCGCGTTAGCGCAAGCCCGGAAATTAAAGACACAAGCAGGGAAAGAAAGCACTGTCCTGGATGTAAAATGACAGTGTCATCCTTGAGTGAGTGAAATAACGCAACTAGGTCTGTTGATTTCGTAAATATTTTACTCGATCCTAAGTAAGCGATCTATTTTAAAGTAGGTTTTCGAACTCGAGATGCAATGTATTTGCATCAAATTCCGACGCAACACCAAAGTAAAATAGATATCAGTCGAGAAGGCAAAATGTTGAGCAGTACTCAGTCCTCGGCAGAAACGACGATGAGCTTCAGTGGAAATACTGGAAAGAACGATCTAATTTTGTGCGAGACAGCTTTGTGACGACGGTCCTAAATTGTACTTGAAAAATATATATATGTATATGTTCCGCACTGGGACTATTAATGGCAATGGACTTTGGCGGAGCCGGCTTTAAGGCAGCAAGTCAGCAGGTGGCCGAGACGCTCATCATTCAGAAAAATATACCTCTGTTATCATTCGTTTATGCCTCACAAAAGGCTACTCTCTCACTTTCGTTAGATTTTTGGACACATTCAAGAATTCCTGTGCGCTCTTGACCTTTTTTTTGCGTGAAAAATTGTCTAAATAAGCCGATACTGCAAATGAATTATTCGAAAGACAAAGCAGTAAGTTTACCTGACCACGCAATGACAGGTTGCCGTAACGGTGGCGCAACTCGTTAAAACTCAAATTGTGCTGGCAAAACTAGTCTTCTCCAATAGAATACCCTTACATATATCTCGGGCAACTACCTAAACCCAAATTTGCGCCAAGTGAAGACTCCAATTTGAGCTAAGTGAATATCTAATTTGCAGCTGGATTAATGATTATAGCAGCTTCAGGCACCGCCCACATAGCTACCTTTACTGAAAGAATACATCGAACGAAAAGAAGCAAGAAATACAAGTAACAGAACATTTAGCACGAATAAATAAGAACATCACAACTACATACTAAACTAAATGAAAGAGAAGATCAGAGCACAACAGACAAACCCAGACACTGACGTTGAACGAGAGAAATCGTGAAGCAAAACTTTCACGGAGTAACACCCTCATCTCGACCGAACCAGCGCGTGCGACATCGCGTTAATGCTCAGTACATTAAGTTTCACTAGCACCTGCTCGGCGGAAGTCGCCCATGTTCGTCAGGATTAAACAAGCATGAATGCATCAACCTTGAATGGTCGGAGCGCCGATGATTCATGACCACATGTTCTTTATAGAGCCGTCTACTCTATGTACTATGGCTCGAAAGTGATGGGTGTTGTGAAGATTTCCAGCGAACATCTACCCAATGATGACCAGCTTGTCTTCTTCAGATGCGAAGGTCTTGCCATAGGCCAGGGGTCCAAACCTGAAAGGCATGAGTTCAAACTCTACGCCTCTCATGGCTGCATTTTTGGCTGCTTCGTCAGCACGTTCGTTCCCAGATACGCCAGTACGTCCCGGTACCTAAATAAAACAATTTCTGTACCTAGAACCATGAGATCACTGATTTGAGTTCGATTATTTCTACAGTAATTCTGACAGTAAGAATCCGTAACCTAACGGAGCGCTGGCAGGGAATCACTGCGCACGAGGGAATCGCGTGTATAATTTGAAGCCAATACCAAGGCAACGAGTCCCACGGTTAATAGAAAATCTACAGGACGGAGGGAGGTCCAGAGCGTTGCCCCTCGACCAACTATCATTGCTCTCACACAGGCATAACCTTTGGAGCTGTAAGCAGCATGAAGTTTGAATCTTTGTCACCTTACAGGGCAAGTCTCACAAAACATGTAGGGGAAAAGCAGACTTTTGAAAGTTCAGATCTTCGAGCCCAGTTCGAGGTTGCTTGAATGGTAGTGTTAACTCCACGGGGGTTCGATACGGGAATACTGGCTGAGTTGATACCCTACACTCGCCAATAGTTCTCCAAAATTGTGTTAACTATGATGAATGGCCAGGACTACTAATTACAGAAGTATAAGCCGAGTTTCATACATTGCTTTTCAATTGGTAAGAATATAGCCAGAGGAGCAATTGACAGTGGAGGACTAAAGGGGTTTTGCAAGTAAAAACTTCCACTATAGAGATACGTGCTGATCATAGGGAGCCCGGGGTTGCGCGCACTGCTTCATGAGCTTCCACGAGTAGAATGATCAGGAGAGCGCAGCAGAACCTTAGGTCAAATACCCATCAACAATCTTGGTGAGCATGATTGATCAACGTAGTCGCATTAAGACGGCAGGATCGGAACCTCAATCCATAGAGCTAATCGATCGGAAAAGGTTCAGGTTTCGCATACAGCGAACTGTTATTATTATTATATTCCTGGTTTTAGCCCCGCAGCCACACAAGTGGTGATTTCAGCAGTGATTCTCAGTCATCGAATTCTTTCACGGGCTTCCAGTTAAGTGGCGGTTCCCTGAAGGACCCGAAAAAAAAGTGAACTTCTGCCCAAAACCTTTCCTTCTTCCTTACGCTCAACAAATCATACTGAGGAGACTGTTCCCATTTTTAAATCGAAATTTTAAAGCGAAAATCTAACAAGCAACAGGCGTCTTTTATAGTTCTACATATACGGGTGTAGAAGCGTCTGTAGTAGTCACGATTACACAAGTCACCAGACCAAGCTCAGCCAGATGAAAAATTATGCCAGTACATGAAGTACATTTCCACTTTTAGGGTAAAACAAAAAACGCATCTGAAATTCCTCCATATTTTTAAACAATTCCATGTTCACTGATACGCTTATTGGCTGATGAGAAATGAGAAGACAGCTCTTCTTCTTCCGGTTGTTTCAACTGGCCCATTTTGGGCAAGTTTGCCCATAGAATGAAATGCAAAGTTTGACCTCACCTCGACTGCTACTGCACCCACGCCCAAAAGCACTGTCAGAAACCACAATGAAAACTCGAATTAATGCTGTTCGATTGTTGATACTTGTACGAGACTTGAGGGCTTTTTATAGTAGAGAGTAAACAGTGAAATTGAAATCATTGACGTGCAGGTAAAAATATTCACTGATTCTGAACGTATTTATTAAGAATATTGAACGCTTCAAACCGTACATTCTTAATGTTTTTGTTAGTAACCAAAATGACACGAACAACGTGACGTGGTCGCAGAGCGTCTAGGAATGAGCGTCGTTACGCTACATCTGCGTCAGGTATCTTTGGATCAAGTGTAATATCATAATGACACTAAAATATCTGTACAGATTTCACATGGCAGTCAGCTGAGAGTATTTTCACAGCGGCAGGGAAAAAAGTCAATAAAACGAATAATTGCACGAAGTAGATAACGAGACTAGTGAATACGGTCGTTTGCATGGAACGCCGACCTTTTCCCCAAGAAAAAAGCAGTACGAAAAATGCAGAGAAAATCTGTCAAATAAATTAAGTGAACCTGTAACCTCTTCTTGCAACCAGCGTTGATAATTTCGATGTTAGATAAGGTTTTCATAAACGCGCCATTATCCCAAGGTAGGCGAACGAAGAGAACGAGATCAGTGTACCAAATGCCAAGAGAGATTTAATTCCTCCAAGCTACTCAGAAAGGCTAACCATCAAGAGGGCGATAGCTCAATGTGACAAGGCATATTGAATAAAATGTCATCAAAACGGGCGAGTCTCACAAAATATATTCTGGAGTAGCTGACAATTGAAAGTTAAGCAGGAAGGTTCACTGAACTAGTGCCGACGATAAATAATTAAAGTAATCTTCCAGACCTACATAGCAACCGCACGTACATGGATCACAGATAACCAAATTTAAATTCTGCATCCTTCCAAAATTAAATGGAAAGACGAACACCGATCGCGGGACCGAAACCAACCGGTGAAGAACCTTTGCTCTGCAGTAGCAACAAGGGCAAGCTGAAACGGGGTTCCCCAGGAGTGGAAAACATGGGAGTACACCTAAATAAAGAGGAAAACACACCTAAATAAAGAGGAAAACACACCTAAATAAAGGGATAATTACGCAGTCTAGACCGAGACCTAACCACGGTACGTTAAGATTAGTCACTCCCTCACACGCGCGTGAGCACTGCAGGAACTCTCACTAATATCTCTGTAAAAAATACGGAGTGTGAACGGCTTACACAACAGCAACAAGAACAGCAACACCAACAGCAATAATTTCACTATGTTTCCTAAACAGTAAAAATGCCAGCAAATTAAAGTCTGTATATATTAAGCTCTTTCAAAACTATGTACAAAAGTTAACATTATTAAGTGCTAGTATACACACGAACAAGTCATAATACATGGGCTGGTTTTGCACAACCGCAACGCGATTCGAAACAAATAAACTATTTGCAGCTGTTGTACCTTGGTAACCTAGATACAGAGGAAAATTTTTTACCAACCTTCGCATGTATTTACTGCCCCTAAAACTCGCAGAACAAGCCCATTGTTAGGGCTCATTTGTTCAGCAGTTTAGAGGTGCGAGCATCGGCTACGATCGGCAGGCGTCAGCAAGCATCTAATGCTTTCAAGTACGTATTATTATGCAATTTGTGATCTCGACTAACTCACAGAGTTCATTACCCCTCAAGACTGCAAACCTGCTCCACAATTCAAAATTCAGGGGCCAGATTTTCAAACAATTAACTTGGCCGAAGCGGGAACAGCTGGCAATGCAATTTTTCTAAGTAGACCTCCGCTGCCATCTGCGTCGCAAAACAACGACGTAAATTGTTGAAAATCCGACCCTAAATTTGAAAGTAAATCAAAGTTTCAAGAGGATTTCCACCTTCACGCCCTGTCAATAAATTAAACCTCATGACTTAACAACCTCACCAAATTTGCTGTAATGCTGCTCTCAAGTACAGAATGCCTCCAGATTCGCTCAAGCACATCGGACAACAAAAATCGCATGATATCTACTGACTCAGTCGGAGAGCGCCATTTGATTTACCGAGCTGTTGATCATATGGAAAATTTAGTATTATTTCAAGGAAATATAGTACCACTGCGGTGTTTGAAGAGTGCTTTAGAGGCAAGTACGAAACCCTGATGTATGTAGAAGTCATTTTCACTCCGGGTCAGGTATTACCACGAATGAGAAAAGACTGGAATGCCTTCGTAAGTACAAAAACTAAGACCGCCACAGATTCTGGTGATAACTGCGGCGGGAGGTCGACTTTGAGGGATAATTCAACACACTGACTGCGACGTGAGCCATCGGTGGCCACAGAGGGGATATTCATAACGCTGCTGACCCGCCAGGAGACACAAACTCAATTTTTATAGATACTTAATCGAAACTAAATGAAGGCATGAACCATTTAATGTTGGTCATTTTCAAAATGGATCACTAAAATTGACATAAATTTTAGTGTAATGTTGAACTTCAGTTTAACCCGACGGAATTCGGGTGTTAAATGCTTTGGGAGATACAAAGAAAGTGGAACGGGGCGCGATGACCTCACCGGTACTCCATGAGAGGAAAAATAACACGTTTCATGCGAGAAAACAATAAAGATGGTAAAAATAAATACAATAAAAGGAACGTCAATCAACAATGATCATATAACTAGGGCAGTAGGGAATAAATTTTAAATTATGAGTTAGGGTAAGCCTGCCTAACTGCAACGAAGGTGTTCCCCAGAAAGGAAAGAGCAAGGCACAATTTAGCATGCAGTAGATGGAACGGAAAATGTGCGCACAGGATGTGTCCCCACACCCTACGTGTACAAACAGAAATTGAAAGAAGTTTACGGAGTAAATTGAAAAAAAAAGTAAGAGGTGCTAAGAAAAAGGACAATAGTAAACCAAAAAATTATTCATATCAAAATCAAATACTCTTCTATTTCAGCAAAAAAAAAGGCCTTTCAAATTTTCAAATAGAGACTTCACTTCTTTTCCCTGGGAGATCTGATTCCCATAAACACAATAGTTGTATTTCCCTGAAAGGAACTCGGACAACAATAAATGTAGTTTTTGCTAACCGTTTCAGACCCTCATCTGTAGGAAAAACAAGTAAATGAATAGTGAATTGAGTGCGTCAATCACGATAAAAATAGGGAAGAAGTTTAGACAACGATACGGAAACAAGAACAGTCGTTTTTTCACGATATTGTAACATTGAGTTAGAAAACCAAATTTTATATTCAAGGATGGTAGTGAACAAGGGCTTTACTACTATTTAATTTAAATAACATTGTGCTCACAATAACAACAAAAACAGAAATTGCCGGGATAAAGAAGCTCGTAAGACTTTCTGAGAGATCATCCAAACACTACAGAAATACATCAGGAAGAGAAACCATTAAACTCAACTAGAACAAGGGAATTCAACATAGGAATAACACCTCTCAAAGAGCCGTAAAAGCGCACGCAATGCGCAGATGACATCGAGTCCGTAAGCGGCAGTGACCAGGAACGGCGTAGGCTTCGAGCATTCTGAAGTTCAATACCTAATGTTCAATGAAATAGATACGCATTTAAAACAAAAACAGGTTTAATACACTTCGACACCATACACGTTTGGACAAAACAAAAAATACAGGAAACAAAAGCTTATAAAGCAAGGACAGTGCACTATCACTGAGCTCTGACAGGTGGCACAGGAGAAGGAAATGGTTAGTACCGGGGTGCAAATTATATCATGGCTTGGTGGGAGATGGTCATGCGGCCGACAGCAGATGCCGACATCGGGAGGTGGTCTGTGCACCAACGGAAGCATCGTGAGCACTCCACAACTCAAGTTTTAACCTACACGAGTGGTGGGCCACATGTTGAAACAATTAACGTCACAGCAAATGAGCGAGCTGCAAAGTTTTCCTGTCAGCTTCTTTACGCAATGTTTGTTTTCCTCGCTGAAATCGTCAACAACGAGTTGAAAAAATGAACACGAAGCAACCTCAAAGGGTTGTGAAATTTTATTGGCAAGAAGCTTTAACTTGAAGACGATAGCAAGAAAAAATACGAGTGGCTAAGCTCACAGAAATACTTTCGTAGCCGGCAGAACCGTTCCGACGATGAATTATTTTAAAATCTGGCCTCTCTTCACTAAAGTCTTGGAAAAAAGTTAATTTCGAAACCCCCGATGAGGTATTGTCAATCAGACCTAGCAGATACATACAAAAACGATTATAAAACTCGCATTTTAGTAAAGAAAATAAATTGCGTCTCTTAATTACTTTTCCGTAATTAGCGCGGTGCAAAAACACAGAATAAATTAATACGACTAGATTATGAAATAGAAGAATGATAATTTTCAGAAATACATCAATACCCGTAAACGAAAACGAAAAAGTAACAGTAATCGTAGAAGTGAAGGGGAAAACGCAATCACTCGAAAGCACTCGAAGTAGCCACATAGCACTCGAAATATCATAAGTTAAATATTCTATAATATTAATTACTAGTAAGAGAATCACAACGGAACCTAAAACTTCGACTCTATGCCACAAAACGTCAATAATGCCAGCAATGGCGAGTTACAACTGAAAGACCAAGGTGACAGAGCATGAGAACTAGAATACTGCACTGCATTGATTTGTATCAGAAATGCAACGCAATGAACAGCACCTGAAGTCGAGCCAGAACAGTAATACTCATTTGTGCAGCACAGTGACCTTCAAGCCTCGCACAAGACAACCAGTTTGTGAGGTGTCACATTCATTGGCAATTACAACCAGTCTGTGAAGTATGTCACTTTGTTTGGCAATTACAACCAGTCTGTGAGGTATGTCACATTGTTTGGCAATTACAACCAGTCTGAGAGGTGTCACATTGTTTGGCAATTACAACCAGTCTGAGAGGTGACACATTGTTTGGCAATTACTACCAGTCTGAGAGGTGTTACATTGTTTGGCAATTATCACCAGTCTGTGAGGTGTCACATTGTTTGGCAATTACAACCAGTCTGTGAGGTGTCATTGTTTGGCAATTAACACCAGTCTGTGAGGTGTCACATTGTTTGGCAATTACAACCAGTCTGAGAGGTGTCACATTGTTTGGCAATTACTACCAGTCTGAGAGGTGTCACATTGTTTGGCAATTACCACCAGTCTGTGAGGTGTCACATTGTATGGCAATTACAACCAGTCTGAGAGGTGTGTCACATTGTTTCGCAATTACAACCAGTCTGTGAGGTGTCACATTGTTTGGCAATTACAACCAGTCTGTGAGGCGTCACATTGTTTGGCAATTACGACCAGTCTGAGAGGTGTGTCACATTGTTTGGCAATTAACAGCACCTGAGCCTCGTCAGACCAGCCTCATCACTCGTGCTTGAAGAAAGAGCGTTCAAGCATTGCGCAACACAATCTGTGAAGCAGGCAACAGTCGCGCTTCACGCAGGTGGCTTCTGTTCTGCAGGCAGCATTTGTGGCCTCGCGAGGTATGTGGAACACAGCACACCTTCACACCTTCCTTAGACGTTAGGTTTCGATTCTTGCAGTTGTTTTATGGGTAAACAGAAATATTCACTCCACTGGCTGGCTACGACAATACATTAGTTATTTTATTCACTTGTCAAACAATAAATTAGTCATTCTTACCCTAAGTTACAGCATCAACTGACTGTCTAAGTTAGTAGATATGCTCTTCTTTCACTGGTCGCACGACGCATGATACTTGAAAGCGCAGAGTTGAGTCATGTAGATCCAACAAAATTTAGAGTAGAGGCTTGATCTTGCAGTCGTTGCAAGCAATATCACCAACTCAGTCTTTAACATAAATTGTCAAAACGTTCCTAATGACGAATAAACCACGCAATTAATATTTCATGAGTCCGCTACCGCTTCACCTTGCCTCGCTTCTCATGCGGCCCACAGACGACACACAAAATTTCGCCACTGAGTTGGAGGCGATATCTGATGCAGCCGTCGGTGGTTCATGTTAGAAGAAGTATTGTCACGAGAAACTTCCAATTATAAAAGTTAGTTCAATGAAACGATGGGAAGTAGTATGAGCAAGTGCACCTAAAACAGGCAAGAATCCGAATTCCAAGCAGATAACAGCCTAGTGCTTCTAATTCGCGGTGCCATGCGGTAAATTGCTTATAACTAGGGCAACCAGGGCCTCAGAGCTGCATTAAAATGTTACGCAAGCCAAAAGCATTAGCAGCCTTATTGTAAGAGATTTTAAACGCACTGAAATAATCCTCACATGAAAAAAATCAGGTTATAAAATCCCGATCAAACGATCAAACAAACATGTTCACCTTTTACAAAGTTATTACTGGTTCCCTCATGACAGACACACAAACACCTTACCTTTTTTCATAGATTCAACATCATCGAATGGCTGTAAGTTGCTTCTCCACGAAAGTCGTGAGCCAGAGGCGTTTGAAACAATAGCTACCCTAGCGCTCACAATGACAGAAATACTCAGGAATACAGTCCGCAACGCTTCAATGGCATCACAGGCATACGGACTGTACCCAGCAACACCTAGCCGTGTTTATCTTGCAACATTTTGAATGCAAGCTGCTGAGGTGAAAGTCAGGACATAGCACCAGTAGATAATTCTCTACAACTATCAAATCTACTACATTCTTGGTGAAATCAACGTTGGAATTACCCCAAACGCCGTAAGATTCTCAAGAGAAAAAAGTAACGGCGCACATAGCTCGGAGATCATACTATTACCTAAAGTATCCTGTGCAAACAACGAGCTTCAGAAAGAACACTAAATGAACAAACTAACCCAAATCACAGTTGTTAACATCACGTAAAACTTTAGCCCAAGCGTAACGATTATTATTCTTCGGATTAATAGACATTCGCAAGTTACGATGTGCTTAGAACAGATAGAAGCGAGTCTCATTAGAAATCACTCCATCTGTGCAACCTCTAACCACTCGTTGATAATCTTACTCCCTTCGACACCTGAGTGGTTGAGCTTAAGCTGTCTACAGCCAAAACAACCGCCACACTGGCACCAACAGCCTTGACATCACCATAATATCAAGCTGGCAAAACGAAGCCTAAAAGTACGAGACGAAAAAACGACGATGAACGCTCTGGGCTCACTAGATTCCGAGGCAAGTTACAATAAATTCACGAAGGCGTACCGGCTTAGCTGGCAGCGTGGTTTTTCTTAGTTTACTCAGTCAGCCGACGAATGTTACGCCACCAGCTGCACCGCCATGACGATGAGTATTGACTGAAAATTCGGCCCCTGTAGTGTTCGCCCCGAGAAACCGTCTAAAATGCAAACGCTGTAGAAGACATGTTTTTTCACCCTTATAAGGATTAGCGAGTATTTTGGATGATCTTTAAAACTGCTTCAAAGTATTGCTGGTTTCAGAGGAACATGACACAGAAAAGGGTTAGATCAAATTTCTGGAAAATATTTACTTTGTTACGCACATAGAAGAGATCTCACTGAGCATTCATGAAATATTCAGTCACACTTGGAAAAATCACAAAGTTTACTTTGAGAGCAATTGTTTACACATTACCACAGTGAAATACGCGGTCCCGAAATTGAGTCCTCATTACAAAAAACCTGTACAGAGTTAACATCAACTTCAGGCGTTCCGCACTGCCCAGCTGTACGAAGGAAGATTGGTGTCACCCTCTTCTCCGCTAGAACCCGAACAAGGTCCTGCCGGCAAGCCAGCGTCGGCGTCTGTAGACAACTCGGAACATTTTGTAGATGAAATGCATTCCAAGGGTGAATCGGGAGTCCGAATTAGCAACGATGCTTCTAGGCTTGGATCAGTGAACTTTCCAGATTTTTCAGTAGAATTTAAAGCATGAGTTCTAGGGCTTAGAGCTGCCGCTTCCTCGCTATTGAGGTCCACAATAACTGATTTTTCTTTCGTGCAGCCCCCACTCATGTCCAGAATGACAGGTTTTTCTTGCGTGCACCTTTCACTGAGGTCCACAATAACAGGCTTCTCTTTGGTGCAACAGTCGTTGAGGTCTACAATTGACACGCGAACATGCTGAGGCATAGTAGTTGTTTCCAGGGCATCATAATAATTATCGGCGCAGAGTCCAGAGTCAGAGAGTCGCTTGCCTCGGGCCGCAGCAATCTCGGCGCTGTTGTTCAAGTCGGCATCGCCTGTTCCGAGCTCTTCTTCGGTGACAGAGCGAATGCTCCTCACCGAAGCTGGAGAGTCGGGACAAAACCCAAGTGTCGAACTTTTGTCGTCTGATGACCGCACAGTTTCAGCAGAGTCGACTGTGAATATAGGATTGAGCGGATTCACAGGCAGAATTGACTCAGAATCTGGATCGCAGTCATTCACGAGATACGGATAGCCAGGGGGATCAGATAACGGATAGGGTAAAGGATTACTAGTAGGGCTTGCTTTGGCGGTCATGTCAAAGTTGCGTCCAGCAGATTGCGCGCTTGGACTTGAAAATGCGGTTCTTTTCATGGTGTTAGGGCTTCCAGACAGACCTTGGTAGAGAATGGAAGGATCAACCCCTGACCGGGCCAAGAGCTCAGACAAATACGGGTCAGATAACGGCGGGATCATGACGCCATCAGGGCGAGGAAAACAAGTTCTGGGGTCAGCATTTCCATCGCCACAAGGCGACCGGTAAATAAAACCAGCACCTGGTCTCTCAACAGAAGGGGATCGGTACCTCGCCTCAGTTGAGCCTTCGCGAGAAGGAGATCGGGAACTAAAATCTTGAGACGAGGTTTCTCCGGAAGGAGATCTGTGCCTTGAGTCGACGGCTTGAGGAGACTGAGGCCCACTAAAGTCAGCTAGATGTTGGTCGCTAACAGGCGATCCGTCAATTCTGGACAAACCGTCTTCCCGAGGGTAAGGCGAAACCTCACGAGAAAAAGACTGGTCGGAGCTAAGGGAGCTGGCTGACACACCTCCAACTGGAGAGGATGACACGTCCCTGCTCGAGCTGCCGGGGAGGAGGAGATTAGACCCGTCCCCAGTGGTGTTGTTTTGCTTGTTTCTTTTCAGGGAGAGATGGTGAGCGCCTCTGTTCAGCAGCCCTTTAATTGGAGACTCCGGCACACTAGAAATTATATCTTTCAAGGAAGACCCTCTCTTTCTCTTCTCTTTATTTATATCACCAAACCCGATGTCAATTTTGCCAGGACGCCCTAATTCTGAGGAGCTCCAGCCCGACAGGATGCGACCCGCTTTCTTGCCTTCCTCCGGCGCCGAAGGAGGCGACCACACTGGCTTGTCTTGCTCAGACGCACTCCCAGCTCTCGTCTCCCCATTCACGGCCCTACTGCCTGCGCCTCTGAACGCTTCTTCTACTGCGGAGTCTGGCGCAGCGGAGCCGGGGACATCCTCCTCTCCGGGCGGGATGAGCAGATACTTCAGGTGGTCCACAACCTTGGCGTTGCGGCGCATCTCAGCGCGCGCCTCCCACATGATGCGCAGCAGCTTCTTATCCGAGCTCTCGTCGAGGCTGATGTCACACGACAGCTGAGGGTTGAGCCGGAAGAACGGCACGTTTAGCGCTGCGCACCACGCGCGCGCTCGATCCACCACCCGGCCCTGGTGAGCGGACATGGCGTGTTAGTGATGGGCAATGTGTCAGACATGGACAATGTGACAGCGATGGACAACGTTTCAGTGATGGACAATGTGACAGCGATGGACAACGTTTCAGTGATGGACAACATGTCAGTGATGGACAACGTGTCAGTGATGGACAACGTGTCAGTGATGGACAACGTGTCAGTGATGGACAACGTGTCAGTGATGGACAACGTGTCAGTGATGGACAACGTGTCAGTGATGGACAACGTGTCAGTGATGGACAACGTGTCAGTGATGGACAACGTGTCAGTGATGGACAACGTGTCAGTGATGGACAACGTGTCAGTGATGGACAACGTGTCAGTGATGGACAACGTGTCAGTGATGGACAACGTGTCAGTGATGGACAACGTGTCAGTGATGGACAACGTGTCAGTGATGGACAACGTGTCAGTGATGGACAACGTGTCAGTGATGGACAACGTGTCAGTGATGGACAATGTGTCAGTGATGGACAACGTGTCAGTGATGGACAACGTGTCAGTGATGGACAACGTGTCAGTGATGGACAACGTGTCAGTGATGGACAACGTGTCAGTGATGGACAACGTATCAGTGATGGACAACGTGTTGACGATACATGTGAAAATGACACATGTCAATGATACACAGTGAGTCATTGATACAATCATGTCCATAATACACAACAAAACAATGATAGACATTTCAACGACACTAAATATTTCAGTGATAGACAACTACAGGACAGTTTCCTGAACTGTTGTGAACCAATCACTTACAGGTCAGCAATGTTACTAAGCAAATGATAATAAGATTACCTCATTACCCCAAATTTCTGATAATTCCAACCATCACTCATTATTCCCCTAGACTATTCCCTCATTATTCACGAACAGAATGTATACCGAATAATTGAAAAAACGTTCAAAACCAGTAGCCACAACGAGTTCAAGTTAGATGGCAATGATACCTCAGTTAGAGAAAAATTTTACAAATAGCTTGATCAATCGAATATTTTTATGAGACTAGGTCATTCCATCACTGAAACAGGTGCTCATTGTACTTTTTAAAAAACACAAAATGATTGCAAGGAAAATAATGCAACGAAAACCTTCAGTGGATTACAATGCTTGGAAGGCTTGGTCTAGCATCTACATAGGTTTGGGCTTCATGAGATGCACCGATGCTTTGCTCATCACTTCGATGCACAAGACCGGAGAACAGCAGCACATCATGGATGGTGCAGAGCAGAACTTTCTACTTCGCACCAAATATGTTTCCAGAGAGAAGCGGGAAGTAGAAAGCAATGCACATAGGCTGTTCGTTTACCATCGTTTACTTTCATAAAAATTGCATTGTATTTGAATTCTACATTCGTCAGCTCTCCATTATAATTGTACGAGAACAAAATATCTTTCACGTCTTCAAAAAAACATTTTCAAAGCCAGCTTGTTGAAATAGTTTAACTGTTTCCAAGTTGGATTCATCTGTGATTTTACATGGTGACTACTGATATTTCATTTCCAAATTTTACTACTTTTTACTACTTTTTACTACCTTCAACAGCAAAAAATTACTACCTTTTTTTACACAATGTATGTTGTCCAAATGTCCAGGTGTAAATAATCGGCCTATAATGAGTAATTTGAATCAATAATATACGCAATACCGAAGGTTCAAAAAAGGCTCCAAGTTTCTTAATACTTAAAATACTTAATACTAAATGGAGCAACCGAAGCTTTACTGTAAAAAAGTTACCTAAATTCCTAAGGTACCCCGTCCTAAATGGACTCCAACAGAAGTTTGGCGAAGACCTGGTCTTAACATCTTTCAACTATGAGGGCAACAGTTCATCATATGGAAAAAAAATGACTGGAAACTAGTAGACACCAGGGGATTGTCAGATCCCTTTACAGCAGGATATCAAGGAATTTTATTATGACCTAACACTATGGCACTTCGGAAATATGAGTTTGTAAACTATTTCTAGTGTACTTCAAAATCTAAATCGGCGTCCTAATTGCGATCAATAATAACAAATAGGCTATGAACATGTTATATTACGGAACCAATCACGAAAATGCAAATTTCATGTAGCTTTCCTACATACATTTTGTAGAAGAATGAACTTTGATTACATGGAGCATCTCCATGCTATGACGACATCTTGGAGGTAACTGAATCGCCATGATTGCCAAAAGGAACTTCAAAGGAACTCAACTCTCGTTCAAATGATGACACATTGTATTACAAGAGTATCTATGGGAACTAGCGCTCCCAGGGGCACAATGTGAGGGCCTGAGCTGAGAGTTAGGTAGGCCTTCTTTTTGTTGAAATAAAATGTTTTTGTTATGTTAAGGACCACCTTTTTTCGGTTCACTGCTGTCCTGTTTTTCAGCACCTACTACTGTCTTCTTCAACTTTGGTCTTGTTTCATAATCTTCTTTCACAACTAACTGTTTCTATGCCTTTCTGCGTAGATTCCGCGTTTCCTTAACTCCATACTAAATGGTGCCTTCCTCCTTCCTCTCTTTGGATCGCAATTGTTGCTGGGTAGGGAGGCTAAAACTAACGACTAATCTAATCTTGTATTACAAGATAATTTTATAGCATAATTCTTTCTGTATTTGGACATAAATTAACGTCACTGGAATGAGAAAACTTTCAGCTTCACAAAGAGGTAATTTTTATCAAAAAAAAAAACATATATAGTTTCAGTAAATCGTTGTTCCCCAAAATCGAAGTGGACAGAATAAACTCGTCTTTTCATAGGAGATAATACTGCTCACAATCAAGCTCAGGACCAAAAAAGCACTTTCTGGATATAAATGAACTGCGGAGAAGTTCCTTTGACGTCATTGCAACGTTTCTATCCTGCCGCAACAACTTGGAGTGTGAGAATATTTGTCTTGGAATAAGAATTGGAAGGCTACATCAAGTTTATGATAATCAAGACCTTCCCAGCCAAATATATGACTTTGAATTAAACATTATTCATTGGGAGGAATTGAAATGTAATAAGTTTGATTCACGACTTACTCATCTGAAATTGTAGCAGGAC
Organism: Morinoia aosen; assembly: GCA_030386875.1. Lineage (NCBI taxonomy): Eukaryota > Metazoa > Arthropoda > Malacostraca > Amphipoda > Talitridae > Morinoia > Morinoia aosen. The sequence goes on along the minus strand of CM059573.1, from coordinate 21,233,226 downwards.
TCTCTAAAAGCTAATTGAGAATAATTTTATTTCTGTGCTTACGTTTGTGAATAAAATATTTTAATTTTTGAGTATCAAGTGCACAAAAAGAACAATTACGCCAACTTTGCTATATATCTTACGGGCAACTGCATCCACTAAAGATGAAATTCAATAAAATGTAATAGTTATTTAGTGATAAGTACAACTACCTATTTGAAAATTTTGGCTAGTTGTTAATGTTTATTCATAAAATTTAAAAAGTTCACAGGATGTTTTACATTTAAAAGAATCGTAATTCTTAATAAAATATAAATCACTTTACTTGACAAACATATTTCAATCAAAGCCACTTGATATGCTTCCACAAGAAAATATGTAGCCATGCTATTCCATTTTTCCTTGAGATCGTATAATGCATATTGATACGTAAGAAGAAAAGATGTTAAATGTCGACCTCATAATCATAAATGCACAATTTTTAAATCCATTTCCAATTCTAATCCCTGATATCACACGTTCCTAAGCTTGTATCTCAATGTTAGTGCGTACTAATAGAAGTGTTTTCAACAATGCATCGTCACTGGTATTACATTTGTCAAATTTATATTTATACGATTTATGAAACCTCGATTACCGCATCAAAGCAAAAGCCGTTTTATTGTTTTCTCTCAATAATTTGTTAATAATAAAATGGCTCAAATTAACCTTCCATCATAAAACAACTAGATAACTTTCAGATCAAATGGAATGAGAAGAAAAAGAGAACTATTTTTACTGTTGTCCGAAAAAATTTTGAAACTTTTTTGTATTTTGTGTGCTCCAATCCTAAAATTACACCTCACTCTACAGGAATATTTCCATAAATTGAGGCAAATTTCTGATTAAGGGAAAATAAATTTTAAAAAATCTTTGTATTCTACCGTATATAAATATGTAACATTACTTTAAATGTTCAGAGATTTATTCCACTTGACAATTTTTTTTACTACCCTGAGGCAAATTTTACTACTTTTTACTACTTTTTTACTACTTTTCAAATGTTACTACTTTTTACTACTTTACTACCTAGTAGACACCCTGTTTTATGTCATGTCACTACTATATCATAAGTTGTGCTTTCAGGCTACAATTTTTCAAGACGCCGTTCACTGCTGATTTGAGAACGGATATTTAAGCCTGACTAATGACATGAACGGCTGTCATAATGTTGAAAGTTTAAAATTATGACCTGTTATCAACATCACAAGATGTCACAATCTGTTCCACTGATGGTTTCAATAAATGAGCTTTGGCACCAAAATCCATGCGTGGCAAGAGGAATGTCATACTGAGAGGAAGAAAAATTTAATCAATATGTGGATAAAGTTCGTTTAGCTTTGGAGGGTGACCTGGAGCATTATCTAGTAGAAGTAGAGCTTTATTGTCCAGGTGATGCCCTTTATTACATTTTTCCACAATTGAATAAAATAATAAAAAAACACGGAGGAAATCCTACTCAAGTAACCCAGGTTTTATAATATGCTAAATCGCAGGAAATATTTTCTCGTCTACATTCTTTAATGTTCCAAGATTCTCCGACCGATAGTTTAATAATGGTTTTAATTTTGCAACACCGTATGTATTACCACCAAGCAATAATGTTAATGGATACTTGTGGGTTATAATTCCAAAAGCATTATTTTATTCTAAATAATAATAATAATAATGAGGGGTGTTGATATAGTCAACATTAAAGCACGGATGCGGGTCCTTTGTTGCTCCCCCCTACGCATGTTGTCTGTGACCGAAAGCCCAATTCAACAGTTTATCATTAAATGTAAGTCAATTGCCAAATAAAGTTGCTGAAAACACTTAAATTAGGTCATAAGCGTCTATCACACGAAGATAGTTCATCAATTCTCTAACGTCTAATTGGCGTCCCAATACCGTCTCGACGGTAGGTTGTTGTAGCGTTCGGCAAGCCTTTATACAATTTCTACTATTGGTGAGACTTTCACATTCTATGATTAGATGTTTGACTGTTAGTGTTGAGTTATTGCAAAGCTCGCATACTGGTGCGATATCGGGTACTTCATTATTCATCAGGTAGCCATGTGTTAAGAGTGTATGTCCTATTCTGAGTCTGTTAACTATTATCTCCTCTTTACGTGACATTTTACCGAAGTCCAACTCTATTCCTGGTGATGGTTGTATTTCCCTTAATTTGTCTCTGCAATTTTCCCACCTAGTTTTCCACTGGTTAATCACGGCTTGTCGAATTAATGGTTTCCAATCTGTGTAGCAAATTAGGATAAATTCTTCGTTTTTTTGGGTTGCGTTTTTGGCTGCAGTATCTGCAGCATCGTTATCGCCTATTCCGACATGGGAGGGGATCCAGCATATGTTGATGGCTTTGCCGCCTTTTTGTTTTTCGTGTATGTCGTGTTGTATTCGGCGTAGTACTGGATGGTATGTCTCGTACTTTAGGCTGTTAACGACACTCAAGGAGTCGCAGTAAATTACGAATTTTTTATCTCTTTTTTCATTAATGATGCCAAGGGCCAAGTGGATGGCGTGTATTTCGGCTGAGTATATTGAGGCCTCTTTCGGTAGCGTTGCAGAGCGGACAATGGTGCCACATACTGCTGCCGCTCCTGTGCCATTTTCTCCTCTTGAGCCGTCTGTGTATATAGTTACATATCCGTCATATTTTTCTTTGGTCATTCTTTTAAACTCTTGTCGGATTATGTGTTCAGGGGTTTCGTTTTTTGGTAGTTCGGTGAGGTCGGTATTTATTGTTGGTTTTGTTAGTGCCCATGTGGGAGTAGTAATGTTTAGTAGTCGGTATGAAAAGTCTGGTTTAACTCGATTTTTCCGGAGGCCAAATTTTTCTATCAGTATTTGCATTTTAATAGCGAATGTTGGAGTTATTTTTCTATTTTGGAAGAGTAGTCGGTTACTCGGCGTCACAGTGTAATTGAAGGCGGGGTTTCCATGTTGACTTCGGATTTTGTAGTAATAACAGAGGGATAGATAGTTTCGCCTAAGATCGGGAGGCATTTCATTGCAAATAATGTGTAGACTATTTATTGGGCTTGATTTGAATGCTCCTGTAGCGATTCGTAGTGCTTCGGATGTAATAGACTCGATGGGCTTTAGAGTTGTTTGGCTGGCAGAGTTATAGATTATTGATCCATAATCGAGGATTGATCTTGTAATGCTTCGATAGATTTTGAGGATCGTGGTTTGGTCTGCTCCCCAGCTTTGAGCTGTTATGGATTTTAATAAGTTCGGGCTATCATTCCCTTTTTTCTTTAAAGCAGTGATGTGTTGTTGCCAGTTCAATTTTTCATCGAAAATCAGGCCGAGGAATTTATGTGAGTTTGTGTATTGAATGTTTTCATCATTGAGTTTAAGTATTGGGCTGAGGAAGAGTCCGGGTATGGTATTGAAATGTATTGCTTTGCTTTTACTGGATGAGAATTTGAAGCCATGATTTTGGGAGCACTTAAATATTTTATTAATACAGGATTGCATTTTGTCTTGGATAACCTTGAGGTCTTGGTGGTGGTATCCAACTTGTAAATCGTCAACGTATAGTGAGTGGTGGAATTTGTTGTCCGGTGGGATCTGCTTGGCTATGTCGTTTATTTTGAGGGCGAATAACGTGACCGAGAGGACACTGCCTTGAGGGACTCCGTTTCGCTGTTCGTAAATATTTGAGCTATAGTTGTCTATTCGGACACTTAGTGTTCTACGTTCTAGGAATTTGGCGACAAAAGTTGGTAATCTGCCCCCGAGTCCGATATCGAATAAATCCCGTATGATCCCATATCTCCATGTTCTGTCGTAAGCTTTTTCAAGGTCGAAGATCACTGAGATGAAGTGTTCTCTGTTTGCGAATGCTAATCTTATGGTTGAGTCTAGTCTGACCAGATGATCTGTAGTGCTACGCCCCTTTCTGCATCCACACTGCTCTTTACTAATTATATTGTGCATATCTAAGTATTCTATCAGTCGATTATTGATCATTCGTTCCATTAATTTGCACAGACAGCTCGTGAGTGCGATGGGTCTGTAGTTATTTGGTTTACTATGGTCTTTCCCGGGTTTTGGGATTGGTATTATTATCGAGTGCTGCCATTGTGGTGGGAAGTAGCCCGTTGTCCAGAATTTGTTAAGTGTTCAAGATGTATTGTTTAGCTGGTAGTTTTAGGTGTTTGATCATGTCGTATGTTATTTTGTCGTTTCCTGGTGATGTGTTTTTAGTTTTTCTTAGGGCGGATTCAAATTCATGCATATGGAAAGTTTGGTTATAGATTTCTACGTTTGGCGAACTGAAATGGATCGGTATAGTTTCATTTGCGGTTTTTATTTGTTGAAATTCAGGGGAATAGCTTTGATCGCTTGACACTTCGCTGAAATTCTCAGCCAGTTTATTCACAATATCAGGGATTGTGCTGTAGTGTATATTGTTTTCGATCAATATATGGACTTTTCTTTGTACTCGACCTTTTATTTTCCTTATTGTTTCGTATACTCTGGCCATTGGTGTATATTTATTAAGTTGGTTTACGAAATTCTTCCACGTTTCCTGTTTGCTTGCTCGGATTTTGTATTTATGATTTGCCCTTGCTCGTTTCCAGTTAATTAAGTTAGTAAGATTTTTATTGCGGTGGTATTTCTTGTAAAGTTTTTCTCTTTCTTCTTTTGATTCTTGGAGTTCTTTTGTCCACCATGGTTTGGGGTAGTATTTTCCTGGTATATAAGTTGGGATGGCTTTTTCAGCTGCTGAGTAGAACCGCTGGTATAAGTCGGTGAGTAGTTGTTCGTTATTAGTTGTTGTGTTCAACATCGGCTTGTTCCATGCATTGTTATTGGAATATAGATCCCAGTTAGCTTTTGAGTAGTTCCAGATAGTTGATGGGGGTTGGTTGGGACGATTTTCGTTAAGGTAGGTGATCAAAATTGGGCAATGATCGCTATCACCCGGCGAGTCGAAAGCAACCCAGTCTAATAGCACGGCCAATGTAGGTGAGCAAATTGTCAGATCAATAGCTGATTCTGAATTGTATCCTATTCTAGTGGGTGAACCGGTATTTAATAGGCAAAGGTTATTGTTTGTAATAACAGTTTCTATCAGCTTCCCCCTATTATCTGTATTCTTGCAGCCCCATATGGTGCTGTGTCCGTTGAAGTCGCCGGCTAGGATGAAAGGATTCGGTAGTTGGTGGATTAGGTTATTTAGTTTTTCGTTTGTGACTGTTTGTCTACCGGGTATGTAGATGCTGCAGATGGTTATCAGCTGTCCTATGTTTACTTGAATGGCCACGCTTTGTAGTTCAGTCTGTAGATTCAGTTCACAAAAAGGTATTGAGCTATGGACATATATTCCAACACCTCCATGGGGGGTTCTGTTGTAATGACCGTGTCGTAGCACATTACTGTAGCCGTTTATTCTAAACTGGCAGTTATCCCATAGCTTTGTTTCTTGAAGTGCTATTATACTGGGTTGGTGGTTGTTTATTGTTTCCATTAGTTCATCTTTCTTTCCCCTGATGCCTTGGCAGTTCCACTGCAGGATTCCTACGTTAGCCATGGGGTGTGTTTGATTTGATTTTGTTATTCAATCGTTCAATTAGTTACTTTCTTTTGGGTGATCTATCTCTAATCCTAGAGTCTCGAGAGTAGTGTGATTGTTCCTCATCTGAGTAAATTTGTCGTTTATCATGTCTGTTGCGGCTGTAGGTGGGGGATCGTGATTTTGATCGTGATCTTGGTCGCTTCTTGTTTTGGGTTTTGGAAGGTCTGTGCTGCTTTGGGGGTTTGAATTCGTTGAATATTCGTCTGGCTTCTTGTCTCATAATAGGGTTGCATTCGCTCGTGCCATCTTCCTCGTTTTCAGATCCTTCGGCTGTAGTTTCAATATTAATTGTGGGTTTGAGCAATTGTGTTGGGTTGGGTTTAATGCGGAGTATTTCTTTTTCGCATGTTTCGTGGTCGCGTTGTGAAGTTTGCGGTGGTTTGGTTTCTGGTGTATCGGTTGTGTTATCAGTTATACCTGTTTCGTTACAAAGTGGGGGAGCCATATTTTGTTCGGTGATCGTTTGGTTTTTGGTAGCCGCCATAAAGGGTTAGGGGGTTGGTACTTTGGGTATTTGATCCGTTCGATTTCTGGTTATTTGTGCGTAGCTTTGATCGAGTTGTGGGGATCGTTTGTGGTATATTATAAGGGCTTGTTCTCTTGATCCGTTTTGTTTAGTACGGATAGAAATTAGTTCTTGTTGCTTGCGTTGTTCCGGGCAAGTCCGGTCTCCAGTTTTGTGATTGTTTCCGCAGTGATAGCATGTCAAGTTGTTTTCCGTGCAATTTGTTGCTTCATGGCCTTTTGTTGCGCATTTTCCACACACGAACTCTTCACTGGTTCATCTTTTAGCAGTATGGTTGTATTCCAAGCACTTTTTACACATCATAGGGCGGTCGAAGTATTCATATATCCTACTCTTGCAGTCTTGGCCAAGGATGTCGATATACTCAGGGGGGGTTGAGCCTCTGAAAGTTTGAAGTATTGCTTTTGCATTTGTGTTACGGCTTTTTATCCAATTTGCTGGTTCAACATTTTTGATTATATGGTTTTCCATTAAACCTTGTTTGAATTTCTCGAAGTTGGTGAAGTCGTAGTTATAGATGTAGGTGAGTCCTTTTGAAAGATTTACATAGTTATTTTCTGTTACTTGCACAGGGATGTTGTTTATGTCTTCGATTTTCTGTATTTCATCTTTTGGTCGTGTGTGATCTAATTCTACAATAAATGTGTTTTTGCCGCCCGATCGAATAGATTTGGGTTTTCCTTGAATTTGGTTTGCAATACATTTTTCTAGGAGCCATGGAGTAATTTTCCGCTTTTCGTTTTCCTGCATTGTTATATTGAAATGAGTTGTGGGGGTGTTCGTATCTGATATTGGTATCTCGGAGTGTCCTGTGACTATCTGTACAGCACGACGCCTATTAACTCGTTGTTCTTGTTGGACTTTGCATATTTCTGTTTCCATGATATGTTTCGGGCATTCTCTGTGGCCAGTTTCATGTTGACGCTTGCAATGCATGCAGGAGAGGGCGCTGCCACAGTGTTCGCTGTCATGGCCTGTTTCTCTGCAGCGTTTACAGTTTGCTTCGTTATGGCAGTGTTTGGCTGTGTGGCCGTAGTTTTGACATTTGTGGCAGATCATTGGTCTATTAATAAATGGGTATACTATCGTATCTGATTTTTCGCCTGGGATATATATAGTCTGGTGTAGTGTAGCTATTAAAGGTTAGTAGGAGTGGGGTGGTTTGGGAGAATCGAGTTTTAATGAAGCTGGCACGGACAGCGTCACTGATATTGTACTGGCTCTTCAGGCCTTCCACAAAGTCTTCCATATTATCTACGTCGTATTCTTGAATATATATTAGTCCTTTGGATTGATTGTAGTATGGGTGTTCGCTGATCTGGCAATTAATGCCGTCGACGTTAGTAAGTCTGGTGATGCGCTCAGATTGGGGTTTGTTTCGAGTTTCTATGATAAAGCTATCTTTACCTGAATAAGTTATTCTTTTCGCCTTCAAACCAGTTATTTTGACTATTTCTTCTTGGAGGCAAAACGGATTTATTTGGTTTCTCTCTTCGATTTTGAATTTGACCAAGAAGAACTTTGTATAATGGTCGTTCTTCGTCATTTCTTGGTTCAACGATATGGGTGTGTATTTGTTAGCTTTGCTTTGTTGTCTCACATTTTCTTTCTCGTAGCCCATGATTTTACTGTTTTTTCCTATGTTCTGCGCTTTCGTCATTTCTAGGATTTTTTCGAGTGTATTTTTGATTTTCCTTATTCGATCGTCTACATTTTGTGCTTCCTTTTCAACTTCATGTTTATCGGGGTTGATGCATTTGGTTGCATCACCTGCCGCAAGTCTATTCAGCACTTCATTTAATTTAGCCTCCAATTGGTCCACCTTACAGGTAGCACCGTTTGGTTCCGGTGGAGTTTTTTCGGTTGTTTGGTCAGATGTGTCATTGTTTTCGCTTATCTTCCTGGTGATAGTGTTAGTTTTGGGGTTTGTTGCACCTACGCTGGTAGCAGTGCTTGGGTTGTTTTTGTTGGGGTTTATTCGTTGTTTTAATTTGTTTTTATTTTTGGCGTACATACTCCCGGCTTCAGAGGGGGTTTCCCCGCCTCGAAGTCGGGGTTTGAGGTATTCGCTGATTGTTGCCAGAAGTGCTTAAAGTTTTACTTTGGGATCCAAAGTAGTAGTCCAAAATGGACTATTGGTCTGCGTCACTTAAGTCTATTCTTATAGGTTATTTAAGGGCCCTGGAGTATAGGGCAAATTAAAGAGAAAATAACTACGCAAATGAGACCCAAGCTCCGAAGAGCTCGGGCCGCCGCCCGACTTTGTTCTACCCAACAACGGGGAATTGGAAAAAAACCTAAAATCTTAATCCCTCAAAAGAAAACTCAAAAGATAGAGGAAAGAGCAGTTGGGTATTTCAACGGTACCACCACGAGAAGGTGCCGGGTCAGCTGGATACCTGCTCGTGAGTAGGTATTCCTGTATCAATCCTTGTCTACGACTTCTTTCCCTTCACCAAGCTCAATAATTCAATAATTTGGTACCAGTAAACGTGGTAAAGGGAACACGTAAAATTTCCATTCTAAAGTAGAGAATGTAAGAGTCGGCATTTTGTGTCAAAATATGCTTGTTTCAGAAACATTATTATTATTATTATTATTTTCGGGTTTTCCCGCCGCTTTCGATACTCTGACGAAATCACAGCGCAATTTGATAGCATTGTTACATTTGGGTCTTATTATGGGCGGGTTCGGAGGGTGAGAGTCATCTCGGCCCCGTTTCAGTGCTGTGGTGTGTCAGCTTGGTCTGACGGAGGAGCGACGGTGTTTCTAATCGCGGGTATCCGCGCTGGCGTTGGTTTGGGCCCCATATGAGGCGGAAAAGTTTTTCTTTCTAGAGGTTACTTATTTTCAGTTGGTGAGTCAAATTTCATGAAGTAGGCGAATTTCAAGTAAGAAAAGGTTCAGAGGAGAGCGTGGCCCGCAGATGGTGAGGCCGGTCAGTAATTCAGGGAGGTTCGGCTCCTCGCCGAGGCGAGCTTGCCGCTCTTGTGTGTAGTCGGGACATTCGAGAAGAATGTGGCGGACCGTTAAGGGCACAATACAATTTTCGCAGTACGGTTGCGGTCGGCCCTCCAGCAAGTGTTGATGCGTGAGGCGTGTATGGCCTATACGGAGCCTAGCGAGGACTACTTCCCACAGTCGATCCCTCTGCTGGGAGAATGGGAGAGGACGGACATCTGGCTTTATTGCCTTTAGTTTGTTGTTGGCAAGCGCCGACCACTCAGCCTGCCAGTGTTCTCGGATGCTCTTTTTGTAATACCACTTGTGGTCTGTTCGAGGGAGGCGGACCGGATTTATTTGCAGGTGGAGAGCCTCTCGAGCTGCTCGGTCGGCTGCTTCGTTTCCCGGCACTCCAACGTGGCTGGGCACCCAGCAGAAAGTAAATTGTTTACTGCTCGACATGAGGCGACACTGTATGAGTTGAACGTTTCATAAACATTGGAAATTTATTTTGGATAATAATAATTCTTTTCAGATACATTACTCTTAAAGCCATCAACAAACTCAGGTACAGCTTGGCTGCTTGAATTGGTTGCTTCATCATGTAATATATATTTAAGATGGACTATCTTCTTAAATTTATCAACCAATGTCTACAAGCATTAAATGTTGAATTTTCGCTCACAAAATCTTCACTTTGCAGTTTTAGATCTTAAAAATGATTTTGCTTACATCTGAATCACATTCCCACCCAATGGAACACCTCTCCTTCTTTGGTATCGTTCCAAAAAGTACAAAAGCGTTTCCGTTTTATGAACAAGTGGGTGACGTGGACGAAAAAGATTCTTTACTTCTTCTGTGAAAAACCACACAACGCATTCTCTTATTTCATCCTCATTTTCCTTTATATAACGCACTGCTCATTAGGGTAAGTAGTTACCTCTAGCACTTTTCATCTTTATTTTTTTCAGCTTTAATTGAACCAAAACGTGTAGTTTAGTTTCGATACTATTTGTCCTTTTTAGAACAACAGTTAGTTTCAGTTTTGCTGCAATTTCTCGTTTTCATTGTGAGTGTCATTTTAGCTAACGCAACATATATCACAGACAACACAGAGGCTGTAAAACAAATTATCTACCTGTCACTACCAAATGTGTGACACGTGGCCATATTTCCTCAGAAACAAATGAAAAACCTAACACTTCACTGCGTTAAGTAGGTTTAAATGGAAAGTGGGATGTATCCAGACAAAAAAAATTAGCGTGAAATAGGAAGCGTGTAAAGCAAGAGGGCGCGAAGTAAGAATTTCTACTGCAGTGAATTACAGCGTCTGTTGATCGCATCTTTTATGTCGTTTTTACATTAGGAAATGCAATAAGAACTGAAACCTTTGGTTTGCTCGTCCTCAGAGGGACAGGATAGAGCAATAACACAGCTAAGCATATACGGTGGATTACAGTTACAGAGTCTGTTAGTTGCATCTCTGTTACAGTTACTGTGTCTGCTGGTCGTACTGATTATAGTAAATCGTAGTTTTGGCGCGTAATGAGATGCAGCAAAAACACATACCATTGCTTCGCTCACCCCGGCAAGGCAGCACTGACCTGCGAGGGGCAGGCGGAGTCCACGAGGAGGTTGAAGAGGTTGTAGACCGCCTGCAGGCCGCGCCGCATGTCCAGCAGGCTGGGCACCACCACGTCGATGTTCTCCACCTGAAGCGAGTACAGCTTACGAGTTGCACTTCTGCGATGTCTCCTAGTCTTGGTCAATTGAACGAGAAGGGAGAGCAAGGCGGGAGAGCAACAAGGGGAAGTAGAGTCTCTCTAACTTGTGAGGCAGGTACACCAAGACTGGTAAATATCTTTGCAACCACTACCTCATCACTTTCTATATCCTATGCCGCTATCGATTGCTAGCGTTTTTCTTACAGCATTCCCTAAATAATTAGTCGCACGCTTGTTATTTCGACTACACTACAAGACATTTTTGCTCATTTCATACTACATTCAACTTTCCCACCTCCCCACTACATCTTCTCCAAGTTTCTCCATTCTCAACTAATTTATACCAATGCTTTTGACGTGAAATATTTAATTACCATATTCATTAGCATAAGAACAAATACCAACGTTTTTATAGCATAGGATAGGCAAACCTAACCAATTTCAACATACTGCTTATTTTATGCCCCCTGAGCAGTGTGATAGCAAATTCTTCCAGCATACAGAAAATTTAATAAGCACCACAATTTTTACCACACTGCTTCACAAGCCTGTGCTGGGCACGCATAGCAAGCATCTGTTCTTGCTAGATGTGCTTCCTTCCTGGAGAGAGGTAGTTGGTGCACAGAGAAGCATGTTCCACTATGTTAGAAAGAATGATTTTCATTTACTCTGAAGGGCTCAAAGGTTTGGGAGGGAAGAGATTCTTCTCCAGATGTTCCCAAAGTATTATAAATTACCTGAGTGTCGTGTTTGGATATTGAAATACAGAATGAGAAATTACAAGTTGCACTCCTCACGCTGTTCACGCAAAGCAGCAAGAAGTGCGTCCTATCCAAATTTTGGCAGTGATAGGCCTGCTGTTTCAACCTCGCTGTAGCTGATTTTCTTACTCTTAAAATGCCATTAGCACTTCGACCGCAACGTGCGCCACCGGTAGCCACATTTGGGATTTTCATAGTGCTGCCGACCAACCTGTAGTACAAACTCAATTTTCATTAATACTTCACCAAAGCTAAATGAAAGCCCGATCCAGATGGCATCTGCTATTTTCAAAATTTTTATCAACAATTGACTTTAAATTTGATCTGAATCCTGAGCTTCAGTTTGATCAATTACGGTTAAAGTGTTGAGCTTCACACAAGAAGATGGTAAAGAACAGCTGTGGCTCGAGGCAAACAAACCTTGGAGAGAGGAGCCTTGCCGCAGCCCAGTGACACAACCACCGTGGGCACGAAGACGTCGTTGTGGCGCCCCTTGCTGCGCACCGCCATGTTCCACTCCTCTATCTCGGTGAGCACGTCCAGCGTCGGGTTGTTCGCTATCATGCCTCCGTCCACGTACTGCTCCAGCGAACTACGCACACCCGCCTCGTTAGTGCTGGGCAACTCATTACACGCTATCAAATACAACAGGATTTTCCGCAACAATGGTATTTGGTAATCAAAAAATGCTCACATAAATAATGGAGACAAGACATACGTTCAATTTATCATTAAACTAATTTAAGCACGCGAATATATTATGCATGAAATTAATCAAACTGATATGAAGTACAAATTGATAATTTCTCTCTTATGGCTTATGTCTCAGATACTTTAATGTCAGGCAAGTTCATTACATGAAAGCCGCAAGAGCTGAATAAATAACACAGGAGCTGAGCTCCAATAACACAGCAACAACATGCATTTGACAGCTAGTCACATGAGACCAGTTACCTCAGACCTCAGGCCAGGCTGTGAGTTACGCTAATGCAAAACAGATTTTTAAAAATAAAACAAGGTCATTTAAAGCGAGACACACATAATCAAGAAAGGAACAACAGACTCCTATTTCCAATGGAACGTAGAATAATAATGGCACAGACGCTCATGATTGCACCAGGATATACAAGAAGACAACCCCCACACACTACAACTACTGCGCAGGGCTCGAGTCCTGACCTAAAGTAAGTGGGAGCGGCGCCGGAGGAGCGCGCGGCTAGCCAGATCTTCTGCTTGTTAGGCGGCAGCGGTGCACTGAAGTGCGAACTCTCGGGCAGCCCTGCGTGAAAATAAGCGCGTCAATGTCTGCATCAAATAATGGACTATTCAGTGTTCCATGCAGACAAAAGGAGCGACGTATTTACCGGTAAAAAAAAGCGGGCGTCACGAAGTCAAGCTCTTGCAAGCAGTATGTTTGTGACAAGGAGAGAAATTATCAGAGGTGTAATAACTGCGTCAAGGAGAGAAGTATTGCGTGTCAGAAGGCAGAATAAAACAAAAGAAGTCAAGTATTTCCACGGCAAAAATGTTAGTACCAAGAAACGAAGTGTTCAGTGTCAGCATAACTGCATCACGGAGTGGTATTCAGGAGTAGTATGAAAGTGACCTCCATGAGAAATGTATGCAGCAGATGTGAATCTCAGTCTCCCGAGCAAAATTATCCAGCAGCAATGGACAACCTAAACAATAAAATTTAGATAATAGCAGCACACTCAATGTCTGTAAAGACATTGTGGACTAAAAAGACTAAAGTTTAGTTTATTAGTTAGTTTAAGCCTCCCTATCCTCAACAATGAGATGTAAAGAGAGGAAGGAAGAAGGCACCATTTAGTATGGAGTTAAGGGAACGTGGAATCTATGCAGAAAGGGCACAGAAACAGAAAGCTAAGAAAGAAGTTCATGAAACAAGAAAAAGTTGAAGAAGAAAGTGGTAGGCGGTGAAAAACAGGACAGCAGTGAACCGAAAAAAAGATGGTCCGTAACACAACAAAACCTATTCTATTTTAACAAAAGAAAGCCTACCTAACCTTTAGCTCGGGCCCTCACATTGTCCCCCTGGGAGCGCTAGTTCCCATAGATACAATAATTGTATCCCCCTGAGGGGTAAAAAGACTAAAACTTCCACTTAAATAAACAATGTAAATCTACACTAAAGGAGAATACTTGCTTCAATTTAGCGCAGCTACGGACATGTCTTGATTCATAATCGTACATTAATCTTTTGACAGTAGAGCCAAGATAAATGCTAAAACCTCTGGCTCATGCGTTCGTTATCAGGCTATTATTAAGAAGTGACAGCCTTACTTTGTCAAGTATTTCAATGAAAACCATTTTGTCATCGGAACCACGCATTGCGATAAGCTCAGCAAAGCAGCAAAAACGAAAGAAGCACCCCCAACTGATATCTCTACACAGTCAATCAAGCAAATTTCAAACAAATCCTTCATCTTGCATATTGTTCGCTTTAAGATTTAGGTATTGTACACAGCAATGAAAGTGAGTCAGCTGATCAACAACTCCAAAGGAGATACAGCACATTTTAATGTATAAAGTGCTGACAATGGAATAAAGGACAGCTCCCTACTGAGTACAAGGAGACCTCACCAACTCCCAATCCCTACAAAACAACACGTGCACAGCAGTCGAGTGAAGTATGGCTGACCTATAACGCTCATGGGACTCTCGTAGTTCCTGAAGAGGTGGAGGTCAGGCGGCAGTCTGTCGGCAAGGGTGCTCGTCACCATCACCTTGACGCCCTTGATGCTGCTCATGACCTCGTCCTCACCGAACTCCTTGCGCAGCACCTCCTCAAGGGGGCCGGAGTCATAAGGACGGTTGCCCACAAACACCTTCTCCTTGAGGCCGTAATATAGCGTTTGCACGTCCTTCACCGATTTCCCTGGTAACAATGGAAAGAAATCAATTACAAAGATTTACAATTTTAGATTTTCAGGTATACGGTTGTAAGTATAAAAAGTAATTTAAACAAAACGCTAGGGAACATTTCATTCAAGCGTGATGGAAAGATGAACGGTTTTAAAATCGAAGGTTGACCAGGGTAAGGCGTGGTGAACTGCTCAATATTTCTAACTGTTACATGAAAACAAAATTAACTAGGGTCCTTCCGCCTATTATGTCGAGAGGTTAAAATATTAGCAGCCCTCATAACAACTCGAAAACAGAACTTTCGAATAAAAAATATCTGACATGACAATATCTGACATACCACAATGTGTGATATTAGCAAAACAACTTGCATCAAAAATACTTCTCAGGTCTAAGTGAAACAAGGAAAGATCTTCAATCTGACCAACAATAAAATAGAACCAGCAACCGACATGTACAATTGAAGATCAGAACGTACAGCAAGCCACTGAAGTAGAGCCCTGCAACAACTGTCAATCTGTTACTTTCAACATTTGCATACTCTCATAATTTAAAACTTGATAAATAAAAATGACATGCTAGCGCAACCCTAAGACGTACACAGAGCTACATCCAGAATTATTAACAACTCGTTAATTTTAAGCCATATTTAAGCATTTTCTTGCAAAACGACGCAGGAAAATCCCTTTTCACAATATCTTCCTTTTATTGCATGATCCCCATAAGCGCTCTGAAGAGATCTTGCTGTGATTCTATCGACCCCAAATGACTGAGTTGAGCATTTCTAATTCATTCTCAGATAGCGCCAACATCGGCTCAAATTTTATTGAAAACTG
Organism: Morinoia aosen; assembly: GCA_030386875.1. Lineage (NCBI taxonomy): Eukaryota > Metazoa > Arthropoda > Malacostraca > Amphipoda > Talitridae > Morinoia > Morinoia aosen. The sequence goes on along the minus strand of CM059573.1, from coordinate 21,217,945 downwards.
GGGGCAAATTTGAGATGATCTTTAGCAAAAATACACAAATTAGTCACACAGATATCTCAATACCATAACAAGAAGCAAAATTTCGAAGATGCTTTACGCAACATTCCCCAAACAACCTGGACATCACTTTCGCATTAATCTGAATTCATCCGAAGTAATCGAGCAAGATAAAGGAATAAATGAATATTAGACAAGGCTTAGCAAAACTGGCGCCACCACAACAGCGGGTCATGTTAGACATTCGACAAAACGTAGCACAACTGGCAAGGATTTCAGTCAGAGACAGCACCATCAATAATAATACCATCAAATCGCATTACATTTCCCACTACCACTAGACAGAAGAGCGGAGCATCACCGCAATACCACCACCACCACTCTACAGAATAGCCACACCCACACCCCCACACACACCACACAAATCACACACACACCACACACACCACACCCACCACACACACCACACACACCACACACACCACACACACCACACACAGCACACCCACCCACACCCACCCACACCCACCCACACCCACCCACACCCACCCCCACCCAGACCCACCCCCACACACACCACACCACACCCACACACACCACACCCACACACACCACACCCACACACACCACACCCACACACACCACACCCACACACACCACACCCACACACACCACACCCACACACACCACACCCACACACACCCACACACACACACCACACCACCACCACCACCACCACCACCACGAGAGGCAGGCAAGCAGGCAAGGCACTACCTGTAGCGAGCATGAGGGCGAGGAAGCCCCCAGTGCTGGTGCCGCAGATCCAGTCAAAGCACTCGCGCACGGGCCTGCCCAGCGCCTGCTCCAGCACGAAGAGCTGCTGCGTCAGCACAAGTCCCTTGATGCCGCCTCCGTCCAGGCACAGCACACGGCCCGTGCCCCGCAAGTGTGGCTGGTGTAGGCACTGCCATCTGACAGCAACACAAGTATTTGAGTACAGATATCTTCCATTTATTTCCTTACAATAAAAAACTGAAGAGAATTTGCATGTGTGAATTTAACACAGAAAACATCAGGCTGACACTACGCCTATGATGCACTGTACCGGGTGAACCAAAAAATGGTCTCTGACTTCTTAATTGATTATATTTCCGCTTTAAATTAACATTTTAATTGTCTTTTGTTCACAATGTGGTAAATTTTGTCTCCTTTTCGAATAATTCAAGTTTTTAAAAATCGTTTAATAACCACATTACAATGATCAATTTACTAAAAGAGGTAGAAAATCTCATTGTACAAAAGGAAAATTTTTTAAAACAATATTGATATTCTTCTTATATTCATTTGAAATATCCCATAAAATGGCACAAAAAAAAATATTCCCCATTTTCTGACAACTAAGGCCAAAATCAAAAAAATGAATAGAACACAATGTGTTTTTTTTTAAATTAAATATGTCTTATTTCAGAAGAATCAGCCCACAAATAAAAAATTTATCATTCCTCAAGAAATGAAAAATAATTTTTTATCTATATTATTTAAACATTTTATCTACAATTCAGTGTAAATATGAAATTATGAATGCATTTTATTTGTAGACAATAATACAACATCAAAAAAGATTCAGGTCTCCAAGGTTGTCATCATGAATCAATAATACAACATGATAATACACATTCCAGATGATAATACAACATTCCACGTAAAATTTATGTTTACTGCCTCATGAAAAATCCTCATTTTCAACATTCAAAAGAATAGAAGTCAGTGAGTTTTCATGCTGAGAAAAAAGCAAAAACAGTTTTGAAATTCTTGGAACATGTCTAACAAACTAACAGATTCCGATTTGGCAATTTGTACATTTAATTTTTTTATCACAGTTGAAAACAAATAATGTGGTATATTTTGGTTAGTGATCAAAAATCGCATATAAAAAGAAAATTACAAGGAAAATGGAAAATTCAAATCTCTCAGTTTGTTTGAAATGTTACAAGGATTTTAAAACTGTCTTTGAAATTGTTCTAGCATAAAAACTCATTGATTTCAATTCTTTTGAAACATCGCTAAAAATGTACTAAAATTTAATATTTTTTCTCACACTAAGGCCTAAATCGAAAAAGTTACACGAGTTAAATTTTTTCCTTTTTAAAGAATACATTCACTGGCCACATTTCAAACCAATCAGATCCAATTTTAAAAACCGCTGGGTTGTCCCCCTTAAATAACGTTTAAATAAATATAGTAATTTAGTATCCTTCGACATACCCTCTATTTCTCTCAAGGCAAGTATTACTTTTAGCCACCATTGAACGAGGAGTTTTGCGGATTATTTCATCGTTTTCTTTTAGTTCTTGAAACACTTCTTCAATTCGTTGTCAAAGAATTATTAATGATAGAGGTGATACATACTTGGTGGTATGTAGGATACATTGTGAAATTATTTTTAACAGTAGATATTAAGAAATGAAAAAGAACACCAGTGTCGTTTTTAAAAACAGCCATATCTGAAACAGCGTTTTTAGTGTGCCTGGGTTGCTCATTGCCAAAGAGTTCGCAATATGCTATATTTTTCATAGTTTATACCCTCTGCCACCGTGGCATTTTAATGTGCTAAATCTTGAATAAACTGCAAGTTTTAACGAGTTTCCTTTACCACGTTTAAGGAAACCAAAACACGTAAATTACACTTTAATCCTTTGAAAATCGGTGGCCTGGAAATTTGGAAACTTCTATTGACCCGCGGCTTAGTGAACCCAGTTCCGTTTGCTTGCGCCACCTGTCAAGGCTATTTTGGAGCAAGAACTGAGCAACAAAGGTAGCAGACCTGGAAAGCTTCAGCCGTTGTTATTAGTTTACTGAGACGCGGTGACAATAGAAAAAGTATTGCGATAAATTAAGGCCAAGTCCTTTAAGCAGACAGGACCAAGAGAAACAAAAGCCGTGGTCAGTGGCCCGACCGGCAACTCTATTGATTGCCATCTGCATTCGTCGCTCCAGAGCTGGCAGATAGGCCGAAGATGCACACAACATCACGTCATCCACATACAAAGAACCAATGACATCTGGTGGCAGGTCAGACAACATTTCATTAATGGAGAGCAGAAACAAGCAGCAGCTTAGAACCCTGCCCTGAGGGACTCCCTCGGCTTGCATCACCCAGTCTGCGAACGAGGCTCTAGTTCTTACTCTGAATGTACGTTCATTTAAGAATTGTTTGATGTACTCAGGCCTGTTTCCCCTTATTCCCAGTCGGTGCATTTCACAGAGAATGCCGTGCCTCCAAGTGGTGTCATATGCTTTATTTAAATCAAGAAAGATACAAACTGAGTGTCGTTTAGATGCGCGATTCTCCACCAAATAGTTCTGAATTCGAACCAGAGCATCCGTAGTGCCTCGGAGTTTTCTAAAGCCATATTGATGCGGGAAAATCAAATTTCTTCATTCTAAATGTCTCATGAGACGAATGCTGATGATCTTTTCAAGGAGTTTCCCAATACAACTGGTTAGAGCGATTGGTCGATAGCTTGCTGGATCTGTTGGAGATTGCCTGGTTTTGGGAAGGCTAATATAATGGCTATCCGCCACTGCGGAGGATACTGATTAGTGGTCCAAGCTTCATTAAATTTCGTGAGGGCTGTGATAGCGGTTGGGTGTCGTCGTTTCACCATTTTATAGTTGATCTCATCTGGTCCTGGTGCGGTATTCTTGCACTCTTTCAGAGAATTATACTAGAGTTTTAGCATAGTAATTTGGTTATTATACAAATGATGATGATCGTCAGAGAAATCTAAAGGTTGCGCCTCTAATTGCTGTTTCCTAGCAAGAAAGTTTGGTGGGTAGTGGCGTGCGCTGCTGGCTTCCGTAAACCTCCAGGCAAAAACTCAAGAACTCACCGAGTATTAGCAACTTCACGGGGGTCTGCCTCAAGCCCATCTCAGACAGGACCAAAAGGACAGCCTAATTTCGAGGGAGGCAAACCAGACAAACGGCATCGGAACAATGAAACTTCAGTCACCTCTTAAATTTTCACACCTGAAATTCTACACAACGCCAATACGAAGGAGAGAAGCCTGAGCTACATCCAAAACTTCACTCGGCCACTGGCATTCTAAACTCATTTGAATCAGACGCAACACACCAAGCAACTGCTGAAGCAGAGGCAGACACCAAGCAACTGCTGGAGCAGAGGCAGACACCAAGCAACTGCTGGAGCAGAGGCAGACACCAAGCAACTGCTGGAGCAGAGGCAGACACCAAGCAACTGCTGGAGCAGAGGCAGACACCAAGCAACTGCTGGAGCAGAGGCAGACACCAAGCAACTGCTGGAGCAGAGGCAGACACCAAGCAACTGCTGGAGCAGAGGCAGACACCAAGCAACTGCTAGAGCAGAGGCAGACACCAAGCAACTGCTGGAGCAGAGGCAGACACCAAGCAACTGCTGGAGCAGAGGCAGACACCAAGCAACTGCTGGAGCAGAAGCAGACACCAAGCAACTGCTGGAGCAGAGGCAGACACCAAACAACTGCTGGAGCAGAGGCAGACACCAAACAACTGCGGGAACAGAGGCAGACACCAAGCAACTGCTGGAGCAGAGGCAGACACCAAGCAACTGCTGGAGCAGAGGCAGACACCAAGCAACTGCTGGAGAAGAGGCAGACACCAAGCAACACTGACTGTATGGCCTGGTTGATCTGCGTGATCTCGAGGAGCTGGTCCATGACCCAGCGGGAGCGCACGAGGGGCTTGTGGTAGATGGGGACGCCGTTGAACTCGCCGTAGCTGATGCAACCATCGGCGCAGTCAGGCAGGTGTGAGGCCGTGCAGCGTTGCGCCCCTACCGTGTGCAGCAGGTACACCACCTGCAGCAGGAGCCAGGCTTTAGTGAAGTTGTTTTACGCGTCACCTACACTACCTGCTACGTGAGGCAGGCTTCAGTGAAGTCATGTTTTGCACGTCACATACACCGGAAAGCGGCTTTAGCACAGATGTGTTATGGGCTGCAGCTACACCACCCGCAGCACAAGCATCAGCACCACCAATGCTCGTCTCAAAACAAGCACAGAGGCTGAGGCAGGAAGTGATGTCTGAGTTAGTAAAGTCCCAAAGTGTTCCAGCTCGTCTTATGACCTTCACTAGCTACAAACTCGGCGCATCCACTCAACAAACTAGTTTTTACCAAGGTCAGGCGCACTTTACGTAGTCCTTGTCATCACAAAAGACTAAGCATGTGAAAGTTATCTAACTACAACACGTAACCTGTTACTTACACTCGAGTCCCAGCTTGATAATGTGACTTTCTCATAACAGGTCACTAAAGTCTACAAATCATTTAACAGCGACAGATCACTTAAACATATGCCACTTCGTCACAAAATGTCACCTGGTAACATCAAGTAACCTGGTGAGAACAAGTAACCTGGTCATAAAAGATGTCCTGCACTGCCCCAAAAGTAATCCAATCACATCAGGAGTCCTGCACCGAGTCCCCCAGTCACATCAGGAGCCCTGCACCGAGTCCCCCAGTCACATCAGGAGTCCTGCACCGAGTCCCCCAGTCACATCAGGAGTCCTGCACCGAGTCCCCCAGTCACATCAGGAGTCCTGCACCGAGTCCCCCAGTCACAAGAGGCGCCCTGCACCGAGTCCCCCAGTCACAACAGGAGTCCTGCACCGAGTCCCCCAGTCACATCAGGAGTCCTGCACCGAGTCCCCCAGTCACAAGAGGCGCCCTGCACCGAGTCCCCCAGTCACATCAGGAGTCCTGCACCGAGTCCCCCAGTCACATCAGGAGTCCTGCACCGAGTCCCCCAGTCACATCAGGAGTCCTGCACCGAGTCCCCCAGTCACAAGAGGCGCCCTGCACCGAGTCCCCCAGTCACATCAGGAGTCCTGCACCGAGTCCCCCAGTCACATCAGGAGTCCTGCACCGAGTCCCCCAGTCACATCAGGAGTCCTGCACCGAGTCCCCCAGTCACATCAGGAGTCCTGCACCGAGTCCCCCAGTCACATCAGGAGTCCTGCACCGAGTCCCCCAGTCACATCAGGAGTCCTGCACCGAGTCCCCCAGTCACATCAGGAGTCCTGCACCGAGTCCCACAGTCACAAGAGGCGCCCTGCACCGAGTCCCCCAGTCACAAGAGGCGCCCTGCACCGAGTCCCCCAGTCACATCAGGAGTCCTGCACCGAGTCCCACAGTCACATCAGGAGTCCTGCACCGAGTCCCCCAGTCACAAGAGGCGCCCTGCACCGAGTCCCCCAGTCACATCAGGAGTCCTGCACCGAGTCCCCCAGTCACATCAGGAGTCCTGCACCGAGTCCCCCAGTCACATCAGGAGTCCTGCACTGAGTCCCCCAGTCACATCAGGAGTCCTGCACCGAGTCCCACAGTCACAAGAGGCGCCCTGCACCGAGTCCCCCAGTCACATCAGGAGTCCTGCACCGAGTCCCCCAGTCACATCAGGAGTCCTGCACCGAGTCCCCCAGTCACAAGAGGCGCCCTGCACCGAGTCCCCCAGTCACATCAGGAGTCCTGCACTGAGTCCCCCAGTCACATCAGGAGTCCTGCACCGAGTCCCCCAGTCACATCAGGAGTCCTGCACCGAGTCCCCCAGTCACATCAGGAGTCCTGCACCGAGTCCCCCAGTCACAAGAGGCGCCCTGCACCGAGTCCCCCAGTCACATCAGGAGTCCTGCACCGAGTCCCCCAGTCACATCAGGAGTCCTGCACCGAGTCCCCCAGTCACATCAGGAGTCCTGCACCGAGTCCCCCAGTCACATCAGGAGTCCTGCACCGAGTCCCCCAGTCACATCAGGAGTCCTGCACCGAGTCCCCCAGTCACATCAGGAGTCCTGCACCGAGTCCCCCAGTCACAAGAGGCGCCCTGCACCGAGTCCCCCAGTCACATCAGGAGTCCTGCACCGAGTCCCCCAGTCACATCAGGAGTCCTGCACCGAGTCCCCCAGTCACAAGAGGCGCCCTGCACCGAGTCCCCCAGTCACATCAGGAGTCCTGCACCGAGTCCCCCAGTCACATCAGGAGTCCTGCACCGAGTCCCCCAGTCACATCAGGAGTCCTGCACCGAGTCCCCCAGTCACAAGAGGCGCCCTGCACCGAGTCCCCCAGTCACATCAGGAGTCCTGCACCGAGTCCCCCAGTCACATCAGGAGTCCTGCACCGAGTCCCCCAGTCACATCAGGAGTCCTGCACCGAGTCCCCCAGTCACATCAGGAGTCCTGCACCGAGTCCCCCAGTCACAAGAGGCGCCCTGCACCGAGTCCCCCAGTCACATCAGGAGTCCTGCACCGAGTCCCCCAGTCACATCAGGAGTCCTGCACCGAGTCCCCCAGTCACATCAGGAGTCCTGCACCGAGTCCCCCAGTCACAAGAGGCGCCCTGCACCGAGTCCCCCAGTCACATCAGGAGTCCTGCACCGAGTCCCCCAGTCACATCAGGAGTCCTGCACCGAGTCCCCCAGTCACATCAGGAGTCCTGCACCGAGTCCCCCAGTCACAAGAGGCGCCCTGCACCGAGTCCCCCAGTCACATCAGGAGTCCTGCACCGAGTCCCCCAGTCACAAGAGGCGCCCTGCACCTAGTCCCCCAGTCACAAGAGGCGCCCTGCACCGAGTCCCCCAGTCACAAGAGGCGCCCTGCACCGAGTCCCACAGTCACAAGAGGCGCCCTGCACCGAGTCCCCCAGTCACAAGAGGCGCCCTGCACCGAGTCCCACAGTCACAAGAGGCGCCCTGCACCGAGTCCCACAGTCACAAGAGGCGCCCTGCACCGAGTCCCCCAGTCACAAGAGGCGCCCTGCACCGAGTCCCACAGTCACAAGAGGCGCCCTGCACCGAGTCCCACAGTCACAAGAGGCGCCCTGCACCGAGTCCCACAGTCACAAGAGGCGCCCTGCACCGAGTCCCACAGTCACAAGAGGCGCCCTGCACCGAGTCCCACAGTCACAAGAGGCGCCCTGCACCGAGTCCCACAGTCACAAGAGGCGCCCTGCACCGAGTCCCCCAGTCACAAGAGGCGCCCTGCACCGAGTCCCCCAGTCACAAGAGGCGCCCTGCACCGAGTCCCACAGTCACAAGAGGCGCCCTGCACCGAGTCCCCCAGTCACAAGAGGCGCCCTGCACCGAGTCCCCCAGTCACAAGAGGCGCCCTGCACCGAGTCCCACAGTCACAAGAGGCGCCCTGCACCGAGTCCCACAGTCACAAGAGGCGCCCTGCACCGAGTCCCCCAGTCACAAGAGGCGCCCTGCACCGAGTCCCCCAGTCACAAGAGGCGCCCTGCACCGAGTCCCCCAGTCACAAGAGGCGCCCTGCACCGAGTCCCCCAGTCACAAGAGGCGCCCTGCACCGAGTCCCCCAGTCACAAGAGGCGCCCTGCACCGAGTCCCACAGTCACAAAAGGCGCCCTGCACCGAGTCCCCCAGTCACAAGAGGCGCCCTGCACCGAGTCCCCCAGTCACAAGAGGCGCCCTGCACCGAGTCCCCCAGTCACAAGAGGCGCCCTGCACCGAGTCCCACAGTCACAAGAGGCGCCCTGCACCGAGTCCCACAGTCACAAGAGGCGCCCTGCACCGAGTCCCACAGTCACAAGAGGCGCCCTGCACCGAGTCCCTCAGTCACAAAAGGCGCCCCGCACCGAGCCCCTCAGTCACAACAGGCGCCCTGCACCGAGTCCCCCAGTCACGAGAGGCGCCCTGCACCGAGTCCCACAATCAAAAGAGAAAGCATAAATGACCACGACATCAAGTCACCTGGTCTCGGCAGGTCTGCTCAGCAGGGTCATCAGAGCGGCGGGAGGCGGCGAGGTGTCTCGCAGTTTCCCCCTTGCCATTGAGCAGGTCCAGGTAGCTGCCGAACACCAGCAAGGCCTGCTCACATAAACAAGCAATATTTCATATCTCACGGTCCCAGTACTGCTGGTGCTCATTTTACTCCAGCTGTGTTTGTACCAACTTAAATAGTTGTGCTTGTACCAGCTTGCGTCAGTTTGTGAGAGCTTACATCAGTTGTGATAGTCCCAGTTAAAGGTCAGCTGTGTTTGTACCAGTTTACTTCAATTGTGTTCATACACGTGTTTGACACCCCAAAGCATTTATACAAAATTAAGCCATTCTGTTACTAAAATCAAAAAACACTGGACTATTTTAAAGTTCCCTCAACTTAAACTGAGCAAAAATTCTGTATTAACTCATTTCCAATAGAAAAAATCTAAGAACTTCTATGTTAACATACAAACGAGAGCGCTGCAGCTCAAGTAGAATAAAAAACCTTGTTCAATAATGACGAAATTTACAGCAATATAACCTTCATTAAGATCATTTCCGGAACTCCTGAATTCGCACCGTTTCTGGATACTCTCTCCCAGTAGATATCAACACTGCACGGCAAAAAAACTCCCAGGCCTCTTTCCGCATCTTGAACTCAACATGGCTCCCTAATTTTCTTCTCGACCAAAACCCTTGAAGACCATACCTGGACCATCGTGGGAGAGAGGAGGGCGGCGGCGTGGTGCAGGGCAGTGTTGCCGTCGTCGTCAGGCACATTTGGGTCGGCGCCTCTGGACAGCAGCGTCACCAGGCACTGGATCCGCTGCCGGCACACCTGCACACCCAGCCACACACACGCTTTTTATCTTTTGCGACAACTGGTGCATGCTCATTTTCATGCGTTGCACTTACATCAGATGAGTTAGTTCAAGCCTCTCCACATCACAGCAAAGGTCTCCCAAAAAGGGGGGTGAAGAAAGCACCATTTATGTATTATGAAATTAAGGGAACGCCAAATTCATGCCAAGGCATCTTCCCACAAAGAAACATCACGTAAGGAAAGTAGTTAGGGTACAAGATAGAAGTAAAAAAACTTAATAAGTGATTAAAACCGGACGGCAGTGAACCGAAAAAAGATGGACCGTAGCAAAACAAAAACCTAGTTTATTTCAACAGAAGGAAGGCATACCTAACATCTAGCTCGAGACCTCACATCTTCACTTATAGATGCACTAGTTATTACAGTGAAATACACTACACTTAGAACTTGGAAACTCATCAATAAAAAAACGGAAGCTTAGCTAATCCATCAATGGCAAATTAAGTAGGAGAGTCAGCAAAATCGGCACATCAGTCCCTCATACAGAAAAAAATTAATATATATATATATAAATAATTTACAGACTATAGTCATCGAAAATCAACATTTGAGGGCACTAGTACACACTGTAAATCAAATCCATATCAAACAAATAAGACTACAAAATTATGGTCACAAGCGCGCTGAAGCAGGGAAGGTGGCCTGGTGTTGAATTTTCAAATGATGCACGTCTTCGCAGCCGACACATCCGGTTGCAAGAAATTTTCTTCTATGACTATACTATGCATTGTATTTTGTGTAGAAAATATTGAAGCTTGAAATTTTAAAAGTTAAAATTCCAGAACTTTGGTCTTAAATGTTGACTGCATTTTCACAGTTGTTAGGATTGGTTCAGTTAGGTTGTGAGTAGCAGAATCGGGAAATCGACTTTACTCGTCTAAGACATTTCTATCCTTTCAGTATAAAATAATTGCATGGTAACATTTTACCTCCCACGATAAATAATTTTTTGAAAAGGCCGCAAACCAGATGAAATGCTATTCATTTATCCCGGTAGGTGAACGAGCAACTTACCTCGTGGTTACATAATAGAAATAATATTTTCAATGTGTTGAAAATAGAGTGCACAGCATAGGCATGCCAAAATTAAACACCTCTGAGGGCAGTACCGCTGCTGTGACATGACCCATTTGAAGTTCTCACCTCAAAACCACCCAAGTGAGCACTATCTCGAGTAAATGAAAGAGGCTGAGGCACCACACACGCTCTGAGGAGACACGGCAAGAGTCGGCTGTTAAGCTCACCATGTAAGTACTTGACAAGAAGCAGAACGGTTCTCTACATACCTCGCACATTATTTCACAATATTAGATAGTTTAGGGCTCCATAACCACAACAAAAACAATCCCAAGAGAGCGGAGAGAAAAGACCATTTAGTATGGACTTGAATTAACAGAGAATCTATCCATAAGGTGAGTTCCCCCATAGGTTACTTTGCACAGAAAAACAGCAAGTTAAGAGTAGAAGAAAGAAACAAAAAAAGAGATAAGATAGCAAAAAGTCACAAAAACAAAGACGCAAAGTGGACACAAAAGATGGAGTCCCGAAGGCCTACCTTCAGCTGAGGTAACTTAACACTTTCACTGTGAATACTAAATAATAAGTTCATTGTCAAACTCAAATTTAAAGTCAATTGTAGTAAACTATTTTGAAAATAGCAAACATGAACTGGACCGTGCCTTCATTTGGATTTGATTAAGTATTTATGAAAATTAAGTTTGCAACTACTGGTTGGTCAGTAGCATTATGAAAATTACCTCCGTGTACCACCGGTGGCGCATGTCGCAGTCAAAGTGTTAACATCCCCCTGGAGGCCCCATTTCTCACGGCATAGGAGAGATAAACCTCACTAACCTATACCAATTGCCTATCATATGCCCCCTAAAGAGAACCACACATCTTCAGTTCAACTATTGGGAGGTAAGTACTTTTCAGTTACTGAACAGCCCATGCAACAATATTTAATGGTTATAACGAAATATCTTCACTCAAAGACTGAGAATAAAGAAACTTGGATCCTCTTTGCATTCTGATTTGTTCACAGGTGAATGAATCAAAATCAGAGACGAATCTACTACAACCTCACGTTATAGAACAAACTACTTTTTTTTAAGAATAGCTCCGATATTTTAAACTTTGTGCCCTAGTTGCCAAAATTATTGAGACACCTTGGTTTTAAACAAGGAAGTTTCTGCTTCCTATCTTCTTACGCACAACTCCTACAAGGTATGCCAAAAGTACTTGTCTGAGCAGCAGAGCTGTCTGAATCATTCAAAAATTATCCCCCGCACTGATGAAGAGAATGGTCTGCATGCAGAGTCTTCCCCATGGTGCGAGCCCAAATCCTTATGTTTCTGACAAACACCCGAAGTTCGAGTTCAGTCCTCGCAACTGGGAAATATCTTCAGAAAAGCTCTAGAGAAGGCAGAAAATTTGAAACCCCATTGTAATCACAACGTGACTGCACAAATATGTAAGAATGAGGCCGTTAACAAAAACGTTTCTTAGATTTTTTATATGAGAAACAACCGACCAAGAGAGAAAATCAAATTTATTTGATGAGGCTAGAGCTAAAACGATGATAAAAACTTGAAACATATTCTACAAGCACATGGTAATTTCAGTGACAAATAAAATGCTGGCACCAGAAGACAGAGCCTCACCATGACGTGCACGGGCGTCTCCCCAGCGTTGTTCTGCACGTCAGGATCTATGCCCAGGTCGAGACAGATGTTCATCAGCTCGCGGGTTTTGACCCAATGCAGCAGGTTGCCGCCCTTGCTCAGGTCCTGATAAAGAAGAAAGTTTCAGTGACGCAGTACAGGAGGGCACATAGAGCCCTCAACCCCAAAGCCAGTTATGCTTGTTCACAATCTTTGAGGAATAAACCGTCATACGGTTAAATCAGAGCCTTAGCAATACACTGAAAAGGCCGCGACCTACGGAGTCACTCCCTGGGATATGATAACTAATGCACCGAGCGTCATGTGGCGCACGTCTTGATGTAAATTGATGGGTAGCACCATACCGTAGCGACAGTGCCTGGAAGCCACAGCGCAGGTTGACCGAGGAAGTAGTCACGTCACAGCCACCACGCTGATAAGTCACATTTGTGTGCCCTGATCTCTGAGGCTACCAATACTATCTTGTAGTCACGTTACAAAAGTCATGCAGATAGGTCAAGTCTGTGAGCTCTAGTCTAGTTTCTAGGTCTGCCAGTATTATCTTTAGTCTCATGCTGAAGATTATGGCTGTTTGTCAGGCTACCTACAACGTGCAGTGTTACCCTAAATCTGCATTTTAACAACTTTTGACAATTGTTGAATAAAGATTGATTTTAACTAAAATCCGCATTACTATGTTTGCAATTAATGTTAAAACAAAAGCCTTTATTGGCACCTGGGAACAAGAGAAATTACAGAAACGAAGAAAACTTTTAACAATAGTTACCATGGTCATTGCCTTACAAGGCTTGACCACCTGACACAGGAGAGCCATGTGCCCAGCGACAAGGTGAAAACCAAAAGCTATCAATATTCTTGGCAGTGCCTGTGGCCTCAAGTCCCTGCCCACCTCATTATTGATATCCATAGTGGTGCTTATGCTTGAGTCCTACCCATTGTAGTTCTAATGTCCATGGAAGTGTTCATAGTCGCAAGTCCCTGCCCACCCTACCCTACTTCTGATGCAATGGTGACATCTAAGGTTTCAAGTCCTGCCCACCTTATTGCTGATGTCCTTGGTGGCGTCAATGGTTTTAAGCCCCTGCTTGTACTCAGGAGTGTGGAAGAGGTCATGCAGACAGGGCTCGTGGTTGGGGTTGGCCCCGAGTCGGAGCAACAGCTTGATGTTGTCCAGTCGGCAGTGCTCGGCCGCAATCATGAGCGGCGTCTTGCCCTCCCTGTTCCTCATGTTGAGGCTCACGTGCGCCTCCACATTCAGTGCCTGGCGCAGAGAAGGAAATGAGAGAGGAGCCTTTGCATACCGTTATGAGGGTCAATTATTTGAGCAATTATTGCATACCCATTTAGTTTATTAGTTTATTAGTTAGTTTAAGCCTCCCTATCCTCAACAATGAGATGTAAAGAGAGGAAGGAAGAAGGCACCATTTAGTATGGAGTTAAGGGAACGTGGAATCTATGCAGAAAGGGCACAGAAACAGAAAGCTAAAAAAGAAGTTCATGAAACAAGAAAAGTTGAAGAAGAAAGTGGTAGGCGGTGAAAAACAGGACAGCAGTGAACCGAAAAAAAGATGGTCCGTAACACAACAAAACCTATTCTATTTTAACAAAAGAAAGCCTACCTAACCTTTAGCTCGGGCCCTCACATTGTCCCCCTGGGAGATTGCATACCCATTACGACAATCAAAATATAAGTACAGGTGGAAATATTTAATAATCTTATCAGAAACCTTCAATAATCCGAGTGTCGCAATGTATATAGATTTCTCCTTGATGGTATCATGATTGCTCCCTGTAACCTTAGCTAAATGCTCTACTTTCATCATTCCACAAATATTCATTCTACACAGCCCTCTTCTTGCGCCATAACCAGGTTCTAAGTAACACTATCGGTCTCTGACAGAGGAGAGAATGTCTCACGAGTATGAGCGCCTCCTGCTTATTGGCGGCCAGGTGGAGGGGCGTGTCATCATTGGCGGTGTCAGTCACGGCGGTGTCGGCGCCGGCACCGAGTAGGGCCGTCACCACGCGCTCGCTCTCCTCCTGCACTGCGATGTGCAGGGCCGTGCGCCCGAACTCCTTCTCGCCGCTGTTTATGTGCCTAAAATACCGAGGCATTCTCAAGTCCGGTTCGCACGAGTAAACGTGTTTCTACTTCTGCGGTTTGTGTGCCTGGAATATGACATTCTCAAGTCTGGTTCATGCAAGTAAATGTTTTTTTTTTTAATTCTAACCGCTGTTTGTGCACCTGATACAGGAAGACGTTTTCAAATAGCTCCCAGAGAAGTAAATGTATTTCTTACTTGACTATTTTTCACCGTTTATCAACATGAGCAAGTGCAGACAAAACAGGCTTTATTAGTCAAAATACTAATACCTAATGACAAATAAATGCTGCTATTTTTATTGATCAATACATGAAGACAAAAAATGCAGATATTTAATGATACATAAATAACTCACACTGTTCTTATTCAATGACACTTGTACATTTCTATGAAAGTAAAACCATGTATTTCACTGCGTAGATATTACAACATTCAAAGATAAATTCAAGTGTTACAGTAGCGGCAAGCCCAAGAAAGTATAATTTAAGAGAAGCAAACACAATGGGAGGCAGAGCGGCTCACTTCCTGATGTGCTCGCAGCGGATGGCATCGAGGAAACCGAAGTAGGCGGCGAGGTGCACGGCCTCGTAGGATGGGTACTGGCGCAGCACGTCTGTCACCTGCGCACACACGGGGGGTGATCTACTGCATGGGTTGTAGCGAGGGGATGCTACAGGTTGTAGCGAAGTGCTGCTACAGGTTGCAATAAGAGGTAACAAGTCGTAACAATATGTAACCTCAACCCTGTTTCGTCAGCAGTTTTGTATGCATATTATCGCCACCACAACCACCATCATTAGACTGGCACTGGCATCAGGTATTCACCGACATCAGAATGAGGCAAGAACTGCCACTTGGAAGTGAGCTACAAATAACGGGAAGCACACGACGAAATGACCAGAAAACTTAGATAAATAACTAATGAGTACTAACCCAAGAAAACTTGTGATTACACAAACGCTAAACAAGAAATTATAATTAGAAAAATAAATAAATAAATAACTAACAAAATATCCATTTACCATATAAAACTAATTGATACTTAGAAAACTACAGCACGGAAGAATACCTGATGCATGAAGAATTCTCTGAAACACACTTAGAAAACCATTTGAGATATACAAGACTACATTATGCTTGAAAGGCTAATTGAGGCATAGAAGACAATCTGACGCTTAGTAAACTAAATGAGACTTGGAAGACTACCTGATGGTTGGGAGACTAACTGAGGCATGGTAAAACCTGATGTTATACTTACAAAACTAATTGGGGCATGAAAAACTACTGATGCTTGGGAGATCAATTGAGGCAGGGAAGACTACCCGATGCTTGGAAGATTAATTGAAGCAGCAGGGCAATTAAGACGACACAATGAAGCCCTTCGCCTCTGTACTATGCCTACTGAATTGGCTACAGCTGTACTCAGCAGCACCGAATGGTTAAAGACAATAATTTTATTGCTTCTGGATAAGGACCACATCAAGTGAAATGTGACAGTAATTTGAGAGCCTCCTGCAAAATTACAGAGGTAAACACTGAGTGGTGCAGTGAATAATGATGTAACACAAAAACAAGAGAATCACTTTCTAGAATGAAGAATGTTAAGTCAACATAACCTGGAGTTGAAGTAATGACAACAGAAGAAGTATTATACTATCACAGTCAACTATGAGGAGAAATATAAATTTTGTTTCATTTCTCAGCTCTTAGAATACTATTCCATCTCCACGCTATCACTCTCCTACCTTTTGCGAGTACCTTCTGAAACGAAACACGAGCAAAACTTCACACTAAGATGATCCATGGTTTACTTCATAAGGATAAATAAGCTAAAAACTACTCCTAATGAAGCCACTTTAAACACCAAATTTCATAAAATCAATAGTTTGAGGAACTAATCAAACTTGAACTATCAACAGAACACTTGAATTATCAACAGAATACTTGAATTATCAACGGAATACCGGACATCAACGTGAAAACTTTACATAAATAATTCAAACAGGCATTTAGATTTTTTAGGATGTGCAGTTTTAGGACCAAAACAGGAGCAGCTGAACGCGGGCAAATACGATACTAGGCTCAAGGTGTCTAGAATGCCTTTATTTTGCAATTTCCTCAATCAGTTTGACGTCAAACATTTAACCTCATGAGTTAATTGGCAAGTCACACTTGTGTGAAGATCAACTAGAACAAATTAATCCACTCTGGATTCTACAACGTGGACTTGCAAATGGCAAAGGACATCTTATCAGCAGAGGAACTGGATGACACTAGCAGGGCAGCAATGAGAAATGCCATTGCTCTTGGGAAACAAAAGTTCTCAAGACAAACGCGTAATGGGAGTATGAATGCAACACTTAGTCACAGCAAACTTAAAATCCTCATAGCAAAAATCATTAGTACACCCAACAAGACCACTTCAGTATAACTACGATTGCATCTAGCGACACTGCATTAATTAAACGCAGATGGAAGACTGCACAAGCAAAGCAAATCGAGGAGCTGACCTTCTGCAGCGTGGAGTGGTTGAGCAGCTCCCGTCCTACAGCAGTGACGAGGGGCGGCAGCCGGTCTCTATAGGTGGCTGCTGCGGTCACCGCCTCAGCGCGGGTCTGGCACCGCAGCAGGCTGCACAGGGCAGGCGCACGTCACGATAACGCTACGGGAATATGTGAAGCTAAGGGAATACTAAGCTGCTCTCATAGCGCATCAGGTCTCACACTGAGTGACACTCAAAAACAACCTCACACTCACACTAAAAGCAAAAGCCTGGCAAGTCAACCCAAAGCAGGTGTTTGTAAAGGCCTGTTTACACGATTTAAGTGCGCGCGTGAGCAGTGAAGAGAGGCGCAAGTCCCGACCACTTGTTCTCGCTTTGGAGCATTTACTTGTTCATAGACAGTAGGGCTGTAATGACTAATGATACTGAAAAGCTCTGGCCACCGCCATAAAAATGAGCATGGTCCGCATTGTCACTGAGCAGTAAATGAGCCTGAAGCGAGAGCATGTGGGCGGGGCTTGCGCCTCTTTTCACTGCTCACGCGCGCACTCGATGATCGTGTAAACAGGCCTTAATGTCTATGCAGAGAATTGAAGACCTCCATTGTGATGCACACAACCACCAGAACGGTGGCTACAGATGTCATTTGCAATATATATATATATATATATTATGCTGCATACTTGGTATTTATTCATCATAGAAGTAACAAAACTTAACAAAAAATACAGAACTAATGTACACTTTTCATCAAAATTTTTCTACATATTTCTTCCAAATATCTTTTTGTTTCTTCTTTAGGCCTTTCTTTCTTATTTCAGGAGTTCAACAATAAGATTTGTTTTGTTATATTACTGAACCCAATCCACCTCCAACTTATGTCCATTAGAATTCATGCAGCAACTGACCACCAGCTCGTGTACTCCCTGAACAAAATAAACTGAAGCATTCTAGACAGCTGTCTGCCCACAGCATCTCGTGGTCACTGCACTCAACTACTAATACAAAACACAGAAACTTCAGCACCCAGCACAATTATAGCTACAAGTACAGTAATAACAGCACCAAGCATAATAATTCTAGCTACAAGTACAGTAATAACAGCACCAAGCATAATAATTCTAGCTACAAGTACAGTAATAACAGCACCAAGCATAATAATTCTAGCTACAAGTACAGTAATAAC
The DNA here is from genome assembly GCA_030386875.1 of Morinoia aosen. Taxonomy (NCBI): domain Eukaryota; kingdom Metazoa; phylum Arthropoda; class Malacostraca; order Amphipoda; family Talitridae; genus Morinoia; species Morinoia aosen. The sequence goes on along the minus strand of CM059573.1, from coordinate 21,199,813 downwards.
AGCACCAAGCACAATAATTCCAGCTACAAGTACAGTAACAGCACCAAGCACAATAATTCTAGCTACAAGTACAGTAACAGCACTAAGCACAATAATTCTAACTACAAGTACAGTAACAGCACTAAGCACAATAATTCTAGCTACAAGTACAGTAACAGCACTAAACACAATAATTCTAGCTACAAGTACAGTAACAGCACTAAGCACAATAATTCTAACTACAAGTACAGTACCAGCACTAAGCACAATAATTCTAGCTACAAGTACAGTAACAGCGCTAAGCACAATAATTCTAACTACAAGTACAGTAACAGCACTAAGCACAATAATTCTAACTACAAGTACAGTAACAGCACTAAGCACAATTATTCTAACTACAAGTACAGTAACAGCACTAAGCACAATAATTCTAGCTACAAGTACAGTAACAGCACTAAGCACAATAATTCTAGCTACAAGTACAGTAACAGCACTAAGCACAATAATTCTAGCTACAAGTACAGTAACAGCACTAAGCACAATAATTCTAGCTACAAGTACAGTAACAGCACTAAGCACAATAATTCTAACTACAAGTACAGTAACAGCACTAAGCACAATAATTCTAACTACAAGTACAGTAACAGCACTAAGCACAATAATTCTAGCTACAAGTACAGTAACAGCACTAAGCACAATAATTCTAACTACAAGTACAGTACCAGCACTAAGCACAATAATTCTAGCTACAAGTACAGTAACAGCGCTAAGCACAATAATTCTAGCTACAAGTACAGTAACAGCACTAAGCACAATAATTCTAGCTACAAGTACAGTAACAGCACTAAGCACAATAATTCTAACTACAAGTACAGAACCAGCACTAAGCACAATAATTCTAGCTACAAGTACAGTAACAGCGCTAAGCACAATAATTCTAACTACAAGTACAGTAACAGCACTAAGCACAATAATTCTAACTACAAGTACAGTAACAGCACTAAGCACAATTATTCTAACTACAAGTACAGTAACAGCACTAAGCACAATAATTCTAGCTACAAATACAGTAACAGCACTAAGCACAATAATTCTAGCTACAAGTACAGTAACAGCACTAAGCACAATAATTCTAGCTACAAGTACAGTAACAGCACTAAGCACAATAATTCTAGCTACAAGTACAGTAACAGCACTAAGCACAATAATTCTAACTACAAGTACAGTAACAGCACTAAGCACAATAATTCTAACTACAAGTACAGTACCAGCACTAAGCACAATAATTCTAGCTACAAGTACAGTAACAGCGCTAAGCACAATAATTCTAGCTACAAGTACAGTAACAGCACTAAGCACAATAATTCTAACTACAAGTACAGTAACAGCACTAAGCACAATAATTCTAGCTACAAGTACAGTAACAATTACACCAACCACAATAATTCCAGTATTAAACAACGATTCTGGTCCCAAGTACAACAGCTCTAACATCAAACACCACAATTCCGGCACCAAACACCACAATTCCGGCACCAAACACCACAATTCCGGCACCAAACACCACAATTCCGGCACCAAACACCACAATTCCGGCACCAAACACCACAATTCCGGCACCAAACACCACAATTCCGGCACCAAACACCACAATTCCGGCACCAAACACCACAATTCCGGCACCAAACACCACAATTCCGGCACCAAACACCACAATTCCGGCACCAAACACCACAATTCCGGCACCAAACACCACAATTCCGGCACCAAACACCACAATTCCGGCACCAAACACCACAATTCCGGCACCAAACACCACAATTCCGGCACCAAACACTACAATTCCAGCGCCAAACACCACAATTCTGGCACCAAACACCACAATTCCGGCACCAAACACCACAATTCCGGCACCAAACACCACAATTCCGGCACCAAACACCACAATTCCGGCACCAAACACCACAATTCCGGCACCAAACACCACAATTCCGGCACCAAACACCGCAATTCCGGCACCAAACACCACAATTCCGGCACCAAACACCACAATTCCAGCACCAAACACCACAATTCCGGCACCAAACACCACAGTTCCGGCACCAAACACCACAATTCTGGCACCAAACACCACAATTCCGGCACCAAACACCACAATTCCGGCACCAAACACCACAATTCCGGCACCAAACACCACAATTCCGGGACCAAACACAACTCCAGCATCAAACACCACAATCCTGGCATCAAACACCACAATCCTGGCATCAAACACCACAATCCTGGCATCAAACACCACAATTCAGATACCAAACACCACAATTCAGATACCAAACACAATTCAGACACCAAACACCACAATTCCGGCACCAAACACCACAATTTCAGCACCAAACACCACAATTCAGATACCAAACACCACAATTCAGATACCAAACACCACAATTCAGACACCAAACACCACAATTCAGATACCAAACACCACAATTCAGACACCAAACACCACAATTCAGACACCAAACATCACAATTCAGACACCAAACACCACAATTCAGACACCAAACATCACAATTCAGACACCAAACACCACAATTCAGACACCAAACACCACAATTCCAGCACCAACAACCGCAATTCCAGCACCAAACACCACAATACCAGCACCAAACACCACAATACCAGCACCAAACACCACAATTCCAGCACCAAACACAACAATTCCAGCACCAAACACCACAATACCAGCACCAAACACCACAATTCCGGCACCAAACACCACAATTCCGGCACCAAACACCACAATTCTGGCACCAAACACCACAATTTTAGTACCAAGACTAACAATTTTGGCAACATGCACTACAAATATCAACAATTTTAGCCTACAGTGGCAATACTACGAGCTTTATCCTCAAGTCAACTGAGCCAAGTTCACCCCAGCATGCACATGCATTTTTAAGTACGTCATTCTAGTAAACAAAGTTAGATAAATATTGGTTTAAATAGAATAGCAAACACCATGGAAAAATAATATCTATTTTAAAAAAATCATTTCACAAATATTACTTTCCTTTTATTTCATGTCATATTCCTCATTATCAGGGTTGGAAAAAAATGTGTCTTAAAAAAACAGTCCTTGGTTTTTCTAAGGAGGGTTTAATGGATTATGGTATCCTAAAATCTACCAATCAGTATTTTTTATTGCATACATTAATGATTTGTGTGTGTGGTGTGAACACAGCTTGTGCTACTCCAGTCAAATGCTGTAGCTGCCATTTTATCACGAGCATGATTTGGTAATTTATAAATTTTTGATCGTCAGGCTCTCTCAGTTTTGCTGTCAGTGTCATCAAGTGTAGCATGATACTGCGGGCTTAGCATCTACAGTAGCGTGTTAGGCTTGCTAGTTTTGTGCCTACCAGAGATGGTGACGCTTGGAATGAAAGGCAGTTAGTTGTCTAATGTTTGCTGGTCAGTCTCCTCTTAGGGCTTAGAGAATTCTTTAAATTTAATAATAAAAATCAATTAACTCCTTTGAGCTGTATTTTGGGTTTTTAGATTATTAAAGATTGAGGACCATAAACCTACACTCAAACAACACCTAATCAATGCAATCTGTTGTCTGCAGATCTTACACTGTTTGATTAATTAATACATCAGCAATGCCTTTAGGTAGTGGCAGAAAAAAGGAGGGCACTGAATTCGTGTAACTGAAATAGAGGGAGACGCAACAAAAATTAGTTGCGGCTTTTTCAGTGACAAAATAGGCAACAAGATGGAGAAGGTGTGAAATCATTTGGATAAACGTAAGGAGAAAAAAAAGCAAGAACTAACATCAGTGCAAGCATTAGGCACAGTTAGCCCTGCTGAATCAAGATGTGGCTCTGCGACGACCAACGTTAGTGACATCAGTTTGCCGTCAACTTCTTTTTCTTCAGCATTAGCACCAACTCCAGTGAAGTCAACTGCACCACCACCACCACCAGTAAAACGGGGTAGGACTTTAGAGTTCCTTTATCTCGCACACTTCTCAAGAAGAAAAATAAAAATAGATGTTGAACTAGCAAAGTTCTTCTTTACTTAAAATATTCATTTTAATGTAACAAAAAAATAAAGAGTTCCACAAGTTCCATTTTGCATGGCCAACCCTGCTCATTACAGTAACTAATTTGAAGACGCCACGAAAATTCAATACTCATACATGTTCATTTTCAATTCCCACAACAAATATCACACGTACCTGTAGCAGTGATTATGTGTGTTGATTGCATAGTGAATGATGACTTCCCAGGCTGGCATCTTCTCGCCCTCGGAGCTGGGAGCGAGGCCTGCAGCGATGCCCACGTTGAGCTGGTCCTCCTCCAGCCGGTCCTTGTAGTCCGTCCAGGAGACGCTCACCACCTGTGGCAGCAGGTCGTTGTATTCCCTCAATGATAGGGTGGAGCCAGCATGGTCATGCAGCATGGCAACACTCCTGATCATGCAGCATGGCAACACTCCTGATCATGCAGCATGGCAACACTCCTGATCATGCAGCATGGCAACACTCCTGATCATGCAGCATGGCAACACTCCTGATCATGCAGCATGGCAACACTCCTGATCATGCAGCATGGCAACACTCCTGATCATGCAGCATGGCAACACTCCTGATCATGCAGCATGGCAACACTCCTGATCATGCAGCATGGCAACACTCCTGATCATGCAGCATGGCAACACTCCTGATCATGCAGCATGGCAACACTCCTGATCATGCAGCATGGCAACACTCCTGATCATGCAGTATGGCAACACTCTTGATCATGCAGCATGATCAGTCATGTACATAGCATGATCAGTCATGTACACAGCATGATCAGTCATGTACACAGCATGATCAGTCATGTAGGCAGCATGATCAGTCATGTAGGCAGCATGATCAGTCATGTACATAGCGTGATCAGTCATGTACTTAGCATGATCAGTCATGTACTTAGCATGATCAGTCATGTACTTAGCATGATCAGTCATGTACATAGCATGATCAGTCATGTAAATAGCATGGTCAGTCATGTATATAGCATGATCAGTCATATACATAGCATCATCAGTCATATACATAGCATCATCAGCCATATAGCATGATCAGCAATATAGCACGATCAGCAATATAGCATGATCAGCAATATAGCATGATCAGCAATATAGCATGATCAGCAATATAGCATGATCAGCAATATAGCATGATCAGCAATATAGCATGATCAGCAATATAGCATGATCAGCAATATAGCATGATCAGCAATATAGCATGATCAGCAATATAGCATGATCAGCAATATAGCATGATCAGCAATATAGCATGATCAGCAATATAGCATGATCAGCAATATAGCATGATCAGCAATATAGCATGATCAGCAATATAGCATGATCAGCAATATAGCATGATCAGCAATATAGCATGATCAGCAATATAGCATGATCAGCAATATAGCATGATCAGCAATATAGCATGATCAGCAATATAGCATGATCAGCAATATAGCATGATCAGCAATATAGCATGATCAGCAATATAGCATGATCAGCAATATAGCATGATCAGCAATATAGCATGATCAGCAATATAGCATGATCAGCAATATAGCATGATCAGCAATATAGCATGATCAGCCATATAGCATGATCAGCCATATAGCATGATCAGCAATATAGCATGATCAGCAATATAGCATGATCAGCAATATAGCATGATCAGCAATATAGCATGATCAGCAATATAGCATGATCAGCAATATAGCATGATCAGCAATATAGCATGATCAGCAATATAGTATGATCAGCAATATAGTATGATCAGTCATGCAGCATGATGAGTCATATAGCATAACTAGGAGTGCAGTCAATACAGACTCGGTGTATAAGCGCAGCTGTCAAAAGTTGGAATACTGAAGCAGCCAAGGCTATCTCATGATATGATTCCAAACAATTTGTTAATACCTAAACAGCAATACGATAATGAAAAATAGTACAAAATTTATACTATAATATTAATTGATGGGAAATAACATGAGCAATTTTAATGATCAAGTGTGACTCAAGCACTACATTTACTGCTATTTAGTTGAGTTCAAATTTGCTTGCAATAAAACTAATGAACTGGACCAGCCGAGCAACCTGAGTAATCAAGCTGAACACACAAATCCTTGTTACTACAGGAGGAAAGTCCAATCTTTTCTTTTAAGATAGACCTATTAATAAAATGCATTCAATTCCTAAGTTCAATAGAGTGATGTTGGTTTCATTTTAGCTTTCAAATGAAACACCAAAGAAAATAAGAAACTTAATCCACATAGGTTTCTGCTATGAACAAAAATTCCACTTGGAAAAAATGCTTACAAAATTTACGCTCGCATATACTGGTGACCATGAGTAAAATTTAGAAATAAACACTTTAACATAGTAGGGACAGCAAATTGCAAATTGTTAATTTACTCACATGAGGATATTTTTTAAATTAACTTCTGCATAGTACACAGGTACTACTTGGTAAAATTTTCCAAAAAAATATAAACATCCAACATCCTACTGAATTTCCTCCCAGCTGGATAACAGCACATCTGTCTTACATGCTATATTGTGAGTGACTTGAATAAATAAATTAAATAATTAGTCATCTAGTTATGTTTTTCTTCAAAATGTAGGGCACCCCAGATAGGTTGTCATGGCAGACTCTTAGTTCCTTTGGCCCACACAGCTGATTTTGATCCACATTAAATATCAAACTAACTCATGCATTTTACATGTAACAATGCACATGCTAGAGGTAATCAAATTTTTATTTTTCATACCGATCATTTAAACATTTAAAATATTCTCTTTCGCTGAACTTTGTTGACACCGCTACTTCTAAATGCACAAAAATATCGCTAATTTAGCTCAACAAAGGAAATGAAATCTCATGCTACACATATGAAAGCATAAGACCACCTGTGCCAATCTCAATAATAAATTTTTTACTCAACCGATGAAATTCACAGTAGAGAATCAAGCACCAAAAGCCAGCCCTGCCAGTAAAAGCATTAAATCATCCATGACCAGGCCAGGCCCATACGGGAAATTTCTTACCCAACCTATGAAATTAAATGTAGAGCTGCTGGCTCCAAGAACAGGGCACAAGCAACAAAGAACAGACATCAGCTTCTGAACTCCTCTTTAAACCTATCAAGTGGAATACAAGCACAAACCTTGAGAGGGTTAGGTCCCCATCCAAGGCTCATGACTAGCTTGTCCATGAAGTGAGCCATCTTAAAGCCGTGTGTGGAAGACTGAGTCTGGAGCAGCTGGAGGAAAATATGCCAGTCAATAGAATGAAAGATTTTGATTTCAAACTTAAGAAAACTCAAATTTCTTCAACATAATACATAGCAAAGAAATAGATCTTTTCTTTTATCAAGTAATAATGTAAATTAGGAAAGCACTGCTCTACAAGAAACATGATGCTACATTATAAAGAAAAGCTTCAAGCTTTAAAATACCCAATATTTTACTTTCTGCATTTGTAAGCTTGTATCAGTTACTCTCATGACCTGCATTTGAATATAAATTAACAAAACTGCATTGAATATTCTGCCCATTTCTTTTAAGATAATTATAATATATAGTCACAAAAATTTCATTCTAAATTATATACCTATACCTAATAGTTTTCCTCCAAGTCATGCAAAGCCTTAGTTCTCTACATTTTATGAGAGTGATTCTCAAAGGTTTAAACATGTGCAGCAAGTAAAGAGCACAAATTTTATATTTGGGTGTATGAACATATAAAATAGAATACAGCAAGTTGAACAGAAAATTTATAGGTAAACTGCATGGAAATAATAATGTGCAGAGTGATATCAATACAAGATGTTCACATTTTGAAAAGAATGAATTTAGACTGGACAACTAACACAAAAGGATGACACAGACAATTCAACATCAAGAAATGACAACTTGCACAAGATGATAAATCAGCCATCACAATTGAAAAATTGAAGGAGTTTAATGAGAGCCATTTAGTAGATGAACTTAATTTAATTAAAATCTCAGCTATATCTTCAAACATGCAAGAATTGTTTGCATTTAAGGATTATTTCAGCTCCTAATGCTTTTTTTATGCTGATACTAAATATCATTGAGAATAAAGTAACAGAGGAAATATGAGTAAGATGGCTAAGTAGATTATCAACTCTATGATTGCTCATTTAAATTACATAAAGTTATTTCATTCATGACCAAATTTTATCTACTTCATTGTCTTTAGCCCTGTTACCTCAAGTAATCGCAATTATTTTGATAGCATGAACATTTTTAATTTTAAGATAGCCAGTAATGTAATATTTATGGCACCCATCAACAATTACTGTACTTGCTCTCAGCCATAATACTATAACTTTTAACCTGCATAGATTCATGCATGAAATAATGCTGCAAAATGTATTTCAGCAATTTAATTATTTTTTATCCACTTTACCTTTATGATTAGATCAAAAAATACTATAAGACAGTAGCCCACAGCACTATTAGCAAAACTCATGACATAAAATGCATAGAAATAAGTAATCAACACTTACCTTATTCTTCAACTCAACTGTATCTTCAATTTCATCCATTCAAAATATAAAACTAAACAAAGCACTTCTCTAGTTACTTTACAATGCTTGTGAAACTTCCATAAGCAGCTCCATTTTGCATGGGTATGCCATAAAAATGGAACAGTAAACTAAATGCTGCAAAGCAAGAAAAGAACTTATGTATTACTGCAACAATATAACCGCTTACCAGTATCTCTTATGCTGCACTCATACCTAACATTTGAAGACCACACCTCATGGAAGAGAGGGAGCATAAGTCAGTTGATTGATTGATTGATTGATTATAAGAAAGTTTCAGCCTCCTTTTACCACAACAAAGATGTTCATAGAGGGGAAAGATGAAGGAAACATTTAGTTTGGATTTAAGAGGATGCAGAATTTACGCATAAGGTGCATAAAAATAGTAAGCTTAGAAAAAAGTTCATGAAACAAGAAAAAAGTTGAAGGAAGTAGTAGGTGCGGAAAAACAGGACAGCAGTGAACCTAAAACAAATTGTCTGTAACAATACAAAAACCTATTCTATTTCAATAAAAAGAAGGCCTACCTAACCTTCAGCTGGGGACCTCATATAATCTCCCTGGGAGTGCAAATTCCCATAGATACAATAATTGTAATACCCTGAGGAGACATGAGTCAGTTTTATGCCACATGGTGACCAGGTCTCAGAGCCACTCGAAGATGCATGCAGAACCCATTCTACAACCTAAGTCATCCTGTGACAGTCAAGTCCAGAAGAAGACTTGAGCTGATTCATTGACTATACATGAAAGGTGTGCAGTGTAATGCAGACATTAGATGTAGTTAAGCCTTCTGAACTGCAAAATTGAAAAAACATCAGTCAACCTTTAAACACCATTTAAAAATATTGCACACAACTGTAAACCTGTTGAAAAGTTCCTTGTTTAAGCATAAAAAGAATCATAACAAAAGAGTTACTGAGCATATAATCTTCAAAATAAAGCAACATAATCAATGCTAACAGCCTTCCAGATGACCACGCTCCTGGATCTTTCACACTAGTAAATACTTTGAGTAAAATTTCAGAGTTTGGTTGTATTCATAAATGATAAGGAAACATTTGAAACAACATCTTGTTATTCAACTCATCAAAAATGGCCACATTCAAATATTTTTACTGTTAATACAAAACTTCAATTTATTGTCTTGGATATTTCCAAACCCCCTGCCAATAATACTTATAAATTGCCGAATTAACAAAGTGACACCCATTGCCCGCCGTCTGGCACCCATTGCCCGCCGTCTGGCACCCATTGCCCGCCGTCTGGCACCCGTTGCTCGCCGTCTGGCACCCGTTGCTCGCAGTCTGGCACCCGTTGCTCGCAGTCTGGCACCCATTGCCCACGTTGCCCGCGGTCTGGCACCCATTGCCCACGTTGCCCGCTGGCTGGCACCCACCGCCCGCGGGCTGGCACCCACCGCCCGCGGGCTGGCACCCACCGCCCGCGGGCTGGCACCAACCGCCCGCGGGCTGGCACCCACTGCCCGCGGGCTGGCACCCACTGCCCGCGGGCTGGCACCCACTGCCCGCGGGCTGGCACCCACTGCCCGCGGGCTGGCACCCACTGCCCGCGGGCTGGCACCCACTGCCCGCGGGCTGGCACCCACTGCCCGCGGGCTGGCACCCACTGCCCGCGGGCTGGCACCCACTGCCCTCGGGCTGGCACCCACTGCCCGCGGGCTGGCACCCACTGCCCGCGGGCTGGCACCCACTGCCCGCGGGCTGGCACCCACTGCCCGCGGGCTGGCACCCCCTACCCGCGGGCTGGCCCTCGCTGCCCGCGGGCTGGCCCTCGCTGCCCGCGGGCTGGCCCTCGCTGCCTGGGGGCTGGCCCTCCATGCCCGCGGGCTGGCGCTCCATGCCCGCGGGCTGGCGCTCCATGCCCGCGGGCTGGCGCTCCATGCCCGCGGGCTGGCGCTCCCTGCCCGCGGGATGGCGCTCCCTGCCCGCGGGCTGGCGCTCCCTGCCCGCGGGCTGGCGCTCCCTGCCCGCGGGCTGGCGCTCACTGCCCGCGGGCTGGCGCTCACTGCCCGCTGTCTGGCGCTCGCTGCCCGCGGACTGGCCCTCGCTGCCCGCGGGCTGGCCCTCGCTGCCCGCGGGCTGGCCCTCGCTGCCCGCGGGCTGGCCCTCGCTGCCCGCGGGCTGGCCCTCGCTGCCCGCGGGCTGGCCCTCGCTGCCCGCGGGCTGGCCCTCGCTGCCCGCGGGCTGGCCCTCGCTGCCCGCGGGCTGGCGCTCCCTGCCCGCGGGCTGGCGCTCCCTGCCCGCGGGCTGGCGCTCACTGCCCGCGGGCTGGCGCTCACTGCCCGCGGGCTGGCGCTCACTGCCCGCGGGCTGGCGCTCACTGCCCGCGGGCTGGCGCTCACTGCCCGCGGGCTGGCGCTCACTGCCCGCGGGCTGGCGCTCACTGCCCGCGGGCTGGCGCTCACTGCCCGCGGGCTGGCGCTCACTGCCCGCGGGCTGGCACTCACTGCCCGCGGGCTGGCGCTCACTGCCCGCGGGCTGGCGCTCACTGCCCGCGGGCTGGCGCTCACTGCCCGCGGGCTGGCGCTCACTGCCCGCGGGCTGGCGCTCACTGCCCGCGGGCTGGCGCTCACTGCCCGCGGGCTGGCGCTCACTGCCCGCGGGCTGGCGCTCACTGCCCGCGGGCTGGCGCTCACTGCCCGCGGGCTGGCGCTCACTGCCCGCGGGCTGGCGCTCACTGCCCGCGGGCTGGCGCTCACTGCCCGCGGGCTGGCGCTCACTGCCCGCGGGCTGGCGCTCCCTGCCCGCGGGCTGGCGCTCACTGCCCGCGGGCTGGCGCTCACTGCCCGCGGGCTGGCGCTCACTGCCCGCGGGCTGGCGCTCACTGCCCGCAGGCTGGCGCTCACTGCCCGCGGGCTGGCGCTCACTGCCCGCGGGCTGGCGCTCACTGCCCGCGGGCTGGCGCTCACTGCCCGCGGGCTGGCGCTCACTGCCCGCGGGCTGGCGCTCACTGCCCGCGGGCTGGCGCTCACTGCCCGCGGGCTGGCGCTCACTGCCCGCGGGCTGGCGCTCACTGCCCGCGGGCTGGCCCTCACTGACCGCGAGCTGGCGCTCACTGACCGCGAGCTGGCGCTCACTGACTGCGAGCTGGCGCTCACTGACTGCGAGCTGGCGCTCACTGACTGCGAGCTGGCGCTCACTGACTGCGAGCTGGCGCTCACTGACTGCGAGCTGGCGCTCACTGCCTGCGAGCTGGCGCTCACTGCCTGCGAGCTGGCGCTCACTGCCTGCGAGCTGGCGCTCACTGCCTGCGAGCTGGCGCTCACTGCCTGCGAGCTGGCGCTCACTGCCTGCGAGCTGGCGCTCACTGCCTGCGAGCTGGCGCTCACTGCCTGCGAGCTGGCGCTCACTGCCTGCGAGCTGGCGCTCACTGCCTGCGAGCTGGCGCTCCCTGCCTGCGAGCTGGCGCTCCCTGCCTGCGGGCTGGCGCTCACTGCCTGCGAGCTGGCGCTCACTGCCTGCGGGCTGGCGCTCACTGCCTGCGGGCTGGCGCTCACTGTCTGCGGGCTGGCGCTCACTGCCTGCGGGATGCCACGCATTGCCTGCAGGCGGTATTTACTACCACAGGACAATAATTGATTTTCCAATTTTTTGTTGCTCCTATATTAGATTAAGAGATCAAAATAAACAACTTTTCTTCCATGCACTTTCTGTTATAAATGAGTAGGCCTTATATAACAAATTATAGCTGTAAGTTAATTACCGCAATTTCAGTCTTTCAAGCAGGAAAAATCATTGCACTCTGATAGAACCTCTAAACCGATGGCTCTAATGCATTTGATTAATCATTAGGGTGTGTTGGGTTAGGTTGAATTAAGCTGGGTTGGGCAGTTAGTTGAGTTATATTATGTCATTGCTATAACTTGTTTTGTAGGGTAATGTTCGAATGGCCGTCCTGTTTGAATCGTCCGTCATTCTTAGTTAATTTTCAATTTTGATGATCGGTAGCAATCCCAAAGCCCGCCGTCTGGAACCCGTTGCCCGCCGTCTGGCACCCGTTGAACGCGGTCTGGCACCCGTTGCTCGCAGTCTGGCACCCATTGCCCACGTTGCCCGCGGGCTGGCACCCACTGCCCGCGGGCTGGCACCCACTGCCCGCGGGCTGGCACCCACTGCCCGTGGGCTGGCACCCACTGCCCGCGGGCTGGCACCCACTGCCCGCGGGCTGGCACCCACTGCCCGCGGGCTGGCACCCACTGCCCGCGGGCTGGCACCCACTGCCAGCGGGATGGCGCTCCCTGCCCGCAGGCTGGCGCTCCCTGCCCGCGGGCTGGCGCTCCCTGCCCGCGGGCTGGCGCTCACTGCCCGCGGGCTGGCGCTCACTGCCCTGAAAGTGGGTGCCAGTAAGACGCGTAGCAGATTACACCCCTACAGGCCTTGCAGGTTGAGTTTTTAGATAGCTACCGAGCGCGAAAATTTAAAATTAACTAAGAATGACCGACGATTCAAACCGACCGGACATTCAAACATTACCCTACTCATTTACATTAGAGAGTACATAGAAGAAAAGTTGTTTATTTTGATTGCATCACCATTATACAAGTAACAAATATATGAAAATTTACTAGTGTCCTTTTGTAAGCATTTACTGTGCAGGCTGGCACTCATTTTTTGGTACTCATGATTGATAATTTGTGGCAAGGAATATCGGTCAATGTGAAGTTTCATGCAATCACGGAAATTCATCATGCCGATCCCAGGAATCACTTAAGGAACACATTTCAGAACGTTTTACAAGAATGACATTCTGCTCGCTGATGCGTTATTTTCGAATAATTAAACTTTGAAGTTGGCCTTGGCGCCAAAGGAAGCGAGCTCGTGAAACGGAATTTAATTAATAACGGAAGCTATTACAAACGTAAAGAGGTTGGGTCGTGAGGGGGAGGCACAGTTCTTCTAGTGAAAATTATAAATAAAGCTTCTAACCCACCCATTAGGGTGACGACCGCAATCTTGTTGACATCGGGTCCAAAATGGCGGCGCCCATGGTGGTCGCCATGTTAGACCCGATGTAAACAAGATTGCGGTTGTCACCCTAATGGGTGGGTTAGAAGCTTTATTTATTATTTTCACCAAAAGAACTGTGGCTACCCCTCACGACCCAACCTCTTTACGTTTGTAATAGGGGGTTAGCTTCCGTTTTTAATTAAATTACGCTCGTTTCCTTGGGCGCGCGACGGCCAACTTCAAAGTTCAATAATTCGAAAATAACGCATCAGCGAGCAGAATGTCGTTCTTGAAAAACTTTCTTAAATGGGTTCCTTTAGTGATTGTTTGGAATATAATTATCAATTTCCGTGATTGCATGAAACTTCACATTGACCGGAATATATTATATGAAAAGCTTAAATTAATTAATATATATATGAAAAAGAAAACAAATTTATGGTAAACACAAATGAACAAACATAAAAACAACAAATCTGAATAATTATTTTATTGTAAAGAAAAACTACATAAATTTTATTTTAATTGGTTGCCTATAAATTTGGGTAAATATTGAATTTAATATTGTCAACAAATTTCATAATTTAGTAGGTATAGATGGGTAATATAGTCGATTATAAGACGTTTTACACGAATGACATTCTGCCCGGCGATGCGTTATTTTCGAATTATTCAACTTTGAAGCTGGTTTGAGCGCGCCATGGAAGCACGAGGGGCTAGCGTAATTTAATTAATAACGGAAGCTAACCCCCTATTACAAACGTAAAGAGGTTGGGTCGTGAGGGGTAGGCACAGTTCTCTTAGTGAAAATTATAAAAAAGGTTTCGAGTGACGTTTGTTTACATCGACGCCAAGGTGGCTGCCGCCATGGCGCCAACCAGCTGAAGATGGCGGCAGCCATCTTCGAGTTGATGTAAACAAACGTCACTAGTTAGAAAACTTTATAATTTTCACTAAAAGAACTGTTGCTACCCCTCACGACCCAACCTCTTTACGTATGTAATAGGGGTTAGCTTCCATTTTCATTGCTAAAACAATGACTGTTTTTGCGTTATAAGGGCCATTCAGGAGCGCCGTTCGTATAACTTCAAACTTAAATAACTCAAAAACTAAGCATTTCCGGGCACATTGTCATTCGTGTAAAACGCCTTAAAATTGACTATATTACCCATCTATACCTACGCAATTATGAAATTTGTTGACAACATTAAATTCAATATTGACTTAATATTTTCAGTACCTAACTAAATTAAAATCTAAAGACTCACTTACATGCAGACAAATTTAATTCTTTAAAATCAGGATAGCAACACATCTATGCTTTCAGCAACAAACCATAGCAGTGGATTCCGGCTTGCGTATTAACTAGGCAAGATAGCGAGAGTTAACAAAATTTAGTGCTCACTCATAGAACTACTATTTTTATTGGTACCATAAGTAAAGACATGTTAGTGATGTGAACTTTGAAAGAAATATTAGTACAGTAGGTTTTGATATACTAACAATGAAACTACCTAGTTTCAAAGTCAACCAATACAACCATGAGCCGCAGCATAACATTTAGTTCCGTCTTACATAATTATTATTCCGCAATTTGCTCAATCGCTCCCATCATCACTTTTTACTTCAGGGTTTAGGACTTGTGGCAAATATTTTGTCACTGAATAAGGTCGGTAACATGGCTAACAGACGTACAAAAAACTGTTTTCGCTATGAATTCGTTTTTTATACCTTAATAATTACACTCAAGGAACTAACTATGCAATATAAGGAATAACATTAAGAGATAAGCAAAAGAATATTGATCCAAAAATCAAAAACTTATTTACTTTTTTGAGGATATGTGGGTGCAGATTAACAAAGCATTGCTTTGCAAAGTCGTTTTAAAACATGATTTGCTCGTCCTTATTCCTACTTATTAGTTTATACATCAGAGGTAATGGGTTCATAAACTTAATTTTTGCTCACAAAAAAATTTTATACAATAGATGACAGTGAATAGCTCTTTTACGACTAGAGTACTGCAAATGAAAGCTGTCAAAACGATCATAATTGCCAACTTTTCTCATGAGAAACCCAGCTTGAAGAAATATTGTTGAAATCTATTGCTAACTTTCTAAAAGCTGATGGTATATTTGGAATTTAGGGTTTTTCCATTCTTAAATTTCATGCCTTTTAGTAAAATGTAAATTCGTTTTTCTGTGTTTTTATTGAGTTCACCAGTTTGTTAATAGTAAGTCATATTTTTTTGCCTAAACTTGAAAATTTGTTGTAATATCCTATGAAACTTTAGGTGCCCTGGATAACAAATCAATTTTTATTTTCGTGCATGTATGAAGTTCTTCCTAATGGGGAACTAATTGAATTTGACTTTTAAAGGTTGAATATCGAGGAATTTATCGATTTCACAAGGAGATGTTCTTTTACAAAGGCGGGTCACCAGTGCTCCTGGTAGAGCACACTTAATAGCTAAATGAATGGATTACGGCCTCTGACTCAGAAGGAGTTACGCGGTATTCGGACGCAATATTTCAAGCGTCTACAATCAACAACAAAATTACCACAAGCCAACACCGGGGGAAAATGAGAGAATAGTTTCACTCGCCGGTATGGGATTTATTGAGGAGAAGGTTGAACGCTGAAGTGCGAGGCTTGATTCTTGTCTGGTTTTTTCTTTCGCCGTTGGGTGGTTTGAATGTAATTATTAATTCTTGAACGGCTAAAAGAAACTCGAACGATTTCTCGAAAGTGCTCTGGGAAAATAATGAGAGTGATAATGAAAGACGGTTTTGGGACTCAGCTCGTTTTTAGGTGGAGTTTATTGGAAGAGGAAACCAGGAAAACTGGCTTGGATCTTGATCTCGGCGAGCTTGTCTAGGTGGGCAATCCTTGCCGGAGGACCAGGCTGGCGTTGACGAAGGGCGTCACGCGATGGAGTCAGCAGGGTGAGTGAGTTGTATTTGGGAACTTGAATTAGGCAATTTGAGATAATTGAGCGAGGGTCAGTGACTGAGTTCAGGTAGAACTAATGACTCAACATAAGGTGAGGTGTGAGTGAGCAAGTCAAATCCGGCTCATGTGAGTAGAAGCAAGTCGGCACCTTAGCACTTTAGCTCATTAAAGGGAGCAAGTTAAGTTACTGCTTATGTGAGAATAACATTTGGCAATGGCACTCAGGAAACCCAGGGAGATTCAACTGTGAGTGTTGCGTGTATGGCGATCATGTAGAGGTCCTGCACAGGAGTCCAAGACGCTGGATAAAACATTCCAGGAGAGACATCAAGACATTCCACCACTGACAATCCAAATTATAATGACAACTCTTCCCACACGGAGAAATCCGAGAAACTCCTACAGGTTTGACTCCAGCTACATTAGGATTCTCACTTTTGGCAAACTCAAAAGAGATAGGACAGATTCTTGGTTGACAGATTGTAACAGATTTAAACAATAAATAAATTGTTTAATCACTAATGCCTCTGGCTTCAAAAATCTGAGTATTAGGTTTAAGAATTTCCAAGAATAAAGATCGTGATTCCTTACAGAGACTACGGGCAAGTAAACACGAGATCTACGGAAAATGGTGAAAATATCAAGTGACTGCACTTTTGAAAGCAGTAAAAAAAACACATAAAAATCCTAAGTTCATGGATATAAATCCTAAACGTTGATTTCACAGGCGGAAAATACGCGAAGAAAGAAAACACGAAAGGATGAAAGCTCCGTGTGGCGATTTAGCCGGCGACTATACGCGTCGGCCTCAGCCAGAGTCGCCAGCAATTTGCACACACTTAAGATAGGCAGATAGTAGTGGGTGTTTTGTCACAAGAATGCGATGAGTTAAATTAAATTTTATTGAAATGTTTTTTATATTGAAATAAGTGCGGTATACGATAGGTTTCCATGAGAGTATGGAATTAAGAAATGAAATTCCAAAATTTATCAAGCATAGGCATGAATACTTTTCGTAATTTACACATACGAGATATTTAAGAGACATCTTTAATGATTATTTCGCGTTGAAACATATTTAAGAAAAAACTGCTGCAAGTAAGTTTGTAAAAAAAGAATAAATGCTACTATAACACATGCCTATAGTATTTATAGTCACAGAGTAGTGACGAGAGACGACGGAGTGAGGTTCCGCCATTACACAAAAACGCTATCGAACGAACGCCGGCAGAATTCGCCGCGTTCATTTCAAGCAGAGATTCTCGTAGATTAGTAGATTATCGAAAAGAAAAAGAACGAGCATGATTATGCTCTGATAATAAAATCATGACACGGAAATGCAATGCACATCTGGCGCAATATCTTTACGCTAAGTCACGTTGAGAAAAGGCAAACAAAACACTGAATGAGACACATGCTACATCAATATTCCACGCATACTACGTATCGTAACACTCTGCACTGTCAACGATACTGAACACAAAGAAAAAACACGATTATTTTCTAACATTGATTACTCACGAGAACGACGAAAGAACACGATTATTTCCTAACACTTTTAAACTCACGAGAATTTGCTGTAACACCGCTAGTAGGACGCCAAGGTAAGAGTGGCTTTTTTTGAAAGAAGAGACGCGCAACTGCCAGTGTTGCCACCAGAGGGCTTCTCTCTCGAAAAATGTCAAGTGTTATTTTTATTATTTCATGCATTTACACAAAAACTTCAATGATTACGAATTAAAAGTAGAAAATAATTAATAATAAATTAGAGTAATATTTTTAATGCTACTAATTAGTATATTTAAGTATGAATGGCAAATTTATAATTTTTACGCTTATGTAGCGGTATGCTACATTACCCCCCAAGGCGCGGACCGAAAGGTCCACCCGCTGCAATCATCTGTAGCGGGAAGGAGGGCGAACTACACGACCCTGCCGAGTTCGGCAATTGGCAAATGATACTGAGCGGGGAAGTTTCACCAAACGGGTCTGCAAGTTTAGATCGGCAAGAGTCCTAGGAACAGGAGTTACTGCAGCGGGCTCGTCTGGTCTCTCCAGACTTGTCGCTGTGTCAGTAAGAGGACTAGAGTTAGAATCTACGACAGGGTTAGAGATAGGGTTTGAATGTACAGGCACGTAGAAAGGATTACACTCAAGTTGACTAGGCAATAATGCAGCCAACTGAGGAAGCTGAGATGGTAGATATGATCGAGTCTCAGTGGAAGGGGAAATCTGCGGAGAGGAGGATGAGTTATGAGTTACACTATGATCAGAAGTGTATGCGACTTTTAATCGATCAATGCTCACGGGGTCGTGTGAACCGCCTCTTTCGAGGATGAAATATTTTTGCTTGCGTTTAAGTACTTTGAATGGGCCATCATAAGGGCGCGTGAGTGTAGGTTTTATAGCATCATTGCGGACATACACATGTGTGCAGTCTTGCAGGGCAGAATCTAGTTTGTCCTGAGTCTGAGGCATTCGTGGAGCAATGTACTCAATCTTACGCATGCAGTCTTTAAGGCAGGTTACATAAGCGAAACGGTCAGCGGATGAAAATTCAGGCAAAGGTTTTGGGTCAACAATGTCGCCGGGGAGACGAAGCGTTCTCCCGTACAACATTTCAGCCGCCGTGCACTGCTGATCTTGTCTGTGTAAATTTCGAATGCTAAGTAGTACTACTGGAAGTCTATCAGTCCAATCGTGACTGCAATTAAGGCAGCGCAAGGCAGCCTTGAGGTCTCTGTGGACTCTCTCAATAAGTCCATTTGACTGCGGATGGTATGCTGTAGTTTGTGTGTTTGCACACCCTAAAGCGGTGCTAAGCTCACTCCAGAATTTGGAGGTGAATTGTGATCCCCGGTCATGGGTGACACTTAAGGGAACCCCAAATCTAGAGATCCAGTTTGATAAGAACGCGCGCGCTACAGTCTCAGTTTGGGTATCCGGGAGAGGGACAGCCTCAACCCAACGCGTGAACCTATCGATGATGGTCAGCAAATAAGAATAACCGCGCGATAAGGGCAAGGGACCCACCAAATCTAGATGCACAGAGTCAAACTTGTGACCTGTGAATGCACAACTCTGCAGCGCTGCACGATTATGTTTCACCACCTTACTACTCTGACACGCATGGCAATTTTGCACAATTTGCTTGACCTCCTTACGCATCGCTGGCCAGACGTAACGATCAGAAATCAAACGCAATGTACGGTTAATACCAGGGTGAGAGAGGGAATGGTAGTGTAGGACAGCTACTCTGCGGAGCGTCGCAGGAAGATACAAACGAGAAGGTCGCTCGGCATCACGGTACACGCCGTCAACCAAGGTTAGTTTTGGAGGGAAAGTGTTAGAAGGTTTGAGAAGGTCCTGAAGTTCAGGATCCTCCTTCTGCGCGCTTGCTATGTTGCCGAAGGTGATTTCACCACTGGTTTGGACAGAATTAATTCGGGAGAGACAATCGGCAACGGTATTGTCTAGTCCCTTAATGTAACGGATGTCAGTGGTAAACTGACTTATAAACGACAAGTGTCGAGCTTCCCTAGGGGAATGTCTTTCAGAAGGCATTTTGATCGCTGAGGTCAAAGGTTTGTGATCTGTGTAGATCACGAACTCCCTCGCCTCTAGAGCATAGCGGAAGTGTCTCACAGACAAGTAGATAGCGAGAAGTTCCCTACCGAACGCGCTATAACCACGCTCAGTGGGCGACAGCTTTTTGGAAAAGAAAGCAAGAGGAGAGATATTAGTACCTACTTGTTGTTGCAACACAGCACCTACGGCGGTACTGGATGCGTCGACAACGAGGCTGAAATCAGCATTAGCAATAGGGTAGGATAGTTCAGTCGCGGAAGCTAACTTGTGTTTGATTGTATCAAAAGCTTTGCGCGCTTCTTCCGTCCATTTTACCTCAATAGATTTGCCTTTTCGTTTCGGTTCGAGGAGGTCAGACAAAGGCGCTAAAGTTTGAGCACAGTTGCGTATGAAACGATGGTAGAAGTTAACAGAACCTAGGAACCTTCTTAGTTCCTTCTGGGTCTGTGGAAGAGGAAAGTTTTTGATCACTTCTACTTTGGAAGGCAAAGGTTTTAGACCTAGGCTAGAGATTTCATGACCTAAGTAAATCAGTGATGGCTTTCCGAGCTCACATTTTGCGGGATTTACGAGGAGTCCATTGTCGGACAATCTTTGAAAAACGACCCTAAGATGGTCTTTGTGCAACTCTGGGGTTGTGGACGCCACTAGGATGTCGTCTAGATAGACATAAGCGAAAGTGAGATCAGAGAAAATTTCAGCCATGTGCCTTTGGAACGTCTGAGGAGCGTTCCTCAAGCCGTAAGGCATTTTTAGGAATTCAAAGAGACCAAACGGAGTGATTACCGCGGTCTTAGGAATCGCAGACTCATCCAAGGGAATTTGATGGAAGGCAGACTGCAGGTCTATCTTAGAGAAAATTTGTGCTCCCTCTAAATTTGCACTGAAATCATGGAGGTAGGGGATAGGGTATCGATCAGGTAAAGTAACGGCATTCAACCTGCGGAAATCCCCGCACGGTCTGAATTCACCGTTAGCCTTGGGTACTAGCAAAAGAGGGCTAGCCCAAGGGCTTTTGGAAGTGCGAATGATGCCATTCTCAAGCATCCTAGCGAATTCTTTCTTAGCTAACGCCAATCGATCAGGCGGCAGTCGCCTTGCACGGGAGAAAACTGGCGGTCCCGTCGTCTCTATGAAGTGCTTTGTGCATGTTTGCATTTTTGTGGAAACTAAGTTAGAATTTGTCAATGCAGGAAAATCTTTTAGTAATTGCTCAAACATGCACTCTTGTTTGAAAGCGATTGAGAAGGAATGCAAGACATTAGCTCTAGTTATGCTACAAGCGGGAATTGAGATCTGTGTCTCCTCGTCCCTAATACACCGATTCTTAATATCTACAACTATGCCATACTTGGCCAGAAAGTCAGCACCAATTATTGGTTCTTGAACATCAGCTATCATGAAGGTAAAGCAGAATTTTCTCCTCAATCCCAGACCGCACTCTAATATTCTCTCACCGAAACAAGGTATTGGCGTGCCGTTGGCGGCGCGTAATGTCGCCAATAAGGGATTATTTTTGTCTTTCACCGTGGCTGGGACAATTGATACACTGGAGCCAGTGTCTATTAAAAATCGATACTTGGTGACGGGATCGTGAATGGTCAAGAGGCGAGTAGTCTGGGAATGAGGCAACGCAGTACTCGCTACTATGCGTCGCTGTTGGCGTTTCCCGAAGTCATTTCGGTATAACGAGGACAGTATCTAGAGGCACATTTGCGAGCTTGGTCACCAAATTTCATGTGGTACCAGCATAAATTGCTACTAGCATCACGAGAGCGCGACCTGAAGCGGCGGTCTTGATTTGACCTATCATAAGATCTACCTCTATCAAAGCGTTGAGGAGGAGG
Organism: Morinoia aosen; assembly: GCA_030386875.1. Taxonomy (NCBI): domain Eukaryota; kingdom Metazoa; phylum Arthropoda; class Malacostraca; order Amphipoda; family Talitridae; genus Morinoia; species Morinoia aosen. The sequence continues at coordinate 21,177,838 of CM059573.1, read as the reverse complement.
AGAAAGATAGTTAGGGTGATAGTCAGAGGGATAGTCGTAGGCATTTTGGTGGCTTTGGAATCTCCCTGGGCCTTGCTGAATGTGAGCCACACTCTGACCTATTTGAAAGTTTTGGAGAGCTTGCTTTATTTCAGCGATGTCCTGCTGCAGCTTATCTATTGTGGCTGAGGATTGATTTTGCGCCGTATTTGACGGGCTAAAAGTTGTAGCTGCTACATTCAGGGAAGCAACTTGTGGTTCTCGTGGCAAATTAATATTTCGGATCACCGTCTCTGCGGCTTCCGCTAATTTTTCTAACGTTTGCTCGGGCCCTGCTAAGGAGAGAAAAGGACGAACGTTCGTGGGAAGCTTAGTCATGAAAACTTCCTTCAGAAATCCCTCAGCCACGGCAACACCCGTAGCGAGTTTCCGCAGCTCTTTAACTAGCGAAGAGGGAGAGAAGGAAACAGAGACAGATGGAATTGCTGAGGCATCTACAAGACTTCGGAATTTGTCCGCATCGGACATCTGAAGCCTTGCCAAGATTTTGCCTTTCAAGATTCCGTAAGGATTGGGATCTGGAGGGTTTTCTAATATGTCATTAGAGTTATTTAGTAGCTTTGTGGGCGCGGCGCTCAAAAGAGCATAGAATTTGTCTATCTCATTACTTATTTTATGGTACCTAAATACTGCTTCACACTGCTGGAACCAGGTGTGAGCGTCCTCCGGAATAAAGGGCGGGAGCCTAATGGGATTTGTGTGTGCTCGATCTTCATTATCTGAGTCAGGCATGCTAGCAATCTCTTTTGGGGATGCGCAATTAAGAAATCAGTGCCTATGACTTGGGATGAGGTAGCAAGGGTTTGCGTTAATTCTTTACCTACTCAATCATTCAAGTTAAGTTGAAACAGAAGGAAGGAAATATGAAATTGGAAACGAGAAAAAAAAAATTTTCAGCGGCATGCGGCAATTTGCGTAGGCACAAAAATAAAGCAGGTGAGAAAAATTATTTTTCTACCTACTCAATCAATCAATAACGTTGAAGAAAACGGAGAGAGAGAGAATGGAAGCGAAAATTTTTACGGTAGTCAGAAATAAATGCACAGCACGGAAATAAAAATATTTTTCCTACCTACTGTGGCATATGAAACAAACAAACAAACAAGGACAGGATAGCGCTGACGCTGAAAAAAAATTTTTGTTAGAGCTGCTCAGAGAAAATTAGCACGGACAAAATCCACAGGAATCTCTCAAATTACTACGACATGGGAAAATTTATCACTACAATGATACGCCAACATTATCCTCTCACAATCTCCCAACACTTCGAGTTTAGTTCTTTTATTTATAAAAGGTTCCCGGCCAATGCACCAGTGTCGGGTTTTTTCTTTCGCCGTTGGGTGGTTTGAATGTAATTATTAATTCTTGAACGGCTAAAAGAAACTCGAACGATTTCTCGAAAGTGCTCTGGGAAAATAATGAGAGTGATAATGAAAGACGGTTTTGGGACTTAGCTCGTTTTTAGGTGGAGTTTATTGGAAGAGGAAACCAGGAAAACTGGCTTGGATCTTGATCTCGGCGAGCTTGTCTAGGTGGGCAATCCTTGCCGGAGGACCAGGCTGGCGTTGACGAAGGGCGTCACGCGATGGAGTCAGCAGGGTGAGTGAGTTGTATTTGGGAACTTGAATTAGGCAATTTGAGATAATTGAGCGAGGGTCAGTGACTGAGTTCAGGTAGAACTAATGACTCAACATAAGGTGAGGTGTGAGTGAGCAAGTCAAATCCGGCTCATGTGAGTAGAAGCAAGTCGGCACCTTAGCACTTTAGCTCATTAAAGGGAGCAAGTTCAGTTACTGCTTATGTGAGAATAACATTTGGCAATGGCACTCAGGAAACCCAGGGAGATTCAACTGTGAGTGTTGCGTGTATGGCGATGATGTAGAGGTCCTGCACAGGAGTCCAAGACGCTGGATAAAACATTCCAGGAGAGACATCAAGACATTCCACCACTGACAATCCAAATTATGATGACAACTCTTCCCACACGGAGAAATCCGAGAAACTCCTACAGGTTTGACTCCAGCTACATTAGGATTCTCACTTTTGGCAAACTCAAAAGAGATAGGACAGATTCTTGGTTGACAGATTGTAACAGATTTAAACAATAAATAAATGGTTTAATCACTAATGCCTCTGGCTTCAAAAATCTGAGTATTAGGTTTAAGAATTTCCAAGAATAAAGATCGTGATTCCTTACAGAGACTACGGGCAAGTAAACACGAGATCTACGGAAAATGGTGAAAATATCAAGTGACTGCACTTTTGAAAGCAGTAAAAAAAAAACACATAAAAAATCCTAAGTTTATGGATATAAATCCTAAACGTTGATTTCACAGGCGGAAAATACGCGAAGAAAGAAAACACGAAAGGATGAAAGCTCCGTGTGGCGATTTAGCCGGCGACTATACGCGTCGGCCTCAGCCAGAGTCGCCAGCAATTTGCACACACTTAAGATAGGCAGATAGTAGTGGGTGTTTTGTCACAAGAATGCGATGAGTTAAATTAAATTTTATTGAAATGTTTTTTATATTGAAATAAGTGCGGTATACGATAGGTTTCCATGAGAGTATGGAATTAAGAAATGAAATTCCAAAATTTATCAAGCATAGGCATGAATACTTTTCGTAATTTACACATACGAGATATTTAAGAGACATCTTTAATGATTATTTCGCGTTGAAACATATTTAAGAAAAAACTGCTGCAAGTAAGTTTGTAAAAAAAAGAATAAATGCTACTATAACACATGCCTATAGTATTTATAGTCACAGAGTAGTGACGAGAGACGACGGAGTGAGGTTCCACCATTACACAAAAACGCTATCGAACGAACGCCGGCAGAATTCGCCGCGTTCATTTCAAGCAGAGATTCTCGTAGATTAGTAGATTATCGAAAAGAAAAAGAACGAGCATGAGTATGCTTTGATAATAAAATCATGACACGGAAATGCAATGCACATCTGGCGCAATATCTTTACGCTAAGTCACGTTGAGAAAAGGCAAACAAAACACTGAATGAGACACATGCTACATCAATATTCCACGCATACTACGTATCGTAACACTCTGCACTGTCAACGATACTGAACACAAAGAAAAAACACGATTATTTTCTAACATTGATTACTCACGAGAACGACGAAAGAACACGATTATTTCCTAACACTTTTAAACTCACGAGAATTTGCTGTAACACCGCTAGTAGGACGCCAAGGTAAGAGTGGCTTTTTTTGAAAGAAGAGACGCGCAACTGCCAGTGTTGCCACCAGAGGGCTTCTCTCTCGAAAAATGTCAAGTGTTATTTTTATTATTTCATGCATTTACACAAAAACTTCAATGATTACGAATTAGAAGTAGAAAATAATAAAATAATAAATTAGAGTAATATTTTTAATGCTACTCATTAGTTTATTTAAGTATGAATGGCAAATTTATAATTTTTACGCTTATGTAGCGGTATGCTACATTCTTGTTCGAGAGACGATCTTGGTGAGAGTCCGAGGAGGTTGCGGGACTTCAGACGATTCGTTCAGCTCAGGCTTGTGAAGCGCGTGCTGGAGTGTGAAGTCGATGATGTGTGAGTGTGGGAGGTTCTGACACTAAGTGAGTAGTGAATAATATTATTGAGTGCTGAGTAGGAAATTTGTTACCGGTTGGGAAAACTCGGTAAGAAATGGGGACTCTCGCCCAAATGGTCTTAACTGGAGATTTTAGCGGCTTAGCTGCAGGGATGCAGGCCTTCCAGTATAGTGAAATTTGAACAGGAGGAGCAACTGGGAGAAGAACTCGGAGGAGTGAACCAGGAGGGTGAACCCGGAGGAGGTAAGCTCCTTAAATTACGAGATTAGGGTTTGGTTCCAAACGTGTTTGTGAGTGCATGAATGTGTGGTCCAGTAGATCCTGTCAGGGGACATCGTGCTGGATTATTTTGAACAAAAAACGAGTCCATTCCTACACATGTGCAAGACTGCGCAAACTGCAACATTAACAGGATAAACCATGGCAGAAGTCTGGTGATAAGAATCAGTCCGCAACTCTAGCGCCCGAGTCGCAGCCTGAATCATCTTAACACCAGAATCAGTGTTCCAGACCAACTGGTCACAAGCTCCATCCTGACATTACAAGCAGCAACACAACTGAGTTTAAATGAACTACAGCCAAAACAATAGCTAAAGCACTGAGGTAATTAGATAAATAATGTACTAAAATATAAGTATGAGAAAAGGTGAAGTCTCTATACTCTATTATTCAGATGAGCAAGAATTGCAGCAGAAGTTACATAAAAAGGAGCAGCACATAAACAGACACGAAAGTCACAACAACTAAGCTGAGAACAAAGTTACAGTGATTTAAAAAAGGCTAAATTAATTCATGGAAAAATATTGAAACATAAGAACACTGCTTCTATTCCTAAAAGACATGTCAAATGTAGTTAGGTATTTATAAGGAACAATTATTTATGTGAATTGACTTGAAATGAGTACTACAGAAAATACAAACGCGATTTGCTGCAATATCCTATTCTATTTCTTTAGATTTTTGGACTTTAAACGTTGAGTGTTGAACGTGAAAAGAATTCCATACTTGTTTGAATCACGACTTAATTACACAATGCACGACAGTAAATAAAATAACTAAAATTCTAGCTACTGTACTGCCAATAGTTAATTGAATTATAAGGCTAACAGGACTGGTAAAAACACCAGTGCGAAAACGTAAAAAGACACATTCCAATTGGAATCAGATGCTAAAGTGAATATGTAGGTTTGCACGGCTACATTAATTCAAGGGAAAAACACTGACGAAATGGCGCAGTGAAGTTGAAGCTTGTGCCTAACTACACCGGCACAGATAAACAAAGTGAATGTTCCTAAGACACAATAACGAGCGCTTCCTAACAAGGAACAAGTTAAGACACAACACAGGAAAGTTAAGACATTGTGGTGGTATGAACACACACCACCACAACCTTCGCACGCTTCAATACACCGCGCGGTCCGACGTGAAAGTAAACAGGCGTTCCCTCGCACGCTTCAATACACCGCGCGGTCCGACGTGATAGTAAACAGGCGTTCCCGCCAATCAGAGACCCGGACGGGTAGAGTCAACCTCCAGCGAGGCCTATATAAACAGCCGCGCAGCCAGCGGAGCTCGGTACACTCGCAGCGTCCCTGGTGTTTACAACAAAGTCTCGACGCTCAGCAAGCACCACCTCTGCTACCGTCACCGCCTCCTCGACAGCCAGCCGCCACGTCTGGTGGCTGGCTAGTCACACCAGTTCCCCGCTACCTCCTCTGGTACTCCTTGGTCAAGACCCTCGGACAGCAGCAGCCTCACCGGTCTGCTCTCGCCCCTCAACCACGCAGCGTTTCCCCCCGACAACCGTCGGTCCGCAGCAGCCTCACCGGTCTGCTCTCGCCCCTCAACCACGCAGCGTCTCCCCGACAACCGTCGGTCCGCAGCAGCCTCACCGGTCTGCTCTCGCCCCTCAACCACGCAGCGTCTCCCCGACAACCGTCGGTCCGCAGCAGCCTCACCGGTCTGCTCTCGCCCCTCAACCACGCAGCGTCTCCCCGACAACCGTCGGTCCGCCAAGACGTCATCTGTCACTGTATTACTCGACCGTAATATTCCCTTGTGCCATTATTGTCGGCGATCTTCATAATAATACGGCGTTTATTCCAGTTGTGTTTTCCTCACCTTGCCGGTTCGTTTGCACCTCAGGCACTCACTTCGGGCATAGATACCACAAAGTCTAAAGATATTTACATAGTCTGCCCGGAGTGTAAAGCAGCCTGAGGGAGAACACCACAACATAATACAATTAACTCTAACACTTGATACTTACAAATGCCCGCTCTGGGCCCAAGCACTATTCAGGAGGATCTGTACGAGAATGACGACTCTGCCTGAAAAGTCGGCCTTATATGCTCTTTTGAGCGGAAGCTTGCGAAATGGTTCTGCGCGAATGTTTCCAACGGAAGTGACTGACGGAAACGTGATCGGCAAATATTTTCGAAACGCATTTTTGGTAAAATTTTGGGTTTAATCGAATTAATTTGGTCTTGTAAAATTATAAAAATAATTACATTTGTATAATTTAATTTTAGGATGTTAGTTTTTAATATTTTATGCAATTAGGCTGAAGTGTGGCTGAGAGCGATCACTACAGCTACCCTCCCCCCAAAGGAGACCGAAAGGTCTGGTAACAGTGAAGCTGTTACTTGTAAAGTTCAAGTCAGAAATACGAAGGAGAGATTCCAAAAGATGCTTCGACAGAAGAAAATAGATGAAAATAGTGGAAGGTTAACTGTGGGACTATGAAAGTTTCAGCTCGGATCCCGAACTGGGACCATAAAAAAATCTGTGAGGTTAGCATCACTGGGCATACGGTGCCAGAGTATCCGCCGAAATGGAGGCGCCCGAATTACCTGATTCCGACTGCGTTCTTTGAACGGTGTAACGGGGAATCTAGAATTGGTCGACTTCCACGACTTAGGAACCTCAATCAACTAAGACAAGTACGAATTCGTTGGCTCGACAGGTGTTGACCTGAGGCGAAATCGCAGTCTGGGTTTGTGACATTATGCCCCCCAAAAGAATATGAAAGATCAGTTCCTTACTTTCCCAAAACACATATGCCGGTTAAATACAGCAAATGTGCGACGTAAGTCGTTTGTACAGCCTCCCTAGGCAGCGTGCGTGCTCCTCAGGCGTCCCCAAGGCTACAAGCACACCGACCAGACGGCGATACAAAAATTGGGAGATCGGGTAAGAGCTTGGTATTTGGGATACGGAGGAACTTACAAAAGACCAACGGTGCACACCCGGCAGTCCCTTGCAACGATCACAGCGTTGAAATTTATGGTTGGGGAACATATTTGAAGAAAATAAGTCAATTGCTCAGAATGACAAGTTGGTGTTTCGTACACGTTATTTAATTTGGTGCTTCAGTAGCAATGGTGCTGCAGTAGCAATGGAAATTGCGAAGGTTATTAGCAAGGAGCTTCAGTAGCAATGGAAAAATAATCCTAGAAGGTCTCCTATGGTTTGCTTCAGTAGCAATGGAAATGCATGAAGAGTTTCGTAAAAGGTGGCTTCAGTAGCAATGGAAAAACATGAAGAATTTGTGAGAATAGGCTGCAGTAGCAATAACTTATTATTAGGGAAGAGTTTAGAGAGAAAATACTATGTTTGACTACTGAAAATTAGAGAAAGGATGGAAAGGAACACTACCTCCTCCAAGGTTCAACATGCAACAGCTGCAACAGCCTCGACATGCGCTCAAAAACCTCCAAATGATGGCTGCGGCAATTCAATTGTTTGATTATTTATCTAGCTCTGGTATGAATTCTGGTCACCAGTATGAAGTTCTCCCTAATGGGGAACTAATTGAATTTGACTTTTAAAGGTTGAATATCGAGGAATTTATAGATTTCACAAGGAGATGTTCTTTTACAAAGGCGGGTCACCAGTGCTCCTGGTAGAGCACACTTAATAGCTAAATGAATGGATTACGGCCTCTGACTCAGAAGGAGTTACGCGGTATTCGGACGCAATATTTCAAGCGTCTACAATCAACAACAAAATTACCACAAGCCAACACCGGGGGAAAATGAGAGAATAGTTTCACTCGCCGGTATGGGATTTATTGAGGAGAAGGTTGAACGCTGAAGTGCGAGGCTTGATTCTTGTTCGAGAGACGATCTTGGTGAGAGTCCGAGGAGGTTGCGGGACTTCAGACGATTCGTTCAGCTCAGGCTTGTGAAGCGCGTGCTGGAGTGTGAAGTCGATGATGTGTAAGTGTGGGAGGTTCCGACACTAAGTGAGTAATGAATAATATTATTGAGTGCTGAGTAGGAAATTTGTTACCGGTTGGGAAAACTCGGTGAGAAATGGGGACTCTCGCCCAAATGGTCTTAACTGGAGATTTTAGCGGCTTAGCTGCAGGGATGCAGGCCTTCCAGTATAGTGAAATTTGAACAGGAGGAGCAACTGGGAGAAGAACTCGGAGGAGTGAACCAGGAGGGTGAACCCGGAGGAGGTAAGCTCCTTAAATTACGAGATTAGGGTTTGGTTCCATACGTGTTTGTGAGTGCATGAATGTGTGGTCCAGTAGATCCTGTCAGGGGACATCGTGCTGGATTATTTTGAACAAAAAACGAGTCCATTCCTACACATGTGCAAAACTGCGCAAACTGCAACATTAACAGGATAAACCATGGCAGAAGTCTGGTGATAAGAATCAGTCCGCAACTCTAGCGCCCGAGTCGCAGCCTGAATCATCTTAACACCAGAATCAGTGTTCCAGACCAACTGGTCACAAGCTCCATCCTGACATTACAAGCAGCAACACAACTGAGTTTAAATGAACTACAGCCAAAACAATAGCTAAAGCACTGAGGTAATTAGATAAATAATGTACTAAAATATAAGTATGAGAAAAGGTGAAGTCTCTATACTCTATTATTCAGATGAGCAAGAATTGCAGCAGAAGTTACATAAAAAGGAGCAGCACATAAACAGACACGAAAGTCACAACAACTAAGCTGAGAACAAAGTTACAGTGATTTAAAAAAGGCTCAATTAATTCATGGAAAAATATTGAAACATAAGAACACTGCTTCTATTCCTAAAAGACATGTCAAATGTAGTTAGGTATTTATAAGGAACAATTATTTATGTGAATTGACTTGAAATGAGTACTACAGAAAATACAAACGCGATTTGCTGCAATATCCTATTTTATTTCTTAAGATTTTTGGACTTTAAACGTTGAGTGTTGAACGTGAAAAGAATTCCATACTTGTTTGAATCACGACTTAATTACACAATGCACGACAGTAAATAAAATAACTAAAATTCTAGCTACTGTACTGCCAATAGTTAATTGAATTATAAGGCTAACAGGACTGGTAAAAACACCAGTGCGAAAACGTAAAAAGACACATTCCAATTGGAATCAGATGCTAAAGTGAATATGTAGGTTTGCACGGCTACATTAATTCAAGGGAAAAACACTGACGAAATGGCGCAGTGAAGTTGAAGCTTGTGCCTAACTACACCGGCACAGATAAACAAAGTGAATGTTCCTAAGACACAATAACGAGCGCTCCCTAACAAGGAAAAAGTTAAGACACAACACAGGAAAGTTAAGACATAATACAATTAACTCTAACACTTGATACTTACAAATGCCCGCTCTGGGCCCAAGCACTATTCAGGAGGATCTGTACGAGAATGACGACTCTGCCTGAAAAGTCGGCCTTATATGCTCTTTTGAGCGGAAGCTTGCGAAATGGTTCTGCGCGAATGTTTCCAACGGAAGTGACTGACGGAAACGTGATCGGCTAATATTTTCGAAACGCATTTTTGGTAAAATTTTGGGTTTAATCGAATTAATTTGGTCTTGTAAAATTATAAAAATAATTACATTTGTATAATTTAATTTTAGGATGTTAGTTTTTAATATTTTATGAAATTAGGCTGAAGTGTGGCTGAGGGCGATCACTACACATGCTTTTACTTGTGCTTTCGATGAAATATCTAACTATGTCACACGATGATTTGATTCATTTCCTGGGTACTCTCGATGTTCCTGCCGACTGTTTTATCGTTTTGGGGCAATTTGCGCAACATTTAAGCATTAGTAGCTTTCCGAGGTATACTGATAATCCTGCACCTTAATAAGAATAGATCAATTCGGCGATGGCGTTCTAAGTCCATGCGTTGTCAACCTCGTATTCGGGAGTTGCGCATGTTTGATATATTAAGATCGAATATTAGTCTTAAATCACCCATTGTGTGGCCACCTCAATTTTTGCTAATATCATATGCCTTCCTTAAATTCTCAATTCACGTAAATTCCATAAAAATCTTTACTTGTAACTTCAGTATCCAGTTGTGGTATCCAACCTAGTTATTATCGAGGATCCAAAAGTGGCAGAAACCCTTGCCAAATAATTTCTACGACACAAGCCTTTTCATTATTATTTCACTACATTTCCGTCGATTGTGGAACAAAAACTACCAGCCCTCGTTTCTATTACGAGAACTCCACGTAACATCACCTCTAAGAATTTGCACATGTGTTATTTTGATTCAGTTATGAGACAGTACCGCAAAAGCCTACGTTTTTCCGATAAATGGAAACATTTTTTTATACCTTACTTTGAGAGTCCCCATTTGCCGGTGATATTTAGTGCATAATGATTAGTACATCAGACCGTTTAAGTGTCTAGAACCCTCGTACCTATACAGTATATTCGTGGACAACAAGGGAGCCTCCAGCCTTCCAGGTCGAAATGAATCCTCAGTTGCAAATATACAGGGTGTATTTTTGGTGGGTAAAAATTTCAACCATAGGTTAAAAACTTCAAAATAATTCGGTTTTTACGAATGATAAACTGCCCAAAACTCCTAAGTTTTCGAGTTATAACGACTTAAAGAAACTTTAAAACTTGTAGTAGGATACTACGTGCGCGCCAATGTTAGCTCTGGTCTTGATAGTTCCGATCCTACTAAAGCAGTTTTTTATTATTTTTACAATAAAACCTGCAAGCACTTTACAGTTAGGAAAAATATCTGCAATTTGAATGTTCGTGAGGAAATTGACACTAAGCCATCAATAAAAAACTTCAGCAGTTATTTCATTCATTAAATTCATAACAACATTGTTTTTACAATTTGTAAGAAACTGTTCGTCAGAGGCCGGCATTGTAGGATATTACAAACAAACCACAAAATAAAGCTCAACTGTTTAATAAATTAGTCCTATTACATAATGTGTTAAAAAAAGATTCCATTAACTTCGAAGTACTAAGAAAATCTATCAAGGAGTGAACGCCATACATTTTCAAAGACGTCAGGCATTTCAGTAATAATGGAAGGAAAATCTATAATGCGACCAACGAGATCCTCTTATTATTCAACTGGAATGGCATACAACACGTCCTTCATGGAGCCCCACATGAATAATCTGCTATATATTGAAATACGCATTATTATATTATGGCACTGGTTTTTGCGAGTAGGAAATCTGTAGGGTATTGCTGTGTGCCTCTTCCGGAGGGTATTGTTTCGCGCCTCTTTCGGAAGGTATTGTTACGCGCCTCTTAATTGCCTGAGTTCCCACCACAGCATGTTTGAGGGGCAGCCTGTAACCGAAAGCCGTCGAGTACACTTATACGTGCGTACCAGAGTTTCCTTACTCCTGCCTTAGTAGCATAGAGCTACTGAAACTGTAGTTTCATGGCGATTTTCTCTGTTGGGTATAGGGGAAAAATTTAAAGCACAATACCTCACTCTACCCAGGTGTCTGAAATGGGTACCGGTCTTGACCGCGGGAAAGCATCATGGCGTCCTGGCGTTAGTTATAAAGCATTTGAAAATCCAATGTACAAAGTGATGAGTATCAGGCTTGAAATTGGAAATAAAGCATCCGTAGATGCCGTTGTTTGTTTGTTTTGTTGTTTGCAGCTACAGCTAAATAAATCTCTAGTTGTGTTGAAAAGAAACTTCACAACATAGTCCAATGGCGACATCTCTGGTGACCGCGCTGGCCATCCTACTGGGCCACCTCTGTCGATCGATTGATTTGTAAATTGTCGAATTAAGAACTCGCGAGCTTCATTCATTGAAGTAATGTGCAGGCGCCCGTTCATGCTGGAACCATATTCGTATGCGTGTTGCTAGTGGAACAACCTCCAACGTACTCGATGTTTTGGAACGTTCTCCAAGCAAACTATCGCGTAGAATAATGGTGTAAACATGTCCCTTGAGAGGAGAAGGTAATAGGTGCGGGCTAATTAAATTGTTTCCCACGATTCCTGCCCACACGTTTACACTGAATCGATGTTGATGACTATTTGGGTGAATAACATATTGATTATTCTGAGCCCAATAATGATTTTTGTGAGTGTTAAATACATCATCGCGAGTAAAATACGCTTCATCAGTGAACAGAATGAGCTAGGAGAAGTTGGGATCCGTTGCTTGCTGCTGCATGAACCACTCTGAAAGTTGTAAGCAAGGTCCAAAATCTTGTGGCAGCAGTCCTTGCACTTTTTGGAAACGATACGGATGTATCCTCTAACAAAGAAGTACCCGCCATATAGTAGTAAGATCACGCATGCCTAGAAGTTGAGCAGCCAACTGAATGCTATCACGAGGATTTTGCTGAAAAAGTTCCACTATTCTCTTTTCTGTCGGGTGACAACGTCGCACAACATTTATTCTGTTCACAGTGAACGAACCGGTGTCACGTAATTTCATATGTAAATTAGTAAAAAACTGTAGTCGAGGCACTTCACGACCAGAAAATTGTTTACTGTACATGCGTGACGTGAGCCTAGCATTTCCGTATGCAGCTACACAGATCATTTGCATATCGGCCATCTCAGCATTCGTAAAGCGCTGCATATGTTCGCAGTGCAACGTTTTGTCAGCTAACCAAACCAAACTTAGACATCCGACTCGTGTGTTCCAATGATGTATAAATGTTATTAAATGCTAAATTGCTTGATATTGCAGATGTTTTTCCTAACCGTAAAATACTTGCAATTATATTGTAAAAATAACAAAAACCTTCTTTAGTGGGGTCAAAACTATCAAGACTAGTGAGGTGTTTGTTGAGTTCACTACTCTCCCGCTTACATAATTTATTTACTGTTGCGTTGTTTGTGTTTTGTGTAAATGTTTTCTAGTAGTCATTTGTCGTGAAATAAAAGTAAACTAAGATACCTAAGTTACCCCAGTTATATTTTGACTTTCGTGTTTCCGGTTTCTTTGACTGTGATGTTCAACGCAGTTGATGTACTTCTGTTGGCCCTTGAAACGTTCTCACTGTTGGACCAGAATACACGCTGTCAAGACGTGTGTGTTTCTCTCTCCAGCCTTTCTGTTAAGCTTTCCTGCGTGATTGGGGTTACCCAATCCAGAGATCAGGATGACCGATGCGGCAACAGGTTATGGGCCCAGACACAGATTGGCATTTAATGGAGAGAATTATGAGCTCTGGGAGATCAAGTTCCTCGGGCATCTACGACTCAAGAAATTGCATGACGTCATCACCGGTCCAGATGCAACTAGCGACGAGGCAGCCAACCGGAAGGCAGATGTCTTCGCCGAATTAGTCCAGTACTTGGACGACAGGAGTTTAGCTCTCATCATCAGAGAAGCCAACGGTGATGGAAGAGCAGCTTTGAAGATTCTTCGTGATCACTACATGAGTGTCAGTAAACCAAGAATAATTCAACTGTATAATGAACTGACAATTTTGAAGAAGTCAAGCGAAGAGAGCATTACCGATTACATCATCAGGTCGGAGACAGCTGCAGCGGCCATGAAAACAGCTGGCACAGCTGTGGATGATACCTTACTCATTGCAATGGTTCTTAAAGGACTCCCAGCTGAATATAGAACGTTTGCTACTGTAGTTACGCAAAAGGATACGGACTTGAGGTTCAGTGACTTCAAGGTACAACTGAGAAGTTTTGAAGAAACTGAAAAATCTCTTATTAGTGACAGTGGCAGTGACAGTGTTATGAAACTTAAGAATAAACAACATGTGAGGTGTTGTGCATGCTCAAAACTTGGACACTATAAATCAGAGTGCAAAAGTAAAGTGAAATCAAGTAGATGGTGTATCAACTGTAAATCTACTACCCATGACACCAGTTATTGTCGTAAAGTAAGTACAGCTAAAACAGCAGATGATCCTGGCAGTAGCCATTCTTATACATTTGTTGTCAATGATGTAAGTAGTGTGAACAGTGATGGTAATACTGTAGATACAGTGGCAGAATCATTACTTGTAGATTGTGGTGCATCAGCTCACATTGTTCCTGATCGCTCTAAGTTTGTTAGATTTGACAAAGACTTTGACAGTTCCACGCATTTAATTCAGTTAGCAGATGGTAGTCATCAAAGTGGTGTTGTGAAGGGTAAGGGCGATGCCAGTGTTGTAATTTGTGATGCATTAGGTGAGCAGCACAGAGTTCTGTTGAAGAATTGTTTGCACATACCCTCTTATCATCAGAACATTTTTTCTGTTGCTGCTGCAACTGAGTCAGGTGCTTCAGTAAATTTTCATCCTCGTTCAGCGGAACTTAAAGCAGGAAAAACTGTGTTCAACATTAACAAAGTTGGCAAGTTGTATTATTTAAATTGTTATGTTGTGCGCTAGCGGAATTTCTATCTTCGCTATCTTCGCTTCGGCACAACATAGAACGGTAGGCGCAAGGACACCAAGAAGAACACGTGGTTTCTTCGGTTTTATTTCTTATCCAAACGACCCCGTGAATCTGCCCAGAAAGGTATGATTCAGAGTCGGACCACGAATTGCATGACAAGAGAAGCCTAATTCAAGATCATAGTCGAATGATTAACTGACGTATATAGCACCGCACAACAAGAAAGTTAAACTCACACCTCAAGGGTACACGAGAAATAGCTGAGTGGGACATAAGAGGCCATAGAATAGTAGCACATAAAAAGAGAATTCACCGCCCTGCTAACGACGTAGCACAACAACAATTCGCGTTACCATTACTAGTATTATTATATAAGAAAGTTTTAGCCTCCCTTGACCGCGACAAAGGTGTCCCAAGAGAGGAAGAGGAAGGCACCATCTAGCGTGTAGTTGGGGGGAACGCGGAATCTACGCACAAGGTGCACAGGAACAGTAGGCTGGGAAATAAGTTCACAAACAAGAGAGGTTTCCGTTGCATCGACAGGGAAGAAAAATGAGTCTCTAGTCGAGTAACACATTTAGAAAGAACACATTTATGATATACGCACACGAATATTGTAAACTCGTGTCACTAGTCGAAGGGAATGATTGAGGGCAATGTACTCCTAATCTTGCCCAATCTACATTCGATAATACATGTAATGATAGCTATAAGAGACAGCGCAATTTCATGGACGATGCATTTCCATTGTGAGGTGAGAACACTTTTGATAGTTTATATGTACATGACATAAACTTCGTAATCCTTGACGCCAGGCAATAATACATGAATCGCTTGTTTCGGCCAATTTTCAAAGTGTCCTTTTAAGGAAGCACAAAGTTATATACATGAATGTACATCTGTATCCAACAATCTTAACACAGCAGTCATTAGTCAATAAGCACTTTATTTGAACAAAGGTGGACGATCGCACAACAAGTTTATAGTTTTCACATGAATACTTCACAATGTAAAGAGATGACGAGTTAGGTAACATCACAAGTTGAAAGAGGATACTCTAAAATACTTACAGACGATGAGGAAAGGTCCCTCAGTTTAGACATGTGACAGCTTATTTTAGTCTGCAAAATAAGTGCCTACTCTGGCTTTCTTTACCCTATCTGTGGAAAAGAGACAGCAAAAATTAGGTCTCTAAAGCAGGGGCAAGTCACTCAGGTCATCAAATCCACCATTATCAATAAATTCTATTATAAAAAAATGAGAGAGGCAAGTACACGTTTGTCAACGTCGCTTTGAAAACACAAATCATATGAGCTAGTGGTCTCAAATTTCTGCGCCTATTCTCAGTCTACTAAATGCCGTAACTTTAGGCTTCCACCTTGCTGACTGGCGCAACTTGCCCAGCACAGCTCATAGGTAAGAAGCCAATCGATTAAATTTATTCTACCTGCTTCACGTCTTTCTATTAATGAACGTTATAAATAATACAAAGACAAGAAATAATACAAAGACAAGAAAAATCATGTTCCCAAGTTGGTACAAGTCTGGCACGA
Source organism: Morinoia aosen (assembly GCA_030386875.1). Classification (NCBI taxonomy): domain Eukaryota; kingdom Metazoa; phylum Arthropoda; class Malacostraca; order Amphipoda; family Talitridae; genus Morinoia; species Morinoia aosen. The sequence goes on along the minus strand of CM059573.1, from coordinate 21,162,054 downwards.
CGTAAATAATACAAAGGCAAGAAAATCATGTTCCCAAGTTGGTACAAGTCCAGCACGACGTGCCATGAATTTTTCAATATCAACGACTGATGTCTAATCCATAGAAGAATCACCATAGTTTTTATTTTCAGTACGCAAATCTTTCAATAGTGAAGCAGTGGTTGGTTTGTATTATCGAGTAAATATAAATTGTGCTATCTTGTGTTAATCTATGAAATGTAATAAACTTCAATTAATCCTCTGTGTCAAACTAAAAAGCATTGAAATGGCAGTCTCTCCATGTTGCATTTACTGCCCATGACACCGTTTACAACATTACACATGACAACATAGCTTACATGGCTTGGCTATTATGCACATGTCGCTGAGCAAACAAAACATTTGGACACTAACACAAAATCACTTGGAGCAGTGAAACAGAGATAGGAAAGTTCATTAGTAAAATCACAGTGTTCAGCTAAAATACCGTTAAACCAGAACCTGACTAATTCCCAGCATTACACTGCAGCTTACTGGCTACACCGAAAGAAAACACCAGACCCTACCCAACTGTAGCGGCTAGTCTGACTCAATGTAGGTGGGTTTGCCGGCCGCCGGGAGCCTCCTCGAATGCTCCAGAAACCGGCCGTTCACCGCTATCGAACACAAGTCGAGTGAAAACACCCGAAAAATATAGCTAGCGAGGTAACACGTAAATCGAATGAGTTTCCCACTCAAGTTCACTCTCTAACAACACAGAAACCTAAGATTATCCGGGAACCTGTTCCTCCCACGCACTTCAAACAAATAAAACGTTGGCGTCATTCTTGCGGACGAAGCGCGGATCCGCAAAATGTTGCCGAAACCAAACTATCAAAATTCTTTGAATTTTGTCGCGTCTTGCAAGACGTGACATAAATAACGTTGAAGTTAAGCCCACAGCAACATATTCAATCAAAAAGTGGCATGAGATATTGGGTCACTGTAATATCAGAGATGTTGCTAAACTCGAGTCTGTTGTGGAAGGAATGAAAATCAGTGACAAAAATGTAAATTAAATCAGTTGTGACGTTTGCACTAAAGGAAAAATGACTCAAACCAGGAATAAATTTCCTGATGAACGTGCTACCAAAGTTTTAGAACTGGTTCACTGTGATCTAGCTGGCCCTGTAGATCCTGTAGCAAGAGATGGGTTCAAATATTCAGCTGTGTTCATTGATGATTTTTCTGGAATGAATATGACCTATTTGCTGAAATCTAAAAGTGACGCTTCGCATGCTACCAAGAAATTCTTTGCTGATTGTGCTCCGTTTGGAACAGTGAAACGATTCAGGTGTGATAATGGAGGTGAATTTTGTTCCAAAGAATTCAGAAATTTGCTCATCGAGAAGGGTGTCAAGCAGGAATTCAGTTCGCCACATTTACCGCACCAAAATGGCACAGCAGAAAGATCATGGCGAACAACCTTTGAAATGGCCAGATGCATGTTGCTGAATGCAAAGTTACCTAAATGTATGTGGGCCTATTCTCTGAAGGCAGCTGCATACATTCGGAACAGGTGCTTCAATGCAAGAATTGGAATGACTCCATTTGAAGCATTCACAGGCAAAAAGCCAAACATTAGCCATATGCATACCTTTGGAACAAAATGTCATGCCTATGTGCAGGTTAAAAAGAAACTGGATCCTCGTGCTGAGCCAGGAATATTTGTAGGCTACGATAGTCAAAGTCCAGCTTTCCTCGTGTATTTTCCACCTCAAGATGACGTCAGAAAAATCAGACTAGTGAAGTTCAACGACAAGTTCACTGAGAGTACAGAAGCTCCACATATCTCTGAAGACGATGACGCCACAACATCTGTACCACCAGCGCACAAGCAGCAACAATCGCGTGAGGCAGAGGCCCCGCAGAAGGACAGCGAGGAAAAGGTGGCAAGTGAGACGAGACCAGCAGCCGGTACAGCAACACCGGAAGATCAACCTGTGACATCACGGTCGAAACGACAGCGGAAACCACCCCACCACTTGCAAGACTATGTAACAGAAGAATCTGTTCTTGACCAAATGAATAGTTTATCTTTAGAGTCTGTAAGTAAGGTAGACTATTTGTATAGAGTGTCAGATATTCCTAGAAGTTATGCTGAAGCTATCAAATCCCCCGAGTCAGCCGGGTGGCAAGAAGCGATGACGAATGAACATCGTCATTGAACGATAACGATACTTTTGAGTTAGTGAAGTCTGCTCCTAATAAAAATGTGTTAGGAGGTTTGTGGGTGTTTTCTGTCAAACAAGGTCCTGATAATAATCCCACTTACAAAGCTAGGTTTGTAGCTAAAGGGTACAATCAGACTAAAGACCTTGATTACGCAGAAACTTTTTCTCCGACAGCACGAATTACTTCTGTGAGAATGCTCATGCAACAAGCTGTTCAGCAAAGTTTATTAGTTCACCAACTCGATGTAAAAACCGCTTACCTGAATGCAGATATTGATCATGAAATTTATGTAGAACAACCTAAAGGTTTTGTTGTAACTGATTCTAATAACGTTCCTCTCGTGTGTAAGCTTAAGAAGTCTCTTTATGGCTTGAAACAAAGCGGTCGCAACTGGAATAATACGTTGAATTCATTTTTAATTGATCAGGGTTTCTCACAATCTCATGCTGACAATTGTGTCTATACTCTGAATAGTGAAAGCTCTCTAGTAATTCTTATTGTTTGGGTTGACGACATGATTGTAGAAGCTAGTAGTGTCGACGAGTTGAATAGGGTGAAGAATTCGTTGTGTTCTAGATTTAAGATGAAGGATTTTGGTGTGTTATCTTATTTTCTAGGTATTCAATTCAAACTTGTTGAAAATGCTTCAGAGATAACTATGGACCAACACTGGTACTTGAAAAGGTTAATTTCAAAATTTCAATTAGACGACTCTAACCCTAAATCTTTGCCATGTGACATTAGCATTGACAAAATTTTGGCTATCGACCATAATGTACCGTGTAATACGAAACTATACAGAGAAATAATTGGTAGTTTGATCTACGTCATGACTGGTACCAGACCTGATATTTCCTACGTTGTAACGAAATTGTCTCAACTGATGTCAAATCCTTCTAAAACTGCTCTAGGCTTAGGTTAGGTTAACAAAGGTTAGGTTAACATCGGCATCTTTGGGATGCTTTATTTCCAATCAAGCCTGATACATATGATCTTAGCATTGGTTTTTCAAATGTCTTATAACTAACCCTATATATAGGACACCATGACGGTTCCCCCGTAAAGCCGGTACCCATTTCCGACACCTGGGTTGAGTGGGGTATTGTGCTTGAGCTTTCCCTTATACCCAACGGGGAAAATCTCCGCGCCAGCGCCGGGACACGAACCCGCGACTCCTACATACGAGCCCGATCCCTTAACCACTGTACCACGGAGAGCACAAATCCCCTAGCTAAGCATACGTTGAAGTACTTAAAAGGCACAGCATTTGACCTTGAAATTTTTTAAGCAGTACATGCCTTTGACTCTCATTGGTCACTGTGGTTCGGACTGGGGAAATTCCCTAGACAGACGTAGCACAACTGGTTATTGTTTCCGATTAACTGAGCAAGGACCATTGATATCGTGGAAGTCGAAGAAGCAGAATGTTGTAGCACTTTCTTCTTGCGAAGCTGAGTATGTGGCTATAACTACTGCAGTGCTTGAAGGTTTTTTTTACGTCAACTATTTTCTGACATGAATGGTGATGAAAGGAAGCCTGTTCATTTGTTCGTCGACAATCAAGGTGCGATTGCTTTAGCTAAAAATCCTGTACATCATCAAAGATCTAAACACATTGATATCCGCTTTCATTTCATAAGATCTGAAATTGAGAAAGGAACGGTATTGCTCACCTAGTTCCATCTGAGAATAACGTTGCCGCTGTTTTTACGAAACCTTTCTCCAAGCAGAAACTTAGCAAGTTCCCTCTAATAATGGGAGTATCTTAGTTTAAGGGGGGGGTGTTGAGTTCACTACTCTCCCGCTTACATAATTTATTTATTGTTGCGTTGTTTGTGTTTTGTGTAAATGTTTTCTAGTAGTCATTTGTCATGAAATAAAAGTAAACTAAGATACCTAAGTTACCCCAGTTATATTTTGACTTTCGTGTTTCCCGTTTTCTTTGACTGTGATGTTCGACGCAGTTGATGTACTTCTGTTGGCCCTTGAAACGTTCTCACTGTTGGACCAGAATACACGCTGTCAAGACGTGTGTGTTTCTCTCTCCAGCCTTTCTGTTAAGCTTTCCTGCGTGATTGGGGTTACACAATCCAGAGATCAGGATGACCGATGCGGCAACAGTGTTCTCCCTCAGCCTAATTTACGCTCCGGGCAGACTATGAATATATAACGATTTTGGATATCAATGCCCTATTTAACCGAGTGCCTGAGGTACCAACGAACCCGATAGGGTAAGGAATCACAACTGGAATAAATGCAGTTCTATTGGGAATATCGTCGACAGTGATGGCGCACGAGAAAAAAATTGCTGTCACGTAGTAAAGCACCAAGAGACGTCTTGGAGGACTGTCAGTCGATGTGGAGTTGCAGCACGGATGGCGGTAGAGTGACTATTGAGTGCGAAGCGACGGTAAAAGCAGTAGAAACTGTTGCTGGCGGAGCGTCTTTGGTGAGTGTTGGGAAGATCGGGGCCGCTGTGAGAAAACTGGCTGAGCTTCTTCTGCATCTCCTTATAGGGGCCTGATGAGGTAGTAACGCGATAAGCACGCATCCCCATTGGTTGGGGGTTGAGTGCCACTTCGGCCAATCTGGAAGCCCTTCGAAGCCCGCTTTTGCATGAGGTGGCAGCTGGTCGCTCGAAGCTCTCAAAGCCCGCCGTTGCAGGAGCTGGCGGCTGGTCGCTCGTAGCTTGTATGGTGACGTACAAGCGAACGGCTTGCTGAGACAACCACGTTAGCGCTAACATTGGCGCGCACGTAGTATCCTATTTTATGCTTTAAAGTTTTTTAAGTCGTAAAAATTCGAAAACTAAGGAATTTTTGACATATCATCATTCGAATATCATATCAGTGTGAGTTTCGTAACTGAAATATTTTCAATGCCAATTTTTTAGGGCTCCTCTAAGGATTCTCATTATTTAATAATGAATAATAATAATGAATAATAATGAAGGCATCTACGGATGCTTTATTTCCAATTTCAAGCCTGATACATATCACCTTATACATTGGATTTTCGAATGCCTTATAACTAACGCCAGGACGCCATTACGCTTTCCCCCGGTCAAGACCGGTACCCATTTCAGACACCTGGGTAGAGTGGGGTATTGTGCTTGGAATTTTTCCCCTATACCCAACAGAGAAAATCGCCACCAGCGCCGGGACTCGAACCAGAGTCTGCCTGGACGGAGGCAAGTTCGCTCGTCTCACGGCTACGACGAGCACAAATACCACTGTAATTCCCGTTACTAAAGAACCTACGATATTGAAATGCCATTTAAATGGTAAACCTGTTGAATTTCTTCTTGACAATGGCAGTGCAGTCTCGACTATACGTTAAAGTGATGCACTTGCTGTTGGTGCTGTTATAAATCCTACCTGTTGTATAGTGCTCGGATACAGTGGTGGCTCTGTAAATTTGCTTGGTCAATCTTCAGCAATCATTAGTTATAAAGACGTTAGTTTTAATTATAAGTTTCTCATTGTAGAGATGATAGAATCAACTTACTTAGCCGAGAGTTTTGTTCTAAACTTAACGTAAATGTTGTCATTCCTGATCAATGCGACACTATAAATAAAACAGTTTCTCATAGTTTGCCGAGAAGCTTTTCTTCGAAATATGATGCGTACTTGTCATCTGATTCACAGTCTAATGTTAGAGATACCGTTCATCTTGATGTATTGCCTAATTCAGTTCCTGTATTTTGTAAAACACGCCCTGTTCCTGTAAGACTAATTAGGCCGCCCGCCCACTGATGCGATTCTACTGGTGCGACGCCATGCAAAATCGCACGGTTCATTTGTAGCACCGTAGGAATAGCATTGTGTTACCTAACTCACTACCGATTGAGGTGAACAGCATCGCATCGAATCGCACCAGTTGGCGGGCGGCCTAAGAGACTCTGTCAAAACCAAACTGGAGCGCTTGCAGAGTATTGGTAAAATTTCTAAAGTGTATGACAGCCAATGGGCATCTCCTGCCGTTAATTTCCTAAAGTCTGACGGCAGTGTAAGAATCTGTCGATAGTTTTTCAGCCTCCATTAACAATTGGTTGAATCCCGTTCAATCCGTCCTACTTGTTATTGATGATGTAATTTCTCAAGTTGGCGACGCAAAGTTTTTCTCCAAAATTTATTTGTCAAATGGGCTTCTGCAAATTCCTTTGGACGAAGAATAAAAAAAAAATTACGACCATTAACACCTCGGAAGGTCTATTTATGTACAATTACTTACCTTATGGTCCCCCTCGCACCATCTCGCCCTTGTCGTGGGGAGGGGGCTTGCGTGCCTCTATGATGCCCAGGGCTGTGCTGCCCAGGTGCAACCATGGCAGAGTGGCCTGGGTTGAGGGGTCAGACGAAGAGAGATGGCAGCATGTGACCACCCTACTGACTTGGGCCTTCTAAATGGATTTGTGCTGAATTTCTCTCTTCGGATGACCCGGCTTTCCTTGGAACACGCTCTGACCTTCTCCTTGGGGGCTGGCGGGAGCCTAGGCCCGTCCTGCCAGTTTGAAGTCGCATGCGGCGAGGGCTAGTGGGAGGGGTGGCTGGGTAGGCGGGGGGCTGCTTAAACGTCCTTGGCGTGCGGGAACGCGCCCTTGACTAGTCAAGCGCATCAACCTACTGATCCTGGTTACTCTGACTGCTATGCCTGTACCTAGCGAGGGTTCCCGTTGGGACTACGTGTGCCCGACATCAGGGATCCCCTTGTAGGCGGCCGATTTTTGGTGCCGGCTCGGGGTGACAGGTGAAACCAAACCTTGCTCAACATGGAAATTTCACCCACTTCACCTTCGGTAACGACACGGCTTCTGCAAACGGACACAAGTACTGGACTCCCCCCAACTCTGCCTTTGGCGCAGCTAACACCATCGCAGCCTCCTGCGAGTGGTGACGCTGAAGCCAGGCCATCTGAGAAAACAAAACTTAGTCTTGAACCCTACGTCCCACCAACTCAGAGCCAAAGGGTGCTACCGCGTCGACCCAAGCGCCGTGTTCGGCGGCAACATTTATTTGCAGAGCCCCTAGCCAGAGTTGATGACAAAGAAAGTAAAACTCTTCCCACGGAATTTAAGAGATTCTTCATAATCAAAACAAAGGACGGATCGCCCATGAGCCACGTTGACGTGATTGAAGCTAACCATCACCTGTGCGGGGAACTTGGCGGCAGACCTGCCAAAGTAACGGAGACCCGGAACGGTGGCCTACTGGTAGAGGTGCGTAATCAACATCAAAGTGCGGCTATCTTAGGCCTGCGGTCCCTTGCAGGAGTTGGCGTGCAGGTTTCTCCACATGACAGACTCAACGAGTGCAAGGGTACCATCTGGTACGATAACTACCCTCAGTATAGCGACGAACGCCTCCTGGAGGAACTTAAGCAATTTGAAGTGAAGTCATTGTACCGGATCAAGAGATTTGGGCGAGGCGTTTTGACGCCCTCATCGATCTACATCCTTACTTTTGATCGCTGTCACCTACCACAGTCCGTGGAGATTGGATGGACTAGATGCTCCGTGCGCCAGTACGTGCCAAAGCCACGCCGCTGTTTCAAGTGTCAGGACTTTGGGCATGGTGCAAGGTCCTGTCGTGTTGAGCCTGGCGTGTGCGTAAACTGCGCGGAAGAGCAGCATGAGCTGCCTTGCGCTAAATCTCCCCGATGTGCCAACTGTGATGAGCAACACCCTGCTAGTTCCCAGGCTTGTTTCTATTACAAACTGGAAGAGGAAATCATAGCAGTGCAGGCAAACCAACGCATCAGCTATGGCGAAGCTAGGCGCGTTGTTGGCAGCCGTTTTAATAAGACTCAGGGTACATATGCAAGGAAGGTAAAAGCCCCTCAAGCGGCGCCCGTCAACCGTGCCTCCGGTCCTGCTGGCCGGGACCAACAGAGGGACGCTGCAGTGAGACAGGAGCCCGGTACTGGTAGAGCGCCCCTACCGGAAATATCTACAACCGTAAAACAACCATCTGTACCCAAAATTAAAGCAAAAAGAAATCCACCCCTCAGTATTACCGAAACTACAGTTGCTGACCAGCCAAATCCATCTAATGAACCATTGAGAACGATTCCCTCAATTATAACCTCAAGAAAGCGAACGCAGAGCGGCACGTCTCCGACCCACAGCGGCAGTCAGGGGAAAGTGGCCAAGACACCTAGAGCCATCGAGAAAGCCCCTAATCTTTTTCCAAGCCAGGAAAACTCAGGACGGACTGGAGAGCCTGCTCTGGAGTCAGCCGCCCCTCTTGTGGGCGTATCGGAGCCAGGAAGTAAAGTGGAAAGAGTGCCTCGACCAGACGTGCGGGTGTACAGCCGTGGGGGTGGTGCTGTGGGGAGCGCTGGGCGTGACCTTTTTGTTCCTCGTGCGGACAGTCGTAGGTCTGAGCGGGATTGTGAACGACATATTGTGACCCAGCGTGTCCGTTCTCTGGAGCGCGTCACAATTGTCCCAGAAGATATTGCATCACACATGATGAAGAGATATCCGGTTCCGCGAGGTTTCCCGACTAAGCCTCCTCCTGCAGTGCCAATACATACGTGGGATGATAGACCCACAAGCCCCGTGCCGCCTGATCTAGCAACCGCCCTGAGTGACGGTGTGGAAAAGGACTACACGCGTGCTAAACCTCGAAAGGGTAAACCATGACCACCTATATCCAATGGAATATTAGAGGATTTCGCCGCAACAATGGAGATTTGAGGGACCTCCTTGAGGAGTACGAACCATGTTGCGTTTGCCTACAGGAGACCCTTCTTGGAAACCTGAACCCTGCACCTCAAAACAACTATTGTATTGAGGTTTATTCCCCGGTGCCTAATCCGGTGCTCGGAACGGGACTTGCAATACTTGTGCGGAGAGATGTTGGCTACAGTAAAATAGCCATCAATACTAGATTACAGGCCCTGGCCCTCCGTATGTGTGTTGGGCAGCGTATGATCACGGTATGCAACATCTATACCTCACCAGGAGATCTCTTAACCTCACAGGACCTCACCCTCCTTAGCAATCAACTAACAAGACCTGCTTTCATCCTTGGGGACGCAAGCGCCAAACATGTTCGCTGGGGCAATCTGATAAACGATCGACATGGAAGAGCGGTGGAAGAATTTTTGGATGCTACCGAGTTGTGCCTGTTGAACACCGGAGCTCCCACTCATTTCCATGTACAAAGCGGTACCTCCTCTGCAATCGACGTCAGCCTGTGAACGCCCGACATCTTTCCTGATACTCAGTGGTCCGTGCTTGACGATACGTATGGTAGTGACCACTATCCCATCCTTCTGTGTGTCGCACGGTGCCAACCTGTGCCCACGGATCCACGATTTAATTTCAAGAAGGCCCACTGGAGAGACTTTGAAACCGGCTCGCGAATGGAAGAACCCGATGAGAGATACAGTGTTGATGAGCTAGTCGAACGTTTTGTCGGAACGGTGTGTGCAGCTGCCAACGCTGCCATCCTAAAGTCTCAGGGAGGCTGTCAGAAACATCGTGTTCCATGGTGGAACAACGAGTGTGCAGTAGCCAATAGTGAGCGGAAACGAGCCTTACGGCGCTATCAACGAACCAAGGAGCTAGCACATGAGATCGCCTATAACCGAGCCAGAGCTCGAGCGCAACTAGTCAAGGATGTAGCGCGTAAGACATCGTGGCAGAAGTATGTCTGAACACTGATACTCCAATGGCTAAGGTATGGCAAAGAGTTAATAAAATGAAGGGAAATTATGGACACAGGCGACCGTGTTTGAAAATTGATGGCTCTCTCACCGCAGACCCGGAGCGTGTAGCAGAAGTGTTGGCCCGGAGCTTCTGTCGTGTTAGCAGCGGGCATACCTCCTCGGCTCTCAGACGTCAGCAGGAGCAGCGACTGCTAGATTTTTCGACTGACTCCATCTATCCGTACAACGATCCCCTCACAATGATGGAACTTTATTGTGCCTTGAAAAAGTGCAAAAACACAGCCCCCGGACCTGATGGGATTCACAACCAAATGATAAAGAAAATGGATCATACGGCAATATCATGCCTTCTCTATATTTACAACAAAATCTGGACTACGCACACATATCCGCAACAATGGCGAACAGCAATAATCATGGCCTTTGCAAAGCCCAATAAGCCTGCCTCCAACCCTGATAACTATCGACCCATTGCCCTGACTAGCTGTCTTGGAAAATTGATGGAAAAGATTGTAAATGTCCGGCTTACGCGATGGCTGGAGACTGAAGAGCTGGTGAATCCTGTACAGTTTGGTTTCCGACAACACCGCGGGACCGTAGACGCTCTGCTGCGCCTTCAGAACTATCTAGTAGCTATCCTCGCAGAACGTCGCCAGACTATATGTGTTTTCTTCGACCTGCACAAGGCCTATGATACTGCGAGGAGATATGGGATCCTCAAATCGCTGCATGGATATGGACTCCGCGGTAATATGGCCTTGCATATCGAGAAGTTCCTTGGTGAGAGAACCTTCCGTGTTAGAGTGGGTGGTACGCTCTCCTCACTGCAGCTTCAGCGTGAAGGCTTGCCTCAGGGTAGCGTCATGAGCTGCACGTTATTCAATGTCGCCCTGAATGGAATTACTACAGTCCTTCCTCCTGGCATTTTGGCCTCGCTGTATGTGGATGACTTTATGCTCTATTCAACGTCTGCATTTTTGCCTGCGGCGACCCGCAGAATGCAGAAAGCCATCAACAGTGTAAACAACTGGGCTCTTGAGCATGGCTTTACGTTTTCTACTGAGAAGACTGTAGGCCTTCATTTCCAAGGCCGCGGCCGCTGTGATCCTCCTCGACTGGTGCTGGGGGAGGGACAGATAGTTTTTGAGCGCAGCGTAAAGTTTTTGGGGATGACTGTGGATGATAAGCTCAACTGGAAACCCCACCTGGCTGCTCTCAAGGTTAAGTGTGCTCGGAGAATGAATCTCCTAAAGTGTATATCTGGAGTAACGTGGGGAGCAGATCGAGTGACGTTGTTGCGACTACATAGAACCCTCATCAGGAGCAAGATAGACTATGGCTGTATAGTATATCAATATGCCAAAGAATCCTCACTTGCTAAGTTGAATCCAGTGCACCATGCAGCTATCAGGCTAAGTGTAATGTCGTGCGCTAGCGGAATTGATCTTCGCTTCGGCACGCCATTGAACGGAACTCGGTAGGATGCCCAAAGGGAAACGAGGTCTCTTCAGGTTTTTTATTTCTTATCCCCTGGTTCCGTGAATCTGCCCAGAAAGGTATGATTCAGAGTCGGACCACGAATTGCATGACATGAGAAGCCTAATTCAAGATCATAGTCGAATGATTAACTGATGCATATAGCACCGCACAACAAGAAAGTAACTCACACCTCAAGGGTACACGAGAAATAGCTGAGTGGGACATAAGAGGCCATAGAATAGTAGCACATAAAAAGAGAATTCACCGCCCTGCTAACGACGTAGCACAACAACAATTCGCATTACCATTACTAGTATTATCATATATGAAAGTTTTAGCCTCCCCTGACCGCGACAAAGGTGTCCCAAGAGAGGAAAGAGGAAGGCACCATCTAGCGTGTAGTTGGGGGAACGCGGAATCTACGCACAGGGTGCACAGGAACAGTAGGCTGGGAAATAAGTTCACAAACAAGAGAGGTTTCCGTTGCATCGACGGGGAAGAAAAATAAGTCTCTAGTCGAGTAACACATTTAGAAAGAACACATTTATGATATACACACACGAATATTGTAAACTCGTGTCACTAGTCGAAGGGAATGATTGAGGGCAATGTACTCTTAATCCTGCCCAATCTACATTCGATAATACATGTAATGATAGCTATAAGAGGCAGCGCAATTTCATGGACGATGCACTTCCATTGTGAGGTGAGAACACTTTTGACAGTTTATATGTGCATGACATAAACTTCGTAATCCTTGACGCCAGGCAACAATACATGAATCGCTTGTTTCGGCCAATGTTCAAAGTGTCCCTTTAAGGAAGCACAAAGTTACAAACATGAATGTACATCCGCATCCAACAATCCTAACACAGCGGTCATTAGTCAATAAGCACTCTGTCTGAACAAAGGTGGACGATCGCACAACAAGTTTTAGTTTTCACACTGCTTCACAATATAAAGAGATGACGAGTTAGGTAACATCACAAGTTAAAAGAGGATACTCTAAAATACTTACAGACGATGAGGAAAGGTCCCTCAGTTTAGACCTGTGACATCTTATTTTAGTCTGCAAATTAAGTGCCTACTCTGGCTTTCTTTACCCTATCTGTGGAAAGGAGACAGCAGAAATTAGGTCTCTGAAGCAGGGGCAAGTCACTAAGGTTATCAGATCAGCCATTATCAATAAATTCTATTATCAAAAAATGAGAGAGGCAAGTACACGTTTATCAACGTCGCTTTGAGAACACAAATCGTATGAGCTAGTGGTCTCGAATTCCTGCGCCTATTCTCAGTCTACTGAATGCCGTGACTTTAGGCTTCCACCTTGCTGACTGGCGCAACTTGCCCAGCACAGCTCATAGGTAAGAAGCCACTCGACTAAATTTATTTTACTTTGCCTCACATCTTTCTATTAATGAATGTTATAAATAATACAAAGACAAGAAATAATACAAAGACAAGAAAAACACAAAGACAAGAAAAATCATGTCCCCAAGTTGGTGCAGGTCCAGCACGACGTGCCGTGGATTTTTTCAATATCAACAACTGATGTCTAATCCATGGAAGAATCACCATAGTTTTTATTTTCAGTACACAAATCTCTCAATAGTGAAGCAGTGGTTGGTTTGCATTATCAAATAAATATATGATTTTGCTATCTTATTTTGCTCGCCACATGAGCAAACTTCGGTCGTCTGCATGCTGCCTTTTTTCACGATCCACGTGTTTCGACACGTCGGCTGCAAGTGAGGTTCAATATTGAGGATAAGCCTTTCGAACACAAGCGGGAGCTTGTAATTTGGTCGGCTATGGGGGATATTGTCATGCTTCTCCGCATGACTGTGTAAGGAACATCGCTAAGAATCTGGAATCGTTATCTGGCCAATAACGTATTCCTGAATGGTTCTAAAAGACCAAACAATATTAAGTCTGAGTATCAACGTGGGAGCACTTCAAATCGCCTTTATCTTCAAATCGTTTATACCTTCGAGAAGGTTCATCGCTTGGACTTCGGTGGAACGACGACAGTTCACAGAAGATGCCAGGAACTCCAATGATTTCTCTTATGTAATGTTTACTTCTTATTAATAATATTTGCGGGGATTGTTAGTATAAATATGTTAACAAGAGTAAGTAGCAGCGTATTTAAATTAATCGGGGAAATATCTTCCATTCATATACCAATCTTGTGATGCCGTTATTACTAGTTAGCATCTCAAATGTTCGCATCGCCAAGAGCGTTACGTTTGAAAAGAGTCAGTCGGACCGTGGCAACCGCTGAGTTAAGAGCTGAAAACACGTAGTGCCGGGGCCGGTCCCCAGCTTGGGGCTGGCCAGGGCTTTGTCTTTATTGAACAATTTATATTCAAGTGAATTCGCATACATCATCCAGTAACGTAAACTATAAATTATTGGTTGTCACGGAACGCATATCAGCTACTTTCCTGGAATCATAAGATAAGTCCCATTCATTCTGTCGTATAACACTTATCCGCTCTAATGCATCCTCATTTCTTGCCTCTGTGCAATAGGTAATTCATAGGAACATTCAGCGTACATCCGATGTTTTATCAAATGTGACTAGGTGCGTTAGATCCATTTTGATTATTTCTGTGTCAAGGTTAGGGAATAAATAGTGATGTCAATGCCTCGTGAATTTCCCCTTTAATAAGAAAAGAATTATCGTTTCTGTCATAGAGAAAAGGTTAACCCGCTACCATATTAATTGTTTATTAAATAAAGTAAATTACTAATTATGTTGGAGACGTTGAAAAGTCTCAATTGATCTTATTAAACCATTTTTTTTTTCTTTTTTATGTGTACATATATGTGTATATATTTACATGTATGTGTGCACATATGTGAGTACTAAACTGACAACTAGCATTTTACTAGAGATAATGGTCATTTTCTGTTCACTCTCAACTTGTAAAATTACCTAACTCGTCATCTCTTTATTATTGTAAAGCATTCATGTACAAACTATACATTTGTTGTACGATCATCCATTTATATTCAAATAAAATGCTTATTAACTAACGACCGTTATGTTAAAATTGTTGAATTAGAAATACAAAACTTATAATCTTCTTGGTCCTCATGCTTATGCGTACATGTGTATATATATATATGTATGTGTGTGTGTATGTATGTATATATGTATGTACGTATATATATGTATATGGATTTGTATTTATATTTTTTTTCATGCTTCCTTAAAATGACACTTTTGAACATTTGCCGAAACAAGCGATTCATATATTATTTCCTGGCATCAATAATTGCGAAGTTTTATGTCATGTACATGTAAACTGTCAAAAGTTTTTTCACCCCACAATGAAAATGCATCGTCCATGAATTTGCGTTATCTCTTATAATTATCATTACATGTATTGTCAAATGTAGGTTAAGCAAGATTAGGAGTACATTGCCCTCAATCATTTATTTTCGACTAGTGACACGAGTTTTCAATACTCGTGTGTGTGTATCATCTAAGTGTATTAATTTTAAGATATTTAAAAACCAATGATTGTAATATTGTACAATCTCTATTGGAAATAAAGTTTTTTCTTCTTTCTTTCTTTCTTTCTTTTCTTATGTTAATCTATGAAATGTGATAAACTTCAAGCAATCTTGTGTCAAACTAAAAAGCATTGAAATGTCAGTCTCTCCATGTTGCATTTACTGCCCTTGACACTGTTTACAATATTATATATGACAACATAGCTTACATGGCCTGGCTATTATGCAAATGGTGCTGAGCAAAAAAAAACATTTGGACATTAATACAAAATTACTTGGAGCAGTGAAATAGAGATAGGAAAGTTCATCAGTTAAATCACACGCTTTTCTTCTAAAGTACTGCCAAAATGGAACCTGACATTTCCAAACATTACACTGCAGCGCACTTGCTATGACACGTTACGACGGCTAGTCTAGCTTAATGTGGGTGGTTCACCAGCGACCGGAAGCATCCTCGAATGCTCTAGAAGCCGGCTGTTCACCGCTATCTAAACACAAATATGTTAAAAACACCCGAAAATATAGCTAGCGCGGTAACACGTAAACCGAATGAGTTTCCCACTCAAGTCCACTCTCTAACTACACAAAACTTAATATTATCCGGGAACCTGTTCCTCCCACGCACTTCAAACAAATAAAACGTTGGCGTCATTCTTGCGGACGAAGCGCGGATCCGCAAAATGTTGCCGCAATAAATTTATCAAAATTCTTCAAATTTCCTCACGTCTTGTACGACGTGACACTAAGCACTGGTGCTTTTCGATCCTCACCTTCTTACAGCCTGTGCGTGGAGAGCGGAGAGCCCCCCCTGTGGCTCCGACGTGTGCAACTAACCTTACAGTACCTAGCCAGGCTGGAGCAAGTCCCTTTGTCTCCTGCATGGGCCAGTGTGCACGCGCCCCTTGGTCGACACCTGCCTTTTCCACATTTCATACCCGCATCTGTGGAGACCCAGCGATTACAGCCACAATGCAATTGAGACCCATGCGTATACTCCCAGTACTCTTGGACAACTCTGCGACATGGCGCGTCCCTATAGAAAGTTTTTGCCCAGGATGCCGGATGCCCAAGAAGGAATCCATGCCCGATCACATCCTGAAGGGAATTTTCATGGACCATGCACTTGAAAAGCACGCAAACTCCGTGAAGTTGTACACTGACGGATCCAAAACGGGAGACGCCGTGGGATGTGCCGCCGTGTCTGGGGAAAGAATCAGTGCAATGAAACTACTCCCAGAGTCATCAATTTTCACAGCAGAGTTGTACGGTGTGATGGAGGCACTGAAATTGATTGAGGACTACCCATGTGGCTCTTTTACAATTTTTGTTGACTCGAAAAGCGTAATCGAGGCCACGCAAATGTATAATAATACACACCCACTCATTGCTGAGATTCTCGTAATGTTAATAAACCTTGCGAGTAGACGTAAGAGTGTCACGTTATGCTGGGTGCCCGGACATTTGGGAGTATCGGGCAATGAGCGAGCTGACCGGGAGGCTAAGCGAGCTGCGGAGACAAATGGGGAAACGTTGAACTTGATGGTCCCATTCCGAGACTACTACCCTCGGATAAAGGCTGCAGTGAGAAGTTTGTGGCAACAGGAGTAGGATAGAACAATTAATAATAAATTAAGAAGTATTAAACCCACCGTGCGTGAGTGGATATCTTCTAGTTGTCGCCCTCGTCGGATGGAGGTGATACTCTGCCGCCTCCGTATTGGCCATACCCGTTTGACGCACGGGCACTTGATGGAGCGACAGCCACAGCCACGATGTGAGCGGTGCCACGTTCCTCTGACTGTCAAACACTTTCTTGTTGAGTGCCCTCGATATGCAGCTGCCAGGAATGTGTGTTTCCCGAGACTGCGAAGTCCTGATGAGGATGTAATGATCGGAATGCTCAGGGAAATTTTACGCTCAACTTTCGATGTATCAGCGCTTAAAATGTTCCTAGAAAAGTGTAATCTGATGTCAGAAATTTAACCAGAGAAAGAACAGCGTAAGCAAGGAACTTCTTCACATCTGAGATGTGGAAGACTAACTGCAATATGGCCGGGCCCGCTGCGTAGATGCCTCTGGGGGCTTCAGCGTGGGTAAGGCGCCCGGCCATAAATGGGTGGGCAGCTGAAATCCCATATGGGGCCTTTGGCTGCCCGTGCTAACAAAGTGTGCGTGGATCTGTGGATGATCTCTTCAAAGAACAACTGGGGCTCTTATAAGATGACAAAATGTGGGTGGAAGTTAAAACCGTTTTTGCGATGGATGTTGCTATGTCTCCATAATGGTAATTTTGATGAACTTTGAATAGAGGTTATATAATGTGCTTTTGCTGAAATGATGTGAATGTCGTATTTTTTGAACTGTGAGACCTACGGCGCGATATAGTTCGAATTACTGAAGCGCTAGCAAATCGATGCTAATACTACTACTACTACTACTTACCTTATGGTTTGCGTGCAAGTTTCTTATTTCTAATTAGAAATTTGTAATATAGTAGTCATTAGTTGATAAGCATTATTTTTAAGTATAAAAATTGATGATCACACAAAAAATTTATAGTTTTTTACTTGAATACTATACAATAATAAAGAGATTATGAATTAGGCAATGTTACAAGTTGAGAGTGAACAGAAAAAAAGACCATTATCTCTAGATAGAATGCTAGTTGTCAGTTTATTACACACATATGTGCATATATACATGTAAATATATCTACATATACATGCACACACATACCTACGCACATACATACACCTAACACGTAAACATACACAAATACATTTCTATGCATCGAGGCAGTCATAATACATACGCTTTCTATAAAAATGCTGTGAGATGTTATAAAATATAGGATAATGAGCAAAGGAAATTCGTGACAACTTTTTCAGTATGTGTAGCTGCATACAATTTGTAATGAAATATTGTAACGATGTTTTCTTAAATATTGTATCGAAAAGATCATTGGTCGAAAAGCGTCTTATCTATCATATGTGGGTGATCGCGCAACAAATGTATATATATTTTATATATGCTTTGTAATAATCAAGTGAAATGATGTATTCCGTAGTGACACATTCACCTATCTACGTACGCATACCGTGCACACGTACACATGTACACAAGTAAGCATGTGCGCAAATATCAGCGTAAACTAGTCAGTATAAACTAGCATTCCAATCGGGGGAAACGGAGAAAATATCTTTTATTATGGGAGGAATTTTTTAAATTTCCGTACTAAAAATAGTGGCACAAAACAGTCTACCTAAGTCAGAAACATGAAAACGATTGTGGGACGTGAATAAGAAATAAAACATTAATGTCCTACAAGGGCTTCATATTAAAATAAATCACATTATCTATGGAATATGGCGCAAATTGTCGGCAATTGATAAACATACATAGGTATCACATTATTATAAGCATATAATTATTTGCATTATGAGCATATTACTGCAGTATAAATGGATGATCATACAACGAATTGATTGTTTTTTACATGGATGCTTTACAATTTCATATTAGAAAAAAATCATATTATCTATGTAATATGGTGCAGAATGTCGGCAATTGATAAACACAAACACACATAGGTACCATGAAGGTCTAGTTTGATGCTTGCACAGAAGCGAATAGGAATGACATAAAATGCAACCTTCGACTGGTTTATCTACTCCGGTGCACACAGATGTACGTGCACAGATGCACACCCATATGCGCACATACAACTATATACGTACACACATATACAAGTAAGCATGTTTGCAAATCCCAGCGTATAGGCGATCAAATCATAATACCTACGCATACTTCAAAACTGTTGTGTAATGTCTTGAATTATAAAACAATGAGCAAGGGAGATTGTTCAGCATTGGAGACACCAGGCAAATGAGATTCGTCAATACTTATTCAGTATATTCTGTAACTAAGAATTATTTTTGAGACACAAGATGACGAATTATTTTGGCTTCAAATTCTCTCGGTCTTTGAGGGAGTTTAATACTCAGGGGAAGTTTGTTCCACAGTAAGGCGCCTGATATGGACAGATCTAGCCTTCTGCCCTAAGTGAGATGAACGATAGTTGACTAAGACATTATTGTTTCTGTTCGGTTTTTGATTGGTTACAGTGGGTGGATGGAAACGCACTATCTCAGCATTGCTCTGAAGAAGATATAACGAGGAGATTACGTAATGAGCCTTCTGCATGAGGAGCCTTTCTTGGATAGGAATCCAGCCGAGTTTATTGAGGAGAGGGGTTACGTGGTCACTTCTTTTGAAATTACCGTTGCATACCACCTTGGCCGCAAAGTTCATGCACATTTGTAAGTCCCTTTGAAGGTTTTGAGATAAGTCTCCCCTTACTAGGTTGAAGTAGTCAATGCGCGATACCACCAGCGATTGAATGGCTAATAAACTGTTTTTTTCGTCTAGCATACTCTTTATGAGATAAAAAAACATTAAAGTTCCTTAAATTTTGTTGCAAGTATTCTCAACATGAGATTTGAAGGGCATGGTTCTATCGAACCAGATACATAAATTTTTAACCTCTTCTGATGCGTTAATTTGATAATTTCCAACTGCAAGAGTAATTTCTGAAGTTATTTCATTAGCATCTGTGGATCCAAAAATAATGCATTGTGTTTTATTAGCATGTAATTTAAGACCATTTCGGTCGTACCATGATTTCAGGCTAGTTAGTAAAGTTTCGGCTTTAATTTGCGTCTGTGATATTTCCGATACAGAAATTGTTATTGCAATTTGAACATCATCTGCATTCATTGAGATCCGTGTGTTAGAAGGCATTGGAGGGAAATCATTAATGAAAATAGAAAACAGTAGCGAACCAAGAATGGATCCTTGGGGAACACTAAAATTGTTTTGAATGAATGGGGACAATTTATTTTGCATGCGGACTTCATGAGATCGATTTGACAAGTAACTTTCAACCCATTGCGTGTCTACTCCCATGTTCAGTATTTTATGTAGAAGTCTATCATGTTCGACGCTATTGAACGCCTTAGAGAGATCGATCCAGCAAGAGTGTTACATTCTTTTGATCGATGTCAGTGCATATTTTTCAGAGATATTGAGCAGAGCGTCATGAGTACTAGTATTTCTTCTATAGGCGTATTGATTTTGGAGGAGTAGATTTGAGTCGTCCAGGTGAAATGTCAGTTGATTTGTCACCACTTTCTCCAATAGTTTGGACATGACAGGCAAAAGACTGATGGGCCTGTAGTTTGATGCTGTATTTAGGTCACCACTTTTATGCAACGGTCTAATAATGGAGTGTTTCCATTGGTTTGGAAACGTGTTGGTTACTATTGATGTATTAGTTATCAGACGAATCAGGAGCCTGGAAGAAATAAGCATTTCATTGATATAAACGGTAGAGAACACTATGACCATTAGACTTAGGCAGTTGACACATTATGTAAGCGGGAAAGTACATATAACATTTAAACACTGCAAAAAAATATTAGATTGTATACTAATTAATTTTTATCGCCGTGAATTAGGTTTAATGTCAAATCAGATTACATACGCTGTCACCCTCTCGCTCGATAACATTGGCAATCCTTATAGTGGGACGAAAAGTACCTTCATCTTAAAAGTACCTTCATCGTGCTCGCGATAGCCATGTGCTAGAGGTTCTGCATATGTGTACGCTACAAAATGTTTATTGGTTGTTTATTAAGTTTCATTACACTATCACTGTCACTGCCACTAATAAGAGATTTTTCAGTTTCTTCAAAACTTCTCAGTTGTACCTCGAAGTCACTGAACCTCAAGTCCGTATCCTTTTGCGTAATTACAGTAGCAAACGTTCTATACTCAGCTGGGAGTTCTTTAAGAACCATTGCAATAAGTAAAAAAGAAAAAAAAGAAAAAATGTTTATTTCCAAGTTGTCACATGAGATACATGCCAACATATTGGCTTTTGAAAGTTTCTTAAATATAGGGCATCCTAAAACAAATGTTCCATACGAGGAGTACTAATTGACAAACCATCCGAGGTGTACAAGTAGATGAGCCATACGAGGCATAATAATAGACAAACTATACGAGGTTTATTAATAGACAAACTGTCAGAGGTGTACAAGTAGATAGACCATACGAGGCATATTAATTGACAAAATATACGAGGCGTACTTATAGACAAACCATTCATGGTGTGCTAGTAGTCTAACAAAAGTTCTATACTAGGAGTACTAATTGACAAACCATTCGAGGTGTACAAATAGATAAGCCATACGAGGCATAATAATAATAGGCAAACTATACGAGGTGTACTAATAGACAAGCTATCAGAGGTGTACAAAATAGATAGACCATACGAGGCATATTAATAGACAAAATATACGAGGCGTACTAATAGACAAACCACACGTGGCTTGCCAATAGTCTAGCTCTGTCAAGGGTAGTTGAATGAGAAATGAAAAATATGCCCTAAAAATATGCAAAGCCCTATCACCACCAAAAACATATTTCATATCTTCTCGATATTCACCATATCATGCGGACATGAGTACATGGGATAAAATAGAGATACAGTGTAAGCCGGTTACCACTCATGATTGACAAATATCTACAAAATATTGGTAGAAATGGGTAAACAAACATATATTCAATATCAAAATTCATAGCTTGTACAACATACGGACAGAAAGATAATTTTACTACGATTCATATGCTTAAATTGCACTTTATTTCATTAATAATATATGACATTAACCCGATTCACAGAAGCGCCCTCTGGGGAAGTGATAGATCTATTTTTGAATTATTTCGCTATTGCAATAAAATTTATTAACCGAATGGTTTTTGCGTAAAGAAATGAAATAGAAACATGTATATCTATTTAGTAGATACATATATATACCTACACACGTACACACACATATTAATATATATACTTATTGAAAATAAAATATTAGAAAAAAAATACATATATAAGCTAAAAGATAGAAGCAACCTACCATCTACTACACAGAAAATGACAGCTGAGCTCACTGTAATCCTAAGAAATTTTTCGCAAAAAAAATAACTAAAAGGAAGAGAAGACTTCGAAAAACATAAAAATGAGCTGTTTTTTAATTTCTTCACAGAAATTTTTAAGAAAAATCAGGTTATAGTCAAGAAGCAACACAACTCTTCAGCATTATACGGACATGTGTACGTGGGATAAAATGGAGTAACATTGTGGCCGGATATCACATCTGAGTGGAGAATATTCACAAAATTGGCACATATAAGAAGATTAGGCCTTGATCCAAAATGATAATTTTGATTACAGAAATTTAGAGTTTTTTCCGATTTGAAAGTTCAGTGCTAGTGTGCGCTGAACGCACGAAAAAAAAATAAAAAGACTAAATGCAATGCTTAAATTACCCCTTTCCCCCAGCTCAGCCGAAAATCGATTGAAAACATCTTCGAGATTGATTTTGAAATAGCGAGACAACGTTAGCCAAAAATTTAATTCATTATAAACTTTGCACAACCCTCACATCTATAAACCTGTTTATTGGTGTACTCACAAAATGTATTTCATGGTATATTTGTCATACGGACGTTAAATATTAATACAGAAAAGAGAAAGAAATAACAAAATAAAGATGAGGAAATACTCCTAATTATGGAAAGAACGTTCGTTCTGCTGCACTGAACTGACGGCTGTGGTGCTCATTGTTGTCGACAGAAATAAGTAAGATGAATATACGAATCGCTTAGCAAACGTAAAATGAAATAGTTTCTAAATTTCTAACAGAAATTTCAGGAAAAATTAAAATTTCTGATAGATGGGAAGTTCACACCGAGATGCTTGCAGGCCCTATGACAGAGATGCAAAATGACGTGACACATTTACTTTAAATTCTTTTCCAGTTTTAGAGTTTTTGATATGCTGGGGAAGCTTGTTCCACAAAAAAGCTCCAGAAACTGAGAGAGCTTTTTGTGCCACGTTAGATGAACGGTAACTGACTAAAACATCGTTCCTCCGGTTTGGTCTTTCGTTTGGGATATTAGATGGAAAAAATTTTACCACCTCTGCATTACTTTGGGGGAGGTACAGAGAGGAGAATACTCGTCGAGCTTTCTGGATCATGAATCTGTTCGGTATTGGGATCCAGTCGAGTTTTCTTAAAAGAGGGGTGACATGATCGTATTTATTGAAATTTCCTTTGCATACCACTTTGGCGGCGAAGTTTACACATTTTTGCAACTCTTCCTGACGACATTTAGGTAAGCCTCCCCACACAAGACTGCAGTAGTCCAGACGCGATAAAACTAAAGACTGAATCACTAATAATCTAGATTTTTCGTCAAGTGTGTTCTTTATACGATGAAAGAACATTAAGGTTCCGTTAATTTTGTTGCACATTGTTTCGACGTGTGAATTTAAAGTCATATTTTTGTCAAACCAAACAGTAGGTATCATCCACAGCTTTACCAGCTGTTTTCAATGCCGCTGCAGCTGTCTCCGACCTGATGATATTATCGGTAATGCTCTCTTCGCTTGACTTCTTCATAGTTGTCAGTTCATTATACAGTTGAA
This sequence comes from Morinoia aosen, assembly GCA_030386875.1. Classification (NCBI taxonomy): domain Eukaryota; kingdom Metazoa; phylum Arthropoda; class Malacostraca; order Amphipoda; family Talitridae; genus Morinoia; species Morinoia aosen. The sequence goes on along the minus strand of CM059573.1, from coordinate 21,138,629 downwards.
TTATTCTTGGTTTACTGACACCCATGTATTGATCACGAAGAATCTTCAAAGCTGCTCTTCCATCACCGTTGGCTTCTCTGATGGTGAGAGCTAAACTCCTGTCGTCTGCCTTCCGGATGGCTGCCTCGTCGCTAGTTGCATCTGGACCGGTGATGACGTCATGCCATTTCTTGAGTCGTAGATGACCGAGGAACTTGATCTCCCAGAGATCATAGTTCTCTCCATTAAATGCCAATCTGTGTCTGGGCCCATAACCTGTTGCCGCATCGGTCATCCTGATCTCTGGATTGAGTAACCCCAATCACGCAGGGAAGCTTAACAGAAAGGCTGGAGAGAGAAACACACACGTCTTGACAGCGTGTATTCTGGTCCAACAAAGAGAACGTTTCAAGGGCAAACAGAAGCACATCAACTGCGTCGAACATCACAGTCAAAGAAAACGGGAAGCACGAAAGTCAAAATATAACTGGGGTAACTTAGGTAGCTTAGTTTACTTTTATTTCACGACAAATGACTACTAGAAAACATTTACACAAAACACAAACAACGCAACAATTAAAAAAAGAAATAAATTATGTAAGCGGGAGAGTAGTGAACTCAACATGCTGGGTGAACAGTTTTTGTGGTTTTCTTCTGTGTCTTTCAGTGGATTTTGTCATCCAGCATCCTTGAATATTTCCAGATTCTCCGAAGTTGACACACACCCCACTGACCATTAACACAGAATCACCTGGGCCTTTAGATTATCTATTATACTGGCCAAATTTTAAACTGCCTCCATTAACGGACGCGAGTCGATTAAAACATCATTCTGCTAATTCGGTGGGCCTTGATCTGAAATTGCCACCTCTATCAAGATCTATTATCGCCTCCAGTCACGGCACCCCTGATATATCTCACCTGCTCAAATCCAGCTGGCTTTAGCTCACATATAGAGACGAGTCGATTTGTGCCTATTTTAAATTGCCCCCTCATTGAACTAAATACCCTGAACACAAATACACGTACGACCTGGCCAACCGGCCGGAGCCACTGCCTCAGGACCGAGAAGTATCTTCAGCCAAGTTCTGCAGAAACAAGTCTCAGCGATCCTCCCGGTTAGGTTAAAGGTTAGGTTAACATCGGCATCTTTGGGATGCTTTATTTCCAATCAAGCCTGATACATATAATCTTAGCATTGGTTTTTCAAATGTCTTATAACTGTTAGGTTTAGTGGTGATGAGTTAGATTCAAGATAGGTATCAACATCCAATCCTAATCGTTTTGTTCGACAGTGTTTTTCCGAAATCGTAAGAGAGGGATAATAAAGCATGGGAACTCAGCTTAGATTTCTTTATTGAAGGAAGCCGTGATGAGCGATGGCGTGCTTGGCTTCTGAAGATCTTGTAGCGAACCTTCGGCACGCAACTCAGTACAAATTTCGGAAATTCTCAAAATGATCATGTAAAAATTCAGTAAAATAAATTCAACCATTAGAATAAAATTTCATTACGAAATTAATTAACTTCTATCCTCAATTCTATTAAAATTGTGTACTGAAAAATTCAAATCTCTAAGAAATCACTTTTGCGTTGTAACGAAACCCTCCATGTCGCCGTGTCGGCAACATTTTCACTCGCACTAGCGTCACTCGTCTCAAATCATCCAGAGTGTGTACAGCTCGTTTTATTCTCTGGTGAGAATTAAATTATTGTGTGTGCTTAGGCTGCTCTACGGGTAACTATTGAATTTATGTATTATGTAAATAATATGTTGTGTATTAAGTAGGCTTTCTCAATTAACTAATCGTGTCACATGTGATGTAGGGCGCTTGCCAAGAAGTGGATCTCTCACACCTCCCTTGTGCCGGCCATTGCTGCATACTTTATTTTTATGGCAACATAGTTTTTCCAAGAAGCCTCTAATCAATTGAATTTGAATAATCCAATTGTTGCAATTGTGTCATTAGTGTTTCACCCATCCTTTGTGTGTTCCAGTTTTAATTAGTTGTGTTCTCAATTTTTGTATTTTAATCAAGTCAGATTTAGATAATTTTTGGGTGCTCATTTATTTGTTTGTTCAAGCCTCTAATCAATTGAATTTGAATACTCAATTTGTTACCATTGTGTCATTAGTGTTTTGCCCATTTTTCGTGTGTCCCAGTTTTAATTAATTGTGTTCTCAATTTTTGTATTTTAATTAAGTCAGACTTAAATAATTTTTAGAATTCCTTTGCAATTTTAGCCAATGTTTAAACTCATATCTTGAGAAATGACACTATGATAGGTTATTTACACCAATAGAGATTGTCCCTTCGGTAGTTACTCACTTCAAATAATCACTCTTTCGTGATTAGAACTATCCCCACTTTCTGATTGCGTGTAACAATGTGGAGTAACGGTAACAAGAATCCCTAGCATAATCACTTTAGTGACAACTCTTACTACTGATTTTTGGGGTTAGGTCAATTTGTGTATAATAATGTTAATAATTAGTCGTTACCTGATTCAGCTAAATTAGGGTGATTATGCTTACCTCTGGGAAGTCTCTGAATATTCTAAAATCCCAACTCCTGGAATTTTTAGTCCAGAAATCATCCAATTATCTGATTTGGGGTTTAATTTAGTTTAATCGAAAATTGTTGCTTTCAATTGTAGCTACCTGTTCTTTATACCTCATGTCAATGTCAGCTACCTCCTGTGGTTGTTGTTCATTGTAGCCCATAGGATGTCCTAATACAATTCTGAAATGCATCCTCATGATCAATGCTTTCTAAATCCTTCTTAACTACCGATTCTGTGCACTACGTGCATAGATTCCGCGTTCCCTCTACTCCTTTCTAAATGGGACCTTCCTCTCTCCTCTCGTAGGACATCCTTCACGTTCAAGCCAGGTAGACTAGAGATTCCGCATTTATTAATAGTTAATAATAATAATTAGGCTGTACATGCCTTCCTGGCACGATTCCTAGCTTAAGTTAATGGATCTTTGACAATTTTTAGCCTTAAGTAAGATCAGTACAGCGAGCCTTTGCTGTTGCTTAGTGTGAACCGTTCGAATTGTTCAATACAGATCTTGGGGTACTCATTGTAAATAAGCACCAAACTCTAGATTAATCGGCGACCTCAGCCTTCTGGATAAGTGGCATGTAGGGAGATTCACGATTGTCCATACGAGTACTTATTGTTGCGACTGCCTCGCCCTTGTTCAGGCGCCAGAATTGGGCCGAGGCACCCGCATATAACCCTCTATTTGAGGCAATCCTGTAATTCAGCAGTAAAGCTCGCAGTCTGGCTTGCGTAGCGACTGTCTCTCCTTGTGTTGTCATGTCTGAACAATTAACCCAAGCCAATTTCCCGTACAGAAGATCCTGGGAAGCCGACACACAAACAATCGCCACCAACATTCAATCAACATTCCTCAAAACTCTATTAGCCACACGGCTATCAACCCAACTAAGCCACGCGGCTATCAACCCAACTAAGCCACACGGCTATCAATCAACCACTCAAGCCACAAGGCATTAGCAGAAATAACTACCTCCTTCGAGATACCTCATAGTAGAACTGTTACCGCACCTGCGGAATATTACACTGACAAATCCACTCTCGCCGGGATCCGCCCCGGATTCCCTCGGAACACGGCACCTGCTGGAGTGCGTCATCTCTCTGGACCCGGACCTTCTTCCTCAAGAAGTGGATCCCCCACGGCTGCCGTAGTCACGGCACTCAGAGTCAACTAATAAATATCAGGCGAGAGTATAACAGTCCTTTCATTGTCCTGCAGAGGTCAATCGTGCAAGTGAGATTAGGTGCCAGTAAGGCAACCCGAATTACCCCCACATAACTCCTTCTGAGTCAGATTAAGTCATTAGTTTGTTAAGTGTTGCCGTTCGATGGCGACTGGTGGCCCTTATTCACAGAACACCAACTTGTTCCTTAAGCAATCTTGAATCAAATCATTCTAACAGCTTATCTTAAAGCTACCAAGGCAATTCATTTTAAACAACTTCCCCACTTGGGAGAAGTTCATAATCTTCTCTTAGATGGGAAACTCAGTGCAGGCGAGGTCCGGAGAGCGAGGACGTGGGCCAGGTGTAAGTGAGCGTGTTTTTGTGGCGGTTACTTTCAGATTGCTGAAAATTTAACAATCCCAAGAAATTCGTTGGCTTTAAGAAATAGGCTTCATTTCTGCTTAATTTTAGCAGGTGAATGAGAAGCAATTTTGGAAACGTGATTGATGTTGAGATATCGATCTTTAATTTTTGTCGGATGTTAAGATCGGTAAACGCTGGCGACGAGAATCCAGGGTTGGAGCAGTTAATATCTTAGCCAGTACTTTGATAATATATCAGGCTGAAAACAGCTCGAAAACCGAGGAGAATGCAAGGCAACTAAGGTCGAGTTAAGAGCCCGACTCACGTCACAAATAAGCACTTTAAGTGGTGAATCTCGATGGTTTAGTGAGAGATATTAGGCCACATGAATTTAACTTGTGAAGCTCAACCCAAGGAATCTGTGTTGTGGTGTTTGGTGCCGTCGAGGATCTGCAATTAATCGAAGACGCTGAATGAGAAGGTTCTCGAAGAGGCATCAAAGAAAAATTCCACAACTGACAATCCCTACACTGCAAAGATAAATTTTCCCATCACGGAGAAAACCTGAACCTCTTCCATAGATTTAATCAAAGCTTTAGTTCCATTAAAGGCTCAGGAAGAAAATATAGAAAAGATAAGCAAGACTTGTAATTTACAGATCAGTAATGATCTGTTATTCCTTTAGTGGAATTACGGAATATACATGTGACTTGAAAACACATGATTCGTGGAATAGAAAGGAAATATGAAAATAGCTAAAATGCATGGAATGGGAATTAATACTTTTCGTACTCTACAATATCTATGTTCAAACGAGAAATAAAAAGGCAGTCCTAAATTCATTAATATGTCCATCATACTGAAACACTGCAAGAATATCCTGTAGTAAAAGGATAATATTTACACATAAAGGAGGTGCAATTCTTGAACATAGAAATGACATGACACGGCAGTTAATTTTTTTTTTTTGCGTTCGCCATCTTCCCGCGAAAACGCCGGCATTCTGCCGTACGCTCTCACAAAGTATTGTTATACGCGAGTAGCAAAATCACCATGACAGATGCAAGTATATATTTTTGCCGCAAGAATAAAAAGAACGTGATTGAATGTTGATACTAAAATCTTGACACACGAAATGCACATGACATGCAAAATTCACGCTATGTCATGTTGAGATAGCACTCTGAATAAACCATGCTACATCACGACTTTATGAAGTTCTCCCTAGTGGGGAAATCAAATGAATTTGGTTTTTAAAGGTTGAATATTGAGGAATTTATCAAGTGACAAGGAAGATGTTCTTCTTATTAAAAAGGGTCACCAGTGCTCCGGGTAGAGCACACTTAATTGCAAAAAGGAATGATTTAAGGCCTCTGACTCAGAAGGAGTTAGGCGGTATTCGGACGCAATATTTCAAGCGTCTACAATCAACAACAAAAATTACCACAAGCCAACACCGGAGGAAAATGAGAGAATAGTTTCACTCGCCGGTATGGGAATTTATTGAAGGGAAGGTTGCACGCTGAAGTGCGAGGCTTGATTCTTGTTCGAGAGACGATCTTGGTGAGAGTCCGAGGAGGTTGAATAACTTCAGACGATTCGTTCAGCTCAGGCTTGTGGAAGCGTGTGCTGGAGTGTGAAGTCGATGATGGTGTAAGTGTGGGAGGTTCCGACACTAAGTGAGTGGTGAATTTGGTGATGAGTATGGGGATAGCTACCGGTTGGGAAAACTCGGTAGGAAGGGACTCTCGACCCAAAGGTAGTCACAACTAAAGGTTCAAGCGGCTTAGCTGCAGGGATGCATGCCTTCCAGTTTCACAAGTTAAATAAGAGGGGAAACTCGGAGAATCAACTCAGAGGCAAAACCCGGAGGATGAACCCGGAGGAGACTTGAAGGCGAAAACTTGGAGGAGGTAAGCTCCTTAAATTAAGAAGTTAGGGTTTGGTTTCATACGTGTTTGTGAGTGCATGGAGGTGTGGTCCAGTCGATCCTGTCAGGGGACATCGTGCTGGATTATTTGAACAAACAAAAAAACGAGTCTATTCATAACACATGTGCAAGACTGCGCAAACTGCAACATTAACAGGATAAACAATGGCAGGAGTCCGGTGATAAGAATCAGTCCGCAACTCTAGCGCCCGAGTCGCAGCCTGAATCATCTTAACACCAGAATCAGTGTTCCAGACCAACTGGTCACAAGCTCTATCCTGACATTACAAGCAGCAGCACAACTGAGTTTAAATGGACTACAGCCAAAATAATAGCTAAAGCACTGAGGTAATTAGATAATTAATGTACTAAGATATAAGTATGAGAAAAGGTGAAGTCTCTATACTCTATTATTCAGATGAGCAAGAAAGAATGATTATTTATGTGACTTGACTTGAGTGAGTGACTACAGAAGATACAATCTCTATTGGTTTAAATAACCTATCATAGCTTCGTTTCTCGAGATATGAATTTAAACATTGACTAAAAATTCAAGGGAATTCCAAAAATTATTTTAAATCTGACTTAATAAACATACAAAACTTGAGAACACAATTAATTACAACTGGAACACACAAGAGATGGCAAAACCCTAATGAGACCATGGCGATCAATAGATTATTCCAATTCAATTGATTAGAGGCTTGAACACATCAGCAAACTTTGCCTGGACAAACTAAGGTGGCATAAGCAGTGACAACTGAGCCTAAGGTCTCACTTAATTTTTCTATAATGGTAAAAATCTACAGCATCTGCTAAATGCAAATGAACTAGAAAACACATGTTCCCAGTTTTTCCTAACTGAAATAATCAATGTACAATGACTATTAATTAAATTTACTAACTATCTAATCTTCAGAACTGAAAATTATTTGTGTTTTTCTAATTGATTATCTACCTAATTAAATTTAAAAATACAGCTGTGACAATAATTGGTAATTGGTGCTGGCCTAGCTGCATTAAGAAGGATACAGCTGTGACTAAAAAATGATAATTGATGCCAGCCTAACTTGATGAAAAAATAAACACATATTGAAATATTGGCCTACAGAATATTTTAAAACAAAAAGGGAAATTCTAACTTGATAAACAATAACACCATATTGAAGTATTGGCATCAGAAAAATGTTTTAAAACAAAAGGGGAAATTTCCCTAAAAATGGCTTTACATTAAATAGTGAATTGACAATTTCATTATCTGAAAATACTGACAGCACAATACGGCATCATCGGAGAATAGCAATCACGATAACAATGACAAAGATGTGGCAGTGAGCTTGAGGCTGGTGACTAACTAACACTGGCACAGAGACAACATAGTGAATATTTCTACGACACAATAACGAGAGCTCCCTAACACGGAACAAGTTAAGACACAACACAGGAAAGTTAAGACATAATACACACTTGTCGTTGCACTTGATACTTACAATTGCCCGCTCTGGGGCCCAAGCGCTAGGAGGATCTATAAGAGAATGACGACTCTGCCTAGGAAGCCGGCCTTATATGCGCTGTGAGCGGACGAGCGTTCCGGAATTTTCCGGAAACGGATGAACTTGCGATATGGTTCTAGGTAAAAACGCCGTTCTTTCTTGTCGAAGTATTTCTTTGGTCAAATTTTAATAGATTTAAGGGTAATGTTGAATGAAAATAGTGATCTAAAATTTTAAGAATGATTACGTTAACTTTATTTAATTTTTAGAAGATGGTTTTAATAATTTAAGAAATTTAGACTGAAGTACTGCTGAGGGCGATCACTACAGCTACCCTCTCCCCAAAGGAGACCGAAAGGTCTGGTAACAGTGAAGCTGTTACTTGTAAAGTGCAAGTCAGAAATACAAAGGAGAGATTCCAAAAGATGCTTCGACAGAAGAAAATAGATGAAAATGGTGGAAGGTTAACTGTGGAACTATGAAAGTTTCAGCGCGGATCCCCAACTGGGACCATAAAAGAATCTGTGAGGTTAGCATCACTGAGCATACGGTGCCAGAGTATCCGCCGAAATGGAGGCGCCCGAATTCCTGATTCCGACTGCGTTCTTTGAACGGTGTAACGGGGAATCCAGAATTGGTCGACTTCCATGACTTTAGAAAATTCAAAGCGAACTAAGACGTACGAATTCGTTGGCTCGACAGGTGTTGACCTGAGGCGAAGTCGCAGTCCAGGTTTTTATAGTATGCCATATTACAAAAAGAATCCGTTCCTTCCCTCCCAAAACACATATGCCGGTTACAACGGCAATTGTGCGACGTGAGTCGTTTGCACAACCACCCTAGTCAACGTGCGTGCTCCTCAGGCGTCCCCAAGGCTACCAACACACCAACCAGGCGGCAATACAAAAAAATGGAAGATCGGGAAAGACTTAGTCAAGTGATGGTGAAGTATTTGCGCTGAGCATTCCGTACCCGTATGGGATACGGAGAACTATTAAAGGACAACCGGTGTACAGACGGCCGTTCCTTTACATATTTAAGTTGCTCAGGATGGCAGGGTAGTGTTTCGCACATAGACATTTTTTTGTTTACTTTTGTGCTTCAGTAGCAATGGTGCTGCAGTAGCAATGGAAATTGAGAAGATTGTTAGTTAGGAGCTTCAGTAGCAATGGAAGTTATCCTAGAAGATCTCCTGTGGTTTGCTTCAGTAGCAATGGAAATGCATGAAGAGTTTCGTAAAAGGTGGCTTCAGTAGCAATGGAAAAAACATGAAGAATTTGCTAGAAAAAAAGAAAGAAAGAAAGAAAGAAAAAACTTTATTTCCAATAGAGATTGTACAATATTACAATCATTGGTTTTTAAATATCTTAAAATTAATACACTTAGATGATACACACACACGAGTATTGAAAAACTCGTGTCACTAGTCTAAAATAAATGATTGAGGGCAATGTACTCCTAATCTTGCTTAATCTACATTTGACAATACATGTAATGATAATTATAAGAGATAACGCAAATTCATGGACGATGCATTTTCATTGTGGGGTGAAAAAACTTTTGACAGTTTACATGTACATGACATAAAACTTCGCAATTATTGATGCCAGGAAATAATATATGAATCGCTTGTTTCGGCAAACGTTCAAAAGTGTCATTTTAAGGAAGCATGAAAAAAAAAAATATATATATATATAAATACAAATCCATATACATATATATACGTACATACATATATACATACATACCTACACACACACATACAGATATATATATATATACATGTACGCATAAGCATGAGGACCAAGAAGATTATAAGTTTTGTATTTCTAATTCAACAATTTTAACATAACGGTCGTTAGTTAATAAGCATTTTATTTAAATATAAATGGATGATCGTACAACAAATGTATAGTTGGTACATGAATGCTTTGCAATAATAAAGAGATGACGAGTTAGGTAATGTTACAAGTTGAGAGTGAACAGAAAATGACCATTATCTCTAGTAAAATGCTAGTTGTCAGTTTAGTACACACATATGTGCACACATACATGTAAATATATACACATATATGTACACATAAAAAAGAAAAAAAATGGTTTATTTCCAATAGAGATGGTACAAAAGTACCATCATTGGTTTTTAAAATATCTTAAAATTAATACACTTAGATGATACACACACACGAGTATTGAAAAACTCGTGTCACTAGTCAAAAGAAATGATTGAGGGCAATGAACTCCTAATCTAGCTTAATCTACATCTGATAAGACATGTAATGAAAATTGTAAGAGATAACACAATTTCATGGACGATGCATTTTCATTGTGGGGTGGAAACACTTTTGACAGTTTACATGTACATGACATAAGACTTCGCAATTCTTGACGCCAGGAAATAATATATGAAATCGCTTGTTTCGGTCAATGTTTACAAGTGTCATTTTGAGGAAGCATAAAAAAAAGAAAAATATATATAAATATATACCCACATACACACATATGTACATATACGTATGCATGTGTGTATATATCCATACACACACTCACACACATACACACACACACACACACATATATATACACGCGTTTTACGGCCATGTGTGTGCCTAGGTTACGAAAAACACCGGTTTCGTTAACATGGACACACACGTGTGTACATATAAGCAAGAGGACCAAGAAGATTATAGGTTTTGCATTTCTGATTCAACAATTTTAACATAACGGTCATTAGTTAACAAGCATTTTATTTAAATATAAATGGATGATCGCACAACAAATGTATAGTTTTTACATGAATGCTTTACAATACTAAAGATATGACGAGTTAGGTAATGTTACAAGTTGAGAGTGCACTGAAAAAAAGACCATTATCTCTAGTAAAATGCTAGTTGTCAGTCTAGTACACACATATATGCACGTATACATGTAAATATTTACACATACACATGCACACATATACCCACGCACATATTTACACCTGACTCGTAAGCATACGCAAATGCATTTCTATACATCGAGGCAATACATACGCATTCTACAGAGTGTCATACGCATAGCGTGGACACGTACACATTTACACAAGTAAGCATGTGCGCAAATATCAGCGTAAACTAGTCAGTATAAATCAGAATTCCAATCGAGGGAAACGGAGAAAATATCTTTTATTATAGCATGAATTTTATAAAAAATCGTACTAAAAATAGTGGCACAAAACAGTCTACTTAAGTCAGAAACATGAAAACGATTGTGGGACGTGAATAAGAAAGAAAACCTTAATGTCCTATAATGGTTTCATATTAGAAAAAAAAATCACATTATCTTTGAAATATGGCGCAAATTGTCGTCAATTGATAAACAAACATAGGTATCACATTATTATAAGCATATAACTATAGGCCGAATAAGTATATTACTGCAGTATAAATGGATGATCACACAACGAATTTATTTTTTTTTTACATGGATGCTTTACAATTTCATATTAGAAAAAATACATTATCTTTGTAATATGGTGCAGAATGTCTGTAATTGATCAACACACACACACATAGGTACCATGACGGTCTAGTTTGATGCTTGCACAGAAACGGAGAGGAATGACATAAAATGCACCTTCGACTGGTTCATCTACTCTAGTGCACACAGTTGTACGTGCACATATACACACCCATATGCGCACATACACCTATATACGTACACACATATACAAGTAAGCATGTTTGCAAATGACAACGTATAGGCGGTCAAATCATAATACCTACGCATACTTCAAAACTGTTGTTTGATGTCTTGAATTATAACACAATGAGCGAGGGAGATTGTTCAGCAATGGAGATACCAGGTAAATGAGATTCGTCAGTACTCATTCAGTATGTTCTGTAACTAAGGATTATTATTGAGACACAAGATGACGAGTTATTTTGGCTTTAAATTCTCTCGGTCTTTGAGGGACTTTAATACTCAGGGGAAGTTTATTCCACAGTAAGGCGCCTGATATGGACAGAGCCTTCTGCCCTAAGTGAGATGAACGATAGTTGACTAAGACATTATTGTTTCTGTTCGGTTTTTGATTGGTTACAGTGGGTGGATGGAAACGCACTATCTCAGCATTGCTCTGAGGAAGATATAACGAGGAGAATACGTATTGGGCCTTCTGCATGAGGAGCCTTTCTTGGATAGGGATCCAGCCGAGTTTATTGAGGAGAGGGGTTACGTGATCACGTCTTTTGAAATTACCGTTGCATACCACCTTGGCTGCAAAATTCATGCATTTTTGTAAGTCCCTTTGAAGGTATTGAGGTAAGTCTCCCCATACTAGGCTGCAGTAGTCAATGCGCGATAACACAAGGGATTGAATGGCAAATAATCTGGATTTTTCGTCTAGCATACTTTTTATTCGATGAAAAAACATTAAAGTTCCGTAGATTTTGTTGCAAGTAGTCTCAACGTGAGATTTGAAGGACATATTTCTATCGAACCAGATACCTAGATTTTTAACTTTTTCTGATGCATCAATTTTATCATTTCCAACTGCAAGAGTAAGATCTGAAGTTTTTTTAATTGCATCTTTGGATCCAAAAATGATGCATTGTGTTTTGTTAGCATTTAATTTGAGACCATTTCGGTCGTACCATGATTTCAGGCTAGTCAGTAAAGTTTCAGCTTTAATTTGCGTCTGTGGTATTTCCGATACAGAACTTGTTATTGCAATTTGAACATCATCTGCATACATAGAGATCCGTGTGTTAGAAGGCATTGGAGGGAAATCATTAATGAAAATAGAAAACAGTAGCGGACCAAGAATGGATCCTTGGGGAACACCAAAATTGTTTTGAATGAATGGGGACAATTTGTTTTCTATGCGGACTGCATGAGATCGATTTGACAAGTAACTTTCAAACCATTGCGTGTCTATTCCCAAGTTCAGTATTTTACGTAGAAGTCTTTCATGTTGGACGCTATCGAACGCCTTAGAGAGATCGAGTAGTAGCAAGAGTGTTACATTCTTTTGATCGATGTCACTGTATATTTTTTCAGATATATTGAGCAGAGCGTCTTGAGTGCTAGTATTTCTTCTATAGGCATATTGATTTTGGTGGAGTAAATTTGACTCGTCCAGGTGAAATGACAGTTGATTTGTCACCACTTTCTCCAGTAGTTTGGACATGACAGGCAAAAGACTGATGGGCCTGTAGTTTGATGCTGTATTTAGGTCACCACTTTTGTGCAACGGTCTAATAATGGAGTGTTTCCATTGGTTTGGAAACGTATTGGTTACTATTGATGTATTAATTATCAGACGAATCCATGGTGCTGTAACAGGGAAACTATCTTTGATATATTGAAGACTGATACCATCATGTCCAACTGCCTTTGTGTTTTTTAGTGAGTATAAGATGTTTCGTAACTCTGGTAAATCGACAGGGCGTGGTCTCCACTTGACATCAGTCCTCGAGGGTGCAGTGGGGCATGAATTTTCAATTGTCGTTTCATCTGGATTGGTACACACCTCACTGAAAACTTGAGCCCCTACTTTTGAAAAGAATGTGTTGAAATCCGTGGCTGTTGCCAAGGGATTTTCAAAATTACTTATGCGATCTAAATTTTTATATGGGGCTACCTCACTAATGATTTCCCAAGTTCGCTTCGGGTTATTTTTAGCCGTTATCAGTGCCTGGTGGAAGTGAGTTTGTTTCGCTTCAGTGATTTTCTTTCGAAGAATTTTTTCATGTTCTTTATATCTCTTGTATAAGGTACTGTTTGATCTATTGTTTTTGTACTCTCGCAAGTTAGCTTTCTTTATTCTGCTCATCTCTTTAACTTCGTCAGTGATCCAAACAGTTCGTTTTGGCTTGGTTTTTTTGGTGACGTAAGGTGCACATTCGTCGAGAGCTGCTGTGAAGTTCTCGTTGAAAATTGACACTTGTATATCAACATCGTCAGATTGCATCATTTTCTGGAATTCGGTAGACCTATCGAGTAGTTTTTCTTGAAATAGTTCTGCTGAATAGTGCCTTTTCGAGCGATAGGTCATTAAGCGGTATTTTTGTCTTTCCTTCGCAATATTAATTTCACATTCTATAGAGTGGTGATCGGAAATAGAAGGTGATATTACTGTACTAAGTATTGCGGTGGGATTATTTGTGATTGCTAGATCGAGGAGAGTTGCAGAGATTTTAGTGATGCGAGTCGGTTCTTTGACCATTTGTGATAAGCTTAGTTTATACAATAGTTTGCTTAGCTGATTGTTTTTATCCGTTAGGTCAACATTGAAATCTCCGAAAGCAAAGAATGATCTTTTTGCCTGAAGGATTTCTTTGAAGGTTTCCTCAATGAAATCTAGTGTTCGATTTAGGGGAGACGATGGGTGCCGGTAAAGGCTGCCAATGATTATTGATTTGTGTTTATTTATTTGCACTTCTAACCAAACCATTTCAATGCCTTCGCAAACTTTATTCACTAGTAGTGAAGATGTTGAGTACATTTCTTTCACAAAAATAGAAGATCCACTACCTCGGCTGGTTTTAGCGCCATCGTAGCGGTACAACACGTAATCAGGAATGTTAAAAAATGAACTTTGGGTTCGTGAATCAAACCATGTTTCTGAGACACACAAAATGTCAATTTTTTCAGTGACCAACATTACTCTGATTTCATCCAATTTACCATTCAGGCTTCGAGCATTTACATGCTTAATTTTGATTTTACCTATATTAGCACTCTTTTTAAAGGTAGCGAGGTTACTACTATCTCTACTATCTTCAGGGGATTTATCGATTTTGTCTAAGTTGCCCAGGGTGTTTGGCCCAGCATCTGCTATGTAAGAAAGTCTACTATTTGGCTGGGCAGCGGCACTTTGTCAAGATGAGGTAACCCCGGTCTGATTTTTGCCTTGTGTGACAAGAGCACTGTAGTGATCGTTTTTACGATGGAGCAGTAGTGGAGGGTTATTATTTGATAACTCTGAAATGGGAACGACTGATATTTTCAAAACACAATGATCTTTTTCATCCAGGACGAGAAGTTTTTGGCCTGTCACATTTGAAATGATTAGTGGTATAAGGTCTACAGCAGCTTGGTCAAAATGTTTTTCGTTAATGTAATTATCTATTTCTTTCACAAAAATAGAAGAAATAGAGTCAGTGTCTTCAGTGACTCCGTGGTGTGAGGACGGGTGTGGCGCTCGCTCCGAAACAAAGTGCCTATTGTTAGAAAGAATGTACCTCTAACCTAAATGGGTACCCACTCTCGTCCTGAGTATTCAAATGTGATTTAAATACCCCATATATAAAAATAATCAAACTAAAAGCATAATATTCCCTCAAAAGCGTGAGAGTATTCAACCCTCGTTTACACAACGACCGCACTCCCTCAATCTTCAAGATGACTAACAAACGACGCAGTACCAGCAACAGCACCAACAACAGCACCAACAACAGCAGCAACAACAGCACCGAATTTCAACCGAAGTTTGGTCAATACCCTGATGTGTCCAGCCTAACGAAAGGCGGTAAAGAAGTGGTCTCTGTCTTAATAAAATACTTCGATTCAGTGATGACAAAATTTAATAGCGATATTGAAAAAATGCAAAATGAAATAAGCCACCTTAAAACGCTATTTGGAACAAAAGAAGCGGAACACAAAAAAATTCTCGATGAACAGAACAAGAAAATGGATAGCTTAACCTCCCGCCTCGACCAGTTGGAAAAAAATAATCAACGCCGAGACATTGAAGACAAAAAATGCACTCTCGTCATTTCTGGAAGGGAAATACCGCAATCTCACGCAAACGAAATCTGTAAGGATACAGTCTGCAAACTCCTGAAGGACAAGATCAACATTGACCTCTCCGACACTGATATGACGTCAGCTACAAGAATGGGGAAAAAACCAGTAACTGGGAACGTAGATCAAAGAAACATTGCATTTGAACTAAAAGATTACAACAAAAAACGTGAAATTCTCAACGCCTGCCGAGAAAAGAAACCAAAGTTCTTCTTCATAAATGAATACCTCATACCTTCACGAGCAAACGCCATGTACATTCTGAGGATGGCCAAAAGGAAATTCCCGGATAAAGTTGGAACCCCAAAAACACAGGATGGAAACATTTTCATATTTAACCCCGGAAACCCAGATTCAAGACGCCGCGAGATCAACACGCCAGATGACCTCGAGCAATACCTGATGCAACAACTCAATGTGACATCAAAACAAGTCATGGGTGACTAGACTAGGTGATCTCCTCAATTTGATTGTCAGTTTTCGTGCTAGTTTAACCTCAATTAGATATCATATCAGCTTATCCTCAACTTGATGTTAGCTTAACCTGAATCTATTCAAATGTTTAACAGATGTGTTTGTAAACATTTATGATAGGTGTATGTGAACTTTTGCAACAACGCAATCAGCAATTTTTACCTCCCAATATTACTGTGATTTTTTTTCATTTTTTACCACTAAAGTATTTTTGTTACGCGTAAACCATATTAGCTGATTATATCATTGTCATTAGGTGATCCCCTAAATTCCCTAGACTAGGTGATCCCCTAAATTAGTCAATTTCATTTTCATCCCCTAAATATGTCAATTTCGTATTAATTTAACCTCAATTAGGTATCATGTCAGTAAACCTCAACTTGATGCTCGTTCAACCTGAATCTATACAAGTGTATAACAGATGTGCTTGTAAACATTTATGACAGCTGTGTGTGAACTTTTGAAACAACGCAATCAGCAATTCTTTACCTCCCAATGTTACTGTGAATTTTTTCTCTTCTTAACCACTTAAGTATTATTACGCGTAAACCATATTAGCTGATTATATCATTGTCGTTGTAATCTTCTTATAATCTGATAATCGCTTCTGCCCTCCACTGCCATCGTACAACCATATTAGCTGATTATATCATTGTCGTTGTAATCTTCTTATAATCTGATTATATCATTGTCGTTGTAATCTTCTTATAATCTGATTATATCATTGTCATTATAATCTATCAGCAATTTTTCACTTACCAATACTACTGTGAATTCTTCCTTATTTACCACTACAGTTATTATTACGCGTAAACCATATTAGCTGATTGTATCATTGTCATCATAATCTTTAAAACTTATTCCCTCTTGTATGTGAACTTATGAAAACGCCCTCAGCAATCTGTTTGCACCAATGTAGTGATATCGAACTCCAATATTATAACAAATAAATAATAGATGTGTGTGTAAACATCTATGACAACTGTGTGTCACATTTTGTAACATCGCAATTAGTAATTTTTCACCAACCAATGTTACTGTGAATTCTTCTCTATTTACCACTACAGTTATTATTACGCGTAAACCATATTAGCTGATTGTATCATTGTCGTCATAATCTTTAGAAACTTATTACCTGTTGTATGTGAACTTGCGAAAACGCCCTTAGCAATCTGTTTGCACCAATGTTGTGATATTGAACTCCATTATCACTCGCTCATGGACTGAGTTTGTGTGTACTCACGAAATCGCGCTAGATTTTTCTTTTTTACTCTATTCTCTCTTACTTAATAAGCTACTTTTTAGACTGAAATATCCCTTTAAGCTTGACTCTGTATTTCGTCTTAAGCTCTATAGTACCTAATTCTTACTTTTACTTATTTTAAATGACTGATCACCCTGTAATATTTGAGGAAATCGATCCAGATTTCAATCATTTGAACAGAATATATCCAAACCTAAACGACTCTCAAGAGTGTAGGTATACTAATATATCAGAATTCAACGAAACTATACGAATAACTGACCGAGATTTCTCACTCCTGTGTTGGAACTGTAGGTCACTCTATCCAAAATTGGAAGAGATACAATGTACTATTACTGAACTTAAATATAACCTAGACGTGATTAGCTTCACCGAAAGCTGGCTAGATGACTCGACTAAAGACATGATTCGATTTGAAAATTATCATAGTTACCATTCGCTAAGAAAAAACCAGCGGGGCGGAGGCATCAGCACATATATATCTAACCACATAGACTCGAGAACCATAGCAAGTGCAACCATGAATCAGGATCATATAGAATCACTCTTCGTAGAACTTTTTAGAGATGGTAAACGCATTGTGCTTGGAACGGTGTATAGGCCTCCTACAGCCTGTCCTATATCCTTCCTGAATGAATTGAATCGTATTATTTCTCAGTTCAACAGGCCCTTATACAATGACATAATAATATGCGGTGACTTCAATTATGATCTACTGAAACATGAAAGCCATGAACCAATCTCTAATTTCCTAACTACCTTTCAGTCTCAATCCTTCCTTCCGATCATTACAAAGCCTACACGAATAACCTCAGAGTGTGCTACGCTGCTTGACAATATCTTTATGACAGACCCTAGTGATTTTCTTGCTGGAATAATTACTTCTGACTTATCAGATCACTTCCCAGTTTTTCTTATTAAGAAAAATGTCTATATTGCTTGCACCAAGGCACGGGCTGAAACTTACTCATATCGTAAAATAAACGAATCAAATCTTGAAGAAATGCGCACCGTTCTAGAAGAATCAATGCCTACATTGCACATCTCTCAACAAAACAATAATACTACGAGCATTGATGAAGCAGTAGTAAAGTTGACTGAAACTATAATGACCGCATACAATCAGTGTTGCCCAATTGTAACTCGTACAGTTACCCCGAAAAATAAACATAAGCCCTGGATTACCAGAGACATCGTGATAAATATAAAGAAACGTCAAGCGTACCTAGCCCTCCTTTGCGAAGGACGAATATCTAGAGAAACATATAACCGATTTAGAAACTATGTAACAAACCAGATAAGAACATCAAAAAAGAACTACTTTACGCTCAAGTTTACTCAATTCAAAACTGACGTTAAAAAGATTTGGCATCTCCTTAACTCCTGCTGTAAACCGAATAATGCCGATAAAAAGAAAATTGAATATGTTGTTCAAGATAATGTAAAATATCATGAGAAGAAAGAAATTGCTAATCTCTTTAACAACTTCTTCGTAAACGTAGGGAAAACAATAGCTGATGGTATTCCAAGTGAACCTACTGATCACCTGGAATTTATGGATCATATTCGAGAACCCAACTCCTTTTTCTTTACGCCTACAAACTCCTCCGATGTAATTACGTGCATAAACAACATGAAAAATAAATCGAGTGGGTTACAAACGTTTCCGACTAAAGTACTTAAAGTTATTGCTGACATTGTAGCCCCACTGATATCAAATATTATTAACCAGTCTCTCTTACTAGGCACTTTCCCGAACTCCCTCAAAGTTGCTAGAGTAACCCCTATCTTTAAAAGTGGTGAAAAAACCTGTGTAAACAATTATCGACCTATCTCCATTCTACCAATTATTAGCAAAGTATTCGAAAAGATTGTGTATAAAAAAGTGTACTCTTATTTTGAACAAAAATCATTTCTTTACGATAAACAATACGGTTTTCGCTCTAAAAAATCAACAACACAGGCTATATTAAATCATTTACAATTCCTCTATTCTAATATAGATGAAGGAAAGCCTGTCTTCTCTGTATTTCTTGACTTCCGAAAAGCATTTGATTGTGTGGACCATAAAATACTATTATCGAAACTACACTGTTATGGCATTCGAGGGATTGCCCATGATTGGTTCAGATCATACCTAACAAATCGGAAGCAATACGTTGTCATTGACGACGCAAAATCAGACCCACAGACAATTAGCCATGGAGTTCCACAAGGATCTGTTCTCGGGCCTCTCTTGTTTCTGATTTTTATCAATGATATTGTAAAATCTACATCATTCTTCAAATTCATACTTTTTGCCGATGACAGTACGCTTTCTGCGGTCCTTCCGAACCAAAATCCTGCTATGATTGTGGAGAGTATAAATACTGAACTTCACAAGGTTTCATCGTGGCTCAAAGCTAATAAAATAAGCCTAAATATCGATAAAACAAATTATATTACTTTCTCATACAAGAAAGATGTATCTCTCCCATGCATTAAAATTGGCGAAGGTGAAATCGAAGAAACCAACTCATGTAAGTTTCTGGGCATCATAATAGATAAACATCTGACCTTCAAAGAGCACATCACTCATATTAGTTCTAAATTATCAAAATCCATCGGAATCCTAAATAAAGTTAAAAATTTTCTGCCTGAAACAGCTTTACAAATGCTCTACCGTACGCTCATTTCCCCATACTTGCAATACGGAATAGAAGCATGGCACGGAACTGATAAAAATAAAACCAACAAAATTTTTACTCTGCAGAAAAGGGCTGTCAGAGCGGTAAAGAACCTAGAATATAATGCTCACACAAATGATTCTTTCAAAAATTTACAAATACTTAAACTTTCGGATCTCTACAAAATCTCCATCTGTAATTTCATTTACAAAACATTAAGAAATGATGGCGACAATAGCCTAAAACAATTATTGACTGCGCAAACTGGTCATCACGACCATTTAACCCGAAATAGAAGTAAATTCATGCTTCCTTATTATTCAAAGGCCAGGTCGCAACACAGTATTCTCTTCGTTGGAACCAAAACTTGGAACTCTATACCTGCAGAGATCCGTGAATGTAATTCGTACAAAGTATTCAAAAGACATCTTGAGTCTCACTTCCTATCAGAATACTAGTAGTGTAAGATCACCGTGTCGAAATCTTGCCTCCTACATGTAACTAATGATAATGTCATAATGTAACTTGCCTTGTGTACCATAACCAATCTTCTCTGTGCTCTTGAATCGTTTTATCGAACATACTGTTAAATATAGCCGACTTGTAAAATATCGAGTTAATTATCTCAATGATCAGTCTAATGCGAAACTAGGTTAAGTGAACTAGGTTAAACTTTTGTACACCCTAGAATAGCGTGATGGTAGGATGCCCTAGAAGTCGCTGAACTTATTCGGGCCCACAGGTAGCTATATTCAAACTTGTCCATTGTACTAGACTTAAGAAACATTCTACCTCTGTATCTCCTGTGGTAAATAAATTGTTTAAATTGTTTAAATTGTTTAAATCTATGAGGTTTTGCATGTCGCCACTGTTCTTGTCAAAAAACTTAGCATATGTGCTGTAGTTTGCTTTACTCTCTGTTTTGATTGCAGCCTTTAGGGAATTGTAATTCCATTTTGATGCTGGTTGTTTTGTAAGTAGTTGAGCTACTGCGTGGAGGAGGCAGTGTCCATCGGCTTTGGTGGGAATCAGTTTTATGTTCCATGATCGTTTCAATTCATCCATTGTGGAATTCATGCGTTCACAAATGCGGCTGGAGACGTTTTTTTTCGCACTTTTTTCATCATTAAGAGGTTCTGAGAGGTGCGGGGAATTTACGTTTTTCTGGCTCTGAATTCCTGTTCTGTGGTGATTTCTCGTATGGGGATTTGCAGAGAACTGAGAAATGCTCGTGTCAATTATATTTTTCTGGTGATGATTGTGCATACCGTTGGGTAGTGGATTTTCCATCGATTGTCGACTGCAATTTTGCAGCGATTTCTCTCTTCCTATTGATTTTACTGCTTCCGAGTATGTGATTGGATGTTGATTTATACTCGTGTCTGAGAGGGGCTTTTCATCCTCTTCATCAGCATTGGATAGCAATGAAAACCTATTTTTTGTAGGCACTCCGCAGTTGTTTGTGGCGGATGCAGGAGAGGGCTTGTTATATGAGGGCAAACATCGGGAGGAGAGGGGAGGAGAGGGTTTGTTATATGAAGGCAAACATCGGTTTATGCTGCTGGAGGTTTCACGTGGATAGGCGGTCAACTTAGAACAATCATTCAACTCATTTAGCTGTTTTGAATAATCATTAGAGTATTCAATTTCTTCATTCAGATCATGGGAGTTTCTGACACAGGAGATAAAATGTGAAGTTAGTCTCAAAGGTGATTTTAGAGCAATTTGTTGAAGAAAATGATGCGTGTCTTCTCGCGTAACGGGCCAAGTGCGGACATTGTTGTAAGCTTCATCAACAGGACCGGTTTTTACATTTGCTCGCAGCGGAATCGGTTTAAGACCAATTTTTCTGCACAGGCTCGATGCCATGTACAATTGCTGCCCACTGCAGGCACTCACCACATAAATACGAGAAAGAAGATTCTTTGTCCTGATCAAATTTTTTAATTTCGTGAGATTTTGGGACGAGAGGCTCAAACCTTTGAAACTAATTATATAGTTCCTGAAAGGAGGTGCGCGTTCAATCTCATCATAGAGATCATTTAGACGTTCCGAAGTTATGGTCTGAATCCTGCATGCACTATCAATGTCATCTCTGTTGATTTTTTTGAGACTATTGTCTCCAACGAGAAAAGTGTCTAAAGGGGATTTCGCATAAGGATGGTTACTCGCAGCTACCACTGGCGTAAAATCATGAGCGCTGATACGATAATTTAAAGCAAAAAGCTGTTCTGTAATCACTTGAATATTTGATACAGTGGAAGAAATCGACGCTGGGCTTGGGGGACAATTTTGTCTCAAAGCTTTATTGAGAAATGCAGCTGTAAGAGACAGCGTGTTATTTATTTCGTGAATATTTTGGGAACTGGTCATTTGGAGAGGATGTAAGTACCCATCAAAAGCGGTAACAGGTCTGGTTGTATTTTTCTCCACTGAAAATCTTACGTTATCCTCGCAGTTTACGCTCTGAGGTATTTTACTGCCAGTATTAGCTGCTTCGTATGCATTTTCAAACATAACTTCGCCACCTGAAAGGTCTACACACAATTTATCATTAAAATTATAATTAAAATTACCCCTTTTACTCTCTGACTGGTTGCACACATCCAAAATTTTATCGCGTTCTAACGATGACGTTGGTGTTTCCGTCGGCGGTGAACGATTTTGAGCTTTCTCAATGACGCAGGGCAGGGGCGACGTCGCCATGACGCAATCGTTTCGGCGAGACGAAGGAGCTAGCAGTGCTGTGGCAGCTTCCGCCAGTGAGGACGTATCTTCTTCACTAAAGATTCTCGGCTTTGTGGACGATGAATCTTCTCGGACACAGTCCAAAGCGTGGGGTTGAGAGTCGAGTGCTGCTTGTACGGAATTTCTTGAACTCGCTTCGGGTGTGCCCGTAGCAGGTTTCAGAACTTGAGAAGATGAATTATTACTGGGAGCTGAATTATTACAAGCAGCGCCTGAGAGATTTTCGCCCGTGTCAGATGACTCTGATTTTGCAGTCATTAGTGATGCTTCAGGGGCTGAGAAACACTTGCTGATACCAGACTTCACGAACGTCCGAGAAGCATTTTTCGTTTTGAGTGTTTGAGGACCTTGAACAGATGGATTCACAGGGGCGGATTTATTAGGTCTGCCTTTCCGCTTTATGGCTGGTGCTTGACGCTTTTTACTGAGCTTTTCGTGCGAAGCTGTACTGGAGGATGTTTTTTCAGATGGAGCAACCTTCCGAGTAGTTGAACGAGTTCTATATTGATACATTGTGACGTTGATAGAGAGGAAGAAAAATTAAAATTTGTTCATTGGGTTAAAGTAGAAGACCTCGCCTTTTAAAGGTAGATAAAAAGAGACTGCCAGTAGGAAAGCAAGGGGGGGGGGCTTGGGGTGTAAGACAGAGGAGGACAGAGTGTGAGCGGGAGGAGGGGGCAGGATGCTTGCGGTCGGCAGAGCAGCGTTGCTTGCTGTCCTGCTTGGGGAAGAAAAGAGAACAGAAAAAAAGAAGAAGAAAAGAAGAAAAAGAACTTCAACTCTTCCATCAGGAGATTGCTCTGGTGAACTTTTCGAGAAACGTCGGAT
Organism: Morinoia aosen; assembly: GCA_030386875.1. NCBI lineage: Eukaryota > Metazoa > Arthropoda > Malacostraca > Amphipoda > Talitridae > Morinoia > Morinoia aosen. Next base: position 21,115,363 of record CM059573.1, on the reverse strand, counting down.
TGTTCAAGTTTACTTCACATTGTGGAATTATGCTCTGTCTGTGAACACAGGCTTACTATGTTTAACATGGTAAGTTTTTCCCGAAGTTGCTGGATCAAATTTATTTAATTTTTATATTTAAAAGTTCCTTCAAAGAAGAAGAAGTTTTTTATCCTTCTCACATTTAACGTCAATAGTTAACCAAAATTGTCCATCAAAAGAACATGAGGTAAGCTAATTTTTTTTTAATCAAAAATTGAATGAGTACATTAGAAATTTTCAACATTCATGCTCTATTGTAACAAAAATAGTTCACAAAAAATGGTCACCATTATTTTCCAAAGATGCGAGTTTGACAGAGCACACTTTCTATTTTGTTTCTGGAGATAACCGCACTTGTCCTTCCACGTTAAGAGTGGAGGTGTTTTGGAGGGATGGAGTGGAGATGGAGGGGCCAGGGGTAAGCTTGTTCGCGCTGCCCTCACCGGCACTGCGAAAGCATCACTAAGTTTTCACATCTCGCCACTCTGATCTGCTTGTTAAAATGATCATAATTGAATCACCGAAACACTGAAAGTTCACTTTTACCATTTAGTTAGGTAGACGGCACATTCACGGACACACAGTTCTAATTTCGTACTTCGTGGAGTTTTTCTTCCCTCACATTCTGAAACAATTTAGCTCCGGTAACATGGAGCGTGCGTCCACGGTGACAGTTGAGTCATAAACTGAATAGGCTGCAGTAGCAATAACTTATTATTAGGGGAGAGTTTTAAAGAGGAAAACTATGTTTGATTACTGAGAATTAGAGGAAAAGGGTGGAAAGGAACACTACCTCCTCCAAGGTTCAACATGCAACAGCTGCAACAGCCTCGACATGCGCTCAAAAACCTCCCGATCATGGCTGCGGCAACTTAGTTGTTTGATTATTTATCTAGCTCTGGGGTATACCAGTATGAATTCTGGTCACCAGTATGAAGTTCTCCCTAGTGGGGAAATCAAATGAATTTGGTTTTTAAAGGTTGAATATTGAGGAATTTATCAAGTGACAAGGAAGATGTTCTTCTTATTAAAAAGGGTCACCAGTGCTCCGGGTAGAGCACACTTAATTGCAAAAAGGAATGATTTAAGGCCTCTGACTCAGAAGGAGTTAGGCGGTATTCGGACGCAATATTTCAAGTGTCTACAATCAACAACAAAAATTGCCACAAGCCAACACCGGAGGAAAATGAGAGAATAGTTTCACTCGCCGGTATGGGAATTGATTGAAGGGAAGGTTGCACGCTGAAGTGCGAGGCTTGATTCTTGTTCGAGAGACGATCTTGGTGAGAGTCCAAGGAGGTTGAATAACTTCAGACGATTCGTTCAGCTCAGGCTTGTGGAAGCGTGTGCTGGAGTGTGAAGTCGATGGTGGTGTAAGTGTGGGAGGTTCCGACACTAAGTGAGTGGTGAATTTGGTGATGAGTATGGGGATAGCTACCGGTTGGGAAAACTCGGTAAGAAGGGACTCTCGACCCAAAGGTAGTCACAACTAAAGGTTCAAGCGGCTTAGCTGCAGGGATGCATGCCTTCCAGTTTCACAAGTTAAATAAGAGGGGAAACTCGGAGAATCAACTCAGAGGCAAAACCCGGAGGATGAACCCGGAGGAGACTTGAAGGCGAAAACTTGGAGGAGGTAAGCTCCTTAAATTAAGAAGTTAGGGTTTGGTTTCATACGTGTTTGTGAGTGCATGGAGGTGTGGTCCAGTCGATCCTGTCAGGGGACATCGTGCTGGATTATTTGAACAAACAAAAAAACGAGTCTATTCATAACACATGTGCAAGACTGCGCAAACTGCAACATTAACAGGATAAACAATGGCAGGAGTCCGGTGATAAGAATCAGTCCGCAACTCTAGCGCCCGAGTCGCAGCCTGAATCATCTTAACACCAGAATCAGTGTTCCAGACCAACTGGTCACAAGCTCTATCCTGACATTACAAGCAGCAGCACAACTGAGTTTAAATGGACTACAGCCAAAATAATAGCTAAAGCACTGAGGTAATTAGATAATTAATGTACTAAGATATAAGTATGAGAAAAGGTGAAGTCTCTATACTCTATTATTCAGATGAGCAAGAAAGAATGATTATTTATGTGACTTGACTTGAGTGAGTGACTACAGAAGATACAATCTCTATTGGTTTAAATAACCTATCATAGCTTCGTTTCTCGAGATATGAATTTAAACATTGACTAAAAATTCAAGGGAATTCCAAAAATTATTTTAAATCTGACTTAATAAACATACAAAACTTGAGAACACAATTAATTACAACTGGAACACACAAGAGATGGCAAAACCCTAATGAGACCATGGCGATCAATAGATTATTCCAATTCAATTGATTAGAGGCTTGAACACATCAGCAAACTTTGCCTGGACAAACTAAGGTGGCATAAGCAGTGACAACTGAGCCTAAGGTCTCACTTAATTTTTCTATAATGGTAAAAATCTACAGCATCTGCTAAATGCAAATGAACTAGAAAACACATGTTCCCAGTTTTTCCTAACTGAAATAATCAATGTACAATGACTATTAATTAAATTTACTAACTATCTAATCTTCAGAACTGAAAATTATTTGTGTTTTTCTAATTGATTATCTACCTAATTTAATTTAAAAATACAGCTGTGACAATAATTGGTAATTGGTGCTGGCCTAGCTGCATTAAGAAGGATACAGCTGTGACTAAAAAATGATAATTGATGCCAGCCTAACTTGATGAAAAAATAAACACATATTGAAATATTGGCCTACAGAATATTTTAAAACAAAAAGGGAAATTCTAACTTGATAAACAATAACACCATATTGAAGTATTGGCATCAGAAAAATGTTTTAAAACAAAAGGGGAAATTTCCCTAAAAATGGCTTTACATTAAATAGTGAATTGACAATTTCATTATCTGAAAATACTGACAGCACAATACGGCATCATCGGAGAATAGCAATCACGATAACAATGACAAAGATGTGGCAGTGAGCTTGAGGCTGGTGACTAACTAACACTGGCACAGAGACAACATAGTGAATATTTCTACGACACAATAACGAGAGCTCCCTAACACGGAACAAGTTAAGACACAACACAGGAAAGTTAAGACATAATACACACTTGTCGTTGCACTTGATACTTACAATTGCCCGCTCTGGGGCCCAAGCGCTAGGAGGATCTATAAGAGAATGACGACTCTGCCTAGGAAGCCGGCCTTATATGCGCTTTGAGCGGACGAGCGTTTCCGGAATTTTCCGGAAACGGATGAACTTGCGATATGGTTCTAGGTAAAAACGCCGTTCTTTCTTGTCGAAGTATTTCTTTGGTCAAATTTTAATAGATTTAAGGGTAATGTTGAATGAAAATAGTGATCTAAAATTTTAAGAATGATTACGTTAACTTTATTTAATTTTTAGAAGATGGTTTTAATAATTTAAGAAATTTAGACTGAAGTACTGCTGAGGGCGATCACTACAACTTCTACGCATAACTACGTATTTAAATAATACGGCACTGTCACAATTTATACTTAAACTGAACATGAAGAAGGAACACGATATTTTCTAACACAGATTTACTTACGAGAAATGCTGTAACACCAAGCTAAAGAGACGCACAAGAGAGAGTGAGTTTCAAAAGAGACGCGTCACCGTGCAGTGTTGCCAATCCCAGAGGCCTCTCTCTCAAATATGTCGAGTGTTATTTTATCTCTCATGCATTTACACAAAAACTTCAAGGATTACTAATTATAAGTAGAAAATTAATAATAATAATTTAGAGTAGGATTTTTAATGTCAATAATTATGCTATTTAAGTGCGAATGAGGAATTTTATAATTTTACACTTTTGTAGCAAATGCTACATAACTACCCCTATATATAGGACACCATGACGGAAATATGGAAATATGAAATTGGAAACGAGAAAAAAAAATTTCTGCGGTATGCGGCAATTTGCGTAGGCACGAAAATAAAGCAGGTGAGAAAAATTATTTTCCTACCTACTCAATCCTTCTAACACTTTCCCTCCAAAACTAACCTTGGTTGACGGCGTGTACCGTGATGCCGAGCGACTTTCTCGTTTGTATCTTCCTGCGACGCTCCGCAGAGTAGCTGTCCTCCACTACCATTCCCTTTCTCACCCTGGTATTAACCGTACATTGCGTTTGATTTCTGATCGTTACGTCTGGCCAGCGATGCGTAAGGAGGTCAAGCAAATTGTGCAAAATTGCCATGCGTGTCAGAGTAGTAAGGTGGTGAAACATAATCGTGCGGCGCTGCAGAGTTGTGCATTCACAGGTCACAAGTTTGACTCTGTACACCTAGATTTGGTGGGTCCCTTACCTTTATCGTGCGGTTATTCTTATTTGTTGACCATCATAGATAGGTTCACGCGTTGGGTTGAGGCTGTCCCTCTCCCGGATACCCAAACTGAGACTGTAGCGCGCGCCTTCTTATCAAACTGGATCTCTAGATTTGGGGTTCCCTTCAGTGTCACACATGACCGGGGATCACAATTCACCTCCAAATTCTGGAGTGAGCTTAGCACCGCTTTAGGGTGTGCAAATACACAAACTACAGCGTATCATCCGCAGTCAAATGGACTTATTGAGAGAGTCCACAGAGACCTCAAGGTTGCATTGCGCTGCCTTAATTGCAGTCACGATTGGACCGATAGACTTCCAGTAGTACTACTTAGCATCCGAGATTTACACAGACAAGATCAGCAGTGCACAGCGGCTGAAATGTTGTACGGGAAAACGCTTCGTCTCCCCGGCGACATTGTTGACCCAAAACCTTTGCCTGAATTTTCATCCGTTGACCGTTCCGCTTATGTAACCTGTCTCAAGGATTGCATGAGAAAGATCAAGTATGTGGCTCCACGAATGCCTCAGACTCAGGACAAACTAGATTCTGCCCTGCAAGACTGCACACATGTGTATGTCCGCAATGATGCTATAAAACCTACATTCACGCGCCCTTATGATGGCCCATTCAAAGTACTTAAACGCAAGCAAAAATATTTCATCCTCGAAAGAGGCGGCTCACACGACCCTGTGAGCATTGATCGATTAAAAGTCGCATATACTTCTGATCATAGTGTAACTTATAACTCATCATCTTCTCCGCAGATTTCCTTTCCCACTGAGACTCGATCATATCTACCATCTCAGCTTCCTCAGTTGGCTGCTTTGTTGCCTAGTCAACTTGAGTGTAATCCTTTCTATGTGCCTGTACATTCAAACCCTATCTCTAACCCTGTCGTAGATTCTAACTCTAGTCCTCTTACTGACACAGCGACAAGTCTGGAGAGACCAGACGAGCCCGCTGCAGTAACTCCTGTTCCTAGGACTCTTGCCGATCTAAACTTGCAGACCCGTTTGGTGAAACTTCCCCGCTCAGTATCATTTGCCAATTGCCGAACTCGGCAGGGTCGTGTAGTTCGCCCTCCTTCCCGCTACAGATGATTGCAGCGGGTGGACCTTTCGGTCTGCGCCTTGGGGGGGTAATGTAGCATACCGCTACATAAGCGTAAAAATTAGAAATTTGCCATTCATACTTAAATAAATTAATTAGTAGCATTAAAAATCTTACTCTAATTTATTATTAATTATTTTCTACTTCTAATTCGTAATCATTGAAGTTTTTGTGTAAATGCATGAAATAATAAAAATAACACTTGACATTTTTCGAGAGAGGAGCCCTCTGGTGGCAACACTGCGCAGTTGCGCGTCTCTTCTTTCGAAAAGCCACTCTTACTTTTGGCGTCCTACTAGCGGTGTTACAGCAAATTCTCGTGAGTTTAAAAGTGTTAGGAAATAATCGTGTTCTTTCGTCGTTCTCGTGAGTAATCAATGTTAGAATATAACCGTGTTTTTCTTTGTGTTCAGTGAGTATTAATCGTTGACAGTGCAGAGTGTTACGATACGTAGTATGCGTGGAAATTGTGATGTAGCATGTCTTTTCATTCAGTGCTTTGTTTGTCTTTTTCTCAACGTGACTTAGCGTAAAAATATTGCGTCAAATGTGCATTGCATTTCCGTGTCATGATTTTATTATCAAAGCATAATCATGTTCGTTCCTTTTCTTTACGATAATCTACTAATCTACGATAATCTCTACTCGGAATGAACGCGGCGAAATTTGCCGGCGTTCGTTGCCGATCGTGCTTTGTTTAATGGCGGAACCTCATACCGTCGTCTCTTGTCACTACTCTGTGACTATAAATACTATAGGCATGTGTTATAGTAGCATTTATTCTTTTTTTTACAAACCGACTTGCAGTAGTTTAAATTACGAAAAGTATTCATGCCTATGCTTGATAAATTTTGGAATTTCATTTCTTAATTCCATACTCATGGAAACCTATCGTATACCGCACTTATTTCAATATAAAAACATTTCAATAAAATTTAATTTAACTCATCGCATTCTTGTGACAAAACACCCACTACTATCTGCCTATCTTAAGTGTGTGCAAATTGCTGGCGGCTCTGGCTGAGGCCTATCCGTAAAGTCGCCGGCTAAATCGCCGCACGGAACCTTCATGCTCTCGTGTTTTCCTTCTTCGCGTATTTTCCGCCTGTGAAATCAACGCTTAGGTTTTTCCTTTTTCCTTTATCATTGGGGATATATATTATTCCTTAATCCCTTTATCATTGCAATTGATCTACCAGGATTTTTCAGTAGGATTTATATCCATGAACTTTAGGATTTTTATGTGTTTTTACTGCTTTCAAAAGTGCAGTCACTTGATATTTTCACGATATTCTCGTGTTTACTTGCCCGTAGTCTCTGTAAGGAATCACGATCTTTATTACCGGAAGTTCTTAAACCTAATACTCAGATTTTTAAAGCCAGAGGCATTAGTGATTAAACAATTTATTTATTGATAAAATCTGTCAACCAAAAATCTGTCCTATCTCTTTTGAGTTTGCCAAAAGTGAGAATCCTAAAGCAGCTGGAGTCAAACCTGTAGGAGTTTCTCGGATTTCTCCGTGTGGGAAGAGTTGTCATTATTATGTTGGATTGTCAGTAGTGGAATGTCTTGATGTCTCTTCTGGAACGTTTCATCCAGCGTCTTGGACTCCTGTGCAGGATCTCTACATCATCGCCAGACACACAACACTCACAGTTTTTGAATCTCCCTGGGTTCCCTGAGTGCCATTGCTAAATGCTATTCTCACATAAGCAGTAACTTAACTTGCTCCCGTTAAGGTGCTAATGTGCTAATGTGCTAATGTGCCGCCTTGCTTCTGCTCACATGAGCCGGATTTAACTTGCTCACTCACACCTCACCTTATGTTGAGTCATTAGTTCTAACTGAACAAAGTCACTGACCCTCGCTCAATTATCTCAAATTGCCTAATTCAAGTTCCCAAATACAACTCACTCACCCTGCTTACTCCATCGCGTGACGCCCTTCGTCAACGCCAGCCTGGTCCTCCGGCACGGATTGCCCACCTAGACAAGCTCTCCGAGATCAAGATCCAAGCCAGTTTTCCTGGTTTCCTCTTCCAATAAACTCCACCTGAAACGAGCTGAGTCCAAAACCGTTTTTCATTATCCCTCTCATAATTTTCCCAGATCACTATCGAGAAATCGTTCGAGTTTTCTTTTGGCCGTTCAAGAACTAAAATATTTACATTCAAACTACCCAACGGTCACGAGAAAAACCCAACAGGTACCCATTTCCGACACCTGGGTTGAGTGGGGTATTGTGCTTGAGCTTTCCCTTTTACCCAACGGGGAAAATCTCCGCGCCAGCGCCGGGATACGAACTCGCGACTTCCAGCATACAAGTCCGACCCCTTAACCGCTTTGCCACGGAGAGCACCCGGCTCCTTCAAATAAAGACGCTTACAAGCTGAGTAACCCCAATGCGTCTTCATTTACCTTCCTCGCGTTAATCTGAAACCTTCTCGAGATCTTTATGTTTTGTAGTTGGTAATACGCTAAATTCCGACACACTTAACATAAAAATGGCGTCCTGGCGTTAGTTATAAAGCATGTGAAAACCAATGTACAAGGTGATATGTATCAGGCTTGATTGGAAATAAAGCATCCGTAGATGCCTTCATTGAGAATCTCTAATTCAACGGAAACTTTTAATGCCATTCATTTACGAATTAAGGTAGTTATATAAACGTTAGATTAGAACGTATAAACGATACATATTACCTGCGAAGTACTTGTTAATCTTCAACTGGAATCACCTTTGTTTTTGCCGTCAAACAAGAATGATTTTTTTTAAAGATACTCCAATTCGTTTTACATCTGCGATTAGTAATATTTAATACCTATAATAACCTGTGTCCTGTCCACTATCGGAACATTTTTAAATTTTTCAACAGGGAATTGGCAATTGCAGTTATTTTGCAGTAAAAAATATGTTGGACATTTTAGGTATTTTAACGTGTAAACTTTTTTTAGATGCTCTTTTTCTTTCTTTTCTGGTCAAGCGTTTTTTTGTGATTTTGACATGGAATTAGAACCTTTGGTGTTTATGCAGGACTCGTAGCCTCTGTTTGGATATTCAGTGGCGATTGACGAAGGATGCGAATATATTTTTCTTCGACAATATCAAAGTTTCCCGACTGAAAATTGAAATTTTTACCTTTTACTATACTAATATCTGTCTAGTTTCTATGTCATATGATATTCGGTCCAAGCAAAAACGTGATCTCATCTAAGTGTTTTTGTTCCTTTCATTTTAAATTTATTTGGTCTATTGAGTGCAGCTGTTTCTGGATTTACTTGAAAAATCAAATTTAATTCTTGGATTGCTGGAAACACGGATTGATTAATTCTTTAAATGTGTGTTTATTGTTCAGTCGTTACGTTTGCGCACTTCAAGTTGGTTTCACATTGAGTTCTGCGCATAATTGTTATCAAATCTGGGACCACAATTCTTTTTTCTCTTGTTGAACAATGCTACATATAGTTAGAAAAAATAGAGCTTGACTTCGATATGCTTATTGCAGTTACTGAGTATGAGTGTCAGCTTATTGTGAAGCACTGGAGTTAGTTCAGCTGTTCAATCAAAAGAGTAATTCATGTTATCAGTTGTAAGGTAATAAGTAAGAAAAGAATGACTTTTATTATACCTGGGCTGAAAAATATTTGAAAATAAAATTAATTTTTTCCTAATACATTGAGCCAAATAAAAAACCAAATTACACTAACTACAATGACCAGAAATTTGTCAATTTGATGGACTATCAATTGACTGTTCTATTTTATGCTTGAAGGTATACTTCACAAAAATTCATTTTAAAATATATCCTAAAGTTGGGCACTTTTTACTCATTAAAGGGTCAATATTGAGTTTAATGTTGTCAACAAATTTCATAATTTCGTAGGTATGGACAGGTAATATAGTCAATTTTAAGACGTTTTACATGAATGACAATGTGCCCGGAAATGCTTAAGTTAGTTTTTGAGTTATTTAAGTTTGAAGTTATACAAACGGCGCTCCTGAATGGCCTTATTTGCGCAAAAACAGTCATTGTTTTTGCAATGAAAACGGAAGCTAACCTCTATTACAAACGTAAAGAGGTTGGGTTGTGAGGGGTACCTAGCCACAGTTCTTTTAGTGAAAATTATAAATAAAGGTTTCTAGTGACGTTTGTTTACATTGACTAGAAGATGGCTGCCTTCATGGGCGCCGCCATCTTGGTGCTGATGTAAACAAGATTGCGATCATCATCCTAACGGGTGGGTTAGAAGCTTTATTTATAGTTTTCACTAAAAGAACTGTGGCTACCCCTCACAACCCAACCTCTTTACGTTTGTAATAGGGGGTTAGCTTCCGTTATTGATTAAAATATGCTAGCCGCGCGCACTTCCATGATACGCACAAGCCAGCTTCAAAGTTGAATAATTCAAAAATACCGCATCACCGGGCAGAATGTCATTCATGTAAAACGTCTTAAAATTGACTATATTACCTATCTATACCTACAAAATTATGAAATTTGTTGACAACGTTAAACTCAATATTGACCCATTAAATGGTCAATGTGAAGTTTCATGCAATCACGGAAAATAATAATGCCGATCCCAGGAATCACTAAAGGAACACATTTCAGAACGCTTTACATGAATGACATTCTGCTCGCTGATGCGTTATTTTCGAATAATTGAACTTTGAAGTTGGCCTTGGCGCCAAAGGAAGCGAGCGCGTGAAACGTAATTTAATTAATAACGGAAGCTATTACAAACGTAAAGAGGTTGGGTCGTGAGGGGGAGGCACAGTTCTTCTAGTGAAAATTATAAATAAAACTTCTAACCCACCCATTAGGGTGACGACCGCAATCTTGTTGACATCGGGTCCAAAATGGCGGCGCCCATGGTGGTCGCCATGTTAGACCCGATGTAAACAAGATTGCGGTCGTCACCCTAATGGGTGGTTTAGAAGCTTTATTTATACTTTTCACTAAAAGAACTGTGGCTACCCCTCACGACCCAACCTCTTTACGTTTGTAATAGGGGGTTAGCTTCCGTTTTTAATTAAATTACGCTCGCTTCCTTGGGCGCGCGACGGCCAACTTCAAAGTTCAATAATTCGAAAATAACGCATCAGCGAGCAGAATGTCGTTCATGAAAAACGTTCTTAAATGGGTTCCTTTAGTGATTGTTTGGAATATCATTATCAATTTCCGTGATTGCATGAAACTTCACATTGACCCATTAAATACCTAGGGTCAATTTTTACTCTATTGTTATAAACAAATTTCATAATTTTGTTGCCAATAATCAATAAAGAAACACATTTTAAAATGTCTTACATGAATGACATTCTGCAATGCGGTTTTTTCAAACTATTCAATGGTTAATGTTGAGGATGATATGGGAATACATTATCAACTTTTCAAGTTGTAAACATAGTAAATTAGATTGAAATAAACAAGTTTTCATTCATGCATTTTCCGTCGTAAATGATTATTTTACCAATTATAGCGGTAGGGTTAGTTTCATCATTGATAACAAATGCGCTCGGATAAACAGCTCCTCATTGATTTTTTAATTTTTGTTGCTTGAATCATGGTAATAACATCAAAATAAACTACTTTTCTTCTATACACTTTTTTTTTCGAATGAATATTTTACATGTTAAAATGGTAGGGTAAGTCTCGAATGGCCGGTCGGCTCAAATCGGTTCAAATCGTCGGCTATTCTATGATAATTTTCAATTTTTGCGATCAGTAAAGATCTGAAACCTGCCCGTTAGGCGTGTAGTATTGTAATCTACTACACGCCTAACGGGTTCAGTTTTTAGGTCGCTACCAAACGCGAAAATTGAAAATTGACATAGAATAACCGACGATTTGAGCCTACCAGCCATTTGATACTTATCCTATATTTAGTTTCATCTTTGATAATGAGAAAACTGGAAGCGAGACGCCATTACAGTGTTGCCATTTGCCGGGCCAAATGAATTACTTGCCACTTCAAACACTTGAGTTTCGGTAACTAATTTACCACTAAAACTCGTAAAATACTTATTCACGACGGAAAGTGCATAGAAGAAAACTAGTTTATTTCGAGTAAATGTTGAGGATTATTTGGGAATCGATATTGAATTTTTTGGTGCCAAAACCTAGTTAAGGAGACCGTCTGGGTAGAAATCAGGATATGTGTTGATTTTCTGTTTTTATATGCATCTTATAGAGGATTTTCTTGCGCTTCCATTGGTACTTTCCGTTTACGTCTACTCCAAATAGTGCGCCCACCAGAGGGGGGAAAGCGATAGGGGTGGAGTGACCTTGAACCCTCCCCCCCCTCATTATTGGGAGTCAATTGAGCGTTTCTCTGCGGGAATGGCATTATAGTTCGTTCATGGGCTACTCAAAGTGGTTCCATTATTCAAACGAAACATTCTAAGGCTGAATAAATATTTTTTATGAAATTTTGACAATTTCAGAATTTAGCTGTTCTGCCGTATCTATGATACCGCAGCTTTCCTTCATAGCTCGATGACAGCTGCAGTATCATAGCTACAGCAGTGGTGAGCACACCAATCCAAAGGGCTTGAAAAGAGCTATAAAACAAAGGAGTTGAGTAGACAAAAAAATGTATTTTGGTAGAAAAAAATTAAAAATTAAAATTTTTTTTTTTTTCAAGAATTACACCCATTCCCTTTTGTTGTTTATTTTTTCCCAGAGTTACAGAGTACAGAGCTACAGCAATGTAAATTATATCAATCAAAAGGGCTTGAAAAGAGCTACAAACGCTCAAGAGTTCATTGTAGAAAACCCTGTAGTTCTAAAGATAAAAAGAAAAAATTTTTTTTGTGTAAAAAAACACGTTTTTCTGGAAACTTAATATTGGTTTCTCAAATCTATCTCCTTCCACAATTTTAGAGCTACAAGAATGGTTTATATACCATTTGATAGGGCTTAGCAAGGTGTATCCATAAGCAATAGCATTTTTTGATACATTTATTGTTTTGAAAATTACACCACATGAAAAAAAAAATGAAAAATACATATTTTTTTTTTTTTAATTCCCAAAATCCACAAAAAGAAGTTATCAAAATTCCCTATTGCTTATGGTTATATAGACATATAAGCAATCTAAAAACGAAATACTGGTTCTGTAACTTCAAAATTGTAGAAGGAGATAGATTTTACATAACCCCCTTATTTTATCATATTTTTCAAAAAAAAAGTGCAGCTACAAAAATTTTGTCGAAATAACAAATGATCTATGCATCATTTCACACCTACTGTGACAATTTCAGAGAAATCCATCCATAAATAACGGACTTTTTTTTTTACCCAGACGGTATCCTTAATTAGATCGAAAGTAGCAAGTTTTCTTCTATGCATTTTACATCGTAAATGAGTATTTTACGAATTATAGGGGTAGCTTTAGTTTCATTTTTGATGAAAAATGCGCTCGAATAAACAGCTACTTATTTATTTTTTTAATTTTTGTTGCTTGAATCATGGTAATATCAAAATAAACTACTTTTCTTCTATACACTTTTTTGGTCAAATGAATATTTTACGAGTTAGCGCGGTAGGTTTAGTTTTGTCTTTGATAACAAGAAAGCCGGAAGTGAGACGCCATTGCAGCGTTGCCATTTGCCAGGCCAAATGAATTACGTCCCGCTTCAAACACTTGAGTTGCGGTAACCAATTCATCGCTATAACTCGTAAAATACTTATTTACGACGGAAAGTGCACAGAAGAAAACTAGTTTATTTCAATCTAATTAACTATGTTAAGGCACCTAAAAATCAAATATTGATTCCCGAATAGTCCTCAACATTAACCTTATTTCGATCTAATTAACTATGTTATGGCATCTAAAAATCAAATATCGATACCCTAATCATCCTCAACATTAACCTATTCAACTTTAAAGTTGGCTTGTGCACGCCAGGGAAGCAAGCGTGCCAAGCGTAATTTAATTAATAACGGAAGCTAACCCCCTATTACAAACGTAAAGAGGTTTGGTCCTGAGGGGTAGCCACAGTTTTTCTAGTGGAAATTATAAATAAAAGTTTCTAGTGACATCCATTAACATCATCTCCAATGACAGCCACCCAGTACCTAAGATGGCGGCCGCCATCTTGGAACCGATGTAAACGGACGTCACTAGATACCTTTATTTTTAATTTTCACTAGAAGAACTGTGGCTACCCCTCACGACCCAGCCTTTTTACGTTTGTAATAGGGGGTTAGCTTCCGTTTCAACTCTGAAATCACGCAAAAAAGGCTATTCAGGAGCGCCGCTCGTTCAACTCAAACTTGAATAACTCAAAACTAAGCATTTGCGAGCACATTTTCATTCATGTAAAACGTCTTAAAATCGACTATATTACCTATCTATGGCAGCGAAATTATGAAAATCGTTGACAACATTAAAGTAAAAATTGACCATACCTAGTAACACCTAGACAGTTACACAGTGGTGCTAGCAAAAGTTTTGATGACCTAAGCATGATTCATGAGATAAATTTGTAAAACTGGCCCTTTTAGTAATGTTCATGGCTAATGTTGCACCTAATAGCCCAGAATAACCTCTGAGCATTTTCTTTAGAGAAGACTGGTAGGCAGGCAAGAACCTTAAGGAGTGCCAGCCTGCTACATATATGTAGACAGAATTGTTGGCCTTAGTATTTGCTTTGATTGCTATTTACTTTTTATTGAAGATGCTATTTGACTGAAAATCCAAAAAATAATTGAAGTTAGGATATTTAGCTAACTTATCAAGATTTTTTGTAAGTCTAATGATATTATTGGCTCCTATGTATTTACATTAGTTTGTTTACTGGAGTTGACAAAAAGTTTGAAAATAATACAAAAAATAAAAGAAAAAGAAAATTTTTAAAAAAGGGCTGTCCTGAAAATGTGTAGTTCATGTCATTTGAAGTAAACCTTTTCCCACAGTTCTGAAGGTACAGGACAGAAAAATATAAATAAATAGGGCTTAAAAAAAGCTAGAGAAATGCTGCAATCAATTTTTAAAATTAGATTTAGGTTATATATTATTCAAGACATGAGATGGAAAAACAAAAAAAGTAGTATTTGGGAAAATTTGTAAAATTCCATTGAGCAAATAATTGGAAATCCATTTATGCATTTCTCTAGACAATACATTTAGCTATCTGTTGAACATGTTGCCAGTTCTTTAACTTTAAACATTTAGGAGATACATTTTCTGTAATATCAATCATTTTTAGTTTTTCTAAAAAATAAATTTTTTTCCAAAATTCTAAAAAAGAAACGCGTAAGTCTGAGTCCAAAAAAAGTTAATTCATTATTTTACACCTACAGTGAAAATTTAGAAAAAAATCTGTGGGAAAATGACAGAGTTCATTTCTAGCTAAACGGTTCCCTGCAGTTAAACTTTTCAGTTCTTTAAAATTTATGTACTGGACTCTAGACAAATGAACAAACAATAAATCATTCAGCTGTTTATTCATGATGCAATAACCTTTTAGTATTCGCATTTCAAAAGATAGGTGTGTATGCAGATGCATTATTACCGTGATAGTATTGCTTTCAACTCAATTTAGTACAAGAATGTCATTCAAGGTATTGGGTGATGGGACTTACAACTTTTGCATTTCCTGAACTTTCATGAATGGTATGAAGCATGGGTCTCCAAACTAGGGCCCGCGACAGTTGAATCCAACCGCGTACCTGGCGACTACTCTAGAAATTATGTATAATAGCAGTAAAATTAAAATGGATTTGGCCCTTGGGACTTACTAGAAGAATCAGTATGGCCCTAAGACTGTTGAGTTTAGAGGCCCCTGGTATAAAGTAATCCATAATAATTATTACAGTATAGCTAAAAATATTGGTAAATGTTGAATGTTTGCCAGTAATTGATTTTAAAGTTTTTGGTGCCAAAACATAGTTAATTAGATCAAATTTAACAAGTATTCTTCTATGCACTTTCCGTCAAAAATAAGTATTTTACCAGTTATAGCGGTATGGTAATTTTTGTCTTTGATGGCAAATGCGATCAAATAAACGGCTACTAATTGATTTGTAAATTTTTTGTTGCTTGAACCATGGTAATAACATCAAAATAAACTACTTTTCTTCTATTCACTTTTTGCGTCAAATGAGTAATTTACAAGTTATAGCGGTAGGTTTAGTTTCGTCTTAGATGACAAGCGCGCCGGAAGTGAGACTCCATTGCAGTGTTGCCATACTATGTGCTCGATGAATTTATTCCCGCTTCAAACACTGGAGTTTTGGTAACTAATTTACCGCTATAACTCGTCAAATAGTCATATCTGACGGAAAGTGCATAGAAGAAAACTTGTTTATTTTGATCTAATTAACTATGTATAGGCACCAAAAACTAAAAAATCAATTACTGGCAAACATTCAACATTTACCAAAATATTTTTTCCTTTGTTGCAGATTGTAGTACTGATGAGTGCTTAATGGAAGAAAGTTTAATTGCCTCATTACAGCGATCCTGCCCCATTACAGCGATCCCTTGTTTATTGTGGTTGGCCGGTTCTGAAGCCAGCTACGATTACTGAATTTCTATAAAATAGGGCTAGCATGTTTATTTAAATTCTCCCTGTACTGTCAGTATCCCACTCTCTATGGTACAGCACTTTATTAAAAACAGAAACTAATGTTAAGCAATTACACTTAAGGAATGATAATGATGAAGCTGTAAATGACTTTTACTGCACTGCTGTTAATTGTATTTTATGCAAAAACTCTGTATTTTACTTTACATATGCATACCTTTTAAACTTGCAAATATGTGAATCTGCGGTAGTCAAATTGGGAAGAAGTAGCAAGTGAGCACTGCAGTTGAAGTATACCTAAACTGAGGGCATTATTTAGAGATAGATGTATCAGTTGTTTGGGATATGCATAGAATTTAGGCAGGGGAAATTGAAAAGTTGGTGCATCCTGTGTTGCAGATATTTGTCACATGCTCATTACTAGAACTTCATTATTAACCAGAAAGTAATACTATTTGATAGTATTTTGGTACAAATTATAATTTCTGTGCCTACTGTGAAATTATTCAAATTTCGATTGGCGTGTCATTTTTGATAAACTGTGCACAGTAATCATCAATGAATTCTTCAACGTCAGAAAGCCTTTGAATGTGGATTATCTGAACAAATGTGCAACATCAGCTTATAAAATTATTTTGCTTTCAACGTAATTTTTTGCGTCATTAGATACATATTAAATAAAATTGGAAAGCATCATTTCATTTCCCAATGTAAAATTCTAGAAAACGGTAACAGTATAAGGTTATTTACAGGCTTCAAGTTGCAGGGTTAATTATATCTGTTACTTATAAATATCATGAAAGGGAGCACATCAACTGGTTTGGGTTAAAAATAAAATGTGTCAAGTCAAATGTAAAATAGCATGATGGCAATTTATTATTCTTTTTTTCTATAAAATATATTCTAGACTTATTCTCTCAAACATGTCTAAGCAACATCCATTAAGGACACCGTCTGGGTAGAAATCGGGATAAGTGTTGATTTTCTGTTTTTATATGCATCTTATAGAGAATTTTCTTGCGCTTCCATTGGTACTTTCCGTTTACGTCTACTCCGAATAGTGCGCCCACCAGAGGGGGGGAAAGCGATGGGGGTGGTGTGACCTTGACCCCTCCCCCCCTCATTATTGGGGGTCAATTGAGCGTATTTCTCTGCGGCAATGGCAATAGAGTTCGTTTATGGGCTACTCAAAGTGCTTTCATTATTCAAACGAAGCATTCTAACGCTGAATAAATATTTTTTATATAATTTTGACAATTTCAGAATTTAGCTGTTCTGCCGTATCTATGATACGGTTGATACCGCAGCTTTCATTCATAGCTCGATGACAGCTGCAGTATCACAGCTACAGCTATGGTGAGCACACCAATCCAAAGGGCTTGAAAAGAGCTACAAATCAGAGGAGTTGACTTGAAAAAGAACGTATTTTGGTCAAAAAAAATGAAAAAATAAAAAAGTGGTTATTTTGAAGAATCACATATATTGTCTTTTGTTGTATATTTTTTCCCAGAGTTACAGAGCTACAGCAATGTAAATTATATCAATCGAAAAGGCTTGAAAAGAGCTAGAAATGCTCAAGAGTTCATTGTAGAAAATCCTGTAGTTCAAAATATAAAAAGAAAAAAAATTTTTTTATGAAAAAACATGTTTTTCTGGAAACTTGATAATTGGTTTCTCAAATGTATCTTCTTCCACAATTTTAAAGCTACAAGAATGGTTTATATACCATTCGATAGGGCTTAGCAAGGTGTATCCATAAGGGGATACATTTTTCGATATATCAATTATTTTGGAAATTACATGACATGAAAAAAATAAATAAAAAAGGTCACATTTAAAAAAAAACATTCCCAAAATCCACAAAAAAAAAAGTTATCAAAATTCGTAGCCCCTTATGGTTATATAGACATACAAGCAATCTAAAAACGAAGTTCTGGTTCTGTAACTTCAAAATTGTAGAAGATAGATTTGAAAAAAACCCTATTTTATCATATTTTTTGAAAAAAAAATCCAGTGCAGATACAAAATTTTTGTTGAAATAACAAATGATCCTTGCATCATTTCACACCTACTGTGAAAATTTCAGAGAAATCCATCCATAAATAATGGACTTTTCTCCTACCCAGACTGTTTCCTTAAAATAGGTCATATCTTCCACCACATAATTGCTACATTTTTAATCTATTTCAGTTTTGAAAGATGCAATTGCCATTGGGATGCATGGCATAGTTAGAGTAATCATTCTCTTTTTGCTCTTGATACTCAAATATTCATTAAAGTATTTCATTCACTGTGGGCAGGAGAAGAAAATGGTTCACAATTTGCTCTTAGATTTCTTCTGCCTTTTTTGATTAGGCATGATTTAAACTTATGACATTTCAAAGCCTAATGCTAAGTACAGGTCAATAAATTGGCTGATGAAGTGGTTTTCTTTAATTTGATGTTACCACCAAAATATTTTTAAGAGATGAATAATCTTATTTGTGCACTTCAATGCAACCCAAATTATCTTTTGCAAGTTTTTGCAATACTGCAAAAAAAAGTAGTTTCCAATATAGTTATTCCATAGCACATTGAATACATTAAAATGGATGCGAGATGCTAGGTTGCGGCAGCAAGACAAACAGTGCTGACACCTAAAGAGCTCCGAAGGTTATTTCTGTCTCATTTTGTTTTTTGGGGCTGAACTTGCCTGAACTACTTTTAATTTTCATTGGAAAAACAAATTTCTTTTGTCCAGGTCACTGTACAAGAGAGAATAACAATTTGCTACAATTATTAACAATATTTTACTGGAAAAATAACCACTTTGTAAAGCTGAAAATTGTGCTTCTGTAATGAAAGTAGTTAAGGTCAATTAAAGTAAGATCTATGGTATAAATAATTTTTTAAACATATTATGCGTGTCAATATAGAAAGAAACTTGATGGCCTTGGGTTAAGCACGACTGCCATTCATATTCAGTTGGTTAACAAAAGTCAATGATAGAGGTGTGCGACACTCCACCCTGTCAAAGGATATTTTTCCATAGAGAATGGAGAACTGCATGGAATTAGCGTTATAATGGTATGCTCTATTGTCAAACCAGTTAACTACTTGTTATATTTATTGATGAATTTTACGGCATTGATAAGGATTTTGAGGTACTCAACAGATAATTCACAAATACTTGTGAGACAGATACATGTTCCAATTTGGTTTTCTGTCTGGTGATGATAAAGTTCCTTGATGTTCTTCCCTACCAATATCTGTTACAGTACAAGTCAAAAAGCCATGTTGAATCTATAAATTTCTAAACATGCTTGTTTTAGCTCATTTGTGTTGACTGTTAATAATTATGTGAAAACTGTAATAGAACATAATATTTTTGAACACTTCTCCCAAACTGAAAACTAGGTGAGCCTTCTTTTTGTTGAAATAGAATTGATTTTTGTTTGGTCTAGAATATCTTTCTTTGGTATACCACTGTCTCATCAGCACCTCTGACTTTCTTCTTCTCTATGCACAAGTAATCTTATGTAGAAGCATACCTTTTGCTTAGATTCTAAGTGCCTAAGAAAGAGTTGCATAAGATGAATCTAAACTCTAACGATGTTTGGCTATAACATGATGGAGCAACAACCCACTATGCATGAATTTATATAACTTGAATAAGCATTCTTTCCCTCCCTCTAACATTTCATAGTTTGGCTCTGCTTTCTTAAGCTCTGATTTCTCCAGACCTTAGTAAATGCAATTTCTTCTTTGAGGGTTACTTAGAATCTTGTGATCATATCGATATATCTATTACACTCAGTAATTCAAAGAGGCTTATCATAAGCTCCAACTGAAAGCTCAGAAAACGTTAGTGTTGTAGAACTTCAAATGTTGAGAAATTAAGTGCAGTGAAAAAGGTGATCTTCATCATTAAAATATTAAGTTTGAGGCAAATTGAATGACAGATATGTATTTCATTACATTGTGTTATTAGTGAATGCCTTTTCACTTCAAAATTAAGTCTATCATTGTAAAAAAGGTCTTGCTCCTTGTGGCCATCCTGTGTATATTAGGAAACACCCACCCTGAAATTTCAGAATCAGCCTTAAATTTCTGAGTCTCCTTGCCAATTTTCAAGAGCTTTTAAACCTCCTGTAATTTGATGCAATGCTGATTGTTTTATCACTAGGGCCCACTGACAGAGATAACTATTTTGCCAGTGGTGTAACAATGGAAATTTGAACTTCCAGATGAAAAATGTGAGGTTATGGCCTTAAGGATAGGTAGGCTGTTTATTTGTTCAAATGAAGAAGGTATGTATTTATGTCCTTCTGCAGACCATCATTTTTGTTCTTTGCTGTCATGATTGGTAGCTCCTACTACTTTCTTCTTTAACTTTTGTTTCATAGCCTTCTTCCTCAATTTACCATTTCTATGCACTTAGGATCTTGTGTAGGAACTTGCCATGTGAAAAGATTCCACATGGTGCTTTCATCCTTTCTGTCTTTGGATGTCTTTGTTGTGATAAGGAAGGCTGATACTAACTTATGATCTAAGCTTTCATAAACTCATTTTCCAACTTACTGTTTCTTTGCAGAGGAAATCTTGTGTGGAAACACCTTGTGCATAGATACCCTGTTCCCTTAGCTTCAATCTAAATGGTGTATCCCTCTTTTCTTTCTTTGGATTTCCTTTGTTGCTATTAGGGAGGCTTAAACCAACTTATTTAATGTGCTAAACCTTAAGCCAGTAGTGAGAGAGGCTGTCACTACATTATAATCTAGTCTATCTAATGATGGCATTTAGTGAATAACAAATGTAGTTTTGAGAGTTATACTTTTGAAGCAAGCTTTCACCGAACAGTTTGCATTTTTTATTTTTTTGTATTGGGGATCAGATCATTCGTCCTAGTAGTCTATCATATGTGCATTTCTTTATGAGTCAATATCTTGTGTTTCAAAAAACTTTACATTGCAGATCAACAGATGTTTTGAGCATATTATGGACCCAATGTTTTTGAACCAGCTGGGCATTCAGCCCCCTGCTTCTAGCCTCCCATTAGGCCCCTCAAATGCCCCCACAACTCTCTCTCACCTCAACGGACTTCCTCAGGAGTCCAAATTGGCCTCCTATATCAGTGTGAGTTGTGATGCTGCTCTGTTTTGCTACTGGCTCTTGCTGCAGCTGGTCTGACTGGAGGTTGTTATTCTGTGGTGTCCATTTCAGTTCATTTACTCTTTACCTTTTTTCTTGTGTGTTCCAGTTCATTTACTCTTTGTATTGTTTTTTTCATGTGTTCCAGTTCGTTTACTCTTTGTATCATTTTTTCATGCGGTGTTTTATCAAATTCATTGTTATATGCTTATAGTTTTTTATATTTTAGGTACTAACAAAGTTGTCAAATTTTTTTGAATGTTATGTTTTAATTGGGATGTCTCCTATGATTTTTTAACACATTAACTGCGATGGGTTAAACTGAAGTTCAATATTCAATTCAAATTTAAAGTCAATTATGGTAATCAACTTTGAAAATAGCCAACATTAACTGGATCGGGGCTTCATTTAGTTTTCATTTAGTATTAATAAAAAATGAGTTAGTGACTGCAGGTGGGCCAGCAGCACTATGAAAATCACCTAAGTGACCACCGGTGGGTCCCTTCGCAGGAAATGTGTTAAGTTAGCTTTTATAGGCTTTTTATTTAGATGTAGTGTAACTCCAATTAGTTCCTACTTGCTTGTTTTACTTGCTCCTTATGCTTGTGTTTGTTCCCTGAATAACCATTTTGGTGTTGAAACTTGTAAAACTTGAAATTTTTGTTCATTTCTATTATGTATGGTTATTAAGATTTTTTTGAAGAAGGTGAATATCCATTACCATTGAATGTGGTAGTTGGTTCTCACTTCACGTGTTAGGAAAAAATAATCTATGAATGGTTCATGATGACTGGTGCTTCAACCATGCCTTCAAAAAATGTTATATTTGATTTTTCATGCCTAACCCTTTAGTTTTGACTGTGACCAATTTTTCACACTTTATCATTGTTTAAACTTTAATCAGGGCATAAGGGCAGGAGTTGAAGTTGTTGCAGTCATTTGCTTGGGTCTTTTGTATTGTCCAAAACTTACTTTGTCATTAGCTCCTGTAGAGAGGTGATATTTCATGGAGTTGTGCTCACCTTCTGCTTTTTATGTTTTATTACAGATAAGAGTAAAATTGTTGTTTAACTTTTTTATTACCTTAGCATTGTGAAAGTTTATTGGCTCCAGTGAGACTGGTGTTGTTAATTGATACCTGGTTTGAACATCAAATTTTTTACCATGTTCATTGCATTTGCCTAAATTTGGTTCTGTAATAGGAGTTGAGACTTTCTAACTTTGTGAATGCCTTCTTATTGCCTAATTGTTTCACGATCATTCTGTGTTGGTGTAAACATTAAAGAAGCAACTTGTTATATTGGAAGAAAAATAAGCTTTTCACTCAGATGCTATGCTTTTGAGGTGAAAATTAAGTTGGCTTGATTAACAGTTTTATAAAGCTCAATCTTTACCCTGTGCTCTATTTCTCTTGCTCATTTTATGAGACAGTTTTGTAGAGCCCAAGTTGTTGGCCTACTGCAATTCTGAGATCAGCAAATACTGGAGCATAATTCTTATAAAGCACTATCTTTGTGCTCAAAACAGGTACCTCATAGAGGTTACTTTGAAGTGCTAGTGAGACTCTTTTTACTATTTTTTCACTAGTTCACCTTATTGGGGGCAGCATCAGCTATTCTGCTCTTGCTTGTTGCAGAACCGTCAGCAGCCAGCGGCCCTGAGCTCTGTGTTGCCGCAGTCACCTGTCTCCATCACTAAGAGTCTCGCCAACCTCACACTTGATAATGCCACTAGAAAAGTAAATGTTCCTTTAATTCTCTGCCTAACTAGTTATGTGAAGACAGATGTAAGTCATTGGATTTGTGAGCAAACTTGCTAGAACACACTGACTGTGCGTTTTGGATCATGGGCTCACTTTCTGATTCACTTGTATTCATTTGTTTTTTCTTATTATCTTATGATGAGCAATAGGTTTTAGTTAGGTTCCTTTGTCTTGATCTATGGAAACTGGCTTACCAAAGGGGGATACAGTAGGTGACCTCAGCTAAAGATGGACTCTAGAAACTTTTATCTTTGGTGATTACAATTTTCATGCCTGGTTGGCTATTTCTTCTTTATCTTTTTTCTTCCATTTTCTTCCTGACTTGCTATTTCTGTGCATAGGGTGTCTCATGTGAGAACACATCTTGCACACACTTGCCCTTTTTCTATTGTCGATACTGAATGGAAGCATTTTTTGTTCTCTTGGGATGGCCAATGAAATGGCTGTAGAGCTTTAAACTGATATAATAATATTTGTATGAGGTTCACATTTCTGCAAGGAATCATTTTAAATTAAATCTACACAGTACTAGTAGCTGTAGTGCTAACTTGACTAAAGTGTCTACCATTTACCCTGATTTTGCACATCACAAGTGATAACAAGCAAGTAGACAGTATTTGTTCCTCACTTGTTCATTGTAAACCTGCTGAACTCAGCCTCTAGGCTGGTGTTGAGATTATTTGGTGGTTCACCCCTCAGGAGGATGCAACTATTGTATCTATGGGAAATAACTCTCCCAGAAGGAAAATATCCGTGGGTCCGAGCTGAGAGTAAGGTATGCCTTTTTTTTGTTGAAACAAAATGTTATGTTAAAGGACCCCTTATTTTGGTTCACTACTGTCCTGTTTTTTTAGCACCTACTGCTTTCTTCTTCAACTTTTATCTTGTTTTGTAAACTTCTTTCTCAACTTACTGTTTCTATGCCCTTTCTGCATAGATTCTGTGTTCCCTTATCTCCCTACTAAATGGTGCCTTCCTTGTTCCTCTCTTTAGAATTCTTTTTTTTTTAGCTGTTAGGAAGGCTTAAACTAACATTTAATCTAATTTATTTTAATCTATTCGGTGTTTAAACAACAGCTTGTGGAAGTTCATGGAATTTTTAATCTGTGTATCAGCTTCATTGGTTGATCTATTCTTACCAACCCATGTCACAATGGCTGGACACCTTTTTAGGATATGGGAAGTGAGCGAAGTGCAAGAGTATAAGCTTCAGAAGGGGTTCTTTTATAAATTTTTTATCTGTAAGTTTCTTTTCCTACTATCACCAGGGAAGTTGCACTTGAACTAAGGTCTTTCTTGTGTAAAGTGTAAATGCTGTACCCTGGTGTTACTGAGAAAATGTTATTGTAGTTGCTGAATGGGAAATTAGCTGAGGATTTTAGCAAGGTAGTCCAAAGTTTCTACTCTGTTTACCTTTCCTCTTGAGGTAGGGTTTTCAATTTATTACATTGCCGGTCTCCTATGTATTTCTGTTTTTTACTTCATCTGCTCATGTCTTGATCCCAGAGCTATGCCCCTCAGGGGGATACAATTATTATATCTATGGGAATTAGCGCTCCCAAGGGAAAAATGTGAGGGCCCAAGCTGAGAGTTTGATAGGCCTTCTTTTTGTTGAATTAAAATGTTTTGGTTATGTTAAGGACCGCCTTTCTTCAGTTCACTGCTGTCCTGTTCTTCAGCACCTACTACTTTCTTCTTCAACTTTGATCTTATTTCATAATCTTCTTTCACAACTTACTGTTTCTATGCCCTTTCTGCGTAAGTTCCGCGTTTCCTTAACTCCATACTGAATGGTGCCTTCCTCCTTCCTCTCTTTGGACCGCATTTGTTGCTGGGTAGGGAGGCTAAAACTAACGACTAAACTAATCCCAGAGCTACGGCAGGGCTGTGGTTGCAGGGCATTGTAAATTGTGCGAAACTTTGACTGCCAGTGGTGATGATTAGTTCAAACCTTGAATGCTGTGAATGAATATAAAAATTAATGCTGCTTCTACGAGTCATTTCAGTTAGTTTGATTGAAGTGGCTCAAAGTTGTTAATGGGTGTAAAATGTAGTTTAACTGTAAATTTGAGGTTATATGTGAATTTTTCAATTTTGTGTAGTTATGCATGCACTATGTTAAACATTGATGATCACTCTTCGTCATTTTCTGGGCTTTAACTATAATTAGTTGGTTGATTCTGACTGTTCATTCTTTGGGCTCTGCATTTTTTTTCTGTAATGCAAATTAAACACAAATTCAGAATTCCTGGAGTGATCCATATGTATTGTAGAGACACTGTTGTGCAAGTCAATTGGTTGTTTATTGATAATAGCTAGTACTGAGCCAAAACCCAAGAAGCATCATCATCGTTCCTTCTTGTTCTCTAGGTCACTTCAGTAGGTGCTGACTTCTTGCCCTCTTCTTCGATGGGCATGAACTCTGGTGACTCAGGGTTGGGTCATTCGTCATCATCTCCCTCGTTCCACACGTTCAGCTCGAGCGCAAGTCACTTGAACAATGCAGGAGCGTTCACTAGTGCTGGGTTGAGCAGCAGCACAAGTAGCAGCAACAACCCCCTCGCACCTCACAATTTCCCCGCCCTGACAAGCCCGAGCTTTGCGGGCAACAATCTGAGCGCAGCACCTCCCCCTACCACCTTGCACTACTCAGCTGCCCTCAATCCCCGCTGCTCCCCCACTGTGTCCCCCAGACCTGTTTCGTCTCCCCCGCTGCAGCACCCCTCCCCCGACCGCCTCCCTCGCCCACCTACTCCCCCTGAGCAGCCTGCTGTATCTACATTTCAGGTGCGCTTTAATGCTTGTGTGCTCAGGAAAATTTAGTTATGAGCTGGTTAAGCTTGAGAGGAGCAAGGGAAGTGTGAATTTGAACTTTGAGATAGCTGGTATCTTGTACATGGTAAAGAGGATGATTGCGAGTGAAATGGAAGAAAGTACAGTGAAAGCAAAGTGGTTTACGAAATGAAGAATGGGGAAAGGGAGATATTAAATACAAACTAAGGAAAGTGCAAAAACTGTTTGAGTAATGTGTGATCACAGAATGAATGAGTTGATGGAATGAGTACACGAATCAGTGAATGTAAGTAACAAAATGAAAAATGAGAGATACAGAGTTGAAAATCTGAGAAAAAAGTACAGATAGAGCAAAAAACTGCAATAAGTTCATACCAGGCAATTACAAATGTATTGAAAGACAAATTGGTAAATTAGTTGTGGTTCAATACAAAGTAAATGATAGGATGCAAATGGTATAAGCAGTCAAGGACTCCTGGGAAGCTCTAAGAGAAGAGAAAGAAGAGATCATAAATAAAGAGCAATTGAATTTTGTGATTGGGGAGTTTGACCTCCCAATGGATGATGAAATTTCAAGTGAGAAGAGTGGAGCGTTCTGAAAAAGCTGGAAAGTTGGTATTTTGAAAGTACGCTAAAAACAGAGATTCTTATGAATGTGGTGCTTTGAGCAGCAGTCTAGCAAGAACCTGTGGCATGCCAGGTGTGCAGGATGCAACTCTATTATGAGCAACTTCGCCGGGTTGGATGAACTGTGCAACCTCACTGTCTGTCGCTATGCAGTAAAGGTTTTAGTGCATGGTTGAAATAAGAGGTGCTGACTTCGAGCTGTCATTTGAAGGTGGATGATTTTGATGGCCTACAATACATGAAAGTTTACTGATGACAAGTTAGCTCTACCAATTATGCTCTCTACTTAATGTGTGCCTTGACAGCCGTTGGCCCTCTTAGGTTCAAATACAGACCGTACGCGCCTGTGGTAATGTTGCTTTGCAGAGGACTGATAACCTCATTTAAGCACTGAGTATCTGGCAATCTGACAGGGTTGTATGATCCGTTGTTCTCAAATTTCATTTTGACAGTGTTTAAAAAGTCGGGGAAATTTTTGTGGGACACCCGGTACATTAACCCTGTAGCTGCTGTGGCGAGTAGTGTATCAAAGTAATGTTGTCTTGCTATGCTGTATCAAATGGAATTGTTTCGCATTTCATCAAAAGCGTGCTTTCAAGGGTGACTAAGCAGGGTGTCTACTAGGTACTAAAGTAGTTAAGTGGTAAAAAGTAGTAAAATTTGAAAAGTAGTAAAAAAGGAAGTAAATAGTAAAATTTGCCTCAGGGGTCTACTTTACATGTCAGGGTAGTAAAAAATTGTGAAGTGGGATAATTCACTGATAACTAAATGTAATGTACATATGTGTAAAGAGTATAAAGACTTTTGAAAATTTTTTACCCCCAGAAATCAGTAATTTGCTGCAGTTTATGAGAAATATTCCTGTAAGGGGATCTGACAGTCCCCCGGTGTCTACTAGTTACCAGTCAGTTTATTTTTTGCATATGATGAACTGCTGCTCTCATAGTTGAAAGGTGTAAAGACTGGGTCTTTGCCAAACATTTGTTGGAGTCCAATTAGGAAGGGGTACTTTAAAAATTTTGGTGATTTCTTTTGCAATTATGCGTTGATTGCTTCATTTAGTATTAAAAATTGTGTTTTATTTATTATTTCAAGCATTAACAAACTTTGAATCTTTTTAATCTTTGTAATTGTGTGTATTATTGACTCAAACTACTCAGTATAGGCCGATTTCTTACATCTGGATTTTTGGACAGCATTAGGTAAAAAAATAGTAATTTTTTGCTGTTGAAGGTGGTAAAAAGTAGTTAAAAAGTTGTAAAATTTGGAAATGAAATATCAGTAGAGACATCCTGCTAAGAATAAAGGAAGCAAACGTGAAAAAAACGTAATTTCTTATGCATTAGTTGAAATTGTACTTGTTTATATTATATATTTAGGATATCATTAGTGCTTTGTTGGTCGTTACCATGTCAGGAAAAATGACTAATATGTAATTTACTTTACTTTAAGTGATAGGAATTGTTCAAACAAATTTACTGATGCTTGTGCATGAAAATTGCTGAGCCAAAAGATCGCTATTAATTCTATTCTACTTCTTACTGGGTACTTGATCAGAGTCCTATGACATGGTTAGCAACTCGAAAATGAGCCACTCAGCTTATTTTAGTTGCCGTATTGCGTTGTAATGCGTTGGATTGATTGCAGGAACACATTGGAGGCACAACGTATTTCTTCACAGCGCAAGAGATGGCAGCAATGGCTGCCAGCACGGGGGGCAGCAGCAACGGTGGCACGCTGTCCACCGTGGGGGGCAACGGGAGCCTGGGCGGTGGCGGGGGCGGAGGCAGCTCCATAGCGTCGGTGCACAGCAACGGCAATACGGACGGCGCCGGGCCGCGCAGCAGCGTGGACAACCACCTGCCGGCGTCTATGTTGGCGCTGCCCTCCTACAGCGTAGCGCCGCCCACGCCCGCCCACCTCCACCACCTCAGGGCGCCCACCAACGCCCCGCACTTCTTCGTGCAGGACGACCTGCGCCGGCTGCTGCTCGAAAGACAAACTTTCGCTATGGCACAGCTCCCTCCTGACCAGTGTCCTGGTCTGTACATCCATTTCCGACTCATGACTGCATCGTCATTTTTTTTTTGTTTTACAATTATGCAAAATGTTATTGTTGTGGAGTGTGAGACTCCTATTTATGTGTTTTGTCTTAGGTGTGAATTGTGAAGGTAGAAACCAAGTTATTTCTGATATCTTGGCTCTGGTATCACTTTTACATGGTGGAGCACGGTAAATTACATATTTGGGAATGAAATGAAATAATGAACACTTGGAGACAAACATTTTTATTTTTCTCATATTAGACAATAATGGAAGTTTCTAATTACGTGCATGATTTTGAACAGTGCATCTGGCAAATGTCTACCTTCACAATCCACACGCTGCTGCAGACATTTTCTGAAATTCTCATGCACTCTTTCAAGCATGTCTTCTGGTATTCTTGCAGTTTCAGCCTCAATATTGTTCTTCCTGGGTGCTGGGATGGTTGCAACACACCTTCGACTTCAGGTAACACCAAAGAAAAAAAATCGCATGGGAATAATCGGATATCATCATGAATTTTTTAAGGCAAACGTTCCCTGGAAGGCTCGTCTCTCGGATCGGGGATCTCAACTGGCCCGCACGCTCACCGGACTTGGCGCCATGCGATTTTTTTCTTTTGTGCTACCTGAAGTTGAAGGTGTATTGCAACTGTCTCAGCACCCTGGAAGGCTTACCAAACAATATTGAGGCTGAAATTGCAAGAATACCAGAAGACATGTTTGAAAGAGTGCATGAGGATTTCAGTAAACATCTGCAGCAGTGTAGGGTAGACATTTGCCAAATACACTGTTTACAGCCATGTAATAAGAAACTTCCATTATTGCCCAATATAAAAAATGAAATTTTTTGTTTATAAGTGTGCATTATTTTATATCTCATTCTCAAATCAGCAATTTAGCACGCTCCACCTTGTGCTTCAGAGTAATTTGTTATTCATATAGGATCATTTGACTGTGCACGTATTACTATCCAAATGGCTGCTGCTCTCGTGCATTTGCTCCCAGGGGGACAATGTGAGGACCCGAGCTGAGAGTTAGGTAGGCCTTCTTTTTGTTGAAATAAAATGTTTTTGTTATGTTAAGGACCATCTTTTTTCGGTTCACTGCTGTCCTGTTTTTCAGCACCTACTACTTTCTTCTTCAACTTTTTTTTGTTTCATAATCTTCTTTCACAACTGTTTCTATGCCTTTCTGCGTAGATTCCGCGTTTCCTTAACTCCATACTAAATGGTGCCTTCCTCCTTCCTCTCTTTGGATCGCAATTGTTGCTGGGTAGGGAGGCTAAAGCTAACGACTAATCTAATCTAATCTAGGGTAAAACTAACGACTAATCTAATCTAATCTAAATCTCGTGCATTATATGTACTTGAACTTACCTAAATAGACCATCATTTGGTGTAAAAACTCGCCATGCAGAAAGTAACTTGTCTTGAAGAAATATCGTTCAAACAGTTTTTAATTTAATCCCGAGTCTACAAATTTGCATCGCTTTTTGCTTCTAGGTCCAAATATTTAAATAGCTATCATTAATTTTTTCATTTACCCAGCCATTACGAGTGCATGTGAAGTTACTACATATTCGTTGATGGGTACAGGAATGCTCAGTTTGATTATTTTCCAGATTTACCTCGGGAGGTGGACTTCTACCACGAGCTGGTGCCTCTAGACAACCCTCATGTGCAACTCAAGTCCAACATGTTCGGCTACGTCACCTCCGTGTACAAGGTGCGTGCACACCGGCTCATGGTGCACCAGGTTCCTTTGTTCCTCAGTGTGAAACTGTTGGTTGTATTCAACTGTTACTGTATCCACTCTACCTTGTTCCTAAGTGTAAAACTGTTGATTTTACTTGAACTGTTACTATTTCCACTCTACCTTGTTCCTCTGCAATATTAGAGTAACACCATTACTGACCTGACCTACTCATCACTAGAGGTGCTGTTCCATATCTGGTTGAACCAACTTTCCACAGTTGCCGCCGCATCTCACCTGTGAAGACGGCAAGGCCTATACATGCGCTTTCCAAAAGCCATGAACGGCAGGGGCTGAGTCTGCTTTGATGTTAAAGTTTAATTGGTTATTTGTGTTGCATCTTTTATTTTTGGAATTTTTAGGCATTTTCTTTTAATGCCACTGTCGTGCAATTGCTTGGTAATGCTCTTTAAAGAGTTGTTCCATATGAACTTATTTAATCATTCAAACACATGGTGCGGTGCTTCTAGGAG
Organism: Morinoia aosen; assembly: GCA_030386875.1. Taxonomy (NCBI): domain Eukaryota; kingdom Metazoa; phylum Arthropoda; class Malacostraca; order Amphipoda; family Talitridae; genus Morinoia; species Morinoia aosen. The sequence continues at coordinate 21,084,749 of CM059573.1, read as the reverse complement.
ACACTCCCGACGAGGTGAGCAGTCAACATGGTAGTTTTTACTCACAGCACGAAATTTTGAGTTTACAGAGCGCTGTTGTTGATGCTGTTTGCTGTTTCAGTTTATGCTTTAGTTGTTTGTTTTTATCCTCGTTTGCTTGTGAGAGATATGAGTACACGAATTTAGCCCTTCGTTTGGCAAACGTTGACATTCTGTTTGGCTGTTACATTCTTCAACTTCTGCACTTCAGAGGTATTTCCTTCAGTTGCTGTATTGATCAGTTTGCTGACATGTTGACCTGTATGTGATCTGAAGGCTTTCGCCGTCTTGTGTAGCTTACATGTTACCGATGTGTGTGCCCCTCCCCATGTCCTTACCTTGTCGTGGTGGGAGGGCTTGCGTGCTGCAATGAAGGTTGAGGCTATACTGCCGGGGCCCCGGTTCTGGTAGGTTCAACCATGGTAGGCTGGCTCAACTGGAGCAGCCTGACAAAAGGGGGACCATGGGTGAGGTTTCCCATGTAAATATAAACCGGGCCCCGGCAGTTACGGGTTATAAAGTCTCTGTTACCTCGGGCGTACTTGGGGACTGCCACGGGCCGGGGTCGACGGTGGGAGGAGGTTTTTACTTCCTAGTGGTCAGCGTGTGCCCGCCTTAAGTGCAGAGATGCACCAGAATGCTGCTGATCGCCCGAGGGGTTCTTTTCCGGCTTGAGCCGGCCTGATAGGTAGGGAGAAATCCCTATCGAAAGAGAATCCTAAACCTGTGCTTGCTTCTACTACTGAAAATCCCCCTCGATCTCTTGGAAATGACCCGGCGCTCTTCTTGGTTCCTGCGGAAAGATCTCCAAAGAAAACTTTTCCTGCTCACCGCACTGTTCTGAAATCGGGGCTTGCCCCCTTGCAGCCGGCTGCTGCAGATGGAGCTAGGACCATAGGAACCATAACGGAAACTTCACATGATCGTCCCCCTTCTCCGCCGTTGCAACCTGTATCATCGCAGCTTGCTGCAGTGAGTGACGCTGGACCCTACGTAAAATCTGACGAGACAAATTTAGTACTTCAGCCATATATACCACCTCGAAATCAAAGGCGACCTAGTTTTCGTATTGAAAACTCATCTGGACATCGCCGCCAACGTACCAACCAAAGATATCGCACAGATGTGCCCCTCTATGAGAATACACATCCAGATTATAAGAAATTTTACACCATCAACGCGGGTGATGGTTCTAACCTAGCAGAGATGGATGTAATTGTGGCAAATAGAGAACTTGAACGAAAAATTGGTGGTAAACCTTTGAAGATAACAGAGACGCGAACGGGCTCGCTCCTTGTGGAGGTTCGAAATGAACATCAGGCAAAAACTATCCCAAGAATCCAAACCCTTGCTGGGGTGAGCATCACTGTTGCTCCTCATGGAAGGTTGAATGAAACAAAGGGGACTATTTGGTATACAAATAAACCAAATTACGGAGATGAAACTCTACTCGAAGAACTTGCCAGAAGTGGAGTAAAATCTATCTACCGGACCAAAAGAAGACAGAACGGAGCTGAAATACCCACCTCGTTGTACATATTGACCTTCGATTCTACGCGCCTACCTGAGTCCGTGAGTATAGGCTGGACGCGGTGCCCGGTGAGGCAATATATACCCAAGCCGCGTAGATGTTTTAAGTGTCAAAGTTTTGGTCACGGTGCAAGTAGCTGCCGTAAACAAGAAGCTGTCTGTTTTCACTGCTCCCGAGCAGCACATAAACTCCCTTGCACTCTACCACCTAAGTGCTCCAACTGTGAGGGGCCCCACCCCGCCAGTGACCAGTCCTGCCCTATCTATAAATTGGAACAGGAAATAGTTTCTACACAAACTACGGAGCGCGTAAGCTATGGTGAGGCAAAGCGGAAGGTTTCCGGTCGCTACGTGCGCCCTACGCATAGTTATTCATCAGCTGTGCGTCAGCCGCAATTACAGACAGCTGAGTCCGGCGGAACACGCATCAGCGAGGAGATACCGATGAGAGTCGGAGGCGAGTTTGCTCATGCCGTAACACAGACTAGTATAGCAACCCAGACTGACGCTCCAAATGAGGAACATAAAAGACCCCGAAGTTCTTACTCTAGATCCGAAAGACCAGATAAGTCTTCCGATGGTGACTTACCACGCGCTGCCGGTACTGTGTCAGACCCTTCACCGTCCTGTGCGACTTTGGGTGATGTCTGTGTGGATGCCCGGAGCCATTTTGAAGCTGTGGCTGACCAACCTGGCTGCGGTCAATCAATGCAGGTTTCGTCTGTTAGGGAGGGAAAAAAGGAACAGGGCTCTCAGAGCCCGGGGTCAAAAGGAATGGATAAGGGACCTGAATCCCAGAGTAACACCTCCCCTGGAAATCCATCTACCGCAGTTGGTGCCCGAAAGCGCCTGCAAAGCGGCACTCCGTCTCCAATTGGAGGGATGACAGGGCAAGCCCCCAAAAAGCGTCCCACCTTCAAGCATATTGATAATTCAGATGACCCAACGGTTAAACCTCAAGGACTGGAATGTATACCTGTCCAAGTGTCCAGTAAACCTAGAGAGGCTCGAGAGCGAGGACGCGAGGGAAGTAACATCGTGACCCATCGTGTTCGCTCTCTGGAACGTGTTGTTGTGGTACCTGAAAGTATAGCAACTAAAATGAGAAAGAAATTCCCTATGCCAGCAGATATGCCCTCAATGCCCCCGCCTAATGTGCAGCTGCTCCCTTGGAGCTCGAGGCAGGAGAGTGGCAAAAACCCAAAAGATAGTAAACAAACTTCAGAGAAAAAACTGACCCCAACTGAGAGATCTTCAAGCCGATAAACATAATGAGTCTTCTGCAATGGAACTGTCGAAGCTACCGCCGCAATTATGGTGATCTGAGGAGGTTGCTGCAAGAGCTTCAGCCGGGCTGTGTATGCCTCCAAGAGACAATGCTCGGAAGTCTGACACCTACACCACCGGCGAGTTACGTCGTAGAGACCTTCTCCCCTCTACCAAATCCGGTGCCAGGTACGGGCTTAGCTATTTTAGTGAGGCGGGATACGGGCTTCACAAGGCTTGGCCTGAACACTGCACTGCAGGCAATGGCGGTACGTCTTGGTATTGGCCCGCGCTTGCTCACAGTTTGTAATTTGTACCTACCTCCAGCTGATCCCATCACTACAGCAGATCTCCTGACCCTTTACGACCAGCTACCCCGACCAGCGCTCATATTGGGGGATTTTAATGGAAAACACATAGCTTGGGGCAATCCCTCCACCGACCAGCGTGGGAGGATCATTGATGGCCTATTCACAAACTCAGACGCATGCTTATTAAATACAGGATTGCCCACCCATTTCCATGTGCAAACGGGCGTGTCATCGGCTATAGACCTCAGCTTGTGCACCCCTGATGTTGTTGCTGATCTGCACTGGAATGTTTGTGATGATCTGTGCGGTAGTGATCATTTCCCTATAGAGATACGGTTCGAGGAAAATCGTCCGACTCCCACCGAAGCCAGCTTTATTTTGAGGCGAGCCGACTGGGGGAGCTTCGAAGCACTCACTCAAATGTGTGATGTTGACGAGACCAGGCCAGTGGAAGACTTATTGGAAGAGTTTGTGGGCTGCCTGCTGATCGCTGCTGGCGTCAGTATCCCTAAGTCGAGGGGGGGTGCCCTCCAGCACAGAGTTCCTTGGTGGACAGATGAATGCACCATCACCAATATTGAAAGAAAACATGCCCTGCGACGCTATCAGAGGACGAAAAGTATGGCAGACAAAATATCCTACAATAGAGCCAGAGCAAGAGCACTACACACAAAGAATGAAGCAAGAAAACGTTCGTGGCAAAAATATGTATCGTCCCTAAATGCTGAAACGCCCATGTCGAAGGTATGGCAGCGAGTGAAGAAGATGTCTGGGAAGCAGAGCTATAGCCCACCCTGCTTGGAGGTCAATGGTGAGAAAACCGCGGACTCACAGCGCGTTGCGGCAGCTCTAGCCCGGCACTTCGCTAACGTCAGTAGCGGTGATCATTATTCACCAGCTTTCTTGGCCTTTAAAAGACAGCAGGAGAGTCGAAGTCTGATTTTCAACACAGATGAAAATCTCCCCTATAACGAACCTATTACCATCTTAGAAATTTATAACGCTCTCAAGGAAACTAAAAACACCTCTCCTGGTCCAGACGGCATTCACTATAAAATGTTGAAGAAAATGCACCCTACAGCCCTGAAAGTGCTTTTAGCAGTATATAACCAGATCTGGACCACACACCAGTACCCCGATGCCTGGCGTTTTGCCACTGTCCTAGCTTTTTTAAAACCCGGCAAACCTCCTACAAATCCTAGCAGCTATCGCCCTATCGCCCTCACGAGCTGTATCGGCAAGGTGCTTGAAAAGATAGTTAATGTTAGGCTGGTGAAGTTTTTGGAAGCTCGTGACCTCCTCTCGCCTGTACAGTACGGCTTTCGCAGAATGCGAGGTACTACGGACGCTTTAGTCCGTCTGCAGAACCACCTAGTTAAATGCAAACGTGAGCGCCGGCATACTATATGTGTGTTTTTTGACATGGCGAAAGCCTATGATACTGCCTGGAGGTACGGTATATTGCAAAACCTGCATCGTGATGGGCTGAGGGGAAATATGGCTCTTTACCTGCAGCAATTCTTGAGCAGGAGGACTTTCGAGTGAAAGTCGGCTCTTCGGAGTCTCCGTGTGAGACGCAGTCTGAAGGAGTCCCTCAAGGAAGCGTCATCAGCTGTACGCTTTTTGCTGTGGCTATTAATGGAATCACGACAGCTGTGCCGCCTGAGATCTGCTCGTCGCTATACGTTGACGATTTTATGGTGTACGCGTCTTCATACTTTTTGCCTGCTCTGGTTCGTAGAATTCAAAACGCTATAAATAATGTAAATGGTTGGGCATCGGAGCATGGGTTCACGTTCTCTACTGAGAAAACTATGGCTCTTCTTATTCCGGGAAACCACAAAATGCGTGACCCTTACAACTTTTCCTGAAGGGCAGACCAATAGTCTACGCAGCAAATGCTAAATTTCTTGGTATGATTATCGATAGCAAACTTACGTGGAAACCTCACCTTCAGTCACTAAAAGCAGCGTCTATAATGAGATTAAATTTGCTAAAAAGCCTCTCAGGTCAAACGTGGGGCGCCGACCGTGTGACTCTCCTGCGGCTCTATAAGGCCCTCATCAGGTCTAAATTAGACTACGGTAGTGTAATATGCCAAAGAAAGTACTCTCTGTATGCTGGACCCAGTACACCACGCAGCCATTAGGCTCTGCACTGGAGCTTTTCGAAGCTCCCCCGTCACCAGTCTCTGCGTGGAAAGTGGGGAGCCCCCCCTCAAGCTTAGGCGTATGCAACTGTCATTACAGTACTTAGCCCGGCTACAGCAACTCCCTCTCTCTCCGACCTGGATAAGTTTTCGTACCGACGTGGATGAGCGTATACCCACTCCGTATAATTTGCCATCCTCCGTAGATTATGGTGCGCTTATGAATAACGTGCGGTTCCCCCCCATGGAGGTCCTTCCCGCACGGGTTGCAGGTGCACCAACGTGGCGCATCCCAATTACTACTTTTTGTACAGGCTGCAAGGTCCCTAAGAAGGACCTGCTGCCGGCCTCGGTTTTGAGGGGTATCTTCTTGGATCATGTACTGGCGGAGCACTCTGATCAACGTAAGATATATACAGATGGTTCTAAAACGAATCAATCTGTTGGCTGTGCTGCTGTGTCTGGCGACTATGTGCGTACTCAAAGGCTCCTGCAGGAAACTTCTGTTTTCTCGGCTGAACTACTTGCAGTTGTCGAGGCTCTAGACCTCGTGGCGCAAATACCCTACTATGATTTTGTAATTTTCACTGACTCGAAGAGTGTCTATGAAGCTGTCCAAGCATACCACAGCAATCACCCAATAATTAGTGACATTGTTGTCCGACTGTCACGCCTTGCCCGGAGCCCGAAACATGTGCAAGTCTGCTGGGTGCCGGGCCATGTAGGGGTGGCCGGCAATGAGAGAGCTGATGCTGATGCCGAGGCCCGGCGTGCTGCTGGATCTGATGACCTGCCGAACAACCCAGGTGTCCCCTGTAGGGATTACTACCCCATTATCAAGTCTACCGTGCGTGATGTGTGGCAACAATGCTGGGACATGGAATTGAATAATAAACTGAGAGTACTTAAGCCTATGGTGGGGGAATGGGCTTCAGCTGAATGTCGTAGCCGGCGTTTGGAGGTGATCCTATGTCGGCTGCGTATCGGGCATTGCCGACTTACCCACAGTCATCTAATGGAGCGTCGCCCACAGCCGCGCTGCAACACCTGTCATGTACCACTAACGGTGCTGCATGTACTTGCCGAATGTCCAAACTTTGCTGCTGCTAGAAGAGAATCCTTCCCTCATCTTCGAGATGCGGACACTTCGTCGCTGCACATTGGTATGCTTCGTGAGCCCCTCCGTGCTCGTTTCAACCTCGGAGCGCTAGCGACCTTTCTTGCACGAAGCGATTTGATAGGTAAAATATAACGAGCTTTTATGCCCAGAAAACGGAAATCCGTGTGCACTCTGCAAGTGCAAACTCATGCCGAAGTTATAACTTGAGGAGAAGAAATGGCCGAGCGTACCGTGCTGCCACTCTTGTCTTTGTGAGGGGGTTCCAGCGTGGGTAAGACGCTCGGCCATAGTGTGGGCGGGTAGCTGGAGCCTCCGATTCGGGGTCCCAGCTGTTCTCGCACTCTTTACCCTGCTAAAATTTTAAAAATCTTTTTTGTTTTGTATCAACTCGCGGTGTATACCGATACGTTTTGCAGGTGCGACCTGTAGAATGGATCCTGCTTATTGAGTGAGAAATCGTAATGTGCTTATGCAAACAAATATAACTGTGTGTGTTGAGGCAATGGAAATTGAGTTGACCACCGAAATAATGTTCTTATAATACTACCTCGGAGGTGATGTAGAATTCAGGTATCTTTAAAACCATGAGACCGGCGCGAAATAGTCGGAGCTACTGAAGCGCTAGTAAGCCTATGTTACTACTACTACTACTACCACCGATGTGTGATGCAAGTTCTGCTTGGTGCAGGCGACCCACTGCAAGACTGGCATCCAGTACTGCCTGTATCGCATCCACAGCTACCGCCTCAACAACGTCAAAGTTACGCAGATCGTCGACATGTGGAAGAAGCTGCAGCATTCTGGTCTTGTGCAACTCAGAGAAGTCTTCACTACTAAAGTTTTTGGTGATAACTGTAAGTCTCACTTGTTTCAATGGCTTATATTTTTTTAAACGCTTCTCTGTTGCAGCCCATATGAGTTATTTTTTTGTTATCTATAAAGTCCTTGCGCCCGCATAGTTGGGTTCATGATGTTTTGCATAGTTCGTGATGTGTTGCATTGTTCATAATGCTTTGCGTAGTTCACAATGCTTTGCATAACTCGACATAATGCTAAGTAACGATGCCACACTCTTCATAATGTTGAGCATTATAAACGCATGGACGGTTACTTTGCTAGTAGCGTTTAGAGTTACAATCACATGCTCTAACTGAAACTTTTGAAGAAGCAAGAAAGCAAGTCGTCTTTGTTACTTATCAAGAATTTGTGTGCAATTTGCTGCTTGATGAAGAGAGAAATATGTCGTATCCTCTCGCTTTCGTAATTTTTCTCTTTCTATTCCCAACTTTCTAATGCGAGTTGTAGTTATGGAACTATCACTTGCAAAAAAGAAACTTTAATTCAATTCACAATGCTATGTCTCGACTTAAAGTAGCCTTCTACCTCGTGCAGGGAACGAGAGTGTCTGACGAGGCACCGATCAGGAGGCTTTTTGAATTATTTGGTTTCTATGTTTTTGTTGTAAAATGAGATCTGAAGGATTGGATTACACCTTGTCATCTCGACATCAGCAACTGCGAAATAAAACCTAAGCAGAGATAGTGGGCACAAATGAAAGTAGGTGTTCTGTTCATGTTTCAGTTTTCTATGAAGGATATGAGGTGAATTAATGAAGTATCAATTTTAAAGAAATGAAAAGTTTAGAAAAGATTGAAGTGCCTCCATGTAAAGTGTCACAAAGATCACACCCTCCTTCGGCCTCTATCTCATTACTCAAACCTCTTTCATTTGGTAGTAATAGCCTCAACCGCCTGCCCTACTTTACTTGTCATTCAATCTTTATTGTGTAAGCAGCCTTACTAATGGCTTACTCCAAAATGCCTCACCTATAACAACTTTTTGTACTGCACGTATTTGAGATCGGGCTGGTACTGGACGCAGTGGTTCATGATCTAGTCCCCCACAGATTATCATGGCGTAGGTTATCCCTCAATTTTCAGGACGTTTGTTGACTTTAACATCTCTGCGCTGTATTAAATTAGCAAGTTCTACAATGTCTATCTCTGTCAACAACCAAGATAAAAATACCAGATTACCTGACAGAGCAGGCTCTGCGATGTTCACTGTCAGTCATATGAAGGTACCAGATCACGGGCCCAAAGGAGTAGAAGTTTAATTGATCAAGTTTACTTTATTATTTATGATTCCTATTCCATAACTTCAGTTAGGCAAAATCCGCCTGAAAAATTCAATCATAATACTGAGCATTTTCATTGATGCCTCATTACCTTCTACTTATTCAGAGATGTGTGTAGTGCGCTGCACGCCTTCAACACCTATTTTGCGATTCTCTTACTACAGCAGCTGTTAACATTGATATTAGAGTACATCTATTCTGTGTGACTCTATTTGCATGTTAAAAATTGACATTAGAGTATTACTAAAATGTGACTCTAATCTAACCTATCTATCGAATATTAGGAATGACCGTCCTGTGTTTATATACATGTTTCGTGCCACGCTCTTAAGAATAGGTAGGAAAAAATAAGCACTGGTGGCCTTGGTTTCAGTTCACTGGTAAATTACCAGTGCACTTGGTTTCAGTTCACTGCTGTACAAGTGCACTGTAATAAGTCATTTTGAAAAAAAATGAGAAAAATTCAGAGCCTTATATACTCGAGTCCATATCGTAGGACCAAGTTTGGCGGGGTATTGCATATTACAAATTACATACACAAGCTCGCAGTTGCTTTCTGTAATGCTGAATTTCTGTATCCACGATATGACAAGAATGGTTATAACTACTTGTATTGCAGCTCAAAAATACTGTTTTCTAAGTGTTTATTACTGGAGAAAATAAGTTACCTTTGAAATAAGCTTAAGCGTGGAAACTCCTTCTCTACTCGAAAGGTATTGAATCCCGTCATTTCTGACGGGCCGTTTACACTAGTCTGTATATAATAGCTGAAAATGTAGTGAATACGCTACATAACTGGAAACTAAATTGGAATGTGCTTCAGCGATGATATTCGTGTTCGACTACCACCCTGGGGCGGAGACGCTGTCTGCACGCTTCAGTAGCAACGCGCCACTGCAGCCGGGGTGGGAGGCGGCCATGCTGCCTCCGCCCTCCCTCAACTACACCGCTGAGACGGCACAGCAGGCGCTCATTGCTGCTGCAGGTGCAGGTCAGGCTTGCTTCAGGCTGTGGTCAACAAGCTGGGCTCAATGGGTTATGTGGCATGAGAGGTGTGAGGCAACGTGTCGCGTCGGTGTGTTGGGTGCGGTCTCTGGAAAAAAACTCAATCATCTCCTCGATCTACTCCGCGATGTTTTACATTTGTGAATCGAAATAAGTTGCATTCTCATCCTCGTATTTCATTCCAGCTACCAACTGGATCGTAATGCATCTCGCATTACTATAATCTTACTGGAAATCTATGGAACTATCAGTTGTCAGTTCCCAGGGGAAAAATGTGAGGGCCCGAGCTGAGTTAGGTAGGCCTTCTTTTTGTTAAAATAAAATGTTTTTTGTTATGTTAAGGACCACCTTTTTTCGGTTCACTACTGTCCTGTTTTTCAGCACCTCTGACTTTCTTCTTCAACTTTTATCTTATTTCATGAACTTCTTTCCCATCTTACTGTTTCTATGCCCTTTCTGCATAGATTCCTCATTTTCTTTTCTCCATACTAAATGGTGCCTTCCTCCTTCCTCTCTTCGATACGCTCTGTTTTTGCAGCGGTTAGGGAGGCTTAAACTAACTTATAATCTAATCTATCAGTTGTCAGTAGATTCTTCAATGAAAAATATATTTATTAACTTTGTTAAAGCTGCGCTGTCAATGTTGAACTGGCGAGGTGTAACAAACGTTGCGTTTGCCTTCATATATCTGAGTTAAATTTAAGTTTGGATTCAGAATTAAGGTTTGTGCTCTTGGGTTTATTTTACATATCAATTTGAAATTTTTGAATAAAGGCAATTTCAATTTGTTGCGCAAAAGCAATTACTATTTCTTCAGAGATAACTTGCATTTCCACAACTGATAAAAGAGGGTTATTTTCCAAGTATAACCTCTTGAAGGTATTCCATGACTTACCTACGGTGCAGGTCGAGAGATGGTGAGCGAGGCAGTGTTATGGAGCTTTGTCATCCAACTGACTGGTGCAGTGCGCGTCATACACAACGGAGGCCTGGCCTGCCGGATGCTCGACCCTTCCAAGGTGAGCCCGGACGCCTACATTGTGGTTGGGTGTGAATGTCAGCTTTGCCAATAGCTTTTGATGGCTGCCGGCTGCGTTTGTGGGCGGGGCTTCGGGCCGGCGGTTACCTGCTCAAAGTTGGCTGAATTTTGCTTGATTACGTCCCACTGACAAGTGGCGGTTGCCACGCATGAATTGCTCACTGGGTTGATTGCCCTTTATGCTGGCAAGTATAACTTGTGTTATTCTTAATTGTAACGGTTTCTAGTGTACCTTGTTCCTTAGTGTGGAAGTGTTCTTTCTCCACTTACTATTTCTATACACGTACTTTATGCACAGATTCCCTATTCCTTTAGCTCCATACTAAATGGTGCCTTCCTCTCTTGGAACCCTTTTTTATTGTGGTTAGGGAGGCTTAAACTAACATCTAATCAGGTAGCTAGTTATTGGCTGCTGGTAACGTTGGCTGCGTGTGTCTGTTCCCTCAGGTGCTCCTCACAGACAACTACAACAGAATTCGCATCAACTGCTGCGGCATTTTGGACATCCTCAACTTTGATGCGAACTCCGCTAATCCGCTGTCAGCCGTCCCTCACAACCAGGTATTGCCCCCTCGTGCGGCCTTCGCTTCACTTCCATACTGAAGTCAAAGTGTGTGGACATTTTTACCTCTTGTCTACGACCTCATTTTTCACTGAAGAGTTGTACTCGTTATTAAATGCGCAGAAATGAAATGATTCTACTGTCCAAAATATTTTAAGTACATTTGCAATGAAAATTAGAAAATCACTTGCTGTTTTCACAAGTTTTGAAAAATTTTTGGATCCTCTACGCCACAAACGCATACGTTGTCTTATTGAACTCTCTACAGAGACAGCACAGATTCTACCACATCTCTTGTAGGAGAGAAAAATTCCAAAAAGCTTTGAAAAGCCCTTAGGATTTAGCGTTGTTCAAAAGATAAAATACGTGTTGTAGTGTTGTTCAAAATTTGAAGAATTTCATGACTAATGTAATTGATGGCAAACCGAGGGCTATAAATACACAAGTTTTCCTTAAAGCCTCCTGCAGTTTTTGAATTTCAATAATGAGAGTATGGCTTTTTCAATGACACCGTGTTTCCCAAAGCAATGATATGTCCCCCACAGTTCAAGCATTCTAATGAATAATAAAAAAAGGACAACTCTAAGTAATCTAGATTCATTGGGAAACCAATAGGAATGTTAGCGTGGCAGAAACATATGAGTGCACACCATTTTCCATTTGGTAATAAGGAAGAGAAATTTTTATGAGTTGTATAAAATATACAAAGTTTTTTTTTATCAAAAAGTAATATTCTGTTGCTTTGTTTCAACATGTCTTCATATTTAACTTAAATACTAATCTTGATCACGAATATTTTGTTATCGTCTTCACTGTATGAAATTTTTTAGTGTACTTTTTGTATGACGATTGCAAAATTTTTGATGAAAATTCTGAGAATTCTAAAGTAGACCATGTAAGTTGAACAAATTGCATGCATTTGCAGTATTTTTATTTCCACGCAAAAATCCAATTATGCAAAAACTGTACTACTATATAAAATACTGAAATTTATGTGTACTTCATAGTTTGGTACCGTACGTCCAAATTTTAAGCAATAATATTGTCACAATATAAGTGTCATGTGAAAAGAGATGGGGAAATTTACAACTCTATGCATTGTAATTTATTTACCGGTTTAGTCGGAGAGCGGTATTGAGATCGTAACATTACTATAGTGACCAACCATCTGCTTCTAATGGGCTGCAGCTTTAGTTACACTTCCTAAGATGATGGAAATGAATGTTTTGTGGTCTTATAAGAACACTGACTTATTGAATGTATCTTTGAATGAGCTAAAGAATTTTTATAATCATCGTTTTCTATCAAGTTTAAACCAAGGATGTCATTCAAGTTACCTCTTTTTTTTGAGTGCATTTCTCTTTTCTGGCAAACCTTCAATTTTACCGGGTCCAAAAGTATTTCTTAATACAGTGGAGGCTTTTTTCTCCCGTAACAATGCTATTTATTTACTAATATCTGAGAATATAGTTAAGATTTGGTGACGTGAGCAGCAAGAAGACCTGGTGCTGCTTGGCAAGTTGATCATAGGTGTGGCGGTGCGCGCGAGCGTGCCAGGCTGCGGCCTGTCCAGGGACAAGGTTCAGTCTGCCCTGGACCTCATCCAGCGCACCTACTCCAGGGACCTGTCTATGCTCATCATGTGCCTCCTCACTCCACACCGGATCAAGAACATCAACGACGTCATGCCTATGATTGGAGCCAGGTAATTTCTTGCTCTATTGTCCTCTATGTAGACACAAATATTGCATCTGAGGGAGTTAGCACTCCTGAGGAGATGATGCGAGGTCCTCAAATGAAGATTTAGTAGGTTTTCTTTTTTAATAGATTACGTTTTGGTTGTGCTACTGATCTTTGGTTACGGAGTGGGGTTAAAATAAGCCGTTGTCTCTGAGACAGGTGCAAAATGCCAACCGTTTTGGCTTATGTGGCTGCTAGGTCGGACCTCTGCTAGCTAGTGTTGTCAGTGTGAAGTACCTTAGCATTTCTACTAGATTAACTCAAGCTGTACTATTGTTCAGAATTTGCTAAGCAAAATGCTTCATTGCTTTTGTGTTGCTTACCTTGTGAAAATAATAAATATAGCTGTTCCCATTTAGCAATGTTCTTTACTATTGTTGCTAGTCTTGCTGCGTTATTTCAATACTTTGTTGAGTCTAAGCCTTTGTTGTGATGGTGATAGGTTGCGTATCATTTATCGTTTGCGTGAAGAACCGATGCATTTGAGTGCTTCCAATGCTAAAATAATTAGGTCTGCATTGAGGCTTTCCGAAAATTCCACGTTCCCCAATGTTCAACGAGCTTCTACTTACCATGACTTTCATTTAGAATATTTGAATATTTTACCACTAATGTATTTTGGCAGATTTTACACGGCGGTCGAGTGCGCGACGCAGCGCGCCGACATGTTTGAGAGCGAGCTGGCAAAGGAGCTGCACAACGGCCGCCTCTTCCGCCTCATAACAAAGCTCTCCACAATCGTGGACAGACCGCAGTGAGTTTCCTTTTTCATTCCTGGTTTTGATTATTATATGTTAGGTTCTTTCTTCACGAAAATACTGTAATTCCAGCATCATCATCGATCAGTCATGATCTATTTAGGTTTCGTTCATATAGACTCGGTCAGTGTGGTGAAATGAAATCTACGCTCTAGGCCAGCGGAGTGCTGAATAGAGACCTCACTTTGTGCTCTGTATTAGTTTCCTTAGTGTCCTGCCTTAATAAGTGATGCTTCTCTGTCACGTATAAATTTTGGCATTTTAATCTTGAGTCTGCTGGTTTGCGTCTTAGTAATTTGTAGTCATTGGTAATACGTATTCTGACTCTGATAATTTGCACCATATCAAGTCAAAGTCTTGAAAATTTTATCCCTACTGTCTTCATAGTTATTTTTTGTTGTACATACTTGGATTTCTGGCTTTGTGATTAATCAATGGGGCTTTCTGAGTTCTAAACTCTGGTTGCAAAAGTTTGTTTTCACCTGTACCTCGGATGTTCACAGTAGAAAATGTGGCGCTTGGCGTGTACAAACTGTTCCTTCTTTTGTTACAGCGTTAACAACGATAGCAACTGGTGCGAAACGGGTGACCGCTACATGCTCAAGCTCTTTCGTGACTACCTATTTTACCAGGTCAGTTCTTGTTGTATCCAATTTGTTAAGACTTTCGACATTGTTCAAATTTTCTGCCAGTTGTTGCTGCCTGATGTACAGTTATGCTCTCCTATTTTCATGAATATAATTTTATCACAAAATGTGATTTTATCATGTTGCAGAGCCTGTAGACTAATAAGGTTGATTTAAGTAGTATGAATTTACTAAGTTTATTTTGTGTGAGAAGTTGAAATTTAAAGGAAAAAACTAATCCTTTGAGCGGAGCGACTCATTAGACACCTGGAGAATAAGAAAGAAAAAATAACACTTCAAAACAAACTAAGACCCTCATGTTTTCAATCAGTAAACTTCTCCCCGATTACTATTTTTATGTACGTGTTCTGACCCGAAAGTACTTATTTTCCTTTCCATCGAACAGTTCAACATTTACTTGAGGATGTAGGTTGTCTGACATAGAGCATGTGTCTTGCAATCGCAGACGCATGAAGACGGTCGGCCGTGGCTGGATCTGGGCCATATCGTCTCTGTACTTAACAAGCTCGACTCCGGCTCTCCTGATCAGGTGAGCTGTACTGTACAGTGTTCATAAATTTCCGAATGAGAGAAGTTATAATTTGTTTGAATGGTTGTGCTATTTTTTTAGTGCATCCTTTATCGTGAGCTGCTGTGTGTTGGGTGCTTTTACCTGTGTTTCCTAGTGACGGCTGTTGCAATTGGCCTTTAGTGTTATTGTGCTGTACTAAGAATAGACCAATTCCTTTTTCATGATTGCATTCTTGACTTACCTAGTGAGGTGAAGTGCAGATTTTTGTTATTGTTTTATTCTTGGAGGGTTTTCTTTTCATGAGCTGCAATGTGATTCCATATGCTTTTTGCAGACGTATTTCATCGGAGAAAGTGGCATTAGTTTGCTCATTGGTGCCTACTACATTGATCATAAAACTTTTGATCAATGTAGTAGAAATATTTAATATTTATTGATTGTTTACTACCCTCATAGGTTGAGATTAGATGAACATTTTGTGTACTGCTCTACAAGCACTATCCTCTCAGGGATGTACAACTATTGTACTAGTATCTATGGAGAATAGCGCTTGCAGGAAGAATATGTGAAGTCCCGAGCTAAACGTTAGAGATGTCTTCTTTGTGTCGAAATAAAATTTAATTTTTTGTTTTACTATAGAACATTTTCTGTTTTTTTGTTTCCTTACTGTAGTGTTTTTCTGCACCTAATGCTTTCTTCTTCACCTTTTACGTTGTTTCATAAACTTCTTTCTCAACTTCCTGTTTCTATGTGATTTGTGCATAGATTCTACGTTCCTCCAAGTCCATACTTAGTGCCTTTCTCTTATTAGAATGCCTTTGTTGCAATTAGGGAAGCTTAAATTAATATCAAATCTAATCTGCACCTACAATTAACCAACTAGTTTTGAATACTCTAAGTTGAAATCAAGTCATATCCCTGAAGTTAGAAGTTACTCTGTCCTGCAGTAGATGTTTTACTAGAGTGTGACCATTGCATTCCTATTTCAGATTGTACTGATGTCCCACGACGGGCAGAACGTGCTGGTGACGTCGTACGGGGAGCTGAAAACCTGCTTCTTGCGGTCCTTCACCGAGCTGATGCGCGCCAGCAGCGTCACACCGGCACTGAAGCTGTCCTAGCCCCTGGTGTGTTGCCTGGGACTGTGGGGCTGTCCAAGCCACTGGTGTGTTGCCTGGGACTGTGGGGCTGTCCTAGCCCCTGGTGTGTTGCCTGGGACTGTGGGGCTGTCCTAGCCCCTGGTGTGTTGCCTGGGACTGTGGGTCTGTCCTAGCCCCTGGTGTGTTGCCTGGGACTGTGGGTCTGTCCTAGCCCCTGGTGTGCTGCCTGGGACTGTGGGTCTGTCCTAGCTCCTGGTGTGTTGCCTGGGACTGTGGGGCTGTCCTAGCCCCTGGTGTGTTGCCTGAGACTGTATGGCTGTCCTAGCCCCTGGTGTGTTGCCTGCGACTGTGGGGCTGTCCTAGCCCCTGGTGTGTTGGCTATGACTGTGTGGCTGTCCTAGCTCCTGGTGTGTTGGCTATGACTGTGTGGCTGTCCTAGCTCCTGGTGTGTTGCCTGGGACTGTGGGGCTGTCCTAGCCCCTGGTGTGTTGGCTAGGACTGTGTGGCTGTCCTAGCCCCTGGTGTGTTGGCTATGACTGTGTGGCTGTCCTAGCCCCTGGTGTGTTGGCTATGACTGTGTGGCTGTCCTAGCCCCTGGTGTGTTGGCTATGACTGTGTGGCTGTCTTAGTCTGTGGTGTGTTGGTTGGAACAGATTTTGTTCATTTTCTCTACTTACGTCCTTCAAGTTACGCATGTTGAGCTATTCATGTGCTCACTGAGACTCATGTGATTGCAGGCCCATTATTATTGCTCAATTTTGCCTTTGAATTAAAACAGTAACGCTCGGAGTGATTGTCTGTACCGTGAGTAGTAGTATGCATGCTCTCATAACTTCTTATTTAATTTTAACATTGAAATTTCATTGTTTTGTTGTTCACTCGCCATCGTTAGCGTCCGTGCTGGGAGCGTATGAGTCTAATATGTTGGGTTTTGCGAGTGCATTTGTTTCACACTGGTTTCTTACCTCTGCTTTACATCATTATTTATTTATGTTATTCCACATTGCGATGAATCATTAAGGGTGCTTTCAACTTCATGTTTTTGTTTGTACTGTTTTGAGCTCTGCAAGACAGTTTGCACTGAACCGCACTCGCACTATGCTGCTTCTAACGCCATTAGTGCTGTTCTGTTCTTGTAGATGTGATCATTTCCATTTTTCTGTGCAGGAAGACGTCGTCTGGAAGCTCGGTGTGCCACCGCCCACCGGACCCTCCCTCCATCTCATGATGCCCTAATCCATCTGCGTCCTCACCACTGGCACCGGCCCATCTTTTTCACACTGATCTGTACAATTAGACTCCACCACTCATTTGCATTAAACAGGCTGGTTATCTTGAAAAAAATGCCAAGAGTTGTATAATCGTTCTTCCAGGGAACGTCTGTGCATTGCTACGGTAGGGTTTAATTAGGGAAATCCATTCTGCATTGCAGTGGGAAATAATTTACGAGGTGCTTTCTTATTGGCTATGCGATCTCCGAAGGTTTACTTCTACGATTGTTCGTGTGTTTGTTTTGATAGGTTTGAGTGTTCATCACAACCACTCTTCATTACCCACTGTTGTTAACACTACGCACACGAACGCTGCTGTTGTTGTACCCCCAGCCCTTGTATCAATACTGTACAAAGCTGTGAAGTCGTAAATTATTGAAAAAGTTGCGTTATACCCCTATCATGTACTACACGTTGTTATGACATCAAATCTGATGGCTTTTTACTCACTCACACACTTTGGTTGTGCGTGCGAGCTGTAAGACCGACAGTGCAAATCAACCTTGCGTCATCAGTATGCGCCATACTTGTTTAAGCAGATCATCCATCAATGTAGCCCACATTCCGTCTCTGTTACACTGTCACTGTACGTCACTTATGGTTGGTCTAACACTATCATGTGGTGAATTATTTTATTCCTGCTGCTGCAAAACTGTTGCACGCACCCCTGGCTTGTCAGGGCGGATGAATATATTGGCATATATCTGCCAGTGGATGCTGAAACATTGTCCTGTAGCATATCTAAAGGACTTAGCGCTCCTGGCAGACGTGTGGCACTCGTGACCCTCACTGAGATATGCAGGCAGTGGATTTTATTGTGCCTCAGCACTTCCTGGTGGCAATCTGAGCAGTCCATGGCAATGTCAGCCACACTTGTTGGAATAGTTTTTAATTAGTTTGCGGTGAATTTTCATTCTTTTCATTTTCTCCTATCTTTCCAGTCGTAATTGTCTCCGTAACTTCATTTGATTACGTAATTAATTCTCCAATTTGTCATCTCCTCGATTTGCTCCTTACTCCTTTTAGAACTTTTTTAAATAGTGTAGATAATTCCCTATATTCACTAACACTTCTTCTTTGTGAAGGTGTTGAGTGAGAATACGACCGATTCAATCGGTTCCCTCTTCATCACACAGCTTGGCCACGTCGAAGCTTGGCTGGTTTAATAGCATGTTTCATCGAGTGTAGACCTGTGCTCGCCCGTGTAAACAAATACAAATGCTACTTGATGCCTCTCTTTTGATTGATTTAGCTATCCAAATGTTGTATCAATCTGAGTCTACCTCTTGTAAGCATTCCGCTCTTTTCTCATCTTCCTCTCAGCAAAGCTCATCCCATTCTCTGTGTAGGTTCTGTATATCTCTACTTGAACCAGTCACAATTGGCTCTCACACATTGTTCTTTTAATGTCAAGTTTTGCTGCTATTGCCAGGATTTCTTTGGGAATATGTTGCGCACAACCCATCAGGATTGCCCAAATACTCAAGTTCTTGATATTTTTTCAAATAAGACGCTGCACCATTAAGTTTTCTTAGCGTTGAATCAGAAATAAATATATCACTACTGTGTCATTTTGCAGTGTTATCGACCAAATTTTTATGAACAAAAAATTTAAAGGTTGTGTTCGAGCTCTGCTCACTCAGGCCAAAACTACTGTAAAATAAATGTAATTTTCGGTTCTAGTCGAGGATCAAATTGCAATTTACTGTAAGTCAAAATATTTCACGAGAGAACTCCAAGAAGTTCAAAGTCTTAAATTACATTTAGGGTATGAGCTTAAAATAAGAACCGTCTTTTAGGGATGCTGTCATGTGTGAAATTTAAGATGGAGAATTGGAACAATTTAAGTAAAATGTAAGTTACCTCAAAGTTACAATTGATGATGATTGAAGGCTCTGTTGTTCTGAGTTGGTCACAACCAACTTGGTTCGGGGTGAGGAGGCAGTTACTGGTTGAGTATTTGCTCAGATTTTATATGACATTTTAAATTGTACATGACTTTTCTTGTTTGGGTTTTACGATTGAGTTTCTCCGATCCTTGAGTTTTATTTGTCATCATAATTTAGCCCGGTATCGCCTTTTCTCTTGCTCACCTCTCAATGTCTGTGAGTCCTGAATCATAATGAGCTTCATTTTGCGGAATTTTTGCTCGATTTGCCTACTATTGAAGAGCATCAATTTTTCGTCAGCGACACCCCAGGGGGATACAACTATTGTATCAACAGAATGAGCACTCACAAGGGGAATATGTGAGGTCCTGAGCCAAAGGTTAGGTAAGCCTTATGTTGAAATAGAATTAGGTTTTTGTTTTGTTATGGACCACATTTTTTCGGTCCACTGCTGTCCTGTTTTTCAGCACCTTCTATGTTCTTCTTCAACTTTTATCTTGTTTCATAAACGTCTTTCTCAGATTACTGTTTCTATGCACCTTGTACATAAATTCCGTGTTTTCTTAAGTCCATACTAAATGGTTCCTTCCTCTCTTTGAAATGACTTTATCACGGTTAGAGAGGCTTGAACCAACATCTAATCTGAATCGTTTTGCTTGGAAGTGTTTCTCGATTTTGAGTTGCCGCCTTATTAGGGTCTTTGTTTAAAACACAGCTGTGCTTGTAACATCACGTCCTTTTGGATCTTACAACCTGCAAGTTCCTTCTGAGACTTAGAACTGAGCATAAGTTGTTGAGAGAGTGAAATATTTTCTCAGCACTTGTGATGTTGGTTTATTCAGAGCTACTGTTAAATAATTCCTGGAGTTTGACTGTACACTGATACCTGTTCATGCCCGACTACTGCGTAGCCTTAGGACTTTTTTCAAGTTACACTTTGAGGCTCAGCTATTAACGTCAAACTCTTTCCCTCTAAAATTGCTTCTTCCACGGATGATCACTGCTCTGAGTCGGGCAGTCTTGCGGCCTCAATGGCAACCAATGAGAGTGGTGTGCCGAGGCTATTCTTCCTAGCATCAGGTGTATGGGGTCGTGATTACATAGGGTAATGCTGTTCGTGTACTCATAAGTTTTATCACGTTTTTATTTGTGACCATTAGTTCGACTGTTGTTCAACACTAACTAGCAAATCGATGGCTTATGTACTCTATTACTTCTACTGTAGCTACTGGACACTTAACACACATACAGCGACACCTAGAGCACCCATGATCGCAACTCAATCCAACCTCAGCAGCCACAGCGATATTAACTAGTAATGGGCGCCGGACAGGAAAAAATACCTTTTAATAAATACGGTTTAGAAATAAGTTTTTGTTGTGTAATAATTTGTATGTAAATGATGTGCTGTTGTAGGATGCTGAATGCATTTCATTAGGGGAGTTGTGCTCATGCTCGTGGCAGCAGGAGCGACTTCCAAGCTCTGTATTATAGAATAGAAGTTTATTTTTTACAAATGTATATTTTTGGCAGTTGGCTCTTGGGATTTTCAATTGGGAAATTTTGCTGCTTGGCAGCAGCCGCTTCATATAAATATACATATATATATTGTAGATTGTACGATTTCTCGCGAGGCACTCGTGCGTCGCAAGTTCCATGTGTACAGTAGGCGTGTGTGAGAGAGGACGGTGCTCTGTGTCTCGCTTCCTCTTTACGTCTACCTTCACGCTCTCTATGTCTCCGCGAGCTTGGCCACTTCTTGGCAAATTTCTAGCTCATTGTCATCCCGTCTGCATTTAGGTTGAAATAATTCCATTTTGAAGATTGGTCCGTATAAAATAAGCTTACCTTTTGAGTTGGGGAAATTTGTGACTAAGGATTTGAATACTCCACTCTCTTAAGGCTGAAAGAATTCCTAATTTAGGACGTAAAAATTTTCATTCAGGGTAATCCTTTTGTTGTCATGGTGTGGCTCTACGGCTGGTTAATATGCTAGCATACTTGCCATTTTTCGTAAGTTGACATTCATGAACGAAACTGCCTGGCGTGATCACGTTCTTGTGAGACATGAGAGCTGCGAAGACGTAGCGAGGGGAGCGTAGGAGCGCCAGGCCGGCGTGTACATAGTGTGGTGGCTACGGAGGTTTCTTTGATCCTATGGATTACCCTAATTTTATACGGCAGTCGGCGCTTCTGTCAAGCGTCTTGCCTTGCTCTGGTAATGAAATGAGGGGCGAGCTGCGTCGTCCATGCCATTCTTAAATGTTAAATAAAAGTTATCAAACAATTCAGTACAAGCAGACGTGTGAAGCAAAGTCTCCTCCATTGTGATACTTGTTCTACTCAGTAACAATTTGTTTTTCGGAATAATTGATAATTTTTTTAGTATTGCATTTACTGCTTGTATTTTACTCCGTTGTCGCCTTTTGGAAAAATTGGACGGGCAATTTTACGCTGTAAAAATTGAGTGAAAGTACACAAACTGCATGTCAGAAATTGAATTGCAGTCTGTGCCTAAAATCTAGATTTTTTACTCAAAATGAGGGAAGATATTTCGAATTTATTTGCGTAATTTTTTATAACAGATAAAGAGTTCGATAACCGAGTAAATGTGTTTTCTTCATAGAGGCATTATTCTGGTTAACCAAGAGACCAATCTTGGTTTTTTCATTGAGGTGTAGCTTAATTGTAATAAAATATTCGGGCTTGTCTTGCACAGAATGCGTTTAGGGTTAGCTAAGGGCTTTCGTAGCGATATGTTTCCTAAACGGTTCTCTCGGCAGAAGCAATGTATCCCTCGCACTGTGACTTACCCGTGCAGCGTTGTGTTTACTTATATGACATTCTGGGCATGTAGTAATTTGGATGACATCTAAAAATTTCACTTATTTGACTACTGTGAATGTCGCGTTTTAAAGATGCGACAATTAATTGTTGATGACTAAAGGAGAGCAGCGCGACGAGCTGTCTCGAGAAATATAATATGTTTATCATTATACTCTTCAGGTGAAGCCTTGGGCCAGGCATTGATTCGTCTGCCTCAATATTTTTCAGTTGTCTTTGGTCAGCTGCAGGTTGTATGCAAGAGCTCAGCTACAATTTAAATTGCCGGATAGCGCAACTTTTGCCGGCTAACGGTGTCTCATCTGGCGCTTCTGTGAAGTTCAGGAAGAGGAGCTTCCTCCCGTAGCGCTTTGTGCGCCTTGTAGCGCAAACTTATTCGATTGTGACTACCTTCTCGCTCAATGTTTTCGAACTAGAATCTCTTTTCCATTGGCAATATTAAATTCCATAGGCCGTAAGAAAATGTTGTAAATAAGGCTATAGAGTCTCTTGCTTCACCAACATTGTACAAATTATGTGTTCCAGTGACACTTCACCCGATCCTTACCGTGTCTTCGTGTCTTTATCATGAGTATATTTTTAGCATCATGTGGCTCGCAGCAAGTCAAGCTTGTCCGATTTTGTCGTGCTGACAGAAAGGAAATAAAATTTCCTAGTGAACACTAAGTGAGACGAAGACTCCTTGCTCAGTGGCACCGTGCTGCTGTTGTGTGCGTTTTGCACACAGTTGTTGAATAGTTATTGTCTGTATTGTCAGTAAAGTGTGGAAGGAGTTGTTCTTCAGCAAAGTAGGACCTCGAAGAACACTTCTTCAGTATGAAGATGTGCGTGTTTTGTACTCTTGTCTACGCTATCGCGATTTGCCGTCACGTTTGAATGGACGCTGTGAGCGCGCACGTTCATGACTAGCTTACTTGGCTGCTGTTCTGCAAACATTGGTTTCTTCACAACGACCATGAGCAGCGTGTCTTGATTCGCTTCAGCTCCAGTGAAATATATTTGTGTTCGTGTCTCGGTTAAACCTCGTTCGTAATTTACAATAGTGACCAAATTCAAACGCTATACTCGGAATCGCTGGTAATTAGGAACTAAATTTAAACGCTCTACTCAAAGTCGCTGGTAATTTTCGATGGTAGCTAAATTTCTTTGAGGCTTGTTGGCGCTTGTAACTCTTGTCACATTCCTTCACAATTAACCAAAAGAGTTTGAAGCAATCAATTTTCATTCTACTAACCTAGTCAAAATCTGCAATTACTGCTCGAACGCGACAGTGCACCGGCTGATAAATTCTTGGAACGTAGTGTCTTGTTATGGAGTTTGATGCCGTTCCTCAAGTATGAATAAAGTTTCATGTACTCATATTTTTATTGAGCGTGTTTCTACAACCATTTTTTGAAGTTGCCCTGGTCAAATTCCATCACAACACTAAAGTACAAATTATCTTAAGCGTGCGTGGGTTGTGTGCGGTAGGTTTAGATGCTCGTGCTCTTACCTCTCATTTTGCGGCCTGCCCTGGAAAGTTTCATCTCGCAGTTTTTACAGCTCTTAAAACCAGATGTCTTCCTTACAAGTTGAATCAACGCTAGTGGCAAGATATTTCTTCTTTTTGTTATATGCTGAAATTTTGAATTTTTCACACTTCCCTATGTGTATAAACCAATTTTGTTCTTAATTAAAGTATTTCCAAAACGATTTGTGCGCCTTAACTCAACCTCTGCAAACTTTCCTGATTGAGAGAGGGGACTGATGACTTGAAGTTTCATAACTTCCTTATAAAAATTTTTATCAATCGGATCTCGCCATTTTTCGATTTCCAAACGTACCGACTGTGTGGAGGCAGTTGTATTCAGTTCTTCAATTTTTACGGTGCATTCTTAAGAGTTTAATTCATGCTAATCAGAAGGAACTGATACTGCGTGCTTAAAAACACTGGTCCCAAAGTACATGGTCTTACGATTCCCTATTTCCTGCTTCACTCCCCTCTTAGAGTAAAACTTTCGAGGCTCTGCGCTCTAGCTTAGTGTTAGATTGTAGGGTGTGCTTCTTCTAAGGGCTGCTACACCTCCTCATTGAACTTATATTTGTGTACGTAGACGAGCAGCAAAGATAATTATAGCTCCCCTTTTTGTTGTATGGAAATCAGGCAATTGAAGATCTAAGAATGGCGGCCTTCTTTCGTATTTTCCAACTCAGCTGAATCCCAACACTTTCCAAATACTTTCGATCACTAATGCGCAATAAATTATTCACTTGGCTATTTGTGGCCGGATTTTCGAACAATTTAAGTCGTTGTGCATGGAGTACTGCTGGCAGGGTAATTTATTTCGAGTAGACTTGGTTATAGTAAGTGTAGAATCAAGTTCAGAATGTTAATGATAGAACTTGAGCGTAAAAATCCCTGGTATCTTTGGACCCTGCAGAGTTGCCAGATGCTGAGTGCTCTTTGAACTCAAATTTGATTTAAATAAAAAAGCTTGATATTGCCCGTTGTGTAGCCAAGTCAGCATGCTTAAGAAAATTACACTTGCCAGCTTTACGACGTCCTTTACGACCCTACGACGACGTAAACCGTTTAAAATTCGTCCTCTGGTACCTTGCAATATACTGTACCTATTACACCGGGACGTGCGACTACTTAGTCAAAGTTTTTAGATTACGAGTAGATGCGTTTTTCTGCTTAGTAGCGTATTAATTCGTAAACTTAAGGCCAACTTTGTAATCCATAAAGATGATTTTAATTTAGGCCGTAAGAACCTGTTAATCGTCTGGAGTTTCTGAAGCTGGTAGGTTGTTGTTGGCTGATGCGTTCGACATAGTTCACAAGGCATTCTTAAAAGGCTTTTTACTACATTTGCGGCAGGATTCGGTAGGAGAATGTTGCTGAATATGTAAGCTTATTTTCCATTTCCTTACTTCATTTTCTGTACTGGAGGTTACTTACTTGGTGGCTATAAAGCTTTACCTTAAGCGTAGGTGCTTCTTATGTGTATTGCTTATCTGATTTTCTTTTCAACACAATTTGAACATCTTGATTTCGATGAAAAAAAATGGCAGTCATTTCCATGGTTTACACCACTACGAAACTCGTAATCATATGTTCGCGTATGTGCAAGAAATACACCAAGAGTTAGACTAATGCCAGTGTGTCTTGAATCGAAAAACGAGATAGTGGTGAAAAACCATCTTAATTTGACATGTTTCTCATCTGGTCATTCTTTCGCCCAACCTTTTTTAGCTTCTTCATATGAACCATTTGGATTGTTCGTGTATTTCGGAGATTTGTTCAAGTTTTGCGCACTAAGCCTTTGCTGCCCCGGAAACTTACTCGATTATTTTCAGCTTTTAAGAAAGAAATTATACCTTGCTTCTGCAATCCTACCCGCTTGTCGTCGTTCAAACTGAATCTTTGAAGAGTCTGGAGCAACAGCTGAACTTTATTTTCGTTCTCGAATGTCTTCTATCATCTCAATTGATTCCGTGTGTGCGCGAGCTCCGTAGAGGTGAATGACGATCGTTCTACGTAGTTTTTGCATGAGAAATATCGGAAGTATAGTTTCCTCTGTTGAGTTGACATAAAACTCCCACATCTGTTTTCACCAGTTATTTTACCCTTGCTGCTGCTTAGATGGTTTTTAAATAGGTCAAGTTGCAATCAATCGGCATAGGAACAGTTGCGACCAAGGTGATGATAGTTGAGGTTTTGGCGTCGACTCTGGCTATTGCCATTACACTCGTATCTTTCTGGGATTGTCCGTCACCGTGCCTCAATGCTACCAAGCTACTCGTAAAACTACCTTCAGTCACTCTGGCAGTTGTTACACTCGTATCTCTTCCGGGATTGTCCGTCACCGTGCGTCAATGCTACCAAGCTACTCGTAAAACTACCTTCAGTCTAGTTCTGCAGGTATCTTTCTGTTCATAAACAATGGTGTTTTTATGTGTAATGTTCACTGTGAAACGCCCAGCTAACCTTATCAAAGGGCACCTTCCTTTTCTTATTCTTTTCGAGGTTAAAAAGTTACATCAAATATATTTCTGTGCAACTGCTTCGTTGTATCCCTCGTGCTGGTCTATTGTAGTTTTGTTTTAATAGCATAGCTAGGCGCATTACTTGATTACCTAAAATATGCGTACGCTTAGGAACCAACCACTTGAGTCCCTGTGAGAGAACGAGCTAGCACAGCAGTTTCAAAACTTCATAGCTAGCTCTGTAATGCATTTAACACAGGCCAACAGTGAGAACCTAAAATCGTACAACTCATTATGCACAGTTCTAAACCACCGTTCATTCACAGTAACAGTGAACTCCAGCGCTGACTACCAGCCTGTAGGAGAGACCCTTAAATCATTAGGTGCCATTCATTCACGAAACACTTGTTCTGTAGCGGTTGTAGCTCGCGGTATTTTCAGCTAAGCTGCCCGTTCCTGGGGCCTGCAGCGCCATCCCTGCATTGACGCAATCCGTCCTGCCATACTGCGCGCTCGTGCTCAAGGAAATACTTGCGCTAGTCCCGTACGCTCCTCTTGATGTGTTTGGGTACTTGTCTGGTCCGCATATCGGTGCCGACTTCTTGCAAAACGCCTCTGGATTTTTTGGTCGTTGCTTGATGTGTGTGGGTATTCTTCATTATGAGATCTCGCTTATGTTAGAATATGGTTGAGTAGTTGTGAACATTTTTCTCATTTACTCTAGAATTTAATTGAATTCATTTTAGTTCTGAAGGTACTGTTAACTTTCTGCATATTTATCACTACCGCCGTAAAATTTAGTTTTTAATTGTTATTGCTTCAATTTTGCCTTAATTTAAATTATTTAGTATATTGTAAATTCGTTAGTATGTTTTAGGGCTTGTTTTTATTGCGTTATTTATTGAGAGTTGAATAGTTTCCTTCTCGGTGGTTTGCATCGCTATTCAACTTGCTTTTTAGATCGAGTCATGTGGGAAGCGAAAGCCTCAGACCTTGTTTTTGTCCATAGTTCAACCGGCCGAAAAGGAAGTATGGTTTTAATGCATCATTTTGCGTATAATTATTTTCTACAATGACGCCTGTCTTCTAGCGAGACTGCCTTGATCGAATTTCAAATGCTGCTTGTGACAATCGCATTCTTGTTATTTACAAGTTTCGAACACACGATACTTTACTCTTCATTTTGGCAAATAATTACCGAGTTCGTGTTGTATATAATTGCCCGAATTACAATAACGGATCTAAAGGTACCATCATTGCTGAGAAAATTAACTGTATTTCCTAGGAGATATATAGATATCCTTATGGGTTATAGAAATGAAAATTTCTTGCTTTGAATATTTTGGACCTCCTACCCGCTGTATTGATTGCAGTTCTACTTTACATCCATGACTAAAAGACATTTTCAAAACGGATCAGATTCCTGAGCTGTAGTCCGGAATAGCAAATCCTGCGTGTCTGTCCTCGTGTGCATGTCGTGCTCTGGTATTCAAAGTTATCAAACGCAAATTGTGTGGCAGTTCTGACTGAAAATTGTTTCGGGGTTGATTTGCAGCAGACATCACTTGCCTGTTTATTTTACCTCTCTCGCGTCAAGATGATCATCGCATGGCTTTGTCCTCTAGTAAGGATGAATCCGTGTTGTATTATTTTTGCTTCATGGCTTCGAGCCACTCACGTCGCCGTCTTTGCTACAGTGGCCTGTGTCACTTCAATAGACGCCATATTTGCCTCTTGAATTGAACCTTCTCCAATCTCCCCATCCCCTTCATTGACCAGAATTGTTGGTTGAAATGTAATAGTTCATTTGTACTAAGTTTTTTTACCAGCTTTTGACTCACCCAAATTTAATGCCAGAGTAATACATTAATTTTTTTTAGAAAATTGGTTAATAGCACAATAGGATTTTTGAAATATCTTTTCTAAATTTGTTACATGTAGAGACTTCCAGGTTCTGAGCACAGCAGTGATAACGCCAATAGTCTTCTTCATTGCCGCTTAAAGCTTATTCAGGGCTAGTTCTAGTTTTGACTGCCCACAACCGAACCTGCAACGCTCGCTACAAATGTTGTGCGTTGAGTTTGCTCCAGGTTTGCTCCGTTGTTCATTCATGCCTTACCTCCCTTCCTTGTTAGGGGGAGAGCCCCATCGCTCACTCCACTCTGTAGAATAATCGTTTTGTTATGTCTTTCGTTTATTTAATTAACCATTCAATTTTATAACATTACTTGCTACTATTGTTGAAGCTTTGTGCGAGTGCGAATGAGTGAGAATTCTGGGTAATTTAACTCTTCTCTCGCAAATACGTATTGTAACTGCAAACGATGACTCCCATAAATATCTTTACGAGTATACTGTCTACTTCGTGTGTAAAGCTTTCACATTTAACATCTTCACTGCCGTTGAGTGAACATTGAAGCATCTAAAAATTTGAGGAGGTTTTTACACATTTTGATCGTGTGTGATCTGTGAGTTTCTTAAAGTGAAGTACTGTGTGTCCGTACTTCCCCTCGTGTTTTGAGAATTAACTTAGTAGATGAGCAGTGTTGCGTCTCGTGAACGCCTAAACTGGTGTGTTTTAGTACGTAATTTTTGACGTGACAGCGACACCTTGACTGTCATGCAAAGAGGAGGGTCATCGTTTATCGTCATAAATTTTGTTCCTAGTAAAATTAATTCCTACGTCGTCGTTTTACACTTCGATTATACAGCTGCGTAATTGGTCGGACATTTCTGTACTAATCGAAAACTATAGGTAGATTTGTGAAGTCTCTTCGTTTTTTCTTTGCCATTTCTCGAGTCTAGTGTTTGTCGTTCGCCTACGTGTGAGTGCATTTTCTTTCTTGCTGTGCTGCGCTCAGTTGGAGCGCCGCCTGGCTGACAGACCGTCGTCGTGCTCTTGATGCGTCGCTGCGGTTGCTTGTCCTTGCCTCACCGTTTGTAAGTCTGCTGCTAAAATAATTCGACTGGGCGCATCTATTGTGGCACTGCTATTGTGCTAATTTGGGATTTCTTGAATTTCAGAACTCCTATAGTCTTGCTTTCTTGAGGATTTGTAACCTTTGGTCTGAGGTCTTTCATCTGTCGACTCATTTCCTTCTTATGCCTTTGTTGAATTCATTTACTGACGATTAGGGTAATTCTAAAATCTGGACCTGAAACTTGATGAGTAGGGAGACTAAATACAATGCTATATATGTTAAGCTTAACTGTTCGCCTTGTCTTTTTATGGAAATTTTAAAAAATGCGATGTCGAGTTGCTTTCGATATTCTGAGAAAATTGATATCAAACGATTTCCGGTAAGTGAATGGTAATATCCCTTTTTGTGTTTGTGATCAATAAAATTTTTGAATTGTGAAAGGCCACTGAATCGTTTTTTATTGTACTTACTTAATCCTGTGAAACTTTGTCAAACGCAGAAATATTGCATATCTTATCCTGATTAGTTTTGAGGTTCTGTTAAGTCCCTAGGATGAACTGGATTATTTTTCGGACGTTATGGGTCATTAGAATTGCTTAATTTTATAAACAAGTCTGTATTCTCGCTTGAGCTCCTGTAACGCTCTTCACAAGAAGTTTTCTGGGATTTTCAACAGCTTTGTTGTGTCGCGCTGTTGTCTGCAGTCCGTCAGCTGCACCACGTGCCGGCTTGTGGCATTCAGAAGCGTTACCAGCTGCTCGAAAGTGAGGTGTTGTGCCGGCTTGGGCTCATTGTAGCTTGAATTTGTAATGTGGTCAACATTTTTTAACTTCCTCTTCCTAGTGGTTCTACTAGTTGTAGGTCTTAGAACATGTTTTGCTCTGATCTGCCTAGTAAAACGTTCGACCTAGTGTGGCGGGCCGGTTGACGTGGTCGTTTCTATTCCCATTGTTTGGTTTTGTGCTTAGATGGGCCATTGTTGCTTTCAGTCCCCTCAGGGGGATACAATTAATGTATCTATGGGAATTGGCGCTCCCAGGGGGATAATGTGTGGGCCCGAGCTAAAGGTTAGGTAGGCTTTCTTTTTTGTTAAAATAGAATAGGATTTTGTTTTGTTACGGACCATCTTTTTTCGGTTCACTGCTGTCCTGTTTTTTCAGCACCTACTACTTTCTTCTTCAACTTTGACCTTGTTTCATGAACTTCTTTCTCATCTTACTGTTTCTATGCCTTTTCTGAATAGATTCCACGTTCCCTTAACTCCATACTAAATGGTGCCTTCTTCCTTCCTCTCTTTGGATCTCATTTGTTGAGGATAGGGAGGCTTAAACTAACTAATAATCTAATCTAATCTGTTGCTTTCAGTTCCGTGTTTTCTCGTCAGAGTGCTGTTGTTTTATTTGCAGCCAAATCAGCTACGTAGCTTTGAGACGCTCAAAAACTCAGCAGTACAGGAAATCTAAAAATACGTTCGATTTTGCCCAGCTTTGACTTTGTTTGAGTTATATTTTCTCTGCCTTCGTGCTTGTTAAGCGGTGAAATTCAACTGTTAACACTTTGACTGCGACGTGCGCCACCGGTGGTACACGGAGGTAATTTTCATAATGCATCTGACCGGCCAGTAGGCGCAAACTCAGTTTTCATTAATATTTAATCAAAGCTAAACGAAGGCACGATCCAGTTTATGTTTGGTATTTTCCAAATAGCTTACTACAATTGACATTGAATTTGAGTTTGGTCTTGAACTTAATATTTAGTAGTCGCAGTCAAAGTGTTAATGAAACTTTCACTGCACAACTGCGCAGCCAAAGTGAGCGTCAAACAAGGCATTTGATTACTTTTAGCTCTTGGTGACGTTCATCTCCTGTTCAGTTCTATAAATAACTATATGAATCAAACGATTTTTACCTTCTTCTTCACACTCTATTACACCGTTTAACTCCAGGCTGCCTTGCGCGTCATCATCTTAACAATAACTTGCTATATCTGTACCACCATAAAGGCTGAGAGTTCATTAAATACTTCAAGGGCTTTTTAGCAACCGTAGGTAGTCACAACGTCCAGTTAAAAGGTAACTGTTAATGCGAGAAAATTCTCCAACGCCACGTGCGCTGTCCTCTAGACTCGCTTTACACACATCGCGCATGCTGCTCTTCTTGATTTATATTTTTCCAGTTGAGCCGTGAAGGATTGAAAGCCCATACTGATGGCTAGAAGAAAATTTTTCTGGCAAGAATTCGATTATGTTACTTAAAATTTACTTCAATGGGAACTGGTTTTACAACATTTGGATTAGTGTTAAGAGGACAAAAAGTAGGGATAATATGAAAATCAGGCTCGTTTTTGTTTTAATCTCGTTTTGCTGAAAATTTACCGTTCAACTAAGTTACTTTAAATTGTAATCTAAAATGTATTTCAATTTCATTTTGAAAATATGTGCCCTTTCGGGTAAGGAATCACTGTGGTGATGGAGCGATTACCACCACCAACAGATAGAGAACATAGCGCGGAATTCGTCGCAATTGCTGGCGACGAATCTAGGGTCACTTCATGAACTTTTACTATTCTTCTTATACTTTTACTTCATGACTTAGGTCAAATAAGGAATCAAATGAAGACTGTTGGTCGCACTACGATGATTTCTTCCCAGGCTCTAAAGTTAAATTCTTCGTCAACTGCTTTGTTGTGAGCAGCACGGAGGCGACTGACGCTGCCTCGCGACACTTCGCTGCTTATTTGCTGGCTCGGAAAATTCCTATATGGCGTGCCCTCTGTGAGACATATATTTTTTGTATAATAATCTTAAGTTTGAATAGAACTCAAACACGGAAGAGATTGCGTTTTCTTACCCTCAGCTGATTTCTATATTCTTCCGGTTATCTAAGATGATATTAAAAGAGCTAACTTGGATCGAGACAACAAGCATAAATTAAATGAAATTTTTTGATTGCTTAGAGGAATTTTACGATTTACTTCACTATACTTTGCTACTTCACTATACTTTGCTTGTCACTTTATTTGAAGATTTCATTGTAGAAAAAGTTGGCAAGAATTCGAAATAATGATCTCATATTAGCTTTTTCGTTCGTAGCTAACCAACGCCTTCTTCGTGTAATATTGTTTATACTATTATGGAATACATGATTATGGTAACCAACCGATTTTCCTTCATTGTCGTACGACCTCACTCCAAAGATCATATCTACGTAACCAAGTCAGTCAACTGATGCGATCTTTCTTTAAAAATGGGAGACATGAACGTTAAAATTCAATAGTGGGGCGCTCAAAACCCCGATCAATGAAGCAACATGATGAAGGGCTCGCTCACAAATCGGAACGTTTTCATGGTCAACGCTAGAGCCTTGATTTATTTTTCACGTACGAATCAATATCTAACTCGGAATTTTTACATTTCCCATTTTCCACGTTTGCTGTTACCGAACTGAATTATCATTTCTGTTTCGTAAAGGGAACAGTCAACAGACAAGAATTTGATAGAGATTACTTGCACACAGCAAGTATTCTAGCCATCCACACCTTCCAGAGGTGGTAACGGTTAGTATACCCACTTGTGATGAAATGTTTATAGGATTATTTATTGAAGTGTTGTCAGTGGGTAGAACCAACGTAAGGGGCGCGCCCACTAACATCTGAGTTTTGTATTTTTAGTTTTGTGTATTTATATTGAATAATCTGTGTGTATGTAATAGAAGAAATGAGTCGGCCTCCTTGATTTGTCTAGGTGACCCGCCCCGGAAACAAATTTCAAGATGTGTGAGGAGCGTCCGACGGGTGCTGTTCTGGCAAGGATGATGGGCTCGCAGTGTCGTACTTGAGAGATGAGTGAGATAGCAGCGACCCTCGGTAATGGAATGGAGCAGGTGAATAGAATTGAGAGTACGAGCAATTGCTCTAATGATTGAGGGAGCAATTGCTCTAATGATCGATGGATCCGTGGAGAATAAGTGAGCAAGGCTGCGGAAGTAATTGGTGCCGAAAAAATTATCAAGATTGAGGAACAGCTGAGGATAGTACAGGCTATATTGTTGCAATCCGACACCTCTGCAGGACCAATAACACCAGTATAAAAAACAATAAAGCTACAAGAAAAAAAATTAAGTACGTTCCCCTAGTTTTGACGGACGAAAAATACTTTCCTAAATACTTATCAGTGACATTTGCAATCGGAAGAAAAAAATAATGAACTCATTCAACATCGAGAACAAAATCTAAAAAAATAAGAGAAGCGAAACGTAAGAGGATCTTAAGCATGGGCCGCGAGGTAATGATGGTGGATTTGTAGTCTCTGACCGAAGTTGTCGTTAATTGAGTTTATTATTATTACTACCTAATGCAATACTATTTACATTGCCACAGGTTGGTGACCATGATGATTCCGTATCTATGAAATCCAAATAATATCGCCGACTCTCCACAACGCCTCGAAATAATTCGCCTCAGTTGGAGACTTTTATGGAGCTAAAGTCAACCCACAGTGTAGCCGATGTACCAGGTATCAACTAGTTCTAAAATAGAAAGAAAAAAGTGATAAGTGGTGAGACAGTAGTGAGCCGAGAAAAGATGGTCCTTTACAAAACAAAAAACATTTTAGATCTCAACATAGAGAAAGTCTACCTAACTTTTAGCTCGGGACCGTACATTTTCCTCCTATGGGCGATAATTCCCATAGATACAATAGATGTATCCATCTGCGGGATCTTTTCTTTGAATTGTCTTTCACGTGTTCGTTATGGAACTGACGACCATCGCATTGCACAGAACTTTGTAAACTTACTACGAACTTGAAAATACAGGTGTGGCCAATGATTCCGAGAAAAAAAAACCTAATTCAGGGCTTTATTTCAGTATATACTTATGCCTAATCGTTAACAGTCGTATAATGTAGCAAAATTACTTAGAAGTGAGGTTTAAAGATAGAATTGCGCAGATTTTCTTAAACATTGACTAGTTTTGTTTTTCCTAAAATACGGAAAATCTATTTGTGTTGGTTTATAAGCTGAAACTGGCATTGTAACAGATGAAAAAATCGTTTGTAAGATGAGTGGAATGTTTATTTTCAAATATTCTGTTAAATCTTTTTTGTTCTGTTAAATAAAAAAAATTTCTTTACCTGATTCAAGATCATAGTGATTTAGGAAGAAATTAGGAAAACTATCATTCTTCTCCATCAGAGATTCTTCTCCATCAAAAAAGGAAATCGTTGTCAAGCAGCTTGCGCCATCGTCAACTGTCCACAGATTGATAAAACAATTCAACGAGACAAAATCCATAGTGGCGAAGACAGCCCCTGGCAGGAAAAGATTGTCGTTGGTACGTCAAGATAGGACTTTTACGGCTTGAGGAGATCGTCCCAAGTTTTCAACTTTTTTTGTCCGATTCGTTTGAAAATTGGCCAGTATGTGTATTTTTTGAAAGTAAACATTTTTTACTCATGTCACTTTTTTGATTTAGGCCTTAGTTTTTTTAAGAAAAATTAGTTTTTTGGTACATTTTTATGTCTATTTCAAGACGTATCTCCTCATTGAGTTTTGATGCTAAAACAAAACCAAAGACAGTTTTAGAATCCTTGGAACATTTCTAACAAAATCAAATAGTAAAATTTTACCATTTGAAAAAAATTTTGTGGTAAGTGATATTTTATGATTACATCACGAAAATTTTTGGGTTCAGAGTTGTATAACTTTTTTCTTCTCAAATTTGAAAAAAAACTTATTTGATTTTGTTATAAATGCTCCAAGGATTCTAAAACTGTCTTTGGTTTTGTTCTAGCATCAAAACTCAATGAGGAGATACGTTTTGAATGTTGAAAGTTAGAGGTTTTGGGTATAAGCCACAAACAAAATTTTTGGTGAAGTGTAATATAATGGACAATTTTTGTAATTGAATGCTGTTTTCATTTTTATTTCAATAATTTACATGCATAACTTCATATTCACACTGTGAATCGTGATTTCCAAACAAAAAAGAATAAAATATATTTTTTCAATTATGAAATTTTTTATTTTTAGTCTGATTCTTATGAAATTTGACTATAATATTAAACTTTTGAAGAGAAACACAATTTCTTCTACTCATTTTTTTATTCAGGCCTTAGTTTTTGATAAAAAATGGGACATATTGGTTTTTTAGTTCAATTTTAAGGATATTTCAAACCCTATCTCCTCTTTGAGCTTTTATGCTAGAACAAAAATGAAGACAGTTTTAGAATCCTTGAAACATTTCTAACAAAAGTAAATTTTCAAATTATCCATTTCCTGTTTTTTTTCTTTTTATATGGGGTTGAAATGGGGTCGAAAATTCAAAAATTTTGTCCTGTTTCTGTCCCCCTGGAGGGAGGGGGTATATTGTCCGTAGCGCCATAAAATTTTAGGACCGAATAGTCCACCACCTAAGGGTCCTTTTCGAACAATAAAACGAAAAAAACTCACCGGACCGACAGGGGCCTGGCAGCCTGAGGGGCCTGGGACGATCTCCTTAAAGTGTGCTACTCGTTACGGGAAAGGATTCCCAGCAGTTCGGAGCATGCGTTAGAATGGGATAGGGATGGCGTCCATACCTCAGCGCGAACTGTTCGACGTCGGCTCTTCGACAACGGACTTGCTTCGAGGAGAGCGGCGAAGAAACTTTGACGGCGAAGAACATCAAAGACCGGCTCAATTTTTTCTGGAAGCACCAGCATTGAACTGTTGAATAATGGGGCTAAGTCATTTTTTCTGATGAATCTCCGTTCCCCTTTTTGCTACTTTCGGGGAAAGCCTTGTGCGACGAAGAAAAGGCGAGAGGTTTAACAAAAAGTGTGACGTTCCAACGGTCAAGCATCATGCCACTCATTACGTCTCGGACTGCTTTTCAGGTAAGGGAACTGGAGTACTGACGATTTTACCCAAAAACACAGCAATGAATTAAATCTGGAACCTGAAAGTTTTAAAAGATCTTCTCCTTCCAACGATAGCTGGTCATTTTCCAGACAAAGAGGGGGTTTACCAATAAGAAGGCTCTCCCTGTCATAATGCAAGAGTGGTTACAAAGTTCCTTGTAAACAAGTTCTTAGTTGAAATTATCGAAGTAGGAAAAAGGCAAGAAGCGCTGTACCGGAATCTCTTGGAATATAAAATATCCAAGAGATAATATTTTTCATTTCTCATTCAACTACCCTTGACAGAGTTAGACTATTAGCACGCCACGTATGGTTTGTCTATTAGTGCGCCTCGTATATTTTTTCTATTAATATGCCTCGTATGGTCTATCTATCTGTACACCTCTGATAGTATTGTCTAGTAGTACATCTCGTATAGTTTGTCTATTATTATGCCTCGTATGGCTTATCTATTTGTGCACCTCGGATGGTTTGTCAATTAATACTCCTCGTATGGAACTTTTGTTTTAGGACGTCTTATATTAAGAAACTTTTAAAAGCCAATATGTTGGCATGTATCTCATGTGGCAACTTGGAAATGAACGGTTTTGTTGTTTTTTTTTTGTTTTGTTTGATGAGGATAAAGTGGAGAATTCGGGTCATTGCCCTGGAAATTCGACTGATCTGAATGCAATCGAAAATTTACGGTTGATCATCAAGAGTCGAATAAACAAGAAGAAACCAACTAATTTAGTGCAACTTGGGGCTTTAAATGAAAAAAAGTTGAGGTTCTTTGATCATAATATCATTGAAAAATTGGTAAACAGCATGTCACAGCGCATCAAAACAGTTTTGAAGAAACGTGGTCAACTTAGCAAATATTGAGGATAATTACTTGTTAGTTTTGCAGGTTATTATAAATTGTTTGTGGGAAATTTGTGTTTTTGTTTATCCTTTTTAATGTTTTTCGGAAGTAACTAATTAAAGACAACGCAAGACTAAACCTTTGGTTTTGCGAGAAAATAGAAAAACTCATTTTTCCCAAAATCATTAGCTACATCTGTAGAAACCACAAAGACTTGAAACCTAGTCTTAAAGCATTTAAAGCTATGCAAAATCCAATCTTCGTTAATACTGATGGCTGTTAAACTAATACAGGATTCTGATTCTTTTCTCTACACGCTAATATTCAATCATTTTTTCCGGAATTCCTAGCATTGCAAGTGTATTAGCTGGAAAATTATTTTTCAAATTAACTCATTGAAAAAATGAAAAATTTCCTTACTGATTCTAAAGTAGTTTGCAAAGATTCTAGAAGCACGATAGAATCAATAATTGTCATCCCCGATAAAAATGCTTTGGTACAATTTATTCAATGGCGCTCAGCAGAAACAAACACGTAATCACTTAATATTTTGCAAGGGGCCGAGCCGTATCGTGATCTTTAATATAATGAACCCGTGGTCTGAATATAATACGAAATACTATGACGAGCGATGAAACGGCGTTAATCCAAATTCCTCCATTCAATGACTTATCAAATGCTTCTTCAGTTGAATATCTTCGTGAAACATCACTGGGAAATCGTTATAAATTATAATATCAAACAATAAATGAATCATCTTAGTTATCTAATTCTAAAACAAGCCGGTCATGAGAGATAATAGTTAATAGTAGTATATCTGAATAAGAGACAGTAATGGAGGGAGCCCCAGACTGTGCTGTACCAACTGTCAAGGTCCTCTCGATAGACGCCATTTTCTTGCCAATTATTTTAAGCGTCTTTCGTACACTCAAGAACATGCATCCATGATGATTTGAACCTGCCCCGTATGTGTTCAATCTCCCATTTCAAGCACTGTAACTACATAGCTCTCAAACTGACTGTAAAACTGACAAATGAAAATACTAAAATCTCCTATTTGGCAACAACGCAAATTCGGATTTGCCTCTTTTCAGAAACTTGCCGTGACCTCCACCATCCAAGTTATTACAGCCATTGCACTGCTCATTGATCAATAACGTTCACCTTGTTTAACTCTTAAAAATCATACATCCTCTTATGATTTTTATATATTCGTAACGCGAGGGGTAAAGCATTACACATTGAACAAAGAAGACCCTGGTTCGATCTCTCTGGCCATCTCAGTTCTCACCAGAGTCTCAGCAGGCTCTCAGGGGAAAGTAGTGCACTTTGACGACGGGTATAAGGAATTAAACGAAGAACTCTTCAACTCATTGAGCGTGCACTTCATTCACTCAATCTAGGTTAAGAAATTGGAAAATCAATTGTAGAAATCTATTAGAATAACGAAGCAATCTATAAAGATGTTGAGTTAACTATCAGCCCAACTCCACACTCAAGTCAGTTAGATGAAAGACTTCAACAGCAACTGCACAGTTAGGCCAATACACAACCAGCCAGGCCGCCAAATAGAACAATTCATTAATCATAATATGACTTCACTCTACTAAGGATCGTTTGTAAAATTATACTCTCAGTTTTAATTCGTTCTATTTTCTCCAAAAGAAACGTAGCAACTAATCTCAAAAGGATCTCTGCGATTTTTGTAAAATACTCGAAGATGCAACGAAATAAGGTCCCGTTAGAATGAAATCAGGGCGGAATCTCACCAATAACTTTTTGAGGTCATCCCCAAAAGATTTTATAAGGTACCCACTGGGGACAGTGGTTTCCCCTCTTCGGAAAGAGGGAAAAATGAAATGCATGAAAGTAATGTAGACACTCCAACACAAAAAAGTTAATAGTCTGCATCAAGACGTTCATTACATTCTTAAATTTATTTCACCGACTGGTAGGTAACTATTAACGTATTAATCTCTTATTCAAAAACTATACATTTGTTGTGCGATCATCCATCTATATTTAAATAAAATGCTTATTAACTAATGACCGTTATGTTAAAATTGTTGAATCAGAAATACAAAACTTATAATCTTCTTGGTCCTCATGCTTATGTGTACATATATGTATTTGTATGTGTGTGTGCGTGTGTGTGAGTGTGTGTATGGATATATACACACATACATACGTATATGTACATATGTGTGTATATGGGTATATATATATATACATTTTTTTTCATGCTTCCTTAAAATAACACTTGTGAACATTGACCGAAACAAGCGATTTCATATATTATTTCCTGGCGTCAAGAATTGCGAAGTTTTATGTCATGTACATGTAAACTGTCAAAAGTGTTTTCACCCCACAATGAAAATGCATCGTCCATGAAATTGTGTTATCTCTTATAATTATCATTACATGTATTATCAAATGTAGATTAAGCTAGATTAGGAGTTCATTGCCCTCAATCATTTCTTTTCGACTAGTGACACGAGTTTTTCATTACTCGTGTGTGTGTATCATCTAAGTGTATTAATTTTAAGATATTTTAAAAACCAATGATGGTACTTTTGTACCATCTCTATTGGAAATAAACTGTTTTTCTTTTCATTTTTTTTCTTTTCTTTCATTATCCCTTTATACCTCCAGAATACAAAGAACATCTACAGTAAATCAATGAGGTGTCTTAAGAGACGCAAAACTAAAGAAATACGGCGGCGAAATGAAGAGCTCGTCAGATGGGGGACTGAAAGGCCTTTACTGGACCCAGGGGCATTTGCGTTATACTCTACGGAAAAATCACTATTAACTTCTAATAAGAAGTTAATAGTGTAGTAATAGTTAATAGTAATACCAAGCAAATAAGGTTTCATTATCCACTTATTCCAACAAATTTATTAACTGTGAATCCGTAATCAATTTAAACGTTCGTCAAATTTTCCAACACGCCTGACGACTCACATCTAAGGAATTTCACCACTGGTGAAGCCACGAGAGCTTTTTTTAAAGGGGGCAGGTCATCTGGGGGAAAAATGAAAAAAAAAATATCAGTAGAATATCATTCAGAGCTTGACCAATAATTGAAATGATAAATGGCAGAAGTTCCTCCTTCAATGCGGTAAGCCCTAAAGATGGTCAGACAGCCTCTTTCACAGTTAGGTGTCTAAACGGTTAATTAGGTTAATGGGTCGACAGAGCCAGTTGAGGAGGCTCGACAGAGCCAGTTAAGGGGGGGTTCGACAGAGCCAGTTAAGGGGGGGTTCGACAGAGTCAGTTAACTGGCTCAACAGTGTCAGTTAATAGGGGTTCAACAGAGCCAGTTTAGGGGGGTTCAACAGAGCCAGTTAAGGGGCTTGGCAGTATCAGTTAACGGGGCTCGACAAAGCCAGTTTAGGGGGGTTCAACAGAGCCAGTTAAGGGGGCTTGGCAGTATCAGTTAAGGGGATTGGCAGTATCAGTTAACGGGGCTCGACAGAGCCAGTTAAATGAGAGCTCTGAATAGTCACAATAACAAAATACAGATGAAACAAAAGGTAAATGTGAAGGGTAGGACAATCCTCGATTTTCCAATTTTCGGTGCCTAAACATAGTTAATTAGATATAAATAAACAATTTTTCCTCAATGCCGTTTCGGGGGCAAATGAGTATTTAA
The DNA here is from genome assembly GCA_030386875.1 of Morinoia aosen. NCBI lineage: Eukaryota > Metazoa > Arthropoda > Malacostraca > Amphipoda > Talitridae > Morinoia > Morinoia aosen. The sequence continues at coordinate 21,044,565 of CM059573.1, read as the reverse complement.
GGAGTTATAGCGGTAGGTTTTGTTTCGTCTTTGATGACGAATGCGGTCGAATAAACAGATACTCATAGATTTTCGAATTTTTGTTGCTCGAATCATGGTAATAACAACGGAATAAACTACTTTTCATCCACACACTTTTTGCGTCAAATGATTAGGTAAATCTGAAGGATATGTCAGTTAACGATTTTCCACTTTTTGGTGCCTGAACCTAATTAATTGAATCAAAATTAACAAGTTTTCTTCTATGCACTTTCCGTCTCAAATGAGTATTTTACGATTTATAGCGGTAAGTTTAGTTTCGTCTTTGATGACGAATGCGCTCGAATAAACAACTACTCATCGATTTTCGAATTTTAGTTGCTTGAATCATGGTAATAACATCGAAATAAACAACTTTTCTTCTATACACTTTTTTCGTCAAATAAGTATTTAACGAGGTATAACGGTAGGTTTGGTTTCGTCTTTGATGACGATCGCGTTGGAAGCGAGTGCGCATTGCAGTGTTGCTGTCCGACGTGCTCCTTGAATTATTACTTGCCGCTTCAAACACTGGAGTTGCGGTAAGGCATTTACCGCTATAACTAATAAAATACCCATTTGAGACGGAAAGTGCATAGATGAAAACTTGTTTATTTCGATCTAATTAACTATGCTTAGGCATAAAAATTTTCAAAATCGATAACTGACATTCTTCAGATTTACCAATGATTATTTTAAGAGTTAGAGCGGTAGGTTTAGTTTCGTCTTTGATGACGAGTGCGTCGCAATCAAGACTCCATTGCAGTGTTGCCATACCACGCTCTCGATGAATTACTTCCCGCTTTAAACACTGGAGTTGAGGTAACTAACTTACCACTATAACTTGTTAAATACTTATTTGCCCCTGAAAGTGCATAGGTGGAAAAATGTTTATTTCGACTTAATTAACTATGTTTAGGCAGCGGAAATTGGAAAATCGATGATTGTCCTACGCTTCACATATACCAAACAAAATACTCACACCAACTAAATATAAGAGAATGGGTTAAATAAAGAAAGTCAGATCGCATACGTGATGTTGAGGAAATTTTTAGATATGCAGCAATTCTCCATAGTAATAAGGTGGCCTTATTTTCATGGAGTCTGCGCTCGTAGAGTTTGAAGCTCGGTGCACCAAAGTACCAGATCGTTAAATTAAAGTCATCTAATAATAACAATAATAATAGTAATGGTAATAATAACAAATAATGAGCTCACCAAAATTGCATCCTTCTCCACCCCTGGTCAGCTGCAGACCTTCTGTGCAGTTCCAACCCATGATGTAGCGGATGGAAGCACACAAAAATTTTTACCAATCTAAAGTGCTAACCCGAATATCATATAATTCCAAATCGACTAAAAATCTAACATTTGCCTTTCATTTGCCTAAAAATCTAACATTTGCCTAGGCTCCCATGTGCTAACCTATTGTAGATCAAATGGGAATATACGTGAGACAGAGACCATTGCTCTGTAATAATATGAGTGATGGACTCTCAACACAACGATCAGGGAGCCACGATACGAAATTGACCTCTATACGAAGTCCACTGTAAGTGGAAAGAACTGGTGATATTTTACGAGGCCTCTTGTAGTGAATTGCCTCAGGCCTTCACTTACTGCATACTTAAACAACCATTGCAAAAGAGTGCAACCCCCTCAAGGAGCTAATAATATTCTTCCCGAAACCGCACTAGAGTGCATGACTAGCCGAGACCAGAAGAAATTTTTTCGAAGGCTCGAACGAACAAAATCGGTTCAGAATGTCGTGCATTAGAAAAGAAGTAGAGCCATTTGTGTGTAGGAGCCTCTTGTGAAACAAAAATCGAAAAGCTTAATTGGATAGACTTCATCAGCAGTCACATGAAGAATACACCATTGCTCTACACCATTGCTCTACTGATTAGTTTACGCTGATATTTGAGCACATGCTTACTTATGTATAGGTGTACTTGTGCACGCTATGCATACGTAGATAGGTGAATGTGTCACTACTTAATACATCATTTCACTTGATTATTGTACAGCATTTATAAAATATATATATATACAAATACATTTGTTGCGTGATCACCCACATATGATAAATAAGACGCATATCAACCAATGATCTTTTCGATACAATATTTAATAAAACATCGTTACAATATTTAATTAGAAATTGTAAGCAGCAACACATACTGAAAGAGTTGTCGCGAATTTCCTTTGCTCATTATCCTATATATCAGAACATCGCACATCATTTTTATAGAGCGCGCATATATTGTGATTGCCTCGATGCATAGAAATGTATTTGTGTATGTTTACGTGTTAGGTGTATGTATGTGCGTAGGTATGTATGTGCATGTATATGTGTATATATTTACATGTATATATGCACATATGTGTGTACTAAACTGACAACGGGCATTTAACTAGAGATAATGTTTTGTTCTGTTCACTCTCAACTTGTAACATTACCTAACTCGTCATCTCTTTATTATTGTAAAACATTCACGTAAAAAATTATAAATTTGTTGTGTGATCATCCATTTATATTTAAATAAAATGCTTATCAACTAATGACCGTTATGTTAAAATTTTTTAATTAGAAATACAAATCTTGTAATTTTCGTGGTCCTCATGCTTATATATATGTACATTAATTTTTTTCGTGCTTCCTTAAAATGACATTTTTGAACATCTTCCGAAACTAACAATTCTAATATTATTTCCTGGCGTCAAGATTTGCGAAGTTTTATATCATGTATATGTAAATTGTCAAAAGTGTTCTAAGCCCTCAATGAAAATGCATCGTCCGTGAAATTGTGTTGTCTCTTATAATTATCATTCCATGTATCATCAAATGTAGATTAACTAGGGAGCACGTTATAATTATCATTACATGTATTATCAAATGAAGATTAACTCATATTCATTATCAATGATTCATGCGAGAGCGCTCACGTTATGATTTACGTCAAATAATCATTAATTCTCGATAACAGAGAGGTGGCAGCGTGTCTATCAATTAATTAACATCATGACGTGGGCATCGAAAAGTCTTGCTAACCTTTAACCAATAAAATGTAAGAATTGTGACTGAGAAAAGTCACGACAACGATGATAACAGCTAATACGAGATCATGAACAATGACGTCATAACAACGATATGCTGCGGTGGAAGCAGCAAAGAAACCGTTTAAAAGAAAAGAAAAGAGCATCACAGAATAGACTCACCAACAAGGATGGCGTTATCGGTGAGATCTCAGCGTATATCTTACGTTCGAAAATGACCTACAGTGATGTGCAGCGATGGGATCAGAACAGGACCTACATAACATTTGGTTAAAGAAAAGAGGACAAAACTTTCCGGTAACTATAATAAAAACATAAATTGCGAAATGTAGAACATGAGATGTGAGAGGAGTAATAAGGGGTTAAAAACTGCAATATTTACTTTCTGTTGTTTATTCAAAGTTTAAGATGGTTGTAACAACATTACATAATGAAAATTTTCCTCATACATAAGGCCTAAACCTTCAATAGGAGCCAGCGCACGTGAACGCACGATATGGAGTTATGTAAATCAAGTAAATTTATATAAAGAATTCATAAAGCAATGAAGGCAACAGAAAACCTGAAATGTATACCAAAACCTGTTTTTAAGCACAATTCGTGTAGACAAATTGTTTGTTATCTTTTTACTAACAATAAATGTGTTTCTAACTTGAATTATTGTGAACATTTTCATCTATTGGGGACTCAACTCAAATTTGCTGGCACGCTTTTGGTCGCTGAAAAGGTGGTTATCGTCTTACTTCTTAAACTAAATGTACGAGGAGTTCGCGAGACTCGAACTCAGGAACTCTCGATTCTTAAACTAACACGAACATTTCGGGTGTAATGCAATTTTTGCCGTCAAATTAGACGAAGAATTTATGGCGGCATGCGTGGCCATTAAACTTCTGTTATTATTTGTTAGTCTCCATGACGCCAATCTTGAGTACAATTAAACATTTTCCCCAGAATGCTGCAACAGATAGGGTTAGAGTTAATACATAATGAGTTATAAATTAGCTAGTGTACACGGTCCGTCAAAAATGACAGGATTCAATATTCTCCTTGAATAAATTTTCCAAATTTATTTGACCAATAAATATATCCATCCTAATAGTACCCGTGACAGTGATTACGCATCCTTGAGAGCATGACAGAGAAGCGGAAGAAGCTGAAACCAATCCAATATATCTATATTATATTCTGCTCGTTCCTTCCTCAGTTTCTAAGTTAGTTAGTCCGTTGCGCTTTCGTCCGAGTATCATGAGTTCCGAATTCCTCAGTGCATGCATTCCTAAATGATGACCTTTGCATGCATTGATATGTTTGACATTTTATCAGGATGGGTAAGGTTAGGATAGGTTTGATTAGGGTAGGTTAGGAAATTTTAGGTTAGGATATGTTGGGGGTTAGCATATGTTAAGTAATGTTGACGGATTTTTTCGCTGGTCCACCTAGCTTAACGATGGCATTATCTATGAAATATCTACGGGTCCTGCTGGTGAATAAATAAATAAACCATGGGAATTATTAGGTAAGATTCTGTGTCTTCTGCAATTTTAATACCGTAGAGAAAAGAATATTAGGGAGAAAGAATAAGTACTCTTAAGTAAACGTGGGAATGTCGGTGCATGGGAATTTTTTCACTCATGCATTGCTTGCAGATTTGGACTATAAAATATTTCTTTATCTCGGTGAGTTAGCGTACTAGTAAGCGACAAAAACTTTTCTCGTGTAAAAAAGTTCCCATATTCCATTGATAGATCAAGGTTTAATTTAGATGAATTAAGAAGCACACGAAATTATTTTAAAAATGCATAGCATCAGTCATTTGAAATGAAACGATAAAATGTTTATCGCGAATCCTATGATTTGAACTTCAATAGAATTCAGGGCAAAGTACATGAAACTTAAATTGCTCTAAAATCATAGTAGAGTGCATTAGTAATGTTGATGATAAACCTAAATGCTACTTATTATCCGAAAATCTCATTTTAATGCTCAAATTACTTTAACCTGAAATTATAGCATTGACCAACTTAACTCTAAAGATGCCATCTGTGCACTGACAGTTAACCGCAGAGCATCACAGGCCCGGCGGGGCTACAAGCCAGTGAGATGGAGGCGGTGGTACCGCTGTCGGAAAATGCAGTGAAGGTGACAGTTGTGAAAATCGTCGCGGGGTAAAACAAAATGCGTCCCGTTTCCTGCTCCTGCGCTTCTGTCCCCAATGTAGATGCCGAGATATCTACCGGCGCCAAGGTGTCCGACAGTGCTATTGATTCTCTGCACAGGAATGCAATAATAAGCTTGGAAGCGTCTCAAATGCTGAATTTTGTTAAATTGCTGGCAATTCACTATTTAATTTATTACGGTCAACGTCATATCTGGAAGCACACAACAAAACTATTAGTGACGCTAGAAGTGACGGGTAGAACAATAAATAAAATAGCAAGGATAGTCGCTTTTAAAAGATCCATTATCAGTTAGTTGTTTAATAAATAGAAGGACCTAAAATGATATATAAAATTGAACGTTTCGACCACAGGAGTCATCTTCAGCATTAACAAGATCTATGGAAAACAAAAAAAAAATACATTTTATTCAAAGTAAGTGCAACAGTAAAAACAAATAAAAAGAAGGGGACGAAAAAGGATGGAGAACAATACTAACATGCTATTAACAGAGGGAATGACGATTCAGTTTCATTTAAAATAGGTTTGTCTTTCATGATAAAAAGAGATTCTAAAATACGAAGGTCTGATTGACTAGATGTGGTTCCTATTATCTGGAAGTTGTCCAAGCGGACTAACAGGTCGCACTTCTCGGGGTAAAACAAAATGCGTCCCGTTTCCTGCTCCTGCGCTTCTGTCCCCAATGTAGATGAATCGTCATTCCCTCTGTTAATGGCATGTTAGTATTGTTCTCCATCCTTTTTCGTCCCCTTCTTTTTATTTGTTTTTACTGTTTCACTTATTTTGAATAAAATGTATTTTTTTTTGTTTTCCATAGATCTTGTTAATGCTGAAGATGACTCCTGTGGTCGAAACGTTCAATTTTATGTATCATTTTAGGTCCTTTTATTTATTAAACAACTAACTGATAATGGATCTTTTAAAAGCGACTATCCTTGCTATTTTATTTATTTTTAGACTTTGCAAAAAGCAAAACTTAGATGTGTGCAGTGACGGGTAGAAGTACTGTATAGTACATATGTGCTGCGGCTTTGATTTCAGAACCTCATTATATATAGTACGAATTATTATACAGGGATATTAGATCTAACGAGTCCATGCTCGAACAGATAAGATTAGGGTGGCATCAAGTTTATAAAAATTCTATAGCTAATGACAAGGGTTGTGACATTGCAAATAATGCATATGCATTTGAGATCAATATACAGAAGCGTTAAAAGCATATGCATTTAAAGATTTGCATGTGCATAAAACACACAAATGAAAAAAAAATGAATGAAAAAAATAAATAAATAAAATGCAAATGCACTTGATAATATGCATATGATGTTTTGACTCTGATGTGTTTTTTATTGAAATGCATATACAAAGAAGTAACGGCATGCGTAGAAATACATATTGTTGAAGACTATAAATTGCTTTTCTGATCTTAAAAATTATTGGAACCGTTGTTTTCGATGAGTCAAGATGGTGTTATCTCTGCAGTAGAGCCTTGCATGCCAATCAAATAAGATTGTCTCAAACATGCCTAAAGTTTTAATGCAAAAGCGATGAATGGAATATGTAAAGGAGTTCAAAACTGTGGAATTGTTGAAGCTTCTTTATATTGGAAATTTTGCGATAAGACGGTAAGTGACTATATTTCTTAAAACACTGAAAAAGGAATGTGAGTCAAGACTTAACTGACTGAATCCAAATAAAAGCTGTGGAAATTATAGGGTGAAGTAAATAAATTTTGGCATGGTATGAATTTGCTGCCAAGGTATGCTATCTAGTCGAACTATTAAAAATAATAGATGAAAGCATTAGTGGAGTTTTTATGTATTGCAAAAATGCAAGTTATAATGAGGCGATCGATAAACTAAATTCCTAAAATGTATCTTAGATTATGTGTTCAGTGGCGTCATACGTCCAGTATTTTAATCTTTTATGTAATTTCTTCCCTAAGGTATCATGGTCACGGAAATCTTCTGCCGCTCAACATTTAAAAACAGATTAACATAACAAAAACAAAAGCCTGATTCCTCCACAATCAAAGGAGCCTCAAAGTACTTGTGAGTCACTGGTTAGTGAAATGGTAACCACTAAAATGGAAATCAGAAGACAAAAATTCCATGAGGATGTATGCTTTGCATTTATGGCTTGTGACGTATCTCTCAATAATGTCAATAAAGAACCCTTCAGAAACTTATTCAAGATATATTCCGGCAAAACTCTACCAGACCAGTCAAAGCTTCGGAAATATTATGCCTGTGGCATGTATGAGGACACAATGAAAAAATTAAGATAGAAAGCAAATGGACAAAAGTTGTTTGTGTAAATTGGTGAAACCACGGATATTGAACAACGCTATATTGCTGGCTTCGTTTTCGGTATATTTGGGGTGGAAGGTGAACAAGGGAAATGTTATTTGGGCAATATTGCAGTTCTTCCAAAGGTTAATCTCAGTATTATGGCGGCTTTCTTTAATGACTCTCTGCAGTGAATATGAGGTGGACAAATGAAGTACGAAAATGTTTTCCTTGTTACTGACGCTGCACCTTATATGCTAAAAGCTATATGGACGGAGTAAGCAGTCTATACCCTAGAATGATGGACGTCACATGTTTGACACATGGGTTGCACCGAATAGTAGAATTGGTAAGAAGTCCTAGCAGAATTGGTAAGAAGTACCTACCCAGAAGTCAATAGACTTATATCGTCAGGAAAAAGTATCATCGTGAAAGCCCCACATCGAGTTCAACGTTTCAAAGAGATGTGCTCAGAAATCCCACTTCCACCATTCCTTGTACTGACCACGTGGGGTACTTGGCTGAACGCTGCAAATTAATGTGCAAATATTACGAAGAAATAGCTTCAGTTATTATGTCTTTTGAGTATACTTACTTAGTTACTTAGTTCGTCTTCAGACTCCTCACCAATTAAACGTATTAGAGCCTGATATTTGAGCTTCGAGGACGTGGCGCATTTCAAATTTCATTGGCAAGCTGACTATCAAGTAGAAAGTCAAGTAGCAGCTTTGAACTTTTTAGCATGACGAAAACAGCAGCATAAAAAAATGTCGAAATCTTCTAGAAAATGTTTAATCGAAAACATGTGTTAGTTTCATTAGTTCCACATTCACAGTACTGTCATCTACATTAGAACAACTCGGAACTAGATGGCTCTCTATTTCTGACGTCATTGTAAAAATGAACATAATCAAAGAAGCTTTGAAGAACACAAACGACCAAAGATATTATCAAAAATTGTCATTCATTCTGTCTAGGAATAGAGGGTATAAAATCATGGAAAATGTGAGCTCTATTTTACGTAGAATTTCTGCAGATAGCACCAGTGACATCATACCACAGTTCTCGCCATATGACTTGAATTGTCTTGAATATGACCCTCTCGTATCATGAGAGGTAGAGAGGATTTTTTCACATAATAATAATAATTTTTTTATAATGAAGGCATCTACGGATGCTTTATTTCCAATAAAGCCTGATACATATCACCTTGTACATTGGATTTTCAAATGCCTTATATCTAACGCCAGGACGCCATGACGCTTTCCCCCGGTCAAGACCGGTATCCATTTCAGACACCTGGGTAGAGTGGGGTATTGTGCTTGAAATTTTGCACAGTACAAGTCTATCTTGGCAGATAACAGAAGGAGATTCAACTTTGTAAATTTACAATGTAACTTGATTGTCAAATGTAATGAACCAAATTAAACTAAAAATTTTTGATAAATTAGTCACAAAACCTGTGCTTCATTTCTTTGTGTTATGAAATTTATGTTCGACTTTTCAGAAGTTACTCTAATCAACTTCTTGAATAAACTTCCATATAGTTTTATACAACTTGTTTCAGCTATTTTTATATTTTATTTCGTCGCTATTCCCGTGAGGTATGTTTTAGGGTATGTAAAATATATAATATGCGTGCCAAGAATTTTCAAGTCATGTGTAATTTTCTCTATGAAAATGCATAGATGCATGTACTAGAATCCATATGTATTTAACTAAATGCATATGCTTTTACTTGAAATGAACATATGCACTGCAAATGCGGCAAAAATGTACGAGCATATGTCGCATATTTTAAATGACATATTGTCACAACCCTACTAATGACGTCTCGTCACTAATGGCGTCACATGGCGCCTTCACTTGCCATCGTCCTGCTACCGCGCGGTGGTGACAGCCTGACAGGTCGTGTGACCATCAACAGTATGGTGGTGAACGCACGAGTCTCGTGTCTGCTTCACCGTGGACTTAAGCCATTTAGAACCAAAATTATTGAAGTTTTGCTGTTAAAGCTAGTAAATACGGATAAAAAGACTTCATTGCGATAGAAAGCGTCAACACAGCAGTACTTACACCGATTAACCCAACAGCTTATACAGATGATTCTTTCTTTCAGTACGGTAGAGAGAAGATGTGAAATGAGCGATATAATACTATAGTAAGGAGATCCGTCACAAAATTTCTGCTCATGAAATAATTAGTTTCCTTTAGGAAAACTAAAGATGTAATTTCAAAATGATTCGATTCATTAAAATGGAGTTGAATTGGGGCAAAGAAGAGCGATTTGTGCTAAATATCCGAATGAATTATTATCTCGTTTTGACTCACAAATTTTTGCGGTTACGAACGGATCGCCTCTTTCTTCTTCCCGCACATGTTTCATCGGTGGAGATCGCTGCAATGCACACGGCCACAGTGCCGCTCGTGGTGGTGACCACGCGAGTGTTGGTGGACGTGCCCAGGAACAGGCGCGCCTGAGGACCGTAACCTAACCGAGAAACATTTAACATCAATGCCAGGTCTCCCCAGCTCGGTCGGTCATAGATCTATAAGAGTTAACCAATTCAGGTTTGTTGTTCCTTGAGCTCGGTAAGGTGATTCTCAGAAATATGCTCTTGAAAGTATAATTCCTTGAACTTAATTTTTCTTGGTAATGATATCTTGTAGTACACAAAAAGTTCTAAGTATTAAATTTCTTGAAGTGAGAAGTCAAATTTAAGAAGATATCCTTGTTGTAAAAACGTGAAGAGAAATTGGAGCGGTGTACGAGCAGAAGGTAAGATACTCGTACAAAACAGTTCTTGTACAACGTCGACATCTCGTACTTGATTCAATGATAAAAAGAGGTTAGGCGTATCTATGTAGCCCAACAAATAAAAATCACGAAAGGGTTCTTAACGAACAATAAAGGGAACGTATGTGACATGATACGAGCGGAAAATTTCAAATTAGCCACGACAAGAAATGAGCCAATTTCTAGATCATATAGTAGCCAGAGTAAAGAAAATTAACCGAAAAGGAAAACACTCTGGAATACCAACTGAGAGAAAATTAGTTTTTCGGTCTCCCTTATGCTATTGATTCATTCTTACGCACAAATATTCTGGCTTGTTTTTCTCTGTGTTTTTCTCCAAGCTCATATGCATTAAGATACATTTTGTTCGATTTTCACCAATTAAAAAAGATGGGATTTCACACACTCCAACTTTTTTAATGTACATTAGGTTGACTAGGTATTCGCGTAAAATTTTTGGAAACACAATTTTTGTCTTTTTTGAGTAGAAATTATGTTCTTCTTAGCCATGTGCACCCACCCTTTCTTACGAGTATTTCAGACTTTTGGTTTTTTTTGTGCCAGCGTCATTTTGGGAAAGAAATTTTAAAAATTGTTGTGAGGTATAGCAGCTTCCATAAACCATTTACTAGGTAAGCCTTTGTTGTGTACGCACAAAAACTAATTTCAAAATACCTATATGTTAACTTTTTAGATTAAGATGCACCATCATTTTATTTTTATCCATTATACTTTCAACTTTATCAGCGGGCTACCGCAAAAGCTGAAGCTCCATGCGTGAATGTAAGGAGGGACTCCTCCAAAGTGTTTTTCATCAGTATTCACAATATTTATAAACTTTCTTACAACACTTGGAGTAACATAACCAAGAGAATGTATTTCCGTGTTTTTCATAGTTTTTTGTTCAGCCATTTACACGGTTACAGTTTTATGACATATATGTATGTTTACCAACTGAGGATCTTAGTGTTACGATCTTCTAAAAATTCATTGGTGTTTTAACTTTATTGGAAAAAACTGTTTTTCCCTCGGTGTCTGCGCTGACAACAAAAGATGCTCTTCCTGTAGCGCTCATTCGTTTTTCGCTAGATGATTTTCCTATGTTATGTTCGTTTCCTCGTGTTTACTGACATGTGCAAACTTTGGTGAGGAATTATCTCTACCTAGGAGTTGACAGTTGCAACTTTGCTCAAGTTGATCAATACAGTCGGCAGCTCCGTCCAAATGAAGCTTGATTACTGCAGTTAACATATCAAAAATACATATAAGAGATTTTGAGAAATGACCCAAGACTCATCGAATTAAGTTCTTTCTTGCACAGCTAAAAAATAAGAACAATTCCTATCTCATTGTTTGTACTCGGAAACAGAGAAAGACGATTTTCTTCTACTATGTTTGTTTCTTAATTTGTTTTACAGTTTTCCTTATTCACAATTTATTTTTCACGATTGTAGGAGAATCAGATGTTCAGCTTGGGAATGAAAAAAGTTATAGTTTAAATTTATAGGTGTCGTCGATTGCGGTGTTGCACAGGACTTTTATGGCACATTCACCTTTTTTCCTAACCTGAGAGTAGGAAACTGAATTTCTGTAATAAAATAATGAGTAATATTAGATTCATTACATTTCTAGCCGCTCTGCGTGCATTTTGTTTGATCAGTAATTTTTAGAAACGCTGAAATACGTCAACAAAGCGTTTTCAAGAATTTTATCTGATTCGACTCACTTGTCAGCGCAATCGGAGCGTCTTCAACATTCTCTGTTACTTTGGAAGTTGAATATTCCAGTCCGTGGACATCGTGCAGGCAAAGAGCCATCGCAATGACTGCGTGGAGGAACAGTCGTGTCATGGTAACTCTTTATATTCTGAAAAGATGAGAGACATAGATAGCTACAACAGCTTAACTGTGTGTATGTGTGTAGTCGTATTTTAAATAGTGGCAAAGTGGTCCTTAACTATGATAAATTATTGCGTGGGAAACTGCTAGTTTGCGATTAGTTACACCTACGAGTACTTTGCAGGCATTGCCAATCCTAAAAATATATATATCCCTTCCGGAACCGTAGCTTTGAAACTTGGTTCACGCACGTGGTTCCGAAAATATTGGGGACTCACTTTAGAATTTTTTTCTATTTCATCATAGGAAATGAAAATGAAACAATTAGCGACTTAGCCACCGAGGAAGTATGGGAATTATGGGAAAATTTGAAAAAAATTGAAGTATGGGAAGTATGGGAAAATTTGACAATTTTTGGGGTTGACGTAGCCCTTATTTTGAACTGACTAGCTTACAGTACTTTGGTGCGCCGGCATTTCTTACTTCTAATTGTAAAAGATTACATTGATTTAACATGCGACCTATTTTTCTCCGATATAATCAATGGAACACTGTGTGCTTCTATTACCCTGTTCAATCAATATCACTTGAATAAACGAGAAGTCAAAAAAGTTTCACACAAAGCGCTCAATCTCTTGAGATGACCTGGCTTCTATCCAAAACTTGATCTTGATTTGGCATTGCATGCTTCGAGAGGCCCGGGGAAGTTTTTGTGGAAACGCATGGATGCAGGATGTGCAGTAATTTAACAGTGAGCTACATTCTAGTATTACTGGATACGTTTAGTCTCATGATGCTAGTGCATAGTGTCAATTTGTTGAAATATTTTAGTAACATCCAAAAGAAGTACTAGCCATGTTGAATAGAAATAAAAATTTGTATCCAAGCTGTTGAACTACATCGATTACATTGGGAAATTAGTAATACGAAATGTGAGTGTGGATATCTGTCCCCGAAAGTCTACTCCTCTCCTGCAGCAACACGGGACTCGCGCTGACGCTTTAGCCTACATCCGCTCAATTGGAGTCTACACAATAAAATGAAGCAAAATGAGGACGAAGTTTTAAATCTATGAGTCAAGTTGTACACTTGGAATTTGCAATGAATGAGTTGGAGAGACTTCGAAAAAACTACTGGAGAAAAAAGCACCTCATTTTAAATTTTCTCCCCACCCAAAATTTCTTCCTCGCTTATTGCACAGAAAAGACAATCAAACATCTATTTTATGTGTATGTTGCAATAACGTGTCCGACTAATTAACCATGAAAGGTTTTAGTAATAAATTTTTTCTACTTCAGATCGGGAAGCGGTCGTGCAACATCTTGGAAATTGTACAAGAGTGAAATCTTTCACCTCTCAACCCACTCGCACCTGACAAGCGATAGACCACCGTCATCCATGCCGTCTCTTTTTATAGCTCTCGAGGTCATCGATACCGCATGAAAAATCAGCTACCAAACTCATCACAAGTACAGTAACTTCCTCAATGGGATATGGTCGGAATGCCAATCAATCATCTCCATTTCCGACCATAATAATACATGACTATATAGAAACAAATGCACTTTGTTACTTAAAACATCTGAAATATTTTTATCATCAAAATGTGAGAGTAAGATATCATGAGTAACTCTAGTCTTCCATTTTCATTCTGAATAAAACATTATTAAAAATTTGTAGAGTGATGACAAGCACGTTTGACTAGTGTTTCTGAGTCTCCTTCAGATCACCATAGAATGTAATACCTGTAAAACTGGTTAAAGTTTGTACAATTGGGGCTTTTCCTTATCTAATTCAGCTACGTACAGCCACATTTACGTTTCATGATGTGTATTATCTGCATTTTACAAACAACACAAAGAAAGGTATGCTTCATCTAAACCAAACCCTAAATTGCTTAACGAAAAATAGTAAGTATATTTTAGTGATGGAGCGGTTATAAAAACCCCAGCGGTTTTATATCCGGGATTTACTAACCTTTCGCATGGATGACTCATAAATTCAAGTAATATTCGACCTAGGCTTTATAAAGTATTAGTCAAGCAGGTGGGAGATAAAGTGAGAACTCTTAGCATGGGTGCACAAATTACAGGTGCTGGTCAGTGCCAGGCTCTTCCCGCACTGAATTCGATCGGGATGCTGATTTCACCGTTAACATGAGGTGTAATTGTGTCAATGGCAAGCGCATCTCGCAAACGTAAGGGTCATGGGTTTTGGTGCGGGCAATCTAGCTTCGTTTTTCTCTCGAACTTCCTGGAGTATTCATTTTTGCTGGGGTATTGAATTTTCGTTTTGGACAGGTAAATGAATCCACATGCTATCAGCAGTTTCTCATCTAATTGACGTTCCAGCAACAAACGAAGTGTACGTTAAGATTTTCTCCGTGCACACTTATTCTAATTTGTTTTTGAGGATCATTAGACCAGCGCCTTGCATTTTGAATAATTACATTACGCCCACACTAGCTGCGCCCTCGTTCGTCACCACCAGTTTTTCGTTGGACCTACGACAACGTTCAGAAACCCAGTTGCAAAATACTATGCTGTGTTTCATTTCATCTGAATAATTGGTATCTTAACTACATTCTATGAGGATGTTAATTTAGACCTTTCTTTAAAATTTTGTGTATTGATGTATTTACAGTAATGAGCTTCCTTCGTCATTCCTCTCGGAGCACTGCGGCTTTTCCACATTTACTGCACTCCTGTAATACGTTTTGAGATTTTAGTGTTTTCCATCATCATAAATTTAATTACTGATCAAAATAATGTCCTATTCACCATTTCTTCTAATTTTCTATTGTATTAAAAAATTTATTCTATTTCTCCGTAGAGTTTAATGTCTGTGGAGAATCTATTATCAAAATTTATTCAAAATAACTCATATAACTTCATTTGACTGAATTGCAACTCGATAAAAATTTGTTGATTAAATGAGGGGCATTTTAAGTGGAATTCTAAATTTAAAATCTTAATAAACGTATATAAATTCAGCACTTCGTGCCACAATAAATTTTTAGAAGGAAATGGGTAAATAAATTGAGTAAGGAGCAGTTTAATGCTTAAATAATTAAGTATAAATCAAGTACGGCGCAAAAATATCAGATGCTATCCTTTATCTGCAGTGGGGAAAGGGAGAAAGGTGAAGTTTCCGTTGTACGAGAAGAAATATACGGCGCTTGACCTCCTACCATTTTTAACCATCCACTGCGAGGGGATGAAATTAAATTATATTGCTAATTCAAAGTAATTCTTACAAGTTTTAAGTATGAGCTAAGCTCGTAGTATGTTTTAAATAGGCGCTAGGCTCGTTATAAGTTTTCAGTGCGAGCAAGGCTGGTTTTATGTTTTACATTTTTACCTACTCAAATTATAAGCGTCCGATACCCGCTAGGCTAGTTCTATGTTATTCGATATGCGCTTAGACTAGTTTTGAGTTTAGGACATGCATCTAGGCAAGTGTGGATCGGTGCTGTGCTCAATCTATAAAATACCGCCGATGAGCTGGCGCCAAGCATACTGGTAGGAGCCTCGAAAGGTCGACCATTAGGTTTGCTATGGATGCAGACGAGCAGACGTGCAGACGTACAAACAAGCAGACGAGTACGCGTAGATGAGCAAACAAGCACGTGAGTAAACGTGCAGACAAGCAGACGAGCAAACTGCAGGTGGAGTACCTCATCACGTAGGCTCTAGTTTTCCTCCAGAGACGCGTTCAAGTCCGAGAATCTATTTTTACAGGATCGTATGAAGCAATAGTACTTCAAAATAAATGCATTATGGATGCTGGCAGCGTTCGAATAACGTTCGGATGCTGGCAAACACAAACGCTGGCTCTGGATGGAGAATTATTACTGAATCTTTTGGGCGTCATTAGGCGAAATAGTAAAATTTAACATAGGAAAAATACACTCTTCGGCATCGATGAACAGCTCATGGAGCTAGAGCAAGAGATACGAACGTCGTCACGCTCCAGTGTCTAGTGATAGTCTTTTGTTCAAAAGCAAAAAGTCTTGCGAGGCAAACTTTAGTGAAGCATTCGGACTACATTTGAGGAAAATTTAATTATAGAATGTTGCCAGCAAGGTGGCACTGGATAATAATGATCAATTAGTCAATTAGTGGCGTGAAATGAGAGAAGGGGAAAAAATTTTTCCTCTTTTTGTGGCCAAGAAACTTCAACTGACTTTTAAAACACAATGAGATAAAGAGATAAAAATACAATGCATTATTTTCGGATCCAATGATGCTATTAAAAAAACTTCAGATCTTACTCTCGCAGTTGGAAATGATAAAATTAATGCATCAGAAAAAGTTAAAACTTAGGTATCTGGTTCGATAGAAATATGTCCTTCAAATCTCACGTTGAGACTACTTGCAACAAAATCTACGGAACTTTAATGTTTTTTCATCGTATAAAAAGCATGCTAGACGAAATATCCAGATTACTAGCCATTCAATCCCTTGTGTTATCGCGCATTGACTACTGCAGCCTAGTATGAGGAGACTTACCTCAATACCTTCAAAGGGACTTACAAAAGTGCATGAATTTTGCAGCCAAGGTGGTGTGCAACGGTAATTCCAAAAGAAGCGATCACGTAACCCCTCTCCTTAATAAACTCGGCTGGATTCCTATTCAAGAAAGGCTCTTCATGCAGAGGGCCCAATACGTATTCTCCTCGTATCTTCCTCAGAGCAATGCTGAGATAGTGCGTTCATAGTCTTAGTCAACTATCGTTCATCTCACATAGGGCAGAATGCTCTGTCAATATCAGGTGCCTTACTGTGGAACAAACTTCCCCTGAGTATTAAAATCCCTCAAAGACCGAGAGAATTTAAAGCCAAAATAATTCGTCATCTTTCGTCTCAACGATAATTCTTAGTTACAGAACATACTGAGCACGTATTGACGAATCTCATTTTTCCTGGTATCTCCATTACTTAATACTCTCCCTTGCTCATTTTCTTTATAATTCAAGACATCACACAACAGTCTCGAAGTACGCGTAGGTATTATGATTTGATCGCCTGTACGCTGAGATTTGCAAGCATGCTTACTTGTATATGTGTGCACGTATATAGGTGTGCATGAGTGCACAATACACCTGCGTGCACTGGACTAGCAACTGGTATATAAACTATAAACACCAGACTTTTTCTCACTCCCAACTTCTAACACTACCCAACGCATCATTTTATTTTATTTTATTATTGTAACGCAATCCAAAGCTTAAATGTCTTGTACATGTAAAATGTGGTACCTATGTGTGTATATCAATTGCAGACACTTTTTTTATTTCAAAGATAATGTGATTTTTTCCTAATATGACACCCTTATAGAACATTCATGTTTCTCTTCTTCACGTCCAAAAATGCTCTTGGTTGGCTAGTGTAGTGCAAATTATCATATCATCTCTTACGCTCTAGAGAATATTATAACAACCGCACCTAAGCCTCGCGTGCTTCTGGAAATATTCTGTACTTGGGAACCGTTGTAGAACAATCAAACGAATGCATTATTTTCGGATCCAATGATGCTATTAAAAAAACTTCAGATCTTACTCTCGCAGTTGGAAATGATAAAATTAATGCATCAGAAAAAGTTAAAACTTAGGTATCTGGTTCGATAGAAATATATCCTTCAAATCTCACGTTGAGACTACTTGCAACAAAATCTACGGAACTTTAATATGTTTTTTCATCGTATAAAAAGCATGCTAGACGAAATATCCAGATTACTAGCCATTCAGAGGATTTTATCATGTTTCTGACTAAGGTAGACTGTTTTGTGCCAATATTTTTAGTACGGAAATTTTATAAAATTCATGCCATAATAAAATATATTTTCTACGATTCCCTCGATTGGAATGCTAGTTTATACTGATTGGTTTACGCTGATATTTGCGCACATGCTTAGTTATGTATATATGTACTTGTGCACGCTATGCATACGTAGATAGGTGAATATGTCACTACTTAATACTTCATTTCACTTGATTATTGTACAGTATTTATAGAATATATACATACAAATATATTTGTTGCGCGATCACCCACATATGATAAATAAGACGCTTATCAACCAATGATCCTTTCGATACAATATTTAATAAAACATCGTTACAATATTTCATTAGAAATTGTAAGCAGCGACACATACTGAAAGAGTTCAGTATGTCAGCGCAAAATGAGACTTATCGCCCGACCTCGCTGCCAGCCCCACTCTAGGAGGGGTCTTTTCCAACTAAGAACTTGATACTTACTTTCTAATTGTGCAGTAATGCTTTGAGGAAACCTGATATAATTATAGAAATCATTATACATGAAATTTTGAACCTCCTAAATCTATACTAGGTTATTAGTTCTGATTTTAACCCAATCGTTATCGCTGTTTGCTAATTCTTGTATATCCAGCTCTCTTAAATTTTACCGATAATATTGATACAATCAATTTTTTGTTCATTCTCTCGCATAAATGAGGAATGATTTGAAATCATGTCCAGTGTTTAAAACTCATGGCCCATCGTTTTAACAATTAATTAATGCATCCATTTTTGCGTTCGCCCAAAATCACCGTTGGACGGGTTAGTTTCCCTTCGCTTTGAGACAGCGCTTCATAACGAAAGGTCTGCGCGACGTTAGCTCCCTTCCCTGCCCCCCCCCCCCCTCCTCCTTCCTCGAGAAGCATACGAGAGTTTTATTATACACTCCGGCGTGAAGAATGAATTGATGTTTAAACTGAAACCAATTTGAAGTTTGGTGGAGCAATAGTTTAGATATTAGAATGCGCCCTAAATGTGCCTTATCGAGAAAATCGGCCGACCATTGAGAGGGTAGGGAAACCTGATACCATGCCCCCACAGGAAGCGTGTCAGAGTGTTATTATAATTCCGGCGTGGAAAATGAATTGATGGTGTACTGAAACCAATTTAAATTTTCTTGGTGTAATAATTTAGAAATTAGAATGCCCAATGCCCTAAATGAGCCGTATGGCGAAAATTAGCCGACTATTGAAGGGCCACGGGAACCTCCACGAGGGCGTATAAAATTTTTAATGTACATAAAAACGTTGTACTCGTCACGAGCATTAAGTTGGTACTAATTTCAAGATTGTACGTCTTATAGTTCAGAAATAACCTTATTTGTCCCGGTAATTTAGAGGTTCCTTCGAAGGTTCCCAGTTGGGTGCCCAAAAATGACTTGCCGGTCTTTGCATTAGGAACTGATGAAATTAAGTCATCAGCAAAAGTTAAAAACCTAAGTATCTGGTTCGATAGAAACATGTCCTTCAAATCTCACGTTGAGAAAACTTGCAACTAAACTTACGGAACTTTAATGTTTTTTCATCGTATGAAAAGTATGCTTCAAGAAAAATCGAGATTATTGGCCATTCAATCTTTGGTGTTATCGCGCATTGACTACTGCAGCCTGGTATGGGGCCCTTACTGCAATACCTTCTAAGCGAGTAACATAAATGGATGAATTTCGCAGCCAAGGTGGGATGCAACGGTAATTTTAAAAAAAGTGATCACGTAACTCTCTCTCTCCTATTCAAGAAAGGTTCCTCATGCAGAGGGCTCAATACGTATCATCCTCGTTGTATCTTCCTCAGAGCAATGCTGAGATAGTTCGTTTCCTTTCTCCCACTGTAACCAACATAAAGCCGAACATAAACAATAATGTCTTAGTCGACTATCGTTCATCTGACATTGGGCAGAAGGCCCTGTCAATATCAGGTGCCTTACTGTGGAACAAACCATGGCCTAGAGTATCAAAATCCGTCAAACACTGAGAGAATTTAAAATCAAAATAGCTCGCCATTTTGCGTCTCAACAATAATTCTTAGCTGCATAACGTACTAAATAGGTATTTACAAATCTCATTCGCTCAATATCTCCATTGCTCAATAATCTCTTTTGCTTAGTAATTATCAGCTATATACAGAACATTCTGAATAAGTACTTACGAATCTTGTTTTCTCATTGTCTTATACTTCAATATATTACACAACAGTTTTGTACGTCTTGTATTCCTGCGAATTCTGTTGAATTTCAGGTAGAGATACGACCAATGAAATAACGGGGGAGATTTTTTGGAGAAAACGTGTATGTGCATAATTGTATATATACATTGCATAGTATTCACAAATATAGTTCATCATTGCTGCCTTGCATGTTTTATATTTTTTTAGAATCTACGTATAATATTAATGAACTAATTGAAATTCCTCAAAAAAATCCTCTCCAATATTTACAACTGTACTGAGAGTGACTCAAGCCCAGTTGAGTCGATAGAGGCAAGTGGGAGGTTTCAGATACATTTGGACCTTGTTCCAAAATGTGTGGCTTCTTTCTTGCGAGTAATCCAGCGTTATAATAGTTCACTTCCATCAGAGTGAATGGGCTCTTTTGTTAAAAGAAAGGCTCATCTTCGCCCGTTATGAATGATGTAAATGAAGTAATGCCAGCGTCAAGTCAGTGTGGAGCGGGAAACTTTTATTTTGTGTCATCAATGTTGCTCGCGAACGTATAACGTAAGTTATCTTTTTAAGCTTTCGCTAACAAAATAAATAGCGGGGTAATTCATATTTTCTCTATAATCAGTTTGTTACGTAAAACAGAAAAATTATTTTTACCTTCAAAGAAATGCTGTAATGTTTTACCCGTTGAAAATGGTCTAACTTTTGATTTCATTGACATAACAGTTTCAGAGTCATACTTTAAAATATTTTCCAATTAACACTCAAGTTTTGTTTAATGGCGATTTAATGCTAGAAGTGCTCGATTCACGACTGTGAATATTAAATAGTTGCAATTTATTTTGAAGTCTTGTTTACTATAATAAGGAGGCAATAGGTCGCCAGAGGTGCAAGCAGATTTGTTTAAATACATGTACATTCAATCAGGTGAATTATTAGGATATTTATTTTTCTAACCTGCCTACAAAGAAGAAGCATATAAATCCTCCTTGTAAATCGTGAACAAAATAAAAAAATAACCGTGAAAAACGGGGTCTCTCACAAACCTGCAATTCCGAACCTGAAATTTAAAAGCATATTATTCCATAACTTAAAAATTTATCTTAATTTTTTAGTTTGATAGAGAAATTTGTTCTCAACAGCATACTGACAGAGAGTGCGTGCTCATAATGCTAGCTCCTGCTATACAAAATTTATGGAAAAATATCAAATACCTTTTTCATTAGGCGAATAAGGACTGGGCATTAGTATTTGCTCTACTCTATTTTTGGGTTCGCTAAAGACACCATCAAAAATTTCGAGCTACTGTTTGGGGTTAAGGTGTAAAGGTAGTTCAGAGAACATACATTCAGCAGAATTTTAAACTAGAACTGAATTGATTCCAATCAAAATCCGAAGATCTACAAAATAATGGATGTACGGGGTAGATGTACTCTGCCGAACCTAAAAACAAGTTCCAGTATTTGGTGGCGTGACCTTTAACAGCAATAACAGCAAGGTGACGATTATTGTGCCTAAAATCTATCTGTTGACACTCCTTTTGTGATGTCGCACGCAGATGAAAAAAGAAACAAAAAGAAAAACATTTTATTTCCAATAGAGATGATAGAAAAGTACCATCATTGGTTTTTAAAATATCTTAAAATCAATACACTTAGGTGATACACACACATGAGTATTGTAATACTCATGTCACTAGTCGAAAAGAATTGATTGAGGGCTATGTACTTCTAACCTTGCTTAATCTACGTTTGACGATACACATAAATGATAATTATAAGAGACAACACAATTTCATGGACGATGCATTTTCATTGTGGATTGAGAACACCTTTGACAATTTACGTATGCATGATATGAAACTTCGCAATTCTTGACGCCAGGAAATAATATTAGAATTGTTTGTTTCGGAAGATGTTCAAAAATGTCATTTTAACGAAGCACGAAAAAAAATAAATATACATGTAAATAAGCATGGGGAGCACGAAAAATACAAAATTTGTATATCCAACTAAGCAATTTTAACATAACGGTCATTATTTGATGAGCATTTTATTTAAATATAACTGGATGATCACACAACAAATGTATAGTTTTTTTACGTGAACGCTTTACAATAATAAAGAGATGACGAGGTAGGTAATTTTACTAGTTGAAAGTGAACAGAAAAAAACAAAACAAAAAACAATTATCTCTAGTTAAAAATGCAAGTTGTCAGTTTAGTACACACATATGTGCATATATACATGTAAATATATACACATATACATGCACATACATACCTACGCACATACATACACCTAACACGTAAACATACACAAATACATTTCTATGCATCGAGGCAATCACAATATATGCGCGTTCTATAAAAATGCTGTGCGATGTTCTGATATATAGGATAATGAGCAAAGGAAAATTCGCGACAACTCTTTCAGTATGTGTTGCTGCTTACAATTTCTAATGAAATATTGTAACGATGTTCTATTAAATATTGTATCGAACAGACCATTGGTTGATAAGCGTCTTATTTATCATATGTGGGTGATCACGCAACAAATATATTTGCATATATATACTTTATAAATGCTGTACAATAAGCAAGTGAAATGAAGTTTTACGTAGTGACATATTCACATATCTACGTACGCAGTGTGCACAAGTACACATATACACAAGTAAGCATGTGCGCAAATATCAGCGTAGACTAATCAGTATAAACTAGCATTCCGATCGCGGGAATCGGAGTAAATAGAAAATATGTTTGGGGCTATTGCACTGCTGACTCGCCCCGGCCTTAGAATTTTCTTGAACTCCGAACCACCCGCTCTAAATGACACACAAGATGCTTTCCCTCTTCTCGTCACGTTCGAACGCGTAATTATTTATTTGCGTTTTTATTTATTTTAATTTTTTAGTTTCAAATCTACGGTTATTTCCATTCTCGGTTGTAGTATTCTTTTGTATGTTGTAGCTTTATTTTAGTCATATTTGTTTTGTTTTGTCGCAGAATTTTTTGTTTAAGATGAACTATTGAGTTCGAAACGTTCAATGTTATTGATTTAGACTTTAATAATTGCATTAATTAAATGACTATACGTACAGCTATTTTTGCCTTGCTTTTCATTTCAATATTTTTGATTCATCACAGTACCTTTCGGCTTCAATTTCGAGGTTCAATTTTGTTTTTGATTTCGATCCAAATTGCAGCCTCATTTTATAATAAATTAGCTGAGAGTTAGATAGTTTTTTATTTGTTGTTGTTGAAATAAAATGCATTGGTTACGTTATGGCCCAATATTTTTCAGGTTCACTACTGCCTTGTTTTTCAGCCTTTACTACTCTTTCATTCAAATTAAATCTTGTTTCATAAATTTCTTTCACAACTTACTGTTTCAAGTGCGTAGATTTCGTGTTCCCCAAGTCCGTACTAAATGGTACATTCCTCCTTCCGTTCTTTGGAATGCCTTTGTCGCGGTTAGGAAGGCTCAAATTAACATCCAATTGAATCTATCTTAATTCTAGATAAATTGTAACTCTGATGCCTTTCTTCCAGTGAAGACTTCAACTATTTGCAGCAATGATTAAAATATTCATGAGTTTCATCACAGCAACATCAGGAACAGCCTGAGGTTTTTAAAGTGTTTACTCTCTTTTACATGTAACCTTCGTCGCAAGTTTTACTCCCAGTGTTTCTAATGCAAGAGCATCGCTGATATGGCCCCCAAATCAAGCAGATTTTTTGATAACCTAAAGGTAATAATTATGAGTCTTTTAAATCATCGTATTATATCATGTATCATCTCTGATGGCAACAGGTTTTGTTTGGATAATATTTTGTAGACAATTGGGACCTTCGGCAATGAGAATTTATCAAACGTATTCCAGATAACATATATTTGTAAAGGGCTCGGTTCACTGTGACTGCGAAAATTGAATTGACTGCTAGGTATATTAAATTGACTGTAAAAATTGAATTGACTATGTAAATTGAATTTTTGTTTGTTTTCCATTATAAGCAGGCAGTATGTCGTAAGAGGCTCAAGCAGATGTGCATAAATGCATGAAATTGTCCGAATAGTTATGATAATCGAATATTTAATCTCATGTGATTAATGGGCGCTGTGAGCTTGAGCGTTGAAGAGGTGCTAATAATTATGCAGGAAATCAGGGACCGGTGACTGGTTTGAAAGAACTCAATTTAGCGATACAAAAAGTGTGCTAGAGATAGACCAAACTTGAGAGGGTAAATGTAGTGCGAGACGTGTTGGAGAAAAATTCCAACATTGTCTAATTAGACTGAGCTAGAGGTTGGAGGCGTGGAAAATGCTGGTAAGCCGCCACTTATTTCTTGATGTAACTTTTATTACAGTTTGTCATCGTACCTTTCACACAAGAAATAAAAGTTTCAAGAGGAGAACTATACTGTAGCATTGTTGAAGTAAACCAGTAAGAGCTGCCATGAACAGATTGCGGATTTCTGACGTTTCAGAACACAAATATTTTAAGAGAGACAAAGCGAATACGTGAATGTTGAATGTAGTTATGACGTTATACTGCGTTTATTCAATATGTTTTTGACATTTTTAGTTTTATATAGTACTTTATTTTGAAGTAAACAAGGGTGTTTTAAGGAAATCAATGTAAGAGTTAGGTATTTAAATTCTTAATCATTTGAGCTAATGTACAGATTTTATAATTTTACGGTGCTTGATTTTACTTAATTCAACAGCTTTGATGAACTTTTACGTGACAGTTTAATTAATAATTTTTTTTACCCCCATGAGACATTGCCAGACTGTTCTAAGACTTCAATGATTACAATGCTTAGGGTGTGTTTCTGTCCGGTAGATTTTACCTCTAGGCTGACGTTACTGTTTGGGAGCCATACTCTTTTGTGCAATCTCATTTAGTCTCTGTACCTCAATACAAAACTGACGTCCAGCCGTCCCACAAAGTGCCAACGTCCTAAATTGTTATCATTAGTTAAAATATTACTGCATGGTGTTGATAATATTGCCATCAGTTGATAAAAGTATTTCACGAGTATGCGAGTGTTATGGCGATGCCGAATTTCCATTTTGTTGAGCTTGAAAAGAAAGAAAGAAGAAAGAAAAAAAGTTTATTTCCAATGAAGATGATACAAAAAATCATTGTTGTTTAACTCGTCTCAACATAAAAATCCTTAGTTGATTGACACACATGGCCCGGTATCGTATTACCCATGTCAGTAATCGAAACAAATGATTGAGGGGAAGACAAAAAATACGTTCCCACTGTTACGTTCATCTAAGTTTGATAATGCACCTAAACGCAAATAATTAGAAAAAAACAGAAATAACATAATGCCAGTGACGCTTTGACGAAAAAACGCTCTGGTTAGTGCACACCGATCACACGATAAATTTACATTTTCTACATAAATAACGGTGGCACAAAATAGTTCACCAGAATCAGAAACAAGGAAAGGATTGTTGCGTAATACTAATGAAAATGCTTACAACACAGTTGGAGCAATTTGTGAAATTGACTGCCTAAATAACGCTGTTATAATAAATTAACGAGCTTCAGAAGCGAGAAATTGCCACACTAGGCTGGTAATAACATATACGACGTGAACAAGAAGAAATGAGTAAATATCCAATAAAGTTCATACATAAATAAATATCGTCGCTTTTTAAAATTTTCAAATATAAAGCTCCTTATACTGTCGTTAGTTGATAAACATTTATGGATGTCATATACAACAGCTCATGTCAATGTTTGTGGACGAGATTGAGAGAAAAACATAAATGAATTCAATAAAAAATATAAAGATGGACACAGTGGGCTGAAACAGTTTTGACTGTCTCCACGCACATCGACATGTAAGCCTTGGCTTCTGCGATATCAGAAATAATGTTGAAAGTGTATATAGTGGTTGGAAGTAAATAATTCTACATTGAAAACTAAAATGACGAAATGCAGAAATTCGAAACTATCTTTTCGTGTGAATATAATAAAATATAACTAAATTAACTTTCTTAAAGAATATGCTTTAAACCGCACAACAAATTCATATTCCCTGAATAAATGCTGGACAATAATATAAGGAAGTGATGCGCTATAGGTTAAGTGACAAGCTGAAAGTTGATAGAAAAATACGGTATTTATAACAAAAATGCAAATCGATGATAGAGTAATTTTGCAGCAACTGCTGTGCGTATTAAATAACACGTACCAGCAAACAAGCAATTACATTGCATACGCACTCTGCAAAAAGTTTGGATAGAAAACTTGTAATGTAGTGGGATGAGTGAAAGATATTCCTAGTTATTTCTTCAATATGTACTGCAGCATACAATTATCGTTGAGACGCAAAATGTCGTGGTGCTATTTTAGGCTTAAAATCTGTCATTGTTTGAGGGATTTTGATACTCAGTCGAAGTTTGTTCCACAGTAAGGAGCGTGATATTCACAGAGCCTTCTGCCCAATGTCAGATGGACGGTAGTTAACTAAGATTAAGATATTATTTCTCCAATTCGGCTTTTGGTTGGTTACAGTGGGGGGGGGGGAGGGGGTATGTTAGGAATTGTACAATGTCAGCATTGCTTTGAGGGAGAAATAAAAAGGAAAATACGTAGTGAGCTTTATGAGTGAGGAATCTGTCTTGAACAGGAGTCCAGCCAAATTTGCTTAGGAGACGGGTGCATACCAGAATTTCTACGGACAGCAGACTGCCTTTTTAAGTATGAAACTCTTCAGTTTCATTTTTTTTAGCTGAAAACTGTTGGCCAATAACGGCCAGTGACAGCCCTGCCGCTGACTCAAATCTCCGCAGTCGTGCCAGGCAGTACCAGGCTCCTCTGACCCCTGCTGCGATAGCCTTTAGTTTTTGCCTGCACGTAATAAGACTTCAGCGTCAGCGCCGGCGGTCAGATAACTGTTACACTGTCTGAACTGAGCCGTCGTACCACGGATAAATTTCCGATAGGGTAAAAAATTAGCCTTTTGTATATTCTCCGCTTTGAGAAGGTAGCAATAGAAAGTATTTATTTAGAATATCGTGTTAAAGCTAGATGTATTTTATTTAGATAACTTTGGATTAGAATACAATTATTAAAAGCAGTACTCATTGAGTATATCACCACAAGTGGATGCCACTTAAGGTATGAGCGCATCTCTGTTTTTGTACGATAAATGAAATTTCATTTCGATAAACTGATCTAGAGTGGGAATTTTTTTCGAAGGTGTTGTTTTCCTTTTTCTTAATTGCGAAAATGCAATGAAGACAGCTTCCTCGTCGTATTGTCCGTTTTTAAATCCACTTGTATTTTTTATCGAAACGCTACAATCATTTAGTGGACTGCGATGCATAAAAATTGAACTGTTACCATTAAATATTTACAGTCCTCCTCCGAGCGCTTACCGTCCTTCTAGCATACAAATCATCTACCTAACATTAACTACGTGAAAGTTGAGAAAAGGCCTTTGAGCAATCAGATAAAACTGATTATGATATGAATAAAATTGAAAGTTTTAATGAAAGTATTTTCAAAATAGTTATTCGGGGAAAAACATCCTTCTTTTGTTAAAGTGGTCACGAAGAACATACGAACTATATTGCCCATTGGGGACTAGCCTAAGATATTTTACATATCTAGATTGACCCAGAGCTTTCATTAATTACTTTGTATTCATTAACCAGCATCACTTGGAAAGAGATGCCACTTCTTATCACAGAAGATAATACACGGTAAAAAATTTCAGCTACTCAATTAAAATTGTTTTCCATTCAAATATACAATTACGCATCAGGTTTTTACCACTGAAAACACTGCAATAGCTATTCATCAATGGATTCAGAGCTAATCGCTTCGCCGTGATTTCTCATTTAGGTGCATCACGAGGGCGCAATTTTCAGTTTCACGTTTCTCGTTTTTTTTCAGTTCTCGCTACGTTGGCATAAGACGTTTTCAGCTTCTCAATGAGATGAAAATGTAAAATTAATACTAACAAATAAAGGAATGGTGTTGATAATACTGCCATCAACTGATAAAGTATTTCACGAGCAGGAGGTGCACGGTCCGCCTACGTCTCGCACTAGAGAGACAGAAGTCACGAATGAAAGAAAAGGCCTACTTAACTAAGAATCTAAACCCAAAGCAGCCTCCTACAACAAGTGTTGCCGATTTTTTGTGGTAGTTCTAGTTCTCCGAGGTACTCAGACGAGGAAAGACGCTATCATCTAGGTGAGGTGATTGTGTCATTCCTCGTCAGCGTTCCTTGGGGAACTAGCTGAGGAATCTTACTTTTCCCCAGGGGAACACTGAGTCCCCAGGATGCGCTGTAGAAAAGAAAGAAGAAAAAAAAACAATTTATTTCCAATAGAGATAGTACAAAAGTACTATCATTGGTTTTTAAAATATCTTAAAGTTAATTCACTTAGATGATACACACACACACGAGTATTGTAATACTCATGTCACTAGTCGAAAATAAATGATTGAGGGCAATGTTCTCCTAATCTTGCTTAATGCTATTTGGTAGCGCTACCTTCTAACAAGATTGATACTTTCTTTCCATCCTTCAGGGGAAATCATGAGACTTGACCTCATCATTAGTTTATATTTAAAAGATAGTTACACAATCATTTGAGCGCAACAGAGAAATCGTCTGATACGTCAAAATGAATCTAATGCACCTAACTTACATATTTAACCTAATAATAGCCGTTGTGTGTTTATCTTTCTAACCTAATAATACCTGTTGTGTGTTTATTTATACATTTGTTTGGTGTCCGCTTCTTAAAGGAACTTAAGATGTCTGAGTGTGGGGCATCATGGATACCGAATATCTCAGTGTAACATTGAAAGGTGGCCCTTACATGCATTGATATATTTGACATTTTATCAGGATAGTTCCAGTTAGGATAGCTTTGTTAAGGTTAGGATAGGAAAGGTTAGGAAATGTTAGGTAAACATGGGTTTGGTAATGTAGACGGAATTTTTTCATGGGTCCACCTAGCTTAACGATGACTTTGTCCGTGGAATTTTCACGGGTCCTACTACTACCTAATAATACCCTTGGTTTATTTGTTTGGAGTCCGCTTCTTCTATTTATCTGTCACTCTCATACGGATAGGTATAATGACCGTCTCTGTGATACGAGTTTCACCAACGCACAAGTATAAGAATGTTTTTTATCAAGGGTACTGTTAGGATGGATGTATTTGTTTGTCATCCACATCTGTAAAATTTGTTCAAGAAAAGCGTTGAATCCCGTCATTTTTGATGGGCTGTGCGCACTAGTTTATATATGTATATTTATTCAAATATTTATTTATATATATGTTTGGTGTCCGCTTTCGTCTGAGCTTGCGGTATCATGGATACCGAATTCCCCAGTGTAACATTAAAAGATCGCCTTTAAAAGGGGCCTATTCACGACACATGCCGCCAACTCCAACTCAAGTACAGACGAGGCTGGAGCTGCGACTTGCGCAAGCCTGCTTCCCCACTCACGGTGCAAGCCCAACCTCTCATTTGCGCTGCAATTCTGGATGGCAGATCTCGACTTGTACGATCTATTGGACATCGCTGTTTTTTTTAGATGCCGTCAGAAAGTTCAAAAAAGTCGAGGGTTGTGGTAACGAGTTGTATTGCTTGATGAAAGTAAAATAACTTTTCGGGAATAATAATAAAACTATCGAAGTTTTTGAAAAAAGTGATTGCCTATGATCCCCGAAAAAAACATCCATGCCGTCAAGTATGGAGGAGACAGCAGTAGCACCCCGCGACAAGGGACTGTTTTACTGTCCATGGTATAGAGGAACTCCACATTATTTATCAAATATGGATAGTCCTATGTATGTAGAAGCAGACACTGGATTAAATGCTGGTTCCGGGTTCAAGAAAATTCTAGAGCCGGCGCTAGAGAGCAATACAATTACCCGAAGCATACGATGTAATAAACTAGAAAATCATTCACGAAAAAGAAAAAAGTATCCTTCTGTGGCCTAGTGTATCGATTGACCTCAATTCTATTGAAAATTTGTGGCAAATATTTAAAACTGTTGTGCACAAAAAACAACCATAGAAATTTGCTGTATTGAGGATCATCTGCGTACGACACCACAAAAGGAGTGTTAACAGACGGATTTTAGGCACAATAATCGTCACCTTGCTGTTATTGCTGATGAAGGTCACGCCGCCAAATAATGAAACTGGTTTTTAGGTTCGGCCAAATACATCTACCCCGTGCATCCATTATTTTGTAGATTTTCTGATTCTCACAATTTTATTCAGTTCTATTTTAAAATTCGGTTAAATATATGTTCTCTGAACTACCTTTACTCCTTACCCTAAATCATAAGTCGAAATTTTCAAGTTACGTCAAAAATAGAGTAGAGCTAACACTTGTGCTCAGACACCGTGTTCAAAATGGTAGAAATTTTAAGGTAAAATAAATTTAAAGTGATTAATTCTTTGAAAACATTCGCTTTGTGAATAGCATATTTGATATCTTTCCATAAAATTTCTGTAGTTGGAGCTGACCTAATTGACACAACTCTTTCTCAGTGCGCTGTCGAGAATAAATTTCTCCATCGAACTGAAAAAGAGGATTAAAATATGTTAATAAATTATAGAACAACATGATTTTAAATAAAAGGTTCGGGTGCTTTGGCGTTTTTCACGTTCATTTATATTTTATTCACGAATTACAAAGAGAGTATTGATTTTTTGTTGGCAGTTTAGAAAAATAAATATTTTTATTAGTCGCCTAATTACATGTACTTATGCTTGCTCCTCTAGCGACCCGCTGCCTGCTAAACATGGAAAACAATACTTCATACTTAAACTGCACTGCTGACATTCAATATTCACTTTCGAGAACCGAGTCGTTCTAGCACACAACACCATGAAACAAAATTTGCTTGTTAATGGGAAAATGTTTTGAAGTATGAAGCTGAAACGATCATGTCAATAAAATCTATAATAAAATATAGAATACATAATATAAAATATTATATAATAAAATAATTATAAAGGAAATTTGTTTTATTAGCGAAAGTTTTAATAGATAACTTGTCTTTTACGTTCGCGAGCAATATTGATGACACATAAACAAAAATTTCTCTGCTCCGCACTGAATTGACGCTGGCATTATTTCTTCTACATCATTCATAACGTGCGAAGATGAGCCTTTCTTTCAACAAAAGAGCCCATTCACTATGATAGAAGTGAACTATTAGAACGTTAGATTACTCGTAACAAAAAAAACACACTTTTGCCACAAGGGCTTAAGTATTAAATACATCTTGTGATGTTTAAAAATCAGGTATAAACGGATTATAAATTTATGATATGCATAAAGTATTTACCTTTAGTCAACGCGTATATTCTGCTCTCTCTTTCATTGTGGTTTACTTAGAGGTACGCAGTCGTGTTCCCTCTTGTTCCGGCTTCCTTGACGTGAGGGTGTAGCGCCTTGCTCTCTCGCGTATGTTTCTTGTAATACTTCTTGTCTTAGAAAAAAAGTCCGTAAGTTTCATCACGTGTTTAATTCCACTGCCTTACAACTTAAAAAAATATTAACGAGTGTCACAAGTATTTGAACCCTCGCACTTGCCACTATGGACTCAATTACGCTTGAAAACTCTCACTGCACTCGTTAGAATAGAAAAAGATTTCTTGAGGAACTTCAATTAGGGTATCAGTTTTGCACGCAGATTCTGGTAAAATGTAAAGTATACATTTCATCAATGATAAACTATATTTGTGACAACTACATAATGTATACATAAACGTGCAATTAATGACACAATAATACACACACACGGATTCTCCTAAAAACATCTCCTGTTATTTCATTGGTCATATCGCCTCTTGAAATTCAACAGAATTTACATGAATGCAAATGTATCCCGACGATGACAAGCGCATCACATGGACAGTGGGGGAGAGAATGGAGGGTTAAAGGAAGGTAAGCGCTTGAGCAAACTAAACAAATAGGAATGCATGAAAGTGGTTTTGCTGCTCATCATATCATTAATATCCGACACCAATCTTATATACAGGCAACATTCTAGACTAAAATTTTTCTCAAATATATTCCGAATGCTGCATTAAAGTTTGCCTCGGAAGACTTTTTGCAGTTGAACAGAAGACTATCACTAGGCACGGGAGCATACAGACGCTCGTATCTCTTTCCTCAGATCCATGAGCTGTTCATCGATGCCAAAGAGTGTTTTTTTTTCATGTTAAATTTTCCTATTTCGCCTAATGACGCTCTAAGGATTCCACAATAATTTTCCATCCAGAGCCAGCGTTTGTGCTGCCAGCATCCGAACGTTATTCGAACGCTGCAAGCAACCATCATGCATTTATTTTGTGGTACACTTGCCACAATCCTGTAAGAATAGATTCTCGGGCTTGAACGCGCCTAGCTATGCAGGTAATCCAGGGCCTACGTGATTAGGGACTCCACCTGCAATTTGCAAGTCTGCATGCATGCACTTCTGCTCGTCTATACGTTTATTCACGTGCTTGTCTACTCGTCTACTCGTCTGCTCGTCTGCTCATTTGTACGTCTGCACGTCAGCTCGTCTGCATCCATAGCAGACCTAAATAGGTTCGTTGCTGGTATGCTTGGCACCAGCTAATCGGCGGTACTTTATAGATTGAGCACAGCACGATCCATACTTGCCTAGATGCATGTCCTTAACTTAAAACTAGTCTAGGTACATATCAAGCAGCTTAAAACTAGTCTAGCGTGTACCTAAAGCTTCATACTTGCTTAAGTACAAATATAAATCGTAAAACCAGCCTTGCTGATATATAAAACTTTTAACGAGCCTAGCGCGTATTTATAACATACTACGAGCTTATCGCACATTTAAAACTTATAACAAGTACTCTGAATTAACCCTATAGTATAATTTTATATGCTCGCAGCGGATGGTTAAAAATGGTGGGAGGTCAACCACCTTATATTTCCTCCAGTGCAACGGAAACTTCACCTTTCTCCATTGCAGATAAAGGATATCATCCGATATTTTTGCTCCGTGCTTGATTTATAACTAATTTTTTCAAAATTAAACTACTCCCAGCCGTTACTAAATCTAGTTACCCAATTCTTTCTAAAAACTTTTCGTGGCATGAAGTGCTGAATTTATATACGTTTATTAAGATTTTAAATTCAGAATTCTCCTTAAAATACGCCTCATTAAATCAGTAAATTTTTATCGACTTACAATTTAATCAAATGAAGCTATATGAGCTATTTTGAATAAATTTTGATGATAGGTTCTCAAAAGACATTAAACTGTATGGAGAAACAGAATAAGTTATTTATATAACAGTAAAGAAAGTAAGAAGATATCGTGAACAGGACACTACTTGGATCAGAAATTAAATTTAGGAAAAAGGAAAATCTAAAACCTCAAAAAGTATTACCGGAACACAGTAAGCGATTGTGCAAAAGTCGCAGTGCTTTGTGAGGAATGACGAAAGAAAGCTCATTACTGTAAATACAAAAATACACCAAATTTTAAAGAAAGATCTAAATTAAGGTCCTTATACAAGGATTGTTCAAAATAATAGAAATACATAACATTTTGGAATCATGATATTTGTTCATGTCATGAAAAATCAAAACTTGACATATATTAGTGTTTTATTATTCATTGTTGTAGCTATTTGACATTTTATCCAAATGAACTGTTTTTCACAGATATCTAAAACAAAAATTTGGTTATAATTGTGTGAAAATAACAGACTTCTCTGACTCTCAAAGAGGCCAAATTGTTGGTGCTCGTATGGCAGGTGCTGGGGTAACAGAAACTGTCCGAATGCTTGCCGTCTCAAGAGGTACTGCCTCAAAAGTAATAACTGCCTTTGAAAGAGAAAGGAAAACGTCCTCAGCAAAGCACAGGTCTGGCCGAAAGTCGAAGTGTCTGAGAAAAACCGTCGGACTCTAAATCGAACTGTTAGAGAGGGTCGTTAAAATCACCGCAGAATTAATAACACCAACAGAACCCAGTTTCCAAAAAACTGTTCGTCGGGAGCTGCATAAATCTGGATGCAACGGAAAAACTGCAATTAGAAAACCTCTGCTCCCTAAGACAAATGTTTCGGACTGTTTAGAATGGTGTAGAAACCACTAGAATCGGTCCATCAAGCAGTGGAAAAATGGAATTTTTTCTGCCAAATCATCGTTTTTCTTATTTCCGACCTCCGACCGAGTGTACGTTTGGAGACAGCCGAGAGAAGCCTTTATTCCAGACTACCGTCTCCCAACCGTAAAACATGACGGGGTTCTGTGATGATCTGGGGTGTTATTTCTTGGAAATCCGCCGGGACAATGATTTCCCTTCATGGAAGAATTAACAGCGCCGAGATTATTTTCGAATTTTGGGCGACCAAGTTCATCTTATGGTTCAAGCACTGTTTCCAGAAGGGAACGCTATGTTTCAAGATGATAATGGCCCAATCTATATGGCATTACCAACTTGAGTTGAGCATCTCATCTGACCACTACAATCTCCAGACGTCAACATCATTGAGCATTTATGGTCGGTTTTAAAGATTCACGTAAGATGTCGATTTCCGCTGATGTCATCTACAAAAGAACTGAAGGGTGTTTTGACTGAAGAATGGGCTAAAATTCCTTAGGAAACAATTCAAAATTTGTAAGAATCAATATCTCTGAGGGCTGAGGCTGTAATTGCTTCAAAAAGTTGGACCTACACCATATTAATTTTTTTTTCCAAGGTGTTTCCATCATTTTGTCCAACCCCTGTAGAATATAATTAAAATGTCAATTATAAAGAACCAATGAAATACAGCATAGCATTTAGCAACAGGCTTTCTGGAAGTAGTTGTAGGTCCAACGAAAAACTAGAGTGACCAACAAGGGTGCATTTATTGTGGGCGTAATGGTAGTACTCAAAACACAAGGCACTGGTCCAATGATCCAGGAGAAATTTTTGAAATAAGTGTACACGGAACCAATTTTAATATACGCTTCATTTGTAGCTGGAATAACAATTTGATGAGAAAATGCTATTGATAGCATGTGAGTTTATTTACTCGTTCATAACAAAAGTTTAATACAAACGCAGGAGTGAATGGTCCAGGAAATTCGAGGAAGGAAACGAAGCCAGCCTGTCCACACAAATACTCAATTTACCCTCGCGTTTGCGAGGTGTGCTTATCATTGACACAATTTAACCTCAATTTAGCTTTAAAAACTGCACCCCCGTCTAATTAAAAGCAGGGAGAGCCTGGCACTGACTGGCACCGGTTTTTTGTGCTCATGTGCCAAGAGTTCTCATTCTATCTATACCTGTTTGGCAAACAGTATATAAAGACTAGATCGAATTTTACTTCAATTTAGTTCTCGTCCATGTGAACGGTTAGTTAGTCTTAAACATTAAGCCACTCGCTATTTCTGGGATCTATCAAGAAAATGTACAAATAATTCATTTTCGTTTAGGAATTAAGGGTTTTCTATATACAGAGCTAACCTTTCTTTGGGTAGTTTGTAAAATGTAGATGATACACATCGAAGTAAATATGGCTGTGCGTAGCTGAATTAGATAACGAAGGGCCACAATTATCCAAACTTTAACTATTATTATTACATTCTATGGTGATCTGAAGAAAAATGAGGAAAACTATCATGTGCTTGTCATTACAATTCGGTTCGTTTATAATTTTTCATTCTGAATGAAAGTGAAAGAATAGAGTCACTCATATTTTATTCTCACATTTTGATAGTAAAAATACTTTGAATGTTTTAAGTAGCAACTTCTATTTGTTTCTTTATAGTCATTTTTTTATAATGGTCGCAAATGAAGATGATTCCGACCATATCCCAGCGAGGAAGTTGCCGGAGTCGTGATGAGTTTAGTAGCTGATTTTTCATGCGGTATCGATGACCTCGAGAGCTATAAGAAGAGACTGCATGGATGACGGTGGTCTATCGCTGGTCAGGTGCGAGTAGGTAGAGAGGTGAAAGACTTCACTCTTGTGCAATTTCCGAGATGATACACGATCGATTCCCGATCTGAAGTAGGGAAGATCTATAACCTTTCATGCGCTGCCAACTGTTCAAGGTCTGTTAGTCGGGCATGTTATTGAAACATGCACATGTAACAGAAGTTTGATTGACTTTTCTACGTGATAACCATAAAATAATTTTTTGGGAAAAAGAATATTTAGAATGAGGTGTTGTTTTCATCAGTAGAACTTTCGGAGTCTCACCAACATATTCATAGGCTAAAATGGCCAGTCGGGTTGAAAAAGTTAGCACTACCTCAAATTCTGATATTATGAATATGCAAACAAATTCCAAGTATACAACTTGACTAATATGTTTAAAATTTCGCTCTCATTTTGCCCCATTTTGTTGTGTAGACTCCAATTGAGCGGATGTAGGCTAAAGCGTCAGTGCGAGTCCCGTGTTGCTGCTGAGAAGGGTAAAATTTCGGGGACAGATGTCCGCACACACATTTCGTATACTACTAATTTCCCAATGTAACGATGTAGATCAACAAGTTGGATAATTTTTTTTATTTTTATTCAACATGGTTGGAATTCTTTTTAATGGTATTACAATATTTCAGTGAATTGACACCATGCACTAGTAGCATGAAACTAAACGGAGCCAGTAATAGAATGTAGCACGCTGTTTCCAGAAAAACTTTCCCGGGCCTCTCGAAGCATGCCATGCCAAATCAAGTTTTGGATAAAAGCTAGGTCATCTCATGAGATTGAGCCTTTGTGTGAAACTTTTTTGAGATTCAAGTGACACTAAGTGAGCAAGGTAATAAAAGCACGCAGTGTTCCACTTATTATATCGGAGAAAATAAGTCCCATGTCAAATCAATTTAATCTTTTACAATTAGAAGTGAGAAATACGTACTACTAAGTAAACTAGTCAATTCAAAATAAGGACTACGTCAACCCCAAAAACCGTCAAATTTTAAATTTTCCGTATAAAACTCAAACCTATGCAGATTTCACATCAGAACTTCCACAAAAATTTTCGCTGCTGTATAGCAAACGCTGAGGCTTTATACATCGTTGAGGGTGGAGGCTGAGGGGTGCTTGATGGCGCAGCGTGAGTGCATAATTTACTGATAATTCTTCCCTGATTAATTCACTAATTACTTCATTTTCATTTCGTTATTTTATTTCTTATGATAAAATGGTAAAACAAAAAATTTTCGAGTGAGTCCACTACATTTTCAAAAATACGTGCATGAACCAAGTTTCAAAGCTTGGGTTCCGGCAGAGAAAAAGACATTTTTGGGATTGGCAACGAATTCAAAGCAGGTAATAATTTATCATGTTTAAGAACCTCTTAACCACTATAATGTACGTTTAAAATATGACTACGCACATACACACAGTCAAACTGTTGTAGCTATCTATGTCTCTCATCTTTTCAGAAGATAAAGAGTTACCATGACACGACCGTTCCTCCACGCAGTCATTACGATGGCTCTTTGCCTGCACGATGTCCACGGACTGGAATATTCAACTTCCAAAGTAACGGAGAATGTTGAAGACGCTCCCATTGCGCTCACAAGTGAGTCAAATCAGATAAAATTCTTAAAAACTCTTTATTGACGGATTTCAGCGTCTCTAAAAGTTAGGGATAAAACAAAATGTACGCAGAGTGCCTAGAAATTTAATGAATCTAATATAACTCCTTTTTTTATTATAGAAATTCAGTTCCCCCCTCTCAAGTTGGGAAAAAGGTGAATGTGCCACAAAAACCCTGTGCAACGCACCACAATCTATCTCTCCTATAAATATAAACTAGAATTTTCTTCACTCCCTGGCTTGCCATCTGATTCCCCGACAACCGTGAAAAATGAATAGTGAATACGGAAAACTGCAAAACATGGTAAAAAATCAACATGGTGGAAGAAAATCGTCTTTCTCTGTTTTCGAGTACAAAGGCGGGGATAGGAATTGTTCCTATTTTTTAGCTATTTTTGTTCCTATTTTTTAGTTTCTTAAAAAAACTAAATTCAATGAGTCTTGGGTCATTTCTCAATGTATCTATCATGTCTTTTTGATATGTTAACTGCAGTAATTAAGCTTCATTTAGACGGAGCTGCTGACTGTACTGATCAACTTGAGCAAAGTTGAAACGGTCAACTCCTAGGTAGAGATAATTCCTCACCAAAGTTTGTACATGTCAGGAAACACGAGTGAACGAACATAACATAGAAAAACCTAGTAGCGAAAAATGAATAAGAGCTAGCGGGAGAGCAACCCTTTTTGTCAGCTCAGGCGCAGAGGGTAAAACAGTTTTTCCCATTGAAGTTAATATACCAATTAATTTTAAAAGATCTTAATATAAAGATCCTTAGTTGTTAAACATACATATTTGCCATAATACTGTAACTATGTCAATGGCTGAACAAAAGATTTAGAAAAAAATTAGAAATATATTCTCTTGGTTATCTTACTTCAAGTGCACGAAAGTTTATAAAAATTTTGAATACTGATGAAAAACGCTTTGGAGGACAGTCTCTCTTTAGATTCACACATGAGCATCAGCATTTGCGGTAACCGTTGATGTAGTTGTATGTATAGTGGATAGAAATAAAATGATTGTGCATCTTGATCTAAATGTCAACATGTAACAAATTTGAAATTAATTTTTGTGTGTACATGTCAACAAAGGCTAACCTAGTAAATGACTTGGGGAAGTTGCTCTACCTCATAACTGTTTTCAAAAGTTCTTACTAAAAATGACGCTGGGATAAAAAATTTCCAAAGAGTCTTAAATAATAAAGGATTATTGCACAAAGCTAACAAAAACATCATTTCTATGAAAAAAAATTTTGTTTCTAAAAATTTTTTAGGAATACTCAACATATTGGACGTTATAAATATTAGAGTGTTTGAAATTCCTTCTTTTTTAATTGATGAAAATGAAACAAAATGTATCCTAATGGCCTATGAACTTAAAGAAAAACAAAGTTAAACGAGCTAGAATATTTGTGCAAGAATGAATCAATCGCACAAGGGGAGACCGAAAAAGAAACTTTCTCTCAGTTGGTATTCCGAAGTTTTTTCATTTACGGTTAATTTCCTTTACTCTGGTCAGAACGATCTAGAAATTGGCTGATTTGTCTCGGTTAGCTTAAAATTCTCCGCTCATATCATGTCACATAAGTTCTCTTTCTTGTTCGTTAGGAACTCTCTCGTGATTTTTAATTGTTAGGTTTCACATACATGCTTAACCTTTCTTTATTATTGAATCATGGTACGAGATGTCGGCCTTGGACAAAAGCTGCTTTGTACGAGTACCTTCTGCTCGTACAGCGCTCTGATTTCTCTTTACTTGTTCGCCGTGGCCGAGTGGTTAAGAAAGTGCCCTTCACGAGGTGTTGACAATTCGAATCCCGGCGTCACGCGGTGATTTCTCTCCGTTGGGAAAAGAGAGAATTCAGGCAAAATTCCCCACTCTACCCAGGGGTCGGAAATGGATACCGGCTTGACCAGGACTAACGTCATGGCGTCCTGATGTTAGCTATAAGGCATTTGAAAAACCAAAGTGTACGAAGATATAATATGTCTGTGCACGTCAGTGGTTTGCTTTTGCTTTAATCGCAACTTTATCAGAAACTTAAGAATGAATAAAATTCCGATAAAATTTATCATCTTTACAAAGAAAACGTAACGGAGTCCTGCTCCATCATCAGTTCAAAGGAAAATCATTACATCTAAAATAAAAGATCAAAGTACAATGAATTTTAGGTATTAAAAATATATCATTAGCGTAAAGATACAAAGTATGCCACAGAAAAAAAAAACCACAAAGGCACCAAAAAAATACACGTAATACATAAGTATGAAAAGAAATTGAGCTGGTAATGAGGTTTCTACCTATTCACTATTTGCAGAGGGTATCGAACTGACCATATTGTTCAAATCAGGGTTTCGCTTGAAAATATGCGGGGACGCTAAAATTCTGAGGTAATACAAGGTTGAAGCAGAGTCTAAAATTTTGAAATCGGTAGGAGATATAGAGACATTGCATTTTTCGGCATGATTTCGCACTTCAGAATGCTATGAGTTTGCTAGTTGATTCCAAGTACGGAAACTTCTACCTCTATGCCCTGCCACTCTGATATAGTACGAAATAACGTGATACCGACGTACGAAGATATGCACTGCACACAACTATATATAAGAGTACACCAAAGAGGCTCTAATATTAATGGAAAGCGTATCTTTGTACCGAAAAAAAGCAACCTTGAAATTATTAACCAGAGTGACATGTAAAATGAAGTTATGGAAACATTTTACGCACAGTAATTTTAATTCACCCGACAGCTTATCAGACGGTGCCCCAAAATACGGAAATGAACAGTACAACCGGTCTTTACTGTTTCCTTCAACAGCTTGTAACTTGTCTTATTATCATAGAAATTTTTTGATTTGAGAATTAATAACACCCAACAAAAACCAAGCTGTAGAATATCCGCGAAAGAATTCAAATTCACTATGCACATACTGTATTTGAAAGTTGAACATACGCTGTAACCCATAATAATAAAATTTTGGATACAATTTATTTTGAAATTTAATTAAACAATGTCGAGAATTTGTCCGCGACACAATCTTTTAAGGTGACTTATAGTCAGGTTCAAGTCAAAATTTTATTTAATCTTAACGTATAAGGAATAAAGGTTCTCGATACGAGCAACAAAGAACTACAACGCGAACACACGAACGACAAGCAACGCGAACACACAAACGACTAAAACATCAACGAATAAATTTATCTTAACGAACTAGAAGGATTACGCATAATTAGGAATATACTTGAAAGTTAAGGAGCAGCATAAGCGACTGCTTCAAATAAATTGACGAACGGTCGCCCGGTTCGAGGAAAGGCAACAACAGACGTCGCCAGGCTCCAGGTAAGGCAACAACAGACGTCGCCAGGCTCCAGGTAAGGCAACAACAGACGTCGCCAGGCTCCAGGTAAGGCAACAACAGACGTCGCCAGGCTCCAGGTAAGGCAACAACAGACGTCGCCAGGCTCCAGGTAAGGCAACAACAGACATCGCCAGGCTCCAGGTAAGGCAACAACAGACGTCGCCAGGCTCCAGGTAAGGCAACAACAGACGTCGCCAAGCTCCAGGTAAGGCAACAACAGACGTCGCCAGGCTCCAGGTAAGGCAACAACAGACGTCGCCAGGCTCCAGGTAAGGCAACAACAGACGTCGCCAGGCTCCAGGTAAGGCAACAACAGACGTCGCCAGGCTCCAGGTAAGGCAACAACAGACGTCGCCAGGCTCCAGGTAAGGCAAGAACCGACGTCGCCAGGCTACTGTTCGTGTTAAAAAGAGCGACGTTGAACGATCAAAATGGAAACCAGATAATAATTAATATACAAATAAGTATGCGACAAGGTGGCAATGAGGCAATTGTTTCCCAGTATTAATAAGTTGACTACAGAGAAATTCATCATTCACCTTCAATAAAAAGACGCCGTTAGACATTGCTGGGAAGAACCGCAGTCACAGACAAGGAAGACAAGAAGACGCGCGCTGGCTCGGCTAATACTGTAGAGGGGACGAAATATTGAACATGAGCATAATTCTTCACAACGACTGGTGTTAAGTTTCAAGTGGGTATCACAGCAGTAATAAAGCGGCAAAATAGCAAAAATTAGCGCACCTGAACTTATTAGGTCGTCCAGTGTGCTTCTCACTTTAAGGCGCGAAGTTAATTAAGAGAGGCACCGGAAGAACCGGTAAGTGCAAGAAAAGTAAGTGAAAAGGAAGGCTTCGTGGGGAGGAATTCAACCCACTAGTAGAAGGCCCCTTTTCCAGGTTAAGTTTGAAGCATGCATGTTTTTTAAGGTTAATTCAAGGTTAATTTAAAGGTTTCAAAGAAAATGAAAAGACCAGCTCAAAGTTTAGTAGAGACTGGTTTAAGAATTCATTAAGCACACACATTCAACCATTCATTCATGAAAATTTAAGATAAGCATAAGGAGAAGAACTTAGGTGAGCTAAGCGCCGAAAAATTGAGCCAGCACGGTTTGTCTCCACGCAACGACGTCCAGCTCCGCCTTCGTCAAGGGTAGCGTTGACCGGAAACTGCGGCTTACGACCGGTAGTAGAGCGCAATAAAGGACTGCACGGTAGCAAGTCTAAGGCAATTCTGACCTCTCAGCTCCACCGCTCTCGGACTAGCTTGCGAATAGGTCACTATAGGTTGCTACTTTGTGTGATTAGCAGACGTGCACCAATTTTGTGAGGAAATCCTCACAACAAAAACTGAAAAAAATCGAACCGAATCCAGTAAAAGTGGGCTTGCGATACACAAATGTCTGGAACTGATCTTTATTCTTTGTCACGAGACAGTCTAAAAACGCCAAAGTGTCATTCTTTTTTACCTCAATGGTAAATTTAATTGATTTATGCTTAGATTAAGGTAATTAAAAAACTGAATCACATGTCATGGATGGCTAAAAAGAAGAAAAGTATCGTCCGAGTACAGATTAAAGAAAACAAGCTTAAAATCAGAAGGACAATCATTTAACCATTTGGTTTCATGAAAACACATAAAGATATTGGCGAGTGATGGGGCTAAAAGAAGTCGTATTGCCAGGCCGTCTATTTGTTTGCAAAATTTGCCTGCAAATATAAAGAAGGAGTGCATCACTGATCATTCTAGTAAAGTTTTGAACACTTTAATAGTTAGACCCAAGAATTTAGACTTACCCTCCGAGAGTACCTGTTTTAGACAAACAGCAATAGTTTCTTGAATATAAAGTGATTCTACATCAAATGAATCAATAGTCAAATCTTTAACGATAGGAATTTTTCTAACATTTTCACAAAATTTAAAAGCATTGTTGACTCTGTAGTGATTTGTAGTTATATGAGCAAGAACTGGGACAAGAAGTTTATTCACTTGGTAACTGGGAGTATTGTAAGCAGCTACAATTCGCCTAAATATAAATTTTGAAGCAAAATCTGACTTATGTATTTTTGGTAAGCCGCACAGCACAGCTATAGTTGTCTTATAGTTGTATGCAGTGCACATCTCCGTACGTCAGTATGACGTTACGAAATTTCTATATCAGAGTGACAGAGCACAGAGGTAGAAGCTTCCGTACTGGTAACCAATTAGCACATCCATCGCATTCTACAGTTCGAAATCATGCCGAAAAATACAATGTCCTTGTATCTCCTACTGATTTCAAAATTTTAGACTCTGCTTCTGTTGTGTCGTTTCTTTCAACACAACATGAGGTAAATTTAGCTGTAGCTGCAAACTACAGTTTTAGTAGCTTTAAACTACCAAGGCAGGAGAAATAAAACACTGCTACGCACTTATCTATATACTGGCTCTGTCGGTTACAGCTTCCTTTATAAACTCGTTTTGCCCGGAAGTCAGGCAAGAGCGCGTAACAAAGGCTTTCCGAAGCTGAGCGAGACAAAGACATCCGGAGCTGAGCGCTTGACAAAGACATCCGGAACTCCTCCTCACCAAAACCATTGCGAAGCATATTTTATGATACAACAGTTTCAACCCCGTGTGACCTCAGAATTTTAGAGTCCTTGCATGTCTTCAAGCGAAATCCTGATTTGAACAATATGAACAATTCGTACCCTCTGCAAATATTAAATAGGTAGAAACCTCATCACCAGCTCATTTTCATTTCATACTTATATTTTACGTGTATTTTTGTGCTTCTGTGTTTTGTTTTTCCGTGGCATACTTTGAATTTTTACGCTCATGCTATATTTTTAGCACCTACAATTCATTGCACTTTGATCTTTTATTTCAGACGTAATGATTTTTTTTTTCATTTGAACTGATGATGGAGCGGGACTCTGAAACGTTTTCTTAGTGAAGGTGATTAATTTTATCGGAATGTTATTTGTTTGAATGAAGCGCTCTATAGTTCGTGCTTATATTCCTTTCCGCGTCTCCTTCTTTTTATTTAATCGCAATGCGAAGGTATTACGTAATATTCAAGAGTTGATTTTAATACGGGTATTCCGCTGCCACCAGAGGCACAGGGCCTCGAATTTATCGAGTAATAAAATTAAGTTATTTTTCGTGTATGCGTTACTGACCGCTGGTTTTATTTACTGGTAGCATGGCCCGATTTTCTAGGCGCATGTTCCTCATTTGTGGCGAGTTTATGCGAGATGAGAGAGGATAATGACGAGGCCCGAAGATTTCTGAATTTACTGGGTGGAG
This sequence comes from Morinoia aosen, assembly GCA_030386875.1. NCBI lineage: Eukaryota > Metazoa > Arthropoda > Malacostraca > Amphipoda > Talitridae > Morinoia > Morinoia aosen. Next base: position 21,000,170 of record CM059573.1, on the reverse strand, counting down.
GTAAATGCTGGACGGCAGAGCTCACGCAGGCGAGGAATTTACGATCGTCCCAACTCGAAATGACACTCAAGCGCACACTTCCGCTGTAACGACAATAATAACCGTCCTCTATGACCGCTCAGAATGACACGCAAACCAGACTGTGTGCAGACCGCCAAATCACGATCCAGGGCATGATTGTGTAAAAAACAATCAAGAGCAAACCAGAGTATGATTGTGTAACAAACAATCAAGAGCAACCCAGAGTACGATTGTGTAACAAACAATCAAGAGCAACCCAGAGTACAATTTTGTAACAGACAATCGCGAACAACCACAAATTTGGTACGGGGTTTTGCAGCACCTTGATCTTTCTCAAGGGACAATCCACGCCAAGTAAATAAACAAAGTTCCGCCTGGGCACTGGACTTGGTAAAGTCTCCTAACCGTCTCCCTCTGACTGATCCGTTCAACGCTTGACCACTTGCGTCGGCGTCCCGACACTGAGTGACACCTAATCTGGCTAATCATCCTGCTAATGCTAATGCAGTCGTGGACAGCGCCCCCGCCAGGGAAGGGGGGGGGGGGGGATTTGGGCGAAGGGAGGAATGTTTTTGGTGGGAGCCTAGCTTTCCCTGACCATGAATAATATCCCGGGCCCACGAGTTCGGTTGGTTTTTATTAATGTCTTTGAAATTCTATGGTCTGCCTTCCATTATATGGCCATTCTAACCGGCGTTGCGACAAAGTCATGGCTTAGTGCGGTGAGTTCTCTATGTGAACTTTTTTGACAAATCCAAACTCCGCGACTAAAGATTATAGCCGCGGTTATACATTTTATGACATCGTCATAAATAGAGCCGTCTTCTACATCGTACTCCCACGCACTGCAATTCTAAGACGAATGAAATTCTATTACATACATGTTCCTAAGTTTCTTACTAGATGATATGTATCAGAGTTGATTGATTAGAATAAAGCATCCTTTCACGTTTATATAACAAGGCAATCTTCTTAAATTTGAATTGTCACTTCAAGCAATTTTAAACTTAGAACTTTTTGTGTACTGCAAGATAGGAAAAATTAAGTTCAAAGAATTATATTTTCTAGTGCAAATTTTTCAGAACCACCTTACTGAGCTCATGGCACTGCAAATCTGAATTGGCTAACTCGTATGGATCTAAGACCGTCCGGAGCTGGGGAGACCTGGCGTTGATATTAAATGTTTCTTGGTTAGGTTACGGTCCTCAGGCGCGCCTGTTCCTGGGCACCTCCACCAACACTCGCGTGGTCACCACCACGAGCGGCACTGTGGCCTTTTGTGTTGCAGCGATCGACGGCGCCAGCGCGTGTATGGGAAGAAGAAAGAGGCGATCCGTTCGTAACCTCAAAAATTTGTGAGTCAAGAAAATAAATTTGCGATTTTCAGTACAAATCGCTCTTTTTACCCCGATTCAACTCCATTTCAATGCAGTAAATCATTTCGAAATTACACCTATAGTTTCATAAAGGAAACTTAACATTCCATGCGCGGAAATTATACAACTTATCTCTTTCTTATAATATCAAATAATTTTTTCACATCTTTTCTCTGCTGCACTGGAAGAAAGAATCATCTGAATAAGCTGTTGGGCAAATTAGCGTAGGTGCTATTTTGTTGACGTTTCACATCTCAAGGAAGTCTTTTTATCCGTATTTACCAGGTTTAATATCAGTACTTAAATAATTTTGGTTCCAAGCGACTCAAACCCACGGCGAAGCAGACACGAGACTCGCACATTGACCATCGTGCTGTTGATGGTCACACGACCTGTCACCACCGCGCGGTAGCAGGACGATGGCAAGTGAAGATGCCATTTGACGCTATTAGCGACGAGGCATCATTAGTTAGAGAATATCTATTGCGCCCCCATAAACTTATAAGTTCGAACATTGGTTCGTTAAATCTAATATCCCTAAATAATAATGTCTACTATAATCAGGCTCTGAAATCACAGCCGCATCGCATACTACACAGTACCTTTACCCGTCACTAAATGTTTTGTTGCGCGTGTTTGCAGATTATCATATTAATTATTATTATTATATAAGAAATTTTTAGCCTCCCTTAACCACGACAAAGATGTTCCAAGAGAGGAAAAAGGAAGACACCATTTAGTATGGAGTTGAGGGAACGCGGAATCTATGCACAAGGTGCACAGAAACAGTAAGCTAGGAAAGAAGTTCATGAAACAAGAAAAAAGATGAAGAAGAAAGTAGTAGGTGCTGAAAAACAGGACAGCAGTGAACCGAAAAAAGATGGTCCGTAACAAAACAAAAACCTATTTTATTACAACAAAAAGGAAGCCTACCTAACCTTTAGCTCGGGCCCTCACATGGTTCCCCTGGGAGCGCTAATTCCCATAGATACAATAGTTGTATCCCCCTGAGGGGATTATCATATTCAACATGACGTAGACCGTTATAAATAGAATTTGTGAATTTTTAGTGCCTAACAAAAGTCAGAAATTGAAACTCGTTTCCAAGTTTAATATTGCATTCCTGTGCAGAGAGTCAGTAGTACTGTCGGACACCTTGGCGCCGGTAGATATCTCGGCATCTACATTGGGGACAGAAGCACAGGAGCAGGAAACGGGTCGCATTTTGTTTTACCCCGCGACGATTTTCACAACCGTCACCTTCACTACATTTTCTAACAGCTTCACCGTCTCCATCTCACTGGCTTGTAGACCACCAACTGGGACTCAGACGTTCTGCGGTTAACTGCCATCTGTGCACAGATGGCATCTCGACAGACAAGTTGGTCAATGCTATAACTTCAGGTTAAAGTAATTTCAGCATTATGATGAGATTTTCGGATAATAAGTGGCCTTTAGATTAATCATCAACATTACTAACACACTCTTCGATAATTTTAGAGTTATTCAAATGTATGTAATTTATACTGAATTCATTGGAAGGGCAAGTCAAGATTCGAGATAAACCTTTCAGCGTTTAATTTTAAATGACTTATTCAGTGCATTTCTAAATACATGCTGTTTGATTCTTAATTCATCTAAACTAAACCTTGATATAACAATAAAGTAGGCAATTTTTTTCTGCTTGAAAAAGGTTTTTGTCGCTTTAACTACTAAACTAGTTCACCGAGATAAAATAATATTTTATAATTCAAATCTGCAAGCAATGCATAAATAGAAAATTTCTCATTTACGGACAATTTCACATTTATTTAAGAGTGCTAATTTTTTGCCCAAAATTCTTTTCTCTACGAGTGTACGGTATTGAAATTATAGTCGGCACAGGTTTTATTCAAGAATACTTTTGATGTGTTTGTTTATTTATATATTTGTTTGGTATCCGCTTCTTCCGCTACTCTGTCACACTCTTAAAGGATGCTTAATGATTGTATCTGTGATATATACGATTCCCCAGCGCACAAGTACAAACATATTTTAATCGCGGGCACTATTAGGATGGATGTATTATTTTGTGTGTCATCCACATCTGTATAAATTTTTTCAAGGCTAATATTGAATCCTGTCATTTTCGACGGACCGTGTATACTACATAGTTAATTTATTACTCATTATGTATTAACTCCAACCCTATTTGTTACAACACAATGAGGAAAATATTTGATTGTACTCAAAATTGGCGTCATGGAGACTAGCAAATAATAACAGAGTTTAATGGCCACTTGTGCAGCCATAAATTCCTCGTCTAATTTGACGGCAAAAATTGCATTACACCCGAAATGCACGTGTTAGTTTAAGAAGTAAGACGATAACGTCCTTTTCAGCGACCAAAAATGTGCCAGTAAATTTGATTTGAGTTCACAATAGACAAAAATGTTCACAATAATTCAAGTTAGAAACACGTTTATTGTTAATAATAAGAAAACAAACGATTTGTCTACATGAATTGTGCTTAAAAACAGGTTTTGGTATACATTTCAGGTTTTCTGTTGCTTCTTGGTCTAATGAATTCTTTATATAAATTTGCTTGATTAACATAACGCCATATAGTGCGTACACGTGCGCTGGCTCCTATTGAAGGTTTAGGTTTTATGCATGAGGAACATTTTCATTTTGTATTGTTGTTACAACCACCTTATCCTTTCAATAAACAACAGAAAGTAAATAATGCAGTTTTGTCACCCTATAACTCTTCGATTACCCTATTACTCCTCACCCTATTACTCTTCTATTACCTTATTACTTCTCACCCTATTACTTTTCTATTACCCTATTACTCCTCACCCTATAACTCTTCCATTACTCTATTACTCCTCACCCTATTACTCTTCTATTACCCTATTACTCTTCTATTATCCTATTACTCCTCTTCCTAGAACTCTTCTATTACCCAATTACTCCTCACCCTACTACTCTTCACCCTATAACTATTCTATTACCCTATTACTCTTCACCCTATAACTCTTCTATTACCCCATTACTCCTCTCATTAATGCAGGGTATACAACAATGACCCAATCGTATGCTATACGGATTGAATAATTTGCTGTTGCAGAGTTAAATGCTTAAAAATACCAGTGACATTTGAAGTAATCCGAATGAGAACAGTAAATTCTACAACTCACTAACTTTCGCATTAGAGCCCTTATTTGCACAATCCGTAAGTTACCTTACTCACAGTGATTTTCTCTCATTTAAAAAGACTGCTTACACATTTATAAACAAAAGCTACGAAGTCCCGAGTAAACGTTTGTGTACAGTAAATAGAGCATGGGATGAATAAAAGGTGGGAGCATCTGTATCTATATTGATAAATAATTAGAGAATAATATGCATTGCTTAAAAAGATGGCAACTAACTTATTATTCAATGAAAAATTGTTGGTTGTGTCTCAACAAGAAATTCCCTATGATGCAACGAAATAATCATTTCAGTGAATAAATGCGTGACAAAATATTCGATAGCAGACAGAGTTATATCCACCAAGGAGGTTGAATGGAAAAAGCCATTATAATTAAAGAACAATCGAAATGTTCCTCCTATCGTTTGTTTCCTTCGGTGTGTCCTCCGTTTCTCACAATACACAGTTGCATTCGCCTCCTCATTCCCGCCATCACTCGTCTAACGAGAGCATCATCTCCTTCCAGTTAATTGACCTCATTTTCAATTTTTTCCTTGAGTTCGTTAGATTGTTATCATTGGAGTTCGTTGGAACAAAAGGAGGAATATTTCGATTTTTTTACGTTTGTGATATTTTTCATTCAATAAACGGTAGAAAGTTATTAAAAACATGTTTTTAATATCATAAAATTTGAAGTATGCAAACAGGTTTTCAATATCTGTCACCGGGTTGGATCAATTCTTCTGAAATTTTGTAGAGAGATGGAACAAATGTTAAGAAACAAAATGTAACTTTACAATTTTTTGTAAGCTTAAGAGTTTCTGAATTAAGGCCCTTGAAAATTGGATATAGTTTTTTTTAGGGACACCCAGTATAAGAAATAACATAAAAATACACTGAATAAGAAAAAAATTGGACGTATTAATATCCTTATAAATTTCCACGAGATCTTGCCTTTCCTAGCGTGACAGATCGAGTTTGCCTCTAGAGGGAACTCGCTTTCTTCATTGCTGTCACGGCTCACAAAAAAGCAGTGAACTTGGGGCACAAGTTAATTGTTAATGCATCACGCATCGCTCTCCATGCGAACTGCTCTAAGAGTTCTGACGCAAGGCTCTGACCTTATGAAATCGAATAACAATAATTATCTTTGCACAGCGTCATTAAGAGAAATACGGAATGATGAAACAAAACTGGTTCACTTCAAATTAAAAACTCGACATTTTTTCAATTAAAAATGTAAATGATGTAAAAAACACGAACCCTATCCCTACTTGAAATCCTTTTATTGTCTCCAAACTCTATAGGCGAATAAAACAAATTTAAGCTGAAGTTTATAACGTACAGACCCGGTGAACGAAAATATTAAGCATTATACGTTCTAAAGCTAAACTGAACGATCCTAAAAATAGAAAAAAATCCGTTTACCTGATCAACAAAACAAATTTCTAAGAACACTTCAAATTTTAACAACATGGCCCAACACATTGAAAACGCATTCACTTTAAACTTGAAAAAATAGCTAATGACTTCAATTCGCACGTAAAGTGGTGGTCGCAACACGAGGTTCTATAAAATACAAGCTTACGGAAGAGGACGGCGCAATCATCGGCATCACAAACAGTTAAAAGGCAGCTCTGACACGTGCACCACCGATAGAAAATTTTGGCACACACAAGTTTATTTACCACCAAACGCAACACTAAAAAAGTTCGACTAAGAATAACAATTTTTAGAATTCTTCGGAACTTTGAAAGTGTAAAATCATTTAAATATAGTTTTTTATGACATCAGACACTATATTAAAAATCTAATCTTCGGCTACTCCGTTTACTTTTTTAAAAAACTCCGAGACACACTCCAAAATTTCAATTAATTTTAAGAAGACTGATCCCAATTTTCACGAGTTTGAAACAATAATGTTGAAATTAGTTTCCATGTTTTCCAGTCCACAGATCGTTGTAAAAAAGGTCATTTCCTTCAAGTACAATTCAAACTACGTGCTAATATAATAGAAATACGAGGTATGTAATACACATGTGATCATCACACACAGTATGATTGAAAAGTGATCAACAACTGTTCAACAAAATTCCAGAAAGTTTATTCGTTAAATTCAAAGACAATTACAAGAATAAATTAGAAGGCAAATATGCAGAGTGGCCTAACCCACAAAACGCAGAATTTTAGGACACTCAAGTTAGAGGCGTGGTGTTCATCGCAGGGTTGCCAAACTGGTTTTTCCTAGCCAAGTTACTAACTAGGAACTGAACTAGGAACTAGGCCACTCAGCCTGAAAGACATCTACGCCACTATGAGGTGAAATTATCACTTAACCCACTCTGCCAGTTTTAACCTCTGATTTGCGGGTTAGGCTACTCTGCATATTTGCCCTCCAATTCTACCGAGGAAACCCCTCGAGGTGCAGCTGACCAATTGACCGTCACAGTGACGTTGGAAATTTTCAACAAAAATTTACTCCTTTAATGGAGAATTTAAATGGAATGCAATTGAGACAGCTTATCGACTAAGTGCGAAAAAATAAATGGTTAACACGGCGAAGCACATCTTCATAAAACAATTGTTTAATTTCTGGAGAAATAATTCACTCTTGTCAGTACGAATACAAATAATTCATTTTCAACGAAACTGGAAGTAAACGTTCTTATAATTTACAATTAAAGAAATTAGTAACATTGTATTTTCTAACAATTAGTTCAACATGCTCGCAATAAGTCTTTAGTTAAGATTGTTTACGTTCAGATTTCGCTTTGTTTCGAAGAGAATTACAGCAATTCTACGCTGCCACCACTACGCTACCTGAGAACTTTAGAGGGGCAGAACTGTAGCCGAGCCACTACGCATAGAACTTTACAAGCCTAAACGCCTGTTGGAGTCACATTTGTTAGGTCAAGGCAGTAAAAATACGGTTCTTGCAACTGAAGCGCACCGAAGTCTTCATCAGGTTCAAGAGGGCGAAGACGAAGTAAATAGGGTCGATACACTTTGCTGCACGAACAGTACACTTGCAATGCTTTTGTAAGTACTTGGGACACGGAAAGGCGATCAACTGGTGGACTTTTCTCACCAGAGTCACCATCATCACTTTCACGCACAGAGTTCGCGCTGCAACTTTGTGGCGGTACGTTCGTGATGGGCATTCGGTAATCCACAATAGTCTTCACAAAGTTTCTCCATTCAAGGTTAGAAAGAGCGAGCAAGGTTCGCACAAGGGCCGTCGTTGTGATGATGACGTGGGCGCTGCAGAACCCATCTTCAACAACCACATCTGCGAAGCATGTCAACACAGGAACTGCCGTTGAGATACAACTCTTGTTGACGCATGAGCCAGAGATATTGGAGATTTTACTCTTACAAGTCGAGCATTCAAGAGACAAATTCACTTTCATTAACTTTGTAACACGTGCGATAACGCGGAAATTATCTGGAGAAAGCCTAGACACATTTACGGCTTTAACTTGAATGCAATGGCCATTGGATGACAAAGCACTTTGAATAGATGAAAGAAGTTCATCACTCTTAAAATTGCCTCTCGCACCGAAAGATTGTATCATAGATAATGCTGAGTCAGAACCTTCAACGCAAGCACCACAGGTTCTCTTCAAAAACCTGAGCAAAGTGATCCTCGGGTTTCTTTCAGTACCGCCTGCTTCTGTAGCAGAATATCGAGGAGCAACACACTTTGGTAGGGCTAAAACTTTGATAAAAGAAACCGGACTCGCTGAGAGGTAAACTGTATTGGTGGTCACCGATTTATTATAAGTCACATTTGCTATTTTTACAAGAGCGCCTTTTACCAAGCCTTGAGGATATCTGCCAATGACCCATTTATTTTTTAGACTGATGTAGACACAAATGCGTTTGGCAGTTGGGTCATCCACGTTGTCTTGCAGTGTTAGTCTGATTAATTGGCAGCCAGGAACTCCCACATCGTTTGCATCATTATCATCAGATATATGTATCTTTTCTGACCCAAAACTTGGCGCCATGAGGTAACGTTCCTTAACAACACCGACTACACTCGAACATAAACCTTTGCTTAAATTGGCTTCTAAGACTTCCGATACAGAAAATTCGCCTTTAGGGTCTGAGCGAGAAATGAGCGAGATGGAAGCCCTTTCAGGAATGTCGACTATAACTTGTTCGTTACAGAACGGAGTGGGCAACCAGGGATACCCAGTCGAGACTGTAATGGCATCAGAGCTCAGTGGCACTTCAACGAGCGCTTTACAAGGGTCAGGCAGCAAAACGGATATGCCATGCTGCAGGGATCCCTTTAAGCGAAAATAAGCAACTTCAAGACAATCCAGTGTCTTTTGAGAAAAGCGGCTAGAGCAATATGCATGAATAGCATTCTTTCCGGAAATAATTTTACATTTTAGAAGAAATAAAATATTCTTAATGGAGAAATTTTCATTCAATGAATTTACCAGAAGAACTTTGTTCAACTTGCAAAAAATTTCAAGTTCAAAGACACAATTACCGTATATTTTCCTGGAAATAACAGCGGGTAAAGTAGAAGGTACCATACTTGAAGATTGCTGACTTTCACGTTCCAGGGATGACGATTTAATGTCCTGCGATAGTTGGCAAGATTTACTTGATACGCCCGAGGCTTCTAAGTCGCTGGGTTGGATATTTTCTAACGGGGAGTCATAAATGACATAAACGTTACTCACATGAACCATCAAGTATTGCTTCAACACAGACTTTTTACCACAAAATTGCCTAAAAGCGTCGACATTCACATGAAATAATTCTGTTATAAGCATGGGATTGAAAAGGGCTACTATTTTCCCGATCATTTTTGACGGGCATCCAGAATTGCTTCCAAAAAATTCAACTTTATAGCTAAAGCGCCCATCGCTGGTACGTTTCTTGTGTGAACCGCCTTTTGAAGACTCACCGCCAGAATACGAATCCTCACATCCATCAGCAATTGACTCGATGTGGACGCCGTCAAAAACAGCGATCAAGTCTCCAGTTTTTGTCGTATCTAAACGGCACAGCATCACTCCCTCACTCGTCCAATTGTCAACAGCATTTTGCACAACCGAGTTGTTGTTAACTTTGCTTAAACTGCAGTCTCCAACGGAATTACAAGCGTTTTTTCCAACCGTCGAGACATCGTCAGTGCTGTCGCATTTACGATCAGCAGAATGCTCGGCACTGCAGTCACCTACGACACCAGTAGAGCTATTGCTGCTCGTGACAGAAACAGGTGTCTCGAATGAAGGGTCCACGAGTGTCGTAACAAAAGCTCGCCACGATTCAACCTTGGGCACGCAATCGTCGTCGGTGAGAATGATGCCCCGCAGAAGCAAGTCCTCTTGAGCCTTCTCTTCTAGGGCCTTCGAGTCGAAAATTTCGAAAGGAGCAGTAAATTTCTGTAAAAAAAGAAATATATTCAATGAATGAATGGCTAAACAAGACAATAAATGGGAGCCCTTATGAAATGAACGTTCAGCTTTCCCAAATGACAAATGAAATACGAAAAATTCATTGCATTGGAGTCTCACCGATGTCTGAGTAAATAGAAATGAAGGAAAGTAAACATCAATGCTGTGAATTCATCATGGCTATTTTAAAAACTCATTTCGTATGCAGAGAAATAAGTGTTTTAGCACAGTGACTCAAGAGAAAATTAAAAGTTTTTTCTCCAGAAAACTGTTTATTAGTGTTATAGACAACAGAATATACGAAAAGATCAAAATTTTTACTATAACGGCTGCTTGTGTGTACGTCCAGCATGCTCACTATGAGCCTTAAACATTACAACGATCACAAACTGTGTGGCGCACTAATGCCTGACGTCCTAGCTTTAAAACAAAAAATTAAACATTTTAAATAACCACGAGTATCAATCCAATGATTATAAAAACTGTAGGGCACTAGACTTACAAGGACCGCCACTTTCAGCAGACCTCCATTACATAAGCTCGGGTAAGTTTCTGAATCGAGAAAAGTTAATTTTCGACTAACTGAACGACTACGCTTTTCTCATACTTTTAATGGATTCAATGAGGCCTAAGACTTGGATATCTGCTCAATACCACCATAATAACCATTATTTTATACAATTATCCAAATTAAAATTAATATTCATAGGGTACTGATAAATACATGTAATCTCCTACACGGTATCAAACAGGTAGTTCGCATGGCAAGCTACCGATATCTAGGACAGCGACGGCCATACTCCTCCATAAAAAACTTCAAGATATATTGAGCGATTAATCTATAAGTTAGGTTCAGCTGCCCTAACCACAACAAAGGTATGCAAAAAGAAGGATGAAAGCCCCATTCAGTTACTTAGGAATTAGAAGACGCGGAATCTATGCACAAAGTGTATCCCCACACAAGAGTTGAGAAGGAAGACCATGAAATTACGATCCTTACATGACAAAAGGAAAAATCTACTCTATCAGGTTGTCCCAGTAACTTCATGCCGAATTTGAACGGAAATATAAAAGTCAATTGATATACGAGATTACATTTTCAATCGACCGAATATGAACCATTCAGTTACACAATGCGTCTCCATCTTTCCTTCATGTTGGAACTGCCCTCTTCCCAGATATTGTAGTGGTTTCATGGCGAAAAATTCACCAATATTCAAGTCATCCAAGGAAGTGAAACGTTCATCACTAGGACTATTTTGCCAAGATCTGAATAAGTGAAAATCTGAAGAAGTATTATCTGGTAGAAAAGAAGCAAGTGGGATAACACATCCCAGCCGACTGCAGCAATTTTTGTCTGGTTTCCAAAGGAACATGAGGTCTTTCATTATCCTGATAGAAAACACCACCTTTCCTGTTGGCCAATTCTGGATGTTTTTTAATTACTGCTTTTAACTCGTCCAGTTGTAAGCAGTAGTTTTCAGCAATGTCAGGTTATTCACGAGAAGCCCATAATACAGAATTTCTTTCCAATCCCAACAGACGCAAAGTCAAACTTTAAGAAGGTGAAGACTGACTTCAGGGAGTCAATTCATGGAGGCTCATGTTGCTCACTCCAGGCTCGTTATCCCTCAACATTTCTGTAAACAATCCCTTCCTCCTCTCCTGTCACTATTTTCTTTAAATAAATGCGTTGCCACTCCGTTTATAAAGCAAATAACAGATGGAAATGCGATCAAAAAGGATCTTTGCTCGAGATCTTTCCACTCGAGACAAGTGGCACCCAAATACGAGTATTATAGCGGTTTGCGAACCCAAGCTTTACCGGTTGTTCATTACGGCGGATATCGATAAGTTGAGGCTCTCGGACAGCTCTTGGTTTGTGCAATAGAGGTTATTATCAATTATTGACTTCATCTAGCCATCATTTGGAGAGGATGATCAGCTTGATCTTTTTATCAATAAGGCTACACTCTCCAGCTTAGAGCCTAGCAAACTTCTTCTGTACAGTTCTTTCGGATAAAAAATCATCGCGGTAAACTGTGCATATATTTCGGTTGCCTATGAGCCTTTTATTTCTTAAATAGAAATAAAAAGCATGAAGTACCAGAAACATAATTTTTTCCTCCTCTATTTGAAAGGGTTACAGAAAAGAAATTTGTATTAGGATCGCAGACCTTGTTCCACGAAAATATGGTTTTCACTGTGCTTTAAATGGTGGTGTAATCAGATTTCATTTTCCAGACTCAATCATGTCCTGAGATAATTCGGAAGATGAACAACCAAAAATTGGCATGCCCTTTTCAGGATAATCCAATATTTAAAAATAGAACGCCTACCTAACTACTCTCAGCTCGAGACCTCACATTTTCCCTCTAGAAGTTTTAAATCCCACAGATACATTAGTTGTCTCGACCTTCAGAGAAGTACAATGAGAAATTTTCCTAAAAGAACACAACATAACAAAGCTGTAATTCACCAATCTTCAATAATGAAGTTTCGTAGTTTTTTGACCTTAAACACTCCTCAAAATTCTAATAACTTTGACCAATGCAACACTCGATAGTATAGTACCACAACCACGAGCACCAACCCAGATTCGCAGCCAAATATGTTATCAATTTTATCGTATCGTACGAATTTATCGATTTGCGTTAGTGAATTCAATTCGCCAATCGTACATTGAAAGAGAACCCAGGCCAAAGACACTTTTCTATCACAAACAAAATAATTTAAAACGGCATTATCAAAATATTTGAAAACAGAAACATTCCCTTAGTGGAAACAGTTCCGTCAGTTACCACTGGCTAAAACAGTGATGCACATCGAAGGGAAGGAACTAAACACCAGTACTCCCCCATAACCTGTTGACTACGTCATCCGACAGAAGGAAAGAGGTCAAAACATGAATCCTTCACGGCTTTATAACTCCAGAAAATCATGAGGTACTCAAAATTTACTGAAGGCAGCTCAGAATGCTGTGCGCAGCAGCCAAGCAACCTCACCACGATCACTAAGATCCAATCAATTGACTACCTGACTTTGAAAGCAGCTCAAATTTTTCACATGCGCCTGAGGAGAGTTAATCTTTTACAGTAATCTCCAGCAGTGTCCTGCCTCTCAATCTCCTAACTTCGTTTATAATGAAACAGGCATTAACAAACGCTAGCAGTACTAGTTCGCGGATCAATAGCTTAACACAAAAAAGAGACAAAAAAAATTAACTCTTCTAGTATTTGAATCGGATATATTAAAATTTATACGCATAGCATTATTTTCAAGATAGAAACTATGACAGAATGTTTTCTTATTCAACTCAGATTATAAGTCAGTGAAATACGCCTGCACGGCAACAAAGGTGTTTTAACAAGAAAAAGGATGAAACGACCTTTTGGTATAAAGTTGAGGGAACGCGCAATTCGTGTACAAACAGCGTTCCCACGTTTGACCCCCAACGCACAGAAATAATAAGGAAGAAGGGATGTTCAAAAGACAAGATAGAAGTTAAAGAAGAAAGTCAGAGGTTCTGAAAAACAGACAGCAGTGAGCCGAAAATATACGGCCCTTAACAAAACACATACCCTATTTTGACATGAACGAGGCACACTTAACTCTCATTTCGAGACCCCACATCTTCCCTTAGGAGTGTTATTTCCTTACACAGAATAGTCGTATCTCTTTGGCAATTAAAAAAAAATTCCAAATGTTCGCAAAGGACATGAACAGAGCAACTCCCTCAAAATAAAACTATGCGAGAACAGTACCATATCCGTCCTCTACGCAAGAGAACACGCTAAGGAACATTTCATAAGACCTGGTAGAGGCAGCGGGTGACGGGGCAGAGCTTGTGGTGCGGGAGGCAAAAGTCCTCCACGAGGCAGCGAGGGGCGGCGGTGGCGTGAGGGGAGCGGGACCGCCAGCACTGCAGCAGCCTGCTCAGCGGGCTCTGCTGTGCGCCTCCTGCGGCCGCGTGGCTGGTGGGTAGGGATGGTGAAGGTTACTCGCGGCAATGTCCAATTCATATTTTGTGAAATATTGATTACGTATGATTTCAATGCGAAGCGCTTTCTTTGTTTTTTAATTTCTAATGACCATGCAGCGAGATGTGGTGTGGGTTATGCAGCTAGATGTGGTGTGGGTTATGCAGCGAGATGTGATGTGGGAACTTATGCAGCGAGATGTGATGTGGGTCGTGCAGCGAGATGTGGTGTGGGTTATGCAGCGAGATGTGATGTGGGTTGAGGGCAACTTTTGAATGTCATTCGAATCGTCCAATATTTTGTTGGGCCGGGCTGGACAGCAAACAGAAACAAATGTGTGTGATTTCTCTAAATATTCTTGAAACCTAATTTTTTTTCATTTATCACCATGATGGGCATCCATGATCTACGGATCAATTAATTAAACTACCTTATACGACAGGGCTTTACTTTTGTCCCTTTAATGTTTCGTGTGCGTATATGAGTCAGTCTAACTTCTCACGTACGAGTATGAGTTTTTCCCTCAAACAGTAAAAGTACAACAATGACTAAACTGGCATTACAAGATAGCAACAATGATAAAATTACAGAATTGTAACAATGGAGCAATTACAGGATTACATTACTATAATTACAGGATTGCAATAGGAATAAAATCCCAGGAATACAACAGTGATAAAATTGGAGGGCAAATATGCAGTGTCCTAACCGACAAATTATAGGTCAAAACAGGCAGAGCGGATTAAGTGATATTTTCACCTCATAGCGACGTAGATGTTTTTTTAGGCAGAGAGGCCTAGTTCCCAGTTAGTAACTTGGCTAGGAAAAGTCAGTTTGGCAACCTTGCGATGAACATCACGCCTCTAACTTGAGTGTCCTAAAATTATGTGTTTTGTGGGTTAGGACACTCTGCAAATTTGCGTCCTATTACAGGCTTGCAAGAGTAAAAAATTTACACGATGAGCGTTTCAAGCCTCGATCTAATGAACTCATCTAGTACGCGACTAACACGCTAAACAGCCGTCCTTTTAACCGAATAATGACATAATAATAAAAAACCCTAAGAATTTCCTGAAATTAACAGAGTTTAGAATGAGAACCTCAAAGAGCTACATTTGCCCGCCTGACGAGTCATGTTTACCACTTGATGGCGCGCTCTGAGATCCCGAGCTTCCGCAGCAGCCTGCACATCTGCAGCTCCACGTCCGACAGCCATAGCAGTTGCAGGCAGCCGTGCAGGGCGTGATCTGCGACGGCCTGTAGCGATGCAGAGGGCATTGCACCCGGGCATGGCGGGCGGTCCTTACTGATTTGAAAAGTACAGAAAATTAGTGCTTTCTCGTGGGAATTACACGTCAATACAGATTAAGAATATTGGGTAGTGTGACGAGTTTGTGTGCAAAAGATGAGCATCAATAATAGGCTATATGCCTCATATGGAAGAATGGAAACATAGGGCAGTGTAAATGTGTAATTGATAACATTAATGCTAGGCAGTGTAAACGTGTGATAGAAAACATTGACCAACACTAGGTAATGTAACTGTATGAATGCTAAGCAATGATAATGGCCAGAGTAACTATCGCGCGTAAACATGGAACAATATTATGCGAGAGTAGAACTAAAACGTGCGTTCATACACACCATAGAACAACGATACCCGCCAGTGTCTGGTATTGCGAACAGGCTTGCTTCATTTTTACCCACCTTTCCAGAGAAGAAACGGGCGAGGCAAGGTACCATTTGTCACATTTTAAAAAATGATGTTGCATCAAGAACCTGACAAGAACTAAACTCCTACCCTTGGTCTGAAGATAGTAACTTCGGTGTCAAGAAGACCAGTGCTTCCAGTTTATGGCAACCAACAGAATTTTAACGTTATTCAACTAGAAAGGGTTCATATTGAAATAAATCACAAAATTACGGCATTAATATTATTTATGAAACCATTTTTTCAGATATTTCAGAAGCCTTGCGCGTGCAGTTTACTCTTATACATTTTCCACAAAGTTTAAGCCACAGTGTCCGTGCAACACAATTAATACTTTTTTAGTTATCTTAAGTTTTTCTGACTTTCATTTGTTTGCTGATACATTTGGGCAGAAAAAAAATTTAATTGATATTTTCAAATTCAAGAATTTTATTTTTGGTATAGAAAATTTTCTGACTAAGCATACTGTTTTAATATGCACATATTTTAGTTTAAAATGAAGAATTAGGCGCTTGATTACGCGGAAAAGACCTCCGCTACGGTAATTTCACATCTATATCAGGTTACTGACAACATTTATACCCGAGAACTTTTCCCTTAAATAGCTGAATTTTGGTACTCAAAGGCTTAAAAGGCATCAGAAGCATAAGCCTGTGAATACAACACCCCTAGCACTGTCATTTCAAAGACCATAATATTGGATTATTCATGAAGTTTATTTGTAACAGTAAAATATAAATTTTCGTAAAAATTTTCAACATTCATCTCGCTCTCCCCACCCAATGAAGTTCCCTTTGTGAGTTTGAATGCAAGTCGAAATCAACTTTAATTAACAAATGCAAAAATTGGGAAATTGAAATATTTAGATTGTAAAGAATGAAATGCCTGATTTCTTTCGGATGAACAAAATCGAACATTTCATGCTGAACCACGGGACACAATGCTTCTGCTTCCGGTGGTATTCCGATCAACACATTTGATTATACTCAGTTAGTCATCTTTCATGCACAAAATTATGAAAAAAGTTTGAGCCCAAAAACATTGCACATTCATTTCGTGAGCATACCATATGCAATGACCTGTTCAGCTTCAACATTGAAATGATTTAAATCTTGAGTGCATGTCATAGGTTTAAAAAACCAACCATGTGCTTCAAATGTGTGTATGTGCCAGCAAAAACTGATAGCTCTGCAATAGTATTATTGCAGTGCTTTCACGAATTTCAGAGTGCATCAACACGTCCAGGACGTACACTTTTGTTGATGGTGAATAAAAAAGAATTTGTGAAGTGCAATGCCCACTCAGCTCAAGCCTGAGGCTTTTAAGATCTCAACATATGGATGATTTTGTGTAACTAAGAACAACTCACTAAAGCTGTAGGACTTTCATACACAAATGCTTCCTTGTAACAAAGAACAATTCACCGCAGGACGTGGACGTGAGAGCGGCCACAGCACGCGAGCATGAGGGCGCCAGAGGGCAGTCGCGCCACGTGTGGACGCATTACCACCACCACAGCGCCCTCCTCCAGCCCCTCCGTCTGCCCCCCGCATGGGTCGCTCTGTGGGACAGGTGCGCAATGTGCTCGGTACTCCAAACAATGATACTCAACACTCTGCACCCACACTCCAGGTCTGCACTATGTACGCACTCCAGAGACGGTCTGCACACCAAAACTACCTAGCCTAACTCCAGCAAACGAGCATCTACAGTTTAGCTGTCCAATGATGAGCCTGCATATACTTGGGCGGCTTATATCATAAATGCCCAATTGAAAAGTCAGGCAGTGATGTACAGCCACTGCACACAAGTTCATATCAAGCCCAATAGCCTAAAATACGTGTTCCTATATGGCAAGAGCAGATCATCAGAACACCCAACACCTGGACGGTACACGCCTGACACTCGTCGGAAAGACACTGTCATCCGTTTGATTAATTAGGCCCTAAATAATGAACTGAGAAAAGGATCCTCAATTGAAAATAGAGCAATTAAACAAGTTAAGAGTGCAAACATTTCCTGCTTGATTGCACGTAGGCACAGAAACTACAAATACCGCGAATTTCAGTTCAGAATCATTTAGTATTAACACTCAGAAAAAGAGGCAACTTCCCGGAAATAAATCAGAGTAATGCCAGATCACATTTCGAGAAATTAGAACTCATTCACGAGGCAGTTGATGAGAAACCATCTCTGATCACTCTTGTATGCTTTGCCCTCATCTAGGATTTGTCTTAGTACCGTCAAAAACTAGCGCTTGCATACCTCCACCAAGTAATATTCATCGTCCATAAAATTACTGCAAGTCTCACACAAGTGTTTCAGTACCTCACATTGTAAACATTCAGGTACCTAAATTATCGCAATGCTATCATAGTAGAAAATCCCGTCGTCAAAGAGATTTTGAAAAAAAAATAATAGCACCACCAATAACTAGAAATGCCACAGAATGCAAGTATCTACCCAGTACATCTACCATTCCCCAGAGGAGCCAGTAACACCCCCAACATCTGCCCCTCACTAGAGCCAGTAACACCCTCAACATCTGCCCCTCACTAGAGCCAGTAACACCCCCAACATCTACCCCTCACTACAGCCAGTAACACCCCAACATCTGCCCCTCACTCGAGCCAGTAACACCCCCAACATCTACCCCTCACTAGAGCTAGTAACACCCCCAACATCTGCCCCTCACTACAGCCAGTAACACCCCCCAACATCTGCCCCTCACTCGAGCCAGTGATACAACCAACATCTGCCCCTCACTCGAGCCAGTGATACAACCAACATCTGCCCCTCACTCGAGCCAGTGATACAACCAACATCTGCCCCTCACTCGAGCCAGTAACACCCTCAACATCTGCCCCTCACTAGAGCCAGTAACACCCCCAACATCTACCCCTCACTACAGCCAGTAACACCCCCAACATCTGCCCCTCACTAGAGCCAGTAACACCCTCAACATCTGCCCCTCACTAGAGCCAGTAACACCCCCAACATCTACCCCTCACTACAGCCAGTAACACCCCCAACATCTGCCCCTCACTAGAGCCAGTAACACCCTCAACACCTGCCCCTCACTAGAGCCAGTAACACCCCCAACATCTACCCCTCACTACAGCCAGTAACACCCCAACATCTGCTCCTCACTCGAGCCAGTAACACCCCCAACATCTACCCCTCACTAGAGCTAGTAACACCCCCAACATCTGCCCCTCACTACAGCCAGTAACACCCCCCAACATCTGCCCCTCACTCGAGCCAGTGATACAACTAACATCTGCCCCTCACTCGAGCCAGTGATACAACCAACATCTGCCCCTCACTCGAGCCAGTGATACAACCAACATCTGCCCCTCACTCGAGCCAGTGATACAACCAACATCTGCCCCTAACTCGAGCCAGTGATACAACCAACATCTGCCCCTCACTCGAGCCAGTGATACAACCAACATCTGCCCCTCACTCGAGCCAGTGATACAACCAACATCTGCCCCTCACTCGAGCCAGTGATACAACCAATATCTGCCCTAAACTCGAGCCAGTGATACAACCAACATCTGCCCCTCACTCGAGCCAGTAATACAACCAACATCTGCCCCTCACTCGAGCCAGTGATACAACCAACATCTGCCCCTCACTAGAGCCAGTGATACAACCAACATATGCCCCTCACTCGAGCCAGTGATACAACCAATATCTGCCCCTCACTCGAGCCAGTGATACAACCAATATCTGCCCTAAACTCGAGCCAGTGATACAACCAACATCTGCCCCTCACTCGAGCCAGTGATACAACCAACATCTGCCCCTCACTCGAGCCAGTGATACAACCAATATCTGCCCCTCACTCGAGCCAGTGATAAACCAACATCTGCCCCTCACTCGAGCCAGTGATACAACCAACATCTGCCCCTCACTCGAGCCAGTGATACAACCAATTTCTGCCCCTCACTCGAGCCAGTGATACAACCAACATCTGCCCCTCACTCGAGCCAGTGATACAACCAACATCTGCCCCTCACTCGAGCCAGTGATACAACCAATATCTGCCCCTCACTCGAGCCAGTGATACAACCAACATCTGCCCCTCACTCGAGCCAGTGATACAACCAATATCTGCCCTAAACTCGAGCCAGTGATACAACCAACATCTGCCCCTCACTCGAGCCAGTGATACAACCAACATCTGCCCCTCACTCGAGCCAGTTATACAACCAACATCTGCCCCTCACTCGAGCCAGTGATACAACCAACATCTGCCCCTCACTCGAGCCAGTGATACAACCAATATCTGCCCTAAACTCGAGCCAGTGATACAACCAATATCTGCCCTAAACTCGAGCCAGTGATACAACCTATATCTGCCCTAAACTCGAGCCAGTGATAGATACAACCAGTATGCGCCCACTACAACACCTGCCACTCACTGGAGGGGCGAGCTCATCACAGGCACCCAATAAGGCCGTCATTACCAGAATAGCTCTGCCGCCATCCAGCAGGTATAGACCAAGGTTGCTGTTAATTGCTTTATGGACGACGCCCTGAAAAGTTTACAAACAATAGAAATAGATAATACTTATTATTTTACATAATATGTATAAAACTCAGATTATCTACAAACCATGTTAAAACGTGTCATTGTTTACCAAAATTTTTCCCACTCGACCTGTCCTATAGTCAAGGACCTAAACCATTCAACTATTAGATAATCATGGAATTTAAGTGAAGGGCTAAAATGAAGTTCATTACATGGAGGATTTCAAATTGAAGTTTCTTTCTCCTAGAGAAATTCCGCAGTGCAGCATACATAACACTATTCTGAGGTCAAAAATGTTCACACAAAGCCAGGTAAAAGCGTGGCCATTGCGATCCTCCAAAAATATCTAAAAAAGAATTAGATATTTTGTTTGCAACAGGAACAAGCACCCACATGAACTTAAAAACACTCCATCCCAATTGATTCACCACGTAACAATATGTGTAATGTTCAGACACAACAAATCAATGGCGATTATGGAAGTGCTTATGAGCACCTACTCGATACGTAATCCACCCTTTCTCCTGCCGATACTTGGACACAGCAGCGGCGGCGGCGGCGGCGGCCCGCGACTGGTCAAGGGCCTGCCTGCTGCAGCCAGCCCTGCTCTGGTCGTCCTCCTGAGCAGGCAGGATGCCCTGATCCAGGCGTACGAGGCGTGACGTGGGCAACGCCTTCATGATTCCTACACGAGACTGCTCGACAGTTGTGACACAGATTAGAATTTCAATCAACTCTGTACTCAACAGAGCCTAGTACATTCTGAACTTGACTTGTTAAACAGTTGTGACACAGATTAGAATTTCAATCAACTCTGTACTCAACAGAGCCTAGTACATTCTGAACTTGACTCGTTAAACAGTTGTGACACAGATTAGTATTTCAATCAACAAAGAGTACCCAAGAACCTAGTACACTCTGAACTGGACTTGCTCAACAGTTGAGACAGAGATCAGAATTTGAAAACAACTTTGTACTTAACTGAGCCTTGAACTCTCAGAACTTGGCTATCAGGATAGCCAATGAGATTATTGTCATTCAACACTATGAATGAAAGGTTGAGAGATCTAGAAATTAGACTTAAATTAGAGAATCTAAAAATTTTTCATGCATTGTAAAAGTTTTAGCATAAGCAGGCAAGTGTGAATAAATAGATCACAATTTTTCATGGACTCCTGAAGGAACTCAAATGTATCTTCAATTGTGACACAAATCTTTAACCAGATTGTAAGTTCCCTAATCACAACAATGGTGTTCTAAAGAGAGAAAAAATGAAAGCACTGTTTAGCAAGGAGTTAAGGGAACATGGAATCTATGTATAAGGTGCGTCCCCACATAAAATCCTTGCATATAGAAACAGTAATTCAATAAGGAAGATTCTAAAACAAGATAGAAGTTGAAAAAGTCAGAGATGCTGAAAAACACAACAGCAGTTAACCAAAAATGATGGTCCCAAACAAAACAAAAATCTAGTCTATTAAAAAAAAATTCCGATGAATAAGCTTGGGACCTATTTTGTCCACAGGAGTGCTAATTCTCATAGATACAATAGTTGTTTCCCCTGAAGCACAAAGATATTCAGCTTCTCTAAAAGCACTAGAGTTATTATAGGCAATCAGTTCCTCATAACCACTAAAATTACAATGAATAACTATTTTGTATTAGATGTCTTCATCCTTTATCCATCAAGGAAGGCCACCATCATACTAATCATCTACTGCACACTACCTCATTTCAAGGCTATCTCAAGTATCTATTTTGTGGACTAAATGTGAAATTACCTCAGAACTTTTTTAGGTACTACCACGAAACTATTGCCAGCACACTTTTTAATGCTTAAAACTTCATCAGCAACAAACATGCACAACAGCAACCATTTCAGTATTCCTTCAAGTCAATTTCATGGTCTAAGAAACCTAATGACCAGAATTTCTAATATTTTCTTATGTAAAAAATATTTTTCTAGTGATATGGAAAACATACACCAGTTAAGCAGTTCATTATTAGTATCCATCTTATGTTTGACAAAAAGATGACACTTAAAAGCATTTTTTTTAAAGAAACTGACATAAAGAACCTTCTTACAGATATTTATAAATATACAATTAGTTTATGTATTATTCAATGAAAAGAATGGGCAGGAAAAAATATAATTAAAAACAGACCCAATTTTGATTGACACCCATATTTTAAAAATTCATGACAGCTGAGCAGTATCTAGGTATACAGAAAATCTTATTTAGATAAAAAAATGCCAATCTAAATCAAATAATAATACTGTAAAAATCTCAATTTCATTGTTGTTAAATTAGTTGTGCCATTTAATTTTGAGCAAATTCAAATTAAGAATATTTTTTACCTCTTCTCAAACTTGCAAATTCGAAATTGAAATGTTAAAACAGAGTAATGTGGTTGGTTTGGTTAGCTTGCAAGTAGAAGAATCCGGAAACCGATTTTAGAGCTCAAATACATTTTTATCCTTCCAAAGTAATATGAAAAATACAATTGCACAATTACATAAGTTTTCTTAAATAAGTCGTGAAACAGGCGAAATGTCATTTATTTATACTAGTATGTGAATGAGCAATTTACCTACTGGTACACACGTGTCCCAATACACGCAGGGCATGCGTTAAACTATTCCCCTCGGTCATTAGAGGAACCACAACATATACTCAACAACCAATTTTATCTACATTAAAAGAAGACAGAGTGAAGATTCATTTAGTTGTTCATGTTTTTATGATCAAGAGCAGCTTCCGTTGATACTATAGAAAATATGTAATTATATGATACCAAAATGCATGGATGAAACGTATTATCTTTGAGTTGAAGCATGCACGTATGGAAAGTATAAGTGCTCACTAAATT
Organism: Morinoia aosen; assembly: GCA_030386875.1. Lineage (NCBI taxonomy): Eukaryota > Metazoa > Arthropoda > Malacostraca > Amphipoda > Talitridae > Morinoia > Morinoia aosen. The sequence continues at coordinate 20,977,073 of CM059573.1, read as the reverse complement.
TGGATGAATCAAGAAAGCAGTGAGCAGTAACCTCTAACCTTCAAAATCATCAAAGAGGAAAGCTTGTGCAAAGCATAGTGAGCTCCAAGTTTTAAGTTGTCTCTCCAGCTGTTGAGGGTGTGATGGATCATCACCATGACCGTAACACAACAAGGATCAGCATGTATGGCAGCACCCTCCCGCCCAGATTTGTGATGCGTCGATGGTGGGTTCTCTGAGCCTTCATCCAGCAGAAACTGAGCAAAGAACATCTTGGCAGTTGACCTCCTAATGGCAAGGATAGACAGCAATGAATAAGTTATTATTATTATTATTGTTATCCTATAAGAAAATTTTAGCCTCCCTTAACCACGACAAAGATGTTCTAAGAGAGGAAGGAGGAAGGCACCATTAAGTATGGAGTTGAGGGAATGCGGAATCTAAGCACAAAGTGCACAGAAACAGTAAGCTAAGAAAGAAGTTCTGTGGGGAAAATTCCCCACAGATTCGCTCGGAGTGTACTTCGATTTCTGTACTATTAACGTAAACGGCTGGTGCTGCGTGGCAGGTGAGGTCGCGCAGCAGCAGCGCATATCAAGATAGGTCGTCGGTGGTAAATAGAGGTCGTCATTGGTAAATCAGGTGTGTCGGGTGTGTCAGGTGTGTCAGGTATACAAGAGGCCAGGCTGAGTCTCGGTCGAAGGCCTCTGTTACGTCGGCACGCCGGGAGTACGCTCGGCTCGTGACGTAGAGTTGTGACGGTCGCCAGCCTATCTCTTCCATCCCTTCTTCCTGCATGTTCAATAAGTTTATGGTTTGATTGTGTGTGTGAAAGCGTTGAATTTAGGTTCTTTTTCATTAATTAATTGCATGATTAAGGGGGGTTGCGAACCGCAATTAACTTTCCTCTAAATAGGCGTGTTCGCTGCCCTAAAAGGGGGCCAACCTTACCCTGTCGCAGTGAACCGCCGTCTTTATTAACTATTACTATTAACTTAACTATTACCTATTATCTTTAACTACTATTGGGCTTCTGCCTCCATTACTATTGACACTCTACTGCGACTTCTATATCGCCATTACTGCCATCGTCTAACAGTCGCTATGCGCACTGGAGGATAAATTCTTCAGGTTGGTAGTCGTGTGTCTAATATTTGCCGATTATTGAAACTTCATATCTCTGTTTACCTTTATCAAGAAGATTGACTTTGGTCTTACCTGGTTCCTATTTTTTCAGTATCTAGCGGGCACTTCGTCGCACTGCGCACTTCGTGCTTCACAACGTTGATAGCCAATTAAGCCATCTTGTTGGACAGCAGTAGCCGCAACTAGGTAATTACGTTGACCAGTAACTACTATATTCGTTCTAAATTCTTTGTATAAGCGCTGTTTCATAATATTTTCTTATGTAATTATTTTCTTGGGTACATTTCTTCATCTTTATGCACAGCTGTGAGGGGACTGGAGGCGTTGGTCACGGTTTAGCTGCTCTGGCCTTGGTTGTACCGAGGTCGCCGTGCCTGTTTCCTTCGGTTAGCGTCAGTTTGGCGCTAACTTTCGTCTTCCTGAAGTGCTTGTAGCAGGCGCGCACGTTGAAGCTCGGTCAATATCCCGTGACGTCCGTGTAAGCTGGCGCTGTTAGCCCTGAAACGGAGAGCCTCTCCAGACTCCTCGTTCCTGCGCCTGAAGACTGGCATTACCTGACATCCTAACTTTGAACCTTAAAAATTACATGCGTATTTTAACCTGAATAATACATAAATAAATATATCAATAAATAAAGGAATAAACAAACGCGATACTTGAGGGCGAATTGTCCTTTAGGTTTTAAAAATTAAATACTTTGTAAATCGGCTACTTGCCGTATTGTGTTTGGTTAAGAACTTGTTGCCTTGAAACTATTACGAATCTTCCTTGGCGTTCAGGCGACTGATTGAAAATTAAATTTGGAAATTTTGTGTCCTTGTCTTTATTAATCTTTACAGCTTCGAAACGGCTGTTGAGTCAAATGTGTCGAGGTAGTTCCTCACAGTTCATGAAACAAGAAAAAGTTGAAGTAGAAAGTGGTAGGTGCTGAAAAACAGGACAGCAGTGAACCGAAAAAAGATGGTCCGTAACAAAACAAAAACCTATTCTTTTTCAACAAAAAGGAAGCCTACCTAACCTTTAGCTCGGGCCCTCACATTGTCCCCCTGGAAGCGCTAATTCCCATAGACACAATAGTTGTATCCCACTGAGGAGGCTAGAGCAAAGACAAAAAGTTGTAAAATCTCTCGTGTTAGGATGTGATCTTTTAGGTCTCTACATAAAGATGCACTCTTAACAAAGTTATAAGATGCATGGCATGAACATGTGATAGAATCACAAAATTTTCCCTTGCAGAATACCCCAAATTGGAGAGAATGTTACAATAGAGTATATGCATTGCTTATGGTGAGCATTAACCAATGAGGACACTTTATCTCTAAAGTGATATGGTCAGCCAATTCTAATTGTACTTGTGTGATTAGGTTGGATCACTAAAATTTTTAAAGGAAGAAGAGAATTGCTTATTTTTTCATGCATGGTAAAAGTTTTAGCATGAAGATATGATCAAAGAATAAGAATAGAATTTACTTTCTCATATTATTACCAACAAATGAGTGAACAACCTGTACATTTGTCATAACTGAATCTCTCTCATACACCCATGAAAAAAGGACTTGGATTGTAAAATAGCTTAAAAATGGTGTATAACCTATTATAATGTGCTAAGTCCATCTAAAATACAAAATCGTAGAAACTAATACAAGATATTCTTCCAGATACATTAAGGAGAGTTAACGGAGATGACCATTTTTTAGGCTAAAAATACAACACCTTGCTCAGCTTTTTAACAAAGTAAGCAGCAAGATTGAGTTTTATTGCTTAAATATGAAAACACTGCAAGGAAAAACTATTTCTCACTTACTGAACAATGTGACTTAATGAGATGAGAATGCCATGCACTACAGGAGAGGTGTGGATGCGATGTTGAGGGCGTCTGCAAGGTCTTTCAACTTCCGATGAAAGGTGAGGCTTTCCCTCCATTTTGTGAGGGTCCACCTGGGGCAACCTTGCTTTTTTCTTGCATGGGGGAGCACAGCTTTGAGCACCAGTATTTCCAGCATTGAATTCTGAGTTATCCATGGTTGCTACTTAAAGCATGGAGACCAGGAACACAATTGTTCATTTACATCTTTCTTTAATTGTGTTCACAATTGAACTTACAAAAACGTGCGCAATGCCTCCAATGTCATTTAATCAATGCCTAAAGAGGCAAAAAAATTTCAATGAGCTACACAAAAGTAGACTATTTACCACTGAAATCTTTCCTAAGAACATAAATAGATATTCTGATTTCTTAACATGAGTCATTTTCAACTGGGTAATTCTTCTTTTAATTCAGTAACTTCTCAGAATGGAAGCAAGAACTTTAAGATTATAGGAAAACCAACTGCAGCACAAACCTACCAAAAACTTGATCTCAGAACTTAAGATAAATTGTACTTTCATTAAGTATTTTTAAATAAAGACTCTACAGGATAAAAAATAAATCAGACATATTTGACAATGACAAATTACTGAGAATCATTATTCAAACATTCTCTGGTTGCAGTACAGCATTACCCATCAATAATTCAAATGATGGGCTAAGTGCAATCCAACACTAGCTAATGAATAAAATACCAATGTTCACATAAAATTTTAAAGCCATGCTAAAAAAAAGGACTCAAACATAAATCAAACAATGGTCTTATAAAACTAAAACTTTCTGCTTTAAAAAAATATTCAAAATTATTATTTTAAGGTTTCACAACATTAGCAATTATTATGGAATAAAACTTAGTACTTCATCATTGGTGAAATTTCCCACAGAAGGGAAAAATTTCATAAGAACCAACTGATCACTGGCAGTATATAAGGCAAAATATCAGCAAAAATTTCAGTGGTAGCAACAATAATAAACTAGAACAAATTTTGGCACTGGAGGTAGCAACAAACTTACCACTAGCCTTGGAAATCCTTAACCCTTTAACGCCCACATTTTCATACTCATATTACCGTTATGACAACCACTATCACTAAACCGACACTGGCATTAGGTAGTCACTGTTATCAAGATGGGGAAGGAACTGCCACTTGGCAGTGAAGTTCAAAGGACACATTAGTGAACAAATTCAATAAAAAATATAATATATTATTGACATTTTTGAAAGAGGACCGTACAGTCCACTTGGGCGTTAAGGTGATCGAATGTTTTTTTTTCATGAAACTTCAAAAATTAATAAAAAGTACTTCAGGAGCGAAACAAGCTCAGAGGGATTCACAACATGTTTAGAACATTGGAATAAACGTTCAGAATCTTAAAATTTTTTAAATTTGCCCATACCCCCCTCCCCTCCCCCCCCCTCAAAGGAAAATTTTTAAAAACCTAATTTCTCAGTCAATTTTGTACATAGAGACAATTAGTTTTTTGTGTTCGATTGACAATGAACTGGTCTACAAATTTCAGGACCAGTTTTTTGATATTGCAAGAAAAAAAATTTTAAGAGAGGTTTGAATTATTGAAACATAAAATGTCAATTTTTTGGTAATTTCTTTAAATGGCAACAAAAAACTTTATTATCAACTTATCAAAAAACTACTTCATAGATTTGTAGTACACACTTTATTCTTTACGACGAGAAATAGATCTCCTCCATATGTAAAAAACTGTTGGAGAAATAATGGAAAAACTGGAACGCTTTCTTCTCATAAAATGTTTTTTTTCGGCTTTACGGCTCGATTTCTCCTACAATTTTTTACTTATGAGGGAGATCTTTTCAGCATCTTGAAGATCAAGGTAAGTACTATAAATTTCAGAAGTAGTTTTTTGATTAGTTGAATAGAAAATTTTTAATTACAATGTAAAGAAACACATATTGAAAATTTGATGTGGTTTTAAATTCAAAAAATTTTTACAATTTTTTTCTAAGTGATATCAAAAAACTGGTCCTGAAATTTATAGACCAATTTCATTGTCAATCGAACACAAAAAACTAATTGTCTCTATGTACAAAATTGACTGAGAAATTAAGTTTTCTGGAAATTTTCCTTTGAGGGGGGGAGGGAGGGGGGTATGGGCAAATTTAAAAAATTTTAGGACTCTGAACGTTCATTCGAATGTTCTAAACATGTTGTGAATCCCTCTGAGCTTATTTCGCTCCTGAAGTATTTTTTATTAATTTTTGAAATTTCATGAAAAAAAAACATTCGATCACCTTAAAGGTTTAAAGCTTCTATCTTAGCTCTACAGCTTAATTGCAGTCAAGAACTATTCCCCATTTACTAGCAAGAAAATATTACTTCCAATAAATAATATTCAATGGTAGGAGCTTACTTGCTGCTCAGTGGATACTCTTTTGCGCTGTGTGACTACCAGTTGGTCTTATCTTTGGATCAAGTTCTGAGGTATCTAATGCCCGAGTGTTAAGACGACAGCACTGTATATCTAAATTTTACTTTTTCTACATAGATTTATAAAATCAATGAAAATAATTCTTTCCATGTAAGAAATACCTAACTAGGAAAAACTACTGCTGACCATAACATTTACAATAACAAAGCTCAAGTTTAAAAATCGCCACATATCAACAATTCCTACTGCTACCCAACCTTAATCTTTTCTTGCCAAGTCACAAGCAGACCAAGTCTCCCATCAACCTTTGTAGCTCTGCAGACCAAAAAAGACAAGGTAGGTAAAAATCCAGGTTTTCTATAAACTCAACCTTTCCAGATTTTATCCAGGATATTTTTTTCTATTTGGAATGCTAGATTACACAGAGGCTTGAAATTGGAATTTTATTGGTAATAACAATTAATCCAGAAATTGTTCCAATTCATATTTTATAAATAACTCTTGCTACAAAGGTAAGCAGAAGCTGAATTCTATTAGCAAATGCAGTGCTTCTATATAATTCTGAGGATTTGAAAGCTCTTTATAATCAGAAATCTAAGTCTTTCTTTTTCACATGATTAGTAATTCATGCACATTTTCCTGCAAGAAATATTGAAAAACAACATTATCATGTACAAGAAAAGCTACCATTGAAATAGAAGATACCTCAGACTTTTGAAGTAACACTAATAAACAGTTATTTGTTCCTTATTTACTTGATCAATAAAGTGATGCATGAATTTTAAACCAATATTTAGATGTTTTACATACACCAAGTCCTCCACCTCTATTTCCCTTTATACTAGAGCAGACCAAGCTAATTCAACAAAAACATGAAAAACCACAACAAAAACTATTGCAAATTAATTTAGCAAATTCATGGGGCAACTTTATGCACACCCAGCCAACTCAGGCTCAACAGAGACACTGTTTCAGAAGCTGAGGCGCAGAGACAGAGATAATACTTCAAAGTTTTTCTTCTACAGTAATAAGATAAGCCTCCAAAATTGACTAGAAGGCAGTGGATAAATGCATTTTAAAATATTCCACTATGCTTAAACACAGTAAAATATTAAACTACATACAGTACAAATCTGCTTGATATATTTTTTTGGGTCAATATGTATTTTAGGTGATCCATCAAAATTAAAAATACCGTTATGAAGAATCACTAAAGGAGCCCATTTAAAAACGTTTTACATGAATGAAATTCTGCTCGCTGATGCATTATTTTTGAGTTATTTAATTTTAAAGTTATAGGAGCGGCGTTAATGGAATGGCTTTCGTGCGCAAATGAGAGGGCGTTCCAACAATGCAGCAGCAGGGGAAAAGTTATTGTTTTCGCAATATATGGCTCTTGACCCCGCGGAGCCTGAGCCCACTTCTAGGATGTTTTAGTTAAAAACACAACAAAGGTTATAACCGAAAAATATTAGCGAGACTGGATTACTGAAGACTTTGTTTACATCAGTTCCAAAATGGTGGCAACTCAATACGGTCGCCGCCATCTTGGATGTCGAATGCATATCGATGTAAGTCTTCACTATTGGGTGGTAACCCTTATTGTGTTATTAACTAAAACATCATAGAAGTAGGTTCAGGCTCCGCAGGGTTGGAATATAATACATTACAAAGTACCCAAGCGTACTCTAATGGCTCAAGCGCGCAACGCAACTGCTATGGAAGACGAAAATTTCAAAGTTGAATGCCTCTAAAATAACGCACCAGCGAGCAGAATGTCATTCTTGTAAAATGTTTTTAAATGTATTCTTTTAGTGATCCTTGGTAACGGAATTTTTAATTTCCGTATATCACCCATAATACATATGGACCTTTTTTTGTAAGTAATAATACTAAATTTGGTAAATTTGTAGCGTTGGGTAAGAATAGATTTGCGACTTTTCGGGTAAATGTGTAGCGTTGGTCAGTTATCGATTTTCCACTTTTCGGTGCCTAGAAATAGGTAATTAGATCTAAATAAACAATTTCTCTTCTATGCACTTTCCGTCTCAAATGAGTATTCAACGAGTTATGGCGGTAGGTTTAGTTTGGTCTTTGATGACGAATGCGCTCGAATAAACAGCTACTCATCGATATTTCAAATTTTCTTGCTTGAATCATGGTAATAACATCAAAATAAATAACTTTTCATCTATACACTTTTTTCGTCAAATGAGTGTTTAATGAGGTATAGCGGTAAGTTTGGTTTCGTCTTTGATGACGATCGGGCTGGAAACGAGACGGCATTGCAGTGTTGCCGTCCGACGTTCTGCTTGAATTACTTCCCGCTTCAAACACTTGAGTTGCGGTCAGTAATTTACCGCTATAACTTGTAAAATATTTATTTACGACGGAAAGTGCATAGAAGAAAGCTTGTTTATTTCGATCTAATTAACTACGATTAAACATCGAAAAGTGGAATATCGATTACTGACCAACGCTACACATTTACCCTTTTCGGTGCCTAATCATCGTTAATTATGTCGAAATAAACAAGTTTTCTTCTATGCACTTTCCGTCGCAAATGAGTAATTTACAAGTTATAGCGGTAAATTAGTTACGGCAACTCTAGAGTTTGAAGCGGGAAGTAATTTATAGACCGCACGTCTGGCAACACTGTCATGGACGCTCTGATCTGACGCGCTCAAATGCTCGAGCGGTTTACGCCATCGACGACGAAAGTTAACACACCGCTATAAATCGGTATGTTTGGGTAATAATTTCAATTGTGTTATTGAATAAAAGATCCTAAAACTGAGTTCAGACTCCACAAGCTCCGCGGGGTGAGCTAATAATAAATTACAAAGGATTCAAACGTACTCTAACAGCTCAATCATGCAAAAAATAAAACCTAACGCCCTAACTCATAAAATACTTATTTGCCGCAAAAAGTGTATAGAAGAAAAGTAGTTTATTTCCATGTTACCATGATTCAAGCAACAAAAATTCGTAAATCGATTAGTAGCCCTTTATTCAAGCGCATTCGTCATCAAAGATGAAACTAAACCTACCACTATAACTCATTTGCGACGGAAAGTGCTTAGAAGAAAACTTGTTTATTTTAACCTTATCAACTATGTTCAGGCCCTGAAAACTGGAAAATTGATTCTTACCAAACGCTACACATTTACCCTAAATTTAAATAATTTTCGGTTAAGGAGAGCGTCCCCCATACAGACTTTTTTCTTTATTATTGAACCTAGAACAACGAAATTTGATATACTGATAGGAAATTGAATTTGGAATCGTTTTTGCTTAGAGCAAAAGTTCAATTTTCTTGAAAAGAAAATGGGAAATCGAAGAAAACGAAGTTTGAAGGGGGGGGTTTCAAAAATCTTCTCCTCCTACAGTTTTTGAGCTACAGTGATGATTTTGGTATCAATGAATGCGGAAAGACACGGGCTTTTATAGATGCTAAAATTCATTCCAAAATTATTTATTGCTCATGAGTTATGAAGTCATAAAATTTTAAATTTGTGAAAAAGGGCATTTATTTCCTATTTTTACACTTTTTCATATTGAAAATGTAAATTTGAGGAAACGAATTTTAGCATCCATAAAAGCCCGCGTCTTCCCGCATTTAATGATACCAAAACCATCACTGTAGCTCAAAAACTGTAGGAGGAGAAGCATTTTGAAACCCCAAAAACCATTGTTTACATTATAAGCAAAACAAAGAAACATAAACAATACAAATAAAAATTTTTTTAAAATTTTTGGTTCAATTTAGACCCCTGAAATCATTATAGAGTAATCCAGAGACATAGGAGATGACATAGCAACTTCGCGCCGTGAAGAAAGTGCCATGGGGGAGGTGTAACATGATAAAATACCACTTCCCCCTCCCCTCCCCGCCATTCTTTAAACCCCCGTAGCGGGCGAACGAATGACCGTACGAGTCTAATTTTTTCACAGGATGTACCTGACCCTTACACTTCTTATAGCGGCCAAAATCCCAGTTTCGCAAGAAATCTCCAAAACATGGGGTGCAGAAGGGAGACGCTCTCCTTAATGTTGAGGATTATCCGGGAATCGATATTTGATTTTTAGATGCCTTAACATAGTTAATTAGATTGAAATAAGCAAATTTTCTTCCATGCACTTTCCGTCGTAAATAAGTATTTTACGAATTATAGCGGTGAATTAGTTACGGCAACTCAAGTGTTTGAAGCGGGAAGTAATTCATTTGACCCGGCGAATGGCAACGCTGCAATGGCATCTCGCTTCCGGAGTTCCGGTTTTCTCGTTATCAAAGACGAAACTAAACCTACCGCGCTAACTCGTAAAATATTCATATGACGAAAAAAGTGTATGGAAGAAAAGTAGTTTATTTCGATGTTATTACCATGATTCAAGCAACAAAAATTAAAAAATCAATGAGTAGCTGTTTATTTGAGCGCATTCGTCATCGAAGACGAAACTAAACCTACAGCTATAATTCGTAAAATAATCATTTACGACGTAAAACATGTAGAAGAAAACTTGTTTATTTCGATCTAATTTACTATGTTTAGGATTCGAAAAGTGGATAATCGATTCTTAGATAATCCTCAACATTTACCCAATTTTCAGAACCAATTGCCAAATTAGTAAACTAAGCTTGGTGCACCTATCCTGAAATTGTGCCCTGGCTGCATAGTCAAGTCAGTCAAATTAAGTGATAATATAGTACTCAAAACAGGCAGTTCTTCCTCTTGTAAAACAGTGGTACTCGCACAATCAAGTTTCTTGCTTGTAGACAATGCTTGTCTCAATAAATTATTCATGTCAGCCTAATTTGACATCAAAATTCAACCACAAGAAACAATGCAAAATTTGGCTTTTCACAAACTGCCCTCACCCGTTGTAAATTGTCATAATCTCGTGAAGATGAACGGTCTCAACCCATTAACTGCGCCGGGTTAAACTGGAGTTCAACATTAAACTCAAATTGGAGTTAATTTTTTAAATGAATTTTGAAAATAACGAACATTTAAAGACGGTGCCTTCATTTAATTTTCATAAAATATTTATGAAAAATAAGTTTTTGCCTGCTAGTCGGTCAGCAGCATTATGAAAATCCTGTCAGTGATCCCAGGTGTCAAGTTGAAAATTTCATTTTAATGCTCAAATACAATGATCCTGCTTAAAAGTGTTGTTGTTGTTTCTGGATTCTTGGAGCTTTGGAGATGATTCCATGCAGCCCCACACCTTCAAAGTTGTAGATTGATGCTCTGAAGTTCAGCACTCAGGCTGAAAGAAGTCACAGGAAGTTTTTCTGTGAAGTGCCTTGAACTTGAACTTGAGGGCCAACAGCATCGGGGCCTTTGTAACGGCCTACAATTCCCTCCACAATTTTCACACAAAGAGTTCAGCGACTGGTGCCAGACTTGTCCACTAAACTACTCAGGATCTACCAATCCTTGTCACAAGCTGCCATTGGACGGCATCACTGGGATAACCAGTGTGTCAAAACACCATCCCCAGGCATATTGAGTCATTACTGCCCACTCTACCTGACTGGCTCATTCCAATCACTGTCTCTTACTCCAGGCACGCACAAGAAACATTTTCATAGCTTCAATGACACTCAAATTACACTCCTGGTCCAATCCAGCAAGACAGCTCATACCACAATTATCTTCAGCACATCTGGCATACCACTCATTCTCTTCATACTGCTCAAACACCACATTCACGCAACTTTCTCTTTCTTGCTTATACTTACTACATTCCAGCACCAAATGCTCGATTGTTTCCTCCACTCCGCTATTACACTGCAGACATAATCTGTTGTTATTCTCTTTCCACCTCCACGTACGTCTGTTTACACTCAATGACTTACATCTCACAGCAAACAAGAGGGTAAATCTGAAGGAGATGACAGTTGTCGATTTTGTAAATTTCGATGCCTTAGCATAGTTAATTAGATCGAAATAAACAAGTTTTCTTCTATGCACTTTCTGTCTCAAATGAGTATTTTATTAGTTATAGCGGTAAATGAATTACCGCAACTCCAGTCTTTGAAGCGGAAAGAAATTCTTGGATCGAGCTGTATGGCAATACTGCAATGGCGTTTTGCTTCCAGCGCTCTGTCTTGAAAGACGAAACCAAACCTACCGCTATACCTCGTTAAATACTCATTTGACGAAAAAAGTGTATAGAATAAAAGTTGTTTATTTTGATATTACCATGTTTCAAGCAACAAAAATTCGATAATCGATGAGTAGCTGTTTATTCGAGCGCATTCGTCATCAATGACGAAACTAAACTTACCGCTATAAATCGTAAAATACTCATTTGAGACGAAAAAAGAATAGAAGAAAACTTGTTTATTTTCATTCAATTAATTAGGTTCAGGCACCAAAAAGTGGAAAATCGACAACTGTCATCTCCTTCAGATTTACCAGCAAGAGTTGACTTCCAAAACTAACATCATAGAACATCTCAAACTTAGGTGTTTCCTTCTTCATATACCAGTTAAGTGTAGGCTTCCGCTTCATGCTAAGCTTCCACTTATTCAATCCATACTCTTTTGTTTGCCTCTCAATCTCTTTCTTCCACCTCTTGCAGTCCCACTCAGGCCCTACATCTCCAGCATTTATTAAACTCCAGTCATCCAAAGGTCTCCCAATTTTAACATGAATAATCTTTTGCATACTAAGTTTCCTTGCATGCCCCCAGCACACTTTCTCCCAATAGCTTATACTCGGTTTCTATTCAAAAATTCGCTTTACCCATCTGCTATTCTGCATTCTTTCAATTCTCACCTTATAATTCAGCACTGCTTTTATCATTCTTTCTGAAAATAGGCTCCACCCAAGGTCACCTCTAATGGCTTTTTGAACTTGAACTTGAGGGCCGACAGTGTCGGGGCCTTTGTAACGGCCTACAATTCCCTCCACAATTTTCACACAAAGAGTTCAGCGCCTGGTACCAGACTTGTCCACTAAACTACTCAGGATCTACCAATCCTTGTCACAAGCCATACCGGGACAACCAGTGTGTCAAAACACCATCCCCAGGCACATTATGTCATTACAGCCACTCTACCTGACTGGCTCATTCCAGTCACTGTCTCTTACTCCAGGCATGCACACTAATACTTTCATAGCCTCAACCATACTCACATTACACTCCTGATCCAATCCAGTAAGACAGCTCATACCGCAATCATCTTCAGCATATCTGGCATTCCACTCATTCTCTCCATACTGCTCAAACACCACATTCATAAAACTCTCTCTCTCTTGGTCATACTTACTACATTCCAGCACAAAATGCTCAATTGTTTCCTCCACTCTACTATTACACTGCCAACATAATCTATTATTCTCATTCCATCTCCATGTATGTCTGTTCACACTCAATGACTTACATCTCATAGCAAACAAGAGTTGACTTCCAAAACTACCATCATAGAACATCTCAAACTTAGGAGCTTCCTTTTTCATATACCAGTTAAGTATAGGCTTCTGCATTATGCTAAGCTTCCACTTATTCAATTCATACTCTTTTGTTTGCCTCTCAATCTCTTTCTTCCACCTCTTGCAGTCCCACTCAGGCCCTACACCTCCAACAGTTATTAAACTCCAGTCATCCACAGGTCTGCCAATTCTAACATGAATAATTTTTTGCATACTAAGTTTCCTTGCATGCCCCCAACATACTTTCTCCCAATAGCTTACATTTAGATTCCACTCAAAAATTTGCTTTACCCACCTGCTATTCCGCATTCTTTTAATTCTCACCTTATAATTCAGCACAGCTTTCATCATTTTTTCTGAAAATAGGCTCCACTCAAGGTCACCTCTAATGGCTTCTGTAGCTGTCTATTTCGGAGCACCCAATGCTAACCGTCCTACCTTATTTTGTAATACATCCAGCTTTTCAAGATCACTTCCATTCCAGGCAAGAGCACTCATACCATACATGACACTAGGTACAGTAACATACTTCTACATTCCTCTCACACATTCATACTTGTTTGCTCTGTACCTGGCCACGCTACTTAATCGTCCACTCCACTGCATAGCTTTTGCCACTTTCTCACCCTTAGTTCTAGTGCATCCATCTTCACTTATCATACAACCTAGATATTTTTACTCCTTTGTTCTACCTATTCTGATATCTCCAATATTCCACAGTCTGTCTCTATCAGTCTCATCACTATTTATAACCATAACCTTGCTTTTGTCGGCACTGAAGTTCATCTTGAAATCCGTACTATATCCGTTCACAATGTCAAGCATCCTTTGCAGTTCATGTCCACATTCACTAACCACAACCACATCATCAGCATACAACAAACAGCTCAGTCTCTCATTACCAACTTTCAGTCCTAAGCCACTCCTTCTCAGTCGAACTGCTAATTCTTCTGTGTACAATCCAAACAACAGGGGAGACAGAGTACAGCCCTGTCTCACTCCTCTAACACTCCTCACTTGCCCCGTTTCCAAATTTCCTAACCTGTATATAGCGCTTGTGTTCTCATACAGACTTTGTACAATTTTTACTATTTTCCTGCTAAACCCAACTTTTCTCAAAACTTCAAAGAGTCTAACCCGATTCACTCTGTCATACGCTTTTTCAATATCCAGGAATGCTAAATACACCTTCTTATCATCCTTCCTCATTCGCTCAATTATTTCACTCACTACAAACAGATTATCTTCCCCACGTCTAACTTGCCTAAAACCATTATGTTCTTCACCTAGGACTCCTAATTCCTCAACTAAATTTTTCATTCTCTCATTCAAAATACCACAAAATGTCTTACATACAGTGTCTTCTTCTTCTATTGGTGTTTATTGGAGCTTCGAAGAGGTCTCCATGCAGCTCCACAAACTGAGCGTTTGTGTCTCTCGTCAGAGCTGGGCCTGGATTCAACAGAATGGAAAAGAGTTTCAGCAAGATGCTTTTAGTAGTCATCTTTATTTACATATTGCATGTATCCATATGTATTCAACTTATTTCATTTCTATTTCATCAATTCCTCTTATTTGTACTTTTACCATAATAGGCATGCAGCACAGTACTTAAATTGTATGTTAGTAACTAAGGCATGCCCTAACTTGTGTCACACATGAGAATACCGGACTTATTTGAGGGTCCAGCCTGGGACGGTGCAGCCTGGAGCTTCTTAGTACCAATGTGGTAATTTAAACAAGAATTTACTCTACTGATTCTGATGAACTAAGGAGACTCCTGTGGACAGGACTCTGAAGGAGAGAGAAAAGGGAGTTAATTAATGGCTATAAGGGATGTAGATGGAGAGTGAAAATTCTCTTTACAGAATGCAGTGCTTTCAGTGCCCTAAACGTATACAGCCACTTTGCCTAACAAACAACACTGCGCAGAGGGCTTCCATCCTCCGTCTCCAAAAAGCCAGAAAAATTATTTGGGAACTTGAATATAACGTTAGTGCCCATGAGTGGTAGTCACATGTTAGTCTACTTTGTTAGAAATGCAAATAGTGGGAGGGCAGTAAAAGGTTATGCTAATGAGTCTAGAAGCAAGGAAAATTACAAATGTACATTTAAATAATTACATAGATAAGTTGACTAGTAAGTAGAGTAGATAAATAGAAGAAACTAGACAAAAAACTCGAGATTGTGAGCAAATTGATCGGGTTTTGGTCCTTAAAAGAACAATGCGTCTAGCAACAAGGGCAGTTTTGCAGATTTCAGATGGCATTCAAGTAATTGGAATCTTTCAGGAATTTGGCCACTGCGTCTATTATTTGTTCCTGTATTAGAGCCTGGAAAGGGCCTCCCCCAAGGATATTCTTCAGAGACAAGGGTACTCTTAAGGTAGTTAGTGTGTTAGACAGGTTAGTACGTTCCCCGGCCAGCAAGGGACATGTGAGCAAGAAATGTTCTATGGTCTCTACACTACCACATGGACACAAGGGACTGTCTACCATTCCAAACCTAGCTAAGTGAGCCTTAACACCCGCATGACCAAGACGAAGTCTAGCTATTGCTGTTTCTACAATGCGATCTTTGTGGTGTGCCCATGGCCACCATCCAACTGAATCCCTAATTTGAGCGAGGAAGAGGCCCCTCCCCGTAGCCCTCACATTGCCTCGCCACTTACTATCCCAGTATGCAAACAGGAGATCATGAATTAGGCTTACCGTTTCTTCCCTGGAGGCAGCAGTTATTGTACGGTACCGTAATGTGTGAGCTTCCTGGGCAGCTCGGTCAGCAGCCTCATTCCCTGCTAAGTTTTTATGTCCAGGCACAAACTGCATCTTAACATCATGGGACCTGCTCAATGTGAGTAAGTTATTTTGAATTTTATACACGAGTGATAGATAGTTTTTAGGTTTTCTGTTCTTAATTAGGAATAACGATGCTTTTGAGTCCGTGATTATGGCCACTTTTTCCTGGTCAAGCAGGTTATTTTGCGCCC
Source organism: Morinoia aosen (assembly GCA_030386875.1). Taxonomy (NCBI): domain Eukaryota; kingdom Metazoa; phylum Arthropoda; class Malacostraca; order Amphipoda; family Talitridae; genus Morinoia; species Morinoia aosen. Next base: position 20,961,241 of record CM059573.1, on the reverse strand, counting down.
ACATCAGAGACTCAAATATGGCATACAGTTCTGCCTCGATTACCTGGACTTCAGGGCGGAGTTTCCAATTTAGGAGAACCCCTCTGCTGGGGACTACCACTGCTGATGATGTAGACTCTGCTGGCTCAGTTATTCGTGATCCGTCAGTGTAGATGGGGGTGAATCCGAGAAGTTTTGTTTGCATTAAATCCTGGAAGAGTTGAATAGCAATGTTTGGGGTCATGCAAGAGACGGGGGTGGATGCAAACTCTGTGTATATATGCTCGTCTGTATTATACCAAGGGGGCAAGGGAGATATTAGTGGAGAGGTCAAAAGTTGGGGAGAGCCAAGGCTGAATTTGGAAAATATTAATCTGGTCATTGACGTGAATGAAGGCAGATTGCTGGAGGCTCTATGGGGTTCGGTAGTTTGATAGCGTGCCTTCAAAAGGTCATTTGTTACTGGACACAGTGGTAGCTGAATTAATCTACAATAGTATCTGCACATGACCAGTTCCCGGTGAATATCCAATGGAGGAACATGGGACTCCACCTGTAGCGAATTTATTGGGGTGGTCCTTCGGCATCCTGTTGCTATACGAAGACAGTTGTTTTGTAGTACTTCAAGTTTAGCTAAAACAGATGGGGCTGCAGTTGCATATATGGCAGCAGCATAATCTAGTCGACTTCGGACCAAAGTTTTATACAACTTAAGCAAGAGCTTGCGATCAGCTCCCCATTGTCTGTGAGAAATTGATTGCAGGAGGTTGATTACAGGAAGACACGTAATTCTGAGATGAGCAATTTGGGGTTCCCAGCGTAGTCGAGGGGCATCCAGCACAACACCAAGGTACCTGTAGTGAGAGACATATTCTAAAGGTTGTCCGTCTATGTTGATGGGGCGTGGGACTATCCGTCTGTTGGTGAAACACATTATTTTAGATTTCTGAAAGTTCAAGGTCAGGCCCCATTTTTTTGTCCACTTGTAGAAAGATGCAATTTGGGACTGAAGTCTTGTAGTGGCAATAGCTATTGTCGGTGTGGCTTGTAAAAAAGCTGACATCATCAGCGTACTCAGTAGCCTGGACCCCTGCCTCTGAGGGGATATCACACATCATTACATTGAACAGTAAGGGTGACAGAATTGCACCTTGTGGAACGCCAGATTTTATATCTTTGGACCCTGAGAACTCTCCCTCGAAGAGAACCTGAAAATTTCTCCCAGCAAGATATTCTCTGAGCCATCTAAGCATAGTGCCTCGTATTCCGCACTGGCTCAACTTGTACAACAAACCGGTGTGCCAGACAGTGTCGAAAGCACTGCTGAGATCACAAAACACTGCTAATAAAATTTTTCTGCGTTCTAGAGCAGCTCGAATTGCTGTCTCTAGTCGGGCAACCTGATCTATGGCAGACATCCGACTACGGAAACCACCCTGAGTGGGTCTCAAAGACTTGTTTTGTTCAAGGATGTAGTTGATGCGTTTATTGATCATGGATTCCATCAACTTGGCTGTGCATGATACCAGAGCAATGGGTCGGTAGGATGTTACACTGGTTGATGGTTTGCCAGGCTTCAGAATGGGTATTATCAGGCTAGATTTCCACTCCTTGGGGATTTCAGCTCTTTGCAGACTCTGGTTGAAGATTGACAGTAGCCAAAGTTTATGCTCTGTGGGGAGATTGGAGAGGTGTTTGTTGTGTATTTTGTCAAGACCAGGAGAGACAGGTTTGAGAGAACTTAGGCAATGATTTATTTCGTGGACTGAGAAAGGCTCATTGATTGGACTGGCGTTCTCTTCGCATAAGGCAAGGGCTAGAGGAAGGAGGATGTGCGTTGGGTAAGGCCGAGGGACTGAAGTTGCTAGAACCCTTTCATAGTGACATGCAAGTGCATTTGCCTTTGCGCTGGCTTCAGTGACCATGCCTCCAGGAAGAAAGAACGGAAAGGATTGTCTCTTAAAAGGATTTCTTAAGCTCTTTACCCGCTTCCAAAGTATATCAATGGGGGTTTCGGAGGTAATTGAGTCACAAAATTGTGTCCAAGAGTTTTGTTTAGCTCTTTTCACTTCCCACTTAACTTTTGCAACCGAGCGCTTGAAAGCTATTAGGTTTGTGGGAGTGGGTTGGGTAATTAGGAGTCTCTTTGCTGCTTTCTTGGCCTCGACCGCCTCCGCACATCTTGGTGTCCACCAAGGTTTGCTGAATCGAGGGCTGACAATTTCTTTTGTTTGTGGGAAAATTCTAGAACTAGCTTCAACTATACTTTTGGTGAATTTTCTGTTACTTGTTTGTACATTTGGTGAGTCCTCAATTCCTGTCTGTAGTAATAATGATTTGAATTCGGTCCAGGATCCCCTGTCGAACTGCCAGGATGGCCGCTTCTTGAATTGGACAGTAGATGGAGTGATGCCAATGCGTGTGGTTACAGGGTAGTGGTCGCTGCCCATGTCCTGTTCAGTGTTTAGATCAGCTATGGGCTGTAGGTTTGATGAGATTAAAGTTAGGTCAAGAGTAGAAAAGGAGTTAAGGTGCACATTATAGTATGTGGGCATTGAAGGTGGGGTAAGTAGGGCAAGAGAGGGATCATGAATTAAAGTGTGCTCTAGATTTCTGCCAGTTGTGTTGGGTATTTTATTTGTTTCCCACATTGGACTGTGAGCATTGAAATCTCCAACTATTAGTCGTGAGAATTCGAGCTGAGCAAGATAGTGCTGAAATTCAAAGGAGGTAATGGCATGATTGGCATTATAAATGTTGAGTATTGAGAGAGGAGTTTGTCTGTTTTTCAGGAAAATGTTTATTCCCATTACCTCTAATTTGCCTTGAGGGTAGGGATGAAGGTTAAGTCTGACATAGGGAGTATCACTTCTAATTAGGATAGCTAGGCCACCACCAGGCTGTGCTGCATTCCTGTGTTGATATATTGCTGTATAGTTAATAAAACTGGGAGTATATTGAGCATTTAGCCAGGTCTCTGTCAGACAAGCCACATTGGGCTTGTTTGCATACAAAAATACTTTGAAATTACTTAATTTATTTTTCAATGAATGGCAGTTCCACTGAACTACTTTTGTTTCCTCGGGAGGCATTTGGATTGAGGTGAAAAGGAGCTAGGCCCAGAATTCCTATTTTTTGGGATTGGTTTGTCTCTAGGTTGCTGAGGTTTTTCTGCTGTGCAGGGTAGAGACTGAGCATGAACTTTTGGATTCTTTTGCTTGTTTTGCAGTGAGTGACCTATCACTGGAGATGGTGTAGGAGCACCAGGAGCATCTTCATTCAGGACTGAGTTTGATCTCTTTGATGTTGTTTTATCAATGTGCTGGGTGTGTGTTCTGTTGAGACTAGAGTCTGAATCTTGCTGAGTTGGCTTGGTATAGTGACCTGCTAACTGGAAAGTTTCTTTTACAATTTTTGTAATGACTTCAGTTGGGTGGGAGTCATCAGGAGGAGATGTTGTGCAAAGAGGTAAAAATTTTGTCAAGAGTTCAATGAATTTCAGTATGGAGACATCTTTAAGGGTGATTGCTTGGTAGTTGTCACAGGTTTGGGTGCCAATTGAGCTTCTGCTAGTTGACTTGGCACTGTTTTGCTCTCCAGCTTCAGTTACAGGGGAAGGTATAGCAGGATTCTCAGCTGCTGCTCCGGTTTTTTCACCAGAAGGTGAACTTTTACTGTGCATCAGTTTGAGTGCTTCACTGTACGAAAGCTTGTTAGTTGCTCGCACCTCTTCAACTTTCTTTGCCTGTTTAACGACAGAACACCCACCGTAGCTGGCAGTATGGCTACCTCCACAATTGCAGCACTTGGGTGAGCCTTTAGAAGGACAGTCCTTTATGTTGTGGGGGCCGCTGCATGCCACACACCTAGGAGAGCTCCTACAATTGGCAGCACTGTGGCCAAATCTCTGGCACTTGAAGCATTGCCAGGGTCTCCCAACAAAGGTGTTCACTTTGAAACGTTGATAACCTAAGTACACGTAAGGTGGCAGGGAACATGTGTTGAAATGTACCTTGAACATGGAGGTTCTAGAATTTTCTTTGCCTTTGAGGATTCTCTCTGCAGAGGTAATTTCATAGCCTGCCGTGCAAAGAGCCTCAGTCAAATCTTCGTCAGTTGTATCCTCACCAAAAGGCCCTATCACTCCCACTGATCTGGTTTGGTTGAGAGGAAGTCTGCATTTTACCCCCCAAGTGTTTAACTCAGAGATTGCCAGAAGGGCTGGAAGGTCTTTGGCAGCATTCCTGCTCAGTGTTACTATTAATAAGTTTTTCTGGTAGTTTTTGGAGATTCTGCTAATGCCTGCTTTGCCTAGGGAGGAGTTTGCTAGAGCTTTACTTAGGGAAATGTCATTTGCAAAGAATTTAGCAACTGGACGATGGTCTGCTACTGGTTCAATAATAATAACAACAGGTGGCTGCTCCCCCTGGGTTTCAGGCTCTGGAGTCTCTGGATTGTAAAGTTGTCCAGGATTCCTAGGTTTTTGAGCTGAAGAAGTAGATGCTTCAGAGACTAGACAATGCATATCTTGGCTATCCTGCTGCGGCAAGCTCTGAAAGATTGGAGAGTTGGGGTTTAAGATGAGTTGGGAATTTTTCTGCATATTCAGCTCTGCATCACCTGAAATGAAGGAAGAGGGATTAGTTTGGTTTTCCTCCAGGGCCGAAAGAACCTCGCCTGGTAGCTGAAAATCTGAAGACGGGGGAGAAGGTACATTAGTTGGGAAAGAGGGCTGAGAAGGAGAGTCCCCCTCCGAATCTCCGTCAGAAGACCGAGAGGAGTCATTCTCCTTCCTCCTCTTCTTATGTCTTCCCATATCTTCCGGTCGAGTTCGTGCCAGAAATTTGGCTAACACACTCGAGAAAAAGAAACACAAAAATAGGTATAAGCTTGTCTAGTTGGTATTTCGCCAAATCGCAGTTACTCACACCCCTATCCTCGTTCCACACCGCGAGCGTATAATCACATACAGTGTCACCCAGTGGCAATTGGTCTGTAATTGTCCACTAAACTGCCTGACTTCTCTAAGTTCTCTGCAATTGCTTAAAAGTGCCGCGTGTCGCGGAATTAAAGTGCGGAATTTTCGGGATACTGTCTGTTGAGACACAAATGTGAAACAATTACTTTGGACTTATGATAGTAATAATAATAATAATGAAGGCATCTACGTATGCTTTATTACAATCAAGCCTGATACATATGTCGGGATTTGACCGTTGGGGTAGTTTGAACCTAAATGTTAGTTCTTGACGGCCAAGCTCGAACAACTCTCGATAGTGATTTGGGAAATTAGAAGAGGGATAATGACAACGAATTTGGACTCAGCTTATTTCGGGTGGTTTATTTGAAGAGAAACCAGGAGGACTTCGATGAGCTTGACTGGAAATCCCAGTGAGGTCCGGAGTGCTGGTGGTGAGGTCCGGTGAGCGCTGGTGTCGGCCGGAGGTGAGTGAGTAGTGTTTGGGGAATTCTTATGAGCTCAAATTAAATTCGGGTAGCTTAAGCCCTAGGAAAAAAAACAGTGACGGGAGGAGGAGTCACGTTATGATTTCAGCCTTTTAGCTTTTAAGCGGGACAATCGAGTTATCATTGGTGGGAGCAAGGAAAGTTATCTAGCCTGTGAGCACAGTCTTTAGGCTTGGCGAGCTTCAATATTTAAGCAAGATGCTCTGCAAAAGGGGGATCGATGGTAGATGATATAGCTCAGGCTAGCACCCAGGGAGTAAGATGTGGTGGTTGGCGTGTGAGCGATGTCGTTGGTCGAGAATTTGCTGTAACACCGCTAAAGTAGGACGCCAAAGTAAGAGTCGCTTTTTGAAAGAAGAGACGCGCAACTGTGCAGTGTTGCCACCAGAGGGCTCCTCTCTCGAAAAATGTCAAGTGTTATTTTTATTATTTCATGCATTTACACAAAAACTTCAATGATTACGAATTAGAAGTAGAAAATAATTAATAATAAATTAGAGTAAGATTTTTAATGCAAATAATTCATTTATTTGAGTGCGAATGGATATAATATAATTCTTAAGCTTTGTAGCGATATGCTACATTACCCCCCAAGGCGCAGACCGAAAGGTCCACCCGCTGCAATCATTTGTAGCGGGAAGGAGGTCGAACTACACGACCATGCCAGGTTCGGCAATTTGCAAATGTTACTGTGCGGGGAAGTTTCACCAAACGGGTCTGCAAGTTTAGATCGGCAAGAGTTCTAGGAATAGGAGTTACTGCAGCGGGCTCGTCTGGTCTCTCCAGACTTGTCGCTGTTTCAGTAAGAGGGCTAGAATTAGAGTCTACGATAGGCTTAGGGATAGGATTTGAATGTACAGGCACATAGAAAGGATTACACTCAAGTTGACTAGGCAACAAGGCAGCCAACTGAGGACGCTGAGATGGTAGATATGATCGAGTCTCAGTGGAAAAGGAATTCTGTGGAGAGAATGATGAGTTAGAAGTTACGCTATGATCAGAAGTGTGTGCGACCTTTAGTCGATCAATGCTCACAGGGTCGTGTGAACCGAATCTTTCGAGGATGAAATATTTTTGCTTGCGTTTAAGTACTTTGAATGGGCCATCATAAGGGCGCGTGAGTGTAGGTTTTATAGCATCATTGCGGACATACACATGTGTGCAGTCTTGCAAGGCAGAATCCAGTTTGTCCTGAGTCTGAGGCATTCGTGGAGCCACATACTTGATCTGACGCATGCAATCTTTGAGACAGGTTACATAAGCGGAACGGTCAGCGGATGAAAATTCAGGCAAAGGTTTTGGGTCAACAATGTCGCCGGGGAGACGAAGCGTTTTCCCGTACAACATTTCAGCCGCTGTGCATTGCTGATCCTGTCTGTGTAAATTTCGGATGCTAAGTAGTACTACTGGAAGTCTGTCAGTCCAATCGTGACTGCAATTAAGGCAGCGCAATGCAACCTTGAGGTCTCTGTGGACTCTCTCAATAAGTCCATTTGACTGCGGATGATACGCTGTAGTTGATGTATTTGCACACCCTAAGGCGGTGCTAAGCTCAATCCAGAATTTGGAGGTGAATTGTGATCCCCGGTCATGTGTGACACTTAAGGGAACACCAAATCTAGAGATCCAGTTTGACAAGAAAGCGCGCGCTACAGTCTCAGTTTGGGTATCAGGAAGAGGGACAGCCTCAACCCAACGCGTGAACCTATCTATGATGGTCAACAAATAAGAATGACCGCGCGATAAAGGCAAAGGACCCACCAAATCTAGGTGTACAGAGTCGAACTTGTGACCTGTGAATGCACAACTCTGCAGCGCTGCACGATTATGTTTCACCACTTTACTACTCTGACATGCATGGCAATTTTGCACAATTTGCTTGACCTCCTTACGCATCGCTGGCCAGACGAAACGATCAGAAATCAAACGCACTGTACGGTTAATACCTGGATGAGAGAGGGAATGATAGTGGAGGACAGCTACTCTGCGGAGCGTCGCAGGAAGATACAAACGAGAAAGTCGCTCGGCATCACGGTACACGCCGTAAACCAAGGTTAGTTTCGGAGAGGAAGTGTTAGAAGGTTTGAGAAAGTCCTGAAGTTCAGGATCCTCCTTCTGCGCGTTTGCAATGTTGCCGAAAGTGATTTCACCACCGGTTTGGACAGATTTTATGCGTGAGAGGCAATCAGCGACAGTATTGTCGAGCCCTTTGATGAAACGGATGTCAGTGGTGAATTGGCTAATGTAGGACAGGTGTCGAGCTTCTCTTGGCGAATGCCGCTCAGAAGGCATCTTGATCGCTGAGGTCAGAGGTTTGTGATCTGTGTAGATCACGAACTCCCTCGCCTCTAGAGCATAGCGAAAGTGTCTCACAGACAAGTAGATAGCAAGAAGTTCCCTACCGAACGCGCTATAAGCACGCTCAGTGGGCGACAGCTTTTTGGAAAAGAAAGCAAGAGGAGAGATATAAGCACCTACTTGTTGTTGCAAAATAGCACCCACAGCAGTACTGGAAGCGTCCACTACTAGACTAAAATCAGCATTAGCAATAGGGTAGGATAATTCCGTCGCGGAAGCTAACTTGTGCTTGATTTCCTCAAAAGCTTTGTGCGCTTCTTCTGTCCATTTTACCTCAATGGATTTTCCTTTTCGTTTCGGTTCGAGGAGGTCAGACAAAGGCGCTAAAGTTTGAGCACAGTTGCGTATGAAACGATGATAGAAGTTAACAGAACCTAGGAACCTTCTGAGTTCCTTCTGGGTCTGTGGAAGAGGAAAGTTTTTGATCACTTCTACTTTGGAAGGCAAAGGTTTTAGACCTAGGCTAGAGATTTCATGACCTAAGTAAATAAGTGATGGCTTTCCGAGCTCACATTTTGCAGGATTTACGAGGAGTCCATTGCCGGACAATCTTTGAAAAACGACCCTAAGATGGTCTTTGTGCAACTCCGGGGTTGTGGATGCCACTAGGATGTCGTCTAAATAGACATAAGCGAAAGTGAGATCAGAGAAAATTTCAGTCATGTGCCTTTGGAACGTTTGAGGAGCGTTCCTCAAGCCATATGGCATCTTGAGGAACTCAAAGAGACCAAACGGAGTGATTACCGCGGTCTTCTCAATTGCGCTTTCCTCAAGTGGAATTTGATGAAAGGCGTGCTGAAGGTCTATCTTTGAGAAAATTTGAGCTCCCTCTAAATTTGCACTGAAATCATGCAAGTAAGGAATAGGGTAGCGATCAGGTAGAGTAACGGCGTTCAACCTGCGGAAATCCCCGCACGGTCTGAATTCACCGTTAGCCTTGGGTACTAGCAAAAGAGGGCTAGCCCAAGGGCTTTTGGAACTGCGGATAATGCCATTTTCGAGCATGCGCGCAAATTCTTTCTTAGCTAACGCCAATCGGTCAGGCGGCAATCGCCTTGCACGGGAGTAAACCGGCGGTCCCGTCGTCTCTATGAAGTGCTTTGTGCTGGTCTGCATTTTTGTAGAAACTAAGTTAGAATTTGTCAATGCAGGAAAATCTGTTAGTAGTTGCTCAAACATGCACTCTTCCTTTAAGGCGATAGAGAAGGAATGCAAGACATTAGCTCTAGTTATGCTACAAGCGGGAATTGAGATCTGTGTCTCCTCGTCCCTAATTCTACGGTTCTTAATATCTACAATTATGCCAAACTTGGCTAGAATATCAGCACCTATTATGGGCTCTTGGACTTCAGCTACCAAGAAAGTAAATGTGAATTTTCTCCTCAATCCCAGACCGCACTCTAAAATTCTTTCACCGTAACAAGCTATTGGCGTGCCATTTGCGGCGCGTAGTGTCGCCAATATTTGGTTGTTTTTGTCTTTCACCGTGGCTGGGATAATTGACACACTGGAACCAGTGTCGATTAAAAATCGGTATTTGGTTGTGGGATCAAGAATCTGAAGTAAGCGAGTAGTCTGGGAATGAGGCAACGCAGTACTCGCTACTATGCGTCGCTGTTGGCGTTTCCCGAAGTCATTTCGGTATAACGAGGACAAAAGCGTGAGGCACATTTGCGAGCTTGGTCACCAAATTTCTGGTGGTACCAGCACAAATTGCTACTAGCATCACGAGAGCGCGACCTGAAGCGGCGGTCTTGATTTGACCTATCATAAGATCTACCTCTATCAAAGCGTTGAGGAGGAGGAGAAGGATAGTTTGAGTGATAGTCATAGGGATAGTCGTAGGCATTTTGGTGGCTTTGGAATCTCCCTGGGCCTTGCTGAATGTGAGCTACACTTTGACCTATTTGACAATTTTGGAGAGCTTGCTTTATTTCAGCGATGTCCTGCTGCATCTTATCTATTGTGGCTGAGGATTGATTTTGCGCCGTATTTGACGGGCTAAAATTTGTAGCTGCTACATTCAGGGACGCAACTTGCGGTGCTTGTGGCGAATTGATATTGCGCATCACCGTCTCGGTGGACTCTGCTAGCTTTTCTAACGTTTGATCGGGGCCTGCCAGCGATAGAAATGGGCGCACATTATGTGGAAGCTTAGTCATGAAAACTTCTTTCAGGAATCCCTCAGCTACGGCAACACCCGCAGCGAGTTTCCGCAGTTCTTTCACTAGCGAAGTGGGAGAGAAAGAGACAGAGACAGATGGAATTGCTGAGGCGTCTACAAGGCTTCAGAATTTGTCCGCATCGGACATGTAGCATACCGCTACATAAGCGTAAAAATTAGAAATTTGCCATTCGCACTTAAATAAATTAATTAGTAGCATTAAAAATCTTACTCTAATTTATTATTAATTAGTTTCTACTTCTAATTCGTAATCATTGAAGTTTTTGTGTAAATACATGAGACGATAAAATAACAATTTCCATTTTTCGAGAGAGAAGCCCTCTGGTGGCAATACTGCGCAATGCGCGTCTCTGTTTCAAATAGAGCACTCTTACTTTGGCGGTTGACTAGCCCGCTCACAGCATCTTTTCCCGTGAGTAATCAGTGTTAGAAAATAATCGTGTTCTTTCTTCGTTCTCGTGAGTAATCAGTGTTAGAAAATAATCGTGTTCTTTCTTCGTGTTCAGTGAGTATTAATAGTTGACAGTGCAGTGTTATTAAGATACGTAGTTATGCGTAGGAATTGTGATGTAGCATGTTTTCATTCAGTGTTTTGTTTTTTTCTCAACATGACTTAGCGTAAAATTTTGCGTCAGTTGTGCATTGCATTTCCGTGTCATGATTTTATTATCAAAACATAATCATGTTCGTTCCTTTCTTTACTACAATAGTATATACCTGCAGTATAGTATATACCTGCAGTATATACTTTCAAACCTCAGAATTAACACTCAATGGTTTGAAAGCTACCTACTAAACCGCTCTCATGCAGTGTGCTTGAATAACAAAATGTCATCATTCATACCAAACAATTTTGGCGTTCCTCAAGGTTCAATCATCGGCCCGCTCTTATTTTCAATCTTCATCAATGATTTCCCCACCATGCCGGCAAACACAAAAATCTCAATGTATGCTGACGACGTACAAATTGCCATGACAAGCTCAACAGCAGATTTAAAAGAAACACAAGCCAACGCTGAAAACCTTCTGAGAAACCTTAAATTGTGGTATGACCACAATGGCCTCAAACTTAACGCAAGTAAAACGCAATGCATTATTTTTGGATCACAGAATGCGACTAAAAATTTACCACCATCAAGCTAACATTTGGAGACGATACAATTGAACCAGTAGAGACGGTAAAAAATCTGGGTGTTTGGTTTGACAAAAATATGACTTTCAATTCACACGTCGAAACAATGTGCAACAAAATAAACGGAACCTTAATGTTCTTTCATCGCATTAAGAACACACTTGACGAAAAATCTAGATTGTTAGTGATTCAGTCTTTAGTTTTATCGCGCCTGGACTACTGCAGTCTTGTATGGGGAAATTTACCTCAATATCGTCAGGAAGAGTTGCAAAAATGTCTAAACTTCGCCGCCAAAGTGGTGTGCAAAGGAAATTTCAATAAATACGATCATGTCACCCCTCTTTTAAGAAAACTCGACTGGATCCCAATACCGAACAGATTCATGATCCAAAAAGCTCGACGAGTGTTCTCCTCTCTGTACCTCCCCCAAAGTAATGCAGAGGTGGTAAAATTTTTTCCATCTAATATCCCAAACAAAAAACCAAATCGGAGGAATGATGTTTTAGTCAGTTACCGTTCATCTAACGTGGGACAAAAAGCTCTCTCAGTTTCTGGAGCTTTTTTGTGGAACAAGCTTCCCCAGCATATCAAAAACTCTTAAACTGTAAAAGAATTTAGAGTAAATGTGTCACGTCATTTTGCATCTCTATAGACCTGCAGCATTTCGGTGTGAATTTCCCATTTACCAGAAATTTTAATTTTCCTGAAATTTCTGTTAGAAAATTAGAAACTATTTCATTTTACGTTTGCTAAGCCATTCGTGCATTCATCTTAACTATTTCTGTCGACAATAATGAGCACCCCAGCCGTGAGTTCAATATACAGCAGAATGAACGTTTTTTCCATAATTAGGAGTATTTCCTCATCTTTATTTTGTTATTTTTTCTTCTCTGTGTTAATATTTAACATCCGTATGGAAAACATACTCTGAAATACATTTTGTGTGTACACCAATATACAGGTTTATAAATGTGAGGATTGTGCAAAGTTTATAATGAATTAAATTTTGGCAAAGTTTTTGGCAAAGTTATGCAAATTTTGGCAAAGTTATGCAAAGTTTATAATGAATTAAATTTTGGCTAACGTTGTCTCGCTATTTCAAAATCATTCTCGAAGATGTTTTCAATCGATTTCGGCTGAGCTGGGGGGAGGGGTTAATTTAAGCATTTTCATTTAGTCTTTTAATATTTTTCCGTGCGTTCAGTGCACACCAGCACTAAACTTTAAAATCGAAAAAAACTGTTAATTTGTGTTATCAAAATTATCACTTTGGACCATTGCTTAATCTACCTATATGTGCCAAATTTTGTAAATATTCTCCACTCAAATGTGATATCCGGCCACAAAGTTACTCCATTTTATCCCATGTACACATGGCTGTATAATGCTGAAGAGTTGTGTTGTTTCTTGACTGTAACCTGAGTTTTCTTAAAAATTTCTATGAAGAAACTAAAAACCAGTTCATTTTACGTTTTCCGAAGTCATCTTTTCCTTTTAGTTTTTTTTTCGAATAATTTCTTAGGATTACAATGAGCTCAACTGTCATTATCGGTGTAATAGATGGTAGGTTGTTTCTATCCTCTTATTTTATATTTGTATTTTTTTCTTATATTTCATTCTCAATAAGTACATATATTAATATGTGTGTGTACGTATATAGGTATATATATATCTACATAAATAAAAATACATGTTTCTATTTCATTTCTTTACACAAAAACCATCCGGTTAATAAATTTTATTGCACTAGCGAAATGATTCAAAAATAGATCTCCCACTTACTCCAGAGGACGTCTCTGTGAATCGGATTAATGACAAATACAATTAATGAAATTAATCGTAATTTGAGCGTATGAATCGTGGTAAAATTATCTTTCTGTCCGTATGTTGTACAAGCAAATTTTGATATTGAGTATATGTTTGTTTGCGCATTTCTGCCAAAATTTTGTAGATATTTGTCAATCATGAGTGGTAACTGGCCTACACTGTATCTCCATTTTATCCCATGTACCCATGTCCGCATGATGTTGCAGAGAATATCGAGAAGATATGATATATGATATGATATATTGAAGATATATGTTTTTTTTTTGTTGTTCCTCAGCGGTAACTTGAGTTTTCTTGAAATTTCCTTTAGGAAATTAAAAAACCATTCCATTTATACGTTTTTCGAAGTCGTTTTCTATTCCTTATCTTTCCTCAGGTTATTTCTTACGATTCATCAGAGCTTGGGCTGTCATTTTAAATATTGAAAGAGTAAGATTATTTTTCATGTCTATTAGCATTTTTCTTATATTCGTTTTCAATACGTATATATATGAATATGTGTGTTGGTGTGTGCGTGAGTATGTACGTGTGCGCACGCAAACATAAATGTTTATGTATCAGTGTAAACATGCACACGTTTCGCACACATATATGCGCACATGTACATATATCGGTTTCTATTTCTACTTTTTGCATAAAAAAGCAAAACCTCAAGACACATTACATTTTACCTAAAGCTCTGCGATCAGTTAACGCTGCACCAAATTTCAGAAATAAACAAATTGATTGCGCTTGCTTTATGATTTATAAATCGATCTATCACGACCCCGAAGGGCATTTCTGTGAACAGAAGAAATTAAAAAGTATAAACAGACAAAGGAAATAAAGCACTCGTGCAAAAATTATCTCTATACTTGTATGCCGAACAAGCCATGCATTTCAATTTTGAGTGTAAGTATGTTTACGCATTCCTAGATGTGCGTGCTGTGTTGCGCGATGTTCTTTACAAATGATTTCGAGACTATCTTTTCTCAATACTTGATTGTCATTTACGGTGTTGTTTCAATCTAGTACGGTGTTGCGTTTTTTTTTGTATTTTTCCTACTTCAATGATCTTATAAATAATTCGAAAAATACTAAAGAATTCTTCGAAACTGCCAAGTTCTTAGTTGAAATTATCGAAGTAGGAAAAAGGCAAGATGCGCTGTACCGGAATCTCTTGGAATATAAAATATCCAAGAGATAATATTTCTCATTTCTCATTCAACTACCCTTGACAGAGTTAAACTATTAGCACGACCCGTATGGTTTGTCTATTATAGTACGCCTCGTATATTTTTTCTATTAATATGCCTCGTATGGTCTATCTATCTGTACACCTATGATAGTATTGTCTAATATTACATCTCGTATAGTTTGTCTATTATTATGCCTCGTACGGCTTATCTATTTGTACACCTCGTATGGTTTGTCAATTAGTATTCCTCGTATGGAACTTTGTTAGACTATTAGCACACCACGTGTGGTTTGTCTATTATAGTACGCCTCGTATATTATGTCTATTAATATGCCTCGTATGGTCTATCTATTTGTACACCTCTGATAGTTTATCTATTAGCACACCTCATATAGTTTGTCGATTATTATGCCTCGTATGGCTTATCTATTTTTACACCTCGGATGGTTTGTCAATTAATACTCCTCGTATGGATCTTTTGTTTTAGGACGTCTTATATTAAGGAACTTTTAAAAGCCAATATGTTGGCATATGTATCTCATGTGACAACTTGGAAATAAACGTTTTTTTTTGTTTTTGTTTCCATTCATGATTCGATACTCGGAACGAACGCGGCTGAACTTGCCGGCGTTCGTTGTCGATAGCGTCTTTGTGTAATGGCGGAACATCACACCGTCGTCTTTTGTCACTACTCCGTGACTATAATTCACTATAGGCATGTGTTATAGTAGCATTTATTTTTTTACAAACCAACTTGCAGTAGTTTTAAATTACGAAAAGTATTCATGTCTATGCTTGCTAAGTTTTGGAATTTCATTTCTTAATTCCATACTCTTTGAAACCTTTACGTAACCGCACTTATTTCAATATAAAACATTTCAACAAAATTTAATTTAACTCATCTCATTCTTGTGACAAACACCCACTACCATTTGCCTATCTTGAGTGTGTGCAAATTGCTGGCGGCTTGGCTGAGGCCGACGTGTAAAGCCGCCCGGCTAAATCGCCGCACGGAATTTTCATGCTTTCGTTTTCTTTTCTCCGCGTATTTTCCGCCTGTGAAATCAACGCTTAGGTTTTCCTTTTCCTTTTATCATTGGGGATATATATTATTCCTTAGTTCCTTTATTATTGCAAATGATATCTATTAGATTTTTCAGTAGGATTTATATCCATGAACTTTAGGATTTTTTCTCTGTTAGTGCTTGTACAGTTATAGGGATGTTTTCTGGAGCACTGAACAAGCGTTAATTTTCATTTCTTATGCAATTTTTAGCCGTGTTATGTCTTTTCGCTGTTTCATGAATCTTTTATGAAATCACGTGTTTCTCCAAAAACTTCCCCAAATTAACCTCATATATTGCTGTCCTGCAGTTTCTTGCAAAAGTAGAAGTCACTTGATATTTTCACGATTTTCCGTAGATCTCGTGTTTACTTGCATGTAGTCTCGGTAAGGAATCACGATCTTTATTACCGGAAGTTCTTAAACCTAACACTCAGATTTTTTAAAGCCAGAGGCATTAGTGAACTGTTTTGACAGCTAAACAGTTTAAACAATTTATTTATTGTTAAAACCTGACAACCAAAATCTGTCCTATCTCCTTGAGTTGCCAGAAGTGAGAATCCTTAAAGTAGCTGGTGTCAAACCTGTAGGAGTTTCTCGGAGTTCTCCGTGTGGGAAGAGTTGTCATTATATGTTGGATTGCCAGTGGTGGAATGTCTTGATGTCTCTCCTGGAACGTTTCATCCAGCCCTCTGCCCTTACAGGACCTCAACGTCATCACACACACCATTTACAACATTCTCCCTGGGCCGTATTTGTGGCTCTTTTCTACTTGGATTGGATTTGGCTATGCTCTGGGCCTTCAGCCGGATATGTTCTCTAATTACGGGCCTTAATTCTCAACTGCCTAAAAGTACGGGCATCATTGAATTAGCTTTGCATTCGCTGAATTCCGCGTGCCTGGATCTTAAGTACTATTCAAACCAAGAGTCAGCCTCGCCATCAGGCTCGGCACCTTGATCAAACTCACCTGCTCCAAATTAAGCAAGTTTTGCCCACACAAATAGCTACGCACCGGTTTGTGCTGAATTAAAAATTGCCCACAGTAAATTGAATATTCTGAACTCCATACACTTAAAAATCTCATCCACCGGCCGGAGCGACGCCAGCGCTCGCCGAAGCTCACCACCGGCACTCCGGACCTCACTGGGATTTCCAGTCAAGCTCATCGAAGTCCTCCGGGTTTCCTCTTCAAATAAAAACCACCTGAAATAAGCTGAGTCCAAATCCGTTTTTCATTATCCCTCTTGTAATTTCCCACAACACTATTGAGAGAGTTGTTCGAGTTTTAGGCCGTCAAGAACTAACATTTCAGTTCGAACTACCCCAACGGTCATAAATCCCGACACTGGTGCATTGGCCGGGAACCTTAAAAATAAAAACTCAACTCGAAGTGTTTGAGAGATTGTGAGAGGATAATGTTGGCGTATCATTGTAGTGATAAGTTTTCCCATGTCGTAGTAGTTTGAGAGATTCCTGTGGATTTTGACCGTGCTAATTGTTCTCTGAGCAGCTCTAACAAATTTTTTTTTCCAGCAATATCCTGTCCTTGTTTGTTTGTTTCATGTGCCTCAGTAGGTAGGGAAAATATTTTTTTCTATTTCCGTGCTTACGTGCATTCTGACTACCGTAAAATTCGCGTTTCCATTCTCCATTTTTTCCTCCGTTTTCTTCAACGTTATTGATTGATTGAGTAGGTAGAAAAATAATTTTCCTCACCTGCTTTATTTTCGTGCTTACGCAAATTGCCGCATACCGCATAAAATTTTTTTCGCTCGTTTCCAATTTCATATTTCCTTCCTTCTGTTTCAACGTAACCTGAATGATTGAGTAGGTAAAGAATTAACGCAAACCCTTGCCACTTAATTCCAAGTCTTAGGCACTGATATCATTAATTGTGCATCGCAAGAGTGATCGCTAGCATGACTGAATCAGATAATGAAGATCGAGCCCTCACAAAACCCATTAGGCTCCCGCCTTTTATTCCGGAGGACGCTCATACCTGGTTTCAACAGTGTGAAGCCGTGTTTAGGTATCATAAAATAATAAATGACATAGACAAATTCTATGCCCTTGTGTCCGCCGCGCCCACAAAACTATTGAATGACTCAAACCAAATATTAGAAAACCCTCCACCTCTCAATCCTTACGGAATCTTGAAAGGCAAAATTTTGGCAAAGCTTCAGATGTCCGATGCGGACAAATTCCGAAGTCTTGTAGACGCCTCAGCAATTCCATCTGTCTCTAGTTCTTTCTCTCCCACTTCGTTAGTTAAAGAGTTACGAAAACTCGCTACGGGTGTTGCCGTAGCTGAGGGATTTCTGAAGGAAGTTTTCATGACTAAGCTTCCTCCGAACGTGCGTCCATTTCTATCGCTAGCAGGCCCCGAGCAAACGTTAGAAAAACTAGCGGAGTCCGCAGGGACGGTAATGAGAAACATTAATTTGTCACAAGCACCGCAAGTTGCTTCCTTGAATGTAGCCGCTCCAAATTTTAGCCCGTCAAATACGGCACAAAATCAATCATCAGCCACAATAGATAAGATGCAGCAGGACATCGCTGAAATAAAGCAAGCTCTCCAAAATTGTCAAATAGGTCAGAGTGTGGCTCACATTCAGCAAGGCCCAGGGAGATTCCAAAGCCACCAAAATGCCTACGACTATCCCTATGACTATCACTCAAACTATCCTCCTCCTCCTCCTCAACGCTTTGATAGAGGTAGATCTTATGATAGGTCAAATCAAGACCGCCGCTTCAGGTCGCGCTCTCGTGATGCTGGTAGCAATTTGTGCTGGTACCACCAGAAATTTGGTGACCAAGCTCGCAAATGTGCCTCTAGATACTGTCCTCGTTATACCGAAATGACTTCGGGAAACGCCAACAGCGACGCATAGTAGCGAGTACTGCGTTGCCTCATTCCCAGACTACTCGCCTCCTTACTATTCTCGATCCCGTCACCAAGTATCGATTTTTAATAGACACTGGCTCCAGTGTATCAATTATCCCAGCCACGGTGAAAGACAAAAACAATCCATTGTTGGCGACATTACGCGCCGCAAACGGCACGCCAATTCCTTGTTACGGTGAAAGAATTTTAGAGTGCGGTCTGGGATTGAGGCGATCCTTCCTTTTCACCTTCTTAATCGCGGAAGTCCAAGAGCCTATCATTGGCGCGGATTTCCTAGAGAAGTATGGGATAATTGTAGACATTAAGAACAGGAGAATTAGGGACGAGGAGACACAGATCTCAATTCCCGCTTGTAGCATAACTAGAGCTAATGTCTTGCATTCCTTCTCAATCGCTTTCAAACAAGAGTGCATGTTTGAGCAAGTGCTCGCAGAGTACCCTGCACTAACAAATTCTAACTTAGTCTCTACAAAAATGCAAACCAGCACAAAGCACTTCATAGAAACTACGGGACCGCCCGTCTATTCCCGAGCAAGGCGATTACCGCCTGATCGATTGGCTTTAGCCAAGAAAGAATTCGCTAGGCTGCTCGAAAATGGCATCATCCGCACCTCCAAAAGCCCTTGGGCTAGCCCTCTTTTGCTAGTACCCAAGGCTAACGGTGAATTCAGACCGTGCGGGGATTTCCGCAGGTTGAACGCCGTTACTCTACCTGATCGCTATCCTATTCCTTACTTGCATGATTTCAGTGCAAATTTAGAGGGAGCTCAAATTTTCTCTAAGATAGACCTGCAGTCTGCCTTCCATCAAATTCCCTTGGATGAGTCTGCGATTCCTAAGACCGCGGTAATCACTCCGTTTGGTCTCTTTGAGTTCCTCAAGATGCCATATGGCTTGAGGAACGCTCCTCAAACGTTCCAAAGGCACATGGCTGAAATTTTCTCTGATCTCACTTTCGCTTATGTCTATCTAGACGACATCCTAGTAACATCCACAACACCGGAGTTGCACAAAGACCATCTTAGGGTCGTTTTTCAAAGATTGTCCGACAACGGACTCCTTGTAAATCCTGCAAAATGTGAGTTCGGAAAGTCATCACTTATTTACTTAGGTCATGAAATCTCTAGCCTAGGTCTAAAACCCTTGCCTTCCAAAGTAGAAGTCATCAAAAACTTTCCTCTTCCACAGACCCAGAAGGAACTCAGAAGGTTCCTAGGTTCTGTTAACTTCTACCATCGTTTCATTCGCAACTGTGCTCAAACTTTAGCGCCCTTGTCTGACTTGCTCGAACCGAAACGAAAAGGCAAATCTATTGAGGTAAAATGGACGGAAGAAGCGCGCAAAGCTTTTGAGACAATCAAGCACAAGTTAGCTTCCGCGACGGAATTATCCTACCCCATTGCTAATGCTGATTTTAGTCTTGTTGTGGACGCATCCAGTACCGCCGTAGGTGCTGTTTTGCAACAACAAGTGGGTACTAATATCTCTCCTCTTGCTTTCTTTTCCAAAAAGCTGTCGCCCACTGAGCGTGCCTATAGCGCGTTCGGTAGGGAACTCCTTGCTATCTATCTGTCTGTGAGACACTTTCGCTATGCTCTAGAGGCGAGGGAGTTTGTGATCTACACAGATCACAAACCTCTGACCTCAGCGATCAAAATGCCTTCTGAAAGACATTCCCCAAGGGAAGCTCGACACTTGTCGTTTATAAGTCAGTTTACCACTGACATCCGCTTCATCAAAGGTCTCGACAATACTGTCGCTGACTGCTTATCGAGAATCAACACTGTCCAAACCAGTGGTGAAATCACCTTCGGCAACATTGAAAGAGCGCAGAAGGAGGATCCTGAACTTCAGGACCTTCTCAAACCTTCTAACACTTCCTCTCCGAAACTAACCTTGGTTGACGGCGTGTACCGTGATGCCGAGCGACCTTCTCGTTTGTATCTTCCTGCGACGCTCCGCAGAGTAGCTGTCCTCCACTACCATTCCCTCTCTCATCCAGGTATTAACCGTACAGTGCGTTTGGTTTCTGATCGTTTCGTCTGGCCAGCGATGCGTAAGGAGGTCAAGCAAATTGTGCAAAATTGCCATGCGTGTCAGAGTAGTAAAGTGGTGAAACATAATCGTGCAGCGCTGCAGAGTTGTGCATTCACAGGTCACAAGTTCGACTCTGTACACCTAGATTTGGTGGGTCCTTTGCCTTTATCGCGCGGTCATTCTTATTTGTTGACCATCATAGATAGGTTCACGCGTTGGGTTGAGGCTGTCCCTCTTCCTGATACCCAAACTGAGACTGTAGCGCGCGCTTTCTTGTCAAACTGGATCTCTAGATTTGGTGTTCCCTTAAGTGTCACACATGACCGGGGATCACAATTCACCTCCAAATTCTGGAGTGAGCTTAGCACCGCCTTAGGGTGTGCAAATACATCAACTACAGCGTATCATCCGCAGTCAAATGGACTTATTGAGAGAGTCCACAGAGACCTCAAGGTTGCATTGCGCTGCCTTAATTGCAGTCACGATTGGACTGACAGACTTCCAGTAGTACTACTTAGCATCCGAAATTTACACAGACAGGATCAGCAATGCACAGCGGCTGAAATGTTGTACGGGAAAACGCTTCGTCTCCCCGGCGACATTGTTGACCCAAAACCTTTGCCTGAATTTTCATCCGCTGACCGTTCCGCTTATGTAACCTGTCTCAAAGATTGCATGCGTAAGATCAAGTATGTGGCTCCACGAATGCCTCAGACTCAGGACAAACTGGATTCTGCCCTGCAAGACTGCACACATGTGTATGTCCGCAATGATGCTATAAAACCTACACTCACGCGCCCTTATGATGGCCCATTCAAAGTACTTAAACGCAAGCAAAAATATTTCATCCTCGAAAGACTCGGTTCACACGACCCTGTGAGCATTGATCGATTAAAAGTCGCGTACACTTCCGATAATAGTGTAACTTATAACTCATCATCCTCTCCGCAGATTTCCTTTCCCACTGAGACTCGATCATATCTACCATCTCAGCTTCCTCAGTTGGCTGCCTTGTTGCCTAGTCAACTTGAGTGTAACCCTTTCTATGTGTCTGTACATTCAAACCCTATCCCTAAGCCTATCGTAGACTCTAATTCTAGCCCTCTTACTGACACAGCGACAAGTCTGGAGAGACCAGACGAGCCCGCTGCAGTAACTCCTATTCCTAGGACTCTTGCCGATCTAAACTTGCAGACCCGTTTGGTGAAACTTCCCCGCACAGTCTCATTTGCCAATTGCCGAACTCGGCAGGGTCGTGTAGTTCGCCCTCCTTCCCGCTACAGATGATTGCAGCGGGTGGACCTTTCGGTCTGCGCCTTGGGGGGTAATGTAGCATACCGCTACATAAGCGTAAAAATTAGAAATTTGCCATTCGCACTTAAATAAATTAATTAGTAGCATTAAAAATCTTACTCTAATTTATTATTAATTAGTTTCTACTTCTAATTCGTAATCATTGAAGTTTTTGTGTAAATACATGAGACGATAAAATAACAATTTCCATTTTTCGAGAGAGAAGCCCTCTGGTGGCAATACTGCGCAATGCGCGTCTCTGTTTCAAATAGAGCACTCTTACTTTGGCGGTTGACTAGCCCGCTCACAGCATCTTTTCCCGTGAGTAATCAGTGTTAGAAAATAATCGTGTTCTTTCTTCGTTCTCGTGAGTAATCAGTGTTAGAAAATAATCGTGTTCTTTCTTCGTGTTCAGTGAGTATTAATAGTTGACAGTGCAGTGTTATTAAGATACGTAGTTATGCGTAGGAATTGTGATGTAGCATGTTTTCATTCAGTGTTTTGTTTTTTTCTCAACATGACTTAGCGTAAAATTTTGCGTCAGTTGTGCATTGCATTTCCGTGTCATGATTTTATTATCAAAACATAATCATGTTCGTTCCTTTCTTTACTACAATAGTATATACCTGCAGTTTCCATTCATGATTCGATACTCGGAACGAACGCGGCTGAACTTGCCGGCGTTCGTTGTCGATAGCGTCTTTGTGTAATGGCGGAACATCACACCGTCGTCTTTTGTCACTACTCCGTGACTATAATTCACTATAGGCATGTGTTATAGTAGCATTTATTTTTTTACAAACCAACTTGCAGTAGTTTTAAATTACGAAAAGTATTCATGTCTATGCTTGCTAAGTTTTGGAATTTCATTTCTTAATTCCATACTCTTTGAAACCTTTACGTAACCGCACTTATTTCAATATAAAACATTTCAACAAAATTTAATTTAACTCATCGCATTCTTGTGACAAACACCCACTACCATTTGCCTATCTTGAGTGTGTGCAAATTGCTGGCGGCTTGGCTGAGGCCGACGTGTAAAGCCGCCCGGCTAAATCGCCGCACGGAATTTTCATGCTTTCGTTTTCTTTTCTCCGCGTATTTTCCGCCTGTGAAATCAACGCTTAGGTTTTCCTTTTCCTTTTATCATTGGGGATATATATTATTCCTTAGTTCCTTTATTATTGCAAATGATATCTATTAGATTTTTCAGTAGGATTTATATCCATGAACTTTAGGATTTTTTCTCTGTTAGTGCTTGTACAGTTATAGGGATGTTTTCTGGAGCACTGAACCAGCGTTAATTTTCATTTCTTATGCAATTTTTAGCCGTGTTATGTCTTTTCGCTGTTTCATGAATCTTTTATGAAATCACGTGTTTCTCCAAAAACTTCCCCAAATTAACCTCCTATATTGCTGTCCTGCAGTTTCTTGCAAAAGTAGCAGTCACTTGATATTTTCACGATTTTCCGTAGATCTCGTGTTTACTTGCATGTAGTCTCGGTAAGGAATCACGATCTTTATTACCGGAAGTTCTTAAACCTAACACTCAGATTTTATAAAGCCAGAGGCATTAGTGAACTGTTTTGACAGCTAAACAGTTTAAACAATTTATTTATTGTTAAAACCTGACAACCAAAATCTGTCCTATCTCCTTGAGTTGCCAGAAGTGAGAATCCTTAAAGTAGCTGGTGTCAAACCTGTAGGAGTTTCTCGGAGTTCTCCGTGTGGGAAGAGTTGTCATTATATGTTGGATTGCCAGTGGTGGAATGTCTTGATGTCTCTCCTGGAACGTTTCATCCAGCCCTCTGCCCTTACAGGACCTCAACGTCATCACACACACCATTTACAACATTCTCCCTGGGCCGTATTTGTGGCTCTTTTCTACTTGGATTGGATTTGGCTATGCTCTGGGCCTTCAGCCGGATATGTTCTCTAATTACGGGCCTTAATTCTCAACTGCCTAAAAGTACGGGCATCATTGAATTAGCTTTGCATTCGCTGAATTCCGCGTGCCTGGATCTTAAGTACTATTCAAACCAAGAGTCAGCCTCGCCATCAGGCTCGGCACCTTGATCAAACTCACCTGCTCCAAATTAAGCAAGTTTTGCCCACACAAATAGCTACGCACCGGTTTGTGCTGAATTAAAAATTGCCCACAGTAAATTGAATATTCTGAACTCCATACACTTAAAAATCTCATCCACCGGCCGGAGCGACGCCAGCGCTCGCCGAAGCTCACCACCGGCACTCCGGACCTCACTGGGATTTCCAGTCAAGCTCATCGAAGTCCTCCGGGTTTCCTCTTCAAATAAAAACCACCTGAAATAAGCTGAGTCCAAATCCGTTTTTCATTATCCCTCTTGTAATTTCCCACAACACTATCGAGAGAGTTGTTCGAGTTTTAGGCCGTCAAGAACTAACATTTCAGTTCGAACTACCCCAACGGTCATAAATCCCGACAGACATCTGAAGCTTTGCCAAAATTTTGCCTTTCAAGATTCCGTAAGGATTGAGAGCTGGAGGGTTTTCTAATATTTGGTTTGAGTCATTCAGTAGTTTTGTGGGCGCTGCGGACACAAGGGCATAGAATTTGTCTATGTCATTTATTATTTTATGATACCTAAACACGGCCTCAACCTGTTGGAACCAGGTATGAGCGTCCTCCGGAATGAAGGGAGGGAGCCTAATGGGTTTTGTGGGGGCTCGATCTTCATTATCTGATTCAGTCATGCTAGCGATCTCTTTTGGGATGCACAATTAATGATATCAGTGCCTAAGACTTGGAATTAAGTGGCAAGGGTTTGCGTTAATTCTTTACCTACTCAATCATTCAGATTAAGTTGAAACAGAAGGAAGGAAATATGAAATTGGAAACGAAAAAAAATTTTTTTTTATGCGGTATGCGGCAATTTGCGTAGGCACGAAAATAAAGCAGGTGAGAAAAAAAATTATTTTTCTACCTACTCAATCGATCAATAACGTTGAAGAAAACGGAGGGAAAATGGAGAATGGAAACGCGAATTTTACGGTAGTCAGAATGAACGTAAGCACGGAAATAGGAAAAAAAATATTTTCCCTACCTACTGTGGCACATGAAACAAACAAACAAGGACAGGATAGCGCTGAAAAAAAAAATTTTGTTAGAGCTGCTCAGAGAACAATTAGCACGGTCAAAATCCACAGGAATCTCTCAAACTACTACGACATGGGAAAATTTATCACTACAATGATACGCCAACATTATCCTCTCACAATCTCTCAAACACTTCGAGTTGAATTTTTATTTTTAAGTTTCCCGGCCGATGCACCAGTGTCGGGATTTGACCGTTGGGGTAGTTTGAACCTAAATGTTAGTTCTTGACGGCCAAGCTCGAACAACTCTCGATAGTGATTTGGGAAATTATAAGAGGGATAATGACAACGAATTTGGACTCAGCTTATTTCGGGTGGTTTATTTGAAGAGAAACCAGGAGGACTTCGATGAGCTTGACTGGAAATCCCAGTGAGGTCCGGAGTGCTGGTGGTGAGGTCCGGTGAGCGCTGGTGTCGGCCGGAGGTGAGTGAGTAGTGTTTGGGGAATTCTTATGAGCTCAAATTAAATTCGGGTTGCTTAAGCCCTAGGAAAAAAAACAGTGACGGGAGGAGGAGTCACGTTATGATTTCAGCCTTTTAGCTTTTAAGCGGGACAATCGAGTTATCGTTGGTGGGAGCAAGGAAAGTTATCTAGCCTGTGAGCACAGTCTTTAGGCTTGGCGAGCTTCAATATTTAAGCAAGATGCTCTGCAAAAGGGGGATCGATGGTAGATGATATAGCTCAGGCTAGCACCCAGGGAGTAAGATGTGGTGGTTGGCGTGTGAGCGATGTCGTTGGTCGAGAATTTGCTGTAACACCGCTAAAGTAGGACGCCAAAGTAAGAGTCGCTTTTTGAAAGAAGAGACGCGCAACTGCGCAGTGTTGCCACCAGAGGGCTCCTCTCTCGAAAAATGTCAAGTGTTATTTTTATTATTTCATGCATTTACACAAAAACTTCAATGATTACGAATTAGAAGTAGAAAATAATTAATAATAAATTAGAGTAAGATTTTTAACGCTAATAATTAATTTATTTGAGTGCGAATGAATATTTTATAATTCTTAAGCTTTGTAGCGATATGCTACACATATCACCTTGTACATTGGATTTTCAAATGCCTTATAACTAACGCCAGGACGCCATGACGCTTTCCCCGGTCAAGACCGGTACCCATTTCAGACACCTGGGTAGAGTGGGGTATTGTGCTTGGAATTTTTCTCCTATACCCAACAGAGAAAATCGCCACCGCCAGCACCGAGTTTCGAACCTGGGTCTCCGCCGCACGGCGGCAGAGCCTCTAGCACATGGCTATCGCGAGCACTGGAATCTTGTAATTTATGGCGTGTTACGGCTTTCTCCTATGCGAATAAAAACAATACTAAATAAATCACATTGACCTGAAAAAAAATTTTCTTTTTAACTCTTCGGTGTAGGTTGAGAAGCAAAGCAATGAATGCATTGATTTTTATTATCTGTTAGTTTTCGGGTGTTTTTAATTAATTAGTGTCTCCTCAATTTCCCTTTCTACCACTATCGATATAAATATACTTATCGTGATTGTACGATGCAAGAGTTGTAGGCCGTCACCTCACACATCTCGAAGAAAGGTTACTCTAAACCGAGATGTTAACCTTTTTCTTGGCTTATTAGCTAGCAATGTTTTGCCTATCTAAAAGCAACCAATATCTGCTAGAAAAATTAATCGCTAACATAACCAGGTTGGGTTCCTAATCCATTTCAAAAAAGGCTCATTGCACCTGCATGCGCTTGGCCGCAAATCCTTTCAGAGGTGGAAATATTCTGGAAGATTTCTTTTCTTTCCCTAACCTATAGCGTACATCCTTCAAAGCGTTCTTCAGTAGTATTTAAAGTATATACATGGTTTTGGTTCCCTTACCTTATGTAAAATACCCTAGAAAATATACTCCTGCTGTTACTCTCAATAATATAATTAACTGCTGACACGGGTATTGATAACCCCTAAAGGGTTGTTTACCTATTTAAAGCTTTTCTGTTAAGGAGTATTTCAAATTCATTCTGTTATAATACATTTATTGCATTAAATTCTTACGATTTTTTTCTTTGGAAACGGCATGTACATTCGCTAACACATTTTGAATTTATTTTCTCCGTTTTTAAATACAATTCTTTCAATTACTTAATCAATTTCAAAGGCAATTGCATGTTTCAAGGAGCCGTGGTCATAGGTAAAGAAGATAGCGAATGACTGGAATTTAACTTACTGCCAAATAATTCTGGGTCAGGTGCGATGAATGAGGTGGAGTGTCATTATGATGCAACTAGAACCACTCACAGCATTTCATGTTAAATTTCTTGTCGAATCACGCAATTATTGTAGGTTGCCACCTTACCTGTTTGTAGAGTATGACGTGTGCACGCAATTATTTATTGTTATCAATTAATATAGAGAAGAATACCTAGCTAATGGAAAGGAAGACATCGAACTGAACAAGCTATTACTCGTTCACGAAAGACAATACCCTCGCCCCGCAATCAAGGGCAATGCGAGTTCAGTTTCCGTAGTCTTATTTTTGTTTGCACTTTGTGTGTGTTGTAAAGGCTGCGCTATAATTACTCTTTGCGCAAACCAATGAAGGTATTCTTATATGATACAGTGTTTGTTGCCATCAGTGGACGACGTAAATTCAGAGGAGTGGGCGCTGTAAATTTCACACTATACGAGCTTGAATGAAGCAGGGACCATTTCTCTAAGAATGTATAAAATTCCCCGAATGTTGTTGTTGTTCCCCGAATGCGTGTTAGAAATGATCAGGCCACATTTTTGAAAATGCATAGTGTGAAGAAGTACAGAATTAATAATTATGCGTATGAACTTATCACTAAAAGAATTAAATAGGTGTTTCAGAAAATTCTTGAACTCAATTGTGAAAATTATATTATAAAAATTACCCGTTTCATTTATGACTGAATGTTTGTGGAACACAAGCCTCACCAATTTCATTTCTTTGCAGATAGATAATATTTACTTCCAGCCGATCGAAAAAATAAGCAAATTATTATGTTAGTGAGTCATCTACATAATTTTAAAAACTACTATTCGGAAATTATTGCATCAAATCAGTGACAGTTACGGGCCAGATTTTCAAACATCTATCTCCATTAATCTTTTCTTCAATCCTTGACATGTGCATCATGGCATGTTCACAAATTATGATATTCATTTTGAGACACTTCCTGAAAAAGCAAAGCTTTGCATTTTTTGTCAACGATATTGGGAATGAATTGTGTTTGTTTTTTTGTTTTTCTTCAACTTTGAATTTTTTTTCATTGGATTAGAATTTCTGTCTTTCATATGAGTCAACAATCATCATCACTCAAAACAAATCAAATTTCCATTTGAATACAGAAAAAAAATGAATTTTCATCGACCACACTCACATAACAATGCACGATTGGTTAATATTAGATTGTAAATCAATACTATCAACGTATGATATCATTACAAAATTAGCCCATGTCGCATATTTGTATTTATTTCATCGTTTTGTTTTCACATTGTACCACAGTTTTATTGGAAATGCAGTACAACCCTGTAATATAGCGAGAAGTGTAAGTTCTAGTTAGAGAGACCAAAAGTTGGCAACGTTCGAGAGAGCAACACTCGCAAGTCAGTCTTCTAGTGGTCTCGGGCTCAACAACAAGTAAATGTTGGCCGAGTGTGTATATAATTACCTACTGTGGTTGGTATTTAACTTCTTAATTTCTAAACTAATGTACTTAATTCTACTCTACTCTTTTCTATATATTCCCACCTATCTCCGCTCTACTCTTGCTAACCACATGTCACATAATTGAGTATTTAAGTTAAGGTGTCCAAGAGGTGAGTGCATTATTTACCTAAAGTGATGTGTCATTGCATTGTGTATTATTGTCAGCACTATAACTGTGTTGTGTCTATGTGGAACCTATACTGTGCTCTAGTGTAGGGTTACCTACTCCACTATAAACCCTTTCACGTTTTTTTACAGTATAACTCAGGAAAAATTCATAGCTTTAAAACGTCGTAAAACATATTTTCTTTGATATAGAAACACGCTTGTTCTTAAGTGCTGGTTGATATGTATGTGCGAAAAGTTAGTTTCAAAATTTCTTCCTGTCATTCTCCTACAATACATAATCATTGATTAAACGTCAGTTTAGACACGTGTGTGATTTTCTGGAAGTGTTGTTCAGCAAATGCTTGTTCTATGGATATGTACTAGGGTTCTTATATAATAGCTAAGCTTGTGACTTTCACTTCCCTTTTAACTCAAAACCCAGTATATTTTCTTCAACTTCTAAGCCGCTGGTTTCAAATATCATTATGATAAATAGTTCTCAATGAGCTTATAAGTCAGTGCCTGAAATCTTATAGATAGTAAAAAATGAGTGTGAAACCTGAAATTTGGGAAGAAATGCAATTTCTACTTACACTATCGCTTTTTAAAGTCAACATTTCTGTAGCTGGCTCAGCTTCAAGTGTTGTCTTCGTAATCTACGTCTTTCAATTCTAGCAGAATTCATGTAGAAATAATTCTTATAAATAAATTTTTGCAGACCAAAATTTCCTGACAGTATATAATTATTAGACATTCGGTAACAAATCAATAGCGTTGGTATGTACAATAAATCTAAAAGTCCATACTATTATTTCAACTCATCATACTTTCAGCCACATTTGTTACTATCGCAGAATGGCTAGGCTCATGAATTATTCACGTCACGTATTACGTGCAAACATTGAAATCTATTGTCATGTTAATGTTTTTTCGCTTAATTTAGATGTGCAAGTTTTACTTATGTTGTATTGAAAAAACAGAGTGGGGGAAAAGACGACACGATGCTGGTTATTAATTTAGTAACATAAATGCACATCAATAATAATAATGGTAATAAATAACAGCAAAAGTGGTCTTCAAGTGCAGGCACGTCGGTGACTTCTTGGCAAGTATAAAGAAGTCGGAAGTTGGTGCATCCGACGGCCTCCCCCATCAATTTTGCCAATAACCGTGATCTGTTGAGATAAAATAGGACAAGACGTAAATAATTTGACGGTGGTAAGATTGAGAGCTGTCGAGAAAAGATTCTGAGTTAGCAGATATGACAATGCACTCAATCTGATATATATTTTAAAGACATTAGAATTTACGTTTAGGTCACGGCTTTAAATTTAGGGTACGGCCCGAGTACGGGAAACTACAGCCAAATGTAGGTCAGTGAGGAACGTTCGGGACAAATGCACCTACTTATCTCCAAACGTACCCTCACAATGGATCCCTTGAAGTCCACGTGACGACGGTGAGAAGAGAAGGTCGATGACAGACTGCCCGGCCGCTGAAGCGCTGGACTGCCGTAGTTCCCATCCAGGCTGCCTCCGTAGTCCCGGAGACGAGAAGTCGGAGAAGCAGCTGAGTGCGGAGCAGTCTCGAAGCGGTGCGAAACCGTAGTGGCGTCATCATGCCTCGGCTGTCAACCACAAGCTCTCTCCACGACGTCAAGCGTATGGAACCGTAGTGCAGGTCACAGGAGGTTTTTAGCCGAAAACGCCCATTTAAAAACTGCTAATTAGAATATGAGAAAAATTACAGATGAACAAGAAAGCAGTGCTCCACAGGAAGGCGTGAGCAAGTTGTTTGCGCTGTGGATGTTGGAGCGTGTCTGCTGTTTGTCAGGCACGACATTCTGAGAACAGTTATGAGGCGTTCGTTCGTAAAGGGTCGTAATTGGTTTGGCAATAAGGGCACACTGTACCGAACGTCCTCCAATACTTTAGATGGTTTCAAACCAAATTCTTAAATGTAAGATTCCTTAAATTTATGACTCCTTAATACTAGTTCCCCGAGTAAGAAAAATGGATTTCTTCAACATGTTGTATAAACCAACGCCTCGTCAAAATCATTTGTGCTGGTGTTATTTGAATGTGACATCATTATATTAATCATACAGTAAGTATGCGCACTCTTATTTGTGCACGCCGTATTTCGAGCATCAAATTAATGAACATTAACCTTACTGTTTCATAATGACCATTATTCACTTCCACTCATCACCCCATCACTGTGTCAACAACATTGATCAACATTGTGCACCTGTGCAGGCTCACGTACGGATCGTACAAGGCGTGTCTGTTTCAGCGGGCGGCCTAACGCTTTTCTTTTCATCTATCAATAAAGCTTTTCAGGTCTTTTTCGCTTTTTTCACCCCTTGTTGTGGACTAAGGCAGTTATTTTTCACTGATTTTCTCCATTTGCTTTAAAACATGTTCATTGCGTAATCACTATAATAGATTTTAAAATACTAATCGTAGTATTTCCGCCAATGGATTGAAGGACCTTCAAATTGAGAAATTTATAAAACCCAATGTGTTCAACTCCATGCCTCTACTTTCTGGAAATATTTCTTTTTATTTTCTTTCGTTTTTTGTTCGACCAAACCATTTAATTTCAGAGTCTTGGTTAACACTAAGGAGCGAATTGTCGCTAAAGGTAGAAATATTCTTAGTTACACGGAGGGAACTATAACAAGTCTAAATATTTCGCCGGACCTGCTATGATGATTTTAGACACCTAGTGCAGAGGCTATACTCGGGCGGCTAAAATTATAGATGCCCCAGAGAAAAAAATTGGACTGGCAGTGTACTTGCTACCCATTATACTGATCGTCAAGCGAAATCATATTTTCCTTAATGATTTCTCAAAAATTAAAGGAACAAGAGTGAACACAAAGAATTCTACATAACTCACGACAAGATTTTGAAACATTGGTGTAAGAGAAAGCTAAGTTCCATATGGTAAAATATTTATTCAATTGTAGTTTTTAATCTCTAAATGAGGGCATACTATTTCAAAGCGAAGTAATTTCTCTGAAATAATAGCACTAGGAACGTTATATCCGCCTGTCGTCACCGTGGCCAAGTGGTCAAGAGCGCTTACCTTCCTGTTAATAGCTAAGGGTTCGAGGCTTAGTAGTGCAAGTTCTATGTTTCAACTTAACGAGGAAAGTAACAGCTAAATCCTTATACTCATTCGACTTACATACGTGAAATGAGTACCAACTCAACAAGGTTAACCGTCACTACGCCCTGACATTAATTGCGAGACATTTGAAGAATCAATATCCACCAAGACATTTCACAACGTAATTGCAATAAAACCGCCCTTTACCACACACTTTCCTGCATGGTCGCGGTTGTAACGTTGAAACAACAGGCAATATAGAGAAAAGCTATGTTTCAAATGAGTGTAATGAATAAAAATCATCTACATGTGAAAAAAGTGATAGGAAGCGGAGATATAAAAATTGCAAAAGCAGCTGCGCATTAAATTAGTGAATTATCTGGGGTATTACAATTTTTACATTATTCCGCAAACAACATCTGCACCCTGACGTTGCTGCCAGCAACGTTGAAAAATGTTGAGTCTTCGTTACTTTTCAAAGAACAGCAGTTGTGTCGGGTGAGTGAAGTCAATTTTTCATTCCGTCCAAGAGATTTTATAGTTCCAGCGCACACGATATCTCATTGCTTTTAGTTTTTACGTACGAAAAGAGCGCCGTTATAGTTCCCAATTAGAGTAGCGACACACTCCTACACAAATACCTTTTGAATTATTATTTATACATCATTTCTAGTATTTTACTTGCCGTGTCTCTAATTCCACATCAGCAATCATGAACAGCATCACACCGCACGATAACTGAGTGATTCCGAGCCACGCGAAAATATTTAAGAGCCATCATATTAATGTAGAATATTATTGTCGTAAATGTACGCAAAATGACACTAAGCACGTCACATTTCTCTGTTCAGCTAAGAGAACTCTCAAAATAGGCCAATATATCGAATAAACTGATCTCAACTACGGTCAGTCAAAAACCAAGAGCGTATTTCTAATTAATGAAATATTGAAACCAAGAGTTTTCGTAATCTAGAACGCCTGCATCATCCCAGACAAAGTTTAATCATGAATTCACGCTAATATTTACAATTTATGCTAACAAAAAGAAGAATTTATATCAGGAAACTTGTAGCTTTTCCTAGCTGTGTAGACTGCAAGGGCTGTTTTGTTGAGGCAAGTTAGTTTGTTCGCATCCACCCGTTGTTTGGCCGCCCTCTGCTTGTTTAGCCTGTGAGGCGAACAGAACAATCGAGTCAATTAATATTGCATTTCTTACTTTGCATTTCTTAAGCAAAAAAAAAATAATAATCAGCGCCTCCAATAGGACTAAACCTTGAAGATTCAAGATCGAGCAGTCAATACATAGACGAGGTTACTCTTCGTACTTCTATGAATTGGTGGAATTTCCTAGTGATGAGTTTACCGCTTTTCCCACTGTCTGGATGTGCAATTGCAAGAGGTAGACTATTAAATTATTTTCCTACACATACCCTTGCTATGACTTTTTATTTAAAATTAAAGAAGTTATGCTCACGGTATTGCGGAATTTTGAGAGGCAAGTTTCATTCATGATGCAATATGTTTAATATATAACTTTTATTTTAGCGTTTTACACTATCTCTTAGAATACTCATAGCCTTGAGAGCTTTTCAAGTTTTTTAAAATCCTCAAAAATTAATTAATGAATATTCATTTTAAATCAGTTTACATTGTCTGTCATGAATATGAGGATTCAATAATGCTCGTAAATCATTTAAACAGAATATTGAATGAATAAAGTAAGATTACAATAAAATTGTTTATTCAACTGAAATGAAAGTGTCTGATGTACGCACCTGTGACACAGGCTTCACTCGTCGTTATTCTTTCTCAAACTAATCCTTCAGTTGTGGGTGCAGAACATATATGTCTCCGTTCTGAAAAAAGTCGTGACTTGAATATTTTTGCACCCGTGAAGTGAGATGGAATCCGTGCCACAGATACACTCAATTCGTAGGTAATAGACAAGACAAAAACTAATTACCGTAACAGGTAGCTTTACTCTCTGATTACGTAATCAACTGGAAGTGTACGATGAGCGTATCTGTAACGTGGGTTTTTTCACCTCGCGAGTTTTCCCTACAGTAAACATTCAGACGCCGACGCTTACAAATATTTCTATCGTGTGGTGCACGTGATTTGTGAATTATACTTGAACATCCGTGATGTGTCGGGTTATGTTGCTGATATGACCAGTTTTGTTAGAATATTCAATG
Source organism: Morinoia aosen (assembly GCA_030386875.1). NCBI lineage: Eukaryota > Metazoa > Arthropoda > Malacostraca > Amphipoda > Talitridae > Morinoia > Morinoia aosen. Next base: position 20,927,567 of record CM059573.1, on the reverse strand, counting down.
TAAATTGAATGTTTGTAACAATTCGGACACACAGTATACTGTGCGAGGAAGTTTCAAATTTTATCATTTGTGATCAGTAAAAGCGCGGAACTGGTCGACTATGGCCCCGTATCGCTATTGAAGTAGGTCGTCCAAGTTGACCTTATGTTGTTGTTGCAAGCGGCCTACTGGCGGTGGCGAGTAAGCAAGCAAGCAACAAGATGCTCTGAGTTGCGTAAGAATATACAACAGATGCAGACATAGTTGGCCAAAACTAAAAGGCTCTTCAACACGAATACCTCATCCCGTTCTTTCCAAAGTTCAATCCACAAACCTTTCACGGCAGTGGGCCTCTTGCCATTGCATTCATGCTGGTCCTCATAGAACTTTAGAGTTTAAGTCTTGACTTTGAACCGGCCAATCCACAGCCTCAAAATTTTGTTATCTAATGTAATTCATGACTGACCTAGTCATGGGATAAACGGCGTTATCTTCCATGTAAATAATTAAATTCATCCCATGAGGAATTCTGAATTAGGTACGAAACATGATTTTTAATGGTGTTTTCGTACATGGCTGAGATCACACGAAACTTTAGGTAATCAAAAGAAGTTGTAATATGGCTTGGAAAAAGTCCAAACCCCATTGCACAATTACCCGCCTTAAAATTTGAGTTTTTTAGCACATTTGCACGAAGTGTTGAACCCTCACGCCTCTCCCCACTGTTTTTACCACTGCCAAAGAAATTTAATATACATAGTTTAATTAGTAAAAAATACCCCAGACCAGTTTTCCTATTCATCAAATGTTTATTTAGTAAGTCTCGCGAAGACAACATTATGTCTTGCTACTATCGAGAAAGAGTTATCCTCGACCCACAAACACTTGTTGTGTTTTTCATTTTTGTCGAAATACATGCTCGTGTCTCAAAATAGCCTTAGAATAGAATTATACCCTCTACAATTTTATGCCCTCTTGCCTTAGTTGTCCGGGATGTGCCGGGTTTTCATGAACTCAATACGCGGTCATATTCACGGTATATGTACTGTAATAATCGTACCAACCCCACACACTTTTTGAACGCTGTACGCCGCTGTCTCTAATCTTCCTAATGCTTGCTGCATTGTGGCTTGTTTTTGTTTTTCTGTGAGAGGCAGAATTTCTTAGCGTTTACCCACAGTGTTTCTGGAATGCGTATTAATTGGTCCCAAAGTATTTGTGTGGAATGAAAAGTCATGAACGCCAGGGTTTGTGAACTGCTCACGATTTATTCATGAATCTGTCCCTCAAGGTTGGCCGCCCATATTCGCATGATTAAACTAGGGAGCCGAAAATTTTTTTCTATTATTTTAAAATAATGAAAACTTGTTGTATATTATGAATAAATATGAAACCTTTGCAGATTACATCTGAACCGATGGGCCAGATTGTTCGTAAAACAAAACTTTTAATCCAGAAATTGTTTGACAAGCATTCTTCTCATGAAGGTGAAATAATTCAACATCAATAGAAAAACGCTAATGAAAAAATTGTTCGTGAGACATTTGGAAAGACATATTTTGTACAAAAAAGATTTGTTACACACCGTAAACACGATGCAGCTTCAGGGCTTAAGATAACTTAATTGCGTCTATATGAAGAACGTCAATTTCTCTCTACACGCAGAGATAACACTGACCTTATCTGTTCAGTAAAAAGGAAGCTGAAAATTCTTTCATCTCATGAACAACAGCTGGGCATTAAATTTTACCGCATGTTATGTTTGAAAGCAGTGTGGACGGTGGCATCCAAGTAAGCTAGCAAACGAACAAGGTAATGAGAGTTTTATTATTTATGCGAGATCGCCAGTGACCCTATGGGTCAGGTCACTTATGTAGGGTCATGCAAAGATTTCAATAAACGTTAAATTTCAATAATAAATTGGATAATAATCCAACACGAATAAGTATACACACTGTAACGCGCATATTGGATGCTTGATGTACAGGAATTGCGTGAGAGGAGAAATTATGAAACCCGCACACCTTTGTGTTGGAACATTTGTGTTAGAATAAGATCTGGAGCATTACTAGAACAGCACTGATGAAGAGCACTTCCGTTTATTGGGAATGTTTCATAAACCAAACTTTCGATACCTATCTCTCAGTAACATTTGTGAATTGCACCAACGACTACTGCAATCGGCTAAGATTACTATCTGGTGTGTACATGGTATGTAGATTTTTGCATGCAGGGGCCGTATCTTTTTGAAGAAAAACGTTACTACATATAAAGTTCATTAGAATTGTTTTTCTCTAACAGAGTGGCCAAATTTTTCACCGTTTATGGTGAAAAATTCCCGTTCCCGTTCTATGGTTCCTGCAAGATGATTCAACATCGCATATACCCCTCGACGTTCACTCAAAATTCTGTGCGACATGTTTCCACGTCATTTCTCGGCATGCTGCATGTCAGCTATCGTAGATCTAAAGACTTCACACAATCAATGTTACAATGTTCAAGATTCATATAACTAAAACAAACTTCCGGAGGAGACTTCAGAACTGCGTCGACCCAGGCGGTCGCCACAAGAGTGAAAAAATATTCGAACCCAGTGAAAATAAAATTGTATGCAATGTTCTATGCAGGAGTTAAAAGTATTTTTTAATGTCATTTTTTTTTATCAACCTTCACAATCGTTTCATCGTCTTTGCTAGTTCTCGTTCACTTAGTTATTAAGAGCCACATATTCTTCAGGAGGACTACTTTGGTTACATTTGATAGCCTCCATTTTCTTTAGAGAGAAGACATTTGATCGTCTACCCAATACAGCTTGGAAGAAAGTTCTATTTAGCCCTTTACCAGTGGAAAATCAAGATAGTTACCTTTGCGCTAGTTCAATTCTGAATGCAGGATCTTTAATTTCATCACTGAAAATAGAGCACGGACGGTTAAATACAAGTATTCAAGCACACAAATACACAAGATCATCATAGTTTTATATGTAAACTGATAGATAGCTTCCATGCTAAATTGGCATGTTAGGGTAGGACGATTAATAATTTTGATGAGTTCATGTTTGAAGTTTGCGTTTCTTATATTTAATTGACCATAAATGGGCAGGAGATCGATTTATGTTTGCTTTCCTTAAGTTTGACCATAAATGGGCAGGAGATCGATTTATGTTTTATTTCCTTAAGTTTGACCATAAATGGGCAGGAGATCGATCTATATTTGCGTTCCTTATATTTGACCGTAAATGGGCAGGAGATCGATATATGTTTGCGTTCCTTACCTTTGACCATAAATGGGCAGGAGATCGATTTATGTTTGCGTTCCTTACATTTGACCATAAATGGGCAGGAGATCGATTTATGTTTGCGTTCCTTACATTTGACCATAAATGGGCAGGAGATCGATTTATGTTTGCGTTCCTTACATTTGACCATAAATGGGCAGGAGATCGATTTATGTTTGCGTTCCTTACCTTTGACCATAAATGGGCAGGAGATCGATTTATATTTGCGTTCCTTACATTTGACCATAAATGGGCAGGAGATCGATTTATATTTGCGTTCCTTACATTTGACCATAAATGGGCAGGAGATCGATTTATATTTGCGTTCCTTACCTTTGACCATAAATGGGCAGGAGATCGATTTATGTTTGCGTTCCTTACATTTGACCATAAATGGGCAGGAGATCGATTTATGTTTGCGTTCCTTATATTTGACCGTAAATGGGCAGGAGATCGATTTATGTTTGCGTTCCTTACATTTGACCATAAATGGGCAGGAGATCGATTTATGTTTGCGTTCCTTATATTTGACCGTAAATGGGCAGGAGATCGATTTATGTTTGCGTTCCTTACATTTGACCATAAATGGGCAGGAGATCGATTTATGTTTGCGTTCCTTATATTTGACCGTAAATGGGCAGGAGATCGATTTATGTTTGCGTTCCTTACATTTGACCATAAATGGGCAGGAGATCGATTTATGTTTGCGTTCCTTACATTTGACCATAAATGGGCAGGAGATCGATTTATGTTTGCGTTCCTTACATTTGACCATAAATGGGCAGGAGATCGATTTATGTTTGCGTTCCTTACATTTGACCATAAATGGGCAGGAGATCGATTTATGTTTGCGTTCCTTACATTTGACCATAAATGGGCAGGAGATCGATTTATGTTTGCGTTCCTTACATTTGACCATAAATGGGCAGGAGATCGATTTATATTTGCGTTCCTTACATTTGACCATAAATGGGCAGGAGATCGATTTATGTTTGCGTTCCTCACATTTGACCATAAATGGGCAGGAGATCGATTTATATTTGCGTTCCTTATATTTGACCATAAATGGGCAGGAGATCGATTTATATTTGCGTTCCTTACATTTGACCATAAATGGGCAGGAGATCGATTTATGTTTGCGTTCCTTATATTTGACCATAAATGGGCAGGAGATCGATTTATATTTGCGTTCCTTACATTTGACCATAAATGGGCAGGAGATCGATTTATGTTTGCGTTCCTTACATTTGACCATAAATGGGCAGGAGATCGATTTATGTTTGCGTTCCTTATATTTGACCATAAATGGGCAGGAGATCGATTTATATTTGCGTTCCTTACATTTGACCATAAATGGGCAGGAGATCGATTTATATGGGTGACACAGTGGAGCCAGTATCGCAGGGACGCCCACCAAAGACTCTCAGGCACTAAGAAGAAATAATTCGAATATCACAGACACACACACACACACACATGCATATTCATATGTATATATTCGCATATTAGTACAGGGTTCTCGCAAAAAATGAGCTTATTCTTTCACTGACGATTCCTCACGTATTGTTATTAATTTTGTTTCAAGTGCAACTAATGTTCTTTTATGACATTCAACTTTCTTTTGATGTGTAACTTTTCTCTTTGATTTAGCTCATTAGGCTTGTACCTGTGTCAATAAACACCTACATCAAAACAAAGTACACAAGTACTGGGCAGTCGAAGAGTGAGTTTATTTATTGAGACACCCTGTATAGTTGGGTAGCAGACCCTTCTTTCAAACACGTTTGACTAGAAAGTTAACCAAAATTTAAATTTAGCAATGAGTTTTTTAAATTTGATATGATTTTCTAAACTGTATTTCAGCTTCATCGGGAAGTAAATATAGTAATTGTATTGTATTACTGAGGTATTGTTACTTCCTTCTATAGCTTTCGCCATTCCTCTTCAAGAATCATCAGGAAGAATCTAATAAAATTTTACTCCAGATCTTGAGGTTAATAAAATCCTAACATCTAACTTTATATTATAGTAAGTTAGCCGTGAGTAGCGTCTACTCCTGTAGATAAAAGAAAAGGGAATATATATGTATAAATAAGTTTGAACACTTCAATTTGAACTTGTTTTCAAGAACAATTGAAAGTGATGTGTCTGTGATAAGCGTGTCACTATTATTTGAGTGTAAATACAATGTTCAAATCATGGGTCTCTTTAAGATAAATATATGAGTTCAGAGTTTGAATTTCCATGGATTAATAAATAAGAAATTCAAGGGGCAGTAAAGTCTGTGTCTGCATGATGCACTCAACACATTTTACATAGCTCAAGTAATACAAGAGCAAGCCGTTATTAAAAACTACTAACCTAATTTAATTATTCATGGAGTGAATCAAACAATATTTAATACTTTTATTTACATTAACAAATTAATAAATACTTCATGACACTTCTTTCTCTTTACATCCACAGGGTCTATCAAAAATACTGGCACATGGGATTCATTTTGAAATAATGTTGTTGGTTGTTATGTTTTTAAATTCATTTTATCGGCTGTTTGTTTATTTCTGCTTTAGTCTTTATTTCCTTTGCTATTTCTCTGTAATTTTTTCGGAAAAGTGGTTCCAGAAGCAATGCGTCTGAAATTCTTGTCATCCATGCATTACCAGCAGGGACTTCTGTGTTTGGGGTAACTTGTCAGGGGAAGTTTGCGAAGTCCAACAACTCTCAAAATTCCCTCCGGATCCTCGAAAAAAAAAGAAGAAGCGAGCACTAAAGCGAGCGCTAGAGAAGACCTGGGATAAAATTACGTCGGAAACGGTCGCATGTATTTGAAAAAAAAATGTCCGGAAGCAACTTGACCGTTGCATTGAAGCACTAGGTAACCATTTTCGAAATTGTGACAACATCCTTCATGGAATTTTATGCACTTTCTGGTAATATAAAGATTGTTCTGATGTGAGAATCCGTTGAAAAGTAATGCTAAATTTTTCGTGACGCTATAATTTTGACGAACCCCATGCACGATAAATTACACGAACAGCATTAATAGCGGGGAAACGTAGTTTTAAAACGAACTACATAGCAAAAGCCGTTGAAAATATTGTTTCTATAAACCTTCTATTAAATGTACAGCTTTCGAGAGTCGTCATCGCTCACCTCAAGTACCTTATAGACGGAAAGCGAACGAAATATTTAGCTTATCTAAATACTCACATAAAAGAAGTTTTGTGAACGCGCAAAATAAAAACTTGAGACACAATTGAACACTGAACTTATTGTGATCTGAACTTATTCGGGCCCACAGGTAGCTGTACTCAAATTTGACCATTGTATTAGACTTAAGAAACATTCTACCTCTGTATCACCTGTGGTAAATAAATTGTTTAAATTGTTTAAATTGTTCAACAATAGAGTAAATGAAGCGCCAGCTCTGCGTATGAAGGTGCCCTGCGCTGAAGTCTTGGTGTTTAGTGTTTTGGCTGGTCAACCATATAAGGAAATCATATAAGAAAGCATGCTCAAAGATTCACGCTCAGTGAAGAGGTGCCCTGAGTCGAGGGATTGCAATAGTTTTCCCATACGTAAGGTGTCACGTGAGCTAGGTGCGAAAATTGGAAAATTTTATGCTTAAAATTGGATGACAATTTTTGAGCAAGCTTCCTTATATGACTGGGAGGGGAGAACCACCTGTACGAGATCTCCTTAGCAGCTCCCTAATAAGGAGATCTCTTCTCTTGTATGGGGATCCTTCCCTCAGTCACATCAGAAACTATGGTTTGCAAAAAAGCCCCGTATTTTGAACATATTTTTCTAACTATAGCTGTTGACTAACATGACACCTTACACACGTAATTTTTCAATTCCTAGACAATATTTTCAATTTCAATTTCAATTCCTAGACCTAAGCCATTACTAAACGATCACTCCAACTCTGTACATCATACACTCAATTATAGCGCTTCACTTTCTCCATTGTGGGTTACATTCTTCCTTCAAGATATCATTTGAGCGCACATGATAGTAAGATATCATTTGAGCGTACAACATGATAGTAAGATATCATTTGAGCGTACAACATGATAGTAAGATATCATTTGAGCGTACAACATGATAGTAAGATATCATTTGAGCGTACAACATGATAGTAAGATATCATTTGAGCGTACAACATGATAGTAAGATATCATTTGAGCGTACAACATGTTGGTAAGATATCATTTGAGCGTACAACATGATAATAAGATATCATTTGAGCGCACAACATGATAATAAGATATCATTTGAGCGCACAACATGATAATAAGATATCATTTGAGCGTACAACATGATAATAAGATATCATTTGAGCACACAACATGATAATAAGATATCATTTGAGCACACAACATGCTAATAAGATATCATTTGAGCACACAACATGATAATGAGATGTCATTTGAGCGCACAACATGATAATAAGATGTCATTTGAGCGCACAACATGATAATAAGATGTCATTTGAGCGCACAACATGATAATAAGATATCATTTGAGCGCACAACATGATAATAAGATGTCATTTGAGCACACAACATGATAATGAGATGTCATTTGAGCGCACAACATGATAATAAGATGTCATTTGAGCGCACAGCATGATAATAAGATATCATTTGAGCACACAACATGATAATAAGATATCATTTGAGCGCACAACATGATAATAAGGTTAGGTTAACATCGGCATCTTTGGGATGCTTTATTTCCAATCAAGCCTGATACATATGATCTTAGCATTGGTTTTTCAAATGTCTTATAACTAAGCCTATATATAGGACACCATGACGGTTCCCCCGTAAAGCCGGTACCCATTTCCGACACCTGAGTTGAGTGGGGTATTGGGCTTGAGCTTTCCCTTATACCCAACGGGGAAAATCTCCGCGCCAGCGCCGGGATACGAACCCGCGACTCCAACATACGAGCCCGATCCCTTAACCACTGTGCCACGGAGAGCAATAAGATATCAATTGAGCACATAACATGATAATAAGATGTCATTTGAGCGTACAACATGATAATAAGATGTCATTTGAGCGCACAACACCACAACAATGTACAGTAGGTGTGCACATTTGGATGTCCACTCCACCCGTACTCCCACTTAGTAAACTCGGTGCCTGAATGCAAGATAATAATAGTAAATTCTTATTTATGCAATTCAACTACGGGGGCTGAAATAAATTTGAAAATTATCTGAACACAGACATCGTAAAAAGAAAAAGTAATCGATCAGTTTATTTAATAACTGTTGCACGAATGAAGTATAGCTCTAACTTATAGTAAATAACATTGGTGCACTATCCGAGAATTGATATCGAAAATAAGGGAGGCCTCGGAGAATATATTTTAATTCCTTCTAAACAAAAGCCATCGAAATTTTGGATATTATCCCGAGTTCTCCGTCTGACATACCACATCCGTCCCGAGAGGCTGAAATTATATTTTTAGAAATACCTTGTGCCATCTACGGGTATCTAGCATACAGAATTAAACTTCTTTTTACTTTCGCTCAATTTTCCAAGCATAACATTTTTGATAATTAACGATCAAGATATCTTTAAGTAATTTTTTGCGTTGCTCACTGAAAGCTCATAAATTAGCAGACAATTCAAAATTGATGTGAAGGAACTACTTTGCTGACAAATGGAGCTGCTAGTAGTAACGGAATTTTAGCTAATGCATCTGAAACAAGGGCGTGGGCTTTTGGAGGTTATGACTCATTTCTGATTTTCGTGTCCACCATTTCGTGTGTTCCAACGTACATGAGATGTAAATAGCATTACTGTCATTTTCAGCAGTCACCCTTAATTCTCGCTTAAATAGTTCAAATTAAAAAGTGCAAAGTTATGTATCACCACAGCTCATTAACCTAATTATGCCCAAATCTGAACGTTTTCACCTGTTTAGAGTGAAAGTGTCCGTCTGAATGTTAAATTGACATATTTACACAAAGTTCGTGCAATACAGTATCGTATACATTACAATTTTTGCTCTGCCTGCCTTCAATTTCATCTTATAGCTTACCTTTGAGAAGCTTATTTCAAAGGATTGTTAGCTTCTTTTAGCTATAAACAACCTCTGTAAGAAACACAAAACACTCTTAGTCGATTCTTCTTACACTACTTCTAACCTTTTTAAGTGCTGAAAATTTAAACAAAATATTCTATTATGAAATAAAGAAGTGTTTAAAAAAGTACATACACGCAATTTCCAAAATGATAATTGGGAACCAAAATCTACGCTGGTGAGGGTTCACGTAGTATCAGCACGTGAATCAAGTCTCTTTTTTTTTAGTTAGATTAATATTTACTTCTCGAATCCAGATAAGAATAAACAAACTCCTCCAACGTGTGAATGACTTTCGAAAGATAGAATATTGAAGCACTCGCATCAATTCAAATTTACTTGCTATCGCTTGCGTTGCTTGAGTGAGCATTCATTCATAGCTTCATAGGCTCGAGAGGGAAATGACCTAGCATGTCGCTGTGCCAAATAAGGAAGGGATTGTTTCCTTATATGGCAAATGGAGACTACACACACCTGGAAAGGAGTGATTCATATTAGAAAAAGGAAGCAGGTTACATAAATATCATTATCATATATAATTGTTTTCTTAAATTTAATGCATTATTTAATTCCCAAAACTAATTTTTCATTCGCTAATTGTTTGCAAATAGAAAAGTTTTTGAAGGAACTAGTTTCTTGGCGGACGGTGATTGCCGTTACTCGTTCTCTGGCGATCAGCTGAGAGCTTCTCGTAGATGACAGTAGTGTGTTGGCTACGGCTGTGAGTGGATGTGTGCTGTACACTCTGGTCTTGTCTTCTCTTGCTGCCGTGTTCGTGTTGTCATGTGCAGTGATTGTTGAGACACCAAGCAGAAGTCATTATGCAAAACCAAAATCACACTGCGTTGGACGATAAATTCACAATGAATTTTGGGGGTTTTGATCCTGATAATCTATTTTCAACTCACATGGGCAATATGGGCGTCGGCATGAAACGTTCCGCCCACGAAGCTGGGCTTGACAGAGAAGCAATGGGCTTGTCGTCTGACGATGATACAGATTTTATGAAGAAAGAAGGTGGATTGAATGCATCATCTAGCGGCAGGGAAAATATGATCCATCAACAAACATCATTAGATCAGCCTCCACAAAAACAAAATTTGTTACCAAATGGCAAGAAAACCAAAGGACGCGTCAAGATTAAGATGGAATTTATAGATAATAAATTGAGAAGATATACCACATTCTCTAAAAGGAAAACTGGAATAATGAAAAAAGTAAGTATTCAGCAGCGTTGTTTTTGTTTGTAATACTGAGATGGTTGACGGCAGTAGCTCGGTGTGAAGTGAGTCTGGCACACGTTTGGTCACATGGTAGCAGGAGTTGTCGTACAAGTTTTTAGGTAGACTCCTGAATGAATTTGCATGCGCCCAACTGTGGTTTGAGTTATTAATAATGTTGGTGTAAGCTCTTACGACTGTTGATGAGGTTTGCACCTGATTGAGGCTAATTGTAAGGCCATGTGTTTGCGTCGTGTAGCGGCCGCGATGTCTGCGCTGCACCTGCCCGGCTGCGTCTGGCCGCCGTCTGGACTCGTTTACCTGACCGACACTGCTCAAAAAATTGAAAAAGACCAATGTTGTACGTAGATCACGGTCCTGCTAAAAGTTGCTTACGCGCGAAGGCAAGCATCTCTCATGCAGCAGTATTGAACACTTCAGTTATTTTTAAATATTTGAAAACATTTTTCTATGTATAAGTATTGCCTGTTGAAGCAATGATGCTTTCTAATCTTAAATCTTAGATTTTAAATGTAAGAGATAGGTACCAGTTTAAAATTATAAATTATTTTAATAATATTCCATGCATTGGATAAACTTAGTTTTATATTTTATTATTTTGATAAATTTTAATAATAATGCATGCAGTTTTTGAATTTTGTTCATGTTTTTGAAGACTGTAAAACACATCAGTTTCACCATATAGGCCTAACATACAAAATGTTATTTACTGTATGCTTGTAACTTAAATTCATGCCCAAATGTTAATTGGTGCTATATAGTTAAAGTACAGGATTTTTTCCTTCAAATTTTAATTAATGTACTTCCTGATGATGAAGGAACTTGTACATCTCTAGGTTCTTGCGCTAAATGTGTAAAGAATTTATTTTTTTTAACACTTTGACTGCGACGTGCGCCACCGGTGGTGCACGGTGGTAATTTTCTCATCATCCTGCTGACCGACCAGTAGTCGCAATTTCAATTTTCATAAATACTTGATCAAAGCTAGATGACAACAAGATCCAGTTCATGTTGTTATTGTAAAAATAGTGGACTACAATTGACTTAAAATTAGAGTTTGGTGTTGAACTTAAAATTTAGGTATCGCAGTCACAGTGTTAATCAGCTCAAATTTGTATTTAAGCTCAAACTTAATTAATTTTTTGATTTAACCATTGAAAATTATTTAAAACATTTTTCATGGATCAGTTACCTTTTTTTAGTGCAAGAATCGCATTTAAAATATTGGCTTAGTTTCCAAATGACCTCTGTGTGATTATAAAAGACTATTCTGAGTATCAGATTACATCTCTATTACCATTGAGTTGGAAATGAAATTCACGAATAGATATCATATGCATGCAATTGTACATAAAAAATACTTGCAGACTGGATGCCAACAATAAGATTATCCATACTGACACGTTTCCGTGCAGGTGCACCCACAGCACCGCATGCTAAAATGTCAGTTAAATGACTGAAAATAAATAAAATATTCCTGATAGTAAAATGTCTAGCATAACAAATAATCCTTAGCAAAATGTTTAAAATATGTTGATTGCACAATACCTCAATGGTACCAATGCATGTTTACAAGATAGTTGAATTGTGTTTCTGTGCTACATTAACTGTTGTATTCTTTTTTTCAAAGTATATTTGAGTTTTCAGCATTGAAAACTTTTGCATGTACTGCATTCTAAAGAGAAGGTCTCTGAAATATATAGTAGGAAAGCAGATATCCAGCTTATGTAATTATTCAATTACTATTATTATTGAGGATTGCATGTTATCCTACCCAATGTCATAAAATATGCTGCGGGATATTTTACACTGGTTATTGTGTATGCAGTATTGGAGTCCAGCTTCAGCCAAGAGAGTGACAGAAGTGCAGCCCCATTCCCTTGGATGAACTAGTGATCAGTTTGTGTGTACATACATCATGTTAACAGGTAGTCAAACTCTGTTGAGCTAATTTCACACACCAACTTTTTGGGGGATAAAATGAAGAATATTGCTAATGACAAGTTCAAGCCAAGTTGTTTGTGTGATTTCTTACACTTTACTACTTAACTTAAACTTTGCTAAATTTTGCCATGCGATGATGAAAAGATTTCCAAAGATTTTTAGATTGGAAAATTATAATTTTAATTTGCTTACTTAATACATTATAACTTAACTGTTATGGAAATATTACCAGCCATTATCAGTAGTAGCTTGAGCATCATTATTGCAGCATGTTTCATTTGGAATGTAGTATGTTCTTTAATTACTAGGTGCATAAAATAGTGATGCTCCACATATTTTTTCAGCAAAGCTATGCTAGTTAGATTTGCTGGTAATTGCTTGTAAATGAGTGGTACACACAGCATTCTTAGAGCACAAAACTATTCTTTCAAAGGGTTCTGTTCATAAGTATATTTTTTCAAAATTATTTTATGATATAGTTACTTTTAAATTTTTGCTCATTTTAATGTGTAAAATGCAGTGCCCTGCTCAATGTTACTCTTTAAATGCAGGAATTGATCAAGAGAGGATGTGAAGTTGTGTACAATATTAAGGTAATTGATATATCTCCTTAATTGATTACTTTCATGATGTATGTTCTCAGAGAGTAAGCAGTGCTGTGCCTTTTTTCCCTGTTCAAATGTCAGAAACATGGCACTATTATTGTAGGATGAAAATTTTCTTGTCTAAGAAATTTTTATGGGACCTAACATTACATTTAGATTGGAAATAAATGCACATAGGTTAATCGTAGCAGAATTTTTGAAATTTATACTGTAATTTTGTAAGAATTTTGAAGTGCCTCAGAAAGGAATGAAAGAAAACATCAGTAGTCATTTGCTGTAAAAAGTTTGAATGTGTTATTCTTAATTTAAAGTCTGATCTGTATGTTAGCAAAACAGTGTAATGAAGTTACTTCATGGCTACAACTTCCCAAATTTTCATTTTGTGAAAATCACATCTTGAGATCTCAAGCTGTGCAAGCTCAGGATCCAATTTATTACAGTTGTGTGTAGATCTAACTCTCATCTTCTCTGTGACTTGAAGGCAGTTGGTTAAAATTCAGCTATAATGATCCTGGGCTCAACACTTTGCATCTGTCAGGTGTATTTGCAAAATCAGTGGCCAAACTGTTCGTCAGTAACAAACTTGCAGTAACTGCTCAACAAACTTGCAGTAACTGCTCAACAAACTTGCAGTAACTGCTCAACAAACTTGCAGTAACTGCTCAACAAACTTGCATTTCACTCCCTTATCTCTTTTGTTGAACTGCAGAAAAAGAAGTGCAATTGCAAAAATCTGTATCTACAAACTAGCAATGATGTGTAGGAAGTTGGGAATTTCAACATTCATGAGATCGTGTCTGAGCTAACTTTCTATGTACAATGAACTAACTTTCTATTCTGAAGGAAAAATGCTTTTATGATACCTTTAATGTAATTTTTTCTTTTGAAAGGATTTGTTACCAAACCATTTTGCTTTAAATTGTGAACTAATTAAATGACTTGTTTGAATTTAATCTGAAAAACTTCTTTAATATACCAAAATTTTGTTTAGTACAATGTACACAAATTGAATATCAAATGAAAGTAGTACAATCATCACTTGCGAATTCATTAGTTCGCTGAATACCCGAAATATTTTCTGAGTGGGTATAATTTTTTTGGTACGTTGAATTTGACTTGCTTCCTCTTGTATGCAGGTGTATTCAGTCTCATCAGTAAATGCTAGGGCAGGCCTCACTGATGTGAGGTCGCCTATAAATCGAACTACATAGGAAGAAGTAGCATGTTCAATTCAATGTGTTAATAACTCTAGTGAAATTGGTACGGCATCACCTCGGTACATCAGCGCGTTTCATGGAAAAATGTGATGGGTGAATTTTCAACATAAAATATCACTGGTTTTGATAAAGAGTTTTCAGTGGCCAGCTACTCTCACTTGTTGCTACAGATATGTAATGCTGACAACGAGTATGAAGGAATTGTTTCCATGAGGAAGATGTGAGGTCCTGAGCTGAAGGTTAGGTAGTTTTTTATTGAGATGATTTTGTTTGTATTATTGTCGCACAGTATTTTTTTGATTCAATACTCCTTTTATTCAGTACCTCTCATTTCATAAACTTCTTTTAGGCTTACAGTTTCTGTGCGCTGTGTTTTGGGACGCATTTTGTGCACAGAATCCCCGTTCCCTTAATTTCATAATAAATAGTGCCTTCCTTCTTCCCCTTGTGGGAACGCTTTTGTTATTGTAAGGGAGGCTCAAATTAACTTATCTAATCTTAGCTTCATAATTTCGAATTGTTGCATTCGCGCTCTCGGAACACAAAAAAAAGCTCAGGTAACCGAAGTAAGTGGTAAACTTGGTATGAATTGAATTTGCTTTTACGGTCTTGCTAATTCTATTTGATAATAATAGAATTATCACATTTCTTATAAGGCTCTCCACAATATTTTCAAAAGAACGCGCATTTCTGTCTTCCTTTCCAGTAAATACTCGGAATAATCTTCATTACGCGATTGCTGTTATAATTTTCGATATAGAAACGAAAACTCGGTGAAAATAAATGGAAGCGCATGATTTAAAATAGATCCATTTGAAATGCGCACATGCATAGTATCCTTCTAGATTAGTGTTAATATTCAAGTAATTGAAGACGAGGAACACAAATAAGAGGAAAACGCAAATGTCGAATGTAATTAGAAGAAACTGCCACAAACGACTTCACGTAAACCTCGAGCTCGAGCCTGATTCGTAATAGGCTGTTCTAAGTTCAGCTTGTTATTGCACTATACATATTATTAAACTTTATATAATTAAAGTGCATATAACTACTTATAATATAATGATAAACTCAAGGCGCTTCTTCAACATTCCCTAAACGCCGCTTGTATCTAAAAATAAAATCTAGTTTACAGACGCTCGTGGTAGTGATAGGCGTGTTCGTCCAGAGCACAGGAAATGAGTCTGATTTACTTCATAGCGCGCGTTTCGATTTAACATTACACGACGGGATCTCGTTGTGACTACATTCAGTAGCCTCTACTTTTGATTGGGATATTAATTTCTTGCGCGAAAAATTGCCATTTTACTTGCATGCAGTATTAACGAAGATATTTTTGTGCTGTGTGTGGATGGCTGTGTGTTAGAAACAAAGCCTCTTATTTAGGCTTATTTCTGTGGTTCACAAAAGCGTTATGAGACTTGAAAGAAAATGCTAACTCGGATTCGAAGGGAAAAATAGGCTACATTTTGAAGAAAATGATGTAACGATGTTGTTCAGTCGTGTGGGCATGAATTGATTTTAATTTGAAGCAATTCAGTACAGTTGTGTAAAATAGATATCGATTTTTGTTATCTTTCCTTCTATAACTGTGATATGTAATTCCTGAAAGACTTCTCACTTGACCTAAAGATAATAATGACCTAAATCTTACGTCTTAATTATCATGATAATAATCTAGATCTTACGTCTAAGCTCTTTATTTGAAAGGGATCGTGCAACGGTCTACAAACTGATTGGAGCCGTTCGCTTGAGAGCTTAGTAACAACCCGCGTTCTCGGTGCCTCCACATCCCAGATGTAGGAGGTATTCTACACTGTCAGATATCTATTGTGTGGATTAAAAATAAGGCATACCACATATGTCCGACACACTACACAGACGAGATAGGAAGGCAATTGAGACAACTGTCGCAGTTTTATCGCGTACTTAACCAAAAACGAACTGTTAGTTTTTGCTGATGCACGTTGGTAAAAGTCATGGAATGGACGTTAACGCATTAAAGTTCAAAAGAGAAAAAGTTTATTCTCGTTAACCCTCTAAGATGCGCTTTAACAATCAACACAAAAATTGTCTCTTTACCAGGTAATTGCTAAATTTATTTCTTGATAATAGCGTCCTTCTTGAGATTGACTTTTCTGGGTATCATGTTATTATCGTCAGTGTAGTGGATCATTTGTTTATAGTTGTATCCTAGATACTGTAGAGTTATCAATATGTCTGGAAGTTCTGTAATTTTCGCCGTGTTTTATGTGGAAATGCGAGGTCTCGAGCTGAGAGTTATTTCTTTCTTTCTGTTAAAATAAAATTTTTGCTTTGTTACGGACCATTTTTTTCCTCAGGGGGATACAAATATTGTATCTATGGGAATTAGCGCTCCCAGGGGGACAATGTGAGGGCCCGAGCTGAGTTAGGGAGGCCTTCTTTTTGTTGAAGTAAAAATGCGTTTGTTATGTTAAGAATCATTTTTTTTTCGGTTCACTGCTGTCCTGTTTTTTCAGTACCTACTACTTTCTTCTTCGACTTTGATCTTGTGTTTCATAATCTTTTTTCTCAACTTACTGTTTCTATGCCCCCTTTCTGCATAGATTCCGCGTTCCCTTAACTCCATACTAAATGGTGCCTTCCTCCTTCCTCTATTTGGATCGGCATATTGACCGATATGGAAGCTTAAACTAACTAATAATCTAATCTATAGTCGAATGAATAAATTTATATATTTTTGTGCGTAATTTCTCCTATGTTAGTACAGTGTCTACACTTGACACAGTTGCTGGTTGGTTCGTCTCCCTGTCGCGCTCTTAACACTGACTGCAACGTGCGCCACCGGTGGCCACGTAGGTGATTTTCATAATGCTGTTGTCCGATGAGTAGTCGCAAACTCATTTTTCATAAATACTTTATTAAAGCTAAATGAGGTAATGATTGTTATTTTCAAAATTGCTTATTACCAGCGACTTTAAATTTGAGTTGAAAATTGAACTTCAGTTTTACCAGTTGAACTTCAGTCTGTGATACGTAGCAAATTTTAATCGTGTGTACTATTAGGATGAATATATGTCATTCACTTCTGGTATATTTATAATAGAAAAATATCAAATCCCGCCATTTTTGACGGGGCGTGTACATGCACTACCCATCAAGATGTCATGACTCGGATGAGAAATGGGTACGAATTATTGTTGGTACTTGTGGGAGCCTCTCGATACAAATGTATGGTAGTCAGCCTTATTTTCCCGTCTCCTAGTTTCGTATTGACGTCTTGAAAGAGTTGCACCTAGAAGGACGGCTTCTTTGCGTATTGTGGATACTTTACTTTCCTTGGAATTCCCATATTGACATGTCTTAATATTCGGTGCTGAATTTCGACTCCTCAGTAATACGTATATTTCATCTAATCAAAATATGAACCACATTACTAGGTGCTAGAGTCGGTACGAGCTTACACTTAGTGTTTTTTTTACTGTGTGCACTTCGCTATTATATTTTTTCACTAGTTCCCCCTCAGGGGGAAACAACTATTGTATCTATGGTATTAGCACTTCCAGGGGAGTATGGGGATTGTATGAGGTCCTGAGGTTAGGGAGGCCCTCAAAAAATGGACAAGGTTTTTTATTTTCTGACGGACCATTTTTTTCGGTTTACTGCTGCTCTGTTTTTCAGTACTTTCTATTTCCTTCTTTAACTTTTATCTTATTTCATGAACTTCTTTCTCAACTTACTGCGTCTATGCACCTCTTGCATAGATTCCACGTTCCGGTAAGTCCATGCTAAATGGTGCTCTCCTCTCTTCAGATCGCCTTTGTTGTGATTAGGGAAACAACTAACATCTAAATCTAATCTTTCATTCGGCTTTTCGCTCGATTTGATCATGAAGCAGGTAACTCTTATGTTCAAAGTTTGAAGGCTTTTTCGTACATGACACTACTTTGACTTGACTGCATTTAGTTTTTATGCGTCTCTCTCCTGAAAATTACCGAGAAATCAGACTAGCGACTTGTGCAAAGGCCTCGGAAGTGCCTCTCGTTGACATCACCTCACTGTGAATTTGTACTCAGATTGCCATAGAGAGGTCTGCAAGTGATGAATTCTACTAGTTTAGTGAATAGCTCACTGACATCGTACAATAACTTGATAACTTGGTGTTGAAAGCGTATTTGTACACATATGCATCTGAATAGTTCTTTGCAAGTTACGACTGGCGCTTTCTCGATGTGATTATTGAGCTTGTTTGCTAATGTTCTGGATTTTTTTATCATGCATTTCTGTTGTTTGCCTCGTAGAATACACATGTTATTCATGTTTGTCGCGTGCGAACAGATCTTAAGAAAAGCTGCAAAAAATAGTAACTCCTTTCATAATGCCTGCGTGAAGTAAAATTAACTTCTCAATCGATCTGAACTGAAACTGAATGGATGCGGGGACAAGCTTTCTTATTCAATTAGGTTCTTGAATTCAAAATAGCGTCAGGGGACATTAGCTGATTATTTGAAGCGTTTACCCTGGAGCGCCATGCAGGAGCACCCTTGCTATGTGAAGCCAGAATACCAGCTCTCTTGGGCGTCGTTTGAATGTGGAGTTGTTTTTTTCGCAGATTGTCATTTAAGGTCTCCTCAGGGGGCATAAGGTAGGCAATAGGTCTAGGTTAGGTGGGTTTGTCTGTCCGGTGGTATGAGGAGTCTCGTTTCCTGGGGAATTCTGTTAGGTTACCGCGATGAATAAGGGCTTCAGGATTTACACCTTTTTCCGTTTTCATGCTTTCACTTTCTACTGTTCTTCTTTCTCTTCCTTCATCGGGGGGATTCAGCTATTGTATCTATGGGAATTAGCGCTCCCAGGGGAATCAAGTGAGGTCCCGAGCTAAAGGTTACGTAGGCCTTTTTTTTACATAGAATGTTTTTTGTTTTGTTATGGACCATCTTTTTTCGGTTCATGCTTTCCTGTTTTTCAGAATATACTACTTTTATCTTCAACTTTTATCTTGTTCATGAACTTCTTTCTTAGCTTACTGTTTTTATGTACCTTGTGCGTAGATTCCGCGTTTTCCTTAACTCCATACTAAATGGTGCCTTCATCCTATCTCTCTCTTTGAACATCTTTGTTATGGTAAAGGGAGGCTAAAACTTTGTTATAATTAATCTTTCTTTTCCTTCCTAACTTGCTATTTCTCTGCGCATGATTTCCTATGTGGGAACACACCTTGTGTACAAATTCCCTATTTTATACAGTCCATACTAAACGTTGCCTTGGCTTCGTTCTTTTGAGATCATGGCTATGAAGTATTTAACCGTGTAATATAATAGCAATAATGACTAGTTCAAATTGTTTCGACCAGTTAAAAAAATGGCTACTTGGTGGCTAAATGGCTACGTAAATTTGAGTGTCTGCCAGTTGGTTGTTCGTAAATTTGAGTGTCGGGCAGCTGGTTGTTCGTAAATTTGAGTGTCGGGCAGTTGGTTGTTCGTAAATTTGAGTGTCTGTCAGTTGGTTGTTCGTAAATTTGAGTGTCTGCCAGTTGGTTGTTCGTAAATTTGAGTGTCGGTCAGTTGGTTGTTCGTAACCCCTCAGGGGGATACAATTATTGTATCTATGGGAACTAGCGCTCCTAGGGGGACAATGTGAGGGCCCGAGCTGAGAGTTAGGTAGTCCTCCCTTTTTGTTGAAATAAAATGCTTTTGATATGTTACGGACCACCTTTTTCGGTTCACTGCCGTCCTGTTCTTCAGCACCTACTACTTTCCTCTTCAACTTTGGTCTTGTTTCATGATCTTCTTTCAAGACTTACTGTTTCTATGCCTTTCTGCGTAGATTCCGCGTCTCCTTAACTCCATACTAAATGGTGCCTTCCTCCTTTCTCTCTTTGGATAGCATTTGGTGCTGGGTAGGGAGGCTAAAACTAACGACTAAACTAATCTAATCTGGTTGTTCGTAAATTTTTGAAACGCTACCGTATGAACTTCAGATAATGGCAGGTTTTAAATAATTTACATTAATCGTTCAGACAAATATTCCCGTACATAGGTCCCCTAAGGGGGATACAACTATTGTATCTATGGGAATTAGCGCTCCCAGGGGAAAAATGTGAGGGCCCGAGCTGAGAGTTAGGTAGGCCTTCTTTTTGTTGAAATAAAATGTTTTTTGTTATGTTAAGGACCACCTTTTTTCGGTTCACTACTGTCCTGTTTTTCAGCACCTCTGACTTCCTTCTTCAACTTTTATCTTATTTCATGAACTTCTTTCCCACCTTACTGTTTCTATGCCCTTTCTGCATAGATTCCTCATTTTCTTATCGCCTACTAAATGGTGCCTTCCTCCTTCCTCTCTTCGATACGCTCTGTTTTTGCAGTGGTTAGGGAGGCTTAAACTAACTAATAATCTAATCTAATCCCGAACATAGGTAAATTTATTTCCAAATTTTTACTGAGATTAATAATAAGTTAAGTGATATGCCGTTGGAGTTGTAATTCAGAAGAACTGATCCCAAAAAATACCGTTAGAGGCCCTGTAAAATAAGTGAGCTAATTAGTGAAGTGTTGAGGTTGTATTCCTCTTCAAAGCTAATCTGCAGGCTTTGCAGAAAACTGGCATGAGATACAAACTCAGGGTCAATATAACGCGAGATATACAAAGCGTTCATCCTCACCACTCACGCAGTCAACCTCTCATTTTAGAATATTTTCTATTAGAGTCTCCCCCCCCCCCCTCAGGGGGATACAACTATTGTATCTATCGGAATTGGCACTCCCAGGGGGACAATGTGAGGGCCCGAGCTGAGAGTTTTTTCAGTACCTACTACTTTCTTCTTGAACTTTGATCTTGTTTCATGAACTTCTTTCTCATTTTACTGTTTCTACGCCCTTTCTGCATAGATTCCGCGTTTTTTTTACTCCATACTGAATGGTGCCTTCTTCCTTCCTCTCTTTGGATCGCATTCGTTGAAGCGGGTAGGGAGGATAAAACTAACGACTAATCAAATCTAACCTTTCTATTAGAGTACAATGATGGCAGTTATGCTCTGTGAGAATTAGCACTGGCAGGGAAATAACATATGGTCCCGAACTCGTAGTCTGGTAGGCCTTCTGTTTTGTTGAAGTAAAATAGGTTTTTCGTTTTGTTAAAGACCATCTTTTTTCTGTTCATTGCTGTCCTGATTTTCAGCGCCTACTATTTTCGTCTTCAACTTTAATCGTGTGTCATAACCTTCCTACTCAATTAAGTGTTTTTATGCGCTGGGGATCTTGTGTCGGATGTGTGCATAGATTCCACGTTCCCATAACTCCATTCTTAATAGCGCATTTATCATTCCTCTCCTTGGAACACCTATGCTGTAATTAGGAAGGCTAAAACTAACGTTTAATCTTAGCTAACAATCATACTTTGGAGCTAAAAATTGCAGAATTTCGGCTGTGAAACTTCAATTGTCTCGATGGAACTTTGCTTGAGATATAGTACGAGTTGAATTTCTTTTCTATTTCTACAGATTCGCTAGTTAGCAAGTTACATGACTTCTTACTCACCTGCTTGGTTCGATCCAGAAAGCTAGATTTGACCTTGGTGTTGATTGCAATTTTATTGCTAGATGTTCTTATTTATAAGTACAGATTTGTTCTACCTCGAATTTTTCTGGGCTTACAATATTTCTATGTGCAATTTAATTAAGACTTATCGGAGATTTGCTACAGCTCGTACAACCCCTCAGGGGGATACAACTATTGTATCTATGGGAATTAGCGCTCCCAGGGGAAAAATGTGAGGGCCCGAGCTGAGAGTTAGGTAGGCCTTCGTTTTGTTGAAATAAAATGTTTTTTGTTATGTCAAGGACCACCTTTTTTCGGTTCACTACTGTCCTGTTTTTCAGCACCTCTGACTTTCTTCTTCAACTTTTATAACTTATTTCATGAACTTCTTTCCCATCTTACTGTTTCTATGCCCTTTCTGCATAGATTCCTCATTTTCTTATCTCCTTACTAAATGGTGCCTTCCTCCTTCCTCTCTTCGATACGCTCTTTTTTTGCAGCGGTTAGGGAGGCTTAAACTAACTTATAATCTAATCTACAGCTCGTACAATATTTGTATGACCTGATAATACTGCAACAACAGGATTATTTTTCGTTTTGAATTAAAATCAGCATATCCCTGATATTTTTAGATTACGAATAACTGTGAAAATTGTAGGGTTTTTTACACTTACCGCTTTTGGGTATGACCGACGCTTCGCGCAACCGTCTGCATCAGTTTTCGTTTTTTGTTTTCTATTGCTTTCACTTCGTAAAATGTTAGTGCGTGTGTTTGGAATGTTCACGTGCGTGAGATCTCGTGCTGCTTGCCTTTACTGCCGCCTGGCTCCTGTGAAGTGAAGATGTGAGGTCCTGAGCTGAGTTAGGTAGGCCTTTTTTTGTTGAAATAAAAGCTTTTCTGTTTTATTAAGGACCAACCTTTTTTCGGTTCCTCTCAGGGGGATACAACTCAAGTATCTATGGGAATTAGCGCTCCCAGGGGGACTATGTGAGGGCCCGAGCTGAAGGTTAGGTAGGCTTTCTTTTTGTTAAAATAACATAGGTTTTGTTTTGTTACGGACCAGCTTTTTTCGGTTCACTGCTGTCCTGTTTTTCAGCACCTACTACTTTCTTCTTCAACTTTTTCTTGTTTCATGATCTTCTTTCTTAGCTTTCTGTTTCTGTGCCCTTTCTGCATAGATTCCGCGTTTCCTTAACTCCATACTAAATGGTGCTTTTTTCCTTCCTCTCTTTGGATAGCCTTTGTTGCGGATAGGGAGGCTTAAACTAACTAATAATCTAATCTAATATTTATATCGGTTCACTGCTGTCCTGTTTTTCCACGCCTCTGATTTTCTTCAACTTTTATCTCGTTTCATAACTTTCCTTCTTGACCGTTTCTATGCGCACGGGGATCCTTTGCGGGAACACTTTTTGTGCATAGATTCTACGTTCCCTTAACTTCATACTAAATGGTGCCTTCATCTTTCCTCTCTTTGAGCATCTTCGTTGTGGTAGGGGAGGCTAAACTAATTTATAATCCCTCATCAATCCTGTGAAGTGAGCACCAAGGCCGCTCTCTAGATCGTCTCATTTGTGGAGTTTAAGTTCGGCATTTTATGGAAACGTTCTATGAAACTCAAGTGAGCAGCACCGTACGTGTGAAAGTGGATCAATTCATTAACAATCAAACCTTGAAAACCAGTCTTTCGCGAGTACGTCTCATCGCGAAATTGAAATAGAGATCTCTGTGTTACCGTTTTTGCATTCATACTTCATAGCGTAATGAGTTATAGCGTCTAATGGCACACTTGTGTTGCTCGTTGCGAACATCGCATCGTGCGCGAGCCTGTTCGTCATCTGTGCGTTGTAGGATTACGATATCTTAACATTGTGATAAATCACTAGAAGACATCAGTGTCTGTGATTGAAATTTAAGTATTAGTCCCTCAGCGGAAAACACGGCTGTTGGTTGTTGTATGTTTGGGACTCAGTGCTACCAGGAAAAAGGGGTTTAATATCGAGCCGAAGTTTAGGTAGGCCTTCTGTGAGTTGAAATAGAATAGATTCTTAGTTTTGTCGTAGACTATTTTCAAGTTCACGGCTGTTTTTTCAGCACTTGTTTTTTCTTTTATTTTCATAGTTTCCTGAACTTCTTTCAATCTTCCTGTTTTTATATGCCCAGGGTGTGAGGACACACCTTATACATGGCTTTCTCATCCCCTTAATTCCATAGTAAATGACGTTTTCCTCCTTCCTCTCTTGGGAACACCGTTGTGGTTAGGAAGGTTCAAAATAATTTGCATTCTTATCTACTTGAAGTATCATTGGCATTTATTCTTTTCTGAGTTAGCCCTCTGATCTTACTTTTTGATGGGATAGCGTCTTTTTGTTGATATGGCGTCTAATTTATATGGTAACCTTATGACCCTGATGTCATTTCAGTGTCTCGAGTTAGGATATAGTAAAATCATCTATGCATTCCATAGGTAATTTTTCAGGACTGACGTCTGAAAATTAAACGAAGTTCTTAGGGCTATATTTGTATGATGTTCTTAAGATTAATGTCCTTGACTTCCCTCCAACTGTGATATCAACTATGCATTGGAAATTTGGTATTTTCGCGATAACGTAACAGTCTGTTGGTAACATTGTGGGTTGGATGTATTCAAATTTCGTCATGTTTTGAAAATGTTCGAATTGTTTGCAGTACGCATATGCAATGTGCATAGTGTTCGTTTTGAAATAACATTTTTACCCCCCAGCCGATTTGTTTCATATTCAATTTGCCTTAGCATAGTTCTGTTTCTTTTATGGTTCTCGTTCAATGCATTTAATGCCTAGGGCTTGGCTTTGTGGCCTTTCCACTGGTCATTGTAAGTCCTTGCATGACTCGGCTCATTTTAGTCTTGAAGTGTCCGAATTTGAGCGGATTATTTGAGTTGTCCGATGACTCTTCTAAAGTTGTTACTGCCTATACACTTCGAGCTTTGTAGTTACGTACCTCGTACCTGTAAGTGGTTCCGTCGGGCATGCTCACATCAAATTTTTCAAAATTTGAAAATGCGTCATCACGATGTCTGGAGTATTTGCGGTTATTTTCACTTGTGTGAGAGTGCATCTTGTTGCGCCGTTTGTTTCTTGCACTTGACGTGCTCCAGTCATGAGTTGACTCTGTCTTTGCCTTATGGCTCTCTGATCTATATTTGGTGGCGTGCTGGCGGTGAAGTCCCTGTCTTGGCTGGTGCGAGCCCTTCGGAGACTTCCTTATTTTGCTCCGTCTTGCTACTCTAAAACACGGAACAGGTTTCTTGCTCTTTTATGGCTCATCATGGGCCGCTCAAGCATGGGTCTTGAATGAGCCTCGCCGGGGCGTCCTGGTAGCAGATGTGTCATTCACAACCAAATTTCGCTTTGTCTGCCTGCGCTCGAGTGCCAGATTAAGATAATAGAAATGCAACTATCTGACAATTGAAGCGCTTTTGTGTTCGGGCATTTGCTATTTTTACTATCCTTTTGAGTGCTGTAACGATGCTTCTTTATTCTGTCTTACTCAATGACATCGCTTACTATAGTTACTGGTATGTCGTTGGGCCCCATTTGTTCACTCTCAAAATTCCAGTCTACATGAGCTGCCGGTGTCGCACGCGACGAAGAATTATTGTCTCAGTCTCTGAGCCTGTATTGAGGGAACCAGGCACGCCTTGGTTGCTTTTCGGCGACGGTAGATGGGTTCCATGAGCTCTCATTGGAGGAGTGTCTTGATGGTGTCTGCGCTCGTCAGCATATCTTGGGCGAAAACCACTTTTGGATGATGTCCTCTGGGACAGATAGTAGATTTAGCTACACCTGTTGCTGTTTTCTTCTTCAATGATTTTCATTCTTCGTCTCATTTGTTCAACGCATGACGACGCCTTTCACCCAAATGCCATTTATTTATTCATCTTCAGTTCCTGCAAAGGGCTTCCATGAAATGTTGCAGTACTCTATCTTATCGAGCACTGATTTCTGTGCCAATTGTGACTAGACGTGCACTTCGTAATGATGTGCTTTGTACATGATGCCTCCGCTTTTTTCATTAAAAGTTCTATAAAGTCTCCAATAAAATTACATAGAAATGATGTGTCAGGTACTAATAATTCATCATTGTAACGCTAATACTTTTTTGTGAAAATAGGGTTAATTTGAAATTATATTAAATTACTTAATATGAATATCATGTGTCGCTCTTATTTTTCAAAATAAGCAGATCAATCTGGTGATAAACTTGTATCCTAAGCGCAGATGCCCGACTCGTCAGTGAGGTAAACGAAAGTCGAGTGACTGAGTGAAAAGAAACTGCTTTCTCTGAAACTATTTGTTTCGGAAAAGGAAATCGAACGAACTATCAACAGGAAAATCAACAGGAAACAGGGCATCAACAGGAAAATTTTATCGAAAACTTCTACGCGCAACCACTTGACCCTTGAGTGCCGTAGTCATTAATTAAGCTCACGTATTTAGATGCGCGATGTGCGCAACCACATTGATGAATAACATTACTGAGCGTGTATTGAAGAACCCTTCTTTCAAGTAAAAATGTGGAACTATTCAATGATTTTTCAGTAGAATCAATTCACGTGAAACACTCTTATGAATGAAAAAAAATATTGCATGGATATTTCAGGCTCTCATAAATTTGATCATTTTGTTATTTTGGTACTTCAATAGTTCATTATGCTTCGCAATATACCGCATAATTAGTTGGAGAAACTTAATGCTTTGAGTTCACTTAATATGTTATAATTGTACGTATATATACTGGCTTCTGGTTAGCATAAATTGGTGCTAAAACTTTTGTTCTCTCAAATATGAGATGCCATTTTTCTTTCACGCACAAAATTTTTTACATGTAGATGACCATTTTTATACAATTAAAGTATAAATTGCATAATGTGTAGTATCGCTTATTAAAACTCAACTATGAGGTGGGATTTACACAAGGCGGTGACCCTGGAAGGAATTGTTAGTTGCGGCCAGGATTTTAACAATTTTACCATGAATGAGAGGGACAGGCCAACTCCCTAGGATATAGGCTCGCATTCAGCCGTTTCGTTGATGCGGATTCTGCAGTTGTCTTCTTGAAATTCTGTTTCAAGTAACAGCGTAACTAAAGAGTATTGTTTTCTGAATTACTTTGCGGGCCGATGCCACTGATGGTAATATTTTTTTAATTTGTCGATAATTCGAGGCGATTTTTTTGTATATTGGATGGCAGTTGAGTGGTAGTGGTATCGGAAACAGTTTTGAAAACTAAATTACTCCAAGCTCGTTTAGTAATTATCTTGTTTGGAAATTTGGCTGGCCGAGTCCCTATAAGGTGGTGAAACAATTTTCGGATCTATGGGAATGAGCACTTCCCGTGGAAGATGCGAGGTCCCTAACTTGAAGGTTGAGTAGGTTTTCCTTTTGTTGAAATAGGTTTTTTTTGCACTGACTCACTTTTCTTCGATTCACTGTTTTTTTTCTAGTATCTATCATTTTTTCAAATTTTATCTGGTTTCATTAACTTTTTTCAATCATGTCGTTTTTATGCACTGAGTGAGAGGACACTCCTTGTGTATGAATCCCTCGTTCCCTCTATTCCATACCGAATAATGCTTTCTTCGTTCAAGAACACTTTCGTTGTAGTAATGAATGTATTAACTAACTCGTCTTATCCTTTTGAAATTGGAAGCAAGCCTTTCCTGCAAAGAATCATTTTGAAAGGGTTTCGCTTTTCATTTTCCATTGAGTACTTTCAGAACAATGATGTACAGCGTGCTGGTGTGTGTGTATGAGCTCTATTATCTCAATCCAGCCTGGACTAATTAATCGTGGTCTAGACATTAACCTGAAACATTCCATGAATCAGTTGAAGCTATGAAAGTGAAATTGAAGGTCTTCCTGCTCTGTGTTGACGATTGTGACAGTATCACGAAGGTAACTGGTGCTGGAGATTTCATTGACGAACTGACTCGTTTATGAAATACTTCACCTCGTAAAGGTTATGTTACAATTGAAACTCCCCTCAGGAGGATACAGATATTGTATCTATGGGAATTAGCGCTCCCAGGGGGACTATGTGAGGGCCCGAGCTAAAGGTTAGGTAGGCTTCCTTTTGTTGAAATAGAATAGGTTTTTGTTTTGTTACGGACCATCTTTTTTTGGTCCACTGCTGTCCTGTTTTTCAGCACCTACTACTTTCTTCTTCAACTTTTTCTTGTTTCATGAACTTCTTTCTTAGCTTCCTGTTTCTGTGCACCTTGTGCATAGATTCCGCGTTCCCTCGACTCCATACTAAATGGTGCCTTCCTCCTTCCTCTTTTAGAACATCTTTGTCGTGCAATTAAGGGAGGCTAAACTTTTCTTATATAATAATAATAATAATAATAATAATAATAATAATAATAATAATAATAATAATAATAATACAATAGAAACTTCCTTCGTTTGCGTATGAAACTATCTTGGGAATAAATCTCGCATAAATTATCGGTAGTGGCTTTTACGAGATCGAGATGCGACTCTCCTTTTTGGCTGAATTGTGCTCAGCTCGAAGTTTGTCTACAAATTTTTCATGATCTCAAACCAATGACAGTATCCCCTAACTCTTAAGTTGTTCGATATCGTAGTTATTGCTGTGAGCTTGGCCTGCATGCTTGTCGCTACTGCAGGCCTCGCATGAGCGGGGGAGCGGGGGCAATACTTCTCTTCATGAGATGATCTCATGAAACAGCTATGAGCCGAAAAAAGTACTCCATAATAATATATATATATATATATAATTTAATAAAAAGCGTACTATTTAATAAAAAAGTATTATTATTTAATAAAAAAAGTACTCCATAATAGTACGTTTTTTATTAAATTATATATATTATTATGGAGTACTTTTTTCGGCTCATAGCTGTTTTTATTTTCAGCCTTCATTATTTCTTCGTCTTCTCTTGTTTCATGGTCTTATTTCTGTGCCATTTGTGACTAGACGTGCACTTTGTAATGATGTGCTTTGTAGATGATGCCTCCGCTTTTTTCATTAAAAATTCTATAAAGTCTCCAATAAAATTACATAGAAAGTACTCCATAATAATATATATATTTATTATTATGGAGTACTTTTTTTATTAAATAATAACTTTTTTTATTAAAATTTTAAATTATATATATATATTATGGAGTACTTTTTTCGGCTCATAGCTGTTTTTATTTTCAGCCTTCATTATTTCTTCGTCTTCTCTTGTTTCATGATCTTTTTCAATCTCGTTTCTGTGTGGAGCATGTAGGGACACACCTTGTGCATGGATTCCACGTTCTTTACATTAATTCTGTATTTGAGGGCGCCATTATTTCCTTTCTTGGGAGAATCGTTGTTGTGGTTAGGAAAGCTTGAACTCGTATTCTGTTTGAATTTTTCCTTTATTTGATTCACTTTTTTCGTCGTACGTTCACTTTTCGTTCACTTTTTTCGTCGCACCAAAAGTTCTTCGCTTATCTTCTCTTGATTAATTTGTGGTGGTAATGTTACTTAACCGCCCACAAGCATTTCTTTTGGGCGGTTGCAGCTATATTGCTAGTGCGTACATTTAAGTGAAATCATTGCGTATAGTTCTTGAAATTATTTTACTGCGTGCTATCTAACAAAAATTGCTAGCACATATCTACATGAAAGTATTCATTCCGTATCATGATTGGCCTAAAGCGTACTGCGTAAATGGGTATTAATTTTTTTACCTAAGGGAATTTAACTTCTCCCATTTTTGCCTAGTAAGCACACGTTAAACTTATGTTGGGAGAGTTTCTCTTCCTACTCGGAAAATTGGTAGTGTATTTTTTTGTAAATCATTTATTTTGTGATTATTGAATAAGTTACTGTACTCGTCTCGTCATGTCGTGCAATTTTTCTAATGTTTTGTTGTATTTGTGTATTTCAGGCGTACGAGCTGTCGACGCTGACCGGCACGCAGGTGATGCTGCTGGTGGCCAGCGAGACGGGCCACGTGTACACTTTCGCGACCCGCAAACTGCAGCCCATGATAACGAGCGAAGCGGGCAAAGCTCTCATTCAGACCTGTCTGAACAGTCCGGACCCTCCGTCATCGCACCAGTACCACCACCACGACCAGCGCATGTCTGCCACGGGCTACGAAGAAACAGAGCTCACCTACGCCGTACCTGACGACGACAATTCAAAGGTACGACAGATGATGTACTCAGCGGCGGCGGCAGCCTCGGCAGCAGCGTCGCCCATCAACGCGGTGTCCATGCACCAGTCTCAGGTAGCTACCTCCATGGCGTCTCCGTCCCACCACGCGGCGGCGGCCGCCGCAGCCGCTGCCGCCGCCCTGCAGGGCCACCACCACCAGCACTACGGTCAGCATCCCCACGCTCCCCCCACTCCTCACCTCGCCGCACCGTCTCCTCATATCACGCCTCCCGGCTCCCATCCCATGGCTGCACACCACCACCACTTATCTGCCCAAATCACCAACACAAATCACAACGATCACTCTAGTGGCGCTGGTGTAGGTTCACTCCACCAACATTCTTCACACCTCACTTCTCAAACTCCGCTACCTCCTCACTCTCCTCTGCCTCCCCACTCTCCGATGGGGACACCTTCTCCCACCTCCCCTTACCCGGGGCTCCACCACCACTCAGCGCATCACCACATCCCCGCTCACTCGCGGTAGGACACTTACAATGCTTCCGTGTTCCTCTTAACTCCTCGTATCCTGAGAAACACTAGAAATGCACTTGCACTCACCTGACCTCCTGGATGAACAGAGTTGTACCTATGTGATTAGATAATAACTGTTCTCCATGCGTGAGGTGAGGTGAAGCTGCGCTTTCAAATCTGACTCTCACCTGCTCAGCTGTCTCGCGCCCACGCTTGACCGTCTGCTGCCGACAACACCCATCGAGGTGTGAGAGCTATCAATTTTAGAGAAAAAGATTCTTTATTGTAATTTTGCTGAGCCAAGTCTCGGTTTGTTTGGAAAATCTTTATGTTGAAACTTAGCCGCCATACGAAATCATGGGTATGTGGCTAGTTCTGCCTATGGTTGCCATCAGTCCATTATCAGGACTTTTTTTTCTGAGTGCGAATCTTTCTTCTCGCATAATATTTGTCAGACACAATGCAGTACACACACCAGACAGTGCATTTAGTATCTGCACTCAACATTTGCCACTCTTCGTATTTCCTTCATTCTTTATTTACTCTACACGGAACACAAAAATCCTGCGCTCACCCACCTTATCCACTCCCACTCCGGTCACACCACTCACCGTCTCTTGTCCTGGGCATGTCTCTGCGGCGTCGCACGTGTGCACATCTCCACTTCTGCACCATTCTGAGCTTCTCCTCTGTAGCTGCTAGTGTTATTTGTGTTATGCTTAGCTTGAACTGCGTGTCACATTAATGTTTGGTCAAGTGTGGTCTTCTTTCCGGTTGCCTTCAAACACGATTCCGAGTTGATCGTGATTGAAGCCAACAGTAAAGCTTGTGTCTGTGTGTTTGTCACGAGCTGTAAATTGGGTTGATTAAGGCTTTAGATAAACTTGTGGCCTATTTTCTTCACTCGACGATTTTTGCTATAATGGCAAATTAATTATTTCCACATGTTATCCACCTAATGCGACAAGTTAATTCGTCGACTAAATTTATCGGACTCTGAAGGGAAAAAATTGCCGTTTTGTTTTATGTTTTACATATTACATTCAAATAATTTTATCTTCATTGCTCATTGTAGGCCATCAGTTTATTGCTCATTGTTGTGTTTGTAGGTTGCGAAAATTCAAAATTGTTGTAATTTTGAAGGCCGATTTACCGCTTTTCTTGGTGATTGTAAGAAAATTAATTTTAAAAATTTCATGCGCTGCTTATAAATTTGATAACAAAACCTCAGCTAACGTTGTGCTGCTAAATCATCTTCTGTGTAAATCTTTATTTACTTAAAAGCTCGAACTGTAGCATCCACTTTTTGGATCGTTAAGAAAGCGGGGAGTTGGCTGACGTTTTTACTTTTGTTTGTTTTAAGAGCTGATTTTTTGTTGTTTGTGTTTTGGTATTGTCATTTGATGCAGCGTTTAAATTTTACTATTTGTGCTGCGTGGTGGACTAGCTTCGTGTGGTTCTAGATATTGTTTGTAAGAATGCTGAGATGTTGCACGAGGCACCACCCTACCCTGTAGCGCCGAAGCGATGCTAGTCTCTTCGGTCCCAATCTCTGTTCGTGATGGCGGGTGGCTGCTTTATCTAATCGGAAAAAATACTTTGTTTAGCCTTAGTTATTATTCCCATGTTGCGATTTCTGATGCAGCTACCCCTAGCTCTGTTAATGGAGCTCCACGCCAATGTTGGTTGGGTCTGGTGGACCGATCGTGATGGTGGCTATGTTCTTGTGATCTCCTGAGCCCTACTTGTTTCACCAGGGGACTTTTCGCATTGCTGAAAAATAAATTACCTGCTCTGAATTCCGAACGCTCTTTCAAATTGAGTTTCAGTAATGTACTCCCAAGTGCTGTTATTTATGTGCTTCTCTCACAAGTGCTCGGTTTGTGCTGTAATTTATGTACTTAGTTTCAATATCAGAAATGTTCTCTCACACACGCACGTCGATTGACTTTTAAATATAATTAAAGTTTTCATAGTGTCTGTACCAACATTTACTAGCCTACGACGATTTTCTGGGAAATGTAGGGCTCAAGTAGCTCGCGTGAAATAGTTTTTTTTGTAGTGATTTGCCAATTTTGTCCGCCTGTAGCACGTGTATGAAAATTTATCTTTGGCTCTCCTTCACATGTCCGCAACGCCTCTTTGCCTCGTTCTGCTGTGTGTTCTTCTTGTCAAAATTACATTCCAGAACTTGTATCACCAGTCTTCTTTTTTTAGTATTAAACTGTTTTATAACTTCGAATTGTCTTTTGCAACTTTTCAAATGCTCGCACAATTTTTGTGTTGCGAAGGATTCGAGGCTGTGAAGGGAATTTTTTTAATGAATATCAAGAGCTAACTAAGTGTTTTATGTTTCGAAAGTAGCTTAAAACTTGTGGAACTTGTGCAGTTATCTCGTAAAATTTCCTTATACCCCTTACGTGTTATGCTTCGTTTTATATTCTGTGTAATGAGACGTGTGTGTACCCTGTTTTACGTATCTTAGTAACCCTACCTACACTCAGTTGAATCATCCGTGCTCATTTCAGGAGTCCGTTGTAGAGTACATTTTGTGGTTAGGAGGGTCTCATCTTTCCTTAATTCGTTTTTTTTTTACCTCTCATGCGGGAGGCTGGCGTTCCGTGCAGCCGACCTCCAGCACGAGTACCTTCGTTTCTTCTTCTTCCGTATTCTTTTTCTCTTCGTCTTTTCGAAACGGTGACGCTTTATGTTGTCAGGGTAGTGGTGGGCTCTGCAGACTGAGATGATAGGTGCTATTTCTACGCCTTTGATGTGCTACTTGAACTGAAATTTAGCCTGTATTAACCACCTATACAGACCGCAAACGGAGGTTAAACCTGGAATACATAATCTTACGAAAAAAATTGTTTTAATCTTTGTGCTTCAAAATGTTTGAAGTGATAAATGGCTAGAGAACTGGATCTGCTATCAAATAGTGAGTTGAGCTATTCGTAAGTTCATTAAGTTAATATTTTTCTAATTAGTGTTTAGTTGGAACTCATATAGTTGCTGTTCGTATAGTCTGCCGTTCTTCAGTTCTTTGTAGTACTTGACTATGACAACTTCATTGTTCGTGATTCTCATGTGCAGGTCCTTTCTAGCTCTACATGCTCCAAGCGATAAAATCGAATCTCTTTGGTTTATTTAACTTTAGTAACACCCCTTAGGGGGATACAACTATTGTATCTATGGGAATTAGCGCTCCCAGGGGAACCATGTGAGGGCCCGAGCTAAATGTTAGGTAGGCTTCCATTTTGTTGTAATAAAATAGGTTGTTTTGTTACGGACCATCTTTTTTCGGTTCACTGCTGTCCTGTTTTTCAGCACCTACTACTTTCTTATTCAACTTTTTTCTTGTTTCATGAACTTCTTTCCTAGCTTACTGTTTCTGTGCACCTTGTGCATAGATTCCCCGTTCCCTCAACTCCATACTAAATGGTGCCTTCCTTTTTCCTCTCTTGGAACATCTTTGTCGTGGTTAAGGGAGGCTAAAACTTTCTTATATAATAATAACTTTAGTAACACGTGTGCTGGTAGTGTGCTGTGGCTAAAATGCACTTGTTTCATAGAGTACGTTATTGTTCAATTTTATTTTTTCATGTTTTGAGTTACCAGAACGTTTTTCCTCGGAGATAATTTTTTACTGCATACGGGAATCAAATGCAAGTACCTTTCTTTGTATTTATTAGATCATTCATGTCCTTTATCTTCTCTTCTCTCTGTATTTTGTGTTAATTTTTGGGGTGCACTGTAATTTTAAAGTACCACCTGGTAGTGTATCATTTTATTCATTAAAATAAGTACTAATTGTACTGTAGTCATTCCATTCATTTGGTAGTGAAAATTTGAATAAATTTGTTTTTGCTTTCGTGTGCTTTGTTAAATGTTTCATTGATTGTACCTGCTTGCCAAACACGCCAGCGCTGTCTGTAGTTTGATCTTTTGTTTGTGGGAAGATTCATCACATTGGAGGTTTGACCTGCCATCTTGCGCTGTTCTGTCCGAATCACTGGGACTGTGATGGTCATGATGCAAGTGTAATAGTGTGGGCGATCGATGTGATGAATTTACTCGTTTTGACCTTTAAAGAGACGTAGATGTAGGCGAAGTGGTGTTCGCTCCTTTGCTGCTTGATTTCTATTAGCACTCACTTTGCACCTTTCGCAAGCTTGTGTTTGCTCTCTTTTCTTTTTCTGACTCGGAGCTGCCTGCGATCTGCTGCTGCGTGCCATTGGTGAGTTATCCTCGCTGATGGGCAGAAAACTTTCTCCGAGTCCCAGTAAGTTGTTCTTTCAATGGAATCTGTGTTGTGGAGTTATCTTTTCTGTTCATGTTATCATTTCAGAGACTGCAGAATGAGGTTAACTAAGTGGGGACGAAATATATTCTTTACAGTTTACACTTTTAGAGCCTTCTCATTTTTTTTCACATGTACATTTCTGTTCACTACACTTTTTTCCCCTGACCGTATTCGCAGGTGCGTGATTCTGTGTGATTATATTGTGTGAAATAAGTAGTGGTATTTCGTGAAGACTTCTGAACTCCGATCCTCAAAGTTCTAGCTTTGTCGTATTTTCCACTAAAATAATCAGAGGCTGCTTTGGCCTAATATAAATGGCATTTGCTGGTGGTGTTCGTGACTACCCATCTATGTACATACAGATCTTCATAGCGCTATGTCTCAATGGTGCTCACCAGCCATCTTTTAAAACTAGTACTCGAGGATTGGTCCGAGCCGTATAATGTGTCTTGTACAGTACTAAAACCGTATCTGTGTTACTATGTGTGTTGATTTATATATTAAGCCTGAACGTGCCTCATGCATAAAAGGCACTCCCTATTGGTTTCTTTTTTGACCGACCCACAGTGGCCTAGTCTATCCGTCCGTCGTTCCCTAGGTATTCACTGACACAATCACTCGACTAATCTAATGTCCTGCCAAGTTATTGGAGTTTGTGTGAATTACCCTTTGGTAAATCTTACGAGAAACACAGTTGAATTTGACCTGTTGAAGGTCTCTGTAACGATGTTGAAGTGAACCTTCCTTGCAGCAGCTTTTATGTACAATCTAAAGTTATAGAAATGGCAGCTGTGATGAATAGTAGTTCATATAGCTATTTTTGTAAACAACGTTAGGCTTTAGAAACTGTGTAAATATGGTAAATTAATTGACATTTCTAGAACTTGTTTTCTCCTGAAAACATCGAGTAGATAACGAGTGAGTGACGTCGAAATATGAAAGTACAGGTTCACCTTTTTGTGCGAAATGTGTCATACCGGTTGCTTACCAAGTGCCAACTTCTCTTTCGCCGCATGTCAGTCATCCTTCCGTAGCCGGTCGTAGTCGCTTTTCGAATGCG
The DNA here is from genome assembly GCA_030386875.1 of Morinoia aosen. Classification (NCBI taxonomy): domain Eukaryota; kingdom Metazoa; phylum Arthropoda; class Malacostraca; order Amphipoda; family Talitridae; genus Morinoia; species Morinoia aosen. The sequence goes on along the minus strand of CM059573.1, from coordinate 20,891,648 downwards.
TGTACCGTTGTTTCGCTATCGTTGCGCGCGTCAAGCAACTGTTGGCTCCTTTTTCGCAACTTAGTCTGATGAGAAAGCGCTGCCATAGATCTGCGTCGTGCCGTGCTCGCCCCCCAAAACGGCAAGAACTCATCCGAGGAGTTGTTCTTGTGCCATGTGTTCCGTGAGCTCTCTGTGCCATCAACTTAGTGAGTAATGAGCCTTTTAAACTTTAGCCCGAGTCTCTTGGGTTCTACTCGCTTCAATCCGCGTTCCAACTGTTTGTTTTGTGCTACTCTGCTCGACTCGGTGCTCGCTTTTCCACTCAACAGCGGACACACGGAGTGTCCTGTGCTGCGTGTCTGTGTGTGAGCGTGCCAGTTGGATCCAAAGAAATGGTTATAACTATTCGAGGATTGGACGAAGTTATGGGAAAATTTTCGAATTCATGATAAGAAATATTGGAATGAGTTTTTCCTGCTTCGATCAGTCTTTCCTGGGTCTTCAATTGACGCAAATAACTTTTAGATTTCATGTTGTTGTGAAATCGATAGTTGTTTTTCCACAGTGAAAGTTGCCTCGATTTCTCATGAACAACGATCTAGTGGTGCATCCTCTGAATTCTTTTTTCCATTTTTAAAAACGATGCTCAATCGTTTGACATCTGCCGATCGTAGTCCATTTCTCAAATTTTCTACGTTTTTTTTCGCGCTCTTGCCAGCAATTTTATTATCCATGATATTCGTTCCGCTGCGCTTTGTCGTCTTCACTTTCCACCAGGGAACTGTACTGAAACCGTTTAATCGAATTAATGTTTCAGGGGATCTAAATAACTGTGGTCATTATTTGCATAATGAATTATTACGATTGGCTAAATCAATGTACTTCATCTTTTACTGCCTGGGTCCTGCATTTTGAATTTGTTTTTCTAGTTGCCCCTAAAAGCAACTGCACACTTCAGTGGGAAGAAATAAAACACCAACTCGTCAGAGAGTTCACAACAAATAACTCTTCTGGAAATATGTGTAACAAATCAGAAGTTTTAAGCGAGGTGAAGAATCAAAATATTGAAATAAAGATGTGTTCATATTGTTTAACCCAGCCACTCTAGCTCTCTTGATTACGGATTTCATTAAAACTTTGTGCGAAATTTTTGCAAGATACTACAACTGTAAAATTCATTTGCTAAGAGTATGAAGAAACTCACTTCATTATGCTCAGATTAATTTAACTTCTTTTTGAGTTTAGCCGTGAAGTTTATTCGAGAGCCAAGTCGTAATATGTAGCATTCAAAATAAGATTTCATATCTTAGCGTATCTGTGTCTACGAAGTTTCAAAAGAAAACCTCTCTTTTCCGTACTATTCACTTTTGCATTTGTAAATGGAAGTATAACTTCTGCAAGCGTTTCCGCAACTCGTCCAAGTTCTATGCGATTGTGTAATTTTAGAAGTAGGCTCATAGTTTATTTATTGTCTGCCAGATAATCCTATTCACATGATTGCCTCCGTCCATGTAGTTTTAAGTTTATAAAAATATGCTATGTTGATATTTATAAAACATTTAGTGGTGGCGTTCATTCCGAGAGTTAGCGTCTATTTATGATTCGATCTCGTTATCATTATGGGTGGTACTTATGAACTTAACCTGTAAAACTGTTTAATGAGCCTTCTTATATTGTTTGGAGTATGCTGTTATTTATTTATAAATACGATTTTTATTCCATTCGAATTACTTCTTAATTTTCATTCCTTCAGTTTAACTGAAACCTTTTTCGGAATTACTCACTGGTTTAATTTGATCGCTCTTTAATTTGGTAACGTATGATTATCCAATTTTTTTTGTTCGTGTAAATTAACCTAGGTCTATTATTGTTGAACCTGGTGTGTTACCGCTATTTGGTTCCCTTCAGAGCACAAATCATAGTTCTAAATACGAGGTGCACCGATAGCCTCTGTTCGTTATTTTCCTTTCCTTCGTTGTTCGCGCTTATTAATGGTGCATGTTCTCATTCGTGTATCATATGTTGTAGTTTATTGTTTCGGTTAGGGACTTACCTCACAGCCGATGTTGTAGACGTATATTTCGTAGTTTATATTTCGTAGGAATGAAACGAGTTTGCTCTGGTCGATGAACTTCTCGTGATCTTGAGCCGAGAGGACATGTTCTCCGAATGATCGCCAGGTTGACATCCTGGTCAAACCAACGAATTCACTGGTGCCATCTTACCTGTTGTTTGTTGTCTTGTTTTGATGTCGGACTTTTTATGTAATATAGGAGGTGTTGTGCGTTTCTCAGTTGCGCTACTAATTTCTTGTACAGTTGTTTGTAACCTCCTTTCAGGAGAAAAAGAATACTTATACTAGTGATAAGTTGAATAACAATTGTACAAAACAAAGCGTACGAGGTCTTTTGACCTCCACGAATAAAGAAATAAAAAATGATCGTAACTTGCGTTATTTTTCTTCCTTTCACTTCGTCAGACTACACTTAGTTCTTTTGATTGGATCGTATGATGGATGAACGTCTATAATATGCAAATTTCGTTATAGAAATCCAGGATTAAGGCACTCCATTTCGTTCAACGCTATTTTTCCTATTGAAATCTAAGTTTAATTAGCTTCTTATCTGATTTCAATCAGCTTTAATAGCGATGATGTTCACTTTTGGACCGCTCACTTAGTTATCCTGGTTTATGTGCCGCTGTGCTAACGAGCCTCATTAGGCCAGGCCTAATAATGACACTCTTCAGAATATTGCTAATTAGGGGAATTTTTCCGTAGCTATTTTGATAAGATCCTGACTGCCGTATCATCATTATCAGAGGCTTACATTATTCGCAATTCAACGGTGATGCCTGTGACTGACGTTCCGTATTGGATTTACCAGGATTTTGTTTCAGATTTTTTTGTGGGTGATCAATCTGTGACTTGAGATTATCTATAGAGATAGGCAAATGCATACTGTACTTCAGTTGTTCTGTGCTTGAGTTCTTTCTTACTGAAGAGGACTAGAAGCAAATCGTCCACTCTGACTTGCGCGAAGCAGTGGTTTGGTTAACGGATTTAAGAGTGACGTGCGTATTATTAAGCATCCAATTGCGCCACAGTGAGTGGAATTCAGTTTTCTCACATAGGTGAGTACAGGCGTTCAAAATTGAATAATTGGAGCAGAGACGTCAGCAATTTGATAAGTTTTGAAAGCGAGAAACCCTTGCTAGTAGACTAGCCAATTTGCGAGAACCAGTTAACCCTTCTTTTCGCTCATACATGCTTCCCTAGGGGCAGTCAGCTCCATTGTGCCCGACCGCGGAGCGCAACGTCGCATTTATAGCTCTCCGCGGCATCCTGGATGCGGGCTGCCCCCACACGAGCTCAATCTGGCTATAGCATCTGGAACTTGAAATCTGTTTATTGTTGGTACCTAATTGGATACAGTGTTGAATTTACTTTTTAAGTGTTTGTAGATTAGGAATATTTCAATTTGTAATAGCTTACCCCGCGTCATGCTCTATGCTAGTAAGTACAAATTATAATCTAGCAATTAAAGTGTTTAATAGAATGCAATGAAATCCGGAATAGTTGTACTCGGTTACTAGTGAGCGGGATTTTCTGGCTAGCTTTTGGTCATATTCCTGGAAGTCACTCTACGCGTTTAAGAAACATGTGTTCTTACAATCTGGCATCAGAAATCTCGCATCTGCTATTGGCTGGCGCGCTGGAAGGCCCGCCCAGATGTGGGTCCGCTCGAGCGGCGTTACTATTGCCTCGATTACTGATACTGCAGATGATATGCTGCTTGCTAAGCAAACGCTCCCATTTCTGGGTATCGTTTGCCGGATCTATGACAATAGTGGCCTTATGTATGCGCTGTAAATTAATTTTCTGTGATATCCAAGTCGTTCAGTTGCGAACATCTCTGAACAGAATTGGAGTTAGTCGCTCTTTTTCAAGCTTTGTACTTCTGTCACTGAAGTATTTGGTACTTATATTTTCGATTAGCAATGAGATTATAATAAGAATTCTAAATTTAATCACCAATAGTAAGAAACTTGTCCTTGAGTGGGCAATACTTCTGAGCGCCTTTGAAGTAAATATAGAAAGTATCGACTTCATGCATATAGTGTATTTACAAATTTTCCAGCCGTAGAACAGATCGAGCTGCGTCTTGAGCGCCCGTTTTTGCATTTGGAGATGCGAGCAGACCTGGGTTCTGCCGTGCTTGCAATCGAGTGTCTGAGTCGCGCCTCCGTTTCTTCCATGAAGTACTTTACCGCGAACTACATTTCTTGTGTCGTGTTCACGAGCATATTTATCAGCGTGCAAGTATGGGAGCGCTGCACCTGGGCATCCAGTTGGGCTTTCTCAAGGAATATCAGCTGGTGGTATCGGCCTTGTTTCTGCAGCCTGGCTACTCTGGTCCGGCGGAGAGCTGTGCGCTCCATCGATCACGGCTCCTTATCGCCACGGCGCTTGCGTCGCACCTGGCGCGGGCTGGCGGCGCCTCGGCCTCCTCGCCGCGTCGCCGCTACTTCGTCCCTAGTGCCAGCTCTCCACACCCTAAATTCATTTTCCAGGTGTCAGCATGATCAGGAAAGCTTTTTGTTCATTTGGAAGGTGTTTCGGAAGAACCTGTTTGGTGATTTGTTATGTGTTTAGAGAATAAATAACGGAAAAAGACCCGAGGAAAAAATGAAGATCTTCTACTAGCTCAAGTTTCAGAATACTCAGATTCTATGTGAGTATACAAATGGGTATTCTAATAAAACGAATAAATGCATCGGGCAAATTTTGAAGACATCTCAAATCTAATTAAGTACCTAATTTGCTGTGTCTTCCCATTCCTATTCGGATGTGCACATAAACGCTGATTCAGCCGTTCACAGGACTGTACGAAGAAACGGTTTCGATTAAAATATCCGACCCACACATAAATTGCTTAATTTTTAATCGTGAGTCAAAGATCTGTTGGTGAGAATGAATACTGAGTGATGAAACTTGCGTCATAATAGATTTCGAGAAAACTGTGGCCTCAATGTTTCAGAATTTTGCAATATTGTGGTGGCACTGCCGATACCAAAGAAAATTTTCCAGTAATCCTCAAAGATCTGCCATTTCATTCAGTTTTTTTAATGCCTCTGGTAAAGCTCTTGTTATTTTCTTGATGAAGTAAACCTCGACAGTTGGGATGCGATCGCTGGGCTGCTAATATGAAAAGCGCTACTTGCCGTGGTAGTGAGATGAAGGTAGAGGCGAAAAGGCGACGGCTTATACTGATCTATTGGTTTGATAAATGAACATCCTCTATGATTTTTGAATGTTTGTCTTCATAATGACGTGCTTCTTGTCAGAAAATGCCAAAATTCTCCTCAGTATTGAATTTATTTGATATCGTTTGCGATAACGTGCAAACGTAGGATGTCGTCACATAAAAAACGCAATTTAGTTACGGGTAGCAAAAATAATGCTAATTTAGCTCTCAATATCTGTATTAATCTTCGAAGTTTCTCATTGTCTTCAGAGGAAAACCGTTTTGTGAAGGACGTATGCAGAAGAGTTCTCTCTATTAGATAAGATTATAATTTCAAGCGTCAATAACCATAACAAAAGTGTTCCAAGAGAGGAAAAAGCAAGGTACCATGTTGTGTGGAATTAAGGGAACAGGAAATCTATGCGCAAGGTATGATCCCACATCGTGCGCTTTGAAACGGAGAGATTGAACGAAGATTTTGGAACACGATAGAAATTGAAGAAGAAAGTAATGGATGCTAAAAAAATCAGTGAACCAATAAAGATAATTCGTTACAAAAACAAAAAGCTTTTTCTATTTCAACAAAAGGAAGGCCTGCCTAACTTTCAGCTTGGGACTTGTCGTTTAACCTCTGGGTTTTCAATTCTATTGCTTTTGCAGTCTTCTGTTTGTTCAGAGTCCCCAGGCCTGAGAGCATCAACATACTTGATCAGAGTGCCGGATAAGATCTAATTAAAGCAAGTGGGTTTTTTAACCTGTATGCGAGCCGCTATGCAAGAATGCTCACCCGTTTTTCTCGCTTGGAAGTCGCAAACTAACTGGTGCAAATAAGACGTGATTTGAAATCTTCAATCGGTACTTCGAGGCGAACCACCTATATTGCGTACACTGTCCAGTTGAATAATATTTGGCATGCGTAGGCTGCGTGAGAGGTCAAGAGACACCTGCAAAGTTTCTAGTGTAATCTTTTATAATCTGCTTCAAAATCCTTCAAGCTTTCATTTAGCTTAAGAAGTACGATTTAAAGATACATTTTGATGTAAAGGGTTGTATTGCATTGATATTATGAAAAAACAATTTTGTTTGTGGCATTAGATCGAAGGTAGTAGGAGAATTGTGGTAAAGGCAAGTAAAACATAAATCGAGGTAATACTGACGATGTTCATGTTTACAATATCCTTAAGCTTTGAGGGCCTTCTGCACACCAGTTCTAAATTGATTTAGTTGAATTAGTTAATTTAAAGAGATTTATTTCAACAATGCTGTAAGAGGATCATTATGAATTTGAAATTAAATTGTTTTACGTGTTTTTACAAGGTGCTCGATAGATTTTCAATCAGATTTAACGTCAGGCGGTTCTGATCCACGATATTGATAAAGTGTTTGTAGACAATTTTTTCTTCATTAGCTCAACAGGGTGAATTGATGAATTATCTTGCTGGAAAACGATCTCATCTTTATCATGGAGATCCAAAACAGATGGAAAAACGCTTTGTTGTTCCTTTTCATTTTATGGCATTTTGCTTGGACTTCATTATACTTAGTCGACTTCACCATAGAAGAGGAATTCTCCCAAAATCGCAAGTGATCCTCCTCCAGGTGGGTATTCGAAAAATCGGATCCCCCAGCTATAATCGCGCCTGTAAAACCAGCAATTTAGGCCGTTCTCGTCGAATTTCCTTTCATGTGATAAAACCACACTACTTCATTTTTTTTGTGTCCATGTGACCTTTTTCTTCGCCGAATTTTCTCGTTGAGTCTTATATTTTTCACAGTATTGAAACGGTCTTTAATGTAAAAGTTTTAGATTACTCAAAAGCTTGAACTTTTTTGATGCAATGTTCAAATCTTGGAAAATTTGAAGGTTGCTGCAGCCCGTATATCTGCTTGGATATTCCCGTAGAATTTCGAGCAGCTCGATTGAAGGTTTAGGCAGTATGCGTGTGGACTCACGGATGCCTCAAGCTCGAGGATTTGAAACAACGCACTGACAACTCCATTAAAGCATCCCTTTTTGTCGTCTTGATAGTGCTCAGCTTGAGAAACAAACCTTTCTGGCATGGAGCTACATGGACCCGCTTTCGAAGCGCCCATAAACTCTAAGTAAAGTCTATACTCGAGAATTTGGGAAAGGTTCCTCACAGCTGTCAGGGATCTATTACTGTCATTGGCGACTGAACTCCAGTTTCTTTCCTCGATTCAGTTTCATTCAGTTTTCCAATGTGCAGGGAAAGTTTAATTGAAAATTTGGTGCGGTCAAATTCAGAACTGTTAATTTTTACGTTTTATCAGTTTTTACATTTTTATCAGTTGTTTTACCTCCACGCTACTGACAAAGATATGCCGGAAAAAAGTTTCCCTCAAGCTTTTCATATATTTTCACCCAAATAAAAATGTTCCCGAATCATTCAACGCAACACGTCGCTTGGAGGGAAAATGCGATAGAATACATTGTTTACATTTCTATATTTTCTAAAAGTTTGAAGTATTTTGATCCTCAAAATACTTCAAACTTTTGGAAATTATAGAAATGTAAAGAAATGTATAGCAAGTGCGCGAAATATTTTTACTAAATTGGCGACTATTTATTACCATAGACGATATGAGCCAATCTGCTCGCGAAGTGCAAACAAAATTTGCAGACTTTTCTGAGGTTACGTGGTCAGACTTTTACGTAATTTCTTATGCGTGGCATAGTTCATTATGTGAAGTACATCGCTATGAATTAAAACTGATTATTGGCAATTTCCGAGGCAGCAATACTGTTCTGGTTGATGTTGGGGACCCTCCTGACACGCGCACCGCCCAGTACTCGAGGACTGCAATGACTTGAAGCCTCGCAGACTTGGCTCTGGCTCACATCGCCCTCACTGAGCTCGCTGTTGCTTCTTAGCACCCTAATGCATGTCCTCGAGCTTGCCTGGCCTGGTCTTCCTCAGGCGTCTCATTCAGCAGAAGTTATTGCCTACTCGCATGATTCTTCCATCATAGCAGCACTGAAACGTTTGGAAATGAATGGTTTATTATTTGTTCATGAAAAAAACATTTGGTCCTGTGTACTCGGAAGTAGTTTGGGAGCAATGAACTTGTCAATTTGAGGATGACTTGGAAACATTTTCTTGCCGGGCCTTCATCATATTTATTATAAATTTGAGCTAATTTTCTTGCGACTCAACTTCGATGCACAGCAAATCTTTACTCGTTACTGTGTCATCGCTCATTTTTTACGTAGTTACGCTAAATGCTTCATTTGTCGCCATCGATTTCATTTGCTAATTGGTGCTCCAGTTCAATTATAATTCCAAATTATGTATCTTGGTAATAACTTACGATTTTTAGATGTCTGACTCAGCGCCAAGTATTCAGTAAACATGTATTTTGTAGTAGGTATTGTGTAAGAAGAAACATATCACACTTATTCTTTTAACACAATAGATAGCTCGTGCCATCATCATTGCATGGTAAACCTTGATTTTGTTTTTAACTTATTTCTTGCTCTCTTGATTATTTCTCCTTCCTCTTAGTTTCTGTAAAGTGTAAGAAATTTTTCGTCTGTCAAAAAGTGTTATTCCGAATGAGATACTTGCGTTGACTGCGTGTTGGTACAGGATGTTTTTTAAGTACGTGTCTTGAAAAAATCTATGATAACTTTAGATGCAATGAACGGGATTTTTTAGAAACAATACTGCATTAGAATCCTGATATTTATATCTTTTATTAGGTACCTAAGTATTCATGAAACAACAGTCAAAATGTCAATCAGAGGACGCGAAAAAATTCATTCTGCTTTGAAACTGCCACCAAGATGACGAACTGGACAAAGGAACAATTAGCTTTCATAAGCTCTGTATACTTCTTTAGAAGTATGCAATGAATGACTATTATCTATATACTTAATTCAGTAACTCGAAATTTGTCCGAGTCCGTTTAGAAAATTGGCTGAGTGTATATGGTCAAGTGAGGTATTAAATTGAAGCCACTGGTGTCTATATTTGCAGAAAACTATTTATTTTTTTTCATTTTTTTATTTTTTTTTATTTTTTATTTTTTTTTTTTATTTTTTGTTCCTTTATTTTTTTTATTTTTATTTTATTTTTTTTATTTATTTTTATTTTATTTTTAGGCAAGTCGGACAACCCGATACTCGGGTTGTACCGGTAACTAGTTTCAATTATTTCACTACCTTCATTTAAAATAGACTATTGCGTACATGTTGAAATATTATCGTGAAATTATATTTTTCATGCTTCTTAGAAGGATAACAATGTAATCAAGCGGTAAAGACGGCTATTCAATTCTGTTACTTCCAACTTAACTAGACCGACCATGACAACCGTGCAAACCCAGCTTACGTGTTAATGTGTGAACATTCTATTCACGCAAGTATCTCATCACGCGTTTACAAAATCGCGATGGTGATAATAACAGAATGAGATTTAAAATACTTGTAATACTATTACTATTCATTAAAACCTTACTAAGTAAGTAAATTTTTCAGAGGAAATATTTAATCGTTTATTGTGCTATTTTATGGCATACGAATAGGTATTTAAAGAAGCTATTAACTATTTTTCTTCCGTCAGAGACCTCTTAAGCCCTTGGGTTTAAGACTTAGTGCGACATTGACAATTACAACGTATATGATGTGGATCCAATTTGAATACAGATGAAACGAAGATCAAGCCGTGCCTGGCAAGTTACATCAGTACTACCTTATATTCCAAGTACAACTTCATCTGCGATGCAAAAATTTGCGTTTGGTATTTGAACTATTTTTTCTTGTACTGTGAAGTAGCCTTTTGGTCGTGAAGGCTAGATGTTGGAATTGGATGAGGGAGGCACTTCAAGTACTAAACGAACTGACTTCCCCCTTCACAAGGATACAAGTATTGGGCTGGCTTACTTTTTCTTTGAATGGAGCAGGTTTTTTTTGTTACGGATCATCTTTTTCTCGGTTCACTACTGTCCTATTTTGAGCTTCAACATTTTATTTGTTTCACAAACTAACACATTACATGACTTCTTTCTATGTTACTGTTTTTATGCTCAGTGAATCCTTTGAGGGAACACAAGATGTGTATAGATTTCCCGTTCCTTTAATTCCATCCTAAATAATGTCTTCGTCTTTCCTTCCTTAAGAACCCATTTTAGATTGCCAGGGAAGCTTAAATCAACCTGTAATCTAATAATATGATGTATCTAATTCATTTACTCTTTGGGCCTTGGCCCCCATTGTCAAAGAAGTTTGTGTCCGATGCTAACGTTAATTTTTGTTAAAAATGAGGATTGGTCAGGAGGATTTTCTCACTTACAAGCTTATTAAATTCATAACGATAGGAAAAATGAACTTTACATTAATGATCTTATTGGTTCGAATAAGCATATTCGAATTCAAACGTTTCATTTTAATGATGCCATAACAGCTAGAAATATGACGTTAAAGATTTTGTATTCAGAAGGACTCGAGCTATTTCTCCTCACTTGACTTTGACATCAATGAGGAAGCCATTCCTATAGAAGGCACATCTTATATATAGGACGTGTCTGCTAGCTTTTCTTTCTTCGACCCGCCGTAACTGCGGTGTTAAAATTACGCTCTGTTGGGGCCTTCCAACTGAACCTTAACCCTTTAACGTCTGAATTTTTGTACTCATATTACCGTTAACACAACCACCGTCACTAAACTGGCGCTGGCATCAGGCAGTCACCAATATCAGGATGGGATAGGAACTGCCACTCGGCAGAGAACTTCAAAGAACACATTAGGGAACTAATTGAACAAGAAATACAATATATTGAGGGCATTTTTGAAAGAGGACACTGGTGTCCTCTGGGGCGTTAAAGGGTTAAGTAGCAATCTAAAGGCCTTTTTTGGCATCCTGAACTTGATTTGCGAGCAAGAAAATTCCGAAAATACGAATAATTCTTCTGAAATAATGGAAATCGCTTTGACATTGGGAAAAAAGGATATACGAGGGTCGTCTCAAAATTATCAGGTTTCGCCCCCTCAGGGGGATACAACTATTGTATCTATGGGAATTAGCGCTCCCAGGGGAAAATGTGAGGGCCCGAGCTGAGAGTTAGGTAGGCCTTCTTTTTGTTGAAATAAAATGCTTTTTGTTATGTTAAGGACCACCTTTTTTCGGTTCACTACTGTCCTGTTTTTCAGCACCTCTGACTTTCTTCTTCAACTTTTATCTTATTTCATGAACTTCTTTCCCAACTTACTGTTTCTATGCCCTTTCTGCATAGATTCCTCATTTTCTTATCTCCATACTAAATGGTGCCTTCCTCCTTCCTCTCTTCGATACGCTCTATTTTTGCAGCGGTTAGGGAGGCTTAAACTAACTTATAATCTAATCTATAATCTATCAGGTTTCGCTATATTTTCAATCCGCGAGAAAATATTGCGCCATATATACTGCAGAAAGCGGGGAAAGTCTGGGAGTCTCAATAAATTTATGTGTAGGTGTAGTGGCAGCATTAATTATGAAATTCATATTAGTTTTAGCTCTAGGCTTGACTCCCCCTTGAGCCCTCGGACAGTCACGCGCCGACAGCCATGGAGCTTCAACTCACTCCTGCCGCCAATTGCAAAGTTCGTGCTGCTATTTCTTTAAATTTTAAATAAAAATGACACTGAAATTCATTGCGAGTTGTGCTGTATGTAACATGAGACATGTTAAAACCAATAGTTTCTCGTTCGCGTCAATCGCTCATTGAAAGGAGAACATCGTTATTCGAACTATGAAGCCGTCGACCCTCTTCATTGCGTAATGTCGTTCTTCCTTCAGTGAATGACTTGCGAAATATTGGTATTGACGTAACGTCTTCACCGTACACGTTCCACAACTCGCTAATAATTTTTGTCTTTTTTTTAATTTTTACCGTTAAACAAGTATTGCAAGAACATCCCAATCTATGTTCACATTAAGTTGAGTCTTCATGGTTGCCGAACGCGTGATAGTCGTAGCGGTTAAAGTTGCCGCATTAGAATATTACTGGGGTGCTAGTCTACTCCTAGTAGAATTCCCTGAAACTCTCGGACTTTTCCAGTTAAAGAAGACTTATAATTTGTAGACAATCGACGCATTTTGCGTTTCAAAAAAATATTGAAGGTTCACTACTTCTCGTATAAAAATCATTTGTGGTAGTAAAATGTCAAGTCCACTGCAACCATGGGGATAACACCTTCCTGCAAGAACACCGATATCAAACTATAGTTCGGTTACTCTGTATGGGTTTACTAAGTACAATAAATGTACAATCAGAATAAATATCGGAGCGTTTCATTGTTTGTTATCTTACTTTGAGAGACAATTCATGGGTTATGTGAGAAAACTTAAGTTGTAGCTGAAGCGTACCCTGTTGGAGACTAGCACTTCCAGCGCGCGATTAGTGGTTGAGTTGTTGCCTTATTTCATGTTGCAATAGCTGGGAGGCGTCCGCTTGAATAAAGAGAAGAGCCGGAAATTATATAGGCGCTCACACCGCTTTTCCAGTTCAAGTTCCAAGCCGAAACACTTGGAGAGAGCAAGTTTGTCGTTCAGATTAGTTTCTTATTCGTGTTTACACAGGCCGAACACACACAGAAATATGATCTAAAAGTTGAAATTTGCTCTCTGAGCGGCTGAATTTGCATTATTACGAACGAGTTTTTGTTCTCTTGGCCCCTCAGGGGGATACAACTATTGTATCTATGGGAATTAGCGCTCCCAGGGGAAAAATGTGAGGGCCCGAGCTGAGAGTTAGGTAGGCCTTCTTTTTGTTGAAATAAAATGTTTTTGTTATGTTAAGGACCAACTTTTTTCGGTTCACTACTGTCCTGTTTTTCAGCACCTCTGACTTTCTTCTTCAACTTTTATCTTATTTCATGAACTTCTTTCCCATCTTACTGTTTCTATGCCTTTTTTACATAGATTCCTCATTTTCTTATCTCCATACTAAATGATGCCTTCCTCCTTCCTCTCTTCGATACGCTCTATTTTTGCAGCGGTTAGGGAGGCTTAAACTAATTTATAATCTTATAATCTTTTGTTCTCTTGGTCACTGGCATGTTATTGCCTCTGCTCTATCTCGGCGGCTTGGACTAAGTAACGCCGAGCGTAACCTTGGTGCCTTAGGATAGGGGTTGACATTCTTTAAACCTATGACTTATTTAAAATTTGATGTACTACAATTTTAACCTGTGTCGATTGGTACTAATAAAGTCTGCTTGTGGAATATTCTTGATATACGTTGACTTGGTCCTAATGCCGCGCCCGTATACCGGTTGGGCTCACTTTGGATCCGTGATGTCGGCGCCTCTGATACACGAGGTCTTCTTTGATCCGAGCTCTCGTGTTCTGGTGATCTATGACGTATCTCTGCTATCAGATCGACTCCCATCACGCGATCTAGACCTTTTTATGTTGCTGCTCGCTGGTTGAATTCGGAAATGTTCTCCTTTCCGTTATAAAATGCCATGCACTTTGACGAGGCCTGTGTTCTTTTTTCCTATTAAGTTGTGAGTTTATGTCGAAATGTATTTCTTAATTCCTTACGATTAATCGTGAGAGCTGATTTAAAGGCTGCACCTCATACCAGCTGAATCCCCGTAAGATTTTTGCGTTTCCTCGCGTCTATGAGGTCTAATGTCTTGTTCCAAAATTTTTCCCGAGTTAGATTGGCTACTACTTTGATTGTAGCCACCGTCTCCTCGACTCAGTTACTTTATTAAATTGTTCGCTTTCATAATCCAACACCCCTCAGGGGGATACAATTATTGTATCTATGGGAATTAGCGCTCCCAGGGGGACAATGTGAGGGCCCGAGCTGAAGGTTAGGGAGGCTTTCTTTTTTGTTAAAATAGAATAGGTTTTTGTTTTGTTACGGACCATCTTTTTTTTCGGTTCACTGCTGTCCTGTTTTTTTCAGCACCTACTACTTTCTTCTTCAACTTTGATTCTGTTTCATGAACTTCTTTCTCATCTTACTGTTTCTATGACCTTTCTGCATAGATTCCCCATTCTCTCATCTCCATACTGAATGGTGCCTTCCTCCTTCCTCTCTTCGATATGCTCTTTTTTTTGTAGCGGTTAGGGAGGCTTAAACTAACTTATAATCTTATAGTCTTAATCTTCATAATCCAACACTCGTAATTTGCAGTTTCTAATAATGTATTGTATCTTCTTGATAGATCTATGTACTGGTCATTTTATTTTTGGTGGAAAATCCCTCAGGGGGATACAATTATTGTATCTATGGGAACTAGCGCTCCCAGGGGGACAATGTGAGGGCCCGAGCTAAAGGTTAGGTAGGCTTTCTTTTGTTGAAATAGAATAGGTTTTGTTGTGTTACGGACCATCTTTTTTTCGGTTCACTGCTGTCCTGTTTTTCACCGCCTACCACTTTCTTCTTCAACTTTTTCTTGTTTCATGAACTTCTTTCTTAGCTTTCTGTTTCTGTGCCCTTTCTGCATAGATTCCACGTTCCCTTAACTCCATACTAAATGGTGCCTTCTTCCTTCCTCTCTTTACATCTCATTGTTGAGGATAGGGAGGCTTAAACTAACTAATAAACTAATAAACTTTTGGTGGAAAACGTATAACAATAATAATAGTAATAATAATGCTTATTTTATTTGAACTTGCGGTAGTATATCGCTCACGGTACTCGCGATTCACAATCCTCTGCTTAAAACAATAAAGAGGTGACACAGTTTTGAGTGATCTCTCAAGGCGTATTGAATGCTAGTAGGGCATCACCCCGACAGCTTCGTTCAGAATAAATCGCTACTCGGATCGTGGGAACATTTACTAGTTTTTCTATCAAGCCTGAGTTGTCTTCGGTACATCCAAGCCAACACTGCAGTGACCAGATGAATATTTTCTTATTTTCAGAGGGAATTTTTACGTTATTGTTGCTGTTACTATGGAATGGATAAGTCGAAATTCATCCAGCTGTCCGCAGGTATATTTGGAACGTATTCTTGCATTTTCATATCTAATGAGAAATATCGATCATATATTATGTAAAACACCGGAAGTTGGTCGAAATAAATAACAGTATATCTGGTGACTTTTCTCCTGGAAATGATTCTCAATAATAAATGTTATGAACTATTGCTGGGGAAAAGATCTTTCTGTGCACGGAGTTCACAGGGACGCGTAAAATTTTGAATACTGAATCGTGCCTTTATCCTTCCTCTTTTTGAATATCTTTGGTGTGGTAAAGGGAGGCTAAAACTTTCTTATAATCTTGAAATCAATCATTACGAGGAGGGCACTCGTTATATTAGCAATGGAGTACCATATGCGCGGGGCGTTTGTTAGGCTTTTTTACGTTTTCAATTAAAATTTTCTTCGCCGAGTTATTCATATTTAAAATACGGCGGCAATACATTAGCGCTATGAATTAAAATATCCAGTTGTACAACAAAAATTAATATTTCATCAGGTGGGAATATTTCAATGAAAAAGAAAATATTGCTAAGAAATTTTTCTTAGTGATGCAATTTTTACTGTGTAATTTTACTGCTCACATGCCATTATTTGTGAACGCCACTGTAGAAAAATTTTTTTATCCACTATAATTTCAATTGAAATTATTGATCCGCACGCTTTGAATTGCATTCAAATATTTGGTTCAAATTCCAAATGTTTATTAACGACTTGAAGTACGGTTTTTCGTTACTCAGAGTGTTCGCTGAAAAACTTTTATTCGGAGTTTTTAGGCGACCTTCCAGAGGCTGACGATATTTGATCGATGGCGCTTTAGAGGGTTACAATTGGTATGAGTCAGCGCATCTAATGCCTGTTATCTCACGCGTTTTGTTGCCGGCTTCTTCTGTGTTACCTCCATTTTATAGTTCTCTTGTCAGAAGGTCACGCTTGAAACATCCGTTCTCTAGTACGAGAAATTTTTTGGACGCTTTATGTTCTTTATTCACTTCCGTGTGCTCGCTGTTACTTTTTAATTGATTCTGTGCCAACCTTTCTAATATTCATTTGGATTTCTGTGAAAAGATTTGATCGGTACGCGCAATTTTCTTTAAGGAGGTTCAAGTATCGTGTCTATGAGAAATTGAGCATTCGCAGTCCCTGGGGGAAATGGAAGGTCTCGAGCTGGAGGTTAGGCACGCCTTCATTTTGTTGGCTTAGAACATAATTTTTGTATATTTGTATGTTTTTTCGGTTCAATACTGTCCTGTTTTTCAGTTCCTTTGACTTTCTTCTTTATCTGTTATCTTCTTTCATAACCTTCCTTCCCAGCTTGATGTTACTTTGTGGAGGGTATCTTGTGTGGGAACACATCTTGCGCATAAATTCCACGTTTTCCTTAGTCTGAATTGAACGGTTCGGTCCTTTCTCTTCCCTCTGTGGAAAATTCTTTGCTATGGAAACAAAGCTTACTACTAACTACTTTAATACTGCTTGATAAGCATGGTTAGGTAAAAAGGCTCGAGTGTCTTGTGAAGTCGATTTGATTGAGCAACACATCACAGAAAATAATAAAAGCATCCATCAAATCTCTTGATGTTGCTGCCGCAGAGATATCGTGTTCCAGTTCTCTGAGCCCTGCCTACTGAAAGCCTGTAAGGAAAGATTCGCTGTACTTCATCGCTAGTTACAGTTGTCTTCAATGTTATTCCCAAAAACCACGCGCACATGCTGAACACAAGTTATTACTTCAAGTACAACGATCACGGTGACGAGAACATTGTGCTCTCATACGAGCACTTTAAATCGAGACAGTCTGTAGATTTTAACTCAATTTAGAATTTCGTCTTAGAAAATTGATAATATTGCATTCTCTAATCTCCTAAATTTAGACATTTTATGAGCCGCAACCGATACTTCAGTGCATAAAATCATTACTTGAATACTGTTCAAAATTATTGAAAAGTAGCGTCCAGTCAACTGGTTGAAATGGAAATAATTGGGGGCGCGAATAATTTCGGTGTGTTTGGAGTACCCTGCGACAACCCCATTCTTATGTGAACTTGTATTCAGTTCACACAACCTGTTCTAAATGTGCACTTAACTGATCGAGACTTACAAGAATGAAAAATGATTTTTAATTTTGTACTATCAGGAGCGAAGTGCGGCATGACCTTGGCGCCATTTCAAATTAACTACTTTCTCAGTGCTTTCAGGTAGCATTTTAACCTCTCACTGAACTTCCATATACGTCTCATGTGCGATGTATGGAGCTTGCGAGGAGCAGGTGTGAGGGAGAATTGGAAGATCGGGGTAGAGTAGGACTCGCATTCTCGTCGGATACGTGTCTGAGAGGTGCTCCTCATACTGATGTTGCGAGGCGATAATGCTACCGACAAGGTGACGATCACCGAAAAATTAGGTAGCGCTTATGTTCCCCGGCTGCAAAATACAGCCCTGCTCAGCTAAAATTGGTGCCTCGTGTTTGTGCTGTGCTCCTTCTCAGTGCCGATCGTTTGATTTGCTGCTGCCGGTGCTGCCGACCACGAACCTTGGCGTGCTTGCTCCAACCCGCGCCTTGTTTATTGCTCTTGCCGGGTCGGGATGCTCCCAAGTCCAGTATTTTTCCTTGCCTGCAACTTGAAGTTTATGCGTCGTAATTACATCGAAACTAGTCTCGGCTCAGTCCAAGGAGCTTTCCAGTTGCTGGTCTTTATGTTCAAACTAGTTGCTGAAAGCTTGTGGAATGTATTGATAGCCTATCTCAATGTTCTCTATTAAAAGGCATTACAATCATGAAGTTTTCCGATCAGATGTCTTTTTCAAGTGTGCGGCTTTGTGATACTCTTGCGAGTATACGCTCTCTTTTCAGCTAATCTGGATACATGAAGATTTGTGACGCAAGGTGTTACCAAGGTTGTGAGCGAGTGTACGTATCATTTTGGTGCAAATTGCAGTCCTTCAGGAACAAGCTTCCATAAAACATCACGCCTGCAGCAAGACATGAAGCAATGGGAGGTTTATAACACGCTTAAGGATACATATCACTACTGTAACTACTAATCGAAAGGTGCAGTGTGAAGGCTCTGCTTACTTCCGGCAGATTATTTGTACGAATTTTGATACGTTTGGAAAACTCAATTTGTGCCAGAATTTACCCTGAATTGGATTATGATTACAAAAGGAAAGTTTGTGAAGCTCTTCGGAAATGTATATGGTTTAATGGTTGTCATTAAACTTGACATGCGATTGAGAAATTTATTGCATAACAGCTTTTAAAGTATAGTGCCGAAATTCAGAACTCGCTTCTCGAGCAATGAAGGTCACGCAAATTATAGTCCCTCATTGAAAGCAATTTTTGAAGGACTTCTTCAGTGTAGAAGGTGCGAGAGAGATCAGTTGTTCAGACAACTTCGAAGCGTACGGCGAAATTAACAAAGCTCTCTTACATAAAATGAACACAAGTATTAAAAGAGTCATCATTCCTTATACGAAGAAGGTAGTCGTAAAATTTTAAGAATAAATTTGTTATGTTCTACACTGGCAGTATTTAGTTAGCATAGAAGTAACCTTGACGCCACACAGACCAGTTTTCCTGAGCGCTTTTAGTAGTTTTCCAGTGATGTGCGTTTGCAGTTTATTTGGTTTGTATTCGTGGCTCTTCCACGTGTTACAGATGAAACTTGTTCACCTTATATTTTATTCGTGTTCCCAGGGGGAAAATGTGAGTGCCCGAGCTGCAAAGTTAGGTAGGCCTTCTTTTTGTTGAAATTAAATATTTTTTTGCCAAGGACCATCTTTTTTTTTGGTTCACTGTTGTCCTGTTTTTCTACTCCTACTTTTTCTTTGACTTGGATCTTGTTTCATAATCTTCTTTCTCAACTTACTGTTTCTATGCCCTTTCTGCGTAGAATCTGCGTAGAATCCGCGTTCCCCCAACTCCATACTAAATGGTGCCTTCCTCCTTCCTCTCTTTGGATCGCCTTTGTGGCGGATAGGGAGGCTTAAACTAACTAGTCATTTAATCTATATTTTATACGCTCATTACAAAGGATCTATATCTCTCTCAAGGGCCGTAGGATAGGCAATAGATTTAGGTTAGTCAGATTTGTTTACTCGGTACCATGGAGACTCGTCCATAGGGGGAGTACTCTTTGGTTCACTCAGCTAAAGATTGGCCTGTGGGACTTCATCTTCCTTGCTCATTTTACTTTTTTCAATTTTTTTGGCTTCTTCTCAACAATCTCTTCTTTGTTCTTTTATCCTAACTGACTGTTTCCATGTGCGAGATATCATGTGTGGGAACACGCATTGCGCATAGATCCAGCGCTTTCTACTGCCCAGACAAAATGGTCCATCTTTTTCGCGCTCTTGCGACCGCCTATGTCATTTCTACGGAGTTCCAAACCAACAAATATAACAAGAATCTCCCTCTTGTGCATGGGAGGAAGCTCTTGTGTGCATGGGAATTAGCTCTCCAAGTTGGAAAATGTGATGTCCCGAGCTGAAGGTTTATATACGCATTCCTTTTGTTGAAATGGAATACGTAGTCTGTTTTGTTGGCGATCATCTTTTCTCGGCTCGTTGCTACTTGTTATTCTAAACCTATTGCTTCATGCACTAACTAAAATTTTGTTTCCATTTTTGTTCAATTTTCTTGTTTCTATACGAACGGTGGGTGGATTCATTTTGTACATACTTCGTTCCCTTAATTGCGCACTAAATGATGCCTTTCTCCTATACCTCTCTTGGAAAAACCTTACTTGTGGTAAGGAGGCTTAAACTAACTTATAATCTACAATCTTATTTCCCTGTTTCTATGTGGGAGAAGTCCATTGTGGAAACACACTTGTGCACAGATTTTCCGTTTCCTTAATTCTGTACTAAATTGCGTCTACCTCTTGTGAAAAAACATTTAATGTGGTTAGGGAGGTATTTAAAGCCCATTTTAATCTAATGAGGCTATTTTCCTAAGTTGTTGCTTGAAATTGAAATATAACTTCTCATTAGCATGTTAACCTTCGCGTTCCCATTAGACTTCAATTGGGATCTGCACTGGGCTGTGATATTGCGTTATACTTAAGTGGAAAACTGACATTGCAACCGATTTAAATTGTCGCCGATACAGCAGTTTTGAGCTGAGCTTAGTAAAACAGTTCTAGACTGATCCTGAAATAGCTTTCACACGTTACCTGCGTTTGCGCGGCTGCTACGGTTGGCTTAGTTAGGTAGGAAGTAGCGTAATTGATAAGACGTCAACGTGTTGATCTGATTTCGAGGCAGCAGTTTTAAGCTAATTCCAGTAAAATAATTCCAAACTGATCATGAAACGGTTTAAATCAATCAAAATACAATTGCTTATACTAAGCTTGGTTTTAGCTAAACTGTTCCTGCTGCCAATTGCTGTTGGTCATAGCAAGAGCAGTTTTCACTTTGCCTCGTGAGGGTGTTCTGATGTGTTAGGGTGCCGGAAAATTCTGTCCTCTTTTCTTGAACCAAACTTTAAAACACTACTCGTCTAAACAGCTGTTTTCAAGGTCAGATCATATGTCAGATGTTCATTTTAACTTTACATTTGATTGAATCTACTCCAGTTGAGATTTTAAACACATCTACAGCCTATGGAAGGGAAAAGTTTCAAAGTGAATCATATGCGTCATTGCATGTTGTGTGAATTCCCCAAAGTAACTATCCAACAACAACAGTGAGAACCACAAACGCTGTCTAATCCAGAATGTGTGCGATTGTTAAGAACTGCCGTAGATGATTTTTGAAATTTAATTTCGATATTCCTGCTCAGCCTCAAACGGGGAGACCTTGTCTTTTGGATGATGAAACTTTTGAAAGCTGCAGTGGAAGAAGATCCTCGACAAACGATGAAATCTTTGTCTCAAAAACTTGATGCACGTTGGTCTGCTGTTGAGCAGCATCTGAAAAAATGGAAAGGTGGATAGAGAGGCTGTCTGGGTTGCTCGTAAACTTTCTCCAAACAACAATGCAATGCGGGCAACAATCGATATTGCCTTCTTTAAATTTCAAAAACCATCTACGGCAGTTTCTAACGCTGACACCTGCTGGATAAACCGGACTGCGCTGGAAACTTGTCTGCGCACAAAATATACTTGACTTTTTCTACCCCCAGCTTGCTAATTTTCATTATAACTCTTGGCAGTCATTCCTTTTCATTACATCACTTCTTAACTTTTACCGTCATATGTATGATCGAAGAACACATATTTCAGTCATCATGAATATCTTTCGGACATGGCTCGTAGTACCGTCGGTAGTCTAGCAAGTGATCTACTAGTACATCATCCTGATCTTATATGCAGACCATCGCTGGCCTCTGCCCCTCCGTGCACTGTCATTTGGACAGATATTTTCTTCTGCTGCCGTAGGTAGCTCTAGATGGGCACACTTGGGTCCAGCTGCTCTTGCTCACATTCGACGTCCATCCAGCAGCGCTATGAGGCCCTAGATGGCGAACACTGGCTGGCTGCTGATGCTGGTCAGGTCTCAGCACTGCAGTGGTGCTGTTCTCTGTGTCGTCTGCACATACTGCATGATGCCCCGTGTTTGCTAATGCATTTGTCCTTTTTGGTGTGGCGCTTTCGAATTGAAAATCGTTCTCCTTTAACATCTAGGGATGAGTACCATTTTACTCGTATTACTAAGGATTTTTTCTGACGTTGTTGGTTACGTGAGGAACATTGTATTTTTAACTCAAATACTTCTTTGAAATTGTTTTCATGAGTAGTTCAAGATGGAAAGTGAGTCGCATGTTCTAAGGAGTGGGGATACATGTTACTGGTCTGTTGCCTTATTTAGCAGTAGTGAGAGCACAATTGGCAGCAGGTCTGTTCGTTTGCGCTGCGAAGTCTATAGTCTACCGTGAACAACTAACTGCCTTATCTTGTAATTACGACCTTAAAAAGCGCCAATATATAAAAATTTATGGCTGCATTTCTTTGTAAAAAATTTAGTGGGTAGTTAGATTTAAGCGTGTGCAGTTATGCAAATAATTTTCATGTGAGACGTTCCTTCTTTTATTCTGTCAAATATTTTTACTTGGCGGAATGCGTGCTCAGCAGTCTCATTAGCTAACTTCAAAGTCGTTACCAGATCCTGGGTTCATTAACTTGAGTCTTCGTCTGTATTTATGCCTCCTATAGCGAAAAGACTTCTTTGCCTATTTATAACTTCTTGGGTGGCGTTCCTGCAACATGTTAGAGTAGCGTGTGATAATTTCTGGCAGGAACTATGTGTGCCTGAATTTTACGTTAGTAAATTCTGCCCTAACTGACGAGTTGCATTCTTATTCGTACCATCGGCTGCGAATTTGACAATTTAGTTTGAATATTTCGTAATATTTATTATAATTACTGAATTCTTGTGGAATTATTTGTGAATTAGAATCTCGGGTTGGTACAATGCCGCGTTATCTCCAGGCCTGATCTTATAACCTAGGTAACATGGCGGTGAGGTGACACTTCTGGTCATGCCAATGGCGCTAGTTTTGAATGAATAAACTGAAAAGATATGTGTAGCTCCGTTCAATTTCCATCACAACTTTTATAATGTTATGTGTGTGGGATCAAAAATAACATGTGTTAAGATCTGTAGGTTCCAATGTACCTATTGTGCATATTTATTTCATAGTTTCTGATTTACATATCTATTAGAGAAGTGAAACGCAGTTGGAGTGAAGCAGCGCTTGGAGGAAAATAAAAGGCTGTTGTCCGGAGATATTTTTGGTAACAGTGCACAGCTTTTAATGTTTTTACGTACGTTTATTGACTGTGCAAACTTTCGTTGCAACTCGTTTTTTTTTACCACTTCGGGCTTCATAACTTCAACATGAAAAGGAAATTGAACTGAAGAAGCTCAACCTTTTGTAACTCGTAAGGAGTGGCAGTGCTATTGAGATCACCTTATGCTGCGGTGCTAAATTGAAAATATAACAATAGTGCTCCAGTGATAAATCGAAGAGTCTTAGATATTTACATTAGACGAGAATTTGGGTGTGAGACATTTCTTTACTTTAAATATTCTAATCTGATGGTGTGGGATACTGCCGGGCACAAACAAGTTCAACTTCACTTCTATTTTTTTCTCGTATCGAAAATAACTAAAAAACTGATTTTTTCATTTACCATTCGACAGAAAAGTATTACTGCATATCTCCTGGGATTTTTGAAGGCCTGGTTAGCTCTTCTATGAAAAATCAGCAATAGATCGGAGCTAACTTGATGTGGCCGCTTGAGATTCACCGCGAATGACAAATGTTTTTTTTTCATTGAAATTAAATCTCGTTCACAAGCTCGAGCTAGTGTGTATACTTTCATGGGCCCTAAAAATTTTAATGCAATTTGCCATACCACTATGAATCGATATTTATACATGTTTTTTGTATGCTCAACTTGTTAACGATCGGGCTTATGTTAGTGGGAGCGGGTTATTCACAGGTTTATTGCAATCGGGATTTACTGGAGGTTTTCTACGTAGAAAAACTCTAAACTAATTCAGACTAAAAGTAAACAGAGCAAGCCCTTCATTGACGTGCGCTTGAAAAGAATTGTCCTTCAGCTGCTTTACTCGGGGATAAGTTGAATTTCTAAGCAATTCTCAGTGAAGTATGCTGATAATGCACATTCTCGTCAGTGTACGTTGGGACAACTAGCGCACTTCCGGGATTATCTTGGCTGTCCGCCTCAAGTTTAGAATTTTGTATGGGTTTAGATTTACACTTAGGTAGACCTTCGTTTTCATTCGTTACTTCTCTCTCTTATGAGGGAGGCCGGCGTGCCGTACAACCGACTTCCTGCGCCATTGTCTTCGTTTTTTATTCATTGTCGTTTGACCCACCAGTCTCACCGAGACACACACATCTTCTTTTGCCAGCGCAGCGAGCTTTGGGAACTGAGGCAATCATATTTTGCGCCTTCTGGTGTCATTTGAACTCCATTTAGTTTTTCTGTGTATCATTTTATGAACTGCATGAGTGACACCCGATTCATGTAGGAGCTTCAAATATGTTAACACGTTCGTCGCGTATTAGGCCATATGGGTCCTAATCGGTAAATTTCTAATTCACGTTCTGATATAAATTAATGACATTTCATGTTTCGTGACCTTTTTAATAAATCACTGTTATCATACGAGGTGAAATGCAATAGTGGAAATGTATTTCCATATTTATTGGGCAGGATAATGTATTCGAGCAGTAAAGTTGATTTCCCTGTTCTGCTACTTACAACATAACCAAACCAACCGTTAAAGGTTAACATCGGCATCTTTGGGATGCTTTATTTCCAATCAAGCCTGATACATATGATCTTAGCATTGGTTTTTCAAATGTCTTATAACTAACCCTATATATAGGACACCATGACGGTTCCCCCGTAAAGCCGGTACCCATTTCCGACACCTGGGTTGAGTGGGGTATTGTACTTGAGCTTTCCCTTATACCCAACGGGGAAAATCTCCGCGCCAGCGCCGGGATACGAACCCGCAACTTCCAGCATACAAGTCCGACCCCTTAACCGCTGTGCCACGGAGAGCACACGGATACGCGATGAATGTGTTAATATTAAGGACAGTGGCTTCGACGCTGTGCCTTTGCTATTATTATGTTCGTCGAGCAACGCTGAAACTTCCGCTGCAAGTTTTTATTTACATTGTAACAAAAATAGCCAGTACAAAGTTTTTTCCGAAAATTTTTTAAACAGCTTGAATTTAATAATACCACACATCAAGACGCTGAAACGTTTTCAAGTTTAAGGCTGACTTATCACCGACACGATAAATCAGCTAGAAGACGACTTTTTTCTGTATGTTACATAACTCTTTAATTATATTATTCCGTAAATGAACAGGAAATTTGACGTATAATTGTGATCCAGCATTGGGAAACTAGGCTTAAGAGGTGTAATCATCTTCGTTTTTTTCTCAAATATGTAGAATCAAGTGCAGTAAAAAGGTATTCAATTATCTCGGATTCGTGTTTCATTGGTCCCTTATTTTTAGGGTATGACGCGGACGTAAATGAGGGATTTACCTGGTGGTACGCATGTGTCCCAAGTCCCAACACGCAGCTATGACCACATCACAGACCGCTCCGGTGCAGCCAGAGCGCGGTCACTCCTGACGACCGTTGATAGCGGTGATGCTGTCGAGCAGGGCTGCAAATGGTATTTCTGAGTAAAATACCCAAGCTTACGCTCTTGTTAAGTAAAATTTGCCCTTATAGACAACTTTAAAAAAAAAATTAATTTTAAAAAACACTCTTTATATGTTCATGTATGTAGTATGTTCAGCGCTCTGCTAACTCGTGTCTCTTAAATGATTGATCTAAAGAAAATCAGAGGTACTTCATACTGTCATGCGGGCCAAAAAATTATTCGTGATAGGCGAATCTGTCATACGTACTACCTTTAACTATCAAGAAAAGGGTCATAGTAAAACTAGATTACGTTATGACTCGAACGATTCTCGGATATGCAGGCAAAACTCCAGTACTCCTTTCATTAGTTAAATAGCATACTGCTGAATCCAAAATCTAAATTTTTGTGTTATTTACTGCTTTACAAGTTGATGAACTTTCCAGTAGGCTACAGGGTCATTCAGCATCAAATGACTTAACGCTTGTTCGGCACGTTGACAAACTTTCTTAAATATTTATTACTTCTGTGTTCTTTGGAAGAGAGTAGCTGGTTAGGCACGCCACGGTCTGCAGGGGAGATGTGGAGGAGAGTAGCAGGGCACGCCACAGTCTGCAGGGGAGATGTGGAGGAGAGTAGCAGGGCACGCCACAGTCTGCAGGGGAGATGTGGAGGAGTGTAGCAGGGCACGCCACAGTCTGCAGGGGAGATGTGGAGGAGAGTAGCAGGGCACGCCACAGTCTGCAGGGGAGATGTGGAGGAGAGTAGCAGGGCACGCCACGGTCTGCAGGGGAGATGTGGAGGAGAGTAGCAGGGCACGCCACGGTCTGCAGAGGAGATGTGGAGGAGAGTAGCAGGGCACGCCACGGTCTGCAGGGGAGATGTGGAGGAGAGTAGTCGGGCACGCCACAGTCTGCAGGGGAGATGTGGAGGAGAATAGCAGGGCACACCATAGTCTGCAGAGGAGATGTGGAGGAGAGTAGCAAGGCACGCCACAGTCTGCAGGGGAAATGTGGAGGAGAGTAGCAGGGCACACCACAGTCTGCAGGGGAGATGTGGAGGAGAGTAGCAAGGCACGCCACAGTCTGCAGGGGAAATGTGGAGGAGAGTAGCAGGGCACGCCACAGTCTGCAGGGGAAATGTGGAGGAGAGTAGCAGGGCCCGCCACAGTCTGTAGGGGAGATGTGGAGGAGAGTAGCAGGGCGCGCCACGGTCTGCAGGGGAGATGTGGAGGAGAGTAGCAGGGCACGCCACAGTCTGCAGGGGAAATGTGGAGGAGAGTAGCAGGGCACGCCACAGTCTGCAGGGGAGATGTGGAGGAGAGTAGCAGGGCACACCACAGTCTGCAGGGGAGATGTGGAGGAGAATAGCAGGGCCCGCCACAGTCTGTAGGGGAGATGTGGAGGAGAGTAGCAGGGCGCGCCACGGTCTGCAGGGGAGATGTGGAGGAGAGTAGCAGGGCACGCCACAGTCTGCAGGGGAGATGTGAAGGAGAGTAGCAGGACACGCCACAGTCTGCAGGGGAGATGTGGAGGAGAGTAGCAGGGCACGCCACAGTCTGCAGGGGAGATGTGGAGGAGAGTAGCAGGGCACGCCACGGTCTGCAGGGGAGATGTGGAGGAGAGTAGCAGGGCACGCCACGGTCTGCAGGGGAGATGTGCAGGAGAATAGCAGGGCACGTCACAGTCTGCAGGGGAGATGTGGAGGAGAGTAGCAGGGCACGTCACAGTCTGCAGGGGAGATGTGGAGGAGAGTAGCAGGGCACGCCACGGTCTGCAGGGGAGATGTAGAGGAGAGTAGCCGGGCACGCCACAGTCTGCAGGGGAGATGTGGAGGAGAATAGCAGGGCACGCCACAGTCTGCAGGGGAAATGTGGAGGAGAGTAGCAGGGCACGCCACAGGAGTGGCAGGCAGGAGAGTAGCAGCCCGCCACAGGAGTGGCAGGCAGGAAAGTAGCAGGGCATGCCACAGGAGTGGCAGGCAGGAGAGTAGCAGGGCGCGCCACAGGAGTGGCAGGGAGGAGAGTAGCGCACGCCTCAAGAGTGGCAGGCAGGAGAGTAGCAGCCCGCCACAGGAGTGGCAGGCAGGAGAGTAGCAGGGCACGCCGCAGGAGTGGCAGACAGGAGAGTAGCAGGGCACGCCACAGGAGTGGCAGACAGGAGAGTAGCAGCACGCCACAGGAGTAGCAGGCAGGAGAGTAGCAGGGTACGCCACAGGAGTGGCAGGCAGAAGAGTAGCAGCACGCCACAGGAGTGGCAGGCAGTAGAGTTGCAGGGCACGCCACAGGAGTGGCAGGCAGGAGAGTAGCAGCACGCCACAGGAGTGGCAGACAGGAAAGTAGCAGAGCACGCCACAGGAGTGGCAGGCTGGAGAGAGTAGCAGCACGCCACAGGAGTGGCAGGCAGGAGAGTAGCAGCACGCCACAGGAGTGGCAGGCAGGAGAGTAGCAGCACGCCACAGGAGTGGCAGACAGGAGAGTAGCAGGGCACGCCACAGGAGTGGCAGGCAGGAGAGTAGCAGCACGCCACAGGAGTGGCAGGCAGGAGAGTAACAGCACGCCACAGGAGTGGCAGACAGGAGAGTAGCAGCACGCCACAGGAGTGGCAGACAGGAGAGTAGCAGCACACCACAGGAGGGGCAGGCAGGAGAGTAGCAGCACGCCACAGGAGTGGCAGACAGGAGAGTAGCAGCACGCCACAGGAGTGGCGGACAGGAGAGTAGCAGCACGCCACAGGAGTGGCAGACAGGAGAGTAGCAGCACGCCGCAGAAGTGGCAGACAGGAGAGTAGCAGCACGCCGCAGAAGTGGCAGACAGGAGAGTAGCAGCACGCCACAGGAGTGGCAGACAGGAGAGTAGCAGCATGCCACAGGAGTGGCAGGCAGGAGAGTAGCAGCACGCCGCAGGAGTGGCAGGCAGGAGAGTAGCAGCACGCCGCAGGAGTGGCAGGCAGGAGAGTAGCAGCACGCCACAGGAGTGGCAGGCAGGAGAGTAGCAGCACGCCACAGGAGTGACAGGGAGTGCCCTCGAGTGCCCCATGGCGTGAGGGCGGCCACTCACGCAGCGGTCGCCGCAGCACAGCTCCACATTCTTACTTTCTTCAAACACGGCAAGTCCGGTTCATCTTTCCTCCGTCCTTCCAGCTTTTTCTTGTTTAGCCCGTTTAAAAATTGGAGAGGCTTTTAGCTGAACAGTTTATTAAAATTGACGATAACATTCAATACTCGTAGTTGTAATAGTTGTTGTAAAAGAAATATCGTTTAGTAGTAAAAGTACGCAAGGTACGTGATGAAGTTTGTACCTAGCTCGTAAACTTGGCTCGTTCTCACCTTCCTCACGTTAGTACTTTGTTCTACCATCGTAGCTTCAGATGACACATTGTGCTCGTGAAAGTGTTGAAACTTCAGGCACCAGGGAAATCAAGAATCTTACTCATTTACGTACGTGTAGTTGCTTCTGTAGGAGTCCAATTTTCATAACTGCGGAAATGGTACTTGATAGTTGTATTCAAACTATTGCATTTTGTCATTCTGAAATATGTGTACGTGTAGGCTAAGTGTAAAGTTCAAAGTACGTCTTGGCATATTTTGCCGATCAATTTCATTAGTTGTTAGTCAGTAGGCGTCGACGTAAGACCGTAAATAGCGAATAGCTGAAAGTATACTGTAGATCATTTCTGGTGCAGGTGAATGTACTAACGCTGGCTAAAATGCAAACCACACTGTTAAAATTTCTACTAGAAATGAAGCCGAGTGAAGCTTAGAATGAATTGTTTTGAGTTCAGTGGAGAATAATGTATTGAGGCAAAGGTCGTTGTTTCAAAACTGTGCGTGATGCCTTACCATGAATCGGGAGAGATCAACATCAAAAGGGAAGTTAAACTAGTTGAGGGATTTCAAGGAATGCACACTCTCGCTGGAGTGCGAAAGATAGAAAATTTCACTTTAATTTAGGCCTTGATAACCACATCGTGCTGAAACTTCAGCTATTTTGGTTCTTAATTGTGAGCTCATTGCATCAGTTTAATTTCCCAAGTTTACATACATAGTTAATTGTCCAAATTAACATAAATGTGACCCATTCATGTCATCCAATCTCACCTCATCAACTATACAGACAATAACTATGTATAAAACTTAGGAAATTAAATTCCATTCATTTCTTGTCATTCCTAAAAACTTACTTGATTCAATGCTTGTTGAATACATTGTTATGAATGCAACATGTCTCCATGGGTGATGTAGTTGACCATGACATTAATTACATTTATGCATCAGTATTTAGAACTTGCGGTACGAGACTGTGCAATAGTGTGCATCCTACAGTTATATGAAACTTCTTCTTAATTTGGGGATATTTTCTAGTGCGGTACTCCTACTGGAATTTGGACCGATCTATCTTAATATTTAAAGTATGAGAACTGCAGATTTGGAATATGGACCGATCTATCTTAATATTTAAAGTATGAGAACTGCAGATTTCGTCAGATTTCCGTACATTTATTAGTGTGACAGAATTGGCAATAGAATGCCAATCCAGAGTATCATTCCCGATTGACATTTTCTATCTTTGGTAAAGAAATATCTTTTAATGTTTTTGAAATATGATTGACCTCCTCTCAGGAGGATACTGAGATTTATCTATGGGAATAAGCACTCCAAGGAGAAAAATGTGATGTCCCGCTGTGAAAATTATGTAAGCTTTCCTTCTGTTAAAATAGAAAAGGCTTTGTTTTGATCCGTTATCGAGCAATTTTCTTGGCTCACTGCAGCTTTTTTATTCAGCACTTGTTACCTTGTACTTACTGTAACTTGACTATAGGTTCAGGTTTGCCAAGTTTGCCCGTCCAATACAACGGGGATAACATAATATCGAGTTGCCTCACCTCGTCTCATATTTTTCGTGCTCACTTTGCGTTTTTCAGTTTTCATGCTTTTCTCTGCAATCTCTTTTTTATTTCTCTTCATTCAATCTCTTCTTTGTCTTTTCTTCTTCTTCTTCCTTCCTTCCTTCCTTACAATTGTTGTTTCTATGCGCAGAGTATTGTGTGTGGGAAGATACCCTGTGCACAGATTCCTTATTCTCACAATCCATACTAATTGGTGCCTTCCTTTTGCTCTCTCGAGATTGCCTTTTTTGTGGTTAGGGTGTCTCAAGCTAACTAATGTGTTACCAATAATCTGAGGGGAAAATAGCGAAATTGAAATGGTTCTTTGGTAAATAAATAATTCGTGGAATGTAGTGCAGTGGCAATGATTACTCTCTTCTCTTTCAGAGTATGAATTCATGTGTAAATCAATATTAAGACTTGTTAGAATACATTTATTCAAAAATATGAGCCAAAGTTTTTGAAATGATTTTGGCAGTTTCCATAACAATACAATTACGCTTACATTTTTATAGAGTACGATCATCCATTTCTGACATAAACTGCAATTTTTGACGTCGAGACACTATATGTAGGAAAATCTCTGCCGATACCAAAGGTACTGAATTTTTTGTCGTAATGGTGACCTTAAAGTCTTAGGTGTTTGGTCCTATGTGAGGCTGTACTTTCGACCCAATAAATAATTATGCGATCTACGATACGTTTGAGGTGCGATACCTCCAGGTCATAAACATATCATACGGTCTTCAGCTTGGAGCCTTATGCCCTTTTGTGTCCAGCATGATCGCGCATTTTTGAGACGGTTGATGGGCTTTCGATCGGGACGCCTGCGGCCTCGTCCTGCACCGTCACAAAACTATCAGCGACGCAGTCAAATATGTTATCAACCTTGTAATTTGCACAGGAATTTTGAAAGCGTCGCTCTACCCACGAAAATAGTCAACATGATCTAACATTTTGTGCTAGTGAAATATGGTTTCAGAATGCCTCATGGTTGTTTTGCAGCTTTACATCGTGCGGTCTTTTGTTACTTATTTTTGTGTAATTACGCGAAAAAGATAAAACTGTAAATATACGAAATGACGAAAATTCTTGAACATTTTCAGTATGTAGTTCAAGTTCCAGCCAAATATGAAGTAGGTGACTTCAGAAAAGTGTTTGGTGATATGAACATAAGAGGCTTACGAAGACTTAGCTTCTGTTGCATGTAGCATGAGCTATGGTTTGTATGGTTCATTCTGAAATTCGTGTCGGGTTGAAAGTCTCGCCTCAATGGAAGGTGTGACTTGAAATGTATATCTTTAATTATAGGAGCTGAACTCATTGTTGAAACTAGGGTTTTACTAAGTTTGAAAAATATAGCATTTCAATAAGCATTGACTTTAATTCTACCTTTCTCATGTGAATTTATGCAGTTGTTTTGTCAGCCGCCGATTTTACTGGTATTACAAGTAAAGACAGCAATGGCCTTATGTTGTTACCTACAGCAATCGATTTTGAAGCCGAAAAGTAGCGTGACGTTTTCCTATTATATAGGCGTAATCTGAGATTAGGTTTCATGAATCACTCGCTCATTTTCACACATCATAGAGGAACAAACGTTGAAATTCATTTATTCTTGTTTATTTGTGCTTTTGTTTTATTTATTTGTGTTTTTGTTTTAGACGTGCGTTTGGTGCCATGTTCTTTGCATTTTTTGTTTGTAAATTAATTTGGCCAATATTTTCTCATTACTTGGAAATGTATTAGGACGGTATTTTAGTCTATTGAGTAGCGTCTTCAGTAGTCTTTTCTTTTGTCCAAACCTGTTGCGAACATCCTCAGAAGCATTCTCCAGTACTGTAATATTTAAAGCTTTATAAGCTTTCCGTTGTCTTGACTAGCGTAAAACATCCTAGAGAATATATTTTTGTTTCTCCCCCAATAGCCCCTGGCACGGCTATTGTCTACCTCTTATGATTTATTTTAAGAAACATTTAAAATAAAATCTGTTGTAATACATTTCATACATCAACACATCTGGAAATAAACTTTTTCTCTTTTTCTTCCATTCATCTCGGTATGCACAGAAACGTAGCAGCTATATGCTGGAGTAATTGTAGGCCAAATAATGAGCAGTAACCTTAGTAATAAGTTCAGATCCCTGAGATACGTATCATATTTTCTCGCTCTCTTAAAGAGGAAATTGTGTCTTGTTTGCATCCATCGCATGCCCTAGCTAATTACAAACAAAATTCTGTTCCTAAATGGGGTGGCCAAAGGTGTTTGACGACTTCCGTTCATTCAAGAGATTTGCATGCACTCTTGTCCGAATCTAGTGCTCGATCAGAGTTACAATTTTCCGGACGTGCAAACGGGGACAAAGATTCTGAATTGTGGTCGTGAGTTTTACTTCATATCAGAATATTTAGCGTTACTGTTTTGTACTTCTTCACAGCTACCTTAACTCATCTAACTAGATACATAAAAAGAGCTTGATGATTCTACAACTAAAGTATTCCACCTTGTAAGCGTCTGACGTCCGTTGCTGTAAAGAGCCGCACAGGCCTATGCGCATATATGGAAGGCGCATCGTGGCGATGGAATTAATTGCCCTTGAATGTGTCGTGTGGCTCAATCCCTACTAGGTTCATCCATGTGAATATGAAGAAATTGCGAGGATTTCATTGAAGCGGTAATTGATTATCGCTTTCAGTATTTGTTTCGCGCTAAAAACAAGGGATTTAAAAATGACAATGAAACTAATGTTTTCGTTTGTTTAAAAGGATAAATGATGATATTTTCAAGTTGGAGATCTACTTCATCTCTCTAAAATGTTTCAATGAAAGCGTACCCGTCCTTCTTTCAATTTTCCTGTTTTTCTGCGGAGGTAAGTTCGGAATGCAATTCTACATATAATCAGTTAAACTCAAAGGCAGCAATTTGCATTCATTGTGTGTAGTGTTCAGGTGTCCATTTTTCGGGGTGTTAGCAAAGGCGGGCAATCCAACCGAGCGAACAATAAACTGTCTTATTGCCTCTCCAAAATATAACACAACAAAGAAACTCACTGAAGATTTTTTAAACCAAGCCATCACAAATAACAAATAATTCTATAAAAGAACATTTTATTGCTGTACATTGCGCAATTTGAAATCCTTCCTTATTGCTGGGAATTCCGAAACTTATTCTTTTAATATGTTTGTTATTTAAACATTGGTTTTCATGTTTATTTTAAGATTGAGATATACAAGTTATCGATCGATTAGTGGTATGAAAATTATTTTCTTAATTGCGTTGTTCTCTTCCGAATTTTAGACAACGATTACCGCCGTGATACTTTATCGCTGATGTGAGTTTTCTTGATTGTTTCTTCGACATTTGAGTGCTGATAATCTTGTGTTAATGCAAGACGTGAAACGAATTGACGTTATGTGCGCCACACGTCTGTGTGCGTCTGCAGGTCCGACACCTGAGCTTGGCTGAGAAGACCAATCCGAACTTCAAGTTAAATGAAAATAAAACTTTTATATAGTCGCGTTAAGTGGCTCATCATTTTGACCCCGATCAGAATTTCTGAATGAATTTGTCAGTTTCGTTCTTTACGTCTTAGTTTTGAGGATCTAAACTGAAATTCAGGTTACTGTGACATTTATGAAAAATTGGTACCATCTGTTGAAACTTGTAATTAGTGAAGATGCAGTGAAGAACCTTCAAGTTATTTGACCAAGGATATTGTGCAGCGTGTACAATTGGGTATCAACTGGTATAAAGAATCGTGTGTGGTTCGTTGCGAGGCTTTTACTTTTGAGGTAAAAGACTTTCGTCTTATACCCCGCAGAGTGAGGGAATTGATATCAAATTAAAACTAAGCCTAGCTGATTTCATTCGTTCTTTTGTGATAATGATCTACCCTCAAATCGAATATTACGTGGAGTATAATAATCTTGAGGTACAGCTGGGATAAAAAAGATGTAAATAATGTATTTTTGATTACGCTTCGAGAGAAATCGTAGAATTTTTGATTTATTGAACAGGGAAAATTGTTTTCTAATTTCATTTTGTACTTTGCTCTTAATTAAAATATACTGCACCGAAGAAACTAGTCAGGGCCATTCATAAGATTAGCGCGAGAAAATACCGTGGTGAACCGAATGTTGACACCTGAGCAGCGTGTAACATCTCTAAAGTCAGCGAACAGTGAGGGTTTTTAGATTGTTACTTCATTTTACTTGTCTGGGACGTGAAAATATTTCTGTGTCGATCTGTTTGTATGAATGAATTTTGAAGGTGCCTGGAGCTTTTTTGTAAACAAATTTGCAGAAGTAGTCTGGCTGGAGTGTCTTTCAGAAGGACAAATTATAAAAACAAAAGATGTAGAGCGATAAACGCTGAAGTGCGTATCGACTGTTGGTTCCCAGTCAAGTTGATTTAGTCCAATTCGTCGTGGGCCTTTCAAACAAATGATTGACTGTCGGGAGTTTAGGGATGGGCTCCTCTAGTAACGCTATGAACTATTGATCGGACAGTTACGAATGAGTTCATCCATCGCTTCTAGCGTGCTCCTGCGGCAGGGAGCACGGTGGCGAGAAGAGCCTTCAGCCACCACCGAGTTCTCGTGAAACTTGGCCAGACCGATGTGGTGCTGTGGGTCGCCAGAGAGCGGCGAGTCAAGTGAAGTATTTCACGGCGATGTTGGGAGCAAAGAAGCGGTGCACCAGGAGCTTGCATTAGGGCGCCCAGAAACACACAGAGTGGCAGCTTGTCGCGGCGCTTTTTACATTCTCTCTCTTTCTCCCGCTCTTTGCTATGTGTCGCAAGAGTGAGCCGTTGGTTCTCTCGCGTCTGCTGCACTTCTCCTGCGCGTTTCCAGCTCCATCTTCGTATCTCTGCTTCTTAATTCACTCCTGTTGCTCATTTATGGAGGCAGTGTGCCGTAGGTGAAGTGCTAGGTGTCAACATTGAACATTAGGGGCTCAAAGTCCCGTGGAATATGGACATGTGTGTGCCAGAGGTGAGGAGCCACTGCTCTCGGCCGCTCTCGACAGGTTCTGTCTCGTCGGGGTCACTTCTTTTGTTTTTTCTGATGTAGAACTCAGCCTCTGTTCTGGCACAATCTCTTGTATTTCATGGGCGCTCACTTAGTTTCCAATGTTCTGTCACGTGTATGTGAAGGTTCCACTGTAAATGTTCTAACACTGGCTATAAGCGGAAGTTAGGCGTTATTTCGTGTGTTGGGTTCGACGTCTTTCAGATCTCGGTGCTCTGCATGCACCTTGCCCGGCGTGTTCATTCAGAAAATTTCAGCTTTAGACTTGATCGCAGTTGCTAGATTCGCTGGATGGCCGTGAGAAGATTTGTTTCTGCCCATGCAACTAATGCATAGGTACGGTAATGAGATGGATACATCATTTATTACTTTCAGCATGTTGGTGCGGCCTCGAATAAGCTGTAATTTATTTCATAGTAGTCTAAAATAAGGATTTGGTCTTCGTATGGCCAGTTGTGGGGTGCCGACTCATGTCGTCCGTCAGCTTGTGCACAATTTGCGCGTTAGTGTACGCGCCGAGAAACGTACACAGGGCGCATGTGAGTCGCTTTGAACTAAGTTAGCTCTCGTGAATGATGTAGTTTACACAGCAGCCGAACGCTGCCGCTGGTCTCTAAAGTTGGTCTGGTTTGAAGAAGCCGATGTCCTTAGTTTAGGAGCTTTAGAATTTAATGATGAAAGGTTTGCGCGAGTTTCACTCCTGGATGTTGAACAGATAAATCATTTTCACGGGTTGTTGCGTCCTGCCGCTCTGGTCGTGTGAATGCTTCCGTATTTGAACGCATGAAGTTTGAACTAGCCACTTTCAACATAACGTATATATTTTCGTGAACTAGCCACTTTCAAGATGACATATACATTCTCTAAACTTAGCTTGAATTCTGTAGAAATTAATATAGCTAATTCTGCAGAATAGACGATGTCGATACTAATCGTTTGCTAATGGTCGCATCTGCGGGAATACAAAGTTCATGCGCGTGACTGAGAAATTAAGGACATTTTTAATGCGAACATGTATTCAGATCATAAATTTCAAGCCACGCAGTGAATTGTTTTATTCGGTTGAAAATACTTGGAGCAGATGTTGGAGATGTGGCTTGGCGGTACCGACTCGGTTGTGCAGCGCGGATAGCAGACCGCCGAGAGGCTGGGCTTTACTATAAGCCGATCTTCGAGTGATCATCTTTCGCGAACCTCAACTTATGCCGATGAAAATTAGTCAACGAATACGGTGCTTCATCCACGTTATGGATAACTGGGACTATGTAATTTTTATTCGTATAAGTTGAGGTTCACATGAGGTAATGTACCAAGTACTAGAACGAATGTACATTCTATCTGCTCGGCGGCAGATGTTCGATTGTGTCGGATACTGGAAGCTTACATTCGAAAAAAATATTTTCCCATGAACCCATGGTCGTCTTCGGAGAGATTCTCCAAGAATTTGTGAATCATTGAGATGAAATTACTGGCAAATTTCTTGAAGCTCTTTCCCAGCATCTTGATTACTCGCTGCAATCACACAGCTGTAGTGTGCGCTGACGATCATATCCTACACCAAGAATCCATCATGTTGTGCATTAGTTCCTCTGTCGTAAGGTTCGTTCTTCCTCAGTGGATTTAATTTTCTAGTAATTGCCTTCACTACTGAAGTCTGTGACGGCCGGTGCCACGTAGGCTTCTTATTGAGGGTCGGCTCGAAGCGATAACTTTCTCCATTGCATTCATTAATTAAGGTGCGCCAGTCTGCGGTGTTTCGGAGGGCTCCCGTGTGTGTGTCTTCTCGACAGAAAGAGAAGCGTGGATGAAACGGTCGTTTGCAGTCATGCGCGTCATAATGTACCATAAAAAGTGAACGATTGATATCCGCGTCAATTTTAATTTGTTCGGAATTTTTCTCCTAGACTGATTTTTTACAACTGGAAGTGATTACCTCTCTGAATTAGCTCTGTGAAAGTGATTATCAAATTTTTCAAGTGGTGACGATTCATTTCAGGAAGTGGAATCTTGAATTACCTTTCGTTTTCAGGGGAGCCATGTGAGGGCCCGAGCTAAAGGTTAGGTAGGCTTCCTTTTTGTTGTTATAAAATAGGTTTTTGTTTTGTTACGGACCGTCTTTTTTCGGTTCACTGCTGTCCTGTTTTTCAGCACCTACTACTTTCTTCTTCAACTTTTTCTTGTTTCATGAACTTCTTTCCTAGCTTACTGTTTCTGTGCACCTTGTGCATAGATTCCGCGTTCCCTCAACTCCATACTAAATGGTGCCTTCCTCTTTCCTCTCTTGGAACATCTTTGTCGTGGTTAAGGGAGGCTAAAACTTTCTTATATAATAATAATAATAATAATAATAATAATAATAATAATAATAAAAATAATAATAGTAATAATAATAATAACCTTTCGTTTTCTCCCTAGTAATTTATTCAGTGGCTCGTGTGATGCCCTTGTGCTCTCAGAACGACGACGAATGAATGATACGAAGAATGTTAATTTTATGATATTTTCTAATATATGTGAAATTCATAATTTACTCGAGTAGCTTTTGATCGTCATTTCAGTCATTTTCATTATTTTCAGGTATCAAACATTTCATATCCAGATGCATCAAATAGCAAACACATGTGATTCTATCCACTGAAGTAGCTTAAATCAAATTATTATTGGGTAATGTTTGAAATTTTCTTCTTTTGAAATGTTTCTTGAAAATCGAGTTTCCATCATGAAGCAGACGGACGTAAATAATGTGAAATAAAAAAAGGCCTACTTTGTACCATTTTCAAATTGTATCATTTTCATTACATTTTCATTTTGTATCATTATAGACTGAAATTTGTATCATTTTAAGTATTTTAGTCTATAATTAATTCCTAAAACATTACAACGAAAAAACCCATCGTATTTTGTTCCGGGATTCGTCGTTCAACTAATTGAAGAGGTTTAATTTTTTTAACACGTTCTCCGCGTGTTGGGTCATATGTGTCCCAACAGGTAAATTGCTCGTTTACGTACTGGTATAAATGAAAGAGATTTCATCTGTTTCACGACCTTGTTAAAAACAACTATTATCATGCAAATTAAATGTTATCATGCAATTGTATTTCTCATATTTCTTAGGAAGGATAAAACAGCATTTGAGCATTTTCCTCAAGACGATACAACTATTGTATCCATGGGAATTAGCACTCCCAGGGAGAAAACGTGTGAGGGCCTGAGCTGAGAGTTGGTAGACCTTCTTTTTGGTGAAATGAAATGTTTTTGTTATGTTAAAAATCATCTTTTTTCGGTTCACTGTTATGTTTTTTCAGCACCTACTACTTTCTTCTTCATCTTTGATCTTGTTTCGTGAACTTCTTTCTTGTCTTACTGTTTCTATGCCCTTTCTGCATTGATTCCGCATTCCCTTAGCTCCATACTAAAAGATGCCTTCTTCCTTCATCTCTTTGGATCGCCTTTGTTGTGGATAGGGAGGCTTGAACTAACTAGTAATCTACTCTAATTTCTTGGGAGTACCTTTGTCACGGTTAGGAAGTCTTAAGCTAACTTTTAATTCACAATGTTATCTCGAATCGATAATGACCTCAATGATTATTCCTCACCTGTGTGTGACTGGTGTGAGCCGTGAAATTTAGCCGAATAATTTGAACATCTGACCTTTTCAATTGACTAGTCTGTATGTTCATCGGACGAGCCTGTTGTAACATGGATACGTTTCTTCCATCTTGATTTCTATGCTCCCAAAGACACCACCGTATAACTTTGTAAAGTTTCTTGTTATTTTTCAATTCGGAAAAAATCGCTGTATCATAGGGTGATGCTAATATAATCTTCAAGTGTGACCCGGATTTCGGAACGATTCTGTTTTGAAAAATAGAAGTCCCACGTTACCAATAGTTGGAGTACATTTTTAGCCTTATCAAGTGTTCGTGTGCAAAGTCTGCAGGACGTAATTAATGAACAAGTGAGTCACTCTGCTCTCAACCGCAGTGCCCTGTTCGTTACCAGCGAACGAAGGTATTGGCTTTACGAGGATATTTTCTTCATCTTGTGTTATTCGGCGCTAGCACGCGAGAATATTGTCTTCACGAAAATCATGACTTCATTTTGCGTTATTTAGCGTAGGCGAGGATATAGTCTTCATCCTCTAAGATTCGGCACCAGCGGACGAGGATCTTGTCATCTTGTGTTCTTTGGCACCAGTGGGCGAGAATATTGTCTTTATTTTCTGATATTGGGCACCAGTGGACGAGCATATTGTTTTCAATTGAGTTATTTTGCTCCAGCAAACGAGGACGTTGTCTTCATCTTCCGTTATTGTGCATCAGAGGACGAGGATATTATTTTTATCTTGTATCAATCGGCACCAGCGGAGGAAGATATTGTATTGATCTTGAGCTAGAAGCTTCGACATTGTGCCTGAATTTTCAGCATTTTCATTCAGTTAAGAGTTCTATATCTCCTCTATAGTTACATCGAATTGACTTCAAAATTCGACCCATAGGAAGGAGTAACATTTAAAATGCGAAACTTCGAACTCTTGTTTTTTAATTCCCATTTCAATTTTACTCCTCTCACCCAGACCAATTTTCAACCAAAACCATATTTATGAAGAGTTCTGTCCTTGATACTATACTTCTTTCTACAACCTTATTATTTTTAAGAATTTGGAATGCACTTTGTTCAACCTATAGGGGGATACTATTATTGTAGCTTTGGAAATTAGTGCTCAAGTGGCAAAATGTGAGATCCCGAGCTGAGAGTTATTTGGGCCTTCGTTTAGTTGAAATAAATTTTTTTTATTGTTTTGTTAAGGGATATCTTTTTACGGCTCACTGCTGCTCTGATGTTCAGC
Source organism: Morinoia aosen (assembly GCA_030386875.1). Taxonomy (NCBI): domain Eukaryota; kingdom Metazoa; phylum Arthropoda; class Malacostraca; order Amphipoda; family Talitridae; genus Morinoia; species Morinoia aosen. The sequence continues at coordinate 20,851,576 of CM059573.1, read as the reverse complement.
TTCCCTAACTTTCTTTGTTATTTTATATATTATTTCATAGCCTTCCTTCTTCACTCACTGTTTCTATGCTCAGGTGAACCACCTCATATGTATAACTTCTGCGTTCCCTTGAATCCACACTAAATAGTGCCTTCATCCTTCCTCTCTTTGGAACGCCTTAGTTGCGGTTAGGGAAGCTTAAATTAACTTATTTAATCAAATTCACTTTCCCACCGCATTGAGACGACTGCTTCGAACAACATTATTATAGAATGTTCTACGCATCGAAAGCCTGTCATATTTCAAGCTCGAACCTGTTTTGCTGTTAGAACTTACGATTGGATGAGATTTTGTTAGTTTAATCCTTTCTAACCACGAAAAAAAAAATGTTTCTTAAAGAGGAAAGAAGAAAGCACCATTTAGTACTTCGCATAGAATCTGCAAGACTGAAGGAACTGTATAAACCACGATGAAAGTCGAAGAAAGTAATAAGTGCTGAAAAAGGACAGCAGTGAACTGAAAAAAGATGGTCCGTGACAAAGCAGAAAACAACCTATTCTGTTTCAATAAAATGAAAGTATACCTAACATTCAAATCACATCTTTTCCCTGGGAGCGCTACTTCCCATAGATGTGTTGGGAAACTTCAAAGACAAGCCTTGGTATGTGAATGAATTATTTGAAAATTCGTAAAATTTAAGTCCAGACTTCAGTATTTTCAGCCCCCCTACATGCTCTTCGTTCAAATACGGTGGTTGTATATGTTTTTCCAGTGTTGACCTATATTCAAAGCAAGTTCTGAATTTGCTGGATTACTCGACTACATTTTCCGTTGTCCATTGAAAACAATTTTTCTTCTGCCAAATCTTTCGGGTTTTAAATTGCATCGTTTTTTACTATATGCATGTTCTGAATTGTTGAGTTAATTTATTGCGACGTGGCACGTTGTGACATTTCCATTTTTCTTGACGCGATTAATAAAAATATAATTAATTCAGCGCTCTAGAGTGCTGAAAGCCTCCTGTAATTACTAGATGAGCTTTGATAAAGATGCGAGAGAATCTAGATGATGCATCCGGGCTTGACGAGCTGGTGCCGTCACAATAGCGAGCTGTGTGGTGATGTGGGAGTGCAGGGCGGCCATTAGCGCAGCTGTGGTGGGGTGTCTGCTGTGTGTGCCCGCCGCGCCCTCGTCCCCGCCGATACCATCTCCACCTTAGCGCTTCTTTGCCCGAGTCCTGTGCGCTCCTGTGGCGTTTTTGCGTTGTCTTCAATTGCTCGCGAACATGGAACTTGTTCCCACTGATTATTCAATAATGTTGAAGCGTTAGAAGTAACTAGTTAAAGGTAATTTCTTATGCGGATTACTATTGAACTTGACAAGTGTCACCGTGAAACAAAACAAACCTCGGCATCTTTGGGATGCTTTATTTCTAATCAAGCCTGATACATATGATCTTAAGCATTGGTTTTTCAAATGTCTTATAACTAACCCTATATATAAGACACCATGACGGTTCCCCCGTAAAGCCGGTACCCATTTCCGACACCTGGGTTGAGTGGGGTATTGTGCTTGAGCTTTCCCTTATACCCAACGGGGAAAATCTCCGCGCCAGCGCCGGGATACGAACCCTCGTCTCCAACATACAAGGCTGATCCCTTAAACCACTGTGCCACGGAGAGCACTAAAAAGTTAAGTTTCTGTTACTGCGCATTGTCAATAGTCTCAGCTCACTCGTAGATTTGTGTAGGTGTCATAGTATTCACCGGTAATTTTATCTATAAATTTGAAGTTCGATTCTGAAAAACACTAAAAATCATCAGAAAATTGCGTGTTTTGTTTGCTTGTCTAGGTTTTGAAAACATATTTGAAAGTTTCTTATTGTATGTCCAGAGTATTATTCTGTTTAATAGGTACCACCCCCCCTCAGGGGGATACAATTATTGTATCTATGGGAATTAGCGCTGTGAGGGGGAAAATGTAAGGGCCCGAGGTGAGAGTTCGGTATGCCTTCTTTTTGTTGAAATAAAATATTTTTTGCTATGTTAAGGACCACCTTTTTCGGTTCAATGCTGTCCTGTTTTTCAGCACTTACTACTTTCTTCTTCAACTTTTATCTGTTTTCATGAACTTCTTTCCCAACTTACTGTTTTTATGCCCTTCTGCATAGATTCCGCATTCCTTGATATCGATACAAAATGGTGCCTTCCTCCTTCCTCTCTTCGCGCTCTTTTTTGTAGCGGTTAGGGAGGCTTAAACTAACCTATAATCTATGATCTAATAGGTACCGCTGCAGGATTTTTCCGAGTCTGATAATTTCTCAGTATTCTATGTTCTTGTTTTTGATGCTAATCTTTGCTTTTGATTCACCAATGTTCAGATGAGATACTCGTTCTAGTGTCATGCTTCTCCGCATGACTGTGTACGGAATATCGCTGAGAATCTGGAATCGTTATCTGGCCAATGACGTATTCTGAATGGTTCTAAAAGACCAAACAATATTAAGTCTGAGTATCAACGTGGGAGCACTTCAAATCGCCTATTCTTTCAAATCGTCTATACCTTCGGGAAGAGTCTCCGCTTGGACTTCGGTGGAACGACGACAGCAAGATGCCAGGAACTCCAATGATTTCTCTTATGTAATGTTTACTTCTTATTAATAATATTTGCGGGGATTGTTAGTATAAATATGTTAACAAGAGTAAGTAGCAGCGTATTTAAATTAATCGGGGAAATATCTTCCATTCATATACCAATCTTGTGATGCCGTTATTACTAGTTAGCATCTCAAATGTTCGCATCGCCAAGAGCGTTACGTTTGAAAAGAGGCAGTCGGACCGTGGCAACCGCTGAGTTAAGACCTGAAAACACGTCGTGCCGGGGCCGGTCCCCAGCTTGGGGCTGGCCATGGCTTTTTCTTTATTAAACAATTTATATCCAAGTGAATTCGCATACATCATCCAGTAACGTAAATTATAAATTATTGGTTGCCACGGGACGCATATCAGCTACTTTCCTGGAATCATAAGATAAGTCCCATTCATATTGTCCTATAACACTTATCCGCTCTAATGCATCCTCATTTCTTGCCTCTGTGCAATAGGTAATTCATAGGAACATTCAGCGTACATCCGATGTTTTATCAAATGTGACTAGGTGCGTTAGATCCATTTTGATTATTTCTGTGTCAAGATTAGGGAATAAATAGTGATGTCAATGCCTCGTGAATTTCCCCTTTAATAAGAAAAGAATTATCGTTTCTGTCATAGAGAAAAGGTTAACCCGCTACCATATTAATTGTTTATTAAATAACGTAAATTACTAATTATGTTGGAGACGTTGAAAAGTCTCAATTGATCTTATTGACAAAATAGAATAATGTGGCCTTAAGTCACGACGGTTATCAAAAGAAATGAAAGCAAAGGAAAGAAATAACGACGAATAATGCCGGAAACGAGAGGGTCACGACAAATGGTGGCAGCGGTGGGATTTTTGATTCCTATTCTTCATAATAAGAGTTAAATTTCCCTTACCCATTCCTCCGAAGTAATTAAAGCTCGAGCCTACAAAAATAATTACCACAAAAAATATTTTAACCTCTTGACAGATTCGATAACTTCTATCTCCATAATAAACTAAACCAGTTTCATTCAGAGTGTACGTTAGGTCTTAACCGAATTTTATCATGTATTTCGTGTAACTTTATATCATAGATGTATTTTTTGCATTTATTATTTCCTATGTACGTGTGAACCTTGCCTTAATAGCTAATTAAAACTTAATTCATGTATCAACCATTAGTATATGTCCATTGATCATAACTTTTAATATGTCGAACCGTTTGAATTATATAGTTAGAATTCGATAATTCGATTATTTTATCTAAAGCCATTTAATTACTTAATATAAATTTAATATCGTGCCATTCAATTTATTATACTATTCATTTAAACTGTGCTTCAATGATTTTTGTAAAAATTATAAAATGATACTATATAAATTTCATCGTTCGGCCGTGTAATTCCGACTCAGGACGCCATTTTGTTTGAGAGAAGCCTAGGCAGCTTCGATAACGACAGACGCTTCGAATCACATTTCCCTCAACTTATGCCATTCAAATCTAAATTCGGAATCCAATTCCCATATTATACATATGAAAATAAATACTAATATGAAACTTTCCTTAAATTCGACTTTGTAAATGAATTATTCAGTAAATTATCTACTTAATCTATCGTATGTATACGCTAAAAGAAAATTCATTTAGAGTAAAGTTCAATCAATCGGAATGATGTTTTCGCGTAACTACGAATATAACTTTGCACATTCTCATTTCGTGTAATTATCGTATATATTGTTGTGCTAAATTTATTGCAAACTTTATTTCATTTGATGCCCGTGTCAAAATTTCAATTTCAATGCATTTTCCATCATGTAATGAACGCCTGCTTCTACATTTGAATGTTGGTATGTAGCACGTGAGGTTATGGAGCAACGGAATGTAGATCAAATGTTCAAGACTCACTGGGTAGCAAGTGTGGTTTTCTGGTGCTAGCTGCTCACTTTGTTTACAAATATCCTTCTCCCCTCGCTTGGTCATTAATCTCAGCTCTGCCCTGTCGCTCGGAACCACGAGGCTGAACTCAGGCACTGCTTCTTGCTGTGGTAGACTTTGAATTGCTCTGCTATTCTGTTGAGAAACTTAAAAGATAAACTGGGAGATTAAGGGAAATGTTTAAACGCTCAAGTTTTGATGTAATATCTTAAACATATGATGCGAAGTAACGTAAAAATGTAATAGTTTTAATTAAAATTTTGCAATTTACATACATAAAACTTTGACTTACGATCACGATCTGAATAAAGAATTATATTTTATGTCCATCAACGTATTTCTCAATGAGGAGAACGTCATGAGTTTATTAAAGGATAATTATCTCAACAATATGTTGCAGGAATTCACGATGAATTACAAATTTTGAGCTTCATTGATATACGCTTCACATTAAATTGAAATTACTGGAGAACTTTGTCATATGACGTCCTCAATATTAATGCATTATTTAAAATTTAATCCTCATGCTCCGCATTATATCTAGAATTTAATGTCATTCGAAACAATGGAATATTATTTTAAGTCCGATAGGTATGTCAAATATGTGAGCACAGAGGTAGAATGAGACGAGATGCTAGGATATGTGTGTGAGAGATGAATGGGAGCTTGTCTAGAACGAATGAAATTCACAAGAGCTCACTGAATAACAATAACGGTGATTTCAGTTGTTGCTGTCGCGGATGGTGCGCTGCAGCCAGCACCACTGCCGGCGTACCGCCACCCCATCGACTTCACTCACCACCACGGGTTCAACCACGCCCACACCATCAACCACGGAGTCAACCATGCTCCCAAGACCCAAACGCACTAGACAGGCAGCACCCGCACCATCGACGGCGATGATCGGAGCTTACGCTGCGCACCGACATAGAAAACGAGGTGTAGAAAATATCCACGACATGACTCAGACGACTGCCACGGAAAGTTTTCTACGAGGGTCCGGCGCACAGAAAACAACTGCCACGGAAAATTTTCTACGAAGGTCCCACGCGCAGAATACGACCGCCTCGGAAAGTTTTCTACGGGGGATCAGCGCGCAGAAAACGGCGCCCTTTTAAAATTTAAAGGTCATAATTCAACTGGAGGCTTCGGCTACGACTTCGGGATTCTGCGAGTTCAGCGACAACAGAGAACGACGACGACTACGGAGAGTATCTACGCGACGAAGGAAATACTACGAAGGCCCAGACGAAAACAACGTGTATAAATTGCACTTCGGCGATCTCAGCATAATTAAATGGCAGCGTCTTCTATTACACCCTCTAGAAAAGAAGACGAAATCCACGAGATAGTAGTCCACCTCGATTGATGGCCCACTGAGTATCTACTCGGAGATCTCTATAAGACTTCTGCAAGTGAAAAGGAACAGCTCAATGCCACCCAGGACGAATGAGCCTGCGGTATTGTGGAAGTAGTAATTACACTTCCGAGAGTTTTTACTCTCAGGATTTTCGCGAAAATCCCAACGTCGGAGGAGGAGGTCGACATCATCTATAGGAAAAGTTTCTGCCCAAGAAAAAACTATTATGGTGTCTATATTTGGCGTCCTCGTTTCAGCGCTCGCCACATGAGCAAACTTCGGTCGTCTGCATGCTGCCTTTCTTCACGATCCACGTGTTTCGACACGTCGGCTGCAAGTGAGGTTCAATATTGAGGATAAGCCTTTCGAACACAAGCGGGAGCTTGTAATTTGGTCGGCTATGGGGGATATTGTCATGCTTCTCCGCATGACTGTGTACGGAATATCGCTGAGAATCTGGAATCGTTATCTGGCCAATGACGTATTCTGAATGGTTCTAAAAGACCAAACAATATTAAGTCTGAGTATCAACGTGGGAGCACTTCAAATCGCCTATTCTTTCAAATCGTCTATACCTTCGGGAAGAGTCTCCGCTTGGACTTCGGTGGAACGACGACAGCAAGATGCCAGGAACTCCAATGATTTCTCTTATGTAATGTTTACTTCTTATTAATAATATTTGCGGGGATTGTTAGTATAAATATGTTAACAAGAGTAAGTAGCAGCGTATTTAAATTAATCGGGGAAATATCTTCCATTCATATACCAATCTTGTGATGCCGTTATTACTAGTTAGCATCTCAAATGTTCGCATCGCCAAGAGCGTTACGTTTGAAAAGAGGCAGTCGGACCGTGGCAACCGCTGAGTTAAGACCTGAAAACACGTCGTGCCGGGGCCGGTCCCCAGCTTGGGGCTGGCCATGGCTTTTTCTTTATTAAACAATTTATATCCAAGTGAATTCGCATACATCATCCAGTAACGTAAATTATAAATTATTGGTTGCCACGGGACGCATATCAGCTACTTTCCTGGAATCATAAGATAAGTCCCATTCATATTGTCCTATAACACTTATCCGCTCTAATGCATCCTCATTTCTTGCCTCTGTGCAATAGGTAATTCATAGGAACATTCAGCGTACATCCGATGTTTTATCAAATGTGACTAGGTGCGTTAGATCCATTTTGATTATTTCTGTGTCAAGATTAGGGAATAAATAGTGATGTCAATGCCTCGTGAATTTCCCCTTTAATAAGAAAAGAATTATCGTTTCTGTCATAGAGAAAAGGTTAACCCGCTACCATATTAATTGTTTATTAAATAACGTAAATTACTAATTATGTTGGAGACGTTGAAAAGTCTCAATTGATCTTATTGACAAAATAGAATAATGTGGCCTTAAGTCACGACGGTTATCAAAAGAAATGAAAGCAAAGGAAAGAAATAACGACGAATAATGCCGGAAACGAGAGGGTCACGACACTAGCATTTTGAAAAGCAGAGCGTCGCGTCTATGTGCATCAATGGTTCCATTGCAGGCGCTATAATATAGTCCCAGAAGGCACGCACCATACAATAATTTGAATTTCGTTTTTTAAGTTTCAGATTAGGCCTGATATGGGTGAGAAATTAACAGTACAAGAATTGATGCATGTGTCAATGCAGAGGACAGTTTGAGCATAAGATATAATATTATGATCGATGATATTGATATATATAGGTATTTTTATAAAAACCTGGATGGTACGTGACTTCTAGGACATACTGTACCGGGTGTCCCACAAAAATGTCCCAGAATTTTTTAATTGATTATATCTCCGCTTTAAATTAACATACTGCATTTGAATACTTTTTTTCACAATGTCGTAAATTTTGTTTTCTTTTCGAATAATTTGAGCTTTTGAAAATCGGTTGAATAACCACTCTACAATGATCGATATACCTTACAATGATCAGTATATTTCCAAGTGCTTATTGGTGCTGGAGTTTTAGTATTTTACTATAATCGCCCAATAGCGAGCTTTTCTTTCTTTCTCCAGATATTGGCAGACATTGTGCTTGCTAAATATAAATGAGAGAACGATTCATTTGTTAAATCTTTCGGGTTTTAACCCTTTAACGTCCGAATTTTTGTACTCATATTACCGTTAACACAACCACCGTCACTAAACTGGCGCTGGCATCTGGCAGTCACCGATATCAGGATGGGATAAGAACTGCCACTCGGCAGAGAACTTCAAAGAACACATTAGGGAACTAATTGAATAAGAAATAAAATATATTGAAGGGGAATTTTGAAAGAGGACACTGGTGTCCTCTGGGTCGTTAAAGGGTTAAATTGCAATGTCTTTGAATATTTGCATGTTCTGAGTAATTGAGTTATATTATACAATATTTCTCGTTCTCTCATTTACATTTGAAATTAGAAATATTCTAACGGCTGTATCGTGTCTTTTGGGCAGGTGAGGTGCCCGTTACGTCGCTGCCTGCCAGGCCACATCTCGGCAGGCGCACGTCCTCAGAGTGCGCTGTTGCTAAGTCAGGCCTGTGCTTTATTGAAAATCATTGAGGTAAGGAGGATAGATGTATTGCTCACGAGACTGGATGAACTCACCGAATTTCACCGCGAAGGAATTCTGAAGTTCACGGAAGACATAAGACAGAGTGAACAAAAATAGCAGAGCCTTCTACGTAAATTTTGATGTTTTTTGATACAAGCGGGACATGAGACATTAAGTATGAGTTAAGTATTATTTTCTGCGCCAAAGGTTCTTCTTCAACCTATTATTGGTGCCCCATCGTCGAGAATATTTGTGTGAAGAAATACGTTCGTCAGCGATGATTTGGAAAAATCAAATTGCTCGAAAATTTTACCACTGCAATAATTTTATGAATATACTCGTTTTTCAGATGTTTCCTGTTCTGTCTTCCGAAATGTTTAGATTGCTTAAATAAATTCTTGACTGTAGATAATTTCGTAATTGAACGTTATGATTTTCTTATATCGTCTCTAAAAGTGTTACCGGGATAATATTTATTTGTACTAAAACGCTAAATTCATATCCTTCAGTTTTATTGCATATATATGAGCTTTTTATCTGCGTCGGCTAAGTCTCAGTCACGAGCCAGCGTCTCCGTGCGCCTGTCGCCATTTCTTGCAGGGTAATGCGCAATCGATGATATTCCTCACAGGTGCTTGGCTTTCCACCCATTCAGAATACTGGGAAACGCATCATTCTTTTTGACGGTTGTACGTGTTGCAGTGGTTGTTTGTGCCACTCCCTGTTGTGAAAAGGCATGCTTCAGAGCGACGAGTTCTGGCCGCGACACAGCTTTCTGAACTCCTTGACATTCCGTCAGTCATACTTCGCTCCACCCTTGTTGACTCAAAGCTCTCTGGCGCTGCGACGGGCTCGGCCGTCTCCTCTCTGCCGCTTGCACGCTGCCAATTCCGTCTCTGCAATGCTGGAGTATCTTCAGCTTTCAAAACCCATTGGAGTTCCTTAGTTATGAAATTCCTGATGTGTGCTCTGCATTTCACACATGTTATAAATTATCGTAGTTGAATTTTTATAACACTGTTCATGTACTGGGTTGCGTTATTCCTTGAAAATTTTTATTTGTGGCTTATTCTAATTTTCTTTCAGAATGTTATATTTTGCAATTAAATGAATTTGACGCAATGGTCTCTGATAGTGCAGATGTCTATTGAAAAGGAAAGAAAGTGTAGTTCTTTCACAGTTCCGTATGCTGAGCTAATTGAAAAAATTTGAAAAGGGTGGGAGAGTAGAATTAATACTAAAACAGTATTGCTAAGTCGATCATTTAAGAAGCATAGCATTCAAAAGGACAAATGAAATTGAAAGCTACTTTCACTTTTCTTGAGCATTTTTGTATTCACACAAATTTTAGTGTTTAATCGAAAAAAAAACGGCATTTCCTAATTAATGTCACATTTGAGTTTTTGTTAGAGAGCACCTCAAATACGTATTTTAGCTTACAAATTAATTTTTACCTAATTTTGTCGTGTACTGCATGCATTGACGTGCAAAATTTCTGCGCTTTCCAGACCATCCATAACCATACTGTTCTTGAAACTTTGTTTTTACTAAAGAAACTTCATTTCTAATTGTGTGTGCATCATACCCAACGTCCATGACTTCTAATTTTTAAACTTTATTATCATAAATCTCATTTTTTGTCAGTTTGTGTGTTGCTATTATTTTCATTAGAAAAAACATCACAAAATTTGAAAAATGTTTTTTTATAAAGTGAATTTTTGAGTTTTTGTTTGTAGGATTATGTATCTGAACTCTATCTTGTTAAACCTAGCGTTAGTATTATTCCGTAGATATTATAGGATTCCAGATTTTCATTAAAACAAAAATTAATGAGTTTACTTTTTTACGATATGGATTAGTGTCATCGAATCTTTCTTCTCAGCTACGAGTATACTGCAGGTATCAGTAATACACGTCGAATAATGTTCCTTTATCATTTATTGAGTGGCTGCATGTTCTTGTAGCTCAGAGAATTAATAGTTATGGAAATTTAAGGAAGAACAAAGTACTAATGTTGAAGTCTGTGTCAATGTTTTGTTTTGTCGCAGAGTGTTGATTTTCATCGTTAACAGTCTGCCGTTATTATTCATTTTATCCGTGATTGAAGCATCATCATTGGATGCTAAATTTACTTAATTTGCTTCTTGGCACCATTCAGGTTTTTAGAATCTAAGAATATTTGTTTATGTTTCACAAAATTCTTGTCTGTATCACAAAAGTTAGAAAATGCGACTCGTGCATTGCGATTCATGCTTATCTTCAGTTCGAAATACGTTTACCAGGCTGTAATCAGCAGCTAGTTGCAGGTGTTCGTTTCACTGACTTTCAAATTTTCGTTGCCGAGGAATATGCTGGGTTATATAAAATTTTGGTACATCTTCTAGGTCCGACATCTTCAAGTATGTAATCCGGTGTAAATTTCCCGCTGGAAAAATGTATCGATAGTTGCATACCGTACTGTTTCTCGGTTGCCTTCCAATTTATAGTCGAGTTCATTTTTTCTTGGATAATCAATTGTAGTATGTGTAAAAAGTATATCCCTGAGGCCTCAGCCAGCACATAAAGTGGACGCAAAAGTTGAGCATAACAAAATGAGTGACCGGGGATAATGGCCATTTTTTTCGAGTGTCTTCGACTCGACTTGAAAAACTGTATGTAGCGTACGTTCTAACGTAAATGTAACGAATATTTTCCTATGCTCCGAAGTTAGAGGCGGACGTCAATAGATGCGTAAAACAGGAGCTGTAATAGGGTGTTTGCAACTCATGTGTTTAGACTAAGGGTTGAGGAAAATAAGAGTCAGAACTATGTTTAAACTTAGTTGAAATTTCCACCATCTGTTGACTGATCGTCGTTAGCATCGGGGCTTTGCCGTTGGATGTATTTTCCGATTATTTTCGGACTCGATTTTAAATTATTTTGCTCGAAGAAGCAACTCTACCCGATACCAGTTCTTTAGTACTGGACATCCTTAATCTTTAATTTTAAAAAATAACACTTTGTGTGCGTTGTAATTCTTTATGGATCTTAGGTTAAAATGACTTCTAAATTGATTTCAGCGCGGCGCAGTTCGGACTAGTAAGTAGTAACAGTAGGCACACCTGTGTTTTTTTTTGTCTTACTCACGATCCGAGGTCATTTGAAGTAGCAATCGAAGGCGAATTTTTTTAACCTAGTGTGGGAACTTTTTTGTTTCGGCCGTGATGGAAACTCCTGTAATTCAGAGCCTTGGTTCGTAATCCCAATTTAACTCCTAGGCCATTACATGGAGGAGAGAGAAGTAATTTTTATCCATTTGTCGAAGTAATCAAATTCATTTAATGCCCTGGGTCTCTGGTAGTGCTGTTCCGCCTCTGGCATTTAATGTTGGCTTCAATCATGTTCGTTTAAGCAGCTTATAGAAGTTAAAAGATTGCTGAAACTTATTCTTTAGTTTTCGGTGCATTTAGAATTGATTCTGTGTAAAAATAACTCTGACACATCAAAATTATTTTCGTGGGAATTCAAGTATTTTATCTTTGAAATTAGCACTCCCATGGGGAAGAGGCAAGTTCCCAAGCTGAAGTTTCGGTAGGCCTTTCATCTAATTGGAATGGGTTATTTCGTTCTATTGCGGACTTTCTTTTTTCGGTTCTCTGCTGTTTTTCAGCTCCTATTTTTTCATCATCTTTTATCTTGTTTCATAAATTTCTTCTAATCTTGCTATTTCCATGCGGTGTGTGTGGAGACATACTTTTAGTATGGTTTCCCCCGTTCCCATTACTCCATACTAAATGGTGCCTGCCTCTCTTGGGAATACCGATTTAGTGGTTGGGAAGCTTAAACTGACTAATGCTCTAATATTCTATTTCTCTGTCATGTTGTTTATACAAGTGCTAATATTATAGTTCTCTGTCATGTTATTTATACAAGTACCATATTTTCAAACATTAAAGCAATCTTGATATTTCTTGCAGATAATACACACAAAGTTCCATTGTATGATAATGCTGAATTTTTTGGAGTGATTCTTACTTGTCGGGGAACTTCATTGCACTCACCTTTCAAACATTGCATGAATGCTTAGGATAATGTTTGTATGATAATAAAAGACAGTACTCACTCCGAAACAATCGCTACGCATGATTCAAGAATCCGATTGTTCTATCTCTTGCATGCGCGCGCCTGTTAGTGGTAGGCCTCATGCAACACAGTTGCTTTGCTGCTGCCCCGTGGTGTCAGATCTTTATTTTAAGCAAGTTTTCCATTTATTTTACTGTCCCTTCAATTGTGTTGTGGAATTGAAGCCCGTGTACACTGCTGCATTCCGAATCTCCTCGTGTTGTGTTCTTTGGTATCGGACATATCCATTGAAACCAATTCCAGGAGACTTATTGTGGTGAGTTTCTTTGTTCGAATTCGAGTGGAGCATGTCACCGGATTTAAGGCTCGCACCAGTTGTCCATGCGTCGTGAAGTCGTGTGAGAAGCGCTGTAACTAAGACGCGTATGTCACGCGTATCGCGTTCTTGCGCTCGCTGGCTCATGGAGATGCGCCCGTGTATCGCCCTCTGTTTTGACCAATTGTCGGTACCACGTTATTTGCTGCAACTCTCGCTGTGAAGTCACCGTCGGGGGAGTTCTCACGTTACCTCATGTGCGGCATCTTCTCTCGTGGCGTGCGCCGCTCGCTCGAACGTGCGAGCTTCATCTCGCCGTGCTGACCATCCGAATCCCTTTTCTGCACGGCGTGCTGTTATTTTCTATGAATAAACTATTTAGTTCATCTTATCGTGATCTATGATATTGTATATGTGCATAAGCTGGTGTTATTGGGGATCGCGTGACTCAGTGTGCGCTGAGCGTGAAATGCCCCAAGATGGCAGGATGCGTGAGAACATCGCCTCACTCCCGCCACGGTACATTGCTTTTCTCGGCATAATTCCGATTCATTGATCTGCGGCGCCGCACGCCGGTCTCACTACAACCATAGATACTCTTCTGATCGATCTTCTGATTTGAATTTTTGTCGTCACTTCCAAAATCGGCACCGAAAAAAGCAATTCAAAAATGCCCGCATAAAACCCAATGAATCACCGTTGGAGTGTTTCCTTTTAGTAATGGCATGTCTTTTTTAGCTAAAATATTATTTTACAGTCAATAAGGAAATGTTAGAAGAAATTCCATCTCGATATTCATTCAACAATTTTTCAAAAATGTAGTTGAAAATGCTCTTAACTAATTATCAAGTAGCAAGTAATGCTATATTACTTTGGTAGAGATAATAAATTAGAATATTGTACCTCGTTTTTCTGAGCTCTGGTGCCAAAGGATATTTACAGGACCTTGCACTTGATCAGCCAGTAATATATTTTGGTCTCCGCACCAAACGAAAGGCAGAATTATTTTCCTATTGTGCCGGACTTGCGGGACACGCACGAAGCTGCGCGATGAATGTGCCGAAACCACTTGGTAGCAGTTTTTGTGGCCGCTTTCGTTTTTTTGGTTGAATTTTCGTCCGCCATTTTTCTGGTGTTATCGAGGATGAAAGTTAGTAACTGAACAGTGAACATACATACGTGAAACATTCGAATACGCGTGAAGCTGCGCGATGAATGTGCCGAAACCACTTGGCAACAGTTTTTGTGGCTGCTTTCCTTGTTTTGGTTGAACATTCTTCCGACATTTCTCTGGTGTTATGGAGGATGAAAGTTAATAAATGAACATACAGGAAACATCCGAATGCGCGTGTGACATTCATTTACCACGTCGCTAAGAAATTTATTGAGGTGTTAAAAATTTTAACTACCCAAACAATTTAATTTCAAAAGTCGGCAGTATTTGCTTTTCTTGTACTTGTTATATTATGTCCCTTATATTTTTTGTGTTGACGAAAATGTAACTGAATCACTGAACGTGTGAGTATGAAAAACTGACTATACTATTAGCATAAAATACTTTGGAACATTAGGGATGCTTTAATGCTTTTATTTTCTATTAGAATTTCGACTCTATTCACCTGCACAGCAAGAGTCAGTGATATAATTATAAATTGAAATAAACCAGGATAAAAATAAAACTAAAAATACTCGATATCTTGAAAAAAACACTGGAACATAAAGATTCTGACGGGCTGTTTTTTGTACGTGTTTTTTTTTGCCAGGCCTAATCGCTATTGTCTATTACTCACGAAATAGTGTCATTTTACTTTATAAATTTGTTTTTGTATTTTTGAGTATTTCATAATTTCCGCGCACTGTTTCTTCTAAATAATTATTTTCAAACTCGTGTGAGTTGTATCAGGCAGATAATTATGATACCTGCCATTCTATGATGCTGAAAAATTTTGCTATGAACTGTTTGTCAAATAGTAAGTCCAATCTGATCTTTCACTAAAAGAAAGTGACGGGATTTTTGAAACTTTCATTCGCTTGCCGAAAGAGAACGCTGGAGCGAAATTGTAAGAATAATTACCACAAAAATAGAGAGCCGTTCATATCGCTTCATGTTGTTGACTTGATTCGTACATTTTTGGTAGAAGACTCGCCAGCTGTGGAATCAGCGGCAAGGTCGCACGCTGTTCTGTAGGTTAGCTCTGCCTTCTGCCTCTCAACTTGAGGTTTTTGCTCCCGCCTTCAGACTACTGAGTAGAAGGCCAGACGCGAGTTCAGTCTGCACTGGGGCTTAGTTAAAAAACATTGGCTCAATCAAATTTTTCATACCTTACGATCCTCGAGAGTAACTCGTGCGATTTTTTGCGACAAGTGTTCGTCCTCTTATATCACCATCCTTGTATGTAATGTCGGCCTTCCTATATTTGGCTTTGTTACTTCTGGCTTCATTAGTTTTTGCATCAGATGCTGTTCATTCATTCTCTCAATGTGGCTCTTGTCCATTCTTCAATGGTACCTACTCAAGGATTGTTGGTCCTGCGATATTTACCTTAGTTGAGCACAGCTTAGCTTTCTCGATTCAAACATTGAAGTTTATCTGATAAATTATCTTTGTAGGGGTAATTATTTCGTGTACAAGGGAATAGAACTTTAATGTCTATGGTATGGAAATTAGAGCTCCCAGGCAAAAAAGTGTGAGGTCCCGAAGTCAAAATTAGGTGGGCCTACTTTCTTTGTGTAATAGAGTAGGTTTTTTTGTTTTGTTAAGGACCATCTTATTTTGGTTCACTGCTGTTTTGTTTTCTGTTCGTTTTACTTTCTTCTTTTATAAACACATTCATTGCGGTATGACCCACCGGTGGGTCGTAGTTAGGTTTTTCCTGCTGCGAAACGACCCATCGATGGGTCGTTTAGAAAAATTCTAATAACCTTTCTAAATTAATGGCATTTAACAGGCCCAGTTAATGTTTGATATTTACAAATTTGCTTATCACTTTTGACTTTAAATTCAAGTTGAATATTGAACTTCAGTTTAACCCATCGCAACTAACGTGTTAACGCGTTTCCTGCCAAGGGACTCACTGGTGTTCGCTGAGGAGATTTTCATATTGCTGCTGACCGACTTGTAGTCACTCACTCAAGTTCTATAAATAATTAAATGAAAGCTAAATAAAGGCACAATTCGGTTAATGTTTGCTATTTTCAAAATTACTGACTACAATTGACTTTAAATTTGAATTAAGTATTGAACTTTTATCTTCTTTCATAAACTTTTTTCTTAACTCACTGTTTCTATGCGCAGGGTATCTTGTGTGGGAACACATCTTGTGCATAGATTCTCCCCTTCTCTCAACTCCATTCTGAATAGTGATATTATCCTTCCTGTCTTTGGAACACCTTTGTTGTGGTTAGAGAAATTAAATGAACTTATCTAATCTCAAGGAAATCTTGTCTCTGCACAGTCTGCATGCGGCATTATGAATAATATCCTCCAACTTATGAGCAATATTCAATGGCAACCATTAGCGAAGATCCTTATGGTGCGGTGTGTACGCTACCTGCAATTAATTCTACCGCTTTGATCATGTTGAGAATCTCTGCCGATTGTTTTAGGGTGTTGCGATTGATATTAACTCAGTGCCCGCAACACAAGTCCCTGGAGTCCGGCATCCGCCCGTGGCAAAGGTCAGTAGGCTGACAGCGCGTCATCCTCGAATGCTTTACTCACGAGCGGTCGTGCCTTACCGCACCCACGGCGCCACCGCCCTCCGCTTTTGGGAGGAGTCCTCAGTTTACACGCTTAATCTCTTAATGCTGAGCCTCGAGCGGGGTGGCAGCGGTGACCTTCCGTAGGCGCGCGGCACGACTCCGCGCTGTGGTAGGTACTCGTGCAACCACGCATTTTGCCTCAAATTTCATTTAATCGACTCTTTCCTGTCTATTTTAGAGTTCCGAAAATACGAACTCGCGCGTTTCACACGTTTTCGTCTATGGAATTGAGTTAGCTGCTGTGGAATCGAAGGTCATGAATGGGTTGCATTCTGTTAATTGTTGAACAATACAACTTTTTGCGGGGAATTAGTGATCATGTTTTTTTGGTGGTAAAAACCCCTCAGGGGGATACAACTATTGTATCTATGGGAATTGGCGCTCCCAGGGGACTATGTAAGGGCCTGAGCTAAAGGTTAGGTAGGCTTCCTTTTTGTTAAAATAGAATAGGTTTTTGTTTTGTTACGGACCATCTTTTTTCGGTTCACTGCTGTCCTGTTTTTTCAACACCTACTACTTTCTTCTTGAACTTTGATCTTGTTTCATGAACTTCTTTCTCATCTTACTGTTTCTGTGCCCTTTCTGCATAGATTCCGCGTTCCCTAATATCCATACTAAATGGTGCCTTCCTTCTTCCTCTCTTCGATACGCTCTTTTTTTTTTTGTAGCGGTTAGGGAGGCTTAAACTAACCTATAATCTAATCTTGGTGGTAAAAATCATTTGTTTGGTCTGAATTTGTATATATGACGCAGGGGTAAAAATTGGTAAATAGCCTAGAATAAAATGTTAAATTTTCGGCAACAACTAACATTTTTATTTATTGCAACAGAAGCATCGTAGAATTTTATGCATTCGTTTAATGGGCTTCTGAATAATATGATGTTCTTGACAATATGTGTAATATTTTAGAACACAAGATAAATTAGAAAGTCATTAATCTATTAATAAATTTAAGCATTTATTTTGTATTTGTGAAAATGAGTGAAGATTTCTGCTGGATCTGACTCAACTTGAGATTTAATTTTGCCAAGAATATTCGTTGAGTTATTGTCCTCGCAACACCGAAATGTTTTCAAAATTACAAACTTGATAGTCGCTGGTAGCAAGTTTTCTGAATGTCAAGATGAAAATTAGTTTGAAAATTTCGTACATTTTTTATTTCTTTAAGTAATGGACAAAGGTTGCACTTGAGTAAGGAGGAAGTGGGCCCCTAACCGGTATGTCGCCTTAGAGTTTTAAGGAAACATTTTTAAATGAGGTTATCGTGATAGCCAGTTTATGTATAGTGCTTAACATTCAGGTAACCTTTAAAAAAGATTATTTGGTTTTTACGCAGGGTAACAGGATAAAATTTCTAAAAGCCAGATAGCTTATTTTCGAATTTCCGAATGCAATATTGTTAGTCTTATTCCACATTGTTGATTACTTCGATAACTCGTAATTTAATGTTATTTTTATACTTAGTTTTGGTTACTTAGATTAATGAACAACTAGGTTGTCGCATTTGGTTACTTAGATAAAAGAAAATTCAAGCATTACTTCCATGTGAATTAGTTTCATAATTTTTTTACGGTTATATCAGAACTTCCATGAGAATTGAAATGAATTTTTATATTAGGCGTAGTAAATATGACTGGGTTTTATTTGAAGGTCGGATATTATTTACGGTTATCGTTAGCAATTTAGCTTCTTTCGTTCCAGTAAACTGGGCGATCGGAGATTTTACTCTGTAAATAGATGTCGTTTCACACATATCTGATTCCGTTCAGGGGGACAACTATTGAATCTATGAAAAAAAAAAAAAAAAATTACACTACCGGGGCAAAGATTAGATTAGATTATTATTTAGTTTAAGCCTCCCTATCCGCAACAAAGGCTATCCAAAGAGAGGAGAAGAAGGCACCATTTAGTATGGAGTTAAAGAAACGTGGAATTTATGCAGAAAGGGCACAGAAACAGAAAGCTAAGAAAGAAGTTCATGAAACATGAAAAAGTTGAAGAAGAAAGTAGTAGGTGCTGAAAAACAGGACAGCAGTGAACCGAAAAAAGTTGGTCCATAACAAAAAAAAACCATTCTATTTCAACAAAAAAGAAAGCCTACCTAACCTTTAGCTCAGGCCCTTACATAGTCCCCCTGGGAGCGTTAATTCCCATAGATACAATAGTTGTATCCCCCTGAGGGGACCGGGGCGAAGATGCGAGTGCCCGAGCTGAAGAATAGATAGGCCTTTTTTGTTAAAATAGTTCTTTTTTGTGTTGCAGACAATTTTTCAGTCTAGTGCTGTCCACTATTTTTTAGCACACATCGCTTTCTCCTTAAATTTTTTGTTTCGTTCCGTAAAATTTTATATTTTGTTTTTTTGCACAGGGTTTACGGGCACACCTCGTACTTGGATTCCTTGTTCCTTAACGCGTCAAGGCGGGTTAAACTGAAGTTCAATATCCAGCTCAAATTAGTCATTTTTAGAGATCAATTTTGAAAATGATGAACATTAAATCGTTTTTAGATTTAGTTTTCATTAAGTAATTATGAAAATTGACTGCTGGTCGGTCAGCAGCATTTTGAAAATCCCCGCAATGACCACCAGTGGCTCACGTCGCGCTCAAAGTGTTATGTTCCATACCAAATGATTTTTCCTCCTTCCTCTCTCGGGAACGCCTTTTGTTTTGACGTGAATTGAACGTTTTCTTTGCGTTTTGCAATATGCAATTCCAGCATTGTTCTCGACATTTTTTCCTTACAACCGCATTCTCATCATAACGTTATTCCATTTTGAAAAAAAAATTATAGTAAAAAGACGATAATTTGTAGTATGAGGTCTTGAATAATAGGCTCAATAGATAAATTATGCTTAATATTATTTTGATACAATTTAAACGCCACAACTATGCATTTGATTATAAAAAGTGTTAAATAACTGTTGGTCGTTTTTCAAACGTAATGAGGCATCTTTGACCCCTCAGGGGGAGACAACTATTGTATCTATGGGAATTAGCGCTCCCAGGGGAAAAATGTGAGGGCCCGAGCTGAGAGTTAGGTAGGCCTTCTTTTTGTTGAAATAAAAGTTTTTTTGTTATGTTAAGGACCACCTATTTTCGGTTCACTGCTGTCCTGTTTTTCAGCACCTCTCACTTTCTTCTTCAACTTTTATCTTATTTCATGAACTTCTTTCTCACCTTACTGTTTCTATGCCCCTTCAGCACAGATTCCTCATTTTCTTATCTCCATACTAAATGGTGCCTTCCTCCTTCCTCTCTTCGATACGCTCTATTTTTGTAGCGGTTAGGGAGGCTTAAACTAACTTATAATCTAATCTAATCTGAGGCATCTTTGATCGGGTAAATGTTTGCACTTATTTACATTGTCGTTATCATAAAACTTTATATGCCAATTATTTCTCTACGCGAATACTTAACCATCTAAGAGTACAATACACGTAAATGATCGATACATTAATATCAATTCAGCGAATTTGGTGGTCAATAACACGAAGCTGAGATAAAATAAACACGTTGCACAAGCGCCTACCTAGCTGAGCGATGGCCGTCGTAGGCGTGTTAGAGCAACAACTTGTGTAGCAGACTAGCAGTTCGTCTGGACGCTGACACGTGAGAGATGAACACCCACACGCGAGCTGCCCATGATGCGGTTTCTACTTTACTGCTTGTTCACGGCCGCTTTCAGATTTCAATTCCACCTGCACCTGAGGCTTTAGAAGTGCATCTTGACATTTTTACTGCAACATTTTCAGACCGTGTGTTTTTGAGCACTGCTGAATTTGGAACTGTGGTTGGTGCAGTCAGTGCTTGAGGCATTTAAGGTATAGGACTCAAATTACTCGAAACAGCGATTTTGAACCTCATTGCAAATGGACCCTACCTAATACATATGAAATTCTGATATAATTCGGATTTGTTTAGCAATTATCTGTTATTTGTATCGAGTAAGTATTGCCCGAATATTTGTTTTTCCTTTGAAGTGTGATATTTTTGACTAGTGAAATCCCGAAGCAGTTTATAGAATAGGATTATTTTCCATCGCATCAAAGAGACTCGATGCTTTTCGGAATGCACTTTTTGTTTGTTAAAGGCATCACATCGATAACATTTCAGATCAGCATCAAATTTCGAAAGCATATAGCAAATTGTAATAATGAATTACATCCATAGTTGACCTGATTCCAACGCCATCCTAAAAGGTGCTTTTATCCTTTCTTACTAACATCTTATCTAATCTGGACCTGATTTTCGAAATTAATTTCGATACCTCGATAATTCTTCGATTCGTCAAATTTCCATTTTTTGCTTGTTTTTCGTGTTTACTTGCATCCTACATTTTCAATCGCATTTTGAAAATTACTTTTCAGTGAATCAGGATATTTAAGGAAGTGAAGAATATTTTCCGACCATTTTGGAGAACCATTTCATGAGGGGAAAAAAGTCAGAATTTCTGAGATATATGATTAATTTCCACCATTTCACAGCGACTAACAAGTTGAGAGACTCAAGGAGGAATTGTCAAGGTAAGCATGGCAGGACGGCCGTCAAGGCTCATCGCATTGGACTTAAATCGTAAAATTGAAAACCGGTGTGGCCTAAATCTGTCACTGTACACATAAGAGGACTGGGGTAGTACATGTGAGGTGGTACTGAGTGTAAAACAACTCTAGAAAGAAGCTTTGATCTCTGAAAATTATCGACGCATTTGTTTGCAATGGTATGCAATGCTAATCGGGAATTTTCACTGGCTGACGCCGTAATGAAGTAAGGTTGCTTGGAATGACAAATAGCCCCTTATCATAAGCTCGTATATTTTTTTTAATGGAATAGATGCATATTATGTTTAACACTGTGTTTGAATAAAGTTTGTCAGACTTCCAATTTTGAATCAGAAAGCTAAACTTCCGCTGTGAAACATTGGCGAGGCGTTTTTTGTTTAGGACGCTTTCATGGCTCTACTGACGTGGGTCTACCACGTGGCATTCAAACTTGAACCCTCTGAGCTGACGTGGGCAGTGCGTGAGAAACATACAGGCAGTACACTGGCCCGAGATACGGTCGTAAAGTTGAAACATCAAGACGAGGAGTTGACGACTGGAGGTACACAAGTAAATCGACTCCATAAGAACTTGTTGCCGAGCCGTAATTGACGGACGAGGCTTTGCTGTGAGATATTGAGGATTGAAAATTGGACTCGTACGCGTTACGATATTATAGGGGAATTACCGTATGTTTTGGGTGATTTTTTGTATCGATTTAATATATGATGTTAAGTGGTGCAAGAAAATTGTCATAGGACCATTTTTTTATATTCCCTTGTGTCAAGTAAACTGTTCTCATTTAATTTTTTAAATCGTCCTGCAGCATTTGATGTCGACCTGAAATGTTCAGGATAAGTTACAATGAAAAAATAAATGAATTAGATTATTAGTAAGTTTTGTGTGTTAACACGAGAAGCTGCAAGGAACTGCAGGAGTTATTGATGTTAGCTTGACGCTCTAATGATGGAATTTCCTTCCTTCTTGCATGATACCTGTTGTCTGTCGACGTACAACAACAACATCCTCATCACGGTTTTTGTATGTCCTGTATTACCGTATCATTGCATAATTTCTTGCTTCCTCGAGTTAAGATATTCGAGTCAATTCAATTTCTTCTAAAATCTAGCACAGAAGTCTTGACGTTTTACGAACGACCTCCTGTATTCTCGTTTTTCAAGTCCAATATTTTGTCACAGGTGTTAATCTATTATATAATAAATTATGCAATAACTATTTATCACAGGTGTGTGAATTATAAGAATGATATGAATTTAATTTACCTTTTAGGGCTGGTCTTTCTTTCTATAGGTCTTCTGAATCGCACCTTAGCTGGTCTGACTTCCTTTCTTAAGCGTGCGGTGCAGCGAAGTAAGTAAGCATTTAGACGGACATCACCGAGGGTGGCACTCACGATATGCAGGTGTCGTGGTCAACGTGTCTCGTCTTGAATGTGTCATCCCATAATGACTGCGAGCACGCCTGCAGTGATAACAGTCAAAAGAATCCACTGAGTCTTCCCGACTTCCCTTCTCACCTCCAGTCCAGTCCGCCCCCGCGCTTCCTCCTACTTCTCAGACAGCTGCTTTGTGGGGATGGGGAATTTAAACTTCTTGGAAAATTTCGCTGAATTTTATGGATGTACAACAGTATGAGTTTTTGTTCGTATTGTAAGTACGAAATTATAAATTCTACATACATGGGACACAATCTGCGGTTTCTGGTGTTTTTAAATTTGAAGTTTTTTTAAAAAATTGGTCTGCATTTGATTCTGTGTGCGTAATTCTATGTTCAGTCGTTTTGTATTGTTTTAACGCTTGAGTTAGCCGCTACTTGGATTCTGTCATCTTTTTTTACTTATTTTAAAATACTATCGACTATTCGTAGTGCGTAGTGGTTTGGAAAATATATTATTACAGATTGTATTGATGTTTTTAATTTTTTTACATGAGTTTACTTGGCGTATCGTTTTTGCTATTGCATTAGTAGGCGAACCCACATGTTATTACTTACGCTGGTGTGCTTGCTGCTTCATTTTACTCATTCAATAGGCTTGAACTTAATTTGAATTAATTTAAAACTTGAGTTAAAACTTAGCTTAGTTTTAAGTCTAGCCTTATGAATTTATTCTTCAAGGCGCAGACTAAGGTTATAACCTTGCCAGACCTCTTTTGTGAATTCAACCCTATTTTTCCATGTGTATTGCTAGAAAGTTCCACTGTGTCTGCGATCTCGCAGTACGTTTACTGCTCTTTACTTCAGTGGAACATGAGCCTTCAGTAATGAACCTAGCTGCGCATTTAGCATTTCTTGCCTTACTATAAATGAGGGAGCGCGATGTTCAAAATTGAGGCTGGCTTAAATTGGTCGCAAATGTCTATCTTTCTAAAAAAATGTAACAAATGCAAGTCAGTGAGTGATGTGCGATAGAGCATCTGCATTCTTTTCTATGATGGTCTTCGGTGGCTACACTTAATTTCCCTAAAACGATGCCGATGATTGGCGTACCTACTCTGGAGGCTGCGCAATAAATTCATTTTAGTTTTAGTTTCTCAGATGTACTTGCGCTGCTTTTTCCGTCGGACGTGTACATATAGCGAATTGTGCCAGTTGAATCTCTAAGTATGTAATTTATGTCAAGTCTTTCCAATGTTCGACGAGGAAATTACTTAAATCATGCAAAAATGGTAATTGAATCATGCGCAGATTTATAGTTGTAATTTTTAAACTTTGTTCAAAGTAAACTCGACTAAAGCTCTTTTGGGTGTCGATGTGTTAAATGTGTGCCTGTTTTACTAGATACCAAGACTACCTTACTCCTTTAGATTATCGCTTTCATTTGGTCTTTTTACAACGTTTATGAGACTACAATCAGTCATCCTGTAAAACTATTCTTGCGTTCAGCTTTGTATTTTTTATTTTTAATATTAACGATTTCCTCATCTAATTTTCATATCTTTAGTAAAAATATTCTTTAAAGCATCGCGAATGTGCCTTCGTACGTGTTCTTCGTTGGTACAGAACGTGTCTACAGCAACTGTTGTCCATTTCTTATACGTACTTGCTTCAATATATTCTCCGATCCGAGAGTAGAAATTCTCAAGTAATATCTCATATGATTCAAACTAAACTGTCGTGTAATGAGTTACAAGCTTGAATCAAACCCATAATTTAGAACCTATGATGGAACTGTGCATAAAGTGATCCAAACTTTTGTGTTTCAAGTATTGAAACAGGAAACATACAGAATGAGCTGAACTGCTGTACATGACTCGAACAAATTTATTTTAATTATTTAAGAATTTTTCATTGGAATTAAGCTATTCCTCATCGTATAGTTTTTGTTTTTCTATCTACGCTTGGTGTTCGCCAGATTCACTTATGATGAAGCATTTTCAGCGTTTCCCTTGAATAATCCTCTCCACGTGCCAATTCGTGGCCCCAACCTGCCATTACCAGGGCTGTCCATCTGGGAGGATGACGTTATAATTTAGTTTGGTTTGACGACTGCACGTCCTTTTGAAATGCTCGTAAGAGCGCAATCCAGTATGCTTGCATTCGGTATACCTGCTGGTAAGCGACGTGCGGGTCTTCTTTCTGCCGGCATGCCCCTGCAATGTTTGTGCTGCCGCCTGCCTCTTACGGTCATTTTCCATGGCATTGCATATGGCGCTCCGCATTATTGGCGTGTCAGTTTTCGCTGGGTTTGTGTGTGTTTTTGCGGCTGGCGATTACCCCAAGTGCGATGCTGAGTGTCGGCTGCCTGCGCCTTCTAGTTAGTCCGTGCGTCGCCCCGGGCTTGAATGGATGAGGCGGCGCATTTTGGTGCAACCCAGACCTCGTCGCTGGGGTGACAGTCGGCGCCTGAATTATTGTGGGCTCTCCACGTAGTTATTGGCCTTGGCTAACTTCCACTTGCTCCGTTGAAGACCAGATTATTGGGTAAAGGGTGGTGATCATGAGTGTTGTCGAGTGCAAATAAGGTGCAATGGATTTTGCAGCTGGAATAAAAGTTGAGCTTTCCATTTTAGGTGTCTGTGATTGAATATTCTACGCCCTTGGTTTAGTTCTAATTCAAAAGCAATGTGTAATTTGGTTAAAAGTACACCAAGTTCACCCTCGGAATTTTTGTCTTGACAGGCTTGACGCCCAAAATGTCAGTAGATACGATAATTTCATTCGTGTCGTTTCAAATCAAATTAAATCATGCGTTTAAAGAATACTTGAATTTTTATTGAGGCTTGAAAATACAATTTATTAAGATTTGATCATAGAGAGCGTTGTTTTTAAGTTACAGGAAATAATAGGCATGGGTTTTTTGTTTGCTCCGATGTCCGAATTGTAATAGGTTTTCTAAGAAGCGAAACATGAAAGCTGTTGCAGGTAAATTCTCATTTTAAGAGCTTGCGAGATTGACTTCGTGCAATATTTTAGACTTGGTAAATTTGTAAAAAAAAATTGAAATAGGGAAAGGCTTAAAATGGGGACTATTTGGCGACTCCTCTAATGGTTAGCGAAATCAGTACTGAAAAAAGAAAACATTTCCTATTCTTGTACTGAATTCTTGTGGTACGGTCAACTATTTATGCTAACCGCGCTCATTTTTTATGAT